>CM060911.1:116082624-121082624 GCA_030737875.1 Allium sativum | reverse complement strand
CACTATAATTTTCTTTATACAGTTAGTTATTATATAACTGCATATATGAACTATTCCCTGTCATCCACAGACCATGGACGACTTGTTTGTTTGGTTGTGTAGTTGATTGAATTATTGGTTTGAATTTGGTTGTTTGGGTGACATAGAATTGATTGGATTGGTATGTGTATGGCGTGGGCCATTATTAGACCGGGGATAAGGCTGGGCCTTATCCCGTTTCTAGTATCGTGCCGTTATGCCGCCGAAATTTTCTAAAAATATATTAAAACAATAAAAATATTATTTTTATTGTGTAAATGAAGCAAATGAAGGTTTTATCGTTAAAAATATAATTTTTAATGTGTATGTAAATAAAGTAAATATTCATTTACAAATCAGACAATTTGTTTATGTACGCTGATTTGACTGATATTGGTTGGGACGATAAATTTTACACATCGCCCAACTACACAAATAAATCTGTGTTCGTTGTTTGAAAACCCCACATGGAT
Source organism: Allium sativum (assembly GCA_030737875.1). Taxonomy (NCBI): domain Eukaryota; kingdom Viridiplantae; phylum Streptophyta; class Magnoliopsida; order Asparagales; family Amaryllidaceae; genus Allium; species Allium sativum. The sequence continues at coordinate 121,082,133 of CM060911.1, read as the reverse complement.
GTTGGGATAAAATTGGAGATACACTAGTCCCAATAATTAGTTATATGTCGATCGATTGATTGACAGGCTGTTATAAGCGTTAAATATTTATATTTGATGCTTATGCAGTGTAGAATGCACTCTGGATGATGGAATGCTGTTTTCATTGTTGTTATACACATTTGTTGTGTGAAATCCATATAACCAAATTATGTGGTAATTGACTGTGTCTGATTCCAGTTCAGAAAGAATGAATATTTTAAAATAACGATTATTTTCAAATAATATTAAGAAAAGAATCAAAATATGATTTTGATGTCCGATTTGGGATGGACGTGAATATATTTAAATATATATATAGCCGTGTTGATTAGATATGCGCCATTTTGATGCGAACGATATTTATATCGATTTTATTCATTTTTATAATGAATATTGAAAAGGAATTGATTTCAAAATCTACTATTTTGAAAATATTATCATTTATATATCGATGATATGGAATATTCAATTTTGATTTGAAACTGAATTGAAGTTGAAATAGAAATGAAATTAGAATTAAATTGAAATAGAATTTAATTTCGAACTAAATTGAAATAGAATTTGAAATTCGAATTGAAATTCTAATAGAATTGAAACTCGAATAGAATTGAATATCGAATTAAATTGAAATTGAATTGAAATCGTTTTGAATTGAATTTAAAACGGATTGAAATTGAATTGAAATCGTTTTGAAATGAATTTAAAACGATTTATAAAATACGTTTTAAAAGGAAATCGACGAAATATATATTAATATATAAAATGGCCTGAATAGAACGCGCCGTGCTGCGGCAATTCGCGAATTTCGACCATTGACTTCAAACAGACATTACGGAAGGTCCGACCGTCGATTCTCCTAAATCTGAAACCGTTGGGCTCGTATCGAAAAGAGCTTTCTAACGAATATGAGAAATTAGAAATCTAACGGTTGGATTTGGAATTATGTCCAAATCAAATTTGGAAAAGGTCGCTGTAAGTGCAGTTCGATGGCCGTTTATGGAAATCGGCTGTACGGGCCTTGATAAAATTATTAAAAATAGCAATAATTTGTGTAAAATCATAAGAAGTGATTTGGAAAGATAAAAATAGATTTTTATCGAAATGAACTAGTTTTGAACTAGAATAATAAATCCAATATTTTTAAAATAAATTAATTAGATTTGAAATGGTTTTGAAGATAACCGGAATTTCCAATATGTAAATTGGAAATGGATTTGAATCGAAATTGTCTTTGGAATATTTCGATGTTGGATTTCGTGATTATACAGATATTGTTATGGGAATTTGAAAGATATATTTATATCGTTATTTCCAATATGATATTTGTTGGTCGTAGAATTTGATATTGAATATAAGCCGATATATTTTCTATTTAGAGCCTTGTATTTAATATCAAATGGGATTTGGGTTTGTCGTGAATGGTGTCTTCATTAACACCGTTCTTAAACCCAGTTGAGAAAAAGATTAAATCTTTTTATCTAGATTTAACGAAGTATACCAATTAAATGATATTTAATTGGAATTGAATTGGAATTGATTTTTGGGTTTATCGTGAACAGTGTTTTAAATAACACTTATTCTTTAACCCGATAATTAATGGAAGGTGAATTGAGTTTATTGTGAACTGTGTTTTTAACGACATTCTTTCTTTAAGCCGATTTAGAGCGAAATGGAATTTGGAAATTATAAATCTTTTATTAAGATTTTATGGGATTTTCCAAAGTAAAGTTTTTCAGTTTAATTTAATTAAATTGGAATGGAATGGAATTCGATTTGGTAATAATCGAAGTGAGCTTCTGTGGAGGAAGACCGTTGCTATATATGGAATTTAAAAGCCTCATTCGTTATTCCATTTATATTATTGGTTGGATACGGAAGTTTATATCGTTTATATATATTGATCTGTTTTTCCGTGATGATTCCATAATCAATGGAATGTGATTTTGGGTTTATCATGAACTGTATTTTAAGTGACACTAGTTCTTTAACCCAGGTAAAGATAAGATTAATTTCTTAACTTTGAACAATCATTAGGTAATGATTTTTGGAGATTAAAACTGAATTAGAGTTTTAATGAATCTTTAAGTGGATTGAAAAGTCAATGTGATAATTAAAATTGTCAATTTAGAAAAATGATCGAGAATGGAGTATCACCAGTTTTGCTCCAAGCGATAGTTAAATCTTCAATTTGATTTGAAAGGGAAATGGTAATTAAATTTACCGATAACGTCGTGTGTTAGATATGGAGTATTGCCAGTTTGGCTTTATGGGATGAATTGGTTGGGATTGAGAAATATAATAAATGATTACTTCGGTAAGGTTCGCTAATCCCGACTAGTTTGGATAAACTTTAAAATGGTTTAAAATTGTGAAAAGAATATTTGAATAAAAGAATATTCTGGATTGGAATGAGGCGTATGTTGTGTTTGTGTAACACTAGTTCATAAAATACGCGAGTTATTCGGAAAGGCCGGGTTTATCCCATTCTTAATAACTGTTACGACGATATGTCGAAGATGAAGACCGTGGTAGAAGACCGGAGGTCTTCACGTCATTTGGATAATTATTGATGATCTTGATTGGGTCGTACACCCAAGAGGAGGGAATCAGTTGGTGATCGTCCAGACATACTTAGAGATCGATGGATATGCGAGGAATAAGGTTCCTCTGGTTTCGTTAAGACCCAGAACGAACTTGTAAATGGACTATATGTCTGACATTGGATTTTACTCTGTGTCGATTGATCTCTATTAAATATACATCTGCCTGATGAAGGAGAATTTATTCTCTTACTTCACCCTTCTCTGAGATGTACGGGATCAGGGGTTGTATATCGATAGACATTAGTCGCATGAAGTGGATTGCCTAAGTGGCAATTGATCAAGGCTTTTGTTGAAAAGCATAGTCTTGCGGTTGATGACCAAAGCACTACCTTTGTGGCATCGCTTTGTGTAGCGTTAATTCGCGAGCTTCACACCCCGGTGTGAATCAAAAACGGGAGAGGATGTCAGGGAGGGCATGCGTTTCCTTCTAGCTAGAAGTGGCGTCAGTGGTTTTCCACGCCCTGACGAGTTTGACTTATGTGGTTGTTGGAATGCGAGGAGCCTCGATTATATCGGTCAATCCGGGACCGATGGAGTCATTTGTTGGCTCATTTACGCCCCATAGGGCAGGGAAACGCATGTTCAGGGTTTTAGTTTAATCCACTCCATGTGGAATGGCCTTGAGGATCCAAGGTGCAGTTGCGGCTATTCCTGAGGCTCGGGCTAGACAGTCTTGAAGCGGTGAGGACTATCTTTTGCCTCGGTTCACAAATGGAAATCCAACTTCCAAGACAACATTTTGCGGTTTTGATTGTAGAACCTATATATGGCGACATAGTGGTATGGGGCACCTATGCCGCCTATGATTGAAATTGTTTTGACACTATACACTTATAGTAATAATAAAAGATGAAATTTAGCGTATCAAGCATTCTTTGGCTATTATAAGGTAAAACCCTATCCTCCAGCTTGTGTTGCATTGTGTGATGGGACCTGGGTCTTATAATAGATTCATTGTTCTTTATTTAGCATTGCGCTGTTGTTTAATGCACTAGTATTCTTGGGAGGAAACCCGTTCTGTGTTATACGGCGTGGTCCCTAGATTTACCTAACTTTAATATAAAGATGGATAACTGTTTTAGTTCTCACACCAGTCACATGACTGACCTAGAGTTTATTGTTTTAAACCTAAAGTCTGGGTGCCCCTATTTCCACACGGGCAGCTATAATTTTTGGTTTTGCAGATTTATATTCACAGGATCCTGGTTTACTGCTGGAACGATATCCGGAAATCTCTGTATTCGTATATCTCTTTCAGTTGTGTTTTGTATTATTTTCCACTGCTATGTAATGTAATTTAAATCTCTGATATTTTATGATGTGTAATATTTATTCATACTCTGTATATTCTTGTAATCTGATGAAATTGTTGTAATATACAATGAAATGTTCTTCTGTTTGTGTCCCGATGTTGCTTGTTCTCAATTAAATCTGGGTTTTCCTTAACGGGGAAGATCGGGACGTTATAACCACCGTCTTCATCGTCGACTTATCGTCGAATCAGTTATTCAGAATGGGTATAAACCCGATCTTTTCGAATAACCCGCGTATATTATAATCAAGTGATATAAACACACAGCATACGCCTCATTTCAATCCAGAATATTATTTTATTCAAATATTCTTTTCACAATTTAAACCAAATTAAGGTTTTCCAAACTAGTCGGGATTAGCGAACCTTACCGAAGTAATCATTTATTTAATTTCCCAATCCCAATCTATTCATCTCATGGAGAAAAACTGGTAATACTCCATATCTAACACCACGGTGTTATCGGTAAATTTAATTACCATTTAACGTTCAAATCTAATTAAAGATTTAACTATCGCCTGGAGTAAAACTGGTGGTACTCCATTCTCGATCGTTTCCCAAATTTGATAATTTAAATTATCATATTCACATTTCAATCTAATTAAAGACTCATTAAAACTCAACTTAGTTTTAATATTCCTAAAAATCAATATTAATGATTATTTAACTTTGGGAAATCAAACATGCCGCATCGACTGATCTTTGCCGATATATAACCTCTGAGCTCGTAGGTCTCAGAGAAAGGTGGTAAGCAAGAGAATAAATTCTCTGCCACCAAATAGATATATATTTAGCAGAGATCAACAAATACAGTTCGAAATACAATGTTAGACATGTAATCCTGTCTTTAACTGATTCAAAGAACTAATGTCATTTAAAACACAGTTCATGATAAACCCAAAATTACATTCCATTAATTATGGAATCTTCACGGAAAACAGATCAATATATAATCGATGTCAATTTCTGTATCCGACTAATAACATAAATGGAATAACGACAAAGCCTTTTAAATTCCATATATATTAACAGTCTTCCTCCATAGAAGCTCACTTCGATAATTAGCAAATCGAATTCCATTCCATTCCAATTTATTATTTTGAATTGGAAAACTTTACTTTGGAAAATTACCATTAAATCTTAATAAAAAGATTTATATATTCCAAATCACATTACACTGTAAATCGGGTTAAAGAACGAATGTTGTTAAGAAGAGAGTTCACAATAAACCTAATTCACATTCCATTTTATTCCATTCCAATTAAATATTAATTAATTGGTAAACTTCACTTAATCTTAATTAAAAGATTCGTTCTTTTCTCAACTGGGTTTAAGAACAGTGTCATTGAAGACACCATTCACGACAAACCCAAAATCCAATTTGATATTAAATACAAGGCTCTAAATAGAAATTATATCGGCTTGTATTCAATACCAAATTCTGAAACCAACGGATATCGTATTGGGAATAACGATAACTGTATCTTCCAAATTCCCACAACAATATCTGTATAATCACGGAATCAAATACTGAAATATTCCGATGATTATTTCCATTCCAAACCATTCCAACTTATTCATTGGAAAATTTCTGGTTATTTTAAAACCATTTCAAATTCAATTTATTTACTTAAAAACATTGGACTATTATTCTAGTTAACAACTAGTTCATTTCGATAAAAATATATTTTTATCTTTACAAACGTGGAATTTTTCATCCAAATTCTTTCCAAATCATTTACTATGATTTAGCACAAATTATTAATATTTTTAATAATTTTATTAAGGCCCTTTTAGTTGATATCCATAAACGGTCATCGAACTGCACTTACAACGACCCTTTCCAAATTTGATTTGGACATAATTCCAAATCCAACCATTAGATTTAAAATCTCTTATATTCTTTGGAAAGCTCTTTTCGATACGAACCCAACAGTTCTGATTTTAGGAGAATCCGATGGTCGGATCTCCCATAACGTCAATTCGAAGTCAATGGTCGAAATTCGCGAATGGTCGCGGTGCGGCGCGTTCTATTTAGGCCATTAAATATATATTATATATATTTCGTCGATTTCCTTTTAAAACATATTTTATAAATTGTTTTAAATTTGTTTTAAAAATGATATCAACTTCATTTCAATTTTAAATCAAAATTGAATACTCCTTATCATTATATTATTTGAATGATACTATTTTCAAAATATTAGATTTTGAAATCATTTCCTTTTTTATATTCATTATAAAAACGAATAAAATTGATATAAATATCGTTCATGTCAAAATGACGCATATCTAACCAACATGGCTTCACATATTTCAATATTTTCGTATCAATCCAAAATCGAACATCCAAAATCATAACTTGATCTTTTACCGAATATTATTTTAAAATATTCATTATTTTATTTTATTCAACACATGATTATTTTATTCAACACATGAATATTTTTAATGGTTTATGCGTTTAATAAAAACGATATTTTCATTATTTAAATATTTTATTCAACACACGAAGAGAATAGAATAAGAAGCAAATGAATTTTCTCTAGATCAGGTGACAATACCCCTAATGGGAATGACCCACATGGCCATGCTGCCTGCCCGATTTATGTCATTTTCCGATTGATGAGGCTTGAGGTCACGATTATCCCTTTTGAACATCTTGTCATTATTTACTTTGAATGTCACATCGTCAGACATTCGTCCATATACGTTGTCCTAAGACTGGACAAACCGAAGGCACCATTAATCCATCTTAGGAAATTTCTACCAAGGATTAACAGAAAAGCCCTTGCACTTTACTCCGTCTTCAATTGTTTTCAGCATAAGTTGATTCGTAACGCTTATACCAATACGGAGTGGTTTCAGGTACTAAATATGATCCCGGTCTCTCCATATTGATAATGGAGGTATAAACTAAACCAAAACTCTGATAGTAGGTGATTTAACTATCAAAGAAACAACCATACAATCAACGGTCCTATTTCCAATTGGAAATTCTACCGATCAATCATTAAACAACACTGGCCCCTTTTTATATTAGTTCCTTATTATATTATCAATTCCAAATTCCTTTTTTCCCTCTTTCATATCCTTTTAAAGCTCTATTTTCTCCCTTGATTCTTGGAAAAACATTTCTAATATCCTAATTTCTTTATTCGACAAAATATCTCTTATTTTAATTAGAAAACATTTCTAAATATTCACGAATCCTTATTTTCTATATTTAGAAAATATACCTTATTAATATCAGAAAATATTTCCATATTCTTTTTCTTAATTCCTCGTTGACCAATTCATTTCATTTTCTATGCGTAGAAAATATATCTCATTTTGTTTGGGAAAACATTTCAAAATCCTTTAAATTAACGCAATGTTATAAAGCATCGCTATTATACTCAAACTATTAATCATTTATTAACTAACCATATTGCTAACCAATCTTCACTATCGAACCTTAACCATTCCTCCATCAATCATGAAGTCAATCAAGTTGGGGTATAATTACCTCTCAGGCCTTAATTGAACAACATTCTCAACTTTGAAATAGTCAAAGCTCACAACTTCTAACAAAACATCGCTTAAGCGACTCTCAGATTCAAGCTAAGAATCCACTTCTTTTATGGATGAACATCGATTATAACGGTAGCGTTATGATTGCTATATTTGATTTATAAAACATTAATTATAATGGTAGCGTTAAAATTGCTGTTTAGATTTTACTAAACATTTATTATAATAGCAGCGTTATAATCGCTGTTTAGACTTACAAAACATTTATTATAACGATAGCGTTTTAATCGCTGTTTACAAATATTTGGTTTAAAAATATAACTTGTACTTATTTATTTCAATAAATAAATTAATAATTAAATAATTAAATTTGATCCATATGGAAAGTAAAAATAACTACTTACCTAAATTCGATATAATCGAATTCCAATAAATAACTTTCACTCGAATAATCTATATTCGATATATATTCCAAACTTCAGAATAAATATACTATCCTAGGTCATCTCAAATTCCACTTTATAATTATTTCATTAGCAAAATGTTGGCTTCCAAACCGTTATTCATTTCCAAATATGAATATTATTTCTTAATAGGAATCTAGACTCGCTTATCAGCTCAACTTGATTTTTATTTGAAAATATCCTTTCAAATTCAAACGAGTTACTTTATAAACTCACATCATTTTAATTTATAAACGGCTACCTGCACCTTTTATTTATATCCAACAATTCCCTTTTTAACGTATTTACAAACTATACATTCCATAACTTCTGAAATCATCTTTATTTGATTTCTTTAATCACCTTCTCATTTAATAATTCCAATTTGACATAATATTAAATTATTCCAACATATGGTTGTATTCTCATAGCTAAAATATTAGTTTCTTAGCATATTTTATTTAATTTATTGCTTGTACTTAATGAAGTTTAAATATATTTTCTAAAATAAATCATTATAATAAAATTCCATATGGTCGAATTCTAGTTATAAATTCCTGGGCTTTGTCTTGATTGATTTATATTTTGAACTTTGGAATAAACTCCATCGTTTCCTTTTGAAAAGGATTTTCTTGTACAAATTTCTATTTGAATTCAAATTTCCTTCATAACCATTAAATTACAAATCCGATTACAAACATTTGTTTTAAAACTCACTTGCACTTTTCTATATAAATCCAAACTTGAATTTATATTTAAACTTATCCAATAACACATATTTTGCTTAACTTATAAAGGTCGTTAAAATCTCTTCTTGTTTTATTTATTAAACAAGTTCCTATTTTTAAGTTTACTATAAATTAATTTTCTATTTTGGAAATAAACAAATTTCCTATTTCAAATTCCTTTTTCTACATTCAAAAATAATTTACGGTATTTAGATACTGAAATTCTAGGGCCAATGATATTTAACACAACAAGATCAATCATAGAATATATATCACATCATATAACACAATATATGAAAAAAAAGAAGTAAATAAAATGTTAAGGAATCCAGTTGGATTCCTCCAACCTATTTCCCTGCATCCACGGATGTTAATCAACATCAATAATATTATTTCCGCATCAATATGAAATATCATAGTGAACAGAATTATTAAAGGATTAATGATATAACCAATTCAACCAATTTTATCAACCATTCATCCAAACAACCATCACATAGTATAAAATTATTATAAATAAATTTAAAACTCGTTTATATTTTAAATATAAACGAATCAGAGTTAGTGAGTTACTCGCCTCGATCAGTAGTCATTGGATAACGATTTATTGCCAATTAAAAGGATCAAGCGTTTTAATTTGCCACAAACTCTTATGAGCTCTGAATCATTCCAAATTTCACCTCTTATGGTACCCATAGATACGGTCCCAGTACTCCTTGTCTCACTTGATTCTAATTCCATATGATAAGGTTAGAGTAATCACAAGTTGTAAATGAATTAATTTAATATTGCCTAACTGTAATTATTTAGAAAATTAATTATTAGTTATTAGCTAAGTAGCGTTTAATGCTAATCCCCTTTGGAAAACATGGCTACAGGATCCTTCCTTGATCAATTTATTTGAACCTGTTTCCTCCTCTGTCTTTTTCCCCAATCCTTTTTCCTATACGCAACAACCAAATTTCGAAGCTTCCTCAACTCCGTTCTGTCCCCTCTGCATATAAACCATTCACTCCCTTTCCTGAAGAAATTGTGATGAAGCCACAACCCTCAAACATGACTTCGACAACAGACACCATCCACCGCCCGCTTCCTAAACATTAATTTCCGTGTACCCGATTATTTAACCCACTCCTCCCCCTTAAGATCACTGTATACCACCGTGATATGCTTTTCCATCAGCATTAAACTTCCTTCCTATCTCCAGAAATAACCACACATCCTGGTTGCCTTCATCTACGTACAATCAAACTCAACACTGTAAAATGGAACTGGCTTTAATAAGTTATAAGATACTTAGTTAACAATTTACCCATTTGATTGCGTCGCTATAATTAAACCCGTTTAAGCCATTAACCCATCGTAATTCACGAATTTGCATGCGATAGCTGATTAGCACTTTCTTTTTTCCAGGTAATCTCGACATCTCCTCGTTTGGGCTAGACCATGTCCTGCTCATCGTTTGTCTTCCCAACCTTTCCTTAGGAACGACTTTAATCCATTAATCATCCATCTTATTCCCAAAAAAAAAACACATAACCTTCTGAGCCCCACACTATTTCGATGATCCTTCCTCACCTCCTCTTTAAGTCGAACCTCCGTCACTCTCAAAAACCAAAAACTGCTCGCACCTGGAAACCCTCATCATTTTTGAATTCCCCATCAGGCCTTCCTGCTCGTCAACAGCATGAATCAAAAACCGCACCCAAGGACTTCATCGTGGTATCCCTCTTCAAACCCCACTACAGTAAATATCACTGACCTCCTTTGACACAGAACCTCGCCAAACTCTCCACTACCTTCACCTAAAACTGCTTGCCCCTAAGCCTCCACATGTCGACAAAAACCTGAGCCCTAGCTGCTGCGAACCCATTTCGAATGGTACTGCCGTGAAGCTCCTGAGCGTAGGAGTTAAGTGAATCCAGAATTATAAGATTCCATAGTGATTTCGAGTTTATATTGATTTTTGAGGTAAAAGAAACTCGGCTATTTCATTTTGAAGGAGAAAGGAAATATGAGAAGCATGGCTCGAAGAACATACGAAGCCAGAATGGTTGATCATTTTTATGTATATATGTACATATGAAAAAGGTCAAGCCACGATTTGGATTTTTCTTTTAATCACCGTGTGAAAGCGAACGATAATCTTTAGCCGAAATGGTTGACTAAAGGATTATCCGAGACTTTTGAAAAGATATGGACAGAGATTATTTTTGTTTTCCTATATATGTAGCATGTAGTCTACATACACATAGGTGAGTTTTGTCATCAGCATGCATGTGCCTTTGTACGATATAAGTTGGCAAAAATCAAATTGCAGCTGTTATAATTAATTTACATATGCGTGTTATTTAATTCGTCCAGATATCACGTAGGTACATAGGATGCACTTGGTCATGTGCAAAAGCTGTCTGAAATACTTGATTCTGGTTTTCTTTTGTTCCCTGAAGCAAAGAACGTGCCGCAAGGAGAAGTCTCTTCCAAGTTGTATAGTGGCGTAGGCAATCTATCTATTGTGTCAAAGTACTAGTATAATTTAATTGTATGTTAGTTGCTTTGTCAAAAGTAACAATGTTAAATATGCAAGTAAAGCTTAAATCATTTTCCGTGTGCGAACCACGGGCCATTTACCCGTATATTTTTGTTAAAGTTATCGCAGTACCGACTACACATAAATTTTGTTCACTTGTGACCGCAATGGACCAAAAATAAGAATATCGTTACGACGAACAATGTTCTATGATTATAGAAAAATAATAAAATGAAATATTTAAATTATATTATAAATTATACGTTAAAAATTCGTTTTAATTAATAAATTCCATATAAATCTCCATTTATATTTCTAATACAACATTTAAAATAAATTTAAATGTTCAAAATAAACCAGCAGAGATCTGGGTCATTACAAATGAGCTTTTTAATATAAACATATTATAATCAAATTTTAATCTTTTTATATAATAGTTTGTACATAAGTACATTAAAAATGTATTTTTCTTATGTTAACACATTTTTACCAAAGTTTAATCTTTTTTAATCAATCCATTATTACATTAAAGAAGTGATTTTAATGTTAACATAATATATTAAACAATGAAACTTTTTCTAATGGTTTATTAAAAATGTAAATTTCAATGTCAAAATATATTTTTATTACACAATGAATATATTTTTTCATATGATTCATTTACTTTAAAAATGTAAATTCTAATGTAAAAACATTTTTCAAGCAATGAACCTTTTTCTAATGATTCATTTTTACATTAACAATGTTAATTTTAATGTGAAAACGAATTTTCAAACAATGAATCTTTTAACATGACTCATACATACATTAAAGTGTAAATTTTATTGTAAACAAAATTTTATTAACTTAAATCCTTTTATGATTCATACTTACATTAAAAATGTAATTTTTAATGTAAGCAAAATTTTTATTGACTTGAATCTCTTAAAACAGATGTTCATTTTTCATATTTTCTCATATACAATAAAAATCTAAACTTTTTATTATTAAACATTTTTATATTTCATCCAATGATCATTTTACATAAATCATGCTTTACATTAAAAATGTAAATTTTAATGTTTCAACATTATTATCCATTCAATGAATATTTTATATATTTTATCTTTACATTAAAAATGTGAATTTTGAAGTTTCAACATTTTTATCCCTAACATAAATGACATTTTTATCTAATGTAACATTTCTAACTTAATTGATATTTTAATCTAATGTAACATTTCTAACATAAATGATATTCTAATCTAATGTAACATTTCTAACATAAATGATATTTTAGTCTAATATAACATTTCTATCATAAATGATATTTTAATCTAATGTAACATTTCTAACATAAATGATATTCTTAATCTATCATGACATCTTCATAATTCAATCTTTAAGAAACTAAACTACATTAAAAAATGTAATTTTAATGTGTAATCATTTTATTGAAAACAATGAACAATGAAAAATGATATATTTTTTTCTAATCTTTTTAATGAAACAAAGTGACGATAAAAATATGATCTTTGATAGCTAATTTTTTATTGCGACAAAATGGCAATAAAAATATGTTCTTTTATTTTAAATTTGTAATAACCCAGAAATCCGAGCACATTTAAAAATTTTATTTTGGCAATTTTGATTATTTAAAATAGATTATTTTAAATAATAACGACGAGAAATTTATTTTGAATAGAATTCGAACGTATATATTTATATAGATCGTCGATAGAATATAAATATTTATTTATAATTATAAAAGGAATAGAAAATGGCGCGGTAGTTCGATAATTCGATTTCAAAATTCAAATGAATATACAGGATTCAAAATAAATCGGATTTTAGTAAAACCAAAAATATTTGAATCTAATTGAGAATATCTTTCCAACGAATCCGAAAAATAAAAATTTCATAGCGGGGATAAAAAGTTATGCTCAGTTGAAATTTCAGAATAGTGGTTATGGAATTCTGGCCCTTAAAAATGGAAATTTTGCAAACGACCTCTGTTTTCAATGAAACCACTTTTGTTGGATCCGTGATGTCGAGTTGTTGCTAGATTCCAAAATTCGTAATTTTTCGAATCAATATGTGAGCGTGGCAAAGTAAAACACGTTTGACTAGTTTCAGTTGATTTTAATCGACTGGAAAATGGCCATTTTTCAAACGGTCTCAGAATTTGACAAAATTAGTTTTTTAGGACCGTATCGTCAATACGAAGCTAGAAATCATTTTTCTGGAATTTATATGGTTAGTATGTGGCCCCGGTAAATTGAAATATGCATTCAAATTGAATATATATATATTTATATTTTAATTTGAATGGAAACTGATTGAAACGGTCGAACTGGCTTTCGATACATATCCCATTATGTTAGGAATAAGGATAATTAGCTAGGGGCGACAGTCGGTGGGTTGGATTTCGAGTTCGAATTTTAAAGTGGCTTTTTGGAGAAATAAAATAAATAAACAATCAATTATATAATAGCCTTCCCTCCATTCTCTTTCCCCCTGTCAACGCTAAGATAAAAAGTAAAAAAATAAAATAAAAAAAGAGGAACCCACGATGCCCTAACCCGTCGCCACCCCCATCGGACCACCGCTCATCGTCGTTCACCCCTCCGCCTAGCCACGCAACCCCACCCCTCCTTCCCCGATCTCGCGAAACCCCCCCCCCCCTCTTCAAAATCCCGAGCCCAGCACCCAACCCAAAACCGACGCCCATGCCCTAACCGAACACCACCACCCTGGCCACCTGAGCACCTCAGACCGCTTGCGCGCCCCTCAGCAACTCCCCACCTCCAATCAGTTCCGGCAAAAACAGTGAGCCCTCTTATTTATTTATTTTTATTTATTTTCTTTTATATTAAGGCTTGTTTCTAATCCGATTTTTTTTGTTGTTGTTTACATATAAAAGTTTAGATTTTTAGTGTATAAGAGTTTAGATTTTTAGCAACATGAAGATTAGATTTCTAAGTTATGAAGAATATGATTTTGCATAGAAGAAAATACGATTTTCCATTGTATAAAAGGTATGATTTACATGAGAGAAAAATGAGATGGTTCATAAAGAAAGTTAGCATTTTTGTATAAAGAAAGTAAGAATTTTTATTAAAGAATTTTTTTAATTTTTAAACTATAAAACGAGTCGATTTTTATATTATATAACAAGTAAAAAATTTGATCTTTATATATGTAGCGAAGGAAAGAATTGATTTTTATTATATATATGTTGAAATAAAAATGTGATTTTTATAGCGATGAAATAAAAATTCGATCTTTATATAAGAAGTAGAAATATAAAATATAATTTTTATATAGAAAGAAGCATTGTAAAAATATATAAAGTAGAAACAAAAATATGAATTTTATTTATTGAAATGAAGTGGTAAAAATATAATTTTTATTATAAACAGCGGAACAAGGACTGCATTGGAATTTCGAACAGATCCAGACGATTCAGCAGTTCAAAAGCAAAGCAAGGCGGAGTGGAACCCTCTGTGAGAACTCCTCACCTTTTATTTATTTTTCTAGTTGAAATGTATACTAGGATGCAGACGGTGTTTAGTAGCACCCGACACCCGTCGTCCACAGACCATGGACGGCTTGTTTGTTTGTTTGATTTTGATGTGTAGTGGATTGTGTGATGTGATGTGAAATGAAATAAAATATTTTATAGGAGAAAATATTTTATAGTTAAAAATATAATTCTTAACGTGTATATGAAATAAATATTTATAAACAAATCGGACGATTTGTTTATATACACACATTTGACTGATATTGATTGGGACGATAAATTTTACACATCGCCCAACTGCACAAATAAAATCTGTGTTTGATTGTTTGAAACCCCACACGGGTATTGGGATGATATATGACATACACTAATCCCAATAATTAGTTGTATGTCGATCGATTGATTGAAAGACTGTTATAAGCGTTGAATATTTATATTTGATGCTTATACAGTGTAGAATGCACTTCGGATGATGGTTGATTATTTGTCATTGTTGAGATATACATGTGTTGTAGAAAATCCATATAATTAACACTATATGGTAATTGATTGGGCCTCATTTCAATTTGGAAAATAAGAAAATAATTTCATGTGTTGAATAAAAGTCGTGTTGATGAGATTGACGCCATTTCGATGTGAACGATATTTATATTGATTTTATTCATTTTATAATGAATATCGAAAGTGATTTCAAAATTTGATATTTTGAAATGAATTGAAATTCGAATTAAATTGAAAATAATTGAAATTCGAATTAAATTGAAATTCGAATTAAATTGAAAAGAATTGAAATTCGAATTAGATTGAAATAGAATTGAAATCGTTTTGAATTGAATTTAAAACGTATTGAAATTGAACTGAAATTGATTTGAATTAAAACCGATTTGAATTGAAATGGATTTGAATTGAAATCGAGTTGAATTGAAATCGAGTTGAAATGAATTTAAAACGAATTTATATTGGAAAGATTCAATTTTGATTTGAATTTGAGACGGAAGTTGAAATCATTTTGAAAACGAATTTAAAACGATTTATATAATACGTTTTAAAAGGGAATCGATGAAATTTATATAATATTATATATATATATAATGGCCTGAATAGAATGCGCTGCGCCGCGGTAGTTCGCGAATTTCGACCATTGACTTCGAATGGATATTGCGGGAGATCCGACCGTTGAATTCTCCTAAAACTGGAACCGTTGGGTTCGTATCGAAATGAACTTTCTAACGAATATTAGAAATTAGAGATCTAGCGGTTGGATTTGGAATTATGTCCAAATCAAACTTGGAAAAGGTCGCTGTAAGTGCAGTTCGATGGCCGTTGATGGAAATCAATTGTACGGGCCTTGATAAAATTATTAAAAATAGTAATAATTTGTGTAAAATCATAAGAAACGATTTAGGAAGAATTGGGATGAAAAACTCCATATTTGAAAAGATAAAAATATATTTTTATCGAAATAAACTAGTTTTGAACTAGAATTAAAATTCTATTTATTTTTAAATAAATAAATTGAATTGGAAAAGGGTTTTAAAAGTAACCAGAATTTTCAATAATTGAATTGGAATGGATTTGAATCGAAATTGTCTTTGGAATATTTCGATGTTGGATTTCGTGATTATACAGATAGCGTTATGGAAATTTGAAAGATATATAGATATCGTTATTTCCAATATGATATTTGTTGGTCGTAGAATTTGATATTGAATATAAGCCGATATATTTTCTATTCAGAGCCTTGTGTTTAATATCAAATGTGATTTGGGTTTGTCGTGAATGGTGTCTTCATTAACACTTCTTAAGCCCAGTTGAGAAAAAGATTAAATCTTTTTATTTAGATTTAATGAAGTGTACCAATTAAATAATATTTAATTGGAATTGAATTGGTATTGATTTTTGGGTTTATCGTGAACAGTGTTTTAAATAACAGTTGTTCTTTAACCCGATAATTAAAGGAATGTGATTTTGGGTTGTCGTGAATGATATCATCAATAATACTGTTCTTAGACCCAAAGGAGTTAAGAAAATCAGAAACTAACTAGGGATTAGTTAAGTTGAATGGTTTCTGGGGTATTCATCTGATGTTGGTTTCGGCCTTCGGGGTTAATACTTAGGGAATTGCTCACTTGCTAATTTACGGTTAGGGACCGATTGAAATGTGATTTTGGGGTTTATCGTGAACCGTGTTTTAAATGACACTGATTATTTAACCCAGTCAAATTAAGTGGAGTTTTAATGAATCTTTAATTAGATTGAAAAAATCGAGATTGGAGTATCACCAGTTCAACTCCAGACGGTAGTTAAATCTTTAATTAGATTTGAACGTGAAATGGTAATTAAATTTACCGATAACACTGTGGTGTTAGATATGAAGTATGACCAGTTTTACTTCATGGGATGAATAGGTTGGGATTGGGAAATAAAATAAATAATTACTTCGGTGTGGTTCGCTAATCCCGACTAGTTTGAAGTGATATTCAAAAGAATATTAAAGAATAAATTTAAAAGAATTTATCTTTGATAAAATTAATGGGAACCTTTCCCAAAGTATAAGAATATTTGAATAAAAGAATATTCTGAATTGGAATGAGGCGTATGTTGTGTTTGTGTAACACTTGTTTATTATATACGCGAGTTATCCGGAAAGACCGGGATTATCCCATTCTGAATAACTGATTCGACGTGGTGTCGAAGATGAAGACGGTGGTTGAAGACCGGAGGTCTTCACGTTGTTTGGGTGATTACTGATGATCTTGATTGGACTATACACCCAAGAGGAGGGAATCAGTTGGTGATCGTCCAGGCGTACTTGGAGATCGATGGATATGCGAGGAATAAGGTTCCTCCGGTTTTGTTCAGACCCAGAACGAACTTGTAAATGGATAGTGTGTCTGACATTGGATTTCATTCTGTATGACTGATATCGGTTGCATAGAGTGGTTTGCCTGTGTGGCATGCTAAGATGCAAATGATCAAGGCTTCTGTTGAAAAGCAGAGTCTTGTGGATGATGATCAAAGCACGGCCTGTGTGGCATAGCTTTGTGTAGCATTGATTCGCGAGCCTCACACCCCAGTTGTGAACCAGAAATGGGAGAGGACATCAGGGAGGACATGCGTTTATTTCTAGCTAGAGGTGGTGTCAGTGCTTAAACTGGATGACATTTATATTATTTTAACCTGTGTGGTTATTGCTGTTGCGAGGCGCCTCGGTTTGATCGGACGATCCGAGTCCGATGGAGTCATTCGTTGGCTCATTTACGCCCCAAAGGGTGGGGGAACGTAGTGTTCAGGCATAATAATCCAGATCGGGGGACCAACCCTGACGATCCAAGGTGCAGTTGCGGCTATTCCTGAGACATGGTAGGGTAGATTGTCTCGAATCGGTAAAGGACGATCCCTGGCCTCGGTTCACTGACGGAAATCCAATATCCAATACGTGATAATTTGGTTTTATTTGTAGAGCCTAGTATGGCGACATAGTGGGATGGGGCGCTTATGCCGTCTATGATTTATACTTATGATTTGAAATGATTTTGACACTATACACTTATAGAAATAATAAAAGATGAAATTTAGCGTATCAAGCATTCTTTGGCTATTATAAGGTAAAATCCTATCCTCCGGCTTGTGTTGCATTGTTTGATTGGACATGGGTCTTATAATAGCTTCATTGTTCTTTATTTAGCATTGCGCTATTGTTTTATGCACTGGTGTTGTTGGGAGGAAACCCGTTCCGTGTTATACAGCGTGGTCCCTTGATTTACCTAACTTTAAAATAAAGATTAATAACTGTTTTAGTTCTCACACCAGTCCTATGACTGACCTGGAGTTTATTGTTTTAACCTAAACTCTGGGTGCCCTTATTTTGACACGGGCAGCTAGTAGTTTTGGTTTTGCAGATTTATATTCACAGGAACCTGGTTTACAGCTTGAATGATATCCGGAAAGCTCTGTATCCGTATATCTCTTCTAGTTGTGTATTGTATTATTTTCCCTTGCTGTGTAATGTATTATAATCTCTGATATTTTATAATGTATATTATTTGTTAATACTCTGTATATTCTTGTAATCTGATGAATTGTTGTAATTAACAATGAAATGTTCTTCTGTCTGCATTCTTTTGTGTGTCGTTCTCGAAGTATCCGCTCTTTCCTTACCGGGGAAGTTACGGGTCTTCCCAGTTGGTATCAGAGCTTTGGTTTACAAAGCTCAGAGAACAAGACACATTAGAACCATACGAAAGAATTCATCAGAAATTGGATTAGTAATATCCAACGGGAATGACTCGTTAGAGATGGGATCAGTAGTATCCTAAAACGAGTGTGAAGAGTGTATTTTTAAAATGAAAACAAGTTTTGTTTTTAAAATTTAAAATCAATTATTCGTATTTGATTATTTATTTTATATTGATTAGGACTATCCTGTATATAAAGATTTTGTATATACGTCTGATCCACGTGTATTCGAAGTTTTAATATACTGGATAGATATAGAATCACTCTCTAGTCGCCCGGGGATGAAACTATTGATGACTATATAGCATCAGTAGTTTGTGTTCGAGTGACGAAAGTGAGGTTTCTATATATTTCCAATTGGCTGGTGTGAGAACCAAAAATTAGATAGGGCTTATTGTTGTGATTTGGCATCAAAAATCTGATTTTTGGACTATATATCAAAATTATGAATTTGAAATGATAATCAACTAATTGATTGATGGTTGTGTTGTTTGATTATTGTTCGATTAATTAAATGTTGAACCTTTAGCCAAATTGAACCAAATAGTGAGTTGTATTGAAAATTTATTGCATTTGCATGCATGTACATGTACTTACATTGAACAGGTCATGGCAAAGAGGTTAGAGCAGAAGAATAAAATTGTTTGCCCGACAAATAGGTACATGTTTACCATAATTTACTGTTTTGTTTGGGTGAGGATGATTTTATGAGCCGATTGGCTAGCCGCTTGGCGTTTTCTTTTTCTTTTGGATTGAAGAAGGCCATGGGAGGCTATATGAAATATCCCGAAGTCCCCGATGTAGGGGAGGTTATGGAGATTTTTTTCGAAACTTTAGGGTGTTAGCCAAATTTTTGAAAAAATTGGAAAGTTCTTAGAAACTGAAAAGTTGAAGAACTTAAGCTATAATGAAAATAATGAAAATTGAGTTGATTATTTAAACAACTTTCGGCTTCGTTCCTTTTCGGGGACGAAAAGTTCTAAGTGGGGGAGATTGTAATAACCCGGAAATCCGAGCCAATTTAAAATTTTTATTTTGGCAATTTTAATAAATTTTGATTATTTAAAATAGATTATTTTAAATAATAACGACGAGAAATTTATTTTGAATAGAGTTCGAACGTATATATTTATATAGATCATCGATAGAATATAAATATTTATTTATAATTATAAAAGGAATAGAAAATGGCGCGGTAGTTCGATAATTCGATTTCAAAATTCAAATGAATATACAGGATTCAAGATAAACCGGATTTTAGTGAATCCAAAATTATTTGAATCTAATTGAGAATATCTTTCCAACGAATCCAAAAAATCAAAATTTCATAGCGGGGATAAAAAGTTATGCCCAGTTGAAATTTCAGAATAGTCGCTTTGGAATTCTGGCCCTTAAAAATGGAAATTTTGCAAACGACCTCTGTTTTCGATGAAACCACTTTTGTTGGATCCGTGATGTCGAGTTATTGCTAGATTCCAAAATTCATAATTTTTCGAATCAATGTGTGCGCGTGGCAAAGGAAAACGCGTTTGACCAGTTTCAGTTGATTTTAATCGACTGGAAAATGGTCATTTTTCAAATGGTCTCAGAATTTGACGAAATTAGTTTTGTTAGGACCGTAACGTCAATACAAAGCTAGAAATATTTTTTTTGGAATTTTACGTGGCCCCGGTAAATTGAAATATGCGTTCAAATTGAATATATATATAGATTTATATTTTAATTTGAACGGAAACTGATCGAAACGGTCGAACTGGCTTTCGATACATATCCCATTATGTTCGTAATAGGGGGTAATTAGCTAGGGGCGACAGTCGGTGGGTTTGATTTCGAATTCGAATTTTAAAGTGGCTTTTTGGAGAAATAAAATAAATAAACAATCAATTATATAATAGCCTTCCCTCCATTCTCTTTCCCTCGGTCAACGCTCAGATAAAAAGTAAATAAAAAAAAGAGGAACCCATGATGCCCTAACCCGTCGCCACCCCCATCGGACCACCGCCCATCGTCGTTCACCCCTCCGCCTAGCCATGCAACCCCACCCCTCCTTCCCCGATCTCGCGAAACCCCCCCTCTTCAAAACCCCGAGCCCAGCACCCAACCCAAAACCGACGCCCACGCCCTAACCGAACACCACCGCCCTGGCCACCTGAGCACCGCTGACCACCACCGGAGCACCTCAGACCACCTGCGCGCCCCTCAGCAACTCCCCACCTCCAATCAGTTCCGGCAAAAACAGTGAGCCCTCTTATTTATTTATTTTTATTTATTTTCTTTTATATTAAGGCTTGTTTCTAATCCGATTTTTTTTTGTTGTTTACATATAAAAGTTTAGATTTTTAGTGTATAAGAGTTTAGATTTTTAGCAACATGAAGATTAGATTTCTAAGTTATGAAGAATATGATTTTGGATAGAAGAAAATACGATTTTCCATTGTATAAAAGGTATGATTTACATGAGAGAAAAATGAGATGGTTCATAAAGAAAGTTAGGATTTTTGTATAAAGAAAGTTAGAATTTTTATTAAAGAAAAATTAAAATTTTAAACTGTAAAACGAGTCGATTTTTATATTATATAACTAGTAAAAAATTTGATCTTTATATATGTAGTGAAGGAAAGAATTGATTTTTGTTATATATATGTTGAAATTAAAATGTGATTTTTATAGCGATGAAATAAAAACTCGATCTTTATATAAGAAGTAGAAATATAAAAATATAATTTTTATATAGAAAGAAGCGTTGTAAAAATATATAAAGTAGAAATAAAAATATGAATTTTATTTATTGAAATGAAGTGGTAAAAATATAATTTTTATTATAAATAGCGGAACAAGGACTGCATTGGAATTTCGAACAGATCCAGACGATTCAGCAGTTCAAAAGCAAAGCACGACGGAGTGGAACCCTCTGTAAGAACTCCTCACCTTTTATTTATTTTTCTAGTTGAAATATATACTAGGATGCAGACGGTGTTTAGTAGCACCCGACACCCGTTGTCCACAGACCATGGACGGCTTGTTTGTTTGTTTGTTTGATTTTGATGTGTAGCTGATTGTGTGATGTGATGTGAAATGAAATAAAATATTTTATAGGAGAAAATATTTTATAGTTAAAAATATAATTCTTAACGTGTATATGAAATAAATATTTATAAACAAATCGGACAATTTGTTTATATACACACATTTGACTGATATTGATTGGGACGATAAATTTTACACATCGCCTAACTGCACAAATAAAATCTGTGTTTGATTTTTGAAACCCCACACGGGTATTGGGATGATATATGACATACACTAATCCCAATAATTAGTTGTATGTCGATTGATTGATTGACAGACTGTTATAAGCGTTGAATATTTATATTTGATGCTTATACAGTGTAGAATGCACTTTGGATGATGGTTGATTATTTGTCATTGTTGAAATATACATGTGTTGTAGAAAATCCATATAATTAACACTATATGGTAATTGATTGGGCCTTATTTCAATTTGGAAAATAATAAAATAATTTCATATGTTGAATAAAAGCCGTGTTGATTAGATTGACGCCATTTCGACGCGAACGATATTTATATCGATTTTATTCATTTTATAATGAATATCGAAAGTGATTTCAAAATCTGATATTTTGAAATGAATTGAAATTCGAATTAATTTGAAAAGAATTGAAATTCGAATTAAATTGAAATGAATTGAAATTCGAATTAAATTGAAAAGAATTGAAATTCGAATTAGATTGAAATAGAATTGAAATCGTTTTGAATTGAATTTAAAATGTATTGAAATTGAACTGAAATTGATTTGAATTGAAACCGATTTGAATTGAAATGGATTTGAATTGAAATCGAGTTGAAATGAATTTAAAACCAATTTATATTGGAAAGATTCAATTTTGATTTGAATTTGAGATGGAAGTTGAAATTGTTTTGAAAACGAACTTAAAACGATTTATATAATACGTTTTAAAAGGGAATCGACGAAATATATATAATATATATATATTATATATATATATATATAATGGCCTGTATAGAACGCATCGCGCCGCGGCAGTTCGCGAATTTCGACCATTGACTTCAATTGGATATTGCGGGAGATCCGACCGTCGGATTCTCCTAAAACTGGAACCGTTGGGTTCGTATCGAAAAGATCTTTCTAACGAATATTAGAAATTAGAGTTCTAGCGGTTGGATTTGGAATTATGTCCAAATCAAACTTGGAAAAGGTCACTGTAAGTGCAGTTCGATGGCCGTTGATAGAAATCGACTGTACGGGCCTTGATAAAATTATTAAAAATAGTAATAATTTGTGTAAAATCATAAGAAATGATTTGGGAAGAATTGGGATGAAAAACTCCATATTTGAAAAGATAAAAATAGATTTTTATCGAAATAAACTAGTTTTGAACTAGAATTAAAATTCTATTTATTTTTAAATAAATAAATTGAATTTGAAAAGGGTTTTAAAAGTAACCAGAATTTCCAATAATTGAAATGGAATTGATTTGAATCGAAATTGTATTTGGAATATTTCGATGTTGGATTTCGTGATTATACAGATAGCGTTATGGAAATTTGAAAGACATATAGATATCGTTATTTCCAATATGATATTTGTTGGTCGTAGAATTTGATATTGAATATAAGCCGATATATTTTCTATTCAGAGCCTTGTATTTAATATCAAATGTGATTTGGGTTTGTCGTGAATGGTGTCTTCATTAACACTGTTCTTAAGCCCAGTTGAGAAAAAGATTAAATCTTTTTATTTAGATTTAATGAAGTGTACCAATTAAATAACATTTAATTGGAATTGAATTGGTATTGATTTTTGGGTTTATCGTGAACAGTGTTTTAAACAACACTTGTTCTTTAACCCGATAATTAAAGGAATGTGATTTTGGGTTGTCGTGAACGGTATCTTCAATAATACTGTTCTTAGACCCAAAGGAGTTAAGAAAATCAGAAACTAACTGGGAATTAGTTAAGTTGATTGGTTTCTAGGGTATGGATCTGATGTTGGTTTTGGCCTTCGGGGTTAATAATTAGGGAATTGCTCACTTGCTAATTTATGGTTAGGGGCTGATTGAAATGTGATGTGATTTTGGGGTTTATCGTGAACCATGTTTTAAATGACACTGATTCTTTAACCCAGTCAAAGATTAAAACTAAGTGGAGTTTTAATGAATCTTTAATTAGATTGAAAAGATCGAGAATGGAGTATCACCAGTTCTACTCCAGACGGTAGTTAAATCTTTAATTAAATTTGAACGTGAAATGGTAATTGAATTTACCGATAACACCGTGGTGTTAGATATGAAGTATGACCAGTTTTACTTCATGGGATGAATAGGTTCGGATTGGGAAATAAAATAAATAATTACTTCGGTGTGGTTCGCTAATCCCGACTAGTTTGAAGTGATATTCAAAGGAAGATTAAATAATAAATTTAAAAGAATTTATCTTTGATAAAATTAATGGGAACCTTTCCCAAAGTATAAGAATATTTGAATAAAAGAATATTCTGAATTGGAATGAGGCGTATGTTGTGTTTGTGTAACGCTTGTTTATTATATACGCGAGTTATTCGGAAAGACCGGGATTATCCCATTCAGATAACTGATTCGACGTGGTGTCGAAGATGAAGACGGTGGTTGAATACCGGAGGTCTTCACGTCGTTTGGGTGATTACTGATGATCTTGATTGGTCTGTACACCCAAGAGGAGGGAATCAGTTGGTGATCATCCAGGCGTACTTGGAGATCGATGGATATGCGAGGAATAAGGTTCCTCCGGTTTTGTTCAGACCCAGAACGAACTTGTAAATGGACTGTGTGTCTGTCATTGGATTTCATTCTGTGTGACTGATATCGGTTGCATAGAGTGGTTTGCCTGTGTGGCATGCTAAGATGCAAATGATCAAGACTTCTGTTGAAAAGCAGAGTCTTGTGGATGATGATCAAAGCACGACCTGTGTGGCATAGCTTTGCGTAGCGTTGATTTGCGAGCCTCACACCCCGGTTGTGAACCAGAAACGGGAGAGGACATCAGGTAGGACATGCGTTTCTTTCTAGCTAGAGGTGGTGTCAGTGCTTAAACTGGCTGACATTTATATTATTTTCACCTGTGTGGTTTTTGCTATTGCGAGGCGCCTCAGTTTGATCTGACGATCCGGGTCCGATGGAGTCATTCGTTGGCTTATTTACGCCCCAAAGGGTGGGGGAACGTAGTGTTCAGGCATAATAATCCACATCGGTGGACCGGCCCTGACGATCCAAGGTGCAGTTACAGCTGTTCCTGAGATATGGTAGGCTAGATTGTCTCGAATCGGTAGAGGACGATCCCTGGTCTCGGTTCACAGACGGAAATCCAATTTCCAATACGTGATAATTCAGTTTTATTTGTATAGCCTAGTATGGCGACATAGTGGGATGGGGCGCTTATGCCGTCTATGATTGATACTTATGATTTGAAATGGTTTTGACACTATACACTTATAGTAATAATAAAAGATGAAATTTAGCGTATCAAGCACTCTTTGGCTATTATAAGGTAAAACCCTATCCTCCAGCTTGTGTTGCATTGTGTCATGGGACCTGGGTCTTATAATAGCTTCATTTTTCTTTATTTAGCATTGCGCTGTTGTTTTATGCACTGGTGTTGTTGGGAGGAAACCCGTTCCATGTTATACGGCGTGGTCCCTTGATTTACCTAACTTTAAAATAAAGATTAATAACTGTTTTAGTTCTCACACCAGTCCCATGACTGACCTGGAGTTTATTGTTTTAACCTAAACTCTGGGTGCCCTTATTTTGACACGGGCAGCTAATAGTTTTGGTTTTGCAGATTTATATTCACAAGAACCTGGTTTACAGCTGGAATGATATCCGGAAAGCTCTGTATCCGTAAATCTCTTCTAGTTGTGTATTGTATTATTTTCCACTGCTATGTAATGTATTGTAATCTCTGATATTTTGTAATGTATATTATTTGTTAATACTCTGTATATTCTTGTAATCTGATGAATTGTTGTAATTAACAATGAAATGTTCTTCTGTCTGCGTTCTTTTATGTGTCGTTCTCGAAGTATCCGCTCTTTCCTTACCAGGGAAGTTACGGGTCTTCACAAAATCTTTTTATTGTAACACTTTGACAATAAAAATATAATCTTTTATTTCAACTATTTTTATTCCATTCTTTATATTGCAACCAAATGAAAATAAAAATGTGAACTTTTTATTTTAATCTTTTAAATTGAAACATGCTGACAATAACAATAAAAAAATTGTTCTTCTTTGTAATCTAATAAAACATGTTAAGTGACAAGTTCATGGATTCAATAAAAAGGACATTTTTATTATAGAACAAATCTAATGTATTCTATGTTCATAGATTCAATAAAAATGATATTTTATTGTTAACCAAAAACCATGTTCATAGTTTCAATAAAAAGTATATTTTTATTATTTCAAAACCCAAATCAAAGTTCATGGGTTTGATAAAGATGAGATTTTTATTTCAAAAACAAAATCAGAATTCATGGATTCAAATGAAAGAAGAATCCTTATTATAAAATCAGATCTACAGACATGAATATCAAATCCAACCCATTCATACATCGCAATCAAAATTAACCAATTCTAATTCCGTACATCACATATATATGATTTAAAATAACGTATATACATGGATTTCATATAACGATAAATAATTAAATTTTAATTTTAAGATCAGATATCTCACATTGATTTTTGTCTGAATTTTCAACATGCTCCATTTAAGCTTTAGTCAGTTCCATCACGTAGATCTGGTCAACACAAGTCCAACGCAACTAATTTCGTTTGATTCTGATTTAATATGGCAAAGTTATAGCATTTTGAACATTTGATTACATTATATAAATAATTAATTTTGTAACTACTCCCTTAATCACCTTCTACATCGTCTCTGTATATTACTGGAACCATCGACTTCAACATCGCCACTAGAGCTTCAACTTGCCACCAATACAGTCGACCGAACATCGATCGGTCAGCGCCACCATGATGTTGCCTAACTCCTCCACCGCCGCCCAGAAGGTGGGCCCGCTCACACCCCCCCAAGCCACATGCATCCGGCTTCGAACGAAGCCCATTTGAGGTCAAAATCCTTCCAGTTTACATCACGAAAGCCGATCACATCCATATGATCTTGAAGAACTCTCCTCCCTCTTGAATTCTTGCTTTGATTTCATGTTTTGATTTGGCCTAGATTATGTGAAATTGAAGATTTTGTTTAGGAGCTTTTCAGCCATCGAAAATGAAGATGGTGGCTGCACTAGTGATTTCTAGGTTTAGGGTTTCACGCTTCTCTAGGATATTTATAATATTATAATTATTAAATTCTTTAATTTACAAAAAAGCCCGATAACTCATGCTAACTCCAAATCCGGCCCAACGAATGTTACCTCTAGCCAATACCCCTATTCCGAACATAATGAGCTAGGTCTCATCATCCCGTTTGATCGTCTTAGCCTACTTTTCTTTATTTTAAAATATAAATTATTTAATTTGATCATACATTTTAAATTACCGAGGCCACATACTGACTCTAAAAATTCCCGAAAAATAAATCTAGCTATGTTTTGACGATAAGGTTCTAACAAAATTAATTTCATCGAATTTGGAGACCGTTTGCAAAATGGCTACTTATACGAGCTATATATTATATTAAATTCCATAGTGAGTTTTCTGAATATTCAACTGGCTATAACTTTTGATTCCCGCTATGAAATTTCAATTTTTCAGATCCGTTGGAAAGATATTATTAAACAGATACTAATATTTTTGGTTTCACCATAATCCGATTTATTTTGAATCATGTACATTCAGTCAAAGTTCAAATTCAAAATTTCAAACTACCGCGCTATTTCTAACTCCTTTTATAATTAAAATAAATATATTCGTTCAAACTTCGATTTAAATAAATTTCTAATCGTTATTATTTAAAATAAATTATTTTAAATATTAAAAATCAATTAAAATTTCTAAAATAAAATTTTAAATTGGTTCCAAAATTCCAGGTTGTTACATTCACTTTCTTCATTTATATGTTAAAAATAATATTTTTAACGAACGAATATTTATTTCAACACATGACAATTTTATTCACTTCATTTATATGTTAAAAATAATATATTTTTTAATGAACAAATATTTATTTCAACACTTGACAATTTTATTCACTTCATTTATATGTTAAAAATAATATTGTTAATGAAAAAATATTTATTTCAACACACGACTATTTTATTCACTTCTTTTATATGTTAAAAATATTTTTAACTAGCAAATATTTATTTCAACACATGACAATTTTATTCACTTCATTTATATGTTAAAAAATATATTTTTAACTAACAAATATTTATTTCAACACATGACAATTTTGTTCATCGCATATACAAGCTAAAAATAATATTATAGCGAACCAATATTTATTTCAACACATGACAATTTTATTCACTTCATTTATATGTTAAAAATAATATTTTT
Organism: Allium sativum; assembly: GCA_030737875.1. NCBI lineage: Eukaryota > Viridiplantae > Streptophyta > Magnoliopsida > Asparagales > Amaryllidaceae > Allium > Allium sativum. The sequence goes on along the minus strand of CM060911.1, from coordinate 121,053,694 downwards.
AATGAACAAATATTTATTTCAACACATGACAATTTTATTCACTTCATTTATGTGTTAAAAATATTTCTAACGAACAAATATTTATTTCAATATATGACAATTTTATTCACTTCATTTATATGTTAAAAATAATATTTTTAACGAACAAATATCTATTTCAACACATGACAATTTTATTCATTACATATACAAGCTAAAAATAATATTTGTAGCGAACCAATATTTATTTCAACACATGACAATTTTATTCACTTCATTTATATGTTAAAAATAATATTTTTAATGAACAAATACTTATTTCAACACCTGACAATTTTACGCACTTTATTTATATGTTAAAAGTAATATTTTTAACGAAAAATATTTATTTCAACACATGATAATTTTATTCACTTCATTTATATGTTAAAAATAATATTTTAAACGAACAAATATTTATTTCAACACATGATTAGCCCTTATATTTGTATTTATATTATTTAATTTAAAGAACAATTTGGGTTTGGAAAATTCTGATTGGCCCTTATATTTATATTTATATTTATATAAATTTTCTTTTAATTACTAAAATGTTAGATTTTTCATCTGAACTCCAAATCAAACCCAAAGACTATCGTCCCTAGCTAAATACCCCCATTCCGAACACAATGCAATATGTTTTGTAAGCCAATTCGACTTCGGTTAGTTTTTCTCAAAATTAAAATATAACGTTCAATATTGAATTTGAACGTACATTTTAATTTACCGGGGGCCACATACTGACTCCAAAAATTATGAAAATTGGAAACCAAATATATTTTGATGATACGGTCCTAACAAAATTAATTTCATCCAATTTGGAGGCCGTTTGAAAAATGGCCTTTTAACTGGTCGATCCAATTCAACTGAATTTACAGAACGCGTTTAAATTCACCACGCTCACATATTAATTCCAAAAATTATGGAATTTTAAACCTGCCAATAATTTGATATTCTGGATCCAACAAAAGTGGTTTCATAAAAAATGGAGGTCATTTGCAAAATGGCTATTAGGGCTATGTTATTATTTAAAAATCAAAATTTTAAATTCTAACGCAAATTTTGTTCAAATTATTTAAAAATAATTTTTAATTAAGTTATTAATTTCCGGGTTGTTACATATAATGCATATCATAATTTAATTGCAAATTCCTAAAATTTTCCTATTTCAGTTCATATTTTTTTATTATAGATCTACCCATTTTATAAATGTTTTCTACAAATTTAGCATTTCAATATTTTAATCCATGTTATAGAAATTCACACTCTTTTTAATATTTTACAGATTAGAAAGGGGATTAAATTTACTTTATAAAACTAACATTTACATATCTATTAACGGTTAAGGACAAATGTAAAGAAAATTGTAAGTAATATCAGAAAATATAATAACTTTAAAGAAAGAAGACTGAAAATAGTCTCCTCTTTTAGCCGATACTTCTACACCTTCATCCGCCCATCAAATCAATCCTCCCTCTCTCTCATCACTTCCGGCCTCGTCGATGGCTCCGCCCCAAGATCCTCTCAAACTCCTGACCCCCCTGACCCTTCACCTACTATCATTCCCGTGGGTTTCCCGGCTATACCCACGCATCCAATCGCACTCAAGGTGAATGACAAAATGCCAATGACATCGTTGTTCAAAAATAAACCAAGAAACGCTGGTAAATATGTGCCAACTGACATGGTTCCTACCTTCAATGGTACGAAGATGATATTGACTCCTCAAATCATTGAAGCAGGTACACAACAATGGTCGAACATTGTTGTAGGTTTTTTCTTGGACAGCCCTCTACCATATACCCCTGTCATTGAAAAAATCAAGAGTTTGTGGAAATTGAAAGGACAAGTGAGAGTTCGATCTGATGGTACCTTATTTCTCTTTAAATTCTAATGCTTTGAAGACAAAGAAAAGATCTTGCAAGGAGATCCCATTCTTATGCATAACAAACTCTTTATTATTAAACAATTTAACCCGGCTATAAGCAATGTTCAAGGCAATATAAGAGTGGTTCCTGTATGGGTCTTCTTGTACAATATACCTATGGTTGCGTGGTCGCATATAGGGATCAATTACCTAGCTAGCAGGGTGGGTAAGTTGATATGTATGGACGAGAGTACAGAGAGGTTGGAAAGACTCACCTATGCTAAATGTTTGATCGAGGTTAAAGCCGATGTTTGTGACGGCCCGCCCCGCACCAGCCTGCATTTCCTTCGAAAGTGCGCTGTACACATGCCCAACTAGCACGGGACGGTCGTCAGAAGAAAGGAAAGAAGGGAATTAACTAACAAGAAACCTGCAGAATGTCTCACAGCGCATGGAGTAAAATATAATAATAATAACATACTTGACATAAAACAGGTGAGATAGTGTATTAGATGATAAATAAAACCAACATCAACATCAGAGCAGCGGAAATCCAAATACAGCTTATTGCAACTTTTCAAATTTACTGTCTCTAAACAAAAGAAAGCTAAAGTAGAAGATGCACCACCAATTCCCAAGCAATGATCTTCAACAACACATGGAGAATACTATATATATATTACGTGGAAGCCTCCTGCTCGTCTCCGGATCATCTACCCGTGCATCACCAGCTAACCTGTCTCTAGCCTGCTCGTGTGAGCACCCAGAGTAATAAGAGGAGACATAAAACTCTGGGTCAGACATAAAGCCTGGTATGAGCGATAAGCATCTAAACAGAACAATAACAGGTATACTAAATCATACCTGAACCTGGACCTGCAACCAAAGAGTTAGTACCACATACCGTACAGTACTCTAAGGTGCCATAATAAATAGTGTAAAGGATACGGGAGTGGGGTGTGCATGTCATAATGATAGCAAACAAATCATCCATAGCAATCATCCTCACATCTCTCACTCAGTGCGTAAAGCGTACGATGTCCACCACTGTCAATCACTAGACCCATCGAAGTAGTGACGGTGTTCAACTTGTACAACTACTGCTACTACCAAGCTTACCACATGGAGTCATGACCAAATCTTTACAAATGACCCCACTTCATTGGTTATAGCCCCTTAGTCGTACCTAGGCCACTGTGGCCCTGAATCCATTCACGTACCTCCCATACATAGTGATCCAAAGTCATAGACATCGACTGCCCTTTGGCATACGTCCCGCAGCAAAGCCCAATAATGAAGTGAACTCATCGGTTCCCAATCGGATCCTGAGCTCTAACTTCCCATATTAGACTACCTTTGCATCTCAGGTTATTGGTCAATACTGGGTCGGGTCGGGTTCCCCTCCTAGCCATCGGTTCGGGTCGGGTGTCCATTCTGAGTCGGGTCGATGTGTTGTCCTCCCCTGTAGCGGTTCGGTTCGGGTTCCCAGCATTGTATCGGTTCGGGTCGGGTGTCCTCCTCCGGGTCGGGTGTCCCACTTCGGGTCGGGTCGGGTGTCATCTCCCTTCCAGTTCGTGCTTCCGCTCCGATCCGCTCCCTCGTTCTTCACGTGCTCCGATCCGATCCATCCTTCTTTATCTGATCCGATCCCAGTTCAATTAGCGTGGCCTTCCTTTTTGCCAGTTCTCCCAAGTGTCAAGTTCCGATCCGAGCCCTTCGTCCTTAAGTCGATCTGATCCCGAGCTTAACCAACATCGCCTTCCTTTTTGCCAAGCCTCTTTTGTGCCAGACTCCAGTTCGGGTCGGGTTCCTTACCCAGGTCTCCTATCTGATCCGAGCCCATATCCGATCCGATCTGAAACCCTGCACAACTTTCTGCAACTTTTTCCAGCAACTTGTTTACGCCATTCGACGACGTTTTCGACAAATCTAACTATACTAATCAATCACAAATCATCCCAAATAGTCATAGCAATATAACAAACTAACCACAAACACCAAAACAATGAATTTACATGTCAAAATGGATCAAATATACCCAAAACCCCATATTTTCCCTTAAGCATGTTTAAGCAAAACTAATCATAGGGTTAACAAAATTTAATCAAATTAAACCAAATTTCTACCAGAGGCATAAAATATTATTTTCGATATAGATATTTTTCCAGAATTTATTAGTGTATAAATTCGCTAATCTTCACTAATTACCCTTAATTAACTGTAATTAGTGTCAAAACAATACTAATCACTCACCTTGGCCACAAATAAAATTCTCAGAACTGAAACCTCGCTGATTTGGGTGAATACTGATGTCTAACAGCAGCTCTAACCTTGCTTTTGTGTTTTCTCTCCTTAATTTGATGTAGATTAAGCCAAAACTTGATTAGAAAGTGATTAGAAGGTGATTTGGGTGTTGGAGGCCATTGCTAGAGTTCCAAGAATGAAAGTGGCGGCTGAAAGAAATGTTTTCTAACCCTAATCAGTCCCTATACATCTCCAATCCCGAAATCCCCTTTGGGCCTAGCTGCTAATTACCCGATTAAGCCCAATTAAGCTGTTTTTCAATATCTGAAACTTGTTTCAGCCATATCTCCCAAACGGTGAGTCCGTTTGGCTAATGTGACCACTCTACGGAATTGTAAACCATCATCCGGAGCCAATGGAAGTGGTTTCAGGTCAAAATTCCTTTCCAGTTAAAAGTTATGGCCAAAACAGTACCAACTAGGGGTAAAATGGTCATTTAAAAATCGACAAAAATCATAAACATGGGAAATGACCCCAATAGTCATCTCCCAAAGTTACATGACCATACGACTTCGTATGTGAAAGAAATAAATATTCTACGATCCTATGATGCGTAAAATACGGGTCGTTACACTCTCCCCCCCTTAAGAAATTTCGTCCCCCAAATTCCTTAACCCAAAACATACAAAGGATCCTGCATGCCTAACTACCACATACAACAATCAAACATGCAAAACAAGCAAACAAGCCTATCCTAGCATGCGGAAAACTAAATCGAAATTAAAATCTTACCAGGCGAAGAGTTCTGGATATGTCTTCCTAATGTTCTCCTCTGTCTCCCAAGTGCAATCATTCTCGTCCTCGCCCCACTGAACCTTGACTAGCCTCACCGCCTTCCTTCGAAGTTGCTTCGTATCGTGCTCGACAATACGGGCCGGCTTGCGGTTCCCAACCGCCTCGGGTTCTACTTCGAAGTCCTCTAACTGATCAGGTGAAATAGTCATATCTGGGTCGTGAACAAACTTCCTTAGTTGGGAAACATGAAATACATTGTGAACTCCCGCCATCTTCTCTGGTAAGCCAACTCTATATGCCAAATTCCCGACTAGTTCAAGAACAGGGAATGGGCCAACAAATCTTGGTGCCAACTTGCCTCTCCTGCCAAATCGTATTACGCTCTTCAACGGAGAAATCTTGACAAACACCAAGTCGCCAACGGAGAATTTTAAGTCTCTTCTCCTCTTATCAGCATAACTCTTCTGCCTATCTTGGGCAGCCTTCATTCGTTGTTGAATGATCTTGATCTTATCTGAGGTTTCCCTCACCACATCTGGTCCAAGCATAAACTTCTCGCCAGTCTCTATCCAACATGATGGTGAGTTGCACGGTCTTCCGTACAAAGCTTCAAACGGAGCCATACCGATACTGGATTGGTAGCTATTGTTATATGCAAACTCTACTAGATGCAAATGGTCATCCCATGATCCACCAAAATCCAATACACAAGCTCTCAAGAGATCTTCCAAAGTACGATTCACCCTCTCCGTCTGACCGTCGGTCTGAGGATGATATGCGGTACTGAGATGTAACTCTGACCCTAGAGCCTCTTGTAAGCTCTTCCAAAACCCACTAGTGAACAACGGGTCTCGGTCACTCACAATGCTTTTAGGTACCCCATGAAATCTCACTACCCACTTCATATACAATTCTGCTAATTTAGCTTCCGTTCTGGTCGATTTAACTGGTATAAATCTTGCACTTTTAGTCAGTCGATCCACAATTACCCAAATGCTATCATGTCCCGATCTAGTTCTTGGTAAACCATCGATGAAATTCATCGAGACTTGCTCCTATTTCCATTCGGGAATCTCTAATGGTTGCAACAACCCACTAGGCTTCTTTTGCTCGGCTTTAACTAGCTGGCAATTCATGCACTTGGATATAAACTTCCCAACGTCTCTTTTCATCCCTTCCCAGTAGTAAGTCTGTCTCATGTCTCGATACATCTTATTACCACCGGGGTGTATAGTCAGTTTTGAGTGATGACACTATCTAAGTACTTCATCTCTCAATCCATTGACATTGGGTACAACAAGCTTTCCACTCTTTCTAAGCCATCCATCTCGATCAAGCCCATACTTGTTCATCTCCTCATCGATACCCATCTCTAACTTGGAGATGATTTCCAATAGGTTAGGATCGTCCCTCTGACTAGAGCCGATCCGCTCAATCAAAGTGGGTCTGATCATCAAACTTGCTAGCACTCCTGGATCCAATTCGCACTTTGGTCTGAAATCATACCCAGCGATGTACTTCAGTTGCTTCCATTCTAGAAACATAGCCCCTAAACTGGCATGTCTCCTACTCAATGCATCAGCCACCGCATTGCCCTTTCCCGGTGTATATGCGATGTCAAAATCATAGGAAGCCAAGAATTCTAACCACCTTTGTTGCCGTAGATTTAGATCCTTCTGGGAGAAGAGATACTTCAACGACTTATGATCTGTAAACAGCTCAAATCTTTCTCCCAAGAGATAGTGTCTCCACATCTTTAATGCGAACACGATCGCTGCCAATTCCAAATCATGGGTAGGGTATCTTCTCTCATGCGGTTTCAATTGCCGACTTGCATAAGCTACAACCCTACCGCCTTGCATCAATACAGCACCTAGTCCGGTACCACAGGAATCCGTGTATACCGTCATCTCTTCATTCCCCTTAGGAATGACTAACACTGGTGCGCTAGTCAACTTGTCCTTTAGACTCTTGAATGCATTCTCTCACCTTTCATCCCAGACAAAAGCTTGATTCTTCTTGGTCAACTGGGTCAATGGTGCTGCTATCTTGGAGAAATCTTGGATAAACTTGCGATAATATCCAGCTAATCCCAAGAAACTTCTTACATCTGTTACATTCTTGGACGTAGGCCAATCCTGTACCGTAGCCACCTTCGCCAGGTCCACGGCAATACCATTCTCTGATACAACATGGCCCAAGAACCTCACTTCCCTCCTCCAGAAGTGACGCTTAGAAAACTTTGCTTTCAATTGGTGTTTTCTCAACACCTCCATCACTATTCTTAAATGTTCCTTGTGTTCTTCCTCTGCCCTCGAATAGACCAAAATATCATCAACGAACACAAGGACAAACCTATTCAACTGATCTCTGAATACCCTATTCATAAGATCCACAAAATATGTTGGGGCATTGGTCAGCCCGAATGGCATGACCAACCACTCATAAAATCCAGACGGCGTTCGAAATGTCGTTTTAGCTATACTCTCAGCTTCCACTCTAAGCTGATGAAAACCTATCGCGAGATCCAACTGAGAAAATACTCTCGCGCCACTCAACTGATCGAACAAATCATCTATCCGCGGTAGAGGATACTTGTTCTTCCTCGTCACTTTATTCAACTCGCGGTAGTCTACACACAAACGAAGGGAACCATCCGCCTTGGTAGCAAACACAACTGGTGCTCCCCATTCAGAAACACTCCTTCTGATAAATCCCTTCTTCAAAAGATCGCTGACTTGCACCTCGAGCTCTCGCTGCTCCCTTGGTGCCATACGACGAAGTGGCATCACTATAGGTCTGGCATCTTTTACCAAATCAATACGGAACTCAATCTCTCGATGTGGTGGAAGCCCGGTCACTTCTTCGAAAACATCCGGATACTAGCCAACCACGGGCAAACCTGACAACTCACTATGCGGAATGTCGAGGGAGTTTAGAAAACTAGCCAATACCCCCTCACTGGGTAGACCACCAAACACTATCCTCCGCCCATCATCCGCTCTATCTGTCACTAAAAAGCCCCCACAGTCTACCACCACCCCGTATCTTTGGAGCCAATTTACTCCCAAAATAATGTCAAACCCAGTAAAGCCCAAAACAAAGCAATCACAAACAAACATGCATCCATGACTCGATAAGACCACATTACGACAAATCATGCTAAGGCTAGTCGAACCACCAATCGGGTTCGTCACTACTAAAGGTCTATCGACAATCTCGGGCTCCAATCCTAACCTATCTACCAGGTCACTAGATATGAAAGAACTGGAAGCTCCGGTATCAAACAAAACTCTAACAGGAACATCATAAACAGAAAGCATACCTTGAATGATGACATTCTTTCCTTTCTCCGCCGCAGTTGGGGCATTCGACGAAGAAGGAATAGCATTAAGGGCATATGCTTTCACCATTTGCTTTTGTTTGGGGGGGGGGGGTTGCGGGCACTTGTCCTTGTGATGTCCCATTTGGCCACAGTTGAAGCACTTCCTATCCGCTGGCTTGGCCCGACAATTACTAGCATAACGGCCCTTCTTACCACAGCTGAAGCACTCAACGTCTTGCTTATTCTTTTTCTTCTGGCCATCCTTAGTCTGGTTCTGCTTCCTCTTATTCTGGGAACCACCCTTGCCTCCACCACTTACTTGTGGCTTTGGCTCCTCTACAGATGCAACCTCAGTCTTCGGCTTAGGGTAGAGACTTTCTGATCTCAATGCTTTCCCTACAATCGATTCAAACGTCTCATCGATGTGGTTAATAAGCCTTTCCCCCAAGTACTGATCCAAACCAGTTATGAATTTCTCATTCTTCTTCTCGGCGGTATCAATAAGAGATAACCCATATTTTGACAAAGTGTCGAATTCAGCAATATACTCCGAGACAGCTCTGCCATTCTGCTTGAGCTCCAAGAATTTCTTAAACAACACTGACTTCTGAGCAGCTGGAATGAACTTCTCGCTAAAGCGAGCCTTAAAATGCTCCCAAGTAATCTGATCTTCGGGAGTAGCAGCCTTTATAGCATTCCACCAATGCATTGCCCGCCCTTGCAGCTGACGGGACGCTAGCTTTCTCTTCATCGCATCCTCGATACCCAAATCCTCGAAGAAACGTTCGCAACTATCCAACCAATCCTGAACATCCGTGGCCGATTCCATTCCGTGAAACGGCTTCCCACCAAGACTAGTATAATCCTTGTTCAGCTTGGCAAAGTCGACCCGCGGTGCCTGCACTATTGGACCACCACCATTTCCACCATTGGGAGCTGCCCTATGCACGTCCCTAAGCATCTCTCTCATGAGGTCAGTAAACATCGTCCTCATGTCAGCAGCATTCCCATTATTGGCCCCTCTACCGGTACCTCTAACATATCGGTTCATCGTCAATCTGTAACAGGAAACGATTAACGACCCCATAGTGGTGCTAGTGCAGTACGACTTCATTCTTGTACTACTAATAGTATATATATATAGCTTTTGAAAACCAAAATAATCACAAATACGCTCTCTCGTATACGTATATTATCTCTCCCTGATAACTTCCCTAGGTTAACTACGCAACCTAGAGCTCTGATACCAAGTGTGACGGCCCGCCCCGCACCAGCCTGCATTTCCTTCGAAAGTGCGTTGTACACATGTCCAACTAGCACGGGACGGTCGTCAGAAGAAAGGAAAGAACGGAATTAACTAACAAGAAACCTGTAGAATGTCTCACAGTGCATGGAGTAAAATATAATAATAACATACTTGACATAAAACAGGTGAGACAGTGTATAAGCTGATAACTAAAACCAACATCAACATCAGAGCAGCGAAAATCCAAATACAGCTTATTACAACTTTTCAAATTTACTGTCTCTAAACAAAAGAAAGCTAAAGTAGAAGATGCACCACCAATGCCCAAGCAGTGATCTTCAACAACACAGGGAGAATAATATATATATATATATATATATATATATATATATTACGTGGAAGCCTCCTGCTCGTCTCCGGATCATCTACCCGTGCATCACCAGCTAACCTGTCTCTAGTCTGCTCGTGTGAGCACCCAGAGTAATAAGAGGAGACATAAAACTCTGGGTCAGACATAAAGCCTGGTATGAGCGATAAGCATCTAAACAGAACAATAACAGGTATACTAAACCATACCTGAACCTGGACCTGCAACCAAAGAGTTAGTACCACATACCGTACAGTACTCTAAGGTGCCATAATAAATAGTGTAAAGGATACGGGAGTGGGGTGTGCATGTCATAATGATAGCAAACAAATCATCCATAGCAATCATCCTCACATCTCTCACTCAGTGCGTAAAGCGTACGATGTCCACCACTGTCAATCACTAGACCCATCGAAGTAGTGACGGTGTTCAACTTGTACAACTACTGCTACTACCAAGCTTACCACATGGAGTCATGACCAAATCTTTACAAATGACCCCACTTCATTGGTTTATAGCCCCTTAGTCGTACCTAGGCCACTGTGGCCCTGAATCCGTTCACGTACCTCCCATACATAGTGATCCAAAGTCATAGACATCGACTGCCCCTTGGCATACGTCCTGCAGCAAAGCCCAATCATGAAGTGAACTCATCGGTTCCCAACCGGATCCTGAGCTCTAACTTCCCATATTGGACTACCTTTGCATCTCGGGTTATTGGTCAATACTGGGTCGGGTTCCCCTCCTAGCCATCGGTTCGGGTCGGGTGTCCATTCTGAGTCGGGTCGGTGTGTTGTCCTCCCCTGTAGCGATTCGGTTCGGGTTCCCAGCATTGTATCGGTTCGGGTCGGGTGTCCTTCTCCGGGTCGGGTGTCCCACTTCGGGTCGGGTCGGGTGTCATCTCCCTTCCAGTTCGTGCTTCCGCTCCGATCCGCTCCCTCGTTCTTCACGTGCTCCGATCCGATCCCTCCTTCTTTATTTGATCCGATCCCAGTTCAATTAGCGTGGCCTTCCTTTTTGCCAGTTCTCCCAAGTGTCAAGTTCCGATCCGAGCCCTTCGTCCTTAAGTCGATCCGATCCCCAGCTTAACCAACATCGCCTTCCTTTTTGCCAAGCCTCTTTTGTGCCAGACTCCAGTTCGGGTCGGGTTCCTTGCCCAGGTCTCCTATCCGATCCGAGCCCATATACGATCCGATCCGAAACCCTACACAACTTTCTGCAACTTTTTTCAGCAACTTGTTTACGCCATTCGACGACGTTTTCGACAAATCTAACTATACTAATCAATCACAAATCATCCCAAACAGTCATAGCAATATAACAAACTAACCACAAACACCAAAACAATGAATTTACATGTCAAAATGGATCAAATATACCCAAAACCCCATATTTTCCCTTAAGCATGTTTAAGCAAAACTAATCATAGGGTTAACAAAACTTAACCAAATTAGACCAAATTTCTACCAGAGGCATAAAATATTATTTTCGAATTTATAGATATTTTTCCAGAATTTATTAGTGTATAAATTCGCTAATCTTCACTAATTACCCTTAATTAACTGTAATTAGTGTCAAAAAAATACTAATCACTCACCTTGGCCACAAATAAAATTCTCAGAACTGAAACCTCGCTGATTTGGGTGAATACTGATGTCTAACAGCAGCTCTAACCTTGCTTTCGTGTTTTCTCTCCTTAATTTGATGTAGATTAAGCCAAAACTTGATTAGAAAGTGATTAGAAGGTGATTTGGGTGTTGGAGGTCATTGCTAGAGTTCCAAGAATGAAAGTGGCGGCTGAAAGAAATGTTTTCTAACCCTAATCAGTCCTTATACATCTCCAATCCCGAAATCCCCTTTGGGCCTAGCTGCTAATTACCCGATTAAGCCCAATTAAGCCCAATTAAGCTGTTTTTCACTATCTGAAACTTGTTTCAGCCATATCTCCCAAACGGTGAGTCCGTTTGGCTAATGTGACCACTCTACGGAATTGTAAACCATCATCCGGAGCCAATGGAAGTAGTTTCAGGTCAAAATTCCTTTCCAGTCAAAAGTTATGGCCAAAACAGTACCAACTAGGGGTAAAATGGTCATTTAAAAATCGACAAAAATCATAAACATGGGAAATGACCCCAATAGTCGTCTCCCAAAGTTACATGACCATACGACTTCGTATGTAAAAGAAATAAATATTCTACGATCCTATGATGCGTAGAATACGGGTCGTTACAATGTTGATCTAATTGAAGAATTTGAGGTTGAAATACCTGAAGGAGGAACTCAAGTAATAAGAGTCGAGTATGTTTGGAGACCAGATATTTGTGTGCATTGCAAATCGTTCGGGCATAAGACCATGAATTGTGAAATACAAGGAAAAATTGAAAGAGATAAAGCTAAAAAAGAGGCAGCTAGAAGAATGACTCACAAAGATCAAGTTCATGTAAGTAACGTGCCTGAGAAAGCTGATAATCGAAGATGGTACAAAGTTGGACCTAAGGGAAGAAGCTTAAATGAAAAATACTACAGAGTTAAGGTGAATAATAATGCTTTGGAAAAGGAAAAGGCAGCCCCTTCTTTTGGATAGGTAAGGGAGAATGAATTAGAAGGCAAGTCAAAAGCTACATCTGATGAAGGCTCAGGCTTCGCAAGTACCAGTGAAATCACCAGTGCTAAAATGCAAAACACAACCAATGTTGCTCCCTCTGATGTGAATGCCCAATTTACTAATACTAATGCTTTTGAATGTTTGTACATAGATGAGAATGACGACGATACGATGGCTGGAAATAATAATACTGAACAGTTGGTTACGGATTCCGAAATAGAAGACATTGATACCAAGGTATCATACGAGCAATCAGATGATGATGACCATCTTGATCTGATAGCTGATGGAATTGTTCACGCTGTTGAAGGAGCTCAAAGGAAAAATAGTGAACGTCCAAATGATAATGAAAACAATGTCATATGTACCTTTATTAATTACCGCTCCTATTGCTACAGACAATGATACCACCAATGTTATGAAGCCAAATAAAACAATTCTTCCGATTAAAGAAAAGGCAACTACTGGAAATGGAACTACGAAGGAAAATGATGAAGGTTCTATTAGAGAAACAACCACAACAATTTGGGAAATGCTTAATCTTAGTAAAACTGCACGTGGTTACGAATCTAACAGCAATACAGAAGAAGATGATGCGAGGTGTCAAGACAATCTGACTGATCTAGGAAGAGATCTATCTCTTGATAATTGTGATGAGAATCCTGTGTCTGCAATTGACACTTTAGACCAAGCAAATCATAAATCAGCTATCCCATCTGCTGAAGTCCTGGAAAAGCCATCCCCATACATTAATATCCTCCCACCTAATGCATTCAAACCTCCTCCCCCTCTTTACAATTGTAACTCTTTTATTTTTGAGAACCAGACTCGAGCATCTGATAAGTGCAATGAACGCAATTGGTACTGCTCTCCCAAAAGGAATCATTCCATTGGCGCTTCAATTGAATCACCAGTATCTGCATCATTGCAAGAAAATGCAAGAACATCACCTCCTTACACTAGGAGCATGGCAAAGACAGATTTACCTTCTAAGTTTAATCCATGACACATAGTATTGGTGTTTGGAACATAAGGGGGGCACACTTGGACACGAAACTAGATCAATGTAAGTATTTAATTTCTGATTATAAATTAAGTATGCTTGCGATCCTCGAAACTAATCTAAATAAAGTTTCAATTGCAAGAGCTGCGCACTACATTAATCCTTCTTGGAACATGATAAATAACATTGATAAAGCCCCTTATGGTAGAATTCTTATTATATTCGACCCTAATATACATCAATTATCGTTACTTGATAGTGATAGACAAGTTATTCACTGCCATGACTGGCATTCCCCCTCTTCTACATCATTTTACATTTCATTTATTTATGCTGACAATGCTGCTAGTGCAAGACATCACTTATTCCACTCCTTACCCAACTGGAGGCAAGGAACCCACCCATGGATCCTTTGTGGTGACTTCAACTGTTGCCTTCAGATTGATGATCGAACAGGTGGTAACACTCTTTCTATCAATGATATTACTCCCCTCAATCAGCTCCTTCAAAATGCGAATATTTGTGAAATAAAAACCACTGGATTATTCTACACTTGGAATAACAAGAATAAACAGGGTATTCGTACCTTCTCGAAGATTGACTATAGCTTTTGTAACTCTATCGCAATGGTTGCTTGGCCGGAACTGCACAATCATAAGCCATCTCCCTTACTTTCAGATCATACCCCGCAGATTTTATCCTTGGGAAAGAAGTTTCAAAGGGGTAAAGCTTCATTCAAATTTTTCAATCACTTGGTTTCCGAACCTGACTTTCTTAATGTGGTGGATGCCAATTGGAGAATTCCTATCCTCGGCAACTTCATGTTCATACTCCACAAGAAGCTCAAAACAACCAAAGACGTTCTTAAAGCCTGGTCCTACTCAAAATTATAACTGGTAATAATCAATCTCTAATATGTAAGTAGAGGCTTGCCAATATTCAGAAGGATATGGATCGTGATTTGAATAATCCTAACTTAGCTGTGTTAGAGTCTGATGCTACCAATGACTATCTTAATACTCTTCAAATTGAGAACACGATGATTAAGCAAAAAGCTCGTCTCAAATGGTCGGTTGAGGGAGATAGAAACACGTCTTATTATCATGCCTCCCTTAAGTCTCGACAATCTCAACAAAATATTTATAGGATAAAAGATATGCAGGGAGTTCTCTTCTCTACTCCTCAAGATATTGAATTAGCTTTTGTCTCCCACTTTTCTAATCTTCTTGGTAATGTTGACAGGTTTTGTCCTTGTATTGATAATATAGACCCGATTATTCTTCCTCTTCTAGGCTCGGAAAATAAATCTATGCTAATTGACGAAGTCAAGGAAGATGAAATTAAAGCAGCTTTCGCTTCTATGAAAAAAGATGCTTGTGGAGGCCCGGATGGCTTTAATGCGCAATTTTACAAAACTTCTTGGCCTCTGATAAGTAATGATATTATGAAAGTGGTAAATCAATTCTTTCTCAAAGCTAGAATGCAAGAATCTTTTAATAACACTAACTTAGCTATGATTCCTAAGGTGAAGAACCCCGACAAGGTACATGATTTTCGGCCTATTTCCTGTTGTAATGTTATTTACAAAGGCATTTCTAAGATAATTGCTAATAGGATGAAAAAAGTATTACCTTCTGTAATATCGAATAATCAGTCAACCTTCCTTGAAAAAAGAAATATATTAGATAATGTTTTGCTTTTTCATGAATTGTTGAATGGTCACAAAAGTGCAAATGTCTCTCCCCGTGTTTTTCTTAAACTTGACATTCAAAAAACCTTTGATTCAATTCAATGGGATGGAATTGTGAGGATTTTAGGTTACATGAACTTTCTGATACCGTTTATTTCATGGATATATGCATGCATCTCTACCGTTAACTACTCCATTGTTCTTAACGGGTCTTGTGTAGGCTTTTTCAAAGGTAATCCAAGGCATACGTCAAGGAGACCTAATATCGGAATGCCTCTTCATTGTGGTGATGGAACTGCTAACGCAAATGCTGAATAAACTTGTCCGTCAGCGTCTTTTTAGCCTTCATATGAAATGCAAGGACCCCAGGTTGTCTCGCTTCTTTTTGCTGATGATCTCGTGATTTTCTGTAAACTTGATGTGATCACTATGTCTAACATTCTTAAATGTCTAGATGACTTCTATAATATAACTGGTTTAAAGATAAATCTAGCAAAATCTGAATTTTCATCTGCTGGTCTATCTGCTGAGAAAAATTATCACATTATCAACTCAACTGGTATTAAATGTAATAACACAACTATGTCCTACCTAGGTCTACCCCTCGCCACTTCTAGAATCACAATGCACCATTGTTTACCTCTTTATGACAGAATTATTAGCAAACTTCACTCATGGGCTAACAGTTTATTAAGTCAAGCCGGTAGACTTACAATTATTAAATCTATCATCTTTTCTATGCAAGTTTACTGGGCAAGAACTTTTGTTCTCCCCTTCAAATTGATCAAAATGATAAGGAATGCGTTGATGAGGTTCTTCTGGAAAGGCAATACAACAAGCAAGTACCTAGCTCTAATCTCATTCTCGGCTTTGGAGCAACCTATAAGCAAAGGCGGCCTAGGCCTGATTGACATGGTTGAATGGAATACAGCTGCTCATGCTTAGCATTTAGCGGATTTCATGCATCGACGAAGTAGTCCTTGGGTAGAGTGGTCGGCTAGACACATCATAAAGAACAAGAGCCTATGGAGTATGGAAATTCCTGAAAAGTGCAGCTGGACGTGGCGTAGTCTTTTCAAACTAAGGGGAGTTTTGTTACCTTATGTTAAATTAAATATGAATGTGAATAACAATGTTCTTTTCTGGCAGGACCCCTGGCTAAACTACGGACAAATTCTCTACCGTCAGCTCATTTACAATGAGATTACTCAAATGGGTATTCCCATACATGCTGCGCTGACTGTCATTACAGGAAACTCTGGACCTCGTCTCCTAAATTCAAACAACCAGAATATTAATGCTTTGTGGCAGCTAATAAGAATCAACTGTATGAACAACCATAGCTTATCCGATGTCAACTGGTTTGCGAACGACAAAACTTTCACTATCAAAACTATGTACGGCAAGCTGAGGAATAATGGAGAAATGCTCGACTGGAAATGGCGTAAACGGGTTTGGAAGGCTGACAATCCGGCTAGGGAGAACCTCCTCTGCTGGAAATTACTCAATGGCGCGCTAATGACGAAGGACAAGATCATCCAACGTGGCATGAATATAGATGGAGCATGTATTTACTGTGGTGTTCAGTTTGAATCCATAGTCCATCTCTTTTTCGAATGCAGCGCGGTTGGAGGTATTTGGAGTAATATATGTAATAGAATTGGTAGAACAACTATTGCTGGAAGTCACATCTGTGAATGGGCGGAACTCTACACATTGACAGGCACAAAAAACTTGAAGAAAAGGCTGCTCAACATGATGTTGAAGAAGTTTATTTGGTGTGTGTGGAAAGAGAGAAACGTTATGGTGTTCAATTCGGAGAAAGCTAAGGAGCAGGATGCTCGTATGAAGTGGATTCTGATGGAGCTCTGGCAGTGCATGAAACATGCGACTTTTGCAATTGAGCCTGGGATTATTGATCTATTTGTTGCTTGATTCTTGTTTTTCTTCTTTGTTTTTTGTGTTTTTATTTTTGTTCTCCCTATGCTTGAGGCACTGTCTCCCCTGTTTTTCTACTTTATAGTGTTCGCGCTATATTTCCTTTGTATTTTCTCTTTGTGCCTCGATAAAGAGGTCAGGGTAGTTTAACCCCATCGGCCATGCCAAAAAAAAAGAAGACTAAAAATAAACTTACAAAAAAATAACTTAAAATAGAAGGAAAAACTATAAAACTACAATTACTAAAAACCCTATTATTTTAATTACCTAAGGATCTAAAACTATTACCAACACTCACATATCATCCTTAGCTGTAGTCCGTAGTCTTACCAGATCTCGCTCATAGGCTATCCATGAATTTTTTTTATTAAATTCTTCTCCCAGAAAATATTCAGGTTTAGGATCCTGCCTCAGGAGTTAGGATAAAAGAACCCAAAAGGAGAAGATTTGTATATGAGAGAAATAGTTAGACTTAGGGTCGTATTTGTAAGGGATCTCAAACCATAGGTCAGCTTATTAAATCTGGTCCAACCACGCCATATACTCAAATTTAAGCATTCAATTTTAAATTGACGTCTGGATTTCAACGAAGTAACGTTTTAAATTCAATCGGCTCGCACCTGGATGAATTTTCATCCAAGGAAAAAGTTGGGTCGACCTATAGATGGGCCTGGGCATAGGTAGGGTCGACCTTGCACACACATACACACACACACACACATATATATATATATATATAAGAGTGTGTGTGCGTATATATATATATATATGTATATAATGCATTAATTCTTAACTTATATCTCTTAATTCTTAATCTTTTGGTAACTTCCTCATATGTACCTGGATTTTAACAAGTTATGTATTGAAATTGCCTTGAAAATTACCCTGGCCAAATTTGAACAATCTGATAAACTTATTTTTATTATTTAATTAATTATTGTGAGTAAAATTTTCTGGTTGTTACAATCCTAATCATAATATTAAATATCTATATTATTATTATTTAAATTAAAGGTGAAATTAGTGAGTTAAACATGTATAGCCACTTGAATTCATGAATTTATGTAGTGAATTTTCTGAACGGCAAGTATAATGACACATGTAATTTTGCATATGTGTTGTTTATTTAAATGACAAGGGTCTTATGGCGTTATACGTTCTTATTAATAGAAGGAGCGTATTACTAAAGACTTATTCATAATTAATGAATTAATTTAAGTAACTTCATTAAACGATAAAGTTAATATCTCATCATGAAGTTAGTAAGAGATAATAGTGAAATAAAAGTGTTATTTGAAGAGTTGAAATTATGAAAAGGTGTGTCTTTTCTATTAGTATAGTTATGATAAATTATTAGTGGATTGTTATTATAAAGTAAGAACGTTATAAAAGTTAAAATAAAAGAGTTATATCTAATCACGAAGAAATATGACTTTTAATCATATTAAAAGTTAAAGTGTTTGTTCATATTAAAAAAATTAAAATAAATTGTTCCTTTAATTTAAAGTTCTTAGAATTTTTGTTATAATTATATATACTAATTATTTATAAAAAAATAATTTTATTATGTTAAAAAAATTGCATGAAAGGACATAAAAAATTCAAAATTGTAAGTCATTTGAGAAAAATGTGTATTATAACCATAAAGTTATTATCTTCATGACAATAATAAAATAGTAAAACTATGAAGCTTAGCATGAAATTTTTGTGAAAGTATATTAGTGTATACACTATCAACTGACAAAATTTCATGAAAATATATTCATTCTATAGTTTTCGAATATTTTAGTAAATTAGCATGTTTCATAAGTCTATTCGACAATTAAAAAGAGTAATTGGTATTATATGAAATATTAAAAATGTTAAATTATATAAAATGCTTTCAGAAAATTTATATAATTGCATGCATCAATTTGAATATATAACAAAATTTGTTATTGAAAAATTACTTAACTTTAAGACCACCAAAATTCATATTTTGGTTGCCTAAAATTTGTAAACATAGCCATTGTAACTAACTGAGTGTCTATTCGTTAAAAAATATTAAAATAGTTACAATTCTAATTTTATTTTCAATTTTTTTTAGAGAAATAAATTTATCTATTTTTTATTTTCATAAAAAAAATTAATAATAAATTACTAATTTATAATTTTTGAGATTTAAAACATGTTATAACAATTTATGTTTTCTACCGTCTCCTCAAAGTGCGTAGTCGGTTTTGTGAAACTTCGACAAAATTAATATTTTTCTTTGAAATTCATTTATAAACTTTTTAACACATAATATTACTTTTAATTATTTAATATATAAATAAGTTTGAAATATTTCATAGATAAAATTATAAGATATTTCAGAAACTAAAGTGTCTTTTCATTTTGGAAAAATAACTTGTAGTTATTTTTGGAGGGTAAACCTAAACTTAACTTATTTAATTTATTTTAGTTATTTGTGAGATAGTAGAAGAAATAAAATGTCATTCCTATTTAAATAAATAAAAAACTAACGATTAAAACTGAATAAAATATTAGGATTACTGACATCGTTGATGTTCTCTATTCCAATATTACCATTTGTTCATCAAAAATTGAATAAAATTTTAGGAAAATTGACATTTTTTATGTTCTCTATTCTAATATTACTATCTCTGCATATAACAATTTGTCTTTAAACATCTATATATTCATTGTTTTCTTTATTTTCTTGATCTTCCATCATGTCTTTTAAACAACCATTATCAAAAACCCGTTTTGTTTTCTTTATTTGATCATCAGACGCCCGTTCACCATTGGTTTTTAAAAACACATGTTCCTGTAATTTATACATTTTCAAAAGACCAAGTGGCTTTTCATAATAAATAGTTGTAAATCTAAAAAGTAACATAATCTGATTCTGTGACATATCCATATGAAAATAGCATTAATAACTTGACAAAAATTTAACATTTAAAAAAAGTCAAAAATTAGATTATGGAACTTTTGAAAACTAATGCTTCGTTCCCGAATGAAAGTGATGTTGATTAAGGATCTTAAGACTAAATTAAAACTAAAGAAGGTGAATAGTGTTTACTTAAATTATGAATCTTATAGAAACTTTTTCGATTATAATTATGAGTATATGTATTAAATGATCGCATAATCAAATAAGTAAATAAAAATGCACTAAACGTAAAAATTAGTATAGGAAATAACATACTGTAATTTCTATGTTGGTTCGGAATTACCCAACATATAGTTCCACACTGCGTATGGTCTATATTAATATAAACAATCTTATTCCTTGATTTGAAGGACACAAGGAGAAACCCTCTAGAATACCGACCTTTAGGTAGGCTAATCTAATTTGCGGGTCACAGATCCTCACCTAACTTGATTTTTGTGCAAACAAGTCAATCCTAAATGCTTTAGACGAGCACAATCAAATCCAGTTAGATCTAGGGTTACCTAGTCACACCCTTGTAGATTATGAGTAGTACGCACAATGAATGCAGACTTAGATCATTCGATTTTGATTACAAATGTCCCTATAACTCTGGTTTTCACTTTGATCTTGGTAGAAATGCAAAGTGTTTAATGTAGAATCAAATCATGGAAGAAATAACTTGATTCGGTTGATAAATCAACAGTATATAGTTAGAAATTAAGATTTTCAAAAGACAAGAAAGAGAGTGTAGAAATATGGAGAGGATGATTGAAAATTATTTTTGGAAGAAGGGTATTTATAGTGGTGAAGGAAAATGATAGTTAGAAGTAATTTATTGCGGAAAGACACTTCCTTTACATTTCAAAATTTGAAATTTTACTGTAACATGTCGAATGTTTCATACCCCTATGTCGACATGTCTTAATTAGAAAATAAAACTATTTTGTTTTGAAAACATAAATATATATATATATATTGTTTTGAATCTTTGTAAACATATTTAATCATAATAAATGTATAATTTAAGCATAGTAATACTTAAGAAAACCTTTTTAATAATATTTAAAATAGTTTAAGTAAAAGTATAATAAACTGTGAAAACCGTAACTTCCCCGTAAAGGAAAGTGTCGGATAGTTCGAGAACAAGCCACAACAGAACGTATATTAAAGAACATTTCATTGCTTATTACAACAATGCATCAGATTACAAGAATATACAGAGTATAAATGAATATTACACAGAAATATCAGAGATTTAAATTACATTTAAATACATAGCAGCGGAAAATAATACAATACACAACTAGAAGAGATATACGGATACAAAGCTTTCCGGATATCGTTCCAGCTGTAAACCAGGATCCTGTGAATATAAATCTGCAAAACCAAAACTACTAGCTGCCCGTGTCGAAAATAAGGGCACCCAGAGTTTAGGTTAAAACAATAAACTCCAGGTCAGTCATGGGACTGGTGTGAGAACTAAAACAGTTATTATTCTTTATTTTAAAAGTTAGGTAAATCAAGGGACCACGCCGTATAACACGGAACGGGTCTCCTCCCAAGAATACCAGTGCATAAAACAAACAGCGCAATGATAAATAAAGAAAAATGAAGTTGTTATAAGACCCAGGTCCCATCACACAATGCAACGCAGCCGAGGATAGGGTTTTCCCTTATAACAGCCAAAGAATGCTTGATACGTTTAAAACAAATCGTTTGATACTATTATAAGTGTATAGTGTATAAAACAACTTCAAATCATAAGTATCAATCATAGGCGGCATGGGTACCATATATCATGTCGCCATATATAGGTTTACAAATAAAACCGCAAATGTCACGTATTTGGAAATTGGATTTCCATCTATGAACCGAGGCAAAAGATAGTCCTCAACCGATTCGAGACGCTCTAGCCCGCCCCTCAGGACCCAGACTCAGGTGGGCCCTTGGATCCTCAGGGCCAGTCCACCGATGTGAATTAAACTTAAACCCTGAACATGCATTTCCCCGCCCTATGGGGCGTAAACGAGCCAACTAAATGACTCCATCGGTTCGAGAACGACCGATCAATCCGAGGCGCCTCGCAACAGCAACAACCACATAAGTCAAACTCGTCAGGGCGTGTAAAACCACTGACGCCACTTCTAGCTAGAAAGAAACGCATGCCCTCCCTGACGTCCTCTCCCGTTTTTGGTTCATACCGGGTGTGAAACTCGCGAAGCAAACATTACACAAAGCTACGCCACAAAGGCCTTGCTTTGATCATCACCACAAGACTTTGCTTTTCAATAGAAGCCTCGATCAATTGCAACTTAGGCATGCCACACAGGCAATTCACTCCATGCGTTTGATATCCATCAATATATAACCCCTGAGCTCGTACGTCTCAGAGAAGGGCGTTAAGCAAGAGAATAAATTCTCCGCCGCCAAACAGATATATATTTAATAGAGATCAATCACACGGACTAAAATCCAATGTCAGACACACAGTCCATTTACAAGTCCGTTCTGGGGCTGAACGAAACCGGAGGCACCTAGTACCCCGCATATCCATCGATCTCCAAGTACGTCTGGACGATCACCAACTGTTTCCATCTTCTTGGGTGTACAGCCCAATCAAGATCATCAGTAATCACCCAAATGACGTGAAGACCTCCGGTCTTCGACCATCGTCTTCATCTTCGACTTATCGTCGTATCAGTTATTCAGAATGGGATAAACCCGGTCTTTCCAAATAACTCGCGTATATTTTAAATAAGTGTTACACAAACACAACATACGCCTCATTCCAATTCATCAGTCACTAACCGTAAATTAATCAAGAGAATAATTTCCCAAATATAAACCCCGAAGGCCGAAACCAACATCAGATCAATATCCAGAAAACCATTCTGCTTGGCTAACCGACAGTTAGTTTCTAAATTTCACATCCATAGGGAAAGGTTCCCATTAATTTTATCAAAGATAAATTCCTTGAATTTATTCTTTAATCTACTTTTGAATTTCGATTCAACTAGTCGGGATTAACGAAACTTACCGAAGTAATCATTTGTTTTAATTTCCCAATCCCAACCTATTCATCCCATGAAGTAAAACTGGTAATACTTCATATCTAACACCACAGTGTTATTGGTAAATTCAATTACTATTTCACGTTCAAATCTAATTAAAGATTTAACTATCGCCTGGAGCAAAACTGGTGATACTCCATTTTCGATCATTTCAATCTAATTAAAGATTCATTAAAACTCCACTTAGTTTTAATCTTCGACTGGGTTAAAGAATCAGTGTCATTTAAAACACGATTCACGATAAACCCAAAATCACATTCCATTAATTATCGGGTTAAAGAACAAGTGTTATTTAAAACACTGTTCACGATAAACCCAAAAATCAATACCAATTCAATTCCAATTAAATATTGTTTAATTGGTACACTTCATTAAATCTAAATAAAAAGATTTAATCTTTTCTCAACTGGGTTCAAGAACAGTGTTAGTGAAGACACCATTCACGACAAACCCAAATCACATTCGATATTCAATACAAGGCTCTGAATAGAAAATATATCGGCTTATATTCAATATCGAATTCTACGACTAACAAATGTCGTATTGGAAATAACGATATAAATATATATCTTTCAAATTTCCATAACAACACCTGTATAATCACGAATTCCAACATCGAAATATTCCGAAGACCATTTCGATTCAAATCCACTCCAATGCAATCATTGGATATTCTGGTTATTTTTAAAACCCTTTTTAAATTCAATTTATTTATTTAAAAAATAAATAGGATTTTAATTCTAGTTCAAAACCAGTTCATTTCGATAAAAATCTATTTTTATCTTTTCAAATATGGAGTTTTTCATCCCAATTCTTTCTAAATCATTTCTTATGATTTTACACAAATTATTACTATTTTTAATAATTTTATCGAGGCCTGTACAGTCGATTTCCATCAATGGCCATCGAACTGCACTTACAGCGACCTTTTTCAAATTTGATTTGGACATAATTCCAAATCCAACCGTTAGATTTCAAATTTTTAATATTCATTAGAAAGCTCTTTTCGATACGAACCCAACGGTTCCGGTTTTAGGAGAATCCGACGGTCGGATCTCCCGTAATGTCCGTTTGAAATAAATGGTCGAAATTCACGAACTGCCGCGGCGCGGCGCGTTCTATTCAGGCCATTATATTATATATATAATATATATAATATATATTTCGTCGATTTCCATTTAAAACAAATTTTATAAATCGTTTTAATTTCATTTCAAAAGCAATTTCAACTTCCATTCCAATTCAAATCAAAATTGAATTCTTCTTTATAAATTCGTTTTAAAATTCATCTCTATTCAATTCAAATTTCAATTAAATTTGAATTCATTTCAATTCGCTTTCAATTCAATTTGAATTTGTTTTCAATTCAATTCATTTCGAAATCGTTTTCAATTAAATTCATTTCGAAATCGTTTTTAAAATCGATATAAATATCGATCACGTCAAAATGGCGTCAATCTAATCAACACGGCTTCATAAATTTCTATTTTCAAATATTCTATTTCAAATATTTCTTTTTCAAAAATAGTTGTTATTATCAAAATATTTCGTTCAACACATGACCAATCTCAATGGATGAGTACTGTCAACACATGAACTTTTATTTTATAATATTCTTTATTTTTCAACTTGGAATGAGGCCCAATCAATCACCATATAATGTTAATTATATGGATTTTCATACTACACACGTATATAATAGCATTGAAAAATAATCAACCATCAACCAAAGTGCACTACACTGTATAAGCATCAAATATAGATATCTAACGCTTATAACAGCCTGTCAATCAATCGATCGACATATTCAATCAATCAGGATGAGTGAACTTCAAATTTCATCCCAACACCCGTGTGGGGTTTCAAACAATCAAACACAGATTTTATTTGTGCAGTTGGGCGATGTGTAAAATTTATCGACCCAATCAATGTCCTTCAAATAGGTGTACATAAACAAACCGTCCGGTTTGTAAATGAATATTTTATCTTATTCACTTCACGTTAAAAATTATATTTTTAACGATAAAACATTTTATTTTAACATATGAATTTCTATTCAGTTCATTCTTTAAATAAAATGATATTTTTATTTTTCCAACATATTTTAGAAAATTTCGGCGGCATAACGGCACGATACTAGAAACGGGACGAGGCCTAGCCTTATCCCCGGTCTAGTGAAGGCCCACGCCATTCACACATCAATCAAATCAATTCATTTCACCACACAATTCAATTTCAATCAAATAATCTAACTAATTTTTTTTGCAATCAAACAAACAAGTCCATGGTCTGTGGACGATTGTGTCGGGTGCTACTAAGCACCGTCTGCATCCTAGTATATATATATAATTAGAAAATAAATTGAAAGGTGAGAAATTCTCACATATAGCTATCCTAGCTCCACGGCACTTCCAATGCAGGAAATCTTCAACGTTCTCGCCTTTCTATTACCTTCGTCGCCCGCTTTCACTACCTATGTAAAAATCGAATTTTTACTTCGCTATTCAATATATAAAAAATCATATTTTTATTTCGAAGTTCAACATATAAAAATCCTATTTTTATTTCGAAGTTCAACATATAAAAATCCTATTTTTATTTCGAAGTTCAACATATAAAAATCATATTTTTACTTCGAAGTTCAACATATAACTAACCAATATATTTACTAATTACCTTCTCCTCCCTTAAACACAACAGACCCCATTCGAACCCATACTGTCCCATTTAGGGTTCAAAATCGCGCAGAAATCGAGGCGTCTGACAATGATCCAGACCCGCCACCTTGTGCGCCATTCGAAGCTCCTTCGGCGCCTGGAAGTATGACGAGCTCGAGCCCCTCCATTGGCCAGGAATTGCGACGAACTCCGGCGACTTTAGCCCCCAAATACGAGCAGACCATGCCCCTATAATTTCTCAAACCCATGTAGAACGAAAGATCACACCAATCCCCCCAACGTTTGCTTTGAAATCTCTGAATGGATTAGGATGTTTTGAGGAATTAAAATCTGAAGCTTTCGTTCGTTCTATTTCGAAGAGGAGCAGCGGTTTATCAGGTTTGACCGCGGGTTGAGGTTATGGAGGGTTTGACTTAGGGTGTAGGGTTATTCAATATATTTATATTTATATTTTAAATTTCAAAAAGTTGACTTTTACATACGACCTCTAAACGAGGCCCACCGACTGTCGCCCATAGCTAATTACCCCCATTCCGAACACAATGGGATATGTATCGTAGGTTGATTTGATCGTTTCGATCTGTTTCCGTTAAAATCAACATATAACTCTATATATTGAATTTGAACGCGCATTTCAATTTACCGGGGTCACATACTAACTCGAAAAATTCCCGAAAAATATTTTCTAGCTTCGTATTGACGATACGGTCCTAACAAAACTAGTTTCGTCGAATTCTGAGACCGTTAGAAAAATGGCCAATTTCCAGTCGATTAAAATCAACTGAAACTGGTCAAATGCGTTTTCCTTTTCCACGCTCACATATTGATTCGAAAAATTATGAAATTTGGAATCTAGCAATAAATTGACATCACGGACCCAACAAAAGAGGTTTCGTCGAAATCCGAGGTCATTTGAAAAATGTCCATTTTTAAGGGCCTGAATTCCATAGCGACTATTCAGAATTTTCAACTGGACATATCTTTTGATTCCCGCTATGAAATTTCGATTTCCCGGATTCGTTGGAAATATATTCTCAATTAGATCCTATTATTTTTGGTTTCACTAAAATCCGGATTGTTTTGCACCCGGTACATTCAATTGAAGTTTGAAATCGAATTATCGAACTACCGCGCCATTTTCAATTCCATTTATAATTATATATAAATATTTATATTCTAACGATGACGCGTATAAATATATACGTTCTAATGCTATTGAAAATGAATTTCTCGTAGATATTATTTAAAATAATTCATTTTAAATAATCAAAATTCGCTAAAATTGCCAAAATAAAAATTTTAAACTGGCCCAGATTTTCGGGTTATTACAATCTCCCCCACTTAAAACTTTTCGTCCCCGAAAAGGAACTAAGTCGAAAGTGGTTTGATTAATCAAATCTACGTTCGATCTAGCTTCCATTCTCCAACTTTTCAGTTTCTGAGAATTTTCAAAATTTCAAAAATTTGGCTAACACCTTAAATTTTTGAAAAATTTCGCCATAACCTCCCCTGCACCGGGAGCATCGGGGAATTTCAAATAGCTTCCCCGGTCCTTCAGATCTCAAATAGAAAAAGAAAAAGCCAAGCGGCTAGCCAATAGGCTCATAAAATCATCATCACCCAAACAAAACAGTAAATTATGTAGTAAGCATGTACCTATTTGTCGGGCAAACAAATTTTATTCTCTGGCTCTAGCCTCCTTGCTATGACCTGTTCAATGATATATATGTATGCAAGCAAATGCAACCAATTTTCAATACAATCCAATATTTGGTTCAATTAGGCATAATGGTTCAAAATTAGCAAACAAATGAACAAACAACACAAACATCAATCAATTAGTGAATTTAACGTTTCAAATTCATAATTTTGATACATATACAGAAAATCTTGTTTTTGATGCCAAATCACAACAATAGACCCTATCTAATTTTGGTTCTCACACCAGCCAATAGGAAATATATAGAAATCCCACCTTCGAAACACGAACATAAGTTCTGATGATGATCGATCAATCATCAGAACCATCTCCGGGTGTCTAGAGTGTAATTCTATATCTATCCAGTATATTAAAGTTTCAAATACACGTGGATCAGACGTATACGCAAAATCTATATATACTGGATTGTCCACATCAATATAAATAAATAACCAAATACGAATAATTGATTTAAATTTTCAAAACAAAATTGGTTTACAATTTTAAAAATATACTTTTCACACTCGTTCTAGGATACTACTGATCCCATCTCTAACGAGTCATTCCATTGGATATTACTAGTCCAATATCTGATGAATTCTTTCGTATGGTTCTAATGTGCCTTGTTCTCTGAGCTTCGTAAACCTGGCTCTGATACCAACTGTGAAAACCCGTAACTTCCCCGTAAAGGAAAGTGTCGGATAGTTTGAGAACAAGCCACAACAGAACGTATATAAAAGAACATTTCATTGCTTATTACAACAATGCATCAGATTACAAGAATATACAGAGTATAAATGAATATTACACAGAAATATCAGAGATTTAAATTACATTTAAATACATAGCAGCGGAAAATAATACAATACACAACTAGAAGAGATATACGGATACAAAGCTTTCCGGATATCGTTCCAGCTGTAAACCAGGATCCTGTGAATATAAATCTGCAAAACCAAAACTACTAGCTGCCCGTGTCGAAAATAAGGGCACCCAGAGTTTAGGTTAAAACAATAAACTCCAGGTCAGTCATGGGACTGGTGTGAGAACTAAAACAGTTATTATTCTTTATTTTAAAAGTTAGGTAAATCAAGGGACCACGCCGTATAACACGGAACGGGTCTCCTCCCAAGAATACCAGTGCATAAAACAAACAGCGCAATGATAAATAAAGAAAAATGAAGCTATTATAAGACCCAGGTCCCATCACACAATGCAACGCAGCCGAGGATAGGGTTTTCCCTTATAACAGCCAAAGAATGCTTGATACGTTTAAAACAAATCGTTTGATACTATTATAAGTGTATAGTGTATAAAACAACTTCAAATCATAAGTATCAATCATAGGCGGCATGGGTACCATATATCATGTCGCCATATATAGGTTTACAAATAAAACCGCAAATGTCACGTATTTGGAAATTGGATTTCCATCTATGAACCGAGGCAAAAGATAGTCCTCAACCGATTCGAGACGCTCTAGCCCGCCCCTCAGGACCCAGACTCAGGTGGCCCTTGGATCCTCAGGGCCAGTCCACCGATGTGGATTAAACTTAAACCCTGAACATGCATTTCCCCGCCCTATGGGGCGTAAACGAGCCAACTAAATGACTCCATCGGTTCGAGAACGACCGATCAATCCGAGGCGCCTCGCAACAGCAACAACCACATAAGTCAAACTTGTCAGGGCGTGTAAAACCACTGACGCCACTTCTAGCTAGAAAGAAACGCATGCCCTCCCTGACGTCCTCTCCCGTTTTTGGTTCATACCGGGTGTGAAACTCGAGAAGCAAACGTTACACAAAGCTACGCCACAAAGGCCTTGCTTTGATCATCACCACAAGACTTTGCTTTTCAACAGAAGCCTCCATCAATTGCCACTTAGGCATGCCACACAGGCAATTCACTCCATGCGTTTGATATCCATCAATATATAACCCCTGAGCTCGTACGTCTCAGAGAAGGGCGTTAAGCAAGAGAATAAATTCTCCGCTGCCAAACAGATATATATTTAATAGAGATCAATCACACGGACTAAAATCCAATGTCAGACACACAGTCCATTTACAAGTCCGTTCTGGGGCTGAACGAAACCGGAGGCACCTGGTACCCCGCATATCCATCGATCTCCAAGTACGTCTGGACGATCACCAACTGTTTCCATCTTCTTGGGTGTACAG
The DNA here is from genome assembly GCA_030737875.1 of Allium sativum. Taxonomy (NCBI): domain Eukaryota; kingdom Viridiplantae; phylum Streptophyta; class Magnoliopsida; order Asparagales; family Amaryllidaceae; genus Allium; species Allium sativum. The sequence continues at coordinate 121,024,048 of CM060911.1, read as the reverse complement.
CCCAATCAAGATCATCAGTAATCACCCAAACGACGTGAAGACCTCCGGTCTTCGGCCATCGTCTTCATCTTCGACTTATCGTCGTATCAGTTATTCAGAATGGGATAAACCCGGTCTTTCCAAATAACTCGCGTATATTTTAAATAAGTGTTACACAAACACAACATACGCCTCATTCCAATTCATCAGTCACTAACCGTAAATTAATCAAGAGAATAATTTCCCAAATATAAACCCCGAAGGCCGAAACCAACATCAGATCAATATCCAGAAAACCATTCTGCTTGGCTAACCGACAGTTAGTTTCTAAATTTCACATTCATAGGGAAAGGTTCCCATTAATTTTATCAAAGATAAATTCCTTGAATTTATTCTTTAATCTACTTTTGAATTTCGATTCAACTAGTCGGGATTAACGAAACTTACCGAAGTAATCATTTGTTTTAATTTCCCAATCCCAACCTATTCATCCCATGAAGTAAAACTGGTAATACTTCATATCTAACACCACGGTGTTATTGGTAAATTCAATTACTATTTCACGTTCAAATCTAATTAAAGATTTAACTATCGCCTGGAGCAAAACTAGTGATACTCCATTTTCGATCATTTCAATCTAATTAAAGATTCATTAAAACTCCACTTAGTTTTAATCTTCGACTGGGTTAAAGAATCAGTGTCATTTAAAACACGATTCACGATAAACCCAAAATCACATTCCATTAATTATCGGGTTAAAGAACAAGTGTTATTTAAAACACTGTTCACGATAAACCCAAAAATCAATACCAATTCAATTCCAATTAAATATTGTTTAATTGGTACACTTCATTAAATCTAAATAAAAAGATTTAATCTTTTCTCAACTGGGTTCAAGAACAGTGTTAGTGAAGACACCATTCACGACAAACCCAAATCACATTCGATATTCAATACAAGGCTCTGAATAGAAAATATATCGGCTTATATTCAATATCGAATTCTACGACTAACAAATGTCGTATTGGAAATAACGATATAAATATATATCTTTCAAATTTCCATAACAACACCTGTATAATCACGAATTCCAACATCGAAATATTCCGAAGACCATTTCGATTCAAATCCACTCCAATGCAATCATTGGATATTCTGGTTATTTTTAAAACCCTTTTTAAATTCAATTTATTTATTTAAAAAATAAATAGGATTTTAATTCTAGTTCAAAACCAGTTCATTTCGATAAAAATCTATTTTTATCTTTTCAAATATGGAGTTTTTCATCCCAATTCTTTCTAAATCATTTCTTATGATTTTACACAAATTACTACTATTTTTAATAATTTTATCGAGGCCTGTACAGTCGATTTCCATCAATGGCCATCGAACTGCACTTACAGCGACCTTTTTCAAATTTGATTTGGACATAATTCCAAATCCAACCGTTAGATTTCAAATTTCTAATATTCATTAGAAAGCTCTTTTCGATACGAACCCAACGGTTCCGGTTTTAGGAGAATCCGACGGTCGGATCTCCCGTAATGTCCGTTTGAAATAAATGGTCGAAATTCACGAACTGTCGCGGCGCGGCGCGTTCTATTCAGGCCATTATATTATATATATAATATATATAATATATATTTCGTCGATTTCCATTTAAAACAAATTTTATAAATCGTTTTAATTTCATTTCAAAAGCAATTTCAACTTCCATTCCAATTCAAATCAAAATTGAATTCTTCTTTATAAATTCGTTTTAAAATTCATCTCTATTCAATTCAAATTTCAATTAAATTTGAATTCATTTCAATTCGCTTTCAATTCAATTTGAATTTGTTTTCAATTCAATTCATTTCGAAATCGTTTTCAATTCAATTCATTTCGAAATCGTTTTTAAAATCGATATAAATATCGATCACGTCAAAATGGCGTCAATCTAATCAACACGGCTTCATAAATTTCTATTTTCAAATATTCTATTTCAAATATTTCTTTTTCAAAAATAGTTGTTATTATCAAAATATTTCGTTCAACACATGACCAATCTCAATGGATGAGTACTGTCAACACATGAACTTTTATTTTATAATATTCTTTATTTTTCAACTTGGAATGAGGCCCAATCAATCACCATATAATGTTAATTATATGGATTTTCATACTACACACGTATATAATAGCATTGAAAAATAATCAACCATCAACCAAAGTGCACTACACTGTATAAGCATCAAATATAGATATCTAACGCTTATAACAGCCTGTCAATCAATCGATCGACATATTCAATCAATCAGGATGAGTGAACTTCAAATTTCATCCCAACACCCGTGTGGGGTTTCAAACAATCAAACACAGATTTTATTTGTGCAGTTGGGCGATGTGTAAAATTTATCGACCCAATCAATGTCCTTCAAATAGGTGTACATAAACAAACCGTCCGGTTTGTAAATGAATATTTTATCTTATTCACTTCACGTTAAAAATTATATTTTTAACGATAAAACATTTTATTTTAACATATGAATTTCTATTCAGTTCATTCTTTAAATAAAATGATATTTTTATTTTTCCAACATATTTTAGAAAATTTCGGCGGCATAACGGCACGATACTAGAAACGGGACGAGGCCTAGCCTTATCCCCGGTCTAGTGAAGGCCCACGCCATTCACACATCAATCAAATCAATTCATTTCACCACACAATTCAATTTCAATCAAATAATCTAACTAATTTTTTTTGCAATCAAACAAACAAGTCCATGGTCTGTGGACGATTGTGTCGGGTGCTACTAAGCACCGTCTGCATCCTAGTATATATATATAATTAGAAAAGAAATTGAAAGGTGAGAAATTCTCACATATAGCTATCCTAGCTCCACGGCACTTCCAATGCAGGAAATCTTCAACGTTCTCGCCTTTCTATTACCTTCGTCGCCCGCTTTCACTACCTATGTAAAAATCGAATTTTTACTTCGCTATTCAATATATAAAAAATCATATTTTTATTTCGAAGTTCAACATATAAAAATCCTATTTTTATTTTGAAGTTCAACATATAAAAATCATATTTTTACTTCGAAGTTCAACATATAACTAACCAATATATTTACTAATTACCTTCTCCTCCCTTAAACACAACAGACCCCATTCGAACCCATACTGTCCCATTTAGGGTTCAAAATCGCGCAGAAATCGAGGCGTCTGACAATGATCCAGACCTGCCACCTTGTGCGCTGTTCGAAGCTCCTTCGGCGCCTGGAAGTATGACGAGCTCGAGCCCCTCCATTGGCCAGGAATTGCGACGAACTCCGGTGACTTTAGCCCCCAAATACGAGCAGACCACGCCCCTATAATTTCTCAAACCCATGTAGAACGAAAGATCACACCAATCCCCCCAACGTTTGCTTTGAAATCTCTGAATGGATTAAGATGTTTTGAGGAATTAAAATCTGAAGCTTTCGTTCGTTCTATTTCGAAGAGGAGCGGCGGTTTATCAGGTTTGACCGCGGGTTGAGGTTATGGAGGGTTTGACTTAGGGTGTAGGGTTATTCAATATATTTATATTTATATTTTAAATTTCAAAAAGTTGACTTTTACATACGACCTCTAAACGAGGCCCACCGACTGTCGCCCATAGCTAATTACCCCCATTCCGAACACAATGGGATATGTATCGTAGGTTGATTTGATCGTTTCGATCTGTTTCCGTTAAAATCAACATATAACTCTATATATTGAATTTGAACGCGCATTTCAATTTACCGGGGTCACATACTAACTCGAAAAATTCCCGAAAAATATTTTCTAGCTTCGTATTGACGATACGGTCCTAACAAAACTAGTTTCGTCGAATTCTGAGACCGTTAGAAAAATGGCCAATTTCCAGTCGATTAAAATCAACTGAAACTAGTCAAACGCGTTTTCCTTTGCCACGCTCACATATTGATTCGAAAAATTATGAAATTTGGAATCTAGCAATAAATTGACATCACAGACCCAACAAAAGAGGTTTCGTCGAAATCCGAGGTCATTTGCAAAATGTCCATTTTTAAGGGCCTGAATTCCATAGCGACTATTCAGAATTTTCAACTGGACATATCTTTTGATTCCCGCTATGAAATTTGGATTTCCCGGATTCGTTGGAAATATATTCTCAATTAGATCCTATTATTTTTGGTTTCACTAAAATCCGGATTGTTTTGCACCCGGTACATTCAATTGAAGTTTGAAATCGAATTATCGAACTACCGCGCCATTTTCAATTCCATTTATAATTATATATAAATATTTATATTCTAACGACGACGCGTATAAATATATACGTTCTAATGCTATTGAAAATGAATTTCTCGTAGATATTATTTAAAATAATTCATTTTAAATAATCAAAATTCGCTAAAATTGCCAAAATAAAAATTTTAAACTGGCCCAGATTTTCGGGTTATTACATAAACTATATATAATCAATATATGAAAATGAAAATACAAAATAAAAGCGTTAAATCATAACGAAGTAAAAATCAGAATCTTAAAGGACAAAGACTATTAAGTAAAATCAAATCATAATATAGGTATAAAATCAAAAAAAATTATAAGAAACAAAGTATAAAACTATTTATTTAAGAATTAAAAAGTATAAGTATTAAAGTAAGTATATTCCTTTTTTTGGCAAAGCCGACCAGTTTTTAAAGTGATTTGTGTGACTTTTTATTATAACAAATAATAAGTACTACAAATGGGTACAAGAGTTATTGCCTAACTACTACAAGCGGTATTTAGAGTGGGTCGGCCACTAAGGAGCAAACTATTGGGGTTTTGTGCGTAGCGGAAGTTTGACAAAACACCTGAAAAACAAAGCAAACCTTTTTCACTGAATCTTTTAAAGATGAATGTGATTGAAAAACAAATAACAGCACAAAAAATATTGTAAATATGAACACACGATATTTCACCCAACAACCCTCTTTATTGATTCACCAAAATATTGTTTACAATCGATCTCAACTACCGTTACAAACAAGCACAACTTGAACCAATAACCTTATTGAAAAATAGGTAGAGAATATCTAATGGCTAAAACAATTTGAGGAAAAAGACAATGAAGAACAATGGCACCAACCCTAATGATTCTATTTAATGACCGTCAAATTTTCCACACTTAGTGAAGATGTTAACTAGGCTGTTTGTAGAATGAATTGCTTCATACCCAAGTTATCTTCATATATGTCAAAAATCTATTGGATAAGCACTAAATAGCCCTTGCCTTCACTTTCAAATATCCCACAAATGTAGCAACAAATCTCTCCACAAAAAAATGGATCTATATAGATAATTTGTTGCCCACAACTGTGATTTGCGTATCACAAATCTCAACACTCCACCTTGATACCAAATCACAACATCTCGTCTACTCAACACCAGTTAACTTAGCTCTCACTTTCAATCTACTTTTCTCAATTAACATCATTATAAACCTCCACCATCGCCCATTAATGGTTCACCACCCTCATCTGTGTACCATGCCAATAGCAATCTTCAAAACGTTTGTAATACCACAAAGACCTCCATCTTGTCTTCATGGATTTCACAACTTGACATCCGTCTTTCGCTTAACATGATCTCTTCATCTCCAGGATCCCTCGAGCATCATCAACATCTAGATCCTTGTCGATACCATGATCCTCCACCTTAGGACCATCAGTAGTGACCATGTTAACCTCTCCATCTTGTTATGGACTAGGTTTTTCAACTATCACCTGCCTTCCACTATCGACCATAGAACCAACCAAACTACATAGTTTTCCCTCCTTCAAAACTACTCACATCATCACATGATCACCCTTGTTCACTCTTAAAACTCCACCTCGAGTCTCATAAATGCAAATGTTGTGATCTAAATGACCGAAAGATATGAGGTTATGTGAACAAGTGGATATGTGCATCACATCGACCACTTCTCTCACCACTCCATCATGCATCCGAAACCTAACAGCTCCAGCTCTACAAATTGGTAGCTCTACTGCATTGACCGTCTTTATCATGGCAACACTCTTCTCATACGAAGAAAAACTTTTGATATCTCGAAATATGTGAAAATTGACTCCTGAATCCGTTTTTTAAGCCTCCACAACACTAAATAGGACATCCCATGAAGAATCACCTTCGGTACCTTCAGCAAAGCCGGCATGTGCCTCATCACTATTATTATTATCAGCTTGTGCCTTCTTCTTCTTCGTATCTCGTATATATGAATATCAATCAATGTGCTTGTGACCTTCCCTCTTGCAATGGAAACAAATGATTGCGCTTTTACCCTTAGCTCTCTTTTTCTTCCAAACTGTATCCTTCGAGTCCCGTGCTAGCATCGCCTCACTTTGAACCGATTTCAACTCCAACCATTTTCTCCTTAGCTCCTCATTCAAAAGACTACTTCAAACTTTTCTAAAGAGATAGTTCCATTAGGATTGGGATTACTCAATGAAAAAACCAAAGTCTCCCAGCTTTCTGAAAAAGAACTCATCAACAAAAGAGCCTGTAACTCATCATCAAAATTGACCTTCATGTTTGCTAATTTATTGACGGCATCCTGAAACTCGTTCAAATGCTCTGCAACCGACTTTTTCTCATCTGTACCAGCTTTCGTACTAGAAAAGCCTTACTTGTAGCACTCTTCGACTCATATAGTGATACTAGTTTGTCCCACAATGCCTTCAAGGATTCACAACTAGCCACATGGTGGAACACTGAATCATCCAAATATTGGTTCATCCAAACACTGAACACTGAATCATCCAAACACTGATTCAAGGACTTCTCCAAATCTCTATCAATGAGATCATGCAAATCATTGAGATATAGAACGTCCTCCATTTTTGGCTTCCATATACCCCAATTCTTCCAATTTAGAATAGCCATCTTCGAAAACGTCATCATCTCCAACATCTACAATCTTCAATCCAATAAACATTCCAAGATATGTGATGATCTAAGCTGTGATATCAACTGTTGAGGTTTGGTGCACAGCGGAAGTTTGACAAAACACTTGAAAAACAAAGCGAACCATTTTCAACCAATCACTTGGAGATTAGTGTGATTGAAAAACAAACAACAACATAAACAATATCGAAAATATGAACACACGATATTCCACCAAACCACCCTCTTTATTGATTCACCAGAATATTGTTTACAACCAATCTCAATTATCATTGCAAATAAGCATAACTTGAACCAATAACCTTATTGAAAAATAGGTAGATAATATCTAATGGCTAAAACAATTTGAGGAGAAAGACAATGAAGAACACTAGCACCAACCCTAATGGTTCTATCTAATAACCGTCAAATTTTGCACATCTAATGAAGATGTTAACTAGGCCTTTTATAGAATGAATTGCTTCATATCCAAGTTTTCTTGACACCCAAGTTATCTTCATATATGTCAAAAATCTATTGAATAAGCACCAAATAATCCTTGCCTTCAATTCAAAATATCACACAAATATAGCAACAAATCTATCCACTAAAAAATTGGATCTACATAGGTAATTTGTTGCCCATAATTATGACTTGCGTATCAAAAATCTCAACACAAACTAATCTAGCTTACAGGGTAGGAGCTAGATAGACTATCTAGACTACTATAACATAATACATAACACCACGTACGGTGCATGACAACATTACAAGTTACCGAATGGGAGACCCATAACACAAAACATAACAAGTTGCTAAAACAATCACCAGTCATCTACTCTGCCCAGGGAGAGACAATAACATACCCAAAACACTAACAACTTCTACAAATAACATAACACGTAATAAGAGACTGCACCAATACTATGAAGTTCTAGAAACCAAAACTTCAACATTTCGTTCTGACTTTGTAACATCCACAATATTGAAACAACACTGCAAAAAAAAAGCCTAAATAGAGTTACCAAGAGGAAACTTCATATCACTTAATAATCCACCATAATTCAGATGGTCAAGAAGACGGTAATGAAACTAGCACGGCAAAGACAATAACCACCAAACATTGATTCGAAGCACTCGCTTGATATTGGACAAAACTAGCATTCCAACACCAACCCTAGCATAAGGTAGAAATCTCCTTCATCAACACAAGTGTCGAAGAACAAGAAACTTCACCGTGACATTACACTATTAAATTTGTTATGTTTCAAAGTGAATTTACTATACAACTTTCTTTTTGAAAATCTTGGAAAGGAATATTAGAAAACTTTTTGTAAAGAGAATTTTAAAAAGTGGAATTTGATTTAAAAAATCATTTTGAAAAATAAATTTTGAAAACAAGAATATTTAAAAATTAATTTTGTAAACATAGATGGAGATCATATAAGTGCAACCTGAGTTTTACGTAATTTCTAAGACTCTATAATATCTTGAATTCTTGAACTTTTGAAACTTATGAGTCTTCGTATTCTTGAATCAATTGTCTGAACTTTGATACTGTACAGTCTTGAATATCAATGACCTGTATTGCATCCTATAGTATATCATGCACTGTACAATATACGTAAAATATAAAATATGTATTATCTGAGGTTTTATCATCAACACTATCATCCATGGATTAACATACTTATCATTCCGAACTCTCCAAATTAACTTTTTTTTTTGAAAATTGGTTCACTTTATTGTAATAAAAAAGCAGTACAGTAGACAGATTAGCATACTAACCGTTACAATAAGAAGACAACAAAAAAAATACAGAAAAAAGACATGAAAATAAAAGAACTATTAAACTAATCTAAAATAAACCCGGCCCATGATGAGTCCACCCCTATTGTGTCTTGCTACACCAGAGAAAAAGCTCCATACCAACGCTCTCAGCATTGCAACTCTCAAAGCAGCTTTCCTTATGCCATTCAGTAAGCATCTTCTCAACTCCTTAATTTCAATGTCACTCCAAACCCAGACAACAAGAACAACGGCGTGTACAAATACTGCAAGAATTCTCTCAATTTCAAGCATTAAATCTGGTTGACGACTCATAGACGCTTGTGAATCAGTCTTAATGCTAGAAAATCATATAATAATGCAGTAAGAAATGAATCCATCCTCTACCGTGATATTCATACTGCTAGAAATCAAGAAAAAAACTACTGAATCAATAAGATCTGCTCAATTACCAGAGACGCCCATGTGATGTTAGCTTTGAGTCTTGGCATAACCATGCCATATCTAGGCCTCTAGTGAAAAAACTCCTGAGCTTGAAACATGTAATAAATCCAAGCAGAAAATCAACCATACGCCAAGCTTAGGATGTCCCATATTGTTTCCCAAAACCCATCTAGAAGAAGAAATCAATAATACAACACAATCTTCAAACTCATAACGGGTTCACATGAATTTGAAGAGCATGCGAAATATTGATAAAACTTGAACACAATAGACGGAATTTGGGACTAAAGAAACTCAAGAGAACAGTTGGTTACGAAATCTCACTGGTACAACAATCGCATCGGATCTGACTATTATTGAATAGATCTGGTAATAAGGCTATACACTTTCCTTCTTCAAAATACAACTAAAACACTTTCCGCAAATTAAACCAGGTCTGAGAAAATACTAGAACCGAATCTAACATCATAGAATTCTTACCCAAAACAAACCGAAAATCTAGCTCAACAATGGAATATCGGTTGGAAAACTTGGATCTGAAACGATTCAGATGCGCCGGCTATGACGAAACCCAAATTAGCAATGTCTTGATAATCCATAGCCATAGCAAGAAGATCTGTAACTTTGGGCAAGAGGAAATCAGAATAGATCTCGGATTGAATCTCGAGCGACCTTCAGATCTAGGTTTTGCTATAAAAAATTTGAAAATATGGTTAATCAACGAAAAGAAAATTTCGTTAAAGGTTTTCATAGAGGAAATCATATGGAAATCAGTAGAAATCAAATAGAAATCGGGTAGAAATTTAATAGAAACGAAGAAAGAGGAAAAACCCATGCATGAAACGAAAGCAGGCGAATGGCCTGTCGCCATGGGCAAGTTTTCCCCTTTACTCTCCAAATTAACTTTCAATTATATATTAATTAAATGTCCTTCAATTTTTTATTTTGGTTTTTATGGAAATGTTTCATGCACATTTTCTCTTATAAATTTCATTTTCTTAATTTCTAAATAAATTATTTTTTATTTCATATATTCTAAAATGTCTCGTGCTCATTTTTCAACTTTCTATCTAACTAAAATTTTAAACTCATAAATACTATCTTATTCTATGTTCGTTCTATGAATATGGCTACAGAATTTGCATCATTAGCTTTGATTATAAAATTCACTCTTTTATCTTTATTTGTATGCTTTTGGTTATTCATTTGAGTTTATGTTATTTAATACGAATTAGAGTGGCTTTTTATATACGTAAAAGAAATTATTGTGTTAACTAAGACATTTCTTGATCTTAAGAGTTAGTTTTTATAATCATGTTTAAAAAGAATAAACTTCCATTACAAGATTTTAACTATATTTTATTCTACTTGTTCAAAAATGCTTTATTCTACTTATGTTGAAATTTTGAACTTTTTATTTCTTAACATCTGTTTAGACATCCTAATAATATATGTATTTGTTGATCCTATTAATATTGCAAAACTATTACTTTTGAGCATGTTAGTTTTATGTTTCATAAGTTTGATACTTATTTTCTTTCAATTTTTTTTAATCTTACCATATATTAATTGTGCATAATGATATGATGTTTTTTGCTTATTGCAAAGTAAATAATTAAAGACTGTCCAAGGTAATTAAATATTGCACAAAAGCTACTACTATAAGAAAATAACTAATTAACAGCTTTGGATATCAGCGTTTGAAGCCTATTTCTGTTTAGCACTAGCCGAAAAATGTAAAACGTTGTATATTTAATCTAGTCAAGAAACAGAGGGCGGGCTTTCGATTAATTTTAGGCAAACTCTATTCAGACCACCAAAACTGCTGAGTTACCCTCCTTTTTATTTCAAAATTTTGCTGGACTGAAATACCCTTCGCTGAATATATTTTTTTACATGTTTTCATCAACCACGCAATGCTGGTGTGTGGATTGTGATCCATCCACGCAGTAGGACTACGAGGTTGATATCATTACCTCGTAGAGGCCCTACGAGGTTAGCAACATTACCTCATAGAGTTCCCTACGAGATAAGCAACATAACCTCGTAGTGACTCTACGAGGTAAAGGGTATTATGGTTATGCAAAATTTAAACAAAATAGGGGATAACTCAGCAGAAATGGTGGTTTGAACAGAATTTGGCTTAATTTTATATAGCCCGTGCTCTTTCACCATTACTCACCCCTTTTATTTCCATTACTTCACGTAATCTTCTCCTTCTTCCCCTGAAACCCTAAGATTGGTCTATTCTTCTTCGGATTCTAATCAGATCAGATCTAGCAATCGACGAAATGTCCGTCTTCATCCACTCCGTCCTTCTCACCTCCACCCAAAAGCTTTTGTTTTTCGTTGCTTTGTTTCATCTCGCTTCAATCCTTCCATACCACTTAACCGACCGTTGTACCTGCAATTTATGTACTTCTACCACTGCTATATTCTGATTGTTGGCCAATTTTCCATAGAGAGACGCATGAAAAACTTGAGCATCTAAGGGAAATCCACTCAATTCAATTTTGGACTTCGTTACATAATTTAAATTCCAATTTTCAAATGGTACTCATTCAACTTTTTGCTACTTTTTAGTTTGTTTAAAATTAATGTTGTTGTTTTCTTTTTGGCAAAGCTGATCGATTTTTAAGGTGGCCGCAGACACCTTTTATTATAGCTAATAACAAAAAATACCCTATAGTATAGGTGATTGTTGGTTAACAATCAGCTACTTCGGTTTTTCAGATAGACCATCCACTACTTACAGAATTTATAGTGTTTCATCCACTCTACCTTACAGGCTTACAGCACAGGAGCTAGCCTAGATTAATTAGACTACAATGAACTCCACGTAGGGAGCATATTAGAATTTGCTAGTTAGAATAAAAATATCCACCCTAACTATGTCATGTTCAGACATTACATCTCGAGAGTCAGAGACACTTAACATCACATAGCCTCAAAAAACTAAAGTTATAGAAGTGACATCACATGACCAGCAACATAAGCAATGACCATCACATCCATAACATAGAGACTACAGCAGTAAAAAAAGTTGACAAGTCCACACAGCTGCAACGAAAATTTTGAGAGCTCCACGCCACAAAAAAATGAAGCTCGAAAACTAAGACAGGCTTCAGGAGGCCTGAAAGTCCTACGGGCTAGCTGAAACAATAATTATCCAGAGAAGGGAGGAAGAATAGCTCACCTTAATGAACCCATGATTTGTACCAGCACATTTAACTTTAGACAACCAATATTTGCACCAACTATTTACAATAGTGCACTATAACATAGCAAGACGGAGAAGTATTTACATAAACAGGCAGATGACCACCAATGAACCAAGCTAAGGTTAGTGCATAAGCATCTCATGTGTAGTCGTCATTCAAAGGATATGACCCACCCATGTAAACGGCAAACGAAACTAAGCCTATTGTAAACAGTAGCTTACATGAATACAATCTAAACACAAGAAAACCAAGAAAAACCAAACACTAGAACAATTGACTTCGTCTCAATTAAACAAAACCAACAGCAACGAAAAAGACAATCCAAGGCAAACATTGAATACCCAAACAATCGAGAAGTCCCATCACAAACAACTATTATCGAGACACGTAAACTAATCATACCATCAAGAGTTGCTGCTTACGATGAACTTCCGCATTGGTGCCAGGCTCCCTACTACAACGTTGTCCACCAGTTGAAGAACAAGCATATAGGCTTGTAGTTTCCTGCAATGACCACCTACTGTGGCAGTAAGGTTGTCATAAGCGTTAACTGGGAGAAGAGTTTTGTAAGGATGAGGTTGAAGATCACATAAGTATAAACACTGTTGGAAAAATAAACTTGTGTTTAGTATTAAATAATGTGTCTTTTTATGAGTCAAGAGTCATATGTTAAAGTTTGTGTCTATTTAATAGGTAATGTCTGTTGGCAAAATGTGGTCTCTATTGAGAATGAATTGTCATGTAAGGCTCCTATATATAAAGCCTACTACCATTTGGTTATGTATGTAAGGAAATTAAAAAAAAAGTTCTTCCTCCAAACAAAAAAAAATTATGTATTCTCCTCTTCTTCAATCCAACAAATTGGAATCAGAGCCTGGTTGAAACTATGACATTTCTATTCTTCTCGTCGTTCTTTCTCACAAAAGAAAATTATGAAAAGTGGAGTAACAAAAAGAAAGAAGAGTTAATCTCCAAAGAATTATGGGAGATTGTTGAGTGTGGCAATGAATGACAAAAATATGTTAAGAACATGACGGAGAAAGAGAGTAAAGCAGTTGTAAGCTTGAGATGGAAAGATCATCAAGCTCGTGTTTTGATTAGCGAGAACGTCGATGAAGAAGCATGGAGACATATTCATGAAGAAAAATCCATAAAAGATTTGTGGAATTTATTGAAGGAGGTTTATGGTAAGAATGTATGGAGAACATAAAAGAAGAAAATGAAGAGGAGGTCGAAGAAGAGGACGAAAACAAAGGAGATGTTGATGAAGTATATAGTAGTGGAGGAGTTGAAAACGAAGATTTTGGGAGTGAACAAATTGAGGATGAAGACAGTGAAAATGAAAATATAAAAAATGAAGAAATTGAATACGAAAATGAGGAAATGGAAGAGAACAAAGAACAAAATGTGAAAAATATTGAAGTGGAAGAAACTGAAAATGCAAATGGAGAAGCTGAAAAGACAGTGGAAGGAAACATGACCACTGCAGAAAATCCACAAGAAGACGATGAAGAACCTAATCCTTTAGATTGTGAAGCCTTACAACATGAAGTTGCCACTCTTAAAAGAGAGACACTCAACGTGGTGGCAATATTTCTGCAGCTATGTCACAACATGAGAAAGTAAAACTCTATGAAAAGGACATTGGGTACATGCTAGCTGAAGCTAAAATCATTAAAGAGAAAAACATTTCCAACATGCAAAAATGGTCAGTTTCATGCCTTCCAAATTTCCAAATATACCCATATCGTTGGGTCTTGATAAAGATGAAGATGAAGAATTCAAGGTAACTTATCAAGATTTGCATGATCCTACTATTATGTCAGTTCTGAAACTCCAGGTAATGGAACTCAGCTCAAGCATGGTGCACTGCACTACGTACATGTCATCCAAGATTCTTCACCTGCTGCATTGGATGAAAACCATGTGGAAAATGAAAAGAACAAAACAAGGTTCAGTGAAATCACATCAATGATATTGATATTGGGAAGGAACAAGAACACAATTAAGAAAGTCCGAATAATATCTCTATTTCTACCGAAACATATAAAATATAAATTGGATAACATTATGAATGACCGGAAAGGAACACAAACATGATCATGTTCAACAAATGTCGTCGCATTAGGTGTTTGATGGAATTTTACTTTACTAAATCCTTGAAGTATGAAGACACTGCAGATTGAGAGCTTGTATTGGAGTTATCAAAACACAAGTTTAGGAAGGGATGTTGGAAAAATAAACTTCTGTTTAGTATTAAATAATGTGTCTTTTTATGAGTCAAGAGTCATCTGTTAAAGTTTATGTATATTTAATAGGTAATGTCTGTTGGCAAAATGTGGTATCTCTTAAGAATGAATTGTCTTGTAAGGCTCCTATATATAAACCCTTCTACCATTTGGTTACATATGCAAGGAAATTGTAAGGAAATTAAAAAAAAGAGTTCTTCCTTCGAACAAAATTAAGTATTTTTCTCTTCTTCAATCCAACAAAAAGTGCTCAGATCAGATTAAGTGATAGATCTTAGATGTGGAAGTGATAAATAGGTTAAACGGAGGAGCTAAGAAGCTACAACGCAATGAAGCTTCGCGAAGGACAAATTCTGAGGGCAAAGCTTCAGATCTGAAAATGACATAGAGTTAATTGGAGGAGAAATCATGCGTAACGAAAACGAGGGAAAGCAGGCGAGAGAAGTGGAGAGATGTAACAACCCGAAAATCTGGGCCAGTTTAAAATTTTTGTTTTGGCAATTTTAGCGAATTTAGAATATTTAAAATAGATTATTTTAAATATAATCGAGGAGAAATTTATTTTGAATGTAATTCGAACGTATATATTATATGCGTCGTCGTTAGAATATAAATAATTATATATATAATTATAATAGGAATTGAAAATGGCGCGGTAGTTCGATAATTCGATTTCAAACTTCAATTGAATGTACCGGGTGCAAAACAATCCGGATTTTAGTGAAACCAAAAATGATAGAATCTAATTGATAATATCTTTCCAACGAATCCGAAAAATCGAGATTTCATAGTGGGAATCAAAAGATTTGTCCAGTTGAAAATTCTGAATAGTCGCTATGGAATTCAGGCCCTTAAAAATAGCCATTTTGCAAACGACCTCGGATTTCGGCGAAACCAGTTTTGTTGGGTCCGGGATGTCAGGTTATTGTTAGATTCCAAATTTCATAATTTTTCGAATCAATATGTGAGCGTGGCAAAGGAAAACGCGTTTGACCAGTTTTAGTTGATTTTAATCGACTGGAAATTGGCCATTTTTCTAACGGTCTCAGAATTCAACGAAACTAGTTTTGTTAGGACCGTATCGTCAATACGAAGCTAGAAAACATTTTTCTGGAAATTTTCTAGTTAGTATGTGGCCCCGGTGATTTGAAATGTACGTTTAAAATTCAATATAGTGATTTAAATGTAAATTCAACGGAAACGGATCGTAACGGTCGAATCAGCTTATGAGACATATTCCATTGTGTTCGGGATGGGGGTAATTAGCTAGGGGCAACAGTCGTTGGGATTCGATTGGAGTTCAAAGATTAAACAAGTGATATTAGAGTTAAATATTAAAATTAAAAAGGTATAAATAAAAGGTCAAAAGCCCTAAACTACGGTCAAATAGAAACTCGCGGTCAACATATCGCTGAGCCGCCTCCTTCCTCAATAAGCGATCAAAATCGTGTCCCCTTTCTCCAATTTCGATCTTGAATTCCCCCATACAAAATCAATGAACTCCAAACGGGAAAACCCTTCATCTCACCGAGCCCATTACTTCCAACGGCCATGATCAGAGATCGATCCCCGTAGAGGACAGGGCGACGCTCCAACGACGCTCCGTTCAATCAAGGCTTCAGGGGGCGTGACGCTCTCGAGTTGAACGCCAAGGCTAACATTAGGGAAGGGCGTGAAGCCCTATGTCACGCACGCATCAGATGACCCTCCGGTCATCGGAGTGGTGAACGGCAGCATGCCCTAGGTGCCGAGCTTCTTCGTGAATTCCTGAACGGGGTCCGATGATGAAAAGTATCAACAGTGAGTTTCTTTTTTTTTTCCTTCCTTTTCCCTTTATTTATTTTAGTTTAAAATTTGTTTTAAAAACATGAATATAATTAGTTTTAAAAATATATACATAGAAAAAAAATCAGTTTTTGTTTAATATAATGCATAGGAAAAATAATCAGTTTTTATTTAAAATAAGTACATTGTTAAAAACCTGATTTTGGAATATATAGCTTTGACATGAAAATGTCATTTTTTTTATATAGTACCATAGGATTTTTATTTCGATAAAAATAGAACTTCATTTAAATAAAAATATGATTTTTATAATAAATGTCTTTGTTTTAGGAAAAAAATAAAAATAAAAATACAGTATTTTTAAAACTGAAAAGATAGGATTTTTATGAAATATAAATATGATCTTTAAATATATTTGAACGGTATAAAAATGTGATTTTTATTTATATCTGAACAGTATAAAAATGTGGTTTTTATCCGTCTAGCGTTGAAATATAAATGTGATGTTTAATGTAAAAATCGTTTGAAACATACTGCGTTGGAAGTACGGACAAATCCATACTGTTCTGAATTTCAGAAATTTCTATGAAGGAGTGGAACCCTCGGTGAGAATTTCTCACCTTTCATTTTCATTTCTATTTATATATATATACTAGGATGCAGACGGTGCTTAGTAGCACCCGACACAATCGTCCACAGACCATGGACTTGTTTGTTTGATTGCAAAAAAAATTAGTTAGATTATTTGATTGAAATTGAATTGTGTGGTGAAATGAATTGATTTGATTGATGTGTGAATGGCGTGGGCCTTCACTAGACCGGGGATAAGGCTAGGCCTCGTCCCGTTTCTAGTATCGTGCCGTTATGCCGCCGAAATTTTCTAAAATATGTTAGAAAAATAAAAATATCATTTTATTTAAAGAATGAACTGAATAGAAATTCATAGGTTGAAATAAAATGTTTTATCGTTAAAAAAAATATAATTTTAACGTGAAGTGAATAAAATAAAATATTCATTTATAAACCGGACGGTTTGTTTATGTACACCTATTTGAATGACATTGATTGGGACGATAAATTTTACACGTCGCCCAACTGCACAAATAAAATCTGTGTTTGATTGTTTGAAACCCCACACGGGTGTTGGGATGAAATTTGAAGTTCACTCATCCTGATTGATTAAATATGTCGATCGATTGATTGACAGGCTGTTATAAGCGTTAGTTATCTATATTTGATGCTTATACAGTGTAGTGCACTTTGGTTGATGGTTGATTATTTTTCAATGCTATTATATGGGTGTAATGTATGAAAATCCATATAATTAACTTTATATGGTGATTGATTGGGCCTCATTCCAATTTAGAAAATAAAGAATATTATAAAGTAAAGGTCCATGTGTTGACAGTACTCATCCATTGAGATTGGTCATGTGTTGAACGAAATATTGTAGTAATAAAATTTACATCTCTATCAATATAAAGTAAAGGTCCATGTGTTGACAGTACTCATCCATTGAGATTGGTCATGTGTTGAACGAAATATTGTAGTAATAAAATTTACATCTCTATCAATATAAAATAAAGGTTCATGTGTTGACAGTACTCATCCATTGAGATTGGTCATGTGTTGAACGAAATATTGTAGTAATAAAATTTACATCTCTATCAATATAAAATAAAGGTTCATGTGTTGACAGTACTCATCCATTGAGATTGGTCATGTGTTGAACGAAATATTGTAGTAATAAAATTTACATCTTTATCAATATAAAATAAAGGTTCATGTGTTGACAGTACTCATCCATTGAGATTGGTCATGTGTTGAACGAAATATTTAGATAATAACAACTATTTTGAAAAAAAGAAATATTTGAAATAGAATATTTGAAAATAGAAATTTATGAAGCCGTGTTGATTAGATTGACGCCATTTTGATGTGAACGATATTTATATCGATTTTATTCATTTTAAAATGAATATCGAAAAGTAATTTTCGAAATGAATTGAATTGAAAACGATTTCGAAATGAATTGAATTGAAACGATTTCGAAATGAATTGAATTGAAAACGATTTCGAAATGAATTGAATTGAAAACGATTTCGAAATGAATTGAATTGAAAACGATTTCGAAATGAATTGAATTGAAAACGATTTCGAAATGAATTGAGTTGAAAACGATTTCGAAATGAATTGAATTGAAAACGATTTCGAAATGAATTGAATTGAAAACGATTTCGAAATGAATTGAATTGAAAACGATTTCGAAATGAATTGAATTGAAAACGATTTCGAAATGAATTGAATTGAAAACGATTTCGAAATGAATTGAATTGAAAACGATTTCGAAATGAATTGAATTGAAATTTGAATTGAATAGAAATGAATTTTAAAACGAATTTATAAAGAAGAATTCAATTTTGATTTGAATTGAAATGGAAGTTGAAATTGTTTTTGAAATGAATTCAAAGCTATTTATAAAATTCGTTTTAAATAGAAATCGACGAAATATATATTATATATATTATATATATAATATAATGGCCTGAATAGAACGCGCCGCGCCGCGGCAGTTCGTGAATTTCGACCATTTATTTCAAACGGACATTACGGGAGATCCGACCGTCGGATTCTCCTAAAACCGGAACCGTTGGGTTCGTATCGAAAAGAGCTTTCTAACGAATATTAGAAATTTGAAATCTAACGGTTGGAATTGGAGATACGTCCAAATCAAATTTGAAAAAGGTCGCTGTAAGTGCAGTTCGATGGCCGTTGATGGAAATCGACTGTACGGGCCTTGATAAAATTATTAAAAATATCAATAATTTGTGTAAAATCATTAGAAATGATTTGGGAAAATTTGGGATGAAAAACTCCATATTTGAAAAGATAAAAATAGATTTTTATCAAAATGAACTAGTTTGAACTAAATTTAAAACCCGATTTGTTTTTAAATAAATTAGATTAAAAAAGGGGTTTTAAATAATCGGAATTCTTAATATATTTGAATTAAATTAAACTAGAATTGATTCATGGGTTTATCGTGAACTGTGTTTTAAATAACACTAGTTCTTTAACCCGATGATAAATAGAATGTGATTTGGGTTTATCGTGAACTGTGTTTTAAATAACACCTAGTTCTTTAACCCAGTAAAGGAGTTTTAATGAATCTGCAAATTGATTGAAAGGTGAATTGATAATTTAAATTATCAAATTTGGAAAGTGAGCGAGAATGGAGTGTCGCCAGTTTTGCTCCAAAGCGATAGTTAAATCTTTAATTAGATTTGAACGTGAAATGGTAATTAATTTTACCGATAACACTGTGGTGTTAGATATGGAGTATTACCAGTTTTGCTTCATGGGATGAATAGGTTGGGATTGGGAAATAAAATAAATAATTACTTCGTTGTGGTTCGCTAATCTCGACTAGTTGGAAAAACCATAATTTGGTTTTAAACGACATCCAAAGGAAGATTACAGGATAAATTTTAAATGATTTATCTTGGATAAAATTAATGGGAACCTTTCCCTAAGAATGTGGAGTTTAGAAACTAGTTGTAGGTTGGCTAAGAAGAATGGTTTCCTGGGTATTGATCTGATGTTGGTTTCGGCCTTCGGGGTTAATGTTTGGGGAATTGTTCTCTTGCTAATTTGCGGTTAGTGACTAATGAATTGGAATGAGGCGTATGCTGTGTTTGTGTAACATTCGTTTTAATATACGTGGGTTGTTCGGGAAGGCCGGGTTTACACCCATTCTGAATAACCGATTCGACGATAAGTCAAAGATGAAGACGGTGGTCGAAGACCGGAAGTCTTCACATCGTTTGGATAATTACTGACGATCCTGATTGGGCTGTACACCCAAGAGGATGGAAATAGTTGGTGATCGTCCAGACGTACTTGGAGATGGATGGATATGCGAGGAAAGTGCCTCCGGTTTCGTTCAGACCTAGAACGGACTTGTAAATGGATGGTGTGTCTGACATTGTATTCCTTTATATTGTATTTGTTGATCTCTGCTAAATATATATCTGTTTGGCAGCGGAGAATTTATTCTCTTGCTTAACGCCCTTCTCTGAGACATATGAGCTCAGAGGTTATATATTGGCAGAAATCAGTGGTACGATATGGATTGATAGTGTGGCATGTTGAGATGCAGTGATCTAGACTTTTGTTGAAAAGCAAAGTTTGGTGGTTGATGATCAAAGCGCAGCTGATATAGCATGGCTTTGTGTATAGCGTTGATCCACGAGCCTCACACCCCGGTATGGTGGCAAACTGATGGTTTGATCAGTATGCTTTTTTTTCGTGGATGGGCACCTTAGTGGTGTCGTGGATTCGGTCGACCGAGATGAGCCTAGTGCTCAGGGATATATAGAGTAAGCGGTGTTTTCTCTCGCTGGGACGTAAGCCGCGGTGGTACTCTGGTCCCAAATATGCGGATGCAGACGGTGTTTTCTCTTGTGGGGACGTAAGCCGTGGTGAATTGCATTCCGCGATCGATCTTTCGAATCAGGAGCCACCATGATGGAAATCCAATTTCTGATACGTGTATTGCGGTTTTAATTGTAGAACTAGTATGGCGACATGATATATGGTACCCATGCCGTCTATGATTGATATTTATGATTGGAATTGTTTTGACACCATACACATATTATAGTATCAAATGATTTGTTTTTAAACGTATCAAGCATGTTTGGCTGTTATAAGGTAAACCCCTATCCTCCGGCTTGCGTTGCATTCTGTGATGGGACCTGGGTCTTATAACAGCTTCATTTTTCGAAAGAGCATTGCGCTGTTTATTCTATGCACTAGTATTCTTGGGAGGAAACCCGTTCCGTGTTATACGGCGTGGTCCCTTGAATTACTCTCTTTTAAAGTAAAGTTTTAAATAACTGTTTTAGTTCTCACACCAGTCCCATGACTGACCTGGAGTTTATTGTTTTAACCTAAACTCTGGGTGCCCCTGTTTTCCGCACGGGCAGCTAGTAGTTTTGGTTTTGCAGATTTATATTCACAGGATCCTGGTTTACAGCTGGAATGATATCCGGAAAGCTTTGTATCCGTATATCTCTTTTAGTTGTGTATTGTATTATTTTCCGCTGCGATGTATTTAAATGTAATTTAAATCTCTGATATTTCTGTGTAATATTCATTCATACTCTGTATATTCTTGTAATCTGATGCATTGTTGTAATATACAATGAAATGTTCTTCTGTATGTGTTCTGTTGTGGCTTGTTCTCGAACTATCCGACACTTTCCTTTACGGGGAAGTTACGGGTCTTTACAAGAGAGGAGTGATGAATGAAGCGATTATGGGGAGGTTTGGGAGCGGGAAGAAGATAAAAGTAGGAAAGAAGTTGTCCTTGTCACCATTTACGATTTCACCTCTAATAAACAAAGCTTTTAAAACGATGAAATTTATTTCGATGTGTTAATGTTGTTTTTATTCTTCCAACTATTTTCTACTATTTAACTGTAAGAACACAAATGGGTAAGATGAAAAGTTGAAACTTGGAACTTGAGAGAACATATGGGTTATGAAGCCATGCAAGTTTAATTTATATATTTGAATCTTTATTTAATATGTTAAATTACGGGATGTTATTAGTGTGGATAAAATCAAAATAACAAAACTTACTCTCATTATCTCATAGATTTTTTGCTTCGATCTATGTATTTCAGTGTTTAAATTTACATGATAATGTCGTCTGTTCCCGTATAACTTTAATTCTAAGATTGATTTAAACTATATATTTTATTTATTGCCTGAATCATAGAAGATTAAATAACTCATTGCAAAATTTCATATGGTTTGATTCATTTTACGATACAAACTTTTTCTAATGTTTTAATTATATTTTAGCATTTTTGTACTAAACGGGGATTAGATAGTGAATATGGGTAATAGTAAACGGGTATGAATATTGTATAGATACTAGTAATTTTTATTGTAAGTTTTGGGATGAATAGTAATAGTCTAAAGTCTTAAATGAAATGAACAAGCGTTCAACAGTTTTTCTTTGATATAAAGTTTTGCATTTGTCTCCACGATTGACAATTTCACATTAGCCATGAAGATTAACTAATTCTTTTTTTATAGAGATCTAAATGCCAAATTTTATGTGTAAACCCGTTCTTTTATATCATCATATATAAATGATCAAACTATTTTAATAGAAATTGTCTCTATTAATTCTGACAATTTCTAGTTTGTGTTTCTATTTTAGTTATAGTATGGGTTTGGATAAGTATGTATAAGTATGTTTAAAAAAATTATGCATCATCGTTGTCATATTAGATATGATAGTTTTCATAAGAACCGGATAGAACAAATTAGTCAATATTTTTATGATAATAAGCTCATGTACCTCTGATGTGTGATATTACATGTCATCACAGCTGCTCTAGTTGAGTTGCCTTTGGATAGGGAGGCCCATCAACTATAAGGGAGTATGGCCATCCTTAGAATGCAATAATTGAATCAAATCACAGAGGTTCTCCATTCAATTTTGATGTATTTTAAAGTTTTCTACATTAGGAGAAATTCTCTTTAGTCATACATTATAATTTTTAAGCTATGAAGATCACACATGATATGGAAATAGTTAATTATGTTATTTTTAAAGTATATTGCAACTAAACAATGATCTTAAGTATGCTGTTTCTACTTTGTTGTATACTCTCTATGTTTTTTTTCTTTTTAAAATCTTATTATAATTCACAGGATAATAAACAAAGTCTTGCCAAACATCTGGAAAAAGATCAGCACTTGAGAAATTAAGAGCTTTTATCAGCAGTATTTGAAAAAAGATAGGTTCATATACTTACTTTCCCATATGAATTTTACGTAGTAACACTACGTATGCAAATTCCAACTTAAGTTTACATTATTTTCATGAAAAGATGTTTGTAGAGGTGCTGTGGTGGGTTGTAAAGATGTTTGCAGTCAGTGGCGGAGCTAGCTTTTCAATTGAGCTAGGGCCAAACCAAAAGGCTTTTGTCCCACATTGCAGAAATAACCAAAAATCTAGTGTATATATGTTAACGTATGCTCCTTTGCTTCAAAAACAGCAAGCTATTAGCTGTGTTCGCCCTTCAGGTAGGGCAGGGGCATGAGCTTATAATTGATTGTATTTTGCCATGGTTTTCCGATTCCAGGTAAAGCCCCGCAAAATCCATTTTTGCGTCACTATTTCCCGCCGCACCCGTTAAATCAAGGCTATTTTTGGCATTTTTGCATCCGCTTTAGCAATATTAATATACAAATGATGGTTTGACATGTTCTGCTCTGAAACAAACTGAAAAAGGATAGTGTAAAGATTCAATTTAAGCCAAAAGTGCGTTATATAAGGTAAAAATCTATAATAATCATTAAATCTAATGTGCAAAAACATTATATTCTTTGATTTTTTATAAAATATTAATTAATATTCGTTCCTTCTGCAAAAATGATGTGAGAATGATAATTAATTAATTTTAAATATTTGGTTTTACATTTAATGAACTTTTTTACACATCTATTATATTCCCGCTATTTCCCTGTTTATCCCCGCTACAACCTTTTTCACCTCCACCGATATAAAACCGCTAAGCGCTTTAATTGCACAGATCACAGTAACGGCTAAGATAGTGTAGTGCAGTAATGATCAGTAGCAGTTTATCATTTAAGATGGTATGGACCTTTGAAGCAGTTTTTTGGTGAAGGGGAAGGATGGAGTTTGGTTCAAGTGAGGTGATCAGTGATCAGACTCTAGGAGCGACAGAAAGGATGCGGCTGAATGGTGGTTATGATTACTTGTGTCGTTTTGTGATGGTCTAATGTTTGGAGTGTGGTTGCAGTGGAGGGAGTTGAAGTTGTAGGGGTAGGCAGATTTATATTGGTGAGGATTTTGTAGGATGTTTGAAGAAGTTGGAGATGTTTGCTGGTGGGATGATTTTGTATGTTACTGATCGGATTGAGCTGAATGATGGAGTGTGGTTGATGTTCATATGAAGGTATGCAATGCGTCCATGGTTAGTTTTGTTGGAGGCTGAAGTTAATTTAGGTAAAAGATTGGTTATGGAGGTACGAAACAGAAAATAGTGAAATATGGGAACAGAGAACTCAAATTTGAAGGAACATAAACAAAATGCAGTTGAATAGAGCATCTTAAATGGATTGCTATGATCAATTTAATTAACAATCAAGGTGGTTTTGATATAACTTGAAATAACCATGCAGACAAGATTAGGATTCCTTCACCTGAAGTAAAACGGGTATGGACGCATAAAATTTTCCTCTATGTTAATCAAGAGTTCATGGAACAAACATTCCAAATGCCTGTCTTTTTTATCAAACTGGAGATAGAAAAACTGGGAGAACCAAATTGGTTTGCCTTATTATGGTGTCATATTCTCCCTTTTCACAATATTCGTAGTGTACATATAGATGCTCTTTGCATCTGTTCTTTTAGTTTCTTAATGTTTAACGACCCTACATTTCAACATGATGTTTCTAGACGTACTTATCAGTGGGTAAGTAAGATCGATCAATTTTTATTTCATTGTATTTATACCTTTAATTGAGAGAAACAACTAAAATAAAAATTATTTGCACAGTAAAATAGCAGGAGCGTCAAAGGAGCATAGGACCAGCTATAGTAACAAATAACTACAATAAGATATGGATATATATTATAGTTCCATTCATCGGAATAGTTAGTACAAAGTGTGACCTGCTTTGATTATCCGACTCATGTTTATTTGCTTTGCACCAGTTGATCTATTCTTAGTTGTGATACATCTTAAAATATTGTGTATTCCAATATTACTCATTATCCCCCATTCCAGTTTTGCAGAGAATAGATAAAATTAGTTTATGTTTGTATAAGATTGTATTTACAAAGTATAAAATTATCCCTCATTCCAGTTTAATACTATCTTTGATATTAACGGTGTTTATAGAAATGTTCAGGTTCATTAGCAAGCACATCAATTCAGAAGGCTCTTTTAGGATGAAGTGAAATTTTGGGGAACTTGCCTATATATATATATATATATATGTACACACACATACATATACATATATATATGAGATAGGATCAGAAGCACCCAAACTGTGCAGCACCCCTTTAGCCCCCTGATTTCCACCACATATTTCCGCTTCTCTCTCTACCCACTAACTCTCTCTCCCTCCACTAACTTATTTAAATATAAATGGGTGGTCTAGGATGAGGGGCATTTGGGGTGCTATAAATTTTGGGTGCAACAGAACCTACCTCTATATATATATATGTGTGTGTGTGTGTCTGTATAGGCCACCCCAAATAGTGCAGCACCCCTTAATTTCCACCACACATTTTGTTTCTCTCTCTCTCCGTTACTTCTCTATCCTTCCACTAGCTTAATTTATATTAAATGAGAGGATGAGAGAGGGAAGCAAATGGGGTGCTCACTATTTGAGGTGTCATTGAACGCTCCTCATATATATATATATATATATATATATATATATATATGGCAAGCGTTCGGTTGCACCCTAAAATTCCAGCATCCCTTTAGCCCTCTGAAATCCACCTCTCGTTTATGTTGAAAAAAAATAGTGGAGGAGGAGAGAGATTTAGTGGAGGAAGAGAGAAATAATTGTGTGTGTATATATATATATATATATATAGGCGAGCGTTCAATGACACCTCAAAAATGAAGCACCCCTTTGGCCCTCATGTCTTCCGCCTCTCTCGTTTATATTAATTAAAGTTAGTGGAAAGTGAGAGAATGAGTGGAATGAGAGAGGAAGGAAATGTGTGGTGGAAAAGTGGTAGGCTATTGGGGTGCCATTGAACCTGTCGCGCGCGCACACACACATCAACTTATTTCTCATAATAAGGTATCAAAATTTCAAAATGCTTCATACTTCAAGTTAACTTATATTTCAAAATGTTCTATAAAACTTTGGTATTTGTGTAAAAATTATTCCGGTGCAAACAATTCTGTTCTGTGATTTTCTATGTATTAGTTATGTTAAACCTCATAAGAAATAACAATTTGTCATTTCGAGCGGTTAAAGTTGGTTTAATTTCCGACTTGAAGCGGTCGAAAAGATGGGATGTTACAAGTGGTGTATATATATATATATATATATATATATATATATTGAATACGTCAGTAAGTAATTAAATTGGTTAACCCTACAAAATAAAGGTGGTCGGCTTAAAGTTTCTTTCAAACCAAATTTAAAAGTTCTTTACCATATAAGGCAACAACATTTATGAGTCAGGCTTGATTGTATGTGATAATTTTCATACTCGCATAACCTAGTTGCATGTGGTTTCCTCCATTGTATGATGGATTTTGCTTTGTAGCAGAAACCACATCATTTCCACTCATTTCATTTTTTATAGAGCTTTATAATGGCTTTTTTTTTGGTGAAAGTTAATTTTGTTTTCTAGTTTTGAATTTTATATGTAGGTAGCTAGAACTTTTTTTGTATTTTTGAATGACTTTATTTCTAAGGTTTTTTTCTTCTACATAATATATTAGTAAAACGACTCTACACAAGGAATTAGAACCATTGCTGACTTATTTCTACTTTTTGGAGCAGATTGTCCAAAATGAAAATAAACCTTCATCCGTTATAAATGCCCCAAACAGAAGATGTACATTCTACAATCTTCGTCTGTTACAAAAGAAGGCTATAATTTTTAGTTCAGTCCATAACTAAGAGTGTCATTCCCTTCGAAATTGTCGATCGATTATCTTTTGAAGGTGAGGTAATTTTTTAAGCTTCATATTCAATGTTTATAATCACTTATTTTCAGTCTAATGTTAGGATTTTTTAGTGAGGAGGAGTGTGTTATGCCTGAAGTGTTCCTACCATTTCTTAGTTAAGAGTAAGTGGTCGTTTTTGGTTTTGGAGTGATTAAGATGCTTAGATTTTTAGTAGACATGCGTTCAAAATAAACTAGCCCAGTTTACTCTTATTACTAATGGTTGTATTTCGATTTTCGATTGTGGTTGGGTGAGACTTGAGATTGCAAATGGTGTTTTGGCAGTGACAGTTTCAGGTGGTTTTGGTGGTTGTTTCTGAAGGTCAAAGGAGGGAAAGATATTGGAAGGAGGGTCCGTCATTGGTTCATTCTAAAGTTGGTGCATTTGATTGAATGTGAAGTTGGAGTCTTATGTTTTTGGTGATAGGTTGAATGGCTGGAGTAGGCAAAAGCACAGAGGCTTGAAGCATTATTTCGGCTTAGATGGTCCAGGTGAATGGTGAGATTAAGAAGGCATATGGCATTCCTTTTGGCCTAGATGGCGCAGATGACTGGCAAGACTAAGAAGGCATCAAGGTAATGAGGTAGGTAGTCTTCCCGGAGTTTAGATCAAGTACCCCCGGAGTTATCTAAAATAATGTTTAATTTTGTAGTACATAACATCCATATGCCTAGAAGGCAAAAGTCACAATAGTGAAATATATGCGAGAATGAGCCAGTATGACTGTATTATTGAAGCACAAATATCGGCATTGGACACTGTCAATCTGCTTATGGGTGAGGATGCCGGTAGTGTTAAGCTTATTCCATAGTAACAACCACATATGAACCTTATATTTTGGCAGAGCTTCAAGTTTCAAAGGCAGGCAAAATCTAAAAACATTTGAAAGTGATGGTAAGGTTTCACAAAGTAGGGAACCGAGCTGGAAAAGCTTCAAGTAAGGAGTTTACATCCTGGCTAAGTCTAACCTAGGTGCAAGATAAAATAAATGATTTTGTTGTTATTGTGCAGATTCATGTGTGAATAAAAAGATGAAAATATATATTTATTGGGGTATTTCATGACACATGTTTTAAGAAAGAGATGGAAATCAATCAAGTTTTAAAATAAGAATGTCGCACTTGTTTTAGAAAGGGATGTAAACATAGCAATTATAATAAATAGTTGTCATCATGATTATTGGTGTTTATTTGTAGTTGCACCTTTTGTGGTTTATACTGTGGCCAATCAAAATACACTATGTGGATTTAGGCCACAAAAGAGATAACGTCGATTGAGATTTGTACCACTAGATTTGATTCAAAATAAGCTGTTAAATTTATAGCCGGTGAGGACGGTATGGATTGCTTCTCTGCAATAAACCAAAGAAAATATGGTTTAGTCATTTCAGATGATGACATATTAGTGTGAGATTGTGAAACATTTTACAAAAAAATTAAAAATTAGAACACTTGTAGTCAATTGCTTAGAAGAGAATAACAATGTGTTATAAGTTATTAACAAATGATTATTTAATATTAATTATTTATAATTTAATTATTGTTTATCAATTCATTAACTATTAATTATTTCATATTTCAAAATAATTATTAATAACTAATAAAGAAATGATTTTACAAAAAAACATCGCTAGGATATGTAAACAAAATCTTCAATTCAAAAAATTGCTAGAATATAATTTTTTGACATATTGTCACACCCAGCATTATTTTTAACAAAAGTTTAAAATGATATGAAAAAATGTTAGGGCTAATCTCAAAAAAAAATCCTTCTGTATATGTGTAGATAATACATTTTACCTACCAATAATATTGGTAGATGATCATCCTTCAACAATTTTATAACATTAACAATATTTACCTACCAATAAATTTTACCATTGAATATTGGTAGATAAAGGTTCTCTTTACCTATCCATATTTATTGGTAGGTAAAGGTCAAATTTAGTGGGAAAAGGTCAAGAGAGGCGATTTGTAGTTGTACC
Organism: Allium sativum; assembly: GCA_030737875.1. Taxonomy (NCBI): domain Eukaryota; kingdom Viridiplantae; phylum Streptophyta; class Magnoliopsida; order Asparagales; family Amaryllidaceae; genus Allium; species Allium sativum. The sequence goes on along the minus strand of CM060911.1, from coordinate 120,994,923 downwards.
GAGTGACCCGTATAAAAGAGACGCTGGCGAAATTTTCTGGAAATTTAAGGAGATAGGAAAATTATGAAAAATGATAACTAGAAGTTGACTGGTTAATTATATATGAAATTTAATAAGAGAATAAACGCATAATGGAATTTTATAAGAAAAAAGGGAATTTATAAAATTAAATCTTGAAAAGTTGGAAGGAGAAATGTATACGCATTTAAAGTGAATGATGGTTTAAAATTAAATGTTTTGCAGATTGAAATGGTTTTGTTGATTAGAAGTTAAGAAATGGGGTTAAGGAAATTAGAAAATAACTGGAGATTAGTCGAGTTGAATGGCTTCTTAAGTGTCGATCTGATGTTGGTTTCGACCTTCGGGGTTGATATTTAGGGGGTTGTTCTCTTGCTAATTTACGGTTAGAGATTGATGAATGTGGAAGAATAGTGATTTGTGAATATATGGAAATATTTTTCGATGTTAAAAAGAAATATTTTCTGGAATATTGAAAATAAATAGTTATGATAAATGGAATGTTTTTCCAAGAATTGTAAGAGGTTAAATGGGTTTGGAGATATATCTAGGTAAAGATATTGAAGAGAAATTGGGAAATGATGACTTTAATTAATGAAATATTAATAAAAAAGGCTTAGTGATTGTTTGATACAAATTATTAATATTCCCATTAGGAATAAAAATCTTTGGATGGATGTTTGTTTTCTTCGATAGTTAAATAACTGACTGTCAAAGTATTTATTATTTAATACCATCGTTGTCAATAAGGAGAGATCACTTGGATTATTATCCGAAAACCACTCTGTATAGGTATAAGCGCTGCGAATCAGATTATATTAAAGATAATTGAAGACAGAGTAAAATGCAAGGGATGTTCTATTGATCCTAGGTAGAAATTTCTTAAGATGGATTGATGAAATAGTGCCTTCAGTTTGTCCAGTCTAGGACAACTTGTACGGACGAATGTCTGACAGAGTATGCCTTACAGATTATTTATATTGATCTCTTTAGACGTATTACGCTGGTGGCGGAGGAATTCATCTCTTAGCTTTATGCTCGTGATATTTTTAGGGAAATCAACAAATGATTTTGGCGGGTTTTACGATGTGGCATTCAAAGTAAATCAAGATGTGGTATGTACAAAAGACAAGCGTAGCCTCAAGCTTCACAACCGGGAAATGGTATAAAATCGGGTAGGTCGCATGGCTAAGTCGGTCACACCTAATTAGGGTGTACTGTCACCTGATCCAGAGAAATTACATTTGCTTTGCTTCTTTAATCCTTCAATGATGTCCCTTTCGGAAAACGGTTGCTGATCTCAATCATTGGTGACAATACGTTCAGAACGCTCAAGCGAAGTGAGTCGCCGGTCTTGTTTACCCTGGTTTGCAAGATGTTCTTGTTGAACCCGGTATATTCCTCTCTAGAGATTCACTGTTGAAAGGTTCTCTTATAGCTTTCCAGTTGGAATCCATTCTCCGTTAAGTGCCCACAGTTTTGATTATATACTATGTAAGTGGAGCGTGAGATGAAAGCATTCTATTAGATTGTTATTTACTTGATTTAGGTGCTATTATAATACCGGAATACTATTGATTTCAAACAATGTTTTAAGTTATCTGTGTTTATGTGTGGATTGGTCTGACGATTATCCTTTCTTTTGAAAAGAATTTTTTAAAAAGTTAAACAAATTGTTGGAGTTTACTCACACCAGTCCCATGACTGACCCAGAGTTTATTTTTTTTTAGTTTTCCCTAAACTCTTGGGTGCCCAAATTTGTACGGCCAGTCAGATAGTCAGGATTATGCAGATACACTTGGAGGAGCTTGGAGCAGGAAGATTCAGCGTTATATAGCTATTGTTTTTTTCCCGCTGTGTAGTAAGTGTTGTACACTGATGATGTATGCAAGTACAATTAAAATTTTGTATTCCAAAAGTTGTTATATATATTATATTTAATTCCGCTGCGACTGTAAGATTCTGTGTTGTTATTTCTGTTCTTCTTCTATCTTTTTTTTCTTTAACCCATAAGATTTGTATTTCTATGCAATTTGGGTTGGATGTGTCGTGTATTTAGTCAACTCAGATGGCATGCAAATTCGGACCATTACAAAAACGTTGTGGATACGGATTTGTATTCCATGATGGTATACGAATTCGTATCCATTGACATATTGTGGCTACGGATTCATATCCTATGAGGAAAAAAATTTGTATCCCTTAACATGTTGCAGATATGAATTCATATCCTATAGAGGGATACAAAGTCATATCCAGAAGGGTGATACGAAATTAGGTTGGCATGGGCTTTGAGGAGTTGTGAGGCCGAAAGTGAGTTGATGGCGAGGCCAAACGACGATCCCAAAGCATTGATCCATTATTGAGTAGTTCGGTCGAGCTAGATCGAATGTTCTTGTCTGATTCCCTTCGTTCTTAGGTTTTATATGCTTCGATAATGCTTTCGGGTTGTATATCTATGTGACTACCAAGTCGCGTGGGCTTGAGCTGCTTTTGGAAACTGGGCCAAAAGGCTAAAGGATGGTTAACACTTCCCCCAAAGGATGTCTTGTGATAGCAAGATATAATTTAATTTAAGCCAAGTATCCTTATTGATCAGAGAAATCACCAAGTCATGCTAGATGATCGATCGTGATCTTTTCATTGAGATTTGATGACTATAACACGGATCTCCAGCATTGTCGAGAATTCTTACTGCTCGGACTGGAATCCCACGTTGTTGTTAAAAACAGCATATATTTCCAGTGGACTCAAGAAATTAAACGTAAGTCATCGACTCCCGTTTACGTCGGGACGTAAACGAGTCATGCCGACACAAGCAGCCTATGCACTCACACGTTTGCACATAGTTTTGAGCGATACAGCTGATGTTTGAAAAAAAAATGCTTATGTGACACACCACGGGTGTGCAATCATGCAAGTTAGCATTCAAATTTTTTTCGGATTGGGACTCGATCGCTTAACGTGTGCTCTTATGTCGTTTAAGTATGCGAGTACATGATTGTTTAGTGATATGAGTCGGTTTGGTCGACCGAAATCCAGAAAGCAAGTATTCATGATCGTGTAGTGGCATGGACGCTTGATTGTGCACGATGGTTATCGAAACGTCCTCGAATTGGGCCTTCACCGTTAGGCTTGTTTCGCGAAATTACTCGGATTCTTTTGTACATGATCGTTTTAATGATTCAAGCCGGTTTTGATGATCGAAGTTTCAAAATCCATTATACGTAGTCATCATCGTATGAGCTTAGGGATGGTGCTCGTGTGGGATACGATTTTTCATAACCCGTGTGGGTTGCGAAATTCGTATCCTACTGACCACTCCTTCCCTTCGTATTAATAACCGGATATGATTTCTCTTCCTCATTCCTTCGCATCCCTAGGAGATAGAAAACTTCAAGAAAGTCGAACTTCCCCAGCCTCCCGTACGTTCCCAGTGTCTTTGAAATTTAAAGTCCCTATTAACATGAGATCCATTTTGGTGGGTTGTGAACTGGAATCGACCCCTACATGGGTTTTTCTTTTGTTTGGAGACTAGGATGGGATGTTGGCCATCGCCATGGCGGTGGAACCCAAGGAGGAGCGGGTACGAGTTTGAATTATGAAACACCCCACCTCCATTATGGTCACTCACAAAGGGAATGCCTTAACTTTGGTGAAGGGTTATAGGTACAAGACACAGAAAAATTTACAAGACAGATAAATTTAAGTAGTGGAAATTCAAATATTTATTGCATATGTAGTTCAATACAAAAGCATTACATCACATTGTCTCAAAATAACTTCCAAAACATTACACCATAATTTCTGTCTTGATTATTTAATAAAGAAGCATAAATCATAAATAAAAACTGCATAAATCCCCAAGCGTAGTATCCAAAAGCCATAGCCAAGGTAAGAGAGTCCCAATCATACATCTACTTTCTTTTAGCTTACAAAGAGTCTGACTAAGCTGGAGTATTCCCTCCTTGTGGACCTGGGGGGAGGGGGGCGGAAGAAAAGGAGACGAGAGAAAATGGGTCAGACAATAAGTCTGGTAAGTTCAGTGATTACTAGTATTTAAATAAGGAAAGGGATCATGACAGTGATAACAGAACATAGGACAATACCCTAATATAAGATAAGAGGGACATGTGATTGCACCCATTACTATAGTCTCTGCACCTACTTAACCATTGGTTCAACTAGCCCCACGTGTTTATAACAAACGATCCCCTTAATGATCGGCTCCTACTCGCATGCATTCGTATCCTGTGTCATTCGGCCCTGCTTGACTGTAGCTACCTGTGATGGTCCCACCATGGGGTGTACCAGTCCCTCTGGTGGCAACCCGACATGATTCAAGATGCACAGTGTACACTACTGATGCCCAGTGCCTGATTTTTCCACTTCGGAGTATGTGCACGCCCATACTCCGTCGGAACCTACACTGGCCCACCAACCACCGACGTTTTGACCGCTTATAATTCAGCCCAGTAATCGTGCAACACCCTGCCTAGTTTCCGGGTACCATGATACATCTATGTGGGTTACTGCTGAAATGGGTCCCCGTTACTAGGGTTTTCTAATCAACATGTTTATTTGGTTAAGTGTCCAAGTTTACCTAACCCCGCCCATTCGTTTAGTTAACATGTTGAATCAGTTAAGTGTTTTCCTAATTTACTTAACCCTACCAATCCTGACTTAGCTTTAATTTATTAAAGCACCAACCACTCACATTTGACAGGTCTTGTTGTGGTCACTGGATGTGCCGGTCGGTTTCGGGCAGATTTACACCACAACTCAGTCTAACCTCGGGTTCTTTTTTGGCCTGATGCACTAACCACCCACATTAGACAGGTCTTGTTGTGGTCACTGGATATGCCGGTTGGTTCCCGGCAGATTTACACCACAACTCAGTCTAACCTCGGGTTAGGCATATTTGTCTTTTCTAAATTCATATTTTTCTATATATATGTCTAATTTCTTTATGTGGATTAAATTTAATTTAATCATGCCATAATTATCCTTTGATTATGCTCAACATAAATGGTATATCAGATATACCATTTAATGAACAAATCTATGCCATGAATTTTCATATTCCCCATCGCTACCCCCATGGAACGTACGCATGAATCACATAAAATGTTGGGCTAGTAAGTTAGCCCAACCCATAAACAAGAAAAGGGGTAATAAGCAAGAGACATGAAATAAACATAAAATAACACACGTTTCAACTTGTCATGTGTAACTTGGCATAGAGGTATCATTAACTTTAATTAAATGGGTAAAGGTGAACTTGTGACTAAGTTGGGTCTAATGGTTAGCATGGAAGTTCAACATATAATCACAATTTCAACCCACAACTTTAGCATATAATCTTATGTATGTCACAACATAAGAAAGCTATTATAATCATTTTTAATCACAATTTAGCATGATGTTAAAAACATAATAGGACTACAATTCCACTTTTACAACATAATTAGATTCAACCTAACATGAATATACATGAGTGTTGATCTAACATAGAAGCATGTGTTTTAGATCACAAACTTGCAAATAACCACCAAATTATAGCATGACATGTTTTACCATTTAATTGGCAGAATAAATCCATTACCCAAATCATAATAGATTTTAATAACATACAATATGTTCATCACCACAAGCATATAGACATGATTAATATACAACATGTTCATCGCCACAAGCATATAGACATGAAATATACAACATGTTCATCGCCACAAGCATATAGAAATGAAATATACAACATGTTCATTACCATAAGCATATAGACATGTACAACGATACTTTAAGATAAACGAGAATCAAATCTTATACATAAACATCATTCTATATCCCAATTACAACATATCATGATTCAATCGAAAGAATGTTTAAATCTACGTAGTAACCCACTTACAAACTAAAAGGAATTCTTGCGTTCTGAAATTTGAATTATGAAATTGGAGATGCGCGCCTTTGATGAAGATCGTTGAATTAGACTAGTTCTTATTTGGTTTAAGATGTAAGCTTTTAATTCGTCTTTGAATTGAAAACGGTGACGGCTACTCCAAGTTCTCTACTGACGGCATTTCAGTTCTAGGATTATTTTTCTATGTGTTTTTAGGTTGAGCATTGAGTTGTTTATATAGAATTTCAGTTTAATTATAGCCGTCAGATGAACCTAGGGTTAATCACAGCTACTCAGACCAGATCAGGACCATCCAGAAACCCTAGTGACTCAACGGCAAGTCATCAGTCGTTCAAAATTCAGATCTGGCCAGGGGCCAGGTCGACCCTAAAGTCGACCCCCAGGTCGACCTCTAGGGGGGAGGTCGACACTAGGGTCGACCTGCCTGGGCGGGAATTTTCCCGCCCAGCCCGCTTCTGACTTCTGTTTTGAATTTGAACTTGTTTTTTGAGCTGTTTGAATTTATTTAATTTTCTGGAAACTTCTGACAGCCATAACTTCTTCATACGAAGTCCAATTTACGCAAACTCGGACTCTATCTCAACCAGAATTCCGAGACGAACACAATGGCGTAACCCGTTTCCCTTAATTCTCACATTTTAAATTAAGTATTGTTTAATTCGTTATTATAACGTTCATAGAAAGTACGGGGTGTTACAAATTGGAAAGAGCCAAGGGGATTGTAGAGGAAGAGAAAGGAAGGGATACGAAATTCAATGGATTTCGCATCCTACTTCGTGGAGGCTGGGGATACGAAATCAATGGGTTTTTGAATAATGATGCACGAAGAAGTGGAAGGCGAGAAGGAGGAGAAGAAAAAATGGTGGGATACAAAATAGGTGGGAGGTACGAGATACGAAATGTAGATTTCATATTTGGTGGTCTCGCCGAACGTCGCATCCCAAAGGCCATTTTCGGGAGATATGGATTCTTGGGAGCTGAAGGGATATGAAATGTAAATTTTGCACCCAGATACTTTGAGATTTTCGTGTCCCAACACTTGGTGGCTCATGAGTCGTGGCATTTAAAATGGAGGTTCGGGAGAAGAGTACAAAATGTTGCGAGCCATGGGATGCAAAATGTGATTTTTCATATTCAGGGCCTCACAGAATTTCGTGTCCCGTAGGCCAAATGATTAGGATACAAAAATCCAAAGTGGGGTACAAGGTACAAGATTTCAAATCTGGTCATTCTGAGAGTCACATGTCCCTTCATTAAGTGATCTTGGGTTAAGGCTTTCGGAGTGGAGGTTTTCCCGAGCTCGGGGGCTTCGAAACAAGGTTTCGTCTACCGAAACTTCGAGATATTCTAACTTCGAAGTCTCAATGCTAGAAGTTAGTGGATTTGAGCCAACTCGTGACCGGGTTGAGTTTAAACCCAAACTTTGTCGTTTGAAATGGTGATTCAAACACGCACATAGGATTAACGTACAAACTCGGGCTATGGACATATGACTAAACCATCACTTCTAGGATTCAACTCTCAACCCGATCGCATTGCGATTTTGATTTGCCTCGAATTCTATGGACCTTGGTTTGTGGCGATGGTAACATAGACTAGTAATCGTTGTCGCATCCCAAAGAATATTAACTCAACTGCATCAGCACGCACACCACTTGTACGTTCCATGTTAGTTCACATGAACAAGGGTGGCACGAGTTTTAGTGCGTTAATAAACGCAACTGTCTTGTGAGTATAGATTATAATGACAAGGAGAAGCTCCAAACGGCTTTAAGGCTTGGAATACAACTCATAGGAACATCTCCAAGTTCCAATGAGTCTCCATACCACTCTGGTTCGTTAGTGAGCGGTAATGGAAAATCCGCAAGTTCCACCCTATCTCAACAAGTAGGCTCATAAGATACACAAGAACAAGGGGACAACTTGGTGGGTCTCCGCATTCAAGTGATCACATAGATGAACCGATGGTCGAAGATGAAGCAGAGGTTGTTGGAGAGTGCCCAATAAAAGGCATGGATGGCAGTGGCAACTAGGAAGACGTCTTTGTAACACTGAACATGGTGGGAGATACTCCAATCTTGATAATCCCCCGATTTGGTTGTTTCAGGATAGCTGAAATCTCGTTATGACGAATCAACACGATTGAACCGTCGAAGGAAGACATCTTATATCCTATATGTTGAATGGTTGCAGATTGAATCATCGGAGGAAGACATCAAATACCTCTATTCTCTAATAAAAGAAGCACTGTGTGCCCTCCCTCGTATACATGGAGGTGCAGCCCGATGGTCGCATTATCCTGGGGACGTGGAACAAGCTCAGCTATTTTAAGGATGATTGGTTCTATGTTTGTTGCCAGCCAGGGTTCGTGAGGAGGTGGCTCGCTGGACGCAAGTACCTGAAAATTTACCTCGTTCCCCAAATTAATTGAGTTGCAAGCTTGAAAATAACTTAGTGTTTCATGTGGAAGGAATTCCGCCAAGCTCGAAGAGTGGTGAATATTTCCAACGAGTCCTGGCTTTGAGGGACGCTCCTAGCGAATATCGCTATTCCCAATCTCTGGTATCAGACCGACTCCTTTATTTGTTGGACTTGCTTTTGGAGGGTTGTTTAGTGGGCCATCGGGACTATCATGAAACAGTGGAAGTGGCGGGAGCTAAGGGAGAAGGAATCTCTCCGGGTCTGCAAGAGGAAGCGGCACTTGTCGTGCCTTCTGACATGCCCTTGATAGAGGGTGAAGTTGCAGAGGCTGAAGGGGATGTTGGCGGTGACACCGACGGTGAGGAGGAGCCCATCAAAGGTAATGGTTCACAACTCATTCGCGATTGAAGGGGTGAGGTCAGGAGATACTTTTGAACCAAGTTATCTGGCCATGACCTTTGCAACCGTCATGTTGATGGAAGCTGAGAAACAGTTTAAAGATCTGTACAAGGTCCCAATTGAGACATCTTCCTTCAAGTTACGTGGAGCTGACGCTGAGACCTTATTGCTGAGCAGTGGGGAGATTACCCCTTTAAGGAAAGAATTAAAGGATCCATGGGGGGAACATATAGGACACACACTCATAAGAATTTTATAGCACGACACTTGATTCGTATGTGTTGGATGTTTGATTCTGATTCAGGGCTTATTCTATATAGTTACCATGGCTCGAGAAGGTGACAAAGATCGTCGTCGAGGAGATTCTCAACATTGGAAGAAAAGTGCCATGGCCAACTTCTACGCAAGCACTGCACTGCATTCAAGAAAGAGGCTGCATGCCTCTGAGAGTAGCCGTTATCATGGAGAACATTACCCGTGCCTGGATCCTTTGCCAACGGGTGCGAAACCCACAGACGCAAGGAGAGGATCCAAATTGTTAACAACGAGGCAGCAAACTGCGATTACCCCACCTTACATACCAATAACCGCGCCGATGACAACATTGGCAGGAGTAGACTTGGCGAAGTGGGGCAAGCAAGTGGAGTAAGGGATGTAAGAGGTCGGGGATCGATGCTACCTTACATGTCGGAGATCCCTTAGCTGATCCCCGAAGAGAGAAATTCTATAGTGAAGAAGTCGTTTCCTAGCTTTTACTTCAAGGAGATGATGTGGTTACTCGACACTAGCCCGATCCTACGCCAGGACGATGAGGATGTGTGGAAAAAGATGCATGCTGCTTGCCAATAGTTTGAGAAGATGTATCAAAGAAGCTCTCAGAACTGATCCAGAAGAAGAACCTAGAAATTTAAGGTTTAGGGATCGCTCTAAAGCTTGAAAAAGAGAGTGTCACAAATTAACACAAGGAGATATGTAAGACCTGGCTTCAAGCCATATTTGTTTCTACGTACTCGAGTGAAACTTTTATGTACTAACTCTCTGTTGCTGAGACAGATGGGTTGAAGAAGGAACTGTAGGATACAAAACTGGTGATGGCAGCGGCTAGTGCCCATTACAAAGACTATTGGTCACTTTATCAACTCGTGCCACTAATTTGAAGAAAGATAACAAGGCCCTGGTAGAAGAGAACTACAAGCTGCAAAAAGAGAATAAAACGATACAGCAGCCGAGGACAGACAACCAGGCATTGGTTGGGGAAAATGAAAGGCGAATGAGGAGGCCCAACGTCTAAGGAAGGAGAATGAGGAGTTCAGAAAGATGCTTGACATGAAAAAAGTCAAGCTCGAGCTGACCAAGAAAGACAAGGAGGTGGAGGAACCTTCAAACAAAGAGGTGCTCAACCAAACAGATATGGGTCGAAGCTGAGCTAGAGTAGCTGAGACGACAAGTCCGGGAGATCGAGCGGAGGCAAAGAGGGACATGGAGCGGGCAATCTAGGGTTTCTACATCAAAACTGTAACAACCTGAAATTTTGACAATAGATTAGTTATTTAATTAAGATTCTCAAAAATAAGAATTTCTGCAAACGCTGTAATTTGACCATGAAACTTTAACCGATGCGTTCGTCTCGGAATTCCAGTCAACTTTCATGTTTGGAGTTTCGCGAACGGAGTCCATATGAAAAGCTACCAAAGAAATATGAAAAACGGACGGAAATAAATAAATAGAATAATTAATAAATTCCTTTCCCTCATTAACCCGCCTTCATTGGGCATTCTGGTCGAAGGGCGGTCAACCGCTCTGAGAGGGTGTCGACCGCTTTGGGGCTGTAGTGCCCAGCGACTGCTAGGTTTTAAGGGGGAAATCTAATATTATATATTATTAATGGACGGATTTTAATTAAAATAAATCAAACGGTTCATGGCCAATTCCACTCCTATAAATAAAGGGGAAAGGCCTCATTCTTTTCCACATAAATCTGTAAGCAGTGGCTAAGCCATGTTGTTTCCCTCCCTCCTCAAACCGAATTTGTTAATTATAACATATTCATATACAACAAATCAAATACAAATCATATAGAACTGAGAGGGATTATCAGATTCAAAGAAAAAGAATGTGAATTGATGCTCTACATCAAATTCTCCTCTCTCTTCCTATTTTATTGCATATCTACAAATCTAAAAGTATCCCCTTTTTGGATAAATTGTAGATTTATATGAATTTGGGAATTGTAGGCCTAAAAGATTATTCAAACTGCAGATTCGGATGCTTTCAGGTAAGTGAGAAATTTATATACAGAATTATAATAGCATATTTATCTCGTTTGAATTAGATCTAAAAATATATGCTTGTTATCATCAGATATGTTTATAATATTATTGAATTTGAATTGGCACCAATCAAATCTGTTAATAAATATTATCGAAATTTGGAAATTATGAATTGTGGTTAGGAATAATATAAATTGTAGGTTTACTTAAATTGTTTATACATATTTCCTACAATTATGTTGGAAATTTTATTGTGGTTGTTGTAAAACACTGAAGATTTGGAAATCAGTCCCAATAACATTGTTTAGATGTAGTTTTCTTCCAAATCTCTAGTTTCAGTGTTAAAAAGATGAATTATGTGATTTTAATTGAAAAGATGCAATGGTGAATTATGTAAATTTTTAATTTAAAAGGCACATGCCTATTTTTGTTCAATGTTGTTGAGGTTCTGGTTTAGTTGTTGTAAATATGTCGTTTTCCCCTTTTTGAACAAAGACATTATTTTGATTTCACAAAAGATATGACAAAAAGATTGAAAAAGGTAAAAGTGGTGCAAATGTACGTATAAATATACATATTTGTGTGTAATTTGCCTCAACTATTCCAAAATAAACATATATTTCTTGTGATTTGAAAATATGTCAATTCCAATAATCAGGCATAATTTACAATAACTATAGCTAACGGTCTTTTTGTAAGATTTGGAACCTTTTAGCAAGATTGAATGCAAGAAGGATGTTTGGTTATTGATTAAACCAAATTATTAAATTTAGCAATAAATAATAATAAAAGAAGATAACTACGTTGACCGTGCAGAAATATAAATATAATATATACACATAAATGTAATCCATATTTAATTAATATATTTGTGGTGACCGTTGTAGCAATTAATGTGATTGGTTGCTATAAATAACCATTGTAAGCAATGATGATTTTAGAAAAGTAAACTAAATAGGGAAATTAAGTAAAATGGTTACAATTCCTATGATATATTAGGATTAATGTTGTAAACCCTAATTAGGAATTTAATTTAAAATGCATCTGGACACGAGGTTAGGCTCAACTTGTGGTAGAAGTCTGACCGGAACTGACCGCCAAATCCACCATCCACAGATGGTCAGCTAAATGTGAGGGGTCTAGAGCATAAACATTAATGTACTAAGACGTGAGATTAAGTTCAACCTGTGGTAGAAGTGTGCCTGGAACCGACCGACAAATCCAGCATCCACAAGTGGTCAACTTAATGCGGGAGGTCTGGTGCACAAATATATGTATGTATGTGTGTGTATATATATATATAACAGGCAATAAATAAATAAATAAGATTAGTAATTCCCTTGGGGTACAAAAAATAGATCTTTTTGGGATTGATAAGATAAGGATATCCATTGTGAGTTAATGCCTTAGGAAAATTATGGTTGTTAGGCTCATAAATGGCATTAATTATAATCAATGGTAATAAAAAGGAATTTAGGAATTTTATGATTGCCTTACGAAAATATGAACGTTATGGTTATAAATGGAAATTAATCTATGAACAGAAGTAAACGAAATAAAAAGGGGATAAATGGGTATTGATTGTTGTTTAAATACTAAGTCCAATTAGGGAAATAATCAAATAAATATCTTAGGGTAAGGAGGATATAACTTTCCTTATTTATACTAATTAATATAGAACTTATAATTAAAAGTTAGGGTTGGACTTAGTAGGTTGATGATGTGAAACATTATTAACCATAGGAACCCGTAACGATAAATCAAGTGCGTATACAGTTTCCGTGAAGAGAAACTAAACGGAAAGGACTTAATGATGTGGCCAACTTTATCCTAATAGGGAAAGGTATTAAAGGCTAATAGGGTATGAACTTAATAACCTTCATGTATAGTCTTCTTCCTAGGTCTTAAGAAGTTGGGGTTGAAGAGTCCACCTGAGAGTAGGTCTTCCAGTTTAGGAGTCTTAAATGGCGTGAGTGTGTGGGGCCTACCCTAACCTAGAAACTTAAAGCGTCAGATACGGCTACTTATCCTACGGGAAGTAGTAAGCGACTAAGGAGGTTATCCAATAAGGTCGTCTAGATGGTATAGTGAGTGATAAAATATCATCTCTCACCTTACATAGGGCAAGGGTATGTGCGTGAATGATGGAAGCCTTAACTAGTATGACCCTGTAGCTAATGCACTCTTGTTTATGTTAACATTGAATATATTATCAAGGAATAATAAGTGACCAATAGGTCCGCCTAGGGTCTTAAGCGATCAAAGAGAATCCACCCGATCTATCATTGATAGTGAGGCATTAAATAATGAAGGATAGCAGATGAGGATATATACATATACATATATATATAAACTTCATAATTAGGGGTCCACTTTCAATTTAATAACCAGCCATGTTCTGGTATAAAGGCTTTATAAATATGTGCATAAATGTTCTATCTCTGTATCATATTTTGGGAATACTACGTTGGAAAGAGTAGTAAAGCCGTGCATAAACATTTACAAGGTTAGGCTAAAATTACTAACCTCGGTAAGCATAAATCATGGGTTGAACCAACCGGGATACATCTGTGTATTATAATATGTATTGTACATTTCCTGTCAACCAGATTCTTGTTGTTCTGACCCCCTTCCTCATTACAACCTCCCAGGTTTCTAGAGAAGGTTGGGTTCTCACAGGTGCTTTAGTTTGGCTTTTGGTTCATTCTCTCTCATGCTTGGTATTGGTAAAGTGGCTTACTTTAAAAAGGTAGTTGCTTGAGTTAATACTAGTCTATCCTATTTTGTTTCCATTGTGAGTTATTTTATTGTACTACGATTATGCTCATGCTTATTTATTTGCAAGTACCAGATTTACATGCTTTAAGCATGGACGTGTTCAAGTTTCGATTTTTGTCAAAATTTTGGGCTCAGAAAGGTGTGGGCTGTTACAGAAACAGTTCGACCTCCGGGATCTCATGTGTCTGCGACTAGCCTCAGAACCTAGCAAAAACTTGGGAGAAGCTTGTTGAAGATTAGGCCGCTGCCCCAGGAGTGGAGAATATGGATGAAGCCAATTTCGATAAGTGCTCGAAGAGGTGAAGGACTCGAAGGGTGGAGATGGTCAAGTTATAGGACAGACAAAAGTAACTGGGAAAACCATGCACGAGCTAGTCGAAGAGCAGAAAGCTCTGCTGCTTATGAAGTCTGAGGAACTTGAGGCAAAGAAGAAGACGGAAGAGGAGGCAAGGAAGAAAGATGAGGAGGAAGTCCAAGCTAAGGTGTAAGAGGATGCCTGGAAGTAGGAAGAACCCGAGGCTTCCTGGAAAAGAGCCGAGGCGGAGTTCAAGAAGTTGAAGGTCTAAGAAGCAAAAGTCTAGTAGTGGAAAGTCAAAGAGAACGAAGGAAGATGAGCCGTCCGAGATTGAATCTGAAAAGAAAAAAAGAGAAGAAGGGCGTCTCTCCCATGTAGTTGCATGGATATCTCTTGTTTTTGGTAGGCCGATGAAATGTGCAAGTATGGCCCTCATTTTTTGGAGACATGATGTGGTTGTGATGTACATCGTGTCGTTGATAAAAAGCTATAATTTTTTGACCTATGAGTAAAATTTTATTTTATTTCATCACATATTGCTTTAAGTATTCTAGCACTCTTTTGTTTTGCAATACTCTACTCATGTAAATTAGTTTGTCGTTACACTTAGACTTGAGTCTATTAGAGGTGTCTCGAGTTCGGTAATTCAAAGATAGGCTAGGGAAACATGAGAATTTATGGCGAGTGCGTGGGGACATGAATTCTTGGCTTCGTATCCCTTGGACTTAGATAATTTCTCATGTTTCTCCAGAGTTGGTGGTTGTATTGTTTTCTCTGATCCCGAGTTCAAGTCTATGGGCTTGGGTTGTCACACGACATTGCACGATTAGATTGGGACTGAAGTCGAGCGTGACACAGCAGATGGGCTAGGCGCTCAAGGATTCAAGTTTCTCTAACTAACGGCATTGATACACACATGAAACGTGGGTATACAGTTAAGCCACTGGTTCTGTGATTCGATTCTTAATCCAACCACATCATGATCGTGATTCAGTCCAAATGTTGCATCCATGGTTCGCGTTGTCACTGGTCTTAGTCTTGAAACTAAGTATGGCTACCGTGTTTTGGGGTGTCCGCCGACGGGTAGTCTTGGCCTCGAGGGGTGCCATTAGTGACTTCCGTGGTGTCAAGACTCCAGTTTTAGGCCATCTTCTCTATGTGGTGGGTTTGCTTCTAAAAGTTCGCTCCGCAATTCATGGAAAAGATGGTCGTTGTAAGGAGACACAAGGTTGTGAAGGCGTATTCCCCCAGGCCTGCTCTTTATTATCGACGCCTTCGGTAGTGCTTCCTGATGTGCCCTCGACAATCTGAGAGGCGGACGGAGCCCAGGCAGAGCCCAGGCAGCCGGCGGGTAATCTGAGAGGAGGTGCCCTTCGAGGGAGAGAGCTTACTTTCATAAGTTGTTATCCCCAGTGGTGGCCTCAGAGGCCACACGTCATGGTAGGTGGATATAGGAACTGGTAGAGGACTGATGCCCCCGGGCCTGCTTCTATGAGGGTGCCTGTAACACCCCGTGAATTCTATAACACTAAGTTTCACAAATTAAAGTATGGTTAATTCTAAATGTGGGAATTAAGGGAAACGGGTTACGCCGTTCGTCTCGGAATTCTGCTTGAGATAGAGTCCGAGTTTGCATAAATCGGACTCCGTATGAAGGAGTTATGGCCTTCCGAAGTTCCAGAATAAAAATGTAAAATTCAAACAGCTCGGTTTCAAGTTCAAAATTCAAAAAATAAGCTCAAACTGGGTTGGGCGGGAAAATTCCAGCCCAGGGACCAGGTCGACCATAGGGTCGACCATGGTGTCGACCTGGTCACCCCCAGGTCGACCATAGTGTCGACCTGGGTGTCGACCTGCCAGTCGACCTGCCTGGTCGGCCTGGTTTGTCTGGTTGGGTCCTGGCTCGAATTTCTGGGCCTGGTCTTGTCACTAGGGCTAAGTTGTCTTCTTTTGATTGGCTTCTCTTTAGAATGGATGGCTTTGATTAACCCTGGCTTCATCGACGGCTCTAATTAACTTGCAACTCTATAAAAACACCCTAGGTCTCCAACTAAAATTCACACAAAAATAAGAACTTGAGCCGCCATGATGTCAGAAGAAAACTAAGGAGAGCCTCCGCTTGAAAAGAGACGAACAACGAATCAACTCAAGCTAATTCAAATTTGAGATTAAAGCTACTAATAAAATCAAAACAACGTCTACCCAAAGGAACGCAACTCAACTTCAGAACCTCAGATCTTAGAAAAACAAGATCATCTTGCGTTGTAAGTATAGTGGCTCTTTAGATGGGAATGCGATTAAGATATGATTTGTTATAAATTGTAATTTGGGGTTATATCAATATTATTTAGACGATGTTGCTTGTTTATCATAATAATTTGAACGTTTGTGGTGATTGGATCTATTATCTATTATGCGAATTGTATGTATACTATTAGATCTATATATGTGCTTATGCAAGTTATAGGTTGCAAGTTAGATTTACATTACATGATTCATGGAGATTGTTTATGCTAGAATAAAAATTTAGATCAACTTATATGTCTCATAGTCATATGCAATTAGATTCGTTCACATGATTCTTATGCAAGTTAAAGGCTTAGATTTGGATCCATGTTCACATGATTTTATAAATTTCATTGTTAGACCCCTATTCATATATATGTTAATGTCGACAAACTATACATGCTTTATGGACATATTAAAATGTTGTCACATGCTAGTTTTATGTTTGAGGTTATGCTTGGATCAATACATTTACATGTCATACTGCGTTTTATTGGATTCATGCGACACCTATTATGCTATACCATGTTATATCTTTATAATAGTCCAGAATTTATGATTCACGTGACACCTATCTAACTAGATCCAATATTCATGTGCAAGTTTGTGACATGTTATGCAATGTTATGATTCATGTTATGCAAGATCACCTTATTTATCTAGTTACACCTTTATGTCGCACGCTAATCGATAACTATGTTTAGGCCAAATTTCATAGTATAGGTTCATTGAACCTATGCTCCCTTCTTTACTTTGTTTATGGATTGGGCCCATTAGCGGGCCCAATATCTTCATACGATTAATATGAATAATCGAGCAAGGGTAACGTTGGGATTAACTATTAAATTAAAATATGTTAATATGTAGGCGGGCCTAAAAACCATGAAATGGGTTAAGGCCATAAATGGTATAAATGTACCATTAGTTTGGAATAGAACATGTGACCTGAAATATTTACATAATTAAAATGTAAATTTAGACAATACGAATATGCTTAACCCGAGGTTGGATTAAGTTGTGATGTAAACCTGCCCGGACTCACCCTGCTGTCCAGTAATCACAACAATACCTATCCAATGTGAGAGTTTAAGGCATTGAGCCCAATAAAGACCCGAGGTTAGACTGAGTTGTGGCGTAAGACTGCCCGGAACTGACCGGCATACAGGCAGCCACAACAATACCTGTCTAATGTGAGTGGTTGGTGTTTTAATAAGACAATTAAAGCTAAGCTAGGATTGGTAGGGTTAAGTAAATTTAATACACTTAGCCAAATTAACATGTTGACTAGATTAAAAGGTGGGGTTAAGTAAAGTTAATACACTTAGCCAATTTAACATGTTAACTAGGCTAGAGGCTGGGGTTAAGTAAAATTAATACACTTAGCCAAATTAGTATGTTAGTTGGGCTAGAACGTAGGGTTAAGTAAACTTAGAACACTTAACCATCATAGTGTGATAAATGAATAGGGTTAAGTTAAAGCATGAAGGGACAATACTTAACCATTAGAACATGTTAATTAAACGGATGTTAGGGTTAAGTTAACTAAGGGAACATTTAACCGTTATAACATGTTAGTTAAAACAGATGGGCAAGGTTAGGTTAAAAGGGACACTTGACCAATACAAGATGAATGGGTATGGTTAAGTAATAAGAAATACTTAACGAATATAACTTGGTTTGTGATAGGGTTAAGTCAACATGGACTACTGATAACACTTTAGCCAATTTAATATGACAAAGGAATGGGTCACTACACGAAAATGTTATTTTGACCACAGAAGTGCACAGCGTTTCGATGATGAATGCTGAAAAAAACATTTTGCAAAGTAAAATTTAGAAATTCAAACGCTGTACAAATGGGCCCGCCTCATTCCTAATTTTTTTTCATTGCGCGGCAATCTGGCCGCCTTTCCTTTTCAATATTCACTTCTCTTCCGTGTAAAGTGAAACTACCGATCTTCCCCCAATTTATTTGAAACCTAACTAAAATCCATCCTAAATATGCCTGGAAACACCCATAGAAATTTTTCATCCTCTAATTTCGCCAGCAACATACAGTTCGATCCAGCTTAACATCCTTGAATCCATCAACGGAATACATAAGAGCATGAATCCCGTTCTAAGTTAATCCATCAACGGAATACATAAGAGCATGAATCCCGTTCTAAGTTAACTCAATAACTGGAGCCGTCGTTCACTTCAAAATTCCACTGACGCCCTTGGGAACGGAGCAAGCAAGAGCTGCAGACTAGAGGATCAGCCAACTGATTTCAGATGGTTGCGTGCACTTTTACGTGTCGTCGTATCAGAGGACGAGGTCGACTTTAAAGGAGATAGGAAGGGCGTTTCAGAGAAATCAAATAATCGGTGTGAGGGAAGAGTGTAGGGTGAGAGAGCGGGATTTTGGGAACTTTCATGTGGAAGAGAGGATGAGGGTGATTAAGGAGATTAGAGCGAGGTTTGGGAAGTTCTTTTCCAGGTTTTCGGAAGGTGAGTCGGCTGCTGATGTGTTTGACAGGGTTGCAAGTAAGTTCTCTGCCTCTTTTCTTGGTAGTTGAGATGATGATAAACTAAAAAGGTTACATATCTAAGGTCAAAAATTATATTTTTATTGTTGATTTTTGTTACTATTAATAACTAGCTGATTACATTTTTACAAGAGAAATGGGAAATAAGAGTTTCCCTGGATAGCATGAAAGTATTGACTATGTAAGATATTGTTTATATCCTTCAAATAACATTGCAGGTTACATGGAATCGTTATGGAGAGACACAGACATGAAAAGACTGGACCAACACAAGCGAACAGAAATGAACCTGGTAATAGTCTCGCATGGGCTAACATCCCGGGTGTTCCTAATGAAGTGGTTCAAGTGGACAGTTGACCAATTTGACAGACTGAACAACTTCGACAACTGCGAGTACAAAGTAATGTAGCTAGGCCCAAGTGGTGAGTACAGCCTAGCCATCCACCACGCAAGGAGGAAATGGAGACGTTGTCGCTGTACGACATGTAGACAATCACCATTTCATATGCTGGCCATCTCGCCAGTCTTGAGCTTGCTTCCATCTCCATAGCACTTAATGTCATGCTTTTGAACTTCGGATTACTAGTAAACAAATCTTTATACTTAACTAAACTGACATGTCATATTGGTTTGATTTCAGGTTACACTTCACAAATTCAATCAACATAGTTTAGAAATCATATTAAGAACAGTACGAACAATTTTTTAACAGCTTGGCATTGCAAGCGGAATGGAGATTCTATGTGGGCAAGGCTATGGTGCAAAAAAATACCATATGCTTGGAGTTTAGTTACAAAGATCTTGGATTATTCTTTTCTTTTGTGCAATTTTAGCTCTTCCGGTATATTTCCAGGTGCTTCCTTTTTTCCTTTTTCAAATATGCTTGTTTAAATTTTAAATTGCACTCCTCGGTAATCACCAACTGGGTTAATTTAATAGCATATCCCTAACCTTTCTCAGCAGAATGTATTCTAAATGTAGTTATTGTCCATGTAGATTTGTGTTAAACCGTTAATCATAAGCAGCATGGCTTGTTTCAAGGTGAAGACCATAACAGTGAAAGTATTTTCCTTTTTTTCTGGTTTATTAAGCAAACCCACATGGTTAATATATGGAATTTTATGCCTGAAAGTTTTAAATGGTTTTGTAAATGATTGTGTTTTAAGTTTATTATTCTTCTATTGGTATGTTGTCTTCATATTTGGCTTTTACTTCTCTTTCGGTAAACTGATTTATTACGTTGGTTCATTTTTTAGATCTGTTCACGTGCTATATTGCCCCTTCTCTAAGATATATACGATGGGAACTTTGTCGACGCCAATGGTAATACAGTCCTTTCTGTACAATTACTTTGTTTGTTATTAGAAACAAATGTTAACATCCAAGATAGATAAGTCAATATGTACTGGCGAGTATCATACTAATAATTCAAAGGACCTCTTAGAGTGTGCAATGGATTTGTGATTTGAATCCAGCTAGATTTAGGAGCAGATCAATTGAAAACAAAAGGAGTAATGAAGAGTAAAAGGTTCTTATTTTCGAATCAATTTATTGGAGCTAACGGTACAAATTATAAGAGCAGCTAATACAATTGTAACTATTTATGCATTCATTTCCTTCAGCGTGAATTTACTGTAAGATATTAATAGGTCGGTGCTCAAGCATTAAGATGCAAATGGAATGACCATGCGCTGCTAATATCGTAAGATTCAAGACTCGTAAAAAAAAATTACAGTAGTCTCTACGAATTGCTCGTATCAGCTTTCAATAAGGTATCCAGTGTTATTCTATATTAAATTATCTGGTCATGCATTACTGCATATTAAAGATAGTTAAAGGTATGTTAACGCATATTATAGTTTTTCTGTCTTTATGTTCCTTTTTATTGACTAATAATTATACATTCTTTATTATAATGTACACTACCTACACTCTATGATGAGTTAAACTCAGAACATAGCAGTGCGTTGTTTTCAAATTTAGTGCAAATCGATTTGCACTCAGATAGTTTGCTCTCAGTGCACAACAGTTTGAACTCAGAACATATGTGTCTACTGCATTGAGAAAGTGTGACCTTTTGTGTACTAATTCTGTTTCTACTTGTATCTGCGGCTTCTTAGCTCTGTATTTAAGATTAGGACTCAGTGCACATTTACGTATATTTGCAGCATGTATTTAAGATGGAGCAAGAAGATTATACAAGGGCAGAGATTGATTGGAGCTATGTAGAATTTGTAAACAACCAAGATGTCCTTGACTTTACTGAAAAGTTAATTGCGTTATACAGGGAATTTATTTATTTATTTTTGAATTCGAGTAGAAGATGAATCATTACGCCAGTTCTTTACATATTGTCTTTGGTGGTTATACTCAATATCTGAGCTGACTTATTATGAATGAAAGTAGATCCAGCATTTAAAATGCAAATTATTGTATGATTGGCCCATTCTCTAATTTGAGTGTGTGAAATGATCTTTAGAAGTCTAGAATTACTCCTTATAGACTTTTGACTCCTAGAAGAGAGAATGTTCAACTGTCATGTGACTTTGATTCTGCTACTGAATAGTTTTTTGGTCAACATTTGTCTCAATAAAACATGTGGAACGTGGTGGATTCTTTAAAATCTACAGACCTATAAGCTCTTACATTATATTATATGTTATTTAGATGCAACCTATAAAATTTTCTGCAATAACTAAATTTGAATCTGTCTAATTGCCATTACAAGTTTTCCTGGTTGGTTGAGGTTAAAGCGGCTATGGTATCAAAGAGGGTGGTCATGTGTGTTTTGATACTAAACCTTATTTTAGTCTGTATTTTGAATGCATATCATTGATAGGATCGTTTATCAGAGAACTGAACATGTTGCTAAAATACATATGGTTGGGAACAAACGGGAATTTGAGATAGGATTTTATCTTGAACAAAAGATGGTAAGTGGGTGCTTAAAAATCATCTTGGTTCAAGAATTAAACTCACATGACAATTTAGTTATCTCCGTTTTAAGACAATTTGAATGATTATTTTTCACTATCGATGAAACTAAAATATTACTTTGGTGAAATACTGTTACTGGTTTTTTACTGAACACGTTGTTTCTGTCTTAGTGAGATTACAGCTGAAGGACGTCGGATTACCAAATTGGATTGGATATTGCTGAACGGAAACAACATTGCAATTGTAAGTTACATCTAGTTTTGTTTTTCTAAGGGACTTATCTTGCAAAAACTAGTTCACGCATTTATATGTTGAGAAACTAAAATCTCTAAGAGCATACTTGATGAGAGAGAGGAGGAAGGGCTTAGTTGCACGTATGATGGATTCTATGAGTCAAAAAGGGAGTGGATGGGAAAAAGGCATTTCATTTCAGCTTATGAAGGGTATATATGAATTAGCATATATGAAATATTTGTTTACATTGGACTAGATTTTGTAACATAAACAGTGAAGATATATATATTATATAACTCAAATATGTCTATACTTAATTTTGATCTTTTTGTTTGTGTTCCAGCTCAGATCCTGGTTTTTTAAAGATACTTCGACCAGCCATTAGGGAAATATCGAGGTACTTATTGATCGTTCAGTTTGTCCAATGTTGTATGACGTTTGTTTATGAATGTATGTAAATTTTGTCTACGGATACTGTATTCATATTACTTTATGAAAATGATTAATAATTATATTTTCATATGTTAGTTTCTAGTTTAATACGATGTTATGTATATTGTTTAGCTGAAATATGATGAAATGATCGTAGATTTTATATATATATATATATATATATATATATATATATCTGTGTGTGTGTGTATATATATATATATATATAGCAATGAAACGTGACAGTAGTGGAGTAAAAATATCAGGAACTAACGACAACGTTTATATAACGCTATTAGATATATGAAAAGACAAAGCATATTCACTATAACAGCACAGGGAAAACGCTGTGAAATAATAGTAACAGCGTTTATAATCCGCTGTTGAAAATGGAAGCAACACACACTTGAAAAGTATTAACAACTCATTATAAATGCTATGCATAAAGTATTAAAAGCTCAGAAAAAAACGATGTACATAAAGTATTAACAGCTCAGAAAAAACGCTGCGAAACACACTTTCTAACAGCGTTTATTTTCTGCTATTGAAAAGTAGGGGCCAACGACCGCATGTCGTTATACAGCGTTTATACTAATGCTGTTATAACTTCTAACAGCGTTTTTAAACCGCTGTTAAAAGCCTTTTTTGTTGTAGTGGGTTAAGCTAACTTGAATTGACTAATGACACTTAACCAATCCAACTTGACGAGAAAGAGGGCTAAGTAGTAAACCTTATTTAAGAAAACAATCGAGAACGGGAGCTAAGTTGAAATCCCCAGTTAAACAAACTAAGTGATAAACCTTAGTTAACAAGATTTATGGGAAAAGAAACTAAGTGGTAAACCTTAGTTGAGAACAACTAAGTAATAATTCTTAGTCAAGAAAACTGAGCCGGTCCATAATAGATGAATAACCCGATATGGTAGATCATCGCTTAATAGGTACATGAGGAGGAGCAAACGTTTATCTGATTTCGAAAAAGGCTCCAGTGGACTGGGTTTGGAAGCACGTAGCTTCGGGGGACGTGAGGGTACTCTTGGTATCCCTCTGTGAGGTTGCAGATGATCCGCCTGGGCTCACAGAGGTTAAGGTCTGTGGTAGAAGAACCAAGGGTATGCCTTGGTTGCAGTATGAGCAACCTAAAGACTAGGGTGGATCAGCGTGGGTCGGCGATACTTAGTTTAGCCCTGTGATAGCACGTCGTCGACTACCTACCATCTTCAGTCAATCGTAATACATATGCGGAAAGGCAGAGAACTCCCAACAGACCATATACTTGCTATCTAGTTATAGGTGAGGCTGGCCAATAGGAAAGTGGGGCATAGGTGGCAGGAGTATAGTTCTCGTGCTTGATTTTCTTGGATTGCCTTTCATTAGTTGAGGGAGAGGTCACGTGGGACCATAACCACTGGTAGAAAAATAGACCTTAGCATCTGCATCGGCAGATAACCTAAAGCTCCCGACCGAGTTCCGTGTTTCTAGAAAGCCCTGCCACGGGACTCGGGTCGCACATTTCAGGACATGTGCATCTAGACAGCGATAAACGATTCGCGACACATACGTGGGGAAAATCTAGGAACATATACCACTCTAGGTAGTGTGTCCTAGACTAGGGGCATCGTTCGACAGGTAGCATAATCCCTAGTTGGACCTAGGTGGCATAAAACCTAAATCCGAGAAGCGTTCAATAGGTAACATAAACCCTAGTTGGATCTAGGTCGTGTAAACCCTGGTTAAGTCTAGAAAGCGCTTGATAAGAAAACCCTAGATTAGATCTAGGTAATAAATAATAGATGTACACCTAAAGGCAACCGCAATTACAGGGATTGGGATCACGTTATCATCTTTATACAGATTACTAGTTGGGATACTAGTTAGGTGGTGCAGAGATATAGAATGGGGTGTGATAGTATATTCGGTTTAAACTGTCTTTCTTTGGTTTATATTAGTCTGTTATTCTGGTACTGTCCCATTTTCCAGTTTACTCCTGTCATGAACTTTATCCTGTTCGCATGCTAAAAGCCAGTAGACTTACTCAGGCTTTATGTCTGACTCTATTTTTCTTTCGTCTTCTTTTCTTCCGTTCCCCCCCGGTAGTCAGGGAGGGAATAGCTCTGCTTAGTATGGACTGTTACTCTTTCAAACCTTGAAGACTCTTGGATATATCGCTTCAGACTCTCTTTTCCGCTACTATGGCTGGCTTATGCTACATTGGGGAATATAAATGTTATTTTATGCTTCTTTATTTTGTAAGACAGATGATACTCTGGTATTGGAAAGCAATTGTTGTACAAACTATTTTATCAGTAAAGTAAAGGTTTATTTTCCGCTGTTTTAATTTCTTTTCTGTCTTGTAACTTATCTGCATCTTTTACCTTAAATGCTCCACAAAACTTAGTGCATTCCCTTTGTGAGTGACATTAACGGATGTGGGGTGTTACACGTTGTATCAGAGCTGAAGGTTACCAGATCAGATAAAAGATTTGACAAATTATTTTCAAAACGGGTTTAAAAGAAGCATTTTCAA
The DNA here is from genome assembly GCA_030737875.1 of Allium sativum. Classification (NCBI taxonomy): domain Eukaryota; kingdom Viridiplantae; phylum Streptophyta; class Magnoliopsida; order Asparagales; family Amaryllidaceae; genus Allium; species Allium sativum. Next base: position 120,969,876 of record CM060911.1, on the reverse strand, counting down.
AAGAAAAGTTTTGTTTTAAAGGCATATTCCCCAAAGCCATATGCACTATCTTTTGGTTCTCTGTTTGAATCCTTGTTTCCTTCTTTCTTGAGTCTCTGGGGCTCTTGGCTTTCTCGGAGGTAACCTCATCGAAGGGTGAAATAGTACCCGACTTCCATCTATAGCCGTAATAGTTTCACCTGCAGCTAGTTTTCTTTCAAGCTTTGTAGGGTTTTCTGTACGATGGAGGCAGCTTTCGAGAGATTTGTCAACATGATTACACAAGGAAGAGGATGAGGAGTTTGGCTAAGGGGCACAACCCAAGAATGAGGAATTCATGGATATGGACTTGGCTCACGAAGGAGGAAGGAATTATAAAACCTAAGACAAGAGGAAGTGGCTTTTCTATGGTATAATAGGGCATATAATTAAGGACAAGGGAAAGGATGAGGGAAAGGATTTTCAGGAGGACGAGTGCGTGCTTTCACCACCGGAATACCTGGGAGAGAGATAGTAAAAGTCTCAATTGGAAAAGTTTAGCTTTTCGTTTGATCAACCTGTTAGTACTCTTTTGATCTTAGCGCTTCGCATTCGTTTATACCTGCTTCCATAGTTGAGTCTCTACACCTAGGTACTTGTATAGTAGAAGATCCCAATTAGTCTCAGATCCAAATTGGTGGTTCAGCCCGTTTACCTTTGGTTTGTAGGGACTTGATAATGGGCACACTAAGTGTTGAGTTTAAGCGTAATGTTTTGGTTCCATGGGCTATGAGTTGATCCTAGGCGTGGGTTGGTTGGCTAGTAATTCTGAAAGTTAGACTTTTTGACTTGCCTTGGAAATACCCTCGAGATTACGTGATCCTAAAAGGATCAGTTAGGCTTAGCTATCTAGAATCGCTTAATACATTTATCGATGATTTGCAATCCGTTAGAATAGTCCATGAGTACGCAGATGTTTTGATTAGGTTAGGGGTTTACCCTAAAACGCGGAATAGACTTCCGCATATATCCAGTTGACAATGAAAAGCCAGCTATCTGATCAACGACGGTTTTGGAAATGGAGGTCAAGAAGCTTCGCAACCGTGAAGATTAACTAGATAAGGTACGGTACAGAGAAGCTCAAGAAGATGCGACTTAGAAGACTGAAGACTAGATACGTGCATCATACCCTTTTTTCTTAAGGGTATATCCTTTCTCTAGGAGTTTTATGCCTACTTTTTTCTAGCTTTTAAGGTATATCCTCTAGGACGTATCATCGATGCTTAGGTAGAAGCCAATGGATGTAAACGTGTATTTGAAACACGTATTTGAAACATGTTATGATTGATGGTTGCAAGTGGTTGCTCGTGGATGCATATACACACCATATGCGCTAGAACGACTTAGTCACTTTCATATTGCATTCACATATATGTATTTTCTTAACGGATTTAATTTGATATGTTATCATATGGATGTTGCATATGGATGAATGGCTATGCACACATGTAGTATTTACATAACTAGGGACGCTTACATACATGATTGGACGCATGGCACTGACATAACTCGCATTAAGGAGGTCAACTGAATCAGTAGACCGCCTAATTTCTGCATTAGATAATGACATGTACACACACTATGCATATGATCATGAAGCATTAGAAGTCTTTTAAGGACAGTGGACGCCTGTGTTTGTTGGTTGAGTAGATGGACGGTTGTATGGTAGGATATACATTCTTCCTAACTTGAAGATTTCGGGGACGAAATCCTTTTAAGAGGGGGAGAATGTAACACCCCATGAATTCTATAACACTAAGTTTCACAAATTAGAGTATGGTTAATTCTAAATGTGGGAATTAAGGGAAACGGGTTACGCCATTGCGTTCGTCTCGGAATTCTGCTTGAGATAGAGTCCGAGTTTGCGTAAATCGGACTCCGTATGAAGGAGTTATGGCCTTCCGAAGTTCCAGAATAAAAATTTAAAATTCAAACAGCTCGGTTTCAAGTTCAAAATTCGAAAAATAAGCTCAAACTGGGTTGGGCGGGAAAATTCCCGCCCAGGGACCAGGTCGACCATAGGGTCGACCATGGTGTCGACCATAGTGTCGACCTGGATGTCGACCTGCCAGTCGACCTGCCTGGTTGACCTGGTTTGTCTGGTTGGGTCCTGGCTCGAATTTCTGGGCCTGGTCTTGTCACTAGGGCTGAGTTGTCTTCTTTTGATTGGCTTCTCTTTAGAACGGATGGCTTTGATTAACCCTAGCTTCATCGACGGCTCTAACTAACTTGCAACTCTATAAAAACACCCTAGGTCTCCAACTTAAATTCACACAAAAATAAGAACTTGAGCCGCCATGATGTCAGAAGAAAACTAAGGAGAGCCTCCACTTGAAAAGCGACGAACAACGAATCAACTCAAGATAATTCAAATTTGAGACTAAAGCTACTAATAAAATCAAAACAACAACGTCTACCCAAAGGAACGCATCTCAACTTCAGAACCTCAGATCTCAGAAAAAACAAGACCGTCTTGCGTTGTAAGTATAGTGGCTCTTTAGATGGGAATGTGATTAAGACATGATTTGTTATAAATAGTAATTTAGGGTTATATCAGTACTATTTAGACGATGTTGCTTGTTTATCATAATAATTTGAACGTTTGTGGTGATTGGATCTATTATCTATTATGCGAATTGTATGTATACTATTAGATCTATATATGTGCTTATGCAAGTTATAGGTTGAAAGATAGATTTACATTACATGATTCATGGAGATTGTATTATGCTAGAATAAAAATTTAGATCAACTTATATGTCTCATAGTCATATGCAAATAGATTCGTTCACATGATTCTTATGCAAGTTAAAGGCTTAGATTTGGATCCATGTTCACATGATTTTATAAGTTTCATTGTTAGACCCCTATTCATATATATGTTAATGTCAACAAACTATACATGCTTTATGGACATATTAAAATGTTTTCACATGCTAGTTTTATGTTTGAGGTTATGCTTAGATCAATACATTTACATGTTATACTGCGTTGTATTGGATTCATGCGACACCTATTATGCTATACCATGTTATATCATGTTATATCTTTATAATAGTTCAGAATTTATGATTCACGTGACACCTATCTAACTAGATCCAATATTCATGTGCAAGTTTGTGACATGTTATGCATTGTTATGATTCATGTTATGCTAGATCACCTTATTTACCTAGTTACACCTTTATGTCGCACGCTAATCGATAACAATGTTTAGGCCAAATTTCATAGTATAGGTTCATTGAACCTATGCTCCCTTCTTTACTTTGTTTATGGATTGGGCCTAGCCCAATATCTTCATACGATGAATATGAATAGTCGAGCGAGGGTAACATTGGGATTAACTATTAAATTAAAATATGTTAATATGTAGGCGGGCCTAAAAACCATGAAATGGGTTAAGGCCGTAAATGGTTTAAATTATGTACCATTAGTTTGGAATAAAACATGTGACCTGAAATATTTACATAATTAAAATGTAAATTTAGACAATACGAATATGCTTAACCCGAGGTTGGATTAAGTTGTGATGTAAACCTGCCCGGACCCGCCCGGCTGTTCAGTAATCACAACAATACCTATCCAATGTGAGAGGTTAAGGTATTGAGCCCAATAAAGACCCGAGGTTAGACTGAGTTGTGGCATAAGACTGCCTGGAACCGACCGGCATACAGGCAGCCATAACAATACCTGTCTAATGTGAGTGGTTGGTGCTTTAATAAGACAATTAAAGTTAAGCTAGGATTGGTAGGGTTAAGTAAATTTAATACACTTAGCCAAATTAACATGTTGACTAGATTAAAAGGTGGGGTTAAGTAAAGTTAATACACTTAGCCAATTTAACATGCTAACTAGACTAGAGGTTGGGGTTAAGTAAAACTAATACACTTAGCCAAATTAGTATGTTAGCTGGACTAGAACGTAGGGTTAAGTAAAATTAGAACACTTAACCATCATAGTGTGATAAATGAATAGGGTTAAGTTAAAGCATGAAGGGACAATACTTAACCATTCGAACATGTTAATTAAACGGATGTTAGGGTTAAGTTAACTAAGGGAACACTTAACCGTTATAACATGTTAGTTAAAACAGATGGGCAAGGTTAGGTTAAAAGGGACACTTAACCAATACAAGATGAATGGGTAGGGTTAAGTAATAAGAAATACTTAACCAATATAACTTAGTTTGTGATAGGGTTAAGTCAACATGGACTACTGATAACACTTAGCCAATTTAATATGACAAAGGAATGGGTTAAGCTAACTCGAATTGACTAATGACACTTAACCAATCCAACTTGACGAGAAATAGGGCTAAGTAGTAAACCTTAGTTAAGAAAACAATCGAGAATGGGAGCTAAGTTGAAATCCCCAGTAAAAGAAACTAAGTGATAAACCTTAGTTAACAAGATTTATGGGAAAAGAAACTAAGTGGTAAACCTTTTGTTCTCTAAGTAATAATTCTTAGTCAAGAAAATTGAGCCGGTCCATAATAGATGAATAACCCGATATGGTAGATCATCGCTTAACAGGTACATGAGGAGGAGCAAACGTTTATCTGATTTCGAAAAAGGATCCAGCGGACTGGGTTTAGAAGCACGTAGCTTCGGGGGACGTGATGTTACTTTTGATATCCCTCTGTGAGGTTGCAGATGATCCGCCTGGGCTCATAGAGGTTAAGGTCTGCGGTAGAAGAACCAAGGGTATGCCTTGGTTGCAGTATGAGCAACCTAAAGACTAGGGTGGATCAGCGTGGGTCGGCGATACTTAGTTTAGCCCTGTGATAGCACGTCGTCGACTACCTACCATCTTCAGTCAATCGTAGTACGCATGCAGAAAGGCAGAGAACTCCCAACAGACCATATACTTGCTATCTAGTTATGGGTGAGGCTGGCCAATAGGAAAGTGGGGCATAGGTGGTAGGAGTATAGTTCTCGTACTTGATTTTCTTGGATTGCCTTTCATTAGTTGAGGGAGGGGTCATGTGGGACTATAACCACTGGTAGAAAAATAGACCTTAGCATCTGCATCGGCAGATAACCTAAAGCTCCCGACCGAGTTCTGTGTTTCTAGAATAGCCCTGCCACGGGACTCGGGTCGCACATTTCAGGACATGTGCATCTAGACAGTGATAAACGATTCACGACACATACGTGGGGAAAGTCTAGGAACATATACCACTCTAGGTAGTGTGTCCTAGACTAGTGGCATCGTTCGACAGGTAGCATAATCCCTTATTGGACCTAGGTGGCATAAAACCTGAATCCGAGAAGCGTTCAATAGGTAACATAAACCCTAGTTGGATCTAGTCGTGTAAACCCTGGTTAAGTCTAGAAAGCGCTCGATAAGAAAACCCTAGATTAGATCTAGGTAATAAATAATAGATGTACACCTAAAGGAAACCGCAATTACAGGGATTGGGATCACGTTATCATATTTATACAGATTACTAGTTGGGATACTAGTTAGGTGGTGCAGAGATATAGAATGGGATGTGATAGTATATTCGGTTTAAACTTTCTTGCTTTGGTTTATATTAGTCTGTTATTCTGGTACTGTCCCATTTTCCAGTTTACTCCTGTTATGAACTTTATCCTGTTCGCATGCTAAAAGCCACTAGACTTACTCAGGCTTTATGTCCGACTCTGTTTTTCCTTCGTCTTCTTTTCTTCCGTTCCCCCCCCAGGTAGTCAGGGAGGGAATAGCTCTGCTTAGTATGGACTGTTACTCTTTCCAAGCTTGAAGACTCCTGGATATATCGCTTCAGACTCTCTTTTCCGCTGCTATGGCTGGCTTATGCTACACTGGGGAATATAAATGTTATTTTATGCTTCTTTATTTTGTAAGACAGATGACACTCTGGTACTGGAAAGCAATTGTTGTACAAACTATTTTATCAATAAAGTAAAGATTTATTTTCCGCTGTTTTAATTTCTTTTATGTCTTGTAATTTATCTGCATCTTTTACCTTAAATGCTCCACATAACTTAGTGCATTCCCTTTGTGAGTGACACTAACGGATGTGGGGTGTTACAATGCCTCCGACAGCACTTCCCGACATGCCCCCAGCTAACTGGGAGGTTGTCGGAGCTAATGCGGAGGCCTAACGCTGTGACGACAGCTAAGTGGAGGCGTTAATTAGAAACAACGTCGGTGAGCACTGCGTTGAAGGAGACACTTGTGAGACTGGTGGAGGAATGGTGCCCCCGGGCCCGCTTCCAAACTTGCCTCCGGTAGTGCTTCCCGACGTGCCCTTAGCTAATTGGAGTGTGGTCGGAGCTCTGGTGGGGGTGAAGGGCCACGACATAGTGAAGAGGAGGCATCCATTGGTAAACAGAGCTTGCTTTCCATTCCCATTTCGCCTCCGACGAGGAAGGCAAAGGTGGGAATGAGTCGCGAGTCGGCATCTCCGGTGACGATCTTAAAGACCACTGCATCGTGGAAGTTGTGATTCTACGCGCTCGGGTACGTTTACACTTTCTGGGAGTTGTACTCATGTATCATGACTCGGCGCTTCTCTTAGATTTGTGTTGTCGAAACTTCACACTTGAGAAATTCGAGTCATGCGGAGTTCGAGTAAGTCGATACTAATAGACCAACTCCAGAGTATGCCTAAGTGTAGGTTGGTCATCTAATTCTATTGAGTTAGGGTGGTAGTGACAACATACCACTACCAGAGTACGCCTAAGCATAGGTAGGTCAGGCTAAATCCGCTGGACTTGGTGTATTTGTGGTAGTGGTGCTTCAGCGATTCGTAGGAGAATCTCGAAAGCAGAGGCCATTATTTTCATATTTCGTGCAGGTATTACATTTGAGTCAGTTATCTTATAACTTAATTCACTTGTCAAAGTTACAACATGAAAACAAAATACACAGAAAGTGAAAACAATTAAGTTTAAAAAGTATGGCTCAAGCAAGACGAGTTATAAGGCACATTAGGGTAGTGTCAACGTAGATGCTTTCTCAAGTTGTTGAGACTACCACTAATGTTGACAGTTTGAGTAGGGTCATGCGAAGCATTAGGATTGGAGCTCTTGGATTCATTTTGGAGTAAGTTCTTAAAGTGAGAAGCTCGGTTCCTTTGTGCTAGCTCATGGCGTAGGAAATAGTTGGATTTCTCGTAAAATATCCCCAATGTCTCGTAAAAGATCCCCAATGTCTCATAAAAGATCAACCCATGCTCTGAATTCAAAATCGGGGAACACACCTCGATGGGTTGATCTAGGATTGCTCGAGGGTCCAAGTCTTCGATGCCCTCTAAGGCATTGTCTAACCTCTCAAGTATCTTGTTAGAGTTTCATCGGAGCCCTGACAGATGGATGTGCCGAACTGATCGATTAAACCCTTGGCCAGCTGGCCAAAGGTTGAGATAGTTCTTGGCAAAAGTCAAGTAGCCTGTAGAAGAGGTAAACCTTCTAGGAAGATGAGGAAATATTTGGACTTTACGACATCTATGGCGCAAGAAGAATTCATACGAGACTCGTAGCGGTGTATGAATTTTCAAGGGTTGGAGTCCCCCGAATAAGCTTTTATTTGCGGTATATTGAAACATGCAATCCATTCGGTGTTAAGCATTTCTTCAGTGAAAGGGTTACGTCTCGCACTAATTTCCAAATTGTCGGTGACATGACCTTGAGATTCTTTCGTGATGCTAAAAAGTAGGGTAGAGAGAATGGGAGTTCGAATCTCCGTCGGGTTACGGCGGTCGTGATCCGACTCGGAAGTGCGCAACCTTGGACGTCTTCTAGGATGAATGCAATCTTGATCCAAAGAATATTCAGCCTCGGTCATTTGACTTTGTGAAGGTCGGTAAGCGGGAACTTGAGCCTGGTTCATTGCACGAAGCATCAGCGGTGAGTTCTGATTCGAGGTGATTCGATCTTGCATGAAAATGGGTTGGGCGCTAACCCATTGGTCGGGATTAGGCCTGAGGTGAGAACGGTCGAAGTGATGGTTATCATGGAAAGGAGTAGGGGCGGAACTCGATGAGACATAATTCGGTGGGGGCTGAGTGCCCAAGTCTGCTTGAAGGCGAAGGATGCCACATTGAGTGTATTGTTGAAGTAATTGCGTCAACTTGATGTTTTGGTGGATTTGGTCGACAAGGATTCTTTGAGTTTCGCCGAATTTCCTTGAGGTTTCGTCGAATTGCGCTCGATCGATGAGTGCATCGAGGGTGGAAGCATTTTTCTTATTCAAGGTTGTTGGAACATAGGTGAGTCGAGGCTTAGAGGGATTTCACGAATCAAGATCAACCGTGGAAGGATCGGCCATGGCATTCTTTCCTTTGCTCACCATTGTTGACAGCTTGGTCAATAAGTCTCGGAAGACTTAAGTAGCATTCCAAGTCTTAGTGCTCGATTAATAGGAAAGGCGAGGTTTTAATTCCTCAGTGGAAGTGATAGAAGGTCACCGTAGGTGCGCGATTGACCCCCCTACCTGGCATGCCAAAGTGTGAACACCAAAAAGCGGTCGTCAAACCTCGTGGTTTCCATGTGAGTGAAAATAAACGTCCAACGGTGGAAAATATGTTTGTTGTGACGTAATGTGCAGGGGAAAAGTGCAAGTAAACGGTGATACAAGATTTATAGTGGTTCGGATCGTCGGAGCCTACGTCCACTCTGGAAGTTTAGCTCTTTATTATGCTCTTCATACAAGAATTACAACATTGTATCGGAACATTTTTGAGTGTACATGAGTTTCGATGATTTAAAGTACAAAAGTATGTAATTCCCGAGTGCTATGCTTGGAGGAGGAGGAAGTCTCTTCTTCGTGATCTGAATTTTTGCAAGTGGAAGGATGTGCCTTTAGGTGTCCGTGAAAACAAGCTTAGGCAAGTGAGGATGAGGCGGTTATGGAGCTTACATGAGGCCATCATGGCCCTCACGGCAAGGAGGTACAAAGATGGGTTCTTTATCTTCTTCCCAGATGTCAAAGAAGCCCAAAAGTGGTCTAATGTCCAAGAATGTGGTCAAATGTCCAAAAATATGGTTCTTCTTCCTAAAGTGATGGGAGATATTAGGGTGACTGTGGGAAGGTTATTTCCCTCTTAGGAAGCCATTAAAGCTTGTAGATGAGCAAGATCTAACTCTCTTCACGTTGGAAGTAATGGGGTATTTATAGGAGTGGACTGGAATGGGAATAGGTGGACTGGAGGGGACTACATCCAAATTTTGTATCCCTGTGGTCGGATGCAAATTTGCATCCCAGGGATCAGATACCCATTCGTATCCCATGGATGTGGGTATGAAGTCGTATCCCACCTTGGGGTACAAGATCGCATTCGGGTGGTGAGGAAGGGATACAAATTTGTATCCTACAGGTGAAGTGGGATACGAACTCGTATCCCATGGGGGATATGAATTCATGTCCCTTGAAATGCTGTAGATATAGATTCGTATCCCGCGGAGATACGAATTCGTATCCCGCGGAGATACGAATTCGTATCCCTTGACAAGTTGTGGACACAGATTTGTATCCCATAAGGGATACGAATTTGTATCCCTTAACATGTTGCGAATACAAATTCGTATCCCATAGGTTGATACGAAATTTAGGTTGCCATGGGCTTTGAGTAGTTATAAGGCCGGGGATGAGTTGACGGCGAGGCCAGAGGCCGATCCCAGAGCATTGATCCATTATTTAGTAGTTCATTCAAGTTGGATCCACGGTTCTTGTCCGATTCCATCCGATCTTAGGTTCTATATGCTTCGGCAATGCTTCGGGGTCGCATATCCATGTGACGAGCCAAGTTGCGTGAGCATGAGCCACTTCTGGGAACTGGGCCAAAAGGTCGGTTAACAAAATGCAAATGCTATGGCAACTAATGAGGTAATTAATATCAAAATAGTGTAATTAATTAGGTAATTAATATCAACGGTAATAAATGAAGTTGATAAATTCATTAATAAATGCAATTGTTGTGATAACCAATGAGGTAATTAATGTCAAAATAAGTTACTTCTCCATTTATTTTGATTTAAATCCAATTGCATTCACTAACAAATGCAATTTTTGTGTCAACTAATGAGGTAATTAATATCAAAATAAGTTACTTCTCTATTTATTTTGATTTAAATTTATCTTGTACAAAGCGTAATAAACAAAAAAGAAGAAGTAAAAGACATAGATTTATGTATTGAAAATAAATGAATAATGCTTGATAAAAAACTTATATTCAAGTTTGTTTAGTGACCTTCATTTCCACAATGCTTTAAAAACCTAATTTGTTTCCTCTTGAAAATTCTTTTACATGGTGGATATATATATATATGTTTCCTCTCGAAAATTCTTTTACATGGTGGATATATATATGCATAACTCAAAATGTTACTTGATTTTGTTTTTACACTTGGGACATGTACATATGTGTCCAAAGTTGACTTTTGAACTCAAATCATGTTATATAATTGAAAAATAATAAAATTACTCCTCTCCTTCCAATCGGTCATGATATTTTCATTTATATCTTCCATATTTCAAAATTTTTGCATGTTTTCTTTGCCCGTTTATTTATCAATTTAAACTAAATCCTTCATATTCTAATTTTCTTTATCTGATGACTTCAAAATCATTATTGATATTTTCACATAAGTTTTCGAATTTAAAACTTTTAGAACTTGAATAATTATATTCCAAATTCAAGATGTCATCCATTTATGTAAATAAATTTATTATACATAACTAAGGAACCTATAGTTTATCAAAAGAATTATTCTCTTTAATAAAAATTAATAATTTTAGATTTAACTTGGATAGTAACACGGAAACATTCACACAATGAATAAAAGGTTACAAAAAATAATACTGAATTCAACTGATATCTTACTTACCTAACAAAATTTATTTCACATATTAAATTTTAAATAAATATATAAATTCAAGATTATATTCTACGCTCCATCTATGTTAAATCTTAGCTAGACATGAGCATTCCTCAAAAATTCGTGTATACCATGTATGTTACTTACCTTTTGTTTTAGACCTTCATATATGATCGCGGTTAATTTTATGAATTTTGGATATTGGTAGCTTGCTTTATCCAGTAACTATTTGTTAAAATTGGATGATTTAAATCTATGCCAATTATGAAGAAGATTTTGATTGATTCTTATAATCAATTAATTATGGGCAACAAATTGAAAAGATATGGGAGAGATTATTTGATTTGATAAATTGATCAAATCTTGAAATATATATGGCAACAAATATGGATGGAATGGAAAGTTATATTATTTTATTTAAATCAATCAAATAGTAGTATAGGCAAAAAAAAATTAAAAATGTGCCAGATTTGTGGTGGAATAAATCAGGAAATACTTCTTCCTTATCCTTGAAGCACTCTTTATCCTTCCTCCTGTATACACACTGGCATTGGCTTATATCTCTACACACACAAGAAGAAAGCTCTCTCCATATATTCAACAAGATCCTTATTTTCTGTATCAATTATAGGGTAAGAAAGTTGTATTGAGTTGTGTATTTCTTCTCATATTGTACCTTCTCTTGAAGTAAAGAAATAAAAGGTTGTTAGGTCAGAGGATGTAGGCATGGCCGAACTCGTTATATTGGTGTGTTCTTTCCCTTTTCTATTTTTTTAATATTTTGGGCAATTTTTTTTTCTTTATCATCTTTGTTGGATTGACATTGTTGAGATTTTCGATAGACTAGATTATTGGGTGTTCTGCTTCCGCTGCCCAAACCACTGTTTTTGCACTACAGATTGGTATCAGAGCTTGTTGTTCTGTTCAAAGACTATTTCAGCTATGTCTAATTCCACAAAAAATAACGATGGTAGAAGCGGTACATATTATGGAGTCGTTAGATTTGATGGAAAAGGGGATTTTGGCACATGGAAGATGAAGATGGATGCAGTGTTAAAAAAGAGAGGACATTTAAGGTTGTCTCAAATCCAGAGAAATTGAGGAATTTAGCATCTGAAGAGACAGAAGAATTGGAAGAGAATGCTCTTACTACCATCCAACTTAGCGTTTCCAATGAAGTACTTAGAGAGTTTTCTCATGTGAAAACTGTTAAGGAACTATGTGATGCTCTTCAGAGAAAGTTCAATGACAAGTCTCTCACCAACCGCATCATCCTACAACAACAAATTTATTCATTGAAGATTAAGCCTGGAACCGATGTATTTGCTCATGCGGATGCTCTTAACACGCTTGTCATGAATCTTCGAGCAGCTGATATAAAAATTGAAGATGAAGCGCAAGTTGTTAATCTATTATGCTCTTTGCCTGCAGAGCATAACAGTTTTGTTAACTCTATGATTTATAGGCGTTCATTTATTTGCTTGGAGGATATGAAGACAAATTTACATAATGAGATGTTGAGGGGAAAGTTAGCAAGTATGAGCATGGAGAATGATTCTGAAGGCCTTACTACACAAAGGGGAAGAAGTAAGAGTAGACCCAAATATGGTGGAGATAGAGCTAAGTCCAAATCTCAGTCAAGGGAGCTCGAAGGGGAGTTTTTCCTTATTGTAGAAAAAATCTGGACATTATATTGCAAGTTGCCTCAAGTTGGAGAATAAAAAAAAGTTTTTCCTCAAAAGGCTTCACCTTCTACTGTAGAGACATTAGATTTAGAAAGTGATCCTGGTATTTTTACAGCTTCTGCTGTTGGATCTAGATTTAACCCTAGAGGGGGGGTGAATAGGGTTTATCACAATTTTTAACTGAAATGAAAAACTGACAGGATATTAAAATAATAAACAGATCACAGAATAAAGCAGAAACTGAAAAACAGAAAATAAATCACACACAGATATACCCAGCTTCGGCAAAACCCTGCCTACTGCTGCATTTCTAAGGTTTCTACTAGGTGATAGAACAGTTCCCGCATACAAGATCGTGTACACTCGCAAATCCTGCTCCTATTCTAGCCCTACGCTCAAAACCATAGACTGATTCAAACCCCTGAATCAGATTTCCCAAATTACAAACCCCTGTAACTTGTAACCCTAGAATTTACAAACTCTAGTGGACTGCCAGTCAACACCCTGACTGGAACTCTAGAATTTTACAGACTTCTAGACAAAACTGTTCAGAATTGTTTACAGAAGAAAATTAAAAACAAAACAAAATTAAATAAACAAAGAAAACCCTAGGAGTTTAAATATGAGGGGTCATCCCCTTTTTAAAAAAAACTATGTGATTAGGCCGGCCCTTTTGTAATTCCTTTTGCCCGATTGATCCTCTTTCTCTGAAAATGGCGGCTGGCTCTCTAGGGTTTTTGAAATCCACCCAAATCCGAATCGATTGCTTGATGAAAAGACTAATCTCTGAAGCTCGAATTCATTGCTATGTGATTCCTCGATTGCGGCTTTATCTGATTTTGGGATTTTTCCCTGGCGATCGAAACTCTTGGAAAATTGTGAGTACCTTCTGATTTAAAATTGATTTCACTGAATTTTTGGAGTTGATGTTTTTTTGTGTGTTACATCTTCTATGCCAGGGATGAAATCGGTGTTAAATAGGGATAAATAGAAACCCTAAATTTGATCTCTGATTTCGCTATATTGACTTGACTGATTGAAAGCTTTCCTCTTTTGGTTTGCCTTCGATTTAATTTTGATTTGCTGCCTTAATATGCCTCGATTTAAACACTGACTTGCTCGAGAAAGAATTGCTGAATTTGTTGCCATGAATGAATCCTTGTGTGATGTTTCTGCGGTTGCCTCTTTTGTGATTTTGGCTTGAATACTGACCTGCGTTGTAAATTACTGGAAAAAAAATTCCATTTTTGTCAAAATAAGTACTTGCCAAATTTTGATGAAATTATACTTGCCAAAAAATGATTTCACCATAAATCAAACCGATATAAATTTGAGATTTCAAAACTGGAAAAAAATATGCACTTGCATTTCTGGAAACATATTAAACTTTAGCCCTTCTTGAAACATGATCCTCGATTTACAAAAAGTAAATTTCCTTACGCTGACTTATGCAATTTTGGAAAGAAATCAAATTATTTTGTGCCAAAAATGATGAAGGATTATCACTTGCTTCTTTTAACCATTGTCTAAAGTGATTGCTGTATGATCCCTTCTTTGTTGCCTTGGTTAAAAAATAACATGAATGTGGAATGGTTCCTGCTATTTTCTGGAATGCAAATATTCTTGGCCCATCCAGAAAACGATTGGATCATTGCTTGAAAAAAAAAATACTTGCCAAAATATGTGCTTTACATTGCTGATTTGTTGCTTGTATTTCTGTGTGAACCTGAACTTGCAACCTATAAACATGCTTGACCTCCAGATACTTCGTAAACAGGATCTTGCTATCCATGCTCCTTTATTGACTAATTTTGATCATGTATGTATGATGTACCATTTTGTTGTTTTCATGTAAACATGTATATTGTCCTTCTATGTTTTCTTTAACATCAAACCATTGCTGTTTGTATATAATCTGCCATGACATGAAAAAACATTTTGGTTTTGTGTGCCTCGACCAATTTTGACATGCTCCATAAAGCTGGTTTACTTGTATGTTGGTCACTGCTGCACTTCACTTAATTCTGACCCTTATGTAGTTGCCATTTCCTTGTTCTTGTTCATTTGGTCATGCTGAAACATGTTGAACCTGCTCTGTTTGTGAATATCTTTGCCATGCAGCACTTGTGTTCACTGATTTGCTAGTACTGTGCATATTATACACCTGTCTTTAGCATGCTTGAAATGCCTGTTCATATTTGATGTCACACTCGACCTTGTATTTGACCAAACTTGTATCATTTCTTTTGCTGTTGCATATGCCTCCTTTGGAAAACAAAGTTGCTGAGCATTTTTATTTTACTGTTTTGGTCAAAAATGATGTTCCATGCACATAGTCCATTTGTACATGTTCTTGATCACTTAAGTTATGCTGAACCAATCTGGAACTGTATGCGTTGCCATGCTTGTGTATTTCCATTTGCACACCTGCCATTCAAGTAATTCTGCTGTGTTGTTTTGGTATGTTTTTTCTATTTTCACCATGCATGCTTGACTGACTTCTTGAACTGAGCCTTATGACCTATGTAGTCCATTGTGTTGATCATTTTATCGACCATATATTTTGTGCCTTCTTGCTCGACTCATGAGTTTGCAGTTTTGACTTGTATTTTTCTGAAAATGTCCACTTTGATTTCTCTTTTGGATTTTCTTATAAATATGACACAAAAAAAATTAGCAGACTACTACACTGTGTTGAGGCTGGTCAGGATTAGCTAGTTTGACGCTGGTTCTGATCAGCAAACCAGTGTAGTATGTTGAGGCTGATACAAATCAGATCGAGTCAGAAAAATGATGAGAAACACACCGAATACTGAGGCAAATAAATTTTCAAAATAAAATATATCTACCTAGAAATTTGAAATTATTTCTGTCTTGGATACTGTGTGTGTTTCTATTTTACGTGACAGGTAAGAAGACTGGACTGACTGAACTGGACAGAAGACTGAAGAACAAAGATAGAAGAGAGACAAAGGATGAAGACATTATTGAGCCAGTGTGTGTATATGTCAGTCAATGTGTATGTATATAAAACTGTATAACAGAGTGAAGTGTTGTAGTGATTCTGTAGTAAAGGAGCTGTATATGAAATTGTATTTGATATGTAATGCAGAGATGTACAAATAGTGGAGTTATAAAAAATTTGTACTGTTTGAATATTGAAATAAAATATTATATTTAAATAAAATACTGTGTTAATATTTGAATGTCTGTACAGTAGTATTTCACTTAAATATAAATATTATATTCTTTTTTGATGTGAATATAAAACAGTACAGTGACAAACACATTTAAGATAATATATACTTGTTTGTTATCATCAAACAAAAATCATATAATTGTTATATACAACTACGTTATATACAACAATCTCCCCCTTTTGATGATGACAAACAAATGAAAAGATTTTGAATATAATAAATGTGTTTGTTCGTGAATAGTGAAACTCCCCCTATTTGAATGCTCCCCCTACAACTAAACTCCCCCTAGAACTGTGTATGAGTGAAACAAACGAATTTAATAAATTTCCAAAATTAAAAATATTTATAAAATATTCACTCATAAATCAAAATCTCAATCCATTCTCCCCCTTTTGTTATCATCAAAAGGATTCAGAATTTTAAAATATAGATGAATAGTGACTAGAAATATAATATCAGCATAAGAGGAAGAACAATCATCATAAATCACAATCAGTCAAACAAAAATCATAATATTCTGAGAACAGGTGGCATATTTCACATTGTAGAGAATGACGGATATACAATGAATTTTATATAAAATGGAGAGAGTTTTTTTTTTTAAAAAAAACAATTCATTTTCAATTATTTTCAAAAGATTTTTATAAATATAAAGCACAAAAATAGTGATGTATTTGGACTATTAAATTCAACTTAAGTGACAAAATCAGATAGTTTCAAATCCCAGTAGCTATCAATCAACAAAACATAATACTTCATAAGGTATTAACACATTTCACAGATTAGAGAGATGGATTGATAGGCTGGTTTTTACACACCAAGGAGAATTTCAATTTTATTTCAGTTTTTAGCACATTTTTTTTTATTTAAGAGCACACTGACCACGCATAACCAGAACTTGGATTTTTAAATGAGGTCAGTCGCAGCTTAAATTATAAGTTGTCTCTTAACCATGCATGACCAGAGCTTGGATTTTTAAATGAGGTTAGAGACACACTTATATATTTATTATATATATATATCATTTCAGCTTTTAAAAAGAAAAACTCCTTGGTATAAAACCAATATATGGATGATAGAAAATGTGGTAGGTACAGAAATGTACTGTGAAATAAATTTCTAAATTAATTATATTATGAAATATGACCAACTGTACCGGGATTATTGGAAAAAATTTCAATTATCACTAATTCTGAATAATAATATAACCACAATTCCATCACAAATATTTTCACTGTTTATTTAAAAATGATTTTAAGAAAAAAAATTAAACTCTCCACATTTATATAAAATCATAACGGATGGCAGAAGGATGATAAGTAATGAAGATGGCCGTGAGATAATTGCCAGTTCAAAGATATTATAATAAATATTCAACCATCATGAAAATCTAAATAAAATTCTCCTCTTGTTGTGAAATATACTGCAGTCACAATTCATCACAATTTCTAAATCTGGTTATAATTTTGATGAATTATAAATACAGTTTAATTTGGATATTGATTTCAATTTCTGAAAGAATAATCAATAAATAATTTTAAAATTGAAAATCAATTACAAGAGGAATTTATACAGATTTATACAAGGGGAAAAAATGTGTATGGTGTCTATACAAAGTGACAATTCAAAAATAGATGGGTGAAAAAGCTGATACCAAAAGTAGTCTCCTTTATCGAAGAAATTAATTACACCCTGATGGATTATCATGGACATCTCATACCAAAGAAATTTAAACACAAATTCAGCCAGACAAATTTAGCACATTTATTTGTATAAGGCAAAAAAAAAAAAAATATGTGTGGATCTATACAAGGTGAAGATTTGAATCTCAGTACAGATGGATGAGACAAATATGAGGCGCTTCTGATACCACTTGTTATCTCGCTCTCGAGGATTTTAATCACACCCCGGTGGCTAACAATGGTACCTCAGTCAACAGAAAAGACTTAACTACAAAGCAAGCAACTCAAGCACACAAATTTCATTTATCAGAGCACGATAAACCTTTAATACCAAATCAAGCAGTCCTCAAAAATATTTACACATCAATTTCTTATAATCAGAGCAGTATGATTCCTAAACAAACATTTTTCAAAAAACAGTATCAGAGCAGCACAGAGAAATCAGTATCACAACAGACTTGTCAGACGATGTTTCTGAAGGTCACAAAAAACAATATATTCCATGATCCATGATTATAAAAATTTAGTTTATTTTAAATCATTTGAAGAAATGTGAATATATCAGGATTTAATGAATCAATTCACACAATATTATATTTCAGATTCAAGATATGTGCGTGATTGTAACAACCCGTAAAATCGGGGCCAGTTTAAAATTTTTATTTTGGCAATTCTAGCGAATTTAGATTATTTAAAATGAATTATTTTAAATAATATCGTCGAGAAATTTATTTGAATAGAATTCGAACGTATATATTATACGCGTCGTCGTTAGATTATAAATAATTATATATAATTATAAAAGGAATTGAAAATGGCGCGGTAGTTCGATAATTCGATTTCAAACTTCAATTGAATGTACCGGGTGCAAATCAATCCGGATTTTAGTGAAACCAAAAACATTAGGATCTGATTGATAATATCTTTCTAACGGATGTAAGAAATTGAGATTTCACTTTAAAAATTGAGAGGTATGTCCAGTTGAAAATTCTGAATAGTCGCTATGGAATTCAGGCCCTTAAAAATGGACATTTTGCAAACGACCTCGGATTTCGACGAAACCACTTTTGTTAGATCCGCAGTGTCAAGTTATTGTTAGGTTTCAAATTTCATAATTTTTCGAATCAATATGTGAGTGTGGCAAAGGAAAACGCATTTGACCAGTTTCAGTTGATTTTAATCGACTGGAAATTGGCCATTTTTCAAACGGTCTCAGAATTCGACGAAACCTGTTTTGTTAGGACCGTATCGTCAATACGAAGCTAGAAAATATTTTTATGGAATTTATAGAGTTGTTATGTGACCCCGGTAATTTGAAATGTACGTTTAAAATTCAATTTAGTGATTTAAATGTAAATTTAACGGAAACTGATTCAAACGATCGAATTGGCCTACGTGGCATATCCCATTGTGTTCGGAATGGGGGTAAAACACCGGGGGCGACAGTCGTTCGGTTCGATTTGGAAGTCGGATAAAAATGCACCTTTTAGGAGAATTAAAAATAAATAAAATTTAAAATTTAAAATCTTTTACAAAACCCCCCTCCCCCAGATTTTCTCTTACCCCGTTCAGACATAAAAAAAAAAAAAAAAGGGAAAGAGGGCATCGCGACCTGGCCATTGCAGATTCTCCGGAGGGGCCACCATCGTCGCGTCGCCGGCTAGCAAGGCCGCCCCCTTCTACGCCACCCTTCTTCCTCCCCATTTCCTTCCTGCTCGAGCCCCACCCTGATCGGCCCTTTCAAAACCCTAGAACCCGATTCCGCGCTCTCCCTCCTGGCCACCACCGGCCATCGTTCGCCGCCACCCCCTTCCAACCCCCGATCCTCCTCCGCTACCAACCTCTCTCGCCTCCTGAACCCGCAACCCCAAACGCCACTCCGCTCCATCGACCCACCACTGCTGGCCTCGAGCGAAGACCCCCTCTGACGCAGCGCCATCTTCCCCCCCCCCTCCTCGAGATTTCTTTTACTGTAAGTTTTATATTTTTTTTATTTTATTTTATTTTATTCGATTTTAATTCTGGGAAAAATACAGTGAATAAAATTTGTATTTCTTTTGAAAATCAGTTTTGAGTTAAACAAAATATTGTTTAAAAGTCAGTTTGTTTATAGAAAATATTTTAAAGATAAAAACTGATTGTGTTTAAAAGTAAAAAAAAAAAACTTTAAATAGAAAAAGGTAAAAGATTTAAACTTTAAAAAGTAAAAGAAAAGATTAGATCTTTGAAATGGAAAAGGCGGAAACAATATCAATAAAAATTCGATTTTTATATATTGAATAGCGAACTAAAAATTCGATTTTTATATATTGAATAGCGAACTAAAAATTCGATTTTTATATATTGAATAGCGAACTAAAAATTCGATTTTTATATATTGAATAGCGAACTAAAAATTCGATTTTTATATATTGAATAGCGAACTAAAAATTCGATTTTTATATATTGAATAGCGAACTAAAAATTCGATTTTTATATATTGAATAGCGAACTAAAAATTCGATTTTTATATATTGAATAGCGAACTAAAAATTAGTTCTTTTATATTGAATAACGAAGTCAAAATGTGATTTTTACATATGTAGTGGCTACGGGCAACAAAGGCGATAAAAAGGCGAGTTGGCAAAGATTTCCTGCAAAGAAGAGCCGTGGAGCTAGGATAGCTATTGGTGAGAATTTCTCACCTTTCAATTTATTTTTCTAGTTATATATATACTAGGATGCAGACGGTGCTTAGTAGCACCCGACACCCGTCCACAGACCATGGACTTGTTTGTTTGGCTGTTTGGTTATTGATTGTGATATTGGTTTGAATGTGGTTTGTGGTGTGAAAAATCGAATCGATAAATTGGTTAGGATTAGACGTGCGCCGTTATAAGGCGAAGGAGTAAGGCTAGGTTAGACTCTTACTCCAAATTTTGTGGGTTGCATAATGAAATTGATTTGATTGATGTGTGAATGGCGTGGGCCTTCACTAGTCCGGGGATAAGGCTAGGCCTCGTCCCGTTTCTAGTATCGTGCCGTTATGCCGCCGAAATTTTCTAAAATAAGTTAGAAAAATAAAAATAGCATTTTATTTAACGAATGAACTGAATAGAAATTCATATGTTAAAATAAAATGTGTTATCGTTAAAAATATAATTTTTAACGTGAATGTGAATAAATAAATATTCATTTACAAACCAGATGGTTTGTTTATGTACACTTATTTGAATGATATTGATTGGGTCGATAAATTTCACACATCGCCCAACTGCACAAATAAAATCTGTGTTTGATTGTTTGAAACCCCACACGGGTGTTAGGATGAAATATGCAGTTCACTCATCCTGATTGATTAAATATGTCGATCGATTGATTGACAGACTGTTATAAACGTTGAATATCTGTATTTGATGCCTATGCAGTGTAGTGCACTTTGGTTGATGGTTGATTATTTTTCAATGCTATGATATACATGTGTTGTATGAAAATCCATATAATTAACTTTATATGGTAATTGATTGGGCCTCATTCCAATTTGAAAAATAAAGAATATTATAAAATAAAAGTTCATGTGTTGACAGTACTCATTCATTGAGATTGGTCATGTGTTGAACGAAATATTTTGATAATAACAACTATTTTGAAAAAGAAATATTTGAAATAGAATATTTGAAAATAGAAATTTATGAAGCCGCGTATGGACGCCATTTTGACGTGAACGATATTTATATCGATTTGAAAACGATTTCGAAATGAATTGAATTGAAAACGATTTCGAAATGAATTGAATTGAAAACGAATTCAAAATGAATGGAAAACGATTTCGAAATGAATTGAATTGAAAACGAATTCAAATGGAATTGAAAGCGAATTGAAATGAATTCAAATTGAATTGAAATTCGAATTGAATAGAAATGAATTTTGAAACGAATTTATAAAGAAGAATTCAATTTTGCTTTGAATTGAAATGGAAGTTGAAATAGGTTTTGAAACGATTTTAAAACTATTTATATAATTCGTTTTGAATAGTAATCGACGAAATATATTATATATATATTATATATAATATAATGGCCTGAATAGAACGCGCCGCGCCGCGGCAGTTCGTAAATTTCGACCATTTATTTCAAACGGACATTACGGGAGATCCGACCGTCGGATTCTCCTAAAACCGGAACCGTTGGGTTCGTATCGAAAAGAGCTTTCTAACGAATATTAGAAATTTGAAATCTAACGGTTGGATTTGGAATTATGTCCAAATCAAATTCGAAAAAGGTCGCTGTAAGTGCAGTTCGATGGCCGTTGTTGGAAATCGACTGTACGGGCCTTGATAAAATTATTAAAAATAGCAATAATTTGTGTAAAATCATAAGAAATGATTTAGAAAGAATTGGGATGAAAAACTCCATATTTGAAAAGATAAAAATGGATTTTTATCGAAATGAACTAGTTTTGTACTAGAATTATAATTCTATTTATTTTTAAATAAATAAATTGAATTTGAAAAGGGTTTTGAAAATAACCAAAATTTCCAATGATTGCATTGGAGTGGATTTGAATCGAAATTGTCTTCGGAATATTTCGATGTTGGAATTTGTGATTATACGGATGTTGTTACGGAAATTTGAAAGATATATATTTATATCGTTATTTCCAATACGACATTTGTTAATCGTAGAATTTGATATTGAATATAAGCCGATATATTTTCTATTCAGAGCTTTATATTGAATATCAAATGTGATTTGGGTTTGTCGTGAATGGTGTCTTCACTAACACTGTTCTTGAACCCAGTTGAGAAAAGATTAAATCTTTTGATTTAGATTTAATGAAGCGTACCAATTAAATAACATTTAATTGGAATAGAATTAGTATTGATTTTTGGGTTTATCGTGAACAGTGTTTTAAATAACACTTGTTCTTTAACCCGATAATTAATGGAATGGGATTTTGGGTTTATCGTGAATCGTGTTTTAAATGACACTGATTCTTTAACCCAGATAATGATTAAAACTAAGTGGAGTTTTAATGAATCTTTAATTAGATTGAACAGATCGAGAATGGAGTATCACCAGTTTTGCTCCAGGCGATAGTTAAATCTTAAATTAGATTTGAACGTGAAATTTAGAAACTAACTGTCGGTTAGCTAAGTAGAATGGTTTTCTGGATATTGATCTGATGTTGGTTTCGGCCTTCGGGGTTAATATTTGGGGAATTATTCTCTTGATTAATTTACGGTTAGTGACTAATGAATTGGAATGAGGCGTATGTTGTGTTTGTGTAACACTTTTATAATATATACGCAAGTTATTCGGAAAGACCGGGTTTATCCCATTCTGAATAACTGATACGACGATAAGTCGAAGATGAAGACGATGGTCGAAGACCGGAGGTCTTCACGTCGTTTGGGTGATAACTGATGATCTTGATTGGGCTGTACACCCAAGAAGATGGAAACAGTTAGTGATCGTCCAGACGTGCTTGGAGATCGATGGATATGCGGGGTACTAGGTGCCTCCGGTTTCGTTCAGACCCAGAACGGACTTGTAAATGGACTGTGTGTCTGACATCGGATTTCATTCTGTGTGACTGATATCGGTTGCATAGGATGGCTTGCCTGTGTGGCATGCTAAGATGCAAATGATCAAGGCTTCTGTTGAAAAGCAAAGTCTTGTGGTTGATGATCAAAGCACGGCCTTTGTGGCGTAGCTTTGTGTAACGTTTGATTCGCGAGTTTCACACCCGGTATGAATCAAAAACGGGAGACGGACCTCAGGGAGGGCATGCGTTTCTTTCTAGTTAGAAGTGGCGTCAGTGGTTTTACACGCCCTGACGAGTTTGACTTATGTGGTTGTTGCTGTTGCGAGGCGCCTCGGATTGATCGGTCGTTCTCGAACCGATGGAGTCATACGTTGGCTCATTGACACCCCAAAGGGTGGGGAAACGCAGTGTTCAGGCATTTTAATCCACATCGGTGGACCGGCCCTGACGATCCAAGGGTCACTCGAGCTCTGATCCTGAGACACGGGCTAGAGCGTCTCGAATCGGTTGAGGATCTTGCCCCTAGCCTCGGTTCATAGACGGAAATCCAATTTCCAAATACGTGACTTTGCGGTTTTATTTGTAAACCTATATATGGCGACATGATATATGGTACCCATGCCGCCTATGATTGATACTTATGATTTGAAGTTGTTTTATACACGATGCACTTATTATAGTATCAAATAATCTGTTTTAAAACGTATCAAGCATTCTTTGGCTGTTATAAGGGAAAACCCTATCCCCCGGCTTGCGTCGCATTGTGTGATAGGACCTGGGTCTTATAACAGCTTCATTTTTCTTTATTTAGCATTGCGCTATTTGTTTTATGCACTGGTATTCTTGGGAGGAAACCCGTTCCGTGTTATACGGCGTGGTCCCTTGATTTACCTAATGATTTAAAATAAAGATTAATAACTGTTTTAGTTCTCACACCAGTCACATGACTGACCTGGAGTTTATTGTTTTAACCTAAACTCTGGGTGCCCCTATTTTGACACGGGCAGCTAGTAGTTTTGGTTTTGCAGATTTATATTCACAGGATCCTGGTTTACAGCTGGAACGATATCCGGAAAGCTTTGTATCCGTATATCTACTTCTAGTTGTGTATTGTATTATTTTCCGCTGCTATGTATTTAAATGTAATTTAAATCTCTGATATTTCTGTGTAATATTTGTTCGTTTATACTCTGTATATTCTTGTAATCTGATGCATTGTTGTAATATACAATGAAATGTTCTTCTGTATGCGTTCTGTTGTGGCTTGTTCTCGAACTATCCGACGCTTTCCTTTACGGGGAAGTTACGGGTCTTTACATTTGGTATCAGAGCTTTGGTTTACCAAGCTAGAGAACAAGACACATTAGAAACATACGAAGGAATTCATCAGATAATTGGATTAGTAATATCCAATGGGATGACTCGTTAGAGATAGGATCAGTAGTATCCTAGAACGAGTGTGAAGAGTATATTTTTGAAAATGAAAACAAATTTTTGTTTTGAAAATTTAAATCACTTCTACGTATTTGATTACTTATTTAGTTGAATATGGACAATTCAGTATATAAAGAATTTGCATATACGCCTTGCAAACGTATATTCAAAGTTTTAATATACTGGGTAGATATGGAATCACATTCTAGTCGCCCGGAGATGATATTGATGATAGCGATCGCATCATCAACATTTATGTTCGAGTTTCGAAGGTGTGATTTTCTATATATTTCCATTAGGCTGGTGTGAGAACCAAAACTTATATATAGCTAGAATACATTGTTGTGATTTGGCATCAAAACATGATTTTTTGTATATATATCAAAGTTATGAATTTGAGACTCTAATTCACTAATAAATTGATGTTTGTGTTGTTTGTTTATTTTGTTTGATAATTTTGAACCATTATGCCTAATATAACCCAATATTGAACTGTATCGAAAATTGGTTGTTTTTGCTTGTATATACATATATATCATTGAACAGGTCATAGCAAGGAGGCTAGAGCCAGAGAATAAAATTTGTTTGCCCGACAAATAGGTACATGTTTACTACATAATTTACTGTTTTGTTTGGGTGATGATGATTTTGTGAGCCTATTGGCTAGCCGCTTGGCTTTTTCTTTTTCTTTTTGAGATCTGAAGGACCGGGGAAGCTATTTGAAATTCCCCGATGCTCCCGGTGCAGGGGAGGTTATGGCGAAATTTTTCAAAAATTTAGGGTGTTAGCCAAATTTTTGAAGTTTTGAAAATTCTCAGAAACTAAAGAGTTGGAGAATGGAAGCCAGAATGAGCGTAGAGTTGAATAATCAAACCACTTTCGACTTTGTTCCTTTTCGGGGACGAAAAGTTTTAAGTGGGGGAGATTGTAACAACCCGTAAAATCTGGGCCAGTTTAAAATTTTTATTTTGGCAATTCTAGCGAATTTAGATTATTTAAAATGAATTATTTTAAATAATATCGTCGAGAAATTTATTTGAATAGAATTCGAACGTATATATTATACGCGTCGTCGTTAGATTATAAATAATTATATATAATTATAAAAGGAATTGAAAATGGCGCGGTAGTTCGATAATTCGATTTCAAACTTCAATTGAATGTACCGGGTGCAAATCAATCCGGATTTTAGTGAAACCAAAAACATTAGGATCTGATTGATAATATCTTTCTAACGGATGTAAGAAATTGAGATTTCACTTTAAAAATTGAGAGGTATGTCCAGTTGAAAATTCTGAATAGTCGCTATGGAATTCAGGCCCTTAAAAATGGACATTTTGCAAACGACCTCGGATTTCGACGAAACCACTTTTGTTAGATCCGCAGTGTCAAGTTATTGTTAGGTTTCAAATTTCATAATTTTTCGAATCAATATGTGAGTGTGGCAAAGGAAAACGCATTTGACCAGTTTCAGTTGATTTTAATCGACTGGAAATTGGCCATTTTTCAAACGGTCTCAGAATTCGACGAAACCTGTTTTGTTAGGACCGTATCGTCAATACGAAGCTAGAAAATATTTTTATGGAATTTATAGAGTTGTTATGTGACCCCGGTAATTTGAAATGTACGTTTAAAATTCAATTTAGTGATTTAAATGTAAATTTAACGGAAACTGATTCAAACGATCGAATTGGCCTACGTGGCATATCCCATTGTGTTCGGAATGGGGGTAAAACACCGGGGGCGACAGTCGTTCGGTTCGATTTGGAAGTCGGATAAAAATGCACCTTTTAGGAGAATTAAAAATAAATAAAATTTAAAATTTAAAATCTTTTACAAAACCCCCCTCCCCCAGATTTTCTCTTACCCCGTTCAGACATAAAAAAAAAAAAAAAAGGAAAGAGGGCATCGCGACCTGGCCATTGCAGATTCTCCGGAGGGGCCACCATCGTCGCGTCGCCGGCTAGCAAGGCCGCCCCCTTCTACGCCACCCTTCTTCCTCCCCATTTCCTTCCTGCTCGAGCCCCACCCTGATCGGCCCTTTCAAAACCCTAGAACCCGATTCCGCGCTCTCCCTCCTGGCCACCACCGGCCATCGTTCGCCGCCACCCCCTTCCAACCCCCGATCCTCCTCCGCTACCAACCTCTCTCGCCTCCTGAACCCGCAACCCCAAACGCCACTCCGCTCCATCGACCCACCACTGCTGGCCTCGAGCGAAGACCCCCTCTGACGCAGCGCCATCTTCCCCCCCCCCTCCTCGAGATTTCTTTTACTGTAAGTTTTATATTTTTTTTATTTTATTTTATTTTATTCGATTTTAATTCTGGGAAAAATACAGTGAATAAAATTTGTATTTCTTTTGAAAATCAGTTTTGAGTTAAACAAAATATTGTTTAAAAGTCAGTTTGTTTATAGAAAATATTTTAAAGATAAAAACTGATTGTGTTTAAAAGTAAAAAAAAAAAACTTTAAATAGAAAAAGGTAAAAGATTTAAACTTTAAAAAGTAAAAGAAAAGATTAGATCTTTGAAATGGAAAAGGCGGAAACAATATCAATAAAAATTCGATTTTTATATATTGAATAGCGAACTAAAAATTCGATTTTTATATATTGAATAGCGAACTAAAAATTCGATTTTTATATATTGAATAGCGAACTAAAAATTCGATTTTTATATATTGAATAGCGAACTAAAAATTCGATTTTTATATATTGAATAGCGAACTAAAAATTCGATTTTTATATATTGAATAGCGAACTAAAAATTCGATTTTTATATATTGAATAGCGAACTAAAAATTCGATTTTTATATATTGAATAGCGAACTAAAAATTAGTTCTTTTATATTGAATAACGAAGTCAAAATGTGATTTTTACATATGTAGTGGCTACGGGCAACAAAGGCGATAAAAAGGCGAGTTGGCAAAGATTTCCTGCAAAGAAGAGCCGTGGAGCTAGGATAGCTATTGGTGAGAATTTCTCACCTTTCAATTTATTTTTCTAGTTATATATATACTAGGATGCAGACGGTGCTTAGTAGCACCCGACACCCGTCCACAGACCATGGACTTGTTTGTTTGGCTGTTTGGTTATTGATTGTGATATTGGTTTGAATGTGGTTTGTGGTGTGAAAAATCGAATCGATAAATTGGTTAGGATTAGACGTGCGCCGTTATAAGGCGAAGGAGTAAGGCTAGGTTAGACTCTTACTCCAAATTTTGTGGGTTGCATAATGAAATTGATTTGATTGATGTGTGAATGGCGTGGGCCTTCACTAGTCCGGGGATAAGGCTAGGCCTCGTCCCGTTTCTAGTATCGTGCCGTTATGCCGCCGAAATTTTCTAAAATAAGTTAGAAAAATAAAAATAGCATTTTATTTAACGAATGAACTGAATAGAAATTCATATGTTAAAATAAAATGTGTTATCGTTAAAAATATAATTTTTAACGTGAATGTGAATAAATAAATATTCATTTACAAACCAGATGGTTTGTTTATGTACACTTATTTGAATGATATTGATTGGGTCGATAAATTTCACACATCGCCCAACTGCACAAATAAAATCTGTGTTTGATTGTTTGAAACCCCACACGGGTGTTAGGATGAAATATGCAGTTCACTCATCCTGATTGATTAAATATGTCGATCGATTGATTGACAGACTGTTATAAACGTTGAATATCTGTATTTGATGCCTATGCAGTGTAGTGCACTTTGGTTGATGGTTGATTATTTTTCAATGCTATGATATACATGTGTTGTATGAAAATCCATATAATTAACTTTATATGGTAATTGATTGGGCCTCATTCCAATTTGAAAAATAAAGAATATTATAAAATAAAAGTTCATGTGTTGACAGTACTCATTCATTGAGATTGGTCATGTGTTGAACGAAATATTTTGATAATAACAACTATTTTGAAAAAGAAATATTTGAAATAGAATATTTGAAAATAGAAATTTATGAAGCCGCGTATGGACGCCATTTTGACGTGAACGATATTTATATCGATTTGAAAACGATTTCGAAATGAATTGAATTGAAAACGATTTCGAAATGAATTGAATTGAAAACGAATTCAAAATGAATGGAAAACGATTTCGAAATGAATTGAATTGAAAACGAATTCAAATGGAATTGAAAGCGAATTGAAATGAATTCAAATTGAATTGAAATTCGAATTGAATAGAAATGAATTTTGAAACGAATTTATAAAGAAGAATTCAATTTTGCTTTGAATTGAAATGGAAGTTGAAATAGGTTTTGAAACGATTTTAAAACTATTTATATAATTCGTTTTGAATAGTAATCGACGAAATATATTATATATATATTATATATAATATAATGGCCTGAATAGAACGCGCCGCGCCGCGGCAGTTCGTAAATTTCGACCATTTATTTCAAACGGACATTACGGGAGATCCGACCGTCGGATTCTCCTAAAACCGGAACCGTTGGGTTCGTATCGAAAAGAGCTTTCTAACGAATATTAGAAATTTGAAATCTAACGGTTGGATTTGGAATTATGTCCAAATCAAATTCGAAAAAGGTCGCTGTAAGTGCAGTTCGATGGCCGTTGTTGGAAATCGACTGTACGGGCCTTGATAAAATTATTAAAAATAGCAATAATTTGTGTAAAATCATAAGAAATGATTTAGAAAGAATTGGGATGAAAAACTCCATATTTGAAAAGATAAAAATGGATTTTTATCGAAATGAACTAGTTTTGTACTAGAATTATAATTCTATTTATTTTTAAATAAATAAATTGAATTTGAAAAGGGTTTTGAAAATAACCAAAATTTCCAATGATTGCATTGGAGTGGATTTGAATCGAAATTGTCTTCGGAATATTTCGATGTTGGAATTTGTGATTATACGGATGTTGTTACGGAAATTTGAAAGATATATATTTATATCGTTATTTCCAATACGACATTTGTTAATCGTAGAATTTGATATTGAATATAAGCCGATATATTTTCTATTCAGAGCTTTATATTGAATATCAAATGTGATTTGGGTTTGTCGTGAATGGTGTCTTCACTAACACTGTTCTTGAACCCAGTTGAGAAAAGATTAAATCTTTTGATTTAGATTTAATGAAGCGTACCAATTAAATAACATTTAATTGGAATAGAATTAGTATTGATTTTTGGGTTTATCGTGAACAGTGTTTTAAATAACACTTGTTCTTTAACCCGATAATTAATGGAATGGGATTTTGGGTTTATCGTGAATCGTGTTTTAAATGACACTGATTCTTTAACCCAGATAATGATTAAAACTAAGTGGAGTTTTAATGAATCTTTAATTAGATTGAACAGATCGAGAATGGAGTATCACCAGTTTTGCTCCAGGCGATAGTTAAATCTTAAATTAGATTTGAACGTGAAATTTAGAAACTAACTGTCGGTTAGCTAAGTAGAATGGTTTTCTGGATATTGATCTGATGTTGGTTTCGGCCTTCGGGGTTAATATTTGGGGAATTATTCTCTTGATTAATTTACGGTTAGTGACTAATGAATTGGAATGAGGCGTATGTTGTGTTTGTGTAACACTTTTATAATATATACGCAAGTTATTCGGAAAGACCGGGTTTATCCCATTCTGAATAACTGATACGACGATAAGTCGAAGATGAAGACGATGGTCGAAGACCGGAGGTCTTCACGTCGTTTGGGTGATAACTGATGATCTTGATTGGGCTGTACACCCAAGAAGATGGAAACAGTTAGTGATCGTCCAGACGTGCTTGGAGATCGATGGATATGCGGGGTACTAGGTGCCTCCGGTTTCGTTCAGACCCAGAACGGACTTGTAAATGGACTGTGTGTCTGACATCGGATTTCATTCTGTGTGACTGATATCGGTTGCATAGGATGGCTTGCCTGTGTGGCATGCTAAGATGCAAATGATCAAGGCTTCTGTTGAAAAGCAAAGTCTTGTGGTTGATGATCAAAGCACGGCCTTTGTGGCGTAGCTTTGTGTAACGTTTGATTCGCGAGTTTCACACCCGGTATGAATCAAAAACGGGAGACGGACCTCAGGGAGGGCATGCGTTTCTTTCTAGTTAGAAGTGGCGTCAGTGGTTTTACACGCCCTGACGAGTTTGACTTATGTGGTTGTTGCTGTTGCGAGGCGCCTCGGATTGATCGGTCGTTCTCGAACCGATGGAGTCATACGTTGGCTCATTGACACCCCAAAGGGTGGGGAAACGCAGTGTTCAGGCATTTTAATCCACATCGGTGGACCGGCCCTGACGATCCAAGGGTCACTCGAGCTCTGATCCTGAGACACGGGCTAGAGCGTCTCGAATCGGTTGAGGATCTTGCCCCTAGCCTCGGTTCATAGACGGAAATCCAATTTCCAAATACGTGACTTTGCGGTTTTATTTGTAAACCTATATATGGCGACATGATATATGGTACCCATGCCGCCTATGATTGATACTTATGATTTGAAGTTGTTTTATACACGATGCACTTATTATAGTATCAAATAATCTGTTTTAAAACGTATCAAGCATTCTTTGGCTGTTATAAGGGAAAACCCTATCCCCCGGCTTGCGTCGCATTGTGTGATAGGACCTGGGTCTTATAACAGCTTCATTTTTCTTTATTTAGCATTGCGCTATTTGTTTTATGCACTGGTATTCTTGGGAGGAAACCCGTTCCGTGTTATACGGCGTGGTCCCTTGATTTACCTAATGATTTAAAATAAAGATTAATAACTGTTTTAGTTCTCACACCAGTCACATGACTGACCTGGAGTTTATTGTTTTAACCTAAACTCTGGGTGCCCCTATTTTGACACGGGCAGCTAGTAGTTTTGGTTTTGCAGATTTATATTCACAGGATCCTGGTTTACAGCTGGAACGATATCCGGAAAGCTTTGTATCCGTATATCTACTTCTAGTTGTGTATTGTATTATTTTCCGCTGCTATGTATTTAAATGTAATTTAAATCTCTGATATTTCTGTGTAATATTTGTTCGTTTATACTCTGTATATTCTTGTAATCTGATGCATTGTTGTAATATACAATGAAATGTTCTTCTGTATGCGTTCTGTTGTGGCTTGTTCTCGAACTATCCGACGCTTTCCTTTACGGGGAAGTTACGGGTCTTTACAGTGATTCAATAAATTTCAAATGATTTTAAACAAACATATATTAAAATCAAATAACCATGAGATAATAGAGAATTTTAAGACCATATTTTCAAAGAAATTTTCACAAGTATTTTTGACAAACCCAAAAAAAATCAAATCATTTACATCAGGTTTGATAGATATTCATGATCCAAAATAATTTGTTTGGAATCACTTGAATCAATGTTAAGTTTTGAAATATAATGAATCAATCACATAAGGTAGATAATTTCAAATTTAGGAGGTGTGTGATTATTCAAAATATTAATAATTTCAGATGATTTCAAACAAACAAATTCTAACCATGATGATCATGAATAACAATGATTTTCAAGATGTATCACTGAGATTCTAGACAATTTAAAATTTTCAAGCCAATCTGAAAAATAATGAAAATATCACAACTGATAAATAATAGAGTGCTGTAATGAGTGTAATATTTCAAGCTTTTCTAAAATGAATTAGAAGAATCTCAAAACAGCAAAGATGTGTGAATTTCCATTAAACTTTCAGACCTTCAAAAATTTAGAATTCAAATTAACAGTGTTCAAGATATGACAAGAATACATCAACACTGTTATGAATTCAGAAATAAAAAAATCTCAAAACAATTGCAGATATTTACAAGATTAAATTCAGGATATGGAAATGATTAACACACGATGATTTTATACAAAATAAAGCATATTTCCAGAAAGATCATGAATTCTGCAACTGGAAGTTTAAGAAGTACAGACAAAGAAGAATATGGCTGTGTTAAATCAAAAACAAAAAAACAGAAGGAGATAGAGGAAGGAATAAAAACAGACAATAAAAACAAACAAAGAGAATATACAAAGGTGAGTTTAGAGATCATACCAGAATCCAATGTAAAGCAGGATCTCTAACTCAACAGATCTTGGCCTAAGGAACTGTAAATGACACAGAATTATAGACAGTCTAGATTTCAAATTTCTTTTCAGCGCAGCAGTTCCTCAGCCACCTTCGGTACCTAACAGTTTATAGAATCGAGTGGTCTAACAAAGTTTGTAAAACCACTCACAGTTGTATTCATTTGTTTTGGTACCCAAACTAGTTTATATAACAAACCATTCGAATCTACCTTTGTACCTTTCGGGACCCAAACCTGTTTGAATTTAGTCGAAGCCGTTTTATTTTTGTTTGGGATCCAAAATTGTTTAAATGATTTGTTATTAATCAAATTCACATCACGTTTTTGGTTAGAGTTCAAATTTTTAAAACAAACATTTCCAAAGTGATTTGAAGGATTTTTAAAAACAATTGAATTCCGTTTTTCAAACTCATTTGTTTTTCCAAGAACATCATTTCTCCCGAAGCCAAGACCAGATTTATTTCCAATAGAAACTTGGTTTTGTAACAACATATTCAACGATTTTTCCCCATTAGAAAATTTATCCAAAGTTGATTCTAATCGTTGAATTTTGAATTTTAGATCGCTATTTTCTTTTAATAGATTTGAGGAATTATTTGTAGCGATCTTCTGTTCAGCATTGAACTGTTTCAAAACCAAATTCTCATTTTCAAGCAATTTAATTTTGGCTTGGGATTCAGAAATTCCAAGTTCAAATCGTTTTTGTTTTTCAGACTCAAATTTCTTGGATTTTTCAATCTCATTTTCAAGTTCTTCTAAAATCAGATTTGATTTCAACAAGTTCTCCTTTTCAGCAATTTCAAATTTGGAATTTATATCTATTTTAAAATTTTCAAATTCTTTTTGCAGAAGATTATTCATATTTGATAACTCAGTCTTGTTCTCATTTAAGATCAGAATTTCATTTTCAAATTTTTGAATATTTTTATTGAAATGAACAAGATTGGTTTTCAATTTCAAACAATTTTTGCAAACTGAATTTGAAGAATTTTTAACATATTCTAGTTGTGATTCCAAATTATCAATTTTGCTGGTCAACTCAAAATTCTTAGATTTCAGAGACTTATTTTTCAGTTGGAGTTTATCAATAGATTTCGTTAAATCAAGACACATGTAAACCAAATCTTCATATGAGAGATTTTCTATTTCAGCATTTGTTGATTCTCCATCATCTGATTCATCTGAAGTTTCATCTACATGACTTGTTAAACATAGATCTGAATCAGAGTTGACATTCTGGGGCTTTGAGCTGTTGTCAGATTTTCCATACAACTTGTTGAGAGTTCTCCAAACTTCCTGTGCAGATAAACAATGACAGATAAGATTAAACTGTTCAGTGCTAAGATAGTCAAATATAATTTTCATAGCACGAGTATTGAAATTAATATCTATACTATCAAACCCATTTATAATAACATCCCAACATTTAATATTAACAGATTTTAAATAAAATTCCATTTTGGATTTCCAGTTTAAAAAATCTGTTCCAGTGAAAATAGTTGGAGATGAACTGGACTGACTCTCTATAGGTTGACAACCAGGAATCACCATTACTCTAGAGTTAAACAAAAGATACCTGCTCTGATACCACTTGTTGGATCTAGATTTAACCCTAGAGGGGGGTGAATAGGGTTTATCACAATTTTTAACTGAAATGAAAAACTGACAGGATATTAAAATAATAAACAGATCACAGAATAAAGCAGAAACTGAAAAACAGAAAATAAATCACACACAGATATACCCAGCTTCGGCAAAACCCTGCCTACTGCTGCATTTCTAAGGTTTCTACTAGGTGATAGAACAGTTCCCGCATACAAGATCGTGTACACTCGCAAATCCTGCTCCTATTCTAGCCCTACGCTCAAAACCATAGACTGATTCAAACCCCTGAATCAGATTTCCCAAATTACAAACCCCTGTAACTTGTAACCCTAGAATTTACAAACTCTAGTGGACTGCCAGTCAACACCCTGACTGGAACTCTAGAATTTTACAGACTTCTAGACAAAACAGTTCAGAATTGTTTACAGAAGAAAATTAAAAACAAAACAAAATTAAATAAACAAAGAAAACCCTAGGAGTTTAAATATGAGGGGTCATCCCCTTTTTAAAAAAACCTATGTGATTAGGCCGGCCCTTTTGTAATTCCTTTTGCCCGATTGATCCTCTTTCTCTGAAAATGGCGGCTGGCTCTCTAGGGTTTTTGAAATCCACCCAAATCCGAATCGATTGCTTGATGAAAAGACTAATCTCTGAAGCTCGAATTCATTGCTATGTGATTCCTCGATTGCGGCTTTATCTGATTTTGGGATTTTTCCCTGGCGATCGAAACCCTTGGAAAATTGTGAGTACCTTCTGATTTAAAATTGATTTCACTGAATTTTTGGAGTTGATTTTTTTTTTGTGTGTTACATCTTCTATGCCAGGGATGAAATCAGTGTTAAATAGGGATAAATAGAAACCCTAAATTTGATCTCTGATTTCGCTATATTGACTTGACTGATTGAAAGCTTTCCTCTTTTGGTTTGCCTTCGATTTAATTTTGATTTGCTGCCTTAATATGCCTCGATTTAAACACTGACTTGCTCGAGAAAGAATTGCTG
This sequence comes from Allium sativum, assembly GCA_030737875.1. Taxonomy (NCBI): domain Eukaryota; kingdom Viridiplantae; phylum Streptophyta; class Magnoliopsida; order Asparagales; family Amaryllidaceae; genus Allium; species Allium sativum. The sequence continues at coordinate 120,934,845 of CM060911.1, read as the reverse complement.
AATTTGTTGCCATGAATGAATCCTTGTGTGATGTTTCTGCGGTTGCCTCTTTTGTGATTTTGGCTTGAATACTGACCTGCGTTGTAAATTACTGGAAAAAAAAATTCCATTTTTGTCAAAATAAGTACTTGCCAAATTTTGATGAAATTATACTTGCCAAAAAATGATTTCACCATAAATCAAACCGATATAAATTTGAGATTTCAAAACTGGAAAAAAATATGCACTTGCATTTCTGGAAACATATTAAACTTTAGCCCTTCTTGAAACATGATCCTCGATTTACAAAAAGTAAATTTCCTTACGCTGACTTATGCAATTTTGGAAAGAAATCAAATTATTTTGTGCCAAAAATGATGAAGGATTATCACTTGCTTCTTTTAACCATTGTCTAAAGTGATTGCTGTATGATCCCTTCTTTGTTGCCTTGGTTAAAAAATAACATGAATGTGGAATGGTTCCTGCTATTTTCTGGAATGCAAATATTCTTGGCCCATCCAGAAAACGATTGGATCATTGCTTGAAAAAAAAATACTTGCCAAAATATGTGCTTTACATTGCTGATTTTTTGCTTGTATTTCTGTGTGAACCTGAACTTGCAACCTGTAAACATGCTTGACCTCCAGATACTTCGTAAACAGGATCTTGCTATCCATGCTCCTTTATTGACTAATTTTGATCATGTATGTATGATGTACCATTTTTTTGTTTTCATGTAAACATGTATATTGTCCTTCTCTGTTTTCTTTAACATCAAACCATTGCTGTTTGTATATAATCTGCCATGACATGAAAAAACATTTTGGTTTTGTGTGCCTCGACCAATTTTGACATGCTCCATAAAGCTGGTTTACTTGTATGTTGGTCACTGCTGCACTTCACTTAATTCTGACCCTTATGTAGTTGCCATTTCCTTGTTCTTGTTCATTTGGTCATGCTGAAACATGTTGAACCTGCTCTGTTTGTGAATATCTTTGCCATGCAGCACTTGTGTTCACTGATTTGCTAGTACTGTGCATATTATACACCTGTCTTTAGCATGCTTGAAATGCCTGTTCATATTTGATGTCACACTCGACCTTGTATTTGACCAAACTTGTATCATTTCTTTTGCTGTTGCATATGCCTCCTTTGGAAAACAAAGTTGCTGAGCATTTTTATTTTACTGTTTTGGTCAAAAATGATGTTCCATGCACATAGTCCATTTGTACATGTTCTTGATCACTTAAGTTATGCTGAACCAATCTGGAACTGTATGCGTTGCCATGCTTGTGTATTTCCATTTGCACACCTGCCATTCAAGTAATTCTGCTGTGTTGTTTTGGTATGTTTTTGCTATTTTCACCATGCATGCTTGACTGACTTCTTGAACTGAGCCTTATGACCTATGTAGTCCATTGTGTTGATCATTTTCTCGACCATATATTTTGTGCCTTCTTTCTCGACTCATGAGTTTGCAGTTTTGACTTGTATTTTTCTGAAAATGTCCACTTTGATTTCTCTTTTGGATTTTCTTATAAATATGACACAAAAAAAATTAGCAGACTACTACACTGTGTTGAGGCTGGTCAGGATTAGCTAGTTTGACGCTGGTTCTGATCAGCAAACCAGTGTAGTATGTTGAGGCTGATACAAATCAGATCGAGTCAGAAAAATGATGAGAAACACACCGAATACTGAGGCAAATAAATTTTCAAAATAAAATATATCTACCTAGAAATTTGAAATTATTTCTGTCTTGGATACTGTGTGTATTTCTATTTTACGTGACAGGTAAGAAGACTGGACTGACTGAACTGGACAGAAGACTGAAGAACAAAGATAGAAGAGAGACAAAGGATGAAGACATTATTGAGCCAGTGTGTGTATATGTCAGTCAATGTGTATGTATATAAAACTGTATAACAGAGTGAAGTGTTGTAGTGATTCTGTAGTAAAGGAGCTGTATATGAAATTGTATTTGATATGTAATGCAGAGATGTACAAATAGTGGAGTTATAAAAAATTTGTACTGTTTGAATATTGAAATAAAATATTATATTTAAATAAAATACTGTGTTAATATTTGAATGTCTGTACAGTAGTATTTCACTTAAATATAAATATTATATTCTTGTTTGATGTGAATATAAAACAGTACAGTGACAAACACATTTAAGATAATATATACTTGTTTGTTATCATCAAACAAAAATCATATAATTGTTATATACAACTACGTTATATACAACATCTGCCTCTTCTATGAAGAGTACTACGTGGAGTATTGACTCAGGAGCATCCTTTCACATGACACCTGATAGGAATTCTTTTTCCACTTATCGTTAGTTTTATGGAGGAGAGGTTCTCATAGGAAATAATGCTTCTTGTCGCATGGTTGGTATTGGAACGTTAAAAATCAGGATCTTTGATGGTGTTGTTCGTACTTTATGTGATGTCAGGCATGTGCCTGATTTAAGGCATAGTTTGATCTCCATTAGAGAATTGTGCAATTTTGACTTAAAGTGTGTAATAGAAAAAGATTCATTAAAAAATACAAATGGCTCATTGATAGCAATGAAAGGGGTAAAAGATGGAAATCTATATTTGCTTAAGGGTATAACTGTTGTTGCGGAGTCTGCTTTGGTTATTGATTCCGTTGATTCCGATTCTACCAGATTGTGGCATTTTCATATGGGTCACATTGGAGAGCACAGTTTAAAAGTATTGAGAAAGAGAGGTTTAATTGACGGTGTTCATCATTCAAAACTTGGCTTTTGTGAAGGATGTGAACTTGGAAAAAAGACGAAGGTTTCTTTTGGCAATGCAAAGCATAAGTCTAAAGATATTTTAGATTATGTTCACATTGATGTTAGGGCCCCGCGCCATGCCTATTTTTTGGAGGAGCCAGGTATTTTGTTTCATTTGTTGATATTTTTTCTAGAAAGGTATGGGTTTACTTTATGAAGTCCAAAGATGTAACTTTTGATAGGTTTTAAAGTTGGAAATCTCTTGTAGAGAAGCAGTCTAGAAAGAAAGTGAAGATTCTTCGTTATGATAATGGTGATAAATTCTCTTCTCAAAAATTCATCAAATTTGTGAGTCTGAGGGAATCAAAAGACACTACACCACGCCAGGAAACCCTCAGTCAAATGAGGTTGCAGAAAGAATGAATTGGACTTTGTTGGAAAAAACTTGTTGCTTACGTCTGACTGCGGGATTAAAGAAGAAATTTTGGGCAGAAGCATTATCTACGACGGTTTTCCTTATCAACCGCACACCTTCTACCGCCATAGACATGAAGATTCCTAAAGAAGTATGAAACGGAGAGCCTGTTTAATACTCCTTTCTCAAAGTGTTTGGTTGTCCAGCTTATGTGCATGAGAGAAAAGGGAAGTTGGATCCAAGATCACGCAAGTCTATTTTTCTTGGTTATAAGAAAGGAATGAAGGGTTATAAGTTGTGGTTTCCTACTACCCATAAAATTGTTACTAGCAGGTATGTTACATTTGATGAGAAGGCTATGTTGAAGGTGGAGCCCTCTTCTTCAGTTAATGATGATGTTGAGAAGACAAATTCAGAATACCCAACACAAGGTAGATCATCAGACTTCCATACGAGTAAAAATGGTGATTCTGATGACACGGTGGTTGATAGGGAAAGGACAATCAATCTCAAGGTAGAGCTCAAATTCAAACTCGACCAACCAGAGAGAAGAAAAGACCTACATGATTTGATGATTTTTTTGGGATTAACCATTGAAGATATTGACTTTGATGACATGGCAGCTTATGCATTAAGCATATTTCATGATGAACCTAGAGACTATAATGATGCCATTGGTTCAACTGATAGTTCCAGTTGGTTAGTAGCAATGGAAGAGGGAATCATGTCTTTTCACAAAAATAACACTTGAGATTTAGTTCCACTTACTCCCGACTAGAGAGCAATTGGATACAATTGGGTCTATAAGGTGAAAGACAACAGTAATGGTGACTTAAGGTACAAGGCAAGATTAGTGGAAAAGAGTTAAGTTCCAAAGAAAGGTGTGGAGTTCCATGATATTTTCTCTCCATTTGTTAGACACACTTCCATTCGCATTCTATTGGCATTGGTTGCTCACTTCGACATGGAGTTAGAACAATTAGATGTCAAGACAACATTCGTGCATAGTGACCTTGAGGAGGACATTTACCTACAACAACCAGAGGGGTTCATTGATAGTATCAGGCCTAGTCATGTTTCCAAACTTAACAAATCTCTTTATGGTTTAAAATAGTCTCTTAGACAGTGGTATAAGAATTTTGATAAGTTTATGATCTCACAAGGTTATTCTAAAAGATTTAAGGACCAATGTGTCTATTTTAAGAAATGTAATGATGATATCCTCTATTTGCTGCTTTATGTTGATGATATGTTGATAGCTTCCAAGAGCATGACTAGAATTTCAGAATTGAAGATGGAGCTCAACAAGGAATTTGAGATGAAAGATTTGGGAAACGCACAGAGAATTTTGGGATGGAGATTCAGAGGGATAGAAAGAAAAGAGTATTGAGGCTCACTCAAACTCAATATATCGAGAAAGTTCTATCTCGATTCGGTATGGAGAATGCTAAACCGGTGGCTACTCCATTAGGCTCTCAATTTAAGCTATCCATAGATATGTATCCCACATCGGATGAAGACAAAGGGATATGTGTAATATTCCTTACTCTAGTGCGGTTGGAAGCCTTATGTATGCTATGCACAAGGCCTGATTTAGCTCATGTAGTTGGTGTTGTTAGCAGATACATGTCTAACCCAGAAAAGAATCATTGACAAGCAATAAAGTGGATTCTAAGATATTTGAGAGGAACTTCTGATATTGGCTTGTTGTTTGGAGGTAGTGACATAACTCTAAGGAGTTATTGTGATTCAGATTATGCTGGAGATAGAGATGGCAGAAAATCGATTTAGGGCTATGTTTTTACACTTGGCATAGGCCCGATTTCTTGGAGATCCAAGCTACAGTCCATTATAGCTTTATCAACTACAGAGGCAAAGCTCATTTCTATTGTGAAGAGACTAAGGAAGGATTGTATTTGTTGCAGCTTTTGGATGGTTTATTAATGATGAAGAAGATCATGGAGTTGTTTTCAAATAGTCAGAGCGCCATTCATCTTGTGGGAAATCAAGCCTATAACTCACGAACAAAGCACGTTGATGTTAGGAGTTTTTTTTCTCATGCTTGAAGAAGAGAAATAAGATAAAGATGTCGAAGATTCGTATAAATGACAATCCAGCTGATATGTTAACCAAGTCGGTTTCAAAGGACAAGTTTGAGCATTGCTCAAACTTGATTGGTGTGGTACAAGCTACTTAGCGCCAGGGGGCGCTGACCCAATAACTAATTCAGTTGATTGATGAATATATTTAAACCGAGGTGGAGTGTTAAAATTGGACTATTTAAATCTATACCAATTACAGAGAACATTTTAATTGATTCTTGTAATCAATTAATTATGGGTAACAAATTGAAAAGATATGGGAGAGATTATTTGATTTGATAAATCAATCAAATCTTGATATATGTGGCAACAAATTTGGATGGATTGAGAAGTTATATTATTTGATTTAAATCAATCAAATATTGGTATAGGTGAAAACAAATAAAACTGTGCCAGATTTGTGGTGGAATAAATCAAGAAATATTTCCTCCTTATCTATGAAGCACTCTTCATCATTCCTCCTATATATAGCAGGAACTGACTCATATTTTTACACACACAAGAAGAAAGCTCTTCATATATTCAATAAGATCCTTATTTTCTGTATCTATTATAGGGTGAGAAAATTGTATTGAGTTATGTATTTCTTCTCATATTGTACCTCCTCTTGAAGTAAAGAAATAAAAGGTTGTTGGGTCCGAGGACGTAGGCATAGCCGAATCTCATTGCATTGGTGTGTTCTTTCTCTTTTCTATTTTTTTTTTTTTATTTGGGTCATTTATTTTTCTTTATTGTCTTTGTTGGATTGACATTGTTAAGATTGCCGACAAGCTAGATTATTGGGTGTTCTGCTTCCGCTGCCCAAACCACTGTTTTTGCACTACACTATTTTATGTAATCCTTTTGTTATTTACTTGATACTAATAAAGACAAGAAATTAATAAACAAGAAATGGGAAAATGATGTAATTTATGAATTTTGGAGATCCCAATGTATATTTCCCATTTAAATTGTTCTTTCAAATTTTAATATTTCCAATATTTTATATTGTATATCAATCTTTGTACTATAGTTTTATCTTGATGACTGACAACATTAGTTTCCTTAGTAACTAAAATTATAAGTTATGAATAATGTTTGTAAACAAAAAAAAGGCACTATAGTTGGACACTCCTAAGATCTTAAGTTATTTTGTAATACGTTTTGTAACTCAAAATTTTGGAGTGTTAAACACTATTCATTTTACATCTACTAACCATACATAGACTAATTTATAATTTTTGTGTGTGTACGATGATAGGTTATGCATGATGCAGTTCCTTTTTATGTTTTTTATATGTGTACCTAGTTATTTAAATTGAGTCATTGTCTATGAGTTAATTATAAATAATAATTATATCTTGAATCAACCTTTTATATGTGTACATAGTTAAGTAAAGAAATAAAATTGATTCATGCATCTGTGCAACTATTTGTAGGTGCATTGCATAATAATTTTAGCTTCTAATCTATGGTGCATAAATGTAGTTCTATAAATGTATACAATGTCATGAAAATGTGTTTTTGAATAAATAATTTTAAATACTCAAATACACAAAATATCTAAATGTAAAGTACATCTAAGAAATAATGGTTTTATTTAAGATAATCATAAAAATATATACTCAATTAGATTTGCAAATAATATAGTTGCAATTTATGTACGTAGCACGAGTTTGTGCTCATATATAATATTTTCAAATTTCATATGGCAAACGGTATTATTCATGGTTAAGTTCAACTGGTATTAAGTAGTAGACATATATTCTCCTTCATATATCTCTGCGCGTAGTGATGTAAATCGGTCGGACCGGACCAGACGGAGCTGTGTTCGGTTTTCGTCAAAAATAATATTGGATCGGACACGGGATCGAACTGAAAAAAAAATTGTACAAATTATGTTGTCATATTTCGTGTCCTAGATGAAATCGTTCGGACACAGACATGTGTTTTTCGAACATGAACACAAGCAGACTCGGTCGGACATGGCATATATATATATATATATATATATATATATATATATATATATTATAAATTTGTACTTTTTATTAGACTTTATTCTAACTATATGCGGAATTACAAGAAATTTCGACGAATTCGAACGAACAGGACCAGACGTGATTTTTTTTCATACAGATTTAGTTGTCATAACCCGTGTTCTAAATAACGGACTCGAACGAATGCTTTTTGGTCACGGATATCGGACATTCGTACAAAATTTACAGTCTATATGCGGCATGTGGTTGTAAAAAAAATGTGTATTTTAGTCGGATTGGGCCACTTTTGAATGTAGATTCAGACAGCCCATTAGGACTTGATTTGATCTTACGCTGTCCTAACACGTGTGAGTGGAATGGCCTTATACAAATTGGTATAAATTATCCATTATCTTCATCGCGTTCGATAACAGCTGATCCTGCACCTCACTTGCGCTGCAGCAGTACAACTCGGTCTTTTTATATCCAAAGAGCTCGTATCATCCTCTGATTTTTGTACCTTTACTTTCATTCCAACATGAGCATGATGAATATGGAAACGCATGTATTTTCTTCATCCTCTTCATGTTCAGACATCCAGAAAACCCAAATAAAGAGCATTATAGGGTTAAAAACGACCAACCTAGTTCGCATTAACTATGCCCACAAGCTCAAACGTAGAGGTGCAATAATTCTTCAGAATTCATCAAGAAGTAGATTGATACACTGCTCTGTTGCTCCACCCAAGTAAGTTCCTTTTCTCCATTGCTTCATAGTTATATCCTATCTTTTGGTTGTCTCAGACAAAATGCAACAATTTTGCCTTTAATTGAGAGACACTTTTCGATCCGATGGTTGTCAGTTGAAGGGGGTCGCCCTAGGCGATTAGCTTTCTCGCCTTTCCGCAGGGCTGGTCCTAATAATACTTGTAAAACTTAAATGGTGACATTAATTATGTTCTTGCAGCCAGGTTCAGTCACAGGCACCCGTAATCTCTGAAGGGGTAACAGCAACCAAAGTTGAATGTTTTGGTGTTTTTTGTACTACTTACAACCTCAAAGCAGTAAGTTAGATTTTTCTACTACTGTGCGTTAATCACATAACCAGTTCAACTGGTTCTTTTAGATTAAGATATGTTCATTGTTGGTAGGATGAGACAAAGTCATGGAAGAAACTGATTACCGTGTCGGTTTCAGGAGCAGCTGGAATGATATCAAATCATCTACTCTTCAAAGTAAACTAAACCATTTGTTTGATTTTCTTTAGCACTGTACACATCATATGGTTAACCGTTATCCTTATTCCGGTTACATTATTAAATAAGACGCTGACTGTTATGATCTGAGAATGCAGCTAGCATCTGGTGAAGTATTTGGACAGGACCAACCTATTGCTCTTAAATTACTCGGTTCTGAAAGATCGTTTCAAGCTCTTGAAGGTATTTTTCTCTTTTCAATTTATCCTATCGTGTCTACTGTTATTTTCGATACGTTTGGGAGTTGATTTAATTTGTATCGAACTTTAAATGGTTACCACACCATAATTCATATCATGTGGAGCATGATCAATAGGTGTGGCTATGGAACTGGAGGACTCCTTGTTCCCTTTACTAAGGGCAGTGAGCATAGGCATTGATCCATATGAAGTCTTTCAGGATGCAGAATGGGCCCTTCTTATTGGAGCCAAGCCTCGAGGCCCAGGCATGGAACGTGCTGACTTGCTCGACATTAACGGTCAGATTTTTGCAGAACAGGTTCTTTTTCTTCTTCTTCTTCTAATAGTCATGTGTTGTTTTTGTTATTTTGAGCAACTGAGAATATGAGTTTGATCCATTAATTCGATTTGAGTTCAGGGGAAAGCACTCAATGCTGTGGCATCCCCAAATGTCAAAGTCATGGTTGTAGGGAACCCGTGTAATACAAAGTATGAAATAGATCAATTCGATATATCTGTTACTTTCAATGGCTAAAATATTCATGAATTTGCAGTGCACTTATTTGTCTGAAAAATGCACCTAATATACCTGCCCGAAACTTCCATGCCTTGACAAGGTTAGATGAGAACAGAGCCAAATGTCAGGTAGAGACAGTTAGCTTATCCAGTCTAATAGATCTATTTCTTTAAATATTTTCTATCTCGAGTCTGTTCATGATATTGTTGCTAATGTGAAGTGTGGCATACACACAGCTAGCTCTCAAAGCGGGTGTTTTCTATGATAAAGTGTCAAACATGACCATCTGGGGAAATCATTCGACCACTCAGGTAAACTATATACATTAAGGTTTATCTGTGTTATGACATGAGAAATCGCTAATATACCAATTGGCCTCAACTTAAAAAATTTGATGTACATGGATATGAAGATTATTTTTATTTTTTATTTATTTACAAAAAAAAAAAAAAAGTCATCTTTTTTACTCCCCCTCTTCTTTTTAAACTCAAATTAAAAGCATAACAAAAAATTATGCATGAATTTGTGATATAAACAGGTTCCAGACTTTCTAAATGCAAAAATTGATGGAAAACCCGTGAAGGAGGTCATAACTGACATCAAATGGTTAGAAGAAGAGTTCACTCAGAAAGTTCAGACGGTATATCAGTTGCTCATATATACATACATATATAGTTGGTGTTGTAATTGCTGTTATATAAATTTATACTCATTGTTATTATATTGGTCAACAGCGTGGTGGCGTGCTCATTAAGAAGTGGGGAAGATCTTCGGCTGCATCAACTGCTGTTTCAATTGTAGATGCGATAAGATCTCTTGTTACCCCCACTCCAGAAGGCGATTGGTTTTCTACAGGGGTATATTTCACCACTTAAACCAACAAATATAAAATTATCGATGTTCATATAGTTAAGTATTTATTAAATTGCGGATGTATAGGTTTACACGAATGGAAATCCATACGGTATTGAGGAGGATATTGTCTTCAGTATGCCATGCCGATCAACGGTCTGCTAACCCTTTTACCAATATTCCTGCTTTTTTTTTTTTCCTTTTTTGAAGTTATCTAGTATTAACTATACACTGGAATAAATTGTTTGAAAATATAAATAAAATCAGGGTGATGGAGACTATGAGTTTGCAAAGGATGTGATAATGGATGATTTCCTTTGGCAGCGTATCAAAAAAGTAGTTCTACATTTCTTTGATGTTTTATACTTTATACTGGGTATCATTTTTTTTTAAATATATATTTGTTGCATTGGTCTAAACAGAGTGAAGCTGAACTGCTTGCAGAAAAAAGATGTGTAGCTCATCTCACTGGGGAGGTATGTCATCTGTTTTAGCTAATGAATTTTAAATCTTCTGTGATTCAGTTATTGTACTAACATATATCCTGTTTATTTTGATGAAAAAATAATAGGGTAATGCATACTGCGATCTACCTGAGGATACTATGCTTCCTGGAGAACAGTAGGGTAAAAACAATTCTGGTTATACAGTGTGCTGATTACAGAAAAGCACTCTTAAGATATGAGTCCAGTAGATTGGATGTTTGTGTAAAGCATGATTTATTTAAACTACGTCTGTTTGCACTTCCCGGGCGATCGGTTCAGGGGAATGCTGATAATGTCCGGGCATATAGAGACACATTTGCTTTTGCGTTTGCTTTTGTATCATTGTTGGGGTTTGTCAAGAATCTACTATGAATGTGAATGGATGTTAATTAGGAATTACGTCTCACTGTGATTGTGAAAGGATGCTCCGAATCGATCGAGTTACTGCTAATTTTCATTAGAACGAGTTTTGAAGCAGGATGTTTCATCATTCATAACTTGTAAAGTTGCTCCATTAGGTAAATCTAGACGTTAACAGTGAATTGTTTTTTTATGAATTATATATGATTAACGCATTCCAGTGGGGCTAATTCAAGAAAAAATAATTGACTTTAATATTTAGTTATGTTTTTACATCGAAATAATGTACATTAAATTTAAATTTTTGTTTTTAAGTTGCAACATCTAAATTTTGGTTAGTTTGGATTTTATTTATATTCTAATTAATAATTGATGTGTATTTGTTTAATTGTGTTTTTTATTTCTTTTTTGATAGAAGACAATACATATATTATTAAAACTAGTATTTGTTGCCCGCTTTGCTAGACATTAAAATTTATGTTATTAAAAAATATACTGTAATGATTAAATATTAAAAATAAAAGAAAAATAAACTATTATAATTAATATTAAATAGTTATATATATATATATATTTAGATATTGTTCTCCAAATCAAAAAATATATTTAAATATTATAATTTATGTGGCAACAATAATAAATTGTTCTGTTGTTCATTCAAAAATAATTTTATCATAGATGATTATATTGATGGCAAATTCTATTCAAACACCGTAAATTGCTTTACTTACACCATAGGATTTTAAATAAAATTTCAGACCAAAATGACCTTATTAAAAAAGAATCAATATTAAAGAATGAAAATATATACAATTCTCCTTTGTTTGCATTATGTATATTCAATATAATTTCTCTTGTAAAGTTAGTAAATTAAAAATTAATGTATATTACTAGTTAAATTAAATTTATATTTGTTTTGAGGATTAAAATAAATATTCATGTCCCTACAAGCAACATTTATATGTAGTCAATTTTAACAGTTTCCACTTTAATTAAATATAAAAATTTAAAACTAACTACTAATATTAATGTTATACAAAGTACTAAATTCTTCAATCTTTCATTCAAATCCAATCATGTTTAAATTTAACACCAAAATTTAACTAGTTTAACTTTCTATTCAAATTTCCATCATCTAAAATTAAAAGTAATTTAAAAATAAAACAGTCGAATAATTTAAAATACTAGTGTTAAAAATTATAGTTTTTTTAATTTTCAGTAAATATATTGCAATGAATTCCCAATTTTATGTAATTTAGTTTTAAGATTAAAGAGAGAAAGGTGATGAAACTATAAAAGGGTAATTTTGTGAAAGACATGGTATATGAAAAGAAATTTTTGGTGTATGCTATTTTATTTCATTTTATGGTGTTTTATGGTGTGTGTTAAGAAATTATAGGTATATGAATAGAATTAGCCTATTTTGATTTATTATTCTGTTATCCATCTAATAATTTATCCAGTAACAATAATTAATTGTCATGTTGTTCACCCAACAATAATTTTGTCGTTGATGATTATTTAATTAATTATTTGTTATCCGTCTAAATTTATTGTATTCTTTTAATGGCTTGTATGCAATGTATTGAATTTCTTTCAATTTTGATGAAGCAAAAAAGAGGCATTCTTTTTGTATGCAATGTATTCTTTTTTATATGTTAAAAGTGTATACGATGTCATTATATATATATATATATATATATATATATATATAACTTACTTTTCTTTTTTAACTGCTTTCAGTTTTGAAATATATCCATTTTCATCATCCTTTTTATCCTTAAAGTCGTCAAAAATGATTTGTAATTTTCAAGCATTTTAATTAATTTACCAAACTCTTTTCTATGCAAGAAGAATTACCAAGTCAAATAGCATTTTAATGGCTTGTAGCTTTCCATGTGCATTAATTTAATCAATATCTTGTAACGACTTTCTTGAAATGCTACACTTAGGAAATAAAGTTTATAAAAAAAGGCATTTTAGCTAGATTTGTAAATGAAAAAAAATTATGCGGCTTCACCGAGAAGCAAATAATGACATATATTAGATGGACTAAATGGTTTGTTCCATCGTAAACATTTAGAAATACATGAAGAGACGGAAATAAAGTATTGATAAATTTTTTTTTTTACTGATGCACTCTAATTGGAAACTCTCTTATATTTGACTGATTGGCTAGTGGTCCAAAACAATGGACATTAGAGAGTGAAAAAGCCAAAACCACTGAATTTAAGTCAAGAAATCATTCATATAGATCTGTTGTGAATTTAAGTCAAGTAAATGCATATGTGCAACAGTATTAAAGAATTTAAATCGGGCAAATACATGATATGCTAAGAGAAGCTCAGAAATACATGAAATAACCATAAATATGTGCTTGTAAAAAACTTATCATGCAATATTGATTCAAAAAATATAGCGCTTGAAAGCATGGCTAGTTATGCTACGTTGTAGCCCGTCAGAGTTATCCGTCTCCAATAAACTAATTCATTTGGCAGATATTGTTGTGCAAAACTCGACCTATGTGAGGAAATAATCTGAATTGCTAATATTGGTATGCATTTGTCATCCTAACCTTTTATCTTAACTATCAAATACACAAGACATACCAACAAAAATATACATCTACTACTATTGGAAATGTTATATTGCTAATAAGTTTTATATCTTCATCTTTTTCAATAAATATAGACAATTATACCCACAGTTAACACCTTTCAACTTAAAACATATGCATTAAAGAGTGAAATTTAACTACTGTGCTAAGGAATGAACATATGGTTTGCGCACTGTAAACAATTATATCCAGCGTACTGCCAATTTTTGTTCTTTTCATGAAAATAAACACTCGCTCTTTTCATGAACCTAAATGCTCGGATTTTTTTCCCTTTCTTTTAGCAAAAAACTCTATTGTAGATAAGAGAATAACTTATATTTTGTTGATAATTGATTTCTTAAGAATAAGATGTTAGAAATCAATGTATGAATGAAATTTACTTTAGTCCCACATTGCCAAAGATAAGACAAGATGTGTGTATATATGTCCATTCCTCATTCCCTATATTGGCCCTTAGGGTCAGGTAATTTTGTGCGAGGGGGAGGACCTACATCATGTGAACCAAACACACACACGCGCGCGCGCGCCGCCCGCCCGTCCGACCGAACCGGGCCGGGCCGGGCTTGGGCTTGGGCCCAGTAAGAAATCTTATTTTGGCTTCGAAAAACAAAGCAATTTTCGAACAGATTTTTTTTGGCACGAATGCGAATGCGGGTGCGACCCGTTGGAATCAAGCGGGTGCGACCCGTTACAATTCAAATGAGCGGACGCGTTCATTTGAATTCAAATGACAACGGACGCGGTTTTTCAAACGGGTGCGACCCGTTAACGCATCCACTGGAAAAGTATACATATACAATGATTCTGATCAAATCATTCACCGAATTAAATTTTCTTCTTTTCCCTCCGTTGTCTGATTCCTCGAATTACTACATCTCAGCCAGTGCATATTCGCTACAATCTCGAGCAGATTCTCGTCTGTTGTATCCTGGGAGGCTTCAACTGAAAGTCTTAAGGAAACTGTGAATACAGGCCTCAGACGAACTCGGTTAGACTTCAATTCTTTGTGGTTTAACTTTCTGTTTGTATCAGCAATACTGTGTTGTTGTCTGATTTGTGTACTATTTCATATTAGTACTGTTTGACAGAGATAATACTTCTGTCGCTGAATTGATTTGTGTGCAAATCAATTTGTTTTGAACAGTTTACGGTACTGTTTTTCATTTGTAACACTTTAAGTCTGTTGCAAATTAGAAACATAATATATTCTGTTTCAATTTCTGTATTGCGAATACAGAATACATCACATCTTAAGACTTTCACTGTTTTTGACAAAACAGAGATGGCAACAGAGCAAACGACGCTCAAAGCTGGCAATTTGAACAAACCAGAATTGTTCAAAGGAGAAGGTGATGATTTTCTGACATGGCAGAATCAGATGCTGTTCTATCTCACCACCCTTGGCTTGCAAAAGTATCTTGAAGAAGATGAACCGGTGCCGCCTACACCAGGAAATGCCAAGGATGCACCAAAGCATGATGGTTCGTCTATTGATGCGTGGAGGCATTCGGATTTTTTATGCAGAAACTACATTCTCAACTGCCTAGATAAAGTCTTGTACAAAGTTTTCCAGCCTATAAAGACTGCAAAAGCTCTTTGGAATGCTTTGGCTACAAAGTACAAGACGCAGAATGTGAGTTTGAAAAAGTTCATAGTCGACAAGTTCATGGACTACAAAATGGTGGACTCAAAGTCAGTGACTTCTCAAGTGCAAGAGTTGCAGATTATTATCCATGAGATGGAAGCAGAAGGTCACCAAGTTGGTGAATCATTTCTGGTTGAAGCAATTACCGGAAAGTTGCCACCATCTTGGAGAGACTACCGCAACTACTTGAAGCACAAAAAGAAGGAGATATCCTTACAAGACCTCATCGTCAGATTAAAGATAGAGGCAGATAATCGTGGAGTCACTCAACCTAAAAGTGAAGAGGCGCTTGTTACTGAAGGGTCAAAGAAAAAAGGGCACTTCAACAAAAACAAGAAAAGAAAGGCGCCAGAGGACAAGCAGAATAACCAGAAGAAGTCCAAGAAATTCAATGGTGATTGTTGGGTTTGTGGCAAGACTGGTCATCAAGCAAAAGAGTGCAGACACAAGAAAAATAAAAATTCGGAAGCAAATGTGGTGGACAACATGGACATCGATGAATCCAATTTTTCAGGAGTTGTGACCGAATGCAACTTGATCCAGAATTCTGCACAATGGTGGTTGGACACGGGTGCTACTAGGCATATATGCTCTGATAAGTCCGTCTTTTCAACCTACACCAAATTGGATCAAGATGAGAAACTCTATATGGGCAATTCATCGGTTTCCATGGTTGAAGGCAAAGGAACAGTCACCCTCAAGTTCACTTCTGGGAAGACTATTCGTCTGAATGATGTCCTTCATGTTCCAGAGATCCGCAAGAATCTCATTTCTGGGTCCATGCTTTCGAAGAAGGGATTCAAGATGGTCTTCGAGTCAGACAAGATGGTTCTGTCCAAGGCAGGAATCTATATAGGAAGGGGTTACTTGTGTGATGGCCTATTTAAGGCAAATGTAGCCGTGATCGGCAATAATATGTATTCTGATAATGCTATGAATAAAAAGGAAGTTTCTTATATCGTTGAGCATGAAACTTTATTATGGCATGATAGATTAGGACATATTAATTTCCGAAAAATGAAAAAACTTGCAAATTTAGAGTTAATTCCTAAATTTCAAGTGGATAAAAACTACAAATGTGAGACATGCGTAGAAGCAAAAATGGTTAAGAAACCATTTCATACTATTGATAGAAGCACCGAACCACTAGGTTTGGTACATACTGATTTATGTGATTTCAAATCAATACCTACAAGAGGTGGGAAAAAGTATTTTATCACATTTATTGATGATTATACACGATATTGCTACGTATATCTTTTAAACAGTAAAGATGAGGCAATTACATCGTTTATAAAATATAAAGCTGAAGTAGAAAATCAGCTTAATAAGAAGATCAAGATATTGAGATCCGATCGAGGTGGAGAATATGAATCGCCGTTTGAACAATTCTGTGAAGAAAATGGAATAATTCATCAAACGACAACACCTTATTCGCCACAACAAAATGGCATAGCCGAGAGGAAAAACAGAACGTTAAAAGATATGATTAATGCAATGCTTTTAACGTCTGGTTTACCGACGAACTTGTGGGGGGAAGCTTTGAATATGTCTAATCACATATTAAACAAAGTTCCTCACAGTAAAACGGGAAAAATTCCATATGAGTCATGGAAAGGACATCTACCAAGCTTCAAATACCTCAAAGTGTGGGGGTGCTTGGCAAAGGTTCCTATCCCACCTCCCAAGAAGGTCAAACTTGGACCAAAAACAGTAGATTGTTATTACTTAGGGCCAGCCCAAAATAGTAGTGCATATAGATTTTTGGTATTCAAGTCTGATATAGATGATATCCATGTAAATACAATCATGGAATCAAGAGATGCTTCATTCTTTGAAGATGTGTTTCCACACAAAAGAAATGAAGGAAATAATGTCCCCAAAAGGACACGAGAAGAATCAAATAGCCCACATGAAGATGAAACTCATCGTGAAGTTGATGAAGTTGAACCAAGAAGAAGCGTAAGGGCCAGAACATCCAAATCATTTGGCTCTGAGTTCCTCACTTACGTACTTGAACATGAACCTCAAACATATAAAGAGGCCATGTCATCTTCTAAATCTTCTTGTTGGAAAGAAGCAATCCAAAGTGAGATTGATTCAATTCTAAGTAATAAAACTTGGGAAATTGTTGATATTCCACCTGGAATAAAACCAATTGGCTGCAAATGGATTTTCAAGAAGAAAATGAAAGCAGATGGCTCTATCGACAAATATAAAGCCAGATTAGTAGCCAAAGGATATCGTCAAAAAGAAGGAATAGACTTCTTTGATACATATTCACCTGTTACACGAATAACCTCAATAAGAATGTTAATAGCAATTGCATCCATCTATAATCTAGAAATTCATCAGATGGATGTAAAGACGACATTCTTGAATGGAGATCTCGATGAGGAAATCTACATGGAGCAACCCGAAGGTTTTATATCCAAGGGAAATGAAAATAAAGTCTGTAAATTGGTAAAATCATTATACGGACTCAAACAAGCTCCAAAACAATGGCACGAAAAATTTGATAGTGTCATGATGCAAAATGGTTTTCGTATAAATGAATGTGATAAATGTGTTTATTATAAACAAATTGGACAATCATATGTCATGATTTGCTTATATGTGGACGATATGTTAATTTTTGGTCCTAACATAAAAGTTATAGAAACCATAAAGAAAATGCTGATCAACAATTTCGATATGAAAGATTTAGGAGTTGCAGATGTTATTTTGGGAATCAAAATAATAAGAACCCCTAATGGAATTGAATTATCTCAGTCACATTATGTTGACAAAGTGATTGAAAGATTTCAAGATCTTGGGATTAAAGGAGTAAAAACACCTTTTAATCCATCAAAAGTACTACATAAAAACACTAATGAGAGTGTAATGCAACTGGAATACTCTCGTGTAATAGGATGTCTAATGTATCTTATGAATTGCACGAGACCAGATATAGCCTATGCAGTAAGTCGACTGAGCAGGTATACAAGTAATCCAGGAAAGGAACACTGGAAAGCACTAATGAGAGTGCTTGGATACTTAAAGAATACCACAAATTATTCTTTGCATTACGGAAAATATCCAGCTGTATTAGAAGGATATAGTGATGCAAACTGGATTGCCGATTCAGAGGAGTCAAAATCCACAAGTGGTTATGTTTTTACTCTAGCAGGAGCAGCAGTATCGTGGAAATCTACTAAGCAAACATGCATAGCTCGATCAACGATGGAATCTGAGTTTATTGCTTTAGATAAAGCAGGCGAAGAAGCAGAATGGCTTCGTCACTTCTTAGAAGATATTCCACTTTGGCCTAAACCTGTAACGGCCATATGTATTCACTGTGACAATCAAGCAGCGCTAAGTAGAGCGAAAAACTTTGTTTATAATGGCAAATCTCGACATATTCGAAGACGCCATAACACGGTTAGGCAGTTACTCTCAAATGGAACTATTTCCATAGATTATGTGAGAACAAATGATAACCTAGCGGATCCATTTACAAAAGGGTTATCACGAGAGAAAATTGACTACGCATCGAGGGGAATGGGTTTAAAAGCCTAAACCAACAAGAGTTATCTTATACGGAAACCTATCCTAGCGACTGGAGATCCCACGGACTAGGATCAATCGGCAAACCAGTTCTGAATAACTCAAGATGAAATGCATTTAATCCTACTCCATTCCTATGGTGCACAATATAAAATGCATGCCTACGGAAGTTTCACAGGTTAAAGCCATGCTTTTTAATGATGACCATATCTTGTAAAATAACAAGTGGGGTATATGTAGGATACTCCTAATGGTAGCGATCACCTATGTTAGTGTGAGCTGGGTCGGCTCTATGAGAATATTAAAGGCTTATATTCTCTATATACACTCGCAGAACCAGATAAGTGTTTCAGGACCAAAATGAACACAACCAAGAGATTGGGTGATAAGGGAAATAATGTTTGTTAAACTTATTGTCTGGTTATACAATAACGGCTGACGGTTCAAGATGAAATAATTCACCGATTAGCCAAGTATATCCGATGAGTTTCAACTAAGGAAAGTTCAAAGTAAAATATCTACTTATCCTCAATAAAACATTATTCCATATGTAGTCTGAGATATTACACTTTGTGTGGGGGAAAAAGTATATTATCATTCATGTGGGGGATTGTTAGAAATCAATGTATGAATGAAATTTACTTTAGTCCCACATTGCCAAAGATAAGATAAGATGTGTGTATATATGTCCATTCCTCATTCCCTATATTGGCCCTTAGGGTCAGGTAATTTTGTGCGAGGGGGAGGACCTACATCATGTGAACCAAACACACACGCGCGCGCGCGCCGCCCGCCCGTCCGACCGAACCGGGCCGGGCCGGGCTTGGGCTTGGGCCCAGTAAGAAATCTTATTTTTGCTTCGAAAAACAAAGCAATTTTCGAACAAATTTTTTTTTTTGGCACGAATGCGAATGCGGGTGCGACCCGTTGGAATCAAGCGGGTGCGACCCGTTACAATTCAAATGAGCGGACGCGTTCATTTGAATTCAAATGACAACGGACGCGGTTTTTCAAACGGGTGCGACCCGTTAACGCATCCACTGGAAAAGTATATATATACAATGATTCTGATCAAATCATTCACCGAATTAAATTTTCTTCTTTTCCCTCCGTTGTCTGATTCCTCGAATTACTACATCTCAGCCAGTGCATATTCGCTACAATCTCGAGCAGATTCTCGTCTGTTGTATCCTGGGAGGCTTCAACTGAAAGTCTTAAGGAAACTGTGAATACAGGCCTCAGACGAACTCGGTTAGACTTCAATTCTTTGTGGTTTAACTTTCTGTTTGTATCAGCAATACTGTGTTGTTGTCTGATTTGTGTACTATTTCATATTAGTACTGTTTGACAGAGATAATACTTCTGTCGCTGAATTGATTTGTGTGCAAATCAATTTGTTTTGAACAGTTTACGGTATTGTTTTTCATTTGTAACACTTTAAGTCTGTTGCAAATTAGAAACATAATATATTCTGTTTCAATTTCTGTATTGCGAATACAGAATACATAACATAAGAAAACTCGGCGTTTATGTTTAAATTTATTTTGAATGGATTTTGAAGTAAGGGCGATTCTCTTGAAATTATACAAAACTATCACATAAAACATTATATTTATACTATTATTAATAAATAATGAAAACTCTTCAACAGTTTAAAGCATTCTTATTCAGTTCAATTATAAACCATTCTTAATCAGGTAACACTTTGCATACAAACGTGGAAAAATTAATGCATTTTAATTGACATTTACATTTTCAGTTGCCAGGTAGTGCAACATTAATGATAACTAACTTAAATTATAAAAATTGTATGGAAATATTTGGTTTCAAGGGTATTGTAACATTTAAAAAGAAGGAAAACTACAAATTTTCAATTATTATTTATTTTTATTTGTTCTATTTGATGAATAACATCAAGATGAAGTATTAGCTTTTTGTTGAATTAATTTGTCAGCACGTTTTTGAGTTATAATTACATCTTTATGATTGTATCATATGTGTTTCAAATTTACACTCACTTTGCAGGCCATTTAAAAAATGTATGTATCCATTTGTCATGTTCATGACATTAGTCTGGACATATAGATATAGCAGAACGGACACGAATGCACTCCGTACAGTATATCGAGGTGCATACATTGCAATTTTTTATCCATGAAATGTATATTTTATTACATGGATAAATACGTAAAAATTGAAAATGAATAAGAAAACTATGGTGTAAAAAATCGGAACAAATTCATGAATCACTAAAAATTATTATGCTAGATAACATCAATTTCCTCCATGGATTTAGCCTAAAAATGAAATTAAAAAGTCAAGATTAAAAGAGAGAATGTAAAATCAAATTTTAAATGTCACTATGTTGTGCTAAAGATTCATATAGCCAGATTTGACATATTAAAAAACAAATTGTTGTTGCATTCTGGAACAGACTCGGCAATTTGTCATTGAACATATCACAAACATCTTTTATTCCCATACTCATGTAATAACAATATATTATAGGTGATTCCAAGTGCTAACCATCATGCAACAATTGAGCTAAGTTAAAATTTACAGTATATCAATTTTCTAAGAAAAAAGAAAAATAAATTATGTCAATAGTATATCGGTTATAATGTATGATGTAAGGTTCTAACTCCAAAGTGAGAAATGTTAATATTAACACGCTTATGTGGTACAGTAGAAGACAACTGAAATTTTTCATCCATCTAATGAATATTGGTATTTGGGTCACCAACACCAAAAATTCATGTATAAGGCAACATTCTCATGGAAAAGTTGATTTTAGGATGGTGGGAGGTTAACATACAATATTGTGCAGTTTTATTACAACAATGAGAATTTGGTGTACTTGGTATGGTATAAATAATGTAGTGCAATATAGATGAGTAAAGTAAATGAATTTTGGGAAATCAACTAAATATTTAAGGCAATACAATTGACTGTATCAATTTATGATCCATATAAATATGTGTATGGTATTAATAATCACAACACCAGGAAGGCCAATTTGTCACGCTTATGAGAAAGCAGAATACTCACGGTTATAACTGTTATGCCAACATGCATTGGTGATTTTTCTCATGGATATTATAACGGTTATAACCGTTATAAATTCTAACGGTAATTCTAATGGTTATAAACGTGACTTCATTGAAGGTACTAACGGTTATAAACGTTATACTATTAAATTTTGTCACGGTTACATATGTTATTTTATTGTATTGACTAACGGTAATAAACGTGAAAAAAATTTCTTTACCCACGGTTAAAAACGTGACATCTTTTTAATTACTCACAGTTTTAAATGTTGTAACTTTCAGAATTATAACGGTTATAAACATTGGATCATCAATTTCCCTAATGGTTACTGCCATTTTACCACAGTAATAACCGTCGTAAACTACACATACAGAAAACTCCCATATTTCAAGTTAAAAATACATAAATAAATATTCAGTACTACAGTAATAACATTATAGCAACAAAGATCATGCAAAACATACCAAATTTAAACTAGCAAACATACCAAATTTAAAATAGCAAACATACCAAATTTAAAATAGCAAAAGTTATACACTGTAAGGACCTGTAACTTCCCCGTGAAGGAAAGAGCGGATACTTTGAGTACAATCCACATCGAAACGCAAATAGAAGAACATTTCATTGTTTATTACAACAATTCATCAGAATACAAGAATATACAGAGTATGAATAAATATTATACACCAGAGAAATATCAGAGATTTAATTACATTACTGCAGCGGAAAAATAATACAATACACAACTGAAAGTAATACACGGATACAGAGCTTTCCGAGTATCGTTCCAACTGTAAACCAGGATCCTGTGAATATAAATCTGCAAAACCAAAACTATTAGCTGCCCGTGTCAAAATAAGGGCACCCAGAGTTTAGGTTAAAACAATAAACTTCAGGTCAGTCATGTGACTAGTGTGAGAGCTAAAACAATTATTAATCTCTATTTTAAAGTTAGATAAATCAAGGGACCACGCCGTAGAACACGGAACGGGTTTCCTCCTAAGAATACCAGTGCATAAAAAACAGCGCAATGCTAAATAAAGAAAAATGAAGCTATTATAAGACCCAGGTCCCATCGCACAATGCAACGCAAGCCGGAGGATTAGGTTTTTACCTTATAATAGCCAAAGAATGCTTGATATGCTAAAAACAAATCATTTAATACTATTATAAGTGCATAGTGTATAAAATAATTTCAATCATAAGTATCAATTATAGACGGCATAAGTGCCCCATACCACTATGTCGCCATACTAGGCTTTACAAATAAAACTGTAAAGTCACGTATTGGAAGCTGGATTTCCATCTGTGAACCGAGGCAAGAGATCGTCCTCTACCGAATTCGAGACAACCTTGCCCATGTCTCAGGCAAGCGCGCAGACAAGCCTTGGATTGTCAGGGCCGGTCCACCGATGTGGATTATTATGCCTGAACACTACATTTACCCGCCCTTTGGGGCGTAAATGATCCAAATGACTCCATTGGCTCCACACATTCACCGATATATCTGAGGCGCCTCGCAACAGCAACAACCACACATGTGAAAATAATATAAATGTCAGGGCTGGTAGGTCACTGACACACGCTAGCCAGAAGGAAACACATGCCCTCCCTGAGGTCCTCTCTCGTTTCTGGTTCACAAACGGGGAGTGAGGCTCGCGAATCAACGCTACACAAAGCTATGCCACACAGGCGGTGCTTTGATCATCAACCAAAAGACTTTGCTTTTCAACAGAAGCCTCGTTTAATTGCCACTTAGGCATGCCACACAGGCAATTCACTCCATGCGGTTGATATCCATCAATATATAACCCCTGAGCTCGTAAGTCTCAGAGAAGGGCGTTAAGCAAGAGAATAAATTCTCCGCCGCCAAACAGATATATATTTAATAGAAATCAATCACACAGAATAAAATCCAATGTCAGAAACACAGTGCATTAACAAGTTCGTTCTGGGTCTGAACGAAACCGGAGGCACCTTGTACCTTGCATATCCATCGATCTCCAAGTACGTCTGGACAATCACCAACTGATTCCCTCCTCTTGGGTGTACGGCCCAATCAAAATCATCAGTAATCACCCAAAGGATGTGAAGACCTCCAGCCTTCGACCACCATCTTCATCCTCGAAACCACGTCGAATCAGTTATTCAGAATGGGATAAACCCGGCCTTTCTGAATAACTCACGTATATAATAAACAAGTGTTACACAAACACAACATATGCCTCATTCCATTTCAGAATATTCTTTTATTCAATTATTCTTATACTTTGGGAAAGGTTCCCATTAATTTTATCAAAGATAAATTCTATAAATTTATTCTTTAATCTTCTTTTGAATATCAATTCAAACTAGTCGGGATTAGCGAGCCACACTGAAGTAATCATTTATTTTATTTCCCAATCCCAACATATTCATCCCATGAAGTAAAAAATGTAATATTTCATATCTAACACCACAGTGTTATCGTTAAATTCAATTACCATTTCACGTTCAAATCTAATTAAAGATTTAACTATCGCCTGGAGCAGAACTGGTGATACTCCATCCTCGATTATTTCAATTTAATTAAAGATTCATTAAAACTCCACTTGGTTTTAATCTTCCCAAAAATCAATATTAATGATTGTTTAATTTGGGAAATCATATCCTGTCTTTAACTGGGTTAAAGAACCAATGTCATTTAAAACACGGTTCACGATAAACCCAAAATCACATTCTAATCCAATTCCAATTTAATCCCATTTAATTGGTACACTTCATTAAATCTAAATAAAAAGATTTAATCATTTTCTCAACTGGGTTTAAGAACAGTGTTAATGAAGACACCATTCACGACAAACCCAAATCCCATTTGATATTAAATACAAGGCTCTGAATAGAAAATATATCGGCTTATATTCAATATCAAATTCTACGACCTCAAATATAGTATTAAAAATAACGATATAAATATATCTTTCAAATTTCCATAACAATATCTGTACAATCACGAAATCCAACATCGAAATATTTCAAAGACAATTTCGATTCAAATCCATTTCCACTTTGTATATTGTAAATTATGGTTATTTTCAAAACCATTTCAAATTCACTTTATATATTTTAAAAATAAATGGGATTATAATTCTGGTTCAAAACTAGTTCATTTCGATAAAAATCTATTTTTATCTTTTCAAATAAGGAATTTTTCATCCCAATTCTTCACAAATCATTTCTTCTGATTTTACACAAATTATTACTATTTTTAATAATTTTATCAAGGCCCGTACAGTTGATTTCCATCAACAGTCATCGCGCTGCACTTACAGCGACCTTTTCCAAATTTGATTTGGACATATTTCCAAATCCAACCATTAGATTTCAAATCTCTAATATTCGTTAGAAAGCTCATTTCGATATGAACCCAATGGTTACGGTTTTAGGAGAATCCGACGGTCAGATCTCCCGTAATATCCATTCGAAGTCAATGGTCGAAATTCGTGAACTGCCACAGCGCGACGCGCTCTATTAAGGCCATTATATATATAATATATATTATATATATTTCGTCGATTTTCTTTCAAAACATATTTTATAAATCGTTTTAAATTTGTTTTCGAAATGATTTCAACTTCATATTCAATTTCTAATCAAAGTTGAACATTCCATATGATTAATCTATAAATGATAATATTTTCAAAACGTTATATTTTGAAATCACTTCCTTTTCTATATTCATTATAAAAATGAATAAAATCGATATAAATATCGTTCACGTCAAAATGGCGCATATCTAACCAACACGGCTTCATACATTTCAATAACTTTGTTATTCTATTCAACAAATGAATATTTTCTTCAACACATGAATATATATTTTATTCGACACATGAATATATATTTTTATTCAACCCATAATTTTCTTTTCTATTCAACACATGAATTTATATTTCTATTCAACACATGAATATTTATTTCTATTCAACACATGAATTTATATTTCTTATTCAACACATGAATATTTATTCAATTCAACACATGAATACTTATTTCTATTCAGCACATGAATATTTATTTTTCTATTTTCCCAATTGGAATGAGGCCCAATCAATTACCATATAACGTTAATTATATGGATTCCCTAGAACACATGTATATAACAGCAACGATAAATCATCAACCATCATCCAGAGTGCACCACACAACTGCATAAGCATTAAATATAAATAATTAACGCTAACACAGTCTGTCAATCCGTCGATTGACATACAACTAAACAATCGGGATTAGTGTACATCAAATCTCATCCCAATACCCGTGTGGGGTTTCAAATCAATAAACACAGATTTTATTTGTGCAGTTGGGCGATGTGTAAAATTTATCGTCCCAATCAATATCAGTCAAATCAGTGTATATAAACAAATCGTCCGATTTGTTTGTCACTATTTATTTTATATACACGTTAAAAATTATATTTTTAACTATAAAATATTTTATTTCATTCCACAACACACAATCAAATTTCACAACACAGCAATCAAACAAACATGTCATCCATGGTCTGTGGACGACGGGTGTCGGGTGCTACTAAACACCGTCTGCATCCTAGTATATATTTCAAACTAGAAATTAAAATAAAAGTGAGGAGTTCTCACCTAGAAGCTAAACCAAACACCGCGACTCTTCATATGTAGAAAATCTTCGCCGTGTTTTATTCATCGCATATATAATCTGAAAATCATATTTTTATCGAATTAAAAGTTATTCCATAACACGACTATTTTATTAATAGTGTACATAGACCAAAAATCCTATTTTTACCTTTCTAAAAATATTTTCATGTCGTACTCTAGTTAAAAATCATATTTTTTTTTACTTACTAAAAATATTTCCTTTATAGATGATAAAAATCATATTTTTACTTCGCTTTCAAGATGATAAAATCTCAACTTTATTCTAAAACCATACTTATAAAAATTAAGTCCTTATCGTTACTTCACATATAAAAGGTCACATTCTTATAATAAAAATCATATTTTTATAATCATAAAAATCGTATCTTTATCTCATGACAATTCAAACCTTTTTATATTTTTAAATCAAACCTTTTTACTTATAGAAATTAAACCTTTTTACTTGTAGTTTTTAAAAGTCTAATCTTTATAGTTTTACTTAAACAAAGATCATATTTTTACTTAAACAAAGATCATATTTTTACTTTCATAAAAATCTGAAAATAACAATGCTTTTTCATTTTAAAACTTAATTAAATAATTAACTAATTTAATTAGGGTTTTAAATTTACCTTAATCACGTTCTAAAACCGTTGCTAATCCCTTTGTCATTGTCTTCCTCCACAACCGATTACCAAACCAGAGCTCCAAACTTAAAACACTCCATCATCGCCACCATGATTGCTCCACCACTGATTAGAGAAGCCAAAGAGCTCCGCCTATGCGCCAGTCACCTCCACCGATAGTTGCGCCGCCTTCGGTGGTCCCCACAGCCACGAATCCGCGTTCGAACGCCCCCTCGTTGAGCTCGAAATTCGAGCTGCTCGTGCCACGGTTCTTGATCAAACCAGTTGGGTTTTGAAGATCGAGGGGTGGGCTGAGTCCTTGAATTCATTGATCGGATTGGGATAAAATGGGGGAGGAAGTTTCGAGCCCCATCCGCCGTTGAACGATGGAAGAGAGGCAACAGGTTTGACCGCAGTGAAATAATGGGTAGGGTTGACTTGGAAAAGCATATATATATTTTATTATTTAATTAATTTATTTCTCTAAAAAGTTGCTTTTCGATTCGAACACCAAATCGGACCCAACGACTGTCGCCCCTAGCTAATTACCCCCATTACGAACACAATGGGATATGTATGGTAAGCCAATTCGGCTGTTACAATCAATTTCCGTTTAAAATTAAATATAAATCAGTATATATTCAATTTGAACGCGCATTTCAATTCACCGGAGCCACATGCTAACTCGAAAAATTCCAGAAAAATTATTTCTAGCTTCGTATTACCGATACGGTCCTAACAAAACTAATTTCATAAAATTCTGAGACTGATCGAAAAATGGCCATTTTTTGGTCGATCGAAATTGACTGAAACTGTTTAAAATACGTTTTGCTTCGCCACGCTCACATATTGCTTTCAAAAATTACGAATTTTTAAACCTAGCAATAACTCAACATCTCGGATCCAACAAAAGTGGTTTCGTCGAAAATAGTGGTCGTTTGCAAAATTTCCATTTTTAAGGGCCAGAATTCCATAGCGACTATTCTGAATTTTCAATTGGGTATAACTTTTGATCCCTGCAATGAAATTTCAATTTTTCGGATTTGTTGGAAAGATATTCTCATTTAGATTCTAATATTTTTGGTTTCGCTAAAATCCGGTTTATTTTGAATCCTGTACATTCATTTGAACTTTGAAATCGAATTTTCAAACTACCGCGCCAATTTCAATTCCTTTTATAATTTAAAATAAATAATTATATTCTAACGACGATCTATATAAATATATACGTTCTACATCTGTTCAAAATAAATTTCTCATAGTTATTATTTAAAGTAATTCATTTTAAATATTCAAAATTCATTAAAATTGCCAAAATAAAAATTTTAAATTGGCACAGATTTCCAGGGTATTACAATCTCCCCCACTTAAAACTTTTCGTCCCCGAAAAGGAACGAAGCCAAAAGTTGTTTAACTAATCAACTCAACTTCCAGTATTTTCCTTACGGTTTAAGTTCTTCAACTTTTCAGTTTCTAAGAACTTTTCAAATTTTTCAAAAATTTGGCTAACACCCTAAATTTCCGAAAAATTTCACCATAACCTCCCCTGCACCGGGGACTTCGAGATATTTCAAATTGCCTCACGTGGCCCTCATCAATCCAAAAAGAAAAAGAAAAGCCAAGCGGCTCATAAAATCATCCAAACCCAATAAATTTGTAAACATGTACCTATTTGTCGGGCAAACAATTTTATTCTTCTGCTCTAGCCTCCTTGCTATGACCTGTTCAATGTAAGTGCATGTATATGAATGCAAATGTGACTAATTTTCAATACAACTCACTATTTGATTCAATTTGGCTAAAGGTTCAACATTTTAATTAATCAACTAATAATCAAACAACATAATCAGCAATCAATTAATTGATTAACGTTTCAAATTCATTATTTTGATACATAGTCAAAAATCACATTTTTGGTGCCAAATCACAACAAGAAGCCCTATCTAGTTTTGGTTCTCACACCAGTCTATGGAAATATATAAATATCACACTTTCGGCACCCGAATATAAATAATGATGATGCGGCCGCATCATCAAAATTATCCCTGGGCGACTAGAGTGTGACTCTATATCCATCCAGTATACTGGAGGCTTTCAATACACGTGGATCAGACGTATATTAAAATCTTTATATACCTGATAGTCCAAATCAATATCAGTAAATATTCAAATACGAATAATTGAATTAAATTTTCAAAACAAAACATGTTTTCAATTTTATTTTAAAAACATCACTCTTCACACTCGTTCTAGGATACTACTGATCCTATCTCCCATTCTCATTGGATATTACTAATCCAATCTCTGATGAATTCTTTCGTTTGGTTCTAACGTGTCTTGTTCTCCGAGCTCTGTAAACCAAAGCTCTGATACCACTGTAAGGACCTGTAACATCCCCGTGAAGGAAAGAGCGTATACTTTGAGTACAAGCCACATCGGAACGCAAACAGAAGAACATTTCATTGTTTATTACAACAATCCATCCGAATACAAGAATATATAGAGTATGAATAAATATTATACACCAGAGAAATATCAGAGATTTAATTACATTACTACAGCGGAAAAATAATACAATACACAACTGAAAGTAATTCACAGATATAGAGATTTCCGAGTATCGTTCCAGCTATAAACCAGGATCCTGTGAATATAAATCTGCAAAACCAAAACTACTAGCTACCCGTGTCAAAATAAGGGCACCCAGAGTTTAGGTTAAAACAATAAACTCCAGGTCAGTCATGTGACTGGCGTGAGAACTAAAACAGTCATTAATCTTTATTTTAAAGTTAGGTAAATCAAGGGACCACGCCGCATAACACGGAACGGGTTTCCTCCCAAGAATACCAGTGCATAAAACAATAGCGCAATGCTAAATAAAGAAAAATGAAGTTGTTATAAGACCCAGGTCCCATCACACAATGCAACGCAAGCCGGAGGATAGGGTTTTACCATATAATAGCCAAAGAATGCTTGATATGCTAAAAACAAATCATTTGATGCTATTATAAGTGAATAGTGTATAAAACAATTTCAATCATAAGTATCAATCATGGACGGCATAAGTGCCCCATACCACTATGTCGCCATACTAGGCTCTACAAATAAAACCGCAAAGTCACGTATTGGAAGCTGGTTTTCCATCTGTGAACCGAGGCAAGGGATCGTCCTCTACCGAATTCGAGACAATCTAGCCCATGTCTCAGGAAAGTGCGCAGATCGTCAGGGCCGGTCCACCAATGTGGACTATTATGCCTGAACACGACGTTTCCCCGCCCTTTGGGGCGTAAATGAGCCAGATGACTCCATCGGCTCCACATAGTCATCGATATATCCGAGGCGCCTCATAACAGCAATAACCACACATGTGAAAATAATATAAATGTCAGGGCTGGTAGGTCACTGACACCACCCTAGCTAGAAGGAAATGCATGCCCTTCTTGAGGTTCTCTACCGTTTCTGGTTCACAACCGGGGTGTGAGGCTCGCGAATCAACGCTACACAAAGCTATGCCACATAGGCGGTGCTTTGATCATCAACCATAAGACTTTGTTTTTCAACAGAAGCCTCGATCAATTGTCACTTAGGCATGCCACATAGGCAATTCATTCCATGCGATTGATATCCATCAATATATAACCCCTGAGCTCGTACGTCTCAGAGAAGGGCGTTAAGAAAGAGAATAAATTCCCCGCCGCCAAACAGATATATATTTAATAGAAATCAATCACATAGAATAAAATCCAATGTCAGACACGCAGTCCATTTACAAGTTCATTCTGGGTCTGAAAGAAACCGGAGGCACCCTGTACCTCGCATATCCATCGATCTCCAAGTACGTCTGGACGATCACCAACTGATTCCGTCCTCTTGGGTGTACATCCCAATCAAGATCATCAGTAATCACCCAAATGATGTGAAGACCTCCGATCTTCGACCACCGTCTTCATCCTCGACACCACGTCGAATCAGTTATTTAGAATGGGATAAACCCGGTCTTTCTGAATAACACGCGTATATAATAAACAAGTGTTACAAAAACACAACATACGCCTCATTCCAGTTCAGAATATTCTTATACTTTGGGAAAGGTTCCCATTAATTTTATCAAAAATAAATTCTTTAAATTTATTCTTTAATCTTCTTTTGAATATCAATTCAAACTAGTCGGGATTAGCGAACCACACCGAAGTAATCATTTATTTTATTTCCCAATACCAACCTATTCATCCCATGAAGTAAAACTGGTAATACTTCATATCTAACACCACGGTGTTATTGGTAAATTCAATTACCATTTCATGTTCAAATCTAATTAAAGATTTAACTATCGCCTGGAGCAAAACTGGTGATACTCCATCCTCGATTATTTCAATCTAATTGAAGATTCATTAAAACTCCACATGGTTTTAATCTTCCCAAAAATCAATATTAATGATTGTTTAACTTGGGAAATCGTATCCTGTCTTTAACTGGGTTAAAGAACAAATGTCATTTAAATCACGGTTCACGATAAACCCAAAATCACATTCAAATCCAATTCCAATGAAATTCCATTTAATTGGTACACTTCATTAAATCTAAATAAAAAGATTTGATATTTTTCTCAACTGGGTTTAAGAACAGTGTTAATGAAGACACCATTCACGACAAACCCAAATCCCATTTGATATTAAATACAAGACTCTGAATAGAAAATATATCGGCTTATATTCAATATCAAATTCTACGACCAACAAATATCGTACTGCAAATAACGATATAAATATATCTTTCAAATTTCCATAACAATATCTGTATAATCACGAAATCCAACATCGAAATATTCCAAAGACAATTTCGATTCAAATCCATTTCCACTTTATATATTGGAAATTTTGGTTATTTTTAAAACCATTTCAAATCCACTTTATTTTTTTAAAAATAAATGGGATTATAATTCTAGTTCAAAACTAGTTCATTTCGATAAAAATCAAATTTTTTCTTTTCAAATATGGAATTTTTCAGCCCAATTCCTCACAAATCATTTCTTCTGATTTTACACAAATTATTACCATTTTTAATAATTTTATCAAGGTCCGTACAGTCGATTTCCATCAACGGCCATCGAACTGCACTTACAGAGACCTTTTCCAAATTTGATTTGGACATATTTCCAAATCCAACCATTAGATTTCAAATCTCTAATATTCTTAGAAAGCTCTTTTCGATACGAACCCAACGGTTCTGGTTTTAGGAGAATTCGATGGTCGGATCTTCCGTAATATCCATTCGAAGTCAATGGTCGAAATTCGCGAACTGCCGCAGCGCAGCGCGTTCTATTCAGGCCATTATATATATAATATATATTATATATATTTCGTCGATTTCCTTTCAAAACGTATTTTTTTAAATTCGTTTTCAAAACGATTTCAACTTCATATTCAATTTATAATCAAACTTGAACATTCCATGTCATTAATCTATAAATGATAATATTTTCAAAACGTTATATTTTGAAATCACTTCCTTTTCTATGTTCATTATAAAAATGAATAAAATCGATATAAATATCGTTCACGTCAAAATGACGCATATCTAACCAATACGGCATTATACATTTCAATAACTTTGTTATTCTATTCAACAAATGAATATTTTCTTTAACACATGAATGTATATTTTTATTCAACACATGAATATATATTTTTATTCAACCCATGAATTTTCTTTTCTATTCAACACATGAATTTATATTTCTATTCAACACATGAATATTTATTTCTATTCAACACATGAATTTATATTTCTTATTCAACACATGAATATTTATTCTATTTAACACATGAATATTTATTTCTATTCAACACATGAATATTTATTTTTCTATTTTCCAAATTGGAATAAGGCCCAATCAATTACCATATAACGTTAATTATATGGATTCCCTACAACACATGTATATAACAGCAACGATAAATCATCAACCATCATCCAGAGTGCACCACACAACTGTATAAGCATTAAATATAAATAATTAACGCTTACACAGTCTGTCAATCCATCGATTGACATACAACTAAACAATCGGGATTAGCGTACGTCAAATCTCATCCCAATACCCGTGTGTGGTTTCAAATCAACAAATACATATTTTACTTGTGCAGTTGGGCAACGTGTAAAATTTATCGTCCCAATCAATATCAGTCAAATCAGTATATATAAACAAATCGTCCGATTTGTTTATTACTATTTATTTTATATACACGTTAAAATTATATTTTTAACTATAAAATATTCTATTTCATTCCACAACACATAATCAAAATTCACAACACAACAATCAAACAAACAAGTCATCCATGTTCTGTGGACGACCGGTGTCGGGTGCTGCTAAACACCGTCTGCATCCTAGTATATATTTCAAACTAGAAATTAAAATAAAAGTGAGGAGTTCTCACCTAGAAGCTAAACCAAACACCGCGACTCTTCATATATAGAAAATCTTCACCGTGTTTTATTCGTCACATATATAATCTGAAAATCATATTTTTATCGAATTAAAAATTATTCCATAACACGACTATTTTATTAACAGTGTACATAGGCCAAAAATTCTATTTTTACCTTTCTAAAAATATTTTCATGTCGTACTCTAGTTAAATATCATTTTTTTTAATTACTAAAAATATTTCCTTTATAGATGATAAAAATCGTATTTTTACTTCGCTTTCAAGATGATAAAAATCTAAACTTTATTCTAAAACCATACTTATAAAAATCAAGTCCTTATCATTACTTCACATATAAAAGGTGACATTCTTATATAACGATATATATAATAAAAATCATATTTTTATAATCATAAAAATCGTATCTTTAACTCATGAAAATTCAAAACTTTTTATATTTTTAGATCAAACCTTTTTACTTATAGAAATTACACCTTTTTCCTTATAGTTTCTAAAAATCAAATCTTTATAGATTTACTTAAACAAAGATCATATTTTTACTTAAACAAAGATCATATTTTTACTTTCATAAAAATCTGAAAATAACAATGCTTTTTCATTTAAAACTTAATTAAATAATTAATTAATTAATTTAATTAGGGTTTTAAATTTACCTTAATCACGTTCTAAAACCGCTGCTAATCCCTTTTCCATTGTCTTCCTCCACAGCCGATTACCAAACTAGAGCTCCAAACTTAAACCATTCCGTCGTCGCCACCATGGTTGCTCCACCGCTGATCAGAGGAGCCAACGAGCTCCCCTATGCACCAGTCGCCTCCACCGAGAGCCGCGCCGCCTTCGGTGGTCCCCACAGTCACGAATCCGCGTTCGAAAGCCCCCTCGTTGAGCTTGAAATTCGAGCTGCTCGTGCCACGGTTCTTGATCAAACCAGTTGGGTTTTGAAGATCGAGGGGTGGGCTGCGACTTTTGTATTTGGAGTCCTTGAATTCATTGATCCGATTGGGATACAACGAGGGAGGAATTTTCGAGCCCCATCCGCCGTTGAACGATGAAGAGAGGCAACGGGTTTGACCGCAGTGAAATAATGGGTAGGGTTGACTTGGAAAAGCATATATATTTTATTATTTAATTAATTTATTTCTCTAAAAAGTTGCTTTTTGATTTGAACACCAAATCGGACCCAACAACTGTCTCCCCTAGCTAATTTCCCCCATTTCGAACACAATGGGATATGTACGGTAAGACAATTCGGCTGTTACAATCAGTTTCCGTTTAAAATTAAATATAAATCAGTATATATTCAATTTGAACGTGCATTTCAATTCACCGGGGACACATACTAACTCGAAAAATTCCAGAAAAATTATTTCTAGCTTCGTATTGCCGATACGGTCTTAACAAAACTAATTTCGTCAAATTCTGAGATTGTTCGAAAAATGGCCATTTTCTGGTTGATCGAAATTGACTAAACTGTTTAAAACATGTTTTACTTCGCCACGCTCACATAATTGCTTTCAAAAAGTACGAATTTTTAAACCTAGCAATAACTCGACATCCCAGATCCAACAAAAGTGGTTTCGTCGAAAACAGTGGTCGTTTGCAAAATTTCCATTTTTAAGGTCCAGAATTCCATAGCGACTATTCTGAATTTTCAATTGGGCATAACTTTTGATTCCCGCTATGAAATTTCAATTTTTCAGATTCGTTGGAAAGATATTCTCAATTAGATTCTAATATTTTTGGTTTTGCTAAAATCCAGTTTATTTTGAATCTTGTACATTCATTTGAACTTTGAAATCGAATTTTCAAACTATCGCGCCATTTTCAATTCCTTTTATAATTTAAAATAAATAATTATATTCTAACGACGATCTATATAAATATATGTGTTCTACATCTATTCAAAATAAATTTCTCTTCGTTATTATTTAAAATTATTCATTTTAAATATTCGAAATTCATTAAAATTGCCAAAATAAAAAATTTAAATTGGCACAGATTCCCGGGTTATTACATACACCGTCATTAACATACATAATAAGTTTTAAAATAAGGTTCAACGTATTTCTTCTAAATTCAGTCTTAACGTACATATCATCTAGCAGATTAACTTCAATCCTACCACTAGTTGCATCCTACCACTAGCCGCACAGCTTTAGTTGTACCTGTAGAAAACCACAATAAAATATCTTGTGAGTAGCAGTTCAAATTCAAAACAAGTACGCCATAAGAAAGTTGAGGCGAGAATCAGTTCAAACTGAACAGATAACATGGAGGAAAAACAACAAAGAGATAAATAATGTGTTGGCTGATCAAATCGTAGTTAAATATGGGCAGGACTTAAATAAAACAATTTAACTTGAAAATTGATTTCAGTTTAGAATGGAGTTCATTCATAAACATGAGTTAGCACCAACCCTTCACTCCTGCATAACCGCCTCCATTAAGTTTTTATAATCGTACATCGATGTGATATGACTCACAATTTATCCAAACCTAAAATTCAAACTTCGAAGACTATAATTTATACAATTATACTTCAGCTGTGTGACAGTGAAATATATACAAAAAGATCACTCAGCATATGAAATCTTAAAACAGGGATTAGCTTATCAACGTAAAATTCATGCACAAACTAAAGGATTCAGTATTTACATGCAAAAGTGATAACACTGATACAAACATATCCTGACATATAAAGAAAATCTACATGATGCTTTTGTCCATGGTATTGAACGGTTACTACACAGACAACGTGAGAAAGCATCCCATTCAGTATTTACATCGTATTATGCTGATTTATTATTACATACACAGTTTAGGCACTACACAGACAACATGAGAAAGCATCCCATTCAAAATGGACGTATTGAATGGATGCATGCCTATCAGAATGAAAATATTGCATGCCATTTTCCAGTTAAAGTGCTTCCTTTTTTTCCATTTGTAATTAGCAACCTTTTGACGGTATAATCTCAGAGCTTGGCCCATGTATATATATATTACAGAGCTTCACTTTGGTTCCAGTATGAGAAATTTATGTACTCTATATATGTTTACTAATCTACATATTCTCGTATGTTGATAGCTAGGAGTCGGTTAGGATCGAGAATAGTTATGTATCTACGACAACAATAGTCCACCGAATCCAATGCGTTTTCTTAAACATTTTGGGAATTAAACGCGTAATATATAAGAAAAAATCTGATGCATGGTTACTTGATTGGCAATTTCATTAATATCTATATAATAAAATTCCCCCCCTAGACAAATCCTTAGACAAACAAGGAGACAAAGAGCGGCTGAGATTTATTCTTAGTTTGGACAAAGGACGGCCTGGATTTGTACACACATCGTTTCATTTATTCTTAGCTTACCAAAATCAGCGCACATCATCCCTTTTATAAGTAAATCTATTTAATCGCTATATATATAAGGAATGACTTATGTATAATTGTTAATTACAGCCAAGTAAAATTAATTGTATATAGTATATACAATTAATTTTTTCATATATGCTTATTTCAGATTTGAAATATTGAATGTTTTGTTAAAATTCATTATCTTACATATGATTCATCCCTTTTATAAGTAAAAGGGATTTAAATTAATTGTATATAGTATATACAATTAATTTTTTCATATATGCTTATTTCAGATTTGAAATATTGAATGTTTTGTTAAAATTCATTATCTTACATATGATTCATATATAGTATATTACCAATTGATATTATAAGTAAAGCTATTTAATCGCTATATATATAAGGAATGACTTATGTATAAATTTAAATTAATTGTATATAGTATATACAATTAATTTTTTCATATATGCTTATTTCAGATTTGAAATATTGAATGTTTTGTTAAAATTCATTATCTTACATATGATTCATATATCATATATAGTATATTACCAATTGATATTATAGATTTAACGCATTTATTAGTTACATATGGTACTCAATCGCTATAAATTTACATAACACCTTCTTTACTCTTCCTTCCACATTCATAGCCTCTCTTTTTTACTCCTCAGTTTTGTTCTCTTCCTAACACATCATGACTAAGGTAATTCTCTTTGTGTAACTTAACTCCTACTTTTTTTACCATCTACTTAGCTCATTTTACATTAAATCTATGCAGTCCAAGCTTTTTCTGCCAACCAAACAGTCTCAATTACCCATTTCAGCAAGAAAACATAAACGTAAAAGCATACGTCTAACTAAACCCCATAATTCAACCAGCTATGAAACCACCACAACTGTGACTAATGTCCCATCTCCTACTGCTCCTCAAGTTCAACCCAACGATTTTCAGAACGAAAATGAAGCTCACGATCTTCCGCCTACTACTCCACAACATACGGATAACGAAGACGAAGCTCATTGGAATGCAGTGGTTTGATACAATTTTTTTTCCACCATTCATACAACTATATGTATCATACGTATTCCTTTACTAACCAATTTCTTTTAAACTGCAGTTTGCGGACTGTGACAGGATCCAGGCAGAGCATCTGGCGTCAAATTTCTTTTTTTTTAATTTATGAAACTGAGAATGTATTCTGCACTAATAAATTACGTTTGTTTCTCATTTGCATTTCCGGTATAAACACCTAGATGTATTTCTCTGTGTACCCATTTCCCTTATGTAACTCTTATACATAAGCAGTATATTGCATAATTTTGTGTTCTACTACACGTTTTTTTTGTTTTTTTTGTGCACCTGCTCATGTTGTCGACTCAGTTTTACTTTATGTTTCTAACTTCCTATGCACACTTTTATGCCTCATGTAAAATATCAACACCAACTCATAAAAAGTAGTGTGAAACTATTTCACCTCCCTGCAACATTTTGCCAAACTTATTTAAGTTTTTAATTAAACCAATTTGTTATAAATATAGCTTCTCCTAGCATATGCATCTGAAACAGAAATGAAAAAAGTATTTTACATAGGCAGGTGGATATGATAATGTAAAATATTGTTCAGTGGAAATTAGGATCAATTGTTTTGGCATGTTTCTTGCTTGGCCACGTGTAATTATAAACTCATAGTTAATGGTTAATAAATGAGGCCTGCAACGACTAATCCTACACATAACTATATTTTCGTCTTATTTCTTGGGTATGCTTTAATAAACTGTGATCAAATAGTTTACATACACAGTTGGATATGATAATGTAAAATATTGTTCAATGGAAATTAGGATCAATTGTTTTGGCATGTTTCTTGCTTGGCCACATGTAATTATAAACTCATAGTTAATGGTTAATAAATGAGGCCTGCAACGACTAATCCTATACATAACTATATTTTCGTCTTATTTCTTTGGTATAATTTCATAAACCTATTGGCACAAAATTAAAAATTGAATTGGATGAAAAACAATTCCTCATTTGAATGTTTTCACCATGGAAAGTAAATTCGGTTTCTTTTATATTTTGGCATTTTTCTTGCTTGGCCACGTGTAATTATAAACTCATAGTTAATGGTTAATAAATGAGGCCTGCAACGACTAATCCTACACATAACTATATTTTCGTCTTATTTCTTTGGTATAATTTTGGCACAAAATTAAGAATTGAATTGGATGAAAAACAATTCCTTATTTGAATGTTTTCACCATGGAAAGTAAATTCGGTTTCTTTTATATTTTTATTTTTCCTTTTTTATACCTGTAACATTTTGCATTCTTCCTTGGAATGAACGTGACTTTGTAATATAAATGGTATTTATTTACGCCGACATCTTTTTCATCTACTATTATAACTACCTAATTATTTTGTCAGTTTCCTTCAACAATCACCTTTACTGAATGTGCATTTTTGGTTTACTTTAAATACTTTGGTATTGTGTCGCTACTGTAATTGCATATTACCATTCGTGTTTCCTGTTCATTTATTTCCATAAATATATTTCCACTTAGGTTTGATTAATTTATAGTTGTAAAAATGGAAAATCGATGCTAATGTATTTATGCTGCCGTTCTTAATTTAAGCACTTGAATTATGCAATCATATATATTAAATTGACATTAATGAAAATGATGTCTAAATCAGATGAATCACAAGTTGAACAACTTTTTTAATATAGTTTGCGATAAATGGCAAGTACAATTAGTTTATCAACTATTGTAATCAACTTCATTTTTATATATATAGTTTACGATAAATGACATGTGTTAAAAAAAGAAATATATCCAACAGCATTTTTTACTAATATAAATATCCTATTATTAATATATTAACATTATATTATACTGTGTAAATATAAAAATCTATTGCCATTTTAACAGTGTCCTACCTAAATAAATTATTATTTATTATACTTGCAGACGTGAGATATTATCATACCAGCAAAGAGCGGTTCAGATATAAAAAAAGTAAAGACATCAAGCGACTGTCAATCAACCAAATAAGCAAACAATAGAAATAATTAGGCATTTTTAAAGAAATAATTAGTTCAATAGGATTTGAGCTTTTACTCTTGCTAGATTTCCATTTTCTAATTTGGATTCCTAAAAATATCATATAACTCCTTAGAAAGTTTTGAAATATTGCTATAATTATTTTCTTTATTTCATATAAACTATGTTTTTTAATGTTATTTGTCTTCTTCACCCATATATAATTTGACCAAGTTGTTGTCGAGCAACTATGTAAAATCATAAATATTTGTTTCTTTGCATATTATTTAACACCATACTTTTGTTTTCAACTTTCAGTATTCCACCAATTAGGAATTGCTATTTATGAATCAACTTGCACTAATTCAGAGTTTGCCTTTTATTACGGTACCTATATTATTATCAGTATATCTTATTTAGCACTTAATAATCTTTTCATTACGTAAATGGATGCAAACATATGATATCACAAGCCTATGAAGCATTAATTACTCAACATCAAATATGAAGTAAAATTGGAGTGTTGTGATCACATTACACTTCACAGGAATGTCTAATTTGCAAGAACAAAAAAAATACTTTATCATTCATATACACATTTAATTGTTTAGAAATATCATTTAACTGTTATGTTATTAATATACTTCAATGCTTTTTGAAATTATTCCACGAAATGTAATAAAATTCTCTCCATGGAGTTTTAGCAAATTGTAAGAGCTAGAAATTTTTATATGATTAATGTCTTCACATAGTGTATTTATGTTAATGTTCAAAAAGATGCATGGAAAGCTTGCAAGCCCAGCAAGCAAAAGGTTTATGAGACAGAGCTATATATCTGTTTACATAATATTTGTGGCACAACGGTCCATACGCGAAGCGCGAGCCGTGATCATGCGTGAAGCGCATGCCATCATCACGCGCAAAGCGCGTGCCTTGATTACGCGCGAAGCGCGTGCCATCATCACGTGCGAAGCGCGTGCCGTTACGCTCTTCGCGCGAAGCGCATGCCGTTACGACCACGCGCGTGCAAACTACAACACCCCGTACTCTATGCTCCCGTGCAAACTACAACACCCCGTACTCTATGCTTCCGTGCAACGCACGGGTTTCCACTCGTGTATCATAAATTTAATATGTATCATAAAGTTATTTGATTAGCTATATGGTCATGCTTGAGGTTGCCCTTTCCGAGGGAGTTGTCCTAAACGACAGGCTTGCTTTCCAAAAGTAAATTGAGATTGTATATCAAATTTCCTAACCCATAATCAATACAAAGTTTTTTCCATTCCAACTTCCTGATATTTATTCTCAATTTTTCAATGGGACCTGCTTTTATCCCAAGCATACCCCATTGTGGACAAAGTGTACCCTGCTTAAAGTTTATATTGAAAAATGATAAACGTACATGGAATTTTAAATAATAAACGAGACACATTTGAATTTTCATGGAAAAGCTTGAACTATATTCATCAAATTATAATAAACTACAGGTGATAGCTTGCTTAGTAATGAGCTTGCATCCTAACTTAAACATTTAATCATAATTTGCATATTGTTATATATTGACAGTGTTCTTCAATCTCAATAACCCTAAAATGGTTAATTTTATTTGAAGATGCGCCGATGACCCGTAGTCGTAGTAAAAAATGTGTCAATAAGGAAAAGGATATTGAAACTGATAAGTGACATTTTAAGTTAACTATCTTGACCTTAAACATCTAACAAAAACATTTGGGCTGACTAGCATGGAACACAAAGGACGGTCAAGAGCAATCATCAGTTAACATACGTAATGATCTACTGAGAAGAAAGGTCACTACCATTTCTATTCTACCACGACTAATTCCTAAACTCACAAATATTCTTCTCAGACCACCAACAACACATAGTCTTTTATTCTAACCTAATATCTATAATCATGCAGTTTTTTTTAACTTCACCATCTTAATTTTTAGTAAACTTCACAATATAGTGACATATTCTGATCAGTTGATTGTTTTAAATTTGGTTTTGTTGCCTTATTTTATAAAATTCATACTCTCAATGCTGCATTGAATTAGGATAATTTGTTTATTCAGTTGACAAAAAAAATCTGCTTGATTAAGACCTTATTTCTTTTTGTGCAATTATAATATTGTTGTGTTGACAATAGATAAATTATAAAGCATCATAAATAAATCTTAATTCCCAAAAAATTGTTCAGATTGCAAAGTATGACAGAATTTTGAAACTTTGATTTTAATGTTTTTCACCAAATCCCTATAAATGAAATCTTTAATTTTGCAGATTTACGGTTATTATCTGTGACTGGGTTAAGATGATGCAGATGCATAATGATTAGAAATCAGATATTGTATAGTTTTAGAATATAAATTATGTTTTCCATTTTCATCATACTCAATAATATCCAATTAAACCAAATACATGCATAGCAATAACCAATAGAAAACTAAAAATAGTGAAATTTCACCAATCCATGGTTTCTATAAAAAAAAAATTTAGGCTTCACTTTTCACCATATGCCATAGTTGTAAATTTCACCAAATGCATAGTGATTTGAATTTTGAAATATAGTTCAAATATGAAAATACTAAGAAACCGTATCATCCCGCAAAATTTTCAAAACTTGGTTGCATTTAACGATCAAACAATCTCTAAAATGGGCAAATGAAGTCCTTATCATGTACTGTCCTGGTAATATAAATAATTTTCTACCATATATTACTTAATAGATTATTGTAAAAGTAATCATTGACATCTTCTAAATTGATTTCAAATAATCCTTTATCAGTAAATCAACAAATGATATATCAGAATACCTTGCATATTTAGTAATTCAATCTTCCTCCATTATTCAATATTCAGTCGGAACTTATATTTCAAAGTTCATTAATCAGATTTCTCATTTGGCAGCTTCTACAGATATAAATTCTCTTTAAAATGTATTTTCTTTCGAAACTCTACCAGAATATGAATTCCAGATCACGGTCAATATAAACCTAAAAATAACAGAGTAAATATAACATATGAATTTACCTACTTTGGAACCTGATAAGGGGCAAACGCCAATCAGCATGTTCAGACTGACCTCTACAGAGCTTTTGGAGTAAACATGAATTTGTATTCTGCGTAATAGCAAAAATTGAATTATGTTCTAAATTTCCCATGGTACATTATATATCAAGGAAATGATTGCCAAAATAACGTAAGCGACAGAACTATATCAAGTAAATGAGTGAAGTGCCAAATTAGTTAATACATAGTAGCCGCCACTATAAATAAAGAGAGAGGACTTAATTATGCAGGGGCTAAAAAAAATAAACTTAAAACAACACACAACTTTGGGTTGAATGATGGGCCTCACTCGTTAGTTAAAGAAAAGTAGGAGGCATGTAGAACTGGCATGCAAACAGAGTCTAATGTTCATTAACCTGTAACCAATTACAATAGGTTATCATTCTTCATGCTCCATTCTGTGAGTTTGCGGCTACTATGAGACAAAAAACGAGCTTGACCTCAATGAATTTGACAACCAAACAAACACAAAAACAATATCCCTAACTCTCTTTTCTGTTTCAAAAATTCTGAACTAATTTCCAGTTACTTCTTCACTAATTTATGCAAAAAATTGAATTTTTATTTTTATATACACACTTTATACTTGGCACCTGAGTTTGAAATTGATCTTGATCTTGCACCGACCAGAACCAAATCAAGATGGCAGAAATATTGGTTCACGGCTGAAATGCTTGACCATCAATTCAAATTAAAAATTCGTTTTGCCGATTCATTTGAAAAGTGAAATTAGTGAGAGCTCTCACTAATTGATCTGTCTTAGCATCACGACATTTTATACTTCGAATCGAACAAATAATTTGTTTTGTTTGTTCACTTCAACAATTTTCTATAAAACTGAAAAACAAAATAATAACATATCCAAT
This sequence comes from Allium sativum, assembly GCA_030737875.1. Taxonomy (NCBI): domain Eukaryota; kingdom Viridiplantae; phylum Streptophyta; class Magnoliopsida; order Asparagales; family Amaryllidaceae; genus Allium; species Allium sativum. The sequence continues at coordinate 120,891,053 of CM060911.1, read as the reverse complement.
ACGCCTAAAATTTAGTCTAACAAAACAAATCAAATATGAAAGTCACAAATTTCCTTAATTGTTTTAAAGAAAACAACATACTCTTTGCCATGGTATACTTGTAAAGGAGTTTTACCTCCAGAATTCTAGAAGACAAAATATTTACAATTTTTTTCTATATGCAGTACTGAATTCTTCAAACTTTCGGTTTTTTGTCGTTTTGTTCACCGGTTCTCTTAAGTAATTAATTATGAATGTTTGTTTGATAAACTAAACAAATCACTATTGGCTGCTTCATGATCTGGTCAAAGAGGAATTTTGAAGTCAATGAAACATTGTTTGCTATCCTCTAACCATATCATCTCACAGCAAAAAATAAAGGTAATATAAACGATAAAACTGCGTTATAGTTTTGAACGTATCCTTAATTATCTGTTCGTAAATGCTTGCATTGCTTAGTCAGATAACCGAGACAATAGCTCTGTCAACCTTTAGCTTAACAAATTAATACCATCATCTCAAGAGTATGTGCACACCATTTAACCAGTATATGGGAGTATGATAAATTAAAACCTTTTGATATGTCTGTACACACAACGGCCTGGCCTAGGGGGTAACCTACTGGGCTGAGGGAAAAAGAAGGTGACTGAGTCTGTGAAGGCAAGGAGATTTGGCCGAGTCTGTGAAGAAGTAAAGGGAAAAAGAAGGCGATTGAGTGTAGGAACCCCAGTCCTCTACAGTTTCGCCTATAATTCACGCGACCAAAAGCAGCAAATGCTACTTATATACACATAATGCTTGCGGTGCTATACAATCACACATGAAAACCCATCAAAATGAACAGGACAATACATATAGCTCTACAAAATAAAACACCCTCACAAGCAGGGACGGAGGGAAGTTAGAGCTGGTGAGGTCACGTGATCTCACCAAAGATGCAACTTACAGTTAAAAAAGAAAAAGAAAAAAACACTCAGTAAACAAAATGCAGAGGAGGACAAAAAAAGAAAAAAGTAAAACCGCGTTTCTTTTCTAATCTTCCGCCTGCTTCCATTCAACTTCGGCCTCACTTCTGCGTCTTTTCCACAATTATTCTTCATCACAATCTACAGTAATCAGCTAACCCTATTTATAATTTCTGCCAATTTAAATTTAGTTTTTTAGGGTTTTGCAACATTAAACCTGATAATATACTTTTGGATGAGTCCTTTGTCCCCAAGGTGGCAGATTTGGAATTGACAAAGCTATATAATCGTGACTTTAGCAGAGTTCTGACGACTACTATGAGGGGGATGATAGGTTATCCTGCACCTGAATGGATATCGAGGTCTAAAATAATGCCTAAAGTGGATGTTTATAGCTATGGGATGATGTTATTTGAAATAATATCAGGTAAACGGAACAGGGAGAACAACGATGCAGTAGACGAATCCTACTACTATCCTTCATGGGCTGCCAATCAGAAGATAGATAAGTAAGCAACTCTAGATGTTATATTTTATTTGCAAAAAAAAAAATTCGGGGGCTATCGCTCCCGACCCCCCACACATTATCATGTTGTGACCTCACCAACAATGATTTCTGACTTCGCCACTGCTCACAAGTCGCAACCTTCATAAAGTCCAATTGCTCTTACATGTCCCCGCATATTCACTCACACTTGAACATTATAATTGCACACCTAATGAATGATGACATATTGAGAAGGCATAACAATGTAGAGCTAAAAATCAATAGTAAAAAATAGTACAAAATTGGAAGGAAAAAATGACTATGGTATTTAGTTAATCATGATTTAGGACCAAATTAATGCTTTGGCAAATTTTCAGTGAATAATTATAGAATTTTTTATGAAATAATTGCAGAAATATCTGGATTTTTTTGGATGTAATTGCATAAATATCCATAATTATTTACTGAATAGTTGCATAAGTAACTTGATCCTAAGACTTTTTTTTTTTTTTTTTTTTTGATAAAGGCCTTTGGTGTATTTTACAACTTATATAAACTTGAGCTAAACCACCCGTTAAATAATGTAGTGCAATCGAAGGAGAGACAAAATAATATCACTCAAAGAGATATTTTTGGCTAAAATTCAAGGAAAACTCAAGCGTAGTAAAACCAAAGTACATTAACATATCAGTACGTGAAAGTAAAGTGTACAAATCTTCCATTCGACTTTCTGTATATGCCATTGCAAATTGCGTGAGCCAAGATACTAGATAAACAACTATAGTGCAGTATATACATCATCACGAAGGCCATACATAATACATTTACTGTGTTTGTGACGTACATGCCTTCAACTGTTCTCAGAGCAATAAAAATATGTTTTGGCATTAGGAAGCACATTTACAGTTATTTGTGACATCATATTTATTGATGAATTACTACCTTTCGAAAATGTAGTCATATCTAATAACTTTGAGGTGTATTTTGGTTAACTTTTTTTGTTAGATAAATTGTCTACCCTTCGTTTCTTCGAGTGCTGAAACTTTTCAGAAATAACATTTGTATAAGTTTATGAATTCTTGAAAAACTACTGTATGGGATCAATATGGTTGTTTAGCTCAAAGTTTAACAGCAATTTTGTAGCAGTGGATGAATTCTTTATTCTTAATACTGGTTAATAGAAGAATGTGCATTCGTAGAATCTGTAGTGGTTGTAGTGCTTAATCTGATATATCCGTCAGCACAAATAGAAAAATGCATATGGAATATGTGGCCATGTGGTTGATTTAAGGGCGGTTTAACTGCTAACTGAGCCTTGAATTAAATTGGTAAGCAAAATATCAAATCTTTGCTATGGAAGTACCAATTTTCGGTGTTGCTTATACCTGATTTATGGTTCAATCAAAGACTAAATAAATAAGGAAATGATTTCTGATCACAGGGACCATCGTCGGAGCCTACATATTTGAGGTGTATAAACTAATTAAATTTTAAATGTTATTAAAAGTCAAATATCCGATTTTATAAGGCGGATTAACTTATTAAAGTTGTGTATTATAATAAAATTTAGCTATTCCAAACAAATTGGTAAGAAAATGGTAACATCACCGTGAATTCATAATCGTTCAGTTGCATTACGGCTGTGTGTTATAGTAATCTTAAAATGCATAGATGATAAAGGATTATAAATGCTTAAATCAATATTACCACTACAAGCGGTTCTCAGTTTGTCAGCATTTATTGTGTACAGCTGGTATTTTTGACAGTAGGCCATCCAAAAATGGAAGAGCTACACCATTCCAACTCATATATAAAGATCATATAAGGAAGCAATACATGTTGGTGGGTTTACTTTCCAACAGTACATAACTAAGATACAATGTATATGATATTGAACTGAAAAATACAAAAATTTCCTGAACTTTATATTTTCTACATGTTTGTTGAAAATATCATACCATGACATTCCAGTTCAGCATTTTAGGATGAGTTTTGTGAGTCTCATTCCAAGCATGGAAGTAATACATGAATTTCCAAAAATGTTAACAAACCAAATTAAGTAATATCCTTAATTAATTGTTAACTTAAATGCTTTTCTAACATGATTAATTCATTCTTATTCATTATCACTTAGGGAAGTCTCGACAAAAACTCTACAAATCAGAATTACCATATTCTTCAAATTATGAAAATTTTAGGGCAAATATAATTACTTATTTATAATAATTAGGACATGAAGTAAACACTATCACCTTTTTAGGAAATACATATAATACCTGTTTTAACTTGGAAATACATATAAATCAGAATTCTCCTCAGTGTACGGTAATATTGTACATTCTACTCCAACCTTGTATTTTCTTCTCAATTTGCCCATTATCTCCCTATTAATTATTCCTGCCTTCCACACTCAACCTTTCTTCTTCCCTCAGGATTGTATCATTTTGTTTTAATCATCATGCATAAAATGTAAACAAATTAGAATACCATCTTCCATCTTCTATTGTTCAGAAAATAAATATTTGTTATCTGAAAATCAAATCTTACTGTAAATTCAAAACTTTGCAACCTTCCCTAAATCACAGTAAATAAAAATAACCATCTTCGCTACTTATTTGCGTCACAATGCATTAGCACATGCAATGTTCATGCCAACCCCGCTCACAGCAAAACAAGAGAAGAATAAAACAAAAACCAAAATCAGATCAAGACCAAAACATCAAAAGCAATGGACAATTGCATAGGAAAAACATGAGCAAGAGTCAAAAACAAATGCATAAACAATGAAAACCTAATCTACCTTGGCTACAGAAGAACCGATTCCAACAACAGATTAATCGTGTTCTATAAGCATACCAATTATGTAAGGGCCAGTCGTTTTCTTCAAGCAGACCGATTCCAACAACAGACGAGACGAGATCCAAATTTAGCAGCAGCCGATTTGGGAGAAGGAAAATCTAATCGTTTTCTACAAGGATTGAAAAGGGTTTTGTTTGATTTGGAAGCGTCGTAAACTCCATAATAGGGAAATGACTATTAACCATTGGAACGTAACATTACGGTAATAACCGTTATATTTTTATAACAATAAAAACCGTGACAATCACCAGCGAAATAAGTGTGATAAACGAGCCTGTTTGATATAGTGAATATGGTACAATATAGATTACTAATCAAAATGAATTTTAGAAAATTAAATAAATAATTTAAGACAATACAATTGATTCTACCAATTTCTATATAAATATGCACTATTATTAAGATATATACCAAATATGAATAGTTCGAGTAAAAATTTGAAGCAGCAAACATCAGACAACAATTAGCAGTATAGATTACAAATCAAAATCAATTTTAGGAAATTAAATAAATAATTTAAGACAATACAATTGATTTTACCAGTTTCTGTATAAACATGCACTACTAATAAGATATTATACCAAATACGAATAGTCCAGTAAAAATTTGAAGCAGCAAACGTCAAACAACAATTAAAAAAGAATAACTACAAATCATTTACACAACATAATGCCAACTACAAATCATTAGTACTATGTAGGTGGTATCTTTTAGGATAAAGTAGTAAATATGGGCAATTTCCTTTTAGGATAAAGTAGTAAAGATTTTTAAAAAAAAGTAAATATGGGCAATTTGAGAATTATTATATAGATTATAAAAATAAATGGCATAACTAAGGAAACCCTATAAAGAAAATTAGCAGAAAATACATCATAATGATAATATCCACAACCAACGAATAACTTTTGTTACTATGTATACTCAGGTTTGTTTAACTAATTTTCTTACCGTTTGAAATTTTAAGTAAAAATAAATGGAAAGTTTGGTGCAACAATTTGTGATATATGGCATATTCAAAAAAAATATTTGATCTGCAATTATATGGCATGAAAGCAGATTATACAACATACAAAGTAATATAAGCACACTGATGCTATTTTTACTAATTGCATTTGCATTTATTTGGTATTATACCATTGATATGAATGTATTTTTTTCATTGCTTTCCCTTTATTGAATTTACTATATGGTTAGTAGGCTATGCATTATATGGTATATTTGTAGACAAATTGGTTGAGGTACATATTTGTACTAATATGGTTTTGAATTAACTAATATATTTCATCAGGATATTGATTTTGCAATTATACATCATAAAAGAAAATTATATAATATACCAAAAATCTATATGAACACAATAAGAGTATATTATATGTAATACGATTAAAAATTCGAAAAATGGATGTTGTATGTCTTGTTGAACACGAACTTTTTGATTGGATATTTCAGCTATGGTAACTTCTTTAATCATCCAATTTTGAAAACGAAATTTTCCTCTATGGAACTTGGATGCAATCGTATGAAATTAAAAAATATTATATGAAATCAATTACTTCTCTGACAGAATCAAAACATTTGAAAATGCTTAAAAAGCATGGAATCTAGTTAACATATTGATTTCGAAATAAATTGAATCTTTACTTAAAAGGCGTTAGCGTCTTGCGTTAACGTCTTTTAGAAATTCCTAATTAAGAGCCAACTTCCTTAACATTCCAAAAGTTATAATGAACCATAAATTGATATAAAATATGACAAATTGATAGGTAAGTAGACAGTAGTAAATATGGACAATTTCCTTTTAGGATAAAGTAGTACAGATTTTTTAAAAAGTAAATATGGACAATTTGGGTATTTTACAGTTGGACCAATTATTAATCATTAAAGATTAGTGAGAATTATTATATAGATAGATATGGATGGTTGTACATGCATGAAATAGTTGGTACAATCACAAATATGGAGTGACGTTTAAACGGGAAATATAGTGCAAAAAGTAAGTGTTACAATTTACAACAAATAAATGGATAAAATAAATAGAACAATGACGGTGCAATTAAAATAAAAAATGATAAAGCAATAATGCATGAATTTGTTTAGTCGATGTTTTTTTTAATTATTATTTAAGCATGAAGGAGATATTTTGAATTTGTAAAGAATTTTGGCTGTCAAATCTTATTTTTAAGCGTCAATATATATTTTGAAATTGTAAAAAAGTTTAATTGTTAGATCATACTTTTGAAAGATTAATACATGTAAAGAGACATGTTTGGTAGTTCCCGTTGACAATAAAAAAAAGTAAAACACCAAAGATATTTCAGCTATTAATAAAGATGATTAACACATTCAACAAAAAATAATTTGCATAAATATTTAGTCATATTTTGTAGTGAAATTATGTGCAACTAATTTAAAATTTATTTTTAAGTTTCAATGTCTAATTTTTCTGTTCGTTTAAACTTTATTTATATTTTTAATTAATATTGATGTTTATTTGTTTAAATGATAAGCATGGAGGAATATTTTGAATTTGTAAAAAGTTTAGCGATTAGATCATAATTTAAACTTGAAAAGATATTTTAAAATTGTAAAAAAGAATTAACTATTTGATTCTATGAAATAGAGAGATTTATTAACATAGACAAGGGGCATTTTCCATGTTAAAAAAAAAAAAAAAAAGTTTCTTTCACCAAAGGTATACAACTATTAATGAAGATTACTGTGAGGACTTATGCATTAACCTATCATAAAAACCAATTAGCAACATCGTTTCAAATTAATTAAAAAAAAAAAAAAAATTCTTTTTTTCTTTCTTTTCCCTTAAAAAGTTTTTAGTCATCCTGCCATGATATTATGAGTAGCATCATCCTATGCATTTTTCATCATTTTATTCACTTGTTATTCCTACATCGTCGTAGCAAATCAAGTTTTGCCCTTTAAAATTATAAGCAATATGGATGATCTAACAAATTGTCTGTTAAATATTCTGAAGGTATCCGAATTTTGCGAAAATGTTCCATATGATAGAAAATTAACACAATAGATTAACTCAAGTCAATAGTCATAACCAGACTTATCTCCCAACAACTTTACACAAAAGAAATATAACATGATTATTGTTCGTTTTTCCAACCTTTGAAGTCTATGATCAAAACACCAGCATAAAGCATTTGTTGGTTTCAGTCCCTGAAAACTTTGCTACTTCCTATAAACACCCACTCCTAGCTTCATGGTTATGGAAAGAACGAACGCAGTGAAGCCGAAAAGAAAAATCCCGCTGCGAAGAAGCACTCCAAAAGCTGTGGCAGCTGGTGGTTGACGGCTCATTAATTTGCCCACCGCCCCATTTGTATAGGCATAGATGAAGCTTACTTCTCCATCCTTTGTCAAGGTCCACTTTTCTGGGTGTTCTGTTACTGAAATACCACGTATATGGATCATACCAGCTGAAACACGAATAGAGGAGCTATCACTACTCAACATCTGAATGCCTTTGCCTTTACACGAATCAACAGCAGCCATTGAAGGTGGTGCAGAAATCGAGCCCAGCATGCCCACAACATGCTTTTTAAATGACTTGTTCCAGCCTTCATTTGTTTCCACATCTAAACAGACAATTTAGTTTCAGTTTAGTTCCGTCGGCACTAATTTCCGTATAAATTGCCACTAATTTTTCTATCAATGCAAAGACGTAAGGCAAATTTTTTTTCTTTTAAAAAAAAGAAAGAAAGAAAGAAACTAGACTGTCTGTCCTAGCCGCAATCATGTCTTTCTTACTTGTGTTCTCCAACGGATTGGCAGCATCTGTGAGTTTTGTAGATGGAGTACCAATTTCCATATTTGTGCCAGGAGTCTCTATGTATTCCTCCTTGCCCGTAGGGCAGTTGCTGCCTTCAACCTGCAATTTTGTTGACATTTGGTGGAATAAATGTTACAGAGGCATTTTTTTAAGCAATCGATAATACGAAATTACCTCTGAAATGATATTAGCATTATTAATGTCTGATTGGTCAGCTTTTATAGGATCAAATCCTTGTTCCGTTGCATCAAAGTAAGCCATCAAATCATCCACCAAATCAAAATCAGTAATGGCAGGCTTGAATCCGCTTATATCTGTATAGTTATCTTCTGTAAACTGAATATCATTGCTAGGTGCATCGTAAAACATGATATCGCCTTCAGGATAATTACCATCTGCAGGATTAAGATAATCATAAGCCTCCATACTTTGTAGTCCTTCGGTAGCCATTGTCACATTAGAATTATTGAAAATTTCGGTGTCTTCTACTTCTAGAGAGGTATTAGTATTATTTGCATGGTTTGATCTGATGCGATCGTCTAAAAAGTTGCTGGTACAATATCCATTTGCATTTGCATAAACATCGTTTAGCTCCAGATATCCATCGTTCTTGCCTGATGCAATGCTAGAGTTTCTTGCTGTGTTGCCATCAGTACAAACGGCAATTTCTTGAAAATTTTCATCTATATCATTTGGCTTATCAAAATCAATTAAATCCTCCAGTGTAAAGGAAATATCATATGCATGACTATCACAAACTTGCTCATCAGACAGGTCTGAGACCAGGTTGTCTACAAGTTGATATTCAGTTGGTTCATCTGCATGCCTTTGACAATCTTTTGAGTTTGTTGATTCATTGTTGTCTTGATGATTTGCCAGTATTTGGTTCTAGAAAGAGAATAAAATAAAACGTTACACTCATCAAGTGAAATGCAGAGATAAATAGAATGAAACTCATTTCAGCCCTTGATTCTTTCAAAGGACAACAGTAATACAACGAAACATAATTTTATAGGTGAACAGAAGAAAATACACATATATAATATAAAGATTACTGATCTGTTCAACAAAAAAAGAAGAAGAGCAGCTGCAAACGTGTTTATACCATTGGGACCAATATAAAATAAATAAAAAGAAGATTTAGCATATAATTTTTATCTCTCCACTCCATTTAACACCAAAGTTTTTGAGTGCATAATAATGGCTTTGCTAACAGGGGAAAGATGGTTAAGATGTATGTTGTTATCAGTTGTGGTGCATTATGCATTGCATACGAAAAAAACAGGGTAAAAAGGGATTTTTTTTGACGTAAGATGGAAGAAGACAATCATATAAAAATAAAAAATTGTGCAAGCAAAGATATATGCATTTATTAAGTTAACAGTTTATAACCAGTGTGACTGAAAAAAGATTCATGTCAAAGCAAAAAAAAAAAAATCATTCGTATTTCTTCATTTGTCAATAGTTAGCAGATATGATAATTATCCAATATATACTCGTATCTGTGGATGTGCATATTCGAAAATGATTTAAAATGAGGATGCAGATATGACACTATCGGCATCTAAAAATATCCTACCACAGAAATACTCCACATGTACATATATATCAACATAACTTGAATGAGCTTGCAAATATAATGTTAGAACTCAAGGTCAAAGATTTTGGATTCCGGTTGCATTTCGATCATTTAAGATTTCTGATGCTCGTCAGTTTCGGTTCACTATCAGTTTTGAACCGATACTTTATTCTATAAAACTAGTTTACTAAATATTCAAAAATATGAATATTGGATAACAAGACATGCATTATACAGGGTTACATTTTCTTTATTTTAAGCTTATATAATTTCAATTTGTTTTTGATTTCGAACAGAATTCCCAATTTTGATGACTTGTTTTATTCTACTCATAACTACATTGATATTGTTGAATTTATTAGAATGAAAATTATACTGTATTTTTTAAATGACAAAGAAGATAAACAACCACTGTTGATAGATAACAAATATATAGAACAACGCCAATAAATGTTGAACTATTGAGTAATTTACCACTGTTTTCAACCTTGTTCGTAATTTATTTGTTTGTGAAATTAAACCTTGGATTTTGAATATCCAGATAAAAGCAAACTTTGAATTTCATGTAAGTCTTAATGTTTTCAAGCCTTTCCTAACTAGAACTGGAATTTTGGTATGATATTGTTTCGACCCCTACCATAATACAGGATGGAATGTTTGAAATTTCAGTGTTCCGGCTGAAACCTCAAGGCTTGAACTATACATCACAAACTAATATCCCAATGTCTAAAAAGTCCAATCAGAAATGCACGCTCTTTTAGCATATGTAAGTACCAAGTTAATGACTCGTGTAAGATTGTTTTTCATCATAGAATAGGACATCATCATATGATCATACTGTAACACTAACTAGGATTCTGTAGCAAATTCACACATAGAACATTAAAACTGTCACCACAGGCATATTATGTAATTTTTTATTTGTTTGATGGATCATTCAACCTTTGATTTTAAAGTTATATCATGTTCAATGCACTTCTAATTATTAAAAATACATGCACCACTTCGATATTCAAGAGTTAGAGGTCAAGCTCAAGTAAATTCACGCTCTAGAAACATTTGTATATATGCTCTTTCCTATGTGGATTAAGCAACGCAACTACTCTGAAATTGTACCATGACTCTATAATCAAGTAATAATATGAAAATATTATTAACAGTTACATGAAAAATAATAATCAACCACAACGAAGAAGAAATGCAATTTGAAATAAGGACATTCGAAGACAGTGTTGATAATAAGATCAAGTAATGGACAGAACTGACATTTAAAAAATAATTTTGATGTGCCTGCATTAAGAATCATGCAACTTCTCAGAAGCATGCCAATTAATAATATCAAAACCACCATTAAAACTAGTACCCACTAACTTATCTATTAGGAAATTAACAAACTCCTATCAATGACAAAGTTGGCATAAGGAAAGAAGAGCACATACCTGCAGGTCAACATCAAGTTCAGCATGGTACTGTTCATTAGTGAGACACATTAATGCTGCTTCATGACCATTACCATGGCTTTCTGTACATTCTGGAGTTCTATTATCTTGAATATCCTCCCATTCTTCCGCAATAAACGGTGCACCATACTGAGCACCATTTTGTGGTCCAGAACCATGCTTTTGAAAGATTCTACAAACAACAAAGGAATCCTTTCCACCAAGGAGCCACGATATAATACATTAGTTCAACTGAGTCACTGCTAATTATAGCACAACCAAATTCAAAACAACACCAGACAAGCTATTTGAATAGTTGTACATAAGAAAATGAAATGATGTAAAAGTTCTCATGATATATCATAAGCAGCACTTTAATTTTTTTAAATAAAATTTTGCACTTAAGTATGGAATGCTATTATGTTACGTAGTAACATCAAGGTCAAAGGTCATAAACTCAAATGTTATATAACCAATAAGAGATTACATAACTCTGTCTAAGAGCATATTAGTATACAACATTCTTACATGAGCTTTAAAACTTGTCTTTTATATTTCACTAAAAAGTCCATTTTTTTTACCTCATGCTATATCTAGAGTGAAACAAAACAATTGTCTGGTTTACAATGCTGTCGTCAATTTAACTATGTACCAAAGACCAAGTCCACTTGCATAAATGCCCTAAAAACCAAAAATGATATTTCACCTGAGGATGCACAAGAGTACCATTTTCACATGAGCTAGTAGCATCAGTCTCCGAATTCTCCAATCTATACTCATGCATGACCCAGTTAGTTCTCTTCCCTTTTGGCGCTCGCCCTTCATGAAAAACAAGCGTCTTCTTCATCCCAACCACAGCATTGGAATACGTATTCCTTACAACACGATCCTTTCCCGTAGTTTTCCAGTATCCTTCCGTGGTGCCCCTGCTTGTCCGCATCCTATTACAATCCCTCCGATCCAAGGGACTGAAAAAGTACCATTCAATATCACGGGTTTGCAATTTCGAAAGAGAAGGCAACTCCCATGGCTCCTTCTTATACAGATCGATCTCTGCAATCGCGTCTACGCGCAGAGGCAGACCAGATATCTTGCGCTTCAAATAATAGCTCACCAGCTCTTCATCTGTTGGATGAAATCGAAATCCTGGCGCTAATCGGGTTGAACCAGATGATGATTCGCAAGGGATCATCGAATTTTAACGGATATCAGAATGCTTGTGTGTATCGAAGAAAATAAGAGGAAAGGGAAAAGTAAGGTGTGCGTGTTTGATATGGCGTCTTCGAAGCAGAAGCAAAGCAGATCAGGCAGGGTATTTAACATCCAAATTGTAAGAATAGAGCGGGTCTCGTGGACTAGGGTTCAAATCAACTCGTGGAAAATTCTTTGTATCCGTGTAGCACAAGCTAGGTAAAAAAAATTTTATAAAGACAAATTATTTAAAAAAATTAATCACAAGGTGAAACACCCCACCTCCGTTAAGGTCACTCACAAAGAGAATGTTTTAACTTCGACGGAGCATTATAGGTAAAAGACACAGATAATTTACGAGACAGATGTATATATATAAGCAGCGAAAAATAAAACTAACTTTATTTTCAAACATGGTTCATAACAAAATATTACAGCAAACTGTTTCAAACCAACTTCAAACCATTATTAATTTATGTCTTGATTATTATATAAAGAAGCATAAAACATAAATAAAACTGCACAAATCCCCAAGTCTAGTGTGTCCAAAGCCATAACCAAAGATAATAGGTTTCAAGCCGTACATCACAGAGTCTTCAAGCTTGGAAATATGAACGGTCCAAATTAAACTGAGTTATTCCCTCTCCGGCTACCTGAGGGAGGGGTGGGGGGGGGGGGGAGGGAGGGAACGGAAGAAAAGAAGACGAAAGGAAAAAGGGGTCAAACATAAGTCTGAGTAAGTCTAGTGACCTTTCAGTGTGTGAATAAGGAAAAGGGTCATGATAGGAATAAACTGAAAATATGACAGTACCGGAACAATAAACTAACATAAAACTATATAAGAAAGGATAAACCGAATATACATCGCACCAATGTTTAATTCTTCTGCACCTATTTATACTTGTCCAACTAGCACCACGTGTTCATGGTGAAATGATCCCCTTATATCGATTGGCTCCTACTCGCATGCGTTTATCACGTGTGTCATTCGGCCCCCTCGCTTGACTGTAGATACCTGTGCTGGTCCCACCACGGGGTGTATCAAATCCTATGATGGCAACCCGACACGATTCAAGATGCACAGTGTATAACTATTGATGCTCAGTGTCTGCTTTTTCCACTTCAGAGTACGTGCATGCCCGTGCTCCGTCGGAACATACACTGATGCACCACCGCCGATGTTTTTGACCGCTTATAACCAGCCCAGTAATCTTGCCCAACCTTGCCTAGTTCAGGGTCCCACGATACATCTACGTGGGTTACTGCTGAAATGGGTCCCCGTTACTAGGGTTTTCCAGCCAACATGTTAAATTGGTTAAGTGCCCAAATTTACCTAACCCCACCTATCAGTTTAGCTAACATGTTGAATTAGTTAAGTGTTTTCTTAATTGATCAACCCTACCACTCTTGACTTAGCTTTATTAGAGCACCAACCACTCATATTAGACAGGTATTGTTGTGGTCACTGGATGTGCTGGTTGGTTCCGGGCAGTTTTACACCACAACTCAGTCTAACCACGGGTCCTCTTTGGCTCAATGCACTAGCCACCCACATTAGACAGGTATTGTTGTGGCCACTGGATGTGCCGGTCGGTTCCGAACAGTTTTACACCACAACTCAGTCTAACATCTGGTTAGGCATATTCATCTTTTCTAAATTTATATATTTATCCTTCTATGCTTATATGTAAATTTGTCAACAACTTATTGTCATGACCCACTTTCTTTCTAAATCAAATTCATAATTTTTGGTAAGTAAATTATACCATTCCAATGTCATACCATTTACATGGTTATGAGCCAAATATGTTAATTATGTATAATTCTCATGTTTTCTCCAACGTTACCCCCGTTGTACGTTCGCAAAATTACATAGGTTGTTGGGCTCGACATTTTAGCCTAACTAATAAACTAAAAGGGGAACTTGCAACATTCCAACATCATACAAAAGTATGGATCTAACTACAGATGTGTCATATGAACTTGGCATAATGTACTTTCAATTATGAATTTGCAAACTAGATCTATGCAGCATGAATCAGAAAATAATAGTTTTACATAAAACTACCGAAATTTAATTAGACATGTAATAGTGAACTTGCATAGGGGTTGAATCATGCTAACATGGATCTAACATAGAGGCATATGGATCTAACATATAGAGTGTAGATCTAAACATATAGGTTTACATAATCATGTTTTTAACCTATAAATTTACATGTATTCATAACATGATAGCATCACTTAACTTGCATAAACATGGCAAAATTTCTAAATTAACATACAACATATAAATGTCATCACAAGTTCGTAGATCTGAACATGTATGCATAATGGATCTAAACAATTAGGCATAAATGACATGACTTAGCCTAAAACTTGTATGTGTCATAATATCACCAAACGTACATATGATAATTTCATTTCCAAATTCCTATACAACATAATGTGTTTATTCACCAATTTCCATATAACATGATAGGTTTGATAGACCACGATAGTTCATAGGCATATATGATAGAATAGACATGAATAAACATAAATCAGCATCACATACAACTTGATACAATTCTATTTTACAATCCATTACAAACCATGTCTTTAATTCATTCACATCTGAAAGATAACTACACTTACAAATAAAAAAGGAATTCTTGAGTTCTGGGATCTATATTCTGAAATTGAATTGCTCACCTTTGATGTTGCTCGTTGAATTTTCTTAGTTGAATTAGTTTAGATTTAATTTTGATGTAGCTTCAATCTTGCTTTTGAGTTGAAAGAGACGACGGCTATTCTAGGTTCACCATTGACGGCATGGCGGCTCTTGGTATGAATATTAGTGATTTAGGGTTGAGAGTTAGGTTGCTTTTATAGAGGTTTAATTAATTTAGAGTCGTCAGATTAACCCTAGAAATAATCAAGACCATTCAGTCAAGATAGGATAACACCTCAACCCTAATGACTCAGTAGGGAGTCAGAAATCATCATCCTTTCAGATTTGCCCCGGGGGGGGGAGGGGGGGAGGGTAGGTCGACACTAGGGTCGACCTCCTGGTCGACCTGGGCTGGGCGGGAATTTTTCTTGCCCTGCCCTCTTCTGAGTTTAAATTTGAATTTTTGAAACTTCTGAAGGTCATAACTTCTTCATACGAAGTAAAATTCACGTAAAATCGGACTCTCTTAACCAGAATTCCGAGACGAATGCAATGGCGTAATCTGTTTCCCTTAATTCTCACATTTAAAATTAATTATTCTTTAATTCGTTACTTTAAGGTTTATCGAAAACACGGGGTATTACATTCTCCCCTCCTTAAAGCATTTCGTCCCCGAAATCTTCAAGTCAAGAAGAACATATATCCTTCCATCCAATTGTCCATCTACTCAACCATCAAACAAAGGCGTCCATTGTCCTTAAAAGACTTCTAATTCTTCATGATCATATGCATAGTGTGTGTACATGTCCTTATCTAATGTAAAATCAGGCGGTCTACTGATTCAGTTGATCTCCTTAATGCAAGTCATGTCGGTGTCATGTGTCCATAATGTATGCAATCTCGCCTAATCATACTTTCTATATGAGTGCACAATCATTCATACAAATGCAACATTCACATGATAACACATCAAGTTTCAGTCATATATAAGTACATATATGCATGTGCAATATGAAAGTGACTGAGCCGATCTAATACCTAAAGTGTGTGTATATGCATCCATGAGCAACCACTAGCAATCACTTGCAACCGCTTGCAACCATCAATCATAACATGTTTCAAATACATGTTTACATCCATTGGTTTCTACCTAAGGATCGAGAACGACACTGAGGAAAATACTAAAAATATAGATACGAGTATGAACAAACTTAAGGAAAAAGGGATCAAAGATGTACCCTCAAAAAGAAAAGGGTCGGCTGCGCGCATTTTGGCCTCAGTTTCCCAAGTCGCGTCTTACTCAGTGTCACTCCATTGAAATTTTACAAGTTTGACTTCGCGATTGCGTAGCTTTTTGACTTCTATACCCAGGATACGAATTGGAACTCTTCTCACAGTCGCCTCTAGTTCTACTTCTACATCCTGTAATATGCTTGGTTCCACCACTTCCGCAGACTCATGTAAGCACTTTCGTAAGTGAGAAACGTGAAAGACATTATGAACTCCAGCAAATCTTTTGGGCAGCTCTACTCTATAAGTCATCTTCCCAATCCTTTCAATGATAGGAAACAGCCCTACAAATCTGGGTGCCAGCTTTCCTGCGGATCCGAAGCGAACGACGTTCCTCAAAGGAGACACTTTCAGGAAAACCCTGTCACCCAACCTCAAACTCAAGGTCGGTCCTTCTCTTATTTGCGTAGGACTTCTGTCTATCTTGGGCAGTCTTCATTCTTTTTCATATCAAATCCACTTTCTCTGAATTTCTCTAATCATATCTGGTCCAAGTATGAGCTTATCTGCAGACTCCCACCAACAAGTTGGTGATCGACACGGTCTTCCATATAAAGCTTCGAAGGGTGCCATACCTATGGTGGTTTGGTAGCTATTGTTGTAGGCAAACTCTACCAAAGGAAGATGATCCTCCCATGTTCCTCCGAAGTCAAGAATGCATAATCTCAAGAGGTCTTATAATACTCTGTTCACTCTCTCCGTCTGACCATCGGTTTGGGGGTGATAGGCCGTGCTTAAGCATAACTGTGTGCCTACAGCCTCTTGCAAGCTCTTCCTAAATCCACTCTTAAAGATAGGATCTCGGTCGCTAACAATGCTGGAGGGTATCCCATGGGTCGGACTATCTCTTTAAGATATATGGATGCTAGAGATGATGCAGTCCTTCTACTCTTAACGGGTATGAAGTAAGCGCTTTTTATGAGCCTGTCCACTATTACCCAAATACCGGTATTGCCTCTTCTTGACCTAGGCAGCCCATCAATAAAGTCCATCGAGATGCTATCCCATTTCCACCGTGGGACCTCTAGAGGATGAAGCAAACCACCAGGCTTCTTCTGCTCCGCTTTGACTTGCTGGCATACTAAGCACTTCGAGACGAATTCAGCTACATCCCTCTTCATGCCATCCCAAAAGAAAACCCTTTTGATGTCTTTGTACATTTTGTCTCCACCGGGGTGTATGGTCAACTTGGAATGGTGCGCCTCTTCGAGAACCTTCTTCACCAAATCCCTTGCTTGTGGGACGCATAGCCTTCCATTCCGCCTCAACCAACCCTTATCATCAATGGAGTATCTATTGAGGTGACTGGAAGTCTCACCCCTAAATAACTTATCTATCACATCAACTAGTTGAGGGTCTTCATGTTGTGCGGTCCCTATTGAGTCCAAAAGAGTAGGCCGCACCTCTAGCGATGCTAACAAACCAGTCACATGATCGACAGAGGGTTTAAAATTAAAGTTGGCTATATACTCCAAGCTCTGCCTTTCAACAAAGAGAGGGGTTAACGTCAGCTTCTTTCTACCCAAGGCGTCTGCTACTGCATTGCCCTTGCCAGGGGTATAGGAAATCTCGAAATTGTAGGATGCCAAGAATTCCATCCACCTTTGTTGCCTCAAGTTAAGATCTTTCTACGAGAAAAGGTACTGCAATGATTTATGGTCAGTATATAACTCAAACTTCTCACCTAGGAGATAATGGCGCCAAGACTTAAGCGCAAAGACGATGGTAGCCAACTCTAGGTCATGGGTTGGGTAGTTTTTCTCATGTACTTTCAACTGCCTGCCTCCAAAAGCTACTACCTTCCTCCCTTGCATTAAGACAACTCCTAATCCCGTACCACAAGCATCCGTGTAAATGGTAAACATCTTGCTCCCATCCGGTAATGTAAGAACTGGGGCTGTTGTTAGAGCTCTTTTCAAGCGTTGGAAAGCAATATCGCAATCCAAATCCCAAGTGAAAGTTAAGTTCTTCTTTGTCAACTTTGTAAGCGGAGCTGATATTTTCGCAAAATCTTTGATGAACTTCCGGTAAAAGCCCGCTAGCCCAAGGAATCTCCGGACTTCGGTTGCATTCCGTGGGACCTTTCAATCTTGCACCGCAACTACTTTTGCGGGGTCCAGGGCTAATCCCTTGAAACACCCCACCTCCGTTAGGGTCACTCTCAAAGGGAATGCCCTAATTTTGGTGGAGGTTTATAAGTATAAGTCACAGATATACAAGACATATATAAGAACACATATTTTTGAACAGCGGAAAACAACAACAACTTCTATTTCATTAAAATACGTGTTACACAAACCATGCCATAATTGTCTTACAACCCTTCCAAAAACATAACACCTTCATAACTGTCTTGATTACATTATTTAAAGAAGCATAAAGAAAACATAAATAAACTGCAAAAGTCCATAATTGCTGTCCAAAGCCATAGTCCAAAACGGAAAAGATCCAAGCAATACATTCTTTCTCTTCAAGCTGGATGTGAAAACTGGTCAAGTTGCGGTATTCCCTCCCTATGGACCTGAGGGGGGGGGGGGAGACGAAAGAAAAGAAGGCGAAAGAAAAGTAGAGTCAGACATAAAGCCTGAGTAAGTCTAGGACTATTCAGTCTATGAATAAAGAACTGGGTATGATAAGCATAATCTGGAAATGAGAAAGCACCATAAACTAAGTTAAGTTGTCTAGGGTCGAATACTATCGTACCCCATATTAATCTCTGTACCCATATAAACTAGTTCCCAACAGGCACCCCATAATCAGGGTGAAGTGATCCATTTTCTGATGATCGGCTCCTACTCGCATAGTTACATGTGTCTTACGGCCCCCGTTGTTGTAGTTACCTATGCTGGTCCCACCATGGGGTGTATCAAGTCCCATGGTGGCGGCCCGACACAATTCTAGAATGCACAGGTATGCTACTGGTGCCCAGTGCCTTATTTTTCTGGCCGGAGTGTGTGCACGCCCGCACCCCGTTAGAACCTACACTGCTGCACCACCACCGTCGATTTGACCTCTTACAGTCAGCCCAGTAATCGTGCCCCACCCTGCCTAGTTCAGGGTACCCTGATACACCTTGTAGGGTTACTGCTGAAAAGGGTCCCCCGCTACTAGGTTTTCTATTTCTAGCCAACATGCTAAGTTGGTTAAGTGTTTTATAGACCTAACCCCCAATTAGTCTGTTTAGTTTAGCATGTTCCATTTTGATTAAGTGTTAATATAATTTACTTAATCCTATCAATCCTGACTCAGCCTTAATTGTCTTATTAAAGCCTCGACCTCTCACATTAGACAGGTATTGTTGTGGCTGCCTGTTGTCGGTTGGGTCCGGGCAGTCTTACGCCACAACTCAGTCTAACCTCGGGTCTTTATTGGGCTCCATGTTTAACCACCCACATTGGATAGGTATTGTTGTGACTACTGGACAGCCGGGCGGTTCCGGGCAGGTTTACATCACAACTCAATCCAACCTCGGGTTAAACACATCGTATTTTCTACATTTACATATTTTGTCTCTTTTCTTTTTATATGTAAATATTTGCGGCCCATTATTCAAATTTATCTTTATTTGTTAAAATTTATTTATGCCACTTAATTGTTTTTCAAGGTTGTTGGCATGCGTTAAACATGACAACACATATGTTCTATATTTTAACCCAAACGTCATTATCCCCGTTTTACACGTTCGCTACAATATAAGATATGTTGGGTTTAACATTTAAACCCAACTTAGCCATATGAAAAGGGGAGGCTTATAACATGATGTTTATGAGGTGACATAAAAGGGGAGTGTGAACGCATGAACTTGCAACATACGATTCAATTAACATAAAGTAGGCACATGTGAACTTGCAATTGTAACAGCATATAATCATGGCATAAACAATACTTAAACATGAATCATTCTATTCATATGATCATGGCATAAACAATACTTAAACATGAATCATTCTATTCATATGATTATGGCATAAACAATACTTAAACATGAATCATTCTACTCATGTAATCATGGCATAAATAATACTTAAACATGAATCATTCTATTCATGTAAACTTGCAATTGGAATGTAAATCTAACTTAATTGTGTCACATATATCACCATATGGTTTTGATAACAACTTAGGCCTAAAACATGTTTCAACTAGGCATAATACCAAACATAGTTTAGTCATGTTCATAAAGGTGCTTACTTTTGTTTCTAATACAAAAGTATGATTTGCTAATCCCAACATAGGTTCATATAAACTATAGTACTTAGTCGTATCCAATTACACACTAAAAGTGATCATAGAAGTATGTACATCATATTGGCATAATAGTGAATCATATACTTGCATGAATTCCCAAATAAAATACCACAACATATGGTTGTCAACATAAATCATATACTTGTATGAATCCAATCGTATACCATAACATTTCCAAATCGTTTAGAATCAAAATAACATACAAATATAGATTATTATCGCCACAATTCCATTTCGTTGTTAACTTCCAACGCAAATCACATACTTGCAAATATCCAATCGTATACCATAACATTCCCAAATCGTTTAGAATCAAAATAACATACAAATATATATATATATATATTATTATCGCCACGATTCCATTTCGTGTTTTACACAAATCAAACGCAATTAATTATTCACATCGGAATAGCACTCTACTTACAACGTATGACGAATCTTCAATTCAGGAATCTGAATTCTGAATTTGGAGATGCTATCCTTTGTTGTAGGCGTTGTTTTGATTTGTTTGACGTTGCTTTAAGCTTTCAAATTATCTCCTAATTGTCTCTCAATTTCTGACGGCTATCCCTTAGTCTCTCCTCAGCAGCATGACGGTCTCATCTCCATTTTAGTTTGTGTGAATTAGGGTTAGTCTTAGGTCCTTTTTATAGAGTTCGTGAGTTGATTTAGACCGTCGATGGAGCTTGGTTTAATAATAGCTGTTCGTTCGAAGGAGAGACCAACCAGGAGCTAACACCTAGCCCTAGTGACAAGGAAGGGCTCAGAAAATTGACCAAACACATGCCAGGCCAGCCAGGGTGGGCTGGGTTCGACCTGGCTCAGGGGCTGGGTTCGACCTGGCTCAGGGGCCAGGTTGACACCCCGACACCCCAGTCGACACCGTGTCGACTTGGCAGTCGACACGGGTTACCCAGGTCGACTGCCCAGTCGACCTGGCTAGCCCCAGGTCGACTGCCAAGTCGACCTGGGTGCTTTGGGCGGGAATTTTCCCGCCCTGACCAATTGGGCCCGATTTTTGAATTTTAAATTTGTTTTTCTGAGCTGTTTTCGTCTGTTTGAATTTTAAACTGAATTCTGAAACTTCCGGAGGCCATATCTTCTTCATACGGAGTCCGTTTTACGCAAACTCGGACTCTATTTCAAGCAAAATTCCGAGACGAACGCAATGGCATATCCCGTTTCCCTTAATTCTTTGATTTGAAATTAATTATACTTTAATTTGTGAATTTCACTGTTATAGAATACACGGGGTGTTACATTCTCCTCCAGTTAAAAGTATTTCGTCCCCGAAATCTTCAAGTTCAGGAAGAATGTACATCCTAACATCCAAACATCCATCTACTCATCCATCAAACACGAGCATCCATTATCCCTAAAAGACTTCTAATGCTTCATGATCATATGCGAAGTGTGTGTGTATATATGTACTTATCTAATGCAAAATCAGGCGGTCTACTGATTCAGTTGACCTCCTTAATGCAAATTATGTAAGTGCCATGAATCCATTATGTATGCAAATTTTCCTATTCATGATTCTACATGAGTGCACAATCATTCACACAAATGCAACATCCATATGACAACACATTAAATTTCAACCATATATGAATATAGATACATTTATGCATATGCAATATGAAGTGACTGAGCCGATCTAAAACCTAGATTGTGTGTGTGTATGCAACCACGAGCAACCACTAGCAATCACTTGCAACCACTTGCAACCATCATCCATAACATGTTTCAGTTACATGTTTTCATCCAAAGGGTTTCTTCCTAAAAGATAAGGTCGAGGAGATATACCTAAAAAGATAGATAAAAGCGCAACTTAAGGAAAAAGGAAAGATCAAAGATGTACCCTCGAAAAGAAAAGGGTAGGCTGCGCGTATTCTAGCTTCAGTTTCCCAAGTTGCATCTTCTTCGGCGTCGCTCCACTAAACTTTGACGAGCTTGACTTCGCGGTTGCGTAGCTTCTTCACTTACGTTCCTAATATGCGGGTTGGAACTTTCCTTATGGTTGCTTCGCGTTCCACTTCAGCTTCTTCTAGGATATTTGGCTCTACCACTTCAGCAGACTCATGTAGACATTTTCGGAGATGTGAAACGTGAAAGACGTTGTGAACTCCGGCCAGTTTTTCGGGTAACTCTAATCTATAGGCCATTTTCCCAATTTTCTCGATGATAGGGAATGGCCCTACGAACCTTGGTGCTAGCTTTCCTGTGGTTCCAAAACGAACAACGTTCCTTAGTGGAGATACCTTAAGAAAAACTCTGTCCCCAACCTCAAATTCAAGGTCGGTCCTCCTCTTATCGGCGTAGGACTTTTGTCTGTCTTGGGCCGTCTTCATCCTTCTTCGTATTAAGTCTACTTTCTTTGAAGTCTCTCGAATCATATCTGGTCCAAGTATGAGCTTATCAGTAGACTCCCACCAACAAGTGGGCGATCGGCACAGTCTTCCATATAAAGCTTCGAAGGGCGCCATTCCGATGGTTGCTTGATAGCTGTTGTTGTAGGCAAATTCCACCAAAGGAAGATGGTCTTCCCATGTCCCTCCGAAGTCAAGGACGCACAGTCTTAAAAGGTCCTCCAAAACTCTGTTCACTCTTTCTGTTTGGCCGTCGATTTGGGGATGATAGGCTGTGCTCAAGCATAACTGTGTGCCTACCACTTCTTGCAGACTCCGCCAAAACTCACTTGTGAAGATAGGGTCTCGGTCACTAACAATGTTGGATGGTATTCCATGGAGTTGAACAATTTCCTTGAGGTAAAGAGATGCTAGGGATGAGGCAGTTCTTTTACTTTTGACAGGTAAAAAGTGGGCGCTTTTAGTAAGCCTATCCACTATTACCCAAATGCTAGTGTTGCCTCTCCTAGACCTAGGCAGCCCATCAATGAAGTCCATTGAGATGCTATCCCACTTCCACTGCGGGACCTCTAGAGGATGGAGCAGACCGCCAGGCTTTTTCTGTTCCGCTTTAACCTGTTGGCACACCATACACTTAGAAACGAAATCTACCACGTCCTTCTTCATGCCGTTCCAAAAGAAAGTTCTCTTTATGTCCTTGTACATTTTATCTCCGCCTGGGTGTATCGTCATCTTCGAGTGATGTGCTTCCTCCAGAACCTTCTTTACTAAATCCCTTGTCTGTGGGACGCATAGTCTTCCGTCTCGCCTTAGCCAACCCTTATCGTCGATGGAGTATCTGTTGAGGTGACTTGAAGTCTCACCCCTAATTAGTCTATCAATCGTCTCCACAAGCTGAGGGTCTTCGCGTTGTGCTGTCCCTATTGAGTCCACTAAAGTCGGGCGTACTTCGAGAGATGCTAGCAAGCCCGGTACAAAATCGGAGGAAGGCCTAAAGTCAAAGCTGGCTATAAACTCTAGGCTTTGTCTTTCAACAAACAACGGGCTTAGGGTCAGTTTCTTTCGGCTCAACGCGTCTGCCACTACTTTGCCTTTGCCCGGAGTATAGGAGATCTCGAAATCATACCAGGCAAGAAACTCCATCCATCTTTGTTGCCTCAAGTTAAGATCTTTCTGCGAGAAAAGATATTTCAACGATTTATGGTCAGTGTAAAGTTCGAACTTCTCACCTAGGAGATAGTGTCGCCAAGACTTGAGTGCAAAGACGATGGCAGCTAACTCAAGATCGTGGGTCGGGTAGTTCTTTTCATGCACTTTCAACTGCCTCCCGCCATAAGCTGCTACCCTTCCTTCTTGCATTAAGACGGCGCCTAGCCCTATCCCACATGCATCTGTATAAACTGTGAACATCTTGCTTCCATCTGGCAGTGTTAAAACTGGGGCTGGTGTAAGAGCCCTTTTCAGTTGTTGGAAAGCAAACTCGCAATCCGAGTCCCAATTGAACACTAGATTCTTCTTGGTCAACTTTGTGAGCGGAGCTGATATCTTTGCAAAGTATCTTATGAATTTTCGATAGAAGCCTGCTAGCCCGAGAAAGCTTCGGACCTCTGTTGCGTTCTTTGGTGTCTTCCAATCCTGCACCGCTACTACCTTAGCTGGGTCTACAGCTAACCCTTCCTTGGATACTATGTGCCCAAGAAATCTTACTTCCTCTCTCCAAAAGTGGCATTTGGAGAATTTGGCTTTTAGCTGATGGACTCGCAGAGTTTCCATGATTGCCCTTAAGTGCTGAGCATGTTCCTCTTCACTCTTTGAGAAGATAAGGATATCGTCTACGAAGACTACTACGAACTTATTAAGGAAATCTCTGAACACCTTACTCATTAGGTCCACGAAGTAAGCAGGTGCGTTTGTCAAGCCGAAAGGCATGACAAGCCATTCAAAGAATCCGTCTGGGGTTCTGAATGTCGTTTTATCGATGCTATCTTTAGCCACCCTTAGCTGGTGAAAACCGGTCGCTAAATCGAGTTAGGAGAAAACAGACGCTCCTACAAGTTGATCAAACAGATCGTCAATTCTGGGGAGAGGGTGCCTATTCTTTTTCGTTAGCTTGTTGAGCTCCCCATAGTCAACACATATACGGAGTGAACCATCCGCCTTTGTAGCGAACACCACTGGAGCGCCCCATTCTAAAATGCTCCTTCTAATGAACCCCTTCTCTAGAAGCTCTTTAATCTGTTTACTGAGCTCTTTCCTTTCCCGTGGAGCCATGTGTATAATAGGCAACGCAACGGGCTTTGCATTATCTACAAGATAAATGCGGAAGTCTATCTCCCGCTTCGGAGGCAAGCCCTTCACCTCTTCGAAGACATCCGGATATTCCCGAACCACTCTAACCGATTGCAAATTGTCGACAGAGGCATCTAGCGATTCAAGATAACTAAGCATAACTGCATACGAGGGATTACAAGAAATTTCCAAAGTGTTACCGAGCTGGGTTAGGAGCCTAACAACCCTTTTCTCACAATCAAGGATGGCCCCATTACTGGATAGCCAATCCATGCCCAAAATCAAACCATATCCCGAAAAGCCCAAAACAAAGGCACTACATTTAAATTCTACGCTTAGAATAGAAATTTTCAATCCGACACAGATCATAGACAAATGAGCCAGGCCCCCAATTGGGTTTGAAACAATTAAGGGGTCCTCTACCATACTAGTTTTTAGGTGCAGAGATTCTACTAAAGCAGACGAGATAAAGGAGTGTGATGCGCCAAAATCAAATAAAGTGCGAACAGGGTGATCATAAAGATAAACTACACTTTCTACAGAAGTATTTATACCTCACTGTTGCAGAGGTGGCGCCTCTAGCACATGAACCTGTGCCCCTGAGGTGGATCCATCACTCTGCCCCTGTCCTCGTTTCTTCGGCCAATCCTTAGCCATGTGGTCTGTTTTACCGCAAGAAAAGCACCCACCATTCATCTTGGCCTTCTTTTTCCGCCAGTCTTTCACTAAGTTCCCCACTTTGCCACAGAAATTTCACTTCCTCTTCTCTTTGTTGTCTTTCCCACCCTTCTTAAAGTCTGTCTTCTTAGGCTGTAAACCATCTTTCTTCCCTTGAGAGCTTTCTGCCTTTGTCTCCCTCTTACCCTTATCTTCTTCGTTCAGCAATGCCATCTGTACCAACCTTTCATATGTAGCTCCCATAAGTATATGGGTCATGGCCAAACTGTGTAATGGCTCATTCAACCCTTTGACAAAACAGAAAGCCTTCTTGTGCGGGGTGTTGACTAGGTCCAGTTCGAACCTAGCCAGCTCATCGAACTGATTAACATACTCTTTGACTGTCTTATTACCTTGCTTAATAAATAAGAATTTTTCCAACTGCAAACTCCTTTCCGCATCTGAGAGAAATTTAGCCTCAAACCTTGCCCTAAAGTCCTCCCATGTTTCCACTGGTCTTTCTGCATTAGTGACTTCCCACTAGTAGGAAGCCTCACCTTTTATTAGCCACACTGCCAGTTGTACCTTCTGCCTATCTTCTACCTCAAAAATGACAAATAAGTCCTCGGTTTCCTTTAGCCAATTCCTAGCTGCCACGAAGGATTCGGTTCCATGAAAGTCCTTTCCTCCCATAGCCTTAAAATCTTTACATATCTTAGCAAAAGTGTTTCCCCGCGGAGGAGGTGGAGGAAGAGGTGCTGCTGCAGCCGGATGATTCCCTGCAGCTGGGGGAGGAGGAACGGTAGGACCTGGCTGAGTAGCCCTTGCTTCTAAGAACCGTCTAAACCAACCAGGTATTGGTACACCCTCTGGCAAGTTAAGTTCTTCGGACATGCTGAAACAAAAAGGATAGATTCAAAACGAAGGATAAGAGATAGTACCTATGGCTTTGGGGGACTTTGCCTTTCTAAAATAAAATAATGTTTTATCTTTTAAAAAAAATGCTTCTTTAAATTTCCTTTTTTGAAAATAAATTTTCAAACTTTTTATCTTATCTGGTAAACCTATGCTCTGATACCAAGTGAAACATCCCATCTCCGTTAGGGTCACTCTCAAAGGGAATGCCCTAATTTTCGTGGAGGTTTATAAGTATAAGTCACATATATACAAGTCAGATATAAGAACACATATTTTTGAACAGTGGAAAACAACAACAACTTTTATTTCATTAAAATACGTGTTACACAAACCATGCCATAATTGTCTTACAATCCTTCCAAAAACATAACACCTTCATAACTGTCTTGATTACATTATTTAAAGAAGCATAAGGAAAACATAAATAAACTGCAAAAGTCCATAATTGCTGTCCAAAGCCATAGTCCAAAATGGAAAAGATCCAAGCAATACATTCTTTCTCTTCAAGCTGGATGTGAAAACTGGTCAAGCTGCGGTATTCCCTCCCTGTGGACCTCGGGGGGGGGGGACGAAAGAAAAGAAGGCGAAAGAAAAGTAGAGTCAGACATAAAGCCTGAGTAAGTCTAGGACTATTCAGTCTATAAATAAAGAACTGGGTATGATAAGCATAATCTGGAAATGAGAAAGCACCATAAACTAAGTTAAGTTGTCTAGGGTCGAATACTATCGTACCCCATATTAATCTCTGTACCCATATAAACTAGTGCCCAATAGGCACCCCATAATCAGGGTGAAGTGATCCATTTTCTGATGAACGGCTCCTACTCGCATAGTTACATGTGTCTTACGGCCCCCGTTGTTGTAGTTACCTGTGCTGGTCCCACCATGGGGTGTATCAAATCCCATGGTGGCGTCCCGACACAATTCTAGAATGCACAGGTATGCTACTGGTGCCCAGTGCTGTAATGGCGCGTTTTGTAAGGTATAATAATTAAGTTATTTAATTATTTAAATAACGAATATATTAAATAAACGATAGTTGAACGTATAATTATAATATAATTAAAATCGAGCGCGTAACGACGCGGCAGTTCGCTGTTTGGCGATTTGAACTTCAACTGAGTATACAGGGTTCATTTTAAATCGGATCTCTGTGAAACAAGAAACGTATGGAGCTGGTGGAGTATATCTTTCTAGTGGAAGAGAAAGATCGGAATTTCGTCGTGTAGATTTTGAGTTACGTCCAAATCAAAATATCAGAAATGCAGCGCCCTGACCATAACGGTTTAATTATATATTAAATAAGGATTTAAATAGAAATCAAGCGTCGGTATAACTCTGACGAGGTAATATCGAGCTGTAAATACATACAGTATTTATTCTGAGCTGTATGGTATGCCACTGTGAATATAAGCGATAATAATTAATTTTAAACAATCAATTTAATTTTATTTAAATATATTTATATATTTAAATAGGCTATTTAGAGCTTTGAAAAATAGCCACTTTTGCATACGAAGTCGAAATTCGACGAAACCAGTTTTGTTGGATCCGCAATGTCAAATAGTTGTTAGATTTCCAGTTTGGTGATTTTTAGAGTCACTGTGTGGTCGTACGGATTTTTAGAGTGAGAAACAGTCAGTATTTCGACAGTTAAAAATACGCTGTGTGAGCATACGGAGTCAGAATTCGACGAAACCAGTTTTGTTGGGACCGTAATGTCGAACTCTAGTGGCATGTCTGTTTTCGTGATTTTTGAATATCATATGTGGTCGCAGGGATTTTTAAAGACCGGAGACGAGTATTAAATCGATAAACTAAAATATAAAAATCAAAATTTAAAATATCCCACTATTTTTCTATGATCAAGAACAGCCCACCGACCTGATTTCTCAGCCACAACTTAAGAATGGAAATCCTACTCCCACGTCTCTACAAAAACCAATATAAAACCCATTACAGCAAAGGGTCGATCAAAAGAAAAAAATCACCACAAATGAAATAAAATCCCATAAATCTCAGAACATATGTCGATGGATTCATGGAAGCATTTGCTGCAGCCTAGTATGCATTTCATACAGCTCGCAACACTTTATGGGTTCGCTGGAAGGTATCGCGACAACTAGGGTTCCACGTCTTGCTCGATTTAGGCAGCAGCATCTTGATTTGAGTTCACTTTGGAGTTTAGAACCGGATTTAGCACCTGATGGGAGAGTTGGAGGTGAATAAGTGACAAAGGGGGGTCGCTCGATATCCTGTAGTGCTGCGGAAAAGGGCTGAAGTCGCGACCTGATAGCCAGGCGCGAGATAAACGGTAGTAGGATGAAATTGAAGAGGAGGAAAGGAGAAGTTGAATGGTGTATTGGGTTTGGAGTTTTCTTTGGTAAAGGAGGAGGACGAGGCTGTCAACGCCTTGGAAATGGCCAAGGATAATACTTGGAGCGACGGGTTCAAAGGCAATGAGGAAGAAGGGCTTAAACGAGCTGGGTATGAGGTATAGTGGGCCGAAATTTTAGTTGAGCCCAATTAGTTTAAATCCTTGTTTATATTTATAATTTAAAAGTGTACTAATTTGTAATAATGATAACTTGACCATACGTTATCAGTTTCACAAACCGTAAGTTGCGTTGGGATCGTAGGGACGAGCAGTCCAAAATGGAACTGACCGCGAGTCAAATGGAGTCCGTCACAATTTATAGCCAAATAAATTGTCCAGCTGATCAAGCAATGGTTATCGTCATTGACGATGACCGTCCAATGTGAGTAAATCTCACAAACTCTAAACAGTTTTATTTGCACGTTGTATTCTTAGAACTGTTAAAATATTATCTGTTTGACTGTGTGTTGACTGTTTGATTGAACTGCTAGTCAGTTAGTAGAGATTTTTTATATATATATATATCACGTATATATATAAACCGTTAAATAGTCATATGTTGATTCTGTTATCAGAATATTTCACAGTGAAGTGAAATCGATGTTGTTGTATTGTCTAACATCTGTGGTGCAGGGAAACAGGTTGGAGGAATCCAACAGGATTCCTCAACAGTTATTTTACTGTGATTTTTATATTGTGATATAAAATGTGATGTATATAATCTGTGTGATTATGTGTGGTGAGACGATATTTATCGTTGTTATATGGCGTGTTAAATACCCTGAGAAATACCAGAATGTAGGAGAGGGGTTTTCAAAGTATATTTTGAAAATAGCTTATTTATATAAAATCAAGGGATTTTATATATATATATATATATATATATATAAGAAAAAGGATTTTTGATATTAAGGAATATAGTTGGTAAAACAAATATAAAAGAGTTTTATTTGTAAATCAATATAAGGGAATATATATGTTAATCGAATATAAGAGGATATATTTGTTAGTCAAAATATAAAGGAATTATATTCGTTAGAACAAATATAAAGGATATTTATTTAGAGATTAAATAAATAGAATATTATAAAGGGTATTTATTTAGAGATTAAATAAATAGAATTAAACTAATGAAGATATTTATTTGTTAAATAAATAGGAGTTAACCAAGTGAATTGGTCGAGTTAACCAAGTGAATTGGTTGAGTTAAACGAAGTGAATTAGTTAAGTTAAACTAGGTGGTTAATCAAAGTGAATTAGTAAGTTAAACTAAGTGGTTAACCAAAGTAAATTAGTTAAGTTAAACTAAGCGGTGAATCAAAGTGAATTTGTTAAGTTAAACTAAATGATTAATCGATGTGAATTAGTTAAGTTAAACTAAAGGATTTATCGATGTGAATTAGTTAAGTTAAACTAAAGGATTAATCGATGTGAATTAGTTAAGTTAACTAAGTGGTTAATCGAAGTAGATTAGTTGAGTTAAACTAAGTGAACCGGCTAGAGTTAATCAACGTGAATTAACTAAGTAAACTAAGTGGATTAGTTCAGTTAATCGAGACAAGTAAATCAAGTTAGGGTAAACCATTTGAGTTGACCAGTTAGAGTTAACCATTTGAGTTAACCAGTTTGAGTTGATCAGTTAGAGTTGACCAGTTAGAGTTGACCAGTTAAAGTTGACGAGTTAAAGTTATCCAAGTGGAGTTAATCGAGTAGCGTTGTCGAATATCACTTATTCGAAGAAGAGCTATAGTCTATTCGAGTGGAGAAATCAAATGTTATTCATTTGAGAAGAGTTATCGAATATAGTTTATTCGAGTGGAGAAATCAAATGTGATTCATTTGAGAAGAGTTATCGAATATTATTTATTCGAAGAGTGGTTATCGAATATTGGTTATTCAAAGTTAGTTAATCCAAAGGAGTTATTCGAAGTTAGTTAATCCAAAGGAGTTAGTCGAAGAGTTAATCGAATATAGTTATTCGAAAGAAGGTGTTAATCGAACATTGCAATTCGAGTAAAGTTAAAAGAGTTAATCGAATTTAGTTATTCGAAATGAGTTATTCGAATTAGATATTTGAATAGAGTTAAACACGTAAGAGTTAATTGAATATTAGTTATTCAATTAGAGTTAAATCGAATTTAGTTATTCGAAGGAGTTAATCAATTTGAGTTAAGTTAATCGATTTGAATTAAGTTGAATCGAAATGGAGTAAATCGATTAGAATTAAGTTAATCGAGTTTGAGTAAATCGAATATTGGTTATTCGAAGGTAAGTTATTCGAATGAGTTATTCGAAGGAGTTAATCAAATGAGTCGATCCAAAGGAGTTAGTCGAATATTAGTATTCGAACAGAGTTAAAGGAGTTATCGAGTTTAGTTTGATCGAAAGGAGTTATCGATTAGTAAATCGAAAGGAGATTTTCGAATATAGCATATTCGAAAGAAAGAGATCAAATATTGTTTAGTCGAAAGAGAGAGATTTCGAAAATGAGTTATTCGAAGAGAGATAATCGAATATAGGTTATTCGAAGAAGAGTTAATCAAATAGAGATTACTCGAAAGGGAGTTATACGTCGAATTCAATTATAGCGAATTCGGGAAAGTACTATTTACTTTCCAGGGTTTAGATCAAGATTTAGTTATTGATTTAGAAATTAGGTGTCTGTTAAATTATTCGAGTTAGGAGATAAAGTTATAATTAAGATTTGATATTTCAGAAGTAGGAATTATAACGGTAGAGTTATAATCAAACGCTGTCATATAAGAAGTGGATTCGTAACCTGAATCCGAGAATTTGCGTAAACAGATGATTGGAAAAAGTGAGTGACGAGCTTCACCTATTTCACAGTAAACGACGTTGTTCAATTAAGGTCTGAGAGGTAATTATACCCCAACTTGATTGACTTCAGAATTGACAAAGGAATAGTTGTGGTTCGATAGAAAAGGTTGATTTGAAATATAGTTAAGTAATAAGCGATAAATGGATTAAGCGTAACGATGTTTTATACAACGTTCATTGGAAATCCGTAAATGAGTTTTGGGAACGTTTTCCAAATATAGTCAGATATGTTTCTAAACATAGAAAATGAAATGTTTTCATGATAAGAATTTAAGAAATAGAGTTAAGCAAATTCAGAAACTGACTGGAGAGGGTAAGTTGAACGGTTTTCTAAGTGACGATCGGATGTTGGTTTCGACCTTCCGAATTGATACTTAGAGAATTGTTCTCATACTAGTTACAGTTAGGGACTGATAGTTGCGAAATAATAGTGATGTGAAAATAAGCTATGGAAATGTTTTCCAATGATTTATAACATATATTTTCTAAATATATGAAATAAGGAAATATGAACATATGATGATTGATCGATCGAATTTCCATTTGGAAATAAGATCGTTGTTTGTACACCGACATGTTTTCATTTGATAGTTGAATCACAGACTATCAAAGTTTTGACCATATTTACGTTGTTAATATGGAGAGACCGGTTGGATTATTATCCAAAGAACCACTCTGTATTGGCATAAGCGTTGCGAGCAATATATGCCAAAGATAAATTGAAGACGGAGTAAAGTGCAAGGGCTGTTGTATAAGTCTTAGATAACAGTGACTAAGATGGATATACTGAATAGTGCCTTCGGTTTGTCCAGTCCCAGGACAACGTATATGGAAGAAGGTCTGACAGAGTATATCAAATGGATCGCGTAAGTTGATCTGTTCAAACGTATTCACGTTTGGTGGCGGAGGAATTCGTTTCTCTTAGCTGTATACCGGTGTTATTTTTGGATAAGTCAATTTGTGATTTGGCGGGTATAACGATGTGACATTCAAAGTGAATGGTGATCAGATGTTCTGAAGATAGACGTAGCTTCTAGCCTCACACCGGGAAGTAACAAAAGTTGGGCTAGGCAGCATGGCTAGTTGGGTCATCCCCAAGCAGGGTGTATTGTCACCGATCTAGAGAATATTCATATTTATACTTCTTTTTGATTCTGTATCTTCGGATGACGGTTTGATGGCCTACAACCGTGGTGGCAATATATTCGCGACACTCAAGCTAAATGAGTGAGCGGTCATGTGTGGCCGGGTTGCAAGACGTTCTTGTTGAACCCTGAGTGTATCACCTCTAGAGTACACTATTTAGAAGGTGCCCCCATACCTTGTCTGTTGGAATCCATTCTCCGATAAGCGCCCTGCGGTTTATGATTTTATACTATGTATGTAGAACGTGAGATGCAAGCGTTTCTGCTAGATTGATACCTATTTGTACGTAGACATTATTATAATATCACAATGATATTGCTTGTCAAAGTTGTTCAGATACTCATAAGGGAAAAACCCGTTCCGTATTCACGGCGTGGTCTTATGAGATACCCTATACCTGTTTTAAACTATTTTACTCATACCAGTCCCATGACTGACCCGGAGTTTACTTTGTTGTTTTCCCTAAACTCTTGGGTGCCTAAATTTGTACGGGCAGTCAAGTAGTCGGGATTTACAGATATACTTGGAGAGCTTGGAGCAGGAGACTTCAAGATTCTATAGCTATAGTTATTTCCGCTGTGTTGTAAGTGTTGTACTCTGATAAAGTGCTATTGTATATATAACTGTTTACTTCAAAGTTATGTTATATATTATATGTTATTCGTTCCGCTGTGAGATTCGTGTTACTCTGATGATTCTGATGTTCTTCTTCTTCTTCTATTCTATTAGTTCTATCTTTTCTTTCTCACCTTCTAAATTCTTTCACTAACGTCTCGGAATTTCCGACTCCCGAGGAGTCGGAAATTTCCAGCCGTTACAGTTGGTATCAGAGCTTAAGTTAAGTGATTACCTTGGCTCTGTGGCATAACTCGATAGAGATGGGATTAGTAATATCCTAGATTGAGTTTGAGTGTATATATACGAGTGCGTATTTGTATTTGATATAAAATGGTTTTATATTGTGGAGATTCATTGGCTGAGTTGTTTATGAGTTCTGGTCGATCAGTTTGATCCACTGTATCGGTAGGAGTAAATAAACACTTGAATACGATGGGTCGTCACGATATGTTTGAAAGAGGGTAAGTGAATTTAACTTTACCCAAAGTATATTTTGATATAGATATATATATATATATATATATGTATCAAAATTATAATATATTGGATATATTGGTTGTTATTATAATCAAGTAAGATTATAAATTAAATGGTTATATATATAACCAACAAGAATTCCTATAAGTAAAATACGTGGAATCAGTTGAATTAAAATCTGAAATTAAATCAGAATTGGAATTAAAATAAGGAAATTTTAAGTTCCTGGGAGATTTTGAAAATGTTTTTCAAATTGAAAATAATATAGTACTGAACTCACTTCGATAGCTGGAAAATAGATTCTGATGATGAATCTAGACATCATCAGTGTTCATTTTCGAGTTCTAAGTGACGGATTACTACCAAAGGTTTTGTTTTTGAATTGTTTTGAGAAAACAAGTTGTTAGAAATTCAAAGGTTTTTGAATTGGCATTATGATTTCAAATTGATTTGAAAGAAACCCAGGAATTTAAATCTTGAAATTTAAAATTTAACTTGTTAAGTTGAATGAATCAAGATGGTAAAAACAAATAAGTAGATTAAAATTTAACTTAAACCAAGTTAAATAAATCGGGATTTGGTTAGAGAATCATCTGGATTGGAATTAAGTTGATGGGTTAAGAGTTTGAAATCTGATATGGGAGTTTGAATAGAATTTGACTTGGATAGCACCAAGTGTTTGAGTTGAAGGTTGGATTGAGATGACATTGGTATATGTTGGGTTGATACATTTGAAAGTGATAAGAGTTGATATGCCCGACAAAAAGGTACAAGTTTATTTTTGATATAAGCATGAGATTTATGAGCCGAATCGGCAAGCCGCTTGGCTGTTTGATTTTCTTTTGGGTTGGAGAAGGCCTAGAGAGGCGAGGGGTGGTTTGTCATATTGACCAATACAAAGGAAGTTATGGCGAAATTTTTCGAAAATTCCAGGCGTTAGAACATTCTCATGATTTATGGAAATTCAGTTAGCCAGAATGAATTAATAATTTAATTGAAAATTTAATGGTTCAGTTGAAACTGGAGCTGAGAAGTAAACTAAAAGATATTTGAATCTAGTTAGTAAAGTTGGTAGCATTTTCCTAGCTTAGCAATTTCGAGGACGAAATTTTTTTAAGGGGGGAAGTCTGTAATGGCGCGTTTTGTAAGGTATAATAATTAAGTTATTTAATTATTTAAATAACGAATATATTAAATAAACGATAGTTGAACGTATAATTATAATATAATTAAAATCGAGCGCGTAACGACGCGGCAGTTCGCTGTTTGGCGATTTGAACTTCAACTGAGTATACAGGGTTCATTTTAAATCGGATCTCTGTGAAACAAGAAACGTGTGGAGCTGGTGGAGTATATCTTTCTAGTGGAAGAGAAAGATCGGAATTTCGTCGTGTAGATTTTGAGTTACGTCCAAATCAAAATATCAGAAATGCAGCGCCCTGACCATAACGGTTTAATTATATATTAAATAAGGATTTAAATAGAAATCAAGCGTCGGTATAACTCTGACGAGGTAATATCGAGCTGTAAATACATACAGTATTTATTCTGAGCTGTATGGTATGCCACTGTGAATGTAAGCGATAATAATTAATTTTAAACAATCAATTTAATTTTATTTAAATATATTTATATATTTAAATAGGCTATTTAGAGCTTTGAAAAATAGCCACTTTTGCATACGAAGTCGAAATTCGACGAAACCAGTTTTGTTGGATCCGCAATGTCAAATAGTTGTTAGATTTCCAGTTTGGTGATTTTTAGAGTCACTGTGTGGTCGTACGGATTTTTAGAGTGAGAAACAGTTAGTATTTCGACAGTTAAAAATACGCTGTGTGAGCATACGGAGTCAGAATTCGACGAAACCAGTTTTGTTGGGACCGTAATGTCGAACTCTAGTGGCATGTCTGTTTTCGTGATTTTTGAATATCATATGTGGTCGCAGGGATTTTTAAAGACCGGAGACGAGTATTAAATCGATAAACTAAAATATAAAAATCAAAATTTAAAATATCCCACTATTTTTCTATGATCAAGAACAGCCCACCGACCTGATTTCTCAGCCACAACTTAAGAATGGAAATCCTACTCCCACGTCTCTACAAAAACCAGTATAAAACCCATTATAGCAAAGGGTCGATCAAAAGAAAAAAATCACCACAAATGAAATAAAATCCCATAAATCTCAGAACATATGTCGATGGATTCACGGAAGCATTTGCTGCAGCCTAGTATGCATTTCATACAGCTCGCAACACTTTATGGGTTCGCTGGAAGGTATCGCGACAACTAGGGTTCCACGTCTTGCTCGATTTAGGCAGCAGCATCTTGATTTGAGTTCACTTTGGAGTTTAGAACCGGATTTAGCACCTGATGGGAGAGTTGGAGGTGAATAAGTGACAAAGGGGGGTCGCTCGATATCCTGTAGTGCTGCGGAAAAGGGCTGAAGTCGCGACCTGATAGCCAGGCGCGAGTTGAACGGTAGTAGGATGAAATTGAAGAGGAGGAAAGGAGAAGTTGAATGGTGTATTGGGTTTGGAGTTTTCTTTGGTAAAGGAGGAGGACGAGGCTGTCAACGCCTTGGAAATGGCCAAGGATAATACTGGGAGCGACGGGTTCAAAGGCAATGAGGAAGAAGGGCTTAAACGAGCTGGGTATGAGGTATAGTGGGCCGAAATTTTAGTTGAGCCCAATTAGTTTAAATCCTTGTTTATATTTATAATTTAAAAGTGTACTAATTTGTAATAATGATAACTTGACCATACGTTATCAGTTTCACAAACCGTAAGTTGCGTTGGGATCGTAGGGACGAGCACTCCAAAATGGAACTGACCGCGAGTCAAATGGAGTCCGTCACAATTTATAGCCAAATAAATTGTCCAGCTGATCAAGCAATGGTTATCGTCATTGACGATGACCGTCCAATGTGAGTAAATCTCACAAACTCTAAACAGTTTTATTTGCACATTGTATTCTTAGAACTGTTAAAATATTATCTGTTTGACTGTGTGTTGACTGTTTGATTGAACTGCTAGTCAGTTAGTAGAGATTTTATATATATATATCACGTATATATATAAACCGTTAAATAGTCATATGTTGATTCTGTTATCAGAATATTTCACAGTGAAGTGAAATCGATGTTGTTGTATTGTCTAACATCTGTGGTGCAGGGAAACAGGTTGGAGGAATCCAACAGGATTCCTCAACAGTTATTTTACTGTGATTTTTATATTGTGATATAAAATGTGATGTATATAATCTGTGTGATTATGTGTGGTGAGACGATATTTATCGTTGTTATATGGCGTGTTAAATACCCTGAGAAATACCAGAATGTAGGAGAGGGGTTTTCGAAGTATATTTTGAAAATAGCTTATTTATATAAAATCAAGGGATTTTATATATATATATATAAGAAAAAGGATTTTTGATATTAAGGAATATAGTTGGTAAAACAAATATAAAAGAGTTTTATTTGTAAATCAATATAAGGGAATATATATGTTAATCGAATATAAGAGGATATATTTGTTAGTCAAAATATAAAGGAATTATATTCGTTAGAACAAATATAAAGGATATTTATTTAGAGATTAAATAAATAGAATATTATAAAGGGTATTTATTTAGAGATTAAATAAATAGAATTAAACTAAAGAAGATATTTATTTGTTAAATAAATAGGAGTTAACCAAGTGAATTGGTCGAGTTAACCAAGTGAATTGGTTGAGTTAAACGAAGTGAATTAGTTAAGTTAAACTAGGTGGTTAATCAAAGTGAATTAGTAAGTTAAACTAAGTGGTTAACCAAAGTAAATTAGTTAAGTTAAACTAAGCGGTGAATCAAAGTGAATTTGTTAAGTTAAACTAAATGATTAATCGATGTGAATTAGTTAAGTTAAACTAAAGGATTTATCGATGTGAATTAGTTAAGTTAAACTAAAGGATTAATCGATGTGAATTAGTTAAGTTAACTAAGTGGTTAATCGAAGTAGATTAGTTGAGTTAAACTAAGTGAACCGGCTAGAGTTAATCAACGTGAATTAACTAAGTAAACTAAGTGGATTAGTTCAGTTAATCGAGACAAGTAAATCAAGTTAGGGTAAACCATTTGAGTTGACCAGTTAGAGTTAACCATTTGAGTTAACCAGTTTGAGTTGATCAGTTAGAGTTGACCAGTTAGAGTTGACCAGTTAAAGTTGACGAGTTAAAGTTATCCAAGTGGAGTTAATCGAGTAGCGTTGTCGAATATCACTTCTTCGAAGAAGAGCTATAGTCTATTCGAGTGGAGAAATCAAATGTTATTCATTTGAGAAGAGTTATCGAATATAGTTTATTCGAGTGGAGAAATCAAATGTGATTCATTTGAGAAGAGTTATCGAATATTATTTATTCGAAGAGTGGTTATCGAATATTGGTTATTCAAAGTTAGTTAATCCAAAGGAGTTATTCGAAGTTAGTTAATCCAAAGGAGTTAGTCGAAGAGTTAATCGAATATAGTTATTCGAAAGAAGGTGTTAATCGAACATTGTAATTCGAGTAAAGTTAAAAGAGTTAATCGAATTTAGTTATTCGAAATGAGTTATTCGAATTAGATATTTGAGTAGAGTTAAACACGTAAGAGTTAATTGAATATTAGTTATTCAATTAGAGTTAAATCGAATTTAGTTATTCGAAGGAGTTAATCAATTTGAGTTAAGTTAATCGATTTGAATTAAGTTGAATCGAAATGGAGTAAATCGATTAGAATTAAGTTAATCGAGTTTGAGTAAATCGAATATTGGTTATTCGAAGGTAAGTTATTCGAAGGAGTTAATCAAATGAGTCGATCCAAAGGAGTTAGTCGAATATTAGTATTCGAATAGAGTTAAAGGAGTTATCGAGTTTAGTTTGATCGAAAGGAGTTATCGATTAGTAAATCGAAAGGAGATTTTCGAATATAGCATATTCGAAAGAAAGAGATCAAATATTGTTTAGTCGAAAGAGAGAGATTTCGAAAATGAGTTATTCGAAGAGAGATAATCGAATATAGGTTATTCGAAGAAGAGTTAATCAAATAGAGATTACTCGAAAGGGAGTTATACGTCGAATTCAATTATAGCGAATTCGGGAAAGTACTATTTACTTTCCAGGGTTTAGATCAAGATTTAGTTATTGATTTAGAAATTAGGTGTCTGTTAAATTATTCGAGTTAGGAGATAAAGTTATAATTAAGATTTGATATTTCAGAAGTAGGAATTATAACGGTAGAGTTATAATCAAACGCTGTCATATAAGAAGTGGATTCGTAACCTGAATCCGAGAATTTGCGTAAACAGATGATTGGAAAAAGTGAGTGACGAGCTTCACCTATTTCACAGTAAACGACGTTGTTCAATTAAGGTCTGAGAGGTAATTATACCCCAACTTGATTGACTTCAGAATTGACAAAGGAATAGTTGTGATTCGATAGAAAAGGTTGATTTGAAATATAGTTAAGTAATAAGCGATAAATGGATTAAGCGTAACGATGTTTTATACAACGTTCATTGGAAATCCGTAAATGAGTTTTGGGAACGTTTTCCAAATATAGTCAGATATGTTTCTAAACATAGAAAATGAAATGTTTTCATGATAAGAATTTAAGAAATAGAGTTAAGTAAATTCAGAAACTGACTGGAGAGGGTAAGTTGAACGGTTTTCTAAGTGACGATCGGATGTTGGTTTCGACCTTCCGAATTGATACTTAGAGAATTGTTCTCATACTAGTTACAGTTAGGGACTGATAGTTGCGAAATAATAGTGATGTGAAAATAAGCTAT
This sequence comes from Allium sativum, assembly GCA_030737875.1. NCBI lineage: Eukaryota > Viridiplantae > Streptophyta > Magnoliopsida > Asparagales > Amaryllidaceae > Allium > Allium sativum. The sequence goes on along the minus strand of CM060911.1, from coordinate 120,851,072 downwards.
GGAAATGTTTTCCAATGATTTATAACATATATTTTCTAAATATATGAAATAAGGAAATATGAACATATGATGATTGATCGATCGAATTTCCATTTGGAAATAAGATCGTTGTTTGTACACCGACATGTTTTCATTTGATAGTTGAATCACAGACTATCAAAGTTTTGACCATATTTACGTTGTTAATATGGAGAGACCGGTTGGATTATTATCCAAAGAACCACTCTGTATTGGCATAAGCGTTGCGAGCAATATATGCCAAAGATAAATTGAAGACGGAGTAAAGTGCAAGGGCTGTTGTATAAGTCTTAGATAACAGTGACTAAGATGGATATACTGAATAGTGCCTTCGGTTTGTCCAGTCCCAGGACAACGTATATGGAAGAAGGTCTGACAGAGTATATCAAATGGATCGCGTAAGTTGATCTGTTCAAACGTATTCACGTTTGGTGGCGGAGGAATTCGTTTCTCTTAGCTGTATACCCGTGTTATTTTTGGATAAGTCAATTTGTGATTTGGCGGGTATAACGATGTGACATTCAAAGTGAATGGTGATCAGATGTTCTGAAGATAGACGTAGCTTCTAGCCTCACACCGGGAAGTAACAAAAGTTGGGCTAGGCAGCATGGCTAGTTGGGTCATCCCCAAGCAGGGTGTATTGTCACCGATCTAGAGAATATTCATATTTATATTTCTTTTTGATTCTGTATCTTCGGATGACGGTTTGATGGCCTACAACCGTGGTGGCAATATATTCGCGACACTCAAGCTAAATGAGTGAGCGGTCATGTGTGGCCGGGTTGCAAGACGTTCTTGTTGAACCCTGAGTGTATCACCTCTAGAGTACACTATTTAGAAGGTGCTCCCATACCTTGTCTGTTGGAATCCATTCTCCGATAAGCGCCCTGCGGTTTATGATTTTATACTATGTATGTAGAACGTGAGATGCAAGCGTTTCTACTAGATTGATACCTATTTGTACGTAGACATTATTATAATATCACAATGATATTGCTTGTCAAAGTTGTTCAGATACTCATAAGGGAAAAACCCGTTCCGTATTCACGGCGTGGTCTTATGAGATATCCTATACCTGTTTTAAACTATTTTACTCATACCAGTCCCATGACTGACCCGGAGTTTACTTTGTTGTTTTCCCTAAACTCTTGGGTGCCTAAATTTGTACGGGCAGTCAAGTAGTCGGGATTTACAGATATACTTGGAGAGCTTGGAGCAGGAGACTTCAAGATTCTATAGCTATAGTTATTTCCGCTGTGTTGTAAGTGTTGTACTCTGATAAAGTGCTATTGTATATATAACTGTTTACTTCAAAGTTATGTTATATATTATATGTTATTCGTTCCGCTGTGAGATTCGTGTTACTCTGATGATTCTGATGTTCTTCTTCTTCTATTCTATTAGTTCTATCTTTTCTTTCTCACCTTCTAAATTCTTTCACTAACGTCTCGGAATTTCCGACTCCTGAGGAGTCGGAAATTTCCAGCCGTTACAAGTGCCTTATTTTTCTACGACGGAGTGTGTGCACGCCCACACCCCGTTAGAACCTACACTGCTGCACCACCACCGTCGATTTGACCTCTTACAGTCAGCCCAGTAATCGTGCCCCACCCTGCCTAGTTCAGGGTATCCTGATACACCTTGTAGGGTTACTGCTGAAAAGGGTCCCCCGCTACTAGGTTTTCTATTTCTAGCCAACATGCTAAGTTGGTTAAGTGTTTTATAGACCTAACCCCCAATTAGTCTGTTTAGTTTAGCATGTTCCATTTTGATTAAGTGTTAATATAATTTACTTAATCCTATCAATCCTGACTCAGCCTTAATTGTCTTATTAAAGCCTCGACCTCTCACATTAGACAGGTATTGTTGTGGCTGCCTGTTGTCGGTTGGGTCCGGGCAGTCTTACGCCACAACTCAGTCTAACCTCGGGTCTTTATTGGGCTCCATGTTTAACCACCCACATTGGATAGGTATTGTTGTGACTACTGGACAGCCGGGCGGTTCCGGGCGGGTTTACATCACAACTCAATCCAACCTCGGGTTAAACACATCGTATTTTCTACATTTACATATTTTGTCTCTTTTCTTTTTATATGTAAATATTTGCGGCCCATTATTCAAATTTATCTTTATTTGTTAAAATTTATTTATGCCACTTAATTGTTTTTCAAGGTGGTTGGCATGCGTTAAACATGCCAACACATATGTTCTATATTTTAACCCAAACGTCATTATCCCCGTTTTACATGTTCGCTACAATATAAGATATGTTGGGTTTAACATTTAAACCCAACTTAGCCATATGAAAAGGGGAGGCTTATAACATGATGTTTATGAGGTGACATAAAAGGGGAGTGTGAACGCATGAACTTGCAACATACGATTCAATTAACATAAAGTAGGCACATGTGAACTTGCAATTGTAACAGCATATAATCATGGCATAAACAATACTTAAACATGAATCATTCTATTCATATGATCATGGCATAAACAATACTTAAACATGAATCATTCTATTCATATGATTATGGCGTAAACAATACTTAAACATGAATCATTCTACTCATGTAATCATGGCATAAATAATACTTAAACATGAATCATTCTATTCATGTAAACTTGCAATTGGAATGTAAATCTAACTTAATTGTGTCACATATATCACCATATGGTTTAGATAACAACTTAGGCCTAAAACATGTTTCAACTAGGCATAATACCAAACATAGTTTAGTCATGTTCATAAAGGTGCTTACTTTTGTTTCTAATACAAAAGTATGATTTGCTAATCCCAACATAGGTTCATATAAACTATATTACTTAGTCGTATCCAATTACACACTAAAAGTGATCATAGAAGTATGTACATCATATTGGCATAATAGTGAATCATATACTTGCATGAATTCCCAAATAAAATACCACAACATATGGTTGTCAACATAAATCATATACTTGTATGAATCCAATCATATACCATAACATTTCCAAATCGTTTAGAATCAAAATAACATACAAATATAGATTATTATCGCCACAATTCCATTTCGTTGTTAACTTCCAACGCAAATCACATGCTTGCAAATATCCAATCATATACCATAACATTCCCAAATCGTTTAGAATCAAAATAACATACAAATATATATATATATATATTATTATCGCCACAATTCCATTTCGCATTTTACACAAATCAAACGCAATTAATTATTCACATCGGAATAGCACTCTACTTACAACGTATGACAAATCTTCAATTCAGGAATCTGAATTCTGAATTTGGTGATTCTATCCTTTGTTGTAGGCGTTGTTTTGATTTGTTTGATGTTGCTTTAAGCTTTCAAATTATCTCCTAATTGTCTCTCAATTTCTGACGGATATCCCTTAGTCTCTCCTCAACAGCATGACGGTCTCATCTCCATTTTAGTTTGTGTGAATTAGGGTTAGTCTTAGGTCCTTTTTATAGAGTTTGTGAGTTGATTTAGACCGTCGATGGAGCTTGGTTTAATAATAGCCATTCGTTCGAAGGAGAGACCAACCAGGAGCTGACACCTAGCCCTAGTGACAAGGCAAGGCTCAGAAAATCGACCAAACACAGACCAGGCCAGCCAGGGTGGGCTGGGTTCGACCTGGCTCAGGGGCCAGGTCGACACCCCAGTCGACACCGTGTCGACTTGGCAGTCAACACAGGTTACCCAGGTCGACTGCCCAGTCGACCTGGCTAGCCCCAGGTCGACTGCCAAGTCGACCTGGGTGCTTTGGGCGGGAATTTTCCCGCCCTGGCCAATTGGGCCCGATTTTTGAATTTTAAATTTGTTTTTCTGAGCTGTTTTCGTCTGTTTGAATTTTAAACTGAATTCTGACACTTCCGGAGGCCATATCTTCTTCATACGGAGTCCGTTTTACGCAAACTTGGACTCTATTTCAAGCAGAATTCCGAGACGAACGCAATGGCGTATCCCGTTTCCCTTAATTCTTTGATTTGAAATTAATTATACTTTAATTTGTGAATTTCACTGTTATAGAATACACGGGGTGTTACATCCCTCTTTGGACACCACGTGTCCAAGAAACCTTACTTCTTCCTTCCAGAAGTCGCATTTGGAGAATTTGGCTTTTAACTAGTGTGCACAAAGAGTGTCCATGACTTCCTTTAGATGCTGAGCACGTTCTTCCTCACTCTTCGAGAAAATCAAAATGTCGTCTACGAAGACCACCACAAACTTATTAAGGAACTCCCTGAACACCCTGCTCATCAAATCGACGAAGCAAGCGGGTGCATTTGTTAGGCCAAAAGGCATGAATGGCCACTCGAAGAAACCATCCGGAGTTCTGAACGCGGTCTTGTCAATGCTGTCTTCAGCCACTCTCAGCTGATGAAACCTGGTAGCTAAATCTAGTTGGGAGAAAACCGATGCACCTACAAGCTGATCGAACAAGTCGTCTATTCTTGGGAGTGGGTGCCTATTCTTCTTGGTCAGCTTGTTTAGCTCCCTATAATCAACGCATAGGAAAAACGAACCGTCGGCTTTAGTTGCGAATACTACTGGAGAACCCCATTCAGAAATACTCCGCCTTATAAACCCCTTCTCAAGAAGCTCTTTAACTTGCTTTCTGAGTTCTTTCCTCTCCCTTGGAGCCATGTGTCTAATGAGTAGAGCGACGGGTTTTGCATTATCGACGAGGTATATGCGGAAGTCTATCTCCCTCTTTGGAGGTAACCCTTTAACCTCTTCAAAGACATCCGAGTATTCACGGACTACTTTAACAGATTGCAAATTCTCAATAGACGCATCAAGAGATTCTAGATAGCTAAGCATAACAGAGTTCATGGGATTACATGAAATTTCGAGAGTGTTACCAAGGCAAGTCTTGAGTCTAACCACTCTCTTTTCACAGTCGAGGATGGCACCATTAATGGATAGCCATTCCATGCCTAGAATCAACCCATAGCCCGTGAAGCCCAAAACATAGGCATTGCATCTAAACCCCACACTTAATATAGAAATTTCCAAATCCAAACAAATCATTGACATATAAGTTGAGCCCCCTATTGGATTTGAAACAACCAAGGGATCCTCTACTAAACGGGTGTCTAGGTGTAGAGATTCAACTCAAGCAGTAGATATAAAAAAGTGCGATGCGCCAGAATCAAAGAGTGTATGAACAGGATGATCAAAAAGATAAACTAAACTCTCAACAGAAACATTTCTACCTTGTTCTTGCGGAGGTGCCATGAGAGCGTGAACCTGCCCTCCAGAAGTAGATCCAACTCTCTGCCCTTGCCCTTGCTTTCTTGGGCAATCCCTAGCCATGTGTCCTGCCTCGCCGCAATGGAAACATCCACCCATCTTCCTTTTCTTCTTCCTGCAATCCTTAACCAGATGTCCAGGAATGCCACAAAAGTTACACTTCCTCTTGTCATGGATTTTGTTGTTTTTCCCGCCTTTCTTGGAATCTGTCTTCTTACTCTGTGATCCTTCCCCTTTCTTATCTTGAGATGCTTCCACCTTTGTCTCCTTCTTGCCTACCTTATCTTCTTCTTGTAATAGTGCCATGCCCACCAGACTTTCATAAGTCGCACTCATAGGTATATGGGACATAGCTACGCTGTGCAGTGGCTTATTCAATCCTTTAACAAAGCGGAGAGCCTTCTTATGTGGAGTGTTCACTAACTCCAATCCGAACCTAACCAGCCGATTAAATTGGTTAACGTATTCCTTGACCAACATACTTCCCTGCTCGAGAACTAAGAACTTCACCATCTGTAGGCTTCGTTCAGCTTGTGAGAGGAATTTCATTTCAAACCTCATCCTAAAATCCATCCAAGTTTCAATTAGTCTTTCCGCGTTAGTGACTTCCCACTAATAGGAAGCTTCGTCTTTGAGCAACCATACCGCCAACTGTATCTTCTGCCTATTATCCACTTCGAAGATATCGAACAAATCCTCAGTTTTTTTGAGCCAGTTCCTTGCTTCCACGAAGGATTCATTTGCATTGAAGTTCTTTCCACCCATGGCTCAAAAGTCCCTACATATTTTTGAGAAAGCATTTGCACGAGGAGGAGGAGAAGGAGGAGGAACCGCTGTAGTAGGGGGAGGAGGAATGTCTGTTGGGTCAGCGTCGTTGGCCCTAGCCTCTAGGTACCTCCAGAACCAGCCGGGTATCGGTACACCCTCTGAAAGGTTAGGTTCCCAGACATGCTGAAACGAAAATGGAAAGATTCAAGACAAAGGATAGAAAGATAATGCATATGGCTTTGGGGGATTATGCCTTTTAAAATAAAATAACACTTTTTCTTGAAAAATGCTTCTTTTTGGAAATAGTTTTCAAAAACTTTTATCTAATCTAGTAAACCTTTGCTCTGATACCAGGTGAAACACCCCACCTCCGTAAAGGTCACTCACAAAGGGAATGCCTTAACTTCAATGGAGCATTATAGGTAAAAGACCAGATAATTTACAAGACATATGTATGTATATAAGCAGCGGAAAATAAAACTAACTTTCTTTCAAACATGGTTCATAACAAAACATTATAGCAATATGTTTCAAACAACCTTCCAAACCATTACATCATAATTTCTGTCTTGATTATTACATAAAGAAGCATAAAACATAAATAAAACTACATAAATCCCCAAGTCTAGTGTGTCCAAAGCCATAGCCAAAGATAATAGGTTCCAAGCCGTACATCACAGAGTCTTCAAGCTTGGAAAGATGAACGGTCCAAATTAAGCTGAGTTATTCCCTCCCTGGCTACCTGATGGGGGGGAACGGAAGAAAAGAATACGAATGAAAAATTGGGTCAGACATAAGACTGAGTAAGTCTAGTGACTTTTCAGTGTGTGAATAAGGAAAAGGGTCATGATAGGAATAACTGAAAATAGGACAGTACCATAACGGCAAACTAACGTAAAGCTATATAAGGCAGGATAAAACGAATATACATCGCACCAATATTTAATTCTTCTACATCTATTTATGGATCTAACTACAGATGTGTCACATGAACTTGGCATAATGTACTTTCAATTATGAATTTGCAAACTAGATCTATGCAGCATGAATCATAAAATAATAGTTTTACATAGAACTACCAAAATTTAATTAGACATGTAATGGTGAACTTGCATAGGGGTTGAATCATGCTAACATGGATCTAACATAGAGGCATATGGATCTAACATATAGAGTGTAGATCTAGACATATAGGTTTACATAATCATGTTTTTAACCTATAAACTTACATGTATTCATAACATGATTACATCACTTAACTTGCATACAACATATAAATGTCATCACAAAGTCGTAGATCTGAACATGTATGCATAATGGATCTAAACAATTAGGCATAAACGACATGACTTAGCCTAAAACTTGTATGTATCATAAAATCACCAAATGATAATTTCATTCCCAAATTCCTATACAACATAATGGGTTTATTCACCAATTTCCATATAACATGATAGATGTGATAGACCACAATAGTTCATAGGCATATATGATAGAATAGACATGAATAAATATAAATCAACATCACATACAACTTGATACAATTCTATTTTACAATCCATTACGAACCATGTCTTTAATTCATTCACATCTGAAAGATAACTACACTTACAAACTGTAACGACCCGCCATTTTGACCGTGCCAAATTGACAAAATTTGCCAACTCGAAACGTCCAAAACAACAGATTGTTATTAGCTTCTGAGGTAAATAGAACAAATCACAGATCACAGACACTGATACAAAACAATATAATATTTCACAGCAGAAAAATTAAAATACAATAGTAGTTCATGAAGCTTTACATCAGAGTTTACATAAATAATATAGTGGAAGTCTAATACAGTGTTTGCAGATACATAAATAATTAATAACAGTTTGAAACAGAGACGACAATAAACAGGATGACTGGAAAAACTGATCAATAGGTAGATATAGGTGAGCAAAATCCAATATAAGCTCCAACTCCAGGATAAATCTCGAAACTGTGATAATCGATCTGACCCGAGCAATAATGCAAAACAAAACAACTAGGATCAGGACTAACATTCTCATGAAAGTAAATCAACTCAAATGAAATGTTCGATGAAATGCAATCAATAACTTAAAGGATGTTTGGGATCACCATCCTTTAAGGATCCGTCAAACTAATACTATATAGTAGAATACGCTATTTACATTAGTGTCTATCAGTAAGGTAAAAATATCAAAATAGCGTAAGCGGGATTACCATGATTACCCTTACACCGTTTATATATTCCCATAGTATATACAGTACCGTAATTCCTCCGTAAACTGGAGGTTGATCAGAGGGCACTCCATATAAAATAGTACAAAACAAAGTCGTAGTGGGCTCGTATAAGGCATGTGACAAGGCACACAAGGAATGCCAGGGTGGATTCACCGTTTGCAGAGCCGGACTGGTGGTAACGCATAGTAGCTACTACCGCCCACCTCGATACACATTCCCATAATCAAAAGGGCCCATTTCGAATCTCAACAGTAATAGAATAATATCGAAGAAGTGTGCTCGATAAGAGGTATGACCTCACTTGGTCCGTGCATAGCTCATGTTTTAGCCACATCAAGCTGACTCAAGGTAGTCAGGGTCTCGTAATTAATATGAAATAAAAGTGAAGTCGTTCGCCAAATCGTCTCCTTCATTCTGGAACTCCACCGCGTACACAGTTGTCAAAGTGGTTTTCGGTATTGACAGAGAGTATGACAATAGCCGATCCCGGTCTCTTTAACAACCAATCGTTTATATTTTTCACACCGTGGTCATTATTTTATAAATCACTTTATAAAATAGTTTATATGAATTCTCATATTCGAATTTTGAAATCAAATTTAAATATCTAACTTCGATTTTCTTCAATTTTGTAAACATCTCACGAGAATCGCTCAAATCAAATCGATTTAAAACCATATCGAAAAGATTTCAAAATATAGTATAAGCTAATATTATACTATTTAACTTCGAATTTATATAAGTTTTCCGACAAAAACCGCACAACAACTTTCAAATCGCAAATCGACTTATATTTAAGTTATAACTTAAAAATATATCTCAATTTTCGTTCAAATCAATATCAAAACCTTTAACTTTGATTATAATTTGGTTCGGCTTATATTCGCAAAAATTCAAGTTTGAAACCGTTCAAATGCTTCAAAATTTTCCTTAATAAGAAATCGTTTCAAGATGATTCATTTGAATCCAACACTTTGGTTCGAAATTCGAAATATGAGATTTAATTCAAAACTTACAATTTAACAAAACATATCGAGTTATGTAATTCAAGTCATATAATTCGAAATCGTTATTCATAAATATAAACAATTCATATAATTATGTTTTACCCCCCTAAAGCATTCGTTTTAGTCGATTAATGAAATTTAACATTTTGGTTCAAATTTCCTTTTATATAATTCGAAACGAAATCACAAACTTCAGTATAAACCAAATCGTCTTATAACTTATAATTCAAGTTCATCTCTACTAAAATTCGTATTGATTCCAATTCATAACTTAATATGAGTTCATTCGTTATTCAAATATCGTTATATAAATTTACATCTTTAAACTTCGAATTTAAATCACAAAATCTAACCTATCCATTTTGAATTTATTAAAGTTTATACAATATATATAAGAAAATTAATTTTTGAAAATAGAAATGTGTATTTATATAAGTTTATAAAATTCTAAATTAAATTAGAAATAGATTATAAACATATATAAGTTTAAAATAATATAAAAATAGACTTAAAGAAATATTTATAATAATATAAAAAGGTTAAAATACTTATACGAATAAATTATATGGTTTAAAATAAATAAATTTATAAGTAAAATCTTAAATAAACATTTAAATCGCTATTGACAAATAAAATCATTTTAAAACACATAATTTAAAATATACAAAATAATTTATATTTAAATAAAATATAAATATATAAAGTCTTAAGTAAATATTTTAAAATAAAACTCCTTTTACTTCAACAACATGACCAATGGTGTCCGTATATAGTTTTCTACCCTATGGTCAAGTGATACGGATATTTATCATTTCAACCCGTAATTTATAAAATTTCTACGGGTCTATCATTTCAAACCGCGATCCCAAATTCAATAAAAATCGTTCAGATCTATCATTTCAACCCATAACGATTTTTCCCTATTCTAATGTTCGTTCGGGTATGTATCATTTCAACCCTTAGTGATTTTCCTAAAACTTGGTATCACATAGTATCAATCACAACATATATATCATCAGTGCAACTATGTATCATATGAATATATCGTGTCGCATATGAAATGTGCATACATATCAAATCAAACAATTTCTACTAGCAACCTATACATTTCATATAATAGTTCATTATTGATCTAACATCCATGAAATAAATGCGAGTCAGGTGTGAGATAAACTCACCTTTCGTGGCATAGATTGAAGATGGAAAATGGATGGACACTGACTGAGATGATGACATCCAGGCACGATTCAAAATGGTTCAACTCGATGATAGCTCAATAGATATTTTATTTTTATAAGGGAAGGAATGGATTGGTTAGGCTATTCGGTATTTGAATGGGTTTCGAACTCAACGCCATACAAACACTCACCCAAAATAAACACAACACAATTTCGAGTAAACCACAGTAAACACAATAATTCCTTTATAAAATATTATATATATATATATATTTCTATACTTGTAAACATACAGTAAAACCAGTATATATATTTGTTCAAATGTAACACACCAAAATATTTACCCAAACACATAACTCACGCCAAAAAGTCAAGCACACACAAACACTTCCATGCACACATGTATGCAAACACATACTCAGTAGTACACACCCACACACCAAATACTTTAAAAACCATTAGATGAATATACATATCACACACACAAACAACCACTTAGACCCTAACATGTTACACACACCCTCACGCAACTCAAACACCAAAAGGAACAACATAGCGCCACACAAAACTCACGCAAAGAACACACCAGGATTGACGCAGAGGACGACAAGGCAGACCCCGGGTCGACTACAGGGTTTAGTTGCAGATCGGGTACAACAGGGAAGGCTTGGCTATAAGGTTAGGCAGTATGGCTTCAGAGTTGTTTTCGGTGCGTCACCAGGAGGAGGCGCTGCTAAATGGGCACGTTTTCAGGTGATCAGGCGGAGGAGCTGGGTTGTTTGTCGGCGCGGGTTTCGGTGCTAGGCAAGGAGTCGCCTGAGATTGGAGGGCAAGGCACGGAGGGGAAAACAGAGTCGGGTGCTGATCGGATGTGGTCGGGGTTGAGAGTTTCGGACGCGGAGTCGACAGCAAAATCCGTGGTGACTGGTAGCCTGGCTTCAGACAATGGAGGAGCAGGGTAGTGGCGGGCTTGGGGAAATTGTCGTTGCTGTTTCAAAGACCGAGGGGAGTGGTGAACTGTGGACGGAGGGAAGGATTTAGCCCGATGGGAAAAACTAGCGAAGGGAAGAGAACAAATGAGCAGAATGGAATGGCGATGGGCAAAATAAGGAGTGGGATGGAAGAAATAAAAAAAAAAGAGCAGCTTTCAATATATATATATATATATATTATAATGTACAGTTATTAACGAACGGTTCTTAAGGACACGAAGAAGCTTTCAATTTTGGGGAGTGGGAGCGGTTCTTGAGGCATGAAGTAAAAGATGGAGACGTTGTTTTAAGTCAGGCAATGGAAATGGGCATTTTCTTTTTCATGAATTGAAAAGGTACCGTAAGTCCTGAAGCAACAACTTTGGAAATGAAACGTGAAAGAATGCATGTATTAGCAATAAGGACGCATATATGTCCTTCAAGGAAAATAAAAAGATTTGGAAAAAAAAAACGTTAGCTTTAGAAATGAAAAAAAAAGTCCAAGCTTTTGGAATACATAAAGAAATGAAAGTGGACAAATTTATAAACGTACGCATGCATGTTTCATGCATATTTGGAAATAAAGTGCCCAACATACGAAATAAAAATGAAATAAGGGACCATGGTAACATTACCGACTGAGTTTGCAGACCCAAAATGGCTAGAGAAGTATGTAAGATCGGAAAAGGGACACATCGAACTCAGATGGCTCTGTTTCAAAAATGAACTGTGAAAGCATTTTCACAATTTCAGCATGAACCGAACACCGAAACTGACAAATGAATATATTGTGGAAATCAACGCGGCGAGACGGACACAACGGTATAAAATTTGCAGTGTCAGGATGCTCCGTTCAAAAGCGCGTTACGAACCCCTTTGACGTAAAAATGCGTACGGAAAACGGAGGTCAAAACGTCCGATTTTCGCGAAACGAATTTCGCCGTCGGATTCGTGACAATGAATAGAATATTTTTCGTGTTTGTCCGAACTGGTTTTGAAGAAATTTTAAAATCGTTAAATTTTGAACTGTTATGCGCAGCTTTGCACTGAAAATTGCGCGATCGACAAACATTCAAAATTTTCGATGAAATTTTCACCACTGCTATATCTCACTGTACGTAATTTAAATTTCAAATTCCCATTATGAAAAATTATAGAATATTTTCAAAATAAAAATTTCAATTTAAATTGGAATATAAATCGTTGGAAATAACGGGTTGTTACAATCTTCCCCACTTAAACCTTTTCGTCCCCGAAAAGGAACGAGGCAGGGAAATATTAATTAAGTAATTAATATTTTTAAACTAAATGGTTCATATTTATTCTCATACATATATATAATTTGAAATATAGATAAATCAAAAGCTAAAATATTTTCGAACAGTCAAAATAGCTTTAAGTATTCACTCGACGTCTCGATTGACGATATATATCTATCCCACTTTCGAAACCCAAAAATAGATATCGATGATGCTGCAGTCATCACCAGAATCATTTTCAAGCGACTAGAGTGTGACTCTATATCTATCTAATACATATAGGATTTAACATATACGTTGATCAGACGTATACACCAAATCACTAAGTATTCGGTAGGCCAAATTTAGCGTCAAATAAGTACTTAAAACATCTTTTTATATTTAAACATAATATATACCAAAATTTTTGAATTACATATTTCAAATTATTAAAAATAAGTAAGGAAAAATTATATCTCTCCTCACCCGTTTATTTAATAAAATTCAATAATAATCCATAATAAATATACAAACAATATTTTTATTGAATCAAATACATAACTATATTATTCAATCAAGATAAACTTAATTTCTTACAAAGTGTACATCTTTAAAACTTATCCAAAGTATATATGTGTACAAACTTAAAGCATGAATATAAAATCTTTCGAAATATTGGTTTTACCAAAACATAATGTTATTCACAAATATACATATCAAATTTCAATATTGCACCAAGAAAACTTATATTATAATATCTTTAAAACAATTATTTCAAGCCAGCATTTAATAAGGAAGGATCTCCAGAAGATTTATACTCTCGTTCTACTTCTTACCCTGTCAAGGATAAGTTATAGAATTCGATTTAAAAGCTGAACGAATGAAAGAACCTAATCAAAGAGGATCTACGAGCGAAGATAGATTCAAATGGAAGGGAATTTCAAAAAAAGATTTAAATATTAAACAAAATTTTTATATCCAAAAATATTTATTAAAATCATTTTAAAACCATTTATATTTTCAAAATACTCTCTCTCAAGAAGAACTCTGCGACTGATTCCACTCATTCTAGGGTATCACTACCCAATCTCTAATGAGCTTATACCCCATAGGCTAAAGCTTTGAAAAACCTGGCTCAGATACCAGATGTAACGACCTGCCATTTTGACCGTGCCGAATTGACAAAATATGCCAACTCGAAACGTCCAAAACAACAGATTGTTATTAGCTTCTGAGGTAAATAGAACAAATCAAAGATCATAGACACAGATACAAAGCAATATAATATTTCACAGCGGAAAAATTAAAATACAATAGTAGTTCATGAAGCTTTACATCAGAGTTTACATAAATAATATAGCGGAAGTCTAATACAGTGTTTGCAGATACATAAATAATTAATAACAGTTTGAAACAGAGACGACAATAAACAGGATGACTGAAAAAACAGATCAATAGGTAGATACAGGTGAGCAAAATCCAATATAAGCTCCAACTCCAAGATAAATCTCGAAACTGTGATAATCGATCTGACCGGAGCAATAATGCAAAACAAACAACTCGGATCAGGACTAACATTCTCATGAAAGTAAATCAACTCAAATGAAATGTTCGATGAAATGCAATCAATAACTTAAAGGATGTTTGGGATCACCATCCTTTAAGGATCCGTCAAACTAATACTATATAGTAGAATACGCTATATACATTAGTGTCTATCAGTAAGGTAAAAATATCAAAATAGCGTAAGCGGGATTACCATGATTACCCTTACACCGTTTATATATTCCCATAGTATATACAGTACCGTAATTCCTCCGTAATCTGGAGGTTGATCAGAGGGCACTCCATATAAAATAGTACAAAACAAAGTCGTAGTGGGCTCGTATAAGGCATGTGACAAGGCACACAAGGAATGCCAGGGTGGATTCACCGTTTGCAGAGCCGGACTGGTGGTAACGCATAGTAGCTACTACCGCCCACCTCGATACACACTCCCATAATCAAAAGGGCCCAAATCAAATCTCAACAGTAATAGAATAATATCGAAGAAGTGTGCTCGATAAGAGGTATGACCTCACTTGGTCCGTGCATAGCTCATGTTTTAGCCACATCAAGCTGACTCAAGGTAGTCAGGGTCTCGTAATTAATATGAAATAAAAATAGAGTCGTTCGCCAAATCGTCTCCTTCATTCTGGAACTCCACCGCGTACACAGTTGTCAAAGTGGTTTTCGGTATTGACAGAGAGTATGACAATAGCCGATCCCGGTCTCTTTAACAACCAATCGTTTATATTTTTCACACCGTGGTCATTATTTTATAAATCACTTTATAAAATAGTTTATATGAATTCTCATATTCGAATTTTGAAATCAAATTTAAATATCTAACTTCGATTATCTTCAATTTTGTAAACATCTCACGAGAATCGCTCAAATCAAATCGATTTAAAACCATATCGAAAAGATTTCAAAATATAGTATAAGCTAATATTATACTATTTAACTTCGAATTTATATAAGTTTTCCGACAAAAACCGCACAACAACTTTCAAATCCCAAATCGACTTATATTTAAGTTATAACTTAAATATATATCTCAATTTTCGTTCAAATCAACATCAAAACCTTTAACTTTGATTATAATTTGGTTCAGCTTATATTCGCAAAAATTCAAGTTTGAAACCGTTCAAATGCTTCAAAATTTTCCTTAATAAGAAATCGTTTCAAGACGATTCATTTGAATCCAACACTTTGGTTTGAAATTCGAAATATGAGATTTAATTCAAAACTTACACTTCAACAAAACATATCGAGTTATGTAATTCAAGTCATATAATTCGAAATCGTTATTCATAAATATAAACAATTCATATAATTTGGTTTTACCCCCCTAAAGCATTCGTTTTAGTCGATTAATGAAATTTAACATTTTGGTTCAAATTTCCTTTTATATAATTCGAAACGAAATCATAAACTTCAGTATAAACCAAATCGTCTTATAACTTATAATTTAAGTTCATCTCTACTAAAATTCGTATTGATTCCAATTCATAACTTAATATGAGTTCATTCGTTATTCAAATATCGTTATATAAATTTACATCTTTAAACTTCGAATTTTAATCGCAAAATCTAACCTATCCATTTTGAATTTATTAAAGTTTATACAATATATATAAGAAAATTAATTTTTGAAAATAGAAATGTGTATTTATATAAGTTTATAAAATTCTAAATTAAATTAGAAATAGATTATAAACATATATAAGTTTAAAATAATATAAAAATAGACTTAAAGAAATATTTATAATAATATAAAAAGGTTAAAATACTTATAGGAATAAATTATATGGTTTAAAATAAATAAATTTATAAGTAAAATCTTAAATAAACATTTAAATCGCTATTGACAAATAAAATCATTTTAAAACACATAATTTAAAATATACAAAATAATTTATATTTAAATAAAATATAAATTTATATATATAAAGTCTTAAGTAAATATTTTAAAATAAAACTCCTTTTACATCAAAAACATGACCAACGGTGTCCGTATATAGTTTTCTACCCTATGGTCAAGTGATACGGATATTTATCATTTCAACCCGTAATTTATAAAATTTCTACGGGTCTATCATTTCAACCCGCGATCCCAAATTCAATAAAAATCGTTCAGATCTATCATTTCAAACCATAACGATTTTTCCCTATTCTAATGTTCGTTCGGGTATGTATCATTTCAACCCTTAGTGATTTTCCTAAAACTAGGGTATCACATAGTATCAATCACAACATATATATCATCAGTGTAACTACGTGTCATATGAATATATCGTGTCGCATATGAAATGTGCATACATATCAAATCAAACAATTTCTACTAGCAACCTATACATTTCATATAACAGTTCATTATTGATCTAACATCCATGAAATAAATGTGAGTCAGGTGTGAGATAAACTCACCTTTCGTGGCATAGATTGAAGATGGAAAACGGATGGACACTGACTGAGATGATGACATCCAGGCACGATTCAAAATGGTTCAACTCGATGATAGCTCAATAGATATTTTATTTTTATAAGGGAAGGAATGGATTGGTTAGGCTATTCGGTATTTGAATGGGTTTCGAACTCAACGCCATACAAACACTCACCCAAAATAAACACAACACAATTTCGAGTAAACCACAGTAAACACAATAATTCCTTTATAAAATATTATATATATATATTTCTATACTTGTAAACATACAGTAAAACCAGTACATATATTTGTTCAAATGTAACACACCAAAATATATACCCAAACACATAACTCACGCCAAAAAGTCAAGCACACACAAACACTTCCATGCACACATGTATGCAAACACATACTCAGCAGTACGCACCCACACACCAAATACTTTAAAAACCATTAGATGAATATACATATCACACACACAAACAACCACTTAGACCCTGACATGTTACACACACCCTCACGCAACTCAAACACCAAAAGGAACAACATGGCGCCACACAAAACTCACGCAAAGAACACACCAGGATTGACGCAGAGGACGGCAA
Organism: Allium sativum; assembly: GCA_030737875.1. Taxonomy (NCBI): domain Eukaryota; kingdom Viridiplantae; phylum Streptophyta; class Magnoliopsida; order Asparagales; family Amaryllidaceae; genus Allium; species Allium sativum. The sequence continues at coordinate 120,833,806 of CM060911.1, read as the reverse complement.
GGCGGACCCCGGGTCGACTACAGGGTTTAGCTGCGGATCGTGTACAACAGGGAAGGCTTGGCTATAAGGTTAGGCAGTATGGCTTCAGAGTTGTTTTCGGTGCGTCACCAGGAGGAGGCGCTGCTAAATTGGCACGTTTTCAGGTGATCAGGCGGAGGAGCTGGGTTGTTTGTCGGCGCGGGTTTCGGTGCTAGGCAAGGAGTCGCCTGAGATTGGAGGGCAAGGCACGGAGGGGAAAACAGAGTCGGGTGCTAATCGGATGTGGTCGAGGTTGAGAGTTTCGGACTCGGAGTCGACAGCAAAAATCCGTGGTGACTGGTAGCCTGGCTTCAGACAATGGAGGAGCAGGGTAGTGGCGGGCTTGGGGAAATTGTCGATGCAGTTTCAAAGGCCGAGGGGAGTGGTGAACTGTGGACGGAGGGAAGGATTTAGCCCGATGGGAAAAACTAGCGAAGGGAAGAGAACAAATGAGCAGAATGGAATGGCGATGGGCAAAATAAGGAGTGGGATGGAAGAAACAAAAAAAGAGCAGCTTTCAATATATATATTATAATGTACAGTTATTAACGAACGGTTCTTAAGGACACGAAGAAGCTTTCAATTTTGGGGAGTGGGAGCGGTTCTTGAGGCATGAAGTAAAAGATGGAGACGTTGTTTTAAGTCAGGCAATGGAAATGGGCATTTTCTTTTTCATGAATTGAAAAGGTACCGTAAGTCCTGAAGCAACAACTTTGGAAATGAAACGTGAAAGAATGCATGTATTAGCAATAAGGACGCATATATGTCCTTCAAGGAAAATAAAAAGATTTGAAAAAAAAAACGTTAGCTTTAGAAATGAAAAAAAAAGTCCAAGCTTTTGGAATACATAAAGAAATGAAAGTGGACAAATTTATAAACGTACGCATGCATGTTTCATGCATATTTGGAAAGAAAGTGCCCAACATACGAAATAAAAATGAAATAAGGGACCATGGTAACATTACCGACTGAGTTTGCAGACCCAAAATGGCTAGAGAAGTATGTAAGATCGGAAAAGGAACACATCAAACTCAGATGGCTCTGTTTCAAAAATGAACTGTGAAAGCATTTTCATAATTTCAGCACGAACCGAACACCGAAACTGACAAATGAATATATTGTGGAAATCAACGCGGCGAGACGGACACAACGGTATAAAATTTGCAGTGTCAGGATGCTCCGTTCAAAAGCGCGTTACGGACCCCTTTGACGTAAAAATGCGGACGGAAAACGGAGGTCAAAACGTCCGATCTTCGCGAAACGAATTTCGCCGTCGGATTCGTGACAACGAATAGAATATTTTTCGTGTTTGTCCGAACTGGTTTTGAAGAAATTTTAAAATCGTTAAATTTTGAACTGTTATGCACAGCTTTACACTGAAAATTGCGCGATCGACAAACATTCAAAATTTTCGATGAAATTTTCACCACCGCTATATCTCACTGTACGTAATTTAAATTTCAAATTCCCGTTATGAAAAATTATAGAATATTTTCAAAATAAAAATTTCAATTTAAATCGGAATATAAATCGTTGGAAATAACGGGTTGTTACACAAACAAAAAAGGAATTCTTGAGTTCTGGGATCTATATTCTGAAATTGAATTGCTCTCCTTTGATGTAGATCGTTGAATTTTCTTAGTTGAATTAGTTTAGATTTAATTTTGACGTAGCTTCAATCTTGCTTTTGAGTTGAAAGAGATGACGACTATTCTAGGTTCACCATTGACGGCATGGCAACTCTTGGTATGAATATTTGTGATTTAGGGTTGAGAGTTAGGTTGCTTTTATAGAGGTTTAATTAATTTAGAGCCGTCAGATTAACCCTAGAAATAATCAAGACCATCCAGTCAAGATAGGATAACACCTTAGCCCTAATGACTCAGCAGGGAATCAGAAATCGTCATTCTTTCAGATCTGCCCGGGGGGTAGGTCGACCCCCAGGTCGACCTCTAGGTCGACCTGTAGGGTAGGTCGACACTAGGGTCGACCTGGCCTGGGCGGGAATTTTTCCTGCCCTGCCCTCTTCTGAGTTTAAATTTGAATTTTTGAAACTTCCGAAGGTCATAACTTCTTCATACGAAGTCCAATTCACGCAAACTCGGACTCTATCTCAACCAGAATTCCGAGACGAATGCAACGGTGTAATCCGTTTCCCTTAATTCTCAAATTTAAAATTAATTATTTTTAATTCGTTACTTTAAGATTTATCTAAAACACGGGGTGTAACATAAGGACAAAGGACAAATAATTTATTTAAACAGGCAAAACTTAGCCCAAATTTAATCCATCTTTTTCTTACGTATTCATCTTCTTTCAGCGCACGATGCAGTACTGATATTATTTTTAATAGTATAGTAAAATCATGAAAGTAATCAATAATGGCGACCAAATCATGAACGACATCATCCCGACCGTCGATTCGACGAATGTAACCGAAAATCCAAAATCGACAGCAGGTATAGCTAAAATCCAACACGAATCGCAAGAACAAAGCGAAGCCCTAACTAAATGTGCCAAAAATTTCCAACCAAATGTTGAAAACCTTAGGTGGTGAAGAAGAGCACAGAGATGAACCTCAACATCAAACCGATGATCAAAACATAAAAGAAAGTGCAATAGAAAAAGAAACTGATACTGTTGATGATCCAAAACGGACTGAAACGCCACTGATCGAAGTAAAAGAATGGTAGCAAGGGAGACAAGGTTTAATAGGTTTAATGATCCAAACGCATAGCATATGTTTAAAGATTAAGACAAAGGAAGAAAAAAATAAGATAAATGATACCTTAAAAATAATAAATTGATACTTCTGCGTTTCTTATAAATTAGATCCCTATTTTTCCGAAAAATCATCAAAAAATCAAAATAAATAAATAAATCCATGAATTCATAAATAAATACAATAAGTAATCGCCATCAAATTCATACAACAAAGCCACCAAAAAAAATTCAAAAACCCAAAAAAACAGCGAAACGACATATTATGCATCAAAAGATGCACTTATTTGTAAATAGGTGCATACATTTATGCATATATTTTAGTTATGCATCAAACTGTACTATTTATGCACACATGTATGCAGTTAAACAACAATATATGCATCGTTTTATGCATATATTCGATTCTGGCTTGTTTTTTCTGGCATACGACTTTTATGCATATATTTCTGCGTAAACAGTCAATAAATGCATACATGTATGCACATTTTCGTAAGCCTTCCTCCTTTTTGTCTTTGTTGCATACATGTATGCACTTATACAGAATATATGCAAACATTTCATTTTCTGTAACTATTCATAACACATGCAGCTTAGTTCAACTTTATATGCATACGTGTATGCAATTATTACCAATATATGCATATATTCAGTATTTATGCATAGACGTATGCAACACTTTTTTTCCTCCAGATTTCATCTGTGAATATTTACGATTTTTTGATTTTTTTAAATCACCAGCTCATATCTTTCTTTGGAAAACACGTAAGTGACCAAATTAGGGACCCACTTTGAATTATAAACTTAGACTAGATGCCATTTACATTTTTAAAGTTTTGAAGGAAGTGAGCCTTATTTTCACATAATAAAAACTGATACCTACAACGACATAAAACCGATACTTATAAACTGTACACAAGAAGAAAAAAACAGATAACTAAAATGATATAAAACCGATACTCACTCACTGTAACCTAAGAATTATATTCAAAGTTGATACTTATAGTATAGTAAAACTAATACCGATAAACTATGCATAACAACATTACATGTGAAAAAATGATTATGTATTTGTTGACTAATTTTTTATGTAGCATTACATGTATAACTGATAGCATTTAATTCTATACTAATTTTTTTAATAAAAAGATCAAAATGATGATTTCGTGAACCCAAGAACAAAGTGCACGATATAATAATGATATCATTTCTAGCAGTATAAAAAAATCACGAAAGTAATCAATAATGGCGACCAAATCATGAACGACATCATCTCCGACTGTTGATTCGACGAATGTAACCGAAAATCCAAAATCGACAGCAGATACAGCTCAAATCCAACATGAATCGCAAGAACAAAGCAAAACTCTAACTGAATGTGCCAAAAATTTCCAACCAAATGTCGAAACCCTAGGTGGTGAAGAAGAGCACAGAGATGAAGCTTAACATCAAACCGATGGTCAAAACGTAGAAGAAAGTGCAATAAAAAAAGAAATTGATACTGCTGATGATTCAAAATGGACTGAAATGCCACTGATCGAAGTAAAAAAGAATGGTAACAAGGGAGACAAGGTTTAAAAAGTTTAATGATCCAAAACGCATAGTAGAAGTTACAAAGATTAAGATAAAGAAAGACAAAAATAAGGTAAATAATACCTTAAAATTTAAAAACTGATACTGTTACTGATATTTTCTAACAATAATATACATACTCAACAGGAAATTGCTCAAAAAAAAAGAAAAACAAATCCAAGCCCAAGAGTCCAAAGGTAATGAGGACAATTTGGTAAGAAAAATGCTACTGTTGTATTACAAAAATGAGATGTATTCTCTAAAAATGATACTATTGCCTTACAAAAATGATATTGTAGTGTTAGGAAAATTGATACTTACAACACAATAAACTGGTACTACTGTCTTAAAAAAATAATTGTAAACTGATACTGTTGTGTTAATAAACTGATACTGTGGAAATTTGATCCGAACAGCTATTAAGTTAGAATTGGTACCACAACATTAACCATAAAACAGATACCCATAAACTACACGTAACAAAATAGCAAAAACTGATATCTACCCAGACACAAAATTGATACTTATACGCTGTGAGTAAGAAAATAATAAAAACTGATACATACAGCGACATAAAACTGATACCTATAAACTGTACACAACAAGAAAAAAAACCGGCATCTAAAGTGATACAAAACCGATACTCATTCACTGTAACCAAAGAACAACACTTAAAATTGATACAGTAGTAAAACTGATACCCATAAACTATGCATAACAACATTACATGTGAAAAAATGATTATGTATTTGTTGAATTTTTTTTTACGTAGCATTACATATAGACTGATACTCATAAACTATAGCATTCGATTCTATACTAATTTTTTTATAAAAAACCAGGATGATGATTTCATGAACCCAAGACCTAGAGACACTGAAGTTATGAAAACAACAAACAAAACCAAAGGCATAGCTGCAGATGATCAGATGAAAAGTGATACTGCACATAGATGTGGTTTCAAGCAGCGTACAAGATGATTAAATTGGTAAAAGATAAAAAAGCCTTAAACGAAAAACAAACTGAATTCTTGAAACGCACTCCTTTGTTTGAGTTTTTTAGTGTTTTTTACGATGAGAAAATTGCTTTGAAGAAGTGCAAAAAACATCAAGAGAATTTGGATGTAGTTTACGCTTGTTACTCGCTGACGGAAGAAGCTTTTGTTTTTGGTGAAGATAAATTAAAAATAATAGAAAATGATATAAGTTTACTATTTTACATGCCACTGAAAGGAAGTAATGTAGAACAAATGCCAAAAATGAAAAATCGGACGATACCATCCGACTACAAAGATTTTGTATTGAGTAACTTCGGATCACCAGCATTTATCACTAGAAATTTAATAGAGAAACGAATAAAACAAGAAGTGGGAAAAAGGAAAAAGAAAATGAAGAAGACCTACCCATTCTTGTAATCATAGAGATAATTCTTACAATTTTCTTCCCCAAAAATGACCAAAAGCTACGATGGGGATCTGTACCATTCTTGTTGGACATGGAGAGAATGAATGTTGTTCCTTGGCCAAAAACAATCCTAATAAATTTTACCAAATTCGTAAAAAAAAAAACATCCACAATCTTAGGAACATGTTTGGATGTTCAGTGCTTCCTTTAGTAAGAAAAGTTTATTACAATATTCTTATTTTTAATCCAAACACAACAATATGAATTCATGTTTGATTTTATTTTTTATACTTAGTATGTCATGTGTGAGAAGATGACTCTCATTAAGCAAAGAAGAAACTTTAACTGTACACTCCCACGTTTTGCAAGGTGGGATCTAAAAGGTCTAAAGAACATTCTCGAAGATTCTTGAATAAGGTAAAGCATGGACAGGTATGAACTTTTGATTTAACTTACTATCCATCTTTACTTAATATATAAAACGTTGTTTTTCAGAACTGATACCTAATATAACTCAAAACTGATACATCAGTCCCCTGTCATATTGATTTTTTAATAGCTGACACCTAAAAAAAATGCTAAAACGGCTACCTTAAAACAAGTATTACAAGAGGAAAATCCATGGAAATAAAAAAATGTGGTGAAAATCAAGAATAGATGGGTTCTTTAAAACAAGACATCTCATTCGAAATATTAAAACTCCACATTAAAAATATTAAAGAGAAACTAAAAAGTTAAATGAGGAGTTAAAGAAGGAAAGAAAATTGAAAAATTAGGCAGAAGAAGAAACTTTCAAATTGAGACAGCAAGAACAACAAAAGCCAGATTCTAAAGATGAAAGAATAGAGGAAAGAGGGAATTCAGAAGCAACAGCGGATCATTTATCAATTACGTACAGAATTTTTTAGGAAAATAGCACAGATGGATTTGAATGTTGAATTAGAAGAGGAGAAAAACAAAAGGAAAGTGTTTCAGTTGAGGGAGAAAATACACTTCAAAAGAATGTCAAATGTATAGAAGAACAGCCTGAAACTGCACCAGCAGGGCCGGTCCTAGGATACCTAAAGCAGAAAGTGAAAATGAGGCCCTTCTGTAGATTCTAATGCATGACCTCAAAATAGTTTATACTATTTAAAAATAACAAAAAGATAAAAATAGAAAATATATATTTGTAGTTATAATCCAAGTTATATAAGCATTTTTTTTTATCAATGAAACAGTATTTGGAACCAAGTAAGAAAAACCAAATTTATATGCAAGTTTGAAGATATTTTCTACATCTTAAAACATATTGTATTCTTTTTTATCCCAAGTTCCCGTTTTCATAATTCATAGAACAAAAGAATGGAAAGTTGGCTGCAACTACCAAACCAGGTTTTTCATAAAAATTGTCTGCAAATAATGAATATGATGTACTTCCTGTTTCCAAACCAAAAATCAAAATAGGAACTATCACAACTCAAATTAAAAACAAAAGATCCAACAGAAATCGAAAGCTAGGAGCGTAGAAACAAAATAAAACTTAAAAGCTTATAATCACATTAAAAAATTTACAATGACAAAAATGGCAGCTGTAAGACTACATTTCAAGGAAGAATTGCGGCCTGCGCCTACCTTTTAAGTTCATCTGAATTCCTGATTTGAAGAATCAACGCCTGTAGTTTAAATTTTTTGAAGAACGCAATGTCACGATTTGGATCTTGCCGTTGGAGTCGATTTACGGTCCCCTGGATTAGGTGATTACATATTCAATTTCATGGTCCGTTGGCGTTGATTTGCGAATGGCGATTCCTTGCTCTCTTTTTTCCCTTTTGTGTATGAATCGATCGTTGGTGCCTCTATTTTTTTGGTGCGCTAAGCCATCGCTTCTCTCGCTTATGCAAAGGGTTGGGCTTGTGCACCAGTAAATGATAATGAAATAATCAAAGACAATGCCATAATTGAACATAAAAAAACAAACATTTAAAGACTCACTCCTCCCAGCTTTGATTTGAATGTCACTCAAGCATGTACAAAAGTAAAAAAAATCGGTGAAGATAATAGCGAAAAATCATCCTTAAAAAGGATAAAAAAAAGTAGCCATCAAACCAATAAGTAGTAAACCACCTTTTTATATCCAAAGACTAAAGGCAAAAACAAAAAATAAAAAAAGAACTGCTATGTATGAATATTCAAAAAAAGCAAGCAAAAAGCAAAGAAAATAGAGATTAAGAATCAAGATGAAGCAGTTGAAGAAAAGGAGGAAGCAATACAACTTGCATTGGTAAAAAAAGAGGATGAAAAGTTGGAAAAAGAAAAAAAAAAACAGATGAAAAACAAGATGAATCAAACCTAGCCACAATAGAGCCACTTCAAGTAATAGAACCTACATGAAAAGACCTAAATTTTTCACGTTGCAAAAGTGTAGTTCATCTAAATGAGGAAGATCAAAGGATTATAAAGAGAATTTTTTTCGATTTCAAAACCTGATGTAAAATAAGTTTTCTATTTTTATTTATCCTATTATATTATATTTAAATTTATTAATTTTTTGTTAAAAAAATAGTCAAGTTGCTTGGTCAAATGATGATGCGATAAGGGGAGGATGTGTTATTACCAAGGATATGTTGATACATGTACTGGAAGGAAAATTTACAAAAGGGCAGGTAAATACTTTTATCAAATTTTAATATTGATACCCAAGCTCAAAACAAACTGATACCCAAAATCTGTATCTTAAATAGGATAAGTACTGTTAACATAAAACTGATACCTACATACATATCAAACTGTACCCAGAAACTGGAACTTTTTATTCAATCTATGCAATACAAAACTGATACTTTCAGAGATACAAAACTGCTACCCAGTAGCTGTTATAATAAAAATTGATACCATAAAATATATAAAAATGATACCTAATGACTGGCCATTACAAAAAACTGATACCTTCCAACATAAAAAACTGATATCTAACAAATAATAAATAAAAAACTGATACTATAACATATCAAACTCTCGTATACCAAAAGCTAACATTTCAATTTAATTCGTGCAATATTTTGTTTTCATTCATAAATCAAATTATTGACTGGTTCAGCTATAAATGTGACTTGTGTTAAGGATGCGGATTAAGGATCTTTAAGCAGAATTAACACTAGAGGGGGGAAGGGTGAATAGTGTTTATAAGAAATTTATAGAAATCTTTAACTAACTTGAATTACTGTATGAATCACACAATAATTATCACACCAGAAATGATCACAAACACAGAAACAATCACAGACACAGATATAAGTAAATATAAAATGCAGAAAAGGAAAGAACACACCGGATTTTATACCGGTTCAGATTACTCTTACATCTAGTCCCATGCAACGCTGGATTGCACATAGTTTTATTATTACTAGTTTCAATCTTAGAACATCCTTGATTTCACAGGCACAAGGTTGATACTGATTCCGCCACCCTTGATTTCACAGCTACAAGGTTCACACCACTTTCTTTCCTTGATTTCCGGGCTACAAGGAACACACCTTTTCCCAAATAATTCCCGATTGATTTCAACAACCTTAGAACTCTTCAATAGCACTTCCAATCAGAGAGTATTTGATAGAGATTAAGAAGAGAAGAAGTTTGATATAATTTGAGTAAAAATCAGCAGAGTATAAGTGTAGAAATCAAAAAATTAATGTATATTAATGGTGATTAGAGATATGATGAAGATGGAGAAGAAGAATTTAAAAAATTCGAATTTAACCTCTATTTATAGTGTTTGAAAGGTTGCAACGTTTCTGAAACATTTCAATATATGAAAAGACACTTCCTTTGAAAATTGAAAATGTGACAGTTATACGTTAACATGCTCAATTATGTATGTCGACATATACATAGTACTTTGATTTTTAAAATCATTTTTCAAGTGTTTAAATCAATATATATATATATATATTCTAGAAATTCTTGAATCAAAACTAATGTTTCAAATGAAGTTTCTAAAGTATAAAAACATAAAAAAAACATAGCAATATATAATATAAACATATTTATAAGACTATACAATATAAAACTATAAAACATATATATTATAAAACTTTATAAATTATAAACATATATATATATATATATTTGAATTCATAAAAAATCTTAATAATTTCAAATCATTTTAGAATAGGAGTTTGAAATTATTTTGAAATCAATTTGAAAACAGATTTTTGAAAGTGCTAACCGGAATTTTACATATAAAATAGACTCTATTACTTGATAATCTTGAACACTTAAAATTTTGATATCTTGATTCTCATGAGTCTTGAATTCCTTGGTATCTTGAGTCTCTAATACTGTCCAGTCTTCAATATTTATATATATCCAGCATATACGTACATAAATACATACATATATATGTATATGTGTATATATATATATTCTGGACAAAGATGTTAGCATATATTTTATAATTAATATATATATATATATATGTGTGTGTGTGTGTGTGTGTGTGTGTGTTTTTGTGCATTTGCATTTGTGTTGATCTTGTTTGCATTGATTAAAAGAAAAAAGTAAAAAAAAAACTTGTGTTCTTGTTCATAGATTTTGCGGATTTTTCATTGTTTTATTTTGTGTGTGTTTGTTTAGTTTGCATCTTTTTGTTCAATTAAAAAAACAGTGTTTTGTTTATGTGTTGGTTTCTCTTCAACCTTCATTTATGTAGTTTGTTAGTTTAGTTTGCATTGTTTTCATTTTTCTTGCACTGCATTTCATTTCATTCTCTATTTCCTCAGCAAGTTCTCTGTGTTTTTTAGTTTCAGTGTCATCACAACTTTGTTTTTCACATTCTATAGTTAGTTTTGTTGACACATTACACATTCAACTGCATCCACCAAGCTGTTTTCCATTTGATACTCAAAACTGTTTTCCAATGATTACATTTTCTATCAAAGAAGAAAAAGAGCACATGTATTCTTTTCTGATTTCTTTCTCTATTTACACAATTTATTTCACTTCAGTTACACCAATTTATGTTTGCAGTTGCTCTACGCATTCTGTTGTTTACATACATCACTCTCCAAACAAACATCATCAACCACAACATAGAACTTCAATTCACCTTTTCTGTCACCTACGTTCATCTCCTTCTATCATCAAAACTGCCAAATTCCACAAAATACCACCACATCATTCAACTTCCTCTTCACCATCAATTCACAGCCATACACAATCTCCTTCACAACTCCACTTCTAAACTCAACCAAAAACAAACATGCTACCATCTACTAGACCCTTCAGTACACATATTTTACATCCAACTACCACTTCAAACTCACAACTTCTGCACATACATCATACATCTTCGATAGCATCTCCCATATACTTCCACATCTCGTCTTAACCAACTCTCAATCCATCACCTACATCAACACTGCAGACCCTTTGAACACCGAGCAACCACACAGCCAAACTTCTGCTAACCTCAAAAAGCACCATATTCACAACCATTCACCAAGCTCTAAAACAATTTGTTCCCCATCCTCAGTCAGCTCCATACACAATACTCTAGACGATCTTCATTCCCACTCCCCTAATCACTTTTGTTGGGGACTACCAAAAATACCCCTTCATGAAGCTTCCATTTGTCTTTAGCTACTAATTATAAAGTTGTATGAAGCCTTTTATCTTCACTTGCTAATATATTAGCCTCTAATCGTTCCATTAAAGAAAGAGTGATAATGTAGGGTCCTCCACTAAGTTGTGTGTGAATTAATTCCATCTCCGTTCCTTTGTATCCACTTTGTGCATGCATATCTCCATATAAACTTCATGTGCATACTTTATTTTTGCTCCTAGATTCCTATAAGACACATGAAAATGAATAAATTTTATCAAAAATAAATACATGCACAAATGTCTGTTTTGCCCTAGTATGAAGATGAATGCATGATAATATGAGAATTTTGGTTTTAGATTAAAACATGTAAAAATATCTCAATATGTTATTTATTTAATTAGAATAAGAATAATGTGTGAATATAAATATGCATATTTACGTGCACATCAGCCATGATTCAAATTCGCATAAAACATTTTGACAAGATTCAGATAACATCCTTCATTATTATCTTGAGAGTCAATCAAACTTAGAACTTCATTTTGATGAAAAAGAGAATGAAGATCATAAGAAGGAAAATCTTCAAAGATGCCGAAGGCTTCCATATTGACTTTTCCATTTGTCATATAGTCAACATAGGCTTGAATAGCTTATGGATTTCAAACTTTGGAAATACAAAATCTGAATTTTGAACTTCTGGATTTCAAACTTTTGAAATTCAAAATCTGAATTTCAATTACTAGTACATAGTCGACATGTCTATTCTGGAATGTCGACATATATGTGTGTTTTCAAAAGACATGTTGCTTTTTTACTTTGTTTTATTATTTTAATGTTTTATATCTTCAGATTTATTATATCCTGAAATAATAGTAATCCTAGCAAACATCTAAAATTGATTTTTATTTATTATTTTATTATTATTTTGAATTTCAAAATTCAAATTTGAATTTTAAAGTTCAAGTTTGAATTTCCAAATTTAAACTTTAAATTCAAACAAGGCAAGCAATCAAAAACATCCAAAAACCCAATTCAATCAAAATTAATTAAGGCGTACCTGGTGTTTAGATCATTTCTTTAATATTTTCTAAATCCCGAATCGCTATCCTGTTTCTGGCTCTTCATCGCTTGATGATGGGTTGAATCATCTAAAGTTGCTGCACATGCTCTTTTTCTTATCTTTGACGAATTATTATTATCTGTTTGTTGATTTGATTTATCTGAATATGGAAAGATTCTCTTTATATTGCCTAGTCTGTTACAGTTAAACATCTGTCATCATTTCTTTTGAAACTTCCTTGATTATTTCTCGGAAAATTATTTCTCCTTTTATATCTTAGAATTTTTCTGAAATTCCTTGTCATTAAGGCAATTTCTTCATCATCCTCACTACTTGAATCAGAACTGTCAGTTGTTGCTTTAAATGCTATAGTTTTCTTTTCTGTAAACTTATTCTCTATTCTTTTCTGTAGCTGGACTTTGAATGGCATCAAATTTTCTATTAACTCCTCAATCTTCATTTCACTAACATTATTTGCCTTTTCAATTGCCAGTGTTTTTTGATCCCATTCTGGAGTTAGTGAATTGAGATTTTTTCTAACTTGATCCTCCTCAGAATTTTTTTTTTCCCAAAGCCATTAATGAATGTACGATTTCCTGAAACCTGCAGTACATATCGAAGACAAATTCATTCTGATTCATTTTAAATAACTCAAATTGATTAGTTAACATGGATATCTTGGTCTATATAACTTTATTTGTTCCTTTATGAGTAACTTTCAATGTTCTCCATATTTATCAAGCAGATTTATAAACTGACACTCTATTAAATTCAATTCTATCTAATGAAAAGAATAACATATTCATGCCCTTAAAATTACTCTGTGCAGTAGTCTTTTGTTCATTTGTCCATTATGCAAAATTAGTAATGGGTTCAACGTATGCAGTTTGTGTACTATTCTAAGTGTCTAATCCTACGGATTGAAAATATATCTTCATCCTACATGCCGAATATGAATAATTACTGTCATTAAATAATGGTGGTCTAACGGTGGACCGACCCTTTACAAATGAACTATTGTTATTAGCAATTCCAATGTTGGTTGACATTTAATATTTCCAAAACTAAGGTGATGAACTTTTGAAAATCTAAGCTCTGATACCAATTGTTATGGGTCCTGTGTGATGGCCCGAAAATCCGTGCCAATTTGAGCTGACTAATATTCCACACATTCAACTCAAAGTGCACGAAAATTCAGATCACTAATGGAAAGAATTAAGAGGATGAGAAAGATAAGATAGAACTAATAGAATAGAAGAAGAAGAAGATCACAACTGAACAGAATCAGAGTAAATACGAAACTCACAGCAGAATAAATAAATTATATTATAACATAACTTTGAAATACAAAATCTGAATTTGTACTTACATATCATATTAGAGTACAATACATTATACCACAACAGAAATAATCTCTAAATAACTAGTGGTGAAGCTTCCTGCTTTGAGCTCCTCCAAGTGTATATGTAAAAGCCTGAAACACTTGTCTGCCCGTATAAATTAGGGCACCCAAGTGTTTAGGGAAAACACAAACAAAATAAAATCTGGGTCAGTCATGGGACTAGTGTGAGTAAATTCCAACTACACTGTTTAACTTTGAAAATCCTTTTGAAACAAAAGGATAATAGTAATACTAACCCACACATAAACATGGACGGTTTTTACCTTACTATAACCCAAATATCTTTGATATCAAAATCCAGTGATATTATAATAATGTCTACTCAATTAAATATTCAAGTAGCAGAACGCTTGCATCTCACGCTCCACATGTATATAGTATAAAATCATAAACCGCAGGGCGCTTATTGGAGAATGGATTCCAACAGACAAGGTATGAGAGCACCTTCCGATCAGTGTACTCTAGTGGGGATACACCTGGGTTCAACAAGAACGTCTTGCAACCTGGCCACACATGACCGTCCACTCATTTAGCTTGAGTGTAACCAATATATTGCCACCCACGATTGTTGGCCATCTAACCGTCATCCGAAGATACAGAATCGAAAAGAAGTATAAATATGAATTTTCTCTAGATCGGTGATAATACACCCTGCTTGGGGATGACCCAACTAGCCATGCTGCCTAGCCTAACTTTTGTTACTTCCTGGTTGTGAGGCTAGAGGCAACGTCTATCTTCAGAACATCTGATCACCATTCACTTTGAATGCCACATCGTCAATTCCTTAATCACATATTGATTACACAAATGCACGCTGGGTGTAGAATAAAGAGAAGTAACCTTCTCCCCACCAACTTGGTATATTCGGAAAAATCAACGGCGTGACCATTGGAAATACTCTGTCAGACACTCGTCCATACAAGTTGTCTTGGGACTGGACAAACAGAAAGCACCATTCTGGAACAGGACAACCCTTGCATTTCACTCCATCTTCAATTATCTTCAGCATAATCTAATTCACAGCACTTACGCCTATACGGAGTGGTTTTTGGATAATATATCCAACCGGTCCCTCCGTATTGACAACGTTGGTCAAAACACTTCGATAGTCGGTTATTTAACCATCGAAGTAAAAACAAACATTCATTCAAATGTATAACTAGACACCACATAAACACGGGTGCTTTTTATTTAACATTCGTTTTTATTATTCGAATTCTCATATCTTACCAGATATTTCTCAAATCCCGTTTTAACCTTTTTACACTTCTTTGGAAAACATTTCTAGTTATTTTAAACTCTTATTCTCCCATGTTCCAGAAAACATACATTATTATCGTTCAAACCATTTCCGTTATTTTCACATTCTTTATTTCTATACTTGGATAATCTACCCTATTTACATTGGAAAATATTTCCAATTTCATTTTAACCTTTTAATTGGCCCAACGTTTACTTTAGAATAATTATCCAAATTATTCACTTGTCAGATAATTACAGCTTCATACTTATTTAACTAAATAATCATTTATATTTACTTAAAAACTGAACTATAAATTATCAGTCTATAATGGAACTTCTATTATAATTTAAACTTCCCTTTAATTATGCAAATATTATTTTTTTATAATTAACTTCGTTGATTTGATTGACGGCCAATCAACTTCTTAACAAACGACGGGTTTTATGGTCGACTATTGTCACCTTCTTAATCGATATTGTTTATTTATTTAATCAAAACAAATGTTGAATTTCCATTCAACATCAATATTCACATGGGGTTTTACTATCATTTGGGTTCAAACAGTGTATATAAAACAAATAGTACATATAAATATTTTGGAATCCGGTTAGATTCCTCCAACCGGTTTCCCGCATCCACAGATGCTAGTCAAACAATTAACATTGATTTCATACTAGGGAATATTATAATCGACAGAATCAGTATCTAACATATGAAAGATATATATTTCAACCAATTTAATTGTGATCTACCTAAATGACCATCACACAGCATTCAACCAACATTAAAATATAATTATAATATTTTAAAA
This sequence comes from Allium sativum, assembly GCA_030737875.1. Lineage (NCBI taxonomy): Eukaryota > Viridiplantae > Streptophyta > Magnoliopsida > Asparagales > Amaryllidaceae > Allium > Allium sativum. Next base: position 120,817,992 of record CM060911.1, on the reverse strand, counting down.
TAGATCAGAGTTAGTGATTTTACTCACCTTTGCGCGTTAACCGTTAAATGGCGATTTGCGTCAGTTGATTCCATCGGGCGTTTATTTTGCCATAAATCCAAACAAGCACCAAATATCCGGTTCACCATTTTTCTTTCTTCCTTTAGTCTCCACACTTTACGTCCCAACTTTAGCCATTTTGCCAATCATTTATTTCATTTTCTGTTTTTATATCATCAGGGTCCAAGGCCCACTACTTAATTCAAAGCCCACGTTAATCCTTCCTCTGCATTTTTATAACTCCTCCTACTGTAAAATGCTCCAGCGAAAATAACTTCATGGTGAAGCTCACCCTCCTCTTGCCAGTTTATTAGTGGTTAGGCACATTTAGTTTCTCTCCACTTTAAGGCTTCTCCTCAATGTTCCCTCTCCGCTCAATGCACTTGCCCCCAACGTTCACCATAAATAGCTTTATCACGCTAGAAAACAAAACAACATGCCTTCATGTACAAACTAACTCCACGCCACATCAATCCCTCCCTCACGTAAATCATTTGTTCTCAGTTTCACCCTTCCATACAAACATACACACGCATCCCCCTTTCACAAGCCATTTCCGCTTTCTACTAGAACTGACAGCGCCCCTCTCCCTTCTATGTCCAAACGCTCTCTCTCTCGTGCTCAACCAACCTCAACAGTATATATATCACAACACTCATCTTATTCCCATGCGCCTTCAACCTCCGTTGTCGTCGTTAGAAACTATCAGGTCGACCCCACATCACCAGCAACACCCTGGTTCCGTCGGCCTTCCACGTTTTCAACTCCAAGACAACCCCTGTTGACCGGAAGGATGACCTTAGATCTCGTTTACTTCTTGTTTCGCTTTCTTTCCTCACTATCGTTCAGCGAAACAAACCCTGCAAACTCTCCCCCCTTGTTAAACATAGCTCGCAACTGCTGCCATCTTCTTGCTCTCCGATCCGCGAGCACCATCTAAACCCCTTTCTTGCTGATACTTGCAATATAAATATTGCATTATTTAGTGGAGTAAACTTGTTTGGATTTGCTGTTGAGAAACTGGCCAGTCCTGTTATAGATGTCCAAACCTTGGTGGTTAAGGAATAGGAAGCAGTAGCATTAGGGTATAGGGAATGGTGTATAAATTAATTAGGGTATGGGTTTGTTTGCTTCACTTTAATGCAAATAGGGAATAGGGTATGAGGCTTTAATTTTAGTAGGAAAATAGGGTAAGCGTGTAAGGCATGCTCTTGAGTGGTACTCTCTAAATTATCTTTATCTTTTGCATTGACTTATTTTATTTATATTTTGTTATGCTAAATTTGCACATGAAGTAATTAAATCAAACTATTGCATACGAGTTGCTGCGGACAGAAATAAAGATACAGTCGTGTCCAGCTAGGTGCCACGGTCCCAAAACTATAATAATACCGGTATGTTGACTCATATTTTGAAACCCCAAAATATCGATACAGGGTGCGAAATACTTCAAATAAAAAGTTGCATATTTAATTAATTAAAAATTACAGTAAAATTCTAAAAATTAAATTATAGCTATGTCTCAAAAGAACCTTGTCTAAATTCGAATCCGATATCTAGTTATATCAAATAAACCGTTACGGTTGATATACGATTATGCCGTTGCTTTTTTGAATATTTAATTTGGACATAACTTCCTATTTATAATACGAAATCTTGGTTTTTCACTTCCATTAGAAAGATACGGTTCAATAGATTCCAACGTTTCTTGTTTCGAAGAAATCTGATTTAAAACGAGTCATGTACACTCAGTTGAAGTTCAAAACGTTAAATTATGAACTGCAGTGTCGTCGTGAGCTCGATTATATTTAATATATATTTTTATATGTTCAACTTCATTTTAATTAATATATAAATCCACTTATATTATGAATTTAATATTTAAACTGATTTAAATATTCAAATTCTAACCGATAAAAACGCGGGACGTTACAGGTCCTCAACAACTAGTGGCCTAACCTACCACCATGGCAGAACAATGGTATCCCTGAACTAATTTCACGATTAGCCTCACGACTCAACCAACCCACACATGGGGACATGTAGGAGTAAGAGTCCCCAACCCGCCACCAAACAACCGAGCGAGAACCCCTTATCATGTTCTCTAGCCAGCTCCGATACCAATTGTTAAGGATGCAGATTAAGGATCTTAAGGAAAAATTAACAGCCAGGGAGGAGAGAGTGAATAGCGTTTATAAGAAATTTATAGAAATATTTAAATAACTTGAATTATTATATACCAGAAATGATCACAAACACAGAAACAATCACATACACAAATATAAGTAAATATAAAATGCAGAAAAGGAAAGAACACACTGGATTTTATACTGGTTTAGATAACTCCTGCGTCCAATCCCATGTAATGCTAGATTGCGCAAAGTTTTATTAATACTAGTTTCAGTCTTACAACACCCTTGATTTCACGACTACAAGGTTAACACTGATTCCACCACCCTTGATTTCATGGCTACAAGGTTCACACTGCTCCCTTTACTTCATTTCCAGGCTACAAGGAGCACACCCTTTCCCATAAAATTCCCAAATGATTACAACAATCCTAGAACTCTTCAATAACACTTCCAATCAAAGAGTATTTTATAGACATTAAGGAGAGAAGAAGTTTGATATGATTTGTGTAGAAATTAGCAGAGTATAAGTGTAGAAATCACAAAATTAATGTATATTAATGGTGGTTAGAGATAAGATGAAGAGGGAGAAGAAGAAGATATTAAAAAATTGAATTTAACCCCTATTTATAGTGTTTGAAGATTGCAACGTTTCTGAAATGTTTCAAAATAGGAAAAGACACTTCCTTTGAAAATTGAAAATATAACAATTAATATCGACATGTTCAATTATGTGTGTCGATATATACATAGTATTTTAATTTTTAAGATCATTTTTCAAGTGTTTAAATCAATATATATATATATATATATATTCTAGAAATTCTTGAATCAAAAACTAATGTTTCAAATGAAGTTTCTAACGTATAAAAACATAGTGATACATAATATAAACATATTTTCAAAATTATATAATATAAAACTATAAAGCATATATATCATAAACATATATATTATAAAACTTTATAAACTATAAACATATATATTTATTTGAAATCATAAAAAATCTTAATAATTTGAAATCATTTTAGAATAGAATTTTGAAATTATTTTGAATTCAATTTGAAAAGGAATTTGAAAACAGAATTTGTAAGTGCTAACCAGAGTTTTACATATAAACTAGACTTTATTACTTGATAATCTTGAAATTTTAAATTTTTGATATCTTGATTCTTATCAGTCTTGAATTCCTTGATATCTTGAGTCTCTAATACTATACAATCTTCAATATAAATATCGTGCATACATATATATATATATCCATATATATATATATTAAAAATGTTAGTATATATTTTATAATTAATAATATTATTAATTGAAACAAGGTTGTTGTCGTCCAAATTCCATTCTCCAACAACTTGGTCAAAAACAATTATTCAATGTCTACAACAATGACAGTAAGTACAATTTCAATAAACAATTCTTTTACATGATTGAATTACTGGTAAATACTAACATGCACTCTGATTTAAGCAGAAAGGCATTGTTGAAAATGGATGGAATTATAAGTCATTTAGTTATTCCATTCTTAGAAGAACTGCTATCAACTAGTATACAAAAACAATATACTTCCCAATGCATTGTGAAATCCATTGGACACTACTTACATTAACATATCCAACAATGGAATGGTCACACTTTGATTCTATGAGGCCAAGACATTCAAATGAAAGAAATAACATAAGTTTGAAAGATGCTATAACACTGTATGGAAAATTTTACAGCTTTTTTTAAAGTGATACTAATGTATGTTTATTGCAAAGATCAGAAGTTGAAATAATATTGCAACAACTGTGGATAAAGAATAATATTCAGGATACGCAGCTTAAACCAACAAAAATCCATCAACCAGAATGTGCACAACACCATTCCGACACATAATCTTTTTGATGACTTTTCTTTCTTACAAACATTCAATTGTATGTAGCAACCTTTCAAACCGATACCGACACAAATCCAAACTGATACAAACACTAATTAAAACCGATACCCACTGATGTAAATAATAATATAAATCATCACCATGTACTTTACCGATAGTGACATCACCACCTACATACATCAATTTAATTCAATTCATGCAAAAATGATATTTATTCATACAGTTAATTAAGACCATAACTTGTATTGATTGTTGTCATAATCTAATCACTTGTATCATATACTACAACAATTATTTCTAACCATCAAAATATTTCATTCATGCAGAGTAGAAAGTGGAATATACGTCATGCTTTTTATGATCTCACACAACAGATATGAAATACCACTGGAAGTGACAAAAACAAATATGCTGAAAGCGAGAGCAAGAATTGCATATAAAATACTTGCAGATAGCGCATACTGCTAGAATTTAGTTGAATTCATAACTAGATTGAGTAAAAGTAAATGAATGAATTCATGTCTGGATTGAGGAATAGTGTTATATGTAATTAAATCGTGTTGGAAAACAATGTTTTGTATGTTAGTTTTATATGTAAATAGTTTTATATGTTTTGCGTATCAATTTTAACTGGATTGACGTATTCAAGACTAATGTTGCTCATATATTTGTTGATGAATGAAATGTTCATAATATTGTTGTTTTGCATGACAAATTATTGAAGTGATACCAATTATAATGCAGTAGTGATACTGTGAAAGTCATGCACAACTAAATTTTTCAAAAACCGATATCTACAAAGTTGTAAAACTAATGCGTATAAACTGCAAACAACAAAAAGTCAAAACTAATACCTAAACACTATGAAAAAAGAAAATAATAAAAATCGATACCTGCTGTGATATAAAACTAATACCTACAAACTGTACAGAAGAAAATAAATAAATAAAACTGTTACCGACGGTGATAAAAAAACTGGTATTCAGTCATTGGAAAAAAAAAACTAAATGGATACCTAAAGTAGTGCAAAACTAATACCCATAAACTAAAAATAGAAACAAAACTAAAACTGATACCTACCGAGCCATGAAACTAATACCTAAAAACTATAAGCAACAAAATAACAAAAAACTGATAACTACAGGAATGTAAAACTGATACCCAGTAGCTGAAACAAAATTAACACATAAAATTGATACCTATAAGAGAGTAAAACTGATACCCAGCATACAAATCTGATATCACTGATCATAAAAACATGAAATCTTATCTACGAGAAACACATAAATGTAAAGATAAAATAAAAACACTAAGATATGAAGAATTTGTATAAAAACTATAGAATATTGAGCACATTTCCAATGTATCAAATACCACTTTGCTAACGTATACAAGTTTATTTGAAAAATATCTAAAAATTCATGTATGCCCTAAAACAAATGTAATAAAAATCACATATTATTGGAAGCTTGACAATTACACCTGTTATGGCCATATTGTTTGCACACACTGCATTTATTTTGTTTGTTTTGAAAAAATGAAAAATCTTCTTTTTGTTTTGTAGATGGTTTCTTAGCTCCACGTTTATCCTTGGGTGGCCTAATCACTTCATTACTGCTTGATCAACATTGGGTTTATCATAGTTTGATATAGGATTAACAATATTACAATACAAAGATCGATAAGCTTCTACTGGGAAATAGTGTTCAATGAAATCATACACGTTTATTTTCACTTTGCTAATGCATTTTATTGCTTAAGCATAAGGAAATCCCATCACTTTCCATTGATTACAACTGCAAAATCCAATCTTTGAGGTCAACACGATGAGAGATTGAACATTTCACTTCAAAAAGAAATTCAGAACATTTGTAGACATCCTATCTGAAACCTTCTTCAACCAACTCTTTCAAAAGATTTACCATAGTTAGTGTAATGACTCGAATTTTTCGATCATTTGAATTCGAATATTTAAATTGGTTTTAAATATTATATTAGAAATTTTAATGGATTTTAATATTGAATTCATTTATTAAACGAAGATTGACCGTTTATATTTATATTAATTTATAAACAAACTCATAACGTCGAAGTGTTCGTAATATTGAGTTTTGAACTTCAATTGAATATATAGAATCTGTTTTAAGTCAGAATTTTGTGAAACAAGAAATGTTTGAACCTAGAGAAAAATCGAGATTTCAGCTTATATATTGTGAGATATGTCCAAATAAATTTTAAAATAGTCGTTATGAAAATCGTTTATAAGCGATAAAGTTATTTATTAATTTTAAGGGATTTTCAATAGAATTTGGACATCCTTGAACTCGAATACTTTAATTTTGAGTTATAATTCTATATTGGTTATATCTGAAGTGATATATTATTTTATTTGGATATATTTGATAATAATAATTAATTTATTATTAAACATAATTGTTTTGGGTTTAAATTATATTTTATTGATATTATATAAGCCGTTAGAATATCTGTTTTTTAAACAATCTCCGTTTTCGACGAAACAAATTTTATTGGAGTACATATAGCTAGTTATTGTTAGGTTTCCGATTTGGAGTCAATCAGAGTTGTTTTATCGGTGTGTGCAATTTAAAGGTGAACTGATAAATAAATTGAAACTAAAATAACGTCAGTGTGCAAACGGAGTAGGTTTTCAATGAAATAAATTTCATTGGAACCGTAGTGTCAGGACATAGCAGTGTGTCCATTTTCATCATGTTTGAAAATAATGTGTGATGACACGAATATTAAACGCTTAACGTTATATAGCAATGGATAAAATTTACCATATAAAAATATTAGAATACAAATGTCTTGACCCCTAAGCAACGCATGTACATATATACATGCCTAATAGCAGAACAAACAAACGTTCTTATTTAGGGTTAAATTTGTCTTAGTTGAAGCCTTAAAGGGGGACCTGCACACAATGATTTTTACGAATATCGTTCATGCATAAGCAAGGACGAACCTATCCTAGCCTGGCCTATTGATGTAAACCCATCCAAAACCATAGCTAGTTTACCCTAACAGTAAGGCTCACACACATGCACAATCAGTCGTCAACTACCCTCTTATACCTCCTACCTAATGCTTAAGCCATAAGCAACTAATATACACAGCCTGGAGACTTTGAAAACACACTGTCACACCTACCTCCCTAAACAACTAAATTCAACTCCTATCTGTACCCTGTGAAGAAACAACGTGCTTATCACCATTCGTGCTCGCCTATATATACACTGATGTATATGCCTCACACTTCACTACTTTCTTCCATGATAAGATTTGTGTTTTCTTCTCTCCTACACATGACTGGACAGATCAAACTCCATTATAATAATATAAAAAGAATTAGTTTGGGTAGAAAGGGATGCGTGGGGAGGAATTTGTAAATGGGGAAGGATGCATGTTGTTCAAAGCTGTAACAAGGAAAAAAGGGTGAAGTCAGAAAACTAGAGAGAGAAGTGGCGGTTTTGCTGCGATGGTGGAAGGGTAGGGCACGGTGAACTGTGCATAAGGGGTCGGTGAGGCTCATCTGAGAGGTGTCAGTTGGGGAGTGCAGGTCGGTGGTCCGATGCTAGGTAGAGTCGGCGGTAGTGAGATGCAGTGTTGGGCTCGTGAGAGATGGTTCGTATTAGAATAGGATACAGAGCAGGTGGGTTCAAAATATGAAAGGAAGAAAAGAGAGAATGAAACTGGAAGCAACCATTTAAGGGATCGGAAGAAGAATAAGTAACGCACGAGGAAGATGTGGAAATAAAAGGAAGGACTTTGCATGGACTTGGGCAGGGGAAAGTGAAAACGTGGGTGGGTTGTCATCTTGAAACGGGCTAGAACCTAATGTTAATATATATATATATATATATATGTAAAGTAGAAGGAGGGTGTCCCGTTTGGAGTCTTGGATAGAATAAAGAGGGGGAAAACGTGCAGAGTATTGTGTTCAAATAAAACAACATGGTTCAGATGATTATACGGGCGTGGGTGTTTATTTACAAACGAGAGGAAGGCGAAGCATTACTGTAGCTGATCGTATTAGATTTACATGGGCCAACGTTTTCTTTTGTGAGCTATTTATTAAAACTTTAAAGTTCAATTGTTTTAATCGTTTTAAATAATTATTTCGCATGTATATTATCAGATTTTCGAACGATTGGTTCCATTGGAATCGTAGGGACGGAAGCTATGAGATGAAGCAGTTTTGATCAGGATTGGAAGCACCTGTAATTTTTAATTAAATTAAACATTAATTAGATTCAATTAAAAACAAGCATTTTAATGACGGAATTTAAGCAAGGTGAGTTAAACTCACTTAGTTGTCCCACTTATATTTATTATGAGTCTAGTTTAATGTTTGCATGCTAGGGTTGCTTATTGTTGGTTGATTTGATGATTATTTGGATGTATTTTATATATTTTTATATCTATTATTTAAATTAAACTTTGCTTAATTTAAATGAAATGACATCTTTATTTTTAACAATTATTTTTAATCGAGGTAACTTACCTTATTGGTTACGTTTATAATAATATAAATGTATTAACTTTAATTGGATACTTGAATTGTTATTATTAATTGACCATTATTAGTTGAATTAATTATCCATGTTTATAATATATTGTCAAATCGAATTGATTGTTTTATTTGAGGTAACCTATTTGGATGTAGGACAAAATAGTTTGGATGAATTCAACTGGATTCCTCAAATTTATTATTATTTTCATTTATCATTATATGAACTGTTTAACCAATATGATTAAGTTATTGATTGTGTTATCGATTATTGAATCCAAATTCAACGTTGTTTTAATATTAACCAATGGGTAGTATTGGTTGAAGAATTTATAGCAAATGGCCAAATATACACTATTTTATGAAGATTGATTTACTAGTAGGTAAATTGATAGAAATGAAGTTATAAATTTTATTTTATAACTGATGATCGATTTTAAAAATCTATTATTTTAAATGGAAGTTTATAAAAGGAATTAGATATTTATTTATTTAAGCTTATACGTGATTATTAAATGATTTTATAAAGTTGATTCTTATATTAATAAGATTGATAAGCAAGTGGGCAGGAGTTAACGTGGCTGAGATTTGTTGTGTTAAGAAACAGTTAAAATGGGATTGTATTGGGGTTGATTATTATTAATTTAATAATAATCAAAATAAATGAAATTATTTTAATTAACTATAATTAATTAATTTAAAATGGAAAGAGCTAAGTGGAATTGATTTACAAATAAATCATGTTTAGAGGATGCGTTAACTGAAATTGTTTTAATAAATTAGATTACTAATTTAATTGGAGTGAATAATAGTGAGGTAACCCAGTTTTATTTTTAATAAATGTTGAAACTTGATTATTAGTTATTTAACAATAATCAAAGTAATAACCTAGGAATGTAAAGTCTAGAAATGGAAGTTCGTGAAGTGTTAAAGCCATGTTTATAGTTTAATGAATATTTAAGCGATTTGAGGTTATAATAATATAAGTTATTTTTAATCGAAGTTTTAATTTCATTATTATCTAATTATATTTAATTGGATTCTATGAAATCCAAGTTAGCCGAAGTTATAAAACCCAGGTTTTTATTGAGTATATTAATAGAAAGATTTTGTTCAAATTGCTTTTGAGCAGGATAAAGGTTGAGGATATGAAACAAAGAAATTAGAATTTAACTGGAGATCGATTGAGATAAATGATTTTCTGTGTATTAATCTAATGTTGGTTTCGGCCTTCGGGGTTGATATTTAGGGAATTATTTTCTTACTGATCTACAATTAGAAACTGATGAAGGTATGAAATGGAATTTGAGACAGGAACCCAAGTTTGAATAAAAGTGGTTATGTGAGTTGGATTATGAAGATGCGATCTAGATTCCCTATATTAAATAAGAGATGAGGGTTCGTCAAATATAACTGAAATGGGATTTGTTTTGATATTAGGAATGAATATTGATTTTTGATATTACAACTAATATCTATCTTATGATAAAAACAATGTTGATCAATGGTTGAGAGATAATTCAAATACCTCAACTTGAATGACATCACGATTACCAGAGGATGATATTAGTTGTAATTGTGGAGATGTAAGAAATAAATTATTTTGTGAAATAATAATATAACATTATTTGAAGAACTTAGGAATATATAATGGGGTTCAGAAATAAAAGGGAATAAAAAGGGTTTGAGAATATGAAATAGTATTTTCATAGTAAAGGGATAAATGAAAGGAGATTTGTGAAAATATAACAAAATTTTCAAAGTAAAGAAATGAGATTTAGAACGATTTTATTCTAAAAGAATAAACGACGATTATTTTGTTTCAAATAATGAAACGAAAGGAGATTACCTAAAGACTGTTTTATGATGATAAGTTGAATCAATTTTGCAATAATAGATAATAAGAAGCAAACGTTTGAATGATTTCTAAAGGAAGAATTGGATAGGATTTTAAGATACTTTTCCAAGTATTAAAATAAAATGATTTGAGAATATTAATATACTAAAACTAATATATTATTTTAATGGCCAAGTGACGTTGTGTAATAAACCAATGGATTTATTTAATTTTATGATTGTTTATTTTTATAGTTAACTAGCTGACTATCAAAATAATACCTAACGCGTTGTTGGTACGAAAAGACTAGAATCAAATTTATATTCGAAAACCATTCTGAACCAACAAATACGTAAATGAAGAAGATATCTGAAGCTGATCGAGATAGAGCAATTGAAGACCATGAATCTTTCACGAATAAAAGAACTATTATTAGGTTTCTCTAGCTGATCTCTAGAGATATTTTGATAGTGATTCTGTCATGATTAAAATCTATGAATTTACAAGGACTACTCGCTACCGATCCATCGGGTAATCCATAAGATGTGGTAGGAGAGTGCCTTCGGTTTGTCCAGTCCCAGGATAACTTGAATGGATGGATGTTTGACAGAGTATTTCCAAAGGAGCCACGTATATTGTTTTCTTCAAACGTACCAAGTTGGTGACAAAGAAGGGAAACTCCTTTATCTTTACAACCAAAGTATTTTTGTGAAAATCAATTAGTGATATTTTCTGGTGGATCTAACAATGTGGCATTCAAAGTGAATGGTGGAATGCTCTTAGGAAAAGGTAATTTAAGCCTCATCAATAGGGAAATGACAAAAAATCGGGCATACAACATGGCTAAGTGGGTCACTCCCAATTAGGGTGTATAATCACTTATTAAGAGAAAATCATTTCCTTCTTTAATCTATTTCGATGTTGTCCCTTTCTGGAAACGGTGGGTCGCGCCCAACCGTTGGTGATATACATTTGATACACTCAAGCGAAATGAGTGGTCGATCATGTGTGGTCGGATTACAAGTTGTTCTTGTTGAACCCAATGTATTCCCCTCTAGAGATACACTATCAACAGGTGGTTTCATACCTTGTCATAGTCGGAATCCAATCTCTAGTAAGCGCCCGCGGTTTTGATTGTATACTATATATGTAGAATATGAGATGCAAGCGTTCTGCTAGATTGTTGTTTATTTGTATTTAGACACTATTATAATATCAGAATAAGATATTGATTTCAAAATGTTTTAGGTTATCATAAGGTAAAAAGCGTCCGTATTTATATGTGGATTTGGCCTAACGATTATCTATTTTTTTCGAAAATAAATGTTTTAACTTTAAAATTAAGTTGGATGATGTTATAAACTTAGCGAGCTTTTTCTCAATCTAGTTCACCAGATTGATCCGGCGTTTGTGATGCTCGGGTTAGACCGAGTTTTGCAGGTTTAGGTTATCGGATGTTGTGAAGTCCAAAGACGAGCTGAAAGGAGTTCAGACATATGATATTATCTAGTAATATTCCGCTATGTGTTGTATATGGGGACAAATTATTATAACTGTCTTGATCTATTGATGTACACTGATGGTAAGTTTTATTCAAAGCTCTCAATAAAGTTTTATTTCTATATTATAGTTTGGTCCATTCCGATGTGAGACTCTGATGTTGTTGCGTTGTTATTCTTCTTCCTATTCTAATATTTCTTTCTTATCTCACCCTCTAAATTCTTTCTTCTAGCTTTCTGGATTTTCGATACTTGAGTTTGGACACAATTTGTATTTATATCAAGATTTGAGCGTCGAAATCTCCGGGATGCTACAGTCAGGCATAAAATCGTATTCCATAAACGACATTCCTCTCTCCTTTTACCCATTTTCTCCAAAAATTTAATGCATATTCCATCCAAGCACGATGTAATAGCTAAATCCCTCTCATCTAAAATCCAACTATTAAAACTTTCAGCCACGTTAGGGCTATACTCCCCATACCGTTTGCCCTAATAAAAAAATCAGTCCACTTATCAAATGGTTTGTCTTTCAAAAAATTCACTGCTGCATTACCACCAATTTCTAAAAATTTACAAGGTGCATCATCAAACTTATACACATTAAATGCTCTAGAACATATCTAAAAAATTCAACAATTGAAATGTTTGCATTTCTGACCTAACTGCTAGGAACAATTTTTTTCCATATGATGGTAACCATAACTATGAAATGACGTAAGACAAACCGCATGAATGCTAGAAATTAAAACTTGATGACGATCTGACATAAAAACTAAACTTCGATCTTCTTGAAGCATTTCCTACAAATAACTTAAAAACCATCTCCAATTGTCCACGTATGACCATTGCTAGAGGGGAGAATCATGAGAAACAAATTTAAAAAATAAAAAATTAAATAAAACTCATGATCATGATAAGAAACTGCTACGATCTGAAATTAAAAGAATGTTACCTACTAGCTGTAACATTAAAATTAATACCTTTGGACAAAGAAAACTGCTATCTTATGACTGTAACATTAAAACTGATATCTTCAGACATACAAAACTGGTACCTAGTAGTTGCACACTAAAACTGATACCTTTAGACATACAAAACTGCTACCTAGTAACTATAGAGTACAAACTGATAGCTTCAGACATACAAAACTTTTACCTACCAACTGCAACAATAAAAACTAATACCCTAAATAATATAAACCTGAAACCTAACAAATAGTAACTAACAAACTGATATTGTTGTATATAACGGTGTTGTATACACAATTATGTGATTTTTGTTTGATGATAAAAACCAAGTAAATATTATTTTAAATGTGTTTGTTATTGTACTGTTATTATATATCATAGAGAGAAATATAATATTTATATTTATATAAAATACCACTGGACAAGAATAAAATATTCAAACAGTATTTTATTAAATATAATATTTTATTTCAGCAGTCAAAATAGTACAAATTTATAAACTCCACTATTTATACATTTCACTGATATTCATTACAGTATAGTCAATTTCATTATATATAAAGCTCCTCACTACAGTTTCACTCCGACGCTCGATTATACAGTCATATACTCAGTTTACAATTCATTTATACATACACAGTACAAACAATATTTTATTGACACTGACACACTGACTCATCATTGTCTTCTGTCTTCACAGCTCACTGTCAATCCAACCATCTTCTGCTTACCTGTCACATAAAGCGCATCCCTGCAATAGAAATAAAACTGTATACGCGTGAATATAAATTTTAATTTTAAAATTTTATTTACCTTAGATTTCAGGTGTGTTTCTCATTATTTTTCATGACTTGGTCTGACTTATCTGTGTTTAGACAGCTTATGATATTCACAGTTAAACACCGTAAATACCACAAGGCAGTCAGTTTGTATATATATAGTAGCAGGGACAGGGAAATCTTTTCTGATGGTTTACAAGTACACACGTGTATAAATATACACGTGTGCATTGCCTCACCAATCAAAATGCAGTGTAGCAACTGAGGAGTAGCCACATGGACCAACTCGACTCAGTGCACATATATGATGAACATAGCAAATATACGAAATGGTTCAAAATAGTGGTGCATGCCAAGTCAACATGGTCGAGCAACATGAAAGTCCAAAATATCACATTGAATTCAAGTCAGCAACAAATTTGCACAATATATACATGGCAACTTTGGGCATGATTAAAGTGATGAAGTGGTGCAACAATGAACACAACATATATGGTGATGACAAGCTACAAGATCAAATAATATACATGCAGCAAGTAGTCGAGCAAGTGAATGGTGCATCATGAACAATGTTGATGCAGCAAAGACATCAATACATGGGAATTTGTCCCAACACATCCATCAGATCCGAACTTAGTTCATCAGTGTTTGATGATCCCAAGCTATCGGTAAATCTCCTACCTTTAATTCTCTGTTCGCTAAGATTAATTTCAATTATAGAAAATCTACTACCCACCTTCGCCATCTTCTTCTAGCCTTTGAATATACGTGCATTTCGCTCCATCCAAATCAACAGTAGATGTCAAGGAGATTTTGTTCAGTTTGGTTATCAAGTCTTCGTGTTTTAGATTCCTGGCCAAGTACTCAATTATTTTATGCAAATTACAGTTTTGATTGTTTGGATCTATAGCACTTTTACAACTTCTAGCAATAGCTGTAGAGAACTCGCACGCAAAGAACACATAGCTTTCTTTAGTAATTCCCTAATTATACAGTTTGTCATGAGTAGGAAGACGTTGCATAATAACTTTGTAAGCAGCTAGGGAATTTTTTGGGCAAACTGCTTTGTCCTAAATAATTTTGCTCTAGTTTTTGATGTCCTGTTTAACACAAACAGCATTCCATGCAGCTTTGATAGAAAATTTTCCATTGTTATTATTCCACGCCCAAATATCATTATCCCTACCGGTGTAGATAGGAATTGCTTCTATTTTCTGTATTATAGCATGATTGCATGGCAAATACTCACATTTCCATGTATAATTATCAATTATAGATTCTACATTAATATTAGGAGAGCCAAAAGATGAATCAGTATCCCATCCCACAATATCAATCATGGATTTGCCCAGAATCCAAGGATCTTTCCACAAATTAGTCTCTTTTCCTTTAGCAAATTCACAAGTGTAGTTAGTTGCAAGTTTGTCTCTAATTCGTGAAATTGCTGTCCAATTAGGGGAAGCATTAATATCCTCAACCATCTGCCAAAAATTTCCTTTGACATATTTATGTCTCATCCATCTAGCCTATAGCCCATTACTAGTGATAATTTTCCAACATGTTTAAGAGTAAAAACATCCCTTGTATCTTTGAAATTTCTAAGCCCAACTCCTTCTTTCTCCTTCGTCCTACATGAATTAGAATATTTGATTTTATGATAACCTCCCCTCCATATGAAATCATGACAAACTCTTTCAATCTTCTCAATAGATGCAACAGGAACCTGAAAAGTTTATAACCAGAAATTCACCTTTGCTTAAATAACAGTATGTACCAATTCAATTCTACCAGCCAAAGATAAAGTTTTCGAACTCCAACCTTGCAACTTATATTTTATTTTGCTAATTAAGTCAACACATTTTTTATTAGTGATTTTATTCGTGGAAAGAGGAACACCCAAGTATTTGACAGGAAGAGTCCCTTTAGTCACTCCAAGAATAAGGTCTCTTCTATCACAAAATTTGCTAAAATACCATTTAGTTTTATTCTCACTTATTTTCAAATCAACATACTTCTCTAATAATTGAAAATTGCTTTTAATAGTTTTGGCAGATGTTTCATTCGATTTAATGCATAATATTAAGTCATCAGCATATAAGAGGTGGCTTATCTTAGGTTAGAAATTTTTCACTGTCTGAATTAGTCTTTTTTGCTCCGAAAGTTCCATCTAGAGAGAAATGTACTCCATTGCAATAACAAACAGGTAAGGAGACAAAGGATCTCCTTGTCTAATACCATTATTTGATCTAATGAATCCTTTTGGAATACCATTGATCAATGTAGAGAAGGTCTGGGTACAAATACACTCACTAATCAACTTAACAACTTTCATTGGAAGACCCATACAATTTAACATATGAATAATAAAATGATGATTAATTTTATCATATGTTTTGTGAAGATCAACTTTCAAACATAATTTATCAGTATTTGGTCTATTGAAATTTCTAACAAGTTCATGCGCCAACAAAGAGTTCTCTGGAATATTTCTACCTTTAATGAATGCACTCTAACACTTAGAGATGATGTCGGGTAATATTTGTTTCATTCTATTGCATATAACCTTGCTAGGAATTTAACATAGAACATTCCATTATGCTATAGGTCTGAATTATTTCGATCTTGTGGGATTTTCAACTTTTGGGATGAGACATATGAAAGTGTGATTCATTTCCTTGATAATTTTACCAGAATTGAATGCTTCCTGAATAACTTGTATTATGTTGTCTTCGAGGTGCTGCCAATGTTTTAAAAAGAATCCAGTACCTTGCCCATCTAGACCTGGGTTGGAGTCAATGCTGATGGATTTCAAGGCCACCCAGACTTCATCGTGGAAAACTTGGCTGGAGAGAAAACTTTTACCTCTGGCGTTAACAATGCGCCTACATTGAACAATATGTAAGTTAGTTTCACTTTCACCTTTATAAAGAGAAGTAAAATATGCAATAACATAATTTTCAAGTTTTGGTAATCATTACAGTAGTTTCCATGATCATCAATCACATGAAAACTATCACATGAAAACTACTGTTAATGTGTTTTCGTATGGACATTTTAGTATTAAAAAACTTGGTGCATTCATGCCCTTCAGTAAGCCATTGCACTTTAGCTTTTTGTTTGAGTTACATAGTTTTATATTCAAGAACTTTCTTTAATGCTGTGTAGTTAAAGAGCTTAGCAGTTCTATAGCGGTAGAGGTGTAAAAAGCTATAGCGATGATAAAGCGGGGAAAAAGCAGGGATATAACGAAGGTGCAAAAAAGCATGGATATAATGGAGGTGAAAAATATTAATTAGACATAAAAATATATAATTAAAATTAATTAATTATAGTAAATCAAAAAAATTAATTAATTATCGTTTTGGCATCATTTGTGCAGAAGAAATGAATGTTAATTAATATTACATAACTCATAGTTACACACACTAGATTCGAGTATTACTACAAATTTTTATCTTTTATAAGGCACTCATGACTTAAAATTAATCCTTTTCTTTTACTTTTTTGATTTATTTTAAAATAAAATAACTTAAATCATCTTTTGTATACTAATATTGCTCAAGCGGGTGCCAAATAGCGTTGATTTAGTGGGTGCGGCGGAAATTAGCGGGGCTACCGTTCATCAGCGCTAAATTGAAATAGCGTGGTGGCTGGAGAGCGCTACAGGCTATAGCGGGGATTTTGCGGGGCTTTACCTGCATAGCTTCAATGTTTTTTGTGTTTCATGGTATTTACTCCAAACTTCATCAGAATTGTCACCATCATCAATCATTTGTAACTACATAACACAATCTTTCTGAAGTTGATTACCAACATCTGAATCCTTTGGTCTACATTAAATTCAATCTTTTAAACATTGTTTCGCAAATTTAAGCATTTGGATGATTTTAAACCCTGCACAACCATCCTGAATATCACACAAGTTAAAATTAATGACATCATCATATCCTTCAATAGTTTGCCAATAATTAACATAATGAAAAGGTTTTCTCTTAGGGTTATATTGTTTATCTAGAAGTTGGATAAGAATTGGATTGTGATCATTGTGAAAGTCGAAAGAATTTCCAATTTAATATCAGGAATTTTAATTATGCAATCTGGGTTAGCAAGCATTCTGTCTAATTTACAACATATCCTTTTATTTTCACCACTTCTCCATGTAAGTTTCAAATCACTATGCACTGGCTCGAGTAATCTAGCTCTAGAATGTAGTTGTTGAATTCAGTAAGTTGGACAACACGAAGTGGCACACCTCCCATCTTATCATCTTTGTTAAGAATTGGAAATCTCCAATCACAATCCAGGGAGTGTTAATAATTTTGAAATATCTTTTAATTACCCCACTATTCATTTCTATCATAAGAAAACTTACTCGCATAAACTGCAGTAAGAGTAATATGAAGACACCCTTTATTTTTAGCACTTACAGTTATTTATTGAATTTCTTTGTCAATTTCTTACATCTTCCATATAGGCTTACACCATATAATTAAAATTCTGCCTTTACATTCTGAATCATTATTGTGGCAAGATTTCCATTCATCACCAAACAAATTTAAAAAGTATTGCAAATTATCATCTTTAAAATTATTCTCAGGTATACACAATATAGAAGGCGCGTAAGTCCTTCTAGTATTATAGAAGTCTAACTAACAAGTGTCGTTGTTATGACCTCTAACATTCCATATGATGATGGTCATTTATTTTATGGTAACCTGCTCCTTAAGGTCATGTGTGAGGAGCCTTCCACATCCATCTTCCTAGCATCAACTTGCTTACCAGTGAATTGCATTTCATATTTCTTACTATTTTTGGTAAGATTAGCCGAGTTCCTCTCTTCAGATTCAACATCATCTTCATTTGATAGATTGATCTCATCTAAGTTTATTTGCTTTACATTAACAGGATCCTCAACATGGTGAGCATAATCCATTTTAAGGTCATGTGAGGACATCACAACAGGAAGAGGCCCAATTTGCTTCTCCATCCTAGGCAGTTCAATAGGAATTCCCATTTGGAATGTAGACATAAGTGCTTTAGACGTTCTTGGACTTGTACATGTATTGTTAGCAGTAGGTAGGATAACCACACCATATGTAGATATCTGTGTTTTGTTTACTGTAGTCTCTGTGGAACTAGTATGAATTACTTTAGATTCACCAAGTTGAAATTAGTTTTTGTTTGGTGATGTAATTATAACCGAGGAATCAAATGTAATGCTTAGTAGTAAATTATTAACTTTAGCTTGCCAAACTTGTGTCACTGGTATAACTATAGTGGAGCATTGCTGATCACTATGTACAAAGCATTTGCAAGTTTTACACACAGGTGGGAGACATTCATATTCAACATTTTGAATATACACATTTCTAGCCTTGTCTTTAGCTCGAACCTGTTTAGCAAGAGTATCCGTAGCTTTAATATCAATAAGGACTCTAGCATAGTTAATTCGTTTAACATTTCTCTTATTATCATCCATGTCCAGTGGTGTACCAATCAAACTAGAAATTTTACTAATGCCTCTAGCATTCCATAAAGATAGGTCCAAATTACGTAATCTCACCCATACCGGTGTGATTCAAGCATGTCTCGTTCCAATCATAGATTAAGTTCCAAATGAAAATTAGCTTTCTGTCCAAGAACCGAGGCCCAAAATCTAATACTTTCTTGCAATCTTCTTCCTTTTCAAATTTTATCAAATAAAACCCATTTTTGTGGGCAAACACATCCCATGATCCAGAGGGATTCCATTTTCTTCTGATGCATGCATTTAAATGCACATAATAAGGTCTACATCCCACAAGATATATATATATATATATATATATATATATATAGAGAGAGAGAGAGAGAGAGAGAGAATTATGCTGCATTGAATTAGCTTTAGAAAACACTTCAACATCCAGATCTGCGAAACAACCATCAGCATGCTTCATAACTTCGAACTATTCTATTTTCCCTTCAATTCACATGTTTCCTACAACGACTTGTGTCCTGGATCTGGCACCAGGTTTGAATTACGACAGATCTTGTAGTTTTCGTTGGTTACCAGATAACGAACCTCTAGTCGCTAGATGCGAACAAGTAAATACATGTTTGAAGGATTTGTTTTTTTGATTTCGTACCTTTTGCCAGGCATTATCAGAGTTCAAATTAAAGGAAATAGGGTTTTGCCCACCTGATGAGGATGCCATTTTTGTTTTTGTTAAACAATTACATGTAGCTTTCATATAGTTTTATATATACTTTTATATCATTTTCTACTTAGTTTTTAATCATCTCAATATATGTTTTTAATATATATTTTTACTTAAAATACTCATTTTAATATAAATAAATATATTTTGTTTTAACCTAGAAACCACCACAATTTATTTAATCATTATTTGCCTAGGTTTAATTTTTTTTTTTTAAAAATACTAAGATATGTCGACATATGTGCCATTGTTTTTATTTTTAAATTTTGAAAAGTTGTGTCTTTTGAATTCGAACCTTTTGTGAATGGTTTTGGCTGTTGGAAAACAAAAAATAAGCTTTAGATTTTGATTTTTTAATAACTAATCATTATCTTCTTCTTCCTTTCTATCCTTGCCATTATTCTTCTTAAATTCTTAAAATCTATACTAATACCCTGCTGATTTTCAAAGAGAATTATATCAAACTCTTTCTCTTTCAATTTTTCATCAAACTCTCTTTAAAATTAAAGTGTTACTCAAGAGTTGTAGGCTATTTGCAATCAAAGACCATGAGATCAAGTTCTATTGAGTTAATACTTCAAAATTGGTACTGAGAAATGTGTGATTATAGCCCAAAAATCAATTGGATGTGATTGTAGCCCGGAAATCAATTAGGTAATCTTGTAGCCTAGTTAAATCATGAAAGCACCCTATGCTCGAAATTAGGTGGTGGTGGACCTCGTGGCCATTGAAATTGAGGATTGTAATCTGAATATTATATCGAAAATAAATCTCCATAACCCAGAGTCGTGTCGGACTAGATGCAGATTAACTCCGAACTAGTATAAAATCTCGGTGTGTACTTTTCTTTTACTACTTTTTATTTTCTGCATCTGTTATTGATTATGTGATTATTGATATTTGTGATTTGTATGACATTCTGTTAAATCCAAAAAGATTTCAAGAAATTAATAAAATCAATAAAACACTATTCACTACCCCTCTTATGTTTAATTTGCCCTAAGATCCTTAATCTGAATCCCCAACACCCTACCTAATTATCATCTTGTTTACGCTAAATGCAACATGGTTGACTGACAAATTCTATGGTCTGACATCTCTTCTCTTTCGATCCTCAATTTCAACTCTTGGGTAACTGGCGGCAACTTCAACCTTATAACTAATCATGATAATAAGTCCAGTGGTAATCCCACGGATACTCACACAATAGAAGATTTTACAAATACAATTGTGTCAGATGGATTGATAGAAATTCCCATCTACGACTCCTCTTTCACTAGGAATAATAACAACAAGGGAGATGCTTGCATAGCTACTCTACTAGACAGAGTCTTTGGTATTCATAGTTGGTTTGCCAATCCTTTCTCATTTGTCGTCGACCGCCTCCACCGCTTTAGTTTCTGACCACTCAACCATGCTCTTATTTCTCTCTTTTCACTCTAATTCCATCCCCGAACCTTTAAGATTCCAAGACATATGATGTCAATCATCACACCTTTCTTGATATTGTCAAATCTTCTTGGGATCTTCAGCTTTTGCGAGCCCCTTGAAATCCTCTGCTTCCAAACTCCAAAATGCTAAAAACCTTCTGCGATCTTGGAATAAAAAAATATTCACCAACACCTTTGATAGTGCCATGAGTGTTGAAAGAAAATTAAATCTTATAGAGGCTCTCTTCATTGTCAATCCATCCGTCGCTCACAGGTATGCCTGGCTAAGGAACCATTTGACAATGCTCTACGGCTAGAGGAAATTTCATATAGTAAAAAGGATCGAATTAAATGGACTATACATGGAGGTTCCAATTACAATTTTTTTGAATCCATAGTCAAACGTAATAAAAACAAGCTTACAATCCAAAAAATTAGAAGATCCAATTGTTATGGACTCCATGGGACAAGAAAATGGATGAGACAGTAGTTGCCTTCTTTAGAGAGTTCTTAACCTCCCCTTCTGCCTTATTCACTGATACTAATTTCTAGTCTTGCATTGCCCTCCTTCTTTATAACCTTGACTCCAGTGCTCTGGCCAATATTCCATCTCCAGAAGAAGAAAAATGATTGTCTTCCAGATGGATAAAAATAGTGTTATTGGCCTAGATGGGTTTAACGGGTTCTTCTACCATACTTGTTGAGATTTCATTGGTCGTGATCTCATCATGGCCATTCAGGCCTTTTTTAGTGGTTTATATTATCTCTCCCTTGGAGCTCAACAGCCTTGAATATCATCTTTATCCCCAAACAAATAATCCTAATTTATGCTCGGATTTCAGGTCCATCGGTCTTTGCAATTTTTCCAATAAAATTATATCCAAAATCCTGGCTAATAGGTTATTATATGTTCAGCCTAACATCATATTTAGCTCCAAAGTTGATTTCATTAAAGGTGGAATTATCACTGACAATATTCTTGTCGCTCAAGAGCTCATCCCTCAGATCAATCATGAACATAGTGGCTTAAACGTGGTTATCAAACTCGACATGAAAAAAACCCATGATCATTTATCTTGGCTCTTCTACATCAAATTTCTTCTAAATTTTGGCTTTAGCAAAATATTCATTGATATCCTTTGGCATCTTATCTAAAACTGTTGTTATTCCATTCTTGTTATTTGGATTTTGAAAGATTTCTTAATAATAGGGAGGGCTATCTGGTAAGAAGATCTTCTATCCCATGTTGTGTTCATCATCGCTGTGGAAGCCCTCATCCGAGTCTCCAGCAATAAATGGAAATCGGTAAAATCCAAATTTTAGGTATGCCTAATGGTTCCCGTATCATTTCAACCCTCTCATTTTCCGATGACATTCTAATCTTCACTAGTGTCATTTGAGATCCACTCGCAATTTAATGCATTTTTTCTGTACTTATGAAAGATGCTCCAGCCAATTAATTATGAATCTAAATCCTTTATGAAAAGATCTTCTCATTCCTCAGCAGTCCATTGGTCCACTCTTATCGAGTCACTAGCATCATGCGTAAAACCCTTGCAATTTCCTATTTTTGTACCCTACTCTACAGAGTGAAAAATCAACCTATACTTCCGTGACTCCCTAGTTTAAGCCTATAAAATCATATCCAAATGAAGTGCCTCTCTTCTCAGCATTGCGGGCCATCTTGTCCCTATTAATGCTGTCCTTAGTTCTTTAGGATACCATATCTTTGCAATTTTCTCCCTACTTGTTATGACCATCCCACACCTCCCTCACAAACCAAGGAGAAGTGTGTTGTATGATGTGCCAGGCCGATATGGGACGATCACCAGGAGAAGAAAACACATACGAAAACATGTCGTATAACTCACAGCGCAAGGAGAAAATATAATAGAACATATACAACAGAAGATAATAGTGAAACATCATTGAGAAGAATCTAAAACTTTCATAGCATCATGAAAATATCCATACATTAAACTAGATAACATCATCAGAATCTGTATAAAAGCCTCACTACAAGTCACTTAGAGTAGCACACATCACATCAACTATAGCGGCGGAAATAAAAAGTATGTTGGAAATAATACGTCAGCCTCCTACTCGTTATTGCTCTGCAGTATCGTCCTCATCAAGATCTACTACCTGTTACCTGCTACTCAGTCTGCCCGTTCACATTCGGATGAACAACCCAAGGTAATAAGAGGGAAACATAAAACATTGAGACAGACAACAGTCTTAGTGAGGGATAAAACTACTATCTAACATCATCAATAAAGTATATGAGAAATAAGCAGATTAATCATCTAATATACCAACACATCATCAGAGAAGAACCTCAACCCGTCTCCTCCACATACAACAGTAATAGCCTTTCCCAGAGAAGTATAGAAGAAACAAACAGTACATCCATAGCAACCAATTCCATAGATCATCCTAATCAAGTTCGACATCCCCCAAGAACAAGCCCCAAAGGCTTAAACCAACATCAGCAAGCACCCAGTAGCATCCATGACTCTGGCTATCACCGCCAGCCTTGCCTTGAAACCATTGTTAATAGTATGACTGGCTCATCTTGCCATCCATCAAGGGCAAATGGTAGCCTCGGTTCTAGCAAAACTCCATATGCCATCGTGACTTGTATTGTCACGCCCCACCCCGAGATCCGCGTTAGTAAAGAACAATATCAGTAATGTTGTCTACTAGTACAGAGAATAGGGATGGCTAAGGGCGACTGTAACACCCCACATCCTTCAGTGTCACTCACAAAGGGAATGCACTAAGTTCTGTGAAGTATTATAGGTAAAAGATGCAGATAAATTACAAGACAGATAAATAAAGCAGCGGAAAAGTGAATAAACCTTTATTTCATTTATAAGCAGCTTGTACGTGATCCCAGTCCCTGTAACTGTGGTTGCCATCAGACGCGCATTTATTTATTACCTAGATTTAATCTAGGGTTTTCTATCGAGCGTTCCCTAAATTCAACTAGGGTTTATGCGACTTATCTAATACTTCTCGGATTTAGGATTTATGCCACCTAGGTCCACTAGGGATTATGCTACCTGTCGAACAATGCCCCTAGTCTAGGACACTCTACCTAAAGTGGTATATGTTCCTAGACTTTCCCCACGTATGTATCGCGAATCGTTTATCGCTGTCTAGACGCACATGTCCTGAAATGTGCGACCCAAGTCCGTGGCAGGGCTATTCTAGAAACACGGAACTCGGTCGGGAGCTTTTAGATATCTGCCGATGCAGATGCTAAGGTCTGTTTTTCTACCAGTGGTTATGGTCCCACGTGACCCCTCCCTCAACTAATGAAAGGCAATCCAAGAAAATCAAGCACGAGAACTATACTCCTGCCACCTATGCCCCACTTTCCTATTGGCCAGCCTCACCCATCACTAGACAGCAAGTATATGGTCTGTTGGGAGTTCTCTGCCTTTCCGCATGCGTACTACGACTGACTCAAGATGGTAGGTAGACGACGAGTCGCTATCACAGGGCTACTGGTCTCTTCGAATCACGCTAGTCCATCCCGGTCTTTAGGTTGCCTTAAATTACAACCAAGGAATACCCTTGGTTCTTCTGACGTAGACCTTAACCTCTGTGAGCCCAGGCGGATCATCTGCAACCTCATAGAGGGATACCAAGAGTACCCTCACGTCCCCCGAAGCTACGTGGTTCTAAACCCAGTCCGCTGGAGCCTTTTTCGAAATCGGATAAATGTTTGCTCACAATATCGGGTTATTCATCTATTATGGACCGGCTCAGTTTTCTTGACTAAGAATTATTACTTAGTTGTTCTCAACTAAGGTTTACCACTTAGTTTCTTTTCCCATAAATCTTGTTAACTAAGGTTTATCACTTAGTTTCTTTAACTGGGGATTTCAACTTAGCTCCCGTTCTCGATTGTTTCTTAACTAGGGTTTACTACTTAGCCCTCTTTCTCGTCAAGTTGGATTGGTTAAGTGTCATTAGTCAATTCAGGTTAGCTTAACCCATTCCTCTGTCATATTAAACTGGCTAAGTGTTATCAGTAGTTCATGTTGACTTAACCCTATCACAAACCAAGTTATATTGGTTAAGTATTTCTTATTACTTAACCCTACCCATTCATCTTGTATTGGTTAAGTGTCCCCTAACCTAATCTTGCCCATCTGTTTTAACTAACATGTTATAATGGTTAAGTGTTCCCTTAGTTAACTTAACCCTAACATCTGTTTAATTAACATGTCCTAATGTTTAGGTATTGTCCCTTTATGTTTCAACTTAACCCTGTTCAATTTATCACACTATGATGGTTAAGTGTTCTAAGTTTACTTAACCCTACCCTCTAGTCCAGCTAATATATTAAATTGGCTAAGTGTATTTACTTAACCTTACCCACTTATCTAGCTAATCGTGTTATAATGGTTAAGTATTCTAAATTTACTTAACCTCACTGACTTGTCTAATTATCAGGTTATAATGGTTAAGTGTCCTGAATTTACTTAACCTCACCCACTAGTCTAGTTAATATGTTAATTTGGTTAAGTGTATTAACTTTACTTAACCTCACCTTCTAGTCTAGTTAACATGTTAAATTGGCTAAGTGTTTTCTTAGTTACTTAACCCCTACAAGTCTTGTCTTGTTAACATGTTAAGATGGTTAAGTGTTTTAGTTAACTTAACCCTACCATCTGTCCTTAGCCTCTTAGAGCACCTGAACACTCACATTAGACATATATTGCTACGGTCACTGGATGTGCCGGTCGGTTCCGGGCAGGTTTACACCGTAGCTCAGTCTAACCTCGGGCTCAATGCTTAACCACCCACATTGGACAGGTATTGTTGTGACTACTGGACAGCCGAGCAGATCCGGGCAGGTTTACATCACAACTCAATCCAACCTCGGGTTAAGCATACTCGTATTTTCTAGACTTACACTTTTACTTATGTAAATATCTAATGTCACATGTTTTATTCCAAACTAATGGTACATAATTTATATCATTTATGGCCTTAACCCATTTCATGGTTTTCAGGCCCGCCGACATATTAACATACTTTAATTTAATAGTTAATCCCAAAGTTACCCTCGCTCGATTATTCATATTAATCGTATGAAGATATTGGGCCCACTAATAGGCCCAATCCATAAACAAAGTAAAGAAGGGAGCATAGGTTCAATGAACCTGTACTACGAAATTTGGCCTAAACATAGTTATCGATTAGCGTGTGACATAAAGGTGTAACTAGATAAATAAGGTGACCTCGCATAACATGAATCATAACATTGCATAACATGTCACAAACTTGCACATGAATATTGGATCTAGTTAGATAGGTGTCTTGTAAATCATAAATTCTGGACTATTATAAAGATATAACATGGTATATCATGGTATAGCATAATAGGTGTCACAAGAAATGGTGTACTTTTAGACTTGTTTAAACATGGTTTTATACACATATAACTAGGCATAATGTCAAACACCAAACTAGCATAAAAATGTCCACTTTTTGACATAACCCAAAGGTGTAAACTAACTTTACATCAAGTAGCCTATTTCAACATGAAACTAGTATAATTTGTGTAACCAAAAGGTACTTGCATAAACCCAATTATCACTTGCAAATAAACATAATAATGTATACAAAGGTTTTGAGTCGTGTAGGCATAAAAGGTTTAAACTTGGAACATGTTTACATGAGTCTCAACGTAGGCCTAAAAAGAATGTATGCTAACCATGTTAACGACATAACATAGAGAAGTCAATTCTAGTTTTTACTACAAACTTGCAAGTGATATTTATTTTCATATACAAATGTCAACAGGCTCGCATCAACCAATTTATGCCACAAACACTCAATACAAAATATGACATAATCAACGCAATACACAGAATTTACATCAATATTTTACAATAGTAAAACCCCAATTTCATTTACATCGAATCACATCGCAATTTCTATTCATATTCAGAAAACCACTATACTTACAACGGGCGCTGAAACTTGTTTTCTGGTTTCCGTTATTCTGAATTTGTAAAGCTTTCCCTTGGAGTAGTAAACGTTTCATAGAAATTAGATTAGAGTTTTGTTTCTTGAATCGTTGTTCGTCTCCTTTTCAAGCGGAGGCTCTCCTTAGTTTTCTTCTAACATTATGGCGGCTCAAGTTCTTATTTTTGTGTGAATTTTAGTTGGAGACCTAGGGTGCTTTTATAGAGTTGCAAGTTAATTAGAGCTGTCGATGAAGCCAGGTTTAATCAAAGCCATCCGTTCTAAAGAGAAGCCAATCTAAAGAAGACAACTCAGCCCTAGTGACAAGACCAGGCCCAGAAATTCGAGCCAGGACCCAACCAGACGAACCAGGCCGACCAGGCATGTCGACACCCAGGTCGACACTATGGTCGACCTGGAGGTGACCAAGTCGACACTATGGTCGACCTAGGGTGACCATGTTGACACCATGGTCGACCCTATGGTCGACCTGGTCTCTGGGCGGGAATTTTCCCGCCCAGCCCAGTTTGAGCTTATTTTTCAAATTTTTGAATTTCGCTCTGAACTGTTTTCTGTTAAACTGAATTCTGAAATTTCGGAAGGCCATAACTCCTTCATACGGAGTTCGATTTGCGCAAACTTCAAGCAGAATTCCGAGACGAACGCAAAGGAGTAACCCGTTTCCCTTAATTCCCACATTTAGAATTAACTATATTTTAATTTGTGAAACTCAATGTTACAGAACTACGGGGTGTTACATTCTCCCCCTCTTAAAAGGATTTCTACCCTGAAATCTTCTAGTTAGGAAGAATGTGTCCTACCACCAAATCACCCATCTACTCAACCATTCAATCACAGGCATTCATTGTCCTTAAAAATATTTCTAATGCTTTCATGTTCATATGCATAGTGTGTGTATATGTCTTTATCTAATGCAAAATCAGGCGGTCTACTGATTCAGTTGACCTCCTTAATGCAAATTATGTCAGTGCCATGCGTCCAATCATATATGCAAGCATCCCTAGTTCTGTAAATACTACATGTGTGCATAGCCATTCATCCATATGCAACATCCATATGATAACATATCAAGTTAAATTCGTTAAGCAAATACATATATACGAATGCAATATGAAAGTGACTAAGTCGTTCTAGCGCATATGGTGTGTATATGCATCCACGAGCAACCACTTGCAACCATCAATCATAACATGTTTCAAATACATGTTTACATCCATTGGCTTCTATCTAAGGATTGATGATACGTCTTAGAGGATATACCTTAAAGGCTAGAAAGTGTGCATAAAATTCTTAAAAGAGATCAAGGATGTACCCTTAGGAAAAAGGGTATGATGCGTGTATCTAGTCTTCCTAAGTTGCATCTTCTTGGGCTTCACTATTCTGTACCTTATCTAATTAATCTTCACGATTGCGAAGTTTCTTGACCTCCATTTCCAAAACCGTCGTTGATCGGATAGCTGGCTTTGCATTGTCAACTGGATATATGCGGAAGTCTATCCCGCGTTTAGGGGTAAACCCTTATCCTAATCAAAACATTTGCGTGCTCATGGACTATTCTAACGGATTGCAAACCGTCGATAAATGTGTTAAGCGATTCTAAATAGCTAATCCTAACTGATCTTTTTAGGATCACGAAATCTCGAGGGTATTTCCAAGGCAAGTGAAAAAGTCTAACTTTCAGAATTACTAGCCAACCAACCCATGCCTAGGATCAACTCATAGCCCATGGAACAAAACATTACGCTTAAACTCAACACTTAATGTGGCCATTCTCAAATCCCTGCAAACCAAAGGTAAACGGGCTGAACCACCAATTTGGATCTGAGACTAGTTGGGATCTTCTACTATACAAGTACCTGGGTGCAGAGACTCAACTATGGAAGCAGGTATAAACGAATGCGAAGCGCTAAGATCAAAAGAGTACTACTAGGTTGATCAAATGAAAGGCTAAACTTTTCCAATGGAGACTTCTACTATCTCTCTCCCAGGTATTCTGGTGGTGAATGCACGCACTCGTCCCCTTGAAAATCTTTCCCTCGTCTTTGCCCTTGTCCTTAATTATATGCCCTATTCTACCATAGAAAAGCTTCTTCCTCCTGTCTTTGATTTTATAATTCCTTTCTCCTTCGTGAGCCAAGTCCATATCCATGAATTCCTCATCCTTGGGTTGTGCCCTTTAGCTAAACTCCTTATCCTCTTCCTTGTGTAATCATGTTGACAAATCTCTCGAAAGCTGCCTCCATCGTACAGAAAACCCTACAAATCCTGAAAGAAAACTAGCCGCAGGTGAAACTATTACGGCTATAAATGGAAGTCAGACACTACTTCACCCTTCGATGAGGTTACCTCCCAAAAAGCAAGGAGCCCTAGAGACTCAAGAAAGAAGGAAATAAGGACTCAAACAGAGAATCAAAAGATAGTGCATATGGCTTTGGGGAATATGCCTTTAAAACAAAACTTTTCTTTTGAAAATGCTTCTTTTAAACCCGTTTTGAAAATAAATTTTCAAATCTTTTATCTGATCCGGTAACCTTCAGCTCTGATACCACGTGTAACACCCCACATCCGTTAGTGTCACTCACAAAGGGAATGCACTAAGTTCTGTGAAGTATTATAGGTAAAAGATGTAGATAAATTACAAGACAGATAAATAAAGCAGCAGAAAAGTGAATAAAACTTTATTTCATTTATAAACAGCTTGTACAAAGATTGTTTTCCAACAACATTGTATCTATCTTGTTTAACAAAATAAAGAAGCATAAATATACAATGATATTCCCCAATAAAACATTAACTAGCCATAGTGGTGGAAAAGAGAGTCCAAAGCAGCACATCAAAGAGTCTTCAAGCTTGGAAAGAGTAACAGGTCCATACAAATCTGAGCTATTCCCTCCCTGACTACCTAAGGGGGGGGGGGGGACAGAAGAAAAGAAGACAAAAGAAAACATAGAGTCAGACATAAAGCCTGGTAAGTCTAGTGCTGTTCCGGTATATGAATAAGGAAAAGGACATAACAGGCATAAACTGAAAATGGGAAAATACCATAAACTAAGGCAAAGCGGTTTAGAATCGAAATTACTATCGCACCCCATACTAATCTCTGCACCACCTAACTAGTATCCCAACTAGTAATCTATATAAAATGATAATGTGATCCCAGTCCCTGTAACTGTGGTTGCCATCAGGCGTGCATTTATTTATTACCTAAATTTAATCTAGGGTTTTCTATCGTGCGTTCCCTAGATTCAACTAGGGTTTATGCGAATTGTCTAATACTTCTCGGATTCAGGATTTATGCCACCTAGGTCCACTAGGGATTATGCTACCTGTCGAACGATGCCCCTAGTCTAGGACACTCTACCTAAAGTGGTATATGTTTCTAGACTTTCCCCACGTATGTGTCGCGAATCGTTTATCGCTGTCTAGATGCACATGTCCTGAAATGTGCGACCCGAGTCCGTGGCAGGGCTATTCTAGAAACACGGAACTCGGTCGGGAGCTTTCAGATATCTGCCAATGTAGATGCTAAGGTCTGTTTTCTACCGTTGGTTATGGTCCCATGTGACCCCTCCCTCAACTAATGAAAGGCAATCCAAGAAAATCAAGCACGAGAACTATACTCCTGCCACCTATGCCCCACTTTCCTATTGGCCAGCCTCACCCATAACTAGATAGCAAGTATATGATCTGTTGGGAGTTCTCTACCTTTCCGCATGCGTAATACGATTGACTCAAGATGGTAGGTAGACGACGAGTCGCTATCACAAGGCTACTGGTCTCGTCGAATCACGCTGGTCCATCCCGGTCTTTAGGTTGCCTTAAATTGCAACCAAGGCATACCCTTGGTTCTTCTGATATAGAACTTAACCTCTGTGAGCCCAGGCGGATCATCTGCAACCTCACAGAGGGAAACCAAGAGTACCCTCACGTCCCTCGAAGCTACGTGCTTCTAAACCTAGTCCGCTGGAGCCTTTTTCGATATCGGATAAACGTTTGCTCCTTCTCATGTACTTGTTAAGCGATGATCTACCATATCGGGTTATTCATCTATTATGGACCGGCTCAGTTTTCTTGACTAATAATTATTACTTAGTGGTTCGCAACTAAGGTTTACCACTTAGTTTCTTTTCCCATAAATCTTGTTAACTAAGGTTTATCACTTAGTTTCTTTAACTGGGGATTTCAACTTAGCTCCCGTTCTCGATTGTTTCTTAACTAGGGTTTACTACTTAGCCCTCTTTCTCGTCAAGTTAGATTGGTTAAGTGTCATTAGTCAATTCAGGTTAGCTCAACCCATTCCTTTGTCATATTAAACTAGCTAAGTGTTATTAGTAGTTCATGTTGACTTAACCCTATCACAAACCAAGTTATTGTAATAACCCGCATTGGCAGAGGTATTAAAATTAATTTATTCAATTATATAAATAGTGATTTAGGGAATTAAACAAACGTTAATTAAATTATAGTGAATATTTTATTAAATTAAATAATTAAATAATATATTTAATTCAGAAATAATCAAATATTTGGAAATCACAATATTCTGTGGACAGGGTCATCCCTAAGATTTAGTTCAGCTTAGAGTTGAATTATATTAACGAATATATTCAATCGACATCGGTTTGAACGTATAATTATATTTTAATTAAAATAGAGCTCGAAATGGCGCGGCAGTTCGCTATTTGGCGATTTGAACTTCAACTGAATATACAGAGTTCGTTTTAAATAGGATTTCTGTGAAACAAGAAACGTGTGGAGCTGGTGGAGTATATCTTTCTAGGGGAAGAGAAATATCAGGATTACGTCGTGTAGATTTTGAGTTATATCCAAATCAAATTCTCAGAAATGCAGCGCCCTGACCATAACGATTTAATTATATTTTATATAAGGATTTAAATAGAAATCGAACATCAATATAACTATGACAATGTAATATCGAGTTGTAAATCCATATAGGAATATTCTGAAGCTGTACGATATTCCTCTGTGAATATAGACGTTAATATCTAATTTTAAATATTTAATGTAATTATATTTAAATATATTTAAATAGGCTATTTAGAGCTTTAAAAATAGCCACTTTTGCAAATGAAGTCAGAATTCGATGAAACTAATTTTGTTGGATCAGAAATGTCAAATAGTTGTTAGATTCCTACTTTGGTGATTTTTAGAGTCACTGTTTGACCGTACGGATTTTTAGAGTGAAATACAGTCGATATTTTAGTCGATATTTTGACAGTTAAAAATACGCTGTGTGAGCAAACGGAGTCAGAATTCGATGAAACCAGTTTCGTTGGGACCGTAATGTCGAACTCTAGCAACATGTCCAGTTTGGTGATTTTTATGTATCGTATGTAATCATTGGGATTTTTAGAAGGCAAAAGGAATATAAAAAATCAAAATATCTCAACAAATATCTATCTAAGAAAATCCTATAAATACCCCTAAACTTTCTCCTAACTTAATTTCACTTTCTCACGGTCAAAGAAACAAGCCGCCAATGTTATCTCCTCAAACAAAAATCGTGAGCCTTCATAAATTCATAGAAATCAAAAGAAAATGTTATAAATCCTCAAACCCATATATTTGAATTCACAAATCGATTCTCTTCAGGCTCGTACCTTTTTTGTAGCATTCGATGCTGAATTTGGGGTATGTGGAAAATACAGTGGAGGCTAGGGTTACGAATTTGGGGGATTTGAGGCCTTGTTGATGTAATCTAGGTTGATAATGATGGTTGTGGTGTAATTCCGCATGTATTGGTGAAGTGTGGATGGATTCGACGCTGAAAAGGGTTGATGTCGTTCTGGGATTCACGGACGCGCGAGCTGGGTTGGTGAGGACGAGTTGCATCGTATGGTGATGGCAAGGTAGAGGAGTGGTAGAGATTGAGGTTGGTGGTTTCTGTGTGGGTTTCGGTGTAAGGAAGAAGGAGAACGAGAGGAGCAAAATGGTTGTGAATGGCCATTTTTCTTACTGGAGAGGGAGCAGCCACGTTTGGGAAGAAGTAGTCAACGAGGTGGGTTTGGGTATTTGTGAAGGAATGGGCCGAAGATGGTATGTGAGGCCCAATACTTTAAATAGATTTAAAGTTTTGTTTAATTTAAATTAGTGTATCGACTTGTTAATCCAATAACTTGATCATACGAAATCAGAATCACGAACCGCCAGTCACGTTGGGATCGTATGGACGAGAGCTCCAAAACGGAACTGATTGGGAGCGAATCGGGACTCGTTACAATTTATGGCGAAATAAATTGTTCGACTAAATCAAAGAACGCAAACCGATTATTAAACGGTTAACGCGCCAATGTGAGTAAAACTCACAAACTCTGAACAGTTCTATTTTTATAACGTATATTTAGAACTGATAAATGATGACTGGTTGCTGTGTGTTTACTGTTGATTGAGTTGTTTGTGTATTGATTGAAATCATAGATAACGATATATATATATATAAATCGTTAATCGAATATTGATTCTGTTTTATCAGAATATTTTATATATGTGTTGTTTAACATCTGTGATGCAGGGAAATAGGTTGGAGGGGTCCAACTGGACTCCTCAATATTTATAATACCGTTCTGTTCAAGTATTGTAACATATTATGTGATACATAATCCGTTATGGATTCTGTGTGTTAGAATGATGTTGATCATTGCTATTCGATATTTTTAATATCATAAGAAACCCTGGGATGTAAAAAGGAATATTTCAACGTATATTGAAATAAAAGGATTTTATAAAATCAACCAATTTTGTAAAAGGAAATAAATTTGAAAATATTTATTTAGGAAATAAATAGGAGATTTTAAAGGAGAATATTTATTTAGAAAATAAATAGGATAATGGAATATACATTTAGGTAATGAATAGAGTTAATCGATTAGAGTAAATCAAATAGAGAAAATCGATTAGAGTAAAACAAACATAATTATTTAGGATAAGTTACCATTTAGCACGACTGCTAGCGTAATTCGCAGGGCTACAGATAGTCTACGACGGTCGGATGTTTCCTGAGGGAATCAGGCGTAACCATTGTGATCGCTGCGATCTAGAGTTAAGCGAATGGAGTTAAATCGAATATAGTTAAATAGTGTAAAACAGACATAGTTATTTGAATTAGAGATAATTGAATAGATGTAAAGAAATAGAAATAAACAAGATTAGAAACTGACTAGATATTAGTTAAGTTGAATAGTTTTCTGAGCATCGATCTGATGTTGGTTTCGGCCTTCGGGGTTTATACTTAGAGAATTGTTCTCCTACTAGTTTACATTCAGGGACTGGTAGTTGTGGAATGATAGTGATATGTAAATGAAACAAAAGGAACTGTTTTCCAGTGTTAATAACATATATTTTGTAAACATAGAAAATAAGGAAATGTGAATATATATATATATATATGATTGATGATTGATTGATAGAATTTCCATTTGGAAATGATATCGTTGTTTGCACACGTGTTTTTCTTTGATAGTTAAATCACAGACTATCGAAGTTTTGACCATTTTAACATTGTTAATATGGAGATACCGGTTGGATTATTATCCGAAGAACCACTATGTATTGGCATAAGCGTTGCGATAATATATGCCAAAGATAATTGAAGACGGAGTTATGCAAGGGCTATCCTGTTTACAGAATAGTGCCTTCGGTTTGTCCAGTCCCAGGACAACCTGTATGGAAGAATGCCTGGCAGAGTATATCTAATAGATCGCGTAAGTTGATCTCGTCAAACGTATTCACGTTTGGTGGCGGAGGAATTCGTTTCTCTTAGCTGTATACCCATGGTATTTTTGGGGAAATCAACTTATGATTTGGCGGGTATGATGATGTGACATTCAAAGTGAATGAAGATGTGGCATGTAAAAGATAAGCGTAGCTTCTAGCCTCACATCCGGTAAATGACAGAAGTCGGGCAGGCAGCATGGCTAAGTGGGTCGCTCCGAAGTATGGTGTATAATCACCTATCTAGAGAATATTCATTTGCTTCTTTAATCTATCAATGCTGTCCCATATATATATATGGGAAACGGTTGCTGATCCCAACCGTTGGTGATATACATTCGATACACTCAAGCGAACTGAGTGGTCGGTCATGTGTGGTTGAGTTGCAAGATGTTCTTGTTGAACTCCAGTGTATCGTTCCTAGAGTACACTAATCGGAAGGTGGTTCCATACCTTGTTATAGTTGGAAATCCATTACATAATACATGCTTGCGGTTTTTTATTGTATACTATATATGTAGAACGTGAGATGAAAGCGTTCCGCTAGATGATCAATATATTGTAGTTGATATACATTATTATAATATCAAAAGGTTTTTGATATAAAGATATTTTGGATTCTCATAAGGGAAAAACCCGTTCCATTATACGACGTGGTCTTATGAGATATCGTTTAAATTTCTCAATCTGTTTTAAACTGTTTTACTCATATCAGTCCCATGACTGACCCGGAGTTTATTTTGTTTTGTTTTCCCTAAACTCTTGGGTGCCTAATTTTGTACAGGCAGTCAAGTAGTCAGGAATTTACAGATATACTGGAAGAGCTTGGAGCAGGAGGCTTCAGGATTAGC
Organism: Allium sativum; assembly: GCA_030737875.1. NCBI lineage: Eukaryota > Viridiplantae > Streptophyta > Magnoliopsida > Asparagales > Amaryllidaceae > Allium > Allium sativum. The sequence continues at coordinate 120,782,104 of CM060911.1, read as the reverse complement.
TATAGTTATTTCCGCTGTGTTGTAAGTGTTGTACTCTGATAATGTTATTGTAAACATATACTGATTTTATTTCAAGGATATGTTATCTATTATATGTTGTTCGTTCCGCTGTGAGATTCGTGTTACTCTGATATTGTGTTCTTCTTCTTCATCTTCTTCTATTCTATTAGTTCTATCTTATCTATCCTCACCCTCTATCTTCTTTCTATTAATTTCTTGAATTTCCAATGCAATTTGGTTTTGGACTTATGTTATTTGGTCAGCTCAAATTAGACCGTATTTTCGGGTCATTACAGTTGGCATCAGAGCTTAAGTTAAGAATTACCTTGGTTTTGTGTCGTGACTCGGTAGAGATAGGGTTAGTAATACCCTAGATTGAGTTTGAGTGTATATATACGAGTGCGTATTTGTATTTGATTTAAAAATGGTTTTATATTGTGGAGATTCATTGGCTAAGTTGTTTATGAGTTCTGGTCGATCAGTTTGATCCACTGTATCGGTAGGAGTAAATAAACACTTGAATACGATGGACCGACACAGTATGGATATGTGATATATTATCATATAAAGGTAGTAATTATAATCAAATAAGATTATAAAATGTGAAATGGTTATATATAACCAATCAGAATTTATACAAGTGAATTATATGAAATTGAAATGAGTTAAATCAGAAATTTAAATCAGAATTGGGATCAAAATCCTAGAAATTGGAAAGAAGTTTGTAAATGAATCCAGAATTAAATATAAGAGAATTTTAAAATCCTGGGAGATTTTAAATTGATTTAAAGCATTGTGAATGGTATTTGAAATATATTTCAAAGTGGAAGTGTTTGAGAAATGGTTTTGAAAGCTGATATAGTATTGAACTCACTTCTGTAGCTGGAAAATAAACTCTGATGATGGCTGCAGCATCATCAGTGTTCATCTTCGAGTGGTAAGTGACGGATTACTACCAAAGAGATTGTTTTTGAAATTATTTAGAAAAGCAAGTTGTTTGAAATCCAAAAAGGAATAGTTGGTTTTAGTAAAGCAAAGCTGTTTAAAACTCCCAAAAATAGATGGTTTAATTTAAAACAAATTAAATATGAATTTGTGAAAGCAAATTGAATTAAACCTAGTTAAGTGTAAAATTGAATGGAAATAGAATGATATCAGAAAAAAATTGTTCTTGTATAAAATTGGATTGTCGAGATAAGAATCTAAAATGAAATTTAGATTGCGGAGTTAAGAGTTTGGAATCGAAAATGAAAGTCGAGTTTGAAATTGAATTTGGTTTAGGTATAAACGAATGGTTGGATTTATGGATAAAAACAGATTGGGAATTGGTTTAGATGACATTAGTATATGTTGAGTTGACAACAGGTGAAAGTGATAAGGTTGATATGCTCAACAAAAAGGTACAAGTTTATAATTGATTTAAGCATGAGATTTATGAGCCGAATTGGCAAGCCGCTTGACTGTTTGATTTTCTTTTGGGTTGGATATGGCCTAAAGAGGCGAGTTGTGGTTTTACCGATAGGGCTGTACAAAGGAGGTTATGGCGAAATTTTTCGAAAATTTAAAGTGTTAGAAAATTTTCAGGATTTTTGAAAATTTTAGTTAGTTGGAATAAATAAATATTTTAGTCGATATTAATTGGTTCAGCTGAAATCAGAAATAAGGGGTAAACAAATCTTAGGAATTCCAATAGATAGGGTCGTCCTCTAACTTAGCAATTTCGAGGACGAAATTATTTTAAGTGGGGAAGATTGTAATGACCCGCATTGGCAGAGGTTTTATAATTAATTTATTTAATTATATAAATAGTGATTTAGGGAATTAAATCGTCGTTAATTAAATTATAGTGAATATTTAATTAAATTAAATAATATATTTAATTCAGAAATAATCAAATATTTGGAAATCACAATATTCTGTGGACAGGGTCGTCCCTAGGATTTAGTTCATCTTAGAGTTGAATTATATTGACGAATATATTCAATCGACATTAGTTTGGATGTATAATTATATTTTAATTAAAATAGAGCTCGAAATGGCGCGGTAGTTCGCTATTTGGCAATTTGAACTTCAACTGAATATACAGAGTTCGTTTTAAATCGGATTTCTGTGAAACAAGAAATGTGTGGAGCTGGTGGAGTATATCTTTCTAGGGGAAGAGAAATATCGGGATTACGTCGTGTAGATTTTGAGTTATGTCCAAATCAAATTCTCAGAAATGCAGCGCCCTGACCATAACGATTTAATTATATTTTATATAAGGATTTAAATAGAAATCGAACATCGATATAACTCTGACGATGTAATATCGAGTTGTAAATCCACATAGGAATATTCTGAAGCTGTACGATATTCCTCTGTGAATATAGACGTTAATATCTAATTTTAAATATTTAATGTAATTATATTTAAATATATTTAAATAGGCTATTTAGAGCTTTAAAAATAGCCACTTTTGCAAATGAAGTCAGAATTCGATGAAACTAATTTTGTTGGATCAGAAATGTCAAATAGTTGTTAGATTCCTACTTTGGTGATTTTTAGAGTCACTGTGTGACCGTATGGATTTTTAGAGTGAAATACAGTCGATATTTTGACAGTTAAAAATACGCTGTGTGAGCAAACGAAGTCAGAATTCGATGAAACCAGTTTCGTTGGGACCGTAATGTCGAACTCTAGCAACATGTCCAGTTTGGTGATTTTTATGTATCGTATGTAATCATTGGGATTTTTAGAAGGCAAAAGGAATATAAAAAATCAAAATATCTCAACAAATAACTATCTAAGAAAATCCTATAAATACCCCTAAACTTTCTCCTAACTTAATTTCACTTTCTCACGGTCAAAGAAACAAGCCGCCAATGTTATCTCCTCAAACAAAAATCGTGAGCCTTCATAAATTCATAGAAATCAAAAGAAAATGTTATAAATCCTCAAACCCATATATTTGAATTCACAAATCGATTCTCTTCAGGCTCGTACCTTTTTTGTAGCATTCGATGCTGAATTTGGGGTATGCGGAAAATACAGTGGAGGCTAGGGTTACGAATTTAGGGGATTTGAGGCCTTGTTGATGTAATCTAGGTTGATGATGATGGTTGTGGTGTAATTCCGCATGTATTGGTGAAGTGTGGAGGGATTCGACGCTGAAAAGGTCGATGTCGTTCTGGGATTCACGGACGTGCGAGCTGGGTTGGTGAGGACGAGTTGCATTGTATAGTGATGGCAAGGTAGAGGAGTGGTAGAGATTGAGGTTGGTGGTTTCTGTATGGGTTTCGGTGTAAGGAAGAAGGAGAACGATAGGAGCAAAAGGGTTGTGAATGGCCATTTTTCATATTGGAGGGGGAGCAGCCACGTTTGGGAAGAAGTAGTCAACGAGGCGGGTTTGGGTATTTGTGAAGGAATGGGCCGAAGATGGTATGTGAGGCCCAATACTTTAAATAGATTTAAAGTTTTGTTTAATTTAAATTAGTGTATCGACTTGTTAATCCAATAACTTGATCATACGAAATCAGAATCACGAACCGTCAGTCACGTTGGGATCGTATGGATGAGAGCTTTACAACGGAACTGACTGGGAGCGAATCGGGACTCATTACAATTTATGGAGAAATAAATTGTCCGACTAAATCAAAGAACGCAAACCAATTATTAAACGGTTAATGCGCCAATGTGAGTAAAACTCACAAACTCTGAATAGTTCTATTTTTGTAGCGTATATTTAGAACTGATAAATGATGACTGATTGCTGTGTGTTTACTGTTGATTGATTTGTTTGTGTATTGATTGAAATCATAGATAACGATATATATATATAAATCGTTAATCGAATATTGATTCTGTTTTATCACAATATTTTATATATGTGTTGTTTAACATCTGTGATGCAGGGAAACAGGTTGGAGGGGTCCAACTGGACTCCTCAATATTTATAATACTGTTCTGTTCAAGTATTGTAACATATGATGTGATACATAATCTGTTATGGATTCTGTGTGTTAGAATGATGTTGATCATTGCTATTCGATATTTTTAATATCATAAGAAACCCTGGGATGTAAAAAGGAATATTTCAACGTATATTGAAATAAAGGAATTTTATAAAATCAACCGATTTTATAAAAGGAAATAAATTTGAAAATATTTATTTAGGAAATAAATAGGAGATTTTAAAGGAGAATATTTATTTAGAAAATAAATATGATAAAGGAATATACATTTAGGAAATGAATAGAGTTAATCGATTAGAGTAAATCAAATAGAGTAAATCGATTAGAGTAAAAAAAACATAGTTATTTAGGATAAGTTACCATTTAGCACGACTTCTAGCGTAATTCACAAGGCTACAGATAGCCTACGGCGGTCGGATGTTTCCTGAGGGAATCAGGCGTAACCATTGTGATCGCTGCGATCTAGAGTTAAGCGAATGGAGTTAAATCGAATATAGTTATTCAAGATAGAGTAAAACAAACATAGTTATTCAAATTAGAGTTAATCAAATAGAGTTAATCGAATAGTGGTAAAGAAATAGAGTTAAACAAGATTAGAAACTGACTAGAGATTAGTTAAGTTGAATAGTTTTCTGAGCATCGATCTGATGTTGGTTTCGGCCTTCGGGGTTTATACTTAGAGAATTGTTCTCCTACTAGTTTACATTAAGGGACTGATAGTTGTGGAATGATAGTGATACGTAAATAAAACAAAAGGAAATGTTTTCCAGTGTTAATAACATATATTTTCTAAACATAGAAAATAAGGAAATGTGAATATATATGTATATATATGTATAATTGATGATTGTTTGATAGAATTTCCATCTGGAAATGATATCGTTGTTTGCACACGTGTTTTTCTTTGATAGTTAACTCACAGACTATCGAAGTTTTGACCATTTTAACGTTGTTAGTATGGAGAGACCAGTTGGATTATTATCCGAAGAACCACTCTGTATTGGCATAAGCATTGCGAATCATATATGCCAAAGATAATTGAAGACGGAGTTATGCAAGGGCTATCCTGTTTACAGAATAGTGCCTTCGGTTTGTCCAGTCCCAGGACGACCTGTATGAAAGAATGTCTGACAGAGTATATCTAATAGATCGCGTAAGTTGACCTCTTCAAACGTATTCACGTTTGGTGGCGGAGGAATTCGTTTCTCTTAGCTGTATACCCGGAGGAATTCGTTTCTCTTAGCTTCTAGCCTCACATCCGGTAAATGACAGAAGTCGGGCAAGCATCATGGCTAAGTCGGTCACTCCGAAGTAGGGTGTATAATCACCTATCTAGAGAATATTCATTTGCTTCTTTAATCTATCATTGTTATCCCATACATATATATACGGGAAACGGTTGCTGATCCCAACCGTTGGTGATATACATTCGATACACTCAAGCGAACTGAGTGGTCGGTCATGTGTGGCTGAGTTGCAAGATGTTCTTGTTGAACTCCAGTGTATCGTTCCTAGAGTACACTGATCGGAAGGTGGTTCCATACCTTGTCATAGTTGGAAATCCATTACCCAATACGTGCTTGCGGTTTTTTGTTGTATACTATATATGTAGAACGTGAGATGAAAGCGTTCTGCTAGATGATTAATATATTGTAGTTGATAGACATTATTATAATATCAAAAGGTTTTTGATATAAAGATATTTTGGATTCTCATAAGGGAAAAACCCGTTCCGTTGTACGGCGTGGTCTTATGAGATATCGTTTAAATGGCTCAATCTGTTTTAAACTGTTTTACTCATACTAGTCCCATGACTGACCCAGAGTTTATTTTGTTTTTTTCCTAAACTCCTGGGTGCCTAATTTTTTATGGGTAGTCAAGTAGTCAGGAATTTACAGATATACTAGAAGAGCTTGGAGCAGGAGGCTTTAGGATTATATAGCTATAGTTATTTCCGCTGTGTTGTAAGTGCTGTACTCTGATAATGTTATTGTAAACATATACTGATTTTATTTCAAGGATATGTTATCTATTGTATGTTGTTTGTTTCGCTGTGAGATTCATGTTACTCTGATATTGTGTTCTTCTTCTTCTTCATCTTCTTCTATTCTATTAGTTCTATCTTATCTATCCTCACCCTTTATCTTCTTTCTATTAATTTCTTGAATTTCCAGTGCAATTTGGGGTTGGACTTGTGTTATTTGGTCAGCTCAAATTGGACCGTATTTTCAGGTCATTACAGTTATATTGGTTAAGTATTTCTTATTACTTAACCCTACCCATTCATCTTGTATTGGTTAACTGTCCCCTAACCTAGTCTTGCCCATCTGTTTTAACTAACATGTTATAATGGTTAAGTGTTCCCTTAGTTAACTTAACCCTAACATCTGTTTAATTAACATATCCTAATGGTTAGGTATTGTCCCTTCATGTTTCAACTTAACCCTGTTCAATTTATCACACTATGATGGTTAAGTGTTCTAAGTTTACTTAACCCTACCCTCTAGTCCAGCTAACAAATTAAATTGGGTAAGTGTATTTACTTAACCTTACCCACTTATCTAGTTAATCGTGTTATAATGGTTAAGTATTCTAAATTTACTTAACCTCACCCACTTGTCTAATTATCAGGTTATAATGGTTAAGTGTCCTGAATTTACTTAACCTCACCCACTAGTCCAGTTAATATGTTAATTTGGTTAAGTGTATTAACTTTACTTAACCTCACCTTCTAGTCTAGTTAACATGTTAAATTGGCTAAGTGTTTTCTTAGTTACTTAACCCCTACAAGTCTTGTCTTGTTAACATGTTAAGCTGGTTAAATGTTTTAGTTAACTTAACCCTACCATCTGTCCTTAACCTCTTAGAGCACCTGACCACTCACATTAGACAGATAATGCTACGGTTACTGGATGTGCCGGTCGGTTCCGGGCAGGTTTACACCGTAGCTCAGTATATCATTGGGTCATTATTAGGCTCAATGCTTAACCACCCCACATTGGACATGTATTGTTGTGACTACTAGACAGCCGGGCGGGTCCGGGCAGGTTTACATCACAACTCAATCCAACCTCGGGTTAAGCATACTCGTATTTTCTAGACTTACTTATGTAAATATCTCATGTCACATGTTTTATTCCAAACTAATGGTACATAATTTATATCATTTATGGCCTTAACCCATTTCATGATTTTCAGGCCCGCCGACATATTTACATACTTTAATTTAATAGTTAATCCCAACGTTACCCTCGCTCGATTATTCATATTAATCGTATGAAGATATTGGGCCCACTAATAGGCCCAATCCATAAACAAAGTAAAGAAGGGAGCATAGGTTCAATGAACCTATACTATGAAATTTGGCCTAAACATAGTTATCGATTAGCGTGTGACATAAAGGTGTAACTAGATAAATAAGGTGACCTCGCATAACATGAATCATAACATTGGATAACATGTCACAAACTTGCACATGAATATTGGATCTAGTTAGATAAGTGTCACGTAAATCATAAATTCTGGACTATTATAAAGATATAACATGGTATAACATGGTATAGCATAATAGGTGTCACATGAAATGGCGTACTTTTAGACTTGTTTAAACATGGTTTTATACACATATAACTAGGCATAATGTCAAACACCAAACTAGCATAAAAATGTCTACTTTTTGACATAACCCAAAGGTGTAAACTAACTTTACATCAAGTAGCCTATTTCAACATGAAACTAGTATAATTTGTGTAACCAAAAGGTACTTGCATAAACCCAATTTTCACTTGCAAATAAACAAAATAATGTATACAAAGGTTTTGAGTCGTGTAGGCATAAAAGGTTTCAACTTGGAACATGTTTACATGAGTCTCAACTTAGGCCTAAAAAGAATGTATGCTAACCATGTTAATGACATAACATAGAGATGTCAATTCTAGTTTTTACTACAAACTTGCAAGTGATATTTATTTTCATATACAAATGTCAATAGGCTCGCATCAACCAATTTATGCCACAAACACTCAATACAAAATATGACATAATCGACGCAATACACAAAATTTACTTCAATATTTTACAATTGTAAAACCCCAATTTCATTTACATCGAATCACATCGCAATTTCTATTCATATTCAGAAAACCACTATACTTACAACGGGCGCTGAAACTTGTTTTCTGGTTTCTGTTATTCTGAATCTGCAAAGCTTTCCCTCGGAGTAGAAAACGTTGCGTAGAAATTAGATTAGAGTTTTATTTCTTAAATTGTTGTTCGTCTCCTTTTCAAGCGGAGGCTCTCCTTTGTTTTCTTCTGACATCATGGCGGCTCAAGTTCTTATTTTTGTGTGAATTTTAGTTAGAGACCTAGGGTGTTTTTATAGAGTTGCAAGTTAATTAGAGCCGTCGATGAAGCCAGGTTTAATCAAAGCCATCCGTTCTAAAGAGAAGCCAATCAAAAGAAGACAACTCAACCCTAGTGAGAAGACCAGGCCCAGAAATTCGAGCCAAGACCCAACCAGACGAACCAGGCCGACCAGGCAGGTCGACACCTAGGTCGACACTATGGTCGACCTGGGGGTGACCAGGTCGACACTATGGTCTACCTGGGGTGACCATGTCGACACCATGGTCGACCCTATGGTCGACCTGGTCTCTAGGCGGGAATTTTCCCGCCCAGCCCAGTTTGAGCTTATTTTTCAAATCTATGAATTTCGCTCTGAACTGTTTTCTGTTAAACTGAATTCTGAAATTTCGGAAGGCCATAACTCCTTCATACGGAGTCCGATTTGCGCAAACTCGGACTCTATCTCAAGAAGAATTCCGAGACGAACGCAATGGCATAACCCGTTTCCCTTAATTCCCACATTTAGAATTAACTATTCTTTAATTTGTGAAACTCAATGTTACAAAATTACGGGGTGTTACAACAACCATCCATGTATTTTGTATCAATTAAACATTTAGAGTATCGAGGAAATGCTTAGTTTTTTTTCAAGGATCGAGACTCCAGATCTTTAATTAATACAAAACTATAGTGACTAACAACTAATTCAGAACAAGCATGATTGATTGAACAAGTAAACAACACAGAATAGATATCCCAGCATCATATACAAGTACATATAATATACAACCCAACAATGTCATCAAAACATGGTATGAATCCACAATAAGTACAACAAGAGTCATCACTATAATACATAGCAAGGTACATATATCCTATATATATAACAAAATAGCTATAATACGAGCTCATAACAAGGAAGGATCCATGGCAGAAGCAAAAGGAGGCCGATAAGTTGACAACATGCAAAGCTCAGTCTGACCCGAGAATTAACACACACAGGTCAGTCTAGTCAACAGTGAGAGGTAATGAGTTTAAGAACAAGTAAATAAAAATATGATGAGTAGCATTTTTTTCTTCATAAAGAGTCATAAGTAGAAAGTGTAGTAAACTATGTTTAACATTACATATTCCAGTGTAAAGGTAACCTGCATGCCCAAATCATTATATAAATCTCAACAGTCAATTCCACAAATGAAATCATCAAGGAAATATGCATTTTTACAAATGAATGATCATCCCGATCAAAATATATTCATTAAAGCCAAAGTCAATAGTGAAAGCAACTCATAAAATGTGCACATACTATTAAGTGAATTATAGCCCACCCAAAGCTGTAGTGTTGCTCATCCCGAGCAATAGCCAATTACTTATATGTATTTAATTTAGGCTCCTGTCACTATGACTACCTAAGTAGAGTGTATCTTGACCATCTCGATCAAGTGAATACATATACGTGACTTCCCTAAGTCCTAGCTTCCCCCTCAAGCAAGTACTAGCTTAATACACTTAGAATGTGTCACTGACTCACAGTTAGTAATCCAAACAATGGTAATAGTGTGTCCCATACCACACGTTCCCACTATTTGGTTTACTAATCGCTTGTCTACTTCGCACTATCAACCATAGAAAACACCAAATAATCACTAATAGAACATCGACTTCAATCTGACTATATTGGAATTAACTAACTTTGTATAGTGTCTTGACCCATACCATGGACTTTACAATATAATTTAACATCCAATGCACCATCTTGAAGGGTGCAGAAAAGTGTTGTTTTTACATAGGAAAATATTTGTTTTGTTTTTAGAAGGTTCATAAAACGATTTCTTAAAACCGATTGCTTTCTTTATGAAATCCATTTATTTATGAAAATAATTTTATACTAAATGTTCTGAGGCCATTTAAATTTAAACCAAAATTATAAAACTTTTTTAGCCCCAAAACTGTAGTAAAATCGGTATTTATTTACATACTGGAAAGCTAGTTTAAAACCATGCACGTGTACCCAATATCATCAAGAATCTCATCAAAAATCTTGAAAATAATCAACATAATTATCTCATACTTCGTGTAAAGACCCGTAACTTCCCCGTAAAGGAAAGTGTCGGATAGTTCGAGAACAAGCCACAACAGAATGCATACAGAAGAACATTTCATTGTATATTACAACAATGCATCAGATTACAAGAATAAACAGAGTACAAATGAATATTACACAGAAATATCAGAGATTTAAATTACATTTAAATACATAGCAGCGGAAAATAATACAATACACAACTAGAAGTAGATATACGGATACAAAGCTTTCCGGATATCGTTCCAGCTGTAAACCAGGATCCTGTGAATATAAATCTGCAAAACCAAAACTACTAGCTGCCCGTGTCAAAAATAGGGGCACCCAGAGTTTAGGTTAAAACAATAAACTCCAGGTCAGTTATGTGACTGGTGTGAGAACTAAAACAGTTATTAATCTTTGTTTTTAAAGTTAGGTAAATCAAGGGACCACGCCGTATAACACGGAACGGGTTTCCTCCCAAGAATACCAGTGCATAAAACAAACAGCGCAATGCTAAATAAAGAAAAATGAAGCTGTTATAAGACCCAGGTCCTATCACACAATGCAACGCAAGCCGGGGGATAGGGTTTTCCCTTATAACAGCCAAAGAATGCTTGATACGTTTAAAACAAATCGTTTGATACTATTATAAGTGCATAATGTATAAAACAACTTCAAATCATAAGTATCAATCATAGGCGGCATGGGTACCATATATCATGTCGCCATATATAGGTTTACAAATAAAACCGCAAAGTCGCGTATTTGGAAATTGGATTTCCTTCTATGAACCGAGGCAAGAGATAGTCCTCAACCGATTCGAGACTGCCTAGCCCGAGTCTCAGGCAAGCGCGCAGGCAAGCCTTGGATCGTCAGGGCCGGTCCACACGGAGTGGATTAAAATGCCTGAGCACTACGTTTCGCCGCCCTTTGGGGCGTAAGCGAGCCAACGAATGACTCCATCGGACCCGGATCGTCCGATCTAACCGAGGCGCCTCGCAACAGCAACAACCACATAAGTCAAACTCGTCAGGGCGTGTAAAACCATTGACGCCACTTCTAGCTAGGAGGAAACGCAGGCCCTCCCTGAGGTCCGTCTCCCGTTTTTGGTTCATACCTGGTGTGAAACACGCGAGGTAAACGTTACACAAAGCTACGCCACAAAGGCCGTGCTTTGATCATCACCACAAGACTTTGCTTTTCAACAGAAGCCTTGATCAATTGCCACTTAGGCATGCCACACAGGCAATTCACTCCATGCGTTTGATATCTATCAATATATAACCCCTGAGCTCGTACGTCTCAGAGAAGGGCGTTAAGCAAGAGAATAAATTCTCCGCCGCCAAACAGATATATATTTAATAGAGATCAATCACACAGACTAAAATCCAATGTCAGACACACAGTCCATTTACAAGTCCGTTCTGGGTCTGAACGAAACCGGAGGCACCTAGTACCCCGCATATCCATCGATCTCCAAGTACGTCTGGACGATCACCAACTGTTTCCATCTTCTTGGGTGTACAGCCCAATCAAGATCATCAGTTATCACCCAAACGACGTGAAGACCTCCGGTCTTCGACCATCGTCTTCATCTTCGACTTATCGTCGTATCAGTTATTCAGAATGGGATAAACCCGGTCTTTCCGAATAACTCGCGTATATATTATAAAAGTGTTACACAAACACAACATACGCCTCATTCCAATTCATTAGTCACTAACCGTAAATTAATCAAGAGAATAATTTCCCAAATATTAACCCCGAAGGCCGAAACCAACATCAGATCAATATCCAGAAAACCATTCTGCTTGGCTAACCGACAGTTAGTTTCTAAATTTCACATTCATAGGGAAAGATTCCCATTAATTTTATCAAAGATAAATTCCTTGAATTTATTCTTTAATCCATTTTTGAATATCAATTCAAACTAGTCGGGATTAGCGAACCTTACCGAAGTAATCATTTGTTTTAATTTCCCAATCCCAACCTATTCATCCCATGAAGTAAAACTAGTAATACTTCATATCTAACACCACAGTGTTATTGGTAAATTCAATTACCATTTCACGTTCAAATCTAATTAAAGATTTAACTATCGCCTGGAGCAAAACTGGTGATACTCCATTTTCGATCATTTCAATCTAATTAAAGATTCATTAAAACTCCACTTAGTTTTAATCGTTAACTGGGTTAAAGAATCAGTGTCATTTAAAACACGGTTCACGATAAACCCAAAATCACATTCATTAATTATCGGGTTAAAGAACAAGTGTTATTTAAAACACTGTTCACGATAAACCCAAAAATCAATATCAATTCAATTCCAATTAAATATTATTTAATTGGTACACTTCGTTAAATCTAAATAAAAAGATTTAATCTTTTCTCAACTGGGTTCAAGAATAGTGTTAGTGAAGACACCATTCACGACAAACCCAAATCACATTCCATTAATTATCGGGTTAAAGAACAAGTGTTATTTAAGACACTGTTCACGATAAACCCAAAAATCAATATCAATTCAATTCCAATTAAATATCATTTAATTGGTAAACTTCATTAAATCTAAATAAAAAGATTTAATCTTTTCTCAACTGGGTTCAAGAACAGTGTTAGTGAAGACACCATTCACGACAAACCCAAATCACATTCGATATTCAATACAAGGCTCTGAATAGAAAATATATCGGCTTATATTCAATATCGAATTCTACGACTAACAAATGTCGTATTGGAAATAACGATATCAATATATATCTTTCAAATTTCCATAACAACACCTGTATAATCACGAATTCCAACATCGAAATATTCCGAAGACAATTTCGATTCAAATCCACTCCAATGCAATCATTGGAAATTTTGGTTATTTTTAAAACCCTTTTCGAATTCAATTTATTTATTTAAAAATAAATAGAATTATAATTCTAGTTCAAAACTAGTTCATTTCGATAAAAATCCATTTTTATCTTTTCAAATATGGAGTTTTTCATCCCAATCCTTTCTAAATCATTTCTTATGATTTTACACAAATTATTGCTATTTTTAATAATTTTATCAAGGCCCGTACAGTCGATTTCCATCAATGGCCATCGAACTGCACTTACAGCGACCTTTTTCGAATTTGATTTGGACGTATCTCCAAATCCAACCGTTAGATTTCAAATTTCTAATATTCGTTAGAAAGATCTTTTCGATACGAACCCAAAGGTTCCGGTTTTAGGAGAATCCGACGGTCGGATCTCCCGTAATGTCCGTTTGAAATAAATGGTCGAAATTCACGAACTGCCGCGGCGCGGCGCATTCTATTCAGGCCATTTTATTATATATATAATATATATATAATATATTTCGTCGATTTCTATTTAAAACGAATTATATAAATAGTTTTAAAATTCGTTTCAAAATCTATTTCAACTTCCATTTCAATTCAAAGCAAAATTGAATTCTTCTTTATAAATTCGTTTTAAAATTCATTTCTATTCAATTCGAATTTCAATTCAATTTGAATTCATTTCAATTCGCTTTCAATTCATTTCATTTCGAAATCGTTTTCAATTCCTTTCATTTCGAAATCGTTTTCAATTCATTTCATTTCGAAATCGTTTTCAATTCATTTCATTTCGAAATCGTTTTCAATTCATTTCATTTCGAAATCGTTTTCAATTCATTTCATTTCGAAATCGTTTTCAATTCATTTCATTTCGAAATCGTTTAAATCGATATAAATATCATTCACGTCAAAATGGCGTCAAACTAATCAACACGGCTTCATATATTTCTATTTTCAAATATTCTATTTCAAATATTTCTTTTTCAAAATAGTTGTTATTATCAAAATATTTCGTTCAACACATGACCAATCTCAATGAATGAGTACTGTCAACACATGAACTTTTATTTTATATCGATAAAGATGTAAATTTTAATATTAAAATATTTCGTTCAACACATGACCAATCTCAATGAATGAGTACCGTCAACACATGAACTTTATTTTATAATATTCTTTATTTTTCAAAACTGGAATGAGGCCCAATCAATCACCATATAAAATTAATTATATGGATTTTCATACAACACATGTATATAATAGCATTGAAAATAATCAACCATCAACCAAAGTGCACTACACTGTATAAGCATCAAATATAGATATTCAACGCTTATAACAGCCTGTCAATCAATCGATCGACATATTTAATCAATCAGGATGAGTGAACTTCAAATTTCATCCCAACACCCGTGTGGGGTTTCAAACAATCAAACACAGATTTTTATTCGTGCAGTTGGGCGATGTGTGAAATTTATCGACCCAATCAATGTCCTTCAAATAGGTGTACATAAACAAACCGTCTGGTTTGTAAATGAATATTTATTTATTCACATTCACGTTAAAAATTATATTTTTAACGACAAAACATTTTATTCCAACATATGAACTTCTATTCAATTCATTCTTTAAATAAAATGATATTTTTATTTTTCTAACATATTTTAGAAAATTTCGGCGGCATAACGGCACGATACTAGAAACGGGACAAGGCCTAGCCTTATCCCCGGTCTAGTGAAGGCCCACGCCATTCACTCATCAATCAAATCAATTTCATTTTGCAAACCACAAAATTTGGAGTAAGGGTCTAACCTAGCCTTACTCCTACGCCTTATAACGGCGCACGTCTAATCCTAACCAATTTATCGATTCGATTTTTCACACCACAAATCACATTCAAACCAATATCGCAATCAATCACCAAACAGTCAAACAAACAAGTCCATGGTCTGTGGACGGGTGTCGGGTGCTACTAAGCACCGTCTGCATCCTAGTATATATATATAACTAGAAAATAAATTGAAAGGTGAGAAATTCTCACTTATAGCTATCCTAGCTCCACGGCACTTCATCGATAGAAATCTTCGTCGCTATCGCATCTTCGTCATCTTCGTCGCCCGGATCCTCTACATATGTAAAAATCGAATTTTGACTTCGTTATTCAATATATAAAAATCGAATTTTTATTTCACTATTCAATATATAAAAATCGAATTTTTATTTCAAAGTTAAATATATAAAAATCGAATTTTTATTTCAAAGTTAAAACCTTTTTCTTATTTCAAGTTAAAACCTTTTTCTTATTTCAAGTTAAAACCTTTTTCTTATTTCAAGTTAAAACCTTTTTCTTATTTCAAGTTAAAACCTTTTTCTTATTTCAAGTTAAAAAATTCAGTTTTTCTATACCTTTAAAAAAAACAGTTTTATATACTTTAAAAATTCAGTTTTTCTATACTTTAAAAATTCAGTTTTTCTATACTTTAAAAATTCAGTTTTTCTATACTTTAAAAATTCAGTTTTTCTATACTTTAAAAATTCAGTTTTTCTATACTTTAAAAATTCAGTTTTTAAAATCTTTTCTAAAAATTTCAGTTTTAAAATCTTTTCTAAAATCAGTTTAAAACCCTTTTAAAAATCAGTTTAAAACCCTTTTAAAAATCAGTTTAAAACCCTTTTAAAAATCAGTTTAAAACCCTTTTAAAAATCAGTTTTAAATCAATTTAAAATTCAGTTTTAAATGTTTTTTTTTTTTATAAAATCAGTTTACTCTATTTA
This sequence comes from Allium sativum, assembly GCA_030737875.1. Lineage (NCBI taxonomy): Eukaryota > Viridiplantae > Streptophyta > Magnoliopsida > Asparagales > Amaryllidaceae > Allium > Allium sativum. Next base: position 120,766,134 of record CM060911.1, on the reverse strand, counting down.
AATACATAAAAATAAATTAATAAAACCAAAAAAAAACTTACAGAGGGGGGGGGGGGGTTTCTGCAGATCGGCGGAGGGCTTCTCGAACTGGGCGGCGGCGCTAGGGTTTCGAGCGAGGGAGGCTGATGCGTCGCGAGCTTCGAGGTGGGCGGACGCTTCGCGAGCTTCGAGGTGGGCGGACGCTGGATCGGCGCGCGGTGGGGGGGGGGGGGGCATCGTCGTTGATGACCAGGGGGGGCTGCGCGATTCCGCCATCGTCTCCCCTTTTTTATTTTTTTTTATTTTTTTGTTTTGATTCTGTCGATTTGAACGGGGGAGGGGCCAGAGGGAAATAAGGGGGAGAAAGGAAATATTTTTTTTTATTTAATTATTTAATTCAATCTAAAGTTGACTTTTTCATACGACCTCGAAACGAGGCCCACCGCCTGTCGTCCGTAGCGTATTACCCCCATTCTGAACACAATGGGATATATATCGCAAGCTGATTTGATCGTTACAATCAGTTTCCTTTTGAATTTACATTTAAATCACTATATTGAATTTTAAACGTACATTTCAAATTACCGGGGTCACATACTAACTAGAAAAATTCCCGAAAAATATTTTCTAGCTTCGTATTGACGATACGGTCCTATCAAAACTAGTTTCGTTGAATTCTGAGACCGTTTGAAAAATGACCAATTTCCAGTCGACTAAAATCAACTGAAACTGGTCAAACGCGTTTTCCTTTGCCACGCTCACATATCGATTCGAAAAATTATGAAATTTGGAATCTAGCAATAACTTAACATCACGGACCCAACAAAACTGGTTTCGTCGAAATCCGAGGTCGTTTGCAAAATTGCTATTTTTAAGGGCCTTATATATATAAAAATATATATAAATTCCACAGCGACTATTTCTAATTTTAAACTGGACATATCTTATCATTTCTAAAATGAAATCTCAGTTTGTTAACTTCGTTACAAAGATATAGTTATACAGATTCAAATATTTCTTGTTTCGTTCAATTCTGACTTATATTGAATTCTGTATATTCATTTGAAATTAGAAATCGAATTTTCGAACTACCGCGCCATTTTCAATTCCTTTTATAATTATATATAATTATTATATATTCTAACGACGACGTATATAATATATACGTCGAATTTCAATTCAAAATAAATTTCTCGTCGATATTATTTAAAATATTTCATTTTAAATAATCTAAATTCGCTAAAATTGCCAAAATAAAAATTTCAAACTGGCCCAGATTTTCCGGGTTGTTACAATCTCCCCCACTTAAAACTTTTCGTCCCCGAAAAGGAACAAAGTCGAAAGTGGTTTGATTATTCTGCTCTACATTCGATCTGGCTTCCATTCTCCAACTCTTTAGTTTCTGAGAATTTTCAAAATTTCAAAAATTTGGCTAACACCCTATATTTTGGAAAAATTTCGCCATAACCTCCCCTGCACCGGGAGCATCGGGGAATTTCAAATAGCTTCCCCGGTCCTTCAGATCTCAAAAAGAAAAAGAAAAAGCCAAGCGGCTAGCCAATAGGCTCACAAAATCATCATCACCCAAACAAAACAGGAAATTATGTAGTAAACATGTACCTATTTGTCGGGCAAACAAATTTTATTCTCTGGCTCTAGCCTCCTTGCTATGACCTGTTCAATGATATATATGTATATGCAAGCAAATGCGACCAATTTTCAATACAATTCAATATGTGATTCAGTTAGGCTAAATGGCTAAAAATTAGCAAACAAATAAACAAACAACACAAACATCAATCAATTAGTTGATTAGAGTTTCAAATGCATAACTTTGATATATAGTCAAAAAGTCATGTTTTTGATATCAAATCACAACAATAGGCCCTATCTAATTTTGGTTCTCACACCAGTCAATAGGAAGTATATAGATATTACACGTTCGTCACTCGAATATAAATTCTAATGATGGAGCTCCATCATCAAAATCATCTCCGGGCGATTAGAGTGTAATTCTATATCTATCCAATATATCAAAACTTCGAATACACGCTAGCTAGGCGCATACGCAAAAATCTTTATATTTTGGATTGTCCTAATCAATATAAATAAATAATTAAATACGAATAATTGATTTAAATTTTCAAAACAAAATTTGGTTTTCATTTTCATTTTAAAAATTTACTCTTCACACTCGTTCTAGGATACTACTGATCCCATCTCTAACGAGTCATTCCATTGGATATTACTAATCCAATATCTGATGAATTCTTTCATATGGTTCTAATGTGTCTTGTTCTCTAGCTTTGTAAACCAAAGCTCTAATACCAACTGTAAAGACCCGTAACTTCCCCGTAAAGGAAAGTGTCGGATAGTTCGAGAACAAGCCACAACAGAATGCATACAGAAGAACATTTCATTGTATATTACAACAATGCATCAGATTACAAGAATAAACAGAGTACAAATGAATATTACACAGAAATATCAGAGATTTAAATTACATTTAAATACATAGCAGCGGAAAATAATACAATACACAACTAGAAGTAGATATACGGATACAAAGCTTTCCGGATATCGTTCCAGCTGTAAACCAGGATCCTGTGAATATAAATCTGCAAAACCAAAACTACTAGCTGCCCGTGTCAAAAATAGGGGCACCCAGAGTTTAGGTTAAAACAATAAACTCCAGGTCAGTCATGTGACTGGTGTGAGAACTAAAACAGTTATTAATCTTTGTTTTTAAAGTTAGGTAAATCAAGGGACCACGCCGTATAACACGGAACGGGTTTCCTCCCAAGAATACCAGTGCATAAAACAAACAGCGCAATGCTAAATAAATAAAAATGAAGCTGTTATAAGACCCAGGTCCTATCACACAATGCAACGCAAGCCGGGGGATAGGGTTTTCCCTTATAACAGCCAAAGAATGCTTGATACGTTTAAAACAAATCGTTTGATACTATTATAAGTGCATAATGTATAAAACAACTTCAAATCATAAGTATCAATCATAGGCGGCATGGGTACCATATATCATGTCGCCATATATAGGTTTACAAATAAAACCGCAAAGTCGCGTATTTGGAAATTGGATTTCCTTCTATGAACCGAGGCAAGAGATAGTCCTCAACCGATTCGAGACTGCCTAGCCCGAGTCTCAGGCAAGCGCGCAGGCAAGCCTTGGATCGTCAGGGCCGGTCCACACGGAGTGGATTAAAATGCCTGAGCACTACGTTTCGCCGCCCTTTGGGGCGTAAGCGAGCCAACGAATGACTCCATCGGACCCGGATCGTCCGATCTAACCGAGGCGCCTCGCAACAGCAACAACCACATAAGTCAAACTCGTCAGGGCGTGTAAAACCATTGACGCCACTTCTAGCTAGGAGGAAACGCAGGCCCTCCCTGAGGTCCGTCTCCCGTTTTTGGTTCATACCTGGTGTGAAACACGCGAGGTAAACGTTACACAAAGCTACGCCACAAAGGCCGTGCTTTGATCATCACCACAAGACTTTGCTTTTCAACAGAAGCCTTGATCAATTGCCACTTAGGCATGCCACACAGGCAATTCACTCCATGCGTTTGATATCTATCAATATATAACCCCTGAGCTCGTACGTCTCAGAGAAGGGCGTTAAGCAAGAGAATAAATTCTCCGCCGCCAAACAGATATATATTTAATAGAGATCAATCACACAGACTAAAATCCAATGTCAGACACACAGTCCATTTACAAGTCCGTTCTGGGTCTGAACGAAACCGGAGGCACCTAGTACCCCGCATATCCATCGATCTCCAAGTACGTCTGGACGATCACCAACTGTTTCCATCTTCTTGGGTGTACAGCCCAATCAAGATCATCAGTTATCACCCAAACGACGTGAAGACCTCCGGTCTTCGACCATCGTCTTCATCTTCGACTTATCGTCGTATCAGTTATTCAGAATGGGATAAACCCGGTCTTTCCGAATAACTCGCGTATATATTATAAAAGTGTTACACAAACACAACATACGCCTCATTCCAATTCATTAGTCACTAACCGTAAATTAATCAAGAGAATAATTTCCCAAATATTAACCCCGAAGGCCGAAACCAACATCAGATCAATATCCAGAAAACCATTCTGCTTGGCTAACCGACAGTTAGTTTCTAAATTTCACATTCATAGGGAAAGATTCCCATTAATTTTATCAAAGATAAATTCCTTGAATTTATTCTTTAATCCATTTTTGAATATCAATTCAAACTAGTCGGGATTAGCGAACCTTACCGAAGTAATCATTTGTTTTAATTTCCCAATCCCAACCTATTCATCCCATGAAGTAAAACTAGTAATACTTCATATCTAACACCACAGTGTTATTGGTAAATTCAATTACCATTTCACGTTCAAATCTAATTAAAGATTTAACTATCGCCTGGAGCAAAACTGGTGATACTCCATTTTCGATCATTTCAATCTAATTAAAGATTCATTAAAACTCCACTTAGTTTTAATCGTTAACTGGGTTAAAGAATCAGTGTCATTTAAAACACGGTTCACGATAAACCCAAAATCACATTCATTAATTATCGGGTTAAAGAACAAGTGTTATTTAAAACACTGTTCACGATAAACCCAAAAATCAATATCAATTCAATTCCAATTAAATATTATTTAATTGGTACACTTCATTAAATCTAAATAAAAAGATTTAATCTTTTCTCAACTGGGTTCAAGAATAGTGTTAGTGAAGACACCATTCACGACAAACCCAAATCACATTCCATTAATTATCGGGTTAAAGAACAAGTGTTATTTAAGACACTGTTCACGATAAACCCAAAAATCAATATCAATTCAATTCCAATTAAATATCATTTAATTGGTAAACTTCATTAAATCTAAATAAAAAGATTTAATCTTTTCTCAACTGGGTTCAAGAACAGTGTTAGTGAAGACACCATTCACGACAAACCCAAATCACATTCGATATTCAATACAAGGCTCTGAATAGAAAATATATCGGCTTATATTCAATATCGAATTCTACGACTAACAAATGTCGTATTGGAAATAACGATATCAATATATATCTTTCAAATTTCCATAACAACACCTGTATAATCACGAATTCCAACATCGAAATATTCCGAAGACAATTTCGATTCAAATCCACTCCAATGCAATCATTGGAAATTTTGGTTATTTTTAAAACCCTTTTCGAATTCAATTTATTTATTTAAAAATAAATAGAATTATAATTCTAGTTCAAAACTAGTTCATTTCGATAAAAATCCATTTTTATCTTTTCAAATATGGAGTTTTTCATCCCAATCCTTTCTAAATCATTTCTTATGATTTTACACAAATTATTGCTATTTTTAATAATTTTATCAAGGCCCGTACAGTCGATTTCCATCAATGGCCATCGAACTGCACTTACAGCGACCTTTTTCGAATTTGATTTGGACGTATCTCCAAATCCAACCGTTAGATTTCAAATTTCTAATATTCGTTAGAAAGATCTTTTCGATACGAACCCAACGGTTCCGGTTTTAGGAGAATCCGACGGTCGGATCTCCCGTAATGTCCGTTTGAAATAAATGGTCGAAATTCACGAACTGCCGCGGCGCGGCGCGTTCTATTCAGGCCATTTTATTATATATATAATATATATATAATATATTTCGTCGATTTCTATTTAAAACGAATTATATAAATAGTTTTAAAATTCGTTTCAAAATCTATTTCAACTTCCATTTCAATTCAAAGCAAAATTGAATTCTTCTTTATAAATTCGTTTTAAAATTCATTTCTATTCAATTCGAATTTCAATTCAATTTGAATTCATTTCAATTCGCTTTTAATTCATTTCATTTCGAAATCGTTTTCAATTCCTTTCATTTCGAAATCGTTTTCAATTCATTTCATTTCGAAATCGTTTTCAATTCATTTCATTTCGAAATCGTTTTCAATTCATTTCATTTCGAAATCGTTTTCAATTCATTTCATTTCGAAATCGTTTTCAATTCATTTCATTTCGAAATCGTTTTCAATTCATTTCATTTCGAAATCGTTTAAATCGATATAAATATCGTTCACGTCAAAATGGCGTCAAACTAATCAACACGGCTTCATATATTTCTATTTTCAAATATTCTATTTCAAATATTTCTTTTTCAAAATAGTTGTTATTATCAAAATATTTCGTTCAACACATGACCAATCTCAATGAATGAGTACTGTCAACACATGAACTTTTATTTTATATCGATAAAGATGTAAATTTTAATATTAAAATATTTCGTTCAACACATGACCAATCTCAATGAATGAGTACTGTCAACACATGAACTTTATTTTATAATATTCTTTATTTTTCAAAATTGGAATGAGGCCCAATCAATCACCATATAAAATTAATTATATGGATTTTCATACAACACATGTATATAATAGCATTGAAAATAATCAACCATCAACCAAAGTGCACTACACTGTATAAGCATCAAATATAGATATTCAACGCTTATAACAGCCTGTCAATCAATCGATCGGCATATTTAATCAATCAGGATGAGTGAACTTCAAATTTCATCCCAACACCCGTGTGGGGTTTCAAACAATCAAACACAAATTTTTATTCGTGCAGTTGGGCGATGTGTGAAATTTATCGACCCAATCAATGTCCTTCAAATAGGTGTACATAAACAAACCGTCTGGTTTGTAAATGAATATTTATTTATTCACATTCACGTTAAAAATTATATTTTTAACGACAAAACATTTTATTCCAACATATGAACTTCTATTCAATTCATTCTTTAAATAAAATGATATTTTTATTTTTCTAACATATTTTAGAAAATTTCGGCGGCATAACGGCACGATACTAGAAACGGGACAAGGCCTAGCCTTATCCCCGGTCTAGTGAAGGCCCACGCCATTCACTCATCAATCAAATCAATTTCATTTTGCAAACCACAAAATTTGGAGTAAGGGTCTAACCTAGCCTTACTCCTACGCCTTATAACGGCGCACGTCTAATCCTAACCAATTTATCGATTCGATTTTTCACACCACAAATCACATTCAAACCAATATCGCAATCAATCACCAAACAGTCAAACAAACAAGTCCATGGTCTGTGGACGGGTGTCGGGTGCTACTAAGCACCGTCTGCATCCTAGTACATATATATAACTAGAAAATAAATTGAAAGGTGAGAAATTCTCACTTATAGCTATCCTAGCTCCACGGCACTTCATCGATAGAAATCTTCGTCGCTATCGCATCTTCGTCATCTTCGTCGCCCGGATCCTCTACATATGTAAAAATCGAATTTTGACTTCGTTATTCAATATATAAAAATCGAATTTTTATTTCACTATTCAATATATAAAAATCGAATTTTTATTTCAAAGTTAAATATATAAAAATCGAATTTTTATTTCAAAGTTAAAACCTTTTTCTTATTTCAAGTTAAAACCTTTTTCTTATTTCAAGTTAAAACCTTTTTCTTATTTCAAGTTAAAACCTTTTTCTTATTTCAAGTTAAAACCTTTTTCTTATTTCAAGTTAAAACCTTTTTCTTATTTCAAGTTAAAACCTTTTTCTTATTTCAAGTTAAAAAATTCAGTTTTTCTATACCTTTAAAAAAAACAGTTTTATATACTTTAAAAATTCAGTTTTTCTATACTTTAAAAATTCAGTTTTTCTATACTTTAAAAATTCAGTTTTTCTATACTTTAAAAATTCAGTTTTTCTATACTTTAAAAATTCAGTTTTTCTATACTTTAAAAATTCAGTTTTTCTATACTTTAAAAATTCAGTTTTTCTATACTTTAAAAATTCAGTTTTTAAAATCTTTTCTAAAAATTTCAGTTTTAAAATCTTTTCTAAAATCAGTTTAAAACCCTTTTAAAAATCAGTTTAAAACCCTTTTAAAAATCAGTTTAAAACCCTTTTAAAAATCAGTTTAAAACCCTTTTAAAAATCAGTTTAAAACCCTTTTAAAAATCAGTTTAAAACCCTTTTAAAAATCAGTTTTAAATCAATTTAAAATTCAGTTTTAAATGTTTTTTTTTTTATAAAATCAGTTTACTCTATTTAAATACATAAAAATAAATTAATAAAACCAAAAAAAAACTTACAGAGGGTGGGGGGTTTCTGCAGATCGGCGGAGGGCTTCTCGAACTGGGCGGCGGCGCTAGGGTTTCGAGCGAGGGAGGCTGATGCGTCGCGAGCTTCGAGGTGGGCGGACGCTTCGCGAGCTTCGAGGTGGGCGGACGCTGGATCGGCGCGCGGTGGGGGGGGGGGGGGGGGCATCGTCGTTGATGACCAGGGGGGGCTGCGCGATTCCGCCATCGTCTCCCCTTTTTTATTTTTTTTTATTTTTTTGTTTTGATTCTGTCGATTTGAACGGGGGAGGGGCCAGAGGGAAATAAGGGGGAGAAAGGAAATAATTTTTTTTTTATTTAATTATTTAATTCAATCTAAAGTTGACTTTTTCATACGACCTCGAAACGAGGCCCACCGCCTGTCGTCCGTAGCGTATTACCCCCATTCTGAACACAATGGGATATATATCGCAAGCTGATTTGATCGTTACAATCAGTTTCCTTTTGAATTTACATTTAAATCACTATATTGAATTTTAAACGTACATTTCAAATTACCTGGGTCACATACTAACTAGAAAAATTCCCGAAAAATATTTTCTAGCTTCGTATTGACGATACGGTCCTATCAAAACTAGTTTCGTTGAATTCTGAGACCGTTTGAAAAATGACCAATTTCCAGTCGACTAAAATCAACTGAAACTGGTCAAACGCGTTTTCCTTTGCCACGCTCACATATCGATTCGAAAAATTATGAAATTTGGAATCTAGCAATAACTTAACATCACGGACCCAACAAAACTGGTTTCGTCGAAATCCGAGGTCGTTTGCAAAATTGCTATTTTTAAGGGCCTTATATATATAAAAATATATATAAATTCCACAGCGACTATTTCTAATTTTAAACTGGACATATCTTATCATTTCTAAAATGAAATCTCAGTTTGTTAACTTCGTTACAAAGATATAGTTATACAGATTCAAATATTTCTTGTTTCGTTCAATTCTGACTTATATTGAATTCTGTATATTCATTTGAAATTAGAAATCGAATTTTCGAACTACCGCGCCATTTTCAATTCCTTTTATAATTATATATAATTATTATATATTCTAACGACGGCGTATATAATATATACGTCGAATTTCAATTCAAAATAAATTTCTCGTCGATATTATTTAAAATATTTCATTTTAAATAATCTAAATTCGCTAAAATTGCCAAAATAAAAATTTCAATCTGGCCCAGATTTTCCGGGTTGTTACACTTCGGAGATTGGATTGATAAAGATGTGAACCTGGTTACTCCAGTTAATTTAGTAATAGCCAAGTCATAACAACACGCACAAAATCACAAAGTATTAAGTGTCGAGGCAAGCAAATGCACACCAAATCAATTTAGGTTGCAACATTCAGGTAAGCTTCGAATGATCAAACGATCTCTGATTAGTCTAAAAATTTGCAGGTTTATAGATAAGATCCCAAACTTTGAAATGAAAGAATAATCACTCAAAAAGATCAAGTATATTGTAGATACATTAGCTCAAAGTAGAGCATTAGCTGTGTTTTCAGCAACTCAAAAAAAGATGGTTTCACAACGAAACACTGACTTCGAGGGCTGTTATCACCAACTTCTAGTGATCAAAACACAATGAAAATTGGTAGAGTTATAGAGCAGATTCCAAGCTTTAAAAAAAAAATCTCTCAAAACAATAAATTAGATTGTAAAATACAATAGCTCAAAGCAGAGCATTGGCTGTGTTTTTCAGTAGCTCAGAAAATATAATTTCACAACGGAACCGCGACTTTGGGGGCAGTTCTCACCAACTTTTGGTAATCAAAACATGATGAAAATGGTATGCTTATAGAGCAGAACAAGCTTTAAAATAAAAAAATAATCTCTCAAAAAGACAAAGTAGATTGTAAAATACAGTAGCTCAAAGTAGAGCATTGGCTGTGTTTTTCAACAGCTCAAAAAAAGATAATTTCACGACGAAACCCCGACTTTGAGGGTTGCACCAACTTCTGGTGATCAAAACATGATGAAAATTTGTATGCTTATAGAGCAGATCCCAAGCTTTAAATAAAAAAAGAATCGCTCAAAAAGACATAGATTGTAAAATACAGTAGCTTAAAGTAGAGCATTGGCTGTGTTTTTCAGCAGCTCAAAAAAGTTAATTTCATGACGAAACCCCGACTTTGAGGGCCGTTCTCACCAACTTCTGGTGATCAAAACATGATGAAAATTGGTATGCCTATAGAGAAAATCTCAAGCTTTAAAATAAAAAAGATCGCTCAAAAACACTAAGTAGATTGCAAAATACATCAGCCCAAGTAGAGCATTCTCTGTTTCTCAGTAACTCACAAAAAAATGAACAACTACAAGGATTTTGCATATTTTCTTTCAGCCACAAACTACAAATTTAACATAAAATTGCTGAAGGCTTGAAAGGTGTGGGATTTACTCACCTTAGAATAGATAGCGGCGATTTAAGCAAGAATTAGGTGCAATAGAGGCTCTACGAGTGTGAAGATGGCTTCTTTCCTCTAGAAAATCCAATATCTAAAGCATGCATGAAAATTCTTACTGTAAAATAACAATTCACTACAAATAGAAAGAAATCAAAGATTAAATTAGAAAGCTTAGTGAATTACCTGCTTTAAAATTGATCTAGCAACTAAAATCTTCAATTTAGAAGTGATTTTTGAAGGGATAGAATTTACAGTAATGGGTTCTCTTAGATATCTTATTTTCTTTCTACTGAAGGAAGAGAAGAGATGAGAGGAAAATACGTGACTTCCCTCTTTCCAGAAATTTCCTACCATATAAATGCAATTACCCCCCAAATCCCTTCATTAAGCAACTAATTGATCAATTACCCCTTTTAACGCAAGATTAGGCCAATTAACCCGTGTTTACACCATTACAACTATGTTTTACACCAACTTTCACATTATTAACCATACACAACTAAAAATTGATAACCAACAAAGTTAAATAAATTTGTAAATATCATTTTAAAATATTTTAGAACTTGTTATCTTTAAATAACCATTATTTACACTAATTTTCAGTTTAACAACAAATGTACATAAGTTCTACCTATTTAAAAACATTTCACTTATATTTTTACATTTCTCATGTACACATGAACAATTAATCTACTTAATCTCTTTAAAATTTAATATATCATATATTTATGATAGAATACTAAATTTACACTTTAAGGCTTATTCAATATTACATATAAAACCCAAAAAGAATCGCAATATTTGTCATTAAATCCTTTTAATTGATTTTCTCATCAAAAGCTTATTAACAAATACTTACCTCTTGATGTTTCAAAAATAACATATGCTTTATTGCTCATTAACATTTTAAAACTCTTTAATTTTGCAATTACCCAATTTAACGTAAATAATCAAGTCAATTACGCTCTCTTTGATTTAGTTACCTTCATAAATATTCCATTATAAGAATCAAATTTATTAATCCTTTTGGTAGGTAATTAACCAGGAACCAGGGTTGTTACACGTATCTAGGCCCATCGTGATTGCCCATGGAACTTGACACATCTGGTCTTTTGGGCGCCCTCATTATACCCCTGCTTTGAGTCTGGTAGAACCTCCGACTAACGATAATCCATCAGCCTTCAATATCTCTAGCTATCCACCTTGATGATTATCCATAAGCTCAAGTACCTTCTCGAGCAACCATTATCCATGAGCTCAACATCTTTAAGTCGCCTTCATAACTTCATTGCATTTCATTGATTAATGAACACTTCATCATGCTTCGAACGTTCAATCTGAATTAACATCGAAACTATGCCCATCATCAAACAAAACATCAACTTCATTTGGCCAGTAAAAGATGGACCGTTCACTTATGGATCGCCATTGATCCATATGGATCGCACACGATCCATACTCCAAACCAACCCTGCTTCGAGTTCCACCGATTCATGCAACAACGATTGATCCATCACAACCTCGTCTCGATCGATCCATCCCTGCGCTCTACACGCGGTCCATCATTCCGATACATCGCTCGATCCACTTCATCAAAGCAATATGATCCGTGCAGTCCACCGATCCATTTACTTGACCGACCCAAGCCCGTATTTACCCCATGCTTTGATCACGGCCGATCCATCCTAGATGTGACCCGATCCATCCTTTCCTCATAAGCCAAACATTTGCGACCTGATCCATTAGCTTGCCATGTGATCCATCATTTTAGCCACTCAAGCTTGACGCATTCGATCTGCACGATCCGGTCAATTCTTCCACCGACCCATCCCCTCGTGCTTTGCCCGATCCATTCCATTTCTTGCACCACACTCTAGCCGGTCCATACTTTCCATGTAATCATGCACCGATCCATCTACATTTCATGCGATCCATCCCAGATCTACCTTTTTGCGAGCCGATCCAAGCCTTCCATCGTGCCATGCAATCGATCCATACAATTCATGCTTTAACGAAGAACATCCATACATCCAACTCATCTAATTTCAACAATTCAATCATCAACATCTTATGAAATCATCAAACAACATTAGCACAACAAATAAACATCATACAACCATTTAAATCCACCAAATCATGATAAAACAATGAATGGATCAATAAATGGATTTAAACTTGCATAACTATGGTGATTCGAATGAAAGTAGACTTACCTCGATTAGATCTAAGTGAAAACGACTTGAATTGATGAAAATAGGATCAAACAAACCCACATACTTGATTGAATCTGTGTGGGAGATGCTTGTCACTCACCAAATCCACAAAATAGCTTGAAATTAATGAATATCTAATCCAAACAGCGAAGAATGGCCTCCAAATCATTAAATTTGATGCGATCTATCCTTCCTCGATGTTGATCTTCAATCTTCATATGTAAATCTATGAATTAAAATGAAGTGGAGAAGATTTGGTTGAGCCGGAGAATAGTAGTCACCCAACCAAATGGAGAATGAAGAAACTAAACAATTCTCGTTACCTCTACCTTCCTATTTATAGCCAATAGCACCTAACCTTAATGGACCTCACTAATCAACCCGCTAATGACTAATTAGTCTATCCAGATATTGTGTAACACAAAAACAACGATTCCTCCCAAACCGCTCAGCAAAATCTTTATTGTAACCACTTACGGAATTGTAAGAACTATTTTCAATCCAATGAAATCGATCCTAGCTCCTGATTCGATACCAGTCAAAAGTTATCCCCTATACAAAACTGATAGGGGCAAAATGGTCATAAATAAAATTGATAAAAATCATGGACATGTCTCACATATCCATGAACTACATATCAAAAGTTGAGAATGATCCACCCTTATAGAATTAAATAAAAATATTTTACACCTCCGATATGTAAAATGTGGGTCGTTACATTCTCCCTCCCCCTTCTAGGAGTTTCACCCCCGAAATCCCAAGCAACCAAAAACATTTTGCATGCCAACCATCCACGAGCAGCCAATCTAGCATCCAATAAACCATGCATCCATAGCCTTATCCTAACACATAGAATTATAAGAATAGCATAAGTTACAATGGTGTATGGTGACATGACATTAATGGGTCATACCAATGATGAGTTCTGGATGGATTGTCTTCATACTCTCTTCCATTTCCCACGTACAATCGCCATCATCCTCATTCCATTGTACCTTAACTAGTTTAACCGTCTTCCACCAAAGGTGTTTGGTGTCATTCCCCACACTGTGAAGCAGCTTACAATGTCTCGAAACTACGGACTCAACTTATAAGTCTTCATACTGATCCAGAGATACCACCACATTCAAATTGCACACGCACTTCCATAGAAAAGACATATGAAAAATATTGTGCTCACATAAAAAAGAACTTAAAATTCAATTTATTATGAGATATATATTAATCTTTTTAATACAAATTAATATTAAATTTAAACTTTAGAAATCAGAATATATAAATTTTCTAAAGAATCATTTATATGTCAAAATATTGAAAAGAAATTTATAGTCATAACAAAATTATGAAATTTCGATATAATTCAAACTATAAAACTGTAACTACATATTTAAGACATAAAATCATATTATATATATTGTGTTAAATATTTAAGCTTTTATAAATCTTAATAAGAAATCAACAAGTACTAAATTACAAATAGTATTTGTGATAATGTATCCCAAAATTATTATGAAATAATATGAATAACATATAAGTTAAACTATGCATGTTTAAACTATTTAAATTTATATTTTATAACAATATTAAAAAATTATATTATCATGTCTATATAATATTAATGTATATATTTTTAATATATATATATTTTGAAACAAGATATAAGAAAATAAGTAGACAGATAAAGTTATTAACTCGAATTTTGACTGACATTTTCTACTTGAAAAGATGGAGGGAAGTTTGGAAGTTTAAACTTTTGAATTTCAAATTTTAAATTTCATTTTTTGGTCATTATGTCGTCAAGACTACTTTGTATGTCAACATACATGTCAAAAATCAAAAGACATATTGTTTTAACTCATTGGTTTTATATTATCGATTTATATTTCAGGTTTAACTATTTCCTGAAATAATATTAATCCTATCAAATAATCAAAATTTTATTATTATACTAATTATTATTTTGAAATTCAAATTTGAATTTTAAATTTCAAGTTTGAAATTTAAAGAATATATTTCAAATTCAAAACTAGGAAAACAAAACAAAACAAACAAAACAACTATTCAACCAAAAAATTTAAAAATTAATTAAGGCGTACCCGGTTTTTAGATCCATTTCTTCGACATTCTTTGAACTCTGAATTGTTGTGAAACACAAATTTTAATCACCGGCTTCTGGCTCTCTATCGCTTGATGACAAATCTGAATCATATTTATATCTTCCAGAATTTGACGATGAGATCGATGATTTAGTAGTTTAACAAACTTAGCTCCAATATTTTGAATTTGATTTTGTATTTCAAATGAATGGACTTTTCAACTATAACTCCAAAAGCCATATCTCTTCATAAAATCTTCTTTTTTAATTGATGAATAATCATCTTGGTGTCTTTCGGCCAATGTCATCAGACATAACTCTTTCCCTGCAAAACAACATACCTTTTGTTGACGTCAAAAGTTGGTCACTAGTGACAGTCAACCCCCAATTGTGCGAATGACACACGAATAATAACTATAGAGTGCATAAAAGTAAACAGAATTGGGAACACACGCAAGATTTTCATAGTGGTTCGGCAAAAGTCAGTGCCTACATCCACTTTATAGATATTAACATTCTTTTGATTACAAATACAAAGCTTTTTCTTTTGGGAATGGAGAAGAAAAAGAATGGCTATTTTGTGAATTAGCTGTGAGAGTCGGAAGTCTTAAGGGGAGAGTAGAGTATCTAAAAAGAATCCATGAGAGTCGGAAGTCTTAAGGGGAGAGTAGAGTATCCAAAAAGAAGACCCTTTCTTCTTTGAGCTTTGTGATATTTATAGGCGAAGTGCTGGGCTGAGCGGGCTGCTACGTGGCCTTACTCTTTTTCGGAGCTCGCAAACGTGGAGCTCTTTCACTTGTAGCAATTGTGGCGATAAGACCCATTCCACTGCTCATTAATAGTATCCTAAAAAACAACGGCTTACGTGACACTCGAGGTGAGGTGCATCAAAAGTAGAGCTCTGTCCAGATATGGTTCATTGCCTTTTTTGCCTTGAAAGTTGGGTGGAGCAGTTAAAAGAATCAGTTGTATATTTACTCAATCGACGGGGGAGAGCGAACCTTCCAGAGTGAGTGAGTTATTGGTTATAGGGAACTGGCTCGAGCCGGTGCCTGAAGAGTGCCTGTTTGGACATAGCTTTGGCTGGGCCTTTTAAGGTACGAATTGTCCGAATTGGCTTGTTGCGCATTGCTGAAGGGCGTATTTCTGGATATCGGGTTTCGATCTGATCCGCGACAGCTTTTGCCAAAAAATTGGTTAACACTTTTCAAAGAATCAAGTGACTTTCCGAAATAACAAATAGTAATTTGAAATAATATTATCATGATGATTGTGTGACATATCCATTTAAACTTTTCAAGAAATCATAGCAAGATAACTTGATATTTCAATAAAATTGAATGTAGACTCATCTAATACTGATGCAAGACATGAATTTAAACAAGTGTTCAAAATTAGCCATTAAAATTTTTCAAAAATCAGATTATGAACTTTTTGAAAACCTTGATCTAATACCAGTTGTTAGGGAATGCAGAAAGGATCGTAAAGGCAAAACAAACACTAGAGGGAGGTGAATAGTGTTTTTAAGAAATTAAACTAAATCTTTAAGTTATGTGAATTGCTAGATGAATCAAACACTACAGAAATAATCACAGTCATAGAGTCAAACACAGATGCAAACTAAACAGAAATAAAAATGCAAAAAAGGAAAGAACACGCCGGATTTTATACTGGATTGGATTACTCCTATGTCCAGTCCCACGCAACGCTGGATTGCGCAAAGTTTTATTAATATATCAAAGTCCAATTATAGCGCTCCTTGATTTCACGACTACAAGGGATACCACCGATTTCGTCCTTTATTTTATAGCTACATGGTATACCACCGATTCCTTTATTCAACCCAAACAAATTACAAATAGCCCTATAACTCTTCAATAGCACTTGATTTAGAGAGTAGAAAGTAGAGAGTGTAGAGAGAAGAAGTTTGATCAAAACGGAATTGAACTCGGCAGAGTATAAGTGTAAAAATGATAAAAATGATTAAGAAAAATGGTGTAGAGAAAGAGGATGAAGTTAGAGAAAAAGAGATGATTAAAAATTCGAATCCAAGCACTTTTTATAGTGTGTGAAAGGTTGCAACGTTTCTGGAGTGTTACAAATGGTGAAAAGACACTTCCTTTCAAATTTGGAATTTCTGACAGTTATATGTCGACATACCCTTTTTTATATGTTGACATACTTATCATTTTTATGACTTTTAAAGTATTTAAACCAATATTTAAATTCTGGAAATTCCTGAAACAAAACTATTTGGTAAAACATTATTTTTCAAGTATAAAAACCTAAGAAAATATTAATTAAACATATGGTTAAAAACTTAATATATATGTGATATAAAAACTATATATAATATAATTATAAACATATATAATATAATTATAAACATATATATAGGAATTTATAAAGAAATATTTATAAACAATATATAAACAAAAGTTTATATGGAAACTTAGAGTTTAAATAATCAAATATAAACTTAGTAAAACATATTTGATAAAACTATAAAAATAAGAATACTTATAAATTAGGAAATAAATTTGAAATTCTTAGAAGATAGAAAATTATTTCTGAGTTAAATTTGAAATCAATTTGAAAACAGATAATTTGAAAAACAGAATTTAAACCTGGAGTGCTATTCGGAGTCTTACATAAATTAGACTCTATTACTATATTTATCTTGGACTCTTGAACTCTTGAAATCTTGATTACTCATGAGTCTTGAATTTACTATGAATTCTTAATCTCTAGAAGTTCTTAAACTGTACAGTCTTCAGTATTAATTCTTGTATACAAATCCTGCATATATATATATATATATGTATATTCTAGATAAAGGTGTTAGTATATATTTTATAATCAATTAATATTGAAATAAGGTTGTTGTCATCAAAACTCCATTCTCCAACAATCTCCCCCTTTTTGATGATGACAACCTTATTTTATAAATATCATAACTGTACATGCCTGTTGATGATGATCCTTCTAATACTCCCCCTGTTTATATGAATCCTATAAACTAAGTCTATATTTTATAATTTCTCCCCCTTTGGCATTATCAAAAAGAAATTCTCCCCTAAATCGTATAACTATCTAAGCATAACTTATAATTAAGTCTTTACTAAATTTATAAGGTATATAAATAACTCCTCCTAAATCCTAAATCTGTCTATATATCCTAGCATAAAATACTCCCCTTGAATCCATGCTATAAATGATCCTAAATATAACTATCCTTGATTTTGATTCTAATCTAAAAGATTATAACTCCCCCTAAATTTATGACTATACTAGTCTAATAAACTAAATAGAAGGATAACAAACTAAGCAAACCAATTTATAATCAATTCTAACAAGCAAGTCATTCCAAATAAGCAATTCAAACAAAAAATTCAAGCAACCAATTAAAGCAGTTATTTCAAGCAATCCATTCAAGCAGTCAATTCAAGTAATCAATTCAAGCAATCAATCAACCAAATTAAATAAAATGTGTTAATAAACACTTATTGAACCTTTAATTAATCCTAGAAACTATATAAAACTCCCCTTTAATATAATACAAGACTAAATCTAGCCTATACTCTAATTCCCATAATACTATAATAAGACCTTAATCTAGACTTAGAAATAAATCTGATAAGATATCCTTAAAATTAAGATATAAGTAGATCAATTCAATCCAATCAATTTAAGTTTTGTTGTCACAAAACATCAATCCAAACATGAAACCAAACATTTCTTGTAACTTCTATTTATCCTAAAACCTGTAAAGCTCCTATCAACTACAAATGCATAAGTATATTTCTAACAAACCTATCAACAACTAATGAAATTTAACCATGTCAAGTAAGTCAATCAAGTTATTCAAGTCAAACAAATCGAACAAACCAAATAACTCAATTAATTCAATCAAGCCAATCAATTTAACCAAGCCAAATAAATCAATCAAGTTAATCAAGACAAAGTAAATATGTTATGTATTTGATTAATAATCCTATATTTCTACATAGATAAAAACTTTTCATACTATATACTTGTTATATGTGGATTTAAAGTTAACATGTAATGTAATGTGTTGCCTATGATGCAATATGTCATATGAAAATCTATATGAAGTGATATATTGAATGAAATGCAACTTGTGATGTGAATGATTTTTATTTGAGATGTACTATAATTTATAATAATGATATATGATATGAAATAAGATGTGTGATGATAGTATGCAGAATGATTTGGTAATTATATCTATTAAGGTAATATATTCAAAGTACTATCTAACTATTATCCATATACACATATATTACAAATTATTTGAATTTAACAAGGATAATATATATTAATTTCTAGACTCAGGTTAATGATTCTTATGTAAGGGATTGAAAGGATAGTAAAGATAAAAGTTTTGTGGTATTCATAATATATAATAAAATATTTAAAATAATTATATGAGAAATATGGAGTAAAATAATCTTAGTAGGGTGCTTCTTTAATATATTAAAAATTGAAGATATGTTTAAGAAAATATAAAAATTATATCATGTAAAGAAAAACTATAAACATATATTCACAAAAATATAATTTTTAAAAAGAACCTAAAACTCAATTTATTATGAGATATATATTAATCTTTTTAATACAAATTAATATTAAATTTATACTTTAGAAATCAAAATATATTAATTTGCAAAAGAATCATTTATAAGTTAAAATATTAAAAAGAAATCTATAGTCATTGTAACAACCCGGAATTTCTGAACCAATTTAAAATTTTTATTTTAGCTATTTTATTGGATTTTAAATTGTTAACCGGCCTTTTGGTCTGGTTACAAAAAGTACTCAAGACATGCTCGACTCAACTCGTTGCGTGAAGATAGGGCCAAGGGCGAAGCTTAGGAAGTGCAGGAGGAAGACCGAAGAGAGAACGCGCCAACGAGCCTCGACCACATCCCTCACCAAACATACTTCACACCATGCCAGGTGCGAAATTCCGCACCAAGCAGGTGCGAAATTCCGTACCTATCAGGTGCGAAATTTCGCACTTAGCAGATGCGAAATTATGTACCTAGTAGGTGCGAAATTTTGCACCTCTGTCTAGGTGCGAATTTTCAGTGGCCGACAGTTGGAGGCACGAATTTCCTGTAGATGGTCTCCATTTCTACCTACTCATACCTAACCACTTCCTATAAATATCCCATGGCCTCACACTTCAAAAGGGTTGGATTCTTGAGCTTGGAAACCTCCATAGAGCTTCATTAATAGCATCTCCTCTTTGAGGAAGAAGAAGGACAAAATTGTCTTTTCCCTTATTTGTTCAACATATGATAATTATGACATCATACGTCATGAAAAGTGAATGTAATGAGATATCATGAGATAGTCTCAACCTTGTAATCTTCCAAGTGATCAATAAAATTCCAACAACTCTTCAAAGTGGACGTAGGCCCTCACTGAGGCCGAACCACTATAAATTCCTTATGTTATTTACTGCTTATGTTTTATTTTATGTTCTTGTCTATGCGACCCTATTTATAATTCCTAGTAATTGGGTATCTTTGGTGTTTACGACATTTTTTGCCGTCAATGTTTGGTGCTTTCACTGAGAAAACTCAGATATTACGTCTTTCTCGCATATTACCATCTCAACTTCGCCGAGCTTAAGGTTCCTTACTTAACCTGTCATCGAGTCCGCTTACGATGGTAATGAAGTCAAAGAACGCAATGATCGGCTCTTCAGCTGCAGCCGAGGTCGGTACATCTCAACAACCTCGACTGGTGAATATTCCGACCACTAATGAAAATGAACCTTTAGTTGGGGACTCCAAAATGCCCGCAACCCAAGCACAAGTCCATGCGCTTAGTGAGAAGTATGAAAGTATAGCTGTCGAGCTTAACCAAGTGCTAAGGAATAACATCGACCTTATGCGGCAACTCCAGGAAAGTCAGCGCTTCGTCGCTTGGCTACAATTAGCTCGAAATAGTGCTCGACCTTGACCACCAACATCGAAAACTTCCTCTTCCGAGTCCCCCACCAAAGAAGGAGGTTCAACCTCATCAATAATGTCGCCGACCGAACAAACTCCCTCGACAATGGCCATGGCAACGAGTATGCCAACGGCAACAGTGACCGGATCACGGTTACCTATAGCGACGCGCCCAATATCGGGACCATCCTCACTTAATCATCAATGAAGGACCCGCTCCTACTAACCAACCTCCTCCTTGACAAGACCCTACTGTCGCCCATCGAGACAATGAACCCATTGTTTTGACGGCCCGTGCTTTTCCGGAACCGGATTCGCGTGACCCTGCTCCCCATCATCATGCACACCAGGATCTCGTTATAGATGTCGAGGACATGGAAGAAGACGATCCAGACATCCACCCTAGAAGAAGCCCTCGCGCCAGAACTCCAGAGCCTCGCCAAAACCCATGGGTCCCGATGGAGGACCCCCATCCGACCTATCTTCCCGACATGGTCCGAGGGATCATGAGGGAGATGCCGGGGAATGTGCATTACTCATAGGAAGCACACATTAGACGCAATCCTTTCACTCGAAAGTCAATGAAGCTGAATGGCCGCGATGCTTCAGCATGCCGCAGATGCCGCTCTATGACCGCACCACTTACCCTTGTGCTTTCCTGAACCATTATGAATGGAAAATGGACTCGAGCAGAGGCGACGATCCAGTCAAGTGCAAACAATTTCCAGTCTTCCTATCAGGGACCGCCCTATTATGGTTCTCTCACCTTCCGCTTAACTCCATCAACAACTTCGGCCAACTGGCAACACGGTTAGTTAAGCAGTTCAGGATGCATATCCCAACTCCGAAGAATGCCCTCACCCTTTCCAACCTATACTAAGGGCCCTCAGAGTCACTCAAAAGCTACCTTTGCAGGTTCAACATCGCCCTCTACGAGATCGAGGATCCAGAGCCGCACACTGTACTCTTCCAGCTAGCTAAAGGCATCCTTCTAAATTCTGAATTTGGGGGCATGGCAAAGAGCCTCGATGCTTTCTATGAGAAAGCGGGGTAGTTCTTATGCCAAGAGTAAGCGAGACGGAACCGCATCTCCGAGACCAGTTGCCCCAATATCCCTCGAGCGGACACTGCCAATAATCGTCCTAGGAGCAGGAAGCGGGAGGACCCTCCAATCCGAACACGGGGGCAGGACCACCCAGACAGAGACCAAACATTGGGGGCAAGGTGGCCGAAGCAACAATCAGGTCCAGATAGAGCCGAGGAAGCCCAGACCTTACCAAGCCTACGAGACATACACTCCGTTAAACGAAGATCCGGAAACTATCTACCTAGAGACATGTAACACCTTACCATACACGAAGCCCCGCGTTAGGGAATCAACCGACGCCGAGAAGAACTCGGGTAGGTACTGCCGATATCATGATATGTATGGGCATAATACGAATGAATGTCGCCAGCTAAGGGATGCAATTGAAAAGCTTATCCGAGAAAAGCGACATGAACAATACATCCAAGAGCCCTTTCCCCCCGAAACCAATCCAAAACCTCCAACGCCAACTCCTCAGACGACCACCAAGGTAGCCCCAGGACCGTCTAACAAGAGGTGAGGAATCATCATCAACACTATATGCGGTGGGCCTGGCCCCACGCATGACAGCTACCAAAAGATGGAGGAATATATGGGCTCCATTAAGCATGCAACCTACGAGTCTTGCTCTGCTCCTGATGAGTCTATCCTGGCCAAGCTCCGGAAAACCATGCGGGACGACATTATCTTCAATGAAAGGGAGTCCACGGGAATTGAAATTCCGACCACCGATCCTTTGGTCATCACTGCACAAATTGGCATTGCAACTGTTCGAAAAATATTAGTTGATTCAGGAAGCTCGGTCAACATCATTTTCAAAGCCGCCTATGACTAGATGAAATTAAAGGCAAGAGATCTCAAACTATGCCATTCATCGATCCACAGTTTTAATGGGGCATCGAGCTGTCCGATAGGAGTCATTAACTATAACACCCTGTAATTTTATAACATTAAAATTCACAAATTAAAGTATAGTTAATTTTTAGAAAAGAATTAAGTGAAATGGGTTGCGCAGAGAAATATATATATTGATATATATATATATATATATATATATTAAAAATTAAATAAATAAATATGCGAAAAAGTTCAAAACAGCGAATTGGGAGGGGGAATAACCGAACCGGCCCATTTTTGAGGTCGACCCAAGCCTCGCTGGGTCGACTAGGGGTTAATCCAGGGTGTTTGGCTATCAACCCGTGGCCCGTTTCGCTCAAATACAGATTTTGCATTTGATTGGTTCTCATGGTTCAGGGTTAATCTAATGGTCCTAAATAACTTCCTACACCTATAAATACATCCTAATGCTAACCCTAAACCTTATTAAAATAGAATAGTTACCGTCGCCATGGAAATCAATGGAGCCGCCGCCAACTAAGAAAGAAGAAAAGCAAATTCAATTCTAATTCTCTCAACCCTAAAGCAAAGCAAAACTCTCTCTTTTCTTCTCTAAATTGTGAGTATGATGATCTTAACAAGATTATTATTATTTTAATTAGATTGAGTTATGAATGGATTATGAGTAGATGATGTGAATTATCATATATGTTGTTGTAAACCCTTTTTGCTATCATGTATGTTGTAAATCCAATGTTATGTGATAATGATATCTTATATGTTGTAAATCATGCTATGGTGATGTTATGTATGTTGAAAGTTTCTATGCTAAGTTGTGATAAATCATACATGTTAAAAAGGCCATGATGTTACCATCTATGCTAGTTAGTTCATATTAATTAAATCATCATGTTTGGGCTATGTTGATCTATATGATATGTTACATATGCAAGTTAGATTGATTATAAAAGCTATGAACATATGCCATGACATCTATTATGACATCTAGAATTATGCTATGATATATGTGATATCCTATGCTAGTTCACACCATCATTATGTTGCCTAAAAACCCCATATGCAAGTTTATGTATAGATTTGGGCTATGATCATGTCATATAAATTGAGACATTTAACAAGTTGACACCTTTTGATCCTTAACATGTGTAGTTTATGCAAGTTTCACCCCTATTATGATTAGATTTATTTTAATTGTCTATATGTTGTGATAATTTATCTTTGTGCTAGGTGTTAGACTATACAAGTCTAGCCTATATTATGCGTTGAATAAGCGAACGTATAAACGTGGGGTAGGGGTAATATTAAGGATTTAATAATAAGATGTCGGGTTGCAATTGATATGATTTTGCATGCCATAAGTGGATGGCCATAATTGAGTCAATTATGGACATCATTAAAAGTTGACTTAATTAATAATTTGAATAATGAATTATTAAAACTGGGGTAAAAGATTTTAAGTGTTAATCAATGCTTAGGACACGAGGTTGGACTCGTTTGTGATGTAAACCTGCCCGGACCCGCCCGGCAAATCCAGTGGTCATAAATGTCAACCCAATGTGAGAGGTCCTAGGCCTAAACTAAAGCATAACAGTTGTAAAGACACGAGGTTAGACTCTTTTATGGTGTAAGACTGCCCGGACCCGCCCGGCAAATCCAGCTGCCATAAATGCCAGTCTAATGTGAGAGGTCTTTATGAGGTTATGGCCTGAATGAATTAAGAAATACTTAACCAGATAAACATGTAAAGTGGGACATGAGGGTTAAGTAGGTGCCTTGGGTGGCACGAGGAATCTAGGGGGTGCCCTTAGCGGCATGTGAAATACGATTAGTAAGAATTAACCAAACACACATGTAAAAGAACATGACTAAGAGGGTTAAGTGGGATATACTAGTGACAAGCGTAGGTGGGTAGCTTGTGGGGGCCCATTTCCACCAGTATCCCAAACGTATCTTTGTGGGCTCGACCCAAGTCGAGGACGGGACACGCATACTGGGCTTGACTATAAGAGGCCAAAACGGGGAGCGGTGGCAACACAAGTCCAACGGGTTTCATATGCGTGTGTGGACCCGGGCTGGTAGGTAAGACGTTGTTGCATCGTGTAGGTATAAGCCGTGCATTCTCAAGTTGTATCGGGTTGCCACTTTAGGGGAGTGATACACCCCACTATGGGGCCATCACGGGTATCTACGAGTAGGGAGACGATCGAAAGTGGGTAGTGGGGTACACCTAGTGGAGATAGGGGTAGACGGCACCTATGTAGTCAGCTAGGGGTACGTAAGGCTATTTATAAAGTTTCTGTGTGAAGCAAGAGGGATCAAACAATAGGGTGACTGGTGTGGTGCAGTGTAGTAATGTGCGGTGCAGTGTAGTAATCATTCGTTAGTAATTAGGTGTGCCTTTACCGTTATCTTTAATGTTATCTTAAACGCTATCTTTATCTTCCTAAGAGTTCATAGACATTTACTTGTCTTCCAGCTTATGCCTTAGTCTAGTTATTTTGATAATAGTATTGTTAGAATTATCATACTCGCCAGACTTTATGTCTGACCCCCTCTATTTCTATCCTTTTTCCCCCTCCAGGTCCTCAGGTTGGGCCCAGCTCTAGTGGATTTTGATTGAATTGCTTCATCTCTCTTTGGAAAGCTTGGACCGTTGAAGTAAAGCCCAGCTTGTTATCTTTTTAATGGCTATTTATGTAATGGGATTATGTAACATTTTTTTATGAAGATGGATATTGTACTTGGTTATGATCTATGGTTTTATGATGTAACAAACATGTTTAATTTCCGCTGCAATAAAATGAAGTTTTAGATTTCCAAGTACTATTTATTATCTGTCTTGTTGTAATTTTTCTGTTCTATATTCACTTATAGCCTCCATGGAAGTTAATGCATTCCCTTCGTGAGTGACATTAATGGACGTGGGGTGTTACATTAACCTACCCGTCGAACTCGATACGGTGGATCATAGCCGAGTCCGAGTCCTCTCCTTCGTGGTTATCGACATCATCTCGCCGTATAACGTCTTCCTTGGACATCTGTTCCTCACTGAATTTCGTGTCTGCCTATCACCATGGTCCCTTCTGATGAAGTTTCGAACTGAAAACAGGGTCGGAATGGTCAGAGGCAACCAAGTCAATGCTAGAGAATTTTATGCCATAGAATGGAAGAATGCGCGTAATAAGGACAAGGGCAAAGCAGCACCCATAGCCTTTCGCGCCAAGACCGCCTCCACGTAACAATCAGCGGTGTCTGGCCCATGGCTTAGACGCCACTCCTGTCTTTCTGATGACCTCGATCTAAGGAAAGATGAAGAGCCCGAGCATGAGAGACCTACTCATGTCGAACCCACAGTAGATGTACCCGTCATTCTCGACGATCCATCACAAGTCTTAAAGATAGGATCACACCTTCACCCAGCAGTTAAAGACGATCTTGTGGATTTCCTAAAGGCTAATCTGGACGTATTTGCATGGACTCATTCCGACATGAAAGGCATAGACCCGACAATCGCCTGCCACTCCCTAGGCATAGATCCTACGATGACTCCGGTCAAACAAAAACGCCGCTTCCTGGGACCCGAGAGATCCAAGGCACTCAAAGAAGAGGTATATCGCCTGCTAAACAACAACTTCATCCGTGAAGCCGAGTACCCCGAATGGGTCTCCAATCCGGTCCTAGTCAAAAAGGCCAATGGAAAATGGCGAACATGTATCGACTTTTCTGATTTAAACAAAGCATGTCCCAAGGACAACTTCCCGCTCCTAAAGATCGATTGGCTAGTCAATTCAACCGTTGGATACTAATTGCTATCTTTCATGGGCGCCTACTCCGGTTACAACCAGATCCCGATGAATCTCCGCAATCAGGACCATACCTCCTTCATAACCAACCTCGAACTTTATTGCTATCGCATCATGCCTTTCGGCCTCAAGAACGCCGGTGCCACGTATCAGTGGATGGTTAATCGAATCTTCAAAAATCAAATCGGGAAATCCATGAAGGTGTACGTGGACGACATGCTAGTTAAATCAAAAGTGTCTAGCAACCGCGTCTACGACCTCTCCGAAATGTTCAATGTCCTCAATAGACACGACGTGAAACTCTACCCTCTCAAATGCTCCTTTGTCGTAGCTTCAGGAAAGTTTTCGGGTTTCATCGTCGACGCCCGGGCATCGAAGCTAATCCAGAGAAAAATCCAAGCCATTCGGGATATCCAAATCCCTGAAAATATCAAGGATGTTCAAAGTTTAAATGGAAAGGTCGCCTCTTTAAGTCGATTCATCTCAATGGCCACCGACAAGTGCATTCCTTTCTTCGATTTACTTCGGAAAGGGAAACGCAACTTCAAGTGGACCCCTGAGTGCACTTCCACATTCAAGGAACTCCTAGATAACTTGGAGCGACCACCCATCTTGTCTAAGCCTGTAGATCATGAGGACTAATATATTTACTTGGTTGTTTCTACGCAGGCAATCAGCTTGGCATTAATACGGCTTGAAGATCGCGTTCAACTACTGGTCTACTACGTAAGCAAGCGATTGACGGGGGAAGAAAGAAACTATGCGAAACTCGTGAAGCTGGCACTCTGCTTACTAATCTCCTCCCGGAAACTTCGGCTATACTTCCAGGCTCATCCCATAAAGGTCTTCACCGACCAGCCATTGCGTCCAGTTCAAAAACTAACCGAGGCATCCGGTCGACTGCTAAAGTGGAGCATGGAACTAAGTCAGTTCGAGATAACATTCATCCCCCGCTGAGCCATCCTCGGACAAGACCTCGCCGACTTCATAGTAGAGTTCACGGCCCCGAGGAAACTTCAGAAGAGAACGCTGAGGACCCCGTTAGTAGGTGGAAGTTGTTTGTTGACGGGTCCTCCAGCAACAAGTGTTTGACGACCGGCATCGTACTCATCACTCCCGAGGGGCGCCCGATACACTACGCGCTAAAGCTAAATTTCCCCGCTACCAGCAACGATGCAAGTATGAGGCGTTGATAGCCGGGCTAAGGATAGCGATCGAACTCAATCTAAAGATTATTCAGATTTTCTCCGATTCACAGCTCATCGTGCGCCAGGTGAAGGAAGAATTCCAGACTAAGGGGGAAAGACTTGTTCTGTACCTAGCTCAAGTACAGGAACTACTCACTCACTTTGACCACTTCATTATCACTCACATTCCGCAAGAGAAAAATGAAAGGGCTGACTCACTGGCCAGATTAGCAAGTTCTGAGGATCCCCAGCTGGTGGGGTTCACCCCCGTCGAGGTGCTCAACACTCCCAGTACCAAGCCAAAACAAACCAGTACGACCATAAGCACCGAACCCAAGCCGGAGTCTTGGATGACACCAATCAAGAACCACCTACGACAGGGGATCCTCCCAGAGAGCCATAAAGAAAGGCGAGCGCTCACCCATCAGTCAACCCATTATCTCCTTATGGATGGGGTACTCTATCAAAGAGGCTTCTCTGTCCCCTTACTCAGATGTGTGGCCCATAAGGACGCCATCAAGGATCTAGTCAGCATGCATGAAGGAGAATGCGGTGACCACACCGGGGGGCAAACCCTGGCTAGGAAGATACTCCGACATGGCTACTACTGGCCCACACTCGACCAGGACGCCATCAGTTATGCTTGCAAGTGTGATAAATGCCAATGCTTCTCAAAGATCCCGAGATCCCCGCCCACGGAACTGATGCAAATGACCGGCCCATGACCATTCGCCATGTGGGGAATCGACATCATTGGGACTTTTCCCATGGCTAGGGGCGGGGCACAAAACGCTGTCGTCGCTGTCTATTATTTTACCAAATGGACAGAGGCCGAGGCCCTCGCCACAATCATTACCAAGAAAATGATCAACTTCATTGTGCGCAACATCATCACTCTTTACGGGGTCCCACAGGCCATCATTTCAGACAATGACACTCAATTCGAGAGCACAGAATTCAAATCCTTCTGTCAGCGACATGGCACCGAAAAAAGATTCTAGGCCGTAGCACACCCACAGGCTAACGGACAAGTCGAGGCAGTTAACAAAGTTATCAAGGCCATCATCAAGAAGCGCCTCGGGAAGGCCGGGGACATGTGGGCCGATGAACTTCCTTTAGCCTTATGGGCCTACCGGACAACCCACAAGACATCAACCAGGCACACTCCCTTCGCCCTCGCCTACGAGTCTGAAGCCGTCATCCCCATCGAGCTCGAGCTTCAGTCTCATTGAGTCACCTAGTTTGAACCAAAGACGAACCAAGATTTACTCATGGGGTTACTTGACCTACTTGAAGAAAAGAGGAATGAAGCCGACCTCCGAGCCGCTGCCCAACGACAACGAGTCGCCCGGTACTTCAACTCTCAAGTCCGCTACAAGGACTCAACATCGGCGACCTCGCCCTAAAACGGGTAATACCTCCGCCAATGGGCCTCGCTCCCCATTGGGACGGCCCATACTCTATCCTACGAAGGCTCAGTGATGGAACTTTCAAGATGGTGATCGTGGACAGAGCTGAACTACCAAGGGCTTGGAACAGTGAACATCTCTACCGCTACTTCACTTAACTTAGTACATGGTTGTTTACGCTTTCCAGTGATGTTTTGTAGCAATTCAAGGCATTGTAAAGGCTACTCATGCCAAAAGTTATCAGTGGAAATGATGTTCAGCTTTCTATCTCTTTACTCTGTGTTTACTCCTCCCGTGACTTGTTTGATTGATTTTAGCATCTAGCTTTTGTAAACAGCTGACCACCGTATCGGCCCTTAGCATGAGGGATGGCACCGCCGGCCGAGCCACGAGTCAACCTCGTGGCCTAATCACATTGGCAACGATCGGCACCTGGAGCACGGGAGCCGGCAATGCTACTCGAGTCACCGGCCCGCGACGCGATCGAGTATAAATAACCTCGAACTCGAACCTCGGCCCAGTGCCGAGGCCAAGGATAAATCATTCAACCACCTAACAGCCTGACGGGGCGATACAAACTCCCTCGAACTACGGGTGATGGTCGAATTTTGGCACATCACCTAGACCGACCTTAAATCGTCTCTTCCCCGAAGCTCTCAAGGCTAAGGGGTAGCCCATGGCCACGATCGGACCCTACAGCCGGGCTTCTCTTTGCTAGCGAACGACGACACCTACAGGCTCCCTCAACCCGATGAACGACAGGAGAGCCTACGTTGGACGGACCACATAACGCGACGTCATGCGAATTCGCTACTCTTGGGATTAACCCCGGGCAACCCAAGAAAAAACAGCAGGCGCTCGAGCCTGGCTTCTCAAACTGCGGGTTTCCTGAGCTGAGGGAAACCTACTAGAAGCCTGCGCACTATCATGCCCCCTAGAATAATCAACCCAGGGCGTGGAATACACAATCGATTTTTTGCTACATGTAACGATAAGTAGGCCTATGCAAGTACAGGACGCTCGAAAACATGGGAAGAACATCCGAACATTTAACAGAAAGTGCGTTCTTTACTAATTCACATTTCATTACAACACACACACGCACACATTGCCACCAACTACATAACCAATATCTTTATTTCTAATGACAGGGTGTACATGAGAACCACACCGTGTCTTGAAAAACAAAAAGAGAGGGCTGAACTCGCGTAAACTACCGGTCTGCACTACCAAAGTAAGCACTAAACCTACGCTTAAGCAACTAACGCTAACTGTGCTTCTTCTTCTTGTCTTTATGCTTTTTCTTTTCAGATTCGGCACTCGACGGTTCGTCCTTGGAGCAAGGCTTTCTCTTGCCAGACCCGCCTTTCCCACTTCGGCTCCTTTGGGTGGTGGTCGACTCGTAAGAAGCTGGGAGATGCCTCTCATCCGCTCCGTCACCGCTAGAAATCTCAGTGATGTCAACAGAGGCAACATGCAACAGAGATCGGGGGGGCACCCCCGGCAGCAAGACCTATCACTGCGGCACTCGTCCCTGGGATAGTTTTCCCTTCCCGTCTAGCTTTCTCCCTGGCTTCCATAGCAACTCGTCACTCAATAAGTTTCTAGGATTTGTGTTCTAGATCACCTGCCCTGTTTTTCTTCCGAGTCTTGATGGCCCTCCTATGGGCCTCCTCGTCATCTTGTCTCTTTTGAGCGTCGCCAGCTTCCCTCTTCCTCTTTGCTTCCTCATCAGTATGTTCCGGGGCAACAGTCACAGCAACCCTCTCCACAGTGTCCTCCCGGGTCTATGTTACGACTTCCTGCCTTGTATCTTCATCCGGCCCTAACTTTTCCTCCACCAGACCTCGGGTAGTCGCACTTTTCCCATTTACTTCCTCTCCTTCGTCAATAAGACCTTTGTAGATGCTGGGAGTCATCCTTATCCTCAAGAAGGTATCAAGCTGATCTCCGTTCTCTCCAAACTATATCCCCTCGAGTCTTAGCCTAGACTCGGTTACTTGGGGGATCGAAGAGCAGGGCCCGATGTCGTAGTTAATCCAGAAGGGGCTACATAATGAAAACACAACCTTTTAGTCCGCAAAACTCGGTAATCACATCATCCTCGGGGATGCAATGTAAAGTAACTTTACCTTTGGCCAAGGGTGGTGTAGGAAGCACGGAAAGGGCTCTTGACATAACGGGTAGCGTAAATCCAATCTCTCATGGCTCCAGACACTCAGGATCATGCTCAGTCGAAACCTGAGTCAGAGCTGTCGGGTCAATCGCCATGGCCGATTCAGGAACGGATGACTGATAAGAACTTCCCTCCGCAGGATACTCCGCTACCACAACGCTCTTGGTGACGGCGAACTTCCCTTTTTCAGCAGCAAGCCTCTCCAACCTCTCTCTCTCTCTACATCCTCAAGTAGAAACTTCCTGCCCTCCTTCAACTTCTTGTGCTCCTCCTCAATCAAGAGGTCAATCATAAGTTGTCGTTCATCCATGGTCCCAATATCCACTTCACGCAAGAAGGCCTCATATGGAACCAGCCTTTCCTAGGTTCGAGCTATCTCACGTGAATAGTCATCCATCCATGAAATTCCATGGAAATTTAGGACCTTAACAAGCATGTCCTTAATATCCTCCTCCAAAGACGACTGTGCTCGGTACTTAGCATTCGATAGCTCATCTCTTAATTGCTCCACCTCTCTCTAGAACTTGGCTTTCGATCCTTCTACGGTGCCTAACACATCGTGATTGCTAGCTTCCACGTCCTCCTTCGCCTTCTTCGCCGCCTCAAGCTCCCTCTTTAAGTGGTCATTCTCCGCTTGTAAAGCTTCATTATCCTCCTGAAGTTGGAAGACCTTGGATTTTTCTCTCTCCAAGTCAATGCAAGCTCGGTCCACCTCAGCCTTTTCCTTCTTCAGAGCCATGTTCTGGGTGGTTAAGTTGGCTATAGTCTCTGTGAACATAGAGCAAGAGTCATCGGCCTCCTTTTTTGGCATCTCGTACCCCTGCTTCAGCTCAGCTGGAAGGCCACAAGACCCATAAGCCAGTGTTTAAAGATACAAAAACAAAAGACTCCTAATGAACAGGAAAGGATGAGGATGAGGAAGACCTACCAATTTCCATATTCAAGTTAGAAACGAAAGTCTTCTCAGCGTCAATGGTTAGTTGATGGTTCGGGAGGTGCAGGTTCTTCTGCCTAATCAGGTCCGATAGGTGGTGAGAGTATTTGGTAAGCTCGTTGACCTGGTGATACGCGGCCTCCACATGCATCCATATTTCTCCAGATGCCCTATTAGGAGCTGGGAGAAGAATAGGGGGAGACGGCAGCTCATCGAAGTAAAGTCGAGGGAAATGATGCTTCAAGAACGCTTTCTTCTCCTCTAGGGAAATCTCTGGAACTTGAGGCTCCGTCAAATCTTGTGTTTCTGCCACATTCGCCTTATCCGATCTCGGCTGGACAAGCGGTGGCTCTCTCCCCTTTGAATTCTGAACGGGAGCCGATGGAGCAGTAATGGGTGGAGTTGTTGACGACATATGACTCAACCCTCCTAGATCAAGCCGTGAATCTCCTCTGGGCACCCGAATCGGAGGGGGAGGAGTTACTGAGGCCTATCCTGGTAATGACTCCCGCTTCCGCAACCCCGTGGGGGCGGAACATTGCCATATAAACTAGCTCCCCTCCTGAAGGAGCCGATGAAAGCACTTTCGGGGCAACGGCGGTCTCCGCGACCTCGTCCTCCACTTCCTTTGGCCATGTCACCTGTCAAAGAAACAAAGCGAAATCAGTCAGGCAACACACACAGGCACTCTTCTATGCGAAGTGGTGCGTACAAGTGTATGCCCTAAGTGTTCTCTCAACAGACCAGATTGTTCCCCAATCGGGGGAGCCATCCCCTCCGTGGAACAAGCTAGATCCTCCATACTAACTGCGCTCAACCACAGAGACAAGTCCTTAGGGACGGTACCCAGACCCGCAAATTGATCCACCTTTTCGAGGGAAGTGGTAGCATCTAGAGAGGTCACAGGAGAATGAGGGCTAGCCAACGCTTCTTCTCCTGTCCCATGCACCGGGGGCGGGATGGAAGCGTCAATAAGCCCCTCATCCCGAGCAGCCATCTCCGCGCTACCAGCTTTCCTACTGCTAACATCTTCTTGGAACTTAACGGCCTTCTTTGGTCTGGGCCCGGTAGAAGCTATTTTCCTCTTCAAACCAGAAACAGTAGGGACTTCCGTCTTTGTCCCTTTCAATGCACCACTCGCCACGACAGGCCTGATTATGGCTCTGTTGGCCGAAAGCAATCCAACATGCCGAAGGTGGTCTTGAGCTACCACTGTGTATGTCTTGAGGGAGTCTTCAGGGATGGCTTGGAGGGCATCGAGACTTTGACGATACTCGTCACTAGTAGACGCCTCGGGATTTCCTGCCACAATCGGTAAACAATGAGACACGGAGCCCGACAATGCTATAAGAAGAGATCGAAGGTACTCACTTCCATGTATCCACCTCCTCGTAGTCCCGGGACGATAGCGAACGAAGAACCAGTCATGCTTAATTGCAGACAGCCTGGGCCACTTTCCAATAAAAAATTTAGTAGCGGGAGAGGCTTCCAAGAACCATTGGGAGGACGATCCACCAGTTGATCACCTAAAATGAAATAGATACCTAATGTCCTCTCTGGTAAGGTCCCGATGTAGAAATTCTCGATAGAGAATGCAAGTACCCAAAAGTGAGGAATAAGCATTCGGGTGCAGCTGTGAAGGTGCGAGGAGAAAGTAGAATAACATTTCCTGAATGAAGTCATTGGCCGGGGGCACGCACCATGCAAAGCAAGTATGTCGATTCCAAGCAGTGAAACCCTCCGGCGGTGCATGGGCCCTTCCACTCGTTCCAGGGGCATGAGCATCTCCCTCCGGGATGCTAAACCGTAACGCCAACTTTCTAACTACCGTGGCACCCAAGCGCGACGGCACCGAGACTGGTGGATTGGCTAAAATAACTGCGTCAGGCAGCACGTCTGGAGCTACTGGGGTAGGTAGTTCGCTGCCACCAATGATGTCCACGTTTTCCATTTTCGCATGTATGACGGGAGAATGTATCCTCTCAATGTGCTCCCCATGCTTAGACACCTCGAGTGAGCTACCCAATTGGGAGGGAACCGATTCTTCAGTAGTCTCAAGCTAGCTGCCACCTGAGCTGTCATTATCAGTAGAGTCAGATGTGTGAGATGATGGCGAGGAATCCGCAGCTTCTAGAAGTTTCCCAGTCCTTGATCTTGTTTGCATGGCTAGCTATACTTATATGTACCAGTATTAGACATAACAGTGAAATACCCTGTAGCCCTCGCGTTGGTGAAAATTAACAAGTGTGCGCAGTATCATGCATAAAAGAAAAATGTACATAGAAGCTTTAAAAGACCCTAGCAGTTTGGTTACAGTCCAGATATATGCTCTATCTTATGCGAAAGATTCGAGTCCCTGTCCGTACAGTTATATATGCGTGCCCTGGTACATTCATGCAATTAAACAGGAAGTATATAAGTCCAAGGATAGGCAGTCTGGAAATCGAAGTTCGAAACGGCAAATTCCGGCATCCAGCCAAGCTCGGCCCCGGGCTCTAAAATTCAAACCACTTAGGTCCGAAGATTCGAGTCTAGGTGGCTCGAAAACTCGAACCATCCTGGGATCGAAAATTTGAACCTAGGTGGCTCGAAAATTCGAACAATGGCGGTTCAGAAATTCGAGCCCCTTTGGTTCGAACTTTCAGGTTCTCGGGTTTCGGAGTTTCGAGGCCTTGGGTTCGAAGTTTCGAACCCCAGTGCTCAAAAGGTCTCGGCCTTAGGGGTATCGGAACTTTGAGGCCAAGGCTCGAAATTTCGAATCCCATGGGGTTCAGAATTTCGAACCCTACAGGGTTCAAAAAATCGAGTTCCATCAGGTTCGAATTTTCGAACCTCCCCTGCCAGGCTCAAAACCTCGAGCCTCCTCTGACCACCATACATCGACCTCCCTTCTTCCATTACTCTTTCGACTGAGTCCATTACCTAGAATATTTTTTCGAAAGGGTCAAGTAACGAAGCTTCCAAAACAGTGGCAACTGATGACGTAAAATAGAATGAAGCTTTCAGAACAGTCCCTTCCCATTCCAAGGCTTGAAATTTCAAACTCACGGGCTCGAAATTTCAAACCCGCAGGGTTCGAAATTCCGAGCCTTGCAGTTTGAAATTCAAACCACCGCAGTTCGAAGTTCGAACCACCGCGGTTCGAAATTTCGAACCTATACAGTTTGATATTTTGAACCTATATGGTTCGAAATTTCGAACCCCAGTGGTTCGGAATTTTGTACCCCTTAAAAAAAATCGACAGTCACGCTTACGTATGCCTATTCCCCGCAAGTGTCAAATCACCTGAAAAGTGCAATGATGACGCCATGCGAATACCTAGCAAACGCGTGCGACACCAAACCAAAAGCGACTCGCTCACTTTTCCCCCAAAGAGTGAGCCCACTAGCTAACAAGTTTTTTCCTATAACTTGCAGGATAAATCCGGAACCCAACTACCACATCAACTTTCATTCCAAAGAACATCATGTCAAGACAAAATGTAATTTGGGGGGGGGGGGAATGTTAACCGGCCTTTTGGTCCGGTTACCAAACATACTCAAGACACGCTCGATTCAACTTATCGCGTCAAGACACCTTTGTCCAGGTGCGAATTTTCAGTGGCCGGCAGCTGGAGGCACGAATTTCCTGTAGATGGCACCCATTTCTACCTACTCCTACCTAACCCCAACCTAACCACTTCCTATGAATACCCCATGGCCTCACACTTCAAAAGGGTTGGATTTTTTAGCTTGGAAACCTCCATAAAGCTTCGTTAATGGCATCTCCTCTTTGAGGAAGAAGAAGGACAAAATTGTCTTTTCCCTTATTTGTTCAATATATGATGATTATGACATCATACATCTTGAAAAGTGAATGTAATGAGAGATCATGAGATAATCTCAACCTCGTAATCTTCCAAGTGATCAATAAAATTCCAACGACTCTTTAAAGTGGGCGTAGGCCCTCACTGAGGCCGAACCACTATAAATTCCTTGTGTTATTTACTGCTTATGTTTTATTTTATGTTCTTGTCTGTGCGACCATATTTATGATTCCTAGTAGTTGGGAATCTTTGGTGTTTATGCCTTTTTTGACCATCAACTTGAATATTTAAAATGATTTATTTTAAATAATAATAACTAAAAATTTATTTGGATCGAAGTTAGAATGTATAAATTTATTTTAAAAATAAAACGAACTTGAAATGGGGTGGTAGTGTGAAAATTCGATTTTAAACTTTAAATGAATTTACAGAGTGAAATATAAATCGGATTTCAGTAAAATCAGGAATGTTAGAATATATTTAATTATATCTTTTTAATGAATGTGAAAATTTTAGATTTCACAATATAATTGAAAGTTATGGCCAGTTTAAAATTTAGAATAGTCGCTATGGAATTTATTTAAAATTTAATATAATATATAGCCCTTAAAAATAGTCATTTTGCAAACAACCTCCATTTTTGATGAAACCACTTTTGTTGGATCCGGAATGTCAAATTATTGTTAGGTTTCAAATTTCATAATTTTGGAGTCAATATGTGAGCGTAGTAAATTTAAACGTGTTATGTCAATTTAATTTAAATATAATCAACTGGGAGAATGACCATTTTTCAAGTGGCCTCCAAATTCAACGAAATTAGTTTTGTTAGGATCGTA
This sequence comes from Allium sativum, assembly GCA_030737875.1. Taxonomy (NCBI): domain Eukaryota; kingdom Viridiplantae; phylum Streptophyta; class Magnoliopsida; order Asparagales; family Amaryllidaceae; genus Allium; species Allium sativum. The sequence continues at coordinate 120,729,187 of CM060911.1, read as the reverse complement.
TCATCAAAACAAAGCTAGATTTATTTTTCTGTAATTTTAGGAGTTAGTATGTGGTCCCGGTAAATTAAAATGTACGTTAAAATTCAATATTGAATGGTTAATATTTTAATTTTAACGAAAACTGATTGAAATAGTAGAATTGGCTTACGAAACATATTCCATTGTGTTTGGAATGGGGGTATTTAGCTATAATTGATAGTCGTTGGGTTTGATTTGGAGTTCGAATGTAAAATTTCACTTTTATAAATTAAAATATTATTAAATATTTATTTTATAAGCCTGGTCAAACCCTTTTCCTGAAACCGCCGCTCCATCCAAAACGGAGGGCCACCCTCTTCAGAAATTCGCCCATCAAAATTTTCAAATCCAACCAATGGATTTCGAAATTTCCAGAGGGAATTGAAAGAGCTCATCAAGGTCTTCGATATCAACGGGAGCGATAAGATTTAAAGGGGAATTTGGCTCGAATTTTGAGCCTAAAATAGGCCAGTTTTGCATGGATTTTGTAACGACCCGACTTTTTGCCCAGTTTGTAACAACATGGACAATCTGAACCAATTTAAAAATTTTATTTTGGCAATTTTAATGAATTTTGAATATTTCAAATGAATTATTTTAAATAACAACGATGAGAAATTTATTTTGAATAGAATTAAAATATATATATTTATATGAATCGAAGTTAGAATATAAATATTTAATTTAATTATAAAAAGGAATTGGAAATGGCGCGGTAGTTCGAAATTTCGATTTCAAATTTCAAATGAAATGTACAGGATGCAAAATAAACCGGATTTTAGCGAAACAAAAATATTAGAATCTATTTGAAAATATCTTTCCAATGAATCCGAAAACTTCAAATTTCATAGCAGGAATAAAAAGTTATGCCCAGTTGAAAATTCAGGATAGTCGCTATGGAAAATAGCCATTGAAAATAGCCATTTTGCAAACGACCTCCGTTTTCGACAAAACCACTTTTGTTGGATCCGGGATGTCAAATTATTGCTAGATTTCAAAATTCATAATTTTTGAGATCAATATATGAGCGTGGCAAAGGGAAACGTGTTTTGACAGTTTAAGTCAATTTGGATCGACCAGAAAATGGCCATTTTTCAAACAGTCTCCAAATTTGATGAAATTAGTTTTGTTAGGACCGTAACGTCAATACAAAGCTAGAAATAATTTTTCGGGAATTTTTTGAGTTAGTATGTGACCTTGGTAAATTGAAATGTACGTTTAAAATTCAATATAATGATTTAAATGTCGATTTAAACAAAAACTGACAGCCGAATTGGGTTACAAAACATATCCCATTGTGTTCGGAATGGGGGTAAATAGCTAGGAGCAACAGTTGTTAGGTCTCATTTGGAGGTCGAATGAAAAGTCAACTTCTTGGAAAAATTAAAATAATAAAATATAAACCTATATAAATATCCTAACCCTAAATACCCTTTTTCACTTCAGGCCCCCTTTTCAAAATCAGAAACCGCGATGTTCCTCCCCCCCGATCGAGTGTCGCCGCCGGTCCTCCCACGCCACGCCGCCGACTGTCGAGACCCCCCTCTCCTCCTTCGGTCGCCACCAATCCCCCTTCTTTCGCGGAAACCCCAACCCCAATAAAAGACCCGCAGCCCAACCCTTTCAGAGCCGCTGCCTCCACCTTTGGCCCCCCTTTCCAATGCAGTGCACCCTCCCCGGCATCGGCAGCTGCCAACTCCGGCTTCCAACCCCTAAATCCGATGAACAGTAAGTTTTTTTATTATTTATTTACTTACATCCATTTTATTTCCAGTTTTAATGTATATAAAAAGCATATAAGAATTTGATTTATATGCATATGAAACAAAAGCGAATGCAATTTTGATTTTTCTAGATGGAAAGTATACGATTTTCTAAGTGAAAAGATAAGATTTTTCTATACATAAATATGGGATATTTATGTATGTAAAAATGTAATTTTTATATATACAGAGGTGAAATAAAAATACGATTTATATATATATATATATAGCATTGTAAAAATATAATATTTTCTATATATATAGCGTTGTAAAAATACAATCTTTTCTATACATGTAGCATAGAAATAAAAATATGTTTTTTATCCTATATAAAAATATGATTTTTATCTATGTATGATAATAAAAATATGATTTTTATATATATTGCCTTGAAATGAAAATGTGATTTCTCTTTATATGAAATACAAATAAAGAAGTGATTTTTTTATATATAATAGCGATATGAAGTAGTAATTTTTATAATGTTTTCAGCGAGATAAAAATACGATTTCTATGCACAGAGATTAGTAATAAAAATGTGAATTTTATATGAAGAGCACTAGAAATAAAAATGTGATTTTTATAGGTGTAGCGAATTAAAAATGTGATGATTAATATAATCTGCGTGAAACAAATTACGTTGAGATCACGTCGAAAAATGCAACGCATTGGAGATAAATCAAAATACGAACCGTTCTGAATTAAAGAATGGAGGAGTGGATCCCACAGTGAGAACTTCTCGCTTTTATTTTATTTTTCTAGTTAAAATATATACTTGGATGTAGATGGTGCTTAGCAGCACCCGAGACTCGTCGTCCACAGACCATGGACGACTTGTTTGTTTGTTTGATTATGTTGTGAAAGTTGATTGTGTGATGTGGAATGGAATAAAATATTTTATAGTTTAAAATATAATTTTTAACGTGTGTATGAATAAAATAAATATCCATAAACAAATCGGATGATTTGTTTATGTACATACATTTGACTGATATTGATTGGGACGATAAATTTTATACATCGCCCAACTGCACAAATAAACTTCATTATTTGTTGATTGAAACCCCACACGCGTATTGGGGTTATATATGACATACACTAATCGCAATAATTAGCTGTATGCCGATCGATTGATTGACAGACTGTTATAAGCGTCAAATATTTGTATTTGATGCTTATGCACTGTAGAATGCACTTTGGATGATGGTTGACTGTGTTTGAATGTTGTATTATACATGTTGTATGAAATCCATATAATCACATTATATGGCAATTGACTGCGTCTGATTCCAGTTCAGAAAGAATGAATATTTTAAAATAACGAATATTTTAAAATAATATTCAGTTAAAGATCAAAATCTGATTTTGATGTCCGATTTGGGATGGACACGAAAATATTTAAATATATAAAGCCGTTTTGATTAGATTAACGCCATTTTGACGTGAACGATATTTATATCGATTTTATTCATTTTTATAATGAGTATCAAAAAGGAATTGATTTCTAAAATATAATGTTTTGAAAATATTATCATTTATATATCGAGGATATGGAATATTCAATTTTGATTAGAAATTGAATATGAAGTTGAAATCGTTTTGAAAACGAATTCAAAACGATTTATAAAATATATTTTAAATGGGAATAGATGAAATATATTATATATATATATTATAGGTATATAATATAATGGCCTGAATAGAACGCGCCGCGCTGCGGTAGTTCGCGAATTTCGACCATTGACTTCGAATGGATATTACAGGAGATCCGACCGTCGGATTCACCTAAGACCAGAACCTTGGGTTCGTATCGAAAAGAGCTTTCTAACGAATATTAGAGATTTGAAATTTAACAGTTGGATTTGGAATTATGTCCAAATAAAATTTGGAAAAGGTCGTTGTAAGTGCAGTTCGATGGTTGTTCATGGAAATCGACTGTACGGGCCTCGATAAAATTATTAAAAATATTAATAATTAGTGTAAAATCATAAGAAATGATTTGGAAAGAATTGGGGTGAAAAATTACATATTTGAAAAGATAAAAATAGATTTTTATTGAAATGAACTAGTTTTGAACTAGAATTATAATCTAATTATTTTTAAAATAAATAAATTGGATTTGAAATGGTTTTAAAATAACCAGAATTCCCAATATATAAATTGGAAATGGATTTGAATCGAAATTGTCTTCGGAATATTTTGATGCTGGATTTCGTGATTATACATATATTGTTATGGAAATTTGAAAGATATATCTATATCGTTATTTCCAATAAGATATTTTTTGGTTGTGGTATTTGATATTGAATATAAGCCGATATATTTTCTATTCAGAGCCTTGTATTTAATATCAAATGGGATTTTAGGGTTGTCGTGAACGATGTCTTCAGTAACACTGTTTTTGAACCCTATGTGAAGAGAATAAATCTTTTAATTAAGATTGTTAGAGTTTCCAATTATATTTAATATTTGGAATAAAATGGAATGTGAATTGGGTTTATCGTGAACTGTGTTTTTAACGACATTCATTCTTTAACCCGATTTACAGTGAAATGTGATTTGGAATTTATAAATCTTTTGTTAATATTTAAAGGATATTTTCCAAAGTAAAGTTTCCCAATTTAACTTATTAAATTGGAATTGAATGGAACTCGATTTGGTAGTAATCGAACTAAGCTTCTGTAGAGGAAGACGACTAATATATATGGAATTTAAAAGGCCTTGTCATTATTCCATTTATATTATTTGTTGGATATGGAAGTTTATATCGATTATATATATCGATTTGTTTTCCATGAAGAATCCATTGTCAATGGAATGTGATTTTGGGTTGTCGTGAATGGTATCTTTAATAGTACCGTTCTTAGACCCAACGGAGTTATGAAAATCAGAAACTAACTAGGGATTAGTTAAATTGATTGGTTTTCTGGGTATTGATCTAATGTTGGTTTTGGTCTTCGGCGTTAATACTTAAGGAATTGTTCACTTGGGTTTATACTGAGCCGTGTTTTAAATGACATTGGTTCTTTAACCCAATTAAAGGCAGGATATGATTTCCCAAGTTAAACAATCATTAATATTGATTTTTGGGAAGATTAAAACCAAGTGGAGTTTTAATGAATCTTTAATTAGATTGAAATGATCGAGAATGGAGAATCACGAGTTTTACTCCAAGCGATAGTTAAATCTTTAATTAGAAGAAAAATGGTAATTGAATTTACTGATAACACCGTGGTGTTAGATATGAAGTATTACCAGTTTTGCTTCATGGGATGAATAGGTTGGGATTTGGAAATCAAACAAATAATTACTTCGGTAAGGTTCGCTAATCCGGACAAGTTTGGATAAACCATAATTTGGTTTGAATTGATATCTAAAGGAAGATTAAAGAATAAATTTAAAGAATTTATCTTTGATAAAATTAATGGGAACCTTTCCCAAAGGATATGAATATTTAAATAAAGAAATATTCTGGATTCGAATGAGGCGTATGTTGTGTTTTTATAGCCCTTGTTTATTATATATGCGAGTTATTCAGAAAGACCCGGTTTATCCCATTCTGAATAACTGATTCGACGATGTGTTGAGGATGAAGACGGTGGTTGAAGGCCGGAGGTGTTCACATCGTTTGGATGATTACTAATGTCTTAATTGGGTTGTACACCAAAGACAATGTAATAAGTGGTGATCGTCCAGACGTACTTGGAGATCGATCGGATATGCGAGGGCCTCTCTCCTGTATTGGACATATGGGATGAGAAAAAAGGTGCCTCCGGTTTCTTTCAGACCCAGAACGAACTTCTAAATGGATGTGGGTTGCATAGAGTGAATTTCCTGTGTGGCATGCTGAGATGCAAATGATCAAGGCTTCTGTTGAAAGGCAGAGTCTTGTGGTTGATGATCAAAGCATGACTTTGATATAGCATAGCTTTGTGTAGCGTTGATTTGCAAGCCTCACACCCTGGTGTGAACCAGAAACGGAAGAGGACTTCAGGGAGGACATGTGTTTCCTTCTAGCTAGGAGTGGTGTCAACATTTTACTAGCCCTGAAATTTTACTTATGGGGATGATGGATTGTGAGGCACCTCGGTTATATCGGTCGTTCCGGGGCCGATAGTTTGGTTGCGATATGACCAGTTGATGCCCTAAAGGGTAGGGAAACGCAGTGTTCAGGTATTTTAATCGACATCGAGTGGACCGGTCCTGACGATCCAAAGGTCACTTGAGCTTTGACCAGAGACACGGGCTAGAGCATCTCGAAGCGGTAAGGACGATCCCATGCCTTGGTTCACAGATGGAAATCCAACTTCCAATATGTGACATTTGCAGTTTTGATTGTAGAGCCTAGTATTGGCAGCATAATATATGGTACCCACGCCGTCTAGAATTGATACATTTATATTTGAAGTTGTTTTATACACTATGCACTTACCATAGTATCAAATGATTTGTTTTAAACATACCAAGCATGTTTGGCTATTATAAGGTAAAACACTATCCCCCAGCTTGCGTTGCATTGTGTGATAGGACCTGGGTCTTTTAATAGCTTCATTTTTCCAAAAAGCATTGCGCTGTTTTGTTATATGCACTGGTATTCTAGGGAGGAAACCGGTTCTGTGGTATATGATGTGGTCCCTTGATATATCTGATTTAAGGTAAAGTTTTAAATAACTGTTTTAGTTCTCACACCAGTCACATGACCGACCTGGAGTTTATTGTTTTAACCTAAACTTTGGGTGCCCCTATTTCCACACGGGTAGCTTGAAGTTTTGGTTTTGCAGATTTATATTCATAGAATCCTGGTTTACAGCTGGAATGATATTCGGAAAGCTTTGTATCCGTATATTCCTTTCAGTTGTGTTTTGTATTATTTTCCACTGCATTGTAATTTGTAAATGTGTAATATTTATTCAAACTCTGTTTATTCTTGTATTCTGATGAAATTGTTGTAATAAGCAATGAAATGTTCTTCTGTTTGTGTTCCGATATGTGTTGTTCTCAATTAAATTCGGGCTTTCCTTCACGGGGAAATTCGGGTTGCTTCATTTGGTTTCAGAACTTTGGTTTACAGAGCTCGGAGAACAAGACACGTTAGAACCAAACGAAAGAATTCATCAGAGATTGGATTACTAATAACCGATGGGAATGACTCGTTAGAGGTGGGATCAGTAGTATCCTAGAATTAGTCTGAAGAGCATTATTTTTAAAATAAAATTGAAAACAAATTTTGTTTTGAAAATTTAAACCTTATCATACGTATTTGAATATTTTATTCTAAATTGATTTGGACAATCAAGTATGTAAGGATTTTGCATATACATCTGATCCACGTGTATTTGAAGTTTTAATATACTGGATGGATATAAAATCACACCCTAGTTGCCCAGGCATGATTCTCCTGATGACGTACAACATCAGTAGTCTATTTTCGAGTTTCGAAAGTGGGATGTCTGTATAATTCCAACTGACTGGTGTGAGAACCAAAACTAGATAGGGCTTATTTGTTGTGACTTGGCATCAAAAACATGATTTTTGGATACATAAAAGCTATAAATTTGAAACGTTAATCAACTAATTGATTGATAATTGTGTGATTTGATTATTAGTTTAACTAACAAGATTGTTGAAACTCATATGTACTTTAAAGGTAAATTTAGCCAAATCAAGTCAAATTTGAACTAAATTGAAATTTATTGCATGTGCATATATGTACATGTATATACATTGAACAGGTCATAGCAGCTAAGCTAAGCAGAGGAATAAAATTGTTTGCCCGACAAATAGGTACATGTTTATTGTATTTCTTGGGGTTTTTGATGATTTTATGAGCCGATTAGCTAGCCGCTTGGCTGTTTCTTTTTATTTTTGATTGGATAGGCCTGTGTGGCAGTTTGGGGATTTTCCCGGTGCTTCTGTACAAAGGAGGTTATGGCGAAATTTTTCGAAAATTTAGGGTGTTAGCCAAATTTTTGAAAAATTTGAAGAATTCTTAGAAACTAAAAAGTTGAAGAACTTAAGCCATAATTAAAATAATGAAAGTTGAGTTGATTAGTTAAACAACTTTCAGCTCCATTCCTTTTCGGGGACGAAAAGATTTTAAGTGGAGGAGAGTGTAACAACCCGGAAAATTTGAACCAATTTAAAATTTTTATTTTGGTAATTTTAATGAATTTTGAATATTTAAAACGAATTATTTTAAATAATAACAACGAGAAATTTATTTTGAATAGAATTAGAACATATATATTTATAGGAATCAAAGTTAGAATATAAATATTTATTTTAATTATAAAAAGGAATTGGAAATGGCGCGGTAGTTCGATAATTTGATTTCAAATTTCAAATGAATGTAAATTCAAAGTAAACCGTATTTTAACGAAACCAAAAATATTAGAATCCATTAGAAAATATTTTTCCAACGTATCCGAAAAATTGAAATTTCATAGCGGGAAAAAAAGTTATGCCCAGTTGAAAATTCAGGATAGTTGCTATGGAAATATAGCCCTTGAAAATAGCCATTTTGCAAACGACCTCCATTTTCGACGAAACTACTTTTATTGGATCTGGGATGTCAAATTATTGCTAGATTTCAAAATTCATATTTTTTGGGATCAATATGTGAGCGTGGCAAAGAAAAACGTGTTTTGACAGTTTAAGTCAATTTGGATCGACCAGAAAATGGCCATTTTTCAAATGGTCTCCAAATTTGATGAAATTAGTTTTTTTAGGACCGTATCATCAATACAAAGCTAGAAATAATTTTTCGGGAATTTTTAGAGTTAGTATGTGACCCCGGTAAATTGAAACGTACGTTTAAAATTAAATATAATGATTTAAATGTTGATTTAAGCGAAAACTAATCGTAACATCCGAATTGGATTATGAAACATATCCCATTGTGTTCGGAATGGGGGTAATTAGCTAGGAGCGACAATCGTTAGTTCACGTTTGGAGGTCGAATGAAAAGTCAACTTCTTGGAAAATAATAAAATATAAAACTATATAAATATCCTAACCCTTAATCCCCTTTTTCACTTCATCCCCCCTTTTCAAAATTAGAAACCGCGATGTTCCTCCCACCCCCCCTCTGATCGAGTGCCGTCGTCGGTCCTCCCACGCCATCACCTCGCGCCGCCGACCATCGAGACCCCCTCCCTCTCCTTTCCTCCTCCGACCGCCACCAATACCCCTTCCTCCATGGAAACCCCAAACCCAATAAAATACCCGCATCCCTCCCCTTTCAAAGCCACCACCACAACCTTTGGCCCCCCTTCTGACGCAGCGCACCCTCCCTGCTACAGCCGCCAACTCCAGCTTCCAACCCCTAAAACCGATGAACAGTAAGTTTTTTTATTATTATTTATTTACTTACATCCATTTTATTTCTAGTTTTAACGTATATAAAAAGCGTATAAGAATTTGATTTATATGTATATATAAAAAAAGCGAATGAAAATTTGATTTTTCTAGATGGAAAGTACACGATTTTCTATGTGAAAAGATATGATTTTTTTATACATAAAAATGGGATTTTTATGTATGTAAAAATGTAATTTATATATATATATATAGAAGTGAAATAAAACTACGATTTATATATATATATAGCATTGTAAAAATATAACCTTTCCTATATATATAGCGTTGTAAAAATATAATCTTTTCTATACATATATCATAGAAATAAAAATATGATTTTTATCTATGTAAGATAATAAAAATATGATTTATATATATATTTCTTTGAAATGAAAATGTATATCGAGGATATGGAATATTCAATTTCAACTAGAAATTGAATATGAAGTTGAAATCGTTTTGATAATGAATTTAAAGCGATTTATAAAATACATTTTAAATGGAAATCGACGAAATATATATTATATATATATTTTATATATATTATATAATGGCCTAAATAGAACGCGTCGCGTTGCGGCAGTTCGCGAATTTCGACCATTGACTTCGAATGGATATTACGGGAGATCCGACCGTTGGATTCTCCTAAAACCGGAACTGTTGGGTTCGTATCGAAAAGAGATATCTAAGAATATTAGAGATTTGAAATCTAATGGTTGGATTTGGTATTATGTCCAAATCAAATTTTGAAAAGGTCATCGTAAGTGCAGTTCGATGGCCGTTAATGGAAATCGACTGTACGAGCCTCGATAAAATTATTAAAAATATTAATAATTTGTGTAAAATCATAAGAAATGATTTGGAAAGAATTAGTGTGAAAAATTCCATATTTGAAAAGATAAAAAATAGTTTTTATCTAATTGAACTAGTGTTGAACTAGAATTATAATCCAATTATTTTTAAAATAAATAAATTGGATTTGAAATGGTTTTAAAAATAACCAGAATTCCCAATATATAAAATGGAAATGGATTTGAATCGAAATTGTCTTCGGAATATTTCGATGTTGGTTTTTGTGATTATACAGATATTATTATGGAAATTTGAAAGATATATTTATATCGTTATTTCCAATACAATATTTGTTGGTTGTGGTATTTGATATTGAATATAAGCCGATATATTTTCTATTCAGAGCGTTGTATTTAATACCAAATGGGATTTTAGGTTGTTGTGAATGGTGTCTTCAGTAACACTATTTTTGAACCACATGTGAAGAGAATAAATCTTTTAATTAGGATTGTTAGAGTTTCCAATTATATTTAATAATTGGAATAAAATGGAATGTGAATTGGGTTTATCGTGAACTGTGTTTTTAACGACATTCGTTCTTTAACCCGATTTACAGTGAAATTTGATTTGGAATTTATAAATCATTTTTTAAGATTTAAAGGAGATTTTCCAAAGTTTCCCAATTTAACATACTAAATTGGAATTGAATGGAATTCGATTTGGTAATAATCGAAGTAAGCTTCTGTAAAGGAAGACGGTTAATATATATAGAATTTAAAAGGCCTTGTCGTTATTCCATTTATGTTAACGGTTGGATATGGAAGTTTATATCGATTTGTTTTCCATGAAGATTCCATTGTTAATGGAATGTGATTTTGCGTTATCATGAATGGTATCTTTAATAATATTGTTCTTAGACCCAAAGGAGTTAAGAAAATCAGAAACTAACTAGGGATTAGTTAAGTTGAATAGTTTCTTGGGTATTGATCTGATGTTGGTTTTGGCTTTCGGGGTTAATACTTAGGGAATTGTTCACTTGCTAATTTACGATTAAAGGCTGGTGGAATGGAATGTGATTTTGGGTTTATAGTGAGCTGTGTATTAAATGACATTGGTTTTTTTAACCCAGTTAAAGACAGAATATGATTTCCCAAGTTAAACAATCATTAATATTGATTTTTGGGAAGATTAAAACGAAGTGGAGTTTTAATGAATCTTTAGTTAGATTGAAACGATCGAGAATGGAGTATCACTAGTTTTACTCTAGGCGATAGTTAAATCTTTAATTAGACTTGAACGAAAAATGGTAATTGAATTTACCGATAACACCGTTTGTTAGATATGAAGTATTACCAGTTTTGCTTCATGGAATGAACAGGTTGAGATTGGGGAATTAAGCAAATGATTACTTCAGTAAGGTTCGTTAATCCTGACTAGTTTGGATAAACCATAATTTGGTTTGAATTGATATCCAAAGGAAGATTAAAGATTAAATTTAAAGAATTTATCTTTGATAAAATTAATGGGAACCTTTCCTAAAGGATATGAATATTTAAATGAAGATATATTCTGGATTGGAATGAGGCGTATGTTGTGTTTTTATAGCACTTGTTTATTATATACACGAGTTATTCAGAAAGAATGGGTTCATCCCATTCTGAATAACCGATTCGACGTTGTGTCGAGGATGAAGACGATGGTTGAAGATCGGAGGTGTTCACATCGTTTGGATGATTACTGATGTCTTGATTGAGTTGTACACCCAAGACAAGGTAATAAGTGGTGATCGACCTGACGTACTTGGAGATCGACCGGATATGCGAGGGCCTTTCTCCTGTATTGGACATATGGGATGAGAATAAGGTGTCTTTGGTTTCGTTCAGACCCAGAACGAACTTGTAAATTGATGTTTGTCTGACATCGGATTTCATTCTGTGTGATTGATAGACATCGGTTGCATAGCGTGAATTGCCTGTGTGGCATGCTGAGATGCAAATGATCAAGGCTTATGCTGAAAAGCAGAGTCTTGTAGTTGATGATCAAAGCACGACTTTGATATAGCATAGCTTTGTGTAGCGTGTATTCGCGAGCCTCACATCCCGGTGTGAACTAGAAATGGGAGAGGACTTCAGGGAGGACATGCGTTTCCTTCTAGTAGGAGTGGTGTCAGCGTTTTACTATCCCTGACATTTTACTTATGTGGATGATGGATTGCGAGGCGCCTCGGTTATATCGGTCATTCCGGGGCCAGTAGTTTGGTCAAGATATGATCAGTTGACGCCCCATAGGGCGAGGAAACGCAGTGTTCAGGCATTTTAATCCACATCGAGTGGACCGGCACTGACGATCCAAAAGTCACTCGAGCTCTAACCTGAGACATGGGCTAGAGCGTCTCGAAGCGGGAAGGATGATCCCTTGCCTTAGGTCACAGATGGAAATCCAACTTCCAATAAGTGACATTTGCGGTTTTGATTGTAGACCCTAGTATTGGCGACATGATATATGGTACCCATGCCGTCTAGGATTGATACATTTATATTTGAAGTTGTTTTATACACTATGCACTTATCACAGTATCAAATGATTTGTTTTATACATACCAAGCATGTTTGGCTATTATAAGGTAAAACCCTATTCCCCTGCTTGTGTTGCATTGTGTGATAGGACCTAGGTCTTATAATAGCTTCATTTTTCCAAAAAGCATTGCGGTGTTTTGTTATATGCACTGGTATTCTTCAGAGGAAACCCGTTCCGTGTTATATGGTGTGGCCCCTTAATATATCTGATTTAAAGTAAAGTTTTAAATAACTGTTTTAGTTCTCACACCAGTCACATGACCGACGTGGAGTTTATTGTTTTAACCTAAACTCTGGGTACCATTATTTCCACATGGGCAGCTTGTAATTTTGGTTTTGCAGATTTATATTCATAGGATCCTGGTTTACAGATGGAATGATATTCGAAAAGCTCTGTATCCGTATATCCCTTTCGGTTGTGTTTTGTATTATTTTCCGCTACATTGTAATTTGTAAAACTATGATATTTAGTAAATGTGTAATATTTATTCATACTCTATATATTCTTGTATTCTAATGAAATTGTTGTAATAAGCAATGAAATGTTCTTCTGTTTGTGTTCTGATGTGTGTTGTTCCCAATTCAATCCGGGCTTTCCTTCATGGGGAAATTCAGGTCGCTTCACGGTTCTTGCTGGTAATTAAACCAACTTAAACCGTTCATAAAGACGGATTGTTATGGGTATTAACATATTTGCACAAAAATATCAAAAATTTTAATTTCATTACAAAATATTACATCAGAGTTACCAGGAACATCAGAGTATAGAATAAGCTCAGCAGAAATAAACTCTTCAGCGGACTAAGGAAATCCAAAATATAACGCTATCTCCAAACCTGAATCCAACTCTTGAAAGCTAAACCTGCAAACTAAACTACTGACTGCCTGTGCAAAATTATGGGTACCAGGAGTTTAGGTGTGGGAACAATAAACTCAAGGTCAGTCGTAGGACTGGTGTGAGAACTCAAAACAGCTTAGGATTCAGTTTAAAGTTGGGTAATTCAACGGACTATGCCGCTAATGTGGATCGGGTTTACTCCATATGAATTTCCGTGCATAGAAATTCGCTACGACTTTTGAAAAATGAAACTACCATAAGGTCTCGTGGCACACACACAATGCAAACGCATACATGGGCGAGATTTCTTCTTATGATAGTAAAAAATGCTTGATACGTGAAAATGCTCTTTCAATACTACAATATGGTGTGAAAAATCCTTTCGAAAGTAAATGTTTCAATCTTAGCCAGCATAGGTACCATATATTGTAACAACCCAGAAAATCAGAACCAATTTAAATTTTTTATTTTATCAATTTCAATGAATTTTGAATTTTTAAAATGATTTATTTAAATAATAATGACTAAAAATTTATTTTAATCGAAATTGAAACATATAAATTTATTATAATTATATAAGGAGCCCGAAATGGCACGGTAATTTGAAAATTTGATTTCTAATTTCAATTGATTATACATAATTCATTATAAGTCAGAATTGGACGAAACCAGAAATATTTGAATCAGTTTAATTATATCTTTCAAATGAATGAAAGAAACTAGGATTTCATAATATAAATTGAAATTTATGCACAGTTTAAAATTTAGAATAGTCGCTATGGAATTTGTATATATTTTAATATAATATATAGCCATTAAAAATAGCCATTTTGCAAACAACCTTCATTTTTGAAAAAACCACTTTTGTTGGATCCGGAATGTCAAATTATTGCTAAATTCCAATTTTCATAATTTTTGGAATCAATATGTGAGCGCGGCGAAAGAAAATGTGTTTTGTCAGTTTCAGTCAAGTTAAATCAACAAGAAAATGACCATTTTTCAAACGGTCTCCTAATTCGACAAAATTAATTTAGTTAGGACCGTATCGTCAAAACAAAGGTAGATATAGTTTTTCTGTAATTTTTGGAGTTAGTGTGTGGCCCCGGTAAATTAAAATATAAGTTTAAATTCACAGTATATTGATTTATATTTTAATTTTGGTAAAAACCTATCGAAACGTACAAATTGGCATACAAAACATATCCCATCGGAATGGGGGTATTACACTTAGGACAATAGTCGCTGGGTTCAATTTGGATATCGTATCAATTAGCAGCTATTTTTGGAATTAAAATAAAATAAATAATTTATTATAAATAGCCGGGCCAATCACAAAATTCCAAAACCCTAGTCCTAAATCTTTACAGCGCAGCCGCCATCTCCTATTGAACGAATAGAATTATTCGATCGTTCTCCCACATTTTCATGAAATCAAATCAGTGATTTAACGAACTTCCACAGCAAAATTCAACATATTGGCGAGGACTTCGATTTCAATGGTGATGATCTCCCCTTTCGATCTCTAGCGATCAAAATTCTTCCTCGAAGTCGGTTCAGTTGCATGGATTTTGAGGGCACCTGAGGGCACCAAGTTGGCGGCGATGCCTGTCAGAGGGCAGCGACGCAAGGAGCTTTCGGAGGGCGTTGGCTGATCGATGCCAGGACGGTCGTGGCAAGGTACAGTGGCGGTTTCCTTTATCGAGGATTGGGTTATCGGTTACAGGAGAGAAACGATTGAAGATGAGGTATTAAGGGTGGGTTTGCTCAATTAAGTAATTATCCATTTTAATTATATTAGTTAATTTAATCTTGTATACTAAGCAGTAATAAATTTTGAAAATAAAAATAACAATGTTTTTAACATATAAATACCATATCACTAAAATGTGATTTTTTAATATATATATTTGATTTAAAAATGTAAATTTTAAACGAAATAACTTTGTTTTAAAAATATTGTTTTATAAAAAAGATTTGATTTAAAATTGTATTACCATTTTTTAAATGAAATAGCTTTAGTATAAAATTGTGATTTTTACGTACATAGTTTTGAAATAATAATATGATTATTAATAAATATATCATTGTGTTAAAAAATATGATTTTTATATAATATACTATAGAAATAAAAATGTGATTTTTAATTTATATAACAATGGTATAAAAATATGATATATATAGCGTAAATAAAAATATGATTTATATCTGTAGCATAAATAAAAATATTATTTTTAATGTGTATAACATTGTATAAAAATGTGATATATATATATCCTAATAAAAATATGATTTTAAAAATATGATTTTATTATATATAACATTGTATAAAAATATGATTTTTATATAACTAACATTGTAATAAAAATTCTCTTTTTATATGTACAACTTTGAAATAAAAATATGATTTTTGTGCATATGTCATTGAAATAAAAATATGATTTTTATTATATGAAGAACATTATAAAGATCGGATTTTTATATATAATAGAATCGAATAAAAAGGTGATTTTTATGTAAATAGAATAACAATAAAAATGTGATTTTTATCTATGTAGCATTGAAATAAAAATGTGATTTTTAATATAAAATCGTGTGAAACAGATTGCGATGAAACTGACTGGAAGCAGAGTGGAATCCAAATCGTCCAATAAAGAATGGAGGAGTGGAAACCAAATGTGAGAACTCTTTCTCACTCAATTCATTTTCCAGTAAAATATATACAAGGATGCAGACGGTGCTTAGCAGCACCCGACAATATTTATTGTACAAACCATGACTGTTTATTTGGACTGTATTGTGTGTTGTTTGTGATGTTGAAATGATTAACATATTAAAAAATAGTGTTAACATTAATGTGGTAGTTGAAGTAAAATTATATATATCTATTTATAATTTTAAACAATGAAAATTTGTCTAACTAAAAAAATAGTTCATACCAAATTAGAATTGGTTAAATTTGTTAACCAATAATTTACTTAAATTCACTGTTGTTGTTTGAAAACCACACATGGGTATGGGGATGATAATTTATTCACATCTCCCCTGAATTTAATTATATGTCAATCGATGGGTTGACAGGCTGTGATGAGCATTATTTATCTATTTTAATGCTCACACAGTTGTAAATTTCACTCTATATGTGAATGGACTGTTTAATGATTATTTATCATTATTGTTGAATATATCCAATGTATGAAATCCATATAATTGAAATTATATGGTAATTGATTGAGTCGCAATCCGATTCAGAAATAAAGAATATTTTTAGATAAAGAATATTTTAAAATAAGAAATATTTTAAAATAAAGAATATTTTAAAATAATGAATATTTTAAAATAATTTTCAGTAAAGAATAAAATTATGATTTTGAATGGATACAAAAATATTGAGATATGAAGCCGTGTTAAGTAGTTAAACGCCATTTTAACCCGAACGGGTGTATTGATCTATTTATTCATTTTATAATGAATATAAAAAAGAAGTGATTTCAAATTTTAATATTTTGAAAATATTATCATTTTAATTTGAAAAGGAAACAGAATATTCAATTTTGATTTAAATTCTGAAAATGAAGTTGGAATCGTTTTAAAATGAATATATAAACGATTTATAAAATATGTTTTAAATGAAAATCGATGAAATATATATAATTTATATATTATATATATTTAGTGGCGTGAATAGAACGCGCCGCGCAACGACCATTTGCGAATTTCGAACATTAACTTCAAATTGATGTAACGGGAGATCCGACCGTCGGATTCTCCTAAAACCGGAACCGTTGGGTTCGTATCAAAAACAGCTTTCCAATGAATATAAGAAATTTGAAATCTAATGGTTGGATTTGGAATTACGTCCAAATGAAATTTGAAAAAGGTCGCTATGGGTGTAGTTCGGTGGCTGTTATTGGAAACCGACTGTACAGGCCTTGATAAAATAATTAAAAAATGTGGAAAAATTATGTAAAATTATAGTTAATAATTTGGAAAGATTTTTGATGAAAAATTCTAAGTTTGAAAAGACAAAAATATATTTTTATCAAAATGAACTAGTTATTAACTAGAATAATAATCCAATGTTTTTAAATAAATAAAAAAATTGGATTTGTAAATGGTTTTAACATAACCAGAATTTTCCAAAGCATGAATTGGAATGGAAACTATCTTCGGAATATTTCGATATTGGATTCCGTTACTATACGGATGTTGTGAGGAATTTGGAAGATATATATATTTATCGTTATTCCCAATGCGATATTTGTTGGTTTCAGAATTTGATATTGAATATAAGCCAATATAACATTCAGAACCTTATATTTAATACCGAATTAGAATTTGGGTTTGTCATGAACGGTGTCTTTAATAACACGGTTCTAAAACACAATGGAGAAAGGAATAAATCTTTTAATTAAGAATTAGTGAAGTTTTTCAATTAATTAATATTTAATTGGAATTGAATAAAAGATTTGTATTTTGGGTTTGTCATGGATAGGATCTTAAATAACACTATTCTTAAACCCCGTATGAAAAGGATAAATCCTTTAATTAAGATTATTAGAGTCTCCAATTATATTTAGTAATTGGAATAAAATGAAATGCGAATTGGGTTTATTGTGAACTGTGTTTTTAACGACATTCGTTCTTTAACCCAATTTACAATGAAAATATAATATGGAAATTATAAATCTTTTATTAAGATTTGAATAGAAATTTTCCAAAGTAAAGTTTTCCAATTTAATATATTAAATTGGAATTGAATAGAAATCGATTGGGTAATAATCGAGATGAGCTTCTGTGGATGAAGACCGCTACTATTTATCGAATTTAAAAGGCCTTGCCACTATTCCATTTGTATTATTGGTCTGATACGCGAATTAATATCGATTATATACTATTGTGATTTCCATGTAGATACCATTTCGATGGAAGACAATTTTGGGTTTATCATGAATAATGTTTTAAATAACATTTGTTCTTTAACCCAGTTAAAGACAGGATTTACTTCCTAAACTTGAATAATCATTAAATAATAATTTTTGAGATTAAAACTGAATTAGAGTTTTAATAAGTCATTAATTAGATTAGAATGAGATAATTAAATATATCGAATTCATGAAATGATCGAGAATGGAGTATCACCAGTTTACTCCAGGCGATAGTTAAATCTTTAATTAGATTTGAACGTAAAAGGGTAATTAACTTTACCCAGAGCAAGGTGGGTGTTAGATATGAAGTGCTACCAGTTTTGCTCCATGGGGTGAATAGGTTGGGATTGGAAAATAATAAATGATTATTGCGGTAAGGTACGATAATCCCGACTATTTAATAAAATCTTCTGAAATTGATATCCAAAGGAAGATTAAAGAATAAATTTAAAATAATTTAGCTTTGATAAAATTAATGGGAACCTTTACCTAATAATGTGATTAATTTATTAAAAGAATATTCTGAATTGGAATGAGGCGTATGATGTGTTTTTATAGCATTTGATGATTGATTATAAAATACATGAGTTATTCGGAAAGACCGGGTTTAACCCATTCTGAATAATTGATATGACGATCAAAAGTCGACGATGGAGATGGTGGTTGAAGATCGGAGTTCTTCACATCATTGGATGATTACTGATGTCTTGATTGGGCTATACACCCAAGACAAGGTAATAAGTGGTGATCGTCCAAACGTACTTGGAGATCGACGGATATGCGAGGGCCTCTCTCCCGTACTGGACATATGGGACGAGGAATAAGGTGCCTCCGGTTTTGTTCAGACCTAGAACATACTTGTAAATGGATGTGTGTCTGACATTGCATTTCATTTTGTATAAATTAGTTTCTAATAAGTATATATCTGTTTGGTGGCAGAGAATTCATTCTCTTGCTTGACACCCTTCTATGAGATGTACTAGCTTAGAGGTTATATATTTATAGACATCAGTTGTATGACGTGAATTGTCAGTGTGGCATGCCAAGATGTAAATGATCAAGGCTTTTGTTGAAAATCAGAGTCTTGTGGATGATGATCGAAGCACAACTTTAGATAGCATAGCTTTGTGCATAGCGATACTTCATGAGCTTCACACCCCGGTATGAACCAGAAATAGGAGAGGACTACAAGGAGAACATGCGTTTCTTTCTAGCAAGGAGTGGTGTCGTGGTATAGAGCCCAGAAATTTTACTTATGTGGATGATTGAATGAGGCGCCTCGGATTTGAGTCCCTAGTGGCTCTTGATTTATGCCCCATAGGGCAGGGAAACGTATTGTTCAACAATTATTAATCCACAAACATAAGAGTGGACCGGCCCTGAAGATCCAAGGTGCAGTTGCGGCTGATCCTGAGGCTCGGGCTAGAGAGTCTCGAATTTGGTAAGGACGATCCCTTGCCTTGGTTCTTGATGGAAATCCAGATTCCAATACGACATCATGCGGTTTTGATTGTAGAACTAGTATGGAGACATAGTATGTAGTACTTATGCCGTCTATGATTGATATATTTATATTTGAAATTGTTTTTAAACACTATGTACATATAATATCAAAATAATTTGTTTTAAACATACCAAGCATGTTTGGCTATTATAAGGGAAAACCCTATCCTCCGGCTTGCGTTGAATTGTGTGATGGGACCTAAGTCTTATAATAGCTTCATTTGTCGAAAAAGCATTGCATTGTTTTATTTTATCCTAAGATTCATGTGGAGTAAACCCGTTTTGTGTTATACGGCATGGTCCCATGATTTTCCCTAAATTTTAAAGTAAAGAAGTTAATAACTGTTTAGTTCTCACACCAGTCCATGACTAACCTGAAGTTTATTGTTTTAACCTAAACTCTGGGTGCCACTATTTTCCACACGGGCAGCTAATAGTTTTGGTTTTGCAGATATTATATTCAGAGGATCCTGGTTTATAGCTGAAGCGATATACGGAAAGCTCTGTATCCTTGTATTTCTTTCAGTTGTATTTTGTTTTATTTTTCCGCTGCTATTCAAATGTAATTTAAATCTCTAATACTTTTCTGATGTATATTATTTATTCATACTCTGTTATGTTCTTGTACTCTGATGTAAATTTTTGTAATAACAATGAAGTGTTCTTTTGTTTGTGTTCTGATTTGTCGTGTTCTCAACTCAATCTGAGCTTTCCCGTAAGGGCGAGTTTGGGTCGTTTCATATATTATACTGACGTATGGTATGCAAACAAAATCGTACGGGCTCATAGTGGAGATTGCGTTTCCAGCAATGACAAGGCAAAGAAACTTCCTTAGGAACCAAATTTTGAACACCTATAGAGGGATGTCCGAGGATCAACAGTGATGCTCCTCATGCTAACACAAGGCCGGGTTACACCTTAATTGGGTAACTTAGAGTACGCCCGAGTATGTCATCTCCCGGTCGTTACCGACCTTTCCGAGCGCACGCCAAAAACAACCACAAAAGTAGATGCTTTTACAACATATGTCAATATCTGGGCTCCATACCATAGTACACCTTTTATTTAGAAGGAGATAACACCCCATAATCCTGCTACATTTCTTCCTGTTTTGGCCATCTACAGGGAGTGAGGCTTTCAGAGGTCACGATATACACAAAGCTACGCTTTAAATAAGCCATGCTTTGATCATCCGTAGCTCACCACATAACTTAAGTATTCCACATTGTCCATTCACAACGCATCACTGATTTCCATCAATATATAACCTCTAAACTCATACGTCTTAGAGAAGGGTGTTAAGCAAGAGAATAAATTCTCCGCCACCAAGCAGATATATATTTAACAGAGACCAGTGTTACGCAGTCAATTACAATGTCAGACACACAATCCATATATGCCCATTCTTGGTCTGAACGAAACATCAATCAGGAAATCTATAAATATATTCAAACCTCATGCCACTTATAACCTCATATAGGGGGATCAGCCCAACCAAGACATCAACAATCAATTCAAAGAATCCCGATCTTCATTCGTCATTTTCCAAGTCTTGAATTGCTCCATAACGTCGTATTATTACTTGGAATGGTTTTCGAACATATATTCGATCCCGTTCTTTCGAAGTAATAAGTGTACTTTTAAAACAATAGTTATGATTTACACAGGCTTTTCAATCCAAATCTCCTTCTAAATCGTTATCAATTCATTAACAATTCAAGATTGGAATTTCTTTAAATTTCATAAATCTGATTATTATCTTAACTCTTTGAAATATACATCTTTGATCCTTATATTTCAAAACATAATTCTTCGTTCCCTTTTCTTAGGTCTTCCAAATTACCCATCTTTATTCGGACTGAAATTTCATTTATGATAGTCCAAAACAATTGATATTCAAACATAAGTTTAAATAGAGTTTAGTCGACTTATATTTGACATCAATTCACAACTCAGGCAACACTTATCAGAATCTAGATATGAGTATATTTTATTATTTCTGATAATATTTGTCCGCTCCTGGAATTCCATATCGAATAACTGAAGACTAACTCTATCCAAGACTCCTTTCCTTTTTAATTCAAACCTCCCATCTCTTATTCAAAATTCTAGATACATTTCATACCATATAATTTAAAATCTTTTCAAAATATTTGACAAATCCCTTTCTCATAATTAAACAATAGTTATGGTTAAAAATATTTAAATTCCAAACATTTTCAAAGAAATAGTTTAATAACGTTAAAAGCGTTGCTAAAAGTGCTGTGAAATGGTTATTTAACCAAATCGATCCAGAGTCATTCAAAATTCATATATTCTAACTTAAATCACTTTAAAATAATAAAATATGATTTATCATATTTTTATGGATTTTTAAATAATTTCTATAAGCTCATTTTATTCAATTTTCCATTACAGTCGTCGAACTGCGTGTATAGCGACCTTTTCAAAATTTGGTTTGAATATAACTTGAAAACCATACGTTGGAATCTGAAAATTCCTTTTCTATTTAAAAGCTGTTATCATTTGAAATTCGATGTTTCTTATTTCAAGTTAAACCGATTTTAAACAATCAAGTTCTAACCTTTGAAAATAAAAATCGATATTTACGAACTGTCGCAAGACACCGCATTATATAACGATTTAAATATAAATCATTCAAATCCTTTTGAATTTATATTTTCAATTCATCCGAATAAACAGTTTCAAATTATATTTCAAATTAGATTCGTATTAACCATCCCGTTTGTCAGATCAGTTAGGGATAACCAGGGAGAGCATGAAACTATATTTCCAAACCCAAGCCTAGACACTATTTTCTCTGTCATCCTAGAACATTCTGGTATATATATTTCGAAACATTGTTAATATATAAATTCATATTCAAATTTTCAAAATCTCATTTTGAAGAAACTGAACTTGATAATATTTAAAAATCAATCTTTATTTATATGGAAGGAGAATAAAATCGATCACCTGTATAATTCCACAACTACAGTGTGTGTGTGTGAATTCATAATAAATCAACAATACAACTCAGATGAACATGAATTACAAAGAACAAACAATTTAGCTGTGCACAAGCATTACAGTCAATAACGCTTATCGGTGTTTAGTGTGCTATCTACACATCCATTCGAACAATAACATCCATATCCAACAAAATATAACTTATCACAGCTAATTATAATTATTCAACCACTATCAATTTAAATAAATTTTGTAGTTCTCACTATAATAGCTCCAAAATCTTCATTACTAGGACGAACAAGTCAACGAACACTGCTATAGTCACTCATATTGCTTTCAATTCACTTCCATTAGTAGCTAGGGATTTTTCTGCTAATTATTATGTATTGAAATTATATAAATAATGACGTTCATTATAAATTATTATATATACATATATATAAGGACATTTATTTTTATTTTTATTATAATTTTATACTTAACAAATATTACCATTTTATATCAATGTGTTCTATTTTTTGACACGATTCTAACGCCTCCGATGGCAAGTTAAACAGACTAGAAATGAACGAGATACAAGTGTTTAAAGTTCTAAACTAAATCGAACTAAAAATAGATAAAATAAATAAAACATGCCCAAAGCCCAAAGCCCAAAGCCCAAAGCCTATTCACCAAAACCGGCCCGCGTGATCTCCTTCTTTCGCTCCACCTATTCTTCCACACACTACAGGGATGAACCCATTTACAGTGCACGACGTACATATGCACACGCCAACCATTCCACCATTCTTTGATCTGAGACCACCAAAAAGTTTCTCTCCACTTCCTCGTCCCACTGCACACCTTCACCATCCCTCCGGCACTCCAATAAAAAATGCGATCCTCACGTCAATTATAGGAACCGAACATTATTGCGTGAACCATCATGATGTCGCACCCTTCAATTATCCACTGAAATCCGCCAAACTTTGCTAAATCGAAGCCTAATCCATCCTCATCTCAATGCCATTTACCGATTCTTCGATCGTTTCTTCCACCATCTACAAACTCAAAACCTTATTCCAACCAACTCAAATCATCAACGCGGAATTGCTCCAAAATCACAGGAAAATTACTACATGTTCTGCTGATCGTAACGGCGCAGATGACGTGATCTAATTCTTCTCGGATTGAGAGATTTTATTTTTTGAAGTTCTCTTCACATATTTTCATCTTACCGTAAAACTGAGATTTCTCTCTCGATAATCGACGAAAACTTGATCCATCAATTTCTAAAAATCGTAAACGATGATCTGGACAATATTTGCGCAGATCATTTCAGCTAAAAATGAATGGATTGAGTGGTGTGGCGTGACGATCGGGAATCTCGCTCGATCCGAATTAGTCGCTAAACCGATCTGGACCGTTCGAAACGCCCTATCGTTTTGAGAACAGGACAAATCAGAACGCATACAAAAGAACGTTTCATTGTATATTACAACAATGCATCAGATTACAAGAATATACAGAGTATAAACAAATAAATATTACACAGAAATATCAGAGATTTAAATTGCATTTAAATACATAGCAGCGGAAAATAATACAATACACAACTAGAAGGGGATATACGGATACAAAACTTTCCGGATATCGTTCCAGCTGTAAACCAGGATCCTGTGAATATAAATCTGCAAAACCAAAACTACTAGCTGCCCGTGTTAAAATAGGGGCACCCAGAGTTTAGGTTAAAACAATAAACTCCAGGTCAGTCATGGGACTGGTGTGAGAACTAAAACAGTTATTAATCTTTATTTTAAAGTTAGATAAATCAAGGGACCACGCCGCATAACACGGAACGGGTTTCCTCCCAAGAATACCAGTGCCTAAAACAAACAGCACAATGCTAAATAAAGAAAAATGAAGCTGTTATAAGACCCAGGTCCTATCACACAATGCAACGCAAGCCGGGGGATAGGGTTTTCCCTTATAACAGCCAAAGAATGCTTGATACGTTTAAAACAAATCATTTGATACTATTATAAGTGCATAGTGTATAAAACAACTTCAAATCATAAGTATCAATCATAGGCGACATGAGCGTCCGATGCCACTATGTCGCCATATATAGGTTATACAATCAAAATCGCAAAGTCACGATTTGGAAATCAAGTTTCCATCTATGAACCGAGGCAAAAGATAGTCCTCAACCGATTCGAGACGCTCTAGCCCGCCCCTCAGGATCAGAGCTCGAGTGACCCTTGGATCGTCAGGGCCGGTCCACCGATGTGGATTAAAATGCCTGAACATGCGTTTCCCCACCCTTTGGGGTGTAAATGAGCCAACAAATGGCTCCATCGGACCTGGATCATCCGATCTAACCGAGGCGCCTCGCAACAGCAACAACCACATAGGTGAAAAGTATATAAATGTCAGGGCTGGTAGATCACTGACACCACCCTAGCTAGAAAGAAACGCATGCCCTCCCTGAGGTCCTCTCCCTTTTTTGGTTCACAACCGGGGTGCGAGGCTCGCGAATTCACGTTACACAAAGTTGTGCCACACAGGCTGTGCTTTGATCATCACCACAAGACTTTGCTTTTCAACAGAAGCCTTCATCATTTGCATCTTAGCATGCCACACAGGCAAACCACTCTATGCAACCGATATCAGTCACACAGAATGAAATTCAATGTCAGACACACAGTCCATTTACAAGTCCGTTCTGGATCTTAACGAAACCGGAGGCACTTTCCTCGCATATCCATCGATCTCCAAGCACATCTGGACGACCACCGATTGATCCCCTCATCTTGGGTGTACAGCCCAATCAGGATCATCAGTAATCACCCAAACGATGTGAAGACTTCCGGTCTTCAACCACCGTCTTCATCTTCGACTTATCGTCGTATCAGTTATTCAGAATGGGATAAACCCGGTCTTTCCGAATAACTCGCGTATATTTTAAATAAGTGTTACACAAACACAACATACGCCTCATTCTAATTCATCAGTCACTAACCGTAAATTAATCAAGAGAATAATTTCCTAAATATTAACCCCGAAGGCCGAGACCAACATCAGATCAATATCCAGAAAACCATTCTGCTTGGCTAACCGACAGTTAGTTTCTAAATTTCACATTCATAGGGAAAGGTTCCCATTAATTTTATCCAAGATAAATTCCTCAAATTTATTCTTTAATCTATTTTTGAATATCAATTCGAACTAGTCGGGATTAACGAACTTTACCGGAGTAATCATTTGTTTTAATTTCCCAATCCCAACCTATTCATCCCATGAAGTAAAACTGGTAATACTTCATATCTAACACCACGGTGTTATCGGTAAATTCAATTACCATTTCACGTTCAAATCTAATTAAAGATTTAACTATCGCCTGGAGCAAAACTAGTGATACTCCATTCTCGATCATTTCAATCTAATTAAAGGTTCATTAAAACTCCACTTAGTTTTAATCTTTAACGAGGTTAAAAAATCAGTGTCATTTAAAACACGATTCACGATAAACCCAAAATCACATCACATTAATTATCGGGTTAAAGAACAAGTGTATTTAAAACACTGTTCACGATAAACCCAAAAATCAATATCAATTCAATTAAATATTATTTAATTGGTACACTTCATTAAATCTAAATAAAAAGATTCAATCTTTTTCTCAACTGGATTCAAGAACAGTGTTAATGAAGACACCATTCACGACAAACCCAAATCACATTTGATATTAAATACAAGGCTCTGAATAGAAAATATCCCGGCTTTTCAATATCAAATTCTACGACCAACAAATATCGTATTGGAAATAACGATATATATATCTATATCTTTCAAATTTCCATAACAACATCTGTATAATCACGAAATCCAACATCGAAATATTCCGAAGACAATTTCAATTCAAATCCATTCCAATGCAATCATTGGAAATTCTGGTTATTTTCAAAACCATTTCAAATTCAATTTATTTATTTAAAATAAATAGAATTATAATTCTAGTTCAAAACTAGTTCATTTCGATAAAAATCTATTTTTATCTTTTCAAATATGGAGTTTTTCAGCCCAATCCTTTCTAAATCATTTCTTATGATTTTACACAAATTACTACTATTTTTAATAATTTTATCAAGGCCCGTACAGTCGATTTCCATCAACGGCCATCGAACTGTACTTGCAGCGACCCTTTTCAAATTTGATTTGGACATAATTCCAAATCCAACCGTTAGATTTCTAATTTCTCGCATTCATTAGAAAGCTCTTTTTGATATGAACCCAACGGTTCCGGTTTTAGGAGAATCCGACGGCCGGATCTCCCGCAATAGACATTCGAAGTCAATGGTCGAAATTTGCGAACTGCCGCGGCGCGGCGCGTTTTATTCAGGCCATTATATTATATATATAATATATATAATATACACTTCGTCGATTTTCTTTTCAAAACGATTTATAAATCGTTTTAAATTCATTTTCAAAACGGTTTCAACTTCATATTCAATTTCATATCAAAATCGAATATTCCAATTTAAATTCATTTTAAATTCATTTCAAATTGATTTAAATTCAAATTGATTTCTAATTCAATTTCAGTTCGTTTTCAATTCAATTCAATTTCAATTCGAATTCATTTCTATTCCATTTCAATACGAATTCATTTATATTCAATTTCAATTCGAATTCATTTATATTCAATTTCAATTCGAATTTATTTCTATTCAATTTCAATTCGAATTCATTTATATTCAATTTCTTTTCAAAATATCAGATTTTGAAATCACTTTCGATATTCACTAAAAAATGAATAAAATCGATATAAATATCGTTCACGTCAAAATGGCGTCAATCTAATCAATATGGCTTCATATATTCCTATTTTCAAATATTCTATTTCAAATATTTCTTTTTCAAATATTTCTATTTTAAAACTGCAATGAGGCCCAAACAATTACCATATAATGTTAATTATATGGATTTTCTACAACACATGTATATGTCAACAACGATGAATAATCAACCATCATCCAAAGTGCATTCTACACTGTATAAGCATCAAATATAAATATTCAACGCTTATAACAGCTTATCAATCAATCGATCGGCATACAAATAAACAATTGGGATTAGTGTACCTCAAATATCATCCCAATACCCGTGTGGGGTTTCAAACAATCAAACACAGATTTTATTTGTGCAGTTGGGCGATGTGTAAAATTTATCGTCCCAATCAATGTCCTTCAAATAGGTGTACATAAACAAACCGTCTGGTTTGTAAATGAATATTTATTTGTTCACATTCACGTTAAAAATTATATTTTTAACGATCAAACTATTTTATTTAACCTATGAATATTCTATTTGGTTCATTTATTAAATAAAATTTTATCTTTATTTTTCTAACTTATTTTTAGAAAATTTCGGCGGCATAACGGCACGATACTAGAAACGGGACGAGGCCTAGCCATATCCCCGGTCTAGTGAAGGCCCACGCCATTCACACATCAATCAAATCAATTCCATTTCACCAAACAATTCAATTCAAACCAAATAATCTAACCAACTACACAACTAAACACTTAAACAAACAAGTCATCCATGGTCTGTGGATGACGGGTGTCGGGTGCTACTAAACACCGTCTGCATCCTAGTATATATATATATATATATAACTAGAAAAAGAAATTGAAGAGTGAGAAGTTCTCACCGATAGCTATCCAATACCACGACTCTTCATTTAGAGAAATTTTCGCCGTTCTCGCCTTTCGTCACTTTCGTTGCCCGTATTCTCTACATATGTAAAAATCACATTTTTACTTCGCTATTCAATATATAAAAATCGAATTTTTACTTCGCTATTCAATATAGAAAAATCGAATTTTTACTTCGCTATTCAATATAGAAAAATCGAATTTTTACTTCGCTATTCAATAAATAAAAATCGAATTTTTGCTATGTTATTCAATATATAAAAATCGAATTTTTACTATTATTCAATATATAAAAATCGAATTTTTACTTTTCTATTCAATATATAAAAATCGAATTTTTACTACGCTATTCAATATATAAAAATCAAATTTTTACTTTGCTATTCAATATAGAAAAATCGAATTTTTACTTTGCTATTCAATATATAAAAATCCGATTTTTTACTTTGCTATTCAATATATAAAAATCGAATTTTTACTTTTCTATTCAATATAGAAAAATCGAATTTTTACTTTGCTATTCAATATATAAAAATCGAATTTTTACTTTGCTATTCAATATAGAAAAATCGAATTTTTACTTTGCTATTCAATATATAAAAATCCGATTTTTTACTTTGCTATTCAACATATAAAAATCGAATTTTTACTTTGCTGTTCAATATAGAAAAATTGAATTTTTACTTTGCTATTCAATATAGAAAAATTGAATTTTTACTATGTTATTCAATATATAAAAATTGAATTTTTACTTCGCTATTCAATATAGAAAAATCGAATTTTTACTACGCTTCGTTATAAAAATTATATTTTTAATACCGTTCTTTTCATAACTAATAAAAATCAAGACTTTAAACAAATAAAGATCTCGCCTTTAAATAAATAAAAATCGAATCTTTAATATCATAAAATTTTATTTTTTAACATTGAAGATTATACAAATTATAAAATAAAGTAAAAATCAAAGAAGCTCACTGTGGTTGGCCAAATTGGAAGGAGGGCGTTGCTGGGGGTTCGTCCAGGTGGTGGGTGGTGCGCCGTTGCCGGCGGCGGGCCCAGACAGGCGGTGGCGGTCTAATCTCTGATGGGGTTTGGGTGTGGGCTCGATTTTGTGGAGGAGGGATGTAGAAGAAGGCGGAGGGCGGCCGGAGTTGCTAGAGGAAGGGGCGGCGCACGGTGGAGCAGTCGACGATGGGGGGTGTTCGTGGGTAGGTTCGGTCTTCGAGAGGAGGAGATAGGCACGAGGCCGGGGGAAAGAGCGACGGTGCGGTGGAGGGTGGAGTGTCGGACGAAGATGATCGGCGGCGGGCTGAGGAGCTGGAGGGAAATCGCGTTTGAGGTTTTTTTTCCTTTTTTTGATCTGAAATGAATTGTCAGGGGATAGAGAATGGTGTTATATAGTATATATTTAATTATTTTAATTTCAAAAAGTAACTTTTATTTTCGAACTCGAAATCGAACCCACTGCCTGTCGTCCATAGCGTTTCACCCTCATTCCGAACACAATGGGATATGTATCGTACGCTGATTCGAACGTTTCGATCAGTTTCCGTTAAAACCAACATATAACTCTATATATTGAATTTGAACGTGCATTTCAATTTACTGGGGTCACACTCTAACTCTATAAATTGCAGAAAAATATTTTCTAGCTTCGTATTGACGATACGGTCATAACAAAACTAGTTTCGTCGAATTCTGAGACCATTTGAAAAATGGTCATTTTCCAGTCGATTAAATTCAACTGAAATGGGTCAAACGTGTTTTCCTTCGCAACGCTCACATATTGATTCGAAAAATTATGAAATTTGGAATCTAGCAATAACCTTACTTCACGGATCCAACAAAAGTGGTTACATCGAAATCCGAGGTCGTTTGCAAAATGTCTATTTTTAAGGGCCTGAATTCCATAGCAACTATTCAGAATTTTCAACTGGACATATCTTTTTATCCCCGCTATGAAATTTTGATTTTTCGGACTCTTGGAAAGATAGTCACAATTAGATCCCATTATTTTTGGTTTCACTAAAATCCGGTTTATTTTGCACCCGGTACATTCAATTGAAGTTTGAAATCGAATTATCGAACTACCGCGCCATTTTCAATTCCTTTTATAATTTAAAATAATTATTTATATTCTAACGACGAACTATATAAATATATTCGTTTGAATTCTATTCAAAATAAATTTCTCGTCGATATTATTTAAAATAATCTATTTTAAATATTCAAAATTCATTAAAATTGCCATAATAAAAAATTTAAACTGGCCCAAATTTTCGGGTTGTTACAATCTCCCCCACTTAAAATTTTTCGTCCCCGAAAAGGAACAAAGTCGAAAGTGGTTTGATCAATCAACTCTACGTTCGATCTCGCTTTCATTCTCCAACTTTTCAGTTTCTGAGAATTTCCCAAAATTTCAAAAATTTGGCTAACACCTTAAATTTTCGAAAAATTTCGCCATAACCTCCCCTGCACCGGGAGCCATGGGAAAATCCCGAAATTGCCATACAGGCCTTCTGATCTCAAAAAGAAAAAGAAAAAGCCAAGCGGCTAGCCAATAGGCTCATAAAATCATCATCACCCAAACAAAACAGTAAATTATGTAGTAAACATGTACCTATTTGTCGGGCAAACAAATTTTATTCTCTGCTCTAGCCTCCTTGCTATGACATGTTCAATGTAAGTACATGTATATGCAAGCAAATGCGAAATTTTTTCAATACAATTCAATATTTGATACAATTAGGCGTAATGGTTTAAAATTACCAAACAAATAAACAAACAACACAAACATCAATCAATTAGTGGATTAGTTTTTGAAATTCATAACTTTGATATATAGTCAAAAATCAGATTTTTGATGCCAAGTCACAACAATAGGCCCTATCTAATTTTGGTTCTCACACCAGTCAATAGGAAATATATAGAAATCTCACTTTCGTAACTCGAAGATAAATACTGGCGATGGTGCCCCGTCACCAGAATTATCCCCGGGCACTAGAGTGTAATTCTATATCTATCCAGTATATTAAAACTTCGAATACACGTTTGCAAGACATATATGCAAAATCTTTATATATCGGATTGTCCAAATCTATATAGAATAAATATTCAAATACGTATACAACGATTTAAATTTTTAAAACAAAAATGATTTTCACTTTAAAAATATACTCTTCACACTCGTTCTAGGATACTACAGATCCTATCTCTAACGAGTCATTCTCATTGGATATTACTAATCCAATATCTGATGAATTCTTTCGTATGGTTCTAATGTGTCTTGTTCTCTAAGCTTTGTAAACAAAAGCTCTGATACCAAATGTGACGATCGGGAATCTCGCTCGATCCGAATCAGTCGCTAAACCGATCTAGACCGTTCGAAACGCCCTATCGTTTTGAGAACAGGACAAATCAGAATGCATACAAAAGAACGTTTCATTGTATATTACAACAATGCATCAGATTACAAGAATATACAGAGTATAAACAAATAAATATTACATAGAAATATCAGAGATTTAAATTGCATTTAAATACATAGCTGCAGAAAATAATACAATACACAACTAGAAGGGGATATACGGATACAAAGCTTTCCGGATATCGTTCCAGCTGTAAACCAGGATCCTGTGAATATAAATCTGCAAAACCAAAACTACTATCTTCCCGTGTCAAAATAAGGGCACCCAGAGTTTAGGTTAAAACAATAAACTCCAGGTCAGTCATGGGACTGGTGTGAGAACTAAAACAGTTATTAATCTTTATTTTAAAGTTAGGTAAATCAAGGGACCACGCCGCATAACACGGAACGGGTTTCCTCCCAAGAATACCAGTGCCTAAAACAAACAGCGCAATGCTAAATAAAGAAAAATGAAGCTGTTATAAGACCCAGGTCCTATCACACAATGCAACGCAAGCCAGGGGATAGGGTTTTCCCTTATAACAGCCAAAGAATGCTTGATACGTTTAAAACAAATCATTTGATACTATTATAAGTGCATAGTGTATAAAACAACTTCAAATCATAAGTATCAATCATAGGCGACATGAGCGTCCCATGCCACTATGTCGCCATATATAGGTTATACAATCAAAATCGCAAAGTCACGATTTGGAAATTGGGTTTCCATCTATGAACCGAGGCAAAAGATAGTCCTCAACCGATTCGAGACGCTCTAGCCCGCCCCTCAGGATCAGAGCTCGAGTGACCCTTGGATCGTCAGGGCCGGTCCACCGATGTGGATTAAAATGACTGAACATGCGTTTCCCCACACTTTGGGGTGTAAATGAGCCAACAAATGGCTCCATCGGACCTGGATCGTCTGATCTAACCGAGGCGCCTCGCAACAGCAACAACCACATAGGTGAAAAGTATATAAATGTCAGGGCTGGTAGGTCACTGACACCACCCTAGCTAGAAAGAAACGCATGCCCTCCCCGAGGTCCTCCCCCATTTTTGGTTCACAACCGGGGTGCGAGGCTCGTGAATTCACGTTACACAAAGCTATGCCACACAGGCTGTACTTTGATCATCACCACAAGACTTTGCTTTTCAACAGAAGCCTTGATCATTTGCATCTTAGCATGCCACACAGGAAAACCACTCTATGCAACCGATATCAGTCACACAGAATGAAATTCAATGTCAGACACACAGTCCATTTACAAGTCCGTTCTGGATCTAAACGAAACCGGAGGCACTTTCCTCGCATATCCATCGATCTCCAAGCACATCTGGACGACCACCGATTGATCCCCTCATCTTGGGTGTACAGCCCAATCAAGATCATCAGTAATCACCCAAACGATGTGAAGACTTCCGGTCTTCAACCACCGTCTTCATCTTCGACTTATCGTCGTATCAGTTATTCAGAATGGGATAAACCCGGTCTTTCCGAATAACTCGCGTATATTTTGAATAAGTGTTACACAAACACAACATACGCCTCATTCTAATTCATCAGTCACTAACCGTAAATTAATCAAGAGAATAATTTCCCAAATATTAACCCCGAAGGCCGAGACCAACATCAGATCAATATCCAGAAAACCATTCTGCTTGGCTAACCGACAGTTAGTTTCTAAATTTCACATTCATAGGGAAAGGTTCCCAATAATTTTATCCAAGATAAATTCCTCAAATTTATTTTTTAATCTATTTTTGAATATCAATTCGAACTAGTCGGGATTAACGAACTTTACCGGAGTAATCATTTGTTTTAATTTCCCAATCCCAACCTATTCATCCCATGAAGTAAAACTGGTAATACTTCATATCTAACACCACGGTGTTATCGATAAATTCAATTACCATTTCACATTCAAATCTAATTAAAGATTTAACTATCGCCTGGAGCAAAACTGGTGATACTCCATTCTCGATCATTTCAATCTAATTAAAGGTTCATTAAAACTCCACTTAGTTTTAATCTTTAACGGGGTTAAAGAATCAGTGTCATTTAAAACACGGTTCACGATAAACCCAAAATCACATCACATTAATTATCGGGTTAAAGAACAAGTGTATTTAAAACACTGTTCACGATAAACCCAAAAATCAATATCAATTCAATTAAATATTATTTAATTGGTACACTTCATTAAATCTAAATAAAAAGATTTAATCTTTTTCTCAACTGGATTCAAGAACAGTGTTAATGAAGACACCATTCACGACAAACCCAAATCACATTTGATATTAAATACAAGGCTCTGAATAGAAAATATACCGGCTAATATTCAATGTCAAATTCTACGACCAACAAATATCGTATTGGAAATAACGATATATATATCTATATCTTTCAAATTTCCATAACAACATCTGTATAATCACGAAATCCAACATCAAAATATTCCGAAGACAATTTCGATTCAAATCCATTCCATTGCAATCATTGGAAATTCTGGTTATTTTCAAAACCATTTCAAATTCAATTTATTTATTTAAAATAAATAGAATTATAATTCTAGTTCAAAACTAGTTCATTTCGATAAAAATCTATTTTTATCTTTTCAAATATGGAAATTTTCACCCCAATCCTTTCTAAATCATTTCTTATGATTTTACACAAATTATTACTATTTTTAATAATTTTATCAAGGCCCGTACAGTCGATTTCCATCAACGGCCATCGAACTGCACTTACAGCGACCCTGTTCAAATTTGATTTGGACATAATTCCAAATCCAACCATTGGAAATCTAATTTCTCGCATTCGTTAGAAAGCTCTTTTCGATATGAACCCAATGGTTCCGGTTTTAGGAGAATCCGACGGTCGGATCTCCCGCAATAGCCATTCGAAGTCAATGGTCGAAATTCACGAACTGCCGCGGCGCGACACGTTTTATTCAGGCCATTATATAATATATAATATATATAATATATACTTCATCGATTTTCTTTTCAAAACGATTTATAAATCGTTTTAAATTCATTTTCAAAACGGTTTCAACTTCATATTCAATTTCAAATCAAAATTGAATATTCCAATTTATATTCATTTTAAATTCATTTCAAATTGATTTCAATTCAAATTGATTTCTAATTCAATTTCAGTTCATTTTCAATTCAATTCAATTTCAATTCGAATTCATTTCTATTCCATTTCAATTTGAATTCATTTATATTCAATTTCAATTCGAATTCATTTATATTCAATTTCAATTCGAATTTATTTCTATTCAATTTCAATTCGAATTTATTTTATTCAATTTCTTTTCAAAATATCAGATTTTGAAATCACTTTCGATATTCATTAAAAAATGAATAAAATCGATATAAATATCATTCACGTGAAAATGGCGTTAATCTAATCAATACGGCTTCATATATTCCTATTTTCAAATATTCAATTTCAAATATTTCTTTTTCAAATATTTCTATTTTAAAACTGGAATGAGGCCCAAACAATTACCATATAATGTTAATTATATGGATTTTCTACAACACATGTATATGTCAACAACGATGAATAATCAACCATCATCCAAAGTGCATTCTACACTGTATAAGCATCAAATATAAATATTCAACGCTTATAACATCATGTCAATCAATCGATCGACATACAACTAAACAATCGGGATTAGTGTACGTCAAATATCATCCCAATACCCGTGTGGGGTTTCAAACAATCAAACACAGATTTTATTTGTGCAGTTGGGCGATGTGTAAAATTTATCGTCCCAATCAATGTCCTTCAAATAGGTGTACATAAACAAACCGTTTGGTTTGTAAATGAATATTTATTTGTTCACATTCACGTTAAAAATTATATTTTTAACGATCAAACTATTTTATTTAACCTATGAATATTCTATTCGGTTCATTTATTAAATAAAATTTTATCTTTATTTTTCTAACTTATTTTTAGAAAATTTCGGCGGTATAACGGCACGATACTAGAAACGGGACGAGGCCTAGCCTTATCCCGGTCCAGTGAAGGCCCACACCATTCACACATCAATCAAATCAATTCCATTTCACCAAACAATTCAATTCAAACCAAATAATCTAACCAACTACACAAATAAACAATTAAACAAACAAGTCATCCATGGTCTGTGGATGACGGGTGTCGGGTGCTACTAAACACCATCTGCATCCTAGTATATATATATATATAACTAGAAAAAGAAATTGAAGAGTGAGAAGTTCTCACCGATAGCTATCCAATACCACGACTCTTCATTTAGAGAAATTTTCGCCGTTCTCGCCTTTCGTCACTTTCGTTGCCCATATTCTCCACATATGTAAAAATCACATTTTTACTTCGCTATTCAATATATAAAAATCGAATTTTTACTTCGCTATTCAATATAGAAAAATCGAATTTTTACTTCGCTATTCAATATAGAAAAATCGAATTTTTACTTCGCTATTCAATATATAAAAATCGAATTTTTGCTATGTTATTCAATATATAAAAATCGAATTTTTACTATTATTCAATATATAAAAATCGAATTTTTACTTTGTTATTCAATATATAAAAATTGAATTTTTACTACGCTATTCAATATATAAAAATCGAATTTTTACTTTGCTATTCAATATAGAAAAATCGAATTTTTACTTTGCTATTCAATATATAAAAATCCGATTTTTTACTTTGCTATTCAATATATAAAAATCGAATTTTTACTTTGCTATTCAATATAGAAAAATCGAATTTTTACTTTGCTATTCAATATATAAAAATCGAATTTTTACTTTGCTATTCAATATAGAAAAATCGAATTTTTTACTTTGCTATTCAATATATAAAAATCCGATTTTTTACTTTGCTATTCATTATATAAAAATCGAATTTTTACTTTGCTATTCAATACAGAAAAATCGAATTTTTACTTTGCTATTCAATATAGAAAAATCGAATTTTTACTATGTTATTCAATATATAAAAATCGAATTTTTACTTCGCTATTCAATATAGAAAAATCGAATTTTTACTATGCTTCGTTATAAAAATTATATTTTTAATACCGTTCTTTTCATAACTAATAAAAATCAAAACTTTAAACAAATAAAGATCTCACCTTTAAAAAAATAAAAATCGAATCTTTAATATCATAAAATTTTAGTTTTTTACATCGAAGATTATAAAAATTATAAAATAAAGTAAAAATCAAAGAAGCTCACTGTGGTTGGCCAAATTGGAAGGAGGGCGTTGTTGGGGGTTCGTCCAGGTGGTGGGTGGTGCGCCGTTGTCAGCGGCGGGCCCAGTCAGGCGGTGGCGGTCTAATCTCTGATGGGGTTTGGGTGTGGGCTCGATTTTGTGGAGGAGGGATGTAGAAGAAGGCGGAGGGTGGCCGGAGTTGCTAGAGGAAGGGGCGGTGCACGGTGGAGCAGTCGACGATGGGGGGGGATGTTCGTGGGGAGGTTCGGTCTTCGAGAGGAGGAGATAGGCACGAGGCCGGGGGAAAGAGCGACGGTGCGGCGGAGGGTGGAGGGTCGGACGAAGATGATCGGCGGCGGGCTGAGGAGCTGGAGGGAAATCGCGTTTGAGGTTTTTTTTCTTTTTCCTTTTTTCGATCTGAAATGAATTGTCAGGGGAGAGAGAATGGAGTTATATAACATAATATATATTTAATTATTTTAATTTCAAAAAGTAACTTTTATTTTCGAACTCGAAATCGAACCCACTACCTATCGTCCATAGCGTTTCACCCTCATTCCGAACACAATGGGATATGTATCGTACGCTGATTCGAACGTTTCGATCAGTTTCCGTTAAAACCAACATATAACTCTATATATTGAATTTGAACGTGCATTTCAATTTACCGGGGTCACACTCTAACTCTATAAATTGCAAAAAAATATTTTCTAGCTTCGTATTGACGATACGGTCCTAACAAAACTAGTTTCGTCGAATTCTGAGACCATTTGAAAAATGGCCATTTTCCAGTCAATTAAATTCAACTGAAATGGGTCAAACGCGTTTTCCTTCGCCACGCTCACATATTGATTCGAAAAATTATGAAATTTGGAATCTAGCAATAACCTTACATCACGGATCCAACAAAAGTGGTTTCGTCGAAATCCGAGGTCGTGTGCAAAATGTCTATTTTTAAGGGCCTGAATTCCATAGCGACTATTCAGAATTTTCAACTGGACATATCTTTTTATCCCCACTATGAAATTTTGATTTTTCAGACTCGTTGGAAAGATAGTCACAATTAGATCCCATTATTTTTGGTTTCACTAAAATCCGGTTTATTTTTCACCCGGTACATTCAATTGAAGTTTGAAATCGAATTATCGAACTACCACGCCATTTTCAATTCCTTTTATAATTTAAAATAATTATTTATATTCTAACGACGAACTATATAAATATATTCGTTTGAATTCTATTCAAAATAAATTTCTCATCGATATTATTTAAAATAATCTATTTTAAATATTCAAAATTCATTAAAATTGCCAAAATAAAAATTTTAAACTGGCCCAGATTTTCGGGTTGTTACATGTGGATTTTTGAATGAGTAGAGA
This sequence comes from Allium sativum, assembly GCA_030737875.1. Classification (NCBI taxonomy): domain Eukaryota; kingdom Viridiplantae; phylum Streptophyta; class Magnoliopsida; order Asparagales; family Amaryllidaceae; genus Allium; species Allium sativum. The sequence continues at coordinate 120,690,735 of CM060911.1, read as the reverse complement.
TTTTTATTTTCATAAACATAAATGAATAACAGAGAAATAGAAAGAAGAAAGAGTACGTGATGAAGAAGTCGTGTAACTGAAGTGAAGAATTGTGCATGAAAATGGAGGTTAGTCTCTCATAATATAATGACTTCCAAGGTTAATTTAGTCATTTAATCAAAGGACACATGGCTCTCTTCGTGAAGCCTTTGCCATGCATTAAAACACCTGATGGAAGACATCACCTACATTCTTATCTTAAGGAGATATTCAATTTATTTAAATTGGCAACACTTTTGTGATACTTATAAATGTAACATCTTATTACTTAATGTTTATCAAAATATATATAACTTATTTATAATTCAAAAATATTTATCTATGTATTTTACCAAAATATATATTAACAAATGGTTAAAAATAAATACTTATAAAATTTCATAAACATCATTATAAATTCTATTGCCTGATAATAAAATCATTCTTGTACAATCTTAAAAATAACAAATCATATTATTATATTAATATTCTCAAAATCAAATAATATCGTTACTTATTAATATTAAAATATTTTATAAAATCTTATCAAATTAAATATAATTTTTAAAATAAGTTTTCTTCTACAAAAAAATCATATTTATAAAATAAACAAGGCAGTTATTTAAAGTTCAAAATTGAAATCTATATTTAAACCTTATAAAATCAATTTATATTCAAAAAAATCTAAATTATAAAATAAAAATCCAAATTAAACTTAGCTAAAAATTTCTGGGATATTACATTCATCCCCCCTTAAGACTTTTCATCCTGGAAAAGGAAGGCGAGTAAATTTAAACTCCTTTACTAATTTTAAATTCCCATTTTATCTCATTATATGGGGAATGTAATGGTCAGAACCAAGATCCATATCATTCTCAAATACTCCATCTAATTCTCAATAAAATTAGAGATTCTTAATCTCATGATTATTAGGGTCGTCACTGGTCATATTTATAATTAAATCCTCTGGGTTAGACCCAAAGCTACTATCACTATCACAAATGAGAAACTGGGATAGATACTGCCTAGTATTTAGATGTCTACGACCCTAAGAAAATTTAGAAATTATCTTCCTAACTTAATGCTAAAGTTATTAAACCCATGGTTTACTTAATAATTTAATCCAAACAATAAGACTAAGGGTTCATGCCTCATATCAGTTAGATTTCAACAAAAATTCTCCAAATTCTCAAATAAATAATCTTTTTCTCAAAACATTTAATTATCTCACAAAAAATAACATTTTGGATAAATTCATCATTTGAGACCTTTTTGCACTTAATACATATTCAAGGTCAAATTAAGAGACAATTCAAAATACTTGTCTCAAATCCAAAACTACTTCATTAATCCATTTATCCGTCGTTTCGTCTGGACAAGGCAAAAGGAAGAATTCAGAAATAGAGTTGGACAATTGAAAATTCAAGCATGAAAATCGGGAAGATAATGAAAATCAAAAGATGATGATGGGTCAAGCAAAATACGGCGACAATCGAAGAGGTAGAATTATATTTTGAGAACACTCATTCTATTTCAATTTTTATTCAAATTGTTTCCAATCCATTTGCACTCATTTACAAGTTAATTCATATTTTGAATTCCCTACTCAAAGTATTCTAACATCTAATTAAAATAATCAAGGGATTTAATTTACATAACCTGGGTCATTCCTATTCTTATTTACCAACCATTAAAAACACATTGATTTTATGATAAAGGATGCTCTCTCAAGCGTAATATTCCCAAATCTCATTCTAGGGTATTTCTAACCCTATCTCTAATGAGATATTATAACTTTGACGAGTCCTCACTTTTTTTCAAATACGTCATATACATTACTTTGTATAAACCAAAGCTCTAATACCAAAATTGTAACGACCCGACTTTTTGCCCGGTTCTTGCTGGTAATCAAACCAACTTAAACCATTCAAAAAGACGGATTGTTATGGGTATTAATGTATTTGCATAAAAATATCAGAACTTTTCGTTTCATTACAAAATACTACATCAGAGTTACTAGGAACATCAGAGTTAAACATAAGCTCAGCAGAAATAAACTCTTCAATGGACTAAGGAAATCCAAAATATAACTCTAGCTCCAAACTTGAATCCAACTCTTGAAAGCCAAACCTGCAAACTAAACAACCGACTGCCCGTGCAAAATTATGGGCACCCAGAGTTCAGGTGTGGGAATAATAAACTCCAGGTCAGTCATGGGACTGGTGTGATAACTCAAAACAACTATTATTTAGGATTCGTTTTAAAGTTGGGTACTACAACGGACCACGTCGCTAATGCAGAACGGGTTTACTCCATGTGAATTCTCGTGCATAGAAATTTGCTATGACTTTTGGAAAATGAGACTACCATAAGGTCTCGTGGCACACAATGCAAACGCACACATGGGCGAGGTTTCTCCTTATGATAGTAAAAAATGCTTGACACTTGAAAATCCTCTTTCAATACTATAACATAGTGCGAAAAATCCTTTCGAAAGTAAATGTATCAATCTTAGCCAGCATAGGTACCATATATTATACTGACGTATGGTATACAATCAAAATCGTATGGGCTCGTAGTGGAGATTGGGTTACTAATAATGACCCAGCAAAGGAACTTCCTTTCGAACCGAGACATCAGCAATCAATTCAAACAATTCAAAGAATCCCAGTCTTCATTCGTCATTTCCCAAGTCTTGGATTGCTCCATAACGTCGTATTATTACTTGAAATGGTTTTCGAACATATATTCGATCCCGTTTTTTCCAAGTAATAAGCGTACTTTTAAAACAATAGTTACGGTTTACACAGGCTTTTCAATCCAAATCTCCTTCCGAATCGTTATCAATTCATTAATAATTTAAGATTGGAATTTCTTCAAATTTCATAAATCTGATTATTATCTTAACTCTTTGAAATATACATATTTAATCCTTATATTTCAAAACATAATTCTTCGTTCCCTTTTCTTAAGTCTTCCAATTTACCCAATCTTTATTTGGATTGAAATTCAATTTACGATAGTCCAAAACAACTGAAATTCAAACAAAAGTTTAAATAGAGTACAATCGACTTAAATTTGATATCAATTCACAACTCGGGCAACACTTATCAGAAACTAGATATGAGTATGTTTTAATATTTCTGATAGTATTTGTCCGCTTCTGGAATTCTATATCGAATATCCAAAGACTAACTCTATCCAAGACTCCTTCCCTTTTTAATTCAAACCTCCCATCTGTTATTCAAAATTCTAGATACATTTCATACCATATAATTTAAAAGCTTTTTAAAATATTTGACAAATCCCTTTCTCATAATTAAATAACAGTTATGGTTAAAAATATTTAAATTCCAAACATTTTCGAAGAAATAGTTAAAAGCGTTGCTAAAAGTGCTGTGAAACGGTTATTTAACCAAATCGATCCAGAGTCATTCAAAATTCATATATTTTAAACTTAACTTAAATCACTTTAAAATAATAAAATATGATTTATCATATTTTTATGGATTTTTAAATAATTTTTATAAGCTCATTTTATTTGATTTTCCATTACGTTCGTCAAACTACATGTATAGCGACCTTTTCCAAATTTGGTTAAAATATAACCTGAAACCCATGCACTAGAATCTGAAAATTCCTTTTCTATTAAAAAGTTGTTATCATTTGAAATCCAACTTTTCTTATTTCAAGTCAAACCGATTTCAAGCAATCAAGTTATAACCCTTTGAAAATTAAAACCGATATTTATGAACTATCGCACGGCACCGCGCTATTTAATGATTTAAATATAAATTGTCCAAATCCTTTTCAAATTGAATTTATATTTTCAATTCATTCGGAAAAACAATTTCAAATTATATTTCATATTAACCACCCCGTTTGTCGGGTCAGTTAGGGATAGCCAGGGAGAGTAGGAAACTATATTTCCAAACCCAAGCCTAGACACTATCCTCTCTGTCATCCTAGAACGGTTTGGTATATATTTATTTTAAAACATTGTTAATATATAAAGTCATATTCAATTTTCAAAATCTCATTTTGAAGTAAACTGAACTTGATAATATTTAAAAATCAATCTTTATTTATATGGAAGGAGACTAAAATCGATCACCTGTATAATTCCACAACTACAGTGTGTGTGTGTGTGAATTCATAATAAATCAAGAATACAACTCAGATGAACATGAATTACAAAGAACAAACAATTAAGCTGTGCACAAGCGTTACGGTCAATAACGTTTATCGGTGTTCAGTGTGCTATCTACACATCCATTCAAACAATAATATCCATATCCAACCAAATATAATTTATCACAGCTAATTATAATTATCCAACCACTATTAATTTAAATAAATTTAGGAGTTCTCACCATAATAGCTCCAAAATCTTCATTAGTAGGACGAACAAGTCAATGAACATTGCTACCATCTCTCAAATTACTTTCAATTCACTTCCATAAGCAGCTGGGGATTTTTCTGCTAATTATTATGTATTGAAATTATATAAAATAACGTTGTTCATTATATATTATTATATATTCATATATATAAGGTTATCTATTCTTATTTTTATTATAATTTTATACTTAACGAATATTACCATTATATACCAGTGTGTTCTATTTTTTTGACACGATTCTAACGCCTCCGTCGGCAAGTTAAACGGACTAGAAATGAACGAGATATAAGTGTTTAAGGCTCTAAACTAAATTGAACTAAAAATAAATAAATTAAATAAAACATACCCAAAGCCCAAAGCCCATTCACCAAAAGCGGCCCGCATGATCTTCTTCTTTCTCTCCACCTATTCCTCACACGCTACAGGGATGGACCCATTTACAGTGCACGGCGTGCATGTGCACACGCCAACCATTCCACCATTCTTCGATCCGAGACCACCGACAGGTTTCTCTCCACTTCCTCGTCCCACTGCACACCTTCACCATCCCTCCGGGACTCCACCAAAAAATGCGATCCTCACGTCAATTACAGGAACCGACCATTATTGTGTGAACCATTATGACGTCGCACCCTTCATTTATCCACTGAAATCCGCCAAACTTTGCCAAATCGAAGCCTACTCCATACTCATCTCAAAGCCATTCACCGATTCTTCGATTGTTGCTTCCACCATCCATAAACGCAAAACGTAATTTCGACCAACTCAAATCATCGACACGAAATTGCTCCAAAATCACAAGAAAAATACTACGTGTTCTGTTGATCGCAACGGCGCAGACGACGCGATCTAATTCTTCCCGGATTGAGAGATTTGATTTTTTTGAATTCTCTTCACATATTTTCATCATACTGTAAAACTGAGATTTCTCTCTCGATGATCGATGAAAACTTGATCCGTCAACTTCTAAAAATCGGGAACGATGATCCGGGTAACATCCGCGCAGATCATTTCAGCTAAAAATGAATGGGTTGAGTGGTGTGGATTTTTGAATGAGTAGAAATGTTTATTTTCATGAACATAAATGAATAAAAGAGAAACAGAAAGAAGAAAGAGTACGTGATGAAGAAGTTGTGTAACTGAAGTGAAGAATTGTGCATGAAAATGGAGGTTAGGCTCTCATAATATAGGGACTTCCAAGGTTAATTTAGTCATTTAATCAAAGGACACATGGCTCTCTTCATGAAGCCTTTACCATGCATTAAAGCACCTGATGGAATACATCACCTTCATCCTTATCTTAAGGAGATATTTAATTTATTTAAATTGGCAACACTTTTGCGATACTTATAAATGTAACATCTTATTACTTAATGTTTATCAAAATATATATAACTTATTAATAATTCAAAAATATTTATCTATGTATTTTACCAAAATATATTAACAAATGGTTAAAAATAAATACTTATAAAATTTCATAAACATCATTATAAATTCTCTTAGTTATTAATAAAATCATTCTTGTACAATCTTAAAAATAACAAATCATATTCTTATATTAATATTCTAAAAATCAAATAATATCATTACTTATTAATATTGAAATATTTTATATAATCTTATCAATATAAATATAAATTTCAAAATAAGTTTTCTTATACAAAAAAAATCATATTTATATAATAAACATGGTACTTATTTAAAATTCTAAATTGAAATCTATATTTAAACTTTATAAAGTCAATTTATATTCAAAAAAATCTAAATTATAAAATAAAAATCCAAATTAAACTTATCTAAAAATTTCCGAGATATTATAGATTTTGAGGGGCCTGGAGAGCCTCGGGTGGGGCGCCAGCGCTAGCGGTGGATGAGGAGGCAACGACGGTCGAGGTGGGCTTGGCTGATGTGGGTTCGACGATGGATGAAGGCATGCGATTGGAGATTGAGGGGGCGTGTTTTTTTCCAGTTCGAACTAGATACATTGGAGAAAAGGGATTAGCAGCCGAATAAGATAAATGTGTAACTAACGAGATTTTTAATTAATAAGTTATTAATTAATTTATTTAAATACAATCGTATGCTTATATTATCGTATATATTTCATACGAGGTTCGAATCGAACGATTCAAGATGCATTGGGATCGTGTTGATGAGATCTACAACATGGAACTGACTAGAATGGAAATGAAGCACGTTGGAATTTTAGGAAAATTCAAACTCAAAGATTACTGAAATCGACAATAAAAGACTGACCGAGGGGATCCAAATGTAAAAACTCTTTCTCACTAAATTATATTTTATCATGTTATTGTTTTCATGTATAAAAATATATAGAATTGCCAGTGTAGATTTTTATAGGTTTTAATCATTATAAATTGTATACGGTGCCTGTTAGCTCACCTCCCTCGTCCGTAAACCATGGATGATTTAATTGACTGTATTGTGTGTTGATTGTGTTATTGAAATGTTTAACATATTAAAAATAATGTTAACATTAATGTGATAGTTGAAATTAAATTATAAATATCTATTTATAATTTTAAACAGTGAAAATTGGCTAATTAGAAACATAATTCAAACCGAATTAGAATTGGTTAAATTTGTTAACCAGTAATTCATTTAAATAAATTGTTGTTGTTTGAAAACCCCACATGGATCCAGGGATGATAATTTATTCACATCTCCCCTGAATTTAATTATATGTCAATCGATGGATCGACAGACTGTGATAAGCATTATTTGATTATTTAATGCTTATACAGTAATAAATTTCACTATGGATGTGAATTGGCCATTTAATATTTGTTTATCACTATTTTCGAATATATGTGTTGTATGAAATCCATATAAAAAATATCGTATGGTAATTAACTGAGTCTGATTCCGATTCAGAAATAACGAATATTTTAAAATAAGGAATATTTTAAATAATATTCAGAATGTAAATGAATATTTTAGAATAATATTCAATGAAGATTCAAAATATGGTTTGGATGTCCGATTTTGGATGAACACAAAATAATTGAAGTATATAAAGCCGAGTTAAGATAATATACGCTATTTTGACTCAACCAGATTTTTATATTGATTTTATTCATTTTATAATGAATATAGAAATGATTTGATTTCAAAATCTGATATTTTTAAAATATTATCATTTTAATATTTTAATGATATAGAATATTCAATTTTGATTTAAAATTGAAAATGAAGTTGAAATTGTTTTGAAATGAATTTATAAACAATTTATAAAATACGTTTTAAATGGAAATCGACGATATATATGTTATATATATATATTTATATGGCCTGAATAGAACGCGTCGCGCAGCGACTGTTCGCGAATTTTGACCATTAGCTTCAAATTGATGTGGCGGGGGATCCGACCTTTGGATTCTCCTAGAATTGGAACCGTTGGGTTCACATTGAAAAGATCTTTCCAATGAATATAAGAGATTTAAATTTGAAACGGTTGGATTTCAAAATAAGTCCAATCAATTTTAGAAAAGGTCGCTATGGATGCAATTCGGTGGCCGTTATTAGGAACCGACTGTAAGGGCCTTAATAAAATTTTTAAAAATATGGAAAAATTGTGTAAAATCATAATAAATGATTTGGAAAGATTTTGGATGAAAAATTCCAAGTTTGAAAAGATAAAAATATATTTTTATCGAAATGAACTAATTATTAACTAGAATAATAATCCAATGGTTTTCAAATTAATAAATTGATTGAAAAATGGGTTTTAAAATAACCAAAATTTTCCAATAAATAAATTGGAATAGATCTGGATAGAAATAATCTTCGTAATATTTCGATAGTGGATTCGGTAATTATACATATATTGTTGAGGAATTTGGAAGATATATATATATATATATATATCGCTATTCCCAATAGGATATTTATTGGTTTCAGAATTTGATATTGAATATAAGCCGATATAATTTCTATTCAGAGCCTTGTATTTGATATCAAATTAGATTTTGGGTTTTTCGTGAATGATGTCTTTATTAACACTGTCCTTTAACCCAGTTGAGAATAGAATAAATCATTTAATTAAGATTTAGAGAAGTTTTCCAGATTAATTAATATTTAATTGGAATTGAATTGAAATTGGATTTTTGGGTTTATCGTGAACGATGTCTTAAATAGCATTTGTTCTTTAACCCAATTAACTAGTGAAGTTATGATTTGGAATTTATAATTTTTTTTATTAATATTTAAAGGAAAATTTCCAAAGTAAAGTTTTCTAATTTAATATATTAAATTGGAATTGAGTGGAATTCGATTTGATAATGATTGAGATGAGCTTTGGTGAAGGAAAACTGGTACTATATATGGAATTTAAAAGGCTATGTCGTTATTCCATTTATATTATTAGTATGATATGGAAATTTATATCGATACATTGATATGTTTTCCATAAAAATTCCATAGTTAATGGAAGGTGATTTGGGTTTATCGTGAACTGTGTTTTAAATGACATTGGTTCTTTAACCCAGTTAAAGACAGGATTAATTTTCCTAAAGTTAAATGATCACAAAGGAATGATTTTAGAGATTAAAACCAAGATAGAGTTTTAATGAACCTTTAATTAAATTGGAAAGAGAATGAGATAATTAAATTTATCAAACAAGAGAAATGATCGAGAATGGAGTACCACCAGTTTTACTCCTGGCGATGGTTAAATCTTTAATTAGATTTGAAACATGAAACAGTAATTAAATTTACCGATAACACCGTAGGTGTTAGATATGAAGTATTAACAGTTTTGCTCCAGGGGATGAATAGTTTGGGATTGGAAAATAAATAAACGATTACTTCGGTAAGGCTCGATAATCCCGACTAGTTAATAAACCTTGTTTTGGTTTAGATGGTGAAAAGATATAATAAAATCTTTTGAAATGGATATCCAAAGGAAGATTAAAGAATAAATTTAAAAGAATTTATCTTTGATAAAATTAATGGGAACCTTTCCTTAAAATGTGAATATTTGAATAAAAGAATATTCTGAATTGGAATGAGGCATATGATGTGTTATTATAGCACTTGATTATTGATTATAAAATACGCGAGTTATTCGGAAAGACTGGGTTCATCCCATTCTGAATAATTGATACGACGACTAAAAGTCGACGATGAAGATGGTGGTCGAAGACCGGAGATCTTCACATCTAATGGATGATTACCGATGTCTTAATTAGGCTGATCCCCCGAGACAAGGTAATAAGTGGTGATCGTCCAAACGTAGTTGGAGATCGACTGGATATGCGAGGACCTCTCTCCTGGATTGGACATATGGGATGAGGAATAAGGTGCCTCCGGTTTCATTCAAACCCAGAACAGACTTGTAAATGGATGCGTGTTTGACATTGGATTTCATTCTATTAGACCAAAAATTGGTTCTAACACCCAAATTGTAACACCCCACGTCCATTAATGTCACTCACAAAGGGAATGCATTAACTTCCATGGAGGTTATAAGTGAATATAGAACAGAAAAATTACAACAAGACAAATAATAAGTAGTACATGGAAATCTAAAACTTCATTTTATTGCAGCGGAAATTAAACATGTTTGTTACATCACCAAACCATAAATCAGAGTAAAGTACAATATCCATCTTGATAAAACAAAATACATAATCCCATTACGTAAGTAGCCATTAAAGAAGATAACAAGCTGGACTTTACTTCAATGGTCCAAGATTTTCAAAGAGAGATGAAGCAATCCAATCAAACTCCACTAGAGCTGGGCCCAACCTGAGGACCTGGAGGGGGGAAAAAGGATAGAAATGGAGGGGGTCAGACATAAAGTCTGGCGAGTATGATAATTCTAACAATACTATTATCAAAGTAACTAGACTAAGGCATAAGCTGGAAAACAAGGAAATGTCTATGAACTATTGGGTGAGGAAGAGCAGATAAAGATAACGTTAAAGATAACGTTAAAGACACACCTAATTACTAACGAATAATTACTACACTGCACCACACCAGTCACCCTCAAAGTTGATCCCGCCTACTTCACTTCGAAGTTATATAAATAGCCTTGCGTACCCCTAGCTGACTACATAGGTGTCGTCTGCCCCTATCTCCACTAGATGTACCCCATTACCCACTTTCAATCGGCTCCCTACTCGTAGATACTCGTATTGGCCCCACAGTGGGGTGTATCACTCACCTAAAGTAGCAACCCAATACAACTGTAGAATGCACGGCTTATACCTACACGATGCAACAACATCTTACCTACCAGCCGGGGTCCACACACGCATATGAAACCCGTTGGACTTGCCTTGACACCGCTACCCCATTTTGGCCTCTTATAGTCAAGCCCAGTATGCGTGTCCCGTCCTCGACTTGGGTCGAGCCCACAAAGATACGTTTGGGATACTGGTTGAAATGGGCCCCCACAAGCTACCCACCTAAGCTTGTCACCACTAGTATATCCCACTTAACCCTCTTAGTCATGTTCATTTACATGTGTGTTTGGTTAAGTCTTACTAATCGTATTTCACATGCCACTAAGGGCACCCACTAGATTCCTCATGCCACCCAAGGCACCTACTTAACCCCCATGTCCCACCTTACATGTTTATCTGGTTAAGTATTTCTTAATTCATTCGGGCCATAACCTCATAAGGACCTCTCACATTAGACTGGCATTTATGGCAGCTGGATTTGCCAGGCGGGTCCGGGCAGTCTTACACCATAAAAGAGTCTAACCTCGTGTCTTTACAACTGTTATGCTTTAGTTCGAGCCTAGGACCTCTCACATTGGGCTGACATTTGTGACCACCGGATTTGCCGGGCGGGTCTGGGCAGGTTTACGTCACAAACGAGTCCAACCTCGTGTCCTAAGCATTGATTATCACTTATAATCTTTTATCCCAGTTTTAATAATTCCCTATTCAAATTATTAATTAACTCCAATTTTAATGATGCCCATAATTGACTCAATTATGGCTATTCACTCAAGAAATGCAAAATCATATCAATTGCACCCCAACTTCTTAATGTTAAATCCTTAATATTACCCCTACCCCACGTTATACGTTCGCTTATTCAACGCAGAATATACGTTAGACTCGAATAGTCTAACTCATAGCACAAAGATAAATTATCACAACATATAGACAAATAAAATAAATCTAATCATAATAGGGGTGAAACTTGCATAAACTACACATGTTAAGGATCTAAAGGTGTCAACTTGTTAAATGTCACAATTTACATGATATGATCATAACCCAAATTCATGTATAAACTTGCATATGGGGTTTTATGCAACATAATGATGGTGTGAACTAGCATCTAACACATAGAACTCACATATGTCATAGCATAATTCTAGATGTCATAATTCTAGGCCTAAATAGATATCATGGCATATGTTCATAATCTTTACTAACCAACCAAAACTTGCATACATGAATTGTCATATAGATCAACATAGTCCAAACATTTTGATTTGATTAACATGAACTAACTAGCATAGATAATAACATCATGACTTTATAACATGTATGATTTATCCCAATTTAGCATAGAAACTTTCAACATATATAACATCATCATGGCATGATTTACCACATATAGGATATCATCATCACATAACATAGGATTTACAACATACATGATAGCATAAGGTTTACAACAACATATATGACAATCCACATCATTGACATATAATCCATTCATGACTTAATCTAATTAGTTTAACAATAATCTTGTTAAGATCATCATACTCACAATTTAGAGAAGAAAGAGAGTCTTGAGTTGCTTTAGAGTTGAGTAGAATTAGGGTTTGATTAGCTTTCTTCCTTCTTAGTTTGCGGCGGCTACACTGAGTTCCAAGGCTGCAATACGACAGTGGCTATTCTATTTTTCATGTGAATTAGAATGAGAGACTACCTAGGTATTTATAGAGTTTAGGGTTTATTTAGACCGTCAGATCAACTCAGAACTAAACTGAACCGTTTAATTTGCCAACTCAGCCCTAAAGACACATCAGCAGCTCAAGATTGGGCTCAGTCAGGACCCTAGCCGACTGACCAGGTCGACACCCAGGTCGACACTATAGTCGACCTTGGGGGGGGGGAGGTCGACACTAGTGTCGACTGCCTAGTCGACCTGCCTGGGTGGGAATTTTTCCGCCCAACCCGCTTCTGCACTTCCAGTTTGAATTTTTAAATTTTCCTACGAGCTGTTTCGAATTTTCTGAAACTTCCGATGGCCATAACTTCTTCATACGAAGTCCAAATCACGCAAACTCGGACTCTATTTCACCCAGAATTCCGAGACGAACACAATGGAGCAACTCGTTTCCCATAATTCTCACGTCTGAGATTAGTTATTCTTTAATTTGTGAATATTAATATTAATAGAATTACGAGGTGTTACATTCTCCCCTCCTTAAAGTATTTCGACCCCGAAATCTTCAAGTCAAGAAGAATGTATATCCTAACATCCAATCATCCATCTACTCAACCATCAAACACATGCATCCATTGTCCTTATAGACTTCTAATGCTTTCATGTTTAAATGCGCAGTGTGTGTATATGTCCATATCTAATGCAAAATCAGGCGGTCCACTGATTCAGTTGACCTCCTTAATGCAAACCATGATAGTGCCATGCGTCCATTATGTATGCAAAAGTTCCTTAATGTTACATATTATCTCTATATGCGTGCACAATCATCATCTGAATGCAGCATCCATATGATAAACAATCATCATACATCCATTTTACTAAATACCTCCATTTATATCCAATATGCAATATGAAGTGACTGAGCCGATCTAGTGCCTAATAGTGTGTGTATATGCGTCCACGAGCAACCACCAGCAAACACTTGCATCCACGTGCATCCATCATACATAACATGTCTCAAACACATGTTTCAAACATATGATTATCCTAACTAAAGGTCAAAGATACTAGCAAGAGGATACTCTAAAGGTAAGATAAGTACAAGATAAGCGATAAAGGAGAAATTAAAGGACATACCCTCGAAAAGAAAAGGGTATCATGAACGCATCTTCTCTTCTGTCTCCCAAGTAGCGTTGCTCTCATCATCTCCCCATTGTACTTTGACTAGTCCGACCTCTCGATTTCTCAGCTTCTTAATCTCCGACCCAAGAATGCATGTAGGAGCTCGTCAAATCGTCGCATCACGGTCTATCTCCACCTCCCTAAGCAAGCTCGGCTCTACCACTTCCGCGGTCTCGTGCAAGCACTTCCTCAAATGTGATACATGGAATACGTCGTGTACACCACTAAGTCTCTCAGGCAACTCTACTCTATACGCCATTTGTCCAATCCTTTCCTTAATAGGAAACGGCCCTACGAACCTTGGTGCTAACTTCCCAATGGACCCAAAGCGAACAAAGTTTCATAATGGAGACACTTTGATAAAGACCATGTCCCCAACTTCAAATTCAAGATCCGTCCTCCTCTTATCCGCATAAGATTTCTGCCTATCTTGCGCTGCTTTCATCCTCCTTCGAATCAAGTCGATCTTCTCCGAAGTCTCCCTAATCATATCGGTCCCAAGTAAGATCTTATCCGTAGATTCCCACCAACATGTAGGTGAACGACAAGGTCGTCCATAAAGAGCTTCGAAAGGTGCCATGCCAATGCTAGACTGAAAGCTGTTTTTATATGCGAACTCTACCAATGGAAGATGCTCTTCCCATGTACCCCCAAAGTCTAGGATATACAGCCTCAAAAGATCCTCTAGAATACGATTCACCCTCTTGGTTTGGCCGTCCCTCTGAGGATGATATGCGGTGCTCAAACATAACTGAGTCCCTACCGCCTCTTGCAAGCTTCTCCAAAATTCGCTAGTGAAAATAGGATCGCGGTCGCTCACAATGCTAGAAGGAACACCGTGCAAACGAACTATCTCTCGGACGTATACAGAAGCTAACCACGGAGCAGTCCTCTTACTCTTCACGGGAATGAAATGGGCGCTTTTAGTAAGTCTATTTACTATAACCCAAATCCCCGTATTACCCTTCCTCGATCTCGGTAATCCGTCAATAAAGTCCATCGAGACGCTTTCCCATTTCCATAGTGGAACCTCCAATGGGTGAAGCAACCTACCGGGTTTTTTTTTTCTCCGCTTTTACTTGTTGGCACACCAAGCATCTAGCGACATACTCGGCCACATCTTTCTTCATGCCGTCCCAAAAGTAAACTCGTCTCATGTCCATGTACATCTTGTCCCCGCCGGGATGAATGGTCATCTTCGAATGATGTGCTTCGTCAAGAATAGCCTTCCTCAAGTCCTCGTCTTGAGGTACACAAAGTCTACCGTCCCTACGAAACCAACCCTTATCGTCTAGGGTATACCTACGGAGATGGCTTGATGACTCCTCTCTTTTGAGCTTTTCTACTAACTCAACCAACTGTGGGTCGTCTCGCTATGCCTCGCCAATCCGTCCCAAAAGCGTAGGTCTGACCTCCAATGATGCTAGCAAACCGGGTACAAAGTCAAAGGAAGGTCTAAAGTCAAACATCGAAATGAATTCTAAGCTTCGCCGCTCAACAAACAAAGGACTTAAGGATAATCTTTTTCTACTTAAGGCATCGGCCACTACGTTACCCTTGCCAGGGGTATATGCTATCTCGGAGTCGTAGGACGGTAAGAACTCCATCCACCTTTGCTGCCTTAAGTTCAAGTCCTTCTGAGAGAATAAGTATTTTAAAGATTTGTGGTCAGTGAATAATTCGAATTTATCCCCAAGAAGATAATGACGCCAAGACTTAAGCGCGAAAACAATAGCGGCCAACTCTAGGTCATGTGTAGGATAATTTTTCTCATGCTCTCTCAACTGCCTTCCACCATAGGCTATTACCCTACCCTCTTGCATTAAGACTGCGCCTAGTCCTATCCCACAAGCGTCAGTATAAACGGTGAATGGCTTACTCCCGTCTGGCAATACTAAGACTGGGGCTGAAGTCTAAGCTCTCTTCAAATGTTGGAACGCATCATCACAATCTACGTCCCATGTGAAAACTAGGTTCTTCTTCGTCAAGCGTGTTAATGGAGCTGATATCTTTGCGAAGTCTTTGATAAACTTCCTATAGTAGCCAGCCAACCCCAAGAAACTTCTCACTTCGGTAGCATTTTTAGGGACCTTCCAATCTTGGATGGCCACCACCTTCGCGGGATACACAGCTATCCCTTCTTTGGAAACCACGTGCCCCAAGAATCGTACTTCCTTCCTCCAGAAGTGACACTTAGAAAATTTAGCTTTAAGGGTATGCGCTCGTAGGGTCTCCAACACTTCCCTAAGATGTAGGGTATGCTCTTCTTCATCCTTAGAAAAGATCAAGATGTCGTCTACAAAGACTACCACAAGTTTGTTAAGGTACTCCCTAAACACCCTACTCATCAAATCAACAAAGTATGCGGGGGCATTTGTCAAACCGAAGGGCATCACTAGCCATTCATAGAAACCGTCCGGAGCCCTAAAGGCAGTCTTGTCTATGCTATCCTCAGCCACCCTCAACTGATGGAAACCAGTGGCTAAGTCCAACTGCGAAAACACTGAGGCGCCAACTAACTGATCGAAGAGATCGTCAATTCTCGGCAGTGGGTGTCTATTTTTCTTAGTGAGCTTATTAAGTTCTCTATAGTCCACACAAAGTCTAAGGGACCCATCCGCTTTCGTGGAAAATACTACTGGAGCACCCCACTCCGATATACTTCGTCTTATGAACCCCTTCTCAAGCAATTCCTTCACTTGCTTATTGAGTTCCCTCCTTTCACGAGGAGCCATGTGGCGTACTGGCAAAGATACTGGTTTCGCATTATCCACAAGATATATTCGAAAATCTATCTCCCGCTTCGGAGGTAAGCCCTTCACCTCCTCAAACACATCCGAATATTCTCGGACCACTATAACAGATCGTAGATTCTCCACAGACGCATCAAGCGATTCTAGATAACTTAGCATAACGGAATCTATGGTATTACAAAAGATTTCGAGAGTGTTGCCAAGGCGAGTCATGAGCCTAACTACTCTCCTCTCACAATCAAGAACGGCCCCATTTCTGGATAACCAATCCATTCCTAAAATTAGCCCATAGCCCGTGAAGCCCAACACATAAGCATCACATCTAAATTCAATGCTAAGTATAGAAATTTTCAAATCCAAACACATCATGGACAAATAAGCTGAGCCCCCAGTTGGATTCGAAACAACTAAGGGATCCTCTACTAAACTGTTGTTTAAGTGCAGTGATTCAACTAATGATGAAGAGATAAACGAGTGCGATGCGCCCGAATCAAATAAGGTACGGACAGGATGATCAAACAGAAAAACTAAGCTTTCAACAGAAATGGTTCTACCTCGTTCTTGCAGCGGTGGGACCGCGAGAGCCTGAACTTGTCCCCTTGCCTGCCCTGGTGCTATAAGAGCCTGCACCTATCCTCCCGAGGTAGACTCTGCCCTCTGCCCCTTCTTTGGGCAGTCCTTCACTAGATGTCCTGCTTCACCACAATGAAAACAGCCAGTCTTCTTTTTCTTTCGGCAATCCTTGCTGAGATGGCCTGGTGTCCCACAGTTAAAGCATTTCTTCTTTCCCTTGCCATTATTGTCTTTACCACCCTTCTTTTTTTGCTGTTATGGTTTCTTCTGATCCCCTTTCTTCTCGGGTGCCTTATCAGCTTTAGCGCGTTTCTCCTCGTGCATGAGTGCCATGTCTACTAGCTTCTCAAAGGTGGCCCCCATAGGGAAGTGGGTCATAGCCAACCCTTGCAACGGTTCATTCAATCCATTTACGAACCTCAGAGCCTTCTTCTCCGGCGTGTTCACTAAATCTAAGCCAAACCTTGCTAACTGATTAAATTTGTTGACATACTCTTTCACAGATGAGCTTCCTTGCTTCAATGTCAAGAACCTTTCCATATATAGATTCTCCGCTGCCCTTGAGAGAAACTTTGCCTCAAACCTACGTATGAAATCTGCCCAAGAATCAACAGGACGCTCCCCATTAGTGACCTCCCACCAAAACGAGGCCTCTCCCTTCATTAACCAAGCTGCTAATATGACTCTCCTCCCTTCTTCCACTTCAAAGATTTCTAGCAATTCTTCCACCTCCTTAAGCCAATCTCTAGCTTCCACAAATGTTTCTGACCCTTGAAAAGGTTTTCCACCCATAGCCTTAAATTCCTTGCTCGTCTTTGCAAAAGTATCAGCGCGAGGAGGAGGAGGAGGAGCGGGTGCAACTGGTGGTGGAGGAACATTGGCTGGACCTGCAGCGGCCCTAGCCTCTAATAACCTCTTATACCATCCTGGTATCGTCACACCGTCCGGAAGGTTAAGATCTTCAGCCATGCTGAAACGAAAAAGGAAAGATTCAAAATGGAGAATTCGAAAGATAAAGATATATGGCTATTGGGGATTATGTTTTTCTTAAAAACTTTCCTCTTAATTAACTCATTTTTGAAAACACTTCTTCCAAAAATACTTTAGAAATATAGTTTTTCTAAAAAAGTTATCTGTTCTGGTAACCTTAAGCTCTGATACCACGTGTAACATCCCACTTCCATTAATGTCACTCACAAAGGGAATGCATTAACTTGCATGGAGGTTATAAGTGAATATAGAACATAAAATTTACAACAAGACAGATAATAAGTAGTACTTGGAAATCTAAAACTTCATTTTATTGCTGCGGAAATTAAACATGTTTGTTACATCACAAAACCATAAATCAGAGTCAAGTACAATATCCATCTTGATAAAACAAAATACATAATCCCATTACATAAATAGCCATTAAAGAAGATAACAAGCTGGACTTTACTTCAATGGTCCAAGCTTTCCAAAGAGAGATGAAGCAATCCAATCAAACTCCACTAGAGCTGGGCCCAACCTGAGGACCTGGAGGGGGAAAAAGGATAGAAATGTAGGGGGTCAGACATAAAGTCTGGCGAATATGATAATTCTAACAATACTATTATCAAAGTAACTAGACTAAGGCATAAGCTGGAAAACAAGGAAATGTCTATGAACTATTGGGTGTGGAAGAGCAGATAAAGATAACGTTAAAGATAACGTTAAAGACACACCTAATTACTAACGAATAATTGCTACACTGCACCACACCAGTCACCCTCAAAGTTGATCCCGCCTACTTCACTTAGAAGTTATATAAATAGCCTTGCGTACCCCTAGCTGACTACATAGGTGCCATCTGCCCCTATCTCCACTAGGTGTACCTCATTATCCACTTTCGATCGGCTCCCTACTCGTAGATACCCGTGCTGGCCCCACTGTGGGGGGGGGGGGTATCACTCCCCTAAAGTGGCAACCCGATACAACTGGAGAATGCACGGCTTATACCTACACGATGCAACAACGTCTTACCTTCCAGCCCGGGTCCACACACGCATATGAAACCCATTGGACTTGCGTTGCCACCGCTACCCCATTTTGGCCTCTTATAGTCAAGCCCAGTATGCGTGTCACGTCATCGACTTGGGTCGAGCCCACAAAGATACGTTTGGGATACTGGTTGAAATGGGCCCCCACAAGCTACCCACCTAAGCTTGTCACCACTAGTATATCCCACTTAGCCCTCTTAGTCATGTTCATTTACATGTGTGTTTAGTTAAGTCTTACTAATCGTATTTCACATGCCACTAAGGGCACCCACTAGATTCCTCATGCCACCCAAGGCACCTACTTAACCCCCATGTCCCACCTTACATGTTTATCTGGTTAAGTACTTCTTAATTCACTCAGGCCATAACCTAATAAGGACCTCTCACATTAGATTGGCATTTATGGCAGCTGGATTTGCCGGGCGGGTCCGTGCAGTCTTACACCATAAAAGAGTCTAACCTCATGTCTTTACAACTGTTATGCTTTAGTTCGGGCCTAGGACCTCTCACATTGGGCTGACATTTGTGACCACTGGATTTGCCGGGCTTGTCCGGGCAGGTTTACGTCACAAACTAGTCCAACCTCGTGCCCTAAGCATTGATTATCACTTATAATCTTTTGCCTCAGTTTTAATAATTCCCTATTCAAATTAATAATTAACTCCAATTTTAATGATGTCCATAATTGACTCAATTATGGCCATCCACTCATGAAATGCAAAATCATATCAATTGCACCCCAACTTGTTAATGTTAAATCCTTAATATTACCCCTACCCCACGTTATACGTTCGCTTATTCAACGCAGAATATACGTTAGACTCGAATAGTCTAACTCATAGCACAAAGATAAATTATCACAACATATAGACAAATAAAATAAATCTAATCATAATAGGGGTGAAACTTGCATAAACTACACATGTTAAGGATCTAAAGGTGTCAACTTGTTAAATGTCACAATTTACATGATATGATCATAACCCAAATTCATGTATAAACTTGCATATGGGGTTTTAAGCAATATAATGATGGTGTGAACTAGCATCTAACACATAGAACTCACATATGTCATAGCATAATTCTAGATGTCATAATTCTAGGCCTAAATAGATGACATGGCATATGTTCATAATCTTTACTAACCAACCTAAACTTGCATACATGAATTGTCATATAGATCAACATAGCCCAAACATTATGATTTGATTAACATGAACTAACTAGCATAGATAATAATATCATGACTTTATAACATGTATGATTTATCCCAATTTAGCATAGAAACTTTCAACATATATAACATCATCATGGCATGATTTACCACATATAGGATATCATCATCACATAACATAGGATTTACAACATACATGATAGCATAAGGTTTACAACAACATATATGACAATCCACATCATTCACTTATAATCCATTCATGACTTAATCTAATTAGTTTAACAATAATCTTGTTAAGATCATCATACTCACAATTTAGAGAAGAAAGAGAGTCTTGAGTTGCTTTAGAGTTGAGTAGAATTAGGGTTCGATTAGCTTTCTTCCTTCTTAGTTTGCGGCGGCTACACTGAGTTCCATGGCTGCAGTATGACGGTGGCTATTCTATTTTTCATGTGAATTAGAATGAGAGACTACCTAGGTATTTATAGAGTTTAGGGTTTATTTAGACCGTCAGATTAACTCAGAACTAAACTGAACCGTTTAATTTGCCAACTCAGCCCTAAAGACACATTAGCAGCTCAAGATTGGGCTCTGTCAGAACCCTAGCCGACTGACCAGGTCGACACCCAGGTCAACACTATAGTCGACCTGGAGGGGGGGGGGGAGGTCGACACTAGTGTCGACTCCCCAGTCGACCTGCTTGGACGGGAATTTTCCCGCCCAGCCCGCTTCTGCACTTCCAGTTTGAATTTTTAATTTTTCCTGCGAGCTGTTTTAAATTTTCTGAAACTTCTGATGGCCATAACTTCTTCATACGAAGTCCAAATCACGCAAACTCGGACTCTATTTCAACCAGAATTCCGAGACAAACACAATGGCGCAACCCGTTTCCCACAATTCTCACGTCTGAGATTAGTTATTCTTTAATTTGTAAATATTAATATTAACAGAATTACGGGGTGTTACACAAATGAGCTATGATTTTAATGAAATAGATCTAAAAAGCAACGAAGAACACACGATTTATAGTGGTTCGGCGTTAACGAGCCTACATCCACTTTCTATTCTTTATAATTGATGATTTGAATGCAAATACAGCAATGATTCTCACTCAACTTCACAATTACAATGCATAAACTCACTCAAATCTCTCAAAAAGAAACTTTAAGAGATGATTTTGATCTGAGTGTAGCTATGAAATTCGGCTATGGAGGAAGTTAGAACTGAGAATTTTCCAAAAGATCCTTTCCAATGCCTCTAGATGGTGTATTTATAGGTGAAAAATCTCTTCGAAGTGGCTCCGGTTCGGAATTGCGTGGCACCCATCCCATGAGAGTCGGGTTCGGAGGCTTCCAGATGGTGACAACGCATCGATTTAATGAGAGATCGTCGGAGAAATGGTCATGCATGGTCCGAGTCTTCAGGAAACATGTATATCAACGGTCACAAGCTCAGAGAAAAGGGTTCGGATTAGCTGCCTCTGATCCGATCCTATGAGGCCACTCGCTATTCTCTGATATTGCTGACGTATCCCTCTGATCCGATCCGATGTGATATCTGCGTTCTTGATCTCTACTTACTTCCTGCACTATCTTCCTCCGATCCAAACCGGTTGGTTTCTTTCTCACTATTTGCTCTTTTGTTAGCCTAGTTCACAGAGTAGGCTAACATTTTGCCCCCTCGAAGTACACTCTTATTTAAGATAAAGTGTGCTTCGAAGCAGTTTACGAAACTTCCTTTGAATTAGAACCATTGAATGATCGCCTCCATTTACTTGTAGTGTTGTGTCGCTTCATAAAGTTGTGGCTTTTGCTGCTTATATATATCCACTATCCATATGAATTACTTTCTTCATTTTCAAACAACTTTGAGAGCTCCTTTTAATTTCCAGTGATTCTTCCAGGTGAGCTTTTTCTTTACTTTTCCTCAAATTCACCCTGTGAGGCAAATCTGTGTACATGATCCCCTTCGGTTCGGATCCTGATCCGAATGAATTTCCCTCTTGTGTTTCTTATCAGTGGACTAACAGGCCACAATGCTCTAGTGGGCCTGAATCCCGGTCCGAACGGGGTGAAGCGGGCTAGGAATACGAGTGGTCACCTTAATTTTATATAAATCCGCCTCCCATCTTCTTCTTCCTCTCTTTCCTTTATTGTTCTCATCCAAGCAGATTTAGCATCAAAATCCAAAAACTTTAAAAACTCTGAAATTATCTTTTTCTTCTTTAAATTAAACAACTAGGTAGGTTTAAGATCTTGAATCACTTTGCTGTAATCAATTTAAGTTTAGGTTTATGGTAAAATTAGGCAATTCGAATGTGGTGTTTGTTTAATCTCGCCGTCGGCGCCTTCTCTCTCCTTTCCTTCGTCGTTGGTGGTTCTTTCATCACCTCGAGGCGCTGGGAGAGGGGATTAGGAACTTAATGGATAGTAGAGCATGTAAGTACTTGGGTTTAATTGAGGTTTGTGAGATAGAGTTGGGTTCGGTATTGGTTAAGCGAGGTGAAAAACGAAGGCGATGAAGAAGAGGAGAGGAACCGGGATCGGTTCGGGTAAAGAAACGTTGGGATGAAGGAAAGGGAGAAATGTTTACAAGATCGGATCGGGTTGGAGCGAAAGAAAGAACAAAAAAGATGTTTACAAGGTCGGATCGGGTCGGAGCAAAAGAAAGAACAAAAGAGGGAAAACAAAGCCTACTTGACCGGGTCGGATCGGAGTAAAAGACAAGGAGGAAAAGAGGCATTATTATTCAAACCAATCCGAACCAATCCGGTAGCCTACATCCGAACCGATCTGGTTTTAATTACTAGGTGTGAATATCTGCTTCAGATCGAAACATCTCTTTGCCCTCCGATCCGATCCCAATGCACATGCCCGAATCGAACCGAAACAGTCCAACTCAATGCACGAGAACTTAGCCAACTATCTTAATCAATGCTTGGCATAACCTTCAACCTGATGAACAGCTAGGATAGTGCCTTACGAACATTACAAACATCAAGAACTATTCTGAAACATCATTATTTCTTTGAATCCTCATATCACGCTCTCATGTGTTTACTTTGCATCTTTGTTACACGTAGCACACACTTTAGTTCACAAACACACACGGGGGACACGGGAAACTTTACTTTAATCCTTGTTATTGTTTCTTCGATAGTCTAGTGATCATGGCCGAGAGACATTGATCTAGGTTAGCAAAGAAGATGGAAGTTGCGGAAACTTCTGAGAAAGTTACCATTGATGACGTATCTTCTTCTTCAGACCCTGAATGGGACGATGAGGGCCCAGATTATGAAGCAGGAGCGCATAATAACGAAACACCTTCCGATAGCGAAATTTCTCTGGGCAATGAGGAAGAAGGAGGGATT
Organism: Allium sativum; assembly: GCA_030737875.1. NCBI lineage: Eukaryota > Viridiplantae > Streptophyta > Magnoliopsida > Asparagales > Amaryllidaceae > Allium > Allium sativum. The sequence goes on along the minus strand of CM060911.1, from coordinate 120,667,355 downwards.
GGAGATAATCGAGCTCCTGATGAGTTCGAGTCTGCCACTATATTGGAGCACCCAAAGACTCTCTTGAATCAACGATCGACGATGACATACTTGTTCGCATATGCTTAAAGCACGGGATATTGAAAAGGGATACCCTAGTGCCATCGAAAACTGACCGTCCTCACAATCCCCCAGAAGGATTTATGGCAATTACACGATTGATGTGTATGTTTGGGGATATTCCACCGTTTCTGCCTTTTGTTGTCGGCTTTCTAAGACAAATGCAGATTGCCCCTATGCAGTTACATCCCAACTCCTATGCTTACTTATATACTTTATATATAGCATACAAAGAGATTTTAGGTACAGAGCTCACTTTCGACGACGTCCACTTTTTTTTATAATTTCAAGCATCGGACTCAAGAAACTCCTTCCTTCTCTTACTTCGAATCAGTCCCAAAAAGGAAAATTATTTCTGCTCCATTTAGCAGCATGGCCGGCGATTCCAAGCTAGAATGGTTTTATATCAGGCAACAGCCGGGGTGCGCTAGGAGATGGACAAAATCAAGTAAAGCATTGATTTTCTAGATCTCGATTTTGAACGTTCATGCCAATACATTAACTTGCTTTCTGTTTTGTTTGCAGTTGATAACCCAAAACAAATATCAGTTCAATTGTACTTTAATCGGATGCATCAACTTCTCAATGGCGACCAAAAATTTCTTACCATCGATGAAGTTCTTAAGGATGAATACCTCCATCATCACGGGTTATTGTCCATCACCCGTAGCATAGGTCATGGGTCGGGTCCATATGTATACATTCACCCAGTGGACATAATTCCTGAAACGGGCGAGGGCTCGAAAAGTCCAACAATACCTCTTCGGACTTCACCTTCTCCATCTTCAACTCAAGACGATGAGCTGGCCAACATAGCCAAAAAGCACCGGGAAGGGTACATCATCCCTGGGGATGCTAGTTCTCCTGAGAAGTCACTGTCTCCTAAAGAACTGCCAATAGACGCTTCCTAAGGAGATGTCCCTACTACCGATGATCCCACATTTCAGGGTTTAGGAGATCTCCCCCTACCTGAAACTATCGATACTTCAGAGGATTTTGGCATAAATCCTTTAGTTTTTACTTCTTCAGAGGAGACTACTCCAGTTAAGGCCAAAGAGCCCACTCGCACTGGTCTGGCTTCAGACTTGGGTTTGTCGGGGGGAAACACCACTTAGAATGCACTTAACATAATAGCACCACACTTTGCAGCACTTTCTTCTCATGAGAATACTGATTCTGAATTCCACTTACATTGTTGCACAGGTACAATGTCTCGCCCTTACTATGACGTCAGGAAAATACGTCGTAGCACGACTAGACCGCCTTCCGATGTCGAGCATGATCACCATGAAAGCCGTAGTAGAGAGGACAGAAGGACTCATGCTTCTTATCAGTCGCGCACCTCGCGCTCTCGCTCCTCCGTCCGGTTAGATCCAGACCGATATAAAATCTACCAGAGTCATCGAGGAGAAGACACATCGCAGCCCAAAGACTGAACTTCTCTGGGAGAGGAGTCCGCCGAAAGATACCGACTCATGAGGCAAACATAAGGTTTCTGATAAGCGGCCTAGAAAGGGTGATGCATCCATCGTGCCCACTAAACATAAAGATACCGAGCTAACATACTGCGAACCTCCACCATTGGATGCTGAATCTAAAGTTAAGCGGGCATATCTGGAGAAGCAGTTCCCCGACCACTACTTTGAAAATCTGAATTTCTTACCTGCTCTCGAGCCTATTTCCTCAGGGTGGGAAGACGAGGCCAAAGCGAAGATTGATGCAGTTGAAAAACAATATCCGGAGATGTACAAGTATTCACGTAACCTCTCCATAATCATTCGAACTTTAATTACAGATATTAATTCGATTAAAAAGACTGCAGATGCCGACGCAAAGGCCTTGAAAAATTTGGAGAAGGACCTCGAGGACACACAGGCCCAACTTGTCATTGCTCAACGAGATGCCACAAACTTTAAACAGCAAATTGAAGAGTTACAGAAGCGTTATCATGACTTGCTAGGATCTCATAGTCAAGAGCGTTTGGAGTTGAAAAAGCAAGCAGAAGATGCTAAGTCGGATAACGCCAAAATGCAACTTGCTTACAATACTCTTGAGCGAGAAAAAGCCGAGTTAGCGAGAAAGAATGTTGAATTGGAGAAGCGAAACGCTGAATTGGCTTCCAAGTTGACCGAGGCCGAGAATAAAGTAGCCCTAGCGGAGGGTAATGTGGAAAATGTTATTAAGTCCGCCGAAGAGACCCACAAGCAGCTGTCAGAGGCCACGGAAAAAGTGCATGGGTTTGGCAAATTACTGATCGATTTCTTCGCGCATATCATTCGTCGCGGAAACATCTCTTGGATTGAAGATTATCCAACTACCTTGGTTCAAGTATGGAGTCAAATTATCGAATGGGAGAAAGAAGAGCTTAAGGTAGACTCCATCGACGAAGATAAGCTTATGGAAAAATATCTAAGAGATGATGAGCCGGCACGTCTGGCCGAGGGGCGTCGCCTCATCGCCGCTGCTATGGAGGGGGAGAAGAGGATGGTCAAACAAAAGAATATCCCTGAGGCTGGTTCATCTTCTACTTCCGCTGAAACTTCTGAAGTCGAGGGATGTGACCCCGAAAACCCGGGGATCCCTCAGGCATCTCTTTTATCCCACATACCCGAGACGGCATCAGAGACGGCAGTCACTCCAGCTGAGAAATCATCGGAAGATATTTCTATATTTTCACCCTAATTCGTCAAAGCTGTCTCCAATTTTCATCACATAATTGGGAAATCGATGAAGGATCCTTTATTTTCTCCTGATTTGATAACTGTTGCTTCTCATTCTGTAGGTGTTGAACCGACCGAGAAGACTGACGTGCCCCAGGGAACCACTACCGGAGCAAAATCCGCGGAGAAGGCTCAAGGAGAAAAGGATAAGGCTGCCACAGTAGAGTCAGGAGGGGGAGTTGAATTGTCTAAGGCCGATGCTCCTCATGATGATGAGATGATAGATGCCTTGAAAGACGATAGCGGTAGCGAGGGACATGAGGAAGACCCTGATGTGGCTATAGTTGGGGATTCAAAAAGCGTTGATGACATCACTTTGGCTGAAATGAAAGCCGAACAAGACAAACATATGCAGCAAAAAGTTGAAGACCAGAACCCTGAAAGCCTTAAGCTTCTTGCAGTGGTGGATCCTGGATCAAGCTTAGTCATTAAGCTTTCAACTAGGTCTATTACAGAAGAGCTTACTAAAAATTCTTCTCTTGATTCCAGTGTTCCGACTCCTGGGAAGAAATCAACCGATTCTAGCACTTCGGTTGCAGGGAAGAAAAAGCCAAAGAGCATTTTGACTGATGCTGAAAAAGAGGCTAAGGATGCTCAGAAGGCTACCAAAAAATCCAAGTCCGCTCCAAAGCCCAAATGATGAAGTGCTTTGTTTTATTTTGGCATTTATTTGGTTTGCAATTGTTGCAACGAGTGCGTCCCTCTTATCTTCTTTTTTTCTTGTTTTCCTTGTACAAACTCACACGTTTGTAAATAAAAATAGTTTATTTCCTGCAATGTCTAATAGTCGTTAGTTCAGCACTTAAGTGAAAATACAAAAGTATGTTATATTAAAATTATGTAATAAATTCATGGTTGAGGGGAATATGTGTGCACATATATGCCCCCAGTTAATCTCGGATAACTGAGCAAGAACTATTCAAGATTGATTAAATTAAAAAATCCAAATGCCCCTGATTCTCCGACGGGGCCATATTCCTTTTGTCATTGATGCTTATTCTTTCTAGCATCTTTATACTCTCTTGTCTCATAACCAGGTTGGAGTTTCGTTGAGGCGGTCTTTCTTCTGGGTGCACCTTCACGCCCCAAGGGACGTCGTCTTCCCGTCCTTTATACTCTCTCTCAATTCTTGAGAGTTAGAGTTAAGAATGTCATCTTCCCATTCTTCTGTGTTTTTTTGCACAGACAATCATTTTATTTACTCCTGCACGTGGGTCATCCCCAACTTTCCAAATTTGATTTAACATTTTGTGTTTCACAGTCATGATAGAATAATTGTTGAAGGTATAAATAATGCAGGGAAGTAAATGACACATGATATTTTTATAGTGGTTCAGCTAAGTCGTAGCCTACATCCACTTTATAATCCTTTGTTCACATAAACAGACATTTTTAAGGAAAGCCGTGCCTTTTTACATAGCTTATGAAAACAAAAGAAATGACATTTCATATTTAGCTCAAATATCGTCGTAGGTGTTGAGCGTTCCAGGCTCTGGGAATCTCCTTACCGTCCACGGTCGTTAGCTTGAATGCTCCTGTATCAAGCTTCCGTTGGATGGTGTATGGCCCTTCCCATTTTGGACCCAATTGGGTTGGTGGCGGGAAGACTCGTTTCAGTACTAGGTCTCCTGGTTCAAAGGTTTTGAGGCTAACCTTCTGGTCATAATAATGTGGCACTTGATGTCTCGAGGAATGCAAGTCGGCTTCATCTCTTTTTTCTTCAATCATATCAAGAGATTATAGGAGGAGTGCTTTATTTGTCATTGTGTCATAGTACGCAACTCGATGAGAGGGGACTTCCAATTCTACCGGGATCACTGCTTCTGACCCAAAGGAAAGTGAATAGGGAGTATGGACGGTAGCCGTCTTAAAGGTCGTCCTGTAGGCCCATAAAGCTAATGGCGACCCATTTACCCATCCAGCTTTGGCCTGCTCCAACAGCTTCTTTAGAATTGATTTAATGACTTTATTTATGGCTTCGACCGGGCCATTTGACTGCGGGTGAGCTACTGCAGTGTATCGTTTATCAATCTTATATTTCTGGCAGAAGTTTTTGAACTCGATGCTGTCAAATTACGTCCCATTATCAGTTATGATGGCCTTCAGAATCCCAAATCGACAAATAATGTTTTTGACCACAAAACTGATCACCTTCCTTGCAGTAATGGTTGTTAGAGGTTCAGCTTCCACCCATTTTGTAAAGTTGTCTATGGCAACGATCCCGTACTTAGCTCCTCCTCTGGCAATAGGTAGCACTCCAATAATGTCAATTCCCCACATGGCAAACGGTCACGGACTTACCATCGATTTGAGCTGAGTCGGAGGCGCTCTGGGAACTTTGGCATATCTTTGACATCTATCGCAGCGTCGTGAATAATCAGCCGCGTCTTTATTCACGGTAGGCCAGAAATATCCATACCGTAACACTTTCTTTGCTAGGGTTTGGCCCCCAGTGTGATCTCCACACTCACCTTCGTGCACCACTTACAGTACATATTTGATGTCGTCATGTGCGATACACCGTAATAGGGGCATTGAAAACCTTTGACGATAAAGGACGTTGTCCTGTAAAACGTATCTTGCAGCCTTGCGTTTTACAGCTCATCTTTCGCTCTTTTTCAATGGGAGGGTTCCATTCTTGAGAAAATCCTTAATTGATGTCATCTAGGATTCTCTTTCTGGTTCAACTTCCAAGGCTAGCTCTGTTTCCATTAGGTCGAAACTTGGTGAATCCAACACCTCTATCGGAACCATTTCGGTTTCTTTAAGATTATCAGAACTTGCTAGTTTCGCCAATCGATCTGCTTTCTGATTTTCCGCTCTTGGGATGTGTGTTATGTTATAATGCTCCAAATCTTCCAATAACTCCTTTTGAGATAACTGATAAGTCGAGGTCCTTTAGCAGCAAATTCTTCATGAACTTGACATACAACTATCTTGGAATCGCAATATATATCTATTGTCTTCACTCTCAAATCCTTGACGAGTTTCAGCCCGACAATCAGGGCTTCATAATCGGAATCGTTGTTAGTAGCAGCGAACTCTAACCGTAATGCATAGTAGATAGACCGTCCTTCAAGAGTTATTAAAACAACTCCAGCGCCGGACTTTCTATCATCCTTAGCCCCGTCCGTATATAATTTCCACGGACTAAGCTCTAATTCTCGATCCAAAGTAACTACTTTGTCACCCACCGTTTCCTCTTCAGGGATTGTAAATTCAGCTATGAATTCAGCCAAGGCATGGCCCCTTATTGATCTTCGTGGCTGAAAGTTCAAATCAAACTCACTCAGATCGATATTCCATTTGAGTAACCGCCCCGATGCTTCGGGTTTCTGCAACACTTGTCTCAAAGGTTGATCGGTATATACAACTATCGGGTGTGCCTGAAAATAATGGCGAAGTTTGCGGGAAGTAATTAGGAGGCTATAGGCAAGCTTCTCTATCTTCGGATAGTTACGTTCTGCAGCAGCTAGTTTTTTTCTTACGTAATACACAGGTTTCTGGATTTTATCCTCTTCACGTACTAATGCTGCGCTGACGGCGTGGGATGATACCGCTAAGTAGACGAACAAATCCTCATGTTCCACAGGCTTTGACAATATTGAAGGCTTTTCTAAGAAGTCTAACAGATTCTAGAACACCTCCACACAGTCGGGAGTCCACTCAAAATTTCTCTTTCCCCGTTTTATGATATCGAAGACACTTGTCTGTTGCTTTGGAGATGAATCTGCCTAGTGCTACAACCTTCCCAGCTAAGCTTTGAACATCCCTAATCTTTCGCGGCTCCTCTATATTCTGGATTGCTGCTATTTGGTCCGGGTTGATTTCAGTTCCTCTGGAACTCACGATAAAGCCAAGGAACTTGCCTGATGCCACGCCAAAAGAACACTTCAAGGGGTTTAACTTCATCCCATACCTTCGTAGTATGCCGAATATTTCTGCTAAGTCCTTCGTGTGATCGGGAGATTGCTTGGATTTCATGAGCATATCATCTACGTAAACTTCCATGGTTTTCCCAATTTGATTGTAAAACATGTGGTTGACTAGGCGCTGATACGTGGTTCCCACATTTTTTAACCCAAATGGCATTACCACGTAATAATACAACCCCAAGTCTGTGATAAAGCTTGTATGCTCCTGATCTGGTATGTGCATGGGAATTTGATTGTACTCGGAATAGGCATCCATAAAGGATAACAGTTCATGCCCGGCCGTCGAATCTACTAGTTGATCAATTCTGGGAAGAGGAAAGCTATCCTTCGGGCAAGCCTTGTTCAAATCAGAAAAGTCGATGCACGTTCTCCACTTCCCGTTTGAATTTTTGACTAGGACAGGATTCGATATCCAGTCGGGATATTTCGAAGCCTTAATGAATCCATTACCTTTTAATTTCTCTACTTCTTCTTTCAAAGTTGCTGACCGCTCAGGGCCCAACATCCGTCTCTTCTGCTTGACTGGTGGGTGCTTTGGATTAATACACAAAGAGTGGCTCATGATGGTAGCCGAAATCCCACACATGTCAGCGTGAGTCCAGGCAAACACATCCAGATTTGCCTTTAAGAAATCAGCCAATTCCCTCGCTCTAACTGGATCCAGTTGCGAGCCGATCTTTAGTACTTTTGTTTGATCCGTTTCATCAATAGGTATATCGATTGTTATTTCATTGGGAGTTGCCTTCGTGTCCCCAAGTTCTCTATCCTCTCTGGGATCTATATCCTCAAGGCCATCTGAGGGTGACTCTCTTGGGGTAGGACCCCTTAATTGCTATGCTGAGGCCTCCTTTGGAGGGGTGGAATCATCCTTAGCATCTATATTCAACCCCTTCATTAACATCTTTAACTCTGCTACGTAACAAGCTCGTCCCGTAGCTTGGTCGCCTCGCATCGTCCCAACTCCTGAGTCAGTCAGGAATTTAAGCAGCAAGCACCAAGGCGCAATACATGCCCTAAATTCGGAAAGGGCCGTCGGCCTAGGAAGGCATTGTAAGGTGATTCCAAATCCAAAACTACAAATGGTAGGATCCTTACTCTCTGGCGATCTCCCTGCCCTAGTGTGGCTGGTAATTCCACAATACCCATCGGAGATGTAGATGCCCCGTTAAAGCCACGTATCCATCCTTGACATGGCTTTAAGTCTTTTGCTTCAAGCTTCATTTGTTCGAAAGCTTTCTTGAAGAGGATATTGATCGAGCTTTCGTTGTCCACTAACACCTTATGGACTAAAGCGGGGCCAATTGTCATGGTAATCACTAGTGGATCGTCGGTTGGAGATTGAGCTCTAGAATTATCTCTATTGCGGAACACGACATCATCTGACATCGTTTTTTGTTGTTTTATTGGAGTGACGTCTTCAAGGCTACTGCATTCTCCTGCTTCAAAATGCTTGGTGGCGTTGACGTACTGGTCCATTGCTTTAAAACTACGACCAACCAAGTGAGGTCCGCGTATAATAGAGTTAATGACGATCCTCTTACCTTTTTGCTGAGCTACGGGTTTTGAAGTAGGCTGGTCTTGGTTCGGGGCTTGTCCCCGTTGCCCCCTGTCCCTTGGGGTGGCCTTGTACTCATCCAACTTCCCTTCTCGCAGCAATTTTTCGACGATGTCCCTTAAATGACGGCACTCATTGCTGGAATGACCGTGTTTACCATGAAACAAGAAAAACTTTCCTGTTTCAATCTCTTTCTCAGTAGAATCTCTGGGTGGTGGTTTTCTATACTGCAATATGCTATATGTATCTAAATAAATGTTCTCCAACATATCATTTAACGGCGTGTAATTTTCAAAAGTTTGGAATCTAGGTCTTTTGTTAGAGCTATTCCCTCGGTTTCTGTTCCTTCTATTGCCGTTCCCATTTCTGTTGCTATTACCACCACTCTGGTTGCCAACATTTACTTCCACCTTCCCTGAACTGTCACCAGATTGTTTCACAGCAACATTACTCTGGACACCTTCCTTCGAGGCCCCTTCGGACTTTCTCTTCCGATTTGCCTTAGCTTCTTCTCGCCTTAAGCGGACATTAGCCTTTTCATAGAGCAATTCTCTTGTAGGAGGTGGTTTTCCAGCCAAGTAATCCTCAAACTCTATGTTAAGGTCTACCCCTTCTATCAAGGCCATCAGGATAGTGGGCTCATGGGGATCACTAACTTCGGTAATGGCCAGGTTGAAGCGATCCAAATATGACTTTAAAGATTCTCCTGGGGCCTGTTTTATCCGTCACAATTCTATAACGGTCTTGGACTTTTGGGCATGGAGTCGAAACTGATTCATGAAACGCTCACTCAACTCTGTGAAATTTGATACCGACCGAGGAGGGAGTCGGGTGAACCACATCAACGCTACATCTTCAAGACAGATTGGAAAAGCTTTGCATTTTACAGCGTCCAGAGCTGCTGCCGCATTCATGAACCATGCATATCTCATCAGATGCTGCCCTGGGTTTGTTCTTCCTGAATATCGATTCATCTAAGGCAAGTTGAATCATCGAGGGAACTAGAAATTCAGTATGTCATCTGTGAAAGGGGTATGACTTCGTTCAATGCCCCAATCTTCATTAGTATAGTGCCGACTTTCGGACATGATCTTGCGCACCATTGGCCATACATCGGCATTTGTTAATGTCTGCACAGGCTCTCTTGATTTGATGTTCGAATTACCCCTGGGTTCCTGATCAGGGGATAACCTCCTGTTTCTGGCGGCAGCTGCTCTACGTTGCTCTCTGTGTTCCCAGTCGATCTCAGGAGGTAGAGGTTAGAGAAGTTGTTGCTATGTGGGGTTGGTAATATTAGGATATCTGGGTAAGACGTGGGATCCGCGCATGGGTAGCAACATAGGTTATTGTAGGCTCGGGTCATCAGGGCCCAATGCACGAGCAGCGTCTTCTCGGGATCCTATAGATCCAAAAGTCAATTGATCAAGGTTATGAGGTCGTTCAAGCGGCCTCCTCTCGCGTGGGCGTTCCTCCTCCGAAGAAGACGAATCATCTGTAGTAAGACGGTGTGTCAAGGAAGGAGACTTCTGCCTCCGGAGCTCCTATAGTTCTCTACCTATAGTGATCATGTTTTCCTGCATGTGAAAGTTGTCATGCCTTTGGGCTTCCAATGCTTCTTTTTGAAGGATGTCAAGAAAACGTGAAAAGTATCCCTGAGTAATGGGTGCAGATGGATCAGGCTGAACATTAGTCAACGTGGCTGGAATCAGAGCGTTGGAGGGAGCTCGAGTAGAAGTTCCGGCTTCATTCTGGTTCGGATCAGATCGGTTCACTACAGCCTGGTCGGGGCGGTTCGGATGGAGGGAGTGAGAGCCTTCAACCTCACAAGACCGGATCGGATCATTGCCATCCACTCGGTTCGGATCGGCGCCTCCCATCCAGTTTGGATCCTCCTGGTCAGAGCGGTCTGCTCCAGAGCTTTGAGAGCGTGACCTTGTTAATACAATAGCTTGCTGACCTTCTCTGGAATCATTTCCCCTAGCGCCTTGCACTTCTTTTCCTTTAGTCTTAGACATAACACTTGGTTCTTCAATGGTTAGTCAACAAGTACAGAAAGATGTCAGAGAGAAGGGATTAACTTCTTTGAACTTGAAAGTCCAAAGAGTAGAATGATAACCCAAAAAAGCTGAGAATTCGAAGGTCTCTCAGCGAAAGCACCAAAATGTTAGACCAAAAATTGGTTCTAACACCCAAATGAGCTATGATTTTAATGAAATAGAACTAAAAAGCAACGAAGAACACACAATTTATAGTGGTTCGGCGTTAACGAGCCTACGTCCACTTTATATTCTTTATAATTGATGATTTGAATGCAAATACAATAATGATTCTCACTCAACTTCATAATTACAATGCATAAGCTCACTCAAATCTCTCAAAAAGAAACTTTAAGAGATGATTTTGATCTGAATGTAGCTATGAAATTCGACTATGGAGGAAGTTAGAACTGAGAATTTCCAAAAGATCCTTTCCAACGCCTCTAGATGGTGTATTTATAAGTGAAAAATCTCTTCGAAGTGGCTCCGGTTCGGAATTGCGTTGCACCCATCCCATGACAGTCGGGTTCGGAGGCTTCCGGATGGTGATAGCGCATCGATTTAATGAGAGATCGTGGGAGAAATGGTCATGTGTGGTCCGAGTGTTCAGGAAACATGTGTATCAACGGTCACAGGCTCAGAGAAAGGGGTTCGGATCGGCTGCCTCCTATCGGATCCGATGAGGCCACTCGCTATCCTCTGATATTGCTGACGTATCCCTCTGATCTGATCCAATGTGATATCTGCGTTCTTGATCTCTACTTACTTCCTGCGCTATCTTCCTCCGATCCGAACCTATTGGTATCTTTCTCACTATTTGCTCTTTGTGTAGCCTAGTTCACAAAGTAGCCTAACACATTCCGTGTTGATTGATTTCTATTAAATATATATATATATATATATCTGTTTGATGGCAGAGAATTTATTCTCTTGCTTAACACCCATCTCTGAGATGTACGAGCTTAGAGGTTATATATTGATAGACATCAGTTGCATGGCGTGAATTGTTAGTGTGTCATGCTGAGATGCACATGATCAAGGCTTTTGTTGAAAATCAAAGTCTTGTGGGTGATGATCAAAGCATAATTTTAATTATCATAGCTTTGTGTATATCGTTAATTCCCGAGCTTCACACCCCGATATGAACCAAAAACGGGATGAAGGATCCAGGGAGAACATGTGTTTCTTTCTAGTTAGGAATGGTGTCATGGTATGGAGCCCATGCATTTTACTTATTTGGTTGTTGGAAAGTGAGGTACCTCAGATTTGAGTCCCTGGTGGCTCTTGACGTTGGTCGACATACTGATAAGATTTTATGCCCCATAGGGAAGGGAACCATTTTGTCCAGGAATTATAATCCACTAAATTAAGTGTGGACCGACCTTGTGGCTCCAAGGGCTCGACTGAGTAGGAGTCCTAAGACATGGGCTAGATTGTCTCGAATTCAGTAAGGACGATCCCTTGCCTTGGTTCATAATGGAAATCCAATTTTTAATACGCGACTTTTCGGTTTTAGTTGTAAACCTATATGGCGGCATAGTGGCATGGGACGCTCATGTCGCCTTTGATTGATACATTTATATTTGAAGTTTCTTTTGATACACTATGCACTTATAATAGTATCAAAATGATTTGTTTTAAACGTACCAAGCATGTTTGGCTATTATAAAGGTAAAACTCTATCCTCCGGCTTGCATTGCATTGTGTGATGGGGCCTGAGTCTTATAATAGCTTCATTTTTCAAAAAAGCATCGCATTGTTTTATTTTAAACCGAGATTCATGTGGAGTAAACTATTTCCGTATTATACGGCGTGGTCCCGTGATTTCCCAAATTTTAAAGTAAAGATTTAATAACTGTTTTAGTTCTCACACCAGTCGCATGACTGACTCGGAGTTTATTGTTTTAACCTGAACTCTAGATGCCCATATTTTCCACACGGGAAGTCATTAGTTTCGGTTTTGCAGATATTCCTATATACAGAATCCTGGATTTACAGCTGGAACTATATTCGGAAAGCTTTGTATCCGTGTATCTCTTTCAGTTGTGTCTATTGTAATTTTCCGCTATGTATTGTATTTATGTATTGTTTTCCGCTGCTATGTAATTTTAATCTCTGATATTGTATTTCCAATGTGTAATATTTATTCATACTCTGGAATATTCTTATTCTTTGATGTAAATTGTTGTATTAGCAGTGAAATGTTCTATTGTTTGTGTCTGATGCGTCATGTTCTCAAAGCAATCTGTTGTTTCTCGTCTCTTCGGAGGTCGAGGGATTTCGGGTCGTTATAGTTTGGTATCAGCGCTTTGGTTTACAAAGCTAAAGAAGAAGTCACGTTAGAACCAAATGAAAGAATTCATCAGAGATAGGATTAGTAACATTCTATAAGAATAACTCGTTAGAGATAGGGTTATTAATAACCTATAATGAGTTTGAAGAGTGATATTTCTAAAAAAACAAATTTAGTTTTGAATATTAAATCTTATTATACATATTTGAGTATTTTAATTTATATTTAATTTGGACAATTGAGTATATAAAGATTTTGCATATATGCGTCATGAACGTATATACGAAGTCTCAAATATACTGCATAGATATAGAATCACATTCTAGTTGCCCGGAGATGATTCTGATGATAGTCTAGACATCATCACTGTTTATATTCGAGTTTCGAAAGCGGGATATCTATATATTTCCAATTGAATGGTATGAGAACCAAAACTTACTTAGATTTTATTGGTTGTGATTTGGCACTAAAATATGATTTTTGAATATATTAAAGTTATACATATATTTGAAAAGCTAATCAATTAATTGAATGCTGGTTATGTTATATGATTATTAGATGAACTAATAATAATATTGGAATATCAAACCAATAACAGAATGAAAGGTAAATTAAGTCAAATCGAATCAAAATATTAAACTGAATTGAAAATAGATTGGAATTTCATACATGTACATGTATATATATTGAACAGGTCATAACATGGAAGCTAAGGAGAGGAATAAATTGTATGCCCAACATATAGGTACATATGTACTGTATTTCTTGGGTTTTGATGATTTTACGAGCCGATTGACAAGCCGCTTCGCTTTTCTTTTTCTTTTTGATTGACGAGGGCCCTGTGAGGTGGGTCGTGGTTTTACCGATAGGGCTGTACAAAGGAGGTTATGGCGAAATTTTTCAAAAATTTAGGGTGTTAGCCAAATTTTTGAGAAATTAGAAAATTCTTAGAAAATGAAAAGTTGAAGAATGAAAGTTGAGTTGGTTAGTTAAGTAACTTTCAGCTGCATTCCATTTCGAGGACGAAAAGATTTTAATTGGGGCAGATTGTAACAACCTAGAATTTCTGAACCAATTTAAAATTTTTATTTTAGCTATTTTAATGGATTTTGAATATTTAAAATGATTTATTTTAGATAATAATGAATAAAAATTTATTTGGATCGAAATTAGAAAGTATAAATTTATTTTTAAAAAAAGGAACTTGAAATGGCGCGGTAGTTTGAAAATTCAATTATAAACTTTAAATGAATGTGAAGAATGAAATATAAATCGGATTTCAATAAAACCAGGAACGTTAGAATCTGTTTAATTATATCTTTCTAATGAATGTGAAAAATTGAGATTTCATAATATAAATTGAAAGTTATGGCCAATTTAAAATTGGATTAATTGACGAGAATAATCCAACTTTTAACTTGTCCGCCCATATTAATCCCAAGTTTGCGTTATTTAAAAATAATCCCAAGTTTGGGGGTGCTTTCCCATATTGATCTTGTTTCCCCGACGACTTATTATAGCAGGTTTCAAACTTTAATCGTTTGCTAATTAATAGCATTTGCTAATTAATTTTCTTCCTCCCAGTGTAAACCGTTTGCCTATTGACCAGAGTTGCCACCCCTATCACCACAGAATTCTTCTCCTTACTTTCACCAAGCAATCAAACTCCACTTTCATAATAGCAACATTAATAACCAAACTCCTCTCTTTCACTTTCACTAAGCAATTTCACCAAGCAATCGAACTATGAACTATCATAAATAACTTACAACATTCTAGCAGCAACAATGGAACACAAGTCATCATTCATCTAACAAGAATCCAAATAAAACTACATAAAAATAAAAATAAACCCAAAAGCTGCAAAGAGCAAGAAACATGTATATACATAGAGCCCCCAGATGAGATCACTTCCAACTAACCCAACAATTGATGATCATGATATTCACAAACTTGTTAGTCCCATGCTTCGCCCAAAACCCCTCCCTCAAATCAATCGGGTTTGCAAGATTATACCCTTCACCCGCCAACTTGAAAGCCCTCTGACTCTGCTTCCTTCAAATCAATCTGTTCGCCCAAAACCCGTCCCTTAAATCAATCGGCTTCGCCCAAAACCTTCTTGAAAGGCCCCTGACTTATCTTCCTTCCCACGATCCTCACCCCTTCCTCTTTTGACTCATCGGAAGTGGGTAATTGACATTCTGGTTGCCCGTGTATGAGCATACGGGCGGCAGGATCCTAGTCAGTTCCAAGTGGATTTTGCTTAGAATTGGGAAAGTTTGTAATAAAGAACGAAGAAATAAATGTTTTTGTTTGTCACACCTAACCCGCTAAAGCACACGACATGGAGAAAGCACAAAAACCAAATGGGGCATGCACGTGTAGTGATGACGGGGAGACGATGGCGTTTGAAATGAGGAATTCATGGAAAAAATTGATTTGAGATTTCGTTGAGAGGTTGAGGTGCGATGGAGATTCAATGACACTGCAATGGCAAGGGAGCAAGAGTCGTGATTTGGGAAATAGTATAGAATAAGTTAATGGTATTAAATTATTTAAAGAGGGAAGAGATAAAGAGCTTGAACGTGAACAAGATCAGAATGCAGATTGGGGAAGAAATGATTTTAACGTGGTTTGGAAAAGTTACCGGCTATAATAAGTTAAAATGGTAGAAGGGATCAATATGGGAAGGCACCCCTCAAACATGGGATTATTTTTAAATAACGCAAACTTGGGATTAATATGGGCGGACACATTAAACTTTGGATTATTCTTGTCAATTAATCCTTTAAAATTTAGAATAGTCGCTATGGAATTTATACATATTTTAATATAATATATAGCCCCTAAAAATAGCCATTTTGCAAACGACCTCCGTTTTCGATGAAACTACTTCCAAAATGTCAAATTATTGTTAGGCTTCAAATTTCATAATTTTTGGAATCAATATGTGAGCGCAGTAAATTTAAACATGTTTTGTTATTTTAGTTTAAATCTAATCGACTAGGAAAATGGCCATTCTTTAAACGGTCTCCAAATTCGATGAAATTAGTTTTGTTAGGACTGTATCATCAAAAAATAACTAGATTTATTTTTCTGTAATTTTAGGAGTCAGTATATGGCCCCGATAAATTAAAATGTACATTGAAATTCAATATTGAACGGTTTATACTTTAATTTTAATGAAAACTGATTGAAACAATGGAACTGGCTTACGAAACATATTCCATTGTGTTTGAAATGGGGGTATTAAGCTAGAAACGGCGGTCGTTGGGTTTGATTTGGAGTTCGAATGTAAAATTTCACTTTTATAAATTAAAAAATTATTTAATATATAACCCTGGTCAAACCCTTTTCCTGAAACCGCCGCTCCATCCAAAATCAATGGCCACCCTCTTCAGAAATTCGCCTATCAAATCTTCAAATCCGAACAATGGATTTCGAAATTTCAAAAGTGATTTGGAAGAGCTAATCAAGGTCTTCGATATCAATGGGCATGATCGAATTTCAAGGGGAATTTGGATCGAATTTTAACCCCAAAATATGCCAGTTTCGCATGGATTTTGAGGGGCCTGGAGAGCCTCCGGTGGGGCGCCGCCACTGGCGGTGGATGTGGAGGCAACGGCTGTCGAGGTGGGCTTGGCTGATTTGGGTCCGACGTTGGACGAAAGCGTGCGATTGGAGATTAAGGGGGCGTGTTTTTTTTCCAGTTCGAACTAGATACATTGAAGAAGAGGGATTAGCGGCCGATTAAGATAAATGTGTAATTAACTAGATTTTTAATTAATTAGCTATTAATTTACTTATTTAAATACAATCGTATGTTTATATTATCGTATCTACTTCATACGAGGTTTGAATCGAACGATTCAAGATGCGTTGGAATCATGTTGATGAGATCTACAACAGGGAACTGACCAGAATGGAAATGGAGCATGTTAGAATTTCAGGAAAATTCAAACTCAAATAGTACTGAAATTGACAATAAAAGACTAACGAAGTGGAACCGAATGTGAGAACTCTTTCTCACTAAATTATATTTTATCATGTTATTGTATTCATGTATAAAAATATATAGAACTGCCAACGTAGATTTTTATCAGCTTTAATCATTATAAATATATACGGTGCCTATTAGCTCACCTCCCTCGTCCACAAGCATGGACGATTTAATTGACTGTATTGTGTGTTGATTGTGTTGTTGAAATGTTTAACATATTAAAAATAATGTTAACATTAATGTGGTATTTGAAATTAAATAATAAATATCTATTTATAATTTTAAACTGTGAAAATTGGCTAATTAGAAAAATAATTCAAACCGAATTAGAATTGTTTAAATTTGTTAACCAATAATTCGTTGTTGTTTGAAAACCCCACACGGGTCTGGGGATGATAATTTATTTATATCTCCTTGAATTTAATTATATGTCAATCGATGGATCGACAGACCATGATAAGCGTTATTTAATTATTTAATGCTTATACAATAGTAAATTTCACTCTGGATGTGAATTGGTTGTTTAATAGTTGTTTATCACTATTTTTGAATACATGTGATGTATGAAATCCATATAAATAAAATTATATGGTAATTGATTCCAATTTAGAAATAACAAATATTTTAAAATAAGGAATATTTTAAATTAATATTCAGAATATAAATGAATATTTTAGAATAATATTCAGTGAAGATTCAAAATATAGTTTTGATGTTCGATTCTGGATGGACACAAAAATATTGAAGTATATGAAGCCGAGTTAAGTTAACATACGCTATGTTGATTCAAACGGATTTCTATATCGATTTTATTCATTTTATAATGAATATGGGAAAGATATGATCTCAAAATCTGATATTTTGAAAATATTATCATTTTAATATTATAATGATATAGAATATTCAATTTTGATTTAAAATTGAAATTGAAGTTGAAATCGTTTTGAAATGAATTTATGAACGATTTATAAAATACGTTTTAAATGGAAATCGATGATATTATATATATATATGGTTTGAATGGATTTTCCTAAAACCGGAACTATTGGGTTCATATCGAAAAGATCTTTCCAACGAATATAAGAGATTTAAATTTGAACGGTTGGATTTCAAAATATGTCTAAATGAATTTGAGAAAAGGTCACTATGGATGCAGTTCGGTGGCTGTTATTGGGAACCGATGTAAGGGCCTTAGTAAAATTATTAAAAATATGGAAAAATTGTGTAAAATCATAATAATTGATTTGGAAAGATTTCGGATGAAAAATTCCAAGTTTAAAAAGATAAAATTATATTTTTATCGAAATGAACTAATTAAAATTTAGAGAAGTTTACCAGATTAATTAATATTTAATTGGAATTGAATTGAAATTGGATTTTTGGGTTTATCGTGAACGGTGTTTTAAATAACATTTGTTCTTTAATCCAATTAACAGTGAAGTTATGATTTGGAATTTATAAATCTTTTTATTAATATTTAAAGGAAATTTTCCAAAGTAAAATTTTCCAATTTAATATATCAAATTGGAATTGAGTGGAATTCGATTTGGTAATAATCGAGATAAGCTTCTGTGAAGGAAGACCGGTACTATATATGGAATTTAAAAGGCTATGCCATTATTCCATTTATATTATTAGTGTGATACGGAAATTTATATCGATTATATATTGATATATTTTCCGTGAAGATTCCATAGTTAATGGAAGGTGATTTGGGTTTATCATAAACTGTGTTTTAAATGACATTGGTTCTTAAACCCAGTTAAAGAGAGGAATAATTTTCTTAAAGTTAAATGATCATAAAGTAATGATTTTAGAGGTTAAAACCAAGATATAGTTTTAATGAATCTTTAATTAAATTGGAAAGAGAATGAGATAATTAAATTTATCAAACAAGAGAAATGATCGAGAATGGAATACCACCAGGTTTACTCCAAGCGATAGTTAAATTTTTAATTAGATTCTAAATGTGAAATGGTAATTAAATTTACCGATAACACCGTGGGTGTGAGATATGGAGTATTACCAGTTTTGCTCCACGGGATGAATAGGTTGGGATTGGAAAATAAATAAATGATTACTTTGGTAAGGCTCGATAATCCCGACTAGTTAATAAACCTTGTTTTGGTTTAGATGGTGAAAAGATATAATAAAATATTTTGAAATGGATATCCAAAGGAAGATTAAAGAATAAATTTCAACGAATTTATCTTTGATAAAATTAATGGGAACCTTTCCCTAAAATGTGAATATTTGAGTAAAAGAATATTCTGGATTGGAATGAGGCATATGATGTGTTTTTATAGCACTTGATTATTGATTATAAAATACACGAGTTATTCAGAAAGACGAGGTTCATCATATTTTGAATAACTGATACGCGACTAAATGTCGACGATGAAGATGGTGGTTGAAGATTGGAGATCTTCACATCTTATGGATGATTACTGATGTCTTGATTGGGTTGATCCCCCAAGACAAGGTAATAAGTAGTGATCGTCCAAATGTACTTGGAGATCAACTGGATATGCGAGGACCTCTCTCCTGTATTGGACATATGGGACGAGGAATAATGTCTCTCCGGTTTCGTTCAGACCCAGAATGGACTTGTAAATGGATGTATGTTGGACATTGGATTTCATTTTGTGATGGTTGATGTAAAGACCCGAAAATTCCCTCTCTCTGAATCGACCATAAACCACACAGGTCTGATTCAAAGGTTGGAAATCCTCGAATACTTTAACTTTGGGAATACAACACATTAAAACGATTAACAACAGACTTTTATTACATCATGATAATATAACATCAGAGTATAGAATATAAGAGTACATCGAATAGAATAAATACAGCGGAAGATAAATTTTACATTAAAAATACAGTACACAGCGGAAGACTTTCTATGCTTTGGACACAGCTTTAAGCTTCGATCCAGAATCCCGCTAAAAGATATATATCTGCAAAACAAGCTACTCACTGCCCGTGTGAAAAATATGGGCACCCGAGTTTGCCAGTGAAACAAACTACAGGTCAGTCATGGGACTGGTATGAGAAATCTAACTTAACTTATCTAACAATAAGGCTAATTACAGGACCACGCCGCTAACGCGGAACGGGTTTACTCGATTGGATTGCCAGTGCATAAAATAAAGTAAATCGTTAAACAACGCAATGCTTTTTAGAAAAAATGAAACCATTATAAGACCCAAGTCCCATCACACAATGTAACGCAAACCGGAGGATAGGGTTTTACCTTATAATGGTCAAAAGATGCTTGATACGATAAAACGGATTAGATATTATTATTAGTGTATATTTGTTTCAAAAAAAATTTCAATCATAATGTATTAATCATAGACGGCATAGGTACCATATACTATGTCGCCATAAATAAGTTACAATCAAGACCGTAATGTCGTATTGGAAATTGGTTTTCCATCATGAAATCGAGGCTAGGGATCGTCCTCTCCGATTCGAGACACTCTAGCAAATGCCTCAGGATCCCCCGAAGTGAACCCTTAGATCTTCAGGGCCGGTCCCCATCTAACGCTGGTGGATTAATCGGTCCCTTTGGACCTATAGTATGACCACTTCCGACTTATAAAACCCGAGGTGCCTCAATCCGTCATCCACATAAGTAAAATGCCGGCCAGTTTAAGCACCGACACTACCCCTAGCTAGAAATAATCGTGTGCACCTATATAGGCCGTTCTCTGATCATCAACCACAAGGCCCTCCTTTTCAACAAAAGACTTGATCATCTGCATCTTGGCGTGCCACCTTGACAATTCACGCCATGTTATCAATAACTATTAATACATACCGGGGTGTTAAGCAGAGAATAAATTCTCCACCACCAATCAGATATACATTAATAGAAATCGATTTAATTATATGAAACGAATTTCAACGTCAGACACACATTCCATTTATAAACTTATGCTATGGGTCTGACCGAAAGCCAAATCCGTACAAATCAGCACTACGTCTGGATAACTACCATCTTAGCCCCGACTTGGGAGCAAATCAATCAAGGGCCTCAACACTAGTTACCCATTCGATGCGAAGATCGTCGGTCTTCAATCGCCGTCTTCAATTCTTCGAACGTTGTATCATTATTTGGAATTGGTTATACCCGGTCTTTCAGAATAACTCGCGTGGTTTAAAATTAGGTGCTATACATAAACCACATCAATGCCTCATTCCAATTCAGAATATCCTTTTAATAAAGTATTCACATTATTAGGGAAAGGTTCCCATAAATTTTATCAAAGATAAATCTTTCAACTTATTTTTTAATCTTCCTTTATTCACCTTCAATCTAACTAAAGATTTATTAAAAATTTTATTAAGTTTTAGTCTTCTAAAATCATTGTTAAATGAGTAATCACTTTTCTGGAATAATCTTATCTTAAATCTGGGTTTAAGAACTGATGTTATTTAAAACATAGTTCACGAAAGACCACATTTCATGTTTCATTAATTCCTAATTTAATATATAATATTAGGCATCTCTTCTTTTAGAAAATTTCATTTAATCTTAATTAAAAGATTAATTAATAACAAATCAAAATTTCACTATTGATTTGAGTTTCAAGAACTAATGTCCTTCAAAATATTGTTCACAAACAACCCATAATCAATTTCCTTTTTATTTCAATTATAATTAATAATTGAGAATCTCATTTAAATCTAAATAAAAAGATTTTCCTTATTTTTACGTATTTTAAAACGTTTATAAATTCGTTTCCAAGACGATTCCAACTTTTATTCCAACTATAATCTAAAAATTGATTATTTTATAGGTTATCCCTTTTATAATAATATTATTTTCCAAAATATTAATTTTGAAATTTCTCTTTTAATATTCATTATAAAACAGATAAAGCAAATCGATAAACTCGTTCGGGTTTTTAAAATGCGTTGTGTAACGGCCCGGGAAAATCCGTCGCTCGAATTTTCAGCAACAATACTTAATCCCGTATTACTTGTCAAAAATCCAAGTATCGAACCCCAAACTGTTAATAGAAAGAAGTTAGAGGATGAGGAATAGGAAGAAAGAAATTTAGAACAGAAGAAAGAAGAAGAACACATCAGAATCTCACAGCGGAACGAGTAAATATAATATAACAAATCTTTTTGAACAGAAGACTGTATATATACATACCATTTATCAGAGTAAACATACATCAATCACAGCGGAAATACTTGTATAACTAACGGTGAACCCTCCTGCTTCCAACTCTGAAACTTGTAGCGGAACCTAACCTGTAAATATGCTTGGTCTGACCCGACCACATTTGATTTAAAACAAAAACACACCGGGTCAGTCTGGAATACTTTCAGTAATAAATTCACAGCACATACAACTTGTTTAACTTTTTGAAACGACCCGAACTTCCCCGGTCTCCGAAGAGAAGAGAAAGAACGAATTGTTTTGAGAACACGACAAAACAGAACGCATACAAAAGAACATTTCACTATATATTACAACAATGCATCAGATTACAAGAATATACAGAGTATAAATGAACATTACACAGAAATATCAGAGATTTAAATTACATTTAAATACATAGCAGCAGAAAATAATACAATACACAACTAGAAGAGATATACGGATACAAAGCTTTCCGGATATCGTTCCAGCTGTAAACCAGGATCCTGTGAATATAAATCTGCAAAACCAAAACTACTAGCTGCCCGTGTCAAAATAAGGGCACCCAGAGTTTAGGTTAAAACAATAAACTCCAGGTCAGTCATGTGACTGGTGTGAGAACTAAAACAGTTATTAATCTTTGTTTTAAAAGAGAGTAATTCAAGGGACCACGCCGTATAACACGGAACGGGTTTCCTCCCAAGAATACCAGTGCATAAAACAACAGCGCAATGCTAAATAAAGAAAAATGAAGCTGTTATAAGACCCAGGTCCTATCACACAATGCAACGCAAGCCGGGGGATAGGGTTTTCCCTTATAACAGCCAAAGAATGCTTGATACGTTTAAAACAAATCATTTGATACTATTATAAGTGCATAATGTATAAAACAACTTCAAATCATAAGTATCAATCATAGGCGGCATGGGTACCATATATCATGTCGCCATACTAGTTCTACAATTAAAACCGCTAAAGTCACGTATTTGGAAATTGGATTTCCGTCTATGAACCGAGGCAAAAGATAGTCCTCAACCGATTCGAGACAATCTAGCCCATGTCTCAGGTCAGAGCTCGAGTGACCTTGGAGCGACAGGGCCGGTCCACCGATGTGGATTAAAATGCCTGAACACTACGTTTCCCCGCCCTTTGGGGCGTAAATGAGCCAACTAAATGACTCCATCGGTTCGAGAACGACCGATCAATCCGAGGCGCCTCGCAACAGCAACAACCACATAAGTCAAACTCGTCAGGGCGTGTAAAACCACTGACGCCACTTTTTAGCTAGAAGGAAACGCATGCCCTCCCTGAGGTCCGTCTCCCGTTTTTGGTTCATACCGGGTGTGAAACTCGCGAAGTAAACGTTACACAAAGCTACGCCACAAAGGCCGTGCTTTGATCATCACCACAAGACTTTGCTTTTCAACAGAAGCCCCGATCAATTGCCACTTAGGCATGCCACAAAGGCAATTCACTCCATGCGTTTAATATTCATCAATACATAACCCCTGAGCTCGTACGTCTCAGAGAAGGGCGTTAAGCAAGAGAATAAATTCTCCGCCGCCAAACAGATATATATTTAATAGAGATCAATCACACAGACTAAAATCCAATGTCAGACACACAGTCCATTTACAAGTCCGTTCTGGGTCTGAACGAAACCGGAGGCACCTAGTACCCCGCATATCCATCGATCTCCAAGTACGTCTGGACGATCACCAACTGTTTCCATCTTCTTGGGTGTACAGCCCAATCAAGATCATCAGTAATCACCCCAACAACGTGAAGACTTCTGGTCTTCGACCACCGTCTTCATCTTCGACTTATCGTCGTATCAGTTATTCAGAATGGGATAAACCCGGTCTTTCCGAATAACTCGTGTATATTTTAAATAAGTGTTACACAAACACAATATACGCCTCATTCCAATTCATCAGTCACTAACCGTAAATTAATCAAGAGAATAATTCCCCAAATATTAACCCCGAAGGCTGAAACCAACATCAGATCAATATCCAGAAAACCATTCTGCTTAGCTAACCGACAGTTAGTTTCTAAATTTCACATTCATAGGGAAAGGTTCCCATTAATTTTATCCAAGATAAATTCCTTGAATTTATTCTCTAATCTTCTTTTGAATTTCGATTCAACTAGTCGGGATTAACGAACCTTACTGAAGTAATCATTTGTTTTAATTTCCCAATCCTAACCTATTCATCCCATGAAGTAAAACTCGTTAGTACTTCATATCTAACACTACGGTGTTATCGGTAAATTCAATTACCATTTCACGTTCAAATCTAATTAAAGATTTAACTATCGCCTAGAGTAAAACTGGTGATACTCCATTCTCGATCCTTTTAATCTAATTAAAGATTCATTAAAACTCCACTTAGTTTCATTCTGTGACTGGGTTAAAGAATCAGTGTCATTTAAAACACGGTTCACGATAAACCCAAAATCACATTTCCATTAATTATCGGGTTAAAGAACAAGTGTTATTTAAAACACTGTTCACGATGAACCCAAAAATCATTCCATTAATTATTGGGTTAAAGAACAAGTGTTATTTAAAACACGGTTCACGATAAACCCAAAAATCATTCCATTAATTATCGGGTTAAAGAACAAGTGTTATTTAAAACACAGTTCACGATAAACCCAAGAATCAATACCAATTCAATTCCAATTAAATATCATTTAATTGGTACACTTCATTAAATCTAAATAAAAAAGACTTAATCTTTTCTCAACTGGGTTCAAGAACAGTGTTAGTGAAGACACCATTCACGACAAACCCAAATCACATTTGATATTCAATATAAGGCTCTGAATAGAAAATATATCGGCTTATATTCAATATCAAATTCTACGTTTAACAAATGTCGTATTGGAAATAACGATATAAATATGTATCTTTCAAATTTCCATAACAACATCTGTATAATCACGAATTCCAACATCGAAATATTCCGAAGACAATTTCGATTCAAATCCACTCCAATGCAATCATTGGAAATTCTGGTTATTTTTAAAACCCTTTTCAAATTCAATTTATTTATTTAAAAATAAATAGAATTATACTTCTAGTACAAAACTAGTTCATTTCGATAAAAATCTATTTTTATCTTTTCAAATATGGAGTTTTTCATCCCAGTACTTTCTAAATCATTTCTTATGATTTTACACAAATTATTACTATTTTTAATAATTTTATCAAGGCCCGTACAGTCGATTTCCATCAACGGTCATCGAACTGCACTTACATCGACCTTTTTCGAATTTGATTTGGACGTATCTCCAAATCCAACCGTTAGATTTCTAATTTCTAATATTCTTTAGAAAGCTCTTTTCGATACAAATCCAACGGTTCCGGTTTTAGGAGAATCCGACGGTCGGATCTCCCGTAATGTCCGTTTGAAATGGTCGAAATTCACGAACTGCCGCGGCGCGGCGCGTTCTATTCAGGCCATTATATTATATATATATAATATATATAATATATACTTCATCGATTTCTATTTAAAATGAATTATATAAATAGTTTTTAAATCGTTTCAAAAGCAATTTCAACTTTCTTTTCAATTCAAATCAAAATTGAATTCTTCTTTATAAATTCGTTTTAAAATTCATTTCTATTCAATTCAAATTTCAATTCAATTTGAATTCATTTCAATTCGCTTTCAATTCAATTTGAATTCATTTTCAATTTAATTCAATTCCAAAGTCGTTTTCTATTCGATTCAATTCAAATTTGTTTTCTATTCGAATCAAATTCGTTATATATTCAATTGAAATCACATTCGTTTTCTATTCAATTCATTTCGAAATCGTTTTCAATTCAATTCATTTCGAAATCGTTTTCAATTCAATTCATTTCGAAATCGTTTTCAATTCAATTCATTTCGAAATCGTTTTCAATTCAATTCATTTCGAAATCGTTATATATTCAATTCATTTCGAAATCGTTTTCAATTCAATTCATTTCGAAATCGTTATATATTCAATTCATTTCGAAATTGTTTTCAATTCAATTCATTTCGAAATCGTTATATATTCAATTCATTTCGAAATGGATAAAATCGATATAAATATCATTCACGTCAAAATGGCGTCAAACTAATCAACACGGCTTCATAAATTTCTATTTTCAAATATTCTATTTCAAATATTTCTTTTTCAAAATAGTTGTTATTATCAAAATATTTCGTTCAACACATGATCAATTTCAATGGATGAGTACTGTCAACACATGAACTTTTATTTTATATCGATAAAGATGTAAATTTTATTACTAAAATATTTCGTTCAACACATGACCAATCTCAATGGATGAGTACTGTCAACACATGAACTTTTATTTTATATCGATAAAGATGTAAATTTTATTACTAAAATATTTCGTTCAACACATGACCAATCTCAATGGATGAGTACTGTCAACACATGAACTTTTATTTTATAATATTCTTTATTTTTCAAATTGGAATGAGGCCCAATCAATTACGATATAAAGTTAATTATGTGGATTTTCATACAACACATGTATATAGTAGCATTGAAAAATAATCAACCATCAACCAAAGTGCACTACACTGTATAAGCATCAAATATAGATATCTAACGCTTATAACAGCCTGTCAATCAATCGATCGACATCTTTAATCATTCAGGATGAGTGAACTTCATATTTCATCCCAACACCCGTGTGGGGTTTCAAACAATCAAACAAATATTTTATTTGTGCAGTTGGGCGATGTGTAAAATTTATCGACCCAATCAATGTCCTTCAAATAGGTGTACATAAACAAATTATCCGGTTTGTAAATGAATATTTATTTATTCATATTCACGTTAAAAATTATATTTTTAACGACAAAACATTTTATTTCAACATATGAATTTCTATTCAATTCATTTATTCTATAAAATGATACTGTTATTTTTCTAACTTATTTTAGAAAATTTCGGCGGCATAACGGCACGATACTAGAAACGGGACGACGCCTAGCCTTATCCCCGGTCTAGTGAAGGCCCACGCCATTCACACATCAATCAAGTCCATTCATTTCACCAAACCATTCAAACCAAACCAAATAGTCTAACTAATTTGCAATCAAACAAACAAGTCCATGGTCTGTGGACGATTGTGTCGGGTGCTACTAAGCACCGTCTGCATCCTAGTATATATATATATCTAGAAAAAGAAATTGAAAGGTGAGAAATTCTCACCTATAGCTATCCAATCATCTTGACTCTTCATTAATAGAAATCTTCATCGTTTTCGCCTTTCTTCACTTTCGTTGCCCGTATCCACTACATATGTAAAAATCGAATTTTTACTTCGTTATTCAATATATAAAAATCGAATTTTTACTACTATGTTATATAGATAAAAATTATATTTTTATCACGCTATTTTCCACCTAAAGATTTTGCCTTTTCTAAAATAAAGATTTCGCCTTTATAAACACATAGACTTTGCCTTTTCAAATTTAAAGATTTCATCTTTATAAAAAATCTCATTTTTATTTTCCTACACATATAAAGATGATATTTTTAATATTCCTATCATGTAAAAATTATATTTTTAATTCTCTACCTAAACAAAAATCATATTTCTACCACTTCTATATAGTAAAGATTATATTTTTAATACTTTAAAAATATAAAAATCATATTTTTAATTCTTTAAAAATATAAAAACTATATTTTTAATACTTTAAAAACATAAAAATCATATTTTTACTTCGATTTTTTTTCTTTTGAATTTCTACACTATAAAAATTTGATTTTGTACAACGCAACTTCCTAAGACAAACCATATATTTTTAAGCGAACAAAAATCATATTTTCTTATGAACGAAAAATAAAATCTTTTCACTTGAAAAATATAATCTTTTCGCTTTAAAAATTATAATCCTTTGTAAATAAACCATAGCTTTTATAAGTAATGAACTGATTTCATTCATTATAAAACTGAATTTATCAATAAAAGAAACCAATGCTTTAAATTGATAAAATAAAATACTCACAGCTTTTCTTCTTTTTAGCGGAGGAAGGGGAGGGGTTCGCTGCTGCGTTGGAGCCGTCGGAGGACTGGCGCGCGAGGTGGGTGGGGTCCATTCAGGGAGGCGGCGTCTGTATCGAGTGGAGGGCGAGGTTTCGTCGAGGGGTTGGCTGCGGTGTTCGCGGGTGGCACAAGGAGGCGGTTTCGATTTGAGGGGGTCTGGCTAGCGTCGATTTGGGGGGAGGGGGGAGTCTCCTGTGTCGCGGCAAGTATGGAGGAGGGGTTTCCGATGGCGGCGCCCCCATCCTGGAGCAGCGGCGACGAGCGAATCGAGGGGGGGGGCGACATCGATCTGTAGTGCGGTTTTTTTTTTTCGTTTTTCGGATCTGAGAAAAGTGAAGGTAGGGGAAGAAAGAAAACGAGGGGGGGTTATTGTAAAGTTTTAATTAATTAATTTATTATATTCTCTTTTTTTTTCCACTTCAAATTGACTTTTCAAATGAACACCGATTCGAGCCCAACGAATGTCGTCCCTAGAGTTTTACCCCCATTCCGGACGCAATGGGATATGTATCGCAAGCTGATTCGAAAGTTACAATCAGTTTCCGTTGAATTTACATTTAAATCACTATATTGAATTTTAAACGTACATTTCAAATTACCGGGGTCACATACTAACTCTAAAAATTCTCGAAAAATATTTTCTAGCTTCGTCTTGACGATACGGTCCTAACAAAACTAGTATCGTTGAATTCTGAGACCGTTTGAAAAATGGTCATTTTCTAGTCGATTAAAATCAACTGAAACTGGTCAAACGCGTTTTCCTTTGCCACGCTCACATATTGATTCGAAAAATTATGAAATTTGGAATCTAGCAATAACTTGACACTACGGATCCAACAAAACTGGTTTCGTCGAAATCCGAGGTCGTTTGCAAAATGTCCATTTTTTTTAAGGGCCTGAATTCCATAGCGACTATTCAGAATTTTCAACTGGACATATCTTTTGATTCCCACTATGAAATCTTTATTTTCCGGGTTCGTTGGAAAAATATTATCAAATAGATTCTATGATTTTTGGTTTCACTAAAATCCGGATTGTTTTGCACCCGGTACATTCAATTGAAGTTTGAAATTGAATTATCGAACTACCGCGCCATTTTCAATTCTATTTATAATTATATATAAATATTTATATTCTAACGACGGCGTGTATAAATATATACGTCGAATTATATTCAAAATAAATTTCTCGTCGATATTATTTAAAATAATTCATTTTAAATAATCAAACTTCGCTAAAATTGCCAAAATAAAAATTTTAAACTGGCCCAGAATTTCCGGGTTATTACATTCTCCCCCACTTAAAACTTTTCGTCCCCGAAAAGGAACAAAGTCGAAAGCGGTTTGATTAATCAACTCTACGATCGATCTGGCTTCCATTCTCCAACTTTTCAGTTTCTGAGAATTTTCAAAATTTCAAAAATTTGGCTAACACCCTAAATTTTTGAAAAATTTCGCCATAACCTCCCCTGCACCGGGAGCATCGGGGAATTTCAAATAGCTTCCCCGGTCCTTCAGATCTCAAAAAGAAAAAGAAAAAGCCAAGCGGCTAGCCAATAGGCTCATAAAATCATCATCACCCAAACAAAACAGTAAATTATGTAGTAAACATGTACCTATTTTTCGGGCAAACAAATTTTATTCTTCGGCTCTAGCCTCCTTGCTATGACCTGTTCAATGTAAGTACATATATGCAAGCAAATGCGACCAATTTTCAATACAGTTCAATATTTGGTTCAATTAGGCTAAATGGTTCAAAATTATCAAACAAATAAACAAACAACACAAACATCAATCAATTAGTGAATTAGAGTTTCAAATTCATAATTCTGATACATATACAAAAATCACATTTTTGATGCCAAATCACAACAATAGGCCCTATCTAATTTTTGGTTCTCACACCAGTCAATAGGAAATATATAGAAATCTCACCTTCGAAACACGAAAATAAATTCTAATGATGACGCGTCAATCATTAGAATCATGTCCGAGCGACTAGAGTGTGATTCTATATCTATCGAATATATTTGAGGCTTCAATACACGTGGATCAGACGTATACTAAAATCTCTATATATTTGATTATCCAAATAAATGTAAATAAATAATCAAATACGTATAATTGATTTAAATTTTCAAAACAAAAATTGTTTTCATTTTTAAAAATATACTCTTCACACTCGTTCTAGGATACTACTGATCCCATCTCTAACGAGTCACTCTCATTGGATATTGCTAATCCAATATCTGATGAATTCTTTCGTACGGTTCTAATGTGCCTTGTTCTCTGAGCTTTGTAAACCAAAGCTCTGATACCACGATGAAATGACCCGAACTTCCCCGGTCTCCGAAGAGAAGAGAAAGAACGAATTGTTTTGAGAACACGACAAAACAGAACGCATACAAAAGAACATTTCACTATATATTACAACAATGCATCAGATTACAAGAATATACAGAGTATAAATGAACATTACACAGAAATATCATAGATTTAAATTACATTTCAATACATAGCAGCGGAAAATAATACAATACACAACTAGAAGAGATATACGGATACAAAGCTTTTCGGATATCGTTCCAGCTGTAAACCAGGATCCTGTGAATATAAATCTGCAAAACCAAAACTACTAGCTGCCCGTGTCAAAATAAGGGCACCCAGAGTTTAGGTTAAAACAATAAACTCCAGGTCAGTCATGTGACTGGTGTGAGAACTAAAACAGTTATTAATCTTTGTTTTAAAAGAGAGTAATTCAAGGGACCACGCCGTATAACACGGAACGGGTTTCCTCCCAAGAATACCAGTGCATAAAACAACAACGCAATGCTAAATAAAGAAAAATGAAGCTGTTATAAGACCCAGGTCCTATCACACAATGCAACGCAAGCCGGGGGATAGGGTTTTCCCTTATAACAGCCAAAGAATGCTTGATACGTTTAAAACAAATCATTTGATACTATTATAAGTGCATAGTGTATAAAACAACTTCAAATCATAAGTATCAATCATAGGCGGCATGGGTACCATATATCATGTCGCCATACTAGTTCTACAATTAAAACCGCAAATGTCACGTATTTGGAAATTGGATTTCCGTCTATGAACCGAGGCAAAAGATAGTCCTCAACCGATTCGAGACAATCTAGCCCATGTCTCAGGTCAGAGCTCGAGTGACCTTGGAGCGACAGGGCCGGTCCACCGATGTGGATTAAAATGCCTGAACACTACGTTTCCCCGCCCTTTGGGGCGTAAATGAGCCAACTAAATGACTCCATCGGTTCGAGAACGACCGATCAATCTGAGGCGCCACGCAATAGCAACAACCACATAAGTCAAACTCGCCAGGGCGTGTAAAACCACTGACGCCACTTTTTAGCTAGAAGGAAACGCATGCCCTCCCTGAGGTCCGTCTCCCGTTTTTGGTTCATACCGGGTGTGAAACTCGCGAAGTAAACGTTACACAAAGCTACGCCACAAAGGCCGTGCTTTGATCATCACCACAATACTTTGCTTTTCAACAGAAGCCCCGATCAATTGCCACTTAGGCATGCCACACAGGCAATTCACTCCATGCGTTTGATATCCATCAATACATAACCCCTGAGCTCGTACGTCTCAGAGAAGGGCGTTAAGCAAGAGAATAAATTCTCCGCCGCCAAACAGATATATATTTAATAGAGATCAATCACACAGACTAATATCCAATGTCAGACACACAGTCCATTTACAAGTCCATTCTGGGTCTGAACGAAACCGGAGGCACCTAGTACCCCGCATATCCATCGATCTCCAAGTACGTCTGGACGATCACCAACTGTTTCCATCTTCTTGGGTGTACAGCCCAATCAAGATCATCAGTAATCACCCCAACAACGTGAAGACTTTTGGTCTTCGACCACCGTCTTCATCTTCGACTTATCGTCGTATCAGTTATTCAGAATGGGATAAACCCGGTCTTTCCGAATAACTCGCGTATATTTTAAATAAGTGTTACACAAACACAATATACGCCTCATTCCAATTCATCAGTCACTAACCGTAAATTAATCAAGAGAATAATTCCCCAAATATTAACCCCGAAGGCCGAAACCAACATCAGATCAATATCCAGAAAACCATTCTGCTTAGCTAACCGACAGTTAGTTTCTAAATTTCACATTCATAGGGAAAGGTTCCCATTAATTTTATCCAAGATAAATTCCTTGAATTTATTCTCTAATCTTCTTTTGAATTTCGATTCAACTAGTCGGGATTAACGAACCTTACTGAAGTAATCATTTGTTTTAATTTCCCAATCCTAACCTATTCATCCCATGAAGTAAAACTCGTTAGTACTTCATATCTAACACTACGGTGTTATCGGTAAATTCAATTACCATTTCACATTCAAATCTAATTAAAGATTTAACTATCGCCTGGAGTAAAACTGGTGATACTCCATTCTCGATCCTTTCAATCTAATTAAAGATTCATTAAAACTCCACTTAGTTTCAATCTGTGACTGGGTTAAAGAATCAGTGTCATTTAAAACACGGTTCACGATAAACCCAAAATCACATTTCCATTAATTATCGGGTTAAAGAACAAGTGTTATTTAAAACACTGTTCACGATGAACCCAAAAATCATTCCATTAATTATCGGGTTAAAGAACAAGTGTTATTTAAAACACGGTTCACGATAAACCCAAAAATCATTCCATTAATTATCGGGTTAAAGAACAAGTGTTATTTAAAACACGGTTCACGATAAACCCAAGAATCAATACCAATTCAATTCCAATTAAATATCATTTAATTGGTACACTTCATTAAATCTAAATAAAAAAGATTTAATCTTTTCTCAACTGGGTTCAAGAACAGTGTTAGTGAAGACACCATTCACGACAAACCCAAATCACATTTGATATTCAATATAAGGCTCTGAATAGAAAATATATCGGCTTATATTCAATATCAAATTCTACGATTAACAAATGTTGTATTGGAAATAACGATATAAATATGTATCTTTCAAATTTCCATAACAACATCTGTATAATCACGAATTCCAACATCGAAATATTCCAAAGACAATTTCGATTCAAATCCACTCCAATGCAATCATTGGAAATTCTGGTTATTTTTAAAACCCTTTTCAAATTCAATTTATTTATTTAAAAATAAATAGAATTATACTTCTAGTACAAAACTAGTTCATTTCGATAAAAATCTATTTTTATCTTTTCAAATATGGAGTTTTTCATCCTAGTACTTTCTAAATCATTTCTTATGATTTTACACAAATTATTACTATTTTTAATAATTTTATCAAGGCCCGTACAGTCGATTTCCATCAACGGTCATCGAACTGCACTTATAGCGACCTTTTTCGAATTTGATTTGGACGTATCTCAAAATCCAACCGTTAGATTTCTAATTTCTAATATTCGTTAGAAAGCTCTTTCCGATACGAATCCAAGGTTCCGGTTTTAGGAGAATCCGACGGTCGGATCTCCCGTAATGTCCGTTTGAAATAAATGGTCGAAATTCACGAACTGCCGCGGCGCGGCGCGTTCTATTCAGGCCATTATATTATATATATAATATATATAATATATACTTCGTCGATTTCTATTTAAAACGAATTATATAAATAGTTTTTAAATCGTTTCAAAAGCAATTTCAACTTTCTTTTCAATTCAAATCAAAATTGAATTCTTCTTTATAAATTCGTTTTAAAATTCATTTCTATTCAATTCAAATTTCAATTCAATTTGAATTCATTTCAATTCGCTTTCAATTCAATTTGAATTCGTTTTCAATTTAATTCAATTCCAAAGTCGTTTTCTATTCGATTTAATTCAAATTGGTTTTCTATTCGATTCAATTCAAATTGGTTTTCTATTCGAATCAATTCGTTATATATTCAATTGAAATCACATTCGTTTTCTATTCAATTCATTTCGAAATCGTTTTCAATTCAATTCATTTCGAAATCGTTTTCAATTCAATTCATTTCGAAATCGTTTTCAATTCAATTCATTTCGAAATCGTTATATATTCAATTCATTTCGAAATCGTTTTCAATTCAATTCATTTCGAAATTGTTATATATTCAATTCATTTCGAAATCGTTTTCAATTCAATTCATTTCGAAATCGTTATATATTCAATTCATTTCGAAATGGATAAAATCGATATAAATATCGTTCACGTCAAAATGGCGTCAAACTAATCAACACGGCTTCATAAATTTCTATTTTCAAATATTCTATTTCAAATATTTCTTTTTCAAAATAGTTGTTATTATCAAAATATTTCGTTCAACACATGACCAATCTCAATGGATGAGTACTGTCAACACATGAACTTTTATTTTATATCGATAAAGATGTAAATTTTATAACTAAAATATTTCGTTCAACACAAGACCAATCTCAATGGATGAGTACTGTCAACACATGAACTTTTATTTTATATCGATAAAGATGTAAATTTTATTACTAAAATATTTCGTTCAACACATGACCAATCTCAATGGATGAGTACTGTCAACACATGAACTTTTATTTTATAATATTCTTTATTTTTCAAATTGGAATGAGGCCCAATCAATTACCATATAATGTTAATTATGTGGATTTTCATACAACACATGTATATAATAGCATTGAAAAGTAATCAACCATCAATCAAAGTGCACTACACTGTATAAGCATCAAATATAGATATCTAACGCTTATAACAGCCTGTCAATCAATCGATCGACATCTTTAATCAATCAGGATGAGTGAACTTCATATTTCATCCCAACACCCGTGTGGGGTTTCAAACAATCAAACAAATATTTTATTTGTGCAGTTGGGCGATGTGTAAAATTTATCGACCCAATCAATGTCCTTCAAATAAGTGTACATAAACAAACCGTCGGGTTTGTAAATGAATATTTATTTATTCATATTCACGTTAAAAATTATATTTTTAACGACAAAACATTTTATTTCAACATATGAATTTCTATTCAATTCATTTATTCTATAAAATGATACTGTTATTTTTCTAACTTATTTTAGAAAATTTCGACGGCATAACGGCACGATACTAGAAACGGGACGAGGCCTAGCCTTATCCCCGGTCTAGTGAAGGCCCACGCCATTCACACATCAATCAAGTCCATTCATTTCACCAAACCATTCAAACCAAACCAAATAGTCTAACTAATTTGCAATCAAACAAACAAGTCCATGGTCTGTGGACGATTGTGTCGGGTGCTACTAAGCACCGTCTGCATCCTAGTATATATATATCTAGAAAAAGAAATTGAAAGGTGAGAAATTCTCACCTATAGCTATCCAATCATCTTGACTCTTCATTAATACAAATCTTCATCGTTTTCGCCTTTCTTCACTTTCGTTGCCCGTATCCACTACATATGTAAAAATCGAATTTTTACTTCGTTATTCAATATATAAAAATCGAATTTTTACTACTATGTTATATAGATAAAAATTATATTTTTATCACGCTATTTTCCACCTAAAGATTTTGCCTTTTCTAAAATAAAGATTTCGCCTTTATAAACACATAGACTTCGCCTTTTCAAATTTAAAGATTTCATCTTTATAAAAAATCTCATTTTTATTTTCCTACACATATAAAGATGATATTTTTAATATTCCTATCATGTAAAAATTATATTTTTAATTCTCTACCTAAACAAAAATCATATTTCTACCACTTCTATATAGTAAAGATTATATTTTTAATACTTTAAAAATATAAAAATCATATTTTTAATTCTTTAAAAATATATAAACTATATTTTTAATACTTTAAAAACATAAAAATCATATTTTTACTTCGATTTTTTTTTCTTTTGAATTTCTACACTATAAAAATTTGATTTTGTACAACGCAACTTCCTAAGACAAACCATATATTTTTAAGCGAACAAAAATCATATTTTCTTATGAACGAAAAATAAAATCTTTTCACTTGAAAAATATAATCTTTTCGCTTTAAAAATTATAATCCTTTGTAAATAAACCATAGCTTTTATAAGTAATGAACTGATTTCATTCATTATAAAACTGAATTTATCAATAAAAGAAACCAATGCTTTAAATTGATAAAATAAAATACTCACAGCTTTTCTTCTTTTTAGCGGAGGAAGGGGAGGGGTTCGCTGCTGCGTTGGAGCCGTCGGAGGACTGGCGCA
The DNA here is from genome assembly GCA_030737875.1 of Allium sativum. Lineage (NCBI taxonomy): Eukaryota > Viridiplantae > Streptophyta > Magnoliopsida > Asparagales > Amaryllidaceae > Allium > Allium sativum. Next base: position 120,631,283 of record CM060911.1, on the reverse strand, counting down.
CGAGGTGGGTGGGTCCATTCAGGGAGGCGGCGTCTGTATCGAGTGGAGGGCGAGTTTTCGTCGAGGGGTTGGCTGCGGTGTTCGCGGGTGGCACAAGGAGGCGGTTTCGATTTGAGGGGGTCTGGCTAGCGTCGATTTGGGGGGGGGGGGGGAAGTCTCCTGTGTCGCGGCAAGTATGGGGGAGGGGTTTCCGATGGCGGCGCCCCCATCCTGGAGCAGCGGCGACGAGCGAATCGAGGGGGGCGACATCATTCTGTAGTGCGGTTTTTTTTTTTCGTTTTTCGGATCTGAGAAAAGTGAAGGTAGGGGAAGAAAGAAAACGAGGGGGGGTTATTGTAAAATTTTAATTAATTAATTTATTATATTATCTTTTTTTTTCCACTTCAAATTGACTTTTCAAATGAACACCGATTCGAGCCCAACGAATGTCGTCCCTAGAGTTTTACCCCCATTCCGGACGCAATGGGATATGTATCGCAAGCTGATTCGATAGTTACAATCAGTTTCCGTTGAATTTACATTTAAATCACTATATTGAATTTTAAACGTACATTTCAAATTACCGGGGTCTCATACTAACTGTAAAAATTCTCGAAAAATATTTTCTAGCTTCGTATTGACGATATGGTCCTAACAAAACTAGTATCGTCGAATTCTGAGACCGTTTGAAAAATGGTCATTTTCCAGTCGATTAAAATCAACTAAAACTGGTCAAACGCGTTTTCCTTTGCCACGCTCACATATTGATTCGAAAAATTATGAAATTTGGAATCTAGCAATAACTTGACACTGCGGATCCAACAAAACTGGTTTCGTCGAAATCCGAGGTCGTTTGCAAAATGTCCATTTTTTTAAGGGCCTGAATTCCATAGCGACTATTCAGAATTTTCAACTGGACATATCTTTTGATTCCCACTATGAAATCTTGATTTTCCGGGTTCGTTGGAAAAATATTATCAAATAGATTCTATGATTTTTGGTTTCACTAAAATCCGGATTGTTTTGCACCCGGTACATTCAATTGAAGTTTGAAATTGAATTATCGAACTACCGCGCCATTTTCAATTCTATTTATAATTATATATAAATATTTATATTCTAACGACGGCGTGTATAAATATATACGTCGAATTATATTCAAAATAAATTTCTCGTCGATATTATTTAAAATAATTCATTTTAAATAATCAAACTTCGCTAAAATTGCCAAAGTAAAAATTTTAAACTGGCCTAGAATTTCCGGGTTATTACACTTTTGAAAATCCTTTCTGAAATAAAAGGATAATAGTAAGACCAGCCCACACATAAACACGGACGATTTTTACCTTACTATAACCCAAAACGTTTTTGAAATCAATATCTTTTTCTGATATTATCATAGTGTCTAAATACAAGTAAATATCAATTTAGAGGAACGCTTGCATCTCACGCTCCCCATATATAGTATACAAACCAAAACCGCGGGCGCTTATTGGATATTGGATTCCAACTTGACAAGGTATGGGTCCACCTTCCGAACGTGTATCTCTAGAGGCGAATACACTGGGTTCAACAAGAACGTCTTGCAACCCGGCCCACACATGACCGACCACTCATTTCGCTTGAGTGTATCGAATGTATATCACCAACGGTTGGGCTCAAACCACCGTCTCCCGAAAAGGGACAGCATCGATAGATACAAGAAGCAAAAGGAATTTCTTTAGATAGGTGATTATACACCCTAATGGGAGCGACCCACATAGCCATGCTGCCTGCCCGATTTCTGTCATTTCCCGGTTGATGAGGCTTGAGGCTACGTTTTATCATCACATCCGATTCACTTCGAATGCCACATTGTCAGGTCCATCAAAATCACTAATTGACGTCTACAACAATACATTACGTGTCACCTAAAGAAGTTTCCTTCTCTGCTTCCACTCTTGGTACGGTTGAAGAAATCAATGTACGTGCCCTCTTTGGAAATACTCTGTCAGACATCCACCCATACAAGTCATCCAGGAACAGGATGAACCGAAGGCACCCTCCTACCGCATCCCAGGTATCACCTTATAGACCAGTAGCGAAAAGTCCTTGCAGCCCGAAGATTTAAATTACGACAGATCCACAAGTCATCATAACTCTGGTAGCTAGCCAGAGAAATTTAACGAGTAGTTCTTCCGCTCATGAAGATCAACCGTCTTCAATGCTCCATCTCGACCATCTTCTGATATCTTCGACGTTACGTATTTGCTGGTCGGAATGGTTTTCGAATATAAATTCGATCCCGGTCTTTCCGTACCAACAATCGATAAAAGGCCAAACTTTGATAATCGGTGATTTAACTATCAAATCATAACAGTGTATCTCAGTGGACTGGCAGCTCAGGTCCTTTATATGAAATATCTCATAAAACCAATTTATCGATTTCTTATAATCGACTTCATAACTTTATCTTAACAAATCTCTTATGGGTTTCGTTACTTGAAAACATTACTCACTACTCGCTTTAGAACAACATATTTACCAAGTTTTTTTTTTCATTTCCTTTGTTTGGAAATATTGCCATATTTTATAAATCAGTTTTTATTTCCTCTTTGGTCGTTAACATCGCATAATTACCTCAAAACCCTTTTTACTTTCTCTTTGATTTGAAATCATGGTTATAGTTCAATAAATCTACTTTCCCTTTTCCTTTATTATTTCCATATCGTTATATCCTTATTTAATCAACGACAAATATTTAATTACCAAAATCTCTTTCTTATTACGATTAAACCACTTCGCTTAATTTCATTCCCAGGTGAACGCTTGTTTGAAAATCCTTATTTTGGGTAAAACCCCTTTTTCATACTCGTTTATATGATTTGAATTAGATTCAATTCCTTTCGATGCTAATCCATTTTTAAAGGTTTGTTTTAAATAAATGATAAATTCCATTTATCGCAAAACATCTCGATAATCACTTCTCTATACATTACAAACAAATATCATCTCTAGATAATAGCGGAGCCGTTCAAGTTGGGGTATTCCAATTACCTCTCAGACCTTGATCGACAACGTTCTTATCTCAAGATAGATAAAAGCTTATAATTTAAAACCAATGTCAAACCGTCTCAATAATCCAATATGTTATTCCCATTTCCATTTATCTTGGTTTTATAAACCATTTTCTTTCATTTGAAAACCACTTTTCATATTAACTTCTTTTTCTTAATTGAGCAAAACTCTGATTGGAATGTACGCCTTAGGTTGCACCCATATTTACAAATCTTGTTTATACGATTTGAAATAAATTCAAATCCCTTTCATACTAATCTATCCATAACTTATATTTATTTTAAAGGAAATTTCAAGTCTTTTAAATGTCAATCCCTTTGATTTGATCAATTTAAAACAAATTGACACAATCGTCAAATTCCAACTTTAAACGGTTGATTTTCGCCAACCGTACATATCAGTTAACCATTAACTGATTTACGTTATCATTTCTTCCTTAAATTTATTAAATAACTTAATAAATTTAAAACATCAGTTATTTGATTATAAAAACAATTATTTCATTTCACTAACCCGTAGGTTAGTTCCTGACTGCAGTTCATGAATGACTGCAGTTCATAAATAACAGGATAAACAGTTGGTTCCTGCCAACCATAACCCTCAGTTAAGCGGCTAACCGACTTCTATTCAATTTCTCTTCTTAAAATAATTAAATAACTTAATTAATTTAAAACATCGGTTAATTGTTGTATAAAACAATTATTCTCTTTCACTAACCCATCGGTTAGTTTCTGACCTCTGTTTGTACAACTGCGTAGAAATTCACTATATAAACTTTTAATCATCGTATTACTAAAACATGATTTTAAATTATAAATATAATTATAAAACTTCTTATTTATTTTAAAATAAAATAAAATAACCTCAAAAATTTAATTTAGTTATAAAATAAATTTTATAACTTGAAACTGCGTCTGTTCGCCTAACGGCAAAACGATGTTTTGGAAACAATATATTTAAACCCTCACTGCCAACCACTGTCGACCGACCAAAAATCACATCAACGGTCACATCAATTCAACAATCAACAGGTTTTGATGTCAATTGGGGTTCAAATAGTTATGTGCAACTAGTATAAAAATAAACAACACATACAAGTTATTTTGAGGAATCCGGTCGGATTCCTCCAATCTGTCCTTCTCTGCATCACAGATGGTTATAACATTTATAATTTAAATAAATAAATTATAGACAATAATATAACTAATAGCGACCAGTAAATCAATCACAAACAACCAATGCAGCCAATCAAACAGTATATGGATTTATCACATCATAGTAGTCCAGAAAAGTGTGAGAATTAACTCACATTTATTTTTGATGATTTGACGATTCCAGGTCGTTTTATCCAACTTTAAACTGGCTTTTAAAATCAGATAAAATCCTGGTTAAATCCAAGTTCTCCCAATTTAGTTTAGCAGCATAGCTCTTGCGAGTACGACTCCAATGACCCCGATTTCGTTCAATTCTGATCACAGAATCAAAATTATTAACTGTATAAGTATATAAGATTTAATTAGCTTAATTATTTCTCAATTAATATAATTAGATACTAATTACTTTGTTAACAGGGCGATTTGTCCACGATTTCTTCGCTCAGTGCAACCTTGCTTCCCGGTTCTGCACAATTTACACAAATTACTAGTTCAATTTGATTTAATTAGATTATTATCCCTTAAAAGAAAAAGAAAAATTTAATTACTTTCGTTGATGGTTACAGGCCGTATCTCTCTGTTCAGCATTCTTCATTGCGTCGTTCCCATCTCCATGCTCCAGTACTCGTTCAAGCTTCTCGATACCACCAGCAGTACCGTTTAGTATTAATCCATGTGATTAACTTCCTTTACCATCGTGATCCAGAAAACAAAACCCGATTACTCAGGTTGGAATACTTCAAACGAAACCCGCGACTTCATCAATCCCCAGCGCCTCCTCCTACGATTAATCACCACGCCACCCCCATACTGACTACCATGACTATCCTCTCTCCAACGGCACCAATCCCACATGTCGGCCTTAATTTTCTCCTCCATCGCCCTTTACACTCCATCGGTCAATACCCACTCCATCCTTGTTGTGTATCACGTAATCAATTCCCACGCCATCATATTGAAGAAACCTTCACCTGGAGGTACATCACCTCCCTTCCTATTTGATAATCTGTTTGAACCCAAACAACCGCAGTCTCCCTCTACTTGCCTGCACAGCAAACACCCCATCCATTCTTCCATCTATTTTCAGAAATGTACCCCATTTCAGCAACTCCTCAAACAAATGCAACCATTAACGTTTCCCGCTCCTTCAAGTCTCAACAATGCCACTAACTGACTCACCACCTTACCATTCGCATGGACGGCGCATCCGTGCTCACCCGTGGTGACTCCGATCTTAACTACCCAGCTCCAACTTGGATATAAGCTGCTTGTATATCGTTTATTTTATAAGGAATGGAGGTGCTGTGTTGAAATACTTAGAAGAAGAAACTGGTTTTCGAAGAAGGATGATTAGAGAAGTGTTGTGCTGTTTATTTTTTTCATGGAAGAATCGATGATGTAATTGTATGAAATGGAAGCTGAGGCTACGGTGTTATATAGGGGAGAAAGTTTGCTGACCACGGCATATTTTCCTTGGCACACAAGGTAAAATAAGAATAAAATAAATCAAATGAAAGAGATTTTTTTGCAGATCGTCCAGAGCTCACATGGCTATAAATGAAAAGGAAACGTTAGGCAGTATAGGTTCTGAAAAAAAATGTTGGATGGAAGGGGCATAACTCACCAGGTTTATCTTGAGAAGGCAATGGAAGAGTATTTTAAATATTGATGTGTACATTAGCATGTCAAAATTTAGAGTAGGCTTTGTACTTAACACTTTATACAGGCTGTGCGTGATTGGAAATAACAAAGGGTGCATGTCTCAATTGTGATGGAACTTATAGAGGACTCTGTTGCTTACGATCTGCATGTGCTTTCTCCTTTTGCAGAGCAATAGGTTTATAAAATTAAAAAAAACTGCCTTGTCTAAATTATAAATTTGTATTTAGTTCTTAGGAGACTGTCCTGTTAATGCCTATGGCCACGTTTTTTCTTTTCAACGAAATGGACAAGTCGTTTTAGCCACGTACAAAATAGGGTAAGGTGTCCTGCTAGCATAGCACATACAAATTCGAACTTACCATGCGCTCCATTTAAATTGACAAAGACTGTACAATGTACCGTTAGGAATATATGGGTTGGTTTCACATTACACTGTTACCGCTATTTCAGACTCTGTCCGTATACGACGTGCTACCGACAGAAATAAATATACCATCGCGCTCAGCAGTGTGCCACGATCCTAAATATACAATAATATCGGTAGGTTAACTTATATTGTGATACCTCAAAATGTTGATATAGGGTGCAAAATACTCCAAATAAAAAGTAGTTTATTTTGCGGATTGAAAATTTCAGTAAAATTCTAAAAATTAAATTATGACTACGCCTCAAAGGACTTGTCCAAATTCAAAGCCAATATTTAAGTATATTTAAATAAATCGTTATGGTCTATAATCGATTCCACAACGACTATTTCAGAATTTGATTTGGATAAAATCTACAATATGAAAACTCGATTTTTCTCTTTCATTAGAAATATATTATCAAATAGATTCGAACGTTTCTTGTTTCGAGAAAATCCGACTTATTTTGGGCCCTATACATCCATTTAAAGTTCAAACCGCAATATTTCGAGCTGCCATGCCGCTACGGCTCGATTTATAATTAAATTATAAATTATATATCCAATCGTCGTTAAATAAACGAAAGCGTATATAAAATTCAATATAATTTCAATGTAACCAATATTGAACCATTTAAACTGCTCGTTCACAATATATTACCAACACAACATTTTCGACCAATTTGGAATTAAATATTATTTTATTATTTATTTAAATAACATATTCAAAATAAAATCATTAAATTCAATTATTTAAATCCAAACCAATATTTTAAATAATAAAAAAATTACCAGAAAAATACGGGTCGTTACACGTTGTTATTTTTAAAACGGATTACATAGCCCAACTCATTTTCTTATCCATTTGTATTTTATAATGGGCTAGACCTCTCACATTAAGCCTACGACTTGTGGATGCTGGATGTGTCGGTCGGTTCCGGGCAGACTTATTCCACAAGTTGGGCTTAACCTCGTGTCATGGCCCGTTTCGTATTTGTGCACTTGGACCTCTCACATTAGGTTCAACATTAGTGGCTGCTGGATATGCCGGTCGGGTCCGGGCAGATTTCCACCACAAATGTAACCTAACCTCGTATCCAGGCACAATTATAATTTATAATTATCATTAATTTTTCCAAGACGTACTATTTGAAATTATCCTTTCCATTAAGGAATCTTAATTTTAAGATATTCTTTATTTCTAAATATCTTGATTTCAAGCATCTTGGTATAAATTGTAACTTTCCATATTCTTATAATATTAAAATAATATTTTCAAAATGTATAATTTTGAAATTCAAACTTGAAATATTAATTAGTCATTTATTGCTACATTTATTCTTATAATATTTGAAATAATATTATAATAATATTTTCAAGATGTATAATTTTTGAATTTCAAACTTCCAATATTAATTAATTATTTATTACTGCATTAACCATTCTTGATAACTTTAGAAATTCTGCATTGGAATGAGACTCAAATCAAATACCATTAATTAATGGATTCATACAACGCATTTGTGAAATAATGATAGACATTCCTTTATCACCAAATTAAGATTCCAATAACATTAAGATAACATTCACACAACATTCAAATGACATTCAAACAAAATCCAAATAATAATATATTATTTGTTCACTTGGGCGATGTGTGAAAATATCAGCCCAATCATCATATACAAGTCAGGCAACTTGTATATGGCAGTGTAACATATTTGAATTATCATAAATAATAATAAATTAATATTAATTAGCATGCTACTGTTAGAAACTCTATTGTTTGATTTTGATGACAACAACTATACAATTATATCAAAGAACTGGATTCGAATTACTCAACTATCACGCCAAACTGGATTCGAATTACTCCAGGATTCGAATTACTCCAGGATTCTCTTCGGCTTAACTCTGTACCTGTTCTCATCTCCAACGAACTTCATTAGTCTTTAAAACAAAGTTAGTTAGATCGAAATATCCATATCATATATTTCAACCAACAATTCCTTAATTTCCACACTATACTTTAATTCATCTCACCATTTTTAATTCATTTATTCTAGACTGGTTTTCAATCAACTGTTGGCAAAATTTATACAATCCAGCAAACATATAACAAACAACCAAAGCATACCAATCCAACCAAACCATTTCGATTCACATTAATATTTCTGGTTTGTTTCTCTTTGGTTTCACATCAATTTATTTATATTGGATTAATTTCCATCTAATTATCATTTACTCGATTTCACAAGTGAAATCTCTAATCCAGTTCAATATTCCAATTTGAATTCTTATTCAAGTCATTCAAACAAATCCATATTATAATCATTTGCAGAAAATATATTTATAAAATATAATTAGAGCAAAACCATATGAAAATAATTTTATAATAAATTACAAATACGCGCTCTTATATATACACTCAAACTCAATCTAGGGTATTGCTAACCCCATCTCTATCGAGTTACGCCACAGAGCCAAGGTTATCACAAAACCTATAGCTCTGATACCAACTGTAACGGTCCGGGCGCTCGAATTTTCAACAACAATACTTAATCCCGTATTACTTGTCAAAAACCCAAGTATCGAACCCCAAACTGTTAATAGAAAGAAGTTAGAGGATGAGGAATAGGAAGAAAGAAATTTAGAATAGAAGAAAGAAGAAGAACACATCAGAATCTCACAGCGGAATGAGTAAATATAATATAACAAATCTCTTTGAAAAGAAGACTGTATATATACATACCATTTATCAGAGTAAACATACATCAATCACAATGGAAATACTTGTATAACTAACGGTGAACCCTCCTGCTTCCAACTCTGAAACTTGTAGCGGAACCTAACCTGTAAATATGCTTGGTCTGACCCGAGCACATTTGATTTAAAACAAAAACACACCAGGTCAGTCTGGAATACTTTCAGTAATAAATTCACAGCACACACAACTTGTTTAACTTTTGAAAATCCTTTCTGAAATAAAAGGATAATAGTAAGACCAGCCCACACATAAACACGGACGGTTTTTACCTTACTATAACCCAAAACGTTTTTGAAATCAATATCTTTTTCTGATATTATCATAGTGTCTAAATACAAGTAAATATCAATTTAGAGGAACGCTTGCATCTCACGCTCCCCATATATAGTATACAAACCAAAACCGCGGGCACTTATTGGATATTGGATTCCGACTTGACAAGGTATGGGTCCACCTTCCGAACGTGTATTTCTAGAGGCGAATACACTGGGTTCAACAAGAACGTCTTGCAACCCGGCCCACACATGACCGACCACTCATTTCGCTTGAGTGTATCGAATGTATATCACCGACGGTTGGGCTCAAACCACCGTCTCCCGAAAAGGGAAAGCATCGATAGATACAAGAAGCAAAAGGAATTTCTCTAGATAGGTGATTATACACCCTAATGGGAGCGACCCACATAGCCATGCTGCCTGCCCGATTTCTGTCATTTCCCGGTTGATGAGGCTTGAGGCTACGTTTTATCATCACATCCGATTCACTTCGAATGCCACATTGTCAGGTCCATCGAAATCACTAATTGACGTCTACAACAATACATTACGTGTCAGCTAAAGAAGTTTCCTTCTCTGCTTCTACTCTTGGTACGGTTGAAGAAATCAATGTACGTGCCCACTTTGGAAATACTCTGTCAGACATCCACCCATACAAGTCATCCAGGAACAGGATGAACCGAAGGCACCCTCCTACCGCATCCCAGGTATCACTCTATAGATCAGTAGCGAAAAGTCCTTGCAACCCGAAGATTTAAATTACGACAGATCCACAAGTCATCATAACTCTGGTAGCTAGCCAGAGAAATTTAACGAGCAGTTCTTCCGCTCATGAAGATCAACGGTCTTCAATGCTCCATCTCGACCATCTTCTGATATCTTCGACGTTACGTATTTGCTGGTCGGAATGGTTTTCGAATATAAATTTGATCCCGGTCTTTCCGTACCAACAATCGATAAAAGGCCAAACTTTGATAATCGGTGATTTAACTATCAAATCATAACAGTGTATCTCAGTGGACTTGTGAAAACCCGTAACTTCCCCGTAAAGGAAAGTGTCGGATAGTTCGAGAACAAGCCACAACAGAACGCATACAAAAGAACATTTCATTGTATATTACAACAATGCATCAGATTACAAGAATATACAGAATATAAATGAATATTACACAGAAATATCAGAGATTTAAATTACATTTAAATACATAGCAGCGGAAAATAATACAATACACAACTAGAAGGAGATATACGGATACAAAGCTTTCCGGATATCGTTCCAGCTGTAAACCAGGATCCTGTGAATATAAATCTGCAAAACCGAAACTACTAGCTGCCCGTGTCAAAATAGGGGCACCCAGAGTTTAGGTTAAAACAATAAACTCCAGGTCAGTCATGTGACTGGTGTGAGAACTAAAACAGTTAATCTTTATTTTTAAAGTTAGGTAAATCAAGGGACCACGCCGTATAACACGGAACGGGTTTCCTCCCAAGAATACCAGTGCATAAAACAAACAGCGCAATGCTAAATAAAGAAAAATGAAGCTGTTATAAGACCCAGGTCCTATCACACAATGCAACGCAAGCCGGGGGATAGGGTTTTCCCTTATAACAGCCAAAGAATGCTTGATACGTTTAACACAAATCATTTGATACTATTATAAGTGTGTAGTGTATAAAACAACTTCAAATCATAAGTATCAATCATAGGCGACATGAGCGTCCCATGCCACTATGTCGCCATATATAGGTTTACAAATAAAACCGCAAAGTCACGTATTTGGAAATTGGATTTCCATCTATGAACCGAGGCAAAAGATAGTCCTCAACCGATTCGAGACGCTCTAGCCCGCCCCTCAGGCAAGCGCGCAGGCAAGCCTTGGATCGTCAGGGCCGGTCCACCGATGTGGATTATTATGCCTGAACACTACGTTTCCCCACCCTATGGGGTGTAAGTCTGGTCCGTCAGCCGACCAGAATGCATCGGCCGAAACCGATATAACCGAGGCGCCTCGCAACATCAACAACCACATAAGTCAAACTCGTCAGGGCGTGTAAAACCACTGACGCCACTTCTAGCTAGAAAGAAACGCAAGTCCTCCCTGAGGTCCGTCTCCCTTTTTGGTTCATACCGGGTGTGAAACACGGGAGGTAAACGTTACACAAAGCTACGCCACTAAGGCCGTGCTTTGATCATCACCACAAGACTTTGCTTTTCAACAGAAGCCTTGATCAATTGTCACTTAGGCATGCCACACAGGCAATTCACTCCATGCGTTTGATATCCATCAATATATAACCCCTGAGCTCGTACGTCTTAGAGAAGGGCGTTAAGCAAGAGAATAAATTCTCCGCCGCCAAACAGATATATATTTAATAGAGATCAACCACACGGACTAAAATCCAATGTCAGACACACAGTCCATTTACAAGTCCGTTCTGGGTCTGAACGAAACCGGAGGCACCTAGTACCCTGCATATCCATCGATCTCCAAGTACGTCTGGTCGATCACCAACTGTTTCCATCTTCTTGGGTGTACAGCCCAATCAAGATCATCAGTTATCACCCAAACGACGTGAAGACTTCCGGTCTTCGACCATCGTCTTCATCTTCGACTTATCGTCGTATCAGTTATTCAGAATGGGATAAACCCGGTCTTTCCGAATAACTCGCGTATATTTTAAATAAGTGTTACACAAACACAACATACGCCTCATTCCAATTCATCAGTCACTAACCGTAAATTAATCAAGAGAATAATTTCCCAAATATTAACCCCGAAGGCCGAAACCAACATCAGATCAATATCCAGAAAACCATTCTGCTTGGCTAACCGACAGTTAGTTTCTAAATTTCACGTTCATAGGGAAAGGTTCCCATTAATTTTATCCAAGATAAATTTCTTGAATTTATTCTTTATTCTATCCTTTTGAATTTCGATTCAACTAGCCGGGATTAACGAAACTTACCGAAGTAATCATTTGTTTTAATTTCCCAATCCCAACCTATTAATCCCATGAAGTAAAACTGGTAATACTTCATATCTAACACCACAGTGTTATCGGTAAATTCAATTACCATTTCACGTTCAAATCTAATTAAAGATTTAACTATCACCTGGAGCAAAACTGGTGATACTCCATTCTCGATTATTTCAATCTAATTAAAGATCCATTAAAGCTCCACTTAGTTTTAATCGTTAACTGGGTTAAAGAATCCGTGTCATTTAAAACACGGTTCACGAAAAACCCAAAATCACCTTCATTAATTATCGGGTTAAAGAACGAGTGTTATTTAAAACACTGTCCACGATAAACCCAAAAATCAATATCAATTCAATTCCAATTAAATATCATTTAATTGGTACACTTCATTAAATCTAAATAAAAAGATTTAATCTTTTCTCAACTGGGTTCAAGAACAGTGTTAGTGAAGACACCATTCACGACAAACCCAAATCACATTTGATATTCAATATAAGGCTCTGAATAGAAAATATATCGGCTTATATTCAATATCAAATTCTACGACTAACAAACATCGCATTGGAAATAACGATATATATATATATCTTTCAAATTTCCATAACAACATTTGTATAATCACGAAATCCAACATCGAAATATTCCGAAGACAATTTCGATTCAAATCCATTCCAATGCAATCCTTGGAAATTTTGGTTATTTTCAAAACCATTTCAAATTCAATTTATTTATTTAAAAATAAATAGAATTATAATTCTAGTTCAAAACTAGTTCATTTCGATAAAAATCTATTTTTATCCTTTCAAATATGGAGTTTTTCATCCCAAATCTTTCTAAATCATTTCTTATGATTTTACACAAATTATTACTATTTTTAATAATTTTATCAAGGCCCGTACAGTCGATTTCCATCAATGGCCATCGAACTGCACTTACAGTGACCTTTTTCGAATTTGATTTGGACGTATCTCCAAATCCAACCGTTAGATTTCAAATTTCTAATATTCGTTAGAAAGCTCTTTTCGATACGAACCCAACGGTTCCGGTTTTAGGAGAATCCGACGGTCGGATCTCCCGTAATGTCCGTTTGAAATAAATGGTCGAAATTCACGAACTGCCGCGGCGCGGCGCGTTCTATTCAGGCCATTATATTATATATATAATATATATAATATATACTTCGTCGATTTCTATTTAAAACGAATTATATAAATAGTTTTGAATTCGTTTCAAAAGAAATTTCAACTTCCTTTTCAATTCAAATCAAAATTGAATTCTTCTTTATAAATTCGTTTTAAAATTCATGTCTATCCAATTCAAATTTCAATTCAATTTGAATTCATTTAAATTTGCTTTCAATTCAATTTGAATTCGTTTTCAATTCATTTCGAAATCGTTTTCAATTCAATTCATTTCGAAATCGTTTTCAATTCAATTCCTTTCGAAATCGTTTTCAATTCAATTCCTTTCGAAATCGTTTTCAATTCAATTCATTTCGAAATCGTTTTCAATTCAATTCATTTCGAAATCGTTTACAATTCAATTCATTTCGAAATCGTTTTCAATTCAATTCATTTCGAAATCGATAAAATCGATATAAATATCGTTCACCTCGAAATGGCGTCAATCTAATCAATACGGCTTAATAAATTTCTATTTTCAAATATTCTATTTCAAATATTTCTTTTTCAAAATAGTTGTTATTATCAAAATATTTCGTTCAACACATGACCAATCTCAATGGATGAGTACTGTCAACACATGAACTTTTATTTTATATTGATAAAGATGTAAATTTTATTACTAAAATATTTCGTTCAACACATGACCAATCTCAATGGATGAGTATTGTCAACACATGAACTTTTATTTTATATTATTCTTTGTTTTTCAAATTGGAATGAGGCCCAATCAATTACCATATAAAATTAATTATATGGATTTTCATACAACATATGTATATAATAGCATTGAAAATAATCAACCATCAACCAAAGTGCACTACACTGTATAAGCATCAAATATAGATATCTAACGCTTATAACAGCCTGTCAATCGATCGATCGACATATTTAATCAATCAGGATGAGTGAACTTCAAATTTCATCCTAACACCCGTGTGGGGTTTCAAACAATCAAACACATTTTTTATTTGTGCAGTTGGGCGATGTGTAAAATTTATCGTCCCAATCAATGTCATTCAAATAGGTGTACATAAACAAACCGCCCGGTTTATAAATGAATATTTTATTTTATTCACTTCACGTTAAAAATTATATTTTTAACGATAAAACATTTTATTTCAACCTATGAATTTCTATTCAATTCATTTCTATTCAATAAAATGATATTTTTATTTTTCTAACTTATTTTAGAAAATTTCGGCGGCATAACGGCACGATACTAGAAACGGGACGAGGCCTAGCCTTATCCCCGGTCTAGTGAAGGCCCACGCCATTCACACATCAATCATATTCACCAAACAACCAAATTCAAATCAAATCATCAAAACTAATCTATGCAACCAAACAAACAAGTCCATGGTCTGTGGACGATTGTGTCGGGTGCTACTAAGCACCGTCTGCATCCTAGTATATATATATAACTAGAAAAATAAATTGAAAGGTGAGAAATTCTCACAGATAGCTATCCTAGCTCCACGGTTCTTCATTTGCAGAAGTCTTCGTCGTTCTGCCTCTTTTCACTTTCTTTGCCCGTATTCTCTACATATGTAAAAATCACATTTTTACTTCGCTATTCAATATATAAAAATCGAATTTTTATTTCGAAGTTCAATATATAAAAATCACATTTTTCATTCGAAGTTCAATATATAAAAATCACATTTTTCATTCGAAGTTCAATATATAAAAATCACAATTTTCATTCGAAGTTCAATATATAAAAATCACATTTTTCATTCGAAGTTCAATATATAAAAACTATGTTTTTCATTCGAAGTTCAATATATAAAAACTATATTTTTCATTCGAAGTTCAATATATAAAAATCACATTTTTCATTCGAAGTTCAATATATAAAAACTATATTTTTCATTCGAAGTTCAATATATAAAAACTATATTTTTCATTCGAAGTTCAATATATAAAAACTATATTTTCATATGCTATTTTTATTTTCATATGCTATTTTTATTTTCATATGCTATTTTTATTTTCATATTTAAAAATAATGCTTTTATAAAAAAAAACTGATTTAAAAATCTAATTAAATTTAATTAACTAATTAAATGATTTCTGAAATTAACAATTAAATTAACTTCACTAACCCCTCATTAAGGCTAATCAGCCTTCTTCCTGCTGCCGATCCAAGAAAACCCTACACCACCGCACCTCTAACCGCTACGCCGGAGCATCATCCGAACCCCCCACCTGAAACGCAGGAGCGCCGGCCCTCTCCTCCCTCAACCTCGCCAAATCCGAACATCCCCGGAGCCACCAAAACCGGTACGACGGCAAGCCCTTCGAGGCTAGAATATATCACGATTTTCGAAATAGAAATCGATCATAACGGTTGAATGTGGAGATCTAATTGAGCTCTACCGATTTGCATTTATGAATTTTCAAAAATATTATTTTGATTTGAAGAAATCGGAGAGAAACGAATTGAAGAATCATCCGTTCAATTTGAAGCCGGCGGCTTCTTTTGGGTTTGACCGCTCTCTAGGGTTTTGACCCTTAATTTGACCTATGGAAGACTATATGGTTTATATTTTAATATTATTTAATTCTTTAAAGTGAGATTTCTCGTTTGAACTCTAAATCAAACCCAACGAATGTCAGCCCTAGCCAAATACCCCCATTCCGAACGCAATGAGATATGTTTCGTAACCCAATTCGGCTATTATGCTATGTTTTTTTTCTTTAAATTAAAATATAAATCAATATATCAGTCAATATTGGATTTAACGTACATTTCAATTTACCGGGGCCACATACTAACTAGAAAAATTCCCGAAAAATATTTTCTAGCTTCGTATTGACGATACGGTCCTAACAAAACTAGTTTCGTCGAATTCTGAGACCGTTTGAAAAATGGCCAATTTCCAGTCGATTAAAATCAACTGAAACTGGTCAAACGCGTTTTCCTTTGCCACGCTCACATATTGAATCGAAAAATTATGAAATTTGAAACCTAGCAATAATTTGACACTGCGGATCCAACAAAACTGGTTTCGTCGAAATCCGAGGTCGCTTGCAAAATGTCCATTTTTTAAGGGCCTGAATTCCATAGCGACTATTCAGAATTTTCAACTGGACATATCTTTTGATTCCCGCTATGAAATTTTGATTTGTCGGATTCGATAGAAAGATATTATCAATTAGATCCTATCATTTTTGGTTTCACTATAATCCGGATTGTTTTGCACCCGGTACATTCATTTGAAGTTTGAAATCGAATTATCGAACTACCGCGCCATTTTCAATTCTATTTATAATTATATATAAATATTTATATTCTAACGACGACGTATATAATATATACGTTCGAATTATATTCAAAATAAATTTCTCGTTGATATTATTTAAAATAATTCATTTTAAATAATCAAAATTCGCTAAAATTGCCAAAATAAAAATTTTAAACTGGCCCAGATTTTCGGGTTATTACAATCTCCCCCACTTAAAACTTTTCGTCCCCGAAAAGGAACAAAGTCGAAAGTGGTTTGATTAATCAACTCTACGTTCGATTTGGCTTCCATTCTCCAACTCTTTAGTTTCTGAGAATTTTCAAAATTTCAAAAATTTGGCTAACACCCTAAATTTTGGAAAAATTTCGCCATAACCTCCCCTGCACCGGGAGCATCGGGGAATTTCAAATAGCTTCCCCGGTCCTTCAGATCTCAAAAAGAAAAAGAAAAAGCCAAGCGGCTAGCCAATAGGCCCACAAAATCATCATCACCCAAACAAAACAGGAAATTATGTAGTAAACATGTACCTATTTGTCGGGCAAACAAATTTTATTCTCTGGCTCTAGCCTCCTTGCTTTGACCTGTTCAATGTAAGTATATGTATATGCAAGCAAATGCGACCAATTTTCAATATAATTCAATTTTTGATTCAATTAGGCCAAATGGTTCAAAACTATCAAACAATTAAACAAGCAACACAAACATCAATCAATTAGTGAGTTAGAGTTTCAAATTCATAATTTGATATATATACAGAAAATCATGTTTTGGTGCCAATTCACAACAATGTGTTCTAACTATATTAGTTTTGGTTCTCACACCAGTCTAATGGAAACATATAGAAATCACACCTTCGAAACACGAAAATAAATACTGGTGATGGCGCGCCATCATCAGAATCATGTCCGGGCGACTAGAGTGTGACTCTATATCTATCCAGTATATTAAAATTTCGAATACACGCGGATCAGACGTATACGCAAAATCTATATATACTGGATTGTCCACATCAATATAAATATATAATCAAATACGAATAGTTGATTTAAATTTTCAAAACAAATTTTGTTTTCATTTGAAAAATATACTCTTCACACACGTTCTAGGATACTACTGATCCTATCTCTAACGAGTCATTCTAATTGGATGTTACTAATCCAATATCTGATGAATTCTTTCGTATGGTTCTAATGTGCCTTGTTCTCTGCTTTGTAAACCAAAGCTCTGATACCAACTGTTTCCATCTTCTTGGGTGTACAGCCCAATCAAGATCATCAGTTATCACCCAAACGACGTGAAGACTTCCGGTCTTCGACCATCGTCTTCATCTTCGACTTATCGTCGTATCAGTTATTCAGAATGGGATAAACCCGGTCTTTCCGAATAACTCGCGTATATTTTAAATAAGTGTTACACAAACACAACATACGCCTCATTCCAATTCATCAGTCACTAACCGTAAATTAATCAAGAGAATAATTTCCCAAATATTAACCCCGAAGGCCGAAACCAACATCAGACCAATATCCAGAAAACCATTCTGCTTGGCCAACCGACAGTTAGTTTCTAAATTTCACGTTCATAGGGAAAGGTTCCCATTAATTTTATCCAAGATAAATTTCTTGAATTTATTCTTTATTCTATCCTTTTGAATTTCGATTCAACTAGCCGGGATTAACGAAACTTACCGAAGTAATCATTTGTTTTAATTTCCCAATCCCAACCTATTAATCCCATGAAGTAAAACTGGTAATACTTCATATCTAACACCACAGTGTTATCGGTAAATTCAATTACCATTTCACGTTCAAATCTAATTAAAGATTTAACTATCGCCTGGAGCAAAACTGGTGATACTCCATTCTCGATTTTTTCAATCTAATTAAAGATCCATTAAAACTCCACTTAGTTTTAATCGTTAACTGGGTTAAAGAATCCGTGTCATTTAAAACACGGTTCACGATAAACCCAAAATCACCTTCATTAATTATCGGGTTAAAGAACGAGTGTTATTTAAAACACTGTCCACGATAAACCCAAAAATCAATATCAATTCAATTCCAATTAAATATCATTTAATTGGTACACTTCATTAAATCTAAATAAAAAGATTTAATCTTTTCTCAACTGGGTTCAAGAACAGTGTTAGTGAAGACACCATTCACGACAAACCCAAATCACATTTGATATTCAATATAAGGCTCTGAATAGAAAATATATCGGCTTATATTCAATATCAAATTCTACGACTAACAAACATCGCATTGGAAATAACGATATATATATATATCTTTCAAATTTCCATAACAACATTTGTATAATCACGAAATCCAACATCGAAATATTCCGAAGACAATTTCGATTCAAATCCATTCCAATGCAATCCTTGGAAATTTTGGTTATTTTCAAAACCATTTAAAATTCAATTTATTTATTTAAAAATAAATAGAATTATAATTCTAGTTCAAAACTAGTTCATTTCGATAAAAATCTATTTTTATCCTTTCAAATATGGAGTTTTTCATCCCAAATCTTTCTAAATCATTTCTTATGATTTTACACAAATTATTACTATTTTTAATAATTTTATCAAGGCCCGTACAGTTGATTTCCATCAATAGCCATCGAACTGCACTTACAGCGACCTTTTTCGAATTTGATTTGGACGTATCTCCAAATCCAACCGTTAGATTTCAAATTTCTATTATTCGTTAGTGTAACATCCCATATTTTCTGTATAATTAATATTCAAATTTTAATTAATAAAATGGTATAATATTAAAGAAAATCAAATTTTATTGATCTTAAGGATGATGATTAACTGAATGGAGTATAAATAGATTTTTAATTTAGTTTATACTTAGGATTGTGAAAATTTGAGAATTGATATTTTATTTATTTAAATAAATTTGAGTTGTTAATTTATAATGGAAATGCAAATTTAATTTGAAATGGTGGAATTTTAAATCGCTGAATTATAACTGGAATGCAAATCCAAGATTTAAATAATCAAATTATGATTTAAAAATGTGTGAACTTTATTTGTAGAATTTATTCAAGTTACAATTTAGGACTTGATATCGAATAACTCATTTATTTGAAATTTGCAGTTCAAATTTAAATTTGAGAAATAATCAAATGTGGGAACCTGGAAGGTGTGAAATAAATTTATAGAATTTATTTAAATTGTAATTTGGTTTAAAATTTGAATTTAATGAATTTTTAAATTTAATTAAACAGTTACATGAATATTGAATATTTTAATAATTATTTAACTGTGAAATTTAACTGTTTTTGTAACTATCTCAGAATTCGACGAAACTGGCGCCATCAGAACCGGAACAGTGAATTATTATAGGATTTCAATTTGCGTTACAATCCGACTTACCGTTTGATCGTACGAGAGAAAGTGTGAATGAGATTAGTGTTAATGGATAATTTGGTTATTTCTCTTTTGGGCTATATATATATATACAACTCCACATCCATCTCATTCAGCCCATTTCCATTGTATGTTTATTTTCTATCTGCTCTTTTCTCTAATGGCAGAAGAAAATCAAATTTCAAAACCCTAGCTAAGTAAAAATACAAACTTCAAATTCAAATCTCCTCAAACCATAGCAAATTATATATCGATTCGAAGCACTAGACGATACGAAGCTACTGGTACCATTTGCTTCGACATGCAGTAAGCGGAGTAGTCGAAATTTGCGGTCAAAGTTCCTGATTTTCGAAACCCTAGACCACAATTTGGGGGATTTTGATTCTGAGCTCAATCGAAGAAATCAATTCATGGGTATTGTAGTGGTTGATGTTAGGAGTTGATTGAAGGTAGTCGGAGGTTTTATAGCGAAGTAGATCGACGGGAATTTGCGATGTAGGGTTTTAAAACCCGATTTTGGGCAGCCGTCGTGCCATAGGTGGAGGCCACCGGAGTGGGGGTCAAGGGTATGGACGGGTTCGGATTTCGAGGAGCTCCCGATAGGAGGTGGTGATTCGGCGTTCGGTGGCCGGAGCGTCGAGTATTCGGTGGTCAAAGTTCAATGTGATGGGTTATTTGGTTCGGCGGATTACTGTAGCGTGAAGAGGAGCGGGAAGAAATAGTCCCTGCTGACGTGTCATATGGAGATAAGGTGAGAAGTATTTTATTAAATTATATATAATTAAAAAAATCCAAATGGTACAACACTGATAACTCTCTCATACTGACTCGGATTTGGACGCGGTTTGTTGCGTTCGGATCGTGGCGGAATTGCGGACGTTTTGGCACTAACCTGGCTGCGTTTAGAGACTATGAAATTTTGGGCTATGGTTGGACGCTCGATCCACTAAGGACCCAAAGGTGAGTGATTCTTCACTCACGAAATACTAAATTATTCCCATATTTATTAAATTAAATTATGAAGTAAATTTGGTTGCATGTTTGTGTTGTTGATGAACGATTGTTTAAGTTTGACATGCAAGTGTTAATATGCAAATAAAATCGATAATTAGTTATTTAAATTTCTAATTAGAAATCCCGACACTTGTTAACCAGTAAAATGATTTCATTTACTGTTTGAATGAAATGATGTGATGGATGCCTTGATTTAATTTGATTGATGAATGAATGTTGCATGAACTGGCAGTTTATTCAGTACATGATATTCCACGCATTTTCGATAAATCCCAATTTCTCACCTTTGATGTTACGGGCATCTAATAAATCCGGGATTTATCAAATTGAATGAATTAAGAACACAGGTTGAAATGATACATACCTGTGACCCTGAATTGGATTGAAATGATAGATCCACCCTGAAATATCGAGAAATTAAATTTAAGACTCACTTGGCCATAGGATAGCAAACTATATATGGACATTAGTTGGTTAAATGATTTTTATATTCGAAATTCTATTTTATGGAAATTTCATTCAAGGGAAACGTATTGATTTCGATAAGTTTTATTTTCCTTGAAATCTGAATCTTAAATATGACATGAAATGATTTAAGAAATTTTGTTTCCTAAGCGAATTGAAGTGTTAAAAAAAAATTCAAATTTTTGATTTGGTTTTTGTAAGAATTGTGTAGATTCAGATTTAAATAAATTCTTATATAATTTAAATTTTTGAATCAAGATAATGGAGAATACTCGAAATTTGTTCTTCAAACCTAATTCGAGTATGGTCTTGAATCCTTGAATTTGAAAACGGGTTGAAATGGGATTTGAAATAAGTCCTTGAGCTAAGCAACTCCATTGAAACTGGAGTTTAGATTCGAGTATTGAAGTTCAGAAGGAAGAATCGATTTTCAGTAAAGAATTTATATCTATATATATATTTTGATTTTTGTAGCTATTCTTTCTTGAAATTTATTTTATTAAATTTTTATCCATAGCTATTTTATATAACCAAAAATTTTCTTATATTCTTTGATTTAAAACTATTTAGTGAATTTTAAAAATCTATATATATATAAAGTGTTTTAAACTTATTTATCCTAAATTTTTTTCTATTATATTCTATACATATATTATTTATATAAAGGTTTCTTTACAAACATCTATCCTTTAAATTTATATCTTATAAGTGTAATTTTTCCTCCGAATGGAAAGTGCTGGACCTAAGATCGTTGTTGAAATGGAGTTGAGATAAAAGTATTTCTTTATGAATCGATTTCAAACCGTTTTCAAATATGGAAGATGGTATATATTCCACTAAATATAAACTTATCTCCTAAGGGGATTGAAAGTAAGTTATAGAAGTATATATATTCTACTTGAATATGAATGAAATTCGAATATGAATCGATTTGGGATAATTTGAAATCTCTTGAGATTGAATATATTCTATTTGAATATAAGTTGATTTTTGAAATACTATATGATTATGATATAAGATATGAAAATATATTCTAATTTTAGAATATAATCGGGTTGGTATGATCTATGATATTTCGATATGAAACTATATTCTATTTTTGAATATAAAATTTGGTTTGAGACAAAATACGATATTTTGATATGAAAGCGAACCTTTGAAATGTAAAAGAACCAACCGATGTGAAAGATGTAAGCGTTGGTTGTTAAAGAGACCGGAGTCGACATAAGGCATACTCTCTGTCAGTGTCGATACCACTTTGACAACTGTGAACGTTATGACATATCCAGATTGAGTATGAGGACTTGGAGGCAATTATTCCATCGAAGAAGATGATCGATGACGAAATAGCCCTGACCTTCAGGTCAGAATTGAAATGACAAAAACAGGAGCTATACCGTGACTAATTGAGGTAGCACCTTTGATCGGACTCACTCCTTCGATACTATTTCTATGACTATGATGATTTGGGCCCATTTTGACTTTGGGAGTGTGTTCCGAGGTGGGCGGTAGTGGCTGCTATGCGTTACCACCGGTCCGGGAGTGCAATTGGTAGAATCCTACCCTGGGCATTGCCTCGAGTGCCTTGTCATATTTATCCTATACGAGCCCATATGATTTTGATTTAGTGTTGCTTTCTATGGAGTGCCCTCTGATAACACCAGTACGGTGAATTTACGGTACTGTATAGACTGTGATGCCTATAAAGGGCGTAAGGGTAATATGGTAATCCCGCTTACGCTATTTTCAGTATTTATACTTTACTGAATAGACATTATAATAATAGCGTATTATTATATAGATATTAGTTTAACGGATCCTCAAGAAATGGGAAAATCCCATAACATCTCTTGAGTTACTGCACCCATGACACTGATATTATTTCGTATTTTAATTTAACTAATATGAGATGATTTAGTGCTGATCCGAGTGTTTGTTGTGTTTTCTTTTTTTCGCAATACGCTCGGGTCAGCAGACTTTGCAGTTACCGAAGATGACTGTGACTAGGAGATCGAAGACGAAGATTTGGTATATCTATTATCTATACATATGTATTCCCGCTGCATTTATTTCCGCTGCTTATTATGTACATTCGTATGTATATGTAACTCTGATAATCATTGAATGTTATGACCACAGTATACATTTCAATTGTTTTAACTGTTATTTGTTTATTTTATGTTGTCCTTCCGCTGTGAGATTCTGTTATTGTCTTTCTCTTCTTTCCTTCTTTTTCTTCTTTTCCCAATAACTACCTGCATTTGCGATTTGTTTGGGTCGACATGTGTGGCTTATTGTCGATTTTAAACGGTCAAAAATATGGGTCGTTACAGTTGGTATCGGAGCGATGGTTATCGATAACCCTGGCTCTGTTGGGAATTTACTCATTACAGATGGGGTCAGAAATGCCCTAGAATGAGTTTGAGTGATATGAGAGAGCGTACTTGTATTTTGATATAAATTGGTTTTATCTTGTGTCGACTTGTTCTGTTGAATATTTATGGATTCTGGTCGATATATGGGACGCCATAGAATCGATAGGAACTTCTAAATAGTCGAATAGAATGAATTGACATAATAAGTTTTCGATTATATTTTTATATATATATTAAGTATGTTATTATTGGTTTTAGTGTATAAGCATTGGTCTTTAATAGGTAATAATATTAAGTTATTATCCACTTGGGTTGACTCAATAATAAACTAATAGGAGATTTAAGTGGTTAAGAATGATTTGCGATTAAAATTAAAATGAACTTGAAACTTGATCCTGGGTGCATTTGAAATAGTTTCGCCAAAATTTTAAAATAATAACATATTATAGAAATAGTTTTGAGAAATAGTTTTCTAAAGGACTTTTAAGGATTAAAGTGTGTAATCCCTTCTCGAGCATCGGAAATAACTTTGGTAATGAGTGCACGCATTATTGACGATTATTCTGAAGCGTCTGAGTGGGGGAGACCACTCAGTATTTTCATATCCAGTTTGACAAGGGATTTTGGATTTATATTCCATATAATATAAAGAATATATAAAAGTATTATGTTTATGTTATTTAAATTTGAAATTTCATATGTTCTTTACTAATTTTGGTTTTGGATTTAAGTTTTATATGGTATGGTTTTGTAAAATAGTTTAAGTACATATATTATTTTAAACTTAGTCTATAAACCCATAATCAAAGTATTTAAGTTCATTTTGGCTAATAATATTGTTTTAAGTACTAAAGTAACTCGATTTATTAGAGTCGTATATTTTGAAACAAGGAAATGGACCTGAGTATTAAGAAAAAGGAAATGGTCCTTAAAATGCTATGAATGAGCGATAATAAGGTTAACAAAACCCTAAGTTTGGTCGATAGAGGTGCTGGAGAAAGAAAATTAATGTGAATTGAATTCAATTGAAATCGGCTAAATTTAATTAGAACTGTGTCATATAAATAAAAAGGGCAACAACTTATGACTTGAGATAATTAACAAGTAGATTAAGCGAGCTCGAGAAGAAATAAAGGAGATTTAAGTTGTTGATAAGGCATAAATGGTCGGAGGATTTAAAATGAAAGAAATTAAATGGGGAATTAGTGTTCATGAGAAATGAAAATCTATTTGGTGTCGTGTTAAATGAATTGAGTTTGGAAAACCTGAATTTCTCGAAATTTTAAATTTTGAAATAAAGGAAAGAAACGAAGTTTGTTAATGAAATGAGAATGGTTGATAAATTAGAAATGAAAGAAATCTAAATGAGTGAACCTCATTTGGATAATATATCGATTGTAAATCTGAGTATGAACGGAATGAAAACCATTTTGTCAAATTAAATATAACTTAATTCGTGTAGGCGATGTGAGTAAATATAATTTAATTTAGGAAATCGAATAATGGTTAAGAACTAAATATAAATTTTGAATGATATAAACTGTCCTTAACTCGGTTCGTTATTTGAAATTTTAATAAGAATCTTTTTTTTAAGGAATAAGTTTTAATTTAAAATGAAATGGAAATAAGTGAATAAGAAAAGGTTAAAAGTATGTATTGAAGTGCCAAAACAAGAACAATGGGATTGCAAACATAAAATTTGGTTTATTCAACCATTAAGCGAATCCAAATTTGGAATTTGAGATATCGAGATGTGATATGAAAAAAAAAATTGTCGGAGTTGGATGGATTTGATAGAATGAAGTCAACTTAGAGAAATAAAATAAGTCGAATGAATTAGGATAAAGGGAAGTAAACTCGAGAAAGTTGAATTGGCCGATTTAGAACTAAATTTAAATGAATATAAAAAGGGCCGATGAATAATGATTTAACATTTATAAAATGAACAAGCATGTGAAAAACAGGAATAAGTGAAATGGATGAGTTGCAAATAAAATTGATATAGGATGGATGATAATGAAATATAAGTAAATGGAATGAAATTCATTTAATACCAGCGAAACGAACATGAATATATTTAAGCAATAAAAGTGTGAATCATATTATGTGCTTAATGGAGCGATAACCCCTTTGCAGATGGTTAAGTGCTACTCAAGTTTTGGAACCCGAAGGTTGAAACTCCAAATAAAATAACTTGACTTTTGT
The DNA here is from genome assembly GCA_030737875.1 of Allium sativum. Lineage (NCBI taxonomy): Eukaryota > Viridiplantae > Streptophyta > Magnoliopsida > Asparagales > Amaryllidaceae > Allium > Allium sativum. The sequence goes on along the minus strand of CM060911.1, from coordinate 120,605,131 downwards.
GCGAAAATCTAAAATATTTGATAAGCTGAAACTAAAATGACCATAACTTTTGATGAGCTGGTTGGAATTCGATGATTTCAGACTTTTTGGAAACCTCAGAAACTGAACTAAAACTTTTGTTAATGGAGCCCTATCTAATTTTCAGGTTTATTAGGTTGAAATCCAAGTATTAGTTGTAGTTCAGCGCGCAGAAAATGAAAATCTGAAGCGTATACCAACCTTGTTTTGACCATAATTTCCTATCGGAGCATCGGAATTTAATGTGTGAGTACAATTCGGAAAGGCCAGAATCTGAACTAAAACTTTTCTCTAATATGCTTATTGAAAATTTTCTGTTTAAAGGGTTAAAAACTGGGTTGAACAACTCAGATCTGTATTTTTCTGTGTATGGGCTGAGGTGTTCGCCTTCACTAAAATAGTCATAACTTTTGAACGAATTGTCAGAATTCGACGAATCCAGACAATTCGGAAAGCCTGAAACAAATGCAACAATTTTTCCCTAGTATGCTTTAGTCAAATTCCAACATTTAAAGGGCGATAAACCTCATTTTGTTTGCTGGTCTGTTGTTTACACTTTGGTTTATAGTTGAAATGATTGGTATGTGTTGTGTAAGCTATATATATATTTGCTATGTACTATATATATGTTTGATTCTCATGTATTTGTGAGTATGTAGCAGGTGTAGGGAAGTCGCGCTATGCTTCGGAGCTCGTTTGCGCTAAATACTAAATTGCTAAGGTAAATGAAACTTGCAAATAAACGCTAAAAGAAGGTACGTATTTGGGGTTATATAAAGCTTGGTGGTTTTGTTTTGTTTTCCCCTGGTTCAGGGATGCCTCATCTTTGATGAGATGTACAATTTGGATTGATATATGTATCGGGATTTTCCCAGGGCCCTCCGTACAGGGGAGATGCTGCCAAATTTTTTTGTGATTTCGGGAGTTATAAAATTCATTAGTTTTACAATTATATAACTTATTTTACAGTTGTTTTGATGTGAATTTGAAATAGATATGTGCTTAATATCGTTTCGTTCTCTTTTCGAGGACGAAAAGTTTTTAAGTGGGGGAGGATGTAACATCCCATATTTTCTGTATAATTAATATTCAAATTTTAATTAATAAAATGGTATAATATTAAAGAAAATCAAATTTTATTGATCTTAAGGATGATGATTAACTGAATGGAGTATAAATAGATTTTTAATTTAGTTTATACTTAGGATTGTGAAAATTTGAGAATTGATATTTTATTTATTTAAATAAATTTGAGTTGTTAATTTATAATGGAAATGCAAATTTAATTTGAAATGGTGGAATTTTAAATCGCTGAATTATAACTGGAATGCAAATCCAAGATTTAAATAATCAAATTATGATTTAAAAATGTGTGAACTTTATTTGTAGAATTTATTCAAGTTACAATTTAGGACTTGATATCGAATAACTCATTTATTTGAAATTTGCAGTTCAAATTTAAATTTGAGAAATAATCAAATGTGGGAACCTGTAAGGTGTGAAATAAATTTATAGAATTTATTTAAATTGTAATTTGGTTTAAAATTTGAATTTAATGAATTTTTAAATTTAATTAAACAGTTACATGAATATTGAATATTTTATTAATTATTTAACTGTGAAATTTAATCGTTTTTGTAACTATCTCAGAATTCGACGAAACTGGCGCCATCAGAACCGGAACAGTGAATTATTATAGGATTTCAATTTGCGTTACAATCCGACTTACCGTTTGATCGTACGAGAGAAAGTGTGAATGAGATTAGTGTTAATGGATAATTTGGTTATTTCTCTTTTGGGCTATATATATATATACAACTCCACATCCATCTCATTCAGCCCATTTCCATTGTACGTTTATTTTCTATCTGCTCTTTTCTCTAATGGCAGAAGAAAATCAAATTTCAAAACCCTAGCTAAGTAAAAATACAAACTTCAAATTCAAATCTCCTCAAACCATAGCAAATTATATATCGATTCGAAGCTCTAGACGATACGAAGCTACTGGTACCATTTGCTTCGACATGCAGTAAGCGGAGTAGTCGAAATTTGCGGTCAAAGTTCCTGATTTTCGAAACCCTAGACCACAATTTGGGGGATTTTGATTCTGAGCTCAATCGAAGAAATTAATTTATGGGTATTGTAGTGGTTGATGTTAGGAGTTGATTGAAGGTAGTCGGAGGTTTTATAGCGAAGTAGATCGACGGGAATTTGCGATGTAGGGTTTTAAAACCCGATTTTGGGCAGCCGCCGTGCCATAGGTGGAGGCCACCGGAGTGGGGGTCAAGGGTATGGACGGGTTCGGATTTCGAGGAGCTCCCGATAGGAGGTGGTGATTCGGCGTTCGGTGGCCGGAGCGTCGAGTATTCGGTGGTCAAAGTTCAATGTGATGGGTTATTTGGTTCGGCGGATTACTGTAGCGTGAAGAGGAGCGGGAAGAAATAGTCCCTGCTGATGTGTCATATGGAGATAAGGTGAGAAGTATTTTATTAAATTATATATAATTAAAAAAATCCAAATGGTACAACACTGATAACTCTCTCATACTGACTCGGATTTGGACGCGGTTTGTTGCGTTCGGATCGTGGCGGAATTGTGGACGTTTTGGCACTAACCTGGCTGCGTTTAGAGACTATGAAATTTTGGGCTATGGTTGGACGCTCGATCCACTAAGGACCCAAAGGTGAGTGATTCTTCACTCACGAAATACTAAATTATTCCCATATTTATTAAATTAAATTATGAAGTAAATTTGGTTGCATGTTTGTGTTGTTGATGAACGATTGTTTAAGTTTGACATGCAAGTGTTAATATGCAAATAAGATCGATAATTAGTTATTTAAATTTCTAATTAGAAATCCCGACACTTGTTAACCAGTAAAATGATTTCATTTACTGTTTGAATGAAATGATGTGATGGATGCCTTGATTTAATTTGATTGATGAATGAATGTTGCATGAACTGGCAGTTTATTCAGTACATGATATTCCACGCATTTTCGATAAATCCCAATTTCTCACCTTTGATGTTACGGGCATCTAATAAATCCGGGATTTATCAAATTGAATGAATTAAGAACACAGGTTGAAATGATACATACCTGTGACCCTGAATTGGATTGAAATGATAGATCCACCCTGAAATATCGAGAAATTAAATTTAAGACTCACTTGGCCATAGGATAGCAAACTATATATGGACATTAGTTGGTTAAATGATTTTTATATTCGAAATTCTATTTTATGGAAATTTCATTCAAGGGAAACGTATTGATTTCGATAAGTTTTATTTTCCTTGAAATCTGAATCTTAAATATGACATGAAATGATTTAAGAAATTTTGTTTCCTAAGCGAATTGAAGTGTTAAAAAAAATTCAAATTTTTGATTTGGTTTTTGTAAGAATTGTGTAGATTCAGATTTAAATAAATTCTTATATAATTTAAAATTTTGAATCAAGATAATGGAGAATACTCGAAATTTGTTCTTCAAACCTAATTCGAGTATGGTCTTGAATCCTTGAATTTGAAAACGGGTTGAAATGGGATTTGAAATAAGTCCTTCAGCTAAGCAACTCCATTGAAACTGGAGTTTAGATTCGAGTATTGAAGTTCAGAAGGAAGAATCGATTTTCAGTAAAGAATTTATATCTATATATATATTTTGATTTTTATAGCTATTCTTTCTTGAAATTTATTTTATTAAATTTTTATCCATAGCTATTTTATATAACCAAAAATTTTCTTATATTCTTTGATTTAAAACTATTTAGTGAATTTTAAAAATCTATATATATATATAGTGTTTTAAACTTATTTATCCTAAATTTTTTTCTATTATATTCTATACATATATTATTTATATAAAGGTTTCTTTACAAACATCTATCCTTTAAATTTATATCTTATAAGTGTAATTTTTCCTCCGAATGGAAAGTGCTGGACCTAAGATCATTGTTGAAATGGAGTTGAGATAAAAGTATTTCTTTATGAATCGATTTCAAACCGTTTTCAAATATGGAAGATGGTATATATTCCACTAAATATAAACTTATCTCCTAAGGGGATTGAAAGTAAGTTATAGAAGTATATAAATTCTACTTGAATATGAATGAAATTCGAATATGAATCGATTTGGGATAATTTGAAATCTCTTGAGATTGATTATATTCTATTTGAATATAAGTTGATTTTTGAAATACTATATGATTATGATATAAGATATGAAAATATATTCTAATTTTAGAATATAATCGGGTTGGTATGATCTATGATATTTCGATATGAAACTATATTCTATTTTTGAATATAAAATTTGGTTTGAGACAAAATACGATATTTTGATATGAAAGCGAACCTTTGAAATGTAAAAGAACCAACCGATGTGAAAGATGTAAGCGTTAGTTGTTAAAGAGACCGGAATCGACATAAGGCATACTCTCTGTCAGTGTCGATACCACTTTGACAACTGTGAACGTTATGACATATCCAGATTGAGTTTGAGGACTTGGAGGCAATTATTCCATCGAAGAAGATGATCGATGACGAAATAGCCCTGACCTTCAGGTCAGAATTGAAATGACTAAAACAGGAGCTATACCGTGACTAATTGAGGTAGCACCTTTGATCGGACTCACTCCTTCGATACTATTTCTATGACTATGATGATGACTATGATGATTTGGGCCCATTTTGACTTTGGGAGTGTGTTCCGAGGTGGGCGGTAGTGGCTGCTATGCATTACCACCGGTCCGGGAGTGCAATTGGTAGAATCCTACCCTGGGCATTGCCTCGAGTGCCTTGTCATATTTATCCTATACGAGCCCATATGATTTTGATTTAGTGTTGCTTTCTATGGAGTGCCCTCTGATAACACCAGTACGGTGAATTTACGGTACTATATAGACTGTGATGCCTATAAACGGCGTAAGGGTAATATGGTAATCCCGCTTACGCTATTTTCAGTATTTATACGTTACTGAATAGACATTATAATAATAGCGTATTATTATATAGATATTAGTTTAACGGATCCTCAAGAGATGGGAAAATCCCGTAACATCTCTTGAGTTACTGCACCCATGACACTGATATTATTTCGTATTTTAATTTAACTAATATGAGATGATTTAGTGCTGATCCGAGTGTTTGTTGTGTTTTCTTTTTTTCGCAATACGCTCGGGTCAGCAGACTTTGCAGTTACCGAAGATGACTGTGACTAGGAGATCGAAGACGAAGATTTGGTATATCTATTATCTATACATATGTATTCCCGCTGCATTTATTTCCGCTGCTTATTATGTACATTCGTATGTATATGTAACTCTGATAATCATTGAATGTTATAACCACAGTATACATTTCAATTGTTTTAACTGTTATTTGTTTATTTTATGTTGTCCTTCCGCTGTGAGATTCTGTTATTGTCTTTCTCTTCTTTCCTTCTTTTTCTTCTTTTCCCTATAACTACCTGCATTTGCGATTTGTTTGGGTCGACATGTGTGGCTTATTGTCGATTTTAAACGGTCAAAAATATGGGTCGTTACAGTTAGGAAGCTCTTTTCGATACGAACCCAACGGTTCCGGTTTTAGGAGAATCCGACGGTCGGATCTCCCGTAATGTCCGTTTGAAATAAATGGTCGAAATTCACGAACTACCACGGCGCGGCGCGTTCTACTCAGGCCATTATATTATATATATAATATATATAATATATACTTCGTCGATTTCTATTTAAAACGAATTATATAAATAGTTTTGAATTCGTTTCAAAAGAAATTTCAACTTCCTTTTCAATTCAAATCAAAATTGAATTCTTCTTTATAAATTCGTTTTAAAATTCATGTCTATCCAATTCAAATTTCAATTCAATTTGAATTCATTTAAATTTTCTTTCAATTCAATTTGAATTCGTTTTCAATTCCTTTCGAAATCGTTTTCAATTCAATTCCTTTCGAAATCGTTTTCAATTCAATTCCTTTCGAAATCGTTTTCAATTCAATTCATTTCGAAATCGTTTTCAATTCAATTCATTTCGAAATCGTTTACAATTCAATTCATTTCGAAATCGTTTTCAATTCAATTCATTTCGAAATCGATATAAATATCGTTCACGTCGAAATGGCGTCAATCTAATCAATACGGCTTAATAAATTTCTATTTTCAAATATTCTATTTCAAATATTTCTTTTTCAAAATAGTTGTTATTATCAAAATATTTCGTTCAACACATGACCAATCTCAATGGATGAGTACTGTCAACACATGAACTTTTATTTTATATTGATAAAGATGTAAATTTTATTACTAAAATATTTCGTTCAACACATGACCAATCTCAATGGATGAGTACTGTCAACACATGAACTTTTATTTTATATTATTCTTTGTTTTTCAAATTGGAATGAGGCCCAATCAATTACCATATAAAATTAATTATATGGATTTTCATACAACATATGTATATAATAGCATTGAAAATAATCAACCATCAACCAAAGTGCACTACACTGTATAAGCATCAAATATAGATATCTAACGCTTATAACAGCCTGTCAATCGATCGATCGACATATTTAATCAATCAGGATGAGTGAACTTCAAATTTCATCCTAACACCCGTGTGGGGTTTCAAACAATCAAACACATATTTTATTTGTGCAGTTGGGCGATGTGTAAAATTTATCGTCCCAATCAATGTCATTCAAATAGGTGTACATAAACAAACCGTCCGGTTTATAAATGAATATTTTATTTTATTCACTTCACGTTAAAAATTATATTTTTAACGATAAAACATTTTATTTCAACCTATGAATTTCTATTCAATTCATTTCTATTCAATAAAATGATATTTTTATTTTTCTAACTTATTTTAGAAAATTTCGGCGGCATAACGGCACGATACTAGAAACGGGACGAGGCCTAGCCTTATCCCCGGTCTAGTGAAGGCCCACGCCATTCACACATCAATCATATTCACCAAACAACCAAATTCAAATCAAATCATCAAAACTAATCTATGCAACCAAACAAACATGTCCATGGTCTATGGACGATTGTGTCGGGTGCTACTAAGCACCGTCTGCATCCTAGTATATATATATAACTAGAAAAATAAATTGAAAAGTGAGAAATTCTCACAGATAGCTATCCTAGCTCCACGGTTCTTCATTTGCAGAAGTCTTCGTCGTTCTGCCTCTTTTCACTTTCTTTGCCCGTATTCTCTACATATGTAAAAATCACATTTTTACTTCGCTATTCAATATATAAAAATCGAATTTTTATTTCGAAGTTCAATATATAAAAATCACATTTTTCATTCGATGTTCAATATATAAAAATCACATTTTTCATTCGAAGTTCAGTATATAAAAATCACATTTTTCATTCGAAGTTCAATATATAAAAATCACATTTTTCATTCGAAGTTCAATATATAAAAACTATGTTTTTCATTCGAAGTTCAATATATAAAAACTATATTTTTCATTCGAAGTTCAATATATAAAAATCACATTTTTCATTCGAAGTTCAATATATAAAAACTATATTTTTCATTCGAAGTTCAATATATAAAAACTATATTTTTCATTCGAAGTTCAATATATAAAAACTATATTTTCATATGCTATTTTTATTTTCATATGCTATTTTTATTTTCATATGCTATTTTTATTTTCATATTTAAAAATAATGCTTTTATAAAAAAAAACTGATTTAAAAATCTAATTACATTTAATTAACTAATTAAATGATTTCTGAAATTAACAATTAAATTAACTTCACTAACCCCTCATTAAGGCTAATCAGCCTTCTTCCTGCTGCCGATCCAAGAAAACCCTACACCACCGCACCTCTAACCGCTACGCCGGAGCATCATCCGAACCCCCCACCTGAAACGCAGGAGCGCCGGCCCTCTCCTCCCTCAACCTTGCCAAATCCGAACATCCCCGGAGCCACCAAAACCGGTACAACGGCAAGCCCTTCGAGGCTAGAATATATCACGATTTTTGAAATAGAAATCGATCATAACGGTTGAATGTGGAGATCTAATTGAGCTCTACCGATTTGCATTTATGAATTTTCAAAAATATTATTTTGATTTGAAGAAATCGGAGAGAAACGAATTGAAGAATCATCCGTTCAATTTGAAGCCGGCGGCTTCTTTTGGGTTTGACCGCTCTCTAGGGTTTTGACCCTTAATTTGACCTATGGAAGACTATATGGTTTATATTTTAATATTATTTAATTCTTTAAAGTGAGATTTCTCGTTTGAACTCTAAATCAAACCCAACGAATGTCAACCCCAGCCAAATACCCCCATTCCGAACGCAATGAGATATGTTTCGTAACCCAATTCGGCTATTACGCTATGTTTTTTTCTTTAAATTAAAATATAAATCAATATATCAGTCAATATTGGATTTAACGTACATTTCAACTTACCGGGGCCACATACTAACTAGAAAAATTCCCGAAAAATATTTTCTAGCTTCGTATTGACGATACGGTCCTAACAAAACTATTTTCGTCGAATTCTGAGACCGTTTGAAAAATGGCCAATTTCCAGTCGATTAAAATCAACTGAAACTGGTCAAACGCGTTTTCCTTTGCCACGCTCACATATTGAATCGAAAAATTATGAAATTTGAAACCTAGCAATAATTTGACACTGCGGATCCAACAAAACTGGTTTCGTCGAAATCCGAGGTCGCTTGCAAAATGTCCATTTTTTAAGGGCCTGAATTCCATAGCGACTATTCAGAATTTTCAACTGGACATATCTTTTGATTCCCGCTATGAAATTTTGATTTGTCGGATTCGATAGAAAGATATTATCAATTAGATCCTATCATTTTTGGTTTCACTATAATCCGGATTGTTTTGCACCCGGTACATTCATTTGAAGTTTGAAATCGAATTATCGAACTACCGCGCCATTTTCAATTCTATTTATAATTATATATAAATATTTATATTCTAACGACGACGTATATAATATATACGTTCGAATTATATTCAAAATAAATTTCTCGTCGATATTATTTAAAATAATTCATTTTACATAATCAAAATTCGCTAAAATTGCCAAAATAAAAATTTTAAACTGGCCCAGATTTTCGGGTTATTACAGGACTGGCAGCTCAGGTCCTTTATATGAAATATCTCATAAAACCAATTTATCGATTTCTTATAATCGACTTCATAACTTTATCTTAACAAAACTTTTATGGGTTTTGTTACTTGAAAACATTACTCGCTACTCGCTTTAGAACAACATATTTACCAAGTTTTTTTTTTCATTTCCTTTGTTTGGAAATATTGCCATATTTTATAAATCAGTTTTTATTTCCTCTTTGGTCGTTAACATCGTATAATTACCTCAAAACCCTTTTTACTTTCTCTTTGATTTGAAATCATGGTTATAGTTCAATAAATCCACTTTCCCTTTTCCTTTATTATTTCCATATCGTTATATCCTTATTTAATCAACGACAAATATTTAATTACCAAAATCTCTTTCTTATTACGATTAAACCACTTCGCTTAATTTCGTTCCCAGGTGAACGCTTGTTTTAAAATCCTTGTTTTGGGTAAAACCCCTTTTTCGTACTCGTTTATACGATTTGAATTAGATTCAATTCCTTTCGATGCTAATCCATTTTTAAAGGTTTGTTTTAAATAAATGATAAATTCCATTTATCGCAAAACATCTCGATAATCACTTCTCTATACATTACAAACAAATATCATCTCTCGATAATAGCGGAGCCGTTCAAGTTTGGGTATTCCAATTACCTCTCAGACCTTGATCGACAACGTTCTTATCTCAAGATAGATAAAAGCTTATAATTTAAAACCAATGTCAAACCATCTCAATAATCCAATATGTTATTCCCATTTCCATTTATCTTGGTTTTATAAACCATTTTCTTTCATTTGAAAACCACTTTTCATATTAACTTCTTTTTCTTAATTGAGCAAAACTCTGATTGGAATGTACGCCTTAGGTTGCACCCATATTTACAAATCTTGTTTATACGATTTGAAATAAATTCAAATCCCTTTCATACTAATCTATCCATAACTTATATTTATTTTAAAGGAAATTTCAAGTCTTTTAAATGTCAATCCCTTTGATTTGATCAATTTAAAACAAATTGACACAATCGTCAAATTCCAACTTTAAACGGTTGATTTTCGCCAACCGTACATATCAGTTAACCATTAACTGATTTATGTTATCATTTCTTCCTTAAATTTATTAAATAACTTAATAAATTTAAAACATCAGTTATTTGATTATAAAAACAATTATTTCATTTCACTAACCCGTAGGTTAGTTCCTGACTGCAGTTCATGAATGACTGCAGTTCATAAATAACAGGATAAACAGTTGGTTCCTGCCAACCATAACCCTCAGTTAAGCGGCTAACTGACTTCTATTCAATTTCTCTTCTTAAAATAATTAAATAACTTAATTAATTTAAAACATCGGTTAATTGTTGTATAAAACAATTATTCTCTTTCACTAACCCATCGGCTTGTTTCTGACCTCTGTTTGTACAACTGCGTAGAAATTCACTATATAAACTTTTAATCATCGTATTTCTAAAACATGATTTTAAATTATAAATATAATATAAAACTTCTTATTTATTTTAAAATAAAATAAAATAACCTCAAAAATTTAATTTAGTTATAAAATAAATTTTATAACTTGAAACTGCGTCTGTTCGCCTGACGGCAAAACGATGTTTTGGAAACAATAGATTTAAACCCTCACTGCCAACCACTGTCGACCGACTAAAAATCACATCAACGGTCACATCAATTCAACAATCAACAGGTTTTGATGTCAATTGGGGTTTAAACAGTTATGTGCAACCAGTATAAAAATAAACAACACACACAAGTTATTTTGAGGAATCCGGTCGGATTCCTCCAATCTGTCCTTCTCTGCATCACAGATGGTTATAACATTTATAATTTAAATAAATAAATTAAAGACAATAATATAACTAATAGCGACCAGTAAATCAATCACAAACAACCAATGCAGCCAATCAAATAGTATATGGATTTATCACATCATAGTAGTCCAGAAAAGTGTGAGAATTAACTCACATTTATTTTTGATGATTTGACGATTCCAGGTCGTTTTATCCAACTTTAAACTGGCTTTTAAAATCAGATAAAATCCTGGTTAAATCCAAATTCTCCCAATTTAGTTGAGCAGCATAGCTCTTGCGAGTACGATTCCAATTGTAACAACCCGAAAATCTGGGCCAGTTTAAAATTTTTAATTTGGCAATTTTAGCGAATTTTGAATATTTAAAATGAATTATTTTAAATAATATCGACGAGAAATTTATTTTGAATAGAATTCGACGTATATTTTATATACGTCGTCGTTAGAATATATAATAATTATATATAATTATAAATAGAATTGAAAATGGCGCGGTAGTTCGATAATTCGATTTCAAACTTCAATTGAATGTACCGGGTGCAAAACAATCCGGATTTTAGGGAAACCAAAAACAATAGGATCTAATTGATAATATCTTTCCAACGAATCCGAATAATCAAATTTTCATAGCGGGGATCAAAAGATATGTCCAGTTGAAAATTCTGAATAGTCGCTATGGAATTCAGGCCCTTAAAAATAGCAATTTTGCAAACGGCCTCGGATTTCGACGAAACCAGTTTTGTTGGGTCCGGGATGTAAAGTTATTGCTAGATTCCAAATTTCATAATTTTTCGAATCAATATGTGAGCGTGGCAAAGGAAAACGCGTTTGACCAGTTTCAGTTGATTTTAATCGACTGGAAATTGGCCATTTTTCCAACGGTCTCAGAATTCGACGAAACTAGTTTTGTTAGGACCGTATCGTCAATACGAAGCTAGAAAATATTTTTCTGGAATTTTTCTAGTTAGTATGCAACCCCGGTAATTTGAAATGTACGTTTAAAATTCAATATAAGGATTTAAATGTAAATTCAACGGAAACTGATTGTAACGATCAAACCAGCTTAAGATACATATCCCATTGTGTTCGGAATGGGGGTAAAACGCTATGGACGACAGGCGGTGGGCCTCGTTTCGAGGTCATATGTAAAAGTCGACCCTTGTGCATAATTTAATAATTAAATAATAAAATAAAATAATAAAAAATTATATTCCCTCCCCTTTTCTTCCTCGTTGCCCCCCCCCCCCCGATCATTTACCAGAAGCAAATAAAAAAAAAAAAGAGAAAACCTAATCCTAAATCGCGCCGCCCCCCTGACGCTCGAGCCGCCGACGAAGCCCCACCGCCAGATCGCCGTCCTCCGTCAGACCTCCTCCCTCCAGGCGACGCAACCCCGACACCTCCGAACCCCAGTCGAAGCCTCCGCACCCTGTCGCGACGCAACCCCGACACCTCCGAATGCCGCCAGAACCCACCGACGAACGCCTCCTCCACTTCGAGATCCACGGTGAGTGATTTAGGTTAATTTATTTTATTTTTATTTTCGTTTTATAAACTGATTTTTTTTAAAAAACATTTTAAAACAGAAATTTTTAAAAAAGAATTTTAAAACAGAATTTTTATAAAGTTAAAAAAACTGATTTTTAAAAAGATATAAAAACTGATTTTAAGAAAGGTTTTAAAAGATTTGAATTTTGAAAAGTAAAAGATTTAAATTCTTATAAAGTAAAACTGAAATTTATATAAAGTAAAACTGAAATTTTTAGAAAGTAAAAACTGATTTCTTTTAAAAGAATTTTAAAACCTGATTTTTTAAAGTTATAAAAACTGAATTTAAAAAAGTATTCAAAACTGAATTTTAAAAGCAATAAAAATTCGATTTTTATATATTGAACTTTGAAATAAAAATTCGATTTTTATATATGGAATAGCGAAGTAAAAATTCGATTTTTACATATGTAGAGAATGCGGGCAACGAAGGTGACGAAGATGCGATAGCGATGAAGATTTCCATCAATGAAGTGCCGTGAGGATAGGATAGCTTTATGTGAGAATTTCTCACCTTTCAATTTCTTTTTCTAGTTATATATATATATACTAGGATGCAGACGGTGCTTAGTAGCACCCGACACAATCGTCCACAAACCATGGACTTGTTTGTTTGGTTGCATAGATTAGTTTGATTATGTGATTGAATTGAATTGTTTGAGTGAAATTGAATGGTTTGATTGATGTGTGAATGGCGTGGGCCTTCACTAGACCGGGGATAAGGCTAGGCCTTGTCCCGTTTCTAGTATCGTGCCGTTATGCCGCCGAAATTTTCTAAAATATGTTAGAAAAATAAAAATGTCATTTTATTGAATAAATGAACTGAATAGAAATTCATAAGTTGGAATAAAATGTTTTACCGTTAAAAATATAATTTTTAACGTGAATGTGAATAAGTAAAATATTCATTTACAAACCAGACGGTTTGTTTATGTACACCTATTTGAATGACATTGATTGGGACGATAAATTTCACACATCACCCAACTGCACAAATAAAATCTGTGTTTGATTGTTTGAAACCCCCACACGGGTGTTGGGATGAAATTTGAAGTTCACTCATCCTGATTGATTGAATATGTCGATCGATTGATTGACAGGCTGTTATAAGCGTTAGATATCTATATTTGATGCTTATACAGTGTAGCGCACTTTGGTTGATGGTTGATTATTTTTCAATGCTATTATATACATGTGATGTATGCAAATCCATATAATTAACGTTATATGGTAATTGATTGGGCCTCATTCCAATTTAGAAAATAAAGAATATTATAAAATAAAAGTTCATGTGTTGACAGTACTCATTCATTGAGATTGGTCATGTGTTGAACGAAATATTTTAAGATTAAAATTTACATCTTTATCAATATAAAATAAACGTTCATGTGTTGACAGTACTCATCCATTGAGATTGGTCATGTGTTGAACGAAATATTTTGATAATAACAACTATTTTGAAAAAGGAAATATTTGAAATAGAATATTTGAAAATAGAAATTTATGAAGCCGTGTTGACTAGATTGACGCCATTTTGACGTGAACGATATTTATATCGATTTTAAAACGAATTCAAAATGGAATTGAAAGCGAATTGAATTGAATTGAATTGAAAACGAATTCAAAATGAATTGAAAACGATTTCGAAATGAATTGAATTGAAAACGAATTCAAAATGGAATTGAAAGCGAATTGAAATGAATTGAATTGAAAACGAATTCAAAATGAATTGAAAACGATTTCGAAATGAATTGAATTGAAAACGAATTCAAAATGAATTGAATATAAAACGAATTCAAATGGAATTGAAAGCGAATTGAAATGAATTCAAATTGAATTGAAATTTGAATTGAATAGAAAGGAATTTTAAAACGAATTTATAAAGAAGAATTCAATTTTGATTTGAAATGAAATGGAAGTTGAAATCGCTTTTGAAACGAATTTTAAAACTATTTATATAATTCGTTTTAAGTAGAAATCGACGAAGTATATATTATATATATTATATATATAATATAATGGCCTGAATAGAACGCGCCGCGGCAGTTCGCGAATTTCGACCATTTATTTCAAACGAACATTACGGGAGATCCGACCGTCGGATTCTCCTAAAACCGGAACCGTTGGGTTCGTATCGAAAAGAGCTTTCTAACGAATATTAGAAATTTGAAATCTAACGGTTGGATTTGGAGATACGTCCAAACCAAATTCGAAAAAGGTCGTTGTAAGCGCAGTTCGATGGCCGTTGATGGAAATCGACTGTACGGGCCTTGATAAAATTATTAAAAATAGTAATAATTTGTGTAAAATCATAAGAAATGATTTAGAAAGAATTGGGATGAAAAACTCCCTATTTGAAAAGATAAAAGTAGATTTTTATCGAAATGAACTAGTTTTGAACTAGAATTATAATTCTATTTATTTTTAAATAAATAAATTGAATTTGAAAAGGGTTTTAAAAATAACCAAAAGTTCCAATGATTGCATTGGAGTGGATTTGAATCGAAATTGTCTTCGGAATATTTCGATGTTGGAATTCGTGATTATACAGATGTTATTATGGAAATTTGAAAGATATATATATATATATATCGTTATTTCCAATACGACATTTGTTAATCGTAGAATTTGATATTGAATATAAGCCGGGATATTTTCTATTCAGAGCCTTGTATTTAATATCAAATGTGATTTGGGTTTGTCGTGAATGGTGTCTTCACTAACACTGTTCTTGAACCCAGTTGAGAAAAGATTAAATCTTTTTATTTAGATTTAATGAAGTGTACCAATTAAATAATATTTAATTGGAATTGAATCGATATTGATTTTTGGGTTTATCGTGGACAGTGTTTTAAATAACACTCGTTCTTTAACCCGATCATTGATGAAATGTGATTTTGGGTTGTCGTGAACGGTATCTTCAATAATACAGTTCTTAGACCTAAAGAAGCTAAGAAAATCAGAAACTAACTGGAGATTAGTTAAGTTGAATAGTTTCCGAGGTATTGATCTGATGTTGGTTTCGGCCTTCGGGATTCATACTTAGGGAATTGCTCACTTGCTAATTTACAATTAGGGACTGATTGGAAGGTGATGTGATTTTGGGTTTATCGTGAACCGTGTTTTAAATGACACTAATTCTTTAACCCAGTCACAGATTAAAACTAAGTGGAGTTTTAATGAATCTTTAATTAGATTGAAATAATCGAAATGGAGTATCACCAGTTTTGCTCCAGGCGATAGTTAAATCTTTAATTAGATTTGAACGTGAAATGGTAATTGAATTTACCGATAACACCGTGGTGTTAGATATGAAGTATAACCAGCTTTACTTCATGGGATGAATAGGTTGGGATTGGGAAATTAAAACAAATGATTACTTCGGTAAGGTTCGCTAATCCCGACTAGTTTGAATTGATATTCAAAAGTAGATTAAAGCATAAATTCAAGAATTTATCTTTGATAAAATTAATGGGAACCTTTCCCTATGAATGTGAAATTTAGAAACTAACTGTCGGTTAGCCAAGCAGAACGGTTTTCTGGATATTGATCTGATGTTGGTTTCGGCCTTCGAGGTTAATATTTGGGGGATTATTCTCTTGATTAATTTACGGTTAGTGACTAATGAATTGGAATGAGGCGTATGTTGTGTTTGTGTAACACTTATTTAAAATATACGCGAGTTATTCGGAAAGACCGGGTTTATCCCATTCTGAATAACTGATACGACGATAAGTCGAAGATGAAGACGGTGGTCGAAGACCGGAAGTCTTCACGTCGTTTGGGTGATAACTGATGATCTTGATTGGGCTGTACACCCAAGAAGATGGAAACAGTTGGTGATCGTCCAGACGTACTTGGAGATCGATGGATATGCGGGGTACTAGGTGCCTCCGGTTTCGTTCAGACCCAGAACGGACTTGTAAATGGACTGTGTGTCTGACATTGGAATTTAGTCTGTGTGATTGATTTCTATTAAATATATATATCTGTTTGGCGGCGGAGAATTTATTCTCTTGCTTAACGCCCTTCTCTGAGACGTACGAGCTCAGGGGTTATATATTGATGGATATCAAACGCATGGAGTGAATTGCCTGTGTGGCATGCCTAAGTGGCAATTGATCGAGGCTTCTGTTGAAAAGCAAAGTCTTGTGGTGATGATCAAAGCACGGCCTTTGTGGCGTAGCTTTGTGTAACGTTTGCTTCGCGAGTTTCACACCCGGTATGAACCAGAAACGGGAGACGGACGTCAGGGAGGGCATGCGTTTCTTTCTAGCTAGAAGTGGCGTCAGTGGTTTTACACGCCCTGACGAGTTTGACTTATGTGGTTGTTGCTGTTGCGAGGCGCCTCGGTTATATCGGTTTCGGCCGAATGCATTCTGGTCGGCTGACGGACCAGACTTACACCCCATAGGGTGGGGAGACGTAGTGTTCAGGCATAATAATCCACATCGGTGGACCGGCCCTGAGGATCCAAGGCTTGCCTGCGCGCTTGCCTGAGACACGGGCTAGAGCGTCTCGAATCGGTTGAGGACTATCTTTTGCCTCGGTTCATAGACGGAAATCCAATTTCCAAATACGTGACATTTGCGGTTTTATTTGTAAACCTATATATGGCGACATAGTGGCATGGGACGCTCATGTCGCCTATGATTGATACTTATGATTTGAAGTTGTTTTATACACTATGCACTTATTATAGTATCAAATGATTTGTTTTAAACGTATCAAGCATTCTTTGGCTGTTATAAGGGAAAACCCTATCCCCCGGCTTGCGTTGCATTGTGTGATAGGACCTGGGTCTTATAACACCTTCATTTTTCTTTATTTAGCATTGCGCTGTTTGTTTATGCACTGGTATTCTTGGGAGGAAACCCGTTCCGTGTTATACGGCGTGGTCCCTTGATTTACCTAATGATTTAAAATAAAGATTAATAACTGTTTTAGTTCTCACACCAGTCACATGACTGACCTGGAGTTTATTGTTTTAACCTAAACTCTGGGTGCCCCTATTTTCGACACGGGCAGCTAGTAGTTTTGGTTTTGCAGATTTATATTCACAGGATCCTGGTTTACAGCTGGAATGATATCCGGAAAGCTTTGTATCCGTATATCTCTTCTAGTTGTGTATTGTATTATTTTCCGCTGCGATGTATTTAAATGTAATTTAAATCTCTGATATTTCTGTGTAATATTCATTTATACTCTGTATATTCTTGTAATCTGATGCATTGTTGTAATATACAATGAAATGTTCTTCTGTATGCGTACTGTTGTGGTTTGTTCTCGAACTATCCAACACTTTCCTTTACGGGGAAGTTACGGGTTTTCACAGTTGGTATCAGAGCTTTGGTTTACAAAGCTAGAGAACAAGACACATTAGAACCATACGAAAGGATTCATCAGATATTGGATTAGTAAAATCCAATGGGAATGACTCGTTAGAGATGGGATCAGTAGTATCCTAGGACGAGTGTGAAGAGTATATTTTTGAAAGCGAAAACAAATTTTTGTTTTGAAAATCTAAATCACTTAATCGTATTTGATTATTTATTTATATTGATTAGGACAGTCCAATATATAAAGATTTTGCGTATGCGCCTAGCTAGCGTCTATTCGAAGTTTTAATATACTGGATAGATATAGAATCACACTCTAGTCGCCCGAAGATGATTCTGATGATAGTTCGAACATCATTAGAATTGGTATTCGTGTTTCGAAGGTGTGATATCTATATATTTCCTATTGACTGGTGTGAGAACCCAAAATTAGATAGGGCTTATTGTTGTGATTTGGCATCAAAAACATGATTTTTGTATGTGTATCAAAATTATGAATTTGAAACTCTAATTCACAAATTGATTGATGTTTGGGTTGTTTGTTTATTTGTTTGCTAATTTTTAGCCATTATGCCTAATCGAACCAAATATTGAACTATATTGAAAATTGGTTGCATTTGCTTGCATATGCATATATATCTTTGAACAGGTCATAGCAAGGAGGCTAGAGCAGGGAATAAAATTTGTTTGCCCGACAAATAGGTACATGTTTACTACATAATTTACTGTTTTGTTTGGGTGATGATGATTTTATGAGCCTATTGGCTAGCCGCTTGGCTTTTTCTTTTTCTTTTTGAGATCTGAAGGACCGGGGAAGCTATTTGAAATTCCCCGATGCTCCCGGTGCAGGGGAGGTTATGGCGAAATTTTTCAAAAATTTAGGGTGTTAGCCAAATTTTTGAAATTTTGAAAATTTTCAAAAACTGAAAAGTTGGAAAATGGAAGCCTGATCGATAGTTGAGCTGAATAATCAAACCACTTTCGACTTTGTTCCTTTTCGGGGACGAAAAGGTTTAAGTGGGGGAGATTGTAACAACCCGAAAATCTGGGCCAGTTTAAAATTTTTAATTTGGCAATTTTAGCGAATTTTGAATATTTAAAATGAATTATTTTAAATAATATCGACGAGAAATTTATTTTGAATAGAATTCGACGTATATTTTATATACGTCGTCGTTAGAATATATAATAATTATATATAATTATAAATAGAATTGAAAATGGCGCGGTAGTTCGATAATTCGATTTCAAACTTCAATTGAATGTACCGGGTGCAAAACAATCCGGATTTTAGTGAAACCAAAAACAATAGGATCTAATTGATAATATCTTTCCAACGAATCCGAATAATCAAATTTTCATAGCGGGGATCAAAAGATATGTCCAATTGAAAATTCTGAATAGTCGCTATGGAATTCAGGCCCTTAAAAATAGCAATTTTGCAAACGGCCTCGGATTTCGACGAAACCAGTTTTGTTGGGTCCGGGATGTAAAGTTATTGCTAGATTCCAAATTTCATAATTTTTCGAATCAATATGTGAGCGTGGCAAAGGAAAACGCATTTGACCAGTTTCAGTTGATTTTAATCGACTGGAAATTGGCCATTTTTCCAACGGTCTCAGAATTCGACGAAACTAGTTTTGTTAGGACCGTATCGTTAATACGAAGCTAGAAAATATTTTTCTGGAATTTTTCTAATTAGTATGCAACCCCGGTAATTTGAAATGTACGTTTAAAATTCAATATAAGGATTTAAATGTAAATTCAACGGAAACTGATTGTAACGATCAAACCAGCTTAAGATACATATCCCATTGTGTTCGGAATGGGGGTAAAACGCTATGGACGACAGGCGGTGGGCCTCGTTTCGAGGTCATATGTAAAATTCAACCCTTGTGCATAATTTAATAATGAAATAATAAAATAAAATAATAAAAAATTATATTCCCTCCCCTTTTCTTCCTCGTTGCCCCCCCCCCCCCGATCATTTACCAGAAGCAAATAAAAAAAAAAGTGAGAAAACCTAATCCTAAATCGCGCCGCCCCCCTGACGCTCGAGCCGCCGACGAAGCCCCACCGCCAGATCGCCGTCCTCCGTCAGACCTCCTCCCTCCAGGCGACGCAACCCCGACACCTCCGAACCCCAGTCGAAGCCTCCGCACCCTGTCGCGACGCAACCCCGACACCTCCGAACGCCGCCAGAACCCACCGACGAACGCCTCCTCCACTTCGAGATCCACGGTGAGTGATTTAGGTTAATTTATTTTATTTTTATTTTCGTTTTATAAACTGATTTTTTTTTAAAAACATTTTAAAACAGAAATTTTTAAAAAAAAAATTTAAAACAGAATTTTTATAAAGTTAAAAAAATTGATTTTTAAAAAGATATAAAAACTGATTTTAAGAAAGGTTTTAAAAGATTTGAATTTTGAAAAGTAAAAGTTTTAAATTTTTATAAAGTAAAACTGAAATTTATATAAAGTAAAACTGAAATTTTTAGAAAGTAAAAACTGATTTCTTTTAAAAGAATTTTAAAACCTGATTTTTTAAAGTTATAAAAACCGAATTTAAAAAAGTATTCAAAACTGAATTTTAAAAGCAATAAAAATTCGATTTTTATATATTGAACTTTGAAATAAAAATTCGATTTTTATATATGGAATAGCGAAGTAAAAATTCAATTTTTACATATGTAGAGAATGCGGGCAACGAAGGTGACGAAGATGCGATAGCGATGAAGATTTCCATCAATGAAGTGCCGTGAGGATAGGATAGCTTTATGTGAGAATTTCTCACCTTTCAATTTCTTTTTCTAGTTATATATATATATATACTAGGATGCAGACGGTGCTTAGTAGCACCCGACACAATCGTCCACAAACCAGGGACTTGTTTGTTTGGTTGCATAGATTAGTTTGATTATGTGATTGAATTGAATTGTTTGAGTGAAATTGAATGGTTTGATTGATGTGTGAATGACGTGGGCCTTCACTAGACTGGGGATAAGGCTAGGCCTTGTCCCGTTTCTAGTATCGTGTCGTTATGCCGCCGAAATTTTCTAAAATATGTTAGAAAAATAAAAATGTCATTTTATTGAATAAATGAACTGAATAGAAATTCATAAGTTGGAATAAAATGTTTTACCGTTAAAAATATAATTTTTAACGTGAATGTGAATAAGTAAAATATTCATTTACAAACCAGACGGTTTGTTTATGTACACCTATTTGAATGACATTGATTGGGACGATAAATTTCACACATCACCCAACTGCACAAATAAAATCTGTGTTTGATGGTTTGAAAACCCCACACGGGTGTTGGGATGAAATTTGAAGTTCACTCATCCTGATTGATTGAATATGTCGATCGATTGATTGACAGGCTGTTATAAGCGTTAGATATCTATATTTGATGCTTATACAGTGTAGCGCACTTTGGTTGATGGTTGATTATTTTTCAATGCTATTATATACATGTGATGTATGCAAATCCATATAATTAACGTTATATGGTAATTGATTGGGCCTCATTCCAATTTAGAAAATAAAGAATATTATAAAATAAAAGTTCATGTGTTGACAGTACTCATTCATTGAGATTGGTCATGTGTTGAACGAAATATTTTAAGATTAAAATTTACATCTTTATCAATATAAAATAAACGTTCATGTGTTGACAGTACTCATCCATTGAGATTGGTCATGTGTTGAACGAAATATTTTGATAATAACAACTATTTTGAAAAAGGAAATATTTGAAATAGAATATTTGAAAATAGAAATTTATGAAGCCGTGTTGACTAGATTGACGCCATTTTGACGTGAACGATATTTATATCGATTTTAAAACGAATTCAAAATGGAATTGAAAGCGAATTGAAATGAATTGAATTGAAAACGAATTCAAAATGAATTGAAAACGATTTCGAAATGAATTGAACTGAAAACGAATTCAAAATGGAATTGAAAGCGAATTGAAATGAATTGAATTGAAAACGAATTCAAAATGAATTGAAAACGATTTCGAAATGAATTGAATTGAAAACGAATTCAAAATGAATTGAATATAAAACGAATTCAAATGGAATTGAAAGCGAATTGAAATGAATTCAAATTGAATTGAAATTTGAATTGAATAGAAAGGAATTTTAAAACGAATTTATAAAGAAGAATTCAATTTTGATTTGAAATGAAATGGAAGTTGAAATCGCTTTTGAAACGAATTTTAAAACTATTTATATAATTCGTTTTAAGTAGAAATCGACGAAGTATATATTATATATATTATATATATAATATAATGGCCTGAATAGAACGCGCCGCGCCGCGGCAGTTCGCGAATTTCGACCATTTATTTCAAACGAACATTACGGGAGATCCGACCGTCGGATTCTCCTAAAACCGGAACCGTTGGGTTCGTATCGAAAAGAGCTTTCTAACGAATATTAGAAATTTGAAATCTAACGGTTGGATTTGGAGATACGTCCAAACCAAATTCGAAAAAGGTCGCTGTAAGTGCAGTTCGATGGCCGTTGATGGAAATCGACTGTACGGGCCTTGATAAATTTATTAAAAATAGTAATAATTTGTGTAAAATCATAAGAAATGATTTAGAAAGAATTGGGATGAAAAACTCCCTATTTGAAAAGATAAAAGTAGATTTTTATCGAAATGAACTAGTTTTGAACTAGAATTATAATTCTATTTATTTTTAAATAAATAAATTGAATTTGAAAAGGGTTTTAAAAATAACCAAAAGTTCCAATGATTGCATTGGAGTGGATTTGAATCGAAATTGTCTTCGGAATATTTCGATGTTGGAATTCGTGATTATACAGATGTTATTATGGAAATTTGAAAGATATATATATATCGTTATTTCCAATACGACATTTGTTAATCGTAGAATTTGATATTGAATATAAGCCGGGATATTTTCTATTCAGAGCCTTGTATTTAATATCAAATGTGATTTGGGTTTGTCGTGAATGGTGTCTTCACTAACACTGTTCTTGAACCCAGTTGAGAAAAGATTAAATCTTTTTATTTAGATTTAATGAAGTGTACCAATTAAATAATATTTAATTGGAATTGAATCGATATTGATTTTTGGGTTTATCGTGGACAGTGTTTTAAATAACACTCGTTCTTTAACCCGATCATTGATGAAATGTGATTTTGGGTTGTCGTGAACGGTATCTTCAATAATACAGTTCTTAGACCTAAAGAAGCTAAGAAAATCAGAAACTAACTGGAGATTAGTTAAGTTGAATAGTTTCCGAGGTATTGATCTGATGTTGGTTTCGGCCTTCGGGATTCATACTTAGGGAATTGCTCACTTGCTAATTTACAATTAGGGACTGATTGGAAGGTGATGTGATTTTGGGTTTATCGTGAACCGTGTTTTAAATGACACTAATTCTTTAACCCAGTCACAGATTAAAACTAAGTGGAGTTTTAATGAATCTTTAATTAGATTGAAATAATCGAAATGGAGTATCACCAGTTTTGCTCCAGGCGATAGTTAAATCTTTAATTAGATTTGAACGTGAAATGGTAATTGAATTTACCGATAACACCGTGGTGTTAGATATGAAGTATAACCAGCTTTACTTCATGGGATGAATAGGTTGGGATTGGGAAATTAAAACAAATGATTACTTCGGTAAGGTTCGCTAATCCCGACTAGTTTGAATTGATATTCAAAAGTAGATTAAAGCATAAATTCAAGAATTTATCTTTGATAAAATTAATGGGAACCTTTCCCTATGAATGTGAAATTTAGAAACTAACTGTCGGTTAGCCAAGCAGAACGGTTTTCTGGATATTGATCTGATGTTGGTTTCGGCCTTCGGGGTTAATATTTGGGGGATTATTCTCTTGATTAATTTACGGTTAGTGACTAATGAATTGGAATGAGGCGTATGTTGTGTTTGTGTAACACTTATTTAAAATATACGCGAGTTATTCGGAAAGACCGGGTTTATCCCATTCTGAATAACTGATACGACGATAAGTCGAAGATGAAGACGGTGGTCGAAGACCGGAAGTCTTCACGTCGTTTGGGTGATAACTGATGATCTTGATTGGGCTGTACACCCAAGAAGATGGAAACAGTTGGTGATCGTCCAGACGTACTTGGAGATCGATGGATATGCGGGGTACTAGGTGCCTCCGGTTTCGTTCAGACCCAGAACGGACTTGTAAATGGACTGTGTGTCTGACATTGGAATTTAGTCTGTGTGATTAATTTCTATTAAATATATATATCTGTTTGGCGGCGGAGAATTTATTCTCTTGCTTAACGCCCTTCTCTGAGACGTACGAGCTCAGGGGTTATATATTGATGGATATCAAACGCATGGAGTGAATTGCCTGTGTGGCATGCCTAAGTGGCAATTGATCGAGGCTTCTGTTGAAAAGCAAAGTCTTGTGGTGATGATCAAAGCACGGCCTTTGTGGCGTAGCTTTGTGTAACGTTTGCTTCGCGAGTTTCACACCCGGTATGAACCAGAAACGGGAGACGGACGTCAGGGAGGGCATGCGTTTCTTTCTAGCTAGAAGTGGCGTCAGTGGTTTTACACGCCCTGACGAGTTTGACTTATGTGGTTGTTGCTGTTGCGAGGCGCCTCGGTTATATCGGTTTCGGCCGAATGCATTCTGGTCGGCTGACGGACCAGACTTACACCCCATAGGGTGGGGAGACGTAGTGTTCAGGCATAATAATCCACATCGGTGGACCGGCCCTGAGGATCCAAGGCTTGCCTGCGCGCTTGCCTGAGACACGGGCTAGAGCGTCTCGAATCGGTTGAGGACTATCTTTTGCCTCGGTTCATAGACGGAAATCCAATTTCCAAATACGTGACATTTGCGGTTTTATTTGTAAACCTATATATGGCGACATAGTGGCATGGGACGCTCATGTCGCCTATGATTGATACTTATGATTTGAAGTTGTTTTATACACTATGCACTTATTATAGTATCAAATGATTTGTTTTAAACGTATCAAGCATTCTTTGGCTGTTATAAGGGAAAACCCTATCCCCCGGCTTGCGTTGCATTGTGTGATAGGACCTGGGTCTTATAACAGCTTCATTTTTCTTTATTTAGCATTGCGCTGTTTGTTTATGCACTGGTATTCTTGGGAGGAAACCCGTTCCGTGTTATACGGCGTGGTCCCTTGATTTACCTAATGATTTAAAATAAAGATTAATAACTGTTTTAGTTCTCACACCAGTCACATGACTGACCTGGAGTTTATTGTTTTAACCTAAACTCTGGGTGCCCCTATTTTCGACACGGGCAGCTAGTAGTTTTGGTTTTGCAGATTTATATTCACAGGATCCTGGTTTACAGCTGGAATGATATCCGGAAAGCTTTGTATCCGTATATCTCTTCTAGTTGTGTATTGTATTATTTTCCGCTGCGATGTATTTAAATGTAATTTAAATCTCTGATATTTCTGTGTAATATTCATTTATACTCTGTATATTCTTGTAATCTGATGCATTGTTGTAATATACAATGAAATGTTCTTCTGTATGCGTACTGTTGTGCTTTGTTCTCGAACTATCCAACACTTTCCTTTACGGGGAAGTTACGGGTTTTCACACCAATGACCTCGATTTCGTTTAATTCTGATCACAGAATCAAAATTATTAACTGTATAAGTATATAAGATTTAATTAGCTTAATTATTTCTCAATTAATATAATTAGATACTAATTACTTTGTTAACAGGGCGATTTGTCCCCGATTTCTTCGCTCAGTGCTACCTTGCTTCCCGGTTCTGCACAATTTACACAAATTTCTAGTTCAATTTGATTTAATTAGATTATTATCCCTTAAAAGAAAAAAAAATTAATTACTTTCGTTGATGGTTACAGGCCGTATCTCTCTGTTCAGCATTCTTCATTGCGTCGTTCCCATCTCCATGCTCCAGTACTCGTTCAAGCTTCTCGATACCACCAACAGTACCGTTTAGTATTAATCCATGTGATTAACTTCCTTTACCATCGTGATCCAGAAAACAAAACCCGATTACTCAGGTTGGAATACTTCGAACGAAACCCGCGACTTCATCAATCCCCAGCGCCTCCTCCTACGATTAATCACCACGCCACCCCCATACTGACTACCATGACTATCCTCTCTCCAACGCCACCGATCCCACATGTCGGCCTTAATTTTCTCCTCCATCGCCCTTTACACTCCATCGGTCAATACCCACTCCATCCTTGCTGTGTATCACGTAATCAATTCCCACGCCATCATATTGAAGAAACCTTCACCTGGAGGTACATCACCTCCCTTCCTATTTGATAATCTGTTTGAACCCAAACAACCGCAGTCTCCCTCTACTTTCCTGCACAACAAACACCCCATCCATTCTTCCATCTATTTTCAGAAATGTACCCCATTTCAGCAACTCCTCAAACAAATGCAACCATTAACGTTTCCCGCTCCTTCAAGTCTCAACAATGCCACTAACTGACTCACCACCTTACCATTCGCATGGACGGCGCATCCGTGCTCACCCGTGGTGACTCCGATCTTAACTACCCAGCTCCAACTTGGATATAAGCTGCTCGTATATTGTTTATTTTATAAGGAATGGAGGTGTTGTGTTGAAATACTTAGAAGAAAAAACTGGTTTTCGAAGAAGGATGATTAGAGAAGTGTTGTGCTGTTTATTTTGTTCATGGAAGAATCGATGATGTAATTGTATGAAATGGAAGCTGAGGCTACGGTGTTATATAGGGGAGAAAGTTTGCTGACCACGGCATATTTTCCTTGGCACACAAGGTAAAATAAGAATAAAATAAATCAAATGAAAGAGATTTGTTTGCAGATCGTCCAGAGCTCACATGGCTATAAATGAAAAGGAAACGTTAGGCAGTATAGGTTCTGAAAAAAATGTTGGATGGAAGGGGCATAACTCACTAGGTTTATCTTGAGAAGGCAATGGAAGAGTATTTTAAATATTGATGTGTACATTAGCATGTCAAAATTTAGAGTAGGCTTTGTACTTGACACTTTATACAGGCTGTGCGTGATTGGAAATAACAAAGGGTGCATGTCTCAATTGTGATGGAACTTATAGAGGACTCTGTTGCTTACGATCTGCATGTGCTTTCTCCTTTTGCAGAGCAATAGGTTTATAAAATTAAAAAAACTGCCTTGTCTAAATTATAAATTTGTATTTAGTTCTTAGGAGACTATCCTGTTAATGCCTATGGCCACGTTTTTTCTTTTCAACGAAATGGACAAGTCGTTTTAGCCACGTACAAAATAGGGTAAGGTGTCCTGCTAGCATAGCACATACAAATTCGAACTTACCATGCGCTCCATTTAAATTGACAAAGACTGTACAATGTACCGTTAGGAATATATGGGTTGGTTTCACATTACACGGTTACCGCTATTTCAGACTCTGTCCGTATACGACGTGCTACCGACAGAAATAAATATACCATCGCGCTCAGCAGTGTGCCACGATCCTAAATATACAATAATATCGGTAGGTTAACTTATATTGTGATACCTCAAAATGTTGATATAGGGTGCAAAATACTCCAAATAAAAAGTAGTTTATTTTGCGGATTGAAAATTTCAGTAAAATTCTAAAAATTAAATTATGACTACGCCTCAAAGGACTTGTCCAAATTTGAAGCCAATATTTAAGTATATTTAAATAAATCGTTATGGTCTATAATCGATTCCACAACGACTATTTCAGAATTTGATTTGGATAAAATCTACAATATGAAAACTCGATTTTTCTCTTTCATTAGAAATATATTATCAAATAGATTCGAACGTTTCTTGTTTCGAGAAAATCCGACTTATTTTGGGCCCTATACATCCATTTAAAGTTCAAACCGCAATATTTCGAGCTGCCATGCCGCTACGGCTCGATTTATAATTAAATTATAAATTATATATCCGATCGTCGTTAAATAAACGAAAGCGTATATAAAATTCAATATAATTTCAATGTAACCAATATTGAACCATTTAAACTGCTCGTTCACAATATATTACCAACACAACATTTTCGACCAATTTGGAATTAAATATTATTTTATTATTTATTTAAATAACATATTCAAAATAAAATCATTAAATTCAATTATTTAAATCCAAACCAATATTTTAAATAATAAAAAAATTACCAGAAAAATACGGGTCGTTACACGTTGTTATTTTTAAAACGGATTACATAGCCCAACTCATTTTCTTATCCATTTGTATTTTATAATGGGCTAGACCTCTCACATTAAGCCTACGACTTGTGGATGCTGGATGTGTCGGTCGGTTCCGGGCAGACTTATTCCACAAGTTGGGCTTAACCTCGTGTCATGGCCCGTTTCGTATTTGTGCACTTGGACCTCTCATATTAGGTTCAACATTAGTGGCTGCTGGATATGCCGGTCGGGTCCGGGCAGATTTCCACCACAAATATAACCTAACCTCGTATCCAGGCACAATTATAATTTATAATTATCATTAATTTTTCCAAGACGTACTATTTGAAATTATCCTTTCCATTAAGGAATCTTAATTTTAAGATATTCTTTATTTCTAAATATCTTGATTTCAAGCATCTTGGTATAAATTGTAACTTTCCATATTCTTATAATATTAAAATAATATTTTCAAAATGTATAATTTTGAAATTCAAACTTGAAATATTAATTAGTCATTTATTGCTACATTTATTCTTATAATATTTGAAATAATATTATAATAATATTTTCAAGATGTATAATTTTTGAATTTCAAACTTCCAATATTAATTAATTATTTATTACTGCATTAACCATTCTTGATAACTTTAGAAATTCTGCATTGGAATGAGACTCAAATCAAATACCATTAATTAATGGATTCATACAACGCATTTGTGAAATAATGATAGACATTCCTTTATCACCAAATTAAGATTCTAATAACATTCAGATAACATTCACACAACATTCAAATGACATTCAAACAAAATCCAAATAATAATATATTATTTGTTCACTTGGGCGATGTGTGAAAATATCAGCCCAATCATCATATACAAGTCAGACAACTTGTATATGGCAGTGTAACATATCTGAATTATCATAAATAATAATAAATTAATATTAATTAGCATGCTACTGTTAGAAACTCTATTGTTTGATTTCGATGACAACAACTATACAATTATATCAAAGAACTTCTGAGCTAACTTTCAGGTACATGGGTATCAAAAAGAGAAAAGAAAATAAGTTCAACATGAAGATACACGGTACAAAAGAGGATAAAAGCGTATGCATGAAGGATGCTAATCAATTATGTAGTGTTCAAGCATTTAAATATCTATTATGGTGATTGAAAATCTATTTGGAATCTAATGATGGAAGAAGACAAGAAGAAACAGACTCAAGAGCTTCAGAAGAATGCATATCATAAGTTGAGTGTACATAAAGTCATTATAGTCTAGAATTGTTAAAGCCCCACAAATTAACTTCAAATAACCTAAAATTTGTACATAACATCTAATATATCATAAAGCATTTTTTCATAATTTTTTGGAATTTTTTATTACAAGAAAAACGATAAAAAAAGTCAAAAAATGATGAAAAAAGAAGGTTGTTTTTGCAGAATTTTTCGCAGCAGAAAACGGTAGCATTTTGTCCAGAAAGGCTATTAAAGGTTATAACGGCTATATTCCGAAACGCTATGAAAGGGTATAACGGCTATATTTTGAATAGACATATGATAGCGTTTTTCTGCCAAACGCTACTGTTCAGTGCTGTCTTAAGTGCTGTAAATAACGGCTATATTTTATAAAAAGCACTTCGTTTTTCACCAAATCTTTTCAGTTTTTTGATCTTTCAGAAGGGTTGTGACTATTCTAATGACATCCCTTCATCATTATATAAGCCCCAAACATCTCCATTGATTTTACAACAACTACTTTGATCAAATCAATTGATTTTGCTCTAAAATTGCTCTACAGCTATCATTCTCTCAAATTCTATTGAAAAGATCGATTATTTTCATTCACATCCTTTATAATCGATCTACTATTAATCCTACCCTTTGCACATCCACTAAAATACCATTTGTGAGGGCTATAGGAGTGTTGTACTATATTGTGACTACTCAGTATTGTTTGGAACACATTCAAAAGTCAAAAACCTTTGTAATTGTGAAGTCCTCTTCAGTGGTTGAGGCAAGAAATCCCGTTCAGTGGTTCGGGTAATTGTGAACCATTCCTCTGGGTGAAGTGAGGGTTTTAGTGTTAGTGAAATACCAGAAGTGAGTCTGGGACTGGACATAGGACAGTGGTCCGAACCAGTATAAATCGACTATGTGATTTACTGCTTACTACTCTACCATATACATTATATCCTATACTCCATTCTATACGATCCTACCGCTGCATAACCTCTTTCAGCTACCTATTTTCAAAATTTAAACATTTTATCACATCCAAACATCAACTCACAACATATCATGCATGCCACAGAAATAATTCCCAAACATTCACCACAGACATACATTTATGAAAATAAATAACAACCGTAAATAAAAATTGAGTGAGAAAAGAGTTCTCACATAGATTTGACTTTATCGGTTCCAAATGGGCGGTTCTATTTCATATGCATTATCATGACATTTAAAACATGATTATGATTCATATGCATACGCACTAAAAAATAAGACAATAATTCACTTTTCTTAATACCGTTAAAAATATGATAATAATTCACTTTTCTTAATACCATAAAAAATGATTACATTTCATATTTTTCATTAACGCTATTAATATAGTTATTTTCAAGTTTCAACACAAATGCTAAAAATAATTTTACTTTCTATATTTTATAATGGCCCTAAAATGTAATTATTTCCACCTTTCATGAATACTCTTATTTTCATTTTTCCTAAAATTAGACGACGCTAACTTTACTTCCATTTTTCTCAAAATTAAATGACGCTAACTTTACTTCCATTTTTCTCAAAATTAAATGATGCTAACTGTAATAACCCGAAAATGCGAGCCAGTTTGAAATTTTTATTTTGGCAATTTTAATGAATTTTGCATATTTAAAATGAATTATTTTAAATAATATCGACGAGAAAATTTATTTTGAATAGAATTCGAACGAATATATTATATACGTCGTCGTTAGAAAATAAATATTTATATATAATTAAAAATAGAATAGAAAATGGCGCGGTAGTTCGATAATTCGATTTCAAACTTCAATTGAATGTACCGGGTGCAAAACAATCCGGATTTTAGTGAAACCAAAAACATTAGGATCTAATTGATAACATCTTTCTAACGGATGTAAGAAACTGAGATTTCACTTTAAAAATTGAGAGATATGTCCAGTTGAAAATTCTGAATAGTCGCTATGGAATTCAGGCCCTTAAAAATGGACATTTTGCAAACGACCTCGGATTTCGACGAAACCAGTTTTGTTGGGTCCGTGATGTTGAATTATTGCTAGGTTTCAAATTTCATAATTTTTCGAATCAATATGTGAGCGTGGCAAAGGAAAACGTGTTTTGACCATTTCAGTTGATTTTAATCGACTGGAAATTGGCCATTTTTCAAATGGTCTCAGAATTCGACGAAACTAGTCTTGTTAGGACCGTATCGTCAATACGAAGCTAGAAAATATTTTTCTACAATTTATAGAGTTAGTATGTGACCCCGGTAATTTGAAATGTACGTTTAAAATTCAATAAAGCGATTTAGGTGTAAATTTAACAGAAACTGATTGTAACAGCAGAATCAGCTGACGAAACATATCCCATTGTGTTCGGAACGAGGATATTTAGCTAGGGGCGACAGTCGTTGGGTTCGATTCGGGGTTCGAATGAAAAAACGAATAATTATGGAATTAAAATAATAAAATAAATTATATATAAAGGCCAAGCCCTAATCTGATTAGTCGAAACCTTTTCCGCGGTCAACGTTCAAACCCACGCCTCTCTCTTCAAAGCCGATATACGGCGGATTTATTTCGATTCTTCCCTTTTAATTTTCTTTCAATCTACGCAATGAAATCAATTAATTTTTGAAGCAAAATCGAAGAGCTTTCTGCCCTCTTCAAATCTATACCAACTGGGGAATTTATCGCTAAGTATTTTAGTTGGAATCGAAGCTCAAAGAGCTCGCTGTCGAGCTCGATTTCGCGCCACCTGGGGCGTGCGAGTCCACCGCGCAGCCGGCCATTGGAAGCCCTCCCCGAGGCGAACGCCGTGGGGCCCCTTGATCTCCCTCCGGCGCCTTGGCTAGTGAGCAATGAGGAACCCTAGCCGACGAGTCCTCTTCGAAACGACACAGCACAACAGAAGGTGAATAAGAGTTAACACTTGTTTTTCAGTTTTTCTTTCTTCTGGAAAAAAAAAAGCATTGTTATTTATAGATTTTCAAAAAGGAAAAAAAAACATTTGTTTAAAATCAGTTTTTTTTGTAGAAATTAAAATATGATTTTTATATTTTTAAAGTATTAAAAATATGATTTTTATATTTTTAAAGTATTAAAAATATGATTTTTATATTTTTAAAGTATTAAAAATATAATCTTTATAGGATAGAGAATATAAAAATATCATCTTTGCATATATAGCGAAATAAAAATCTGATTTTTATTTTATATACGTTGAAGTAAAGTGATGATTTTTATAAAGGCGAAAACTTTATTTTTGAAATGGAATTTTTATATATTGAATAGCATAGTAAAAATTCGATTTTTAAAATATAAGAAGTGATTTTAAAAATATGACTTTCAAGTTGAAAGTGAATAAATAAAAATGTGATTTTTATTTTAAAGACATCGAAATATAAAAATGTGTGATTTTTATATATGTAGTGACTACGGGCAACGAAGATGATAAACAGACGAGAATGAAGAAGATTTCTTTCAAAGAAGAGTCGTGAAGTGGATAGCTATCGGTGAGAACTTCTCGCTCAAATTCTATTTTTCTAGTTATATATATATATACTAGGATGCAGACGGTGCTTATTAGAAGCACCCGACACTCGTCCACATACCATGGACTTGTTTGTTTGGATGTTTGGTGATTGATTGAGATATTGGTTTGAATGTGGTTTGTGGTGTGAAAAATCGAATCGATAAATTGGTTAGGATTAGACGTGCGCCGTTATAAGGCGAAGGAGTAAGACTAGGTTAGACTCTTACTCCAAATTTTGTGGTTTGCATAACGAAAGTGATTTGATTGATGTGTGAATGGCGTGGGCCTTCACTAGACCGGGGATAAGGCTAGGCCTTGTCCCGTTTCTAGTATCGTGCCGTTATGCCGCCGAAATTTTCTAAAATATGTTAGAAAAATAAAAATAGCATTTTTATTGAATAAATGAACTGAATAGAAATTCAAGTGTTAAAATAAAATAGTTTGATCGTTAAAAATATAATTTTTAACGTGAAAGTGAATAAATGAATATTTATAAACAAATCGGCCGATTTGTTTATATACACTGATTTGACTGATATCGATTGGGTCGATAAATTTTACACGTCGCCCAACTGCACAAATAAAATCTGTGTTTGATTGTTTGAAACCCCACACGGGTGTTGGGATGAAATTTGAAGTTCACTCATCCTGATTTATCAAATATGTCGATCGATTGATTGACAGGCTGTTATAAGCGTTAGATATCGATATTTGATGCTTATACAGTGTAGTGCACTTTGGTTGATGGTTGATTGTTTATTATTGCTATTATATACATGTGTTGTATGGAATCCATATAATTAACGTTATATGGTGATTGATTGGGCCTCATTCCAATTGGGACAATAAGAAAATTCATGTGTTGAATATAAAAATAGTCATGTGTTGACGATGTTCATGTGTTGAGTGAAATATTTTATATAATCAAAATTACATCTTTATCATATTTAAAAATTAGAACTACTTCCCAGTAGAAGTCTAATTAAAATCAAACGATAGATACCATAGTTTTATAAAATATTTCACATAATAAAAATAGTGATGTGTTGACAGTACTCATGTGTTGAGATTAGTCGTGTGTTGAAAGAAATATAGGTTCATGTGTTGAATTGAATAGAAGTTTTTGAAATATATAAAGCCGTGTGGATTAGAGATGCGCTATTTTGACGTGAACGATATTTATATCGATTTTATTCGTTTTACACCGAATATTGAAAAGTGATTTCAAAACTAAATATTTTGAAATGAAATTCAATTGAATTAGATTAAAATTCGAATTGAATAGGAAGTGAATTTGAATTTGAATAAAATAGGAATGAATTGAATTGAAAACGATTTCGAAATGAATTGAATTGAAAACGATTTCGAAATGAATGGGAATTGAAAACGAATTCAAATTGAATTGAAAGTGAATTGAAATGAATTCAAATTGAATTGAAATTTGAATTGAATAGAAATGAATTTTAAAACGAATTTATAGAGAAGAATTCAATTTTGATTTGAATTGAAATGGAAGTTGAAATTGCTTTTGAAACGAATTCAAAACTATTTTTAAAATTCGTTTTAAAAAGGAAATCGACGAAATATATATTATATATATAATATAATGGCCTGAATAGAACGCGCCGCGGCAGTTCGTGAATTTCGACCATTTATTTCAAACGGACATTGCGGGAGATCCGACCGTCGGATTCTCCTAAAACCGGAACCGTTGGGTTCGTATCGAAAAGAGCTTTCCAATGAATATGAGAAATTTGAAATCTAACGGTTGGATTTGGAATTATGTCCAAATCAAATTCGAAAAAGGTCGCTATAAGTGCAGTTCGATGGCCGTTGTTGGAAATCGACTGTACGGGCCTTGATAAAATTATTAAAAATATCTATAATTTGTGTAAAATTATAATATGTGAATTGGAAAGAACTGGGGTGAAAAATTCCACATTTGAAAAGATAAAAATAGATTTTTATCGAAATGAACTAGTTTTGAACTAGAATTGAAATCAATTTATTTTTAAAATAAATAAATTGAATTTGATGGTGGTTTTGAAAATAATCGATAATTTCCAATACGTGGATTGGACTGGAGCTGAATCGAAATTATCTTCGGGATATTTCGATGTTGGATTTGGTGACTATACAAATATTGTTATGGGGATTTGAAACATATTTTATATCGTTATTTCCAATACGATATTTGTTGGTTTCAGAATTTGATATTGAATATAAGTCGATATATTTTCTATTCAGAGCCTTGTATTTAATATCAAATATGATTTGGGTTTGTCGTGAATCGTGTTTTGATGACATTGGTTCTTTAACCCAGTTAAAGGCAGGATATTGATTTTTGAAAAGAATAAAACTAAGTGGAGTTTTAATGAATCTTTAATTAGATTAAAATGTGAATTGAGGATTTAAATTATCAAATCTGAAAAGTGATCGAGAGTGGAGTACCACCAGTTTTGCTCCAAAGCGATAGTTAAATCTTTAATTAGATTTGAACGTGAAATGGTAATTAATTTTACCGATAACACAGTGGTGTTAGATGTGGAGTATTACCAGTTTTCTCCAGGGGATATATAGGTTGGGATTGGGAAATAAACTAAATAATTACTTCGGTGTGGTTCGTTAATCCCGACTAGTTTGAAGTGATATCCAAAGGAGGATTAAAGAATAAATTTAGAAGAATTTATCTTGGATAAAATTAATGGGAACATTTCCCTAAGAATGTGATTTTGTGAATAAAAGAATATTCTGAATTGGAATGAGGCGTTTGCTGTGTTTGTGTAACATTTGTTTATTATATACGTGGGTTATTCAGAAAGGCCGGGTTTATACCCATTCTGAATAACCGATTCGACGAGATGTCGAAGATGAAGACGGTGGTTGAAGACCGGAAGTCTTCACATCGTTTGGGTGATTACTGATGATCTTGATTGGGCTGTACACCCAAGAGGAGGGAAACAGTCGGTGATCGTCCAGACGTACTTGGAGATCGATGGATATGCGAGGAAAGTGCCTCCGGTTTCGTTCAGACCCAGAACGGACTTGTAAATGGACTGTGTGTCCGACATTGGATTTTAGTCCGTGTGATTGATCTCTATTAAATATATATCTGTTTGGCGGCGGAGAATTTATTCTCTTGCTTAACGCCCTTCTCTGAGACGTACGAGCTCAGGGGTTATATATTGATGGATATCAAACGCATGGAGTGAATTGCCTGTGTGGCATGCGTAAGTGGCAATTGATCAAGGCTTCTGTTGAAAAGCAAAGTCTTGTGGTTGATGATCAAAGCACGGCCTGTGTGGCATAGCTTTGTGTATAACGTGAATTCGCGAGCCTCACACCTCGGTATGAGTCAAAAACGGGAGACGGACCGCTGGGAGAGCACGACGTTTCTTTCTAGCTAGGGTGGTGTCAGTGACCTACCAGCCCTGACATTTATATACTTTTCACCTGTGTGGTTGTTGGAATGCGAGGCGCCTCGGATATAGGTCTGTAAGGACCGGGAAACGTGTGTTCAGGAATAACTAATCCTCAAAAGTAAGAGAGGACCGGCCCAGCCGATTCCAAGGATCAAAGTGGGGTCCTGGGACATTTGCTAGAGTGTCTCGAACGCGGAGAGGAGCTTGCCCCTTGCCTCGGCTCATGACGGAATCCAATTTCCAATACGTGTATTGCGGTTTTAATTGTAGAACTAGTATGGCGACATGATAGATGGTACCCATGCCGCCTATGATTGATATTTATGATTGAAATTGTTTTGACACTATACACTTATAATAGTATCAAATAATGTGTTTTTAAACGTATCAAGCATGCTTTGGCTGTTATAAGGGAAAACCCTATCCTCCGGCTTGCGTTGCATTGTGTGATGGGACCTGGGTCTTATAACAGCTTCATTTTTCTTTATTTAGCATTGCGATGTTTGTTCTATGCACTGGTATTCTTGGGAGGAAACCCGTTCCGTGTTATACGGCGTGGTCCCTTGATTTACCTAACTTTAAAACCAATAAAAATAACTGTTTTAGTTCTCACACCAGTCACATGACTGACCTGGAGTTTATTGTTTTAACCTAAACTCTGGCTGCCCCTATTTTCCGCACGGGCAGCTAGTAGTTTTGGTTTTGCAGATTTATATTCACAGGGTCCTGATTTACAGCTGGAACGATGCTCGGAAAGCTCTGTATCCGTGTATCACTTCTAGTTGTGCTTTTGTATTATTTTCCGCTGCTATGTAATTTATTGTAATCTCTGATATTTATCGAATGTAATTTATTCAATTATACTCTGTATATTCTTGTATCTGATGGAATTGTTGTAATAACAATGAAATGTTCTTCCGTATGCGTTCAATTGTGTGTTGTTCTCAATTCTATCCGTGCTTTCCTTAACGGGGAAGTTCGGGTCGTCTCATTTTGGTATCAGAGCTTTGGTTTACAGAGCTCGAGAACAAGACACATTAGAACCATACGAAAGAATTCATCAGATATTGGATTAGTAATATCCAATTAGAATGACTCGTTAGAGATAGGATCAGTAGTATCCTAGAACGAGTGTGAAGAGTATATTTTTCAAAAGAAAACAATTTTGTTTTGAAATTTAAATCGCTTTATACGTATTTGATTATTTATTTATTTTGAATATGGACAATCGAGTATATATAGATTTCGCGTATACGCGTCATGAACGTATATTCGAAGTTTTAATATACTGGGTAGATATAGAATCACATTCTAGACACCCGGAGATGGTTCTGATGATTGATATATCATCATCAGAATTTATATTCGTGTTTCGAAGGTGTGATTTCTATATATTTCCATTAGACTGGTGTGAGAACCAAAACTTATATAGTTAGAACACTTTGTTGTGAATTGGCATCAAAACATATTTTTTTGTATATATATCAAAATTATGAATTTGAAACTCTAATCCACTAATTGATTGATGTTTGTGTTGTTTGCCTATTTGTTTGCTAATTTTGAACCATTTAGTCTAATAGAATCAAATATTGAATTATATTGAAATTTGGTCGCATTTGCTTGCATATACATATACTTACATTGAACAGGTCATAGCAAGGAGGCTAGAGCCGAAGAATAAAATTTGTTTGCCCGACAAATAGGTACATGTTTACTACATAATTTCCTGTTTTGTTTGGGTGATGATGATTTTGTGAGCCTATTGGCTAGCCGCTTGGCTTTTTCTTTTTCTTTTTGAGATCTGAAGGACCGGGGAAGCTATTTGAAATTCCCCGATGCTCCCGGTGCAGGGGAGGTTATGGCGAAATTTTTCGAAAATTTAGGGTGTTAGCCAAATTTTTGAAATTTTGAAAATTCTCAGAAACTAAAAAGTTGGAGAATGGAAGCCAGATCGAGCGTAGAGTTGAATAATCAAACCACTTTCGACTTTGTTCCTTTTCGGGGACGAAAAGTTTTAAGTGGGGGAGATTGTAATAACCCGAAAATGCGAGCCAGTTTGAAATTTTTATTTTGGCAATTTTAATGAATTTTGCATATTTAAAATGAATTATTTTAAATAATATCGACGAGAAAATTTATTTTGAATAGAATTCGAACGAATATATTATATACGTCGTCGTTAGAAAATAAATATTTATATATAATTAAAAATAGAATAGAAAATGGCGCGGTAGTTCGATAATTCGATTTCAAACTTCAATTGAATGTACCGGGTGCAAAACAATCCGGATTTTAGTGAAACCAAAAACATTAGGATCTAATTGATAACATCTTTCTAACGGATGTAAGAAACTGAGATTTCACTTTAAAAATTGAGAGATATGTCCAGTTGAAAATTCTGAATAGTCGCTATGGAATTCAGGCCCTTAAAAATGGACATTTTGCAAACGACCTCGGATTTCGACGAAACCAGTTTTGTTGGGTCCGTGATGTTGAATTATTGCTAGGTTTCAAATTTCATAATTTTTCGAATCAATATGTGAGCGTGGCAAAGGAAAACGTGTTTTGACCATTTCAGTTGATTTTAATCGACTGGAAATTGGCCATTTTTCAAATGGTCTCAGAATTCGACGAAACTAGTCTTGTTAGGACCGTATCGTCAATACGAAGCTAGAAAATATTTTTCTACAATTTATAGAGTTAGTATGTGACCCCGGTAATTTGAAATGTACGTTTAAAATTCAATAAAGCGATTTAGGTGTAAATTTAACAGAAACTGATTGTAACAGCCGAATCAGCTGACGAAACATATCCCATTGTGTTCGGAACGAGGATATTTAGCTAGGGGCGACAGTCGTTGGGTTCGATTCGGGGTTCGAATGCAAAAACGAATAATTATGGAATTAAAATAATAAAATAAATTATATATAAAGGCCAAGCCCTAATCTGATTAGTCGAAACCTTTTCCGCGGTCAACGTTCAAACCCACGCCTCTCTCTTCAATGCCGATATACGGCGGATTTATTTCGATTCTTCCCTTTTAATTTTCTTTCAATCTACGCAATGAAATCAATTAATTTTTGAAGCAAAATCGAAGAGCTTTCTGCCCTCTTCAAATCTATACCAACTGGGGAATTTATCGCTAAGTATTTTAGTTGGAATCGAAGCTCAAAGAGCTCGCTGTCGAGCTCGATTTCGCGCCACCTGGGGCGTGCGAGTCCACCGCGCCGCCGGCCATTGGAAGCCCTCCCCGAGGCGAACACCGTGGGGCCCCTTGATCTCCCTCCGGCGCCTTGGCTAGTGAGCAATGAGGAACCCTAGCCGACGAGTCCTCTTCGAAACGACACAGCACAACAGAAGGTGAATAAGAGTTAACACTTGTTTTTCAGTTTTTCTTTCTTCTGGAAAAAAAAAAAGCATTGTTATTTATAGATTTTCAAAAAGGAAAAAAAAAACATTTGTTTAAAATCAGTTTTTTTTGTAGAAATTAAAATATGATTTTTATATTTTTAAAGTATTAAAAATATGATTTTTATATTTTTAAAGTATTAAAAATATAATCTTTATAGGATAGAGAATATAAAAATATCATCTTTGCATATATAGCGAAATAAAAATCTGATTTTTATTTTATATACGTTGAAGTAAAGTGATGATTTTTATAAAGGCGAAAACTTTATTTTTGAAATGGAATTTTTATATATTGAATAGCATAGTAAAAATTCGATTTTTAAAATATAAGAAGTGATTTTAAAAATATGACTTTCAAGTTGAAAGTGAATAAATAAAAATGTGATTTTTATTTTAAAGACATCGAAATATAAAAATGTGTGATTTTTATATATGTAGTGACTACGGGCAACGAAGATGATAAACAGACGAGAATGAAGAAGATTTCTTTCAAAGAAGAGTCGTGAAGTGGATAGCTATCGGTGAGAACTTCTCGCTCAAATTCTATTTTTCTAGTTATATATATATATATATACTAGGATGCAGACGGTGCTTATTAGAAGCACCCGACACCCGTCCACATACCATGGACTTGTTTGTTTGGATGTTTGGTGATTGATTGAGATATTGGTTTGAATGTGGTTTGTGGTGTGAAAAATCGAATCGATAAATTGGTTAGGATTAGACGTGCGCCGTTATAAGGCGAAGGAGTAAGACTAGGTTAGACTCTTACTCCAAATTTTGTGGTTTGCATAACGAAAGTGATTTGATTGATGTGTGAATGGCGTGGGCCTTCACTAGACCGGGGATAAGGCTAGGCCTTGTCCCGTTTCTAGTATCGTGCCGTTATGCCGCCGAAATTTTCTAAAATATGTTAGAAAAATAAAAATAGCATTTTTATTGAATAAATGAACTGAATAGAAATTCAAGTGTTAAAATAAAATAGTTTGATCGTTAAAAATATAATTTTTAACGTGAAAGTGAATAAATGAATATTTATAAACAAATCGGCCGATTTGTTTATATACACTGATTTGACTGATATCGATTGGGTCGATAAATTTTACACGTCGCCCAACTGCACAAATAAAATCTGTGTTTGATTGTTTGAAACCCCACACGGGTGTTGGGATGAAATTTGAAGTTCACTCATCCTGATTTATCAAATATGTCGATCGATTGATTGACAGGCTGTTATAAGCGTTAGATATCGATATTTGATGCTTATACAGTGTAGTGCACTTTGGTTGATGGTTGATTGTTTATTATTGCTATTATATACATGTGTTGTATGGAATCCATATAATTAACGTTATATGGTGATTGATTGGGCCTCATTCCAATTGGGACAATAAGAAAATTCATGTGTTGAATATAAAAATAGTCATGTGTTGACGATGTTCATGTGTTGAGTGAAATATTTTATATAATCAAAATTACATCTTTATCATATTTAAAAATTAGAACTACTTCCCAGTAGAAGTCTAATTAAAATCAAACGATAGATACCATAGTTTTATAAAATATTTCACATAATAAAAATAGTGATGTGTTGACAGTACTCATGTGTTGAGATTAGTCGTGTGTTGAAAGAAATATAGGTTCATGTGTTGAATTGAATAGAAGTTTTTGAAATATATAAAGCCGTGTGGATTAGAGATGCGCTATTTTGACGTGAACGATATTTATATCGATTTTATTCGTTTTACACCGAATATTGAAAAGTGATTTCAAAACTAAATATTTTGAAATGAAATTCAATTGAATTAGATTAAAATTCGAATTGAATAGGAAGTGAATTTGAATTTGAATAAAATAGGAATGAATTGAATTGAAAACGATTTCGAAATGAATTGAATTGAAAACGATTTCGAAATGAATGGGAATTGAAAACGAATT
This sequence comes from Allium sativum, assembly GCA_030737875.1. NCBI lineage: Eukaryota > Viridiplantae > Streptophyta > Magnoliopsida > Asparagales > Amaryllidaceae > Allium > Allium sativum. The sequence continues at coordinate 120,563,503 of CM060911.1, read as the reverse complement.
CAAATTGAATTGAAAGTGAATTGAAATGAATTCAAATTGAATTGAAATTTGAATTGAATAGAAATGAATTTTAAAACGAATTTATAGAGAAGAATTCAATTTTGATTTGAATTGAAATGGAAGTTGAAATTGCTTTTGAAACGAATTCAAAACTATTTTTAAAATTCGTTTTAAAAAGGAAATCGACGAAATATATATTATATATATAATATAATGGCCTGAATAGAACGCGCCGCGCCGCGGCAGTTCGTGAATTTCGACCATTTATTTCAAACGGACATTGCGGGAGATCCGACCGTCGGATTCTCCTAAAACCGGAACCATTGGGTTCGTATCGAAAAGAGCTTTCCAATGAATATGAGAAATTTGAAATCTAACGGTTGGATTTGGAATTATGTCCAAATCAAATTCGAAAAAGGTCGCTATAAGTGCAGTTCGATGGCCGTTGTTGGAAATCGACTGTACGGGCCTTGATAAAATTATTAAAAATATCTATAATTTGTGTAAAATTATAATATGTGAATTGGAAAGAACTGGGGTGAAAAATTCCACATTTGAAAAGATAAAAATAGATTTTTATCGAAATGAACTAGTTTTGAACTAGAATTGAAATCAATTTATTTTTAAAATAAATAAATTGAATTTGATGGTGGTTTTGAAAATAATCGATAATTTCCAATACGTGGATTGGACTGGAGCTGAATCGAAATTATCTTCGGGATATTTCGATGTTGGATTTGGTGACTATACAAATATTGTTATGGGGATTTGAAAGATATTTTATATCGTTATTTCCAATACGATATTTGTTGGTTTCAGAATTTGATATTGAATATAAGTCGATATATTTTCTATTCAGAGCCTTGTATTTAATATCAAATGTGATTTGGGTTTGTCGTGAATCGTGTTTTGATGACATTGGTTCTTTAACCCAGTTAAAGGCAGGATATTGATTTTTGAAAAGATTAAAACTAAGTGGAGTTTTAATGAATCTTTAATTAGATTAAAATGTGAATTGAGGATTTAAATTATCAAATCTGAAAAGTGATCGAGAGTGGAGTACCACCAGTTTTGCTCCAAAGCGATAGTTAAATCTTTAATTAGATTTGAACGTGAAATGGTAATTAATTTTACCGATAACACAGTGGTGTTAGATGTGGAGTATTACCAGTTTTCTCCAGGGGATATATAGGTTGGGATTGGGAAATAAACTAAATAATTACTTCGGTGTGGTTCGTTAATCCCGACTAGTTTGAAGTGATATCCAAAGGAGGATTAAAGAATAAATTTAGAAGAATTTATCTTGGATAAAATTAATGGGAACATTTCCCTAAGAATGTGATTTTGTGAATAAAAGAATATTCTGAATTGGAATGAGGCGTTTGCTGTGTTTGTGTAACATTTGTTTATTATATACGTGGGTTATTCAGAAAGGCCGGGTTTATACCCATTCTGAATAACCGATTCGACGAGATGTCGAAGATGAAGACGGTGGTTGAAGACCGGAAGTCTTCACATCGTTTGGGTGATTACTGATGATCTTGATTGGGCTGTACACCCAAGAGGAGGGAAACAGTCGGTGATCGTCCAGACGTACTTGGAGATCGATGGATATGCGAGGAAAGTGCCTCCGGTTTCGTTCAGACCCAGAACGGACTTGTAAATGGACTGTGTGTCCGACATTGGATTTTAGTCCGTGTGATTGATCTCTATTAAATATATATCTGTTTGGCGGCGGAGAATTTATTCTCTTGCTTAACGCCCTTCTCTGAGACGTACGAGCTCAGGGGTTATATATTGATGGATATCAAACGCATGGAGTGAATTGCCTGTGTGGCATGCGTAAGTGGCAATTGATCAAGGCTTCTGTTGAAAAGCAAAGTCTTGTGGTTGATGATCAAAGCACGGCCTGTGTGGCATAGCTTTGTGTATAACGTGAATTCGCGAGCCTCACACCTCGGTATGAGTCAAAAACGGGAGACGGACCGCTGGGAGAGCACGACGTTTCTTTCTAGCTAGGGTGGTGTCAGTGACCTACCAGCCCTGACATTTATATACTTTTCACCTGTGTGGTTGTTGGAATGCGAGGCGCCTCGGATATAGGTCTGTAAGGACCGGGAAACGTGTGTTCAGGAATAACTAATCCTCAAAAGTAAGAGAGGACCGGCCCAGCCGATTCCAAGGATCAAAGTGGGGTCCTGGGACATTTGCTAGAGTGTCTCGAACGCGGAGAGGAGCTTGCCCCTTGCCTTGGCTCATGACGGAATCCAATTTCCAATACGTGTATTGCGGTTTTAATTGTAGAACTAGTATGGCGACATGATAGATGGTACCCATGCCGCCTATGATTGATATTTATGATTGAAATTGTTTTGACACTATACACTTATAATAGTATCAAATAATGTGTTTTTAAACGTATCAAGCATGCTTTGGCTGTTATAAGGGAAAACCCTATCCTCTGGCTTGCGTTGCATTGTGTGATGGGACCTGGGTCTTATAACAGCTTCATTTTTCTTTATTTAGCATTGCGCTGTTTGTTCTATGCACTGGTATTCTTGGGAGGAAACCCGTTCCGTGTTATACGGCGTGGTCCCTTGATTTACCTAACTTTAAAACCAATAAAAATAACTGTTTATTTCTCACACCAGTCACATGACTGACCTGGAGTTTATTGTTTTAACCTAAACTCTGGGTGCCCCTATTTTCCGCACGGGCAGCTAGTAGTTTTGGTTTTGCAGATTTATATTCACAGGGTCCTGATTTACAGCTGGAACGATGCTCGGAAAGCTCTGTATCCGTGTATCACTTCTAGTTGTGCTTTTGTATTATTTTCCGCTGCTATGTAATTTATTGTAATCTCTGATATTTATCGAATGTAATTTATTCAATTATACTCTGTATATTCTTGTATCTGATGGAATTGTTGTAATAACAATGAAATGTTCTTCCGTATGCGTTCAATTGTGTGTTGTTCTCAATTCTATCCGTGCTTTCCTTAACGGGGAAGTTCGGGTCGTCTCACTAACATTACTTTCCTTTTTCTTAAAATTAAACCAACTTTTGTTTACTAACATGTGAATTTATAATAAATGAAATTAATCCAACTTTTGTTTACTAACATGTAAATTTATAATAAATGAAATTAATCCAACTTTTGTTTATTCCTTCTAATGAACCATATTACATTAAACATGAAATCTTTTTATTATAATATAAATGACAACAAAATATGTTATTTAAAACTGCAACTAAATGACGCTAAGAATATATTATTTTTAGTTGAATCAACATGACGCTAAAAATATGTTCGTTTTCAATGTTTCAGTATGACACTAAAAATATTCATTTTTAATGATTCTACAGAACACTAAATTTATGTTTCATTTTTAATGACACAACTTGAAAAAATAATGTTTCATTTTTGGTGAAACTTAATGACATTAAAATTATGCTCATTTTCATGAATCTTAACGACGCTAAAAATATGTTTATTTTATATAAAACTTAATGACACTAAAAATATGTTTATTTTATGTCAATTTCATATCACCTTCATATTTCTACATATGATATCAACTAATATTTTGGTGTCAATGTTTCCATAACAATTCCTATATATGGCAACAACTAATATTTTGGTGTCAATTATGATGTCCATTCCTCATAATAATACATGTAATCATGTTGTTTTGATGTAAGTTTTTCATGTCAATACATAGGATAACAATGTATAATTGGGTGTCAAGTCTCATGTCAAACTTCTCATTCTATATTTTTTTTCGCAACTCTTACATTTGACAAAGATGATAATTTTGTCGCAACTCTTATATTTGGCAAAGATGATAATTTTTTTGTCGCAACTCTTATATTTGACAAAGATGATAATTTTGTCGCAACTCAATTCTCTAATTATCATAAACATTCATTTCGACATTCTAATAACAAAATGATAAATTTGTTTGATTCAATTATCTAATTAACATAAACATTAATGTCAACATTCTAATAACAAAATGATAATTTTGTTTGATTCAATTCTCTAATTAACATAAACGTTAGTTTTAACATTCTAATAACAAAATGATAATTTTGTTTGATTCAATTCTCTAATTAACATAAACGTTAATTTCAACATTCTAATAATACACAGATCAAATCACGTATAGAAAACAACAGAGTATTACGACATATGAATAATACTACAATTATCATTAACAAATTTTAATTATAAAATGAAAGAATAGAATTTCTCACCGAATAATTCAGATTTGAAATTTCCTGAATTTCCAAAATGCTCTGTTTTAGATCTATTCAACTCCATCTCGTAGATCTTTTCTTCACAATTTCAACGCTTTGAAAATCGCTCAATTCCGTTCTGATTTGGATAAGATATGGCCTTTTAATCATTCAATACTTTAATTACATATTTGAATTATATTATCCTAATTAAATCGTTACCCTTAATCCTTTCTGTAAACCGCTCCTTCTTCAAAACGCACAACACCAGAATCGACCGGCGCCAGATTTGAACGCACCACCAAGTCGCTGCCAACCTCCTCCACTTGCGCCACCAACATGAGCCTGAGGAGATCGTGACCGTTAAAACTGTAGAACTCTCTTAGCTAAATATTTTTCCCATTTGGAAATTCTTAGAATTGATGAAAGAATCGTATTAGAGTGAGGGAGGAAGAAGAGAATACAATGGCCGTTCAAAGAATTGGTGGCGGCTGGTCGTATTACTATTAGGATTTTGGCTTTGTAAATTTTTAAGGTATATATATATCATTGCTATTTGTTCTTTTATTCCTCAAGGTCCATTCACATTTTGTATGTTATATGTGACAAAGAAAAATGAATTGCTCACTAAGGCTGGCTTATTTACTTCCCATTTATGTTTCCTGACATCCCCTTTTATGACACGCTATAATGACACATTTTTCAAATTTCGAAAATAGATAACAATGAAAGAGAGAGAGGATAAAATGAAAAGAATTAATGCTAGTTTAATGCTAATTGTGACAAAGTTTGTGAATTTAAAATTTCAAAATATATAACATCATAATTACGATATGACCAATTAGTATTTATTTACACATGTTACATTCATAATTCGTAGTCATCATCTTAACCATATAAGTTTGTTTCAAAATGCTACATTCTATATATATATATATATCATTTTGATTGCTTAAATAATTTACGATATTTTCACATACCAGAATTCAAGTTAGTTATTACACCGGTTTATAGTGTTTGGTTTCAATTGTAATTAAATTACATTAAGTATATATATATATATATATATATATTATTCCACTAAATTTGGTTTGACTTAATTATGTCAATGAGTTACACGATTTAAAAATAAAATAAAATAGCAATCCAAATATGGTTATATGTTTAATGTATATGGACAAAAGCAAATGGTTGCATATGTAAATCAATTATTCTATTATAATCAATCTTCTACCGTTACCTTATTAATTCACTTTAATGGACTTTAATTGCAATCTATTGTAGTTTATTTCCAGTATTAAATTACACCCTTTCTATCATACAACGATATCATTCAGCAAATCACCCTAACCAAATTCAAATGACAATCAAATGGCTATTTATTTGTAATAAATTTCCTATGAATGTTAATGCCACATAAATGAAATTTATAAACAATTTCCTATTTATGTTAATTTTATTTTAATATAACATTATCTAATTAAAATGGCATTTTTATACTAACATACCTTTATAACTATAATGGCATTTACACTAATACGACATTTCATATGATAATGACAATTTTTTTATATTAATACCACATGATCAAGCAAGGTGAGATTTCATGTTAATACAACATGATCAAATAAAATGATATTTTCCTGCTAACACATCTAAGATTTTATTTCTAAATATTCTAAATCCATTAAAATTTCTAAAATAAAATTTTTAAATTGACCCCAAAATTCAGGGTTGTTACAGCATTATCTAATTAAAATGGCATTTTTATACTAACATACCTTTCTAACTATAATGGCAATTACACTAATACGACATTTCATAAGATAATGACAATTTTTTTTATATTAATACCACATGATCAAGCAAGGTGACATTTCATGTTAATACAACATGATCAAACAAAAGGATATTTTCCTGCTAACACATCTAAGATTTTATTTCTAAATATTCTAATTACATTAAAATTTCTAAAATAAAATTTTAAATTGGCCCCAAAATTCAGGGTTTTTACAGTTGATTTCTATTAAATATATATATATATATGTGTGTTTGGTGGTGGAGAATTTAGTCTCTTGCTTAACACCCTTCTCGGAGATGTACGAGCTTAGATGTTATATATTGATTGACATCAGTTGCATGGTGTTAATTGTCAGTGTGGCATGCTGAGATGCACATAATCAAGGCTTTTGTTGAAAAGCATTGTGTTGTGGATGATGATCAAAGCACGGCTTTAATTTGCATAGCTTTGTATATAACATTAATTCGTGAGCTTCACACCCCGCTTTGAACCAGAAATGGGATGAAGGATCCCGGGAGAACATGCGTTTCTTTCTAGATAATTGTGGTGTCAGGGTATGGAGCCTAGACATTTTACTTATGTGATTGTTGGAAAGCAAGGTACCTCGGATTTGAGTCCCCAGTGGCTCTTGATATTGGTCGACATATGACTAAATTTTATGCCCCACAGGGCAGGGAAACGTATTGTTCAGGAATTTTAACCCACCAAAGTATGTGTGGACTGGCCCTGGGGCTCCAAGGGCTCGACTGAGTATAAGTCTTGAGACATGGGCCAGATTTTCTCGAATCGGTAAGGACGATCCCTTGCCTTGGTTCATGATGGAAATCCAATTTCCAATATGCGACTTTTCGGTTTTAGTTGTAAACCTATATGGCGGCATAGTGGCATGGGATGTTCATGTCGTCTACGATTGATACATTTATATTTGAAGTTTCTTTTATTAAACTATGCACTTATAACAGTATCAAAATGATTTGTTTTAAACATACCAAGCATGTTTGGCTATTATAGGGTAAAACTCTTTCCTCCGGCTTGCATTGCATTATATGATGGGACCTAAGTCTTATAATAGCTTCATTTTTCAAAAAAGGATAGTGTTGTTTTATTTTAAACCGAGATTCATATGGAGTAAACCTGCGTGTTATACGGCGTGGTCCCGTGATTTCCCAACTTTTAAAGTAAAGATTTAATAATTGTTTTAGTTCTCACAACAGTCCCATGACTGACTCAGAGTTTATTGTTTTAACCTATACTCTGGGCCCCCATATTTTCCACCCGGGCAGTCACTAGTTTCAGTTTTGCAGATATTACTATACACAGGATCCTGGATTTACAGCGGGAGCTATATTCGGAAAGCTTTGTGTCCGTATATCTCCTTCAGTTGTTTCAGTTGTTATTTTTTTGCTATGCATTGTAGTTATGTATTATTTTTCACTGCTATGTAATTTTAATATGTGATATTGTATTTCCAATGTGTAATATTTATTCTTACGCTGGAATATTCTTGTACTCTGATGTAAATTGTTGTAAATAGTAATGAAATGTTATGTTGTTTGTGTCTGATGCTTCATGTTCTCAAAGCAATCCACTGTTTGTCGTCTCTTTGGAGGTCAAGGGATTTTAGGTTGTTATAGTCGTAACAAAATTATGAAATTTGGATAAAATTTAAATTACAAAGCTGTAACCACATATTAAAGACATAAAGTCATATATATATATATATATTATGTTAAATATTTAAGCTTTTATAAATCTTAATAAGATATCAAAATAAATATTAAACAACAAATAGTATTTGTGATAATGTATCCAAAAATTATTATGAAATAATATGAATAATATATAAGTTAAACTATGCATGTTTAAACTATATAAATTTATATTTTATAACAATATTTAAAAATTATATTGTCATGTCTATATAATATTATTTCACATACTTTATATATATATATATATATTGAAACAAGATATAAGAAAATAAGTAGACAGATAAAGTTATTAACTAGAATTTGAACTGACATTTTCTTATTGAAAAGATGGAGGGAAGTTTGACAGTTTAAACTTTTGAATTTAAACATTTGAATTTCATTTTTTGGTCATTATGCCGACATGACTACTTTTGTATGTCGACATACATGTAGAAAATTAAAAGACATATTGTTTTAACTTCTTGGTTTTATATTATCGATTTATATTTAGGTTAAACTATTTCCCAAAATAATATTAATCCTATCAAACAATCAAAATTTTATTATTATACTAATTATTATTTTTTAATTTCAATATTCAAATTTTAAATTTCGTGTTTGAATTTTAAAGATTATATTTCAAATCAAAACTAGGCAAAGCAAACAAAACATCATTCAACCAAAAAATTTAAAACTTAATTAAGGTGTACCCGGTTTTTAGATCCATTTCTTTGATACTCTTTGAATTCAGAATTGTTGTGAAACACAAATTTGAATCTTCGGCTTTTGGCTCTCCATCACTTGATGACAAATCTGAATCATATTTACATCTTCCATAATTTGACGATGAGATCGATGATTTAGTAATTTAACCAACTTAGCTCCAAAATTTTGAAATTGATTTTGATTTTTGAATGAACGGACACTTCAACTACTATAACCCCAAAAGTCATATTGTAATAACCCGAAAATCTGGGCCAGTTTAAAATTTTTATTTTGGCAATTTTAGCGAATATTTATTATTTAAAATGAATTATTTTAAATAATATCAACGAGAAATTTATTTTGAATATAATTAGAACGTATATATTATATACGTCGTCGTTAGAATATAAATAATTATATATAATCATAAATAGAATTGAAAATGGCGCGGTAGTTCGATAATTCGATTTCAAACTTCAATTGGATGTACCGGGTGCAAAACAATCCGGATTTTAGTGAAACCAAAAATAATGGGATCTATTTGATAATATCTTTCCAGCGAATCCGAAAAATCAAAATTTCATAGCGGGAATCAAAAGATATGTCGAGTTGAAAATTCTGAATAGTCGCTATGGAATTCAGGCCCTTAAAAATTGACATTTTGCAAACGACCTCGGATTTCGACGAAACCAGTTTTGTTGGGTCTGTGATGTCAAATTATTGTTAGGTTTCAAATTTCATAATTTTTCGAATCAATATATGAGCGTGGCAAAGGAAAACGCGTTTGACCAGTTTCAGTTGATTTTAATCGACTGGAAAATGACCATTTTTCCAACGGTCTCAGAATTCGACGAAACTAGTTTTGTTAGGACCGTATCGTCAATACGAAGCTAGAAAATATTTTTCAGGTATTTTTAGAGTTAGTATGTGACCCCGGTAAATTGAAATGTGCGTTCAAATTCAATATATAGAGTTATATGTTGATTTTAACGGAAACTGATCGTAACAGTCGAATCGGCTTGCAGTACATATCCCATTGTGTTCGGAATGGGGGTGAAACGCTATGGACGGCAGGCGGTGGGCCTCGTTTGGAGGTCGTATGTAAAAGTCAACTTTTTAAAGTTAAATAATTAAAATAAAAATATAATAAAACTCTTTCTTCGATCCCTTTCCCTCTCACTTTTCATTGACCAGGAAAAAAAAACCCTGATTCCTCCCATCGCCCTCCACCGCGGCGGAGCCGCCGCACGCCGGAGCATCCCCATCGCCTAACGCCGGCGATCCCCCTCCCTCCTTCGCATCGATTTCCGCACCCCCTCCCCCTGAAAAACCCTACAGCCTCGCGATTGAGGAAACCCCCGCGCCACCGCCTAGTCCCTCCCTTCCTCCGTTCGAAGACCGCCTCCACCCCCCTGACCCTCCGACGCCGCTGATGCCCCCCCCCCGACGATCGAAAACGGTGAGCGTTTCTTTCTATTCTTTCTTTTATAACCAAGTTTTTATTTTCAGTTTTTATATAAAAATTAAACAGAGATTAAAATCAGGGTTTTTTTTAAAATATATAGCATGATAAAAATTAATTTTTATATGAACATAAAGGTTTAATTTTTATATGAACAAAAAGGTTTAATTTTTATATGAACTAAAAGGTTTAATTTTTATATGAACAAAAAGGTTTAATTTTTATATGAACTAAAAGGTTTGATTTTTAATGAACAAAAGGTTAGATTTTTATAAAGAAGAAAGGTTAGATCTTTGAAAATAAAGATTAGATTTTAGACAATATAAAGTAGAAGTAATAAAAATATGATTTTTATATATTGAACATCGAAGTAAAAATATGATTTTTATATATTGAACATCGAAGTAAAAATATGATTTTTATATACTGAACATCGAAGTAAAAATATGATTTTATATATTGAACATCGAAGTAAAAATATGATTTTTATATATTGAACATCGAAGTAAAAATATGAATTTTATATATTGAACATCGAAGTAAAAATATGATTTTTATATATTGAACATCGAAGTAAAAATATGATTTTTATATATTGAACATCGAAGTAAAAATATGATTTTTATATATTGAACATCGAAGTAAAAATATGATTTTTATATATTGAACATCGAAGTAAAAATATGATTTTTATATATTGAACATCGAAGTAAAAATACGATTTTTTATATTGAACATCGAAGTAAAAATACGATTTTTATATATTGAACATCGAAGTAAAAATACGATTTTTATATATTGAACATCGAAGTAAAAATATGATTTTTATATATTGAACATCGAAGTAAAAATATGATTTTTATATATTGAACAGCGAAGTAAAAATATGATTTTTATATATTGAATAGCGAAGTAAAAATTCGATTTTTATATATGGAATAGCGAAGTAAAAATTCGATTTTTATATATGTAGTGGCTACGGGCGAAGAAAGTGATAAGAGGCGAGAACAGTGAAGATTTCCTGCATTAGGAGTGCCGTGGAGTTAGGATAGCTATTGGTGAGAATTTCTCACCTTTCAATTTCTTTTCTAGTTATATATATACTAGGATGCAGACACAATCGTCCACAGACCATGGACTTGTTTGTTTGGTTGCATAAATTAATTTGATGACTTGATTTGAATTGGTTGTTTGGTGAATTTGATTGATATGTGAATGGCGTGGGCCTTCACTAGACCGGGGATAAGGCTAGGCCTCGTCCCGTTTCTAGTATCGTGCCGTTATGCCGCCGAAATTTTCTAAAAATAAGTTAGAAAAATAAAGATAACATTTTATTTAATAAATGAACCGAATAGAATATTCATAGGTTGAATAAAATAGTTTGATCGTTAAAAATATAATTTTTTTACGTGAATGTGAATAAATAAATATTCATTTACAAACCGGACGGTTTGTTTATGTACACCTATTTGAAGGACATTGATTGGGACGATAAATTTTACACATCGCCCAACTGCACAAATAAAATCTGTGTTTGTTGATTTGAAACCCCACACGGGTGTTGGGATGAAATTTGAAGTTCACTCATCCTGATTGATTAAATATGTCGATCGATTGATTGACAGGTTGTTATAAGCGTTAGATATCTATATTTGATGCTTATACAGTGTAGTGCACTTTGGTTGATGGTTGATTATTTTTCAATGCTATTATATACATGTGTTGTATGGAATCCATATAATTAACTTTATATGGTAATTGATTGGGCCTCATTCCAATTTGACCAAAATAAAGAATAATATAAAATAAAGGTTCATGTGTTGACAGTACTCACCCGTTGAGATTAGTCATGTGTTGAACGAAATATTTTAATAATAAAATTTGCATCTTTATCAATATAAAATAAAGGTTCATGTGTTGACAGTACTCACCTGTTGAGATTAGTCATGTGTTGAACGAATTATATTTGAAATAGAAATATTTGAAATAGAATATTTGAAAATAGGAATATATGAAGCCGTGTTGATTAGATTGACGCCATTTTGACGTGAACGATATTTATATCGATTTTATTCATTCTATAATGAATATCGAAAATGATTTCAAAAATCTGATATATCGAAATGAATAGAAATGATTTCGAATTGAAAATGAATAGAATTGAATTCGAATTGAAAATGAATAGAATTGAATTCGAATTGAAAATGAATAGAAATGATTTCGAATTGAAAATGAATAGAAATGAATTCGAATTGAAATTGAATTAAATTGAAAACGAATTCAAATTTAATTGAAAGCGAATTGAAATGACTTCAAATTGAATTGAAATTTGAATTGAATAGAAATGAATTTTAAAACGAATTTATAAAGAAGAATTCAATTTTGATTTGAATTGAAATGGAAGTTGAAATTGCTTTTGAAACGAATTTAAAACTATTTATATAATTCGTTTTAAATAGAAATCGAAGAAATATATATTATATATATTATATATATAATATAATGGCCTGAATAGAATGCGCCGCGCCGCGGCAGTTCGTGAATTTCGACCATTTATTTCAAACGGACATTACGGGAGATCCGACTGTCGGATTCTCCTAAACCGGAACCGTTGGGTTCGTATCGAAAAGAGCTTTCTAACGAATATTAGAAATTAGAAATCTAACGGTTGGATTTGGAATTATGTCCAAATCAAATTTGAAAAAGGTCGCTGTAAGTGCAGTTCGATGGCCGTTGATGGAAATCGACTGTACGGACCTTGATAAAATTATTAAAAATTGTAATAATTTGTGTAAAATCATAAGAAATGATTTAGAAAGAATTGGGATGAAAAACTCCATATTTGAAAAGATAAAAATAGATTTTTATCGAAATGAACTAGTTTTTGAACTAGAATTATAATTCTATTTATTTTCAAATAAATAAATTGAATTTGAAATGGTTTTGAAAATAACCAAAATTTCCAATGATTGCATTGGAGTGGATTTGAATCGAAATTGTCTTCGGAGTATTTCGATGTTGGAATTCGTGATTATACAGATGTTGTTATGGAAATTTGAAAGATATATATTTATATCGTTATTTCCAATACGACATTTGTTAATCGTAGAATTTGATATTGAATATAAGCCGATATATTTTCTATTCAGGGCCTTGTATTGAATATCAAATGTGATTTGGGTTTGTCGTGAATGGGGTCTTCACTAACACTGTTCTTGAACCCAGTTAAGAAAAGATTAAATCTTTTTATTTGGATTTAATGAAGTGTACCAATTAAATAATATTTAATTGGAATTGAATTGATATTGCTTTTTTGGGTTTATCGTGGACATTGTTTTAAATAACACTCGTTCTTTAACCCGATAATTAATGGAATGTGATTTTGGGTTTATCGTGAACTGTGTTTTAAATGACACTGATTCTTTAACCCAGTTAAAGATTAAAACTAAGTGGAGTTTTAATGAATCTTTAATTAGATCGAGAATGGAGTATCACCAGTTTTACTCCAGGCGATAGTTAAATCTTTAATTAGATTTGAACGTGAAATGGTAATTGAATTTACCGATAACACCATGGTGTTAGATATGAAGTATCACCAGTTTTACTTCATGGGATGAATAGGTTGGGATTAGGAAATCAAAACAAATGACTACTTCGGTAAGTTTCGTTAATCCCGACTAGTTTGAATTGATATTCAAAAGAAAATTAAAGAATAAATTCAAGGGATTTATCTTTGATAAAATTAATGGAAACCTTTCCCTATGAATGTGAAGTTTAGAAACTAATTGTCGGTTAGCCAAGCAGAATGGTTTTCTGGATATTGATCTGATGTTGGTTTCGGCCTTCGGGGTTAATATTTGGGGAATTATTCTCTTGATTAATTTACGGTTAGTGACTGATGAATTGGAATGAGGCGTATGTTGTGTTTGTGTAACACTTATTTAAAATATACGCGAGTTATTCGGAAAGACCGGGTTTATCCCATTCTGAATAACTGATACGACGATAAGTCGAAGATGAAGACGATGGTTGAAGACCGTAGGTCTTCACGTCGTTTGGGTGATTACTGATGATCTTGATTGGGCTGTACACCCAAGAAGATGGAAACAGTTGGTGATCGTCCAGACGTACTTGGAGATCGATGGATGTGCGGGGTACTATGTAACGACCCGGAAAATCTGAACCAATTTAAATTTTTAAATTGGCTAAAATAATGGATTTTAAATATTTAAAATAAATATTTTAAATAATGGCAATGAAAACTGAGTTTGAATCGACATTTGAAAACGAATATAATTAATTATAATTATATATAGAATTGAAAATGGCGCGGTAGTTCGATAATTCGATTTCAAACTTCAATTGAATATACCGGGTGCAAAACAATCCGGATTTTAGTGAAACCAAAAATAATGGAATCTAATTGATAATATCTTTCCAACGAATCTGACAAATCGAAATTTGATAGCGGGAATCAAAAGATATGTCCAGTTGAAAATACTGAATAGTCGCTATGGAATTCAGGCCCTTAAAAATGGACATTTTGCAAATGACCTCGGATTTCGACGAAACCACTTTTGTTGGATCCGCAGGGTCAAGTTATTGCTAGGTTTCAAATTTCATAATTTTTCGAATCAATATGTGAGCGTGGAAAAAGAAAACGCATTTGACCGGTTTCAGTTGATTTTAATCGACTGGAAATTGGCCATTTTTCAAACGGTCTCAGAATTCAACGAAACTAGTTTTGTTAGGACCGTATCGTCAATACGAAGCTAGAAAATATTTTTCTGGAATTTTTCTAGTTAGTATGTGACCCCGGTAATTTGAAATGTACGTTTAAATTCAATATAGTGATTTAAAATGTAAATTCAATAGGAACTGATTGTAACGATCAAATCAGCTTACGATACATATCCCATTGTGTTCGGAATGGGGGTGAAACGCTATGGGCGACAGGCGGTGGGCCTCGTTTCGAGGTCGTATGTAAAAGTCAACCTTTTTGCAAAATTAAATAATTAAATAATAAAATAATAAAAATAAATTTTAATTCCCCCCTTTATCTTACTTTCTGCCCCCCCCCCCCCCGTTCATTATAATTTCAAACGAAAAGGAAAAAAAAAAACCCTAAAAACCTATCGACCCGCCGCTCAGCCACCAGAAGGCGCCATCGCCTCGTCGAAGAGACCCCCGCCTCCGCCTGTTCCCCCTCCATCGATCGAAGACCCGAGCCTCCAGAAGCCATCGCGAGCGATTCGAGAGCCCCCTCCCCAGTTCGAGACGCTGAAGCCGCCGCCACCCTGGAAGCGAGCTCCGCCTGCCGCCGACGTCTTCTTCCTCCCCCCCCCCCTTCGCAGATCACGGTGAGTACTTTAAGTTATTTTTATTTTTATTTTAATTCTGTAAAACTGATATTTTTATTTTAATTAGGTTTAAAACTGTTTTTCTTTTAAAAGCATTTTAAAACTGATATTTTTAAATGATTTAAAAACTGATTTTGAAAAGGTTTTAAAAACTGATTTTATTTTAAGATGTAAATAGAAAAAGATTTAGATTTTAAATAGAAAAAGATTTAGATTTTAAATAGAAAAGATTTAAACTTTAGAATAGGAAAAGATTTAAGCTTTAGAATAGAAAAAGATTTAAACTTTAAATAGAAAAAGATTAGAACTTTAGGAAAAAATAAAGATCATATTTTTTAAAATAGAAAAGAGCAGATTTTTAGAACGGAAAAGATCATATTTTTAAAATAGAAAAGACGGAATTTTTATTAAGTAAAAGAGGTAAGATATGATTTTTATATTTTTAAAGTAATAAAAATATAATTTTTACATCGTAGGAATATTAAAGATATAATCTTTATTTTTGAAAAGGCGAAATCTATATCTTTGAAATTCGATTTTTATATATTGAATAACATAGTAAAAATTCGATTTTTACATATATAGAGAATACGGGCAACGAAAGCGACAAGAAGGCGAGAAAGGCGAAGATTTCTATAAAAGAAGAGTCGTAGTAGTTGGATAGCTATTGGTGAGATTTCTGATTTAAAAATATTTATATATGTGTTGAGATAAAAGTGAATTGCTATATATAAATATATATATATATATATATACGCCCCTCGTCCACAAACCATGGACGATATTTATTGGTTGAAATTGTTGTGAAAATTGATTGATAGCGAATGATTGTTTGGGATTGTTTGTGATTGATATTGGTTGATTGTGGTTGAAAAATACCCGTTTGTGATTGAGAAATATTTGGTTGAAACCACATAGGATTAGTTTGTGGAAATGAAATAAATATATACATGCCGCCTGCGTGCGAACTAGATGCATGATCCCCATTGTCAAAAACCGCGAGGTTTTAAGGTAGAGCGAGGAGCCGTACTAGGGACGGTGCCGGTTTTAACTACCCTGCCGTTATGCTGCCGAAATTTTGAATAATATCCGTGTGTTTGAATTATTTTCATATGCTTAAACTATATTTATTCATTGAATAGAAAACCGTCATGTGTTGAATTGATATTCATTCGTTGATTAGAAATTCATGTGTTGAATGGTGTTCATATTTTGAAATAAATTGTTTGATAATAAAAATCACCTTTTATCTATATATAAAATCCTATTTTTGTAACCTATATGAACTATATAGAAAATAGTGTTTTGAAATGAATTGTTTTACAATAAAAATCACATTTTTATTGTATGCATAAATCGTCGAAATGTGAAGTGTTAAAAATAGCCACTTGTTCAAAATAAACATATATGAGTTGAAATATTCATTAATTAGCTAATGAAATGATTTGCACCTATTTATGTAACATTAGAATGAATGGTGATTTTAAACCAAATAGAAATCAAATATGAAGTTGAATAGAAAATGATAAATGATAAGAACTGTATATATATGTACATGCATATTTATTGAACAGGTTATAGCAAAGGGGCTAGAGAAGAGGAATAAAATTTTGTGCCCGACAAATAGGTACACATTTACTGTTTTGTTTGGGTGATGATTTTATGAGCCTGTTGGCTAGCCGCTTGGCTTTTTCTTTTTCTTTTTGAGATTAGAAGGACCGGGAACGCTATTTGCGATTTCCCGATGCTCCCGGTGCAGGGGAGGTTATGGCGAAATTTTCCAAAATTTTAAGGTGTTAGAAAAATATTTGAAGTGAAAACGATATGGAAATCATTGAATGAACTATATTTATATAAATATATAAATATAAATAAAATTAAAACGAAACGAGGCCGTGCAGTTCGTATTTTGAAACCGTGATTTCAAACGACTAGTACGGGAAATCCGACCATTGGATTTTCCCGAAACCTCAACCGTCGGGTTCGCCTTGGAAATATCTTCCCAACGGCACCAACTTTGTAGAAATCCAACGGTTGGATTGTCTGGAATGTTTAATTCAAATCTGAAGAAAAACAGCGCCAGAAACGATTATATTTATTTATATATATAAATATAATTATATTTAATCGAATAACGACGCTGCAGTTCGTATTTTGAAATCGAAACTTCAAACGATTGTACCGGGAGATCCGACCGTCGGATTTTCCCGAAACTGGAACCGTTGGATTCGTTTTGAAAAGACCTTTCTAATGATGTAAATTTTGTGAAGATCCAACGGTTAGATTTTCAGATATGTGTAAATCAAATCTGAAGAAAAACAGCGCCACGACTGCGTTATGGCCCGAAGCGTCGTTTTGGATAAATTAGCTATTTTAAATTAAATAAAAATAGCGATAAATAGTTATAAAATATCACAAGCGATATGGAATGGAAATAAACTGAATTTGCTCGATTTATGTTGTACTTGATGGTTGAAGGTGTTTGGTGTGAAAATTACATTAAAGAACAATATTGGTGTTGTCGAATAATTTAACCATTGAAATAAATTGATTTGAAATTCTAAATATACGTGAATTATTTGAAAAGGCCGAGTTAATTCTCATTTCGAATAATTGACCGACGATTGAAAGTCGAAGATGAAGACGATGGTCGAAGACCGGAGATCTTCACCTCGTTTGGATGGTAACTGAGGTCCTGATTGGGAGGCATCCCGAAATATGGATAATGAGTGGTGATCGTTCAGACATACGTGGTGATCGAAGGGTTTGCGAGGTATTTAGTGCCTCCGGTTTCGTTCAGACCCAGAATGGACTTGTAAATGGACTGTGTGTCTGACATTGGAGTTTATTCTGTGTTGATTGATTTCTGTTAAATATACATCTGTTTGGCGGCGGAGAATTTATTCTTTTGCTTAACGCCCTTCTCTGAGACGCACGAGCTCAGAGGTTGTATATCGATGGACATCAGTCGCATGGCATGAATTGCCTGTGCGGCATGCTAAGATGCAGTGATCAGGGCTTCTGTTGAAAAGCAAAGTCTTGTGGAGATGATCAAAGCACCGCCTGTGTGGCGAAGCTTTGTGTATAACGTGAATTCGCGAGCCTCACACCCCGGTATGAACCTAAAACGGGAGAAGGACCTCAGGGAGGGCATGCGTTTCTTTCTAGCTAGGGTGGTGTCAGTGACCTACCAGCCCTGACATTTATATACTTTTCACCTATGTGGTTGTTGCTGTTGCGAGGCGCCTCGGTTTGATCGGACGATCCGGGTCTGATGGAGTCATTCGTTGGCTCGTTTACGCCCCAAAGGGCGGGGAAACGTATTGTTCAGGCATAATAATCCACATCGGTGGACCGGCCTTGACGATCTAAAGGCTTGCCTGCGCGCTTGCCTGTGGCTCGGGCTAGAGAGTCACGAATTCGGTAAGGACTATCTTTTGCCTTGGTTCATGACGGAAATCCAATTTCCAAATACGACATCGTGCGGTTTTGATTGTATACCTATATATGGCGACATAGTGGTATGGGGCATTAATGCCGTCTATGATTGATAGTTATGATTTGAAATTGTTTTCAAAACATATAAACACTAGCAATAATATCAAATGCCTTTGTTTTATTCGTATCAAGCATATCTTGGCCGTTATAAGGTAAAAACTCTATCCTCCGGTTTGCGTTGCATTGTGTGATGGGAACCGAGTCTTATAACGGCTTCATTTTTATAAAAAGCATAGCGATGTTTAAAAGAAAGATTTGTTTTAAAAGCACTGGCAATCCAATGGAGTAAACCCGTTCCACGAAAGTGGCGTTGTCCTGTGATTAGCCAATTATATATGTGTTGAGTGGATTTCTCATACCAGTCCCATGACTGACTCGTAGTTTGTTTCACTTTCAAACTCGGGTGCCCCTTTTTCTACACGGGCAGCCTTGTATTCAGGTTTAGCTGGTTCTTTCTGGATAGTTGGAGCTGAAGATGGATTCTATCATTTATTTCTTTTTATGCTGTTCAGCTCCTATTGTACATATTTTGTTTATTTCCGCTGTAGACATTTATGTATAGCTGAACTGTATTTGTACTAAGTAAGATCCTGTATACTGTGTAACTCTGATGATACTTTTATCCAGTATATTTTATTGTTCATTATCTGGTGTATTTATTTAATTCTGTTCTGCTATTATCTGTTTCTGTGTTATATTCCAAAGATAACCTTGTTTCCGTGAGAACGGGAAATCGGGTCGTCTCATCGTGGTATCAGAGCTTTGGTTAAGCTTAGTTCTGGAATATAACATTTGAACGAACTCGTCAGAAATAGAACCAGTAGTGTTCTAGGACGGGTAACTCTATACAGACAGGATCACCAATATCCTGGTATGAGTAAAGCAGAATGAAATTACACCTTGATAGACACATTTACATTGAAGTATGTGTTTCCATATTTTAAAATACCTTTTCTGTGACCTGACACTTGATCTGCCATATGCAGAAGTACTAGAAAAATGAGTGTCAGAAGCAGAAGGAATACAGAACCCGATCTAGAGGCTCTATTAAAGAAATATCGAAATCTGAATGGAGCACAGTTCTCGGGCAATGAATCAATAATTCAAACTCAAGCTTGGATGAGTTCTGTCGAAAGAATCTTTGAGCATATCCAGCTGAGGGGTGACCAGAAACGGTTAGTAGCATCTTGGGCGCTCAAAGAAGAAGCTTTAATCTGGTGGGAATCAATCATCAAAGATAATCCAGAAGGTGATATCACCTGGGACAGATTCAAAGTGATTTTCTTAGAAAGATTTACTCCTCCTGAAGCAACCGAGAGATTATGTGATGAATTTTCTTATCTAATACAAGGTGATATGACCATCCCAGAATATCATAAGAAATTCAATGAACTTGCTCACTTTGCTCCTCATCTGATTCAAGACCCTAAGAGGAAAAATATGAGATTTATTCATGGCCTTCAAAGGAAATACCAGAATAAAGTATTGGGGCATGTGAAGCTTCCTTTTTCGAAAATGATATATATGGCCTATCAGTATGAAGATCTCCATAAGAAAGGAATGTTATGCGACGAAGAAGTAGTCAGTTCTAGTGACATAGCAGAGTCGGAAACTGATATTCCCGAGGCAAGTTCAATGTCTGAAGTCGGTAAGGAGCCCGAAGTAAATCGAAAAAGGGTCAGATCCGAAAAAGAACCCGTAACGACCGCTATATGCTCTAACTGCAATAAGCAAGGACATCTCTCGATAAGTTGCCGATCTCTAAAGAAACCAAAAAGAGATGAGTCTAAATCCAAGAATAAGTTTCAAGCGACCCGGGAGTGTAATCTTTGTCATAAGACGGGTCATATAAAGAGAGACTGCTGGATGTTGAAAAAGACCAAAACAGTTCAGGTAAATGAAGTAGCAGAAACGTCTGAGCCCTCAGCTAATCAAGAAAGGGCCGATGTTTTAGAAGGAATGCTTACTGTCAAAAACATTCCAGTCAAAGTACTGTTTGACACTGGCGCGTCACGAAGTTTCATTGCCAAAGATGCAGCTAAGAAACTGGATTTGAATTTGAAAAAGCTTAAGGAACCAATGACTGTCCAGAATCCAGTTGGGGGTTCCATCGATCTCAGTTGGATTTGTAGAGTGTCGGTTTCTTTTTCTCGTTATCGGTTTTCTACCATTGCAGCCGTCATGAATTTTAAAGAGTTCGATCTTATCTTGGGGTTAGACTGGTTGACCAAATATGAAGCTGAAGTCAAATGCGCCGACAGAGTCGTAAAGGGGAAGATTAAATCAGGCGATTATATAACCATTCCCTGTGAAGGTCAGAATGCTAATAGAAAAGACTTCTGGGCAGCTTTGAATGTTTCTCCAGCCCAAATAGAAAATGTTCCTGAAGTCACAGAGAATATTCCTGACCTCATCAAAGATATTCCTGTCGTCAAGAACTATGCGGATGTGTTCGAAGAAGTTGTTCGCTTACCTCCGCAGAGAGAAATAGATTTCAAAATTGCTTTAATTCCAAATGCAAGACCGGTAGTTCACGCTATTCGAAGAATGTCCTTGAAAGAGAAGGAGGAATTAGACAATCAAACACGACAGCTAGTATGGAAAGGTCTGATCAGGCCTAGTTTCTCTGATTGGGGTGCAGCCGTGGTATTTGTCCCAAAATCTGACGGTACTCTACGGCTATGCGTGGATTATCGTGATCTGAACAAACAGACAATAAAGAATAAGTATCCATTGCCGCGGATTGATGATTTGTTGGATCGATTAAATGGAGCACAAGTATTTTCACGAATGGACCTAGCTACAGGTTTCCATCAACTTCGAATTGCCGAAGAGTGTGTTCCAATGACAGCGTTCAGAGGCCCCGACCTATTCTACGAGTGGTTAGTAATGCCGTTCGGCTTATGTAACGCTCCAGCTTATTTCGTCGATCTGATGAACAGAGTATTCAGAGGAGTATTGAATAAATTTGTTCTGGTTTTCATTGACGATATTCTAATCTTCTCTAAATCGAAGGCCGAACATGAAAAGCATCTGGAACAGGTTTTGGAAATTCTCAGACGGAATGTATTAAAAGCCAAATTTTCCAAATGTATATTCTGGCAGGATGAAGTAAAATTTCTAGGCCATGTTGTATCGAAAGAAGGAATTGCTATGGATCCAAGCAAAATCACAGCTATTCAGAATTGGAAATAGCCCAGTACTCCCACTGAAGTCCGCAGTTTTCTCGGATTGGCTAGCTATTACCGAAAGTTCGTTAAAGACTTTTCGAAGATATCTGGTCACTTAACGAAGCTTACAAAGAAGCATTCTAAATTCAAATGGACTCAAGAGAGAGAGGAGGCTTTCGAAGAGCTGAAGTTGAGATTAACGACATCTCCAGTGTTAACCATCATCGATGGCAACCAAGATTTAAAAGTCTGGACTGATGCTTCTAGAGAAGGCCTTGGTGCAGTGTTGATGCAAAGGGGCCAAGTGATTGCCTATGCTAGCCGTCAACTGAAACCGCACGAGAAAAACTATGTAACTCATGATCTTGAGTTATTGGCTATCATATTCTCTTTGAAATTCTAGAGACACTATCTTCTGGGCGAGAGATTTGAACTGTTTACAGATCACCAGTCGTTAAAGTATCTGTTCACTCAGAAGGACTTAAATTTGAAGCAGCAACGTTGGCTAGAGTTTCTTGCAGCATATGACTTCGAAATTATATATACTTCAGGGAAAGCCAATGTCGTGGCCGATGCGCTGAGTCGAAAGAATGTAATGATCGCCAGCTTTATTATCACGACTTCCTTGATTGACAAAATATCTATTCTTCAGAAGGAGGATAACTTTATTAAGGATATGATTAAAAGGATTCGGAAAGGCGAACCCTCATGTTTTCAAATAGATAACGACGAGACCCTGAGATTGAAAGGAAGGATTTGTGTTCCTGACATCCCCGAACTCAAAAGGGAAGTGTTAGACGAGTGTCACAAGTCCAAGCTGAGTATACATCCTGGCATGGCCAAAATGTATAACGATCTCAAAAGAACATTGTGGTGGAAGGCTATGAAGAGAGACGTTTCAATATATGTTAGTCGATGCCCTACTTGCCAACTAGTCAAAAGCGACCAGCAGAAATTGGCTGGATTATTACAACCACTGGAAGTTCCGGGTTGGAAGTGGGAACATATTTCAATGGACTTCATCGATGGTCTGCCCAGGACCAGAAAAGGAAATGACAGTATTTGGGTGATCGTAGATCGCTTCACGAAGACCGCCCATTTCATACCTGTCAGATCAAACAGAACTGCTCAGAGTCTGGCGCAGATTTACTTCAGGGAAATAGTTAGACTGCATGGAGTGCCGCTCAGTATAGTAAGTGATAGAGATACAATATTCACTAGCAAATTCTGGGAAGCATTTCAAGTCGAGCTGGGAACGAAGTTAAACCTAAGCACAACTTATCATCCTCAGACAGACGGTCAGACTGAGAGGGTGAATCGCATTTTAGAAGATCTATTGCGGGCTTGTGTTATAGATTTCGGTGGATCATGGGAAGACAATCTGCATTTGGCTGAATTCTCTTATAACAACAGCTACCAGGCGAGTCTGACAATGTCGCCATTCGAAGCATTATACGGTAGACCGTGCCGATCTCCTGCTTGTTGGGTCGAGCCTGGAAATAGACTTGTGTTAGGGCCTGATATGATTCGAGAAGCTGCCGACAAAGTCGATTTTATTAAGAAGCGATTACTCGCCGCTCAAAGCCGACAAAAGAGCTATGCCGATAGAAGAAGAAGAGATATATCCTTTGAAGTTGGCGACTATGTATATTTGAAAGTATCACCGATGAGAGGAGTTATCCGGTTCGGTAAAACTGGAAAGTTAGCGCCCAAATTTATTGGTCCGTTTCCTATTCTGGAACGGATTGGAACTCTCGCTTATAAAGTCAAATTGCCTGATTGGTTGCCTGGAGTGCATGATGTATTTCATATATCTCAACTTCGAAAGCACGTTCATGATCTAGACTTGATCGTGGAAGAAGCGGCTCAGCAGGATATTGAAATAACCCCAGAATTAGCTGTGAGGCGAGAGCCGCTAAAGATTATCGGCAAAGAAACCAAAGAACTGAGGAACAAGAAGGTTCGCTTGGTCAAAGTGCAATGGAGTGGAGATCCGCGAGATTGTACTTGGGAAACTGAGGAGAGCATACAGAAAGCTTATCCTAGATGCCGAGTAGATATCTCTGATTGACTCCGGTGCAAGGTACATTTGCCCTACTTTGCATTACCATTCAATTCTCTACTCTATTGTTATTTTCTTTTCATAGATGTGCACTTTTAAATTCTATAGGCTGAATGATTTTGAAAAGGGGTTTTGATTAGAATATTTTAGAAAGGTTAAAAACAAATTGGTTGTTGTATTGTATGATTGTAGATTTATCAAACCACTTTCGACTTTATTCCTTTTCGGGGACGAAAAGTTTTAAGTGGGGGAGTTTGTAACGACCCGGAAAATCTGAACCAATTTAAATTTTTAAATTGGCTAAAATAATGGATTTTAAATATTTAAAATAAATATTTTAAATAATGGCAATGAAAACTGAGTTTGAATCGACATTTGAAAACGAATATAATTAATTATAATTATATATAGAATTGAAAATGGCGCGGTAGTTCGATAATTCGATTTCAAACTTCAATTGAATATACCGGGTGCAAAACAATCCGGATTTTAGTGAAACCAAAAATAATGGAATCTAATTGATAATATCTTTCCAACGAATCTGACAAATCGAAATTTGATAGCGGGAATCAAAAGATATGTCCAGTTGAAAATACTGAATAGTCGCTATGGAATTCAGGCCCTTAAAAATGGACATTTTGCAAATGACCTCGGATTTCGACGAAACCACTTTTGTTGGATCCGCAGGGTCAAGTTATTGCTAGGTTTCAAATTTCATAATTTTTCGAATCAATATGTGAGCGTGGCAAAAGAAAACGCATTTGACCGGTTTCAGTTGATTTTAATCGACTGGAAATTGGCCAATTTTCAAACGGTCTCAGAATTCAACGAAACTAGTTTTGTTAGGACCGTATCGTCA
Source organism: Allium sativum (assembly GCA_030737875.1). Classification (NCBI taxonomy): domain Eukaryota; kingdom Viridiplantae; phylum Streptophyta; class Magnoliopsida; order Asparagales; family Amaryllidaceae; genus Allium; species Allium sativum. Next base: position 120,538,656 of record CM060911.1, on the reverse strand, counting down.
ATACGAAGCTAGAAAATATTTTTCTGGAATTTTTCTAGTTAGTATGTGACCCCGGTAATTTGAAATGTACGTTTAAATTCAATATAGTGATTTAAAATGTAAATTCAATAGGAACTGATTGTAACGATCAAATCAGCTTACGATACATATCCCATTGTGTTTGGAATGGGGGTGAAACGCTATGGGCGACAGGCGGTGGGCCTCGTTTCGAGGTCGTATGTAAAAGTCAACCTTTTTGCAAAATTAAATAATTAAATAATAAAATAATAAAAATAAATTTTAATTCCCCCCTTTATCTTCCTTTCTGCGCCCCCCCCCCCCCCGTTCATTTTAATTTCAAACGAAAAGGAAAAAAAAAACCTAAAAACCTATCGACCCGCCGCTCAGCCAACAGAAGGCGCCATCGCCTCGTCGAAGAGACCGCCGCCTCCGCCTGTTCCCCCTCCATCGATCGAAGACCCGAGCCTCCAGAAGCCATCGCGAGCGATTCGAGAGCCCCCCCAGTTCGAGACGCTGAAGCCGCCGCCACCCTGGAAGCGAGCTCCGCCTGCCGCCGACGTCTTCTTCCTCCCCCCCCCCCTTCGCAGATCACGGTGAGTAATTTAAGTTATTTTTATTTTTATTTTAATTCTGTAAAACTGATATTTTTATTTTAATTAGGTTTAAAACTGTTTTTCTTTTAAAAGCATTTTAAAACAGATATTTTTAAATGGTTTAAAAACAGATTTTGAAAAGGTTTTAAAAACTGATTTTATTTTAAGATGTAAATAGAAAAAGATTTAGATTTTAAATAGAAAAAGATTTAGATTTTAAATAGAAAAGATTTAAACTTTAGAATAGGAAAAGATTTAAGCTTTAGAATAGAAAAAGATTTAAACTTTAAATAGAAAAAGATTAGAACTTTAGGAAAAAATAAAGATCATATTTTTTAAAATAGAAAAGAGCAGATTTTTAGAATGGAAAAGATCATATTTTTAAAATAGAAAAGACGGAATTTTTATTAAGTAAAAGAGGTAAGATATGATTTTTATATTTTTAAAGTAATAAAAATATAATTTTTACATCGTAGGAATATTAAAGATATAATCTTTATTTTTGAAAAGGCGAAATCTATATCTTTGAAATTCGATTTTTATATATTGAATAACATAGTAAAAATTCGATTTTTACATATGTAGAGAATACGGGAAACGAAAGCGACAAGAAGGCGAGAAAGGCGAAGATTTCTATAAAAGAAGAGTCGTAGTAGTTGGATAGCTATTGGTGAGATTTCTGATTTAAAAATATTTATATATGTGTTGAGATAAAAGTGAATTGCTATAAATATATATATATATACGCCCCTCGTCCACAAACCATGGACGATATTTATTGGTTGAAATTGTTGTGAAAATTGATTGATAGCGAATGATTGTTTGGGATTGTTTGTGATTGATATTGGTTGATTGTGGTTGAAAAATACCCGTTTGTGATTGAGAAATATTTGGTTGAAACCACATAGGATTAGTTTGTGGAAATGAAATAAATATATACATGCCGCCTGCGTGCGAACTAGATGCATGATCCCCATTGTCAAAAACCGCGAGGTTTTAAGGTAGAGCGAGGAGCCGTACTAGGGACGGTGCCGGTTTTAACTACCCTGCCGTTATGCTGCCGAAATTTTGAATAATATCCGTGTGTTTGAATTATTTTCATATGCTTAAACTATATTTATTCATTGAATAGAAAACTGTCATGTGTTGAATTGATATTCATTCGTTGATTAGAAATTCATGTGTTGAATGGTGTTCATATTTTGAAATAAATTGTTTGATAATAAAAATCACCTTTTATCTATATATAAAATCCTATTTTTGTAACCTATATGAACTATATAGAAAATAGTGTTTTGAAATGAATTGTTTTACAATAAAAATCACATTTTTATTGTATGCATAAATCATCGAAATGTGAAGTGTTAAAAATAGCCACTTGTTCAAAATAAACATATATGAGTTGAAATATTCTTAATTAGCTAATGAAATGATTTGCACCTATTTATGTAACATTAGAATGAATGGTGATTTTAAACCAAATAGAAATCAAATATGATGTTGAATAGAAAATGATAAATGATAAGAACTGTATATATATGTACATGCATATTTATTGAACAGGTTATAGCAAAGGGGCTAGAGAAGAGGAATAAAATTTTGTGCCCGACAAATAGGTACACATTTACTGTTTTGTTTGGGTGATGATTTTATGAGCCTGTTGGCTAGCCGCTTGGCTTTTTCTTTTTCTTTTTGAGATTAGAAGGACCGGGAACGCTATTTGCGATTTCCCGATGCTCCCGGTGCAGGGGAGGTTATGGAGAAATTTTCCAAAATTTTAAGGTGTTAGAAAAATATTTGAAGTGAAAACGATATGGAAATCATTGAATGAACTATATTTATATAAATATATAAATATAAATAAAATTAAAACGAAACGAGGCCGTGCAGTTCGTATTTTGAAACCGTGATTTCAAACGACTAGTACGGGAAATCCGACCATTGGATTTTCCCGAAACCTCAACCGTCGGGTTCGCCTTGGAAATATCTTCCCAACGGCACCAACTTTGTAGAAATCCAATGGTAGGATTGTCTGGAATGTTTAATTCAAATCTGAAGAAAAACAGCGCCAGAAACGATTATATTTATTTATATATATAAATATAATTATATTTAATCGAATAACGACGCTGCAGTTCGTATTTTGAAATCGAAACTTCAAACGATTGTACCAGGAGATCCGACCGTCGGATTTTCCCGAAACTGGAACCGTTGGATTCGTTTTGAAAAGACCTTTCTAATGATGTAAATTTTGTGAAGATCCAACGGTTAGATTTTCAGATATATGTAAATCAAATCTGAAGAAAAACAGCGCCACGGCCGCGTTATGGCCCGAAGCGTCGTCTTGGATAAATTAGCTATTTTAAATTAAATAAAAATAGCGATAAATAGTTATAAAATATCACAAGCGATATGGAATGAAAATAAACTGAATTTGCTCGATTTATGTTGTATTTGATGGTTGAAGGTGTTTGGTGTGAAAATTACATTAAAGAACAATATTGGTGTTGTCGAATAATTTAACCATTGAAATAAATTGATTTGAAATTCTAAATATACGTGAATTATTTGAAAAGGCCGAGTTAATTCTCATTTCGAATAATTGACCGACGATTGAAAGTCGAAGATGAAGACGATGGTCGAAGACCGGAGATCTTCACCTCGTTTGGATGGTAACTGAGGTCCTGATTGGGAGGCATCCCGAAATATGGATAACGAGTGGTGATCGTCCAGACGTACGTGGTGATCGAAGGGTTTGCGAGGTATTTAGTGCCTCCGGTTTCGTTCAGACCCAGAACGGACTTGTAAATGGACTGTGTGTCTGACATTGGAGTTTATTCTGTGTTGATTGATTTCTGTTAAATATACATCTGTTTGGCGGCGGAGAATTTATTCTTTTGCTTAACGCCCTTCTCTGAGACGCACGAGCTCAGAGGTTGTATATCGATGGACATCAGTCGCATGGCATGAATTGCCTGTGTGGCATGCTAAGATGCAGTGATCAGGGCTTCTGTTGAAAAGCAAAGTCTTGTGGAGATGATCAAAGCACCGCCTGTGTGGCGTAGCTTTGTGTATAACGTGAATTCGCGAGCCTCACACCCCGGTATGAACCTAAAACGGGAGAAGGACCTCAGGGAGGGCATGCGTTTCTTTCTAGCTAGGGTGGTGTCAGTGACCTACCAGCCCTGACATTTATATACTTTTCACCTATGTGGTTGTTGCTGTTGCGAGGCGCCTCGGTTTGATCGGACGATCCGGGTCCGATGGAGTCATTCGTTGGCTCGTTTACGCCCCAAAGGGCGGGGAAACGTATTGTTCAGGCATAATAATCCACATCGGTGGACCGGCCCTGACGATCTAAAGGCTTGCCTGCGCGCTTGCCTGTGGCTCGGGCTAGAGAGTCACGAATTCGGTAAGGACTATCTTTTGCCTTGGTTCATGATGGAAATCCAATTTCCAAATACGACATCGTGCGGTTTTGATTGTATACCTATATATGGCGACATAGTGGTATGGGGCATTAATGCCGTCTATGATTGATAGTTATGATTTGAAATTGTTTTCAAAACATATAAACACTAGCAATAATATCAAATGCCTTTGTTTTATTCGTATCAAGCATATCTTGGCCGTTATAAGGTAAAAACTCTATCCTCCGGTTTGCATTGCATTGTGTGATGGGAAATGAGTCTTATAACGGCTTCATTTTTATAAAAAGCATAGCGATGTTTAAAAGAAAGATTTGTTTTAAAAGCACTGGCAATCCAATGGAGTAAACCCGTACCACGAAAGTGGCGTGGTCCTGTGATTAGCCAGTTATATATGTGTTGAGTGGATTTCTCATACCAGTCCCATGACTGACTCGTAGTTTGTTTCACTTTCAAACTCGGGTGCCCCTTTTTCTACACGGGCAGCCTTGTATTCAGGTTTAGCTGGTTCTTTCTGGATAGCTGGAGCTGAAGATGGATTCTATCATTTATTTCTTTTTATGCTGTTCAGCTCCTATTGTACATATTTTGTTTATTTCCGCTGTAGACATTTATGTATAGCTGAACTGTATTTGTACTAAGTAAGATCCTGTATACTGTGTAACTCTGATGATAATTTTATCCAGTATATTTTATTGTTCATTATCTGGTGTATTTATTTAATTTTGTTCTGCTATTATCTGTTTCTGTGTTATATTCCAAAGATAACCTTGTTTCTGTGAGAACGGGAAATCGGGTCGTCTCATCACTAGGTGCCTCCGGTTTCGTTCAGACCCAGAACGGACTTGTAAATGGACGGTGTGTCCGACATTGGATTTTAGTCTGTGTGATTGATCTCTATTAAATATATATCTGTTTGGCGGCGGAGAATTTATTCTCTTGCTTAATGCCCTTCTCTGAGACGTACGAGCTTAGGGGTTATATATTGATGGATATCAATCGCATGGAGTGAATTGCCTGTGTGACATGCCTAAGTGGCAATTGATCAAGGCTTCTGTTGAAAAGCAAAGTCTTGTGGTGATGATCAAAGCACGGCCTTTGTGGCGTAGCTTTGTGTAACGTTTACTTCGCGAGTTTCGCACCCCGGTTGTGAACCAGAAACGGGAGGAAGGACCTCAGGGAGGACATGCGTTTCTTTCTAGCTAGGGTGGTGTCAGTGACATTCCAGCACTGACATTTATATACTTTTCACTGTGTGGTTGTTGCTATTGCGAGGCGCCTCGGTTTGATCGGACGATCTGGGTCCGATGGAGTCATTCGTTGGCTCATTTACGCCCCAAAGGGCGGGGAAACGTAGTGTTCAGGCATTTTAATCCACATCGGTGGACCGGCCCTGACGATCCAAGGGTCACTTGAGCTCTGATCCTGAGACATGGTAGGCTAGATTGTCTCGAATTGGTTGAGGACTATCTTTTGCCTCGGTTCATAGATGGAAACCCAATTTCCAAATACGTGACTTTGCGGTTTTATTTGTAAACCTATATATGGCGACATAGTGGCATGGGACGCTCATGTCGCCTATGATTGATACTTATGATTTGAAGATTGTTTTATACACTATACACTGATAATAGTATCAAATGATTTGTTTAAACGTATCAAGCATTCTTGGCTATTATAAGGTAAAATCCCTATCCACCGGCTTGCGTTGCATTGTGTGATAGGACCTGGGTCTTATAACAGCTTCATTTTTCTTTATTTAGCATTGCGCTGTTGTTTTATGCACTAGTATTCTTGGGAGGAAACCCGTTCCGTGTTATACGGCGTGGTCCCTTGATTTACCTAACTTTAAAAATAAAGATAAATAACTGTTTTAGTTCTCACACCAGTCACATGACTGACCTAGAGTTTATTGTTTTAACCTAAACTCTGGGTGCCCCTATTTTGACACGGGCAGCTAGTAGATTTGGTTTTGCAGATTTATATTCATAGGATCCTGGTTTACAGCTGGAACGATATCCGGAAAGCTTTGTATCCGTATATCTCTTCTAGTTGTGTATTGTATTATTTTCCGCTGCGATGTATTTAAATGTAATTTGAATCTCTGATATTTCTGTGTAATATTTATTCATTTATACTCTGTATATTCTTGTAATCTGATGCATTGTTGTAATATACAATGAAATGTTCTTTTGTATGCGTTCTGTTTTGTCGTGTTCTCACAACAATCCGCGCTTTCCCTTCTCTTCGGGGACCGGGGGAGTTCGGGTCGTTTCACATATCTCTTCATAAACTCTTCTTTTCTTGATTGATGAATAATAATCTTGGTGTCTTTCGGTCAATGGTCGTCAGACATAACTCTTTCCCTGCAAAACAACATACATTTTCAAAGAATCAAGTGACTTTTCAAAATAACAAATTGTATTTTGAAATAATATCATCATGATGATTCTGTGACATATCCATTTAAACTTTTCAAGAAATCATATCATGATAACTTTATATTTCAATAAAATTGAATGTAGACTCATCTAATACTGATGCAAGACATGAATTTAAAGTAGTGTTCAAAATTTGCCATTTAAAATTTTCAAAAATCAGATTATGAACTTTTTGAAAAACCTTGCTCTGATACAACTTGTTAAGGAATGCTGAAAGGATTGTTAAGGCAAAACAAACACTAGAGGGGAGGTGAATAGTGTTTTTAAGAAATTAAACTAAATCTATAACTTACGTGAAATTGCTAGATGAATCAAACACCATAGAAACAATCACAGACACAGAATCAAACACAGATGCAAACTAAACAAAAATAAAAATGCAGAAAAGGAAGACACTAGATTTTATACTGGTTCGGATTTCTCTTGCGTCCAGTCCCATGCAATGCTGGATTGCGCAAATGTTTATTACTATATCAAAATCCAATTACAACCCTCCTCGATTTCACAGCTACAAGGGATACCACCGATTCCATCCTTGATTTTACGGCTACAAGGGATACCACCGATTCCGTCCTTGATTTTACGGCTACAGGGGATACCATAGATTCCTTTATTCAACCCAAACAAATTACAAACAACACTATAACTCTTCAATGGCACTTGATTCAGAGAGTAGAAAGTAGAGAGTGTAGAGAGAAGAAGTTTGATCAAAACGGAATTGAATTCGGCAGAGTACAAGTGTAGAAATCATAAAAATGATTAAGAAAAATGGTGTAGAGAAAGAGGATGAAGTTATAGAAAAACAGATGATTAAAAATTCGAATTCATGCCCATTTTATAGTGTGTGAAAGGTAGCAACGTTTCTGGAGTGTTACAAATGGTGAAAAGACACTTCCTTTCAAATTTAAATTTCTGACAGTTATATGTCGACATACCCTTTTTTCTACGTCGACATACTTATCATTTTTTTAAGTATTTAAATCAATATTTAAATTTTGGAAATTCCTGAAACAAAACTAGTTGCTAAAACATAATTTTTCAAGTATAAAAACATAAGAAAATATTAATAAAAATATGATTAAAAACTTAATATATATGTGATATAAAAACTATGTATAATATAATTATAAACATATACATATAGGAATTTATAAAGAAATATTTATAAACTATATATAAACAAAAGGTTATATGAAAACTTAGAGTTTAAATAATCAAATATAAACTTAGTAAAACATACTTAATAAAACTATAAAAATAAGAATACTTATAAATTAGGAAATATATTTGAAATCATGAGTTTGAAATTCTTGGAAGATTAAAAATTATTTTTGAGAGAAGTTTGAAATCAATTTGAAAATAGTTTTGAATTTGAAAACAAATAATTTGAAAAACAGAATTTGAACCTGGAGTGTTATTCAGAGTCTTACATAAACTAGACTCCATTACTATATTTATCTTGAACTCTTAAAATCTTTATTACTCATGAGTCTTTAATCTACTCGAATTCTTAATCTCTAAAAGCACTTAAACTGTATAGTCTTCAGTATTAATTCTTGTGTACAAATCCTGCATATGTATGTATATATATATATATACATATATATATATACATATATATATATATATAGATATTCTAGTTAAAGGTGTCAGTATATATTTTATAATCAATTAATATTGAAATATGGTTGTTGCCATCAAAACTCCATTCTCCAACACTTCTCAGGTAAATCAAGTCAATGCGCGAGCTTTCCAGTTCGCTCTAATATCGGAAACGGTCCAACGAATATTGGAGTTGACTTTACTTTACTTCGGGACCGAACAACATTCTTTAACGGCGAAATCTTCATGAAAACAATATCATCAACGTCGAACTCCAAATCTTTTCGACACTTATCAGCATAACTCTTCTGATGATCTTGGGCTGCCTTCATTCGTTGTCGAACGCTCTCCATTCAATCTGATGTTTCTCTTATCATCTCAGGCCCAAGTATCAACTTATCTCCAGTCTCTAACCAACACGCCAAAGAATTACACGGTCTTCCATACAATGCCTCGTATAGTGCCATCCATATGCTTGACTGGTAGTTATTGTTGTATGCAAACTCAACTAAATGTAGACGGTCTTCCCACGACCACCTGAAGTCCAATACAAAAGCTCTGAGGAAATCTTCTAATACTACATTAACTTTCTCGGTCTGACCATCAGTCTGAGGATGATAGGTTGTACTCAAACATATCTCGGTTTGCAAAGTCTCTTACAAACTATTCCAAAATACACTCGTGAATAATGGATCTCGATAACTCACTACACTCTTCGGGATACCATGGAAGTGAACTATCCATTTAATATATAGCTCAGCCAACTTTGACGCTGTCCTAGTCAATCTGACAGAAATAAACATTGCGCTTTTGGTCAAGCGATCCACTATGACCTAAATTCCTTCATTTCCCCTTCTGGTTCTAGGTAGTCTACCAATAAAATCCATCAATATGCGCTCCCACTTCCATGTAGGAACTACTAGCGGCTAAAGAAATCCACTCGGCTTCTTTTGTTCAGCTTTCACCAATAGCCAGTTCATGCATTTGGGAATAAAATTTCCAACAACCCGCTTCATTCCTTCCCAGTAGTAAGCTCGCTTCATGACACGATACATCTTATTGCCACCAGGATGAATCGTCAACCTTGAGTGATGACATTCCCTCAGAACCTTGTCTCTCAATCCATCAATATCAGGAAAAACCAGTCGCCCTTTCTTCTAAAGCCAACCATCTCGATTGATCTCGAATTCTATTTCCTTTTCCGGTTCCACTTTCGCTTCTAGCTTCTGGATAATCTCGACAAGTTTACATCACGTTTTTGAGTTTTGCCAATCCTTTCGATAAGTGTAGGTCTTATTGATAAGCTTGCCAACATTTCAGGCTCTCACTCGCACTGAGGTCTGAAATCAAATCCTCCTAAGTACTCGACGTTCCATTCCAAAAACATCACTCCCAATGTAACGACCCGGAAAATCTGAACCAATTTAAAAAAATTTAATTGGCAAAAATAGTGGATTTTAAATATTTAAAATAAATATTTTAAATAATAAAGATGAAAACTGAGTTTGAATCGACAATTGAAAAGGAATATAATTAATTCTAATTATAAACAAGGCCTGAAATGGCGTGGTAGTTTCAAAATTGGAATTCAAAATTGACTGACTGTACCGGGTGCAAAACAAAACGGATTTGAGTGAAACCAAAAATATATTAATCTGTTAGTGAATACCTTTCTAACTAATCTGAAAAATCAAAGTTTCATAGCGGAAAGAAAAAGTTATGGCCAAATTAATTTTCAGAAAGGTCGCTATGGAATTTATATAGCCCGTGAAATTGGCCATTTTGCAAACGACCTCAGAATTCGTCGAAACCACTTTTGTTGGATCCGGGATGTGATGTTATTGCTAGATTTCAAATTTCATAATTTTTGAAGCTAGTATCTGAACGTGGCAAAAGAAAACGTGTTTTGGTCAATTATAGTTAAATTGGATCGACCAGAAATGGGCCATTTTTCAAACGGTCTTAGAATTCGACGAAACTAGTTTTGTTGGGACCGTATCATCAAAACATAGCTAGATTTATTTTTCGGGAATTTTTAGAATCAGTTTGTGGCCCTGGCAAATTGAAATGTACGTTCAAATTAAATATTGAATGTTTTATATTTTAATCTGAAGTAAAACTAACTGAAACAGTCGAATGGGCCTACGAAACATATCCCATTGTGTTCGGAATGGGGGTAAAACGCTAGGGACGACACTCGTTGGGTCTGAATTGGTGTTCGTGTGTGGAAGAGGGTATTTTAGAGATTTTAAAATATATAAATAAATAAAAATATTTCATTGGCCAAGATATTTTCTCTCTCCCCGTTTCTCTCCGAAACCCCCCCCCCCAGGTCGACGGCGAATATCATTCAAAACCTTCCCCCTCATTTTTCGATCGATCCAAGAAGAATTAGGCCCACCTCCAGTTGAGGATTTTGTAGAGCTAGAGAAGACCTTCAAATCCATACCTACTGTAATAACCCGGAAAATGTGAACCAGTTTAAAATTTTTAAATTAGGTTATTAACAAGAAAATTGAATGATTAAAATAGTCTATTCCCATAAAATATAGAATATTTCAATAAATTAGAGAGTTAAGAAATAGTAAGTCAGTTTGAAAATTGATATTTTGCATATGGCCTCAGAATTCGACGAAACCACTTTTGTCGGGTCCGGGATGTCAAACTATTGCTAGGTTTCAAATTTCATAATTTTTCGAATCAATATGTGAGCGTGGCAAAAGAAAACGCGTTTGACCAGTTTCTATTGAATTTAATCGACTGGAAATTGGCCATTTTTCAAACGGTCTCAGAATTCGACGAAACTAGTTTTGTTAGGACCGTATCGTCAATACGAAACTAGAAAATATTTTTCTGGAATTTTTCTAGTTAGTATGTGACCCCGGTAATTTGAAATGTACGTTTAAAATTCAATATAAGGATTTAAATTGTAAATTTCAACAGAAACTGATTGTAACGATCAAACCAGCTTGCGATACATATCCCATTGTGTTCGAAATGGGGGTAAAACACTATGGACGACAGGCGGTGGACCTCGTTTCGGGATCATATGTAAAAGTCAACCCTTGTGCATAATTTAATAATTAAATAATATAATAAAATAATAAAAAAAAAAAGAATATACTTCTCCCCTTTTCTCTTCGTTGGCCCCCCCGATCCCTCTTTCATAATAACGAAATAAAAAAAAAAAAAAAAGTGGAAACCCTAAAACCCAAATCGAGCCGCCGCCTGAACCCATCGCCGACGAACCCTCGACGCCGCCTCCTTCCAGTGTCGAAGCCGCCTTCACCTCGAGACTTCTCGAGACACCCAGTCGCGACGCAATCGAAGCAACCCTCGAAATCACTGCCGCGAACCACCATCGAACTCCAGACATCGCCACGCCACGAGAACCGCCGACTTCCTCCTCCCATTCGAAGCTCGGTGAGCGTTTAATTTAATTTTATTTTATTTTTGCTTTTTGTTTTTGTTTTACAGTGAATGTATAAACTGTTTTTTTTATATATGAATTATAAAACTGACTTTTGTTTTAAGTTTTTAAAACAGAATTTTTAAAAGAAGAAACTTATAAAAACTGTTTTTTTATAAAGTTTTAAAACTGTTTTTAAAAAGAAATCAAAAACTGTTTTTAAAAGAAATCAAAACAGAAATTAAAAAAGGAGAAATCAAAAACTGTTTTTTTTATAAAGTTTTAAAACTGTTTTTAAAAAGAAATCAAAAACTGTTTTTAAAAGAAATCAAAACAGAAATTTAAAAAGGAGAAATCAAAAACTGTTTTTTTTAAAAAAAAAAGAAATCAAAAACTGCATTTTTGATAAAAGGCAAAACTGCATTTTGAAAAAGAATATAAAAACTGCATTCATTTTTAAAAGGGATTTTTAAAAACTGCATTTTCTAGAAAATAAAAACTGCATTTTCTAGAAAATAAAAACTGCATTTTCTAAAAAATAAAAACTGCATTTTCTAGAAAATAAAAACTGCATTTTTCTAGAAGATGAAAACTATTTTTCTAAAAGGAAAAAACTGCAATTGAAAAAGATAAAATAAAAACTGCATTTTTTAAAAGAGAAAAAAAAAACTGCATTTTTAAGAATAGAAAAAAACTGCATTTTTCTAAAAGGAAAAAACTGCATTTTTCTAGAAGATGAAAACTATTTTTCAAAAAGGAAAAAACTGCATTTTTGATAGAAGAAAAAAACTGCATTTTGTAAAAAGGCAAAACTGTTTTTAAAAGAAAAAAAAACTGCATTTTGTAAAAAGGCAAAACTGTTTTTAAAAGAAATTGAAAAAAACTGCATTTTTGAAAGAATAATAAAAATATAATCTTTATATTTAATAGCGAAGTCAAAATGCAATCTTTATATATTGAATAACATAGTGAAATTCGATTTTTACCTATGTAGAGGATACAGTCAACGAAAGCAACAAGAAGGCGAAGTTTCTATTAAGGCAGAATCGTGTGAGTGGATAGCTATTGGTGAGGATTTCTCACTCTTCAATTCCTTTTTATAAATATATCTATGTTGAAAGTGAAAGTGAACTGCTATATATAAATATCTATATATATATATATATATATACGCCCCTCGTCCACAAACCATGGACGATATTTATTGGTTGAAATTGATTGATTGTTTGGGATTGTTTGTGATTGATATTGGTTGATTGCGGTTGAAAAATACCCAATTGTGATTGGAAAATATTTGGTTGAATCCACATAGGATTAGTTTGTGGAAATGAAAAAAATATAAACATGCCGCCTGCGTGCGAATTAGATGCATGATTCCCATTGTCAAAAACCGCGAGGTTTTAAGGTAGAGCGAGGAGCCGTACTAGGGCCGGTGCCGGTGTAACTACCCTGCCGTTATGCTGTCGAAATTTTGAATAATATTCTTGTGTTTGAATTATTTTCATATGCTTAAACTATATTTATTCATTGTATAGAGAACATTCATGTGTTGAATTGCTATTCATACGTTGTTTAGAAATTCATGTGTTGAATGATATTCATATTTTGAAATGAACTGTTAGATAATAAAAATCACATTTTTATCTGTATATAGAAACTATAGAAAACATTCATGTGTTGAATTGCTATTCATTCGTTGTTTAGAAATTCATGTGTTGAATGATATTCATATTTTGAAATAAACCGTTCGATAATAAAAATCACATTTTTATCTATATATAGAAACTATAGAAAACATTCATGTGTTGAATTGCTATTCATTCGTTGTTTAGAAATTCATGTGTTGAATGATATTCATATTTTGAAATAAACCGTTCGATAGTAAAAATCACATTTTTATCTATATATAGAAACTATAGAAAACATTCATGTGTTGAATTGCTATTCATTCGTTGTTTAGAAATTCATGTGTTGAATGATATTCATATTTTGAAATAAACCGTTCGATAATAAAAATCACATTTTTATCTATATATAGAAACTATAGAAAACATTCATGGGTTGAATAGCTATTCATTCGTTGTTTAGAAATTCATGTGTTGAATGATATTCATATTTTGAAACAAATTGTTTGATAATAAAAATCACCTTTTATTGACTATATGAACTGTGTAAAATAATCTCGTCTTAAAAGAAATTGTTTTATGATAAAAATTCCATTTTTATCACCAACTTGAACTATATAGAAGAATAGTGTTTTGAAATGAATTGTTTTACAATAGAAATCACATTTTTATTGTATGCATAAACCGTTGAAATGTGAAGTGTTAAAAATAGCCACTTGTTCAAAATAAACATATATGAGTTGAAATATTCATTAATTAGCTAATGAAATGATTTGCACCTATTTATGTAACATTAGAATGAATGGTGTTTTTAAACCAAACAGAAATCAAATATGAAGTTGAATAGAAAATGAAAAATGATATGAACTGTATATATATGTACCTGCATATTTATTGAACAGGTTATAGCAAAGGGGCTAGAGAAGAGGAATAAAATTTTGTGCCCGACAAATAGGTACACATTTACTGATTTGTTTGGGTGATGATTTTGAGCCTATTGGCTAGCCGCTTGGCTTTTTCTTTTTCATTTTGAGATTAGAAGGACCGGGACGCTATTTGCGATTTCCCGATGCCCCCGGTACAAGGGAGGTTATGGCGAAATTTTTCCAAAATTTAGGGAGTTAGAAAAATATTTGAAGTGAAAACGATATAGAAATCATCGAATGAACTATATTTATATAAATATATAAATAAAATTAAAACGAAACGAGGCCGTGCAGTTCGTATTTTGAAACCGTGATTTCAAACGACTAGTGCGGAAGATCCGACCATTGGATTTTCCCGAAACCTCAACCGTCGGGTTCGCCTTGGAATAATCTTTCCAACGGCACCAACCTTGTAAAAATCCAACGGTTGGATTGTCTGGAATGTTTAATTCAAATTTAAGGAAAAACAGCGCCAGAAACGATTATATTTATATATATATATAAATATAATTTAATTTAATCGAATAACGACGCTGCAGTTCGTAAATTGAAACCGTAACTTCAAACGACTAGTGTGGAAGATCCGACCGTCGGATTCTCACGAAACTGGAACCGTTGGGTTCGCTTTGGGAATACCTTCCCACTGATATAGACTTTGTAGAAATCCAACGGTTAGATTTTCCGATATGTGTAAAACAAATTAAGGGAAAAACAGCGCCAGTGACGCGAAACGACCTGAAACGTCGTTTAATTAAATATGGCCATTCTTAAATAAATAAAAATGGCGAAAAATCGTTATAAAATATTATAAGCAACATAGGTTGCAAATAAACCAGTTAGGCTTGAATTGTTTGGTATTTGATGGTTGTATGTGTATGCCATGAAAATAACACTAAATAACTGAAAGATGGATGTCGAATAATATAACCATATAAAGAATCGATTTAAATTCTAATGACGTGAGTTATTTGAAAAGGCCGAGCTAACCCTCATTTCAAGTAATTCATCGAGCGATTCGAATTGGAAGATGCAAAGACGATTCAAGACCGACGATCTTCGTATCGGTTGGATGGGCGCTACTGAGGTTCCTAACCGGAGTAGCTACCGGAAAGGGACGGAAGTAGTAGCCGTCTGAACGTGTATGTTGATTGGACGGATATACGAGGAATTTGACGCCTCCGGTTTCGTTCAGACCCAGGACGGACTTGTAAATGGACTGTGTGTCTGACATTGGATTTTGTTCTATACTGATTGATCTCTGTTAAATATATATCTGTTTGGCGGCGGAGAATTTATTCTCTTGCTTAACGCCCTTCTCTGAGACGTACGAGCTTAGAGGTTATATATCGATAGAAATCAATCGTATGGAGTGGACTGCCTATGTGGCATGCCAAGATGCTGTGATCAAGGCTTCTGTTGAAAAGCAAAGTCTTGTGGATGATGATCGAAGCAAGGCTTACGTGGCCTAGCTTTGTGTATTTCGTAGATTCGCGAACCTCACACCCCGGTATGAGTTAAAAACGGGATACGGACTGCAGGGAGAGCACGACGTTTCTTTCTAGCTATGGTGGTGTCAGTGACTTACCAGCCCTGACATATATATCTACTTTTCACCTTTGTGGTTGTTGGAATGCGAGGCGCCTCGATTATAGGTCTGTAAGGACCGGGAAACGTGTGTTCAGGAATACTAATCCTCTAACGTAAGTGAGGACCGGCCCTGAAGCATCCAGGGGTTACCCAGTGTGCGTAATCCTGAGGCATTTGCTAGAGTGTCTCGAAGCGGAGAGGAGCTTGCCCCTTGCCTCGACTCATGACGGAAATCCAATTTCCAATACGAAATAACGGGCTTGATTGTAGTACTAGTATGGTGACATAGTATATGGTAGCTATGCCGCCTATGATTGATATTTATGATGCTATTCGTTTTTGAAACATATATGCACTGGTAATAATATCAAATGATTTCTCTTTATACGTATCAAGCATATTTGGCTATTATAAGGTAAAACTCTATCCTCCGGCTTGCGTTGCATTGTGTGATGGGACCTGAGTCTTATAATAGCTCCATTCTTTCTAAAAGCATTGCGTTGTCTTAAAAAGAATTTACCTTGTTTTAAATGCACTAGCAATCACTGGAGTAAACCCGTTCCGCGAAAGTGGCGTGGTCCTATGAATTGCTATTATTGTTGTTTAACTGATTAAATAGATTCCTCATACCAGTCCCCATGACTGACTCGTTGTTTGTTTCACTTTGCAAACGCGGGTGCCCTTATTTTCACACGGGCAGCCTAGTACACAGGTGACAGGTGATTTTTGGTTCTGCACTGCTGCATAGCATGCACTTTTGGCTCATGGCGAGGCTGACTTCATAGAGATGACTTAGATATTTTCCGCCATTCCTGTATTTATGTTTATGATTCCGCCACTGGCGATGCAGACTGATTTACTTTCCGTATTTCTGACTATATGTATATGTATTCCGCCTTCGGCGATGTAGACTGATACTCTTATTATGTCACTGCATGTATGTATTCCGCCTTTGGCGATGATGACTGATCACTTCCTTTTCTTTTTACTAAGTGTATCCCCACGTTATGCTATTCTGATATTCCTACATGTTGTGATTCCGCTGTCATATCCATGTAAAATTATTTTATTTATTGTTTCTGCTATTATCTGTACTCTGCTATGATGATTAATGTGTTATTTCCTAATGATTATCCTTAATACCGCCCCTCGGATTTTGGGATCGTCACAGTTGGTATCAGAGCTTTGGTTAACCTTAGCTCCGGGATCTAACACATTAAACACCTCGTCAGAATAGAATCAGTAGTGTTCTAATGCGAGTAGCTCATTAGAGATAGGATTAGCAATATCCTAGAATGAGCTAAGCAGAATAGCAAAACAATTTGATCAGTCCATCATCATTATCTTTCCTTGTACTTCCTTGCTTTATCATTTATGAAAATTATCAAATCTGTGAGCTTGACTCTTTTCTTGCTTATACAGTACTCTTAGATGGCTACCCGTGGAGCAGCAGCCAGAGGAGGCCGTGGAGGCCGAGGAGATGCAGCAGGAGGACGGGGGAATATCCCCGTAGCTGCAGAGGCCCCTATTATTCAGGCACTAGCACCAGAAGACTTTGAGCTGGACAAAGTGGCAAAGAGATACCGAAATCTTGGAGGGAAACCTTTTACAGGCACAGGCACAGTGACCGAAGCTATCGCTTGGCTGAAGACCTGCGAGAAAATCTTCGAAGGTATGGGCATGGGAACTAACAATAAAGCCCGACTTGGCATTTGGCTTCTTCAGGAAGAGGCAGAGCTGTGGTGGGATGCCATTACTTCTGGAGATGCAGCTGGTACTATCCGAACATGGGAACAGTTCAGGACTTTATTCAATGAGAAGTTTGTGCCAGAACAAGCTCTTGAGAGGATGCGGGAGCAATTTGCTAATCTCCAGCAGGGAGACCTCTCAATTCAAGACTATCTGAATAAGTTCACTCAGCTATCGCGCTATGCTCCAGAGTTGGTTTTGACCGACAAAGCGAAGAATAAAAGATTCATTTTTGGGCTGAAGCGCAAATATCATGATAGGGCTATGAGCAACATCAAACTTTCTTTTACAGAGCTCGTAGAGATGGCTTGCAACTACGAGGACATGGATGAGAGGCATGCTAGCCAAGACCGCGCTAAGAGCCAAGCAGGGATTAAGCGCAAGACCTCAACTGACCAACCTGAATCTAGCATCACCGCGGCCGCGACTCAAAAACCCGCAAAGATCCCAAAAGGCAGCTGCTACAATTGCGGGAAGCCCGGTCATTTCTCAAATGTATGCAAAGCCCCAAAGAAGCCAAGGGCCAGTGACTCAGTGGAATGC
This sequence comes from Allium sativum, assembly GCA_030737875.1. Lineage (NCBI taxonomy): Eukaryota > Viridiplantae > Streptophyta > Magnoliopsida > Asparagales > Amaryllidaceae > Allium > Allium sativum. The sequence continues at coordinate 120,520,753 of CM060911.1, read as the reverse complement.
TACAACTGCCACCAGAAGGGGCACTATAGCAAGAATTGTCCTTTGAAGAAGAGCGCACAAGTGGCCCATGTATATGACGGGAATACCCCGCCAGCTATCACCGACGGCTCAGGTAAACCCGATGTCTTGGGAGGTACCCTTACTATCAAAAATATTCCTGTTTCTGTACTTTTTGATACCGGTGCATCTCGTAGCTTCATTTCTGGTAATATTGTTCATAAGTTAAAATTAAATCCAAGGAAGCTTAAAGAACAAATTAAAGTTCAAAATCCGATAGGAGGGTCTACTATTCTCGGCTCATATTGTAATGTACCCGCCTCATATTCATGTTATCGATTCCCTTTTAAAGTAATTGTCATGGACCTTTCCGACTTTGATATGATATTGGGACTTGATTGGTTAACAAAATATAAGGCCGAAGTTAGATGTGCCGAGAGAATCGTTAAAGTTGAAACGAAGCTTGGACCTATATATATACCATGTCTCGGTTCAGAAATTAATAGAACAGAATTCTGGGCTTCTTTAGAAATTACTCCCCCTTCAATAGAAAAGATACCGGTCGTGAAAAATTATGCGGATGTGTTCGAAGAAGTAGAGAACTTACCGCCGCAAAGAGAAATTGAATTTAGAATTGATCTAATTCCGAATGCTCGACCAGTAGTTCATCCAATAAGAAGAATGGCCCCAAAAGAAAAAGAAGAGCTAAGTAGCCAAACCCGAGAATTACTTTGGAAAGGTCTGATCAGACCAAGCTTTTCAGCATGGGGAGCCGCAGTAGTATTTGTCCCTAAATCAGACGGTACTCTGAGACTTTGCGTTGATTACAGGGATCTCAACAAACAAACACTGAAGAACAAATATCCTTTGCCCCGAATAGACGATCTGTTAGATCAATTAAATGGAGCAACCGTATTCTCCAGAATGGACCTAGCTACAGGTTTCCACCAATTGCGTATAGCCGAAGACTGTGTTCCTTTGACAGCCTTCAGAGGTCCTGATTTATTCTACGAATGGTTAGTAATGCCGTTCGGTTTGTGCAACGCTCCGGCATACTTCGTTGATCTTATGAACAGAGTGTTCCGTGGTGTGTTGAATAAATTTGTTCTAGTCTTCATCGATGACATTCTAATCTACTCTAAGTCAGAAGAAGAACATGCAAAACATTTAGAACAAGTGTTGGAAATTCTAAGAAGAAATGTCTTGAAAGCTAAATTTTCTAAGTGTGTCTTCTGGAAGAATGAAGTTAAATTCCTTGGCCACGTCGTATCAAAAGAAGGAATTGCTGTAGACCCAAGCAAAATTACAGCGATTCAGAACTGGAAACAACCCACTACACCCACTGAAGTTCGAAGTTTCCTTGGATTAGCTAGTTACTATCGGAAATTCGTTCAGGATTTTTCAAAGATATCAGGAGTTTTGACAAAGCTTACAAAGAAGCATGAAAAATTCAAATGGACTCCCGAATGTGAAGAAGCTTTCCAGGAGCTGAAACTGAAGTTGACAACCGCTCCGGTATTGACAATAATAGAAGGTAACCAAGACTTGACAGTATGGACTGATGCTTCTATTAGAGGCCTAGGAGCAGTGTTAATGCAAAAAGGCCAAGTGATCGCATATGCCAGTCGTCAACTAAAGCCACATGAAAGAAACTATGCTACTCATGATCTTGAGTTATTAGCTATCGTGTTCGCTTTAAGAATATGGAGGCATTATCTATTGGGCGAGAAATTCGAGCTATTTACCGATCATCAATCCTTGAAATACCTGTTCACCCAGAAAGATTTAAACCTGAGGCAACAGCGTTGGTTAGAATTCCTTGCAGCATACGATTTTGAAATTATATACACTCCAGGGAAAGCCAATGTAGTGGCAGATGCGCTCAGCAGGAAAAATGAAATCATCGCCAGTTTTGTCATCACGTCTTCATTAATAGACAAGATCTCGACTCTTCAGAAAGACGATGAATTTATTCAAAGAATCAGTCAAAGAGTCAAAGGAGGTGAATCCACAAGTTTTAGACTCGATGACAAGGGAGTTCTAAGATTAAAGGGTAGAATCTGCATCCCAAACCTTCCCGAGCTCAGGAGAGAAATACTTGATGAATGCCACAAATCCAAATTAAGTATCCATCCAGGTGTGAGCAAAATGTATAACGATATCAAACGCACATTCTGGTGGAGGTCAATGAAGAGAGATATCTCATTATATGTTAGCAGATGCTCCACTTGCCAACTAGTCAAGAGTGATCAGCAGAAATTGGCTGGATTATTACAACCATTAGAAATTCCAGGTTGGAAGTGGGAACAAATCTCGATGGATTTTATCGATGGCTTGCCTCGGACTAGGAAAGGAAACGACAGTATATGGGTAATCGTAGATCGCTTCACGAAGACTGCCCATTTTATCCCTGTCCGATCCAACAGAACGGCTCAAAGTCTGGCGCAAATGTACTTCAAAGAAATTGTTAAACTTCATGGAGTACCGCTCAGTATAGTCAGCGATAGAGATCCCCTGTTCACTAGCAAACTCTGGGAAGCATTCCAGACAGAATTGGGAACCAAATTGAATCTAAGCACCGCTTATCACCCTCAGACAGACGGCCAAACTGAGCGGGTGAATAGAATTTTAGAAGATTTGTTGCGGGCTTGCGTTATTGATTTTGGAGGCTCATGGGAAGATCATTTACACTTAGCAGAATTCTCTTACAACAATAGCTATCAAGCAAGTTTGGGAATGTCCCCATTTGAAGCACTATACGGTAGACCGTGCAGATCTTCCGCATGTTGGGTAGAACCTGGCAACAGACTAGTGTTAGGGCCCGATATGATTCAAGAAGCATCGGATAAAGTCGATTCCATTAAGAAGAAATTAAAAACCGCACAGAGCCGACAGAAAAGTTATGCTGATGCGAGAAGAAGGGATATATCGTTTGCCGTTGGCGATTATGTTTATTTAAGAGTTTCTCCAATGCGAGGAGTAATCAGATTTGGCAAGACTGGGAAGTTGGCACCGAGATTTATTGGTCCCTTTCCTATACTTGAACGGATTGGAACTCTTGCATATAGGGTTTCATTACCTGATTGGTTGCCTGGTGTACATAATGTGTTCCACGTATCTCAACTCAGAAAACATGTTCATGATCCAGATCTTGTTGTGGAAGAAGCAGCACAACAGGATGTTGACATAACTCCAGAATTAGCACTCAAAAGAGATCCATTAAAGATAGTGGGCAAAGAAACCAGAGAGCTAAGGAGGAAAAAGATTCACTTAGTCAAAGTGCAGTGGAGTAGTGATCCTAGAGACTGTACTTGGGAAACTGAGGAGAGCATTAAACAAGCCTATCCCAAATGCAGAGTGGACATCTCTGACTAACTCCGGTGCAAGGTACCTTTACAATACTTTGCATTTACATTTTATTTCCTGCTTAACTATTATTTCCTTTTCGAGGACGAAAAGTTTTAAGTGGGGGAGATTGTAATAACCCGGAAAATGTGAACCAGTTTAAAATTTTTAAATTAGGTTATTAACAAGAAAATTGAATGATTAAAATAGTCTATTCCCATAAAATATAGAATATTTCAATAAATTAGAGAGTTAAGAAATAGTAAGTCAGTTTGAAAATTGATATTTTGCATATGGCCTCAGAATTCGACGAAACCACTTTTGTCGGGTCCGGGATGTCAAACTATTGCTAGGTTTCAAATTTCATAATTTTTCGAATCAATATGTGAGCGTGGCAAAAGAAAACGCGTTTGACCAGTTTCTATTGAATTTAATCGACTGGAAATTGGCCATTTTTCAAACGGTCTCAGAATTCGACGAAACTAGTTATGTTAGGACCGTATCGTCAATACGAAACTAGAAAATATTTTTCTGGAATTTTTCTAGTTAGTATGTGACCCCGGTAATTTGAAATGTACGTTTAAAATTCAATATAAGGATTTAAATTGTAAATTTCAACAGAAACTGATTGTAACGATCAAACCAGCTTGCGATACATATCCCATTGTGTTCGAAATGGGGGTAAAACACTATGGACGACAGGCGGTGGACCTCGTTTCGGGATCATATGTAAAAGTCAACCCTTGTGCATAATTTAATAATTAAATAATATAATAAAATAATAAAAAAAAAAGAATATACTTCTCCCCTTTTCTCTTCGTTGGCCCCCCCGATCCCTCTTTCATAATAACGAAAAAAAAAAAAAAGTGGAAACCCTAAAACCCAAATCGAGCCGCCGCCTGAACCCATCGCCGACGAACCCTCGACGCCGCCTCCTTCCAGTGTCGAAGCCGCCTTCACCTCGAGACTTCTCGAGACACCCAGTCGCGACGCAATCGAAGCAACCCTCGAAATCACTGCCGCGAACCACCATCGAACTCCAGACATCGCCACGCCACGAGAACCGCCGACTTCCTCCTCCCATTCGAAGCTCGGTGAGCGTTTAATTTAATTTTATTTTATTTTTGCTTTTTGTTTTTGTTTTACAGTGAATTTATAAACTGTTTTTTTTATATATGAATTATAAAACTGACTTTTGTTTTAAGTTTTTAAAACAGAATTTTTAAAAGAAGAAACTTATAAAAACTGTTTTTTTTATAAAGTTTTAAAACTGTTTTTAAAAAGAAATCAAAAACTGTTTTTAAAAGAAATCAAAACAGAAATTTAAAAAGGAGAAATCAAAAACTGTTTTTTTTATAAAGTTTTAAAACTGTTTTTAAAAAGAAATCAAAAACTGTTTTTAAAAGAAATCAAAACAGAAATTTAAAAAGGAGAAATCAAAAACTGTTTTTTTAAAAAAAAAAAGAAATCAAAAACTGCATTTTTGATAAAAGGCAAAACTGCATTTTGAAAAAGAATATAAAAACTGCATTCATTTTTAAAAGGGATTTTTAAAAACTGCATTTTCTAGAAAATAAAAACTGCATTTTCTAGAAAATAAAAACTGCATTTTCTAAAAAATAAAAACTGCATTTTCTAGAAAATAAAAACTGCATTTTTCTAGAAGATGAAAACTATTTTTCTAAAAGGAAAAAACTGCAATTGAAAAAGATAAAATAAAAACTGCATTTTTTAAAAGAGAAAAAAAAAACTGCATTTTTAAGAATAGAAAAAAACTGCATTTTTCTAAAAGGAAAAAACTGCATTTTTCTAGAAGATGAAAACTATTTTTCAAAAAGGAAAAAACTGCATTTTTGATAGAAGAAAAAAACTGCATTTTGTAAAAAGGCAAAACTGTTTTTAAAAGAAAAAAAAACTGCATTTTGTAAAAAGGCAAAACTGTTTTTAAAAGAAATTGAAAAAAACTGCATTTTTGAAAGAATAATAAAAATATAATCTTTATATTTAATAGCGAAGTCAAAATGCAATCTTTATATATTGAATAACATAGTGAAATTCGATTTTTACCTATGTAGAGGATACAGTCAACGAAAGCAACAAGAAGGCGAAGTTTCTATTAAGGCAGAATCGTGTGAGTGGATAGCTATTGGTGAGGATTTCTCACTCTTCAATTCCTTTTTATAAATATATCTATGTTGAAAGTGAAAGTGAACTGCTATATATAAATATCTATATATATATATATACGCCCCTCGTCCACAAACCATGGACGATATTTATTGGTTGAAATTGATTGATTGTTTGGGATTGTTTGTGATTGATATTGGTTGATTGCGGTTGAAAAATACCCAATTGTGATTGGAAAATATTTGGTTGAATCCACATAGGATTAGTTTGTGGAAATGAAAAAAATATAAACATGCCGCCTGCGTGCGAATTAGATGCATGATTCCCATTGTCAAAAACCGCGAGGTTTTAAGGTAGAGCGAGGAGCCGTACTAGGGCCGGTGCCGGTGTAACTACCCTGCCGTTATGCTGTCGAAATTTTGAATAATATTCTTGTGTTTGAATTATTTTCATATGCTTAAACTATATTTATTCATTGTATAGAGAACATTCATGTGTTGAATTGCTATTCATACGTTGTTTAGAAATTCATGTGTTGAATGATATTCATATTTTGAAATGAACTGTTAGATAATAAAAATCACATTTTTATCTGTATATAGAAACTATAGAAAACATTCATGTGTTGAATTGCTATTCATTCGTTGTTTAGAAATTCATGTGTTGAATGATATTCATATTTTGAAATAAACCGTTCGATAATAAAAATCACATTTTTATCTATATATAGAAACTATAGAAAACATTCATGTGTTGAATTGCTATTCATTCGTTGTTTAGAAATTCATGTGTTGAATGATATTCATATTTTGAAATAAACCGTTCGATAGTAAAAATCACATTTTTATCTATATATAGAAACTATAGAAAACATTCATGTGTTGAATTGCTATTCATTCGTTGTTTAGAAATTCATGTGTTGAATGATATTCATATTTTGAAATAAACCGTTCGATAATAAAAATCACATTTTTATCTATATATAGAAACTATAGAAAACATTCATGGGTTGAATAGCTATTCATTCGTTGTTTAGAAATTCATGTGTTGAATGATATTCATATTTTGAAACAAATTGTTTGATAATAAAAATCACCTTTTATTGACTATATGAACTGTGTAAAATAATCTCGTCTTAAAAGAAATTGTTTTATGATAAAAATTCCATTTTTATCACCAACTTGAACTATATAGAAGAATAGTGTTTTGAAATGAATTGTTTTACAATAGAAATCACATTTTTATTGTATGCATAAACCGTTGAAATGTGAAGTGTTAAAAATAGCCACTTGTTCAAAATAAACATATATGAGTTGAAATATTCATTAATTAGCTAATGAAATGATTTGCACCTATTTATGTAACATTAGAATGAATGGTGTTTTTAAACCAAACAGAAATCAAATATGAAGTTGAATAGAAAATGAAAAATGATATGAACTGTATATATATGTACCTGCATATTTATTGAACAGGTTATAGCAAAGGGGCTAGAGAAGAGGAATAAAATTTTGTGCCCGACAAATAGGTACACATTTACTGATTTGTTTGGGTGATGATTTTGAGCCTATTGGCTAGCCGCTTGGCTTTTTCTTTTTCATTTTGAGATTAGAAGGACCGGGACGCTATTTGCGATTTCCCGATGCCCCCGGTACAAGGGAGGTTATGGCGAAATTTTTCCAAAATTTAGGGAGTTAGAAAAATATTTGAAGTGAAAACGATATAGAAATCATCGAATGAACTATATTTATATAAATATATAAATAAAATTAAAACGAAACGAGGCCGTGCAGTTCGTATTTTGAAACCGTGATTTCAAACGACTAGTGCGGAAGATCCGACCATTGGATTTTCCCGAAACCTCAACCGTCGGGTTCGCCTTGGAATAATCTTTCCAACGGCACCAACCTTGTAAAAATCCAACGGTTGGATTGTCTGGAATGTTTAATTCAAATTTAAGGAAAAACAGCGCCAGAAACGATTATATTTATATATATATATAAATATAATTTAATTTAATCGAATAACGACGCTGCAGTTCGTAAATTGAAACCGTAACTTCAAACGACTAGTGTGGAAGATCCGACCGTCGGATTCTCACGAAACTGGAACCGTTGGGTTCGCTTTGGGAATACCTTCCCACTGATATAGACTTTGTAGAAATCCAACGGTTAGATTTTCCGATATGTGTAAAACAAATTAAGGGAAAAACAGCGCCAGTGACGCGAAACGACCTGAAACGTCGTTTAATTAAATATGGCCATTCTTAAATAAATAAAAATGGCGAAAAATCGTTATAAAATATTATAAGCAACATAGGTTGCAAATAAACCAGTTAGGCTTGAATTGTTTGGTATTTGATGGTTGTATGTGTATGCCATGAAAATAACACTAAATAACTGAAAGATGGATGTCGAATAATATAACCATATAAAGAATCGATTTAAATTCTAATGACGTGAGTTATTTGAAAAGGCCGAGCTAACCCTCATTTCAAGTAATTCATCGAGCGATTCGAATTGGAAGATGCAAAGACGATTCAAGACCGACGATCTTCGTATCGGTTGGATGGGCGCTACTGAGGTTCCTAACCGGAGTAGCTACCGGAAAGGGACGGAAGTAGTAGCCGTCTGAACGTGTATGTTGATTGGACGGATATACGAGGAATTTGACGCCTCCGGTTTCGTTCAGACCCAGGACGGACTTGTAAATGGACTGTGTGTCTGACATTGGATTTTGTTCTATACTGATTGATCTCTGTTAAATATATATCTGTTTGGCGGCGGAGAATTTATTCTCTTGCTTAACGCCCTTCTCTGAGACGTACGAGCTTAGAGGTTATATATCGATAGAAATCAATCGTATGGAGTGGACTGCCTATGTGGCATGCCAAGATGCTGTGATCAAGGCTTCTGTTGAAAAGCAAAGTCTTGTGGATGATGATCGAAGCAAGGCTTACGTGGCCTAGCTTTGTGTATTTCGTAGATTCGCGAACCTCACACCCCGGTATGAGTTAAAAACGGGATACGGACTGCAGGGAGAGCACGACGTTTCTTTCTAGCTATGGTGGTGTCAGTGACTTACCAGCCCTGACATATATATCTACTTTTCACCTTTGTGGTTGTTGGAATGCGAGGCGCCTCGATTATAGGTCTGTAAGGACCGGGAAACGTGTGTTCAGGAATACTAATCCTCTAACGTAAGTGAGGACCGGCCCTGAAGCATCCAGGGGTTACCCAGTGTGCGTAATCCTGAGGCATTTGCTAGAGTGTCTCGAAGCGGAGAGGAGCTTGCCCCTTGCCTCGACTCATGACGGAAATCCAATTTCCAATACGAAATAACGGGCTTGATTGTAGTACTAGTATGGTGACATAGTATATGGTAGCTATGCCGCCTATGATTGATATTTATGATGCTATTCGTTTTTGAAACATATATGCACTAGTAATAATATCAAATGATTTCTCTTTATACGTATCAAGCATATTTGGCTATTATAAGGTAAAACTCTATCCTCCGGCTTGCGTTGCATTGTGTGATGGGACCTGAGTCTTATAATAGCTCCATTCTTTCTAAAAGCATTGCGTTGTCTTAAAAAGAATTTACCTTGTTTTAAATGCACTAGCAATCACTGGAGTAAACCCGTTCCGCGAAAGTGGCGTGGTCCTATGAATTGCTATTATTGTTGTTTAACTGATTAAATAGATTCCTCATACCAGTCCCCATGACTGACTCGTTGTTTGTTTCACTTTGCAAACGCGGGTGCCCTTATTTTCACACGGGCAGCCTAGTACACAGGTGACAGGTGATTTTTGGTTCTGCACTGCTGCATAGCATGCACTTTTGGCTCATGGCGAGGCTGACTTCATAGAGATGACTTAGATATTTTCCGCCATTCCTGTATTTATGTTTATGATTCCGCCACTGGCGATGCAGACTGATTTACTTTCCGTATTTCTGACTATATGTATATGTATTCCGCCTTCGGCGATGTAGACTGATACTCTTATTATGTCACTGCATGTATGTATTCCGCCTTTGGCGATGATGACTGATCACTTCCTTTTCTTTTTACTAAGTGTATCCCCACGTTATGCTATTCTGATATTCCTACATGTTGTGATTCCGCTGTCATATCCATGTAAAATTATTTTATTTATTGTTTCTGCTATTATCTGTACTCTGCTATGATGATTAATGTGTTATTTCCTAATGATTATCCTTAATACCGCCCCTCGGATTTTGGGATCGTCACACCTACCTTGGATTTTTTCGTGGCGTGGTTGTCGAGATCGGGTGTTGTAAAGTCGTCGACTTCAGGGAGCCGCATCCGCTTCCTGGCTTGACCGAGTTGACCCCCTCCACCACCGATCCCTGCGCCTCTCCTAGCCCTTCTATGCTGCTAAGGCCGATCGTCATATAGCTACACGGATTTCACAAAAATCGAAAACCTAGTTTCGAACCAAACTGTGAAGGTATGGCTATGATAATTTTAAACTGATTTTAACATTTAAAAGTGTAGCGAACTTCTAAAAATCATATCTTTCTCGTTTCTTGACGAAATTCAGTGAAACAAGAGACAGTGGACTCGTGTGGACGTCTTCTACATTCTAGAAGAGACCGCATATTTTTCTGAGCCTTCTGCTATTTTTGGTGGAGTGGAACCCAATGTGAGATTTCTAATTTATAAACGATATGGAAAACGACGATGTATAAATTATATGGTCGATGTATGGGTTATATAAGCGTTGTACACCTCTTGTATAAGCGTTGTATAAGTTGTACGTTCGATATATAAGTTATATATGCGTTGTAAAAATTATATATGTGTTGAAATAGAAGTGAAATGCTATATATATACGCCCCTCGTCCACAAACCATGGACGATATGTATTGGTTGCGATTGGTGTGAAAATTGATTGATAGCGAATGGTTGATTGAAATTGTTTGTGGTTGAAATTGGTTGATCGTGGTTGAAAAATACCCGTTTGTGGTTGAGAAATATTTGGTTGAAATCACATAGGATTAGTTTGTGGAAATGAAAAAAATATACATGCCGCCTGCGTGCGAACTAGATGCATGATTCCCCATTGTCAAAAGCTGCGAGGCTTTCAGGTAGAGCGAGGAGCCGTACTAGGGACGGTCCCGGTTTTAAACTACCCTGCTGTTATGCTGCCGAAATTTTGAATAATATTCATGTGTTAGAATTATTTCCCTGTGTTGAAACTATATTCATCTGTTGAATAGAAAACCTTCATGTGTTGAATAGAAATTCATTCGTTGAATCATATTCATGTGTTGAGTGTTATCCGTGTTTTTGAAATAAATTGTTTTAATAATAAAAATCACCTTTTTATCTATTTATATAAACTATAGAAAACCTTCATGTGTTGAATCGAAATTCATTCGTTGAATTGAAATTCATGTGTTGAATGGTATTCGTGTTTTAAATATAAAAATCACCTTTTTATCTATTTATATAAACTATAGAAAACCTTCATGTGTTGAATCGAAATTCATTCGTTGAATAGAAATTCATGTGTTGAATGGTATTCGTGTTTTAAATATAAAAATCACCTTTTTATCAATATATATAAACTATAGAAAACCTTCATGTGTTGAATCGAAATTCATTCGTTGAATAGAAATTCATGTGTTGAATGGTATTCGTGTTTTAAATATAAAAATCACCTTTTTATCAATATATATAAACTATAGAAAACCTTTATGTGTTGAATCGAAATTCATTCGTTGAATTGAAATTCATGTGTTGAATGGTATTCATATTTTGAAATAAATTGTTTTATAATAAAAATCATATTTTTATCATCTATATGAACTATATAAAATAGTCGTGCTTTGAAATAAATTGTTTTACATTAAAAATCACATTTGTATTATATACATGAATTGTTAAAAATAGTGAAGTGTTGAAATAGAAGATAGTAGATAAAAAAATATCATTTTTATCAAAAGTATGAATATCATATAGTTTTGAAATCGAAGAATCGATATATATATATATATATATATATATATATATAATTGAAATATATCGAATAACGAAGCTGCAGTTCATATCTTGAAACCGTGATTTCAAACGATTAGTGCAGGAGATCTGACCATCGGATCTTCCCGAAACAGCAACCGTTGGGTTCGCTTTGGAAATATCTTTCCAACGGCACCAACTTTGTAAAAATCCAATGGTTGGATTGTCTGGAATGTTTAATTCAAATCTAAAGAAAAACAGCACCAGAGTCGATTATATTTATATATATAAATATAATTATATTAAATCGAATAACGACGCTGCAGTTCGTATTTTGAAATCGAAATTTCAAACGATTATACTAGGAGATCCGATCGTCGGATTTTCCCGAAACTGGAACCGTTGGATTCATTTTGAAAAGATCTTTCTAATGATATAAATTTTGAGAAGATCCAACGGTTAGAATTTCAGATATGCGTAAATCAAATCTGAAGAAAAACAGCGCCATGGCCGCGTTATGGCCCGAAGCGTCATTTTGAATAAATTGGCTATTTTAAAATAAATAAAAATTGCGATAAATCGTTATAAAATATTATAAACGATATGTTTGTGAAATTTAGAAACGAACTGAAGGTTGGCTAAGTCGAATGGTTTCCTGGATGTTGATCTGATGTTGGTTTCGACCTTCGGGGTTAATATTTGGGAAATCGTTCTCTTACTAATTGACGGTTAGTGACTAATGAATTGAAATGATGTGTATGTATGTTTGTGTTGCACTTGTTTATTATATACGTGAGTTGCTCAGAAAGACCGGGTTTATCCCATTCTGAATAACTGAATCGACGATAAGAAGTCGAGGATGAAGACGGGGGTTGAAGACCGATCTTCACCTCGTTTGGATGGTAACTGATGTCCTGATTGGGAGGCATCCCGAAATATAGATAACGAGTGGTGATCGTCCAGACGTACGTGGGGATCGATGGATATGCGAGGTATTTAGTGCCTCCGATTTCGTTCAGACCCAGAACGGACTTGCAAATGGACTGTGTGTCTGACACTGGAATTCATTCTGTGCGATTGATAACCATCAGTTGCGTGGTGTGAATTGCCTTTGTGGCATGCTAAGATGCAGTGATCAGGGCTTCTGTTGAAAAGCAAAGTCTTGTGGTGATGATCAAAGCACCGCCCGTGTGGCGTAGCTTTGTGTATAACGTGAATTCGCGAGCCTCACACCCCGGTATGAACCAGAAATGGGAGAGGACCTCAGGGAGGGCATGCGTTTCTTTCTAGCTAGAAGTGGCGTCAGTGGTTTTACACGCCCTGACGAGTTTGACTTATGTGGTTGTTACTGTTGCGAGGTGCCTCGGTTAAATCGGACGATCTGGGTCCCATGGAGTCATTCGTTGGCTCATTTACGCACCAAAGGGCGGAGAAACGTAGTGTTCAGGCATTATAATCCACTCGTGTGGACCGGCCCTGTCGCTCAAAGGGTCGATGCACTCTAACCCTGAGACATAGGTTAGATTGTCTCGAAGTCGGTAAGGACTATCTTTTGCCTTGGTTCATGACGGAAATCCAATTTCCAAATACGTGATTGTGCGGTTTTGATTATGTATATATATATATATATATATATATATATATATATATGGCGACATGATATATGGTACCCATACCGTCTATGATTGATAGTTATGATTGAAATTGTTTTTGAAACTTATAAACACTAGTAATAATATCAAATGCTTTTGTTTTATTCGTATCAAGCATATTTTGGCCATTATAAGGTAAAACTCTATCCTCCGGTTTGCGTTGCATTGTGTGATGGGAATTGAGTCTTATAATGGCTTCATTTTTATAATAAGCATTGCGATGTTTAAAAGAATGATATGTTTTAAAGCACCGGCAATCCAATGGAGAAAACCCGTTCCACGAAAGTGGCATGGTCCTGTGATTAGCCATATTTTAAATGTGTTGAGTAGATTTCTCATACCAGTCCCATGACTGACTCGTAGTTTGTTTCACTTTCAAACTCGGGTGCCCCTTTTTCTACACGGGCAGCCTTGTTCTCAGGTTTTAGCTGGCTTTTTCTGGAGAGCTAGAGCTGAAGATGGATTCTATCATTTATCCCTTTTTATGATGTTCAGCTCCTATTGTACATTAGGTTTATTTCCACTGTAGACATTTATGTATAGCTGAACTGTATTTGTACTAAGTATGATCCTGTATACTGTGTAACTCTAATGATTATGTTTATCCAGTGTATTATTTGTTCATTATCTGGTGTATTTATTTAATTCTGTTCTGCTATTATCTGTTTATGTTTATATTCCGAAGATTACCCTTGCCGCCGTCATTATGGGGTTTGGGGTCGTCACATTTGGTATCAGAGCCATGGTTAAGCTTAGTTATGGAATATAACATATTAACGAACTCGTCAAAAATAGAACCAGTAGTGTTCTAGGACGGGTAACTCATTACAGATAGGATCAGTAATATCCTAGTGTGAGTAAAGAAGAATGAAATTATACCCCGATAGACAAATTTACATTGGAAGTATATGTTTCTATGTTTTAAAATACCTTTTCTGTGACCTGACACTTGATCTGCCATTTGCAGAAGTACTAGAAAAATGAGTGTCAGAAACAAAAGAAATGCAGAACCAGTTCTAGAGGCTCTATTAAAAGGATATCAAAATCTGAACGGTGCACGGTTCTCGGGCAATGAATCTATAATTCAGACTCAAGCTTGGATGAGTTCTGTCGAAAGAATATTTGAACGTATCCAGTTGAGAGATGATCAGAAAAGATTAGTAGCATCTTGGGCGCTCAAAGAAGAAGCTTTAATCTGGTGGGAAACAATCATCAAAGATAATCCAGAAGGTGATATCACCTGGGACAGATTCAAAGAGATTTTCCTAGAAAGATTTACTCCTCCTGAAGCGACTGAGCGATTATGTGATGAATTCTCCTATCTGATACAAGGAGATATGACCATTCCAGAATATCATAAGAAATTCAACGAACTTTCTCACTTTGCTCCTCATCTGATTCAAGATTCAAAGAGGAAGAATCTGAGATTTATTCATGGCCTGCAAAGGAGATATCAGAATAGTGTGATGAGGAATGTGAAGCTCCCTTTTTCAGAAATGATTTATATGGCTTATCAGTATGAAGATCTCCATAAGAAAGGTATGTTGCGCGACGAAGAGGAAGTCAGCTCGAGTAACAAAGTGGAGTCTGTGACTGATAGTCCTGAGGTCAGTAAGAAGCCTAGTGCCAAGAGGAAAAAGGGCCAGATCTGAGAAAGAACCAGTAATGACAGACGTATGCAATAACTGCCATAAGCAAGGGCATTTGCAAGGAAAGTGCAGATCTTTAAATAAACAAAGAAAGGAGGGATATAGAGCCAATCGAATGCAAAGGAAGAAGAGATTTAGATCTGACAAGGAGTTTCAAGAGAATAGGGAGTGCATGATGTATTTCACATATCTCAACTTCAGAAGCACGTTCATGATCCAGACTTGATCGTGGAAGAAGCAGCTCAACAGGATATTGAAATTACCCCAGAATTGGCTGTGAGAAGAGAGCCGCTAAAGATCATCGGCAAAGAACCAAAGAGCTGAGGAACAAGAAGGTTCACTTAATCAAAGTGCAATGGAGTGGAGATCCACGAGATTGTACTTGGGAAACTGAGGAGAGCATTCAGAAAGCTTATCCTAAGTGTCGAGTAGATATCTCTGATTGACTCCAGTGCAAGGTACATTTACCATACTTTGCTTTACCAATTAGTTCTCTACTCTGTTGTTATTTTCTTTCCATGGATGTGCACTTTTAATTCTATAGTCTGAATGATTTTAAGAGAGTATAGAAATTGATTAGTATATTTTTGAAAAGTTAAAAACAATTTGATTGTTGTTTGTGTTGTGTGATAGTATATTTGATTAATTAAATTATTAAAACGATAGTTAATTTAATCAATAATGGAATGAATAGTGGAATTTATTCGATTAAATCACACATTGAACTGATTAGAAAATAGATAGAAATATATACTTGTGCATTATATACGTTTTAACAGGTAAATGGATAGCTGTTGAGTAAAGAATTTATTTGCTTGCCCGACAAATAGGTAAACCTTAATGAGTTGGATGCGAAATATTATTATATCAACTCCTGTGAATGCCATTGGATGCGGAGTGCTGGTTGTTCTGTGTGAATTAATAAACATCGCCATAGGATAGTAACAATTAATTTTGAACTACACTGCATGGCATAATTCTGAAGATAGGCATACTTCATCATATACCACATAAGCATTTGGAGCTTGTGTGATGAGGTGGAAGATTTACCATACGAGCGAGAGGCTTGTATGGCGATGACTATATTTTACAGGTTGAACTGATGACTGATATGGACATATAAAATTGTAACGATAAATTGCCAGATTAGTAAAAACCCCACACGGGTCTGGAGTTGAAAATAATCACGTCTCTCTAGTCATTAGATACGGCACATGGATTATTTATTTCCCACACGGGACGAGGTGACGAGGATTTATCCTCTGGAGCAATTAAAATACACACTCCCTCAGGCTTTGACAGGGTGACGAGAATTTATTCTCTGGAGTTATTATCTATACACGCTCCCCTGTAAACACCAGATTATATCACTATAAATATGTATATGCTTTATAGGATTTATTGGGTACCTAATACGGTCCAATAAATTTCCAAACCCCTCCCCGTACAAAGGAGGTTATGGCGAAATTTTTCGAAAATTCCGGGTGTTAGCCAAATTTTTGAAGAATTTGAAAATTCTCAAAAACTGAAAAGTTGGAGAATGGAAGTCAAATTGAACGTAGAGTTGAGTAATCAAACCACTTTCGACTTTGTTCCTTTTCGGGGACGAAAAGTTTTAAGTGAGGGAGATTGTTACGACCCGGAAAATCTAAACCAATTTATATTTTTTTAATTGGCTAAAATAGTGGATTTTAAATATTTAAAATAAATATTTTAAATAATAAAGATGAAAACTGAGTTTGAATCGACAATTGAAATGGAATATAATTAATTCTAATTATAAACAAGGCCTGAAATGGCGCGGTAGTTTCAAAATTTGAATTCAAACTTTGACTGACTTTACCGGGTGCAAAACAAAACGAATTTGAGTGAAACCAAAAATATTTATATCTGTTAGTGAATACCTTTCTAAAGAATCTGAAAAAACGAAGTTTCATAGCGGAAAGCAAAAGTTATGGCCAAATGAATTTTCAGAAAGGTCGCTATGGAATTTATATAGCCCGTGAAATTGGCCATTTTGCAAACGACCTCAGAATTCGACGAAACTACTTTTGTTGGATCCGGGATGTGAAGTTATTGCTAGGTTTCAAATTTCATAATTTTTGAAGATAGTATGTGAGCGTGGCAAAAGAAAACGTGTTTTCGTCAATTATAGTTAAATTGGATCGACCAGAAATGGGCCATTTTTCAAACGGTCTCAGAATTTGACGAAACTAGTTTTGTTGGGACCGTATCGTCAAAACATAGCTAGATTTATTTTTTGGGAATTTTTAGAATCAGTTTGCAGCTCTGGCAAATTGAAATGTACGTTCAAATTAAATATTAAATGTTTTATATTTTAATCTGAAGTAAAACTGACTGAAACAGTCGAATGGGCCTACGAAACATATCCCATTGTGTTCGGAATGGGGGTAAAACGCTACGGACGACAGTCGTTGGGTTTGAATTGGTGTTCGTGTGTGGAAGAGGGTATTTTAGAGATTTTAAAATATATAAATAAATTAAAATATTTCATTGGCCAAGATATTTTCTCTCTCCCCGTTTCTCTCCGAAACCCCCTTCCCCAGGTCGACGGCGAATATCGTTCAAAACCTTCCCCCTCATTTTCCGATCGATCCAAGAAGAATTAGCCCCACCTCCAGTTGAGGATTTTGTAGAGCTAGAGAAGACCTTCAAATCCATACCTACCTTGGATTTTTTCGTGGCGTGGTTGTCGAGATCGGGTGCTGTGAAGTCGTCGACTTAAGGGAGCTGCCGCCGCTTCCTGGCTTGACCGAGTTGACCCCCTCCACCACCGATCCCTGCGCCTCTCCTAGCCCTTCGACGCTGCGAAGGCCGATCGTCATATAGCTACACGGATTTCGCGAAAATCGAAAACCTAGTTTCGAACCAAACTGTGAAGGTACTGCTATGATAATTTTAGACTGATTTTAACATTTAAAAGCGCAGCGAACTTCTAAAAATCATATCTTTTCATTTCTTGACGAAATTCAGTGAAACAAGAGACAGTGGACTCGTGTGGACGTCTTCTACATTCTAGAAGAGACCGCATATTTTTCTGAGCCTTCTGCTATTTTTGGTGGAGTGGAACCCAATGTGAGATTTCTAATTTATAAACGATATGGAAAACGACGATGTATAAATTATATGGTCGATGTATGGGTTATATAAGCGTTGTACACCTCTTGTATAAGCGTTGTATAAGTTGTACGTTCAATATATAAGTTATATATGCGTTGTAAAAATTATATATGTGTTGAAATAGAAGTGAAATGCTATATATATATACGCCCCTCGTCCACAAACCATGGACGATATGTATTGGTTGTGATTGGTGTGAAAATTGATTGATAGCGAATGGTTGATTGAAATTGTTTGTGGTTGAAATTGGTTGATCGTGGTTGAAAAATACCCGTTTGTGGTTGAGAAATATTTGGTTGAAACCACATAGGATTAATTTGTGGAAATGAAAAAATATACATGCCGCCTGAGTGCGAACTAGATGCATGATTCCCCATTGTCAAAAGCTGCGAGGCTTTAAGGTAGAGCGAGGAGCCGTACTAGGGACGGTCCCGATTTTAAACTACCCTGCCGTTATGCTGCCGAAATTTTGAATAATATTCATGTGTTAGAATTATTTTCCTGTGTTGAATCTATATTCGTCTGATAAATAGAAAACCTTCATATGTTGAATAGAAATTCATTCGTTGAATCATATTCATGTGTTGAGTGGTTTCCGTGTTTTAAATAAATTGTTTTAACAATAAAAATCACCTTTTTATCTATTTATATAAACTATAGAAAACCTTCATGTGTTGAATCGAAATTCATTCGTTGAATTGAAATTCATGTGTTGAATGGTTTTCGTGTTTTAAATATTAAAATCACCTTTTTATCTATTTATATAAACTATAGAAAACCTTCATGTGTTGAATCGAAATTCATTCATTGAATTGAAATTCATGTGTTGAATGGTATTCGTGTTTTAAATATAAAAATCACCTTTTTATCTATATATATAAAATATAGAAAACCTTTATGTGTTGAATCGAAATTCATTCGTTGAATTGAAATTCATGTGTTGAATGGTATTCATATTTTGAAATAAATTGTTTTATAATAAAAATCATATTTTTATCATCTATATGAACTATATAAAATAGTCGTGTTTTGAAATAAATTGTTCTACATTAAAAATCACATTTTTATTATATACATGAATTGTTAAAAATAGTGAAGTGTTGAAATAGAAGACAGTAGATAAAAAAATATCATTTTTATCAAAAGTATGAATATCATATAGTTTTGAAATCGTAGAATCGATATATATATATATATATATATATATAGAATTGAAATATATCGAACAACGAAGCTGCAGTTCATATTTTGAAACCGTGATTTCAAATGATTAGTGCGGGAGATCCGACCATCGGATCTTCCCGAAACAGCAACCGTTGGGTTCGCTTTGGAAATATCTTTCCAACGGCACCAACTTTGTAAAAATCCAACGGTTGGATTGTCTGGAATGTTTAATTCAAATCTGAAGAAAAACAGCACCAAAATCGATTATATTTATATATATATATAATTATATTAAATCGAATAACGATGCTGCAGTTCGTATTTTGAAATCGAAATTTCAAACGATTATACCGGGAGATCCGACCGTCGGATTTTCCCAAAACTGGAACCGTTGGATTCGTTTTGAAAAGATCTTTCTAATGATATAAATTTTGTGAAGATCCAATAGTTAGAATTTCATATATGTGTAAATCAAATTTAAAGAAAAACAGCGCCACGGCCGCGTTATGGCCCGAAGCGTCGTTTTGAATAAATTGGCTATTTTAAAATAAATAAAAATAGTGATAAATCGTTATAAAATATTATAAACGATATGTTTGTGAAATTTAGAAACTAACTGAAGATTGGCTAAGTCGAATGGTTTCCTGGATGTTGATCTGGTGTTGATTTCGGCCTTCGGGGTTAATATTTGGGAAATCGTTCTCTTACTGATTGACGGTTAGTGACTAATGAATTGAAATGATGCGTATGTATGTTTGTGTTGCACTTGTTTATTATATACGCGAGTTGCTCAGAAAGACCGGGTTTATCCCATTCTGAATAACTGAATTGACGATAAGAAGTCGAAGATGAAGACGGGGGTTGAAGACCGATCTTTACCTCGTTTGGATGGTAACCGATGTCTTGATTGGGAGGCATCCCGAAATATGGATAATGAGTGGTGATCGTCCAGACGTACGTGGGAATCGATGGATATGCGAGGTATTTAGTGCCTCCGGTTTCATTCAGACTCAGAACGGACTTGCAAATGGACTGTGTGTCTAACATTGGAATTCATTATGTGCGATTGATAATCATCAGTTGCGTGGTGTGAATTGCCTTTGTGGCATGCTAAGATGCAGTGATCAGGGCTTCTGTTGAAAAGCAAAGTCTTGTGGTGATGATCAAAGCACCGCTTGTGTGGCGTAGCTTTGTGTATAACGTGAATTCGCGAGCCTCACACCCCAGTATGAACCAGAAACGGGAGAAGACCTCAGGGAGGACATGCGTTTCTTTCTAGCTAGAAGTGGCATCAGTGGTTTTACGCGCCCTGACGAGTTTGACATATGTGGTTGTTACTGTTGCGAGGTGCCTCGGTTAAATCGGACGATCCGGGTCCGATGGAGTCATTCATTGGCTCATTTACGCTCCAAAGGGCAGAGAAACATAGTGTTCAGGCATTATAATCCACTCCATGTGGACCGGTCCTGTCGATGCGCTCTGACCCTGAGACATGGGCTAGATTGTCTCGAAGTCGGTAAGGACTATCTTTTGCTTCGGTTCATGATGGAAATCCAATTTCCAAATACGTGACTGTGCGGTTTTGATTGTATGTATATATATATATGTGGCGACATGATATATGGTACCCATGCCGTCTATGATTGATAGTTATGATTGAAATTGTTTTTGAAACTTATAAACACTAGTAATAATATCAAATGCTTTTGTTTTATTCGTATCAAGCATATTTTGGCCATTATAAGGTAAAACTCTATCCTCCGGTTTGCGTTGCATTGTGTGATGGGAACTGAGTCTTATAATGGCTTCATTTTTATAAAAAGCATTGCGATGTTTAAAAGAATGATTTGTTTTAAAGCACTGGCAATCCAATGGAGTAAACCCGTTCCACGAAAGTGGCGTGGTCCTGTGATTAGCCATATTTTAAATGTGTTGAGTAGATTTCTCATACCAGTCCCATGACTGACTCGTAGTTTGTTTCACTTTCAAACTCGGGTGCCCCTTTTTCTACACAGGCAGCCTTGTTCTCAGGTTTTAGCTGGCTTTTTCTGGAGAGCTGGAGCTGAAGATGGATTCTGTCATTTATCCCTTTTTATGCTGTTCAGCTCCTATTGTACATTATGTTTATTTCCGCTGTAGACATTTATGTATAGCTGAACTGTATTTGTACTAAGTATGATCCTGTATACTGTGTAAATCTGATGATTATGTTTCTCCAGTGTATTATTTGTCCATTATCTGGTGTATTTATTTAATTCTGTTCTGCTATTATCGGTTTCTGTGTTATATTCTAAAGATTACCCTTGCCGCCGTCAGTACGGGGTTTGGGGTCGTCACACGCAAACTTGCATGTCTTCGACTCAATGGTCCACAACTTTGTTACCTTTGCCAGGAGTAAAGGCGATACCAAAATCATACGATGCCAAAAATTCTAACCTCTATTGCTGCCAAAGATTCAAATCCTTCTAGGAGAAAGGACACATCAACGACTTGTGATCCTTAAACAGCTCGAATCGAACTCCCAACAGGTAATGTCTCCACATCTGCAGAGCAAACACGATCGTTGCCAACTCTAAATCATGAGTCGGGTAATTCCTCTCGTGCATCTTTAGATGCCGACTTGTATAGGACTCAACTCTATCCTTCTGCATTAGTATCGCTCCAAGCACAATACCGCATGCATAGATGTATACCACCATTTCCTCATTCCCACTTGGAATTGTAAAAACAAGAGCACTCGTCGGTCTCTCTTTCAGGATTCCAAAAGCTTCCTCACACTTCGCTCCCCATGTGAACACTTGATTCTTCTTTATCAATCATGTTAACGGTGCAACTATCTTTGAGAAATACTTGATAAAATGATAATATATCCCGCTAACCCAAGGAAACTCCTTACATCTGTCGCATTCTTAGGTCTGCCCCAGTCCTAGATTGCTACCACCTTAGCAGGATCCACCACTATTCTGTTTCCAGAAACAACCAAAGAATCTCACTTCGCTCTTCTGGAAGTGACACTTTGAAAACTTAGCTTTTAGCTAATGCTTTTGAAAGATTTCCAAAACAACTCGCAAGTGCATCTTATGCTCTTCCTTATTCCGGGAGTAAACCAGAATATCATCCATGAACTCAAGCATGAAATCGTTCAACTGTTCTTTGAAAAATCTATTCATAAGATCCACAAAATACGCTGGCGTGTTAGTCAATCCAAATTGAATCACTAGCCACTAAAAGAAATCGGATGGTGTCCTAAAAGCTGTCTTCGGCACACTATCCCTTGCCACTTTCAACTGGTGAAATCCCGTCGCCAATCCATACAGAAAAACACCTTGGCTTCATGAAGTTGATCGATCAAATCATTTATCTCGTTAGTGGATACTTGTTCTTCTTAGTCACCTTGTTCAACTCACGATAATCAACACACAATCTCAAAGATCCATCAGCCTTGGTTGTAAACACAACTGTAGCCCCTCATTCGGACATGCTTCTTTGAATAAATCCCTTACTCAAAAGGTCACTAACTTGCAACTCTAACTCTCGCTGTTCTTTAGGCGCCATCCGCCTAAGAGGCATTACAATAGGTCTAGCACCTTCGACCAAATTGATCCTGAACTCAATCTCGTGATGCAACGGCAATCCTTTGACCTCTTCAAAGACATCATCAAACTCACTAGCGATCGACATAGATGACAAGTATTCCCATGGAATCCCAAGCGAATATAAAAAACTTACGAAGACCCCGTCTTCTGGTTTACATCAAATCACAATCATTCACCCATCCACATTCCCGACCATCACTTCATGCTTCTCGTAGTCCACTTTAGCTGCATACCTCTTGAACCAGTCAATACCCAAAATCCCAAACACGGCGAAGTTCAAAACAGAGCAATCACACACAAAGGAGCAACAATGACTCGACAAAACTAGACCATGAGAAAGCATACACAAACTGGTCGAACCCCCGACTAGATTAGTCACAACCAATGGTCTATCACAAATCTCGGGTTCCAAACCCTAGCGGCATACAAGCTCATTGCAAATGAAAGAATGCAACGCTCCAGTATCAAACAACACTCAAACTGAAACACCTCTAATGGAAAGAGTACCTTGAAAAACAAAACTCTTCCTTTTCTCCTCCGCCGTATGAGCTCTTGAAGAAGATGGCACAGCCTCCTACTGTTTCATATCTCGAAAATATCGCCTGAGATCTCCTCCGTAATCTCATTTTAGGCTCCTTCCGAAACGAAACCACAAATCTCACTGCAAATCTCATTTTGAATATATCATCCGAGATATTGTAATATCGAACGATACATCGACCGAGATGAGATACTGAGATATCGCCCGAGATCTTGGTTTTTCTAGTTAAAATTTATACTTGTTCCTAAACCAGAACAATAATTGTGAAAACTCAAATCCAGCCATGATAATCTTCTGTTATTTTATATTTTGGATGTTAAATGAGCATATCATATATTCGTAGATATTCTACAATGCTTATGATTTTCATATCCTTCATTTTTACTAGCATGTCACCTATGAAATTATTATTTTTATATACTACTTATGTTGAATTATTTTATGTTTTGGATCCTTTTTATGTTCTTTATCTAACAATAATTCATGTTCATAGATCATAATTTGTAAGCACTAATCTATTTGTACTTTTTAATTTTTTAATTTTAAACATACTACGATTAATGATATGAATATTCTTTCGTAAATTAAGAACAATGAGGTGATTTTGCAATTCAAGTTTAAGTTGCTATTTTTATAATGATATTCATGAAAACAATTATGTGAGAACGTCAGTTTTTAACATATTATATACCCCGAGATTGTTCTGATATGAGCTTTCAGACCCGAGACGGAAATCTGAGATAAACCCCCCGAGTTAGGCTCATCTCATCTGAGATCTCCCCCGCTACGAGATCAAGTCTCTAAAATCACCAAAACGAGACCGACATCCGAGATTTAAAACCCTGCTGAGCCTCCAAACCAAACGCCTTCACTATCTGCTTACCCTTAGCTAGTTCTGGACAATCCTTCTTGTTATGCCCAGGTTTACCACATTTATAGCACTTACTCTCAGCTTTTGGATTCTTGCAATCCTTGGAAAAATGGACCTTCTGCAAGCAGTTGTAGCAAGTCACTTTGTTTTTCTGCTTCTTTTAACCATCGTTCACTTGTCGATGTTGTTGCCCTCTTCCTGTTCCACTTCTTTTTGTTGCCACCCTGTCGTGGGTTCGGGTCCTCTTTAGCTGCAACAACGTAACAACCCGTATTTTTATAACGTATTATAACTATAAATCAAAGCAGAATTAATTTTTAAAATGAGAATCAAGGGAAACGGGTAACGCCATTGCGTTCATCTCGAAAGTCTGCTTGAAAACGAGTTCGAGTTTACGAAAATTGGAGTCCGTATGACCAAGTTACGACCCTTCGAAGTTTTCAGAAAATTTCAAGTTTAAAACAGCTCAGAATTCGAATTCGAAATTCGAATTCAAACCACATAACAGACTGGGCGGGAAATTTCCCGCCCAGGACCAGGTCGACATGGGAGTCGACCATAGAGTCAACCTGTCCAGGACTAGGTCGACCATAGTGTCGACCTGGGGGTCGACCTAGTGGCCGAGCCCACTTTTGAAGCTGGATTCACTTTGATGTTTCTGGCCTCGTTTATGTCTACATTTGTCGACCTGACCCTATATAAACAGCCCCTAACACTAGTCTCTCTACACAAAATTCTCTCTGACCTTATGCTGCTCTAATTCTGGTTGAAAAGTTAGTGAAAGGGGCTACTTCTTCTACGTTGAAACTGCGTTAAGAGAATTGCTGATTTGGGGATTTCTGTTAGGACATACTAAGCATATAAAGATTCAACAACGACTTTCTTTTTCTAATTCTCGAACCACGTTCTGTAAGCCTCAGTTACTTTTAGATTTAAACTGTAAATGCAATATGAATATGTTGTAAATTGAAATTGGACCTGTGTATGATGACTGTTTTACATCCATTCTTGTTCATCTTGGATCTTGACTTTTGGGTATATTACTATGACATTGATTTGGGGCCTATTCATGTTGTAAATCAAAAAGAAAAACCCTTCATATTATCATGCCTACAATGTTGAATCTGCTATTAGTCACAAGTTTATGACTATCACCTTATGTCAACCTTTACCATGACTATACTATCACCTTGTGTCAACTGTTATCTTGGCTAGTACCTTATTTTGCTAAATTTGGAATTTTTATGTTTGAGGCCAATATTCCATATGCCAGTAATGTTATAATCATTTATCTCAAGTCATACCATGCTATGCTAGTAATCACTTTTGGAACATTATAATCGTCCCTTCTTATGTTATTCCCTAATTAGATTTATTTGTATCGATTCGAGTTTACGTGCGATCGGAATACGATTTGGGTAGATTAGGTAAAACATGAATTGGCCTTGAACATGAACGTTATTATAACGTGAACCTATATATGGACAAGAACTTGACATGAAATTTACATGAAACCTGACATGAAAACTCGACATGAATTTTGACATGAAAACTTGAACATGGGCATGACACTTAGATAAACTTGAAAATGGCCAACTCGAGGTTGGGTTGAGTTTGTAGTGTAGATCTGCCCGGAACCGCCCGGCAAATCAAGTGACTGCAAACAATAGGATCCAATGTGGGTAGTTGATCATATCGCACGTAAAACCCGAGGTTAGACTATGTTGTGGTCTAAATCTGCCCGGAACCGCCCGGCAAATCCAGTGACCACAACAGTTAGTCTAATGTGAGAGGTTGGGGTGCATTAATGAATTAATGCCACATGATAGGATTAAGTCATGAACCATTTGAATATACTTAACCAACTTGACACGATGATTTGATAGGGTTAAGTCATGAACCGCTAGAACACACTTAACCAACTTGATACATGACCTGGATAGGGTTAAGTCATGAATTTGAATGACAACACTTAACCCATTAGAAACCTTAGTTACGCGGTCCTTTTCAGTAGTAACCCACTTAAATGTATCACGATAACCTGGGACTAGGCAGGGTGGGGCACGATTACTGGGCTGATTGTAAGCGACCAAAACAACGGCTGAGTAGGTGCGCCATTGTAGGTTCAGGCGGACTATGGTCGTGCACGTATTCCGGAGTTGAAAAAGCAGGCATTGGGCACCCGTTGGTTTACACTGTGCGTGCTTGATTCGTGTCGGTGGTCGGCACCATAGGGCTTGATACACCCTATGGTGGACCTAGCACAGGTGACTACATTTCAGGACAGGGCCGTATGACACAGACACATGGCGAGCTAGAACTTGTAGGGAGCCGATTGATTAGTAGATCATACCGTAGGACCCCGTAATGGGTCACTTCATGATACTGGGCCCAGGGATCATTTCATGATTAATACTTGACATGGATTAGAATACTAGTACAGTTGGTGCAACGAATCTTGAATATGCGATTCTTGACTTGACTTACCTTGTTTATCATATCAGTCATGTTATCATCCTTATGTTTAATTCTAATTTTCGCATGTCATGTTACCTTTACTAGTTTTTATACTAAAAGTCACTATGGCTTACCAATCTTATGATTGACCCTTTTTCTTTCACCTCTTTTTCTTTCGTTCCCCCCTCTAGGTTCTCAGGGAGGAAATACTAGCTCTTAGCTTGGATTTAGCTTGCTTTCTGACAGCTCATGTACGGTTTGGTCTTGAGCTATGCTATGGCTGCTTCTGCTATTTATGGGGAATAATTTACTTTCGTTATCCTAAGTTTATGCTTCTTTATTTGGAACTTGATGTAATGGAATAATTTGTACCTTGGATATATGGGGTTTTGACTATTTTCTTGAAAGTAATAAAAATTTGTTTTTAATTTCTACCGCTGCTTTATTTATGTTCTGCCTTGTGATATCTCTGTGTATGTTTACCTAGATAGTACTCCACCAAAACTAGTGCCTTCCCTTCGTGAGTGACCCTAGCGAAGATGGGGTGTTACATTTGGTATCAGAGCAGAAGGTTACCAAGCTGGGCAAAAAGTTTTAAAAACCTTCTGAAACTATTTTCAAAACCATTTATAAAGAAGCATTTTTCAAGAAAAGTTTTATCTTTAAAAAGGTTATTCCCCAAAAAGCCATTAGCACTTTCCTTTGTTTCCTCGTTTGAATCTTTTTCTTTTCGTTTTTCAGCATGGCTGATCTTAACCTGCCTGAGGGAATACCCGTGCCTGGATGGTTCCAAAGGTACTTAGAAGTCAGGGCCAACGGCATGGGCCCGATAGACATCCCTCCTCCTCCTCCCCCAGTGGCAGCGGTTCCTCCTCCTCCTGGTACTGCCTTTGCCAAAACATGCAAAGATTTTAAAGCAATAGGAGGCAAGAACTTTGTTGAAACTGAAACCTTTGTTGAGGAACGAAACTGGCTAAAGGAGACTGAAGACTTGTTCATTATCATTGATGTGGAGGACCATAGGAAAGTTCAATTGGAAGCATGGTTGTTGAAAGAGGAAGATGCATTTTGGTGGGAAGTCACCAACAACTTGGGCAGACTTTAGAGAGAGGTTTGGGCTTAAATTCTTATCGTCAGCAGAAGAGAACCTTCAGATGGAGAGGTTCCTAGCACTCAAGCAAGGGGACATGTATGTTAGGGAGTATGTGAATAAGTTTAATCAGCTTGCTCGGTTCGGTTTGAATTTGGTCAACACATCCCAGAAAAAGGCTATACGCTTTGCTCGAGGATTGAACGAGCCACTACACAGTTTGTCCATAACTCATATACCCATGGGGCGACCTTTGAAAGCTTGGTGGATATGGCTCTACTTCATGAGGAAGACAAGAATAGCAAGAAGGAGGTTAAGCCTAATGAGACTCAGAATAAGAAAGCTGACTTCAAGAAGGGGGGCAACAAGAATAACAAGAGCAACAACAAACCACGTGAGACGAGGAAGTGCAACTTTTGTGGTATTACGGGACATCTAGCTAAAGACTGTAGAAAGAAGAAGAGGAAGTTGGGTGAATGCTTTCATTGTGCAGATACTGGACACATCAGCAAGGATTTCCCTAAGAAGCAAGGGCAGGGGCAAGGGCAGGCCCAGCGAGCAGGACCTTCTGGAGAGCAGTTGCATGCTCTCAACACCACTCCAGCTCTTGACCGAGGTAGTAACATTTCCGTAGAAAGCCTTGTTTACATTTCTGACTTTCCTGTTCGAACCTTATTTGACTCTAGCGCATCGCATACTTTTATTTCTTCTGATATTGTTGAAAATCTACACCTAAGTATTAGTCTGGTTGAGGATCCCATTATGGTTTCAAATCCAATTGGGGGCTCCGCCCATTTATCTATGATGTGTATGGATTTGAGGATCTCTATCTTGAGCGTAGAATTCACGTGTAATGCTTATGTTCTCGGATTTATGGGATACGGTTTGATCCTAGATATGGATTGGCTATACAATTATGGAGCAATTCTTGATTGTGAACAAAGGGTAGTGAGGCCCATGACTCGCCGTGGTAATACCCTTGAAATTTCTTGTAACCCTAAGGGTCCGGTCATGTTGTGTTATCTTGAATCTATTGACTCGTCCGTCGATAATTTGCAATCTGTAAGAGTGGTCCGAGAATATCCAGATGTCTTTGATAAGGTGAGGGGGTTACCTCCTAAACGCGAGATAGACTTCCGAATTTGTCTTGTTGATAATGCCAAGCCAGTTTCATTGCCCGTTAGGCACATGGCCCCGCGAGAAAGAAGAGAGCTCAGTAAACAAGTTAACGAGTTGCTTGAGAAAAATTTCATAAGACGAAGCATTTCTGAATGGGGTGCTCCAGTGGTATTCGCTACTAAGGCGGATGGATCGCTTCGTCTATGCGTAGATTATCATGAGTTAAACAAGCTAACTAAGAAAAATAGGCACCCACTACCAAGAATCAACGATTTGTTTGACTAGCTTGTGGGAGCATCTGTTTTCTCTCAACTCGATCTAGCCACAGGATTCCATTAGCTGAGTGGCTGAGGATAGCATTGACAAAACTGCGTTTAGGACTCCAGATGGGTTCTTCGAATGGCTCGTTATGCCGTTTGGGTTAATGAATGCACCCGCGTACTTTGCAGATTTGATGAGTAGGGTGTTTCGAGAGTTCCTTAACAAGTTTGTGGTAGTTTTCGTGGATGATATTTTGATCTTCTCAAAAGATGAAGAAGAGCATGCTATACATCTCAAGGAAGTCATGGAAACACTTAGAGCACACCAGTTAAAGGCTAAGTTCTCCAAATGCCATTTTTGGAGAAAGGAAGTTCGGTTCCTTGGACATGTAGTTTCTAAGCAAGGCATAGCCGTGGACCCCGCAAAGGTAGCAGGACTGGAAAATTCCTAAGGATGCAACGGAGGTGAGGAGCTTTCTCGGTTTGGCGGGCTACTACAGGAAGTTCATTAAGGTCTTCGCTAAGATTTCATCCCCTCTTACTAAGTTAACCAAGAAGAACCTAGCTTTTGCATCGGACATAGAGCGTGACGCTGCTTTTCAGAGACTCAAGAGAGCCCTCACCACAGCTCCAGTTTTGGAATTACCTGACAGAGGCAAGGTGTTTACGGTGTATACAGATGCGTGCGGCACGGGATTAGGTGCTGTCCTAATGCAAGAAGGAAGAGTAATATGCTACGGGGGCAGACAACTTAAAGTTCATGAGAAAAACTATCCCACGCATGACTTGGAATTGGCCACGATTGTT
Source organism: Allium sativum (assembly GCA_030737875.1). Taxonomy (NCBI): domain Eukaryota; kingdom Viridiplantae; phylum Streptophyta; class Magnoliopsida; order Asparagales; family Amaryllidaceae; genus Allium; species Allium sativum. The sequence goes on along the minus strand of CM060911.1, from coordinate 120,490,948 downwards.
TTTGCACTTAAATCTTGGCTCCATTATCTTCTAGGGGAGAGGTTCGAGCTGTCTACCGACCACAAATCGCTGAAGTACCTCTTCGCCCAGAAAGATTTGAATCTGAGACAACAGCGGTGGATGGAATTCTTGGCATCATATGACTTCGATATAGCTTATACCCCTGGCAAGGGTAACGTGGTGGCGGACATGCTAAGTAGAAAAAGGTTGACTTTGAGCCCCTTGTTTGTTTAAAGGAAAAGCCTTGAGTTTATAGCAACCTTTGATTTTACACCTGCTATTGAGTCATTGACTGCTACATTAGCATCTCTGGAGTTAAGACCTACACTTCTAGATCAAGTAGGGACTTCACAGAAGGAAGACCCACAGATAGTCGAAATCATGGACAAGCTGATTAGTGGTGAGACGTCAAGTCACCTCAGTAGGTATGCCATAGATGACAAGGGATGGCTAAGGCGCGATGGAAGGCTATGTGTCCCACAAGTGGGAGACCTAGTAAGGAAAGTTCTCGAAGAGGCGCATCACTTGAAGATTACCATACATCCTGGAGGGGATAAGATGTACAGAGATATGAAACACATTTTCTTTTGGGCTAGAATGAAAAAGGACGTGGCAGAGTTCGTTTCGAAGTGCATGGTGTGCCAACAAGTAAAGGCTGAGTCGAAGAAGCCCGGTGGGCTATTACATCCTTTGGAGGTTCCGCAATGGAAATGGGAGAGTATCTCGATGGATTTCGTGGATGGACTGCCTAGGTCAAGGAAGGGAAATACTAGCATATAGGTCATAGTTGATAAACTCACGAAAAGTGCTCACTTCATTCCGGTGAAAAGAAAGAGGACCGCATAATGGCTAGCGTCTATTTACCTTCGAGAGATAGTACGGTTGCATGGGGTTCCATCTAGTATAGTTAGTGATCGTGACCCGATTTTCACTAGCCAGTTTTGGAATAGTCTGCAAGAAGCCATGGGTACACGACTGAGTTTAAGCACGGCTTATCACCCGCAGACGGATGGACAAACCAAAAGAGTAAATCGAGTACTAGAAGATCTCCTGGGGCTATTCGTTCTTGACTTTGGTGGTACTTGGGAAGATCATCTCCCTCTCGTGGAGTTTGCATATAATAACAGTTACCAAGCTAGCATCAGAATGGCACCATTCGAAGCCCTGTATGGAAGACCGTGCAAGTCGCCAACTTGTTGGTGGGAGACAACAGACAGGCTTATACTTGGGCCCGACATGATAAGGGACACTTCTGAGAAGGTTAAGTTGATACGAAGACGGATGAAAATGGCCTAAGATAGATAGAAATCTTATGCGGACAAGAGAAGGACAGACCTAGAGTTCGAAGTCGGAGATATAGTCTTTATAAAAGTTTCTCCGTTACGCAATGTAGTTCGTTTTGGAGCAGTTGGAAAGATAGCACCAAGGTTCGTAAGACTGTTCCCTATCACTGAGAGGATTGGACGGATGGCCTATAAGGTAGACTTACCCGAGAAGCTGACTGGAGTGCACAATGTCTTTCACGTCTCGCATCTCCGGAAGTGCTTGCATGAGTCAGCCGAAGTGGTTGAGCCAAGCATCCTTGAAGACACAGAAGTGGAAAAATAAGCAACATTGAGGCGAGTTCCGATTCGTATCTTAGGAACGGAGATTAAGAAGCTAAGGAATCGAGAAGTCAAGCTAGTTAAAGTGCAGTGGAGTGAAGCCCAAGAAGATGCAACTTGGGAAACCGAAGAGAAGATACATGCGCTTTACCCATTTCTTTTTGAGGGTATATTCTCGATCTCTTTTTCTTATAAACTTGAAAACCTTTTCGTATCATGCTTCTACTACCTACGTTTGTCTTGTTATCTTCTTGATCTTATCTTGAGAACCTTAGGTAGAACCATATGGATGTAAACATGTGATTGAAACATGTTATGGTTGATGTTTGCAAATGATTGCAAGTGTTTGCAAGTGGTTGCTAGTGGATGCATGACACACATTAGGCACTAGATCGACTCAGTCACATTTTCGTGTTGCATATGCATGAGTGCTTATACTTGTACATGGATGGAACTTGTTATGCTATCACTTGGATGTTGCATAAGAATGAATGTTATGTGCACTCATGTAGAGATTATAAACTATGTTAGGAATCTGCATACATGTTGGATTCATTACACTAACATATTTTGCATTAAGAAGGTCTACTGAATCAGTAACCGCCTGATATTCTGCATTAGATAAGTACATATACACACACTTTCTGCATATGTTCATACAGCACTAGAAACCTTTTAAGGACAATGGTTGCTTGTGGATGATGCTTTGAGTAGATGGATGATGGATGGTAGGACACATCCTCCCTAACTTAGAGATTTCGGGGACGAAATCCTTTAAGGGGTAGAATGTAACAACCCATATTTTTATAACGTATTATAACTATAAATCAAGGCAGAATTAATTTTAAAAATGAGAATCAAGGGTAACGGGTTATGCCATTGCGTTCGTCTCGAAATTCTACTTGGAAACGAGTCCGAGTTTTCGAAAATCGGAGTCCGTATGACCAAGTTATGACCCTTCGAAATTTTCAGAAAATTTCAAGTTCAACACAGCTCAGAATTCGAATTCGAATTTCGAATTCAAACCACAGAACAGACTGGGTGGGAAATTTCCCGCCCAGGACCAGGTCGACATGGGGTCGACCATAGAGTCGACCTGTCCAGGACCAGGTCGACCATAGTGTCGACCTGGGGGTCGACCTGGTGGCCGAGCCCACTTTTGAAGCTGGATTCACTTTGATGTTTCTGGCCTCTATTCTGTCTACATTCGTTGACCTAACCCTATATAAACAGCTCCTAACACTAGTCTCTCTACACAAAATTCTCTCTGACCTTATGCTGCTCTAATTCTGGTTGAAAAGTTAGAGAAAGGGACTACTTCTTCTACGTCGAAACTGCGTTAAGAGAATTGCTGATTTAGGGATTTCTGTTAGGACTTGACTAAGCATATAAAGATTCAACAACGACTTTCTTTTTCTAATTCTCGAACCACGATCTGTAAGCCCCAGCTACTTTTAGATTTAAACTGTAAATGCAATATGAATATGTTGTAAATTGAAATTGGACCTGTGTTTGATGACTGTTTTACATCCATTCTTGTTCATCTTGGATCTTGACTTTTGGGTATATTACTATGACATTGATTTGGGGCCTATTCATGTTGTAAATAAAAAGAAAAACCCCTCATATTATCATGTCTACAATGTTGAATTGCTATTAGTCACAAGTTTATGACTATCATCTTATGTCAACCTTTACCATGACTATACTATCACCTTATGTCAACTGTTATCTTGGCTAGTACCTTATTTTGCTAAATTTGGAATCTTTATGTTTGAGGCCAATATTCCATATGCTAGTAATGTTATAATCATTTATCTCAAGTCATACCATGCTATGCTAATAATCACTTTTGCCACCTTATACCCGTCCCTTCTTATGTTATTCCCTAATTAGATTTATTTGTATCGATTCGAGTTTACGTGCAATCGGAATACGATTTGGGTAGATTAGGTAAAACATGAATTGGATTTAAAATGAACATTATTATAACGTGAACCTATATATGGACAAGAACTTGACATGAAATTTACATGAAACCTGACATGAAAACTCGACATGAATTTTGACATGAAAACTTGACCATGGGCATGACACTTAGATAAACTTGAAAATGGCCAACTCGAGGTTGGGTTGAGTTTGTAGTGTAAATCTGCCCGGAACCGCCCGGCAAATCCAGTGACCGCAAACAATAGGATCCAATGTGGGTAGTTGGTCATATCGCACGTAAAACCCGAGATTAGACTATGTTGTGGTGTAAATCTACCGGGAACCGCCCGGCAAATCCAGTGACCACAACAGTTAGTCTAATGTGAGAGGTTGGGGTGCATTAATGAATTAATGCCACGTGATAGGGTTAAGTCATGAACCATTTGAATATACATAACTAACTTGACACGATGATTTGATAGGGTTAAGTCATGAACCGCTCGAACACACTTAACCAACTTGATACATGACCTGGATAGGGTTAAGTCACGAATTTGAATGACAACACTTAACCCATTAGAAACCCTAATTACGCGGTCCTTTTCAGCAGTAACCCACTTAGATGTATCACGATACCCTGGGACTAGGCTGGGTGGGGCACGATTACTGGGCTGATTGTAAGCGACCAGAACGATGGCTGAGTAGGTGCGCCATTGTAGGTTCAGGCGGACTATGGTCGTGCACGTAGTCCGGAGTTGAAAAAGAAGGCATTGGGCACCCGTAGGTTTACAATGTGTGTGCTTGATTCGTGTCAGTGGTCGGCACCATAAGGCTTGATACACCCTATGGTGGACCTAGCACCGGTGACTACATTTCAGGATAGGGCCGTATGACACAGACACATGGCGAGCTAGAACTTGTAGGGAGCCGATCGATTAGTAGATCGTACCGTAGGACCCCGTAATGGGTCACTTCATGATACTGGGCCAAGGGATCATTTCATGATTAATACTTGACATGGGTTAGAATACTAGTACAGTTGGTGCAGCGAATCTTGAATATGCGATGCTAGACTTGACTTACCTTGTTTATCATATCAGTCCTGTTATCATCCTTATGTTTAATTTCAATTTTCGCATGTCATGTTACCTTTACTAGTTTTTATACTGAAAGTCACTAGGGCTTACCAGTCTTATGACTGACCCTTTTTCTTTCGCCTCTTTTTCTTTCATCCCCCCCCCCAGGTTCTCAGGGAGGAAACACTAGCTCTTAGCTTGGATTTAGCTTGCTTTCTGATAGCTCATGTACGGTTTGGTCTTGAGTTATGCTATGGCCGCTTCTGCTATTTATGGGGAATAATTTACTTTTGTTATCCTAAGTTTATGCTTCTTTATTTGGAACTTGATGTAATGGAATAATTTGTACCTTAGATATATGGGGTTTTGACTCTTTTCTTGAAAGTAATAAAAATTTGGTTTTTAATTTCTACCGCTGCTTTATTTATGTTCTACCTTGTGATATCTCTGTTTATGTTTACCGAGATAATACTCCACCAAAACTAGTGCATTCCCTTTGTGAGTGACCCTAGCGGAGGTGGGGTATTACAACAACTTCTTCCTTGGGAAACAGACTTTCATTCCTCAAAGCTTTCTCAACAATATTCTCATAAGGGTAATCCAGATGATCAAAAAGTTGATTCCCAAGGTACTTATCCAAGCCCATGATGAACTTATCGTTCTTCTGGTAAGGAATCTCAATATACGAACGAGCATACTTGGACAAGGCTTCAAAATCAGAAATGTACTCCAACACTAGTCGACCATTCTACTTTAGCTCAACAAACTTCTTGAATAGAATAGACTTCTGAATGGTAGAAAAGAACTTCATCTCGAACTTGACTTGGAACTGATCCCACGTGATCTCTTCTTTAGGAGTCTCTAAAGTGACAGAGTTCCACCAATCCATAGCTCTGCCATGTAGCTGCCTCGATGCAAGATTCCTCTTAGTTGCATCGTTAATACCCAAGTCTCTGCTATATATGAATGCAAGTATCAAGCCTCCCGTGAATCTCTACAGTCGTCGCTTTTCCCTTGAACGGGTTTCCTCCTAGAGTGTTGAAGTCCTTGCACAGCTTCACGAAGTCCACAACCCTAGGTACCAGCACCCGAACCCCAACATCTACCACGACTCTGTCTCTTAAGCGGGTACCCTCCTCATGATCGCTGCCATTATGGACTCAAACATGGCTGGGTAATCTGGTAAACCACTATCTCCTCCTCTAGGAACAGGCTCCTCCATAGCAGTATTTCTCGAAGATCGACGACTCATTCTAAATCTGAAAATAGAATGATTAGTCCGCACATGAGAATAACTGTAATTGACTTCAAGCGCTACTGTACTATACACTATAATAAAGTAGTCATCCATTAGCAAAGTACAAATACGTCTCTCATACGTCTTTACATCCACGAACTTTGGATAAAACCGCTTAACCAAAGCTTTGATACCAAATGTCACGACCACCCCGTACCTCCCGCACAAACCGAGAAGAAGTGCATTGTATGATGTGTCAGGCCGATAGGGACGATCATCAGGAGAAGAAAACACACGCGAAAACCTTTCGTATAACTCACAGCGCAAGGAGAAGATATCCATACACCAAACAGGATTACATCATCATAATCTGTACAAGAAGCCTTACTACAAGTCACTCAGAGTAGCACACATCATATCAACTATAGTAGCGGAAACAACAAGTATGTATAGTAGGAAATAATATGTCAGTCTCCTGCTCATCATCGCTCTGCAACATCGTCCTCATCAAGATCTACTACTTGTTACCTGTTACTCAGTTTACCCATTCACATCCAGATGAACAACCCAAGGTAATAAGAGGGAAACACAAAACCTTGAGTCAGACACAATTTTAATGAGCAATAAAACTGTTATCTAACATCATCAATAAAGTATATAAGAAATAGGCAGATTAATCATCTAATCTACCAACTCATCATCAAAAAAAACCCAACCCGTCTCCTCCACATTCGATAGTGATAGCCTTTCCCAAATAGTTATAGAAGAAACAAGTAGTACATCCATAGAAACCAATTATAAGGCATAGATAAACATAATCAAGTTCAACATCCCCTAAGTACAAGCCCCGAAGGCCTAAACCAACATCAGACAAGCACCCAAGGGATATTTTCCTTGATGTCGGACAATCCACACAAGACGATACAAACAACAATAACATCTATGACTCTGGCTATCACTTCCTGCCTTTCCTTGAAACCATCGCTAATCATATGACTGACCCATCTTACCATCCATCAAGGGCTAATTGTAACCCCAGTTCTAGCAAAAATCCGTATGCCATTGTGACTCGTATCTAGGCCCATCGTGACTACCGGAGGTATTCAACCCATCTGGTATTTTGGGCATCCTCATTATACCCCTGCTTTGAGTCCACCTGAATCTCCGACTAACGATAAGACTTCGACCTTCAATACCTCTAGCCATCTACCTTGATGACTACCCATAAGCTCAAGTACCTTCTTGAGCAACCATTATCCACGAGCTCAACATCTTTGAGTCGCCTTCATAACTTTGTTGCATTTCGTCGATCAACGAACACTTCATCATGCTTCGAACATTCCATATGAATTAACATCGAAGCTACGCCCATCATCAAACTAAACATCAACTTCGTTTGGCCAACATAAGATGGACTTTCCACTTATGGATCGGCACAGATCCATATGGATCGCACACGATCCACACTCCAAGACAACCCTACTTTGAGTTCCACCGATCCACGCCGAAATGACCGATCCATCATAAACTCATCTTGGTAAGTCCATCCCTGTACTCCACATGCGGTCCATCATCCCAACCCATCACTCGATCCACTTCAGCAAAGCAGTCTGATCCATGCAGTCCACTAATCCCCCGATCCATTTACTTGATTAACCTGAGCTTGTCTTGGACTCGTGCTTTGATCACTACTGATGCATCCTCGAGTTGAACCCTCCATAACGCGACCGAATCCATCCTTTCCCCATGAGCCAAGCATCTGCGACCCGATCCATCAGCTTGCCACGCGATCCATCATTTTAGCCAGTCCAGCTTGACGCATTCGATCTGCACGATCCAGTCAATGCTTCCGCTGACCTATCCCCTTGTGCTTTGCCCGATCCATGCCATTTCTTGCACCATACTCCAACAGTTCCATACTTTCAACATCATCATGCACTGATCCATCTTCATTCCGTGTGATCCATCCTAGACCTATCTTTTTGCGAGCCGATCCAAGCCTTCCATTGTGCCACGCAATCGATCCATACAATCTATGCTTTAACGACAAACGTCCATACATCCAAATCATCCAATTTCAACAATTCAATCATCAACACTTCATGCAATCATCAAACAACATTATCACAACAAATAATCATCATATAACCATACGAATTAGCATATGAATTTACCGTTATAATCTTACTAGATTAGATCCTATGGTGATTCAAATGAAAGTGGACTTACCTCAATCGGTTCTAGGTGAAAAAGACTTGAATTGTTGAAAATAAGATCAAACAAACTCATATGCTCGATTAAATCCATGTGAGAGATGCTTATCACTCACAAAATCCACAAAATAGCTTGAAATAAATGAATCTCTAATCCAAACAGTGAAGAACGACATCTAGATCAATCAATTACCCATCTTTTTGGCTCTATTACTTGCTGTAGATTCATTTGACATCACTTTGAATGTCTCATCGAAGTTTGATGCCATGATCTTAACTTTCTCTCCAAATGCTTTTCTGGTGGTCCAACTCGAACAGAGAAACTATGCAGGCCATCTTTTTCCATATTATCCTAGCCTCCATCTGTTGGCACGTTAGCTTTTGATATGATGATAAACACATTGACGAAGCTATAATCATTCATCAAATCCATGATGACGTCAAAAATTTATTCGTGGCCTGACCATACAGTGGCCTTATCAATAAATTTCTAAATTCGTATATCACTGACTTTCAAATTCGCACCTTGCCATGATTTATAGTCTTGTTTACACTTACACCCCCTTCTTCCCAGTTTATTTCCACTCAGCTTGGTTTTCAATTACTACCACTCTACACTTTTTTTCTAGTAGGATCTTTGGATTTCCTTAATGCCTTCTTTTGGGTGTATTAGTCCAGCTCTCTTCGCTTTTCATCCCTACAACTCTGGCCTTCCCCTTATAGAGATTATAGGATCATCACCGCTAGAGATGATTTCACTCCTACTACGAAGTTTCTTATTTTGCATTTACTTTTCATCTCCTGGCTTTGGGAATTTTGTTTCCTGCATTCTTTATTTACCGTTTTGGTTTTCTGTAGGGGTTTGTCCTCATCTATTTTATTCATTTTTATATAGCTTCACCTACCTCCATCATTTTTAACGGTTTTTGATGAATGAAACCTTTATTAAAAAAATGAGCTTAATCAAATTTCTTTTACTAACTCCTTTTTCCTCTTTAGGCATACCCAGATCATGATAATTAATCTAGTGCATGATACCTTTTCAAATAAAATTAACATGGATAGAATTAATCTTAGAATGATTAAGAATTTGAAAAGTCAGCATTCAGAATCTAAGCACGGATGTTAATAGGGGTGGGCATAAAGCACACCGCAATGTGGAAACCGCCCAGACCGAACCGAAAAATGGTGCGGAAAACCGCACCAGATTCTCTCTCTAAAACAACAGCCCAAACCGAACCGACCCACAACGATACGGTTCGGTTGCGGTTTGAACTGTTACCAAACCATATTAAACCGAACAGAACCGCATAGCTACTCCAGTAATGTTATGATAAAAAAATAACAAATTCCTAACTAACTTTTTATTTTAATGATATATATTCTATTTTCAACATATGTTTTAGTTATATAATTTCAAGATAACATTATGTGGTTTAATCTCCCGGTGATACAACGTCATACAATCGTAAATTGATTGTTGATGGAAGCAATTCTCTTGTTTCATATTTAATACGGGTTCAAACCGGACCGAACCAAAACCGAACCGTAGTACATCGAAACCGAACCGTTTGAATGGTTAGTATAATGGTTTGTATTTTTGAAAAACCATTTGATGCGATGCGAAAGCGGTTTGAGCTCCAACCCGCATCGAACCGAACCGCGCCCTCCCCTAGATGTTATTATAGAAAGCACAAGCTCAATAGGAAAAACAAAAGATAATAAACTTGATCAGTATCCCTAAAGTATATCTTTAATTTATTAATTAGTTTACCACATTCTTTATAAACAATTATAATGGTAATGGAAGTGGCACCATCAAATATTTAACAGAAAGGATCCCCTCAGTAACACCTAAGAATTTTAGATATTCCTCTTTTTTACTACAACGCTTATGGAAGTAGCATTAGATTTTTGATCCATTCAATCTGAACTCAACAAGGGAATCCAAATCATAAAAGAATTCTTTGGTCTTCTAAACAACACATGAATCGGCCTTAATTACAATCAAAAAATCATCAACATATATTAGATGTGTAACATTAGGTTCAGTGTTATAAATTGGGCAGTTCAAATTGTTGTGATGAGCCAACTCCATTAGTAATGAAGGACATTCCATAACCACTGCAAATAAATAAAGGGAAAGAAGATTCCCTTATCTTATTCCTCTAGTACTATGTATGAACCCTTTCGGAACGCAGTAGTTAGTATTAATAATGTTGGTGTGTTTAGACCAAAAAAACCAATTATTTTAATTGGCTTAGTAAGAATACTCATATGAGTCAACATGTGCAAGGTGAGATTTCTATTAAGTCTATCATAAGCCTTATGCAAACTAACCTTGAGGTAATGTTTATCAGCACCTTTCTAGTTGAACCTCTGACCAGTTCATGTGGCATTAAAGAATTATCATCTATATACTTTCCTTTTATGAATGCACTTTGACATTGAGATATTAAATCAGGAATCACTTTATTCAATCTATTGCAAATAATCTTACTACGGATTTTATGTGTGACAATGCAGCATGCAGTTGGTCAAAAATCTATGATTCTTTCAGGATTCTTAACTTTAGGGATTAATGATATAAATGTATAATTAATTTCTCTAACAAGTTCACCAGTATCAAATGCCTCTGAATAAGCCTTCATCACATATTGTTTCAAATTATGTCAATACATTTTGAAGAATCCTTCCAGCATACCATCAGGGCCAGTACTGGAATCAGAATTAATCGAGAAAATGGCTACCTTGTGCTCCCTTTCAGCAGTCCTAGTTGTGAGCAAATCTTGACCGATACTAGAGAAATTCCAACTATTCTACGGTATGGGTAATTATTATTCATAAATTCCATTATACAAAATTGAAAAACATTCCACTACCTTTTTAAAAAAAATTAAGACTTCCTGATACATTTCCTCTTTCATTGACATAATTAAGAAGGTTTTTATGATGTTTTATTTGTGACGTTTTGGAAAAAATGTTACTAGGCTCATCTCCCATTAAAAGCCAATTTTCTTTAGCTTTTTGTTTAAGTTCACTGGCTTGTGTCTTTAGTTCCTCTTTAAGATCCTTTTTAAAAAAAAAACCCACATTCAATCCTTAATGCAGTCGACCTTCATCCGGTTGATGTTGAACAAATTCCAACTGATCTTGGAGACTTTTAATTTTATCAACATGTTTTCATTTTGTTTAATTCCAATTTTTTATTCTCCCTTTCATGATTTTGAAAAGCTTAACAAATTGATGCATATAACTACCAATAGGAATTTGACCTTCATTAAAACTAACGGCTTCCTTGAAACCTTCTAGATATTGCCAATGATGTAAATGGCTTTCCCTTCACTTTAGTTGCATCATTATTGAATTGGAATAATAATGAGTGGTGATCACTATGAGAACATGGTAAAAAAAAGTATCAAGAATCCTACCAAAGGTTCAACATTTCTAACTGATCTATTAAGTCCCGATATAATATTTTTATTCTCACCGACTTTCCGGGCTAGAAAATTGTTACAACATGCACACACACACACACACACACACACACACACATATATATATATATGTATGTATGTATGTATACACACAAATTTATCCTTATTCAAAATAAAATGAATTTAAAATAATATATTTACTTATAATTCTATTTTTTAATTAATCATTGATTTTATTAACTAAAATTATAAGTTGGTTTTCTTTTCAAAAAATACTCATAATTTAGTTGATGAAATCAACGAAAAAATTAAAAAGGGCTCCTTTCTAATTTAGGTTCGTTTTAAAAACTAAATATGTAAGTAGACCACTTTGAAAACCATTTACATAGATAGGTCACTTATGATCATACCGGTGTTCTATTGGTAAAAATGTACTGGTAGCATTTCAGATGTGGCCAATGCATAGGCATTGAGGTTATTTAAAATAAAAAACATTGGACATATTTCAAATGTCGTCTATGCACTGATGGCATTTAAAATGCTATCAGTAAATTTTTGCGAGAAAAACGCTTCATATGGTTAAAAATGAAATAAGCCGAAATTTATAGTTAATTGTTATAAAAAATAGTATTTGTTTATACAGGAAAATATTTAGAAGGACTGAAATTAAAGCTTTTTTATACAGGAAAATAGTATTTGTCCTATGATTGCTCAATTTATGATTTGCGGAATGAAATATGCCGAAACTGGTCTTAGCTCACTCCTATGTCGATTGAGATTAGCTATGTGCTTGATAACAAAACCATAATTATTTACACTGATTCTGATCTTCAAAGTATTATTTGTTTCCAACTACATAAGAAGAGTGCTTTTTTGTTTTGATGTTAAGTTAAAGGATTTTCAAGTGGAAAACATTAACGATGGTTCTTTTTCATTTTCAACTAATGTTTCAATGCATTCATCATCTACTGTATCTTTGGGTACAAACATTATCGTGCATAGGAAAAGTTACTTGAAAGACTTGATGAAAAGAGGTTCTACATTAACAATTTCTGATTTTATTGGTTTTTGTTTTGGAGGGGCCATCGACTTTAGAGAATTCTTAATGGCAAACCAAATTAAAATGGGTCATGAGTTGCATTTTCTTAAGAATAGCTCTATTAGGATTACGGCAGTTTACTCTTCGTATTTAACTAGATGTTCGTTTAAAGTGCATGCTTCTTGTGATTCCGGGCATCTTAGTGGGTTTTTTATTCGGACTTTGATTGTTGAGATTCTTGTGGTGGTGGTCTTAGAAATTTGAACAATCCTCATCTTTCTAGCTCATTTGTTAAATCTTTGATAATAAATGAAATTAGAGATCATCCGAGTAAGAAACCAAAAAATATCATTGCTAATTTTCATAGAGAGTTTAATCATTAATTGTCTTACTCTTTTGCTTATTGCGGTAAGCAACTTGCTCTAATGGAATTGTATGGTAATTATGTGATATCTTATAATGATTTGACTTGGTATTTAAAGGATTAAAGAATCATACCCCTAGTTCTTATGTTGACATGGATATTAACCCTTCTACAAATCAATTTGAGAGAGTGTTTGTTGGCTTAAGTGCTTGTATTCTTGGGTTCAAGTATTATCGACCTTGATATTTTTTGATGGCATTCATTTGAATGGTAGGACAGGTGCATTGATGGGTGCTACTACAAAGAAAGGTAACCAAGGTATGATGTAGTATCAGTTTTTAGTTATTATTTGTTAAGTATCAGTTTTATGTATTAAAGTTATTATGTAACACCCCATAGTTCTGTAACATTGAGTTTCACAAATTAAATAATAGTTAATTCTAAATGTGGGAATTAAGGGAAACGGATTACGCCGTTGCGTTCGTCTTGGAATTCTGCTTGAGATAGAGTCCGAGTTTGCGCAAATCGGGCTCCATATGAAGGAGTTATGGCCTTCCGAAATTTCAAAATTCAGTTTAACAAAAAACAGTTCAGAGCGAAATTCAAAAATTTGAAAAATAAGCTCAAACTGGGCTGGGCCGGAAAATTCCCGCCCAGAGACCAGGTCGACCATAGGGTCGACCGTGGTGTCGACCTGGTCACCTCAGGTCGGCCATAGTGTCGACCTGGTCGCCCCCAGGTCGACCATAGTGTCGACCTGCCTGGTCGGCCTAGTTCGTCTGGTTGGGTCCTGGCTCGAATTTCTAGGCCTGGTCTTGTCACTAGGGCTGAGTTGTCTTCTTTTGATTGGCTTCTCTTTAGAATGGATGCTTTGATTAAACCTGGCTTCATCGACGGCTCTAATTAACTGTCAACTCTATAAAAACACCTTAGGTCTCCAACTAAAATTCAAACAAAAATAAGAACTTGAGCCGCCATGATGTCAGAAGAAAACTAAGGAGAGCCTCCGCTTGAAAAGGAGATGAACAACGATTCAAGAAACAAAACTCTAATCTAATTTCTACGCAACGTTTTTGTAATGACCCGCATTTCCCGGGGTATATAATTAATTTATTTAATTATATAAATGGTGATTTAAGGAATTAAATGGTCGATAATTAAATAATAAGGAATATTTAATTAAATTAAATAATTAAATAATATATTTAATTCAGAAATAATCGAAAATATTGGAAATCACAAGATTCTGTGAACTGGGTCATCCCGAAGATTTTATTCAGTTTAGAAATGAATATTGAATAACGAATATATTCAATCGACGACAGTTTGAACGTATAATTATATTATAATTAAAAACGAGCTTGAAATGGCGCTGCAGTTCGCGATTTGGCGATTTGAACTTCAACTGAATGTACAGGATTCGTTTTAAGCCGGATTTCTGTGAAACAAGAAACGTGTGGAGCTGGTGGAGTATATCTTTCTAGTGGAAGAGGAAAATCAGGATTTCGTTGTGTAGATTTTGATTTATGTCCAAATCAAATTTCAGAAAAGTCGCTGTAGAATTCCTTTATAATTTGCGACGCTTTATATACGTTATAAAAGGATTTTTCAATATATTTGAATATCGGATTCGAATTTAGACGAGGTTCTTTTGAGAAATAGTGATAATTTAATTTTTAGAATTTTACTATAATTTTTAATCAATTTAATAAGCGACTTTTTATTTGAAGTATTTCGCACCCTGAAATCAACATTTTGAAGTTTCAAACTATGAGTCCACCTACCGGTATTATTATATCTTTGGGATCGTGGTACGTTGGTCGTCACAATGGTATGATCAACTCTGTCTATAGCAGTTGTATATGAATGGAATTTACGGAAATGGATATACAATATCTAAGTCTATATGATAACTTTAACTAAAGGTTATAACCCAAAATAGAGGTCCACGCACCACCGTTTTCTTTGGTCTAAAACAATTTACTTGGCCCTCAAAACTCCACCTCATAACCAAACCGAACTCGTGCTCCTCTCGTATCCACGAAACAAATATCCACTCAAAACAATATAAATACACATCCTATCCTTAGCTAAACCTAATTTTTCGGAGACCTAAAACTTTCCGCCCCCATCTGAATAAAACGAATGGACGGGATTCCATCCTCTTCCACCACAATTTCCAGTAAGACCGTTCATTCAAATCGAGAACTTCCAACTGAAGAATACTCAGCTCGATGAGCTCGTTATACTTGACGGCGGTGATCCAGTCTGAAGCGACGAGATGGTCAGGATCTCCTTTCGAAGCAGCTGCGGTTCGAGATGTTTTGCTGGGAACTGGAGATGGCGGAGCTGACAAGAACTGGAAGACGCAAATACAAGGGAAGGACTGAAAGTGGCATGCGTTCGGTAGTAGGGTGGTTTGTGGGCTTTTCCTGGCGTTTTCGGTTGACTGAGGGGAGTTGCAAACAAATTTGCTGTGAACAATTTAAATAGAAGGGAGGGAGGACGTGGACTGGGTCTTGGTTTGCATGGGGACTGTAAAACATGGGTCTTGCGTTCGAGAAGGGCTGGGGTACAAAAGGGCTTAGTAGCCGATATTTTTACTTGGAGAAGAAAGCTAGCATACAGTGTTGCGTTGGTAGGGTAATAACATGGGGAGGGTCAAGGAGAGAAGCATCAGTCGAAATATCTGGAAATACGAAGTAACGTGGTAGGATTGGTTTCCAAGTGGGCTTGTACGGAAAAATTAAGGCCCGGTGAAACTATAAAGAAAAAAGAAAAATAGTTTGGAAGGGGGGGATGTTTAGTTGCGGTTATTTTGTCTAAGGTGCTTGCGGTTATTTTGTTTGAAGGGAATGTTTAGTTGCTGGGTAAAACAGTGGACAGGTTCATGATTTTGAGAGGGTGTAGACGCGGTCTGAGTTTCGGTTGGGCTGAGAAATTCATGTGAGGCCCATACAGAAAGAAATAAAAATTGAATCACGAGCGGTCAGATTTGTTGGAATGGTATGGACGGGAGCAACACAATGGAGCTGACTGGGAGTGAATCCGAGCTCGTTACAATTTATAGCAAAATAAATTGTCCGTCGAAATCAAATAACGCAAACCGTTATTTAACGGTTAACGCGCCAATGTGAGTAAATCTCACTAACTCTGAACAGTTTATAATTTCATGTTATATTTTTAGAACTGTTAGATATTGGCTGTTTGACTGTATGTTGACTGTTTGATTGAACTGCTAGTCAGTTAGTTAAATTTTCTATATTGATTCTGTTTAACAGAATATATCATATAGAACTGAAAGTGATGTTATCTATATTGTTTAACATCTGTGATGCAGGGAAACAGGTTGGAGGAATCCAACTGGATTCCTCAACATTTATTTTACTGTTTTCATATATTGTGATATATGATGTGTTATATAATCTGTTATGGATTATGGGTGTTAGAATGATGTTGATCATTTTTATTCGATATTTTAAATATCATAAAAGACCCTGGGATGTAAAAAGAAGTATTTCAATGTATATTGAAATAAAGGAATTTTATAAAATCACAGGATTTTATAAAAGGAATTATTTATAAAACGAACACGGTTTTATAAAAGGGATATTTATTTAGAAAATAAATAGAAATAGAAAAGGGGTATTTATTTAGAAAATAAATAGAAGTTATAAATAGGAAATATTTGTAACGGTAAATAGAAGTTATAAATAGGATATATTTGTAACGGTAAATAGAAGTTATAAATAGGAAATATTTGTAACGGTAAATAGAAGTTATAAATAGGATATATTTGTAACGGTAAATAGAAGTTATAAATAGGAAATATTTGTAACGGTAAATAGAAGTTATAAATAGGATATATTTGTAACGGTAAATAGAAGTTATAAATAGGAAATATTTGTAACGGTAAATAGAAGTTATAAATAGGATATATTTGTAACGGTAAATAGAAGTTATAAATAGGAAATATTTGTAACGGTAAATAGAAGTTATAAATAGGATATATTTGTAACGGTAAATAGAAGTTATAAATAGGATATATTTGTAACGGTAAATAGAAGTTATAAATAGGATATATTTGTAACGGTAAGTAAACGTTATAAAAAGGGAATAGTTGTAACGGGAAACGTAGTTTATAAAAGGAACTAATCGATGTTAGTTTAATCGATTAGTGTTAAAGTAAAAGGAACTAATCGATGTTAGTGTAATCGATTAGTGTTAAAGTAAAACGAACTAATCGATGTTAGTTTAATCGATTAGTGTTAAAGTAAAAGGAACTAATCGATGTTAGTTTAGTCGATTAGAGTAAAAGGAAAGGAGCTAATCGATGTTAGTTAATCGATTAGAGATAAAGCAAAAGGAGTTAATCGATGTTAGTTATTCGATTAGAGTTAAAGTAGAATGAGTTAATCGAATATAGTTTATTCGAAGAAAGTAAAAGGAGTTATCGAATATAGTTTATTCGAAAGGAGTTAAGTGAAATGAGTAAATCAATAGCGTTAGTCAAATAGAGTTAATCCAATAGTGTTAGTCCAATAGAGTTAATTGATATGGGTTAATCGAATAGAGTTAAGTGAAAAGAGTCAATCGAATATAGCTATTCGAAGGAGGGTTAAGTAAGGAAGATAGTAAAAGGAGTTATAAAGTGAACTTTGCCTATTTCAAAGTTAGAAATGTTGTTCAGTTAAGGTCTGAGAGGTAGTTCTACCCCAACTTGATTGACTTCATTTTTAACTAAGAAATAGTTAATGTTCGGTAGTAAAGGAAATGGTTTGAATTGGCATCGCGATGGTTTGTTTAAAACATCTGTCTAAGTCCAATGAAGAAGCTTTGGAAATGTTTTCCAAATAAGAAACCAGAAATGTTTTCTAATAAAGAAAACAAGAAATGGAAATGTTTTCCATTGTTAATAACGTATATTTTCCAAATTTAGAAAATAAGAAATATTGAATATAGGGAAACAAGAGATAAGTAAATTTATGTAATAAAGAGAAAAAGGTTGAATGATGTTTGATCGATAAAATTTCCATTTGGAAATAATATCGCTGTTTGCACACCTGTTTTTATTCGATAGTTAAATCATAGACTATCGAAGTTTTGACCATTTTAACGTTGTTAATATGGAGAGACCGGTTGGATTATTATCCGAAGAACCACTCTGTATTGGCATAACCGTTGCGAATCATATATGCCAAAGGAAATTGAAGACGGAGTTATGCAAGGGCTATCCTGTTTACAGAATAGTGCCTTCGGTTCATCCTGTTCCTGGATGACTTGTATGGACGGATGTCTGACAGAGTATTTCCAGACGATCACGTATATTGATTTCTCCAACTGTACCAAGAGTGGAAGCGAAGAAGGAAACTTCTTTTAGCTAACACATAATGTATGGTTGAGGACGTCAATCGGTGATTTGATGGATTTGATGATGTGACATTCAAAGTGAATCTGGTATGATGATAAAGCGTAGCTTCTAGCCTCATCATCCGGTAAATGACAGAAATCGGGCAGGCAGCATGGCTAAGTCGGTCGCACCGAAGTAGGGTGTATAATCACCTGATCTAGAGTTTCATTTATTTCCAAAAATCTATTGTTGATGCTGTCCCATTCGGGAAACGGTTGCTGATCCCAACTGTTGGTGATATACATTCGATACACTCAAGCGAAATGAGTGGTCGGTCATGTGTGGCCGGGTTGCAAGATGTTCTTGTTGAACCCAGTGTATTCCTCTCTAGAGGTACACGAGCGAAAGGTGATTCCATACCTTGTCATAGTTGGAAACCCATTACCCAATACGTGCTTGCGGTTTTGATTGTATACTATATATGTAGAACGTGAGATGAAAGCGTTTCTGCTAGATGATTATATATACTGTGATTGATAGGCATTATTATAATATCAAAAGATTTTTGATATAAAGTTATTTTGGATTCTCATAAGGGAAAAACCCGTTCCGTTATGCGGCGTGGTCTTATGAGATATCGTTTACTTGTTCAAACTGTTTTTAACTGTTTTACTCACACCAGTCCCATGACTGACCCGGAGTTTACTTTGTTGTTTTCCCTAAACTCTTGGGTGCCTAAATTTGTACGGGCAGTCAAGTAGTCGGGATTTTACAGATACACTTGAAGAGCTGGAGCAGGAGGCTTCAGGATCATATAGCTATTATTATTCCGCTGTGTTGTAAGTGTTGTACTTTGATAATGATATGTATATGCAAGTACAGATTTGTATTTCAAAGTTATGTTATGAAATATATTTATTCGTTCCGCTGTGAGATTCGTGTTACTCTGATATTGTGTTCTTCTTCTTCTTCTATTCTAAGTTTCTATCTTATCTTTCCTCACCCTCTAATTTCTTTCACTAACTACCAGGATTCGTCGACGTTTTGGTTATCGACGTCGTGCTTACGTCGATAACCAAAGTCGCTCGAAATCCGGGTCGTTACAGTTGGTATCAGAGCTTAAGTTAAGAATTACTTGGCTCTGTGGCGTGACTCGGTAGAGATAGGGTTAGTAATACCCTAGACTGAGATTGAGTGTATATATACGAGTGAACGTATTTGTTATTGATATAAAAATAATTTTTATATTGTGGAGATTCATTGGTTGAGTCGGTTATGAGTTCTGGTCGATCAGTTTGATCCACTGTATCGGTAGGAGTTACTAAACACTTGAATACGATGAACCGTCATGGTATGTTTTGAAATAGGGTAAACGAAATAGTTTACCCAATGTATATTTTGAAAATATTGGATATATTGGTTGTTATTATAATCGAGTAAGATTATAAATTAAATGGTTATGTAAATAACCAATCAGAATTCATATAAGTGAAATACGTGAAATCAGATAAGTTAAATCTGAAATTTTAACCAGAAATTGAATTTAAAATTCTGGAAAACTGGATAAGTGTTTGTAAATGGATTGGGATTAAAAATAAGGAAAATTTAAAATCCTGGGAGATTTTAAATTGTTTTACAAGCAATGTGAATTATATTTTGAAATGAATTTCAAAGTGGAAATGTTTAGAAATGGTTTTATAGTATTGAACTCACTTCGATCGCTGGAAAATAGATTCTGATGATGACAGCTGCATCATCAGTATTCATTTTCGAGTTGTAAGTGACAAATTACTACCAAAGATACTGTTTTGAAATTGTTTTGAGAAAGACAAGTGTGTTGAATTTCAAAATGGGATTTATAAAATAGAATTTGAACTTTTAAATAGATTTGAAATAAAACGAGAAGTTCCTTTATAAACGAAGTTTATAAATGAAGTGAAAGGATTATCATTGGATAATTCAGAAATAAAAATACAAGTGTGAAGTTGAAAGGAAAAACCTATTTTTCCAAAGGTGGATATATCGATTTCAAAAGGAATTGAAATCAAGGCTTATTTAAAGAATGAATAAAGAAAGTTTGAATAGGGAAAATATAAAGGAAGTTCAAACATAGGATTTGAATATAGAAAATTTAAACGGGATTTGAATAAAGAGAAATTCAAATAGAAATTGAATATAGAAATTCAAAGGGAGTTTGAATATATGAAATTCAATGGAAGTGATAATAGAGTTTGAATATAGAAATTCAAATGGAATTCAAATATAGAATTTGAATAGGGAAAATATAAAGGAATTCAAATATAGGATTTGAATATCGAAAGTAAAAGGAAATTTGAATAAAGAAGATTCAAATATAATTGAATTTGAAATTTGAATATAGAAGATTCAAAAGGGAATTGAAATGAAATAAAGAGAATTCAAATAGATTTGAATATAGAAATTCAAATGGAGTTTGAAAATAGATTTGAATAATGAAATTCAAATATAGAATTTGAATAAGAGATTTGAAATGAAATTCAAGTATAGAATTTGAATAAGAGAATTGATATGGAATTTGAATGTAGAGGATTCAAATAGAATTGAAATGGAATTCAATTAGTGGATAAACAAGTTAAAATATATTTGAACATGTTATACTCAAATATGAAGGTGAAATGGGCAAACCAGTAATTTGAAAATCACTTAACGAACTAAGTTAAAATGATTGGATTAAGTTGAAATGAATTAGAAATGTATAAATATACATGAGATAGGTATGGATAAGGATAATGCAAGAGTTATAAGTAGATGCTCGACGAAAAGGTATGTGTTCAATTCATATATGAGATTTTATGCGCCGTATCGGCTAGCCGCTTGGCTTTTCTTTTTCTTTTTAATTGGAGAAGGCTTGTGTGGCAGTTTGGGGATTTTCCCGATGCTCCCGGTACAAAGGAGGTTATGGCGAATTTTTCCGGGAATTTAAGGAGTTGGAATATTTTTAAGATAATTTGATAGTTAGAAATCAACGTATCGATATATATAGAAGTCGATAAGGAAACAAACTTAAAAATAGAATAGTAAAAATCAAAAAGGAAGACTAAGAATAAATTCTAGTAAGAATAGAAAGAGGAAACGTACGTGTTTAAAGGTGAATCAGTAGTTGTATGGTATTGATTATTCGAGTAAGTAGTCGTATCTGTTTTGACGTTATAAATGTTATTCAGTCAAGGTCTGAGAGGTAGTTATACCCCAACTTGATTGATTTCATTATTAACAAATAAATAGTAAGATTTCAGGCTCAAAGATCAATGTTGAATAAGAGTTAGTTGAATATAGTATTTGGGTTGTCGTAACGATGTTTTACACAACATCTGTTTTAACCCAAATAAGTGTAAACTTGGAAATAGAATAATAAATATTTCCTAAGTATAGAAATAAACGAGATCGGTAAAGAGATAAGAAATTGGAATATTTTCCAATTATAAATAGCATATATTTTCTAAAGTTTAGAAAATAAAGGAAGGCGATATTTGGAAATGTTTTCCAAATAACAAAAAAAAAGGCCAATAGGGTTATTAAAAATATTTGGTTTACAAATATTGATAAAGAAATTGAGAAGTGATTTAACTAATGGAATATTGATTATGGACTCAGTTGAATATCAAAAAGGAAAATTTTATTTTTGAAAAGAGTAAACTGTTTAAAAACTCCCAGGGAAAGACTGTTTGAATTAAAAACAAATTTAACAGAAATTTGTGAAAGAAGATTTGAATTAAAGTAAAGTCAGTTAAGTGGTAACTGAAGTTGAATTGAAATCGAATAAGATTGGATTTGTGAAATTAGAATCCAAAATGGTATTGGATTGAGGAGTTAAGGAATTGAAAATCAAGAATTAAACTTGAGTTTGAAATGAAAATGTGGCTTGGTAAAAGCGAATGGTGGTGTTGGAGATAAAAGTAATTTACGATTTTGATTGGGATAACATTGGTATATGCTGAGTGATAGCATATGGAAGTAATAGAGTTGGTATGCCCGACAAAAAGGTACAAGTTTATATTCCTATTGGATATAAGATTTATGAGCCGAATTGGCAAGCTGCTTGGCTGTTTTATTTTCTTTTGGGATGGAGATGGCCCAGAGAGGCGAGTGGTGGTTTGACGTAATAACCAGTACAAAGGAGGTGCTGGCGAAATTTTTCGAAGAGTTAAGGCGTTAGAAAATTTTCAGGATTTTTGAAAATTTTCGTTGATAAGAATTAATTAATAAATTAATTGAAATTAAATTGGTTTTGTTGAAACTGAAGTTAAGAAGTGAACAAATATGTTCTAACCAGTCGATAGGGTCGTCCTCTACCTTTTAGCAATTTCGAGGACGAAATTATTTTAAGTGGGGAAGAATGTAATGACCCGCATTTCCCGGGGTATATAATTAATTTATTTAATTATATAAATGGTGATTTAAGGAATTAAATGGTCGATAATTAAATAATAAGGAATATTTAATTAAATTAAATAATTAAATAATATATTTAATTCAGAAATAATCGAAAATATTGGAAATCACAAGATTCTGTGAACTGGGTCATCCCGAAGATTTTATTCAGTTTAGAAATGAATATTGAATAACGAATATATTCAATCGACGACAGTTTGAACGTATAATTATATTATAATTAAAAACGAGCTTGAAATGGCGCTGCAGTTCGCGATTTGGCGATTTGAACTTCAACTGAATGTACAGGATTCGTTTTAAGCCGGATTTCTGTGAAACAAGAAACGTGTGGAGCTGGTGGAGTATATCTTTCTAGTGGAAGAGGAAAATCAGGATTTCGTTGTGTAGATTTTGATTTATGTCCAAATCAAATTTCAGAAAAGTCGCTGTAGAATTCCTTTATAATTTGCGACGCTTTATATACGTTATAAAAGGATTTTTCAATATATTTGAATATCGGATTCGAATTTAGACGAGGTTCTTTTGAGAAATAGTGATAATTTAATTTTTAGAATTTTACTATAATTTTTAATCAATTTAATAAGCGACTTTTTATTTGAAGTATTTCGCACCCTGAAATCAACATTTTGAAGTTTCAAACTATGAGTCCACCTACCGGTATTATTATATCTTTGGGATCGTGGTACGTTGGTCGTCACAATGGTATGATCAACTCTGTCTATAGCAGTTGTATATGAATGGAATTTACGGAAATGGATATACAATATCTAAGTCTATATGATAACTTTAACTAAAGGTTATAACCCAAAATAGAGGTCCACGCACCACCGTTTTCTTTGGTCTAAAACAATTTACTTGGCCCTCAAAACTCCACCTCATAACCAAACCGAACTCGTGCTCCTCTCGTATCCACGAAACAAATATCCACTCAAAACAATATAAATACACATCCTATCCTTAGCTAAACCTAATTTTTCGGAGACCTAAAACTTTCCGCCCCCATCTGAATAAAACGAATGGACGGGATTCCATCCTCTTCCACCACAATTTCCAGTAAGACCGTTCATTCAAATCGAGAACTTCCAACTGAAGAATACTCAGCTCGATGAGCTCGTTATACTTGACGGCGGTGATCCAGTCTGAAGCGACGAGATGGTCAGGATCTCCTTTCGAAGCAGCTGCGGTTCGAGATGTTTTGCTGGGAACTGGAGATGGCGGAGCTGACAAGAACTGGAAGACGCAAATACAAGGGAAGGACTGAAAGTGGCATGCGTTCGGTAGTAGGGTGGTTTGTGGGCTTTTCCTGGCGTTTTCGGTTGACTGAGGGGAGTTGCAAACAAATTTGCTGTGAACAATTTAAATAGAAGGGAGGGAGGACGTGGACTGGGTCTTGGTTTGCATGGGGACTGTAAAACATGGGTCTTGCGTTCGAGAAGGGCTGGGGTACAAAAGGGCTTAGTAGCCGATATTTTTACTTGGAGAAGAAAGCTAGCATACAGTGTTGCGTTGGTAGGGTAATAACATGGGGAGGGTCAAGGAGAGAAGCATCAGTCGAAATATCTGGAAATACGAAGTAACGTGGTAGGATTGGTTTCCAAGTGGGCTTGTACGGAAAAATTAAGGCCCGGTGAAACTATAAAGAAAAAAGAAAAATAGTTTGGAAGGGGGGGATGTTTAGTTGCGGTTATTTTGTCTAAGGTGCTTGCGGTTATTTTGTTTGAAGGGAATGTTTAGTTGCTGGGTAAAACAGTGGACAGGTTCATGATTTTGAGAGGGTGTAGACGCGGTCTGAGTTTCGGTTGGGCTGAGAAATTCATGTGAGGCCCATACAGAAAGAAATAAAAATTGAATCACGAGCGATCAGATTTGTTGGAATGGTATGGACGGGAGCAACACAATGGAGCTGACTGGGAGTGAATCCGAGCTCGTTACAATTTATAGCAAAATAAATTGTCCGTCGAAATCAAATAACGCAAACCGTTATTTAACGGTTAACGCGCCAATGTGAGTAAATCTCACTAACTCTGAACAGTTTATAATTTCATGTTATATTTTTAGAACTGTTAGATATTGGCTGTTTGACTGTATGTTGACTGTTTGATTGAACTGCTAGTCAGTTAGTTAAATTTTCTATATTGATTCTGTTTAACAGAATATATCATATAGAACTGAAAGTGATGTTATCTATATTGTTTAACATCTGTGATGCAGGGAAACAGGTTGGAGGAATCCAACTGGATTCCTCAACATTTATTTTACTGTTTTCATATATTGTGATATATGATGTGTTATATAATCTGTTATGGATTATGGGTGTTAGAATGATGTTGATCATTTTTATTCGATATTTTAAATATCATAAAAGACCCTGGGATGTAAAAAGAAGTATTTCAATGTATATTGAAATAAAGGAATTTTATAAAATCACAGGATTTTATAAAAGGAATTATTTATAAAACGAACACGGTTTTATAAAAGGGATATTTATTTAGAAAATAAATAGAAATAGAAAAGGGGTATTTATTTAGAAAATAAATAGAAGTTATAAATAGGAAATATTTGTAACGGTAAATAGAAGTTATAAATAGGATATATTTGTAACGGTAAATAGAAGTTATAAATAGGAAATATTTGTAACGGTAAATAGAAGTTATAAATAGGATATATTTGTAACGGTAAATAGAAGTTATAAATAGGAAATATTTGTAACGGTAAATAGAAGTTATAAATAGGATATATTTGTAACGGTAAATAGAAGTTATAAATAGGAAATATTTGTAACGGTAAATAGAAGTTATAAATAGGATATATTTGTAACGGTAAATAGAAGTTATAAATAGGATATATTTGTAACGGTAAATAGAAGTTATAAATAGGATATATTTGTAACGGTAAGTAAACGTTATAAAAAGGGAATAGTTGTAACGGGAAACGTAGTTTATAAAAGGAACTAATCGATGTTAGTTTAATCGATTAGTGTTAAAGTAAAAGGAACTAATCGATGTTAGTGTAATCGATTAGTGTTAAAGTAAAACGAACTAATCGATGTTAGTTTAATCGATTAGTGTTAAAGTAAAAGGAACTAATCGATGTTAGTTTAGTCGATTAGAGTAAAAGGAAAGGAGCTAATCGATGTTAGTTAATCGATTAGAGATAAAGCAAAAGGAGTTAATCGATGTTAGTTATTCGATTAGAGTTAAAGTAGAATGAGTTAATCGAATATAGTTTATTCGAAGAAAGTAAAAGGAGTTATCGAATATAGTTTATTCGAAAGGAGTTAAGTGAAATGAGTAAATCAATAGCGTTAGTCAAATAGAGTTAATCCAATAGTGTTAGTCCAATAGAGTTAATTGATATGGGTTAATCGAATAGAGTTAAGTGAAAAGAGTCAATCGAATATAGCTATTCGAAGGAGGGTTAAGTAAGGAAGATAGTAAAAGGAGTTATAAAGTGAACTTTGCCTATTTCAAAGTTAGAAATGTTGTTCAGTTAAGGTCTGAGAGGTAGTTCTACCCCAACTTGATTGACTTCATTTTTAACTAAGAAATAGTTAATGTTCGGTAGTAAAGGAAATGGTTTGAATTGGCATCGCGATGGTTTGTTTAAAACATCTGTCTAAGTCCAATGAAGAAGCTTTGGAAATGTTTTCCAAATAAGAAACCAGAAATGTTTTCTAATAAAGAAAACAAGAAATGGAAATGTTTTCCATTGTTAATAACGTATATTTTCCAAATTTAGAAAATAAGAAATATTGAATATAGGGAAACAAGAGATAAGTAAATTTATGTAATAAAGAGAAAAAGGTTGAATGATGTTTGATCGATAAAATTTCCATTTGGAAATAATATCGCTGTTTGCACACCTGTTTTTATTCGATAGTTAAATCATAGACTATCGAAGTTTTGACCATTTTAACGTTGTTAATATGGAGAGACCGGTTGGATTATTATCCGAAGAACCACTCTGTATTGGCATAACCGTTGCGAATCATATATGCCAAAGGAAATTGAAGACGGAGTTATGCAAGGGCTATCCTGTTTACAGAATAGTGCCTTCGGTTCATCCTGTTCCTGGATGACTTGTATGGACGGATGTCTGACAGAGTATTTCCAGACGATCACGTATATTGATTTCTCCAACTGTACCAAGAGTGGAAGCGAAGAAGGAAACTTCTTTTAGCTAACACATAATGTATGGTTGAGGACGTCAATCGGTGATTTGATGGATTTGATGATGTGACATTCAAAGTGAATCTGGTATGATGATAAAGCGTAGCTTCTAGCCTCATCATCCGGTAAATGACAGAAATCGGGCAGGCAGCATGGCTAAGTCGGTCGCACCGAAGTAGGGTGTATAATCACCTGATCTAGAGTTTCATTTATTTCCAAAAATCTATTGTTGATGCTGTCCCATTCGGGAAACGGTTGCTGATCCCAACTGTTGGTGATATACATTCGATACACTCAAGCGAAATGAGTGGTCGGTCATGTGTGGCCGGGTTGCAAGATGTTCTTGTTGAACCCAGTGTATTCCTCTCTAGAGGTACACGAGCGAAAGGTGATTCCATACCTTGTCATAGTTGGAAACCCATTACCCAATACGTGCTTGCGGTTTTGATTGTATACTATATATGTAGAACGTGAGATGAAAGCGTTTCTGCTAGATGATTATATATACTGTGATTGATAGGCATTATTATAATATCAAAAGATTTTTGATATAAAGTTATTTTGGATTCTCATAAGGGAAAAACTCGTTCCGTTATGCGGCGTGGTCTTATGAGATATCGTTTACTTGTTCAAACTGTTTTTAACTGTTTTACTCACACCAGTCCCATGACTGACCCGGAGTTTACTTTGTTGTTTTCCCTAAACTCTTGGGTGCCTAAATTTGTACGGGCAGTCAAGTAGTCGGGATTTTACAGATACACTTGAAGAGCTGGAGCAGGAGGCTTCAGGATCATATAGCTATTATTATTCCGCTGTGTTGTAAGTGTTGTACTTTGATAATGATATGTATATGCAAGTACAGATTTGTATTTCAAAGTTATGTTATGAAATATATTTATTCGTTCCGCTGTGAGATTCGTGTTACTCTGATATTGTGTTCTTCTTCTTCTTCTATTCTAAGTTTCTATCTTATCTTTCCTCACCCTCTAATTTCTTTCACTAACTACCAGGATTCGTCGACGTTTTGGTTATCGACGTCGTGCTTACGTCGATAACCAAAGTCGCTCGAAATCCGGGTCGTTACAGTTTTCTACTCCAAGGGAAAGCTTTGCAAATTCAGAATAACAGAAACCAGAAAACAAGTTTCAGCGCCCGTTGTAAGTATAGTGGTTTTCTGAATATGAATAGAAATTGTGATGTGATTCAATGTAAATGAAATTGGGGTTTTACTATTGTAAAATATTGATGTAAATCTGTGTATTGCATTGATTATGTCATATTTTGTATTGAGTGTTTGTGGCATAAATTGGTTGATGCGAGCCTATTGACATTTGTATATGAAAATAAGTATCACTTGCAAGTTTGTAGTAAAAACTAGAATTGATATCTCTATATTATGTCGTTAACATGGTTAGCATACATTCTTTTTAGGCCTAAGTTGAGACTCATGTAAACATGTTCCAAGTTGAAACCTTTTATGCCTACACGACTCAAAACCTTTGTATACGTTATTATGTTTATTTGCAAGTGATAATTGGGTTTATGCAAGTACCTTTTGGTTACACAAATTATACTAGTTTCATGTTGAAATAGGCTACTTGATGTAAAGTTAGTTTACACCTTTGGGTTATGTCAAAAAGTGGACATTTTTATGCTAGTTTGGTATTTGACATTATGCCTAGTTATATGTGTATAAAACCATGTTTAAACAAGTCTAAAAGTACGCCATTTCATATGACACCTATTATGCTATACCATGTTATACCATGTTATATCTTTATAATAGTCCAGAATTTATGATTTACGTGACACCTATCTAACTAGATCCAATATTCATGTGCAAGTTTGTGACATGTTATGCAATTTTATGATTCATGTTATGCGAGGTCACCTTATTTATCTAGTTACACCTTTATGTCACACGCTAATTGATAACTATGTTTAGGCCAAATTTCATAGTATAGGTTCATTGAACCTATGCTCCCTTCTTTACTTTGTTTATGGATTGGGCCTATTAATGGGCCCAATATCTTCATACGATTAATATGAATAATCGAGCGAGGGTAACATTGGGATTAACTATTAAATTAAAGTATGTTAATATGTCGGCGGGCCTGAAAACCATGAAATGGGTTAAGGCCATAAATGATATAAATTATGTACCATTAGTTTGGAATAAAACATGTGACATGAGATATTTACATAAGTAAAAGTGTAAATCTAGAAAATACGAGTATGCTTAACCCGAGGTTGGATTGAGTTGTGATGTAAATCTGCCCGGACCCGCCCGGCTGTCCAGTAGTCACAACAATACCTGTCCAATGTGGGTGGTTAAGCATTGAGCCCAATAATGACCCGAGGTTAGACTGAGCTACGGTGTAAACCTGCCCGGAACCGACCGGCACATCCAGTAACCATAGCAATATCTGTCTAATGTGAGTGGTCAGGTGCTCTAAGAGGTTAAGGACAGATGGTAGGGTTAAGTTAACTAAAACACTTAACCAGCTTAACATGTTAACAAGACAAGACTTGTAGGGGTTAAGTAACTAAGAAAACACTTAGCCAATTTAACATGTTAACTAGACTAGAAGGTGAGGTTAAGTAAAATTAATACACTTAACCAAATTAGCATATTAACTAGACTAGTGGGTGAGGTTAAGTAAATTCAGGACACTTAACCGTTATAACCTGATAATTAGACAAGTGGGTGAGGTTAAGTAAATTTAGAATACTTAACCATTATAACACGATTAGCTAGATAAGTGGGTAAGGTTAAGTAAATACACTTAGCCAATTTAATATGTTAGCCGGACTAGAGGGTAGGGTTAAGTAAACTTAGAACACTTAACCATCATAGTGTGATAAATTGAACATGGTTAAGTTGAAACATGAAGGGACAATACCTAACCATTAGGACATGTTAATTAAACAGATGTTAGGGTTAAGTTAACTAAGGGAACACTTAACCATTATAACATGTTAGTTAAAACAGATGGGCAAGATTAGGTTTGGGGACACTTAACCAATACAAGATGAATGGGTAGGGTTAAGTAATAAGAAATACTTAATCAATATAACTTGGTTTGTGATAGGGTTAAGTCAACATGAACTACTGATAACACTTAGCCAGTTTAATATGAAAAAGGAATGGGTTAAGCTAATCTGAATTGACTAATGACACTTAAGCAATCCAACTTGACGAGAAAGAGGGCTAAGTAGTAAACCCTAGTTAAGAAACAATCGAGAACGGGAGCTAAGTTGAAATCCCCATTTAAAGAAACTAAGTGATAAACCTTAGTTAACAAGATTTATGGGAAAAGAAACTAAGTGGTAAACCTTAGTTGAGAACAACTAAGTAATAATTTTTAGTCAAGAAAACTGAGTCGGTCCATAATAGATGAATAACCCGATATGGTAGATCATCGCTTAACAAGTACATAAGAAGGAGCAAACGTTTATCCGATTTTGAAAAAGGCTCCAGCGGACTGGGTTTAGAAGCACGTAGCTTCGGGGGATGTGAGGGTACTCTTGGTATCCCTCTGTGAGGTTGCAGATGATCTACTTGGGCTCACATAGGTTAAGGTCTGCGTCAGAAGAACCAAGGGTATGCCTTGGTTGCAATTTAAGGCAACCTAAAGACCGGGATGGACCAGCGTGATTCGACGAGACCAGTAGCCCTCGTCGTCTACCTACCATCTTGAGTCAATCGTAGTACGCATGCGGAAAGGCAGAGAACTCCCAAAAGACCATATACTTGCTATCTAGTTATGGGTGAGGCTGGCCAATAGGAAAGTGGGGCATATGTGGCAGGAGTATAGTTCTCGTGCTTGATTTTCTTGGATTGCCTTTCATTAGTTGAGGGAGGAGTCACGTGGGACCATAACCACTAATAGAAAAACAGACCTTAGCATCTGCATCAGCAGATATCGGAAAGCTCCCGACCTAGTTCCGTGTTTCTAGAATAGTCCTGCAACGGGACTCGGGTCACACATTTCAGGACATGTGCATCTAGACAGCGATAAACGATTCGCGACACATACATGGGGAAAGGCTAGGAACATATACCACTTTAGGTAGAGTGTCCTAGACTAGGGGCATCGTTCGATAGGTAGCATAATCCCTAGTGGACCTAGGTGGCATAAATCCTGAATCCGAGAAGTATTAGACAAGTCGCATAAACCTTAGTTGAATCTAGGGAACGCTCGATAGAAAACCCTAGATTAAATTTAGGTAATAAATAAATGCGCGCCTGACGGCAACCACAGTTACAGGGACTGGGATCATGTTATCATTTTATACAGATTACTAGTTGGGATACTAGTTAGGTGGTGCAGAGATTAATATGGGGTGCGATAGTAATTTCGATTCTAAACCGCTTTGCCTTAGTTTATGGTATTTTCCCATTTTCAGTTTATGTCTGTCATGTCCTTTTCCTTATTCATATACCAAAACACCACTATACTTACCAGGCTTTATGTCTGACTCTACGTTTTCTTTCGTCTTCTTTTCTTCCGTTTCCCCCAGGTAGTCAGGGAGGGAATATCTCAGATTTGTATGGGCCTGTTACTCTTTCCAAGCTTGAAGGCTCTCTGATGTGCTGCTTTGGACTGTCTTTTCCACCACTATGGCTAGCTAATGTTTTATTGGGGAATATCATTGTATATTTATGCTTCTTTATTTTGTTAAACAAGATAGATACTCTGTTGTTGGAAAACAATCTTTGTACAAGTTGTTTATAAATGAAATAAAGTTTTATTCACTTTTCCGCTGCTTTATTTATTTGTCTTGTAATTTATCTGCATCTTTTACCTATAATTATTTCACAGAATTTAGTACATTCCCTTTGTAAGTGACACTAACGGATGTGGGGTGTTACATATTAGGTATCAGTTTTATGTATTTTATGATATCAGTTTTAGTGTTGCAGCTGGCATGTAGTAGTTTTGTATGTCTGAAGGTATCAGTTTATGTTACAGCTATAAGGTAGCAGTTTTCATTGTTTGAAGGTATCAATTTTAATGTTATAGCTATTAGGTAACAATTTTTAATTTTAGATGGTAGAAGTTTTTATGATGATAATGAATTTTGTTTATTTTTTTTATTTTTGATTTGGAATTTGTTTCGCAGGTTTCTTCCTTTAGCAATGGTCGTTGTTACTATAGAAAATGTGAACAATTTGAGATAGTTTTTAAGTCATTTGAAGGAAATGCTTCAAGAAGATCGGAGTTTGGTTTTCATGTCAAATCGTCATCAAAGTTTAATTTCTGACGTTCATGAGGTTTTTGCAACGTCATTTCATAGTTATTGTTACCTTCATATAGAACAAAATTTGCTCTCAATAGTTAATTTAAGAAATGCAAACATTTCAATTGTTGAATTGTTTAAGATATTTTCTAGATCATCTAATGTGTATGAGTTTGATGATGCACATTACAAATTTTTGGAAATTGGTGGTAGTGCAGCTACGAATTTTTTGAAAGACAAACTATTTGATAAGTGGGCTAACTTGTTTTTTTACGGTAAACGATATGGAAAACATATGCCTAACGTGGCTGAGAGTTTTAATAATTAGATTTTAGATGAAAGATCCTTACTTATTACGCCATGCTTGGATGGAATACATATTAAAATTATGGAGCAAATGGCTAAAAGGAGAGAGGAATGATGTTTATAAATCTTCAGACTTTCTTTTTGAAGTGAAATCTCCATTCCCTCATCGTGTTGATCTCAAGGATTGGAACTGTAGTTGTAATCAATGGAGAGTGGCAAGATTTCCTTGTTCTTATGCAATACAATGCATTAACAAAGTGAAATTAAATGTTTATGATTTCATTGAACATTATTTCGCTATAGATGTTTATCGATATTTATATTCTAATACTGCTAATCCCATGCCTACATATGACAAACCCATTGTTGATTCAACCAGTGATGAAGTGATTAGGCCACCCAAGGATAAACGTGGAGCTGGTGGACCATCTACAAAAACAAAAAGGAGGTTTAGAATTTTTTCAAAACAAGCAAAATAGATGCGGCGTTTGCAAACAATATGGTCATAACAAGCGTAATTGTCAAGCTTCCAATAATATGTGATTTTTTTAGATTTGTTTTAGAGCACACATGTATTTTCAAATTTATTTTTCAAATAAACATGTATACATAAGCAAAGTGGTGTATGATACATTG
This sequence comes from Allium sativum, assembly GCA_030737875.1. Classification (NCBI taxonomy): domain Eukaryota; kingdom Viridiplantae; phylum Streptophyta; class Magnoliopsida; order Asparagales; family Amaryllidaceae; genus Allium; species Allium sativum. The sequence goes on along the minus strand of CM060911.1, from coordinate 120,457,913 downwards.
GAAATTGTAACACCCCGAATTTCGGTTAATGCTAAAATTCACTAATTACAGAATAAATAATCTCAGATATGGGAATCGGGGGAAACAGGCTGCGTCATTGCGTTCGTCTCGGAAAAATATGCGAAATAGAGTCCGAGTTTTCGAGAATCGGAGTCCGTATGGCCCAGTTATGGCCCGATGAAGTTTGCAGAAAATTCTAAGCTAAAAACAGATTTAAAAATTTAAATTCAGATTTTAAAATAGAGCAAGCGGGGCCAGGCGGGAAAATTCCCGCCCTACCCATGTCGACAGGGCTGTCGACAGGCCTGTCGACAGGGGGGTCGACTTGCCTGTCGACTTGCCTGTCGACAGGGGTGCGGCGTCCATAAAACCTGGGTGCACCAGGTTGCACCAGGTTGGGTTTTAGGCTGGCTTGGAGGGCTGGTTCTAGAGATTTCCGAAATCTAAGGGTCCTAATCTAATCTAGGGTTAATCTAAGGGCCTAAAACACTCTACTAATCCTATAAATAAGACCCCAACCCTACCCTAATTCATTCATAATTAGATCTTGTAATTAAACTATGGCAAAATGAAACTTGATCATGGCCTCCACAAATCAATGAAGAGGAAAGCAAGCTAATCAACCTCTCTAATCCACCTCCAATCCATTCTAGGCATCTTAATCTTCTTCATTTGGAGTGCAAATGGCTAGTTGTGAGTTTCTATCACTTTAACATCAATTGTTAAAGCAAGTAGATTAGGTGTAATGAGACTTATGGTCTTGAATGCGGATTAGTGAGTTTGAATCGTTTGTAATGATATGTTACTCTATGTTTTCTTATGTTTATGCATATTGAATAAGTTGGTTTATGCATATTTAATAAGTTGGTTTATGCATACTTGATAAGTGGTTTATGCATATTTAATAAGTTGGTTTATGCATACTTGATAAGTGGATTTATGCATGATTAATAAGTTGGTTTATGCATGTTTAACAAGTGGGTTTATGCATGTTGAGTATGTAAGTTTATGCAAGTTTAGTATGATGTATGTTATGTTTACATGATGCTAAATATGCAAGTTGTGGGCTATGTGATCATATACATGTTATGCAAGTCCATGATGATATGCTATGCAAGTTACATGTATGTTAATATGCAAGATATGCTATGCAAGTTACATGTATGTTAATATGCAAGATATGCTATGCAAGTTACATGTTTGTTAATATGCAAGTTCATGATGACACATTATGCAAGTTTATGAGTTAATATGCAAGTATGTGAATGCTTATGCAAGAATGTGAATGCTTATGCAAGTTATGTGTATGCTTAAATGCATGTTTAACATGTTATGCAAGTTGTGAGAATGCTTATATGCAAGTTCAACATGTTATGCAAGTTATGTATGCTTATACAAGTTATGTGTATGCTTAAATGCAAGTTTAACATGTTATGCAAGTTATGTGAATGCTTATATGCAAGTTCAACATGTTATGCAAGATATGTGTATGATAATATGCAAGTTCATATGCAACATGTTATGCAAGTCATGTGTATGATAATATGCAAGTTTGGGGTTAAATGTAGTTGGGTTAATATATGCTCATATATGCAAGTTGACATCCTCTTAACCCATGACAAAGTACATGCTAATATTTGGTTTAACCCATGATATTTGTGATGGATCTTTCCCTTTATTATGTCGTGAAATGAGAACGATTTACGTGGGGAACGATGGGGTAATAAATATGTTAATAAAAGTATGATTGGGTATGATAAGCATACCATAAAAATAAATTAACATAAGTGGGAATTTACCTATTGAGTTAGGTCTACCCCATGGGAATTTACCTATTGAGTTAGGTCTACCCATGTTATGAAAAATGTGTAATTAATTAGGGATAATTAATTGTGGGGGTGATTAATTAGGTGTAATTAATCAACTAAGACACGAGGTTGGACCCTTTTGTAGCATAAGACTGCCCGGAACCGACCGGCAAATCCAGCAGCTACAAATGATTGGCCCAATGTGAGAGGTCTTAGTCATAAAGTAAATACATGATTAAAGGAAAGACACGAGGTTAGACCCTTTCGATGACAGAAGTCTGCCCGGAACCAACCGGCATATCCAGTAGTCATAAAAGACGGTCTAATGTGAGAGGTCTTTATGAGGTCATGATCTTAATTAATGAATTAAGAAACACTTAACCATAGTAGCATGTAGTGGGACATGAGGGTTAAGTGGGTGCCTTGGGTGGCATGTAGTAACTAGTGGGGGTGCCTCGGGTGGCATGAGGAAACTAGTGGGTTGCCTTGGGTGGCAATAGAAAATACGATTAGAATACTTAACCAAAGTGGAACATGTAATTTAAAACATGGGTGAAGGGTTAAGTAAGTGCTTTGGGTGGCATGTGGAAATCTAGTGGGTGCCCTTAAGGGGCAATTGAAATATGATTAGATGACTTAACCAAAACTTAACATGTAAGTGGGCATGATTATAAAAAAGGGGTTAAGTGGGATGCACTAGATAAATTTGCAAGCTTAGGTGGTAGCTTGTGGGGGCCCATTTCAACCAATATCCCAAACGTATCTTTGTGGGCTCGACTCAAGTCGAGTGACGGGACACGCATATTGGGCTTGACTATAAGAGGCCAAACCGGGTTAACGGTGGCAACGCGGGATCAACGGGTTTCATATGCGTGTGTGGACCCGGGCTGGTTGGTAAGTCGTTGTTGCATCGTGTAGATATAAAGCCGTGCACCGTTGATATTATCGGGTAGCCACTTTGGGGAATGATACACCCCCTTTTGTGGGACCAGCACGGGTATCTACGGTAGGGAGCCGATCGCTTGGGAGTAGTGGGTACACCTAGTAAAGATAGGGGCAGACGGCACCTGTGTAGGGGTACAAGAAACTACCGGGTAAAAATTACTAAGTACACTTAGTGGGATCAACCTTTAAGTAGGAATTACTCTTGGTGGGTAGAACTGGTGTGGTGCAGTGTAGGAATTACCCTCGGGTGGATAAGTCTGGGGCGGTGTATTCTAGTAATTATCCTTGGGTGGATAAATGCGTCTTTACGGTTATCTTAGTTTCTCCTAAGTTTGCCAAGCTGCTTAGTGTAGCCATTCATCCCCAGGCGTTACCGTATATCAACTTATGTCTTCTCTGGTTACTTTAATGATTGTATTGTTAAAGTTATAGGACTCACTCAGACTTATGTCTGACCCCGTTGTTTTTATCTTTTTCCCCCAACCCCAGGTTATCAGAGTGGGCCTAGTGCTAGTGGGCCTTGATCGAATTGCTGTATCTATCCTTTGGAGCTTGGACCGTTGAAGTAAAGCTCAGTTCATCTTTCCTTTTATGGCTATTGTTTACTTGGTGGGATTATGTACTTATTTTTATCAAGATGGATATTTTGTACTTGACTCTTGTATGGTTTTGTGATGTAACCAAACATGTTTTACTTTCCGCTACAATGAAATGATGATTTAAATTTTCAAGTATTACTTATATCTGTCTTGTTGTAATTTTTCTGTTCTATACTCACTAAAAATACTCCACCAAAACTAAGGCATTCCCTTAGTGAGTGACCTTAGCAGGTGTGGGGTGTTACACGTGGTATCAGAGCTTAAGGTTAACAGAACAGATAAAAAAAAATTTTAGAAAAATTATTTTCTAAGAATATTTTTGGAAAGGAGTATTTTCAAAAACATGTCTTTTAAGAGAAAAGTTTTTGAAAGAAAAGCATAATCCCCGATAGCCATATCTTTATCTTTCGAATTCTCCGTTTTGAATCTTTTCCTTTTTCGTCTCAGCATGGCTGAAGATCTTTATCTTCCGGACAATGTAGCGGTACCAGTATGGTATAGGAGGTTGTTAGAGGCTAGGGCCGCTGCTGCAGGTCCAGCAAATGTTCCTCTTCCACCCGTTGCACTCGTTCCTCCTCGCGCGGATACTTTTGCTAAGACTTGTAGGAAGTTTAAGGCTATGGGAGGAAAACCTTTTGTGGGAGCTAGGGATTGGCTTAATGAGACGGAAGAATTGATGGAAATCTTGGAAGTAGAAGAGGGAAAGAAAGTCAGGCTAGCCGCTTGGTTAATGGAAGGAGAGGCCTCGTTCTGGTGGGAGGTCACTAATGGAGAACGCCCGATTGACTCTTGGGTGGATTTCAGGCATAGGTTTGAGGCAAAGTTTCTCTCAAAAGCGGAAGAAAATATGCATGAGGAAGAGAAGGGTCCCAATGCTAATAAAGCACACGAGAAGAAAGGAGATCAGGAGAGACCTCAACAGCAACAGCAAAACAAGGGTGGGAAAGGCAACGGTGGCAAGGGAAAGAAGAGGTGCTTCAATTGTGGGACACTAGGCCACCTAAACAAAGATTGTCGCAAGAAGACTAACACTGGCTGCTTCCACTGTGGCGAAGCAGGGCATTTAGTGAAGAATTGCCCTAAGAAAGGGCAAAGGACGGGGTCTACCTCAGGAGGACAGGTGCAAGCTCTTATGGCACCAGGTCAGGCTAGGGGGGCAAGTACAGGCCCTCGCGGTTCCACCGATTTGGGAAAGAGGTAGAACTATTTCTATTGAAAGTCTAGTTTTTCTGACCGATCATCCTGTCCGTACTTTATTTGATTTTGACGCATTAAATTCATTTATCTCATCATCGTTAGTAGAGTCACTGCACTGAGACACCAGTTTAGTAGATGATCCCTTAGTTGTTTCAAACCCAATAGGGCTCCATGATGTGTTTGGGTTTGAAAGTTTCTATACTTAGCGTTGAGTTTAGAAGTGATGCTTGTTGGGCTTCACGGGCTATGGGTTAGTTTTGGGCATGTACTGGTTATCCAGTAGGGGTGTCGTTCTTGATTGTGGAAGGAGAGTTGCTAGGCATATGACCCGCTAGGGTAACACTCTCGAGATCTCTTGTAATCCCATAGAATCTGTTATGCTAAATTATCTAGAATCGCTTGACACGACGGTCCGGAGTTTGCGATCTGTTAGAGCAGTCCGGGAATACTCGGATGTGTGTGAGGGGCTTACCTCCGGAGCGGGAGATTAACTTCCGAAAATATCTGGTAGATAATGCCAAACCAGTATCTTGGCCAGTGTGCCACACGGCTCCTCATGAGAGGAGGGAACTCTATAAGCAAGAAGGTGGTTTGCTTAAGAAGGGGTTCATAAGACGAAGTATATCGGAGTGGGGTGCTCCAGTAGTTTTTGCTGCAAAGGCGGATGGGTCCCTCAGACTTTGTGTAGGCTAAAGAGAACTGAATAAACTCACAAAGAAGAATCGACACCCATTGCCGAGGATTTATGATCTCTTTGATCAGTTAGTGGGCGCCTCAGTATTTTCGCAGTTGGACTTAACCACGAGGTTTCGTCTGTTGAGAGTGACTGAGGATAGTATAGAGAAGACTACCTTTAGGACTCCGGATGGTTTTTATGAGTGACTGGAGATGCCATTTGGTTTGACGAAAGCCCCCGCATATTGGTTTGATGAGGAGGGTGTTCAGGGAGTACCTAAATAAGTTCGTAATGGTCTTTGTAAATGACACCTTGGTCTTTTCTGGGAATGAAATAAGTTTTTGTATGTGCTCAATAGGGTGAGCAAAGCCAGTTAGGGACAAATGGTAGTTTTGAGCGAGACTGGCGAGGACATTCAAAGTTGGTCAAAGGCTTAGTTGTTTAGCCATTCTTACTAGTATCATCTCACGTAGGTCGCCTGAACTCGAAGGAGATATCCCTTGGGTGTTTGTCTGATATTGGTTTAGGCCTTTGGGGCTTGCATTTGGGGGATGTCGAGTTCGACTAGGGTGGTCTGCGTGAGAGATGGACAATTGTGATGATTTTGGGATGGGATTCTTAGCATCCTATGAGTTTGAGATAGCGTATACCCATGGCAAGGGTAATGTGGTGGCAGACGCCTTAAGTAGAGAAAGGTTGTCCTTAAGTTCATTGTTCGTTGAACGACGGAGCTTAGAGTTTATTTCTATGTTTGACTTTAGACCTTCCGTTGACTTTGTACCCGGATTGTTAGCTTCCTTGGAAGTTAGACCTACTCTTTTGGGGCGGATTGGAGAAGCACAGAGGGACGACCCACAGTTGGTTGGGTTGATAGAGAAGCTCATAAGGGGGGAGTCGTCCAGCCATTTGAGTAGGTACACCCTAGACGATAGGGGGTGCTTGCGTAGAAACGGTAGACTTTGTGTACCAAAAGACGAGGGTTTGAGGAAGGTTATTCTTGATGATGCACACCGTTCTAGGATGACCATTCATCCCGGTGGGGACGAGATGTACCAAGACATGAAGAGGGTTTTTCTGGACGGGTATGAAGAAAGATGTGGCCGAGTATGTCGCTCGATGCTTGGTGTGCTAACAAGTGGAAGCGAAGTAAAAGAAACCCGGAGGGTTGCTTCACCCGTTGGGAGTTCCGTAATAGGAAGTGGGATAGTGTCTCGATGGATTAACGAAATCAAGGAAGGGTAATACGGGGATTGGGCTTATGGTTGATAAACTTACTAAGTGTGCCCATTTCATAGCCGGGAAGAGCAAGAGCACTATTCCATGTCTAGCTTCAGTTTATATTCGAAAGATTATTAGATTGCATGGTGTACCCTCCAGTATGGTGAGCGATCGAGATCCTATCTGCACTAGAGAGTTTTGGAAGAGTTTCCAAGAGGCGGTAGGGACTCAGTTGTAATTGAGTACCGCATATCATCCTCAGATAGACGGCCAGACCGAGAGGGTGAATCATATTTTAGAAGACCTTTTGAGGCTATGTATCTTGGATTCTGGAGGTACACGGGAGGAGCATCTTCCATTGGTGGAGTTACCCGACAGACTTAGTAGTGTACATGATGTATTCCATACGAGGAAGTGCCTACATGAGACCGCAGAGGTGGTAGAGCCGAGTTTGCTTAGAGAAGTGGAAGTAGAGTGTGATGCGACGATTCGACGAGCTCCTACTCGCATCCTTGGGTCAGAGAATTAGGAAGTTGAGAAACAGAGAGGTTCAACTAGTCAAAGTACAAAAAGGGAGATGAAGAGAGCGATGCTACCTGGAAGACGGAAGCGAAGATGCGTTCGAGGTACCCTTTTTCTTTCGGAGGGTATGTCCTTTTGCTTCTCCTTCATCGCATATCTTGTGCTTATCTTATCCTTAGTATGTCCTCTCGTTAGTACCTTTGACCTTCGGATAGGATAGTCCTATGGTTGAAACATGTGTTTGAGACATGTTATGTATGATGGATGCAAGTGGATGCAAGTGTTTGCTAGTGGTTGCTCGTGGATGCATATACACACACTCTAGGCACTAGATCGGCTCAATCACTTCATATTGCATATTGCATAAAATTGTGTGTAGGAAGCTATATTATGGATGTATAATGATTGTGTTATCATATGAATGATGCATTTTGGTGAATGATTGTGCACTCATATAGATAATGTAGGTGTCGATAGGGTTCTCTCGCATACATAATGGATGCATGGCACTATCATGGTTTGCATATGTTCATACATTAGATAGGGATCATATACACACACTTTTTGCATATGCTCATACATCATTAGAAACTGTTTAAGGACAATGGATGCCTGTGGTTGATGGTTTGAGTAGATGGTTGTTTGGATGGTAGGATATGCATTCTCCTTAGCTTAGAGATTTCGGGGACGAAATCCTTTAAGGAGGGGAGAATGTAACACCCCGAATTTCGGTTAATGCTAAAATTCACTAATTACAGAATAAATAATCTCAGATATGGGAATCGGGGGAAACAGGCTGCGTCATTGCGTTCGTCTCGGAAAAATACGCGAAATAGAGTCCGAGTTTTCGAGAATCGGAGTCCGTATGGCCCAGTTATGGCCCGATGAAGTTTGCAGAAAATTCTAAGCTAAAAACAGATTTAAAAATTTAAATTCAGATTTTAAAATAGAGAAAGCGGGGCCAGGCGGGAAAATTCCCGCCCTACCCATGTCGACAGGGCTGTCGACAGGCCTGTCGACAGGGGGATCGACTTGCCTGTCGACTTGCCTGTCGACAGGGGTGCGGCGTCCATAAAACCTGGGTGCACCAGGTTGCACCAGGTTGGGTTTTAGGCTGGCTTGGAGGGCTGGTTCTAGAGATTTCCGAAATCTAAGGGTCCTAATCTAATCTAGGGTTAATCTAAGGGCCTAAAACACTCTACTAATCCTATAAATAAGACCCCAACCCTACCCTAATTCATTCATAATTAGATCTTGTAATTAAACTATGGCAAAATGAAACTTGATCATGGCCTCCACAAATCAATGAAGAGGAAAGCAAGCTAATCAACCTCTCTAATCCACCTCCAATCCATTCTAGGCATCTTAATCTTCTTCATTTGGAGTGCAAATTGCTAGTTGTGAGTTTCTATCACTTTAACATCAATTGTTAAAGCAAGTAGATTAGGTGTAATGAGACTTATGGTCTTGAATGCGGATTAGTGAGTTTGAATCATTTGTAATGATATGTTACTCTATGTTTTCTTATGTTTATGCATATTGAATAAGTTGGTTTATGCATATTTAATAAGTTGGTTTATGCATACTTGATAAGTGGTTTATGCATATTTAATAAGTTGGTTTATGCATACTTGATAAGTGGATTTTTGCATGATTAATAAGTTGGTTTATGCATGTTTAACAAGTGGGTTTATGCATGTTGAGTATGTAAGTTTATGCAAGTTTAGTATGATGTATGTTATGTTTACATGATGCTAAATATGCAAGTTGTGGGCTATGTGATCATATACATGTTATGCAAGTCCATGATGATATGCTATGCAAGTTACATGTATGTTAATATGCAAGATATGCTATGCAAGTTACATGTATGTTAATATGCAAGATATGCTATGCAAGTTACATGTTTGTTAATATGCAAGTTCATGATGACACATTATGCAAGTTTATGAGTTAATATGCAAGTATGTGAATGCTTATGCAAGAATGTGAATGCTTATGCAAGTTATGTGTATGCTTAAATGCATGTTTAACATGTTATGCAAGTTGTGAGAATGCTTATATGCAAGTTCAACATGTTATGCAAGTTATGTATGCTTATACAAGTTATGTGTATGCTTAAATGCAAGTTTAACATGTTATGCAAGTTATGTGAATGCTTATATGCAAGTTCAACATGTTATGCAAGATATGTGTATGATAATATGCAAGTTCATATGCAACATGTTATGCAAGTCATGTGTATGATAATATGCAAGTTTGGGGTTAAATGTAGTTGGGTTAATATATGCTCATATATGCAAGTTGACATCCTCTTAACCCATGACAAAGTACATGCTAATATTTGGTTTAACCCATGATATTTGTGATGGATCTTTCCCTTTATTATGTCGTGAAATGAGAACGATTTACGTGGGGAACGATGGGGTAATAAATATGTTAATAAAAGTATGATTGGGTATGATAAGCATACCATAAAAATAAATTAACATAAGTGGGAATTTACCTATTGAGTTAGGTCTACCCCATGGGAATTTACCTATTGAGTTAGGTCTACCCATGTTATGAAAAATGTGTAATTAATTAGGGATAATTAATTGTGGGGGTGATTAATTAGGTGTAATTAATCAACTAAGACACGAGGTTGGACCCTTTTGTAGCATAAGACTGCCCGGAACCGACCGGCAAATCCAGCAGCTACAAATGATTGGCCCAATGTGAGAGGTCTTAGTCATAAAGTAAATACATGATTAAAGGAAAGACACGAGGTTAGACCCTTTTGATGACAGAAGTCTGCCCGGAACCAACCGGCATATCCAGCAGTCATAAAAGACGGTCTAATGTGAGAGGTCTTTATGAGGTCATGATCTTAATTAATGAATTAAGAAACACTTAACCATAGTAGCATGTAGTGGGACATGAGGGTTAAGTGGGTGCCTTGGGTGGCATGTAGTAACTAGTGGGGGTGCCTCGGGTGGCATGAGGAAACTAGTGGGTTGCCTTGGGTGGCAATAGAAAATACGATTAGAATACTTAACCAAAGTGGAACATGTAATTTAAAACATGGGTGAAGGGTTAAGTAAGCGCTTTGGGTGGCATGTGGAAATCTAGTGGGTGCCCTTAAGGGGCAATTGAAATATGATTAGATGACTTAACCAAAACTTAACATGTAAGTGGGCATGATTATAAAAAAGGGGTTAAGTGGGATGCACTAGATAAATTTGCAAGCTTAGGTGGTAGCTTGTCGGGGCCCATTTCAACCAATATCCCAAACGTATCTTTGTGGGCTCGACTCAAGTCGAGTGACGGGACACGCATATTGGGCTTGACTATAAGAGGCCAAACCGGGTTAACGGTGGCAACGCGGGATCAATGGGTTTCATATGCGTGTGTGGACCCGGGCTGGTTGGTAAGTCGTTGTTGCATCGTGTAGATATAAAGCCGTGCACCGTTGATATTATCGGGTAGCCACTTTGGGGAATGATACACCCCCTTTTGTGGGACCAGCACGGGTATCTACGGTAGGGAGCCGATCGCTTGGGAGTAGTGGGTACACCTAGTAAAGATAGGGGCAGACGGCACCTGTGTAGGGGTACAAGAAACTACCGGGTAAAAATTACTAAGTACACTTAGTGGGATCAACCTTTAAGTAGGAATTACTCTTGGTGGGTAGAACTGGTGTGGTGCAGTGTAGGAATTACCCTCGGGTGGATAAGTCTGGGGCGGTGTATTCTAGTAATTATCCTTGGGTGGATAAATGCGTCTTTACGGTTATCTTAGTTTCTCCTAAGTTTTCCAAGCTGCTTAGTGTAGCCATTCATCCCCAGGCGTTACCGTATATCAACTTATGTCTTCTCTGGTTACTTTAATGATTGTATTGTTAAAGTTATAGGACTCACTCAGACTTATGTCTGACCCCGTTGTTTTTATCTTTTTCCCCCAACCCCAGGTTATCAGAGTGGGCCTAGTGCTAGTGGGCCTTGATCGAATTGCTGTATCTATCCTTTGGAGCTTGGACCGTTGAAGTAAAGCTCAGTTCATCTTTCCTTTTATGGCTATTGTTTACTTGGTGGGATTATGTACTTATTTTTATCAAGATGGATATTTTGTACTTGACTCTTGTATGGTTTTGTGATGTAACCAAACATGTTTTACTTTCCGCTGCAATGAAACGATGATTTAAATTTTCAAGTATTACTTATATCTGTCTTGTTGTAATTTTTCTGTTCTATACTCACTAAAAATACTCCACCAAAACTAAGGCATTCCCTTAGTGAGTGACCTTAGCAGGTGTGGGGTGTTACAGAAATGTGCTGAATCTTTTATAGTTTTTATAGAAAAATTTAATATTGTAGTGTTTTTATTTTATTGTTACATTGTTGTGTTGTTGGTATGATAGGATATAAAGTTTTCATGATCACTGGTAGAAGATCTGTATGCTGGGTACCAATTTTACTCTCATGTAGGTACCAATTTTATGTGTTATTTTTTTGTTTCATCTACTGGGTATCAGTTTTATATCCCTTCATGTGTTTGTTTTTGTTATTTTTTGCTTACAGTTTATAGGTATGAGTTTTATGCCTCGATATGTATAAGTTTTGGTTATATTCTTATTAGCAGTTTATGGGTATCAGCTTTACTATCTTGTAGGTATCAGTTTTGCTTGTTACTTTTTGGTTACAGTGACTAGGTATCAGTTTTATTTCACTGCAGGTATCAGTTTTTTTCTTTCTTGTGTATAGTTTATAGGTATCAGTTTTTATTATTTTCTTACTCATAGTGTATAGGTATCAGTTTTATGCATTGTTATGTATCAGTTTTGGTTATTTTGTTGTTTCCAGTTTATGGGTATCAGATTTATAGCTTTATAGGTATCAGTTTTTTTGTAAATTTCATATGTGCATGAATTTCCAGTATCACTGCTGCATTATAATTGGTATCAGTCCAATGATCTGTCATGCAAAAAGACAACATTATAAACATTTCATCCATCAACATATATATTAGCAACATTAGTATTTATACATACAAAATGTAATTTGCAAAATTGATATGCAAGATAGTTTAAAAGTATGAATTAACATCAACGTGTCCAACATTGTTTTCCAACGCAATTTAATTACATATAAAACTGTTTCTCAAGACATCAATCACATTTAGTCTAATACATTTAGTCTAAAACTGTTGCTGCATTTTGTCCAAGTTCAATAGTTTATTCATTTACTTTTACTCAATCCAGACATGAATTCAACTAAATTCCAGCAACATTCTGTATCTGCAAGTACTTCATACATAATTCTTGCTCTTGCTTTCAGCATATTTGTTTTAGTTACTTTCAGTGGTATTTCAGTTCTATTGTGTGAGACCATAAAAATCATGACGTATATTCCACAATCAACTTTGCATGAATAAAATATTTTGATGGTTAGAAATAATTGATGTAGTACATGATATACGTGATTAGATTATGGAAACAATCAACAAAAGTGATACTGCTAACTAACTGTATGAATAAATATCATTTTTGTATGAACTGAATTGAAATGATTGTATCATTTGAATTAATGTACGCTTGTGGTGATGTCAGTGTTGGTACTGTACATGGTGATTACTGGTATTATTTTTTAATCTGTGGGTATCAATTTGAATTAATGTTGGTATCACTTTAAATCTTCGTTGGTATAAGTTTCAAAAGTTGCTACATACAAATGAATGCTTGTAAGAAAGAAAAGTCATCAAAAAGTTTACATGTCGGAATGTTGTTGTGCACATTTTGCTGATGGATTTCTGCTGTTTTAAGCTTCATATCTTGAATATTGCAATATTTTTTCAATTTCTGATCCCTGCAATAAATATACAATAGTATCACCTGAAAAAAAAGGAAAATTATTCATACTAGTGTTATGGCATCTTTCAAACTTGGATTGTTTCTTTCATTTAATTGTCTTGGCCGCATAGAATCGAAGTGTGACCATTCCATTGTCGGATGTGTTATTGTAAGAACTGTCCAATGGATTTCACATTGCATTGGAAAGTATATAGTTTTTGTGAACTTGTTGAGAGCAGCTTCTTCCAAGAATGGTATTACTAAATTATTAGGGAATGCAGATTAAGGATCTTAAGGCAAAACTAGTACTAGAAGAGAGTGAATTGTGTTTTAAAAAGATCATGGAAAACTTAAACAATCTTTAAATACTGTATGAATCACACAATGATTATCACACCAAAAATGATCACAAACACAAAAACAATCACAAACACATATATAAGAAAATATAAAATGCAGAAAGGAAAGAACACACCGAATATTATACTGGTTCGGATTATTTCTATGTCCAGTCTCACGCAATGCTAGATTGTGCAGAGTGTTATTAATTCTAATATCAATCGTACAACGCCCTTGATTTCAAAGCTACAAGTTTAACACCGATTCCACCACCCTTGGTTTCACCGCTACAAGGTTAACACTGCTCCGTTTCCTTGATTTCCAAGCTATAAGGAACACACTCTTTCTCAAATAATTCCCAAATGATTACGACAGCCCTAGAAGTCTTGAATACCACTTCCAAACATATAGCAGTTGATGGAGATTGAGTAGAGCGAGAGAATGATATAATTTTTGCTGAAATCGGCAGAGTATAATTACGACGTTTCTGAACCGTTTCAAAATATGTAAAGACACTTCTTTTGAAAATTGAAAATATGATAGTTATATGTCGACATGCTCAAATATGTATGTTGACATATATAGTGTATTTTGATTTTTAAGATTACTTTTCAAGTGTTAAAACCAATATATATTTTCTGGAAATTCTTAAACCAAAACTAATGTTTTAAAATGAGTTTTCTGTGGTGTAAAAACATATAAAAAAATTATAGTAATGCATAATATAAACATATTTATAAAATTATATGATATAAGACTATAAAACATATATACATTATAAACTTCATAAACTATAAACATATATATAATATATTTGAAATAATAAGTAAAATCTTAATAATTTGAAATCATTTTAGAAAAGGAGTTTGAAACAATTTTGAAATCAAATTGAAAAGGAATTTGAAAACAAGATTTGAAAGTGCTAACCCGAGTTTTACGTATATACTAGACTATAATACTTGATAATCTTGAGCTCTTGAAATCTTGATTATCTTGATACTCATGAGTCTTGAATTCCTTGATATCTTGAATCTCTAATATTGTACAATCTTCAATATTTATGTCCTACATATATATCATGCATATATATATATATATATTCCGGACAAAGGATGTTAGTATATATTTTATAATCAATAATGTAAATAACTGAAACAAGGTTGTTGTCATCAAAATTTCATTCTCCAACATAAATGATTTATAAACTCATCTCTTTTTTCAACTATGTCTTTCTGTTCAAATCAGAGTGCATGTTAGTATTTAATCAGTAATTCAATCATGTAAAAATATTGTGTATTGAAATTGTACGCACTGCCGTTGTTGTTGATAATGCATAATTGTTTTGGACCAAATCGCATTTTAGGCTAAACCATCGATAATCTATGTAATGAATGAAAACAAAATGTTACAAAATTAAATTGAAATATTCGCATTTTCTATAAAATAGTTTAATATATCGTAGTATCAGTTATTTATTTATTATTTGTTAGGTATCAGTTTTTTTTATGTTTGAAGGTATCAGTTTTCTGTCTTGTAGCTATTAGGTATCAGTTTTATATATCTTATGGTATCAGTTTTTATTGTAATAGCTATTAGGTAGCAGTTTTGTGTCTTTGAAGGTATAAGTTTCAAAATTTTATAGGTGGAATAAAAAAATTCAATTTTCAAGGTATCAGTTTGATAAGTATTCAGGTATCAGTTTCATGTTAACGGTACTTATCCAATTTAAGATACGGATTTTGGGTATCAGTTTTAAAATTTGATAAAAGTATTTATCTGCCCTTTTGTGAAGCCACCTTCCAGCACATGTCTCAGCTTATCCTTGGTAATAACACATCCTACCTTCGTTGCATCTTGACCAAGCAACTTAACTGTTTTTTCACAAAAAACAGTAAATATGTATTTAAATAAAGTGGACAAATAAAAACAGAAAACTTACTTTTCAGCAGCTTTTGCAATCGATTTTTTTTTCTTCTTTATAATCCTTTACTCTTCAGGATTTAGATGAACTGCACTTTTGCAGTGTGACAAGTGTAGGTCTTTCCATATAGGTTCTATTATTGCAATTGGCTCTGTTGGGTCTAGGGTTGTTTCTTCTTTTTCATCTGGTTTTGTTTGTTGGTTTTCTGACTTTGCTTCATCTTTTTTTTACCAATGTAAGTTGTAGCGCTTCCTTCTTTTCTTCAGTTGCTTCTTCTTGATTCTTAGTTTTTGTTTTCTTTGCATTTTTGCTTGGTTTTTTTACTATTCATACATAGCACTCCTTTTTTTATTTCTTGATTTTGCCTTCAGTCTTCAAATGTAAGAAGGTGTTTTGCTAGTTTTTGGTTTGATGACTATTTTATATCCTTTTTGGGGATGTTTTCTCATCGTTACCTTCATCATTTTTTCTGTTTCACATGCTTGAGTTAGGTTCAAATAAAAGATGGAAGGAGTGATGTCTTGAAATGTTTTTTTTTGTTCAATTGTGGTGTTGTCTTTGATGATCAGTATCATTTGCAGGTATGGTTTCATGTTGTTGTTCAACATATTTTTCTTTCATCTGAGGTGTGTTTTCTTCCTCAAATAAATACTTTCTTTTTGCTTTTTTCTCTCTTCTAATTCAACATTCAAATCAATTTGTGCTTTTTCCTAAATTTCTTCTTTGTCTGCAATTGGTACATCATCCGTTGTTGCTTTTGAATCTATTGTTTGCTCTATTCTTTCATCTTTAGAATCTGACTTTTGTTGTTTCAATTGTCGTCTCGGTTTCAATATTTCTTCTTTTGCCTGTTTTCTCAATCTTCTATCTTTTTTAAGCTCCTTATTTAACTTTTTATTTTTGTCTTAAACATCTTGAATGTGCAGTTTAATACTGTGATTGAGATGTCTTGTTCTAGTGAACCCATTTGTTCTTGATTTTTATCACGATTTCTTTTTTTAATCTCCATAGCTTTTCCTTTTCTTGGTCTTGTTGTTAATTCTTCCGATGTTTCCAAAAGCTTGGCCTCGTGTGGTTTCTTGAACCTGCATATTTTGAAACATTAAATAGGTGTTAGTTTTATAATTATTTAGGTGCCATTTTTAAGGCCTTATTATTAAGGTAGCAATTTTAGTATAATTCAGGTATCAGATTTAGGGTGTCAGTTTTAAGGTAGCATTTTTTAGGTATTAGTTTTAAGGAGTCAATTTTAAGGTAGCAGTTTTAGCATTTTTTAGATATCAATTTTTAGGCAGCAGTTTTAGCATTTTTAGGTGTTAGTTTTATCATTATTTAGTTATCAGTTTTAAGGAAGCAATTTTAGTATTATTTAAGTGTTAGTTTTAAGTTGTAAGTTTTAATATTTTTTAGGTATCAATATTAAAAATATCAATATGATAGGTACTGAGGTATCAGTTTTGAGTTGTATGAGGTATCAGTATTGAAAAACAGTGTTTTATATACCAAAAAGAGATGAAATAGAAAGTAAAATTTAAACTTCATACCAGTCCATGCTTTACTTCATTCAAAAAACTTCTGATGACAATCGTCTTTAGACCCTTTAGATCCCACTTTTCAAAACGTGGGAATGTGTTGTTGAAGTTTCTTCTTTGTTTAAAGAGTGTCATCTTCTCACACATGCAATACAGTGTATAAAAAATATAATAAAATTAAACATGAATTTATATTGTAATGGTTGGATTAAAAATAATAATTTTGTAAATAACTTTTCTTAACATTGAACATCTGGACATGTTCCTAGGCTTGTGGACAATTTTTTTTTTATTTTTTTTTATGAATTTGGTAAAATTTGTTTGGATTGTTTTCGGCTAGGAAACAACATTCATTTTCTCTATGTTCAACAAGAATGGTACTAATCCCCATCATAATTTTTGTTGGTTGTTGGGAAGAAGAACGTAAGACGGATCTCCATTATTATAGGAATGGGTAGGTCCTCTTCATTTTGTTTCTTCTTTTTTTCCACTTCTTATTTTATTCTTTTCTCTATCAAATTTCGAGTGATAAATGCTGCTGATCTAAAGTTCCTCATACAAAATCTTTGCAGTCGGATAGTATCGTACGAATTGTCATTTTTGGCATTTGTTCTACATTATTTCCTTCCAATGGCATCTAGAATAGTAAGCTTATGTTATTTTCATTTTATCTTCGCCAAAAACGAAAGCTTCTTCTTTCGGGGAGTAGCAAGTGTAAACTACATCCAAATTTTCTTGATTTTTTTTGCACTCCTTCAAAGCAATTTTCTCTTCGTAGAAAACATTGAAAAACTCAAAGAACAGAGTGCGTTCCCAGAAATTAGTTTGTTTTTTGATCAGTGCTTTTTAAACTTTTACCAATTTAATTTTGTTGTAAGCTGCTTCCATTCCACATCTATATGTGGTATCACTTTTCATCTCATCACCTGCAGCTATTTCTTTGTTTATGTCTGTTGTTGTCATCACTTCAGTTTCTTTAGGTCTTGGGTTAACGAAATCATCATCCTGGTATTTTAGAAAGAAAAAAAAATAGTATATGATATAATGCTATAGTTTATGAGTATCAGTTTTACATATAATGCTATATAAAATTTAGTCAACAAAATCATCATCTTGATTTCACATGTAATGCAGTTATGCATAGTTTTTGTGTACCAATTTTACTCTCTTGTAGGTATCAGTTTTGTATGTTATTCTTTGGTTACAGTAACTGGGTATCAGTTTTATATCACTGTAGGTATCATTTTTTTCTTTTTAATTCTTTTGTATAGTTTATAGGTATCAGTTTTATATCTCACTAGGTATCAGTTTTTTTTATTTTTTTGTTGACAGTGTATAGGTATCAGTTTTATGCCTTGGTAGATATCAGTTTTTATTATTTTGTTGTTTGTTGTTAGACCGAAAAATGGTTCTAACACCCAAATTGATTAAAAGCAAAAATGAAATGAGATAAAAATAAAAATGAACACACAGAATTTATAGTGGTTCGGCGAAGAAATGCCTACGTCCACTTGTTTTTCACTATTTTCAATGATTCAGTTGCAAATACAATGTAAGATTCACTCGATTCCACTCACAACTCACTTATATTCACTCAATTGACTAAAACAAATAATGAAAGATGATTTGGATTCTCCGGGAGTATTGGAGTTCGGACTATGGAGGTGGTTGAATTCTCGAAATGCCCAAAAAAGATCCTTTTCTTTGTCTCCAAACGGGGTATTTATAGGTGTGAATTTGCTCAAAATTCGATCCGGATCGGGGCCACGTGTCGTCCATCCCATTAGCCTCGGGTTCGGATGGATTATTGTGTTGACAACGCATCAGAGTAATGAACGTTATGGGTAGGAACTGGTCACAGCCGATCCGGATATCCAGCCGTTTTTGTAGGAGAATGATATGGAAAATGGGCTCGGGTCGGAGACACACATATAAGGGGGTCGGATCGGGATACCCGACCCGGATTGGTTTGGTGGCAGCGCTCTCTCTTCTTTAATCTGCTTCGCTCCGATCTATTTCCGTGGCAAACAGGTGGCTTTCCGATCCAGTTGAGATTATGTTGCCCTCCGATCCGAATAGATATGCCTTACCAATTTCCTCAGCAACAGTTCACCGATCCGAACAGAAGATTTTATCCGACTGAACCGATACGTTGCTCTGACCCGACCCGAACGATTGCAGCTGTTCGATCTAGGCTGTAGTGTCTTCTCCGATCCGAACCGAAGTCTTCTAATTAAAAATGCTCTTCAATGTCTGATATCTAGACTTTGTGTTGCCTAGTTCACAAAGTAGGCAAACACTTTGCCCCCTCAAAGGATGCTTCGGTTGAAAATGGAGCATGCTTTGATTGCTGTTGCATAACGCCTTCATCCTTCCTTTTGAATACGCATGCCAAGCTGTCGTACTGCATCCTGTTCGGTTCGGATTCCGACCCGAACGGATCTCCTTCTTCCTATACTCTGCAATGGATTAGTGGGCCAAGCTGTGTCATTGGGCTTTTCGAGCCGGTCCGATCGGGAATACGAGTAGTCAGCTTGTTTTTTATATAAATTTACTTCACTTTGCTTCTTTTCTTTCATTCACTGTTCTTGCCCAACCGAACCGATTCCACATCGAAACCCTAGTCTTTCCAAGAAATTTCAAAATTCTCGCTTCAATTTTTGAATCAAATACATAGGTAGTCTTGCAATCTCGAATCTTGTTGCCATAACTGTTTTTAATTTACATTCGCAGTTAAGTTGAACGATTCTAACAAGGTAATTGACTAATTCCATCGCCACGACTTCCTTCATCCTCCGCCTTCGTCGTTGATGGCATCGACGCCATTTCGAGGCATTGGTGGAGGGTGTTGAGATTCGTCGTTGAATACTTGAGTGCTTAAGCACTTGATTTTAATTAAGGCTTGGGATATCGAGTTGGGTTCGCTACTTAAGAGGAGGAAGAGGAAGGAAATTGAAGGAAATCGGTTCGGGTGGGGGAACAGTAGGAGAAAAAGGGAAAGAGAGAAATTCACAGAGCCGGATCGGGTCGGAGCAATAGGGCAAAGAAATGGGACTTAGCTTGTTTGACCGGGTCGGGTCAGATCTACGAATAAAATGGAGGTTAAGACTTATGCGCTCGGATCGGACCGGGTTGTGGAACAAAAAAGAGAATAGGGGCCGGGTTATCCAGGTTAATCCGACCCGCTCCGAGAGTCAATCCCCGAACCGATCCGGATATATCTTTCTGAGTGTGAGCCTTTGCTTTAAGCTGACAAGTGACCTTGCCTATCCAATCTGAACCTGATGTATACATCCAAACCGAAAACTGCTCAATCCAAAGCACAAATTTTTGTCCAACTATTTAAAACAATGCTAGATATTACTTCCAACTTCATGAACAGTTAGGATAGTGCCTTGCGGACATAAACGAGCATTAAGAACTACTCCGACTATCACTTTCTCTTCGAAGTTTCGTCTTACATTGTTGCACCTTTACTTTGCATTTCTCACATTTGCTGCACACATTTTAGTTCACACACACGCACAGGGGGGTAAGGCTAATTTACTCTAATTCGTGCTATTGCTTCTTCAATAGTTCCATGACAATGAGACCCAGACACTCTTCCAGACTAGTTGAGAGGAAAGAAGCCCCGGAAACCTCTAACAAAATCACTCTCGAGGATATATCTTCTTCTTCGGATCCAGAATGGGACAGTGAGGGTCCAGACTACGGGGTTGGAAATCGAGAAAGCAACGAGGCGTCTTCAGAGAACGAAGTTTCTCTGGGTTTTGAGGAGGAAGGAGGGATTGGTGACGATCGAGCCCCTGATGAATTTGAATCGGCCATTATATTGGAATCACCTCCAGACTCCGTTGAATCAACAATCGACAACGATCGACTTATCCGAATTTGCTTAAAGTACGGGATAATGAAAAGGGACACTCTAGTGCCTTCACGCTCTGACCGTCCCCACAACCCTCCAGAAGGATATATGGCGGTCACTCGATTGATGTGCATGGTCGGCGCCATTCCTCCATTCTCTCCCTTCATCGTTGACTTTTTAAGACAAATGCGGATTGCCCCCATGCAGTTGCATCCCAATTCATATGCCTATTTGCACACCTTGTACATAGCATATCGTGAAATCTTAGGCATAGAGCTCACGTTCGATGACGTTCACTTCTTCTATAATTTCAAGCATCGGACTCGAGAGACTCCATCTTTCTGCTATTTCGAGTCAGTTCCAAAAAGGAAGATAATCTCTGCACCATTCAGCTGTAAAGCTGGAGATTCCAGACTAGAATGGTTCTACGTGAAGCGACAGCCTGGATGCGCCAGGAGGTGGACAAAATCAAGTAAAGCACTGATTTTCTAAATCCGGGCTCTATACTCTTGAATCATCACCTTGACTTTTTTTCCTTTTCGTTTGCAGTCGACAATCCCAAACAGATATCAGATCAGGTATTCTTTGACCGGATGCACCGACTTCTTAATGGCGATCAGAAATTCTTGACTATCGACGAAGCCCTTAAAGACGAATACCTTCACTTTCATGGGCTGTTATCTGTTTTTCGTAGCATTGGTCATGGGACGGTTCCCTACGCATACATTCCTCCAGTGGAGGTAGTCCCAGAGACAGGAGAAGGCTCAGGAGTTCCTACAGCGCCTCTTCAAACTTCACCTTCTCCATCTTCTACACAAGATGACGAATTGGCTAATCTGGCCGAAAAGCATCGTGAAGGATATATCGCCCCCGAGGAGACTACTTCTCTGGAAAAGTCAAAATCCTCCCAAGAGTCGCCACTTCATGCTTCCGAGGGGGATGTCCCTAGTACTGATGAGCAGATATTTCAGGGTTTGGGGGATCTCCCCTTACCGGAGACTATATACACTTCAGAGGATTTCAGGAAGGATCCTTTAGTCTTCACCTCTTCTGAAGAGACCACTCCCACTAAGGCCAAAGAGCCTGCCCATACTAGTCTAGCTTCAGACTCGGGTTGGTTGGGGGGAAACACACCACTTAGGATACACTTTATATAACGGCATTAGCATTCATTGCACCTCTTTCTTTGTGAATCCATTAATTCTAAATTTCGTTTGTTTTATCGTGCAGGTACGATGTCTCGATCCTACTACGATATCAGGAAGCTTCGTCGCAGCATGTCCAATCCTCCTCAGGACATCGAGTATGATCGTCGTGATGATCGTGGCAGAGATGAGAGAAGGTCTTACGATCCCTATCGTTCTCGACCCTCACGTTCTCGCTCACCAGTTCGGCCGGAACAAGAGAAATACAAGGGTTATCAAAGCCGTAGGGAAGAGGACAGACCACAATCTAAAGACTCCACTTCTTCCCACGAAAAGCGCAGTAGAGAGAGAACTCCTCCAAAAGAAACTGGGTCTCGAAGCAAGCACAAGGTCCCTGCTACTAAACGACCTAGGACAGACAAAGAATCTACTGAATCCTCCACACACAGGGACACCGAATTGACAATCCCCGCTCCTCCTCCATTAGATGCGGAAACTGCAGTAAAGCGGGCATATTTGATGGAACAATTTCCCGAACACTATTTCGAGACTCTGACTTTTTTACCTGCCCTTGAACCTATTTCTTCTAAGTGGGCAGATGAGGCCAAAGCAAAGATTGATGGGTGGAAAAGCAGTATTCTGAGATGTTTAAATATTCACGCAACCTTTCCAGAATCATCCGCACTCTAATCACAAATACCGACTCAATGCAAAAGACCGCGGAGGAGGATGCCAAGGCCTTAAAAGCTCTTGGAAAAGATTTGGAAGACACTCAAGCTCAACTAGCTGTCGCTCAAAGGGATGCTTCTAACTTCAAACAACAATTCGAGGACATGCAAAAGCGCTATCATGACTTGCTTGAATCTCACACTCAGGAGCGCTATGAATTAAAAAAGCAAGCTGACGAGGCCAAGTCAGAAGTTGCTAAGACACGCCTTGCTTATGCTGAGCTCAAACGGAAAAACGCCGAGTTGGCAAAGAGGAGCGCTGAACTAGAAAAGAAGAACGCTGACTTGGCTTCAAAGCTGTTGGAGGCAGAGAACAGAGCTGCCCTGGCCGAGGGCAATGTGGAGTGTGCCATCAAATCTGCGGAGGAAGCCCGCAAGCAATTATCAGAGGCAGAGGCTGATATTCAGGGTTTCGGCGAACTAATGATTGAATTCTTCGCATATATTATTCGTCGCCGAAACATTTCTTGGATCGAGGACTATCCATCCACTCTAGTTCAAGTGTGGAATCAGATCATCGAGTGGGAAAAAGAGGAACTTAAGGTCGATTCCATCGACGAAGATAAGCTAATGGAGAAATACTTGAGGGATGATGAACCGGAGCGCCTAGCTGAAGGGCGCCGACTTATTGCTGAGGCCATGGATGAAGAGAGACGGAAGTCTAAACAAAAAACTATTCTCGAAGCTGGTTCCTCTTCTTCTGCCCCTGCAACTTCTGAAGTAGAGGGGTATGATCCTGAAAATCCGGGAATTCCCCGAACAACTCTGCTATCCCCTATTCCTGAAACAGCACCAGAGGTAGTAGTTACCCCTGTCGAGAGGTCTTCGGAAGGTATCCCTACCTTTTCTCCTCAATTTGCCAAGGCTATTTCTACCTTTCGCCACGTGATCGAACAATCGATGAAAGACCCATTGTTTTCGCCTGAGTTGATAACTTTTGCTTCTCATTCTGTAGGTGTTGAATCATCCGAAAAGACAGATGTGACTCAGGGAGCCACCGCTGGGGCAAAGCCCGCAGAAAAGGCCAAGAAAGGGGATGACAAGGCTGCTTCTATAGACTTGGGAGAGGGAAGTGAGCCGACTAAGACCGCCACTTCCCATGATGAAGAAGTGATAGCAGCTTTAAGGGATGATGGCGGTCACGGTGGTTAGGAAGAGGAACCAGAAGTTGCAATAATCGGGGAGTCAAAAAGTGCTGATGACGTTACCTTGGCTGCAATGAAAGCCAATCAAGACAAACGCTTGCAATTAAAAGCTGAAGAGCTAGACCCCGAAGTCCTCAAGCCCCTCGCAGTTGTGGATGCGGGATCAAGGTTAGTTGTTAAGCTCTCAACTAGATCTATTACAGAAGAATTCGCTAAAAAATCTTCTCTTGATTCCAGCGCCCCGCCTTTCGGGAAGAAGTCTACTGGCTCCAGCACCGCATCTTCAGGAAAAAAGAAGTCAAAGCGAATCTTGACGGAGGCTGAGAAAGAAGCAAAGGACGCGGAGAAAGCCGCCAAGAAATCCAAGGCTCATTCAAAATCTAAATAGTGGATTGCCTTGTATCGTTTTAGCATTTAGTGAACCAATAATTGCTGCTACAAAAGTAGCTCCTGCACTTTCTTTTTTAGCTATTTTCCTGTACAAATTCATTCATTTGTAAATAAAAATAACTCATTTTTTGCAATGTTTGTTTGTTAGTAGTTCTGCACTTATGTAAAAATGCATGTCTATAGTTATGAAACGAAGTTGTGGAGGGGGGGGGGAAATATGCGTATACATACGTGTCCCCAGTCAATTCCCACAAATTATTTAATGCTTAATCAAGCAATCTGAATGCTCCCGATTCTCTGACGGGATAACACTTCCTGTGTCGTCAGTACCTGTCGTTTTTTCTGGCATTTCTTTTATACTCTCTCTCTTTCCCTTGAGAGTTAGAGTTCGAGCTCAGTCATCTATTTATTCCCCGGTCTTTCAACGGGGAAAGATTTCTTTCTCAGCGCTCAGTCGGAGATGCCTTTATACTCTCTTTCTCTCTGGAAAGTTAGAGTTAGGAGGAGAATTTCTTTTTCAGCGCTCAGCCGGAGACGCTTTTATACTCTCTTTCTCTCTGGAAAGTTAGAGTTAGGAGGAGAATTTCTTTTTCAGCGCTCAGTCGGAGACGCTTTTATACTCTCTCTCTCTCTCTGGAGAGTTAGAGTTAGGGGGAGAATTTCTTTTTCAGTGCTCAGTCGGAGACGCTTTTATACTCTCTCTCTCTCTCTGGAGAGTTAGAGTTAAGAATGTCGTTTTCTCATTCTTTTATGTCTTAGCGCACAAATAGTCGTTGTGCTTCTTTTTGTGTCTAAATTGTTTTCAACCTTTTTAGGCTGTGAGTCATCCTGTATTCCATATCTACAACAGAATAATTAACAAATGTATATATATGTAATGCATAAAAGTAAATAACACACAATATTTTTATAGTGGTTCGGCTAAGTCGTAGCCTACATCCACTTTATAGTCCTTTATTCATATCGTCAGATTTTCCCAAGGCAAGTCGTGCCTTATTACAGGGTTCATAGGAAAAATAACAAAGAGTATAGCATTTCTAATCCAAATATCGCATTAAGTGTTGGGCATTCCATGCTCGAGGGACTTCTTCGCCATCTACGGTCGTTAACTTGAAGGTTCCTTTTTCAAGTTTCCGTTGGATGACAAAGGGTCCTTCCCATTTTGGACTGAGGTGAGGAAGGGATGGAAAAACTCTCTTTAGCACCAAATCTCCTGGTTCAAAAGTCCTGAGGCAAACTTTTTTGTCATAATAGCATGCCATCTGACGTCGATGTCTTGCCGCACGCAAATCCGCTTCATCCCTTTTTTCTTCGATTTCATCAAGAGACTCAAGTAAGAGCGCCCGATTCGTCATCGGGTCATAATATGTCACCCTGTGGGAAGGAACTTCCAGTTCAACTGGAATTACTGCTTCTGAGCCAAAGGAGAGAGAGAAAGGGATATGACCGGTGGCTGTCTTAAATGTTGTTCGATATGCCCACAAAGCTAGGGGCAATTCGTCAACCCATCTTGCCTTTGCACGCTCTAATCGTTTCTTGAGGATGGATTTTATTACTTTGTTTATTGCCTCTACTTGCCCATTCGATTGCGGATAGGCAACTGCAGTATATCGTTTGTCTATCTTATACTTCTGGCAGAAATTTCTGAATTTAGTACTATCAAATTGGGTTTCGTTGTCAGTTATAATCGTCCTTGGGATCCCGAACCGGCATATAATATTTCTGACCACAAAACTTATCACCTTTCTTGCTGTGATCTTGGTCAAGGGCTCAGCTTCCACCCACTTCGTAAAATAGTCCACGGCCACTATTGCATACTTAGCTCCTCCTTTAGCAATTGGTAGAACTCCAATGATATCAATTCCCTACATGGCAAATGGCCAAGGACTCACCATTGATTTAAGTTGGGTCGACGGTGCCCTGGGGATTTTGGCGAATCTCTGACACTTATCGCAGCGTCGTGAATAATCAGCTGCATCTTTATTGATCGTAGGCCAGAAGTATCCATACCGCAATATCTTCTTTGCTAAAGTTTGACCTCCTGTATGATCTCCACACTCACCTTCGTGTACTTCTCTTAGTACACGCTTGATGTCGTCGTGTGCTATACATCGTAACAGGGGCATAGAAAATCCTTGCCTATAAAGAGTATCATCTTGTATGACATATCTGGTAGCTTTGCGAACTATAGCTCTTTTCTCACTCTTCTTTGATGGGAGTATCCCATTCTTAAGGAAATTCTTAATTGGAGTCATCCACGACTCCTTCTCTGGTTCCGCTTCAAGGGCGAATTCAATTTCCATTGACTCAAAGCTTGGCGACTCCAACGTTTCAATTGGAATTATTTCAGTCTCTTCTGGATTGTTGGAACTAGCCAGCTTTGCCAGCCTATCCGCTTTCTGGTTTTCAACTCTGGGAATGTGTGTTATGTTGTACCGCTCTAAGCTATTCAATAGCTCTCTCACTTTCCTGAGGTAGGCGATAAGTCGAGGTCCTCGAGCCACAAATTCCCCTCGTACTTGACAAACAACAATTTTAGAGTCACAGAATATGTCTAACATTTTTACTCCGAGGTCTTTTGCAAGCTTCAGCCCGGCAATCAGGGCTCCATATTCAGAGTCATTGTTAGTCGTCGAAAATTCTAATCGCAGGGCGTAATATAACGACCGTCCTTCGGGAGTGACTAAGACGATTCCAGCTCTGGACCTTCGGTCGTTCTTGGCTCCATCTGTATATAGTTTCCACGGATTTATCTTTAGCTCATCCTCGGACTTAACCACTCTGTCATTGATTACTTCCTCCTCTGGAATGGTGAACTCCGCAATAAAGTCTGCTAGAGCTTGCCCCCTGATTGACTTTCGTGGTTGAAAATTCAAATCAAACTGACTTAGTTCTATGTTCCATTTGATCAACCTTCCCGATGCTTCGGGTCTCTGCAACACCTGCCTTAAGGGTTGGTCGGTGTATATGGTTATTGGATGGGCTTGGAAATAGTGACGAAGTTTTCGGGATGCGATCAGGAGGCTGTAAGCGAGCTTCTCAATTTTTTGGTAGTTGCGCTCTACCGCTGCTAATTTCTTGCTTACATAATACACTGGCCTTTGTACTTTGTCTTCTTCTCGAACCAGGGCTGTACTGACGGCGTGAGCCGAGACTGCAAAGTAAACAAACAATTCTTCGTGATCTACGGGCTTTGATAAAATCGGCGATTTCTCTAGCAGTTCCAATAAATTTCGAAAGGCCTCAACACAGTCCGAAGTCCACTCGAAGTTCTTCTTTCCTCTTTTAATCAAATCAAAAAACGGAACACATTTGTCTGTGGATTTGGAGATGAATCTACTCAGTGCCGCTACTTTCCCTGCAAGACTTTGGACGTCTTTAATTCTCCTCGGCTCTTCGATATTTCTAATCGCTGCTATCTGGCTAGGGTTGATTTCAATTCCTCGGGAACTCACAATGAAGCCAAGGAACTTTCCCGATGCCACTCCAAATGAGCATTTCAGAGGATTCAATTTCATCCGGTACTTTCGCAGGATACCAAACATTTCCGCCAAGTCTTGCGTATGGCTGGAGGACTGTTTCGATTTGACAAGCATATCATCCACATAAACTTCCATAGTTTTTCCTATTTGATTATAAAACATTCTGTTCACCAAGCGCTGATAAGTAGCTCTAGAGTTTTTCAATCCGAATGGCATTACAACATAACAATATAATCCCAAATTCGTAATGAAGCTCGTATGTTCTTGGTCTGGTACGTGCATAGGAATTTGGTTGTATCCAGAATATGCGTCCATGAAAGAGAGAAGTTCATGACCTGCTGTCGAATCTACAAGCTGGTCAATCCTGGGAAGTGGGAAACTATCTTTTGGGCAAGCTTTATTTAAATCTGAAAAGTCAATGCAAGTCCGCCACTTTCCGTTTGGCTTCTTTACCAAGACGGGATTCGATATCCAGTCGGGATATGTCGAATCTCGAATAAATCCATTCTGCTTCAACTTCTCTACTTCCTCTTTGAGAGCGGCCGACCTCTCTAGGCCCAGCGTGCGTCTCTTTTGCTTCACAGGCGGATGTTTCGGGTTTACATTCAATTTGTGACTTATAATGGATGGCGATATCCCACACATGTCAGCATGGGTCCAGGCAAAAATGTCTAAGTTTGCCTTTAAGAAGTCCGTTAGTTCTTTAGCTCGACGTGGATCCAATTGAGAACCAATTTTCAAAACTTTTGTCGGATCAGCTTCATCAATGGGAATTTCCACTGTCGCTTCATTAGGAGTTGCATTCCTAGCCTCTGGTTCCTCGTCTTTTCTGGGATCCAGGTCTTCAGGCGTTCCTTTGGGCAACCCCTTTGGGGTCAATCTCTCTAATTGCTATGCCGAGTCCCCCTTTGAGGGAGACGAGACATCTTTACTTTCAACGTTAAGTCCTTTCATCAACATCTTTAATTCGGCCACATAGCAGGCCCGTCCGGAAACTTGATCCCCTCTCATTACTCCAGTTCCGGCTTCGGTTGGGAACTTAAGTAACAAACACCAAGGGGCGATACAAACTCTGAATTCAGCAAGGGCAGGCCTCCCCAAAAATGCATTATAAGGCGAATCTATGTCCAATACTACGAACTGGAGCATCCGCACTCTTCTACATTCTCCTTGCCCCAGGGTCACGGCTGCCGACGCCCCGTTGAAGCCTCTAATCCATCCTTCACACGGCTTCAAATCTTCAGATTCAAGCTTCATCTGATCGAATGACCTTTTAAATAAAATATTGACAGAACTTCCGTTGTCTACTAATACCTTATGGACCAAGGCCGGCCCAATGGTGGTAGTAATAACCAACGGATCATCGGTGGGTGATTGGATCCCAGTATTGTCTCGGCTGCGGAATACCACGTCGTCAAACATGGTCTTCTGTTGTTTTATGGGGGTGATATCTTCCAAATCATCACCCTCGTTCACATCTAGGTGCTTGGCAGCATTTACATATTGATCCATTGATCTGAAACTTCGGATTGCCGGGTGAGGTCCGCCTACTATGGAGTTGATAACAATTCCTTTACCTTTCTGCTGCGCTGTAGGCTTGGGAGCAGGTAGAATCTGTTTTGGAGCCTGCTCTCTTTGCCCCCTGTCCCTCGGGGCAACCTTGTATTCATCCAACTTCCCTTCACGCAGCAGCTTCTCAATCACATACCTCAAATGCCGACATTCATTGGTTGAATGCCCATGAGTTCCATGAAACAAACAAAATTTCCCTGTCGCCATTTCTTTCTCGGTCGAATCACGAGGTGGCGGTCTTTTGTACTATAACACATTGTACGTATCCAGGTAAATATTTTCCAGGGTGTCGTTCAATGGTGTATAATTCTCGTAGTTCTGGAATCGGGGTCTTTTGTTAGGATCACTTCCCCTATTTCTGTTTCTTCTGTTACCGTTCGGATTACGGTTATTGTTGTTGTTACCCCCGCTTCCTGCATTGCTATTTCCACCCTTGTTTCCTACATTTACTTCAACCTTGCCAGAACTTTCCCCAGACTGCTTCACGGCGATATTACTCTGCACATTCTCCTTTGAAGCCGTCTCAGACTTTCTCTTTCGGTTTGCCCTGGCCTCCTCTCGCCTTAGATAAATATCGGCTTTTTCGTAGAATATCTCCCTTGTGGAGGGTGTTTTCCCAGAAAGGTAATCTCCAAACTCAGATTCAGGATCGACTCCTTCCTTCAATGCCATCAGAATAGTGGGCTCATGCGGGTCACTGACCTCAGTCACAGCTTGGTTAAAACGGTCAAGATATGCCCTCAAAGACTCTCCTGGTGCCTGCTTGATTCTTTTGGACTTTCGGGCATGGAGTCGGAACTGGTTCATGAAACGCTCGCTTAGTTCCTTGTAATTCGAAATCGAACGAGGAGGAAGTCGGGTAAACCAGAACAACGCCACATCTTCTAAGTAGATTGGGAATGCTTTGCACTTCACTTCATCAGGGGCAGCAGCAGCATTCATGAGCCATGAGTATCGCATCAAATGCTGTCCCGGATCAGTCCTTCCGTTGTACTTGTCCATCTGTGGCAAGTTAAAGCGTCGGGGAAATTGGAAGTCAAGGATATCATCGGTGAAAGGAGTATGGCTTCGCTCAATGCCATAATCCTCATTTGTATAGTTCCGGCTCTCAGACATGATCTGGCGAACCATTGCCTGTACATCAGCATTAGTTAGGGGCCGCTCAAGTTCCCTGACCCTAGTATCCGAGTTCCTTCTGGGCTCTTGTTCAGGAGATGCCCTTCTTCTTCGAGCTGCTTCTGCTCGATTCCGTTCCCTGCGCTCCCGGTCGATCTCGGGAGGAGTGGACTGGAGTCTTTGCCCCCGAGTGGGGTCATTGTTTCCTAGCGCTCATGCAATATACTCACGAGATCCCAAAGATCCAAATGTCAGCTGTTCCACATTCTGAGGTCGTTCTAGTGGCCTTCGTTCACGGGGCCGCTCTTCCTCGGAAGATGAAGATTGATCCAATGGTGTGTGACGAACCGGTGATGGAGTTCTCTGTCGACGGAGTTCACTAATCTCCCGACTCATGAGCCTCATATTTTCCTGCATCATGAGATTAGTGCGCTCATGGACTTTCATAGCCTCCCTTGTGCTCTCAAGCATGTCAAGTAAGCGCGAGAAATCTCCTTGTGTGATGGGCGCAGATGGATTAACCTGATCACTAATCCTGGTGGCTGGAATCGGAGCATTCGTAGGGACTCGAGTGGAGGTTCCAGCTTCACCAAGCGTCGGATCGGATCGGAGGTAGGAGGTTGGGTCGGTTCGGAGCTGGGGAGCCTGGTCGGATCGGTATGTGGCAAGCTGCTCGGGTCGGTTCAGATTGGGGGAATGCACTGCTTCAGAATCTCCAACCCGGATCGGATCGGAGCTCTCCCCTTGCTGGCGGCTCGGATTTCCTGCATTGGTTCTTCCTGCTGCTGAACTCTGCCCCCGAGACCTTGTTACAACCGCATTTTGCTGATCTTCGCCAGCTCCATTTCCTCGACCAGATTGAACTTCTTTGCCTTTTCCTTTGGCCATGATTCTTTGACAATCACTTCAACAAATATAAAAGAGCGGAGAAACTTAAGGATTAACTTCTTTGAACTCAACGGTCCAAAAAGTAGAAAGAAATCCCGGAAAATGAAGAATTCAGCTGAGGATTCTCAGTGAAAGCACCAAAATGTTAGACCAAAAAGTGGTTCTAACACCCAAATTGATTAAAAGCAAAAATGAAATGAGATAAAAATAAAAATGAACACACAGAATTTATAGTGGTTCGGCGAAGAAATGCCTACGTCCACTTGTTTTTCACTATTTTCAATGATTCAGTTGCAAATACAATGTAAGATTCACTCGATTCCACTCACAACTCACTTATATTCACTCAATTGACTAAAACAAATAATGAAAGATGATTTGGATTCTCCGGGAGTATTGGAGTTCGGACTATGGAGGTGGTTGAATTCTCGAAATGCCCAAAAAAGATCATTTTCTTTGTCTCCAAACGGGGTATTTATAGGTGTGAATTTGCTCAAAATTCGATCCGGGTCGGGGCCACGTGTCGTCCATCCCATTAGCCTCGGGTTCGGATGGATTATTGAGTTGACAACGCATCAGAGTAATGAACGTTATGGGTAGGAACTGGTCACAGCCGATCCGGATATCCAGGCGTTTTTGCAGGAGAATGATATGGAAAATGGGCTCGGGTCGGAGACACACATATAAGGGGGTCGGATCGGGATACCCGACCCGACCCGGATTGGCTTGGTGGCAGCGCTCTCTCTTCTTTAATCTGCTTCGCTCCGATCTATTTCCGTGGCAAACAGGTGGCTTTCCGATCCAGTTGAGATTATGTTGCCCTCCGATCCGAATAGATATGCCTTACCAATTTCCTCAGCAAGAGTTCACCGATCCGAATAGAAGATTTTATCCGACCGAACCGATACGTTGCTCTGACCCGACCCAAACGATTGCAGCTGTTCGATCTAGGCTGTAGTGTCTTCTCCGATCCGAACCGAAGTCTTCTAATTAAAAATGCTCTTCAATGTCTGATATCTAGACTTTGTGTTGCCTAGTTCACAAAGTAGGCAAACACTTGTAGTTTATAGGTATCAGTTTTCTGGCTAATGTTGAGGTATCTGTTTTAACTTCATAACTTTTTGGATCAAATTGCAATAGTAACAGTTTATTAATAAAACAGTATTAGTTTAGTATTATTTTTTAAGACAATAGTATCAGTTTACTGTATTATAAGTATCAGTTTTCTAACACAACAACATCATTTTTGTAAGACAATAATATCTTTTTTAATGAATACACCTCATTTATGTAAAACAACATTAACATTTTTCTTACCGAATTCTCCTCATTATCTTATGATTCTTGGGCTTGAATTTGTTTTCTTTTTTTATGAGCAATTTCCTGTTGATTATGTACATTATTGTTAGAAAATGACAAACAACAGTATCAGTATTTTATTTTTAAGGTATCATTTACCTTAATTTTGTCTTCTTTTGTCTTAATCTTTGTAACTTCCAGTGCGTTTTGGATCATTAAACTTTTTCAACCTTTTCTCCTAGTTAGCATCTTTTTTTCTTCGGTTAATGGCTTTTAAGTGCATTTTGGATCATCAACAGTATCAGTTTCTTTTTCTATTGCGGTTTCTTCTACGTTTCGCACATTGGTTTGATTTTGATGTTCATCTCTATGTTGTTCTTCACCTAGGGTTTCGACTGTCGGTTGCAAATTTTCGCCACATTCAGTTAGGGGTTCGCTTTGTTCTTGCGTTTCGTGTTGGATTTGAGCTGTATCTGGTGTCAATTTTGGTTGCTCGGTTATATTCGTTGAATCGACTGTAGGAGATGTATTTGTTCGTGATTCGGTTGCCACTGGTGATTAATTTCATGAGTTTGTTATTCGGTTTGAAATAGTATCAGTAAAGTTATTGCATCGTGCGCTAATGAAAACGAATACGTACAAAAAAAAAGTGGATTGAATTTGGGTTGGGCTGTGTTTTGTCCTTTTCAATAAATTATTAATCCCCTTTCCTTATGGCTAAATTTTTAAATAATTTGTCTTTATAATTTTTTTTCCCATGTTAATATCAGTGTAGATGCATAAATATATATTTGTACATGAGTCTAACATCATTATTAACATATGATATTAAGGCCAATTTATAAACCATAAATCACAGTGGTTAATTGTAAATTTATAACATGTATTCATTGTATTAACCCTATGTTAGATCGTCCTATTTAAAATTGTTGTATTGTTTGCATTCTAAATTCAAACATATTAACATTCAAATATAAAATTAGTTAATAATAAAATAATGGTAAATCATAACAAATAAATTTAAAATTTTATAGTATGAATTAAATAATTTAAAATTATATCCAAAACCCCTTTATTACCAATACCAACTATGATTTAGTATAAAAATATTATTCATGTATATAATGTGATTTTCTACAAACTTGTAACATAGTTTTTTTTCCTTTAATAAAATGTTTATTTTTTCTTTTTCCATTTTCTATAATCTCTTTATTCACGTAAATTTTATCTGTATCTACAGATTTCGGTTCGAATCTTTTTTCATGGGAATCATATTTTATTAATGTTTTTCCGGTTGTTTGGCCCAATATAAAAAAGCAAATACGAATGGGCTGGGGGAATCATTTTATTTGATCTGCTCTGTGATTAACATCTAATCTACATCAACTAGTTTGATGTGATACTCTTGTGAGTACATAGTGAAATGCATGTCATATGCAGCATTGTTTAGCTAGAACATGTAAGGCTGCCGTGAGTTTTATCCCATACCACTGGTAAGACCACATACAGCTAATCCACCTTGGATCTTGCTCAAACTTACACAGAACTTGCAGCTTATCATAAAACTTGTAGCATTACTGCAGTATCAGTTGATGGCGATTGTCTTAAAACTTGCTGCATCATTAGCTGAGTCGTATTTTGGGTTAAACTCGGGACTTTTTTAGGTAGAACTTACTATTTTATTGCTTCAATGGAAAACAACTACTTATCTTCCCATTAAAGAAACAACCGACTACACTCTTTCAGACCGACATCATTCCTCCTTTTTTACTTCTACTCATTCCTTTGTTCATCGTCAGGATACTATGGCTCCTCATATCGTCAAAGTCCAAGAAAAAGGCACTTTGTTCATTGCTTCTTGAATGGGCAATCTCCACTCCATGTTAAGTAGACAATGTAATCATTTCATGTTTCATCATTACAGCAGAAATTTACATAAAAATGTTGACATATGATACCTTCTCTTCTACGTATATCATTCTGGCACAAATGTTCCGTTCTCTGGCTGCTATAAAGAAAAATGTTGGCTGCGTACCAACTTAGAAAGAAGCAAAGTAGCAAAACCAGCAAGCTCTTTTCATGAATGATGAAGTTGAGCAAAATAGTCGCAGTCGCTTCAGGAATATGCATTGCTCTCATCTCCATTCTACTGGCCAAAACATACAATATAAGAGTTGATAGGAGTACTAGCAGCAGTCGTCTAACTGGTGCAGGCAGTTTTATAATTGACATTTTATCAGATATAGACAACTACGTATGGAGAAGTCACCACCATCACCATCACCGGAGAAGAAAGCGGAAATCAGATTGTGATATTGCGAGGCTGATATCTTCCAGTGTTGCTTCAGAACAGAATGTGGGACTAATCCTGACCGTTGACCAACATGGCTGTGCTAACTTCACTAGTCTGCAGAAAGCAGTGGACTCTGTTCCGGACTATAGCCCCAGTCGTACCCTTATACTCGTCGACTCAGGAATTTACAGGGAGAAGGTGGTTATATGGGCAAACAAAACCAATCTGACATTGGAAGGGCAAGGGTATTTAAACACTTTCATTACATGGAATTTAACTGCAAATTTAAGTGGAGGGACTGTGTACAGTGCAACCATGTCCATCTATGCTTTCAACTTCATTGCTTATAACATCAGCTTTCAGGCAAGTATAAAATTAAACATAGTGTATACAATCAAAATTTGTTTAATCCTGATCGTTATGCGTTGAATATAAAGAGCAGAACAACGCAACGGCAGCATCTCCAGGGGAAGTAGGAGGGCAGGCGGTGGCTTTGAGAATAACTGGAGATGAAGCGGCCTTCTACAACAGCGGATTCTACGGTGCCCAAGACACGTTACTTGACGAACGTGGAAGACACTATTTCAAGAACTGCTTCATACAAGGATCGATCGATTTCATATTTGGAAATGCTCGATCGTTGTACGAAGACTGTACAATAAATTCGATAGCGAAACAGGTTGCTACCGGAATAACAGGGTGCGTTACAGCACATGGAAGACAGTCCACAAATGAAATAAGTGGCTTTTCATTTGTAAATTGCAGTATCACTGGCATGGGAAGAGTATGGCTAGGTAGAGCTTGGGGTACCTATGCGACTGTCGTATGGTCACGGTGTTACTTGTCCGAGATTGTCGCCGGTGAAGGCTGGAATGACTGGAATGACCCAGCCAGAGATCGGTATGTGTACTTTGGTGAATATGAATGCACGGGTCCAGGAGCGAATAATACGACGAGAGTTGCATACTCAAAGCAGCTGGAGCAGTGCCAAGCAGCTGTGTATATGGACGTCTCTTTTGTTGATGGGAACGACTGGGTGGTCAAGCCACTGCAGAAGCAATGGAATAACCCATGTCCACCTCCACAACACAGATATTTTGCCTAATTAAATTGCACCATATAGTCCTACTAGCACTTAGTGCACATGATAAGCATAATGTATTACTTACACAGCCTACAGTTGTCGGTTTTAACACTCAAAGAATATATAAAGATACTAAAAAGCAGGGACTTGCTCCAGAATATCCCACTTACAAAAGGCTCAAAAAGCATCACCATTAGTTAGAAATATAAGTTTGTAGTTATAATTTGCAGAAATGAAATGTAGAGAGAAAGAAAATGGAGAATTGTATTGCAGAATATGAATATTGGTTACAAGTGTAAACGGATTGTGCACAGAGATTTGTATAACTACTTGTAAACGGGCCTGATAACCCAACCCAATACTCCCAAATGAAATAAAATAAAAGGGTAAACCCTCTTTCAATGAGCAGCGGACATAACACTTCGATGCTTTATTTTTCCCCTATAATTTAGAGTTAGGGTTTACTTCGAACTCTGATTTATCTAGCGATCTGAAAGAATACACTCTCAGACTCTGATTTCTTCATGAAAACTTGAGTGCTTAAGCTAAAGAGGAGATAGATTCAGTCATGGCGAAAGAATGGAGGCACAGATCTGATCTGAAGCTTCTCTCCAGCAAATCTTAGTCAGGTCGTATTATTCTTTAATCCTTAACTCTTCTCTTAGTCGAGTGAAGTTTTTAGCTGATAGAGCTTTAGTGAAAATATCTTATTTCTAATGGTACGATGGTATGTAGTTGACCAGCAGATTTCTTTTTTGTACTTGCTCACGAATGAGGTATATATCGATTTCTATAATGTTCCCACATGTTGAATATGATTTGCTGACATATAGATGGTACTTTAATTGTTGCGCTGTATTGTGGGTTTTCTCTATGATGTTAACCCGAGTTCCTTGAGAATTGACTTCAACCATGAGATTTCTGATGTAGCACTAGCTAAGCTTTTACATTCGGCTTTTGTACTTGATCTTGAAATTATAGGTTGTTGTTTTTAGCACCATGAAATTAAGTTGTTTCCAATATAAATGCAGTAGTTTGTTACAAATCTTTTGCATCTGTGTCTGATACCCAGTCAGAGTCAGTGTATACTGTAATTTTGAGTTGTTTGCTAGCTCTTAGGGTTAAGCCATAATTGATTGTACCTTTTAGATATATGAGAATTCTTTTCATAGCCTTCAAGTGCTCGTGAAGTAAATTCTGCAAAAATTGAGACACTTTATAACACTTATGAAATATCAGGTCGTGTTATAGTTGCATATTGTAATGCATCTACAACACTTCTATACTGTTTTACATCAACCGTGACTTCTCCCATGTTTTTAGAGTAATGCTAATTTGATATCGTGAGTGTTGGTTGAGGTTTAGCATCATTCATCTTTGCTCTAGTCAATAATTCTAAAATATATTCTTTTGACAGAGTTGTATTTCAGAATCTGATTGTCTCTTGACCTCAATTCCAAGAAAGTATGAGATGTCACCCAGGTCTTTGATAGAGAACTACTTATCTAGATATTCAATTATTTCCCTGGCCTTGTCGTCATTGCTAACTGTAATAATTAGATCATCAACATGTATTAGTATATATAATGTAGATGAATAATTAATTTTAACAGAAAGAGATGAGTTTGATTTTGATGAGTGATATCCCATAGTATCCAGAGTGACTTTTTGTCGGCCAAACCACACTCTAGGTACTTGTTTTAAGCCATATATTACCTTATTTAATTTGCAGGCTTGTTCAAAATTTTATATGAATCCCTGTGGTAGTTGCATATATATATATATATATATATTTCCTCATATAGAATTCCACTCAGGAATGCATTATTGACATCTAGATGCTTTATTTTCCCCAATTAGTCAAGGCTATAGTGAATATAAGTCTAATAGTTGATAGCTTGACCATTGGAGAAAATATTCCTTTGAAATCAAATCCGTACTCTTGAGTAAACCATTTTGCAACCAGCCTGGCTTTGTATCTACTTATTGAACAATCTACGTTCTTTTTCAATTTATACGTCTATATACATCCAATTATATTTTTTGTTGCTTGGAGGGTAGACCAATTCCCATATGTTATTCTTGATCAGAGCATTATATTCTGTTGGGGATGCAGATTAAGGATTCTAAGACAAATTAAACACTAGAGGGGGGGGGGGGTGAATAGTGTTTTATGGATTTTATTAATTTCTTGAATTCTTTTTAGATTTATCAAAATGTTATGCAAATCACATATATCAACAATCACAAAGTCAGTTAAAGATGCAGAAAATAAAAATAAAAAGCAGTAAAAGGAAAGTACAAAACGGTATTTTATACTGGTTCGGAGTTATCCTACAACCAGTCCCATACAGCGTTGGGTTGATGTGGATGCCTGTTCAATTAATATCCAATATTACAATCCTTGATTTCAGAGCTATAAGGGCACACCCCAACTGATTTTCGGAGTACAGTGAAACTGCGTTGATTTCCCTCAACACCCAATTAATTTCAGGGCAACAATCATACCAAATTGATTTCCGGGCTACAGTCACATATTTTCTCAATATCATTTTTGAAGTATTGACTTGATAGAACTTGATCTTGCGATCCTTGATTACAAATAGCATATAACTCTTAAGTAGCACTTGAATTTCAGAGAGAGTTTGATGAAGAATTGAAAGAGTGAATTTGATATAATTTTCTCTGAAAATCGGCAGAGTATAAGTATAGATTTTAAGAATCTAAGAAGAATAATGGGAAGCAGTGAAAGGAAGAAAAAGATGATGATTAGTTATTAAAATATTCGAAATCTAAAGACCATTTATAGTTTTTCAACAGCCACAACCATTTAGAAAATGTTTGAATTCAAAAGACACAACTTTTCCAAATTTTTAACAAAAGTAACGACACATATGTCGACATATATATGTCGGCATGCATTTTAAAAAAAATCAAAAATAAATTTTTGAATTTAAGGCAAATAATTATTAAATACATTTTGGTACTTCTTGAGTTAAAAGTTAAAACAAATAATATTCCTTTATATTAAAATAAAGTATTTCAAAATAATATGTTAAAAACATGTTTTAAGATAATTTAAAAATGATTAAAAAAAACTATATATAAAATGATATAAAGTGTATATATATATAACTATGAATATAAGAAATGTAAATAAGAAACTTGTTAAATATAAATAAGAAACTTGAAAATATAAGTAACTACATTAAATTTAGTATTAAATTTATAAGTAATAAATATTTGAATTAGGAGTTAAAATATATTAAGAGATAACGTATAATTTCAAAATAGGAGTTAAATTTTAGGAGTTAAAGTAGATTTAAGAGTCAAGTGATATAGATTTAAAATAGAAAGTAATTTTGAAACCATTTTGAAAATAGATTTAAAAACAAGGAAATAATTTTGAAATCATTTGAAAATAGTGAGAAAAGTTTGAAATTAGAATTCAGTGCTAACCAGAGTTTTAACAAAAATATCTAGACTCGATTACTTTATATTTCTTGAACTCTTGAATTCTTATACTCATGAGTCTTGTATCTTGAACTCTTCTACTTTGAAATCTTGATTCTCTGAACTGTACAGTCTTCAATAATTAATACCTGCATAGATTTCCTGTATATACATACATACATATAGGGTCTGTTTGTTGTACGTCCTTATTATGTTTTCAAAATTAAAACGACATCCCTCCCTAAGTTTCCATGCAAAGATGGTCCCTATTTTCAACGTTACATGTTTTATAAAGAAAAAAAATGCACTATACAGTTAAAAAAAAAAAAATCTCGGAAATATTTCCAGAAGCATTCGTAAAAGAAAAAAAAAAGTTGCATACATCTTTGCAACTATAGCCAATAGTAGCATACATGTATGCATTTATTCATCCAGTGTTTTGTATTGAAAATCTGGGCCAATATACGCATATATGTATGCAACTATTACCAATAGCTGCATAGATGTATGCATATAAAGTTGAACTGAGATGCATGTCTTACAAATAGTTGTATACATGAATGCAACTATTCTGTATATATGCATGCATGTGTGCAACAAATTTAAAAGGGATGGAGGCTTCCGAATATGTGCATGAATGCATGCATGTATTCTGTATAAGCGCATGAATGAATGCAACAATGTTTGAAAAGTGTGAATGCTTGACAAAACATGCCAGAATTGAATATAAGCATAAAAAGATGCATATATTGTTGTTTAGCAACATACATGTATGTATTTATACTGCAGTTTGATGCAACACTGAAATATAAGCACGAATTTATGCAACTATTTACGAACAGGTGCATCTTTTAATGCATAAATCTGCTATTTCGCTTTTTTTTTTTTTGGTTTTGATGTAGATTTTGATTGTTTTAACACCTAAATTTTTTGGCGTGTATGTGTTTTATTTAATAATGAAGTTACATGATTTTTATTTTTTATTTTTTTTGATGATTTTTCGAAAAATAAGGACCTAATTTACAATAAGTTTAGGACCGGATGTGATCCTAATTTTAAAACTTTCCAGGGACCTGTGCCTAATATTCACACAAATATATATATATATATATATATATATATATGTGTGTGTGTGTGTGTGTGTGTGTGTGTGTGTATATATTGTTAGTACCAAAAATTAACAGTGGAATGATTTGGCGGTGAAGGGCTATCGGATGACCAAAAGCTCACCGAAGGCTCAATAGGAAGTGGGGCCAAATACCAGGAAGGGCTAAGAGCACGAAGAAATAACCCAAAAAGCTGCATCGACCGAAACCCTCCTAAGGGGAAGGATCGTAAAAGCTATGGGATCTATCCGCTAGGGTCAATCCGACAAAGTTCTTCCGACAACATCAGTCCGATAGAAAAATTCTATGGAAAAGAGTTATCCTAATCCAAAACCAAGAAAGTCAAAAGCAATAAACCCGTCGGGTGAAGCTCAAATGGATCTTATGTAATGACCTGCCTAAGAACCGGTACACCTGAAAGCGAGGGCATCGAAGGTACTAAACTAAGAGAATGCAAGGATCGCCCAGAACCAGCTTCCGGGGAATCTACCGTACGAATACCGAAAGGCCTAATCCACAAATAAAACAGAAGTGACACCAGAAGCTTCCTTCCGAGATTCTAGGATACTTCAGAAAACTCCGTCCAAGAACAAGTTGGGACCCAAGCAGAGATACAAGCTACCTGTACCGATCTACTAAGTACAGAAACCTGCAGCGGCTTCGAACCGGTAGTTATGAACATATTTCATGAGGGCAAACCCCTCTAAGTATTCACGATAAAGCCGGAGGCCTACATCCGAAAGCTTACGTCCGAGAGCTTACATTCAGGAGCTGTTATCAAGGATTCAAATACCATCCAAAGACCATAACTGATACTCCAAAGACGGCCGAAAGTCAAGCGTCCGAAACCAAGGAAAAAGCGACCGACAAAGACCCCTACAGGCCCAATAGCCCATCAGCGGAAGGAGCCCTGAACCACTATAAATAAGAACCCAGGGGTCACATTTAGGGGATCGATT
This sequence comes from Allium sativum, assembly GCA_030737875.1. NCBI lineage: Eukaryota > Viridiplantae > Streptophyta > Magnoliopsida > Asparagales > Amaryllidaceae > Allium > Allium sativum. The sequence continues at coordinate 120,416,804 of CM060911.1, read as the reverse complement.
TTTTCTTCATACTTGTACTCTTAGATAAAGAAGCTTGGCGCTGAGATTAATCCAAAGATTTCCCCTATTACATCTATGTACTACCAATGAAAGTCTAATAAAAAGGGATCTTCTTATAAGAAAATTGCGCTGTAAGTTTATATTATAATTTTCCAATCATCGCTATTGCAGTTTATTGTTCATTCTCCAGATAAGCACGGATTCCCATCCATACATGTTCTCGTATAGGAGAATATACATCCTTCTCTGAGTTCAAATCCATTCTGATAGTCCTTGGCGATCCCACACCTCCAAGCTTCGATATCTAGGATGGTGACCCGATCTAACCCAAAAATAGCCAATCCACCTATTTCTTCTTTGGTTTCGTTCCTGCTAACCCTTCTTCGGTGTTGACGAAAAATATCGTTAATTTTTTGGCGCTAGAAGGAGGGCCTGAACCTCCGATCCTTTGGTTAATGTAACACTCCACATCCGTTAGTGTCACTCACAAAGGGAATGCACTAAGTTCTGTGGAGCATTTAGGGTAAAAGATGCAGATAAATTACAAGACTGGAAGGAATTAAACAGCGGAAAATAAAACTTTACTTTATTGGTAAGATAGTTTGTACAACAATTGTTTTCCAATATCAGAGTATCATCTGTCTTACAAAATAAAGAAGCATAAAACAACATTTATATTCCCCATTGTAGCAAGAGCCAGCCATAGCATCTGAAAAGAGAATCCAAGCAAAACTTCGACAATTCTTCAAGCTGGGAAAGAGTGACAGTCCAACTTAACCTGGGCTTATACTATTCCCTCCTTTACTACCTTGGGGGGGGGGGGTGGGGGAAACGGAAGAAAAGAAGACGAAAGAAAAACAGAGTCAGACATAAAGCCTGAATAAGTTCAGTTACTTCTAGCATGCGAACATGGAAAAACAAAACGACATGAATTAACTGAATACAAGATAACACCATGATGATAGGGTCGGCAAGATTAGGCAAGATTAACACAAGATATGCTAAGATAAGATAAACTGGATATGCTCTAATACTTTCGCCGCTTCGCTATTTCCTTGTTATATTGGTTTCTATATCTCTGCACCACTTAACTAGTGTCCCAACTAGCAACGATAACGTGATCCCAATCCCTGTAGTTTCCATTGCCTTCAGGCATACATTTATTATTTATTACCTAGATCTAATCTAGGGTTTTCTATCAAGTGCTTTCTAGATTCAACTAGAGTTTACGCGACTTGTCTAATGCTTTACAGATTCAGGGTTTATGCCACCTAGGTTCACTAGGGACTACGCTACCTGTCGAACGATGCCCTAGTCTAGGACACACTACCTAGAGTGGTATATGTTCCTAGACTTTCCCCACGTATGTGTCGCGAATCGTTTATCGCTGTCTAGATGCACATGTCCTAAAATGTGCGACCCGAGTCCCGTAGCAGGGCTGCTCTAGAAACACGGAACTCGGTCGGGAGCTTTCAGATATCTGCCGATGCAGATGCTAAGGTCTGTTTTTCCAGTGGCTATGGTCCCACTCGACCCCTCCCTCAACTAAAGAAAGGCACATCTTGAAAAATGAGAACTATACGCAGGCCCCCTATGCCCCCACTAACCTATATCCATCCGCAACCGCAACCATAACTAGATAGCAAGTATATGGTCCGTAGGAGTTCTCCGCCTTCCCGCTTCACGTATCTCGATTGACTCAAGATGGATGGTAGATGACAAGTTGCTATCACAGGGCTACTGGTCTCGCCGAATCACGCTGGTCCAGCCTAGTCTTTAGGTTGCCTTGTATTGCAACCAAGGCATACCCTTGGTTCTTCTACCGCAGACCTTAACCTCTGTGAGCCCAGGAGGATCATCTGCCACCTCACAGAGGGATACCAAGAGTACCCTCACGTCCCCTCGAAGCCTCAGGCTTCGTAACCCAATTCGTTGGAGCCTTCGTTTTAATCAGACGGACGTTCGCTCCTTCCCGTGTTATACTAAGAATTACTACTTAGTTTTGCTAACTAAGTTTTACCACTTAGTTTCCAGAATTGTTGTTTTCTAAGGTTTACTACTTAGCTCCTTTTAACTAAGGTTTACTACTTAGTTCTCTTTCTCGTCAATTTGGATTGGTTAAGTGTCATTAGTCAATTCAAGCTAACTTAACCCTCTTCATTTATCCTGTTAAACTGGTTAAGTGTTGTCAGTAATTCATGTTGACTTAACCCTACCACAAACCAAGTTATATTGGTTAAGTATTTCTTATTACTTAACCCTGCCCATTCATCCTGTATTGGTTAAGTGTTCCTTTTTAACTTAACCTTGCCCATCTGTTTTTAACTAACATTTTATTTATGGTTAAGTATTATCCCTTCATGTTTTAGACTTAACCCTATTCTTTTATAACAATCTGATGGTTAAGTGTTCTAGTTTACTTAACCCTACGGTCTAGTCCAGCTAACATATCAAATTGGCTAAGCGTATTAAATTTTACTTAACCCCAACCTCTAGTCTAGTTAACATGTTAATCTGGCTAAGTGTATTAACTTTACTTAACCCCACCTTCTAGTCTAGTTAACATGTTAATTTGGATAAATGTTTTCTTAGTTACTTAACCCCTACAAATCTTGTCTTGTTACGATGTTAAGTTTGGTTAAGTGTCCCTATGGACTTAACCCTCCCATTCTAGCTTAAATGTGTTAAGTTGGTTAAGTGTCTTAGTTAACTTAACCCTACCATTCTTGTTCTAGCTTTAACTAAATAAATTAAAGTCGTGACCACTCACATTAGACAGATATTGTTGTGATTACTGGATGTGCCGGTTGGTTCCGGGTAGGTTTACATCGCAACTCAGTCTAACCTCGGGTTAGGCGCATTCGTGTTTTCTAAGTTCAAAGGGTTTTGATTAATTTTCAAATCAGGTTTTGAAAGTAGCCATTCCGTCCGTTGGATCAGTTAGGGATAATCAGGGAGAGCAGGAAACTTATATTTTCCAAACCCAAGCCTAGACACTATCCTCTCTGTCACCCTAGAACTTTCTGTTGTGTTATTAAAAGAGATGTCGTTAATAAACCTTTAATTTGTCTAAATTTACATTTTCTCATTTAGGACAAATTCTATAAGTAAATTATTCCTAATTTACTTATTTCATAATTACTCTTTTAATGTAATTTGTCAACATTTATTATTATGGCCCATTTTTCCCTCTATATCATATTTATGCTTTTTGGTATGTAAACTATACCAAATTAAGTGTAACTAACCATGATTTTGCTAAACATGACAATTACTCACAATTATGGCCAATTTCAAATTTATGCCAATATACTTATTATGCCAAATTAGCTAATCCAATTCTGATTTAACATTCTAATTACAGTTTATGTCAAACTAGACTTATTATTCTAGTTCACAGTTCATGTAAATGCTAGATTTACAAGTCAATACTAGATTCAAATTGCACATCCTATAATTCATGTCAAATTTATCCAATTTGCATTTTTATGAACATGCCATAATACATGTTCCCAATTTATGCCAATTTCCAAATTTATAACTACGTTTTTAGTAAGTTTCATATTTTGCCCAAATCGTATTCCCATCGTTCGTATAATCGTGATTCAACCTAGATTATAAATAAATCTAGGTTCGTGGATAAAAGGGAATGAACCAAAATGCCATGAAAGAATAGACATAATAACTGGCATAAGATGACATTTCACAGGCATATAGATATGGTAATATTACGACATGAAAAGGGTTGAACAGTATAGGTTCAAGAACATGGGTAGACCTAACTTAATAGGTAAATTCCCAAGATCATGATCCTAGGATAACTAGAAATAGAAAGTCAAGCCTAGATCCAATATAATACCAGTTTGGGGTACAACATGGTTTTGTAACTACAGTGTCATGGGCGTAAATAATAACCTTATATCCATAGTCATAAGCAATAAATCCTCGCAGTTAATGAATCACAGTCATAGGCGATGTTCATAGTCAGAGGAAAATAATTCTCATAGTTATGAGTCACAGTCATTGGCAATGTTCATAGGCAATGTTCACAGTCAAAGAGGCATATGGTTTTAAGGTCCATAGCTTCATAGTCACAGTCTTATTGGTCCTCGAATCATAACAGTTCTTAATTAGGTCCAAAGATATAAGCACTGATTCGAATAGAAAGATTTGGCATATTCTTTTATTCCTTTAATTTTATGTCACGAATAGAGAAAACGTTCAAATCTAAAAAGTAACCGACTTACAGTGATTAGATTAGATTTGTAGAAAAACAGTCGTTGAAGTCGTTTGAATCTTCACTTGAATCCTAGCTTGTTTTGAATCCCCTCTTGAAAGTCTTGAGCAGCATTTCCTCGTCTTGATTTATTTTATATATTATTTTATTTATTTATACATTTTCTCAGAGGCAGCATAAGGATAGAATGAAATGGTGTAGAGAGGAGGCTAGGAGGCTGTTTATATAGGATTCAGCGGACGAACCTAGGCAGAAAAAGAGACCAGGTACATCAGAATGCACCCAGGCCCAAAAGTAGGTTTTGCACCCAGGTCGACACCCATGTCGACTGGCCAGTCGACCTGGTCAGGGGGGGTCGACTACCCAGTCGACTCCCCAGTCGACCTGGGTCCTGGGCGGGAAGTGAAACACCCCACCTTCGTTAGGGTCACTCTCAAAGGGAATGCCTTAATTTTGGTAGAGGTTTATAAGTATAAGTCACAGATACACAAGATGTGACGAACAAGGAATTTCGCTCGGTCCGAACCAGTCGCTAAACCGATCCAGGCCGCTCGAAACGCCCTATCGTTTGAGAACACGACAAAGCAGAACGCATACAGAAGAACATTTCACTGAATATTACAACAGTGCATCAGATTACAAGAATATACAGAGTATGAATAAATATTACACAGAAATATCAGAGATTTAAATTACATTTAAATACATAGCAGCGGAAAATAATACAATACACAACTAGAAGAGATACACGGATACAAAGCTTTCCGGATATCGTTCCAGCTGTAAACCAGGATCCTGTGAATATAAATCTGCAAAACCGAAACTACTAGCTGCCCGTGTCAAAATAAGGGCACCCAGAGTTTAGGTTAAAACAATAAACTCCAGGTCAGTCATGTGACTGGTGTGAGAACTAAAACAGTTATTAATCTTTATTTTAAATCATAAGGTAAATCAAGGGACCACGCCGTATAACACGGAACGGGTTTCCTCCCAAGAATACCAGTGCATAAAACAAACGGCGCAATGCTAAATAAAGAAAAATGAAGCTGTTATAAGACCCAGGTCCCATCACACAATGCAACGCAGTCGAGGATAGGGTTTTCCCTTATAACAGCCAAAGAATGCTTGATACGTTTAAAACAAATCATTTGATACTAATATAAGTGCATAGTGTATAAAACGCTTCAAATCATAAGTATCAATCATAGGCGGCATGAGCGCCCCATCCCACTATGTCGCCATATATAGGATATACAATCAAAACCGCAAAGTCTCGTATTTGGAAATTGGATTTCCGTCTATGAACCGAGGCAAAAGATAGTCCTCAACCTATTCGAGACTGCCTAGCCCGAGTCTCAGGCAAGCGCGCAGGCAAGCCTTGGATCGTCAGGGCCGGTCCACACGGAGTGGATTAAAATGCCTGAGCACTACGTTTCGCCGCCCTTTGGGGCGTAAGCGAGCCAACGAATGACTCCATCGGACCCGGATCGTCCGATCTAACCGAGGCGCCTCGCAACAGCAACAACCACATAAGTCAAACTCGTCAGGGCGTGTAAAACCACTGACGCCACTTCTAGCTAGGAGGAAACGCAGGCCCTCCCTGAGGTCCGTCTCCCGTTTTTGGTTCATACCTGGTGTGAAACACGCGAGGTAAACGTTACACAAAGCTACGCCACAAAGGCCGTGCTTTGATCATCACCACAAGACTTTGCTTTTCAACAGAAGCCTTGATCATTTGCATCTTAGCATGCCACACAGGCAAACCATCCTATGCAACCGATATCAGTCACACAGAATGAAATCCGATGTCAGACACACAGTCCATTTACAAGTCCGTTCTGGGTCTGAACGAAACCGGAGGCACCTAGTACCCCGCATATCCATCGATCTCCAAGTACGTCTGGACGATCACTAACTGTTTCCATCTTCTTGGGTGTACAGCCCAATCAAGATCATCAGTAATTACCCAAACGACGTGAAGACCTCCGGTCTTCGACCATCGTCTTCATCTTCGACTTATCGTCGTATCAGTTACTCAGAATGGGATAAACCCGGTCTTTCCGAATAACTCGCGTATATTTTAAATAAGTGTTACACAAACACAACATACGCCTCATTCCAATTCATTAGTCACTAACCGTAAATTAATCAAGAGAATAATTCCCCAAATATTAACCCCGAAGGCCGAAACCAACATCAGATCAATATCCAGAAAACCATTCTGCTTGGCTAACCGCCAGTTAGTTTCTAAATTTCACATTCAAATCTAATTAAAGATTTAACTATCGCCTGGAGCAAAACTGGTGATACTCCATTCTCGATCTTTTCAATCTAATTAAAGATTCATTAAAACTCCACTTAGTTTTAATCTGTGACTGGGTTAAAGAATCAGTGTCATTTAAAACACGGTTCACGATAAACCCAAAGTCACATCCCATTAATTATCGGGTTAAAGAACAAGTGTTATTTAAAACACTGTTCACGATAAACCCAAAAATCAATATCCATTCAATTCCAATTAAATATTATTTAATTGGTATACTTCATTAAATCTAAATCAAAAGATTTAATCTTTTCTCAGCTGGGTTCAAGAACAGTGTTAGTGAAGACACCATTCACGACAAACCCAAATCACATTCATTAATTATCGGGTTAAAGAACAAGTGTTATTTAAAACACTGTTCACGATAAACCCAAAAATCAATATCAATTCAATTCCAATTAAATATTATTTAATTGGTACACTTCATTAAATCTAAATAAAAAGATTTAATCTTTTCTCTACTGGGTTCAAGAACAGTGTTAGTGAAGACACCATTCACGACAAACCCAAATCACATTCGATATTCAATACAAGGCTCTGAATAGAAAATATATCGGCTTATATTCAATATCAAATTCTACGACTAACAAATGTCGTATTGGAAATAACGATATAAATATATATATCTTTCAAATTTCCATAACAACACCTGTATAATCACGAATTCCAACATCGAAATATTCCGAAGACAATTTCGATTCAAATCCACTCCAATGCAATCATTGGAAATTTTGGTTATTTTTAAAACCCTTTTTAAATTCAATTTATTTATTTAAAAATAAATAGAATTATATTTCTAGTTCAAAACTAGTTCATTTCGATAAAAAACTATTTTTATCTTTTCAAATATGGAGTCTTTCACCCCAAATCTTTCTAAACCATTTCTTATGATTTTACACAAATTATTGCTATTTTTAATAATTTTATCAAGGCCCGTACAGTCGATTTCCATCAACGGCCATCGAACTGCACTTACAGCGACCTTTTTCGAATTTGATTTGGACATAATTCCAAATCCAACCGTTAGATTTCAAATTTCTAATATTCGTTAGAAAGCTCTTTTCGATACGAACCCAACGGTTCCGGTTTTAGGAGAATCCGACGGTCGGATCTCCCCTAATGTCCGTTTGAAATAAATGGTCGAAATTCGCGAACTGCCGCGGCGCGGCGCGTTCTATTCAGGCCATTATATTATATATATAATATATATAATATATACTTCGTCGATTTCTATTTAAAACGAATTATATAAATAGTTTTAAAATTCGTTTCAAAATCTATTTCAACTTCCATCTCAATTCAAAGCAAAATTGAATTCTTCTTTATAAATTCGTTTTAAAATTCATTTCTATTCAATTCGAATTTCAATTCAATTTGAATTCATTTCGATTTGTTTTCAATTCAATTTGAATTCGTTTTCAATTCAATTCATTTCGAAATCGTTTTCAATTCAATTCATTTCGAAATCGCTTTCAATTCAATTCATTTCGAAATCACTTTCAATTCAATTCATTTCGAAATCACTTTCAATTCAATTCATTTCGAAATCGTTTTAAAATCGATATAAATATCGTTCACGTCAAAATGGCGTCAATCTAATCAACACGGCTTCATATACTCCTTTATTTTCAAATATTCTATTTCAAATATTTCTTTTTCAAATATTTCTTTTCAAATATTTCTTTTTCAAAACTGGAATGAGGCCCAATCAATTACCATATAAAATTAATTATATGGATTTTCATACAACACATGTATATAATAGCATTGAAAATAATCAACCATCAGCCAAAGTGCACTACACTGTATAAGCATCAAATATAGATATCTAACGCTTATAACAGCCTGTCAATCAACCGATCGACATATTTAATCAATCAGGATGAGTGAAATCCATATTTCATCCCAACACCCGTGTGGGGTTTTCAAACAATCAAATACCTATTTTATTTGTGCTGTTGGGCGATGTGTAAAATTTATCGTCCCAATCAATGTCATTCAAATAGGTGTACATAAACAAACCGTCCGGTTTATAAATGAATATTTTATTTTATTCACTTCACGTTAAAAATTATATTTTTAACGATAAAACATTTTACTTCAACCTATGAATTTCTATTCAATTCATTCTTTAAATAAAATGATATTTTTATTTTTCTAACTTATTTTAGAAAATTTCGGCGGCATAACGGCACGATACTAGAAACGGGACAAGGCCTCGCCTTATCCCCGGTCTAGTGAAGGCCCACGCCATTCACACATCAATCAAATCAATTTCATCTCACCAAACAATTCAATTTCAATCAAATAATCCAACTAATCTACGCAACCAAACAAACAAGTCCATGGTCTGTGGACGATTGTGTCGGGTGCTACTAAGCACCGTCTGCATCCTAGTATATATATATAACTAGAAAATAAATTTGAAAGGTGAGAAATTCTCACATATAGCTATCCTAGCTCCACGGCTCTTCTTTTGCAGAAGTCTTCGTCGTTTCGCCTTTTTGTCACCTTCGTTGCTCGCTTTCACTACATATGTAAAAATCATATTTTTACTTCGCTATTCAATATATAAAAATCGAATTTTTACTTCGATGTTCAATATATAAAAATCGAATTTTTAGTTCGCTATTCAATATATAAAAATCGAATTTTTACTTCGATGTTCAATATATAAAAATCGAATTTTTAGTTCGCTATTCAATATATAAAAATCGAATTTTTATTTCAAAGTTCAATAGATAAAAATCATATTTTTATTAGTTTAAAAATCGAATCTTTTATCATTTAAAAATCATAACTTTTATCGTTTAAAAATCATAACTTTTATAGTTTAAATATCATAACTTTTATAGTTTAAAAATCATTACTTCTATAGTTTAAAAATCATAACTTCTATAGTTTAAAAATCATAACTTCTATAGTTTAAAAATCATTACTAGAATCCTAATCTTTTTACTATAAAAATTCTAATCATTTTACTAACATAAAAATCTGTTTTTTTTTTCTCTAACTTAAAAATCAGTTTTTACTAACTTAAAAAAATCAGTTTTTTACTAACTTAAAAAAAATCAGTTTTTACTTACTTAAAAATCAAACTTTTCTAATTTAAAAATCAAACTATATATAAAAACAGAAAAGGAATTCAAATAAACACTTACCGAGAAAAAAAAGAAGAGGGGGGGGGGGGGCTGATCGGCGTTTTCGGGTTTGCTGGGTGGTTTTTTTGGGTGCGTCATCAGTCTTCATTTTAGAGGAGAGAGAAACGAGGGAGGGAGAAGAAGAAAATGGAGGGCGGCGGTGGTTGGGGTCCCCACCTGGGGCGTCGCGACTTCGATTTGGTTAGGGGGGGGGGGGGGTGTCGCGACTGGAGATGGGGGGCTCGGGCGAGGTCGAGGGTGGAGCGAGGTCATCGGGGAGGAGCTGGGCAGAGGGGGGGGGGGGGGGGGGTCGATGGGGAGCGGCGGCTTCCATCGCTGGTGCAGCATTTTTTTCTTTGATTTCTGATTTAGGTTTCGAGGGAAAAGGGGGAAGGATATATTTATATTTTTTTTTTATTTATTTTATTCGAAAAAAGTTGACTTTTACATACGACCTCGAAACGAGGCCCACCGCCTGTCGTCCATAGCGTATTACCCCCATTCTGAACACAATGGGATATATATCGCAAGCTGATTCGACTGTTTGAATCAGTTTCCGTTTAATTTACATTTAAATCACTATATTGAATTTTAAACGTACCTTTCAAATTACCGGGGTCACATACTAACTAGAAAAATTCTCGAAAAATATTTTCTAGCTTCGTATTGACGATACGGTCCTAACAAAGCTAGTTTCGTCGAATTCTGAGACCGTTGGAAAAATGGCCAATTTCCAGTCGATTAAAATCAACTGAAATGGTCAAAACACGTTTTCCTTTGCCACGCTCACATATTGATTCATAAAATTATGAAATTTGAAACCTAGCAATAATTCGACATCACGGACCCAACAAAACTGGTTTCGTCGAAATCCGAGGTCATTTGCAAAATGTCCATTTTTAAGGGCCCGAATTCCATAGCGACTATTCAGAATTTTCAACTGGACATATCTCTCAATTTTTAAAGTGAAATCTCAGTTTCTTACATCCGTTAGAAAGATATCATCAATTAGATCCTAATGTTTTTGGTTTCAATAAAATCCGGATTGTTTTGCACCCGGTACATTCAATTGAAGTTTGAAATCGAATTATCGAACTACCGCGCCATTTTCAATTCTATTTATAATTATATATAAATATTTATATTCTAACGACGACGTATATAAATATATACGTCGAATTCTATTCAAAATAAATTTCACGTCTATATTATTTAAAATAATCTATTTTAAATATTCAAAATTCGCTAAAATTGCCAAAATAAAAATTTTAAACTGGCCCAGATTTTACGGGTTGTTACAATCTCCCCCACTTAAAACTTTTCGTCCCCGAAAAGGAACAAAGTCGAAAGTGGTTTGATTAATCAACTCTACCTTCGATCTGGCTTCCATTCTCCAACTCTTTAGTTTCTGAGAATTTTCAAAATTTCAAAAATTTGGCTAACACCCTAAATTTTTGAAAAATTTCGCCATAACCTCCCCTGCAATGGGAGCATCGGGGAATTTCAAATAGCTTCCCCGGTCCTTCAGATCTCAAAAAGAAAAAGAAAAAGCCAAGCGGCTAGCCAATAGGCTCACAAAATCATCATCACCCAAACAAAACAGGAAATTATGTAGTAAACATGTACCTATTTGTCGGGCAAACAAATTTTATTCTCTGCTCTAGCCTCCTTGCTATGACCTGTTCAAAGATATATATGTATATGCAAGCAAATGCAACCAATTTTCAATATAATTCAATATTTGGTTCAATTAGGCATAATGGTTCAAAATTAGCAAACAAATGAACAAACAACACAAACATCAATCAATTAGTGGATTAACGTTTCAAATTCATAATTTTGATACATATACAAAAATCATGTTTTTGATGCCAATTCACAACAAGGTGTTCTAACTATATAAGTTTTGGTTCTCACACCAGCCTAATGGAAATATATAGAAATCACACCTTCGAAACTCGAACATAAATGTTGATGATGCGATCGCTATCATCAATATCATCTTCGGGCGACTAGAGTGTGATTCTATATCTATCCAATATATTAAAATTTCAAATACACGCGGATCAGACGTATACGCAAAATCTATATATACTGGATTGTCCACATCAATATAATTAAATAATCAAATACGAATAAGTGATTTAAATTTTCAAAACAAAAATTTGTTTTCATTTTCAAAAATATATTCTTCTCACTCGTTCTAGGATACTACTGATCCTATCTCTAACGAGTCATCCCATTGGATATTACTAATCCAATTATCTGATGAATTCTTTCGTACGGTTCTAATGTGCCTTGTTCTCTGAGCTTTGTAAACCAAAGCTCTGATACCAACTGTGACGAACAAGGAATTTCGCTCGGTCCGAACCAGTCGCTAAACCGATCCAGGCCGCTCGAAACGCCCTATCGTTTGAGAACACGACAAAGCAGAACGCATACAGAAGAACATTTCACTGAATATTACAACAGTGCATCAGATTACAAGAATATACAGAGTATGAATAAATATTACACAGAAATATCAGAGATTTAAATTACATTTAAATACATAGCAGCGGAAAATAATACAATACACAACTAGAAGAGATACACGGATACAAAGCTTTCCGGATATCGTTCCAGCTGTAAACCAGGATCCTGTGAATATAAATCTGCAAAACCGAAACTACTAGCTGCCCGTGTCAAAATAAGGGCACCCAGAGTTTAGGTTAAAACAATAAACTCCAGGTCAGTCATGTGACTGGTGTGAGAACTAAAACAGTTATTAATCTTTATTTTAAATCATAAGGTAAATCAAGGGACCACGCCGTATAACACGGAACGGGTTTCCTCCCAAGAATACCAGTGCATAAAACAAACGGCGCAATGCTAAATAAAGAAAAATGAAGCTGTTATAAGACCCAGGTCCCATCACACAATGCAACGCAGTCGAGGATAGGGTTTTCCCTTATAACAGCCAAAGAATGCTTGATACGTTTAAAACAAATCATTTGATACTAATATAAGTGCATAGTGTATAAAACGCTTCAAATCATAAGTATCAATCATAGGCGGCATGAGCGCCCCATCCCACTATGTCGCCATATATAGGATATACAATCAAAACCGCAAAGTCTCGTATTTGGAAATTGGATTTCCGTCTATGAACCGAGGCAAAAGATAGTCCTCAACCTATTCGAGACTGCCTAGCCCGAGTCTCAGGCAAGCGCGCAGGCAAGCCTTGGATCGTCAGGGCCGGTCCACACGGAGTGGATTAAAATGCCTGAGCGCTACGTTTCGCCGCCCTTTGGGGCGTAAGCGAGCCAACGAATGACTCCATCGGACCCGGATCGTCCGATCTAACCGAGGCGCCTCGCAACAGCAACAACCACATAAGTCAAACTCGTCAGGGCGTGTAAAACCACTGACGCCACTTCTAACTAGGAGGAAACGCAGGCCCTCCCTGAGGTCCGTCTCCCGTTTTTGGTTCATACCTGGTGTGAAACACGCGAGGTAAACGTTACACAAAGCTACGCCACAAAGGCCGTGCTTTGATCATCACCACAAGACTTTGCTTTTCAACAGAAGCCTTGATCATTTGCATCTTAGCATGCCACACAGGCAAACCATCCTATGCAACCGATATCAGTCACACAGAATGAAATCCGATGTCAGACACACAGTCCATTTACAAGTCCGTTCTGGGTCTGAACGAAACCGGAGGCACCTAGTACCCCGCATATCCATCGATCTCCAAGTACGTCTGGACGATCACTAACTGTTTCCATCTTCTTGGGTGTACAGCCCAATCAAGATCATCAGTAATTACCCAAACGACGTGAAGACCTCCGGTCTTCGACCATCGTCTTCATCTTCGACTTATCGTCGTATCAGTTACTCAGAATGGGATAAACCCGGTCTTTCCGAATAACTCGCGTATATTTTAAATAAGTGTTACACAAACACAACATACGCCTCATTCCAATTCATTAGTCACTAACCGTAAATTAATCAAGAGAATAATTCCCCAAATATTAACCCCGAAGGCCGAAACCAACATCAGATCAATATCCAGAAAACCATTCTGCTTGGCTAACCGCCAGTTAGTTTCTAAATTTCACATTCAAATCTAATTAAAGATTTAACTATCACCTGGAGCAAAACTGGTGATACTCCATTCTCGATCTTTTCAATCTAATTAAAGATTCATTAAAACTCCACTTAGTTTTAATCTGTGACTGGGTTAAAGAATCAGTGTCATTTAAAACACGGTTCACGATAAACCCAAAGTCACATCCCATTAATTATCGGGTTAAAGAACAAGTGTTATTTAAAACACTGTTCACGATAAACCCAAAAATCAATATCCATTCAATTCCAATTAAATATTATTTAATTGGTACACTTCATTAAATCTAAATCAAAAGATTTAATCTTTTCTCAGCTGGGTTCAAGAACAGTGTTAGTGAAGACACCATTCACGACAAACCCAAATCACATTCATTAATTATCGGGTTAAAGAACAAGTGTTATTTAAAACACTGTTCACGATAAACCCAAAAATCAATATCAATTCAATTCCAATTAAATATTATTTAATTGGTACACTTCATTAAATCTAAATAAAAAGATTTAATCTTTTCTCTACTGGGTTCAAGAACAGTGTTAGTGAAGACACCATTCACGACAAACCCAAATCACATTCGATATTCAATACAAGGCTCTGAATAGAAAATATATCGGCTTATATTCAATATCAAATTCTACGACTAACAAATGTCGTATTGGAAATAACGATATAAATATATATATCTTTCAAATTTCCATAACAACACCTGTATAATCACGAATTCCAACATCGAAATATTCCGAAGACAATTTCGATTCAAATCCACTCCAATGCAATCATTGGAAATTTTGGTTATTTTTAAAACCCTTTTTAAATTCAATTTATTTATTTAAAAATAAATAGAATTATATTTCTAGTTCAAAACTAGTTCATTTCGATAAAAAACTATTTTTATCTTTTCAAATATGGAGTCTTTCACCCCAAATCTTTCTAAACCATTTCTTATGATTTTACACAAATTATTGCTATTTTTAATAATTTTATCAAGGCCCGTACAGTCGATTTCCATCAACGGCCATCGAACTGCACTTACAGCGACCTTTTTCGAATTTGATTTGGACATAATTCCAAATCCAACCGTTAGATTTCAAATTTCTAATATTCGTTAGAAAGCTCTTTTCGATACGAACCCAACGGTTCCGGTTTTAGGAGAATCCGACGGTCGGATCTCCCGTAATGTCCGTTTGAAATAAATGGTCGAAATTCGCGAACTGCCGCGGCGCGGCGCGTTCTATTCAGGCCATTATATTATATATATAATATATACTTCGTCGATTTCTATTTAAAACGAATTATATAAATAGTTTTAAAATTCGTTTCAAAATCTATTTCAACTTCCATCTCAATTCAAAGCAAAATTGAATTCTTCTTTATAAATTCGTTTTAAAATTCATTTCTATTCAATTCGAATTTCAATTCAATTTGAATTCATTTCGATTTGTTTTCAATTCAATTTGAATTCGTTTTCAATTCAATTCATTTCGAAATCGTTTTCAATTCAATTCATTTCGAAATCGCTTTCAATTCAATTCATTTCGAAATCACTTTCAATTCAATTCATTTCGAAATCACTTTCAATTCAATTCATTTCGAAATCGTTTTAAAATCGATATAAATATCGTTCACTTCAAAATGGCGTCAATCTAATCAACACGGCTTCATATACTCCTTTATTTTCAAATATTCTATTTCAAATATTTCTTTTTCAAATATTTCTTTTCAAATATTTCTTTTTCAAAACTGGAATGAGGCCCAATCAATTACCATATAAAATTAATTATATGGATTTTCATACAACACATGTATATAATAGCATTGAAAATAATCAACCATCAGCCAAAGTGCACTACACTGTATAAGCATCAAATATAGATATCTAACGCTTATAACAGCCTGTCAATCAACCGATCGACATATTTAATCAATCAGGATGAGTGAAATCCATATTTCATCCCAACACCCGTGTGGGGTTTTCAAACAATCAAATACCTATTTTATTTGTGCTGTTGGGCGATGTGTAAAATTTATCGTCCCAATCAATGTCATTCAAATAGGTGTACATAAACAAACCGTCCGGTTTATAAATGAATATTTTATTTTATTCACTTCACGTTAAAAATTATATTTTTAACGATAAAACATTTTACTTCAACCTATGAATTTCTATTCAATTCATTCTTTAAATAAAATGATATTTTTATTTTTCTAACTTATTTTAGAAAATTTCGGCGGCATAACGGCACGATACTAGAAACGGGACAAGGCCTCGCCTTATCCCCGGTCTAGTGAAGGCCCACGCCATTCACACATCAAACAAATCAATTTCATCTCACCAAACAATTCAATTTCAATCAAATAATCCAACTAATCTACGCAACCAAACAAACAAGTCCATGGTCTGTGGACGATTGTGTCGGGTGCTACTAAGCACCGTCTGCATCCTAGTATATATATATAACTAGAAAATAAATTTGAAAGGTGAGAAATTCTCACATATAGCTATCCTAGCTCCACGGCTCTTCTTTTGCAGAAGTCTTCGTCGTTTCGCCTTTTTGTCACCTTCGTTGCTCGCTTTCACTACATATGTAAAAATCATATTTTTACTTCGCTATTCAATATATAAAAATCGAATTTTTACTTCGATGTTCAATATATAAAAATCGAATTTTTAGTTCGCTATTCAATATATAAAAATCGAATTTTTACTTCGATGTTCAATATATAAAAATCGAATTTTTAGTTCGCTATTCAATATATAAAAATCGAATTTTTATTTCAAAGTTCAATAGATAAAAATCATATTTTTATTAGTTTAAAAATCGAATCTTTTATCATTTAAAAATCATAACTTTTATCGTTTAAAAATCATAACTTTTATAGTTTAAAAATCATAACTTTTATAGTTTAAAAATCATTACTTCTATAGTTTAAAAATCATAACTTCTATAGTTTAAAAATCATAACTTCTATAGTTTAAAAATCATTACTAGAATCCTAATCTTTTTACTATAAAAATTCTAATCATTTTACTAACATAAAAATCTATTTTTTTTTTCTCTAACTTAAAAATCAGTTTTTACTAACTTAAAAAAATCAGTTTTTTTACTAACTTAAAAAAAATCAGTTTTTACTTACTTAAAAATCAAACTTTTCTAATTTAAAAATCAAACTATATATAAAAACAGAAAAGGAATTCAAATAAACACTTACCGAGAAAAAAAAGAAGAGGGGGGGGGGGGGCTGATCGGCGTTTTCGGGTTTGCTGGGTGGTTTTTTTGGGTGCGTCGTCAGTCTTCATTTTAGAGGAGAGAGAAACGAGGGAGGGAGAAGAAGAAGATGGAGGGCGGCGGTGGTTGGGGTCCCCACCTGGGGCGTCGCGACTTCGATTTGGTTAGGGGGGGGGGGTGTCGCGACTGGAGATGGGGGGCTCGGGCGAGGTCGAGGGTGGAGCGAGGTCATCGGGGAGGAGCTGGGCAGAGGGGGGGGGTCGATGGGGAGCGGCGGCTTCCATCGCTGGTGCAGCATTTTTTTCTTTGATTTCTGATTTAGGTTTCGAGGGAAAAGGGGGAAGGATATATTTATATTTTTTTTTTTTTATTTATTTATTTTATTCGAAAAAAGTTGATTTTTACATACGACCTCGAAACGAGGCCCACCGCCTGTCGTCCATAGCGTATTACCCCCATTCTGAACACAATGGGATATATATCGCAAGCTCATTCGACTGTTTGAATCAGTTTCCGTTTAATTTACATTTAAATCACTATATTGAATTTTAAACGTACCTTTCAAATTACCGGGGTCACATACTAACTAGAAAAATTCTCGAAAAATATTTTCTAGCTTCGTATTGACGATACGGTCCTAACAAAGCTAGTTTCGTCGAATTCTGAGACCGTTGGAAAAATGGCCAATTTCCAGTCGATTAAAATCAACTGAAATGGTCAAAACACGTTTTCCTTTGCCACGCTCACATATTGATTCAGAAAATTATGAAATTTGAAACCTAGCAATAATTCGACATCACGGACCCAACAAAACTGGTTTCGTCGAAATCCGAGGTCATTTGCAAAATGTCCATTTTTAAGGGCCCGAATTCCATAGCGACTATTCAGAATTTTCAACTGGACATATCTCTCAATTTTTAAAGTGAAATCTCAGTTTCTTACATCCGTTAGAAAGATATCATCAATTAGATCCTAATGTTTTTTGTTTCAATAAAATCCGGATTGTTTTGCACCCGGTACATTCAATTGAAGTTTGAAATCGAATTATCGAACTACCGCGCCATTTTCAATTCTATTTATAATTATATATAAATATTTATATTCTAACGACGACGTATATAAATATATACGTCGAATTCTATTCAAAATAAATTTCACGTCTATATTATTTAAAATAATCTATTTTAAATATTCAAAATTCGCTAAAATTGCCAAAATAAAAATTTTAAACTGGCCCAGATTTTACGGGTTGTTACACAAGACAGATATAAATACACATATTTTTGAACAGCGGAAAACAACAGCAACTTTTATTTCATCAAAATACGTGTTACATAAACCATGCCATAATTGTCTTACAATACTTCCAAAAACATTACATTTTCATAACTGTCTTGATTTCATAACTTAAAGAAGCATAAAAACATAAGTAAACTGCATAAGTCCCCATAAGTGCTATCCAAAGCCATAGTCCAAAACGAAAGAGATCCAAGCAATACATTCTTTCTCTTCAAGCTGGATGTGAAAACTGGTGAAGCTGCGGTATTCCCTCCCTATGAACCTGGGGGGAAGGGGGAAACGAAAGAAAAGTAGAGTAAGACATAAAGCCTGAGTAAGTCTAGGACTATTCAGTCTATGAACAAAGAAATGAGCATGATAAGTACAAATTGGAAATGGGGAAGCACCATAAACCAAGTTAAGTTGTCTAAAGTCGAATATACTATCGTACCCTGTATTAATCTCTACACCCCTATAAACTAGTTCCCAATAGGCACCCCATAATCAGGGTGAAGTGATCCATTTCTAATGATCGGCTCCTACTCGCATAGTTACATGTGTCTTATTGTAGTTACCTATGCTGGTCCCACCATGGGGTGTATCAAGTCCCATGGTGGCGGCCCGACAAAATTCTAGAATGCACAGGTATACTACTGGTGCCCAGTGCCTAATTTTTCTGCGCCGGAGTGTGTGCACGCCCGCACCCCGTTAGAACCTACACTGCTGCACCACCGCCGTCGATTTGACCTCTTACAATCAGCCCAGTAATCGTGCCCCACCCTGCCTAGTTCAGGGTATCCTGATACACCTTGTAGGGTTGCTGCTGAAAAGGGTCCCCCGCTACTAGGTTTTCTATTTCTAGCCAACGTGCTAAGTTGGTTAAGTGTTTTGTAAACCTAACCCCCAATCAGTCTGTATAGTTTAGCATGTTCAATTTGATTAAGTATTAATTCAATTTACTTAATCCTATCAATCCTGACTCAGCCTTAATTGTCTTATTAAAGCCTCAACCACTCACATTAGACAGGTATTGTTGTGACTGCCTGTTGCCGGTTGGGTCCGGGCAGTCTTACGTCACAACTCAGTCTAACCTCAGGTCTTTAATGGGCTCAATGTTTAACCACCCACATTGGATAGGTATTGTTGTGACTACTGGACAGCCGGACGGTTCCGGGCAGGTTTATGTCACAACTCAATCCAACCTCGGGTTAAACACATCGTATTTTCTAAGTTACATATTTTGTCTCTTTTCTTTTTATATGTAAATATTTGCAGCCCATTTTTCAAATTCATCTTTATTGGGTAAAATTAATTTATACCACTTAAATGTTCTCAAGGTCGTTGGCATGCGTCAAACATGTCAACACATATGTTTTTTATTTTTAACCCAACGTCATTACCCCCGCTTTATACGTTCGCTACAATATAACATATGTTGGGTTTAACATTTAAGCCCAACTTAGCCACATGAAAAAGGGGAGGCTTAGAACATGGTGTTTATATATTCTAAGTAACATCAAAAGGGGTGTGTGAGCGCATGAACTTGCAACATAACGATCTAATTAACATAAATTAGGCACTTGTGAACTTGCATTGTAATAGCATATAATCTTAACATAAAACATACCTAAACATGAATCATGGTTTTAAATCTAGTCATGTAAACTTTCATTTAAAATGTGAATCTAACTTAATTATGTGTCGCATATATTATCATATGATTTTGAAAACAACATAGGCCTAAAACATATTTACAATTAGGCATAACACCAAACGCAATCTAGTCATGTTCATAGAGTCAACACAAGTTCACAAAGATGCTTACTTTTGTCACTAATACAAAAGTATGTCTTTTTTTCACTAGAATCATATTTCCTATTTCAACATAAATTCATATGAATCATAATACCCAAATGGATCCAACTACACTAAACATGATCATAAAAATATACATAGAAGGATCTAAAGTCATGTTGGCATAATAGTGAATCATATACTTGCATGAATCTCAACTTTGTTGTAATAAACTACCACAAACATATAGTCGTTAACTTTCAACATGAATCATATACTTGCAAATATCCAATAGGTCTAACATCATTATACCACAACATCCCAAATCTATTCATAATTAGAATCATAGCAACATACAATTATGAATTATCACCACCACAAATTAAGTACAATTCCATTTCTCATTTTACACAAATCAAAACTCAATTATTCATTCACATCGGAATAGCACTCTACTTACAACGTATGACGAATCTTCAATTCAGGATTCTGAATTCTGAATTTGGAGATGCTATCCTTTATTGTAGGCGTTGTTTTGATTTAATTGTCGTTGCTTTAAGCTTTCGAATTGACTCCTAATCGTCTCTCAATTTTGACGGCTACTCCTAGTCTTTCTTCAGCAGCATGACGGTCTCATTCTCATTTTTATTTGTGTGAATTCGGTGGAGTCTTAGGTCCTTTTTATAGAGTTTGTGAATTGATTAGAGCCGTCGATGGAGCTTAGATTAATATTAGCCGTTCGTTTGAAAGAGAAACCAATCAGGAGCTGACACCTAGCCCTTGTGACAAGACAAAGCTCAGAAATTCGGCCAAGCGCAGACCAGGCCAGCCAGGAGGGGCTGGGTTCGACCTGGCTCAGGGGCCAGGTCGACTACCCAGCCGACCCCCAGGTCGACTACCCAGTCGATCCCCAGGTCGCCTACATAGTCGACCTAGGTGCCCCAGGTCGACTACCCAGTCGACCTGGGTGCCTTGGGCGGGAAAATTCCCGCCCAGCCCAATCTGGGTCCGATTTTTTTTGAATTTTGAACTCGTTTTGAACTGTTTCTGTCTGTTTGAATTTTAAACTGAATTCTGAAACTTCCGGAGGTCATATCTCCTTCATACGGAGTCCGTTTTACGCAAACTCGGACTCTATCTCAAGCAGAATTCCGAGACGAACGCAATGGCGTATCCCGTTTCCCTTAATTCTTTGATTTGAAATTAACTGTACTTTAATTTGTGAATTTCACTGTTTATATAATACTCGGGGTGTTACAGGAATTTTCCCGCCCAGCCCGCTTCTGGGTTTGAATTCGAATTTCGAGCTGTTTTCTGTTCTGAAAATTCCTGAAACTTCGGAGGGTCATATCTCCCTCATACGGACTCCGATTCTCGCAAACTCGGACTCGTTTCCAAGCAGAATTTTGAGACGAACGCAATGGCGCATCCCGTTTCCCTTGATTTTGATTTTAAAATTTAATTCTGTCTTGATTTGCGAATCCTAGTGTTATAGAATTACGGGGTGTTACATTCTCCCCCACTTAAAAGGATTTCGTCCCCAAAATCTTCAAGTTAGGAAGAATGTGTCCTACCATCTAATCACCCATCTACTCAACCATTCAATCACAGGAATTCATTTTCCTTAAAAGATTTCTAATGCTTTCATGTTCATATGCATAGTGTGTGTATATGTCTTTATCTAATGCAAGATCAGGCGGTCTACTGATTCAGTTGATCTCCTTAATGCGAATCATGTCAGTGTCATGCGTCCAATCATGTATGCAAGCATCCCTAGTTATGTAAATACTACATGTGTGCATAGTCATTCATCCATATGCAACATCCATATGATAACATATCAAGCTCAACTTACAAACAAATACATATCTGTAAATGCAATATGAAAGCGTCCGAACTGATCTAGTGCCTAATACGTATGTATATGCATTCACGAGCAACCATTAACAACCACTCGCAACCATCAACCATAACATGTTTCAAATACATGTTTACATCCAAAAGAGTTTCTACCTAAGGATCGAAGATACGACCTAGAGGATATACTTTGGAAAGAGAGAAACAATTATGCGTAAAGCTCCTGCAAAAAAAGAAATCAAGGATGCACCCTTAAGGAAAAGGGTATGATGCTAGTATCTAGCCTTCTTGAGCTTTACTCCACTGTATCTTAACTAATTTAACTTCACGATTGTGAAGTTTCTGACCTCCATTTCCAAAATAAACAGATGTTAACTATGATACCAAGTGTACATACACTACAACAAACAGGAGTTTTCATAGCGTTTGAAAAACGCTATGTTATGCTACCATAGCATTTCAGAGAACGCTAGGGAACGACATGCTATGGTAGACCTTAAGCTTTAAATAGCAGTGACAAAAACGCTATATAAAATAGATTTTCTATAGCGTTTGTCATGTGCTATTATGATAAAACGCTATAAGACATATCACATGATGGTTACTTTCAATAGCGTTTTTATGAATATTTTAAGCGTTGGTTATAATACTTCTACAGCGTTTCTTTGTATATTTGTATAGCGTTTGTTGTATGTATTTAATAGCGTTTTTATGCTTACTTTTAATAGCGTTTTTCAAATGCTATTGAATTTACCATTTATTTGTAGGTTTTATTTATTGTTCTTTCAGCCTTTTCATATGTACAATATCCATTAACCCAATTCTTCTCTGCATATAAATTTAACATATTTTCATAGACAAAAAGTATGTAAATTGTATCACAGTATCTCATACACATTCAAACAACTTTTCCCTTGTATAAACGCGGATTTCATACATGTTCAAACTTCTAGCATATCCAAATGAAGTATTTCATGCATATTCAAACAATTTTACCATATTCAAACATAGTATTTCATACATATCATTTTAACAATTTCTCCTATGCTTGTACATTATATTTCATATATATATATATATATATATTTGTATCAGCTTACCTATAAACTAGTCAAACATTTGATTTCATTGTACTTCGCTTTCGATATTCTCTCTTTAATATCTGCAATACAAATAAGCAATCAGGATGTTAGTAAATGTTTTGTCAAATATTCACAAAATAAAATAGCATTAGAAGACGATGCAATCAAAGTTGAGAACTAGGAAATGCAAAGCGATGTAATTAAGACGTGTAAGCCAGCTGATAACATTATACTTCCAGAATATACAAACATGTAAAAGATCATGAATGAAAATTCAATACCATGTGTCGGTTTTCGTGGAAGCAAAACTTGCAACAATAATGCCTAATAAATTGGCAAATATAACTACGGCAAGAGGAAAGGCAGAATTCCCTCCAACAAGCTGCATTTAAATCTTAAAACACTGGGAAGAAGTGGAGAGAATATGATGTTGGATGCAGCAGCAAACCCCAATAGGCAAGGATGGACAGTCTCTAACCACCAGAATGACGTCATATTCGATTCTCTTTCGTATCGATGACGACTATGGCAATAAGCGAGTTAGAGCCGAAGTTGACCGACTAGTGGAGGAATAGATGCATAAGAGCATCAAGAAACCCTCCGATTTTCTCAAAACAATTACTGTGATGTAAACAAAGAAAATGACTCAATGAAACGGAGTTACAATTATTTTTTATTCCCAAAAAATTAATCCCACTATATGGGAAGTGCTCAGTTCTCAAATAGGCTCTATGTAAGGAAAGAAAATGACTCCTTTGGCACTAATGGTTAAAATGCAACTGGTAAAAGGGCTGTGATGTGCTTGAACTTAGTTAAGTTTATGTTAAAAAGATCAGTCTAATTGATAACTGAGTTTTATTTTTGTGATTTTAAACTGGTATGGTTAAGACTAGTGCTTAAGAATTAGTTCAATATCAAAATACCGATAAATTTATGTTTATAACTTGTATTATTATATACATAGTACATACATACATTTATATACATATGTATGTATGTTTCTCTTTTCATTATATTTGTTTTTTGGAATTAATCATGGAAACCTGAAACCAAAACTTTTGTCAAAACCGACAAAACAAGCCAAAACTTTCTAAAAAGTGATGGACTGAAATCAAAATAAAAACTGAGTTCTCGAACCTTACCTTGGGTGTAATATAATTCAATGATATTCTATGCTTATGACATTATGTTTAATGATATTTTTGCAAAATTAGTAAAACAAAATGTTTCTGATATTTGTTAGAAAAAGAATACATATTATATAGTCCGCTTTAATTATACTCACGGATGCACACAGAAAAACTATCAAAAAAGGGCATGTCATTTTCCATGCTGTTCACCAAGGCTTTAGGGAGGTTCTGCTACGTGCATCATCATTAATTAAAAAAATAAAGTCTTAAACAGCTTCCTAACAAACATTGTCTAAATATAAATTAATTCCAACAAAAAAGAATATGTACAAGATGCATACAGTTGTCAAAGCATCACCACTTCACAACGTTGTGGGCATGCAACAAAAAATAGCCAATCCTGATAAATAAACTTCAATTATATTCGATAACTGCATAATGAAATTACAGTAAAAGTTGAAATTTTTTGTGAACAAATTCGCATACCAATAACAAACTATGAAGTAGCCAAGTGCGCTTGTAAATTCAGCCTTGATAATTTGGGGGTTATGAACAGAACTGATCCCTGATAAAAATTGAAAAAGACACTCTGAAAATTAAAATTCTCATTTCTATTTCATCAAACAGAAGGTTGGCATATGATTAACCAAAGAATGAGAAAATGCATGCTTCACTGAAATGAAACAGAAGAGGGGAGGGGGGATGAAAATAGCCAAAAAAAAAAATTGTTGAAATTTCAAAACCTCTAGAGCTTTCCATAACAGATCCGAATTCCGCCTTGATGTTAATAAGGTGTTCTTATACCTGCACTCCGTGCCATCAATCTCATCGGAATGATAGCTAGCCTTGGCCTGTGTAAACTTCAACCCATGAGCGGTGCTGACAACCGTAGTCTGATCATGCACCCCGAACACCCCGCTTTTCCTCAAGTTGAATAGAGCAGCCAACGCGACCCCGATATGAGGACAGGTGAACAAGTCGGTGCGATCATCCTGGGCCATGGTATCAACCATGGCATTCACTGCTTGCTGCATTAGAATCTCATAGCAGGTTAAGCAAGCAGCATTTCAATCAAGCAATATATACACTAAAAAGGATAGTCAAGAAAATATTTTTAGTAGACTTACAAGAGTTATGTATTCTTTTTACTCCAATTTACCCAAATATTTTATGTTCAAATCTAATTTATTATCACATAATCAACTCCACATTCTGAGATAGCTAGTAAACCAGAAGACCATGTGGATAAAATAATGTTGTTAAGCAAGAATATACATACATAACTCATAACTACCCGTAATACACGTCTTGGCAGTGATTTCTAAATTTGGAATAAGAGAAGCAATAGAACAAAAACCGATGATATAATTCTAAACAATTAATTTACAGTTTACATTTTAGTCTAAACAATTAATTCGATCAATTGATGTAATCTAATTCATTTAACTGAAAATGTTTATATGTATAAATATTCAGTCTTATCTGTGTATATATATATATACAGTCTTATCTGTGTATATATATATATATACATATACATATATACATATAACACTATTATCTAAGGTAATGTATAATTCTAATGGGTTAAGTAACTAGTATCTGAATCATTTTCAATCATGAAATATGTTAATATCTTGTTATAAACTTATGTATGTTTACATTTTAGATTCCCTTTGATTTTATAAATAGCAATAAGTTTGAGTGATAGAATTAAATATTATATATAAAAACATTATTTTCAAACGGTAAGTCAGTATTTATATTGGCCAGTCAGCTTCCATACATATCATTTAAAATAGGTGTGAGGTACATTGCCTCGGCAACTACAAACTCACACGTCCTACGTGAAATGATTTTGACCATATAATCTGTACACATAATAATATGAGAATAAAACACAAGGCAAGTTCATAATCCATACTGAACTAATGAGATATGCCTAAGAAGTACATTTGCAACGTTGTACTTGATCTCATCATCTAAATCATCAGGATTAACAGGCAAGGAGGAATAGGATGAAGCAGCTGTAGTAAAAGAATAGTGCAACATTTTAGTTTAAAATTGCTTAATGGAGAAGTAACATATTTTCGAATAGCAATGGACTTACAGCTCTTTAAAGACATCACTGATATCACAAAAAGAATAGTGCAGCGTTTTAAGTTTAAAAATTATCTACTTAGAGGATTACGTAAAACTGAGTTATTAGATCATGAGAATGTACCTTGTGAACTTTGAAAGGATGTGCAGAAGGATGAATGAATGATAATTATTTTCCAACCTCCTTCCCGGCTAAGGATTTGACCATATTAGTTTTTCTGTCAGTTTGATAATCTAGTATTACAATCCTCGTCGACTCCTACTGACCCGTTCTTTACAAAATGCAACCAAAAAATTCGATCGTAAGTAAATGACGCCTTGCAATATGAGTTGAAATTAACAGGATAAGAGCTGATTGGTGCTAACTCACTTGCTCCTTTCTATAAAAGATTATAAATTTAGCATTGAATCTAGATTTAAGCCTGCACTCAAATGTTACTGTCATTTGACTGTTCGAACAACTTTTGACCAGATATTTTGTGGGACTTGCTCTTTAAGCACAACTAACACAACGTATTGTTTGTGGAAGAAGCACCATTACTTTGCAAAGAAGACATGAGCCAAAAGTAAGCTGAAACAAGAGAGCTATGACCAGAATACTGTTTCACATGCACAGCAAGCATTAACAAACATATAGCATCATTACAGAAGTTTAATTTGCCTGGGATGAACAAACATATATCGTTAACAAACATACAGAAGCTGCAGACAACTTGTCCCACAAATTACGTAGTCGAGTTTGATTTTGGGCCACTTGCATTGCTAGCATGTCTCCATCGTCTGCTTTTGATCGCTACCGATTTGATGAATGATGATGCAATTATTCATTTCTGGACAGGTTATATGATTTCATTTTAATACTTAAGGACCAGCGACTAAAATGACAAAACTAACCATGTTGGATTTTCTTAGATGCATATAAACCGCAAGATGAAGGTAACCCGTCCGTAAATATACCTCTCTCTTTTTAATTTATTTTCAAGCATCGTCAATGCGGTTATATTATATAGAAAAATATGTGCAACTTGGTACAAAGACAACATTATTTTTGTAATAGATACAACGAAACCAGGTTAATACAATATAATGTTGTTTGGTAGTACGACGAAAAATAGGACAGAAACTTCAATGGACAAGATGTGATATATTTGTGATTTCAAATGTGTGTTGGGTTGTTTGAATGTGTCATTTCCATTGTGATACAATGTACGTTTGTCAATATTCTGTCCTTATAGATTTATAAAGAACATTGAGAGATCTGTAAATTCTTTTTTATTTTTAGTTTCATAACATTAGAAAATGGACTGCATGTATGTGAAAGATGAAACACGTGATATAGTCATACTAAATACAAGTTAATATGGTTTTTACAGCTGTATTCGCTTATACTCGCGGAAAAAAAAGTGTAAAACTCTTTGCAAAAAAAAAAAAAAAAAAACTCTACATCCTTAATCCATTTGTTTCCAAATCTTTTCTGCATTGTTTCTTTCACAACTGCAATAAAGCATCCTTTTCTAAAATACACAAAGACATGTCGCAATATAACATTCAGCTATATGTTTGCAGCTTCTGAGTATTAATTAAACATCCCAGGCAAATTAAAATAAAAATTCATCAAATAATTTATTCATAAGTTACAAGGTCTAGATCTTACAAATAAATGCACATACCATCATTACTGTTTTAGCTGTTGTAGCTAATAGCCCCAGCACTGATGTAGTGAAGCTAGCAACAAGCAGCAATGGTGTAAACAGAAGGTAGCACGCTGAACGGACATATACTTCATGGATGTCTGTTGCTGAGAGGAAACTTATGGCAGTTGGAAATAATGGTGTTGTTACCCCGACAATGTTTTTGCTGAGGATGGAAGTGGTCAGTACAGAACCATCCAAGATGCCATTGACCCATTCCTGTTAAGAATACGAGGGTTACTTTTTACATGAAGGCTGGCATCTATAATCTGTAGCAAGTGAAACTGAACTACCAAAAAAAATTATACATACATACATACACACACACATATATATATATATATATATATATATATATATATATATATATAGACACACACACATGGGTGACTAGAAAAACTAAACAAGCAAGTTGTGATAGTTTTATAATTACAAAATTAGCTGGAGTAAATAATGATGGAAAGATTCAAGAGTTACCTCTAGCCAATGAAATTTTTCAAAGCAAAAAGGTTGTGTTTGGGGCTGCTGTTCATGATGATGGCTGCGGAACAACTGCCATGATCAAGACGTATGCAAATAATGTTTCTAAGCAAAGTCAATTTGTCTAAACCTCTTCTAACCCATCTAACATTTGCTCAGTCTAGCTAGATAGCTCTATGCCAGTGCAGAAGCAACATTGTTCTTCCCTTTCCACTATCAGAGTTTCCCCTCTCCACCTATCCAACATCAGTTTTCCAGTTCATCTTTGCCTATCAAGTGTGCTATGACCTCTGTCATTTCTTCATATGCCTCTATGTCAGTTCCATAACTCACTCACTCTCCCTTTTCTCCTTGGTCAAACCCATTCCCATTGAACCCAATAGTACTAAACCAGCAAAACTAACTTCCACGGCCATATTTTACCCCCTGCTGCGTCCAGAGCGTCCTCGTCCTCTGTCCAATGAAACCAACCCCCCCCCCCAAGTTAAACCCCCAATTTTATCCTCCTCACCCAATGTTACAGCCTCCTCCAACTTAGACGTTGATGTTTCTACTGTTTTCTCCGACTCACCCCTATCTGCCTTCATTCCTGGTTATAATGACCTCAAGAACCGGGTTATAAGACATATGAAAACTGAATTGATGCTTGCAAGTGGTTATTCACTATGACACTTGTTTTTAGTTATCGGAATATAAGAGGTTCTCTCAGTACCTCTATTCTTAATCAGCGCAACATCAGTAAGTGGATAAAGTAATATTTGGTGTTGAAGAAAAAATGGGATATACAGATGGATGGACATGACAAATGGGATTAGGATATACAGAAAAAATGGGATATATCTTTATCCATTGGCAATTCTGGAATGAAGAATTCAAGATGTTTACTGCTAAATCCATGAGCTGCACAAATAAAATAAACTAAACATATGTGACTTTAACGCCAAAGGTAGACAATCCTACTGGTAAATAGGATTGTAAACCTATTTCATGTTCTTATGTTATTTACAAGAATTATCTAACATAATATGCAACATAATGAAGTAATGCTTAAAATGATTTAATCTCCATAAATCAAGAAGCATATATAATAGCCAAAAAACATTAGTGAAAAATATTCTAGATGATTAAGGCAAAAGGTTTTTGATAATTTGGCAGCTAATTTGTTAGAAGTATATAAACAAACCTTGGGTGGAGGAATTGTAATACTTATGTTCTAAATGTTTATCCCATCTTACACGTAGCTTGGCTCATGCACTCATTAATGAAGACGAGTATTCGGAAGAACATACAAAGGCTGATAGACAATCGTGAATTACATGATGACCACTTCGTCCAAATAAGTAAAATGAGGTTTTGTTTCAGCACGTATAAAATAGTTTATGTTATTGATTAAGTTTAGAAACCCTTGGTAGTTTATACTTGATCAATTTTTGACATTATTTTATACTTCTGTTAGTCTACCAAAACTACTTCAACTAGTTGTTGAACTCCTCCATTAAAACAAGTATAATACCTACATGAATGCTAGACACACTGTAATGACCCGCATTGGCAGGGGTATTATGATTTATTTATTTTATTATATAAATGGTGGTTTAGAGAATAAAATGATCGTGGAATTTAATAATGATGAATATTTAATTAGAATAATAAATTAAATAATATATTTAATTCTGAAATAATCAAAATTAGCTGAAATGACGATATGGTGTGAACCAGACTATCTGTGATATATAATTCGGCTTGGAATTGAATTTGAATAACGAATATATTCAATCGACGTCAGTTTGAACGTATAATTATAATATAATTAAAATAGAGTTTGAAATGGCGCTGCAGTTCGTAAATTGGCGATTCGAACTTCAACTGAATGTACAGGATTCGTTTTAAGCCGTATTTCTGTGAAACAAGAAACGTGTGGAGCTGGTGGAGTATATCTTTCTAGTGGAAGAGAAAAATCGGGATTTCATCGTGTAGATTTTGATGTATGTCCAAATCAAATTTTAGAAAAGTCGCTGTGGAATTCCTTTATAATTTATAAAGGAATTATTTGGATTTTTAAAAGGGATTTCAATATAAATCAAATATCGGGTTGAACCAGAAGTGAATATCGAGTTGTAAATACATACAGGAATATTCTAGAGCTGTGTGGTATGCCACTGTGAACATAGACGATAATATTTAATTTTAAATATTTAATTTAATTATATTTATATATTTAAATAGGCTATTTAGAGCGTTAAAAATAGCCACTTTTGCAAACGAAGTCGGAATTCGACGAAACTAGTTTTGTTGGATCTAATATCAAATAGTTGTTAGATTTCCAGTTTCGTGATTTTTAGAGTCGCTGTGTGGCCGTACGGATTTTTAGAGTGAAATACAATCGATATTCTGACAGTTAAAAATACACTGTGTGAGCATACGGAGTCGGAATTCGACGAAACTAGTTTCATTGGGATCGTAATGTCGAACTGAAGGTGGTTGTCCAGTTTGGTGATTTTTTGGTATCGTATGTAATCACTGGGATTTTTAGAAGGTAGATACAAGGAGAAAATCAATATAAATAAATATAAAAAGTAAATTAAAAATATTCCCCCCCATTTTCTTTGGATCCACAGAAGGCCACACAGCCTATATTCCCAGCCACAAGTACCACCAACCACAATCAGCCTATATAAACCCGTCGAACGATACACAATGTAACACTCCGAATTTTAGTTAATACTAAAATTCACTAATTGCAGAATAAATAATCTCAAATGTGAGAATTGGGGGAAACGGGCTGCGTCATTGCGTTCGTCTCGGAAAAATACGCAGAATAGAGTCCGAAATTTTGTAAATCGGAGTCCGTATGGCCCAGTTATGGCCCAATGAAGTTGGCGGAAAAATCAAGTTAAAAACAGATTTAGAAATGCAAAACTAGATTTCGAAATTGGAGCCAGCAGGGGGCCAGGCGGGAAATTTCCCGCCCTACCCATGTCGACAGGGCTGTCGACAAGCCTGTCGACTGGGGAGTCGACTTGCCTGTCGACCTGGGCGCGGCGTCCAGATAACCTGGGTGCACCAGGTTGGGTTTTAGGCTGGCTTGGAGGGCTGGGTTCTAGAGATTTCCTAAATCTAATGGACCTAATCTAACCTAGGGTTAATTTAAGGGCCTAAAACACTCACCTAATCTATAAATACACCCTAAACCTACCCTAATCCATACTAAAAATAGTAATGATGGCCTCATGCCGCCAAAATCAAACTTGAGAGAGCCTCCACTAATTTATGAAGGAAGTTGCAAGCTAATCAACCTCTAATCATCATCTTCTTCATATTTAGCAATTAGTTCTACTTCATAAGTTTGCTAATCTTGGTTTTGGTGAGTTTCTATCACTTTAACATCAATTGCTAAAGTGAGTAGATTAGGTGTAATGAGACTTACGGTCTTGAATGCGGATTAGTGAGTTTGAATCATTTGTAATGATATGCTACTCTATGTTTTCCTATGTTTAAGCATATTTAATAAGTGGGTTTATGCATGCTTAATAAGTTGGTTTATGCATGTTTAACAAGTGGGTTTATGCATATTTAATAAGTGGGTTTATGCATGTTTAACACGTGAGTTATGCAAGTTCATATGCAAGTTATGTATATGCTTAAATGCAAGTTTAACATGATATGCAAGTTATGCATGTTTATGCAAGTATGTGAATGCTTATGCAAGTTATGTATATGCTTAAATGCAAGTTTAACATGATATGCAAGTTATGCATGTTTATGCAAGTATGTGAATGCTTATGCAAGTTATGTATATGCTTAAATGCAAGTTTAACATGATATGCAAGTTATGCATGCTTATGCAAGTATGTGAATGCTTATGCAAGTTATGTGTATGCTTAAATGCATGTTTAACATGTTATGCAAGTTATGAGAATGCTTATATGCAAGTTCGACATGTTATGCAAGATATATGTATGATAATATGCAAGTTTGGGTTAAATGTAGTTGGGTTAATATATGCTCATATATGCAAGTTGACATCCTCTTAACCCATGACAAAGTTATATGCTAAGATTTGGTTAAACCCATGATATTTGTGATGGATCTTCCCTTTATTATGTCATGAAACGAGAACGATTTACGTGGGGAACGATGGGGTGAATAAAAATGTTAATAAAAGGATGATTGGGTATGACTAAGCATACCATAAAAATAAATTAACATAAGTGGGAATTTACCTATTGAGTTAGGTCTACCCCATGGGAATTTACCTATTGAGTTAGGTCTACCCATGTTATGAAAAATGTGTAATTAATTAGGGATAATTAATTATGGGGGTGATTAATTAGGTGTAATTAATAGACTAAGACACGAGGTTGGACCCTTTTGTAGCGTAAGACTGCCCGGAACCGACCGGCAAATCCAGCGGCTACAAATGATTGGCCCAATGTGAGAGGTCTTATGCATAAATTAAATACGTGACAAGTGTAAAGACACGAGGTTAGACCCTGTTATGGCGTAAGGCTGCCCGAAACCGACCGGCAAATCCAGCTGCCATAAAGGACGGTCTAATGTGAGAGGTCTTTACAAGGGTTATGTTCTTAATTAATTAAGAAACACTTAACCAGATAAGCATGTAGTGGGGCATGAGGGGTTAAGTGGGTGCCTTGGGTGGCATGTGGAAATCTAGTGGGTTGCCTTGGGTGGCAATAGAAAATACGATTAGAATACTTAACCAAGTGGAAACATGTAATTAAACATGATAAAGGGTTAAGTGGGATGCACTAGAAAAGAGACAAGCTTAGGTGGGTAGCTTGTGGGGGCCCATTTCAACCAATATCCCAAACGTATCTTTGTGGGCTCGACTCTAGTCGAGTGACGGGACACGCATATTGGGCTTGACTATAAGAGGCCAAACCGGGTTTGCAGTGGCAACGCAAGTCCAACGGGTTTCATATGCGTGTGTGGACCCGGTCTGGTAGGTAAGACGTTGCATCGTGTAGGTATGACCGTGCACCATTTGTTGTATCGGGTTGCCACTTTGGGGAGTGATACACCCCATTGTGGGGCCAGCACGGATATCTACGGTAGGGAGCCGATCGCTTGGGAGTAGTGGGTACACCTAGTAAAGATAGGGGCAGACGGCACCTATGTAGGGGTACACGAAACTACTGGGTAAATTTTCTAAGTCCTTGGAAGGGATCAACCTTTAAGTAGGAATGACTGGTGTGGTGCAGTGTAGTAATTACCCTTGGGTGGGTAGATGCGTCTTTGCGGTTATCTTAGTTTACCCTAGGTCTACCAAACTGCTTGGTATAGCCATTCATCCCCAGACATTACCCTATATCAAACTTATGTCTTCTCTGGTTACTTTAATGATTGTATTGTTAAAGTTATAGGACTCACTCAGACTTATGTCTGACCCCGTTGTTTTTATCTTTTTCCCAACCCTCAGGTTCTCAGAGTGGGCCCAGCACGAGTGGGCTTTGATCGGGCTGCTTTTATTTCTCTCTTGGAGCTTGGACACTGGATGTAGAGCTCAGCTTTACCTTTTCTTTTATGGCTATCAGTTCATGTATTGGGATTATGTATTTTCGTTTAGCAGGATGGATATTTGTACTTGACTTCTATTATGGTTTTGTGATGTAACAAGACATGTTTTATTTTCCGCTGCAATAGAAATGATGTTTTTAAATTTTCAAGTATTACTTATATCTGTCTTGCTGTAATTTCTCTGTTCTATATTCACTAAAAATACTCCACCGATGTTATGGCATTCCCTTGTGAGTGACCGTAGCGGGTGTGGGGTGTTACACGTGGTATCAGAGCAAAGGTTACCGGAACAGATAAAATTTTTAGAAAACTATTTTTCTAAAAACATTTTTGGAAGAGATATTTTCAAAAACATGTCTTTAAAGAGAAAAGTTTTTGAAAGAAAAGCATAATCCCCAATAGCCATATCTTTATCTTTCGAATTCTCCGTTTTGAATCTTTCCTTTTTCGTTTCAGCATGGCTGAGGATCTTAATTTTTCGGAGGGTGTGACGGTACCAGTATGGTATAGGAGATTGATGGAGGCTAGGGCCACCACTTCGGGTCCAGCAAATGTTCCTCCACCAACCGTAGCACCCGATCTTCCTCCTCCCCCTCCTCCTCGCACGGATACTTTTGCTAAGACTTGCAAGGAATTTAAAGCTATGGGAGGGAAGCCTTTTCAAGGATCTGAAACTTTTGTGGAGGCTAGAGACTGGCTTAAGGAGGTGGAAGAGCTGATAGATATCTTTGAGATGGAAGAAGGAAAGAAAGTCAAGTTAGCTGCTTGGTTAATGAAGGGAGAGGCCTCATTCTGGTGGGAGGTTACTAACGGAGAACGCCCCGTTGACTCTTGGGTGGATTTTAGGCAAAGATTTGTGGCAAAGTTTCTCTCAAGGGCAGAAGAAAACTTGTATATGGAAAGATTCTTGACTCTAAAGCAAGGAAATCTCTCAGTGAAGGAATATGTCAACAAGTTTAATCAATTGGCAAGGTTTGGCCTAGATATGGTGAATACACCGGAGAAGAAGGCTTTGAGGTTCGTGAAAGGCTTGAATGAACCGATGCATGGGTTGGCTATGACTCATATCCCTATGGGGGCCACCTTCGAGAAGCTAGTTGACATGGCACTCATGCATGAGGAAGGGAAGAGTCCCAATGCTAGTCAGGCGCCCGAGAAGAAGGGAGATCAAAAGAGACCTCAGCAACAACAGCAAAACAAAGGTGGGAAAGGCAACGGTGGCAAGGGCAAAAAGAAGAAGTGTTTCAATTGTGGGACACCTGGCCACCTAAGCAAGGATTGTCGCAAGAAGAAGAAGACTGCCTGCTTCCACTGTGGCGAAGCAGGGCATCTAGTGAAAGACTGTCCTAAGAAAGGGCAAAGAACGGGGTCTACCTCAGGAGGACAGGTGCAAGCTCTTATGGCACCGGGTCAGGCTAGGGGGCAAGTACAGGCTCTCGCGGTTCCACCGATTCAGGAGAGAGGTAGAACTATTTCCGTGGAAAGTCTGGTTTTTCTATTTGATCATCCTGTCCGTACATTGTTTGATTCAGGCGCATCGCATTCTTTTATCTCATCATCATTAGTTGAGTCACTGCATTTAGACACCAGTCTGGTAGATGATCCCTTGGTTGTTTCAAACCCAATTGGGGGCTCCACTTATTTGTCCATGATATGTTTGGGTTTGAAGATTTCTATACTTAGCATTGAGTTTAGATGTGATGCTTTTGTTTTGGGCTTCACGGGCTATGGGTTGATTTTGGGCAAGGACTGGTTATCCAGTAATGGTGCCGTTCTTGATTGCGAAAGGAGAGTTGTTAGGCTCATGACCCGCTTGGGTAACACTCTCGAGATCTCTTGTAATCCCAGGGATTCTGTTATGCTAAGTTATCTTGAATCACTTGACGCTTCGGTCGAGAGTTTGCAGTCTGTTAAAGTGGTCCGAGAATACTCGGATGTGTTTGAGGAGGTGAAAGGCTTACCTCCGAAGCGGGAGATTGACTTCCGAATATATCTGGTGGATAATGCTAAACCTGTATCTTTACCAGTGCGCCACATGGCTCCTCGTGAGAGGAGGGAACTCCATAAGCAAGTAGGGGAGTTGCTTGAGAAGGGGTTCATAAGACGAAGTATATCGGAGTGGGGTGCTCCAGTAGTTTTTGCCACAAAGGCAGATGGGTCCCTCAGACTTTGTGTAGACTATAGAGAACTCAACAAGCTCACAAAGAAGAATAGACACCCATTGCCGAGGATTGATGATCTTTTCGATCAGTTGGTTGGCGCTTCAGTATTTTCTCAATTGGACTTAGCCACGGGGTTTCATCAGTTGAGGGTGGCTGAGGATAGCATAGACAAGACTGCCTTTAGGACTCCGGATGGTTTCTATGAGTGGCTGGTGATGCCATTTGGGTTGACGAACGCCCCTGCATACTTTGTTGATTTGATGAGTAGGGTGTTCAGTGAGTTCCTTAATAAGTTCGTGGTGGTCTTTGTGGATGATATCTTAGTATTTTCAAAGAGTGAAGAAGAGCATGCCTTACATCTTGGGGAGGTGTTGAAGACTCTTCGAGCACATAGCCTTAAGGCTAAATTCTCTAAATGTCACTTCTGGAGGAGGGAAGTGCGGTTCTTGGGGCACGTGGTCTCCAGGGAGGGGATAGCTGTGGATCCCGCGAAGGTAGTATCAATTCAGGATTGGAAGGTTCCGAAGAATGCTACCGAAGTAAGAAGTTTCTTAGGGTTGGCAGGTTACTATAGGAAGTTTATCAAAGACTTCGCGAAGATATCAGCCCCATTAACCCGCTTAACGAAGAAGAATCTTGTTTTCGCATGGGACGTAGATTGTGATGATGCGTTCCGACGGTTAAAGAGAGCTTTAAACACTGCTCCAGTTTTAGTGTTGCCAGATGGGAGTAAGCCATTTGTTGTTTATACCGATGCTTGTGGGACAGGACTAGGCGCAGTCTTAATGCAAGAGGGAAGGGTGATAGCCTATGGTGGAAGGCAGTTGAGAGTGCATGAGAAAAATTACCCTACCCATGATCTAGAGTTGGCCGCTATTGTTTTTGCGCTTAAGATGTGGCGCCATTATCTTCTTGGTGAGAGATTCGAATTGTTCACTGACCACAAATCATTGAAGTACTTGTTTTCTCAGAAGGATTTGAATTTGAGACAACAAAGGTGGATGGAGTTCTTAGCATCCTATGATTTCGAGATAACATATACCCCTGGCAAGGGTAACGTGGTGGCGGACGCCTTGAGCAGAAAAAGGTTGTCCTTAAGTCCATTGTTCGTGGAACAACGAAGCTTGGAATTTATCTCGATGTTTGACTTCAGACCTTCCATTGATTATGTACCCGGTTTGCTAGCATCCTTGGAGGTCAGACCTACTCTTTTGGGGCGGATTGGGGAAGCACAGAGGGACGACCCACAGTTGGTTGAGTTGGTAGAGAAGCTCATAAGGGGGGAGTCGTCCAGCCATTTGAGTAGGTACACCCTAGACGATAGGGGTTGCTTGCGTAGAGACGGTAGACTTTGTGTACCGCAAGACGAAGGGTTGAGGAAGGCTATTCTTGATGATGCACACCGTTCTAGGATGACCATTCATCCCGGTGGGGACAAGATGTACCAAGATATAAAGAGGGTTTTCTTCTGGGCCGGTATGAAGAAAGATGTGGCCGAATATGTCGCTCGATGCTTGGTATGCCAACAGGTGAAGGCGGAGCAAAAGAAACCTGGTGGGGTGCTTCACCCATTGGAAGTTCCGCAATGGAAGTGGGTGTAACAACCCGGAAAATCTGGGCCAGTTTAAAATTTTTATTTTGGCTATTTTAGCGAATTTTGATTATTTAAAATGAATTATTATAAATAATATCGACGAGAAATTTGTTTTGAATATAATTCGATCGTATATATTATATACGTCGTCGTTAGAATATAAATATTTATATATAATTATAAATAGAATTGAAAATGGCGCGGTAGTTCGATAATTCGATTTCAAACTTCAATTGAATGTACCGGGTGCAAAATAATCCGGATTTTAGTGAAACCAAAAATAATGGAATCTAATAGTGAATATCTTTCCAACGAATCCGAAAAATCAAAAGTTCGTAGCGGGGATCAAAAGATATGTCCAGTTGAAAATTCTGAATAGTCGCTATGGAATTCAGGCCCTTAAAAATGGACATTTTGCAAATGACCTCGGAATTCGACGAAACCAGTTTTGTTGGGTCCGGGATGTCAAACTATTGCTAGATTCCAAATTTCATAATTTTTCGAATCAGTATGTGAGCGTGGTAAAGGAAAATGCGTTTGACCATTTTCAGTGGATTTTAATCGACTGGAAATTGGCCATTTTTCAAACGGTCTCAGAATTCGATGAAATTAGTTTTGTTAGGACCGTATCGTCAATACGAAGCTAGAAAATATTTTTCTGGAATTTTTCCAGTTAGTATGTGACCCCGGTAATTTGAAATGTGCGTTTAAAATTCAATATAGTGATTTAAATGTAAATTCAAAAGGAAACTGATTGTAACGATCAAATCAGCTAGCGATACATATCCCATTGTGTTCAGAATGGGGGAAAAACGCTATGGACGACAGGCGGTGGGCCTCGTTTCGAGGTCGGGTGTAAAAGTCAACCTATTGGCAAAAATAATAATTAAATAATATAAAAATATATATATATATATATTTCTTTCCCTCCCCTTTATCTTCGTTCTGGCCCCCCCCCCCTCTTCAAAATTCAATCATCCAGAAAAAAAAAAAAAAAAAAAACCCCGAGCTGCTCTCGAACCCCCTCCCATCCTCCACGCCGCCGACGTACTCCCCCAGGCGCCGTCGACCACCGACCTCGGCGACCCCCTCCCCCTAAATCGCGAAGCCCTACCTCCGAACCCGATACCCCCTTTAAGACGGAAACCGCCCTCCTCCACAAGCCCCGCCACCACCAGCGAAACCCCCCCCCCCTTCCTCGATCCGTGAACGCGAAGCAACCCCCCCCTCTGTAAGTTTTCTTTTCTTCGTTTTGCTATTTTTTTTTTATGATTTAAATACTGATTTTAAAATTGATTTATAAAAAAAATATGAAAACTGATTTTGTTTTTTTGAAAGTAAAACTGAATTTTTAAAAGCAGTAAAACTGGATTTCATTTTAAAAGTAAAACTGAAATTTTAAAAGATTTTAAAAACTGTTTTTTTTATTAAAGATTTTAAAGAACTGAATTTTTAAAAGATTTTAAAAACTGTTTTTTTTTTTTAAGAAACTAAAAACTGCATTTTTATAAAAGAATTAAAAACTGAAATTTTTATAAAGTTTAAAACTGAGATTTATAGAAATATTTAAAAACTGGTTTTCTTGAAAAGTTAAAAACTGAAATTTTAAAGAATATAAAAACTGATTTTAAAATGATTTGTAAACTAGAAAACGGATTTTGTTAAAAGTAGAGATCATATTTTTATATGTTGAAAGCAAAAGTAAAAATCATATTTTTATATATATTGAATAGCGAACTAAAAATTCGATTTTTATATATATTGAACAGCGAACTAAAAATTCGATTTTTATATATTGAATAGCGAACTAAAAATTCGATTTTTATATATTGAATAGCGAACTAAAAATTCGATTTTTATATATTGAATAGCGAACTAAAAATTCGATTTTTATATATTGAATAGCGAACTAAAAATTCGATTTTTATATATTGAATAGCGAACTAAAAATTCGATTTTTATATATTGAATAACGAAGTCAAAATTCGATTTTTATATATGTAGTGGCTACGGGCGACGAAGCTGACGAAGATGCGAAAACGACGAAGATTTCCTGCATTAGAAGTGCCGTGGAGCTAGGATAGCTATATGTGAGAATTTCTCACCTTTCAAATTTATTTTCTAGTTATATATATACTAGGATGCAGACGGTGCTTATTAGAAGCACCCGACACCCGTCCACATACCATGGACTTGTTTGTTTGGTTGTGTAGTTGGTTAGATTATTTGATTTGGATTTGATTGATTGGTTGAATTGGAAATTGATTAAAATTGATATGTGAATGGCGTGGGCCTTCACTAGACCGGGGATAAGGCTAGGCCTTGTCCCGTTTCTGGTATCGTGCCGTTATGCCGCCGAAATTTTCTAAAACATGTTAGAAAAATAAAAATATCATTTTATTGAATAAATGAATTGAATAGAAATTCATAGGTTGAAATAAAATGTTTTATCGTTAAAAATATAATTTTTAACGTGAATATGAAAAGAGTGAAGTGAATAAATAAATATTCATTTACAAACCAGATGGTTTGTTTATGTACACTTATTTGAATGACATTGATTGGGACGATAAATTTTACACATCGCCCAACTGCACAACTAAAATCTGTGTTTGATTGTTTGAAACCCCACACGGGTGTTGGGATGAAATATGAATTT
Source organism: Allium sativum (assembly GCA_030737875.1). Lineage (NCBI taxonomy): Eukaryota > Viridiplantae > Streptophyta > Magnoliopsida > Asparagales > Amaryllidaceae > Allium > Allium sativum. The sequence continues at coordinate 120,376,401 of CM060911.1, read as the reverse complement.
CACTCATCCTGATTGATTAAATATGTCGATCGATTGATTGACAGGCTGTTATAAGCGTTGAATATCTATATTTGATGCTTATACAGTGTAGTGCACTTTGGTTGATGGTTGATTATTTTCAATGTTATTATATACATGTGTTGTATGAAAATCCATATAATTAATTTTATATGGTAATTGATTGGGCCTCATTCCAATCGTGAAAATAAAGAATATTTTGATAATAACAAATATTTTGATAATAGGAAATATTTGAAATAGAATATTTGAAAATAGAAATTTATGAAGCCGTGTTGATTAGATTGACGCCATTTTGACGTAAACGATATTTATATCGATTTTATTCATTTTAAAATGAATATTGAAAAGTAATCTCGAAATCGAATTTTTCGAAATGAAATGAATTGAAAACGATTTCGAAATGAATTGAATTGAAAACGATTTCGAAATGAATTGAATTGAAAACGATTTCGAAATGAAATGAATTGAAAACTATTTCGAAATGAAATGAATTGAAAACGATTTCGAAATGAAATGAATTGAAAACGATTTCGAAATGAAATGAATTGAAAACGATTTCGAAATGAAATGAATTGAAAACGATTTCGAAATGAAATGAATTGAAAACGATTTCGAAATGAATTGAATTGAAAACGATTTCGAAATGAATTGAATTGAAAACGATTTCGAAATGAATTGAATTGAAAACGATTTCGAAATAAATTGAATTGAAAACGATTTCGAAATGAATTGAATTGAATATGAATTCAAATTGAATTGAAATTTGAATTGAATAGAAATGAATTTTAAAACGAATTTATAAAGAAGAATTCAATTTTGCCTTGAATTGAAATGGAAGTTGAAATAGATTTTGAAACGAATTTTAAAAACTATTTATATAATTCGTTTTAAATAGAAATCGACGAAGTATATATTATATATATTATATATATAATATAATGGCCTGAATAGAACGCGCCGCGGCAGTTCGCGAATTTCGACCATTTATTTCAAACGGACATTACGGGAGATCCGACCGTCGGATTCTCCTAAAACCGGAACCGTTGGGTTCGTATCGAAAAGAGCTTTCTAACGAATGTTAGAAATTTGAAATCTAACGGTTGGATTTGGAGATACGTCCAAATCAAATTGGAAAAAGGTCGCTGTAAGTGCAGTTCGATGGCCATTGTTGGAAATCGACTGTACGGGCCTTGATAAAATTATTAAAAATAGTAATAATTTGTGTAAAATCATAAGAAATGATTTGGGAAGAATTGGGATGAAAAACTCCATATTTGAAAAGATAAAAATAGATTTTTATCGAATTGAACTAGTTTTGAACTAGAATTATAATTCTATTTATTTTTAAATAAATAAATTGAATTCGAAAAGGGTTTTAAAAATAACCAAAATTTCCAATGATTGCATTGGAATGGATTTGAATCGAAATTGTCTTCGGAATATTTCGATGTTGGGATTCGTGATTATACAGATGTTGATATGGAAATTTGAAAGATATATATTTATATCGTTATTTCCAATACGACATTTGTTAGTCGTAGAATTCGATATTGAATATAAGCCGATATATTTTCTATTCAGAGCCTTGTATTGAATATCGAATGTGATTTGGGTTTGTCGTGAATGGTGTCTTCACTAACACTGTTCTTGAACCCAGTTGAGAAAAGATTAAATCTTTTTATTTAGATTTAATGAAGTGTACCAATTAAATAATATTTAATTGGAATTGAATGGATATTGATTTTTGGGTTTATCGTGAACAGTGTTTTAGATAACACTTGTTCTTTAACCCGATAATTAATGGGATGTGACTTTGGGTTTATCGTGAACCGTGTTTTAAATGACACTGATTCTTTAACCCAGTCACAGATTAAAACTAAGTGGAGTTTTAATGAATCTTTAATTAGATTGAAAAGATCGAGAATGGAGTATCACCAGTTTTGCTCCAGGCGATAGTTAAATCTTTAATTAGATTTGAACGTGAAATTTAGAAACTAACTGTCGGTTAGCTAAGTAGAATGATTTTCTGGATATTGATCTGATGTTGGTTTCGGCCTTCGGGGTTAATATTTGGGGAATTATTCTCTTGATTAATTTACGGTTAATGACTAATGAGTTGGAATGAGGCGTATGTTGTGTTTGTGTAACACTTTTATAATATATACGCGAGTTATTCGGAAAGTCCGGGTTTATCCCATTCTGAATAACTGATACGACGATAAGTCGAAGATGAAGACGATGGTCGAAGACCGGAGGTCTTCACGTCGTTTGGGTGATAACTGATGATCTTGATTGGGCTGTACACCCAAGAAGATGGAAACAGTTAGTGATCGTCCAGACGTACTTGGAGATCGATGGATATGCGGGGTACTAGGTGCCTCCGGTTTCGTTCAGACCCAGAACGGACTTGTAAATGGACTGTGTGTCTGACATCGGATTTCATTCTGTGTGACTGATATCGGTTGCATAGGATGGTTTGCCTGTGTGGCATGCTAAGATGCAAATGATCAAGGCTTCTGTTGAAAAGCAAAGTCTTGTGGTGATGATCAAAGCACGGCCTTTGTGGCGTAGCTTTGTGTAACGTTTACTTCGCGAGTTTCGCACCCGGTATGAACCAAAAACGGGAGAGGACATCATGGAGGACTTGCGTTTCTTTCTAGCTAGAAGTGGCGTCAGTGGTTTTACACGCCCTGACGAGTTTGACTTATGTGGTTGTTGCGGTTGCGAGGCGCCTCGGTTATATCGGTTTCGGCCGAATGCATTCTGGTCGGCTGACGGACCAGACTTACACCCCATAGGGTGGGGAGACGTATTGTTCAGGCATAATAATCCACTCCGTGTGGACCGGCCCTGACGATCCAAGGGGCAGTTGCGGCTGTTCCTGAGACACGGGCTAGAGCGTCTCGAATCGATTGAGGACTATCTTTTGCCTCGGTTCATAGATGGAAATCCAATTTCCAAATACGTGACTTTGCGGTTTTAGTTGTAATCCTATATATGGCGACATAGTGGGATGGGGCGCTTATGCCGCCTATGATTGATACTTATGATTTGAAGTTGTTTTATACACTATGCACTTATTATAGTATCAAATGATTTGTTTTAAACGTATCAAGCATTCTTTGGCTGTTATAAGGGAAAACCCTATCCTCGACTGCGTTGCATTGTGTGATGGGACCTGGGTCTTATAACAGCTTCATCCTTCTTTATTTAGCATTGCGCTGTTGTTTTATGCACTGGTATTCTTGGGAGGAAACCCGTTCCGTGTTATACGGCGTGGTCCCTTGATTTACCTAATGATTTAAAATAAAGATTAATAACTGTTTTTAGTTCTCACACCAGTCACATGACTGACCTGGAGTTTATTGTTTTAACCTAAACTCTGGGTGCCCCTATTTTTGACACGGGCAGCTAGTAGTTTTGGTTTTGCAGATTTATATTCACAGGATCCTGGTTTACAGCTGGAACGATATCCGGAAAGCTTTGTATCCGTATATCTTCTTCTAGTTGTGTATTGTATTATTTTCCGCTGCTATGTATTTAAATGTAATTTAAATCTCTGATATTTCTGTGTAATATTCATTTATACTCTGTATATTCTTGTAATCTGATGCACTGTTGTTATATATAGTGAAATGTTCTTCTGTATGAGTTCTGTTTTGTCCTGTTCTCAAACGATAAGGCGTTTTCGAACGGTCTGGGTCGGTTTAGCGACTGATTCGGATCGAGCGAAATTCCTTGCCGTCACATTTGGTATCAGAGCTTTGGTTTACAAAGCTAGAGAACAAGACACATTAGAACCATACGAAAGAATTCATCAGATATTGGATTAGTAATATCCAATGAGAATGACTCGTTAGAGATAGGATCAGTAGTATCCTAGAACGGGTGTGAAGAGTATATTTTTCTAATGAAAACAAACTTTTGTTTTGAAAATTTAAATCAATTATTCTTAGTTGATTATCTATTTATATTGATGTGGACAATCCAGTATATATAGATTTTACGTATACGTCTGATCCGCGTGTATTCGAAATTTTAATATACTGGATAGATATAGAGTCACACTCTAGTCGCCCGGACATGATTCTGATGATGGCGCGCCATCACCAGTATTTATTTTCGTGTTTCGAAGGTGTGATTTCTATATATTTCCATTAGGCTGGTGTGAGAACCAAAACTTATATATAGCTAGAATACATTGTTGTGAATTGGCATCAAAAACATGATTTTTGTATATATATCAAAATTATGAATTTGAAACTCTAATTCACTAATTGATTGATGTTTGTGTTGTTTGTTTAGTTGTTTGATAATTTTGAACCAATATGCCTAATTTGATCGAATATTGAACTATATTGAAAATTGGTCGCATTTGCTTGCATATATGTACTTACCTTGAACAGGTCATAGCAAGGAGGCTAGAGCCAGAGAATAAAATTTGTTTGCCCGACAAATAGGTACATGTTTACTACATAATTTCCTGTTTTGTTTGGGTGATGATGATTTTGTGAGCCTATTGGCTAGCCGCTTGGCTTTTTCTTTTTCTTTTTGAGATCTGAAGGACCGGGGAAGCTATTTGAAATTCCCCGATGCTCCCGGTGCAGGGGAGGTTATGGCGAAATTTTTCAAAAATTTAGGGTGTTAGCCAAATTTTTGAAAATTTGGAAATTCTCAGAAACTAAAGAGTTGGAGAATGGAAGCCAGATCGAGCGTAGAGTTGAATTATCAAACCACTTTCGACTTTGTTCCTTTTCGGGGACGAAAAGTTTTAAGTGGGGGAGATTGTAACAACCCGGAAAATCTGGGCCAGTTTAAAATTTTTATTTTGGCTATTTTAGCGAATTTTGATTATTTAAAATGAATTATTATAAATAATATCGACGAGAAATTTGTTTTGAATATAATTCGATCGTATATATTATATACGTCGTCGTTAGAATATAAATATTTATATATAATTATAAATAGAATTGAAAATGGCGCGGTAGTTCGATAATTCGATTTCAAACTTCAATTGAATGTACCGGGTGCAAAATAATCCGGATTTTAGTGAAACCAAAAATAATGGAATCTAATAGTGAATATCTTTCCAACGAATCCGAAAAATCAAAAGTTCGTAGCGGGGATCAAAAGATATGTCCAGTTGAAAATTCTGAATAGTCGCTATGGAATTCAGGCCCTTAAAAATGGACATTTTGCAAATGACCTCGGAATTCGACGAAACCAGTTTTGTTGGGTCCGGGATGTCAAACTATTGCTAGATTCCAAATTTCATAATTTTTCGAATCAGTATGTGAGCGTGGTAAAGGAAAATGCGTTTGACCATTTTCAGTGGATTTTAATCGACTGGAAATTGGCCATTTTTCAAACGGTCTCAGAATTCGATGAAATTAGTTTTGTTAGGACCGTATCGTCAATACGAAGCTAGAAAATATTTTTCTGGAATTTTTCCAGTTAGTATGTGACCCCGGTAATTTGAAATGTGCGTTTAAAATTCAATATAGTGATTTAAATGTAAATTCAAAAGGAAACTGATTGTAACGATCAAATCAGCTAGCGATACATATCCCATTGTGTTCAGAATGGGGGAAAAACGCTATGGACGACAGGCGGTGGGCCTCGTTTCGAGGTCGGGTGTAAAAGTCAACCTATTGGCAAAAATAATAATTAAATAATATATATAAAAAAAAAAAAATATTTCTTTCCCTCCCCTTTATCTTCGTTCTGGCCCCCCCCCTCTTCAAAATTCAATCATCCAGAAAAAAAAAAAAAAAAAACCCCGAGCTGCTCTCGAACCCCCTCCCATCCTCCACGCCGCCGACGTACTCCCCCAGGCGCCGTCGACCACCGACCTCGGCGACCCCCTCCCCCTAAATCGCGAAGCCCTACCTCCGAACCCGATACCCCCTTTAAGACGGAAACCGCCCTCCTCCACAAGCCCCGCCACCACCAGCGAAACCCCCCCCTTCTTCGATCCGTGAACGCGAAGCAACCCCCCCCTCTGTAAGTTTTCTTTTCTTCGTTTTGCTATTTTTTTTTTATGATTTAAATACTGATTTTAAAATTGATTTATAAAAAAAATATGAAAACTGATTTGGTTTTTTTGAAAGTAAAACTGAATTTTTAAAAGCAGTAAAACTGGATTTCATTTTAAAAGTAAAACTGAAATTTTAAAAGATTTTAAAAACTGTTTTTTTTATTAAAGATTTTAAAGAACTGAATTTTTAAAAGATTTTAAAAACTGTTTTTTTTTTAAGAAACTAAAAACTGCATTTTTATAAAAGAATTAAAAACTGAAATTTTTATAAAGTTTAAAACTGAGATTTATAGAAATATTTAAAAACTGGTTTCCTTGAAAAGTTAAAAACTGAAATTTTAAAGAATATAAAAACTGATTTTAAAATGATTTGTAAACTAGAAAACGGATTTTGTTAAAAGTAGAGATCATATTTTTATATGTTGAAAGCAAAAGTAAAAATCATATTTTTATATATATTGAATAGCGAACTAAAAATTCGATTTTTATATATATTGAACAGCGAACTAAAAATTCGATTTTTATATATTGAATAGCGAACTAAAAATTCGATTTTTATATATTGAATAGCGAACTAAAAATTCGATTTTTATATATTGAATAGCGAACTAAAAATTTGATTTTTATATATTGAATAGCGAACTAAAAATTCGATTTTTATATATTGAATAGCGAACTAAAAATTCGATTTTTATATATTGAATAGCGAACTAAAAATTTGATTTTTATATATTGAATAACGAAGTCAAAATTCGATTTTTATATATGTAGTGGCTACGGGCGACGAAGCTGACGAAGATGCGAAAACGACGAAGATTTCCTGCATTAGAAGTGCCGTGGAGCTAGGATAGCTATATGTGAGAATTTCTCACCTTTCAAATTTATTTTCTAGTTATATATATACTAGGATGCAGACGGTGCTTATTAGAAGCACCCGACACCCGTCCACATACCATGGACTTGTTTGTTTGGTTGTGTAGTTGGTTAGATTATTTGATTTGGATTTGATTGATTGGTTGAATTGGAAATTGATTAAAATTGATATGTGAATGGCGTGGGCCTTCACTAGACCGGGGATAAGGCTAGGCCTTGTCCCGTTTCTGGTATCGTGCCGTTATGCCGCCGAAATTTTCTAAAACATGTTAGAAAAATAAAAATATCATTTTATTGAATAAATGAATTGAATAGAAATTCATAGGTTGAAATAAAATGTTTTATCGTTAAAAATATAATTTTTAACGTGAATATGAAAAGAGTGAAGTGAATAAATAAATATTCATTTACAAACCAGATGGTTTGTTTATGTACACTTATTTGAATGACATTGATTGGGACGATAAATTTTACACATCGCCCAACTGCACAACTAAAATCTGTGTTTGATTGTTTGAAACCCCACACGGGTGTTGGGATGAAATATGAATTTCACTCATCCTGATTGATTAAATATGTCGATCGATTGATTGATAGGCTGTTATAAGCGTTGAATATCTATATTTGATGCTTATACAGTGTAGTGCACTTTGGTTGATGGTTGATTATTTTCAATGTTATTATATACATGTGTTGTATGAAAATCCATATAATTAATTTTATATGGTAATTGATTGGGCCTCATTCCAATCGTGAAAATAAAGAATATTTTGATAATAACAAATATTTTGATAATAGGAAATATTTGAAATAGAATATTTGAAAATAGAAATTTATGAAGCCGTGTTGATTAGATTGACGCCATTTTGACGTAAACGATATTTATATCGATTTTATTCATTTTAAAATGAATATTGAAAAGTAATCTCGAAATCGAATTTTTCGAAATGAAATGAATTGAAAACGATTTCGAAATGAATTGAATTGAAAACGATTTCGAAATGAATTGAATTGAAAACGATTTCGAAATGAAATGAATTGAAAACGATTTCGAAATGAAATGAATTGAAAACGATTTCGAAATGAAATGAATTGAAAACGATTTCGAAATGAAATGAATTGAAAACGATTTCGAAATGAAATGAATTGAAAACGATTTCGAAATGAATTGAATTGAAAACGATTTCGAAATGAATTGAATTGAAAACGATTTCGAAATGAATTGAATTGAAAACGATTTCGAAATGAATTGAATTGAAAACGATTTCGAAATGAATTGAATTGAATATGAATTCAAATTGAATTGAAATTTGAATTGAATAGAAATGAATTTTAAAACGAATTTATAAAGAAGAATTCAATTTTGCCTTGAATTGAAATGGAAGTTGAAATAGATTTTGAAACGAATTTTAAAAACTATTTATATAATTCGTTTTAAATAGAAATCGACGAAGTATATATTATATATATTATATATATAATATAATGGCCTGAATAGAACGCGCCGCGCCGCGGCAGTTCGCGAATTTCGACCATTTATTTCAAACGGACATTACGGGAGATCCGACCGTCGGATTCTCCTAAAACCGGAACCGTTGGGTTCGTATCGAAAAGAGCTTTCTAACGAATGTTAGAAATTTGAAATCTAACGGTTGGATTTGGAGATACGTCCAAATCAAATTGGAAAAAGGTCGCTGTAAGTGCAGTTCGATGGCCATTGTTGGAAATCGACTGTACGGGCCTTGATAAAATTATTAAAAATAGTAATAATTTGTGTAAAATCATAAGAAATGATTTGGGAAGAATTGGGATGAAAAACTCCATATTTGAAAAGATAAAAATAGATTTTTATCGAATTGAACTAGTTTTGAACTAGAATTATAATTCTATTTATTTTTAAATAAATAAATTGAATTCGAAAAGGGTTTTAAAAATAACCAAAATTTCCAATGATTGCATTGGAATGGATTTGAATCGAAATTGTCTTCGGAATATTTCGATGTTGGGATTCGTGATTATACAGATGTTGATATGGAAATTTGAAAGATATATATTTATATCGTTATTTCCAATACGACATTTGTTAGTCGTAGAATTCGATATTGAATATAAGCCGATATATTTTCTATTCAGAGCCTTGTATTGAATATCGAATGTGATTTGGGTTTGTCGTGAATGGTGTCTTCACTAACACTGTTCTTGAACCCAGTTGAGAAAAGATTAAATCTTTTTATTTAGATTTAATGAAGTGTACCAATTAAATAATATTTAATTGGAATTGAATGGATATTGATTTTTGGGTTTATCGTGAACAGTGTTTTAGATAACACTTGTTCTTTAACCCGATAATTAATGGGATGTGACTTTGGGTTTATCGTGAACCGTGTTTTAAATGACACTGATTCTTTAACCCAGTCACAGATTAAAACTAAGTGGAGTTTTAATGAATCTTTAATTAGATTGAAAAGATCGAGAATGGAGTATCACCAGTTTTGCTCCAGGCGATAGTTAAATCTTTAATTAGATTTGAACGTGAAATTTAGAAACTAACTGTCGGTTAGCTAAGTAGAATGATTTTCTGGATATTGATCTGATGTTGGTTTCGGCCTTCGGGGTTAATATTTGGGGAATTATTCTCTTGATTAATTTACGGTTAATGACTAATGAGTTGGAATGAGGCGTATGTTGTGTTTGTGTAACACTTTTATAATATATACGCGAGTTATTCGGAAAGTACGGGTTTATCCCATTCTGAATAACTGATACGACGATAAGTCGAAGATGAAGACGATGGTCGAAGACCGGAGGTCTTCACGTCGTTTGGGTGATAACTGATGATCTTGATTGGGCTGTACACCCAAGAAGATGGAAACAGTTAGTGATCGTCCAGACGTACTTGGAGATCGATGGATATGCGGGGTACTAGGTGCCTCCGGTTTCGTTCAGACCCAGAACGGACTTGTAAATGGACTGTGTGTCTGACATCGGATTTCATTCTGTGTGACTGATATCGGTTGCATAGGATGGTTTGCCTGTGTGGCATGCTAAGATGCAAATGATCAAGGCTTCTGTTGAAAAGCAAAGTCTTGTGGTGATGATCAAAGCACGGCCTTTGTGGCGTAGCTTTGTGTAACGTTTACTTCGCGAGTTTCGCACCCGGTATGAACCAAAAACGGGAGAGGACATCAGGGAGGACTTGCGTTTCTTTCTAGCTAGAAGTGGCGTCAGTGGTTTTACACGCCCTGACGAGTTTGACTTATGTGGTTGTTGCGGTTGCGAGGCGCCTCGGTTATATCGGTTTCGGCCGAATGCATTCTGGTCGGCTGACGGACCAGACTTACACCCCATAGGGTGGGGAGACGTATTGTTCAGGCATAATAATCCACTCCGTGTGGACCGGCCCTGACGATCCAAGGGGCAGTTGCGGCTGTTCCTGAGACACGGGCTAGAGCGTCTCGAATCGATTGAGGACTATCTTTTGCCTCGGTTCATAGATGGAAATCCAATTTCCAAATACGTGACTTTGCGGTTTTAGTTGTAATCCTATATATGGCGACATAGTGGGATGGGGCGCTTATGCCGCCTATGATTGATACTTATGATTTGAAGTTGTTTTATACACTATGCACTTATTATAGTATCAAATGATTTGTTTTAAACGTATCAAGCATTCTTTGGCTGTTATAAGGGAAAACCCTATCCTCGACTGCGTTGCATTGTGTGATGGGACCTGGGTCTTATAACAGCTTCATCCTTCTTTATTTAGCATTGCGCTGTTGTTTTATGCACTGGTATTCTTGGGAGGAAACCCGTTCCGTGTTATACGGCGTGGTCCCTTGATTTACCTAATGATTTAAAATAAAGATTAATAACTGTTTTTAGTTCTCACACCAGTCACATGACTGACCTGGAGTTTATTGTTTTAACCTAAACTCTGGGTGCCCCTATTTTTGACACGGGCAGCTAGTAGTTTTGGTTTTGCAGATTTATATTCACAGGATCCTGGTTTACAGCTGGAACGATATCCGGAAAGCTTTGTATCCGTATATCTTCTTCTAGTTGTGTATTGTATTATTTTCCGCTGCTATGTATTTAAATGTAATTTAAATCTCTGATATTTCTGTGTAATATTCATTTATACTCTGTATATTCTTGTAATCTGATGCACTGTTGTTATATATAGTGAAATGTTCTTCTGTATGAGTTCTGTTTTGTCCTGTTCTCAAACGATAAGGCGTTTTCGAACGGTCTGGGTCGGTTTAGCGACTGATTCGGATCGAGCGAAATTCCTTGCCGTCACATTGGGATAGCGTCTCGATGGATTTTATTGACGGGTTACCCAGATCGAGAAAGGGTAATACGGGAATTTGGGTGGTGGTGGACAGACTTACTAAGAGCGCCCATTTCATACCTGTGAAGAGCAAGAGGACTGCTCCATGGCTAGCTTCAGTATATCTTCGTGAGATAGTTCGATTGCATGGGGTACCCTCTAGCATAGTGAGTGATCGAGATCCTATCTTCACTAGCGAGTTCTGGAAAAGTTTGCAGGAAGCAGTGGGAACTCAATTGTGTCTGAGCACCGCATATCATCCTCAGACGGACGGCCATACTGAGAGGGTGAATCGTGTTCTAGAAGACCTTTTGAGGCTTTGTATCTTAGATTTTGGAGGTACATGGGAAGAGCATCTTCCATTGGTGGAGTTCGCATATAATAACAGCTTTCAGTCCAGTATTGGTATGGCTCCTTTCGAAGCTCTCTATGGAAGGCCTTGTCGATCACCTACATGTTGGTGGGAATCTACGGATAAGATCTTGCTTGGGCCTGATATGGTTAGGGAGACTTCTGAGAAGATTGGCTTGATTCGAAGAAGGATGAAAGCAGCGCAGGATAGGCAAAAATCTTATGCGGACAAGAGAAGGACGGACCTTGAGTTTGAAGTTGGGGACATGGTCTTTGTTAAGGTGTCTCCGTTACGAAATGTGGTTCGCTTTGGATCTGTTGGGAAGTTAGCACCAAGGTTCGTAGGGCCATTTCCCATTAAGGAAAGGATTGGACGGATGGCATATAGAGTGGAGTTGCCCGACAGACTTAGTGGCGTACATGATGTATTCCATGTGTCCCATTTGAGGAAGTGCTTACATGAGACCGCAGAGGTGGTAGAGCCGAGCTTGCTTAAAGAAGTGGAAGTAGAGCGTGATGCTACTATTCGACGAGCTCCTACCCGCATCCTTGGGTCAGAGACTAGGAAATTGAGGAATCGAGAGGTTCATCTAGTCAAAGTGCAATGGGGAGAAGACGAGGGCAACGCAACTTGGGAAACGGAAGCGAAGATGCGTTCATTGTACCCATTTCTTTTTGAGGGTATGTCTTTTAACTTCTCCTTTATCGTTTGTCTAGTACTTATCTTATCTTTAGTATGTCCTCTCATTTGTACCTTTGACCTTTAGATAGGGTAAACCTATGGTTGAAACATGTGTTTGAGACATGTTATGGTTGATGGATGCAAGTGGATGCAAATGTTTGCTAGTGGTTGCTCGTGGATGCATATACACACACTCTAGGCACTAGATCGGCTCAATCACTTCATATTGCATATTGCATAAAATTGTGTGTAGGAAGCTATATTTATGGATGTATAATGATTGTGTTATCATATGGATGATGCATTTTGGTGAATGATTGTGCACTCATGTAGATATTGTATGTGTCGATAGGGTTCTCTCGCATACATAATGGATGCATGGCACTATCATAGTTTGCATATGTTCATACATTAGATAGGGAACATATACACACACTTTTTGCATATGCTCATACATCATTAGAAATTGTTCTAAGGACAATGGATGCCCGTGTTTGATGGATTGAGTAGATGGTTGTTTGGATGGTAGGATATGCATTCTCCTTAGCTTAGAGATTTCGGGGACGAAATCCTTTAAGGAGGGGAGAATGTAACACCCCGAATTTTAGTTAATACTAAAATTCACTAATTGCAGAATAAATAATCTCAAATGTGAGAATTGGGGGAAACGGGCTGCGTCATTGCGTTCGTCTCGGAAAAATACGTAGAATAGAGTCCGAAATTTTGTAAATCGGAGTCCGTATGGCCCAGTTATGGCCCAATGAAGTTGGCGGAAAAATCAAGTTAAAAACAGATTTAGAAATGCAAAACTAGATTTCGAAATTGGAACCAGCAGGGGGCCAGGCGGGAAATTTCCCGCCCTACCCATGTCGACAGGGCTGTCGACAGGCCTGTCGACTGGGGAGTCGACTTGCCTGTCGACCTGGGCGCGGCGTCCAGAGAACCTGGGTGCACCAGGTTGGGTTTTAGGCTGGCTTGGAGGGCTGGGTTCTAGAGATTTCCTAAATCTAACGGACCTAATCTAACCTAGGGTTAATTTAAGGGCCTAAAACACTCACCTAATCTATAAATACACCCTAAACCTACCCTAATCCATACTAAAAATAGTAATGATGGCCTCATGCCGCCAAAATCAAACTTGAGAGAGCCTCCACTAATTTATGAAGGAAGTTGCAAGCTAATCAACCTCTAATCATCATCTTCTTAATATTTAGCAATTAGTTCTACTTCATAAGTTTGCTAATCTTGGTTTTGGTGAGTTTCTATCACTTTAACATCAATTGCTAAAGTGAGTAGATTAGGTGTAATGAGACTTACGGTCTTGAATGCGGATTAGTGAGTTTGAATCATTTGTAATGATATGCTACTCTATGTTTTCCTACGTTTATGCATATTTAATAAGTGGGTTTATGCATGCTTAATAAGTTGGTTTATGCATGTTTAACAAGTGGGTTTATGCATATTTAATAAGTGAGTTTATGCATGTTTAACAAGTGAGTTATGCAAGTTCATATGCAAGTTATATATATGCTTAAATGCAAGTTTAACATGATATGCAAGTTATGCATGTTTATGCAAGTATGTGAATGCTTATGCAAGTTATGTATATGCTTAAATGCAAGTTTAACATGATATGCAAGTTATGCATGTTTATGCAAGTATGTGAATGCTTATGCAAGTTATGTATATGCTTAAATGCAAGTTTAACATGATATGCAAGTTATGCATGCTTATGCAAGTATGTGAATGCTTATGCAAGTTATGTGTATGCTTAAATGCATGTTTAACATGTTATGCAAGTTATAAGAATGCTTATATGCAAGTTCGACATGTTATGCAAGATATATGTATGATAATATGCAAGTTTGGGTTAAATGTAGTTGGGTTAATATATGCTCATATATGCAATTTGACATCCTCTTAACCCATGACAAAGTTATATGCTAAGATTTGGTTAAACCCATGATATTTGTGATGGATCTTCCCTTTATTATGTCATGAAATGAGAACGATTTACGTGGGGAACGATGGGGTGAATAAAAATGTTAATAAAAGGATGATTGGGTATGACTAAGCATACCATAAAAATAAATTAACATAAGTGGGAGTTTACCTATTGAGTTAGGTCTACCCCATGGGAATTTACCTATTGAGTTAGGTCTACCCATGTTATGAAAAATGTGTAATTAATTAGGGATAATTAATTATGGGGGTGATTAATTAGGTGTAATTAATCGACTAAGACGCGAGGTTGGACCCTTTTGTAGCGTAAGACTGCCCGGAACCGACCGGCAAATCCAGCGGCTACAAATGATTGGCCCAATGTGAGAGGTCTTAGGCATAAATTAAATACGTGACAAGTGTAAAGACATGAGGTTAGACCCTGTTATGGCGTAAGGCTGCCCGGAACCGACCGGCAAATCCAGCTGCCATAAAGGACGGTCTAATGTGAGAGGTCTTTACAAGGGTTACGTTCTTAATTAATTAAGAAACACTTAACCAGATAAGCATGTAGTGGGGCATGAGGGGTTAAGTGGGTGCCTTGGGTGGCATGTGGAAATCTAGTGGGTTGCCTTGGGTGGCAATAGAAAATACGATTAGAATACTTAACCAAGTGGAAACATGTAATTAAACATGATAAAGGGTTAAGTGGGATGCACTAGAAAAGAGACAAGCTTAGGTGGGTAGCTTGTGGGGGCCCATTTCAACCAATATCCCAAACGTATCTTTGTGGGCTCGACTCTAGTCGAGTGACGGGACACGCATATTGGGCTTGACTACAAGAGGCCAAACCGGGTTAGCGGTGGCAACGCAAGTCCAACGGGTTTCATATGCGTGTGTGGACCCGGGCTGGTAGGTAAGACGTTGTTGGATCGTGTAGGTATGACCGTGCACCATTTGTTGTATCGGGTTGCCACTTTGGGGAGTGATACACCCCATTGTGGGGCCAGCACGGATATCTACGGTAGGGAGCCGATCGCTTGGGAGTAGTGGGTACACCTAGTAAAGATAGGGGCAGACGACACCTATGTAGGGGTACACGAAACTACTGGGTAAATTTTCTAAGTCCTTGGAAGGGATCAACCTTTAAGTAGGAATGACTGGTGTGGTGCAGTGTAGTAATTACCCTTGGGTAGGTAGATGCGTCTTTGCGGTTATCTTAGTTTACCCTAGGTCTACCAAACTGCTCGGTATAGCCATTCATCCCCAGACATTACCGTATATCAAACTTATGTCTTCTCTGGTTACTTTAATGATTGTATTGTTAAAGTTATAGGACTCACTCAGACTTATGTCTGACCCCGTTGTTTTTATCTTTTTCCCAACCCTCAGGTTCTCAGAGTGGGCCCAGCACGAGTGGGCTTTGATCGGGCTGCTTTTATTTCTCTCTTGGAGCTTGGACACTGGATGTAGAGCTCAGCTTTCCCTTTTCTTTTATGGCTATCAGTTCATGTATTGGGATTATGTATTTTCGTTTAGCAGGATGGATATTTGTACTTGACTTCTATTATGGTTTTGTGATTTAACCAGACATGTTTTATTTTCCGCTGCAATAGAAATAATGTTTTTAAATTTTCAAGTATTACTTATATCTGTCTTGCTGTAATTTCTCTGTTCTATATTCACTAAAAATACTCCACCGATGTTATGGCATTCCCTTGTGAGTGACCGTAGCGGGTGTGGGGTGTTACACACAACAAAGAAGATTCCCAAACAAAAATCAAAATCAAAGGAAATAAAATCCGATAAATCCAAACTCAAGTATATTTGAATCACTACTGAGCTGCTCTCTGCGTCCATACCAATTTTACAGGCTTCGAGCTTTCGGTTATTCGCTGTATTTTCAACCGTAGTAATTAGGGTTCACAAATCCTTCGAGTGTTTAGTTCGATTCATGAAATGGGTTTCGCATTTCGGTTCGGCGAAGAAAACCATGCTTGCTCTCGAAAATTTGGGGGTATCGGTGTGATTTTGTTTCGGTACTGTCGTGGTGCTTGGGGACGACGGAAGCTGGAACAGTGGTGCGAGTTAGGGGAAAAGCATAGGAGCGGAAAGAGGAAGGAAGGAGATGATTTTTGCCGATTTTTATTTAAATAAAAACGTATCGGTGGAGGAGTAATTGGTGAAGAAAGAAGCGGTCATGGAGATTGAAGAAAACACTGGAGTACGAAGTGGTTTTGTGGAAGAAGGTTAGGGAAGCGGTCGGGTTTGTATGGAGGGTAAATGGGCCGGAGAGGTAATAAAGGGTGAAGGCCCAAATTGAATCTTTATTTAAGTTTTATTTGAAATAAAATAGTATACTAACTTGTAAACCTTATAAATGGATCATACGGTGTCGAAATCGTGAACGGTCAGATGCGTTGAATTCGTATGGACGAGCACTCCACAATGAAACTGACTGGAAGTCCATTGGAGCTTGTTTGAATTTATGGTGAAATAAATTGTTTGATTCAAATCAAACAAACAGTTTATCGTTATTAACGATGAACTGCCAAAGTGAGTAAATCTCACTAACTCTGAACAGTTTATAATTTCATGTTATATTTTTAGAACTGTTAGATATTGTCTGTTTGACTGTGTGTTGACAGTTTGATTGAACTGCTACTCAGTTAGTTGATTTCTATATTTGATTCTGTTTAACAGAACGTATCATATAGAACTGAAAGTGATGTTATCTATATTGTTTAACATCTTTGATGCAGGGAAACAGGTTGGAGGAATACAACTGGATTCCTCAACATTTATTTTACTATTTTCATATATTGTGATATATGATGTGTTATATAATCTGTTATGGATTATGGGTGTTGGAATGATGTTGATCATTTTTATTCGATATTTTAAATATCATAAAAGACCCTGGGATGTAAAAAGGATTTTTCAATGTATATTGAAATAAAGGGAGTTTATAAAATCAACAGATTTTATAAAAGGAAATATTTCGAAAGTAAATAAAAAGGGAAAAATGTTTTAAATGAATAGAGTTGTAAAAAAGGGAAATCATTTGTAAAGTGAAGAACTGTTACTAAAAGTAAATCTTTATAAATGAATAGTTTATTCGAATAGAATAAAGGAGTTAATCGATGTTAGTTTAATCGATTAGAGTAAAGAAAAAGGAGTTAATCGATGTTAGTCAATCGATTAGTAATAAAGTTAAAAGAAGTTAATCGATGTTAGTTTAATCGATTAGAGAATAATGTTAAAAGGAGTTAATCGATGTTAGTTAATCGATTAGTGTTAAAGTAAAAGGAGTAAATCAAATATAGTTTATTCGAATAGAATGAAATGAGTAAATCAAATATATAGTATTCAAATAGAATTAAAAGAGCTATCGAATATAGTTTATTCGATAGGAGTTAAGTGAATAGAGTTAGAGTTAAATTGAATAGAGTTAAGTAAAAGGAGTCAATCGAATATAGCTATTCGAAGGAGGGTTAAGTAAGGAAGTTAGTAAAAGGAGTTATAAAGTGAACTTTGCCTATTTCAAAGTTAGAAATGTTGTTCAGTTAAGGTCTGAGAGGTAGTTCTACCCCAACTTGATTGGCTTCGTTTTAACTAGGGATTAGTTAAGGTTCGGTAGTAAAGGAAATGGTTTGAGTTGGCATCGCGATGGTTTGTTTAAACATCTGTCTAAGTCCAATGAAGAAGCTTTGGAAATGTTTTCCAAAGAAGAAACCAGAAATGTTTTCTAATAAAGAAAACGAGAAATGGAAATGTTTTCCATTATTAATAACGTATATTTTCTAAATTTAGAAAATAAGAAATGTTGAATATAGGGAAACAGGAGATGAAAAATGAACTAAGGAGATGAATGATGTTTGATCGATATAATTTCCATTTGGAAATGATATCGTTGTTTGCACACTTGTTTTTATTCGATAGTTAAAACACAGACTATCGAAGTTTTGACCATTTAAACGTTGTTAATATGGAGAGACCGGTTGGATTATTATCCAAAGAACCACTCTGTATTGGCATAAGCGTTGTGAATCATATATGCCAAAGATAATTGAAGATGGAGTTATGCAAGGGCTATCCTGTTTACATAATAGTGCCTTCGGTTCATCCTATTCCTGGATGACTTGTATGGACGGATGTCTGACAGAGTATTTCCAGATGATCACGTATATTGATTTCTCCAACCGTACCAAGAGTGGA
This sequence comes from Allium sativum, assembly GCA_030737875.1. NCBI lineage: Eukaryota > Viridiplantae > Streptophyta > Magnoliopsida > Asparagales > Amaryllidaceae > Allium > Allium sativum. Next base: position 120,357,945 of record CM060911.1, on the reverse strand, counting down.
AGCGGAGAAGGAAACTTCTTTTAGCTAACACATAATGTATTGTTGTAGACGTCAATCGGTGATTTGATGGATTTGATGATGTGGCATTCAAAGTGAATATGGTGTGATGATAAAGCGTAGCTTCTAGCCTTACATCCGGTAAATGACAGAAATCAGGCAGGCAGCATGGCTAAGTCGGTCGCACCGAAGTAGGGTGTATAATCACCTGATCTAGAGTTTCATTTACTTCTAAAAATCTATTGTTGATGCTGTCCCATTCGGGAAACGGTTGCTGATCCCAACCGTTGGTGATATACATTCGATACGCTCAAGCGAAATGAGTGGTCGGTCATGTGTGGCCGAGTTGCAAGATGTTCTTGTTGAACCCAGTGTATTCCTCTCTAGAGGTACACTAGCGAAAGGTGGTTCCATACCTTGTCATAGTTGGAAATCCATTACCCAATACGTGCTTGCGGTTTTGATTGTATACTATATATGTAGGACGTGAGATGAAAGCGTTTCTACTAGATGATTATTATATTGTGTTGATAGACATTATTATAATATCAAAAGGTTTTTGATATAAAGATAATTTGGATTCTCATAAGGGAAAAACCCGTTCCGTTATGCGGCGTGGTCTTATGAGATATCGTTTACTTGTTCGAACTGTTTTTAAACTGTTTTACTCACACCAGTCACATGACTGACCCGGAGTTTACTTTGTTGTTTTCCCTAAACTCTTGGGTGCCTAAATTTGTATGGGCAGTCAAGTAGTCAGGATTTTTCAGATACACTGGAAGAGCTAGAGCAGAAGGCTTCAGGATCATATAGCTATTATTATTCCGCTGTGTTGTAAGTGCTGTACTTTGATAATGATGTATATTCAAATACAGATGTATATTTCAAAGTTATGTTACATATATTATATGTTATTCGTTCCGCTGTGAGGTTCGTGTCACTCTGATGTTGTGTTCTTCTTCTTCTTCTATTCTAAGTTTCTATCTTATCTTTCCTCACCCTCTAATTTCTTTCACTAATTACCAGAATTTTTCGGTGTTTTGGTTATCGACATCGTGTTTATGTCGATAACCAAAGTCGCCAAAAATCCGGGTCATTACAGTTGGTATCAGAGCAGAAGGTTAATTGATTAACTTGGCTCTGTGGCGTGACTCGGTAGAGATAGGGTTAGCAATACCCTAGATTGAGTTGAGTGTATATATACGAGTGAACGTATTTGTATTTGATATATAAATTTGTTTTATATTGTGGAGATTCATTGGTTGAGTTGTTTATGAGTTCTAGTCGATCAGTTTGATCCACTGTATCGGTAGGAGTTACTAAACACTTGAATATGATTGGTCGGCACGATATGTTTTGAAAATAGGGTAAATAAAAATAGTTTACCCAACGTATATTTTGATATATATATCGGATATAATGGTTGTAATTATAATCAAGTAAGATTATAAATTAAATGGTTATGTAAATAACCAATCAGAATTCATATAAGTGAAATGCGTGAAATCAGATGAGCTAAATCTGAAATTTAAACCAGAAATTGAATTTAAAACTCTGGAGAATCGGATAAGTATTTGTAAATAGATTTGGATTAAAAATAAGGAAAATTTAAGATACTGGGAGATTTTAAATTGTTTTACAAGCAGTGTGAATTTTATTTTGAAATGGATTTCAAAGTGGAAATGTTTAGAAATGGTTTTATAGTATTGAACTCACTTCGATCGCTGGGAAATAGATTCTGATGATGACAGCTGCATGATCAATATTCATTTTCGAGTTGTAAGTGACGAATTACTACCAGAGATTCTGTTTTGAAATTGTTTTGGGAAGACAAGTTGTGTTGAATTTCAAAATGGAATTGAAATGTAATTTGAATATAGAATTCAAATGAAATTCAAATATAGGATTTGAATATAGAAATTCAAAAGGGAGTTTGAATATATGAAATTCAATGGAATTGAAATAGAGTTTGAATATAGAAATTCAAATGGAATTCAAATATAGAATTTGAATATAGAAAATATAAAGGAATTCAAATATAGGATTTGAATATCGAAGGTGAAATGGAATTTGAATATAGAATTCAAACGAAATTCAAAGTATAGAATTTGATATATAGAGTTTGAATAGAATTTGAATGTAGAGGATTCAAATAAAATTGAATTTGAAATTTGAATATAGAAGATTCAAATAGAATTTAAATGGAATTTGAATATAGAAGATTCAAATAGAATTGAAATGGAATTCAATTAGTTGACAAACAAGTTAAACTTATATTTGAATAGGTATATTCAAATAAAAAGGTGAAATAGGTAAACCAGTTAATTAGCCATTAGTAAATGGATCTTGAATTGAAGTTGAACTTTAGATAAGTAAAGGGGACAGGTGAATTTATATTTGAAATCGAATATGAAACCTGAGTTTGAGAAAAATAGAATTTGATTAGTTAATAAGCAAGTTAAAATATATTTGAACATGTCATGTTCAAATATAAAAGTGAAATAGACTAAAGAGTTAATTAACAAATTAATTAACGAATTGAGTTAAAACGATCAGGTATAGTTAAAATAGATTGGGCAGGTATAAATATACATGAGATAGGTATGGATAAGGTATATAAATAGAATGCCCGATGGAAAGGTATGTATTTAATTCATATATATGTGATTTTATGCGCCGTATCGGCTAGTCGCTTGGCTTTTTCTTTTTCTTTTGGATTGGTGAGGGCCTTGGGAGGCTATTTGAAATATCCCGATGCTCCTGGTACAAAGGAGGTTATGGCGAATTTTTCTGGGAATATAAGGAGTTAGAATATTTTTAAGATAATTTGATGATTAGAAATCAACGTATCGATATATATAGAAGTCGATAAGGAAACGAACTTAGAAATAGGATAGTATAATCAAAAAGGAAGTCTAGAATAAAATCTAGTAAGATAGAAAGAGGAAGTGTACGTGGTTAAAAGTGAATAAGTAAGTTGTATTGTATTGATTATTCGAGTAAGTAGTCTTATCTGTTTTGACGTTATAAATGTTATTCAGTCAAGGTCTGAGAGGTATTTATACCCCAACTTGATTGATTTCATTATTAACAAATAAATAGTAAGATTTCAGGCTCTTGAATAAGAGTTAGTTGAATATAGTAATTGGATTGTCGTAACGATATTTTAAACAACATCCGTTTTAACCCAAATAAGTGTAAGCTTGGAAATAAAATAAAGAATATTTCCTAAGTATAGAAAAAACGAGATTGGAAAAGAGATAAGTAATTGGAATATTTTCCAATTATAAATAGCTTATATTTTCTAAAGTTTAGAAAGTAAAGGAAGGCGATATTCGGAAATGTTTTCCAAATAGAAAAAAAGAGAAGAAGACCAATATGGTTATTGGAAATATTTGGTTAACAAATATTGATAAAGAAATAGAGAGGTGATTTAACTAATGGAATATTAATTATGGGCTCAGTGACATGTTCAAAAGGAACTTTTGATTTTTTGAAAAGAGTAAACTGTTTAAAAATTCCCAGGGAAAGATTGATTAAATTAAAAACAAATTTAACAGAAATTTGTGAAATCAAATTTGAATTAAAGTAAAGTCAGTTAAGTGGTAACTGAAGTTGAATTGAAATCGAATAAGATTGGATTTGTGAAATTAGAATCCGAAATGATATTGGATTGAGGAGTTAAGGAATTGAAAATCAAGAATTAAACTCGAGTTGAAATGGAATTTGGCTTGGGTAAGCGAATGGTTGTGTTGAGGATAAAAATTGATTGAGTTTGATTGGAATGACAATGGTATATGCTGAGTTAACAGCAGATGGAAATGATATAATGATATGCCCGACAAAAAGGTACCTGTTTATATTATATATGAGTTTGGTGATTTTGATGAGCCGAATTGGCAAGCCGCTTAGCTGTTTGATTTTCTTTTGGGTTGGAGATGGCCCAGAGAGGCAAGTGGTGGTTTGACGTATTGACCAGTACAAAGGAGGTGCTGGCGAAATTTTTTCGAAGAGTTAAGGCGTTAGAAAATCTTCAGGATTTTTGAAAATTTTCGTTGATAAGAATTAATTAATAATTTAATTGAAATTAAATTGGTTCAGTTGAAACTGAAGTTCAAGAGTGAACAAATATGTTCTAACAAGTCGATAGGGTCGTTCTCTACCTTTTAGCCATTTCGAGGACGAAATTATTTTAAGTGGGGAAGATTGTAATGACTCGCATTGGCAGGGGTATTATGATTTATTTATTTTATTATATAAATGGTGGTTTAGAGAATAAAATGATCGTGGAATTTAATAACGAATATTTAATTAGAATAATAAATTAAATAATATATTTAATTCTGAAATAATCAAATTAGCTGAAATGATGATATGGTGTGAACCAGACCATCTGTGATATATAATTCGGCTTGGAATTGAATTTGAATAACGAATATATTCAATCGACGTCAGTTTGAACGTATAATTATAATATAATTAAAATAGAGTTTGAAATGGCGCTGCAGTTCGTAAATTGGCGATTCGAACTTCAACTGAATGTACAGGATTCGTTTTAAGCCGGAATTCTGTGAAACAAGAAACGTGTGGAGCTGGTGGAGTATATCTTTCTAGTGGAAGAGAAAAATCGGGATTTCATCGTGTAGATTTTGATGTATGTCCAAATAAAATTTTAGAAAAGTCGCTGTGGAATTCCTTTATAATTTATAAGGGAATTATTTGGATTTTTAAAAGGGATTTCAATATAAATCAAATATCGGGTTGACCCAGAAGTGAATATCGAGTTGTAAATACATACAGGAATATTCTAGAGCTGTGTGGTATGCCACTGTGAATATAGACGATAATATTTAATTTTAAATATTTAATTTAATTATATTTAAATATATTTATATATTTAAATTGGCTATTTAGAGCGTTAAAAATAGCCACTTTTGCAAACGAAGTCGGAATTCGACGAAACCAGTTTTGTTGGATCCGCAATATCAAATAGTTGTTAGATTTCCAGTTTCGTGATTTTTAGAGTCGCTGTGTGGCCGTACGGATTTTTAGAGTGAAATACAGTTGATATTTTGACAGTTAAAAATACACTGTGTGAGCATACAGAGTCGGAATTCGACGAAACCAGTTTCATTGGGATCGTAATGTCGAACTGATGGTGCATGTCCAGTTTGGTGATTTTTGGGTATCGTATGTAATCACTGGGATTTTTAGAAGGTAGATACAAGGAGAAAATCAATATAAATAAATATAAAAACTAAATTAAAAATATTCCCCCCATTTTCTTTGGATCCACAGAAGGCCACACAGCTTGTATTCCCAACCACAAGTACCACCAACCACAATCAGCCTATATAAACCCGTCGAACGATACACAGCGAAGAAGATTCCCAAACAAAAATCAAAATCAAAGGAAATAAAATCCGATAAATCCAAACTCAAGTATATTTGAATCACTACTGAGCTGCTCTCTGCGTCCATACCAATTTTACAGGCTTCGAGCTTTCGGTTGTTCACTGTATTTCAACCGTAGTAATTAGGGTTCACAAATCCTTCGAGTGTTTAGTTCGATTCATGAAATGGGTTTCGCATTTGGGTTCGGCGAAGAAAACCATGCTTGCTCTCAAAAATTTGTGGGTATCGGTGTGATTTTGTTTCGGTACTGTCGTGGTGCTTGGGGACGACGGAAGCTGGAACAGTGGAGCGAGTTAGGGGAAAAGCATAGGAGCGGAAAGAGGATGGAAGGAGAAGATTTTTGGCGATTTTTATTTAAATAAAAACGTATCGGTGGAGGAGTAGTTGGTGAAGAAAGAAGCGGTCATGGAGATTGAAGAAAATACTGGAGTACGAAGTGGTTTTGGGGAAGAAGGTTAGGGAAGCGGTCGGGTTTGTATGGAGGGTGAATGGGCCGGAGAGGTAATAAAGGGTGAAGGCCCAAATTGAATCTTTATTTAAGTTTTATTTGAAATAAAATAGTATACTAACTTGTAAACCTTATAAATGAATCATACGGTGTCGAAATCGTGAACGGTCAGATGCGTTGAATTCATATGGACGAGCACTCCACAATGAAACTGACTGGAAGTCCATTGGAGCTCGTTTGAATTTATGGTGAAATAAATTGTTTGATTTAAATCAAACAAACAGTTTATCGTTATTAACGATGAACTGCCAAAGTGAGTAAATCTCACTAACTCTGAACAGTTTATAATTTCATGTTATATTTTTAGAACTGTTAGATATTGGCTGTTTGACTGTGTGTTGACTGTTTGATTGAATTGCTAGTCAGTTAGTTGATTTCTATATTTGATTCTGTTTAACAGAATGTATCATATAGAACTGAAAGTGATGTTATCTATATTTTTTAACATCTGTGATGCAGGGAAACAGGTTGGAGGAATCCAACTGGATTCCTCAACATTTATTTTACTATTTTCATATATTGTGATATATGATGTGTTATATAATCTGTTATGGATTATGGGTGTTGGAATGATGTTGATCATTTTTATTCGATATTTTAAATATCATAAAAGACCCTGGGATGTAAAAAGGATTTTTCAATGTATATTGAAATAAAGGGAGTTTATAAAATCAACAGATTTTATAAAAGGAAATATTTTGAAAGTAAATAAAAAGGGAAAAACGTTTTAAATGAATAGAGTTGTAAAAAAGGGAAATCATTTGTAAAGTGAAGAACTGTTACTAAAAGTAAATCTTTATAAATGAATAGTTTATTCGAATAGAATAAATGAGTTAATCGATGTTAGTTTAATCGATTAGAGTAAAGAAAAAGGAGTTAATCGATGTTAGTCAATCGATTAGTAATAAAGTTAAAAGAAGTTAATCGATGTTAGTTTAATCGATTAGAGAATAATGTTAAAAGGTGTTAATCGATGTTAGTTAATCGATTAGTGTTAAAGTAAAAGGAGTAAATCGAATATAGTTTATTCGAATAGAATGAAATGAGTAAATCAAATATATAGTATTCAAATAGAATTAAAAGAGCTATCGAATATAGTTTATTCGATAGGAGTTAAGTGAATAGAGTTAAATCGAATAGAGTTAAGTAAAAAGAGTCAATCGAATATAGCTTTTCGAAGGAGGGTTAAGTAAGGAAGTTAGTAAAAGGAGTTATAAAGTGAACTTTACCTATTTCAAAGTTAGAAATGTTGTTCAGTTAAGGTCTGAGAGGTAGTTCTAGCCCAACTTGATTGGCTTCGTTTTAACTAGGGAATAGTTAAGGTTCGGCAATAAAGGAAATGGTTTGAGTTGGCATCGCGATGGTTTGTTTAAACATCTGTCTAAGTCCAATGAAGAAGCTTTGGAAATGTTTTCCAAAGAAGAAACCAGAAATGTTTTCTAATAAAGAAAACGAGAAATGGAAATGTTTTCCATTGTTAATAACGTATATTTTCTAAATTTAGAAAATAAGAAATGTTGAATATAGGGAAACAAGAGATGAAAAATGAACTAAGGAGATGAATGTTGAATGATGTTTGATTGATATAATTTCCATTTGGAAATGATATCGTTGTTTGCACACTTGTTTTTATTCGATAGTTAAAACACAGACTATCGAAGTTTTGACCATTTTAACGTTGTTAATATGGAGAAACCGGTTGGATTATTATCCAAAGAACCACTCTGTATTGGCATAAGCATTGCGAATCATATATGCCAAAGATAATTGAAGACGGAGTTATGCAAGAGTTATCCTGTTTACATAATAGTGCATTCGGTTCATCCTGTTCCTGGATGACTTGTATGGACGGATGTCTGACAGAGTATTTCCAGACGATCACGTATATTGATTTCTCCAACCGTACCAAGAGTGGAAGCGGAGAAGGAAACTTCTTTTAGCTAACACATAATGTATTGTTGTAGACGTTAATCGGTGATTTGATGGATTTGATGATGTGGCATTCAAAGTGAATATGGTGTGATGATAAAGCGTAGCTTCTAGCCTCACATCCGGTAAATGACAGAAATCGGGTAGGCAGCATGGCTAAGTCGGTCGCACCGAAATAGGGTGTATAATCACCTGATCTAGAGTTTCATTTACTTCTAAAAATCTATTGTTGATGCTGTCTCATTCGGGAAACGGTTGCTGATCCCAACCGTTGGTGATATACATTCGATACGCTCAAGCGAAATGAGTGGTCGGTCATGTGTGGCCGGGTTGCAAGATGTTCTTGTTGAACCCAGTGTATTCCTCTCTAGAGGTACACTAGCGAAAGGTGGTTCCATACCTTGTCATAGTTGGAAATCCATTACCCAATACGTGCTTGCGGTTTTGATTGTATACTATATATGTAGGATGTGAGATGAAAGCGTTTCTGCTAGATGAATATTATATTGTGTTGATAGACATTATTATAATATCAAAAGGTTTTTGATATAAAGATAATTTGGATTCCTATAAGGGAAAAACCCGTTCTGTTATGCGGCGTGGTCTTATGAGATATCGTTTACTTGTTCGAGCTGTTTTTAAACTGTTTTACTCACACCAGTCCCATGACTGACCCGGAGTTTACTATGTTGTTTTCCCTAAACTCTTGGGTGCCTAAATTTGTATGGGCAGTCAAGTAGTCAGGATTTTTCAGATACACTGGAAGAGCTGGAGCAGGAGGCTTCAGGATCATATAGCTATTATTATTCCGCTGTGTTGTAAGTGCTGTACTTTGATAATGATGTATATTCAAATACAGATGTATATTTCAAAGTTATGTTACATATATTATATGTTATTCGTTCCGCTGTGAGGTTCGTGTCACTCTGATGTTGTGTTCTTCTTCTTCTGTTCTAAGTTTCTATCTTATCTTTCCTCATCCTTTAATTTCTTTCACTAATTACCAGGATTTTTCGGTGTTTTGGTTATCGACATCGTGTTTATGTCGATAACCAAGTTCGCCAAAAATCCGGGTCATTACACACACATACACATACATAAACATATAAATATGTACAAATGTACGTACATATAAATATGTATTTGATCAAATCTAAGTTGTACATGCACCACTAAATTAGTTAATTTTTTGGGCACTGCTTACATGTTTTTAATGCTTTTATGCTTTAGGATGATCGCTTAGTTATTTAAACCGGTATAATGTTGAATGTGAATATGCTCCATGGTTGAGTAACGAACATGCGAAAATTCATATCAATTTTAGTCGGTCCATAGCTATTACATGTTAATGTAAGTTATTTGATACAAGAGGGATTTTATTATATTTGTGGCATAGTTCAAAGGGATTACAAGTAAAATTCATGATATAAGAATAAATATCATTTCCCAAATTTAACTACTTCAGTTTGTTCTTTCTACAACCCAAATTCTATGGGAAAACACCAAAATAAGATAATAATAATAATAATAATAATAATAATAATAATACTTGTTTACAATTTGTACACCATATACATTATCGTCATTGAAAAAGGATAATCGTGCCAATAATATATAGAAAATTATTTCAAGCAATCATTGGATATCCTTCATAGTTTTGTTTAAAGAATTTCATTACAAAAATAACATATAGCACGCCTGGATTGAAGTGCGGAATAATTAGGAAATACAAAATTAATAAGAATACAAAACATTTGCTTAACTATATTTTTAAAATACGATGTGAAATGTCATTTACATAAATTGCAACTGGAAAAAATATCGAGGAAAAAAGGGAATAATCCCAACAACAAAACTTTCTGACCGAGTTTGTAATAAGATGTGAACTATCATTTATATAAATTTTAATTGAACATACTATTATGACAGAATAATTGGTGACTACTTACATATTTCTCTCCCTAATCAGTTTCGACTTCAGTTCTTTCCATGCACACCCCTAATTTTAGAAGTTAGTTATTTTTTTCTTTTTTGATATACTGAGGTAGTCTCCCTAATTTCAAAGTTATATGCACCTGCAGGTGATTTAATAATAAGCTTATTCTCATTTAAGTACTTGCTCATATTTTGTAAGTACCAATCCCTCTTCAAACCCAAGCAATGGATTAGAGATTCCATAATAATTAATAATTAGTAATTGAGCCAAACAGTATATAATCCAACATGTGAAAACCTAAAATGTTGAATCAAAGGATGGTAATGTGAAGGGATGTCATGGTAAGAAAGCACTATATGATCCATCAGTGAATTAGGAAGTCCATGAAGGAACACCGCATATAGGAATGTAAAATAGAAAAAGGTTGTTGCATGAAGTTCTACTTATCTGTAAAATACATACCAAAGGGAAGCAAAGTGGAATCTTATCATGCATATAAAATCGTAATAGACATGCATATAAAGAAAACCTTATCATATTGTTAATTCATGATCCATCTTAAAATAATTTCAGTTCCAGCTATGAATTAACATAAAATTAGTGGGAACTAAGGAACTGTTTTGACTTTTAATGCAATGTTAATTAGAAATTTAGAATTTACAGAATTAATAGGCTTTTTAACTATAATTTGATTTTAATTCAAATAGATTCAAGGAGCATTTACATTCAAATTTTCAGTCTAAACCAAAAATTGGATTTGAATTTGGATTATCGATCAAATTTAGCAATTTACACAGCAAATTAATCCAATCTTGATTAGCAAAGCAAATTCAGTAATTCGATCAAAAACGATGAAAAGTTATTAACTAAGCAAGGAAATTCAATTCCATAGCAAGTAGCAAGCATAACATATTTTATTTTGTTCACTTAAAGAAAGTTGCAGTAAGCAAAGCAAAAAATTTACAAGTTGCAATTTCAGCGTAGATAACTGTTGCAGTAAAGAAACGCAAAACTCTTACCACAATAGTGGTTAGTATAAAAAAAAACAAATGTGAAATGTCATTGTAATCATAGCATAAAATAAACCACGCATTAATCCAAGTTCATGCTCTTAGTATATAAATTTGAATAAAACAGTACAAAATTTGGATGGAACTTCATATCCGAGTATATTAGGCTGAAAAAACATTTGGTTACATTGAACTAAAGCACAGACTTTAACGTATAACTAGCTTGAATGTACACGCTTAAACATCACTATTAATGAAATTAAATGTTGTGCATATACATCACATTATATTATCAAAACTTCTTAGTTATGTCAAGATAATGCCATAATAACATGAAGTTAAATGCATATCATGGAAATTACCGTGGATTATCAGTCACATGTTAGATACATTGACTATGTTAAGACAAACACCTATCAAGCATGGATTACAAATATACCTTAAATTCATCTATTTTGCAAATCTTTTTAAATGTTTCCCACTGATGGAGATTTGTAGTTAGTTGCCTTGTAAACCTTTGAAATCTTTGTCCAACTAACTATAGTCGCAGTTCTTCTTGAATTCATCTATCAAGCATGGATATTTCACTTATAGTTCTTATATTTTTTGCCTGCTTAGAAATTTTTATTTTACAAAACCTTTTTTATCGTGCTTATAACGTTGAGGACAGTTTTGTTCAAATATTGTTTTTTTTCTAATTTAGCAGGGTAAAATGCAAAAACACGGGCCTTAATTAATAGACCCACCATACTGTCATAAAGCCAAAATTGCCTACTTTAGTTATGAATGAAAATAGAAAGAAAGGGAAATCGTCTACCTGACAAAGTTGGTGATAGAATGGACTGTAGTTAAACCAATATCAAACTGTAGCAGCAGGAGCATTGACCATCGAAGCTGACGTGCCTGAACAAGTAAAGTGAATGAGCTTCCATCTGGTTGTAAATGAGGTCCATGTGCATAAATTCTGTGATGTGCAAAGCATATTCATTATGCAATCTGAAACCAGGTAAAGAAGTTTGAAGAGAAAGGACGTTAATAGAGAGAATATATGACTGATATGAGGAAGCTTCTCCACGACAATAAAATCAATTGATAAATGCAGGATGTAAAAGTCAAGGTGGAACATGCATGTTGTCCACCCAACTACCACAGCCCCCATTTTCTGCAACAACAAGGTTTTGAATCCCAAATGCTAAATATCATGCGAACCTAACTTCATTGCAACTCAAAAATATTGAATTTTCTAATAACTAAGAAATGCAACATGTTGTTTTCTGATATAACACAAATATTTTATATGAGTCGGTACATCACAACTCACAACGAATTTCAATTCAGGAAGTATGGTCTATCTTAGAATCGCAAAAGGAAAAACCAATACTTGTGCATGTGTCTTTTCATCAAACTTTATATTTATACCATTGTGTTTCAGAACCTGCCACAACTTATGTATGCACAAAACATATAGAATACACCATCCATGTGATTAAAGCCTGGTAACCAAGTTTTCTATGCAGTCAAATGCCCTGCCACAACTTACTTGAGATACTTTTTTTAAATTCTATATTTTCGACAAGTGAATGAATATATATCTCTTCTTAAATTTACTGTAAGCTTGTCGACCGACAACTGATAGGTACTCCATTTTATGTCAAAAGTTTGAGAGGTGATTCTAATTCATCAAACATTAATAAATAAATGAATAAAATCAGTAATAATTGCTTTTCAGGTTAACTAGAATGTAGCTAAAACATAAAAGAAGCTGAATTTTTTTTAAATCAACATAGCAAATACCTGCTTCATGGAAATCAAAAAAGTAATTTTACCAGAAATTTCAGAAATCTTAACAATCTCCTCCGTAATCTCTTCAACTTCTACAAACCCAGCACAGCGACGGCGCCTTTAGGAGTGGCCACGCAGCTTCGCTCTCCTCTTCATAATTTCCTGCTAACGCATGGAGGATATTTAGTATTTGAGATTCGAATACTTTCTGTTGGGATTGGGATGGTTCAAATCGGAGCCTAGGAAAAACATAGAATAATACCTCTCATGGATGTTCAAATCAGAGAAGACTGTCTAGGTTTGGGATTGGGATCTAGATCGATTTGAGAGATGAGTGAGAAAAAAGATTATGGCATCGATCAACTGGTGATGATGATGATTAGGGTTGATTTCGTGGGAATAATGCTCTCATAGCTGGATGACGGTGATTACTGCGTGCTAGAGGCGATATAGTGAAAGGAAGAAGAGTTATTGGAGGAGAAAGCGATAAAACAAAATGATTCCCGCACAAATTTTGTTTACCGCCTTTTTTATTAAATAACATAGTATAATAATTTGCGGAGCCAAAATAGCGTTGGACAACCTAGCCTGAATAGCGTTCTATAATCAATAAACTGAAACGCTCTACAATAGTGCTATCAGAAGCCCGTATTGTTGTAGTGATACCAAGATGGTTTGAGGCCTCTCCTCTTAGCTTATCCATCACGCCATAACTATGAGGGTCAAAAGGTCACTACGTGCTTTTTTTTAGAGTGCCTACCACAACTATTCATCTCTCACGCAAACCATCCTAGTCGAACTCGACATTCCTCGAGTACAGGCCCCAAAGGCCTAAACCAATATCAGACAAGCACCCAAAGAATATCTCCTCCGAAATTAGACGATCTACGTGAGATGATATAAGCAAACTCAATATCTATTCTCAAATCCCTACTAACCAAAAAAAAACTGGTCGGACCACCAATTGGATTTGAGACTCTAGTGGGATCTTTCTACTATACAAGTACTATGGTGCGGAGACTCAACTATGGAAGTGGATATGAACAAATGTGAAGCGCTAAAATCAAAGGAAAGAGTACAAACAACAAAACTAGACTCTTCCAACAGAACTTTACTACCTTTCTCCTAGGTATGCTTGGTGGCGAAAGTAGGTACTTGCCCTTCTGAAAATCTTGTCCTTTGCCCTTAATTACACCTTAGTAAAGATACCTCCTCTTGTCTTAGGTTTTATAATTCCTTCCTTCTTTGTGAGCTAAATCTACATCCATGAATTCCTCATCCTCTTCCGTGTGTAGTCATGTTGACAAATCTCTCGAAAGCTGCTTCCATCGTACAGAAAACCCTATAAGCTTGAAAGAAAACTGGCCGTAGGTGAAACAACTACGGCTATGGATGGAAGCCAGGCACGTCTTTGCCCATCGATGAGGTTACCTCCCAGAAAGCCAGGAGCCCCAGAGACTCAAGAAAGAAGGAGACAAGAATTCAAATAGAGGAAGAGAAGATAGTGCGTATGGCTTTGGGGAATATGCCTTTAAAACAAATCTCTTTTCTTGAAAATGCTTCTTTTAAAACCGTTTTGAAAAATAATTTTTCAAATCCTTTATCTGATCTGGTAACCTTCAGCTCTGATACCACGTGTTACACCCCACATCCGTTAGTGTCACTCACAAAAGGAATGCACTAAGTTCTGTGGAGCATTTAGGGTAAAAGATGCAAATAAATTACAAGACAGAGAGAAATTAAACAGCGGAAAATAAAATTTTACTTTATTGATAAGATAGTTTGTACAACAATTGTTTTCCAATATCAGAGTATCATCTGTCTTACAAAATAAAGAAGCATAAAACAACATTTATATTCCCCAATGTAGCAAGAGCCAGCCATAGCATCTGAAAAGAGAATCCAAGCAAAACTTCGACAATTCTTCAAGCTGGGAAAGAGTGACAGTCCAACTTAACCTGAGCTATACTATTCCCTCCTTTACTACCTGGGGGGGGGGGGGGGACGGAAGAAAAGAAGACGAAAGAAAAACAGAGTCAGACATAAAGCCTAAGTAAGTTCAGTTACTTCTAGAATGTGAACATGGAAAAACAAAACGACATGAATTAACTGAATACAAGATAACACCATGATGATAGGTTCGGCAAGATTAGGCAAGATTAACACAAGATATGCTAAGATAAGATAAACTGGATATGCTCTAATACTTTCGCCGCTTCGCTATTTCCTTGTTAGACTGGTTTCTATATCTCTGCACCACTTAACTAGTGTCCTAACTAGCAACGATAAAGTGATCCCAATCCCTGTAGTTTCCATTGCCTTCAGGCATACATTTATTATTTATTACCTAGATCTAATCTAGGTTTTTCTATCAAGTGCTTTCTAGATTCAACTAGAGTTTACGCGACTTGTCTAATGCTTTACAGATTCAGGGTTTATGCCACCTAGGTTCACTAGGGATTACGCTACATGTCGAACGATGCCCCTAGTCTAGGACACACTACCTAGAGTGGTATATGTTCCTAGACTTTCCCCACGTATGTGTCGCGAATCGTTTATCACTGTCTAGATGCACATGTCCTGAAATGTGCGACCCGAGTCCCGTAGCAGGGCTGCTCTAGAAACACGGAACTCGGTCGGGAGCTTTCAGATATCTGCCGATGCAGATGCTAAGGTCTGTTTTTCCAGTGGCTACGGTCCCACTCGACCCCGCCCTCAACTAAATAAAGGCACACCTTGAAAAATGAGAGCTATACGCAGGCCCCCTATGCCCCACTAACCTATGGCCATCCGCATCCGCAACCATAACTAGATAGCAAGTATATGGTCCGTAGGAGTTCTCCGCCTTCCCGCTTCACGTATCTTGATTGACTCAAGATGGATGGTAGACGACGAGTTGCTATCACATGACTACTGGTCTCGCCGAATCACGCTGGTGCATCCTAGTCTTTAGGTTGCCTTGTATTGCAACCAAGGCATACCCTTGGTTCTTTACCGCAGACCTTAACCTCTATGAGCCCAGGAGGATCATTTGCCACCTCATAGAGGGATACCAAGAGTACCCTCACGTCCCCTCGAAGCCTCAGGCGTCGTAACCCAATTCGTTGGAGCCTTCGTTTTAATCAGACGGACGTTCGCTCCTTCCCATGTTATACTAAGAATTACTACTTAGTTTTGCTAACTAAGGTTTACCACTTAGTTTCCAGAATCGTTGTTTTCTAAGGTTTACTACTTAGCTCCTTTTAACTAAGGTTTACTACTTAGTTCTCTTTCTCGTCAATTTGGATTGGTTAAGTGTCATTAGTCAATTCAAGCTAACTTAACCCTCTTCATTTATCCTGTTAAACTGGTTAAATGTTATCAGTAATTCATGTTGACTTAACCCTACCACAAACCAAGTTATATTGGTTAAGTATTTCTTATTACTTAACCCTACCCATTCATCCTGTATTGGTTAAATGTTCCTTTTTAACTTAACCTTTCCCATCTGTTTTTAACTAACATTTTATTTATGGTTAAGTATTATCCCTTCATGTTTTAGACTTAACCCTATTCTTTTATCACAATCTGATGGTTAAGTGTTCTAGTTTACTTAACCCTACGGTCTAGTACAGCTAACATATCAAATTGGCTAAGCGTATTAAATTTTACTTAACCCCAACCTCTAGTCTAGTTAACATGTTAATCTGGCTAAGTGTATTAACTTTACTTAACCCCACCTTCTAGTCTAGTTAACATGTTAATTTGGATAAGTGTTTTCTTAGTTACTTAACCCCTACAAATCTTGTCTTGTTACGATGTTAAGTTTGGTTAAGTGTCCCTATGGACTTAACCCTCCCATTCTAGCTTAACTGTGTTAAGTTGGTTAAGTGTCTTAGTTAACTTAACCCTACCATTCTTGTTCTAGCTTTAACTAAATAAATTAAAGCCGTGACCACTCACATTAGACAGATATTGTTGCGATTACTGGATGTGTCGGTTGGTTCCGGGCAGGTTTACATCGCAACTCAGTCTAACCTCGGGTTAGCCACATTCGTATTTTCTAAGTTCAAAGGGTTTTGATTAATTTTCAAATTAGGTTTTGAAAGTAACCATTCCGTCCGTCGGATCATTTGGGGATAGCTAGGGAGAGCAAGAAACTTGTATTTTCCAAACCCAAGCCTAGAACTATCCTCTCTGCCACCCTAGAACTTTCTGGTGTGTTATTAAAAGAGATGTCGTTAATAAACCTTTAATTTGTCTAAATTTACATTTTCTCATTTAGGACAAATTCTATAAGTAAATTATTCCTAATTTACTTATTTCATAATTACTCTTTTAATGCAAATTGTCAACATTTATTATTATGGCCCATTTCCCCCTCTATATCATATTTATGCTTTTTGGTATGTAAACTATACCAAATTAAGTGTCACTAACCATGATTTTGCTAAACATGACAATTACTCACAATTATGGCCAATTTCAAATTTATGCCAATATACTTATTATGCCAAATTAGCTAATCCAATTCTGATTTAACATTCTAATTACAGTTCATGTCAAACTAGACTTATTATTCTAGTTCACAGTTCATGTAAATGCTAGATTTACAAGTCAATACTAGATTCAAATTGCACATCCTATAATTCATGTCAAATTCATCCAATTTGCATTTTTATGAACATGCCATAATACATGTTCCTAATTTATGCCAATTTCCAAATTTATAACTACGTTTTCAGTAAATTTCATATTTTGCCCAAATCGTATTCCCATCGTTCGTATAATCGTGATTCAACCTAGATTATAAATAAATCTAGATTCGTGGATAAAAGGGAATGAACCAAAATGCCATGAAAGAATAGACATAATAACTGGCATAAGATGACAATTCACAGGCATATAGATATGGTAATATTACGACATGAAAAGGGTTGAATAGTATAGGTTCAAGAACATGGGTAGACCTAACTTAATAGGTAAATTCCCAAGATCATTATCCAAGGATAACTAGAAATAGAAAGTCAAGCCTAGATCCAATATAATGCCAGTTTGGGGTACAAAATGGTTTTGTAACTACAGTGTCATAGGCATAAATAATAACCTTATATCCATAGTCATAGGCAATAAATCCTCACAGTTAATGAATCACAGTCATAGGCGATGTTCATGGTCAGAGGAAAATAATTCTCACAGTTATGTGTCACATTCATAGGCAAAGTTCATAGGCAATGTTCACAGCCAAAGAGGCATATGGTTTTAAGGTCCTTAGTTTCATAGTCACAGTCTTATTGGTCCTCAAATCATAACAGTTTCTTAATTAGGTCCAAAGATATAAGCACTGATTCGAATAGAAAGATTTGGCATATTCTTTTATTCCTTTAATTTCATGTCATGAATAGAGAAAACGTTCAAATATAAAAAGTAACCGACTTACAGAGATTAGATTAGATTTGTAGAAAAACAGTCGTTGAAGTCGTTTGAATCTTCACTTGAATCCTAGCTTGTTTTAAATCCCCTCTTGAAAGTCTTGAGCAGCATTTCCTCGTCTTGAATTATTTAATATATTATTTTATTTATTTATACATTTTATCAGAGGCAACATAAGGATAGAATGAAATGGTGTAGAGAGGAGGAGGCTAGGAGGCTGTTTATATAGGATTTGGCGGACGAACCTAGGCAGAAAACGAGACCAGGTACATCAGAATGCACCCAGGCCCAAAAGTGGGTTTTGCACCCAGCTCGACACCCATGTCGACTGGGCAGTCAACCTGGTCAGGGGGGGTCGATTACCCAGTCGACTCCCCAGTCGACCTGGGTCCTGGGCAGGAATTTTCCTGCCCAGCCCGCTTCTGGGTTTGAATTCGAATTTCAAATTCGAATTTCGAGCTGTTTTCTGTTCTGAAAATTCCTGAAACTTCGGAGGGTCATATCTCCCTCATACGGACTCCGATTCTCGCAAACTCGGACTCGTTTCCAAGCATAATTTCGAGACAAACGCAATGGAGCAACCCGTTTCCCTTGATTTTGAATTTAAAATTTTATTCTGCCTTGATTTGTGAATCCTAGTGTTACAGAATTACGGGGTGTTACAGTTAACCCCATCATATATCTACCTGAGTTGTTTGGTCTCGGATTGGACTAGCTTTGAAGAAGAAAATTTATGAGTAAAAGACTCAGACAAAAGTTTTTAGGATCTCGAGCGGATAAGTCAAAAACCTTAAGAGCAGAAGCCTTGTGGGTGATAAAGCGAAAGAGAAAAATGAAACTACATGCTTATGATACTGGGAATGATAGCTTTTCCCCCATAGGACAAGCCTTAGCGCTCCCACCCAGTGGATCTACATTAGTGGATACTAGTTTTTTCTCTCACCTAAAGAATGCTCTCTACATGCAAGTTAAGTGAATGACACTCGAATGAAGATAATGGACGATTTCAACCACTTCGCCAACAAACGGTTTAAGGAGATGCCACCTCAATTTCAGTGTGTTCCGAGAGGAAAGAACGAAAGTATGAGCACGACAACTAAGCTAAGTGATTGCTACTTTTCTCTGAACTAGAAAAGCGCGAATTTTAAAATAAATTCTGCAAGCGCACAGATCGTGTAATATGCAGATCGAATCACAGGGAGGCAAATTAAAAATTATTATTTATAGGATTTCGTGGGCGAGTTAGACGATTTTTGAGATTTGGTTGAAAATAGAACAATTGAAATTGCAACAATTAGGATTATCGTTGAAACTAATCAAACGATTAATCACTAATGAAAGTAAGTTGCAAAATAAAAATAAAAATGCAGAATGGAAATAATAACAGAAATAAAATTAGGATTATCATTGAAACTAATCAAGCGATTAATCACTAACGAAAATAAATGTAAAATACAACTAGTACTCTACCAAATCTAATTGTGTAGATGCCACTAGTTGCTAAGAAATAGAAAAATGCAGAAAATAAAAAGAAGAAGAACTTTGTTAATGGAGAAGAAGATAGAAAATGGGATGGTGGCTGCAATGAGATTACATGGATATTTATAGGAGATAGCCAACCTAAACCCTAATTACAAATGGGCCTTAGTTATTTCAAGTAAGTTCTAGGCCTTTGTTAAATCAAGTTAGTTTTAGGCCTTTCCTCCTTTCCTCTTGCAAGCTTCCTTTGATTTGTAATGTGCATGGCCTTTCTACTAATTATTTTCTTGTCCAACAGCAATTAGATGTGAGATCTTCAGCTGCAAATCTTCAAATGTAAATATACAACAGTTTGATTCAATTTCTCTACTTTTCTGACTGCATGCGGCTTGGTTAGAATATCTATAAAAGTGACATAACAATACCCAAGTAATATTTATTTATATTCAAAAGACAAGATATAAGAGCATAAAATAAACACATTTCTATGTTAATCAAATACCCCCACACTTATCTTTTACTCGTCCTCGAGTAAAACAAAAATTAAAAACTAACTAGATAGGTCACATTTTCATAGAAAATATGATTGCATTGAGCGTATGCAATAAGCCGTTAAACCTCTATTTGTCCCTAGTAGGACGAGTGGTGTCTCGTGAGGGTTTTCAACAGATACTACCCACAAAATCCAAATGCAGTATGCTATGACTCTAATGTAACTAGATGAATGCATAGGACTTATGCAATTGAAAACAAAAATTGTAAACACGACTTGTTTCAGGAAAGTGGTACAACAAATTAAGTTAACAATTTCTAATCAGTTGATTTTATTTTAGATATTTCAACTTGTCACAAATTTTCAATATAAAATAAGTTTTCAAATGTTATGTTCTAGTTTGGCCGGTTAGTTCGGTTGATAACATAGTGCAGCCATGAAATAAATTCTTAGTTTACTTGTCACAATTTGTAAAGTGGTATTCTGATTTCCTTGTGTATGGCTAGTCAAATCAATAAGGTCAAGAAGTGCTTGGGCTTCATCGCTTATTCTCTATCTCTATAAAAATTTAAATTTATGATTAATTACATACACCTAACCTAAAAGACCAAGGTATACTACATATACACTTCCTTGCGGACAGACAGAGAGTTGGGACAAAGCTTGGCAGATTGTGCAAACCGACGCTGACTTTGTCAACAACATGTCGGTGCTCCTTAGGTGTCCAACTCATAAAATGAGATCAAGATATACCAACATTCACTTTGTCAACAACATGTCGGATAGAGCTTGGCGGGTTTGCACACCAACGCTGGATATACAAGCAATGTTGGATACCCTTGGATTGCTATTATTATTAATGAAAATATAAGAAAAGAGAGAGTTACATGATTTCAGCTTAACACAACTTAGTTTTAAAGATTCGAAAAGCCAATATAAGCATTTTAAGTCCTCCACTAATTAAACAAAGACTACAATTTAGAATAAACTTCATGGTCATCACCTAAGAATCTCCCTATGTACCAGTTACACTATTATCCCTCAAAATTCAACTTTTCATCATATTTCTTATTCGATCTTAGTTGAGAGAAAAAATACTATCAACTGATTAACAATTGTTAACTTATTTTGTTGTATCAATCTAAACTGAGTCGTATTTTCAAAAAAAACAAAAAATATTGGTATGTCCTTATGATCTAGAATGCATGATGGTCATATTTAAATGCATGAAAATGAAAAGGAAAAATTAAAGAAGAATAAAAATGAATGCAATGAAGACTCCCCCCATACTAGAACTAAACAGTGTCCACACTGTAAACACATTTTCTAAATTTGAAAGATAATACCTAAAGGTGGATTAAATGGAGAATGATTTGTAAAATGAAATGCAGTTTAGCAACTATATGCAAATGAAAATGGTATGCGGAATGAAATCTACGATGATGATGCGTGTCATGTGAAAAATGAGATTTCTTTTTCCCCCCACACTTGCCTCTATCGAATATGATGTATGACGATTTTGTATCTGAATTTTGAGATACAAGAGGCATGTCAATTTCTCCGGACGAATTGGGCTTAAGATTATCTTTAAGACATTCTATATATTCGTTCTCGTCATTTAAAAGTTTGAGTTCATCTTCGAAAAGCGCTTCAAAAGATATAGTAGATACATCTAGTGAAGTGTGAGAGACTTTATGAATTGGTAAATCTATCGTGTCATCAACAACGTTTTCTATCATGTCGACTTGTCCTGTTTGGGAATTTTGGTCATTCGAAGAAGATGTCGAAAAGGGAAGTGAAGGAGGTAAAGGTATAGAAGATGAGGTGTTGGGGTTGCCAACATTAGAGGAAGATATATTGTTGGGGCTGTCGGCATTAAAAGAAGAGATGTTGGGATTGCCAACATAAGAAGATGGAGATATGAAAGATTCAGAATAATTGGCCTTGCATGCCAACGAAAGAGTGTCAAGCTTTTCGATTGGGGTAGAAATCGTAGGATTGTCGGGATTTCCAACATTGTTGTAAATCGATTGTCCGGACCTAAGATTGGTGACATGGTTAACTAAATTATAGCTTTCATCCTCATTTGGCAACTCATCCTCGTACAACCCAAAAAATTCATGTTCGTTAAAGTCTTTCTCAAATTTTGAGTTTTTGAAAATTTCAACATCTTTATTTTATTCAATTTCTAAAATTTCAAATTTCTCGCAGCCTGAAAGAGAAAGATCAAAATCTGAGCTTAAATCTTTTTTCTGAAAAGAGTTGAACTCCAAATCATTTACTGAATTGTGAACAACTTCATTTAGATGGTTATTCTCAATTTCCAAAGTTGTTATTTGAAAATTTTCACTATCATTAAAGAATGGATTATTTCCTGATTCATTGCATGTTTGAATTTGATTTTGTTGCTCGAGTTGTTCTTTAAAAGATGTCATTAAACAAAGAAGTTCATCAAGCTGTCTATCTTTTTCATTAAGTTGTCTAACTTGCTTTTCTACTCTCTCTCTCTCTCTAAGAATGTTAAGATGATATTCTTCAGAATCGTTGATTTGAGAGCTCTCGTTTTGGATTTCTTGATTCTCAAAACTATAGTCCACATCACTTTCACGATCAATATTATTTCCAATGTGGTGGTTGTTTGAATTTCCAGAAAAATTACAATGATATTGGAAATCATTTTGATTATAAAAATTATGTTCATAACCAAAACTGTTAAAATTTGAGGAAAATTTGCAATTTTGGTTATTTTGATATGGGCTATAATTTTGAAAATTTTGGTTTACAACCCCATATTGATGTTGATCAAAGCTATATTGGGATTTAAAGCTATTTCGATGTGGACGTGGCCCATAATAGAAATTATTGAAATTTGAATTGAAGTCGCCATTTCGATTATATCTATGATTTTGAAAATATTGGTCGTTTGGAAAAATTTGGAAATTGTTGATATTGGGCCCATGAAATTTTGGAAAGTCTTGCATTATGAGTTGTAATTCATACTCATACTCTTCAAGAGGATGTCTACTCCGATTATTAACCCACAATTCTCTCAAGGATTTTTTTGAATCAGACATTTGAATGAAGTCAAGGCAAAAATAATATAAAATACTAAGTTGTACTCTATTAATTAACTGACTCAATTGGATGGGGGAAGAGGGTCTTATGGTCGTTCACGTATAATGTAAATACTAAGGGATACGACCAATGTTTTACGGGTAGTATGCAACCTCTTTTGCTAATAATTCAATAAATTGAACTACTATATATCCGCGATCCAATTATACGAGTCAAACAATTTCATAAAACACCACTTTTCAATTATATTATTTTATATGAGCTCATATTTTGCTAGAATCAACATTTAATGAATTTTAAAGTTGAAAACATTGGGAGTGACGATTTTAGTTATGGAAATTAATTCCTAACTAAACATATTCAAAAAATTCAGTCATAGAACAATCACAGAAGAATTACAGAAAAATTAATTATTGGACAAGCAAGCCGTTGCCCCTGTAAAAGATTTTTACAAGAAATTTCCATATTATTTTTTTGCAACTGTAGCACCTGTAGAGTTCAGAAAATTTTACCGTGGTTATAACAGTCCGTCCAGAGTAAATGAGTAGTGCTAGCAATTCAAATTACGCTATATGCAAACTGGTTGACCTCTGAACTTCTTGTCTGTTTGCTTGACTGTGTTCCTTCACCCTTTGTTCTTTGTTTTTTAAGTAGAAAAGAAATTGAAACAATAAGTGAAGACAAATACACAAAAAAACTAATAGAAAAGATAATTATGCTATTTCAACAGAAATCAATAGGTACCTAATAAAAGCAATTATATACACACACCCATGTGCACCACTATTAAACAAAGAAATCCCCCTTTTTTGGAACTCACCACGCTAGGCATTGACCAAAACAAACATGTACATATCCTACCAAAAATGACAAGACTCAAATAATCTTTGATCTCCTTTCTAGAATAAAAAATCGACATCCCCCAAACGTTAAATAATAAAATCCGCAGCCTTCCCTTTTTATTCTTTCCTGAAATCGAATTGGTCTCGTTTGTTTCAGGAAATTAATCACGCACCTTAAAGAAAAAAAATCAAAACAAAAACAACTCGTCCCAGTCCTTGCGATTTCGAATTGGGATTAGGGCTTCAATTTCCGATCAAGGATCCGGAGTTGCGATTAGGAGGAGGCTTTGCTTGCGCGATTTTGTGAATTGGTAGGTGGGTTTTAGTACAGACTTTCGAATTGGGTGACCTTGGGTTTTCTAGTTGGTTGCTGATGTTAAGTGAACTGTTCGAAGGGGGAGTCTAGTGTGTTGCGAATAGGAGTGGTTTTGGTGTATTCGACTTCACGAGATTGACCGTGAAGATGGATTTTGGGTGATAGATTCAGTGCAAGGCTGGATTTGCACGTTGAGTTTTGCTGGTGGGCGGTGTTGATGTGGATATGTGGTGACTTGCGATTGGGTTCTATGTTAGGAACGTGGTTTGGTATTATAGTCTGATGGTGTTTGGTTTGAGGAAGGTGGAATGTTGATGGTTAGAGTTTGTTGACGCTGTGAGGGTTTCGATTTTGTAGCGTTTTTTATAGGAGATAAAGCAGTGGCATTTGGCTTGTGATTTGGGGGATCAAATTTGGCAAAGGGGGATTTGGAAGAGGTTGCGATTAAGGCAAGGGGTAGTTATTGAAGAACAGTGGATGATGCTCACGCTAGTTTTAGGTGAACGGTCTAAAGGTGTTGAATTTGTGACAGTGTGAATTGAATATATGGTGTTTGTGGGTGGCCGGGTGTATGTGGAAGTGCAAATTGATGATGAGGGATAGTTAGAAATTGGTCTGACTTGGGGATGGATTAACTGGTGTTTGGTGAAAAGGGTTGGATAGGAGGTCTGATAAGGATGGACGTTTGGGTTTGGCAAGGAGATGGTATGTGGAATTGTTGTGGAGGTATGAACGAGGTATATAATGGTGGTAGAGGAAGATTGTTGTGGGGTTTGTTTGTAGCAAAAGGGAAAATAAGATATTGGCTGATGGGAGGAGGTTTGTAAACGTTTGGTTTCAGACAAAGAAGGAAAGAAATCAAAAGAAGGAAAAAAAATTGCAAAGATTTTTTTTATTGTTTTTGGGAAAGAAATTGTAAACAAGAGAAAAGTTATGTACTAAAATCAGGGAAGAAGATTAAAAGGGAAGAAATAATAAGAAACTTGGAAAGTTTTTTGTTTTCTTGTATTTGGGGATTACAATATCAATAAATAATATCCAATCTACCAATCAAGAGTTCTTTTTTTTACTAAACAAAATCAAAAACAAGAAGAAACTAAAATAAAATAAAAATAAAAACCAACACGAATCGAAAATTAAATAAATAATAAAATTTAATCGTTACCTCCCCGGCAACGGCGCCAAAAACTTGATCGATACTTTACTATAAACTAGAAAAGCGCGAATTTTAAAATAAATTCTGCAAGCGCACAGATCGTGTAATATGCAGGTCGAATCACGGGGAGGCAAATTAAAAATTATTATTTATAGGATTTCGCGGGCAAGTTAGATGACTTTTGAGATTCAGTTGAAAATAGAACAATTGAAATTGCAACAATTAGGATTATCGTTGAAACTAATCAAACGATTAATCACTAATGAAAGTAAATTGCAAAACAAGAATTAAAATGCAGAATAGAAATAACAACAGAAATAAAATTAGGATTATCGTTGAAACTAATCAAACGATTAATCACTAATGAAAATAAATGTAAAAAACAACTAGTTCTCTACCAAATCTAATTGTGTAGATGGCACTAGTTGCTAAGAAATAGAAAAATGCAGAAAATAAAAAGAAGAAGAAGAAGAACTTTGTTAATGGAGAAGAAGATAGAAAATGGGATGGTGGATACAATGAGATTACATGGGTACTTATAGGAGATAGCCAACCTAAACCCTAATTACAAATGGGCCTTAGTTATTTCAAGTACGTTCTAGGCCTTTGTTAAATCAAGTGAGTTTTAGGCCTTTCCTCCTTTCCTCTTGCAAGCCTCCTTTGATTTGTAAAGTGCATGGCCTTTCTACTAATTATTTTCTTATCCAATAGCAACTAGATGTGAGATCTTCATCTGCAAATCTTCAAATGTAAATATACAACAGTTTGATCTCAATTTCTCTACTTTTCTGACTGCATCCGGCCTGGTTGGAATATCTGTAAAAGTGACATAACAATACCCAAGTAATATTTATTTATATTCAGAAGATAGGATATAAGAGCATAAAATAAACACATTTCTGGGTTAATTACTAAGCCACAGGAGGATTAGACCCCAGCAGCAAAGAGAAGAACGTACGCCGGGGGTACCCAAAGAATACTACCTCACTACTTCGATGGAGAACGTTTACTACCTAATCAAACATGAACTCAACTATTGGACATTCATGAAGAAGAAGCCTAAAAACGAAAGGAAAACGGGAGGGCCTTACTGCCATTACCACCTGATGCATGGGCATGAGACTAATCGTTGCAGAACCCTCGGGGAAACCATCGTTAGATTTGTTAGTCAAGGCCAGTTACAAGAATTTATTAAAAGATCGAGGTGAATTCGGTAAGAATCCATAGGAAAAAAGATTACCAAACATGATTCAAGGGTACAAAAAGCCCTCTTCCCAGAAGTCACAAGGAAACCCGAAAGGGGTCAGACTATAAACGGATTAAATCCCTCGTAATCTCCAAATCGGTCAGGATGAGGCATCCCCTTGGGGGGGGGGGGAGGGGGTGACATGTTAATCTTTATCCATGCCAAATCAGAGGGGGCAAGGTTAAAGAATCAAAAGCATAAGCTGCCGTTTCACGCTGGAGATGGTCGTGGCAGTGCATCTAAAATTAGCACGCCCTGCCTCTGCTCATAGAAGAGTACGCCTACCTCTGCTAGAACTAAGCACGTCATACCTCTGCTCGCAAAAGAGCACATCCTACCTCAGCTTATGTTCTGCGTTACTCGCAGAAGGGAACACAAACCCCTATCATTGTCTACGATGGTCAGGTTAGGGCACCCCTCGGAGGGGTGTGGCGTGTAAGCCTCTATCAGTACCTACGATGGCATGTATAAAGCATCAAAAGAGTAAACCTTAGTTCTATGCCAACGATGGCCCCGTCTAAGTTTCCAAGACCTTATCATCGCCTATGATGGTCAGGATAAAGTGCCTCCTAGAGTGAGGTAGGGTAAGTCTTTGGGCCCTGCTTGTGGATAAGCTAGCCAAGCGCACCGGACGCACAGGCCCAAAGAGTGGCCAACAAAGCATATATATTCTTTTTGACACCTAAAGCCCAAGGAGTGGCTCAGGAACTACGTACAACCTCTTCTTCACAAATCAAATCCAAAGGGGATACCGAAATAATAAATACCGGAGGGGTTCCAGTCTTCTATTATTAATACCCGAATGTGGGTCGATTCGGCGCTTCACAAATACTGGAGGGGGTTCCGGTCTTCTATTGTTAATACACGAATCTGGATCGATCCGATGCTTCACAAATACCGGAGGGGGTTCCGGTCTTCTATTATTAATACCCGAATCTAGATCGATTCGGGGCTTCACAAATACTGGAGGGGTTCCGATCTTTTATTATTAATACCCGAATCAGAGACGATTCGGTGCTCCGTAAAAATTGGATAGGGTTTCAGTCCTCTATGTATCGATACCTGAATCTGGGTCGATTTGGCTTTGTACAAATGCCGGAGGGGGTACCAGATTTATGCATATTGGCTCCTGAATCTGGGTTGAGAAGACCATTCACAAGCATTGGAAGAAGGCTCCGACCATCAGTATACGATTGTCTGAATGGGTGTCAGGCCAGGATGTTTATTCGAAAGAGGATTGCCAGCATTACACCAATACTTAAATATGAATAATCATGAATTGAAATGGAGCCGAAAGATGAGAATTTACCAACAGAGGATCTTCGAAGTAATTATCTCAAATTGAAGCAACCATATGTGTACCCACGGGAAAGGGGCCACAAAACAAAATTTGGGAAGTTGACGGAAAGCTCATAGTCCAAAACAAGTCCAAATAAAAAAAGGTTGTATCTTCTCTTACTCAAGGAAACCTCTTAGATCGTTCATTATGCAAACAATTCTTACTCATGTTTCATTCCAACAGTTATTTACATACTAGACATTGTCAATACACAAGTTTATTTACCAAAAAGTTACATTCTCAGTACCCTGATTATGGGTATAATTATATGTCACCACTACAAAATGTTACTGAATATCTATGTCCTCTCCATCCTTAGGCAAAGGAGGGTCGATGGCATGACGAAGTGCAACACCTAGTAGCTTGTTAAATCTTCGTACATTCCCGCTTGTTTCGTCTAAATGATTGGAAGGTTTGATCTGAAGTTTCAAGGCTCTATTGTAAGCCCTACACATTGCCCTGAGAGACTTATTTTCCTTTTCCAATTCAAAAACGTTTACATGCAAAACATGATTTTCTTCTTGCAAATGTCTAATTTGGTCGACATACCTAACGACATGGTCGTGAGAATCCTTAATTAACATAGTATCATAGATTCCTTTCATATCAGCTACCAATCTTTTACACCACTCAGAATAATTGATTCCTTTAACCTCGAAGGAGGGTTATTCAAGTAATAGCACTTCTGAGGAACAAGAGCCTTACGAGCTGTCACAACGCTAGGAGGCGAAGATTCCCTAGTTATAGGGATATTCTCGAAACAATGTTCCACGTCTCGCACTTTGTAGTAACATTGTTTAAATCGATTTCCAAATCGACGATACGTTGACGTAGGCTCCTTAGCTCATCCTCGAATTCGATAGAAGGTTTAGTCATTTTGTATGTCTTCATCCCAAGAATAGTCCTATCATTTTCCCCTAGTAAATCCTTCAAAGCACTAATTCTTTTGTTCAAATACTTGATGGTTAAACTCTGATGGAAAACCTGCTTTCCTTGAGACATAGAAGTTTGTTCTATTGACAAGGTTGCTTCACCCTGAGGTGGTGAATCTCCGTAACGATCTACCTACCTGCAAAAAAAAAAAGAAACCACTTCTTCATGCATTTACTGTTTACATAGCACTCCAGCAAGTTTAAATTTAAGACTCTTTAGCATAGCTTCACGATTCCCTCTCAGAAATATAAAGGGGATCTGAGGAAATGCGGTATAAATGTTCTTAAAACCCTTAAGGAAACATTTCTCTTTGAAAGCATAAGTAGGTGTCGTTCGAAACTCCTTTTCAGTCTACAAATCATGCGTAATGCATCCTCGTAGTAAACTAAATTATGTCATGATGCTGACAATCATATTAGCCTTTACGAATAATGAAGTGCAACGCCATATAAGTGTTGCATAGGTTGCAGAACTAAGTTTACAAGTATGCCACCTGCCCTACATAAAAACGGTTTGAACTTTTTGTTGCCTAAAATTTGCTTAAAGCAGGAAAACAAGTTTTCTCTTGTCTATTATAACGATAGGAGACTATTCGAAGTCAGATATCTAGGGAAAAAGAAAAACATGTCCAAAGTAAGAATTATACCCGAGGGGAGGAAACTTCATGGCCAACAGCTTTCTTTCCTCCCGGAAGACCGAACGGGCCACCATCTCTAGGCAACGACGATTTAGAATTGTGGACAAAATGCTCGCCTGGGCAGCCGCCATCTGTGGGAATGTTACTCCCATTCTCCTTATTGTTATCAATAGAAGCGAGAGTCTCCCTTCCTCGCCTAAATCATCCGCAAGATGATCAATATATAAAAGGTCCTCAATTATGGGTTCACTCCTCCACGGTATCTCGATTCCTTCTTTACCCAACTTAATTTTTTCCATAACCCAATCCCGGATGAAATAAGGAATTTGGGCGGTTCGGAGTTCAGGAAGACTCTGAAGGTTGTCGAAAAGAAGGTGAAATAGGGCATCTTCATTGTAGTTGGATTTAATATGTGGAAGATGGACTTGCAAGAAATTGGAAATCCTGTCCTCGGCTGCATAGATTATCTGGGCGGCGTGAGAAAGCTTTTCATCCTTCTTCTGAAGCTCATCAGCATGGGTAACCACGTCCTCCGCTATATGGTGCTCTAAGGCTAACACCTTGTCAGGTGTTACATCCCTAGGTTGTCTCCCTTTCTTCAAAGCTAACTCAGCATGTTCCAAGGAAGCCTTCAACCTCTCACACTCATCGCTCAGGACTGCGTTTGCCTCTCCAAGCCTAGTAATTTCAGTAAAAGAGGAAGCAAGGGCCTAAACAAGTGTCATTCCTTAATAGTTTGGAAAATTAGAACCATTCAGCATATAGTTGTGGAAAATGAAAAGCCCATAGTAAAAAGAAGATGTTGTACCTTAAGCTGCCGAATTATCAAATGCTGATAAAAATCCATTGTGTCAGAAGAAGTGGAAGGCAACGAGATATCAGAATATTTAGGTCCCGAAAGAATAAGTTTCATATGATCAGTGAAATCTGTCGTAAAATCAAGGAGCCTCGAAGGTTCAGCGGTCTAGGAAGCAGGAGTACACGACATGGCACCTACACAAGCTCCGGATATGCTTGGAAGGGATGATGGGAAAACACCACTTCCAGTCTCTCTACCAAAGGCACTCCTGGAAATCGCGGAGGTAGAAATATTGAGCTTCAATCTCTTAGTTGGCGGTGGACAGGAAGTTCGACTAACCTCTTAATAGCAATCGCGGTAGATAGATTCAAGGCATCAGTAAGAACAGAGGCTTCCAAAACCAAAACTACTAGTCTAATGAAAGGTTGGGGAAAGAGTCGAGGACATGGAGCGTTAGTGTCAAAAAGATCTCAATAAAGAAATAATCGAATCAACAAAACGTATCTGGAAATAAAGGAGCCAAGGGAGCGAACACTTTTGAACATACCAATTAACGTTTAGAGCCCGGAAGACGGACAGGTGGGCACCCCAAGACCTTCTGTCCATTAGGAAGAAGGTTATAAAGATACATCTTTTCCATGGTTAGTAAAGTGGACCGACTTGGCGGCTTTTCGATTAGCTTCAAAATACGCTCAGATACGCTAGGGTCAATCCGACAAAGTCCTTCCGACAACACCAGTTCGATAGAAAGATTATATGGAATAGAGTTATCCTAATCTGAAACCAAGAAAGTCAAAACAATAAACCCATCGGGTGAAGCTCAAATGGATCTTATGTAATGACCTGCCTAAGAACCGATACACCTGAAGGCGAGAACATCGAAGGTACTTAATCAAGAGAATGCAAGGATCACCCAGAACCAGCTTCTTGGGCATCTACCGAAAGAATACCGAAAGGCCAAATCCACAAATAAAACAGAAATGACACCAGAAGCCCCCTTCCGAGAATCCAAGATACTTTAGAAAACTCTGTCAAAGAACTTACCGGGACCCAAGAAGAGATACGGGCTACCCGTACCGATCTACCAAGTACCGAAACCCGCAGCAGCTTCAAACCGATAGTTATCAACATACATCATGAGCGCAAGTCCCTCTAAGTATTCACGATAAAGCTGGAGGCCTTCATCCTAAAGCTTACGTCCGAGAGCTTATATTCAGGAGCTGTTATCAAGGATTCAAATACCATCCAAAGACCATAACTGATATTCTAAAGACGACCTGAAGGCAAGCACCCAAAACCAAGGAAAAAGTGACTGACAAGACCCCCACAGACCCAATAGCCAATCAGCGGAAGGAGCCCTGAACCACTATAAATAAGACCCGAGGGGTCACATTTAGGGGATCGATTTTTTTTTATACTTGTACTCTTAGAAAAAGAAGCTTAGCGCTGAGATTAATCCGGGGATTTCCCCTATTATGTAACGACCCGGAATTTTGGGGCCAATTTAAAATTATTATTTTAGAAATTTCAAGGGAATTTTAATATTTAAAATAATTTACTTTAAATAAGAACGACTAAAAATTTATTTTAAAACGAATAAATTCAATTTATTTATAAAAGGAGTTTAAAATTGCGCTGCAGTTTGAAAATTTGAATTTGAACTTTGACTGAATGTACAGGTTTCAAAATAAATCAGAATTGAACGAAACCAGAAATATTTAAATCTGTTTAATCATATCTTTCCAACGAATCTGAAAAGCTGAAATTTCGTTTTAAAAATCAAAAGTTATGGCCAATTCAATTTTTAGGAAGGTCGTTGTAGAATTTATATATATATTATATAGGGCCCGAAAGGCTACTTTTCACATATGAAGGAATTTCGACTCGAAACCACTTCCGTTTAGTTCAGAATGACGTTTCTGCATTGAAAAACAGTAAACACTTATATATTTTGAGTTTCGGAATTTATTTGTTTAAAAATGTATTTTTAATATTAAATATATTAGCCTTAAAAATAGTCATTTTGCAAATGACCTCGGTTTTCGATGAAACCACTTTTGTTGGAACCGGAATGTCAAATTATTGCTAAATTTCAATTTTCATAATTTTTCGAATTTATATGTGAGCGTGGTAAAAGAAAATGTGTTTTGTCAGTTTTAGTCAAATTTAATCGACTAGAAAAAGGCCATTTTTCAAACGGTCTCAGAATTCGACGTAATTAGTCTTGTTAGAACCGTATCGTCCAAACAAACCTAAATATAATTTTTCTGTAATTTTTATAGTTCGTATGTAGCCCCGGTAATTTAAAATGTACGTTTGAATTTAATAATTAAATGATTTATAATTAAATATTAAGAAAAACATATCGTAACAGCCGAATTGAGTTACGAAAAATATTCCATTGTGTCCGGAACGGGGGTATTTAGCTTAGGGTGTCACTCGTTGGGTTTGATTTCGGTTTGAGAGCGATATAGAAATTAAATTGAAATTAAATAAAATTAAAACAAGGAAAAATACGGTATAAATACCGTATACTATACCAAACCCTAATACCCTTATTACACCAGCCGCCTCCAACCTAAATCAATGGCCGAACTTTTGCCAAATGAATCTCTTAATTTCTTCTTGTATACTACGAATTAGCTGATGAACTCTACACCAAATTAAAGAGATTTTCAAGATCTTTAATTCTATACGGTTACGATCATATATAAGTACGTGGTTCGCTCAAATTCTGGATGGGAAGTCATCGCGTTAGGTGCGGATTTCTGGGCCGTTGGTGGGCTCGAGTTCGTCGCGCCTCCAGGCGCTGGGAGGTGGTTCGAAGACGGCGGACGTGGAGCTGTTTGATCATTGTCCAGCGAGGTCGGGCTGGAGCAAGAGGGAGCCCTAGTCCTGAAGGTTTGGTTGATAGTTGGTTTCCTCATTACAGGAAACAGAACGAAAGAGAAACAGAGGGGCGCGACCCTGATTGGACAAGAAAATAATTAAGGTAGATAATTATTAAACTAATTACCTATTAAAAAAAAATCAAATCTTTAAACAACATAACTTGTTCAGATTTTAACGAAATTCAGCGAAACGAAAAACGCTGGAATCGTGAAGCGGAGATCTACGTGATGGAACTGACTAGATTCAAAATGAAGCACTTTGGAATTTCAGCCAAATTTGAACGTGAACAAAAATTCAGACAAAAGCAAAGTGAGAAATCCTATTTTGTTCCTTCTTCTTAAATAATTAAAATTATTTATGATTGTGTTATCACCTGTTCACTGTAAAATTCTGTTTGTTATGAGATGTGATTTGATTCTATGATTGATGTGTTGTATAGATCTGTTAATTTGGTGATTTGGTGTTATAATAAAATTGTAAAAACATACAGATCATTTTTGTCTGTATGTTTTTATACCCGGTCGCTGAATAAAATTGTTGAGATAAAAGAATTTTCATTTTGTCAAAATAACAAATTTGTTATTTTTGTCAAAATAAATTAGTTGAAAACAAATTTGTTGTTGTTGTCAAAATAAATTGGTTAAAAGAAAAATTCAAATTTTTGTTAATCATAATTGTCAAAATAAAAGCCCATTTTTTTATTTGTTATGTTAAACATGGACATTTGTACGCGAATACAGATACTTCTTTTTATTTGTCATATTGAAGTTTGGGATTGTATACAAATAAGAATAAACATTTTTATGTCATGTTTATATATTAGAATTCGTACACAAATCAAAATAGACATTTTTATATTACATTATACATTGAAATGGTATATGAATCAAAATTATCTTTCTATTTACCATTTGCGACATAGTAAAATGATGTAGACAAAATTTTCTTTTATTTTGCCATTAGAATTACATAACATGTAATGTAGATATTTTACTTAAAAATGTTAATACATGCTTGTTATTAAAAAGGTGTCATTTTCTTAGGTTACTTAAGAATTTTAATACATGCTTATTATTGAAAATGGGTCATTTTCTTATGTTAGCCAACAATGTTAATACATTATGAAAAATACCATTTTTATGTATAAAATGTTAGTATAATAGAAATATCATTTTGTTTGTAACATGTTATATGAGGTTAAAAATGTCGCTTATGTTAGAAGTGTTAAACTAGATTAAAAATGTTTATTTTGATAAAATATGTCATTTTCAATAAGAACGTTTATTTATATTAAATATGCCATTTTCATAAGAAATGTATATTTAGATCAAACTTGTTATTTTGATTAGAAAAGAGTTACCAGTAAAAAAAAACTAAATTTTGATTGAAATATGAACCACTAGAATAAGGATTTCATTTTTATTGCAATGAGAATCATTTTTGTTGAAATAAAATAGAATTACCACTTTTGCTGAGTTAGAATCAACAAAATAAGATTTTCATTTTATTGTATTAGAATTGGCGATATAAAAATGTCATTTTGTTCGTATTAGAATTGATAAAACAAAGATGTCATATTTGTCTGTATTAGAATGAACAAAGTAAAATTGGCACTTTTGTTTGTATTAGAATTGACAAACAAATGTATCATGTTTGTTGAAATTAGAATTGACGATATAAAATTGTTTATTTTTGTTGAAATTAGAAATAACAAAAATGTCATTCTTATTAAAATAGAAATTGTACATTTTTATTGTAATGTGTAACATTAGAAAAGAGTAAACATAAAAATTTACATTTTTATCGTAACATGAATCATTAAAAGAATGGGACAAAATATACATTTTTGGCAGTTAAAAAGGGATTAAACCAAAATAAACATTTTTGTTCATTAAAAAGGATTAAACAAAAATAGGCATTTTTGTTCATCAAAAAGGTTTAAGCAAAAATATTCATTTTTGTCAAGCGTAAAAGAATTAAACAAAAATAATCGTTTTTGTCAAGCGTAAAAGAGTGAAACAAAAATATTCGTTTTTGTCAAGCGTAAAAGAATGAAACAAAAATATTCATTTTCGTCAAATATAATAGAATGAGAATAGAAACATTCATTTCATCATTTAAAGGAATGAGATTAAAATATACTCATTTTGTTATTAAAAAGGAAAAAGACAAAGATATTTATATTTGTCATTTAAAAATGATTGTAACCAAAATATACCTTTTTGGTCATTGAAAAGAGTTACACCAAAATATAAATTTTTGGTCATTGAAAGGATAACCCAAAGGATTTAAAAGTTAATCTTTTTATTGTCGGTTAGTTACAATAAAAAGATTAGAAATAGAAGTTAATATTTTTTTATGGTCGATTAGTTACAATAATTAGAAGAATATAAATATATGTCTAATTGTTGAAGTGTGTGATGTGTTAAATATATTGTTTATTAAATTCAAGTTTGAATATTACACTCCCATTTACAAGTTACCCGACTTGTTTATGTGATTGGGTCGATAATTTTTACACATCGTCCAAGTGCACAAATAATTTATTATTTGTTTGTTGGATGAAACCCCACTCGGGTGTTGGGATGATTTTTGATCTACACTAGTCCCAATATTTAGTGTATAATCCACTTTGGCTGTTATTTGGATGTTTGATAATTATTTATCATGACGGTTGATTACATGAATGTATGGTTGTTGATTGAGTCACATTCCAATAAAGAATATTCTAGAGAAAGAATATTTTAAGTATATTTTAGAAAAAGAATATATTTTAGGAAAATATATTTTTATTTGAAATGAACTAGTTATTAGCTAGAATAAATCATTAAATTTATATTTAATGAAATTTTCCAATTTGTAAATATTTAATTGTAATTAAATTGAATAAATTGAATTTGGGTTTGTCGTGAATAGTGTCTTAAATAACACTGTTCTTAAACCCCATATTAAAAGAATAATCTTTGAATTTAGATTATTAAACTTTTTCATTTATATTTAGTAATTGGAATAAGATGAAATGTGAATTGAGTTTATTGTGAACTGTGTTTCTAAACGACATTTGTTCTTTAACCCAACTGACAGTGAAATTATGATTTGGAATTTATAAATCTTTTATTAAGATTTAAATGGGAATTTTCCAAAAGTCAACTTTTCCCAATTTAATATATTAAATTGGAGTTGAATGGAATTCGAATTTATAATAACCGAGATAGGCTTCTGTAAAAGAAGACCGATACTACATATGGAATTTAAGAGGCTTCGCCGTTATTCTATTTATATTATTGGTTGGATACAGAAATTTATAACGATTATATATAGATTTGATTTCTGTGAAGATTCCATATTTTATGGAAGATGATTTTGAGTTTACCATGAACTATGTTTTAAATGACATTAGTTCTTTAACCCAGTTAAAGATAAGATTAATTTCTTAAATTTAAATAATCATTGAATAGTGATTTTTGGTATTTAAAACCAAATTGAAGTTTTGATAAATCTTTATAAGAAAGATTTAAGAATGAATGTAAAGAATTTATCTTTGATAAGATAATGTGAATATTTTATTTAAAAGAATATTCTGAATTGGAATGTGGCGTTGGATGTGCTTCTATAGTACTTGATTTTTAATTATAAAAATACACGAATTATTTAGAAAGACCGGGTTTAACCCATTCCGAATAATTACTACGACGATGAAGAGTCGAAGTTGAAGACGGTGATTGAAGACCGACGATCTTCACATCGAATGGATGTGTTGCTACAAAGACTCTTGATGGGAGTAGCTACCTTGAAGGGACTTTAGTGGTGGCCATCCGGACTATTCTAGATTGTTCGGATTTGGTTTTCGCTCATACCCAGAGCATAAGCTAGTAAATGGATGCGTGTCTGACATTGGATTTCGTTCCATGTGAATTAAATCGATTTCTATTAATGTATGTCTGTTTGGTGGTGGAGGATTTATTCTCTACTTAACACCCTGGTATATATTAATGGTGATTGATCGCATGGCGTGAATTGTCAATGTGGCACGCCAAGATGCAAATGATCAAGGCTTTTGTTGAAAAGCAGGGCCTTGTGGGATGATCAAAGCATAGTCTATTACGGCATAGCTTTGTGTATATCGTGAATTCGCGAGCCTCACACCCCGGTATGAGTCAAAAACGGGATATGACTAAACGAAGTGCACACGTTTCTTTCTAGCTATTGGTAGTGTCAGTGCTTTAACACGGCCTGGCATTTTACTTTTGTGGATGATGGATTTTGAGGTGCCTCGGATTTTTATAGGCCGATAGTGGTCATATTATAGGTTCAAAGGAACCGGGAAGCGTGTGTTCAGACATAATTAATCCACTACCCTTAGGTAGGGACCGGCCCT
Organism: Allium sativum; assembly: GCA_030737875.1. NCBI lineage: Eukaryota > Viridiplantae > Streptophyta > Magnoliopsida > Asparagales > Amaryllidaceae > Allium > Allium sativum. Next base: position 120,320,371 of record CM060911.1, on the reverse strand, counting down.
GAAGATCCAAGGGTTCACTACGAGGGATCCTGAGGCATTTGCTAGAGTGTCTCGAGTCGGAGAGGAGCTTGCCCCTAGCCTCGACTCATGATGGAAAACCAACTTCTAATACGACCTTGCGGTTTTGATTGTAGAACTAGTATGGCGACATGATATGTGGTACCCATGCCGTCTATGATTTATACATTATGATTGAAATGTTTTTATTAGAATATATACACACTAGTATTAAATCCGTTTTAACGTATCAAGCATCTTTTAACCATTATAAGGTAAAGCCCTATCCTCCGGTTTGCGTTGCATTATGTGATGGGACTTGGGTCTTATAATGATTTCATTTTTCTAAAAAGCATTGCGTTGTTTAACGTCCTACTTTATTTTATGCACTGCAATCCAATGGAGTAAACCCGTTCCGCGTTAGCGGCGTGGTCCTGTGATTAGCCTTATTATTAGATAGTAAAGTTAGATTTCTCATACCAGTCCTATGACTGATCTGTAGTTTGTTTTACTGGCAAACTCGGGTGCCCTAATTTTCCACACGGGCAGTCGAGTAGCTTTTTGCAGATATATTTACAGGATCCTGGCTTACAGCTGAAGCGGTATTCGGAAAGCTCTGTATCCGTGTATTCCTTTCAGTTGTATATTTGTAATATTTTCCCGCTGCTATTTAAATGTAATTTAAAACTCTGATATTATTGTATTCATATTATGTAATAAGTATTCATACTCTGTTACATTCTTGTACTCTGATGTAATTGTTGTAATCAGTAATAAAATGTTCTTCAGTTTGTGTTCTGAGGTGTGTTGTTCTCAAAGCAATCCGGTCTTTCCTTTGCGGGGAAGTTTGGGTCGTTTCATTTGGTATCAGAGCTTTGGTTTACAGAGATCGAGAACAAGACACATTAGAACCGAACGAAAGAATTCATCAGAGATTGGATTAGTAATATCCAATGAGAATAACTCGTTAGAGATGGGATCAGTAGAATCCTAGAACGAGTGTGAAGAGTATTATTTTCTTTAAAATAAAAATGAAAACAAATTTAGTTTTGAAAATTTTATTTTAAAATACGTATTTGAGTATATTATTATATTTTAATGTGGACAATCGAGTATATAAAGATTTCGGATATACGAGTAATTAACGGATACTCGAAGTTTTAATATATTAGTTAGATATAGAATCACACTCTAGTCGCCCGGAGATAATTCTGATGATCGGTGCACCATCACCAATATTTATGTCCGAGTCTCGAAGGTGGGATTTCTATATATTTCCATTGACTGGTATGTGAACCAACACTTAGTTAGGACACACTGCTATGATTTGCACAAAAATATGATTTTTGGCTATATATAAAAGTTATATATATTTGAAAAATTAATCACCTAATTGATTGCTGGTTGTGATGCTTGATAATTAGTTTCACTAATTAAAATATTAGAATGATAATTAATTGAAACCAATAAATAAAATTTAAAGTTGAGTTGGTAAAAATTAAACAAACTTTTAACTACGTTCCTTTTCGAGGACGAAAAGATTTTAAGTGGGGGCGATTGTAACGACCCGGAATTTTGGGGCCAATTTAAAATTTTTATTTTAGAAATTTTAAGGGAATTTTAATATTTAAAATAATTTACTTTAAATAAGAACAACTAAAAATTTATTTTAAAATGAATAAATTCAATTTAATTATAAAAGGAGTTTAAAACAGCGCTGCAGTTTGAAAATTTGAATTTGAACTTTGACTGAATGTACAGGATTCAAAATAAATCAGAATTGAACGAAACCAGAAATATTTAAATCTGTTTAATCATATCATTCCAACGAATATGAAAAACTGAAATTTCGTTTTAAAAATCAAAAGTTATGGCCAATTCAATTTTTAGGAAGGTCGCTGTAGAATATATATATATATATATATATATATATTATATAGGGTCCGAAAGGCTACTTTTCACATATGAAGGAATTTCGACTCGAAACCACTTCCATTGAGTTCGGAATGACATTTCTGCATTGAAAAACAGTAAACACTTATATATTTTGAGTTTAGGAATTTATTTGTTTAAAAATGTATTTTTAATATTAAATATATTGGCCTTAAAAATAGTCATTTTGCAATTGACCTCGGTTTTCGACGAAACCACTTTTATTGGAACCGGAATGTCAAATTATTGCTAAATTTCAAGTTTCATAATTTTTCGAATTAATATGTGAGCGTGGTAAAAGAAAATGTGTTTTGTCAATTTCAGTCAAATTTAATCGATTAGAAAAAGGTCATTTTTCAAACGGTCTCAGAATTCGACGAAATTAGTCTTGTTAGAAACGTATCATCAAAACAAAGCTAAATATAATTTTTCTGTAATTTTTAGAGTTCGTATGTAGCCCCGTTAATTTAAAATGTAAGTTTGAATTTAATAATTAAATGATTTATAATTAAATATTAAGAAAAACATATCGTAACAACCGAATTGAGTTACAAAACATATTCCATTGTGTCCGGAATGGGAGTATTTAGCTAGGGGCATCACTCATTGGGTTTGATTTCGGTTTGAGAGCGATATAGAAATTAAATTGAAATTAAATAAAATTAAAATAAGGAAAAATACGGTATAAATACCGTATACTATACCAAACCCTAATACCCTTATTACACCAATCGCCTCCAACCTAAATCAATGGCCGAACTCTTGCCAAATGAATCTCTTAATTTCTTCTTGTATACTACGAATTAGCTGATGAACTCTACACCAAATTAAAGAGATTTTCAAGATCTTTAATTCTACACGGTTATGATCAAATATAAGTACATGGTTCGCTCAAATTCTGGATGGGAAGTCATCGCGTTAGGTGCGGATTTCTGGGCTGTTGATGGGCCCGAGTTCGTCGCGCCTCCAGGCGCTGGGAGGTGGTTCGAAGACGGCGTACGTGGAGCTGTTTGATCATTGTTCAGCGAGGTCGGGCTGGAGCAAGAGGGAGCCCTAGTCCTGAAGGTTTGGTCGATAGTTGGTTTCCTCATTACAGGAAACAGAACGAAGGGGAAACAGAGGGGCACGGCCCTGATTGGACAAGAAAATAATTAAGGTAGATAATTATTAAACTAATTACCTATTTCAAAAAAAATCAAATCTTTAAACAACCATAACTTGTTCAGATTTTAACGAAATTCAGCGAAACGAAAAATGCTAGAATCGTGAAGTGGAGATCTACGTGACGGAACTGACCAGATTCAAAATGAAGCACTTTGGAATTTTAGCCAAATTTGAACTTGAACAGAAATTCAGATAAAAGCAAAGTGAGAAATTCTATTTTGTTCCTTCTTCTTAAATAATTAAAATTATTTATGATTGTGTTATCACCTGTTCGCTGTAAAATTCTGTTTGTTATGAGATGTGATTTGATTCTATGATTGATTTGTTGTATAGATCTGTTAATTTGGTGATTTGGTTTTATAATAAAATTGTAAAAACATATAGGTCATTTTTGTCGCTGAATAAAATTGTTGAGATAAAAGAATTTTCATTTTGTCAAAATAACAAATTTGTTATTTTTGTCAAAATAAATTACTTGAAAACAAATTTGTTGTTGTTGTCAAAATAAATTGGTTAAAACAAAAATTCAAATTTTTGTTAATCATAATTGTCAAAATAAAAACCGATTTTTTTTATTTGTTATGTTAAACATGGAAATTTGTACGCGAATAAAGATACTTCTTTTTATTTGTCATATTGAAGTTTGGGATTGTATACAAATAAGAATAAACATTTTTAAGTCATGTTTATATATTAGAATTCGTACAAAAATCAAAATTGACATTTTTATATTACGTTATACATTGAAATGGTATACGAATCAAAATTATCTTTCTATTTACCATTAGCGACTTAGTAAAATAATGTAGACAAAATTTTCTTTTATTTTGCCATTAGAATTACATAACATGTTATGTGGATATGTTACTTAAAAATGTTAATACATGCTTGTTATTAAAAAGGTGTCATTTTCTTAGGTTACTTAAGAATGTTAATACATGCTTATTATTGAAAATGGGTCATTTTCTTATGTTAGCTAACAATGTTAATACATTATAAAAATACCATTTTTATGTATAAAATGTTAGTATAATAGAAATATTATTTTGTTTGTAACATGTTATATGAGGTTAAAAATGTCGCTTATGTTAGAAGTGTTAAATTAATTAAAAATGTTTATTTTGATAAAATATGTCATTTTCAATAAGAATGTTTATTTAGATTAAATATGCCATTTTCAATAGAAATGTATATTTGGATCAAACTTGTCAATTTGATTAGAAAAGAGTTATCAGTAAAAAAAAAACTAAATTTTGATTGAAATATGAACCACTAGAATAAGGATTTCATTTTTATTGTAATGAGAATCATTTTTGTTGAAACAAAATAGAATTATCACTTTTGCTGAGTTAGAATCAACAAAATAAGATTTTCATTTTTATTGTATTAGAATTGGCGATATAAAAATGTCATTTTGTTCGTATTAGAATTGATAAAATAAAGATGTCATATTTGTCTGTATTAGAATGAACAAAGTAAATTTGGCACTTTTGTTTGTATTAGAATTGACAAACAAATGTATCATGTTTGTTGAAATTAGAATTGACGATATAAAATTGTTTATTTTTGTTGAAATTAGAAACAACAAAAATGTCATTCTTATTAAAATAGAAATTGTACATTTTTATTGTAATGTGTAACATTAGAAAAGAGTAAACGATAAAAATTTACATTTTTATCGTAACATGAATCATTAAAAGAATGGGACAAAATATACATTTTTGGCAGTTAAAAAGGGATTAAACTAAAATAAACATTTTTGTTCATTAAAAAGGATTAAACAAAAATAGGCATTTTTGTTCATAAAAAAGGTTTAAACAAAAATATTCGTTTATGTCAAGCGTAAAAGAATTAAACAAAAATATTCGTTTTTGTCAAGTGTAAAAGAATGAAACAAAAATATTCGTTTTTGTCAAGCGTAAAAGAATGAAACAAAAATATTCGTTTTCGTCAAATATAATAGAATGAGAATAGAAACATTCATTTCATCATTTAAAGGAATGAGATTAAAATATACTCATTTTGTTATTAAAATGGAAAAAGACAAAGATATTTATTTTTGTCATTTAAAAATGAATGTAACCAAAATATACCTTTTTGATCATTGAAAAGAGTTACACCAAAATATAAATTTTTGGTCATTGAAAGGATTACCCAAAGGATTTAAAAGTTAATCTTTTTATTGTCGGTTAGTTACAATAAAAAGATTAGAAATAGAAGTTAATATTTTTTTATGGTCGATTAGTTACAATAATTAGAATAATAGAAATATATGTCTAATTGTTGAAATGTGTGATGTGTTAAATATAGTGTTTATTATATTCAATTTGAATATTACACTCCCATTTACAAGTTACCCGACTTGTTTATGTGATTGGGTCGATAATTTTTACACATCGCCCAAGTGCACAAATAATTTATTATTTGTTTGTTGGATGAAACCCCACACGGGTGTTGGGATGATTTTTGATCTACACTAGTCCCAATATTTAGTGTAGAATCCACTTTGGCTTTTATTTGGATGTTTGATAATTATTTATCATGACGGTTGATTACATGAATGTATGGTTGTTGATTGAGTCACATTCCAATAAAGAATATTCTAGAGAAAGAATATTTTAAGTATATTTTAGAAAAAGAATATATTTTAGGAAAATATATTTTTATTTGAAATGAACTAGTTATTAACTATAATAAATCATTAAATTTATATTTAATGAAGTTTTCCAATTTGTAAATATTTAATTGTAATTAAATTGAATAAATTGGATTTGGGTTTGTCGTGAATAGTGTCTTAAATAACACTGTTCTTAAACCCCATATTAAAAGAATAATCTTTTAATTTAGATTATTAAACTTTTTCAATTATATTTAGTAATTGGAATAAGATGAAATTTGAGTTGGGTTTATTGTGAACTGTGTTTCTAAATGACATTTGTTCTTTAACCCAACTGACAGTGAAAGTATGATTTGGAATTTATAAATCTTTTATTACGATTTAAATGGGAATTTTCCAAAAGCCAACTTTTCCCAATTTAATATATTAAATTGGAGTTGAATGGAATTCGAATTTATAATAACCGAGATAAGCTTCTGTAAAAGAAGACCGATACTACATATGGAATTTAAGAGGTTTTGCCGTTATTCCATTTATATTATTGGTTGGATACAGAAATTTATAACAATTATATATTGCTGTGATTTCTGTGAAGATTCTATATTTTATGGAAGATGATTTTGAGTTTACCGTGAACTATGTTTTAAATGACATTAGTTCTTTAACCCAGTTAAAGATAAGATTAATTTCTTAAATTTAAATAATCATTGAATAGTGATTTTTGGTATTTAAAACCAAATTGAAGTTTTGATAAATCTTTATAAGAAAGATTTAAGAATGAATGTAAAGAATTTATCTTTGATAAGATAATGTGAGTATTTTATTTAAAAGAATATTCTGAATTGGAATGTGGCGTTGGATGTGCTTCTATAGTACTTGATTTTTAATTATAAAAATATGTGAATTATTTGGGAAGACCGGGTTTTACCCATTCCGAATAATTATTACGACGATGAAGAGTCGAAGTTGAAGACAGTGATTGAAGACCGACGATCTTCACATCGAATGGATGTGTTGCTACAGAGACCCTTGATGGGAGTAGCTACCTTGAAGGGGCTTCAGTGGTGGCTGTCCGGACTATTGTAGATTGTTCGGATTTGGTTTTCGCTTAGACCCAGAGCATAAGCTAGTAAATGGATGCGTGTCCGACATTGGATTTCGTTCCATGTGAGTTAAATCGATTTCTATTAATTTATGTCTGTTTAGTGGTGGAGGATTTATTCTCTACTTAACACCCTGGTATATATTAATGGTGATTGATCGCATGGCGTGAATTGTCAATGTGGCACGAGCAGATGCAAATGATCAAGGCTTTTGCTGAAAAGCAGGGCCTTGTGGGATGATCAAAGCATAGTCTATTACGGCATAGCTTTGTGTATATCGTGACTTCGCGAGCCTCACACCCCGGTATGAGTCAAAAACGGGATATGGACTGCAGGGAGTGCACACGTTTCTTTCTAGCTAGTGGTAGTGTCAGCGCTTTAACACGGCCTGGCATTTTACTTATGTGGATGATGGATTTTGAGGCGCCGCGGATTTTTATAGGCCGATAGTGGTCATATTATAGGTTCAAAGGAACCGGGAAGCGTGTGTTCAGGCATAATTAATCCACTACCCTTAGGTAGGGACCAGCCCTGAAGATCCAAGGGTTCACAGCGGGGATCCTGAGGCATTTGCTAGAGTGTCTCGAGTCGGAGAGGAGCTTGCCCCTAGCCTCGACTCATGATGGAAAACCAACTTCCAATACGACCTTGCGGTTTTGATTGTAGAACTAGTATGGCGACATGATATATGGTACCCATGCCTTCTATGATTTATACATTATGATTGAAATGTTTTTATTAGAATATATACACACTAGTATTAAATCCGTTTTAACGTATCAAGCATCTTTTGACCATTATAAGGTAAAACCCTATCCTCCGGTTTGCGTTGCATTGTGTGATGGGACTTGGGACTTATAATGGTTTCATTTTTCTAAAAAGCATTGCGTTGTTTAACGTCCTACTTTTTTCTATGCACTGGCAATCCAATGGAGTAAACTCGTTTCGCGTTAGCGGCGTGGTCTTGTGATTAGCCTTATTATTAGATAGTTAAGTTAGATTTCTCATACCATTCCCATGACTGACCTGTAGTTTGTTTCACTGGCAAACTCGAGTGCCCTTATTTTCCACACAGGCAGACATATTTACAGGATCCTGGCTTACAGCTGAAGCGGTATTCGGAAAGCTCTGTATCCGTGTATTCCTTTCAGTTGTATATTTGTAATATTTTTCCGCTGCTATTTAAATGTAATTTAAAACTCTGATATTATTGTATTCCTATTGTGTAATAAGTATTCATACTCTGTTACATTCTTGTACTCTGATGTAATTGTTGTAATCCGCAATAAAATGTTCTTCAGTTTGTGTTCTGAGGTGTGTTGTTCTCAAAGAAATCTGGTCTTTCCTTTACAGGGAAGTTTGGGTCGTTTCATATTACATCTATATACTCCCAATGAAAGTCTAATAAAAAGGGATCTTCTTATAAGAAAATTGCGCTGTAAGTTTATATTGTTGTTTTCCAATCATAACTATTGCAGTTTATTGTTCATTCTCCAGATAAGCACAGATTCCCATCAATACATGTTCTCGAATTGGAGAATATACCTTCTTCTTTGAGTTCAGATCCATTCTGATATTCCTTGGCAATCCCACACCTCCAAGCTTCTATATCTAGGGCGGTGACCCGATTTAACCCAAAAACAGCTAATCCACCTATTTCTCCTTTGGATCCGGTCCTGCTAGCCCATCTCCGGTGTTGACGAAAAATATCGTTAACGTTTCTGGATAATAGTATTAGTGTATATTTTATAATAATAATATTTGAAACTAGGTTATTGACATTACAACCATCAATACAATCGTCTCATTCCCTATCAATCTCCCCATTTTTGATGATGACAACCTTGGCTTATAAAATTTGCATGTATGATGTCTTGATTCTCCAGTTACTCCCATTTATTCCATTAACTCCTTCTCAAACTATTAACTCCCCCTTAATCTAAGCCCTATTTTATAATTCTCCCTCTCTGTCATCAACAAAAACCTATACATCTCTAATTACTTTATAATATTCCCCCTAAAACTATTATCTAATACTAATACAGTTCTAATACCTAATATCTAAAACTAATCTAGACTAAGGAATGACTCTGATAATCTGTAACGACCCGTATCCTACGCATCATAGGATCGTGGGATATTTATTTCTTTCACATATGAAGTCGTATGGTCATGTAACTTTGGGATACGACTATTGGGGTCATTTCCCATGTTCATGATTTTTCTCGATTTTTAAATGACCATTTTACCCCTAGTTGGCACTGTTTTGGCCATAACTTTTGACTGGAAAGGAATTTTGACCTGAAACCACTTCCATTGGCTCCGGATGATGGTTTCTCTTTTCGTAGAGTGGTCACATTAGCCAAACGGACTCACCGTTTGGGAGACATGGCTGAAACAAGTTTCAGATGATGAAAAACAGCTTAATTGGGCTTAACCGGGTGATTAACAGCTAGGCCCAAAGGGGGATTTCGGGTTTAGGAGTATATAGGGGCTGATTAGGGTTAGAAAACATTTCTTTAGACATTTTCCAGCCGCCACTTTCATTCCCCTTAACCTAGCCATGGCCTCCACTCTCTAAATCTCTCTAAAACACCCAAAATCACTTCCTAATCAAGGATTAAGGCTTAGAGGCATCAAATCAAGGAGGATTAGCACAAGGCCGAGGTAGAGCTGCTGTTATATATTGGAATTCGTGCAAATCAGAGGTTCACTTCAGATTTGGAAGTTTTATTGTGGCAAAGGTGAGTGATTTGCATAGTTTTTGCACTAATTACGGTAATTAAGGGGTAATTAGTGAAGATTAGCGAATTTATACACTAATAAATTCTGGAAAAATGTTTAGAAATTCTTAAATAATGTTTTATGCCTCTGGTTGAAATTTGGTTCGATTTGATTAAGTTTTGTTAACCCTATGATCGGTTTTACTTAAACATGCTTAAGGGAAAAATAAGGAGATTTGGCCACTTTTGATCCATTTTGATTCATTTGAATGGTTGTTTGCTGTTGTAGTTGCTATTACATGTTGCTATGACTCTATGGTGTGTTTTATGATTGATTAGAAGTGTTAGATTTGTCAAAAACGCCGTCGAATGGCGTAAACTGCTCGCTGGAAGAACTGCAGGAAATCATCCGAACCGGATCGGTGGGAGTGAGGGCGATCCGATCCGATGGCGCGACCCGATCCGCCGATGGCTGAAGACCCCGATCCGATGGTGCGACCCGATCCGATCCGTCGATGCTTGAAGACTCCGATCTGACCTGCTCTTGTGGGAGACTCCGATCCGACGGCGCGATACGATCCGATCCGATCAAGACTCCGCGAGGCGATCCGTGTTGCTTCACGAAGAGGAGCCCGAACCGATCCAGTGAGGTGACCACGATCCGAACCACTCGTGAGCAGAAGGTGCGACCCGAACCGGTGTGCTTGGGGGAGGCCGATCCAAACCGCTACCAGATGGACGCCACGAGCCGCGCCGCGTTGATGATGAGGAGCTAAAGGCCGAACCGAACCGATGGCAATGAGGGGACCCGAACCGATCCGGTGATGACTGAAAACCGAGATGCAAAGGAAGCCCAAATGAGAAGTTAGAGCTCAAGATTCAGATGGGAATCAACGAGTTCGCTTCATGGTTGAGTTTTGCTGCGGGACGCGTGCCAAGGAGTTGTCGACGTCTATAGCTTTGGACCACTATGGTAGGAGGTACGAAGGCGGATTCAGGGCCATTATGGCATCGGTAGAACCAAGGGCTACAACCAATGAAGTGGGTCATTGAAATGTTTGGTCATGACTCTATATGTTTAGCTTGGTCATAGCAGGGTTTCTACAAGACGGGATTCGTCGTTACCTCAATTTTGTCTAGTGTTCCAAAGTGGTAGATGTCGTATGCTTTACGCACTGAGCGAGAGATGTGAGGATGGTTGCTATGGATGATTTGTTTGCTATCATTGTGACATGCACACCCCACCCCCGTATTCTTACACTATTCATTATGGCGCCTTGGAGTATTGTACGGTATGTGGTACTAACTCTTTGGTTGCAGGTCCAGGTTCAGGTATGGTTTAGTGTACCTGTTATTATTTTGTTTAGATGCTTATCGCTCGTACCAGGCTTTATGTATGACCCAGAGTTTTATGTCTCCTCTTATTACTCTGGGTGCTCACACGAGCAGACTAGAGACAGGTTAGCTGGTGATGCACGGGTAGATGATCCGGAGACGAGCAGGAGGCTTCCACGTAATATACATATATAGTATTCTCCCTGTGTTGTTGAAGATCACTGCTTGGGCATTGGTGGTGTATCTTCTATTTTGGCTTTCTGTTGTTCAGAGACAGTAGATTTTGAAAAGTTGTAATAAGCTGTATTTGGATTTCCGCTGCTTTGAGATTGATGTTGGTTTTAGTTATCAGCTTATGCACTGTCTCGACTGTTTTATGTCAAGTACATTATTATTATTATATTCTATTCCATGCGCTGTGAGACATTCTACAGATTCTTTGATTAGTTCATTCCCTTCTTTCCTTTCTTATGACAACCGTCTTGTGCTAGTCGGGCATGTGTACAGCGCACTTTTGGAGTAAATGCAGGCTGGTGCGGGGCGGGCCGTCACACTTGGTATCAGAGCTCTAGGTTGCGTAGTTAACCTAGGGAAGTTATCAGGGAGAGATAATATACGTATACGAGAGAGCGTATTTGTGATTATTTTGGTTTTCAAAAGCTATATATATATATACTATTAGTAGTATAAGGATGAGGTCGTACTGCACTAGCACCACTATGGAGTCGTTAATCATTTCCTTTTTCAGATTGACGATGAGCCGATATGTTAGAGGTACCGGTAGAGGGGCCAATAATGGGAATGCTGCTGACATGAGGACGATGTTTACTGACCTCATGAGAGAGATGCTTAGAGATGTACAGAGGGCAGCTCCCAATGGTGGAAATGGTGGTGGTCCAATAGTGCAGGCGCCAAGAGTCGACTTCGCCAAGCTGAATAAAGATTATACTAGCCTTGGCGGGAAGCCGTTCCACGGAACAGAGTCGACCACGGATGTTCAGGATTGGTTGGATAGTTGCGAACGTATCTTCGAGGATTTGGGTATCGAGGATGCGATGAAGAGAAAGCTAGCATCCCGTCAGCTGCAAGGGCGGGCAATGAATTGGTGGAATGCTATAAAGGCAGCTACTCCCGAAGATCAGATTACTTGGGAGCAGTTTAAAGCTCGCTTTGGCGAGAAGTTCATTCCAGCTGCTCAGAAGTCAGTGCTGTTTAAGAAATTCTTGGAGCTCAAACAGAATGGCAGAGCTGTCTCGGAGTACATTGCTGAATTCGACACTTTGTCGAAGTATGGGTTATCTCTTATTGATACTGCCGAGAAGAAAAATGAGAAATTCATAACTGGGTTGGATCAGTACTTAGGGGAAAAGCTTATTAACCACATCGATGAGACGTTTGAGTCGATTGTGGGGAAAGCATTAAGATCAGAAAGTCTCTACCCTTAGTCGAAGACTGAGGTTGCATCTGCAGATGAGCCAAAGCCACAAGCAAGTGGTGGAGGCAAGGGTGGTTCCCAGAATAAGAGAAAGCAGAACCAAGCTAAGGATGGCCAGAAGAAAAAGAATAAGCAAGATGTGGAGTGCTTCAGCTGTGGTAAGAAGGGCCATTATGCTAGTAATTGTCGGGCCAAGCCAGCGGATAGGAAGTGCTTCAACTGTGGCCAAATGGGACATCACAAGGACAAGTGTCCACAACCCCCTAAGGAAAAGCAAATGGTGAAAGCCTACGCTCTTAATGCTATTCCTTCTTCGTCGAATGCCCCAACAGCGGCGGAGAAGGGAAAGAATGTCGTCATTCAAGGTATGCTTTCTGTTTATGATGTTCCTGTTAGAGTTTTGTTTGATACCGGAGCTTCCAGTTCTTTCATATCTAGTGACCTGGTAGATAGGTTGGGATTGGAGCCCGAGATTGTCGATAGACCTTTAGTAGTGACGAACCCGGTTGGTGGTTCGACTAGCCTTAGCATGATTTGTCGTAATGTGGTCTTATCGAGTCATGGATGCATGTTTGTTTGTGATTGCTTTGTTTTGGGCTTTACTGGGTTTGGCATTATTTTGGGAGTAGATTGGCTCCAAAGATACGGGGTGGTGGTAGACTGTGAGGGCTTGTTGGTGACAGCTAGAGCGGATGATGGGCGGAGGATAGTGTTTGGTGGTCTACCCAGTAAGGGGGTATTGGCTAGTTTTCTAAACTCCCTCGATATTCCGCATAGTGAGTTGTCAGGTTTGCCCGTGGTTGGCCAGTATCCGGATGTTTTCGAAGAAGTGACCGGACTTCCACCACACCGAGAGATTGAGTTCCGTATTGATTTGGTAAAAGATACCAGGCCTATAGTGATGCCACTTCGTCGTATGGCACCAAGGGAGCAGCGAGAGCTCGAGGTGCAAGTCAGCGATCTTTTGAAGAAGGGATTTATCAGAAGGAGTGTTTCTGAATGGGGAGCACCAATTGTGTTTGCTACCAAGGCGGATGGTTCCCTTCGTTTGTGTGTAGACTACCGCGAGTTGAATAAAGTGACGAGGAAGAATAAGTATCCTCTACCGCGGATAGATGATTTGTTCGATCAGTTGAGTGGCGCAAGGATATTTTCTCAGTTGGATCTCGCGACCGGTTTTCATCAGCTTAGAGTGGAAGCTGAGAGTATAGCTAAAACGGCATTTCGAACGCCGTCTGGATTTTATGAATGGTTGGTTATGCCATTTGGGTTGACTAATGCCCCGGCATATTTTGTGGATCTTATGAATAGGGTATTCAGAGATCAGTTGAATAAGTCTGTCCTTGTGTTCGTTGATGATATTTTGGTCTATTCGAGGACAGAGGAAGAACACAAGGAACATTTAAGAGTAGCGATGGAGGTGTTGAGAAAACACCAATTGAAAGCAAAGTTTTCTAAGTGTCACTTCTGGAAGAGGGAAGTGAGGTTCTTGGGCCATGTTGTATCAGAGAATGGTATTGCCGTGGACCCGGCGAAGGTGGCCACGGTACAGGATTGGCCTACGCCCAAGAATGCAACAGATGTAAGGAGTTTCTTGGGATTAGCTAGATATTATCGTAAGTTTATCCAAGGTTTCTCCAAGATAGCAGCACCATTGACCCAGTTGACCAAGAAGAATCAAGCTTTTGTCTGGGATGAAAGGTGCGAGAATGCATTTAAAAGTCTAAAGGACAAGTTGATAAGCGCACCAGTGTTAGTCATTCCTAAGGGGGATGAAGAGATGACGGTATACACGGATGCCTGTGGTACCGGACTGGGTGCTGTATTGATGCAAGGCGGTAGGGTTGTAGCTTACGCAAGTCGGCAGTTGAAACCGCACGAGAGAAGATACCCTACCCATGATTTAGAATTGGCAGCGATCGTGTTCGCGTTAAAGATGTGGAGACACTATCTCTTAGGAGAAAGATTTGAGCTGTTTACAGATCATAAGTCGTTGAAGTATCTATTCTCCCAGAAGGATTTGAATCTCCGTCAGCAGAGATGGTTAGAGTTCTTAGCTTCCTATGATTTTGACATCGCATATACACCGGGAAAGGGCAATGCGGTGGCTGATGCATTGAGTAGAAGACATGCCAGCTTAGGGGCTATGTTCCTTGAATGGAAGCAACTGGAGTATATAGCGGGGTTTGATTTCAGACCAAAGTGCGAATTGGATCCAGAAATGTTAGCAAGTTTAACGATCAGACCCACTTTGATTGAACGGATCGGCTCTAGTCAGAGGGACGATCCTAACCTATTGGAAATCTTCTCCAAGTTAGAGATGGGTATCGATGAGGAGATGAACAAGTATGGGCTTGATCGAGATAGATGGCTTAGAAAGAATGGAAAGCTTGTTGTACCCAATGTCAATGGATTGAGGGATGAAGTGCTTAGAGAATGTCATCACTCAAAGCTGACTATACACCCCGGTGGTAATAAGATGTATCGAGATATGAAGCAGACCTACTACTGGGAAGGGATGAAACGAGACGTTGGGAAGTTTATATCCAAGTGCATGAATTGCCAGCTAGTTAAAGCCGAGCAAAAGAAGCCCAGTGGGTTGTTACAGCCCTTAGAAATTCCCGAATGGAAATGGGAGCAAGTCTCGATGGATTTCATCGATGGATTACCAAGGACTAGATCGAGATATGACAGCATTTGGGTAATCGTAGATCGACTGACTAAAAGTGCAAGGTTTATACCAGTCAAATCGACCAGAACGGCAGCTAAGTTAGCAGAATTGTATATGAAGTGGGTAGTGAGATTTCATGGAGTACCTAAAGGCATTGTGAGCGACCGAGACCCGTTGTTCACTAGTGGGTTTTGGAAGAGCTTACAAGAGGCTCTAGGGTCAGAGTTACATCTCAGTACCGCATATCATCCTCAGACCGAGACGGAGAGGGTGAACCGTATTTTGGAAGATCTCTTGAGGGCATGTATATTGGATTTTGGTGGATTATGGGATGACCATTTGCATCTAGTAGAGTTTGCATATAATAATAGCTACCAATCCAGTATCGGTATGGCTCCGTTTGAAGCTTTGTACGGAAGGCCGTGTAACTCACCATCATGTTGGATAGAGACTGGCGAGAAGTTTATGCTTGGACCAGATGTGGTGAGGGAAACTTCAGATAGGATCAAGATCATTCAACAGCGAATGAAGGCAGCCCAAGATAGGCAGAAGAGTTATGCTGATAAGAGGAGAAGAGACTTAAAATTCTCCGTGGGTGACTTGGTGTTTGTCAAGATTTCTCCGTTGAAGAGCGTAATACGATTTGGCAGGAGAGGCAAATTAGCACCAAGATTTGTTGGTCCATTCCCTGTTCTTGAACTAGTCGGGAATTTGGCATATAGAATTGACTTACCGGAGAAGATGACGGGAGTTCATAACGTATTTCATGTTTCCCAACTAAGGAAGTTCGTCCACGACTCAGATATGACTATTTCACCTGATCAGTTGGAGGACTTCGAAGTAGAACCCGAGGCGGTTGGGAACCGCAAGCCGGCCCGTATTGTCGAACACGACATGAAGCAACTTCGAAGGAAGGCGGTGAAGCTAGTCAAGGTACAGTGGAGCGAGGACGAGAATGATTGTACTTGGGAAACAGGGGAGGACATAAGGAAGAAGTATCCAGAACTCTTTGCCTGGTAAGATTTTGGCTTCGATTTAGTTTTTTCCGCATGCTAGGATAGACTTGTTTGCTTGTTTTGCATGATTGATTGTTGTATTTGGTTGTTAGGCATGCGGGTCCCTTTGTATGTTTTGGGTTAAGGAATTTCGGGGACGAAATTTCTTAAGGGGGGGAGAGTGTAACGACCCGTATCCTACGCATCATAGGATCGTGGGATATTTATTTCTTTCACATACGAAGTCGTATGGTCATGTAACTTTGGGAGACGACTATTGGGGTCATTTCCCATGTTCAAGATTTTTCTCGATTTTTAAATGACCATTTTACCCCTAGTTGGCACTGTTTTGGCCATAACTTTTGACTGGAAAGGAATTTTGACCTAAAACCACTTCTGTTGGCTCCGGATGATGGTTTCTCTTTCCGTAGAGTGGTCACATTAGCCAAACGGACTCACCGTTTGGGAGATATGGCTGAAACAAGTTTCAGATGATGAAAAACAGCTTAATTGGGCTTAACCGGGTGATTAACAGCTAGGCCCAAAGGGGGATTTCAGGTTTAGGAGTATATAGGGGCTGATTAGGGTTAGAAAACATTTCTTTAGACATTTTCCAGCCGCCACTTTCATTCCCCTTAACCTAGCCATGGCCTCCACTCTCTAAATCTCTCTAAAACACCCAAAATCACTTCCTAATCAAGGATTAAGGCTTAGAGGCATCAAATCAAGGAGGATTAGCACAAGGACCGAGGTAGAGCTGCTGTTATATATTGGAATTCGTGCAAATCAGAGGTTCACTTCAGATTTGGAAGTTTTATTGTGGCAAAGGTGAGTGATTTGCATAGTTTTTGCACTAATTACGGTAATTAAGGGGTAATTAGTGAAGATTAGCGAATTTATACACTAATAAATTCTGGAAAAATGTTTAGAAATTCTTAAATAATGTTTTATGCCTCTGGTTGAAATTTGGTTCGATTTGATTAAGTTTTGTTAACCCTATGATCGGTTTTACTTAAACATGCTTAAGGGAAAAATAAGGAGATTTGGCCACTTTTGATCCATTTTGATTCATTTGAATGGTTGTTTGCTGTTGTAGTTGCTATTACATGTTGCTATGACTCTATGGTGTGTTTTATGATTGATTAGAAGTGTTAGATTTGTCAAAAACGCCGTCGAATGGCGTAAACTGCTCGCTGGAAGAACTGCAGGAAATCATCCGAACCGGATCGGTGGGAGTGAGGGCGATCCGATCCGATGGCGCGACCCGATCCGCCGATGGCTGAAGACCCCGATCCGATGGTGCGACCCGATCCGATCCGTCGATGCTTGAAGACTCCGATCTGACCTGCTCTTGTGGGAGACTCCGATCCGACGGCGCGATACGATCCGATCCAATCAAGACTCCGCGAGGCGATCCGTGTTGCTTCACGAAGAGGAGCCCGAACCGATCCAGTGAGGTGACCACGATCCGAACCACTCGTGAGCAGAAGGTGCGACCCGAACCGGTGTGCTTGGGGGAGGCCGATCCAAACCGCTACCAGATGGACGCCACGAGCCGCGCCGCGTTGATGATGAGGAGCTAAAGGCCGAACCGAACCGATGGCAATGAGGGGACCCGAACCGATCCGGTGATGACTGAAAACCGAGATGCAAAGGAAGCCCAAATGAGAAGTTAGAGCTCAAGATTCAGATGGGAATCAACGAGTTCGCTTCATGGTTGAGTTTTGCTGCGGGACGCGTGCCAAGGGGTTGTCGACGTCTATAGCTTTGGACCACTATGGTAGGAGGTACGAAGGCGGATTCAGGGCCATTATGGCATCGGTAGAACCAAGGGCTACAACCAATGAAGTGGGTCATTGAAATGTTTGGTCATGACTCTATATGTTTAGCTTGGTCATAGCAGGGTTTCTACAAGACGGGATTCGTCGTTACCTCAATTTTGTCTAGTGTTCCAAAGTGGTAGATGTCGTATGCTTTACGCACTGAGCGAGAGATGTGAGGATGGTTGCTATGGATGATTTGTTTGCTATCATTGTGACATGCACACCCCACCCCCGTATTCTTACACTATTCATTATGGCGCCTTGGAGTATTGTACGGTATGTGGTACTAACTCTTTGGTTGCAGGTCCAGGTTCAGGTATGGTTTAGTGTACCTGTTTTTATTTTGTTTAGATGCTTATCGCTCATACCAGGCTTTATGTATGACCCAGAGTTTTATGTCTCCTCTTATTACTCTGGGTGCTCACACGAGCAGACTAGAGACATGTTAGCTGGTGATGCACGGGTAGATGATCCGTAGACGAGCAGGAGGCTTCCACGTAATATACATATATAGTATTCTCCCTGTGTTGTTGAAGATCACTGCTTGGGCATTGGTGGTGTATCTTCTATTTTGGCTTTCTGTTGTTCAGAGAGAGTAGATTTTGAAAAGTTGTAATAAGCTGTATTTGGATTTCCGCTGCTTTGAGATTGATGTTGGTTTTAGTTATCAGCTTATGCACTGTCTCGCCTGTTTTATGTCAAGTACATTATTATTATTATATTCTATTCCATGCGCTGTGAGACATTCTACAGGTTCTTTGATTAGTTCATTCCCTTCTTTCCTTTCTTATGACGACCGTCTTGTGCTAGTCGGGCATGTGTACAGCGCACTTTTGGAGTAAATGCAGGCTGGTGCGGGGCGGGCCGTCACATAATCCCTCCTAAGCTATAGCTAGTTATCCTAAACTAAATAACTCCCCTTGACTACATCACTACAGTATTTAAATAAGACACATGAGTAAAATATAGTCAAATCAATCAATATAACTACACCATTATTACTTATGTTACTTACTATGTTCAAATTATTCCAATCAAAACAACAATTTAAACAAATTCAAACAATATATGTCAATTCAAACATTTCATGGAACTTTAACCAATCTTAAAAACTATAAATCCCCCCTTAATCTAATACTAGAAGAACTATATGAAAGTAAAGTAATGAAATGTGAAAAATGATGAGTACAGTTATATCATTCAATACCTACATATGTATAAGTATATTTCAAACAAACCTATCAACTCACACACATCAAACCCAACCATATCAAACAAGTCAGTCAAATAAAATCAAGTCAAACAAATCAATCACCCTATACTTTTTAAGACAACAGTACAAAACTAACATAAATTACACTTGTTACGTGTGGAGTTAAAGTTAATATGTAATGCAATATGTGCATTATTTGTAATATAGTATGAAATGTATGTCAAAAACAATATGAAATATAAAATATAATATAAAGTGCAACTTGTGATGTAAATGATTTTCATATGATGTTGCATTATAATAATGAAGTGTGATATGAAATTTGATGTACAAAGATAATAATATGTAGAATGATTTGATGGTGAGTAAGAAATATTCAGGGTATAATCATTAATAATAAGTAAAATCTAAATATCATGCATTATATATATGTTAAGAGTTTGTTTCAACCAAACAAAAGCAATACTAATTAATTTCTAGATGTAGGTTAATGATACTAACGAATGTGATTGAAAAGTTAGTAAAGATAAGAGTTTAAAGATAATTAAATCATACTCATTCATTCAAATTAAATCGTACTCATGATAGATAGTAATCAAAAATAAATATTAAAAGTAACTTGCTAAACTATAATTTTAAATAAAAATAATAAATATTGAAGATCTTTTTAAAGAGAATATAAAAGTTTATCATATAAAGTGAACCATTATAATTTAAAAAATATATTCATAATTATATATGTAAATATAAAAACAAATGTTATTAAAAAAACTTAAGATATGCATTATTTAAAAGTTTAATTTAAAGATATACATTAAACATTTAACACAAATCAATTTTAAATTTAAACTTTAAAAACCGAAATATATTAATTTTTTAAGGAAACATTTATAATGTCAAATCTTGAAATTAAAAAATATTTATGATAATATAAGGTTTAAAATTATTTTTGATGAAATATGATAATATAACGTAAACTATAAAATTATAACTTCTTATATTTAAACTACAAATTTAAGGCACAAAATCATTTTTCAAACTAAAATATTAGGTTTAAATATACAAGTTTTATAAATCCAAAATCAAAATTAGTATAAATTAAAAATAATATTTTTTTAATGCAACCCAAGTTAATAAGTGAAAAATATATATGTTGAACTATGCATGTTTAATTATATATAATAGACATATAAATTTGTATTTTATAGAAATATCATATATTTGAAAATTTTAATTTATTCCAAGTTCTATGTACCATATTATCATATCGATGTACTATATAAATGATTTTATTTATATATATACTTTCAGTGTATAAATTTTGAAATAGTACATAAGAAAATAAGTAGACAAACCAAATTGATAACTAAAGTTTGGACTGTCATTTTCATATTGAAAAGATGTCCTTTCAATTCTCAAAATCAAAACAAAGAGTAGTCGAATATAAAACTAAAATAAGAAAAAATATATTTTTAATAAAATAATAATTATATTGGTATATTGATATGTATATTATGGTGAATTGACATATGAAACAAAATATCTAAAATTATAAAAGGGATAAATTTCTATACCTAACTAAATGCATAAATGTATATTCCTAAATGCAAAGATAATTGTAAAATAAAAGTAAAGCGAACCATTTTTTGCAATCCTCCATTTTGTTGTTCTTCCTTTTCCATGAACCAAGCATTCATATCTTCTGAATTTGAAAGATCTGATCTATTGCGACAGACTCATTTTTTTAATCAGCTTAGTATATTAATTTGCTAATTTTGAAGGTGATATGTTTTGGAGAATGGAGTTTTGATGAAAAAAACCTTATTTCAATATTAAGTGATATGCAGGATTTGTATACAGAAATTAATACTAAAGACTGTACAATTTAAGAGATTCTAGAGATTCAAAATTCAGAGATGATTCAAGGCTCATGAGTAATCAAGATTTCAAGAGTTCAAGATAAATACAGTAATAAAGCCTAGTTTATGTAAGACTCTGAATAGCACTCCAGGTTCGAATTCGAATTCGAATTCGAATTCAAATTCTGTTTTTCAATTTCTGATTTTTAAATTCCGAATTCTATTTTCAAATCCTATTCTAATTAAGTTTCTCTATTTTAATTTTGATTTTAGACTTAAGTTTTAAATCTATAAGTTCTATATATATTTATATAGTTATATATTTTTATATACTTGATATTTATATAATTTTAAACTTTATAATTTTATAAATATCTTTATATAGTTTATACTTATGATTTCATATGATTGTCTACTTTATAATATTCATCTATATCACTATGTTTTAATTTAAGAATTTCCAAATTTATATATGTATATATATATATATATATATGTGTGTGTGTGTGTGTGTTATCCACAAAAGTTGTACACAACAGATCAAGTATGGGATGGACTGGATCACTCGAGGAGCGGGTCGGTCCATTCAACAAGGAGCGGGTCAGTCCATTCAAATAACAACGGGTCGGCCTAGTTATAAAGCAACGGTTCAGCCTAGTCTTAAAGCATCAGATCGATCTGGTCAAGCATGAGTGGTGGTCTAGAAGCATCAGATCGGTCTAGTCAAGCAGGAGCGGGTCGGCCTAGTCGCGAAGGAATGGTTTGATCAGTTAACTATGAAGTGGGTCGGTCAGTTCAGATTGGGTCAATCAGTTCAAACTGGATTGATCGGGACAAATTGGGTTGGCCAGTGGCATGAAACCTGACAGTTGGCAAAAACTGGCGACAGTTGGTAGTGGCATTTTCGTAAACACCAATAGGCCGACCCAAAACCTAAAGGTTATATTTCAACCATTCCTCACTCCTATAAATAGGGGATCAACTCCACTTTAATGGAGGAGGATTTTTTATGACCCCGAAGGGCTGCCCAACTTAATTCTGAACCTTTTCTAAGTGATTTGATCATCTCCAACCATCTCCAATTGAAGGTCTAACTCCAAATCCATTACGAAGTCATGGAAGTTCACTAAAGCTCACGAGAAAGTCTAGATTTGTCCTAACCAATTGCTACATTTGAAGGGTCTAATTGATTTCTCCTAACATTTCCTAGTATGTCAAAAGAGGGAAGTAGAGAGATTAATGATGAATGTAATGAGAGGATATACTTGCCTTATAAATCTAGATGCAATGATGGAATCGTTCTCAAAGTGGATGTAAATCAAATTTGATCGAACCACTATAAAATTTGGTGTTCTTTATTTGCATTTCAATTGTTTTGTGGCTCCATTTCTCCTATTTTTAGCACTTTGTGAAGTACTATTAGTACCTTTGGTGTTGATTCCAATTTTGGGATTAACATTTGGCGCCCACCATGGGGCCACATTCGATCTTCCATTCACTCACACTCTCTCACAAGGTTCAAGGTCTTGCATTGAGGATCTAAGCCTATCTCTACCATAGATCCTGCAAGATTACAATCAAATTCAACCGACGATCCTTCTATCAAATTCAAGTCCTTGTCCAGAATCATGGGTAGGCCACCGAAGAAAACTAATGATAAAAATGTCGAGGATACTGATAATACCACCAATAACGGAACTACTCCTCTCACTAACCAACTCGAGGTTGGAGAAACCTCTATGGATGGAGAAGTTGTAATGATAAGGGAGTTGGATGAAGTTGTTGCTGGTTTTACGAGCCAAATGGACATTGCGAACAAAGCCATGATAAAAAGCTTGAGTCAATGTTTTCCTTGCAAGCCACCACATCAAAAGTTACCATGGAAACTGCTTGTGCTAAATCTGCTCGAACGGATCACATGGAAATTGCGGGTTTTCTTCTTTAAGTCCAAATCGAGGAGATTGTATCCAAGAGGCCGCAGACCCTAACGATCCTCGAAAATAAGCGAAGCCTCTTACACACGATCGCTCCGATAAAGAAACTTCTCAGCAAGAGCTTGGTGCTGCCAAAGGGGCACCTCCCCTAGGGGGAGGCCAAGCGACCCGGAATCCGAACCGTGACCGTTTGCTTAGGCAAACATCCAGTAAGAATGACGGCGTCCCCCCCGTGGACCAGCTCAATGATGAGGAGCATCTTTCGGAAATGGTTCGCAAAATAATGGAGAAAAGCCTAAAGAAGCAAGACAATGAGATAGACTGGGGGTACGCTCCAACCAAAACCCCGCGTACGGAGAGAATTAAGATGGCTCCATATCCAAACAAATTTAAACCTCTGACAGTCCAAGCTTACAATGGGACAAGTGATCTCAACGTGTTCTTGTTCATATATGATCAACATATACGTGCCACAGGCGAGTTGAATTGCTTGTACTTTCCAACTTATCTCTAGCATCACTTTTGTTCACAAAACTACCATCCAGATTTGTAGAGGGTTTTGCAACCTTGGCCAAAATACTTTGAGAACAATTCAGGCTCCAAGCGGTGAAAGTACGAGATGCCATGGAGTTAAGCGAGCTTGAGCAAAGGCTTGGAGAATCCATAAAGGCTTTTCTCACCTGTTTTAACACCGCCGCTGCCGAGGTTGGAAACTATGAGCCTCGTTTGGTTTTAATGGCATTGAAGGGAGCCATAAGTAAGAAGACCAAGCTTGGACGATTTATTAAAAAGAAAAAACCAAGTGCTCTTGAGGAACTGTTTGACAAAGATGAGGAGTATATAGGTGTGGATGGGGATCCAGCCTATACTTTAGATGTTCCTGTAAGCAATATACAGCCCAAGAAGAAAAATAATGATGCAGAAGATGGCCAAAAGAATCCCGGTAGTCAGAAAAGAGGGAATGATGGAAGATATAACCGACCTAAAAAAAGATTCGCTTCTTTAAGAATTCGAAATTGACTTCTTTAAACGACACTATGGAGAACATCTTCATGGCAACCAAAGACACTGAAGAGTACCCAACACCGAAGCAAGTGAATGTTAGTGATGCTGCGATCAAGTCAGGGAGGTTCTGCTGATTTCATAACCAGTCAGGTCACAATACAAACGAGTGCAGACATCTGAAGAGCTTAATCGAAGAACTGATAAGGAAAAATAGACTTCAACAGTATGCAAAGAACCCGCAAAAGACCCAGAATGCATAAGGCTAGGGAACGTCTGCGAGACAACCTAGGCAAAATGATAATGCTGCGGTCGGTGTACTTCCAAGGTTTATCATCAATACTATTTCAGGTGGGCCACACCCAGCCGGAAGAACCTAGGGAGACATTGTGAAATAAACTAATGAAGTGAAGACCCTGTCGAAAGGAGAAGAGCTCATGATCATGAGCAAAGCCATGTCAAATATGATGCAAAGAATTCCATAGGATGACATTATGTTCAAAGATGTCAAATGGACTCATAACTCCAACGGTGGATCCAATGATGATAACCATTGGCTTGGGTCCAGCCATTGTCAGAAGGGTCTTAGTTGATAGCGGGGCATCTGTCAGTGTCCTTTTCATCAATGCATTTCATAGGATGAAACTCTCCATGGATGATGTGAAAGCCTGCTAGAATAAAATTCATGGATTTACGGGGCAAGCCATTCAACCAATTGGCATCATCAATCTGCTTGTCGAACTTGGAGAAGGAGAGCAAAAGGCCGCACTAAAGCAAGATTTTATCATAATCGATGAGCTTTCTACTTACAATGCTTTCCTTGGAATGCCAACCCTTGCAGCGTGCAGAATAACAATGACCTCATGGTGCCTCACAATGAAATTTCCTATTGAAAACGGAGTTGGTATAGTCAAAGGCGACCAACAAGCAGCGAGGGAGTGCTATCTAGTTGAGCTTGCTGAGTCAAGGAAGAAAGAAGTGAAGAAGGATGCAGAGCCTCCACTCTGCATTTATGACCCCCATATAGCAATTAGGGCGGGGCCCTCATACTGGCGAGCATAACGGAGCTCAAAGGGAGATTGATCCAAGAAAAGCCAGTATGGGGGAAAACAGAGTGGCACCAGCTGAAGATACCATCTCTATTCCTATGCACTATAAATATCCAGACCGAGTCTTAAAGATAGGTTCCCAGCTGGCCCTAAAGTTGCAGAAAGATTTGATATTGTTTTTAAAAGAAAACTTAGATGTTTTCGCTTGGACGCATTCCGACGTGTGCGGCACATCACCAAATGCAATCATTCATAAGTTGAATATTAATCCTAGTTTGACTCCTGTAAAACAAAAAAGATGAATTCAAGGACCTGAGAGATCTATAGCATTAAAAGAAGAAGTAGATATAATATTCAAGAATAACTTTATACGGGAATCTACGTATCCCGATTGGGTTTCAAACCCGGTCCTTATTAAGAAGCCCAATGGAAAATGGAGAGTATGCATAGACTATTCATATCTTAATAAGGCATGTCCCAAAGATAGTTTTCCACTTCCTAGAATTGATCAACTTGTCGATGCAACTGCAAGGCAGGAACAGTTATCCTTCATGGATGCATACTCTGGGTATAATCAAATAATAATGCATAAGCTGGATGAGGAGAATACAAGTTTCATAACCGATAGAGGCCTATATTGCTATAAAGTTATGCCATTTGGACTAAAGAATGCGGGAGCAACCTACCAGCTTCTTGTGAATTCCATGTTCAATCCCATATCCGGAACACTACGGAGGTCTATATAGATGATATGCTGGTAAATTCAAGGAAGGCAGAAGATCATCTAGAGGATCTAGTTGAGATGTTTCATATCCTTAGGAAGTATGGTATGAAACTAAATCCTCTTAAATGCTCATTTTGAGTTTCATCGGGAAAATTTCTTGGGTTCATGGTCAATGCCAAGGGCATTGAGGCGAATCCTTCTCAAATCACTACCTTATGAGAAATGCGAGCTCCGAGGACAAAGAAGGAGCTTCAAAGTTTGAATGGGAAAGTTGCCGACCTTAACTGATTCATCTCAAAAGCAACGGATCGGTGCATCACGCTCTTCGATGCTTTGAAGAAGGGAAAGAAAGAGTTTCAGTGGACTCCTGAATGACAAATGGCATTTGAGAAGTTGATTAAGCACATGGACTCACCACTAATGCTTTCTAAACCCAGAGATGGGGAGCAGTTGTTCCTATATTTGGCTGTCTCATCACATGCCTTAAGCGCTGCACTTATCCAGGAGTATGCTAAGGTCCAAGGGCCAGTTTATTACATTAGCAAGCGGCTTGCTGGGGCAGAGTTAAACTACCCAAGGTTGGAAAAACTTGCATGCTGTCTGCTTATTGCCTCAGAGAAGTTAAGACCATATTTCTAATCCTATCCTATAAAAGTTCTCACCGATCAACTGTTAAGGTACAAGTTCTTTTTCGCCCAGAAATTTCGGGAAGGTTATTGAATTGGAATATTAAGCTCGGCTAGTATGAAATCACTTATCACCCTCGAAGAGCTATTAATGGACAAGCCTTAGCGGATTTCATCGTCGAGTTCATGGACAGGGGAGAGGAAATTGAAGAACCAGCAGAGACAGTGGCTAGTTGGAAGCTATACTTTGATGGGTCCAGAAATGATTACAGTTCGGGGGCTGGAACTGTCCTAGAAATTCCAGATGGCCATTCTCTATGCTACACCTTAAGATTGGAGATCCCATCAACAAATAATGAGGCCGATTATGAAGCGTTGATAAGAGGGATGAAACTAGCAAAAGAGCTGAATTTGAAAACTTTACAAATCTTTAGTGATTCTCAGCTGGTAGTGTGCCAGTCCTCAAAGAATTCCAGACTAAAGTCAGAAATCTTCCTTCCTATCTTATCAAAGCCATGGAACTTCTCAACGACCTCAACCATTACACTATATCTCACATTCCTAGGGAAGAAAATCAAAGGTAGATTCTCTCACCAAATATGCTAGTTCCTCAGATGCACAATTATTAGGCCTGATTCCCATAGAAGCCCTTTCAACTCCCGCCATTACAGAAGCAGATGTTGACTGGATCATGGAATCAGTTGAGGAGCCTGTGTTCTGGATGACTCCAATCAGAGATTACATCCTCAACGGAACAATCTCAAAAGAGCCGAAGCAGGGGAGAAAGATATTGCGCAAAGCTCCATTGTGCCTTATTCAGGACGGAAGGTTATACAGACGAGGATTCTCCATGATACTACTGCGATGTATAACCGAGGGGGAATCAAGAGCAAACATGGAAAAATTACATGAGGGAGATTGCGGAGGTCACGTAGGCGGTCAAACACTAGCCAAGAAAATTCTACGATACAGCTATTTTTGGCCCGATGTGAACTTGGATGCAAGGACCTATGTTAAGAAGTGTGATAGATTCCAAAGATTTGCAATAATTCCAAGGGGCACCTCCCACTGAATTGAATCAAATGGTCAGCCCATGGCCATTTGCTGTCTGGGGCATAGACTTGATTGGGCATTGCTTACAGCTAAATCAAATATGAAGTATGCGATAGTAGCAGTTGACTATTTCACTAAATGGGCTAAAGCTGAACTACTAGCTACTATTACTTCAAAAAAGGTGATTAGTTTCATCCTAGAGAACATCATCTGTAGGTTTGGGGTGCTACAGAAAATAATCACCGATAATGGAACTCAATTTGAGAGTACTGAATTCTTAGACTTCTGCGCCAAGTACAAGATTAAGAAAAGCTTTTCAGTCGTTGCTCATCCGCAGGCCAACGGGCAAGTAGAAGCAATCAACAAAATCCTGAAGTCAACCATTAAGAAGCGTCTTGAAAAAGCCAAAGGTGGTTGGATAGACTAGTTTCCTCTGGCACTATGGGCATATCGTACCACCTCCAAAATTACAATAGGGCACACTCTGTTCTCGCTTGCGTTCAAATCTGAGGCTATGATCCCAGTAGAGATGGAAGTTCCAACTCATAGAAGAATCCACTTCAACCAAGAAGAGAATGAGAGACTTCAACTCGAGGCACTTTATTTACTCGAAGAAAAAAGTAGAGAAGCAGAACTCAAAGTCATGGCACACCAGTGAAGAATAGCTCATCATTTCAATGCTAAATTAAAGCGGAGAACCTTCCAAGTTGGGGATCTTATTCAGAAAAGAATCATGATAAGAACAGGAGTAGTCGGACCCAACTAGGAGAGACCATATATGATTAGCCAAAAATTCTTAGATGGTACATTTGAGCTAAAACCAACAGATGGAATCTAACTTCTGAGAGCATGGAATGCTATACACCTCCATCACTACTTCACTTAATGTTTTTTTCATATGTTCTGAAAAGTTGTAAATATCATGCATTGTAATTACCATGCAACATCAAGCTTTGTACCTATTAATGAAAGGAATTGCTTTACTTGCCTAAATCGTATGATTCGCAAACTGTTTATTAAGATTCGATTTTGATTGCAGGTCCCTTAAAAGAACGTTGACGCATCTATGACCCAATATAACATGTGACCGTTGCAGCACATCTAGATTGGGATAGCTCAAATACCCCTTCCTTAATGCTTTAAACATCATTCGCAACAAGTAGGAAAGGTGTGAAGCACAACATCGTAAGGAAGGGATAACAGGAATTAAGCGGTCAAATGAAGTAGGAAGTTTGAGCTACAAATGAAGCTGCAAGTTTCACCAAAGGGGCACCTTCTTAGTTAACGAAATAGTACTTGTCCCGAGAAACAGTACGGCCTTAAACCAAAGACCTCCCAGAGGGGCACTCAACCGATCGCCGACGCAATTGATACATGGACGGATTACGATAAACACTTTGGCTTTTAAACCAAAGACCTCCTAGAGGGGAATTCAGTTGATCGCCGACACCATTGATACATGGCTGGATTGCGATAAACACTTGGCTTTAAAAACAAAGACCTCCCCTAGGAGCACCCGGTTGATCGTCGACGCAATTAATACATGGCTGGATTGTGATATAAACACTGGGTTTTGAATGACCCCTTCGGGGGCATCCGATCAGATGTTGGATCTTCCAAATCCAGCTATTGATTCTGGGTCTTCCAAATACAATTAATGACGGACTTCAAAGACCCTATTGGGGGCATCCGATCGTAAGCTGGATCTTCCAGATTCGGTTAGTGACGGACCCAAAGATCTTTTTCGAAGGCGCCCTACAAATTCTGCAAGTTGCCAAGTCATTCAGTCACAACGAATAACGGGTTTACAAACACTTCTTTAAAGAAATGAAATATAAGACCACTCCAAGGCCATATGTTAAAATCTAACCTCCGAAAGTCCAGGATTACCAGGCTAGTGAGCAATATGATTGAATAAATAAAGTAGGAAACCTCTCGAGCACGGGCACAAAAACTGAAGTTCATCCCCATAAAAAGGCATGAGTAGGATCGACTAGACTGGAAAGCTCTGACCATGATTTTGCCGAGAAATTTAACAACGAAAAAAACACAAGATCAGAAGAATCCAGATAAAGTCGGTCATATGATGTCGCACCTAACCTTTAAATCTTGTGACAAATTTTGGTATGGAGGCATTACCATCGCATTAAAGAAATTCAACAATGCTAACTTCTTAAGGCATACCACAAACTCGTCACAACTTTAAAAATAAAGGTTTAGCATCTACAAGGAATAATTTGTAAATCTAAGAGGAACTTTGAAATGACAAAGGAAAAATTGATAACCTTGATATTGTGTTGAGTACAAAGGTGGTTATTCATAAAAATCTCAAAATTGGCTTAGTCAAAATCTGGGAGGTCTAGCAAAATTGTTCAAGTAAGGTCCAATCAATAATGGCTTGTAAGCATGAAATCATTTTACTAACAATTATTGCAATAACAAATGACTTTTAGTGTAAAAATATTTGTGTTTAAAACAAGTGTAGAATGCAAAGCAACTAAGTACGATAAAGATCAAGTACAACAAGTAGAACATAGTTTCATTTCAGCAACACAGAATCGGATCACAAAATTACAAGTCAAGTACAAGGTATTAGATATAAAAGTGCACAAAATAACAAGCGTAAAAGTAGTGAGCGAAGGCGGGCACCCGAGTATACAACCGGTCTGAATGCAAATGCAGTACATAAAAAGGAAATGACAAGAAATAAGGGAAACTAGTTGTAAGCGCTACTTCTTCTTTCCATCTTTCAGATCCCCAGACCTCAAACCTGGTCTGTCAACCTTGGAAAGAGGAGACGGGCGAGCTGATTGTCCTCCACCTTTGGTCATTGTACCGCTTGGACTTTCTTGGGAGGATATGGTGGCGACACTTTTCTTCTTCTTTTTCTTGGTCATTACCTTCTTTCCTTTGCGGCCTAATGATGTTCCCTGCTTTCCTTGAATCTCAACGCCTTGCGCCGGAGTTTCACCGGTTTGATCAAAGTCCTTCTCACTTGGAAAATAATCATCATCATTATCCAGGTTAGTAATTGCTCCAATCTTAGTATCCTATGACCCTAAGTCTTAGCGTTAAGCAAGGATTCACCACTCGGGCGTGGAGTATAGGTTTGGGTGGGAGGTGTCGATATCAGAGCTGAATCAGTGATTATGGATTTGGTCATCATAGTGGTAAATCCACTAGAAGGAAGCTTTGGTGAGATCATACCTAAAACAGATGAACATTGAGCATAATATGCAGTCATACCAGAAGAAGGTCATAGATGGTCTAAGTTTGGTATAATTTGAACAAATTCAATTTTACCTACAGCTGTAAGGCTCGCTTCAATGTTCCTATGCTCTTCGATCTCGAACCCGCCTACATCAAAAGCATAATCATCATCTTCGTCTTTGTCTTTTAGAGAAGTAGGAGGGCCAACTGTAGTTTGTGAACCGGAGGCCTCAACATCGACGGTGACTACATGAGGTTCAACATTTATATCTTGATCTAGCTCTCCCGAAGTTTTGGCCTTTTCATACCAAAAATCCCTTGCCGCCGCCAACTTAGCCTTCCCTACGCTTAAAGCATCACGAGACTCTGTGTCTAGGAGATACTCGATGAGTTCTTCGCTACGGTCGCCTTCGTTAATCTGTAGAATCCTCTCCCAAACATGAGCCAAAGTAAACTCAAATTTGTCCTCCAAAAAGCACAAACTCCCTTTGTTCGTAACGCTGTAGACGTAGAAGTTAGAAAAGGAAGCCTCGACCTCCAAGCGGGCCTTTTCAAGATCAGCAACAACTTTAAGTTTTTCTTCCTCAAGGGCTTGTTGTGTTGTGGAAAGAGTCATGCTTAGGGAAGAAATCCTCTCACGAAGGATAGTGTTCTCTTGCTGATGGGCGGCAGAAGTGTTCTTTTCAATGCTTAATTGGGATTCAGCAAGTTCTCGAGCTGTTTGAGCTTCTTGGAGTTGTGTTGCTATTGTATTTCATTCTGTTTCGCAGTAGCAAGCTCCTCCTTGAATTTTCTATTTTCTGCCTCTAAGCTCAACAACTCTGTATCCTTTTGGTTATGACATGCAATGGTTTTCTCCTGTGACTTTATGATCCTAATTACTCGGCCTTGTCGCTTTCTAAGGTAGAAATACGATCGAAAGTGATTTCGTTAACCCTTGAAAGTTCATGAGCAAAGGTCCACCACTCACCCAATTGCTTCTTGGCATAGCCTTTGATCTTACCCAATTTTATGTCGAACTGACTCTTAGCCACGTCCTACTGATTCTGAGTCACATCAAACTGTGTGGACATACCATCCTTCAAATCATCAAATTCTTCAAGGATATCTCGCTTGTCATTGTGATAAATGTCTAGGTTAAGACACGTTCCTCTCAGATTCCAGCCCGGAAACCAGTCAGCAAGGCCAAAGTTGGCAAGGCCAGGAATGTAGCAGGACCTGTTTATAATCGTCTCAAGGTCGGCAGGGATGGGAGTAACTGATGGAGAAGCTAAAGATACTTTTTTAAGAATAGCATAAGTGTCTGACATTGGGAGATCATCTGACATATGATGCTTCCAAGTGTCACCCTTTCTCCGATTATCTGCATCTTTCTTTCGCTTAGCTTTCTTTTTCTTTTTCTCTATCTCCTTCCTTTTCTATTCCTCCAGTTGAGCTTCATGGTCCTCCCTCCATCGCCTTTGATCATCGGTCTCGAGAAGTTCGGGAATTGGTCAAGACAGATGAGGAGGTTGTAAGTGCTGAAAGGGATCGAGCCGAAGGGAATATCACGAAGGACGGGATTTTCTTAGAAAATGCTTTGGGTTGTGATGGCTTATCTTTTCGTTGAAATGTTTCATGAACAAAGACTTCGGCATTTCTTTTGTACTTGATAAATGTGATATGACAGGAATTTAGTGTTCACATCAGTGAAGGCTGAGGCAAGTTTAAAAAGAAAATACAAAGAATTGTAAGCAATGATAAAAGTAAGCGCTTGTCAGTGTGTATCCAGTGACGAACCAGTTTTCATAGTTTGTTCTAAGGATGGCAGAGCGATAAGGGATCCGACTATATTTCCTATTCTCATAGTTTGAGGCTTGGGAGGCTAAATAACAATTTCACCTCGGATAATGTCTCTCGCTGAACTAAGATCACTTAAGTTCTTAAAAGTATCCGTAGAACTCTCACCTTGAGTAATTTGGACAATAAGGCCCCTATCAATCTTATCTCCAGCATTCTTAGAAGTAGATTCCATATCCATGGAATTTTTGGCCATCGAATTGGAAGGAGTTTCTAATAAAGCCTTCTACTTCTCAACTCGCTCTGTATCCTTGTCAACTTTCTTACTTTTATCTTCATGCTTATGGGACTCCTTTTCCCCAATGGAGGAGGTGTTTTGCTACAACCTGTAATGTCAGAGCACTTTTATAAAGTGGATTTCTTAGCACGAAATTTGCCGGCATTCTCTTTCTTAAAAAGAAAATCCAATTTAAGTGTGCGAGAAGGGTCAAGTAAATGATATTGGTGAAGAAACTCTTCCGTGATCAAATATCTCCTACTTTTTTGTTCTTCCTCAATAGTTTGCAAAGTGTAAAACAACTCTTTACCAGTAGAATCATCTGAGTCAGAAGAAGGAAGCACTGCAAAAGCAAAGGAAGAATTTGATACTTGGAAACAAATTGTAGGATAAGCAAAGAAATATGAGTGTGTGTTCTTACCTCCTTCCATAGAAATTATTGGGGCAACGTACGAAACAATAATTTTCTATAAATCCATTGGCACTATCCATCAAATCAGTTATAATCTAAGGGTATTTCCCTTCGACAAAGATAATCGATTGTTTTTCTTGTCTCTTTTTGAAAGTATACAACAAACAAACTTCTACGAAAGTGGGAGCACGTTGCTTGGTCCTTATAAAAAGTATGTAAAGACAGGTTAAGATGGCATAGCCATGGGGATGTAACTGCATAGGGGCAATGGCTAAATTCTTCAGAACCATCTCTGTGAAGGGATTAAATGAAGAAACGCCACCCATTGTCAACATATATCGATTAACAGTAACGTATCCAGGAGGAGGAGTGTCTGCAAATTCATTATCCTCTGGAAATTTGGCCTCGGTCTTTAATATTCTAAATTGAGCGCGTAAGATTTTGTATGCGCGTTCACCTTGTTTGTTTGGTTTCCTATTGCCAGGTACTCCAGTAAGAGGCTTAGGTACAGGAAACTCTGGATTGATGTTTAATCTGGGAACGTTAGCCACATTCATAGCTTGGGTAGAAATGTCAACTTGTGTGGACTTTGATGCTGCTTCAAGCTATTGGCGTGATTTCTGTCTAGTGTCCATCTCTACATGAGAAACTATATTTGACAACAGACTATAGATATACATTTCTTAAAATGGAAAATGTTGTGTGCAACTAAATAAAAGTAAGATTTGAGATTTACGAATTATCATAAAATGATTGGTCGATTTCAAGTTTTACTGTGAACTTATATTCAAGTGCTTTAGTTTAATGGCCAGTAGAGCCTTCTAAAACAAGATACTTCAGTATAAGTCATGGAAAGTTGCATGTTACTTTTCTAAACTAATTATCTATCTTGTTATCGATATGGGCAATCAATATAGAGTATATTGGCCCAAAAACATGTGTTTGAATTGCAGGACAGAAAGTAATATGGAGAAATGTTCACAAAACACCAAGCGTGGAAAGACCCATTTTGAACCAGGTATGGTCGGTCATAACTGACCCAAAACTGGGTCGGCCATGGCTGATCCAAAACTTGGTCGGTCATAACTGACCCAAAAATGGGTCGGCCATGGCTGATCCAAAACTGGGTCGGTCATATCTGACCCAAAATCGGGTCGGCCATGACTGACCCAAAACTGGATCGGCTATGACTGGTCCAGATTGGGTCAGCTGTGACTAACTCAAAATCGGGTCGGTCATGACTGATCTAGATTGGGTCGTCCATGACTGACCCAAAGCTCGGTCTGCCTTGACCATTCAGAATGGAGCGGATAAGGTTGTACTTAAGTGGGTCGGCAGTAACCAGAACTCGATGTTTTGAGATGTGTATCTTGGCAAGTGTGATCAGTACAACAAGTTCGAGAGTCAGACAGAAAACGTGCATTGTCATAGTAATAAAATTAGGTATGAAAACATGAGGTACCAACAAGGGTTCTCATCTCAGTCATTTCAACAAACACATGGCGGGCATTAAACCAAAACCAAGTTTGAAAAGGGATTGATACACTTCGTGCTTTTCATATGCGAGTACAAATTTGTTTCAACTCATTCCAATAAAAAGAACTTACGAACCAGGAACAACTCAAATTGAAAAATCCAAAATTTCAAGTAATCACCTTAGCCCTGGGTCGGTCCAATTCGAATTCTGAATCGAGGATTATCAAAGAAGATGTGAATTTCAGAAAAGATTTATACCTGAGGCTTCGATGAACAACTCGATTTGAGTATTAAAGGAAGGATTGTGATCGATGGCATTGCGGAATTTCTGGCTTGGAAGAGTTCAAGTCGAAAGTTATCTGATTACAAGCGAAATGGCAAATTCTAGCGGAAATAAATTGAAGAATTTTGGATTGGATTTTCCCTCAAGAGCTTTTGACCGCCATTGGAGAAGCTTCCAGTGTGAAGAGATGAATGTAAAGAAAAGTGACAGGTCGAAAAAGATTATATAACGACCATGTATTGGGCCGATCCAATTCATCATGAGTGAATGACCCGGTCCAAGAGAATATCGCAACCGATCCATCATGATGGATTTATAATGCTTTAGAGCCCATGATTTTCCTTCGATAAAACTAATAAAATCCAAGGGGAAAAATGTTATCCACAAAAGTTGTACACAACAGATCAAATATAGGTCGGAATGGATCACTCGAGGAGCGGGTCGGACCATTCAACCAGGAGCGGGTCGGTCCATTCAAATAGCAACGGGTCGGCCTTATTATAAAGCAATGGGTCAGCCTAGTCTTAAAGCATCAGATCAGTCTGGTCAAGCAGGAGCGGGTCGGTCTAGTCTTAAAGCATCAGATCGGTCTAGTCAAGCAGAAGCGGGTCGGCTTAGTCGCGAAGGAATGGGTCGGTTAGTTAACTATGAAGTTTATCGATCAGTTCATATTGGGTCAATCAGTTCAAACTGAATCGGCTAGGATAAATTGGGTCGGTCAGATGCTTGAAAATTGACAATTAGCTGGCAACAACTAGCGACAATGGGCAATGACATTTCCATAAATACCCAATAGGCCGACCCAAAACTTCAAGGCTATATTTCAGCCATTCCTCATTCATATAAATTGGGGATCAACTCCACTTTAATGGAGGAGAATTTTTGATGACCCGAAGTGCTACCCAACTTAATTCTCAACCTTTTCTAAGTGATTTGATCATCTCCAACCATCTCCAATTGAAGATCTAACTCCAAATCCATTATGAAGTCATGGAAATTCACTAAAGCTCATGAGAAAGTCTAGATTTGTCCTACCATTTGCTACACTTGAAGGGTCTCATCGGTTTCTCCTAACAATTCCTAGTAGATCAAAAGAGGAAAGTAGAGAAATTAATGATGAATGTAATGAGAGGATATACTTGCCTTGTAAATCTAAATGCAATAATGGAATCGTTCTCAAAGTGAATGTAGATCAAGTTTGATCGATCAACTATAAAATTTGGTGTTCTTTATTTGCATTTCAATTGTTTTGTGGCTCCACTTCTCCTATTTTTAGCACTTTGTGAAGTACTATTAGTTACTTTGGTGTTAATTCCAATTTGGGATTAAAAATATCAAAACACTTAAAAAATACTCATATTTCTATTTTGAACTAGTATATGTCGACATACATAGTTCCCTAGGTCGACATATAACTGTTATATTTTTTATTTTGAAAGGAAGTGTCTTTTCACTATTTGAAACGTTCCTGAAGTGTTGCAACCTTTCAAATCATATAAATAGGGGTTGATTTCGAATTTTTTCATCATTCTTCTTGTCCATCTTCATCCTATTTCTTTTCACCATTAACATTTCATATTTTAGTGATTTCTACACTTATACCCTGCCGAATTCAATTCTATTTATATAAAACTTCTTCTCTTCTCACTCTCTACTCATTACTCTCTGAATCGAAGTGCTATTGAAGGGTTACATGGCTATTGTAATAGCCTGCAAATCCATACCATCCGAGTTGACTAAAACAACCCGCCCAACCCAAATAGCATAGAAATACGAGTCATTTTAGTTAAAGAAGAAAAAGATAGAAGAAAAATAGAAATAACAAAACATAATCTCACAGCCGAACGAATAAAATATATTATACAACATAACCTTCGAAATACAAAATTTTGTATCATATATGCATAACATTATTAGGGATCAACATATGTACCACACAGCAGAAATAACATTAAATAACTAACGGTGTAGCCTCTTACTTCAAGCTCCTCCATGTGTATCTTTAAAATCCTAAAACACTTGACTGTCCGTACAAATTTGGGCACCTAAGAGTTTTGGGAAACAAACAAAATAAACTCTGGGTCAATCATGGGACTGGTGTGAGTAAACTCCAAGAATATTGTTTAACTTTGAAAATCCTTTTTTTTAAAAAGGGTAAAAGTAAGAACAACGCACACATAAACATGGACGGTTTTTACCTTACTATAACCAAAACATTTATGATACCAAAATCCAGTGATATTATAATAATGTCTAATTAAATAGTAGAACGCTTGTATCTCATGCTCTACATACATAGTATAAAATCAAAAACTGCATAGCACTTATTGGAGATTGGATTCCAACTATGACAAAGTAGGGGACCACCTCCCGATCAGTGTACTCTAGATAGGATACAATGGGGTTCAGTAAGAACATATTGCAATCAAACCAAACATGATCGCTCACTCATTTTTCTTGAGTGTAGTTAATATATTGTCACCCACGGTTGTCGGTCGTCCAACCGTAATCCGTAAGATACAGAATCGAAAGAAAAATAAATTATTGAATTTTCTCTAGATTGGTGACAAATATACCCTGCTTGGGTATGAACCACCTAGCCATGCTGCCAACCCGATTTTTGTCATTTCCTGGTTGTGAGGCTTGAGGCTACATTAATCTTTCAGAATTGAATGCCACATCGTCAAACCCGTCAAATCACTAGTTGGTCTTCACAAAATATTACGGGTATAAAAAGCTAAGAGAAACGAATTCCTCCACCACCAACGTAATACCCTAAAAAGATCATCTTATGTGATCTATTAGGTACTGTAAGACATTCATCCATACAAGTTGCCCTGGGTCTGGACAAACAGAACAATCCTTGCAATTCACTCGGTCTTCCATTATCTTCAGCAAAATCTAACTGCAATGCCTATGCCTATATGGAGTTGTTTTCAGATATTAAATCCAACTGATCACTCTGTATTGACAAGGATGGTCAAAAATCTTTGATAGCAGGTGATTTAACTATCAAAGGAAAATAAACATGCACAAAAAATCAAACAATCACTGGCCACTTTTAATTAATATTCATTCATGAACTATTTTCCAAATTCCTTATCGAATTCTTTATGTGTCGATATTTTTTTTAGTTGTCCAAATTTCTTAAAAGTATTCTAACTTCTTAAATTTGTGGAAAATTTCGCCAGTACCTCCTTTGTACCGATCAATAGCTCAAACCCCAACCCGCCTCTCTAGGCCCTTGCCATTCAAAAAGAAAATCAAAAAACCAAGTGGCTCACCCAGTAGGCTTATAAAACCTCATATGAAATTGAAACATGTACCTTTTTGTTGGGCATTCAAAATTTTTATTCATTTACTTCATCTCAAGCCTGCCTACTATACAAACACCTGCATTTTCATTTCATTTCAATCCATACAACTATTTGGATTTAACCGCGTTCAATTCCACTAATTAATTCTTTAATTAGCCCAACTGCTTTACTCAGTTATAGTTTGAAACAATAGTATTCAAACATATTTTAATTTACTCATAAACAAACAAATTACATTTATAACTCAGGCCCCATATTCGATATCAAATTCTACTTTACAATTCCAATTTTCTTGACCACATTAAGTTCTATTCAAATTTCCATTAACTAACCTCTTTTATTGATTAGTTAATATCATTCCGTAATTCAAAATCTGGTTTTTACATCAAAAATCACTTCATTCACTCTACTTGAGTTTATATGTATTTGATAACTCAAATCTGGATTTTTTAAATAAGAAACTAGATTTTATTCACTAAAAATCCTTTTTATTTATTAAATAAACTGTTATGATTTATAAACGATTTTACATCGACTTTTATAAAATTTGATTTTGATATAACTCAAAATCTATACGACGAAATTAATATTTTTCTCTTCCAATTGAAAACTATCATTTAATTGGTACAGGCATTGCTTGTTTCATCGAATTTTGACTTATGTTGAGTTCTGTATACTAAATTGAAGTTCGAATCACCAATTTACAAACTACCGTGTTGTAGCGAGTTCGTTTTAATTAAGCTTACTTATAAATGTTTAAAACTTCATTTATTATTCAATTCCAACTCCATTTTCAAAAATTATAAAATATATTAAACCAGCTTTCCAAATTTAACCTAATATTTTCGATTACCCTAAATCATCAATTATTCCATTCCCAGTTCATAACTTGATTATAAATTTATTCATAGCTCAATTACACGTTAAATACCAATTTCTATATAAACCCACAGTTTTATCCAACTTCAAGCTTTGAAGACTACAATTAGACACAATTTGAACTAATTTCAATATCCTTTAACCATTACAAATTAATATCATCCCTTGATAATAGTGAAGTCGTTCAAGTTTGGGTATTTTAACTACCTCTCAGACCTTAATCGACAACGTTCTTATCTTGAGATAGATAACAGCTTGTAATACCAAAACTCGATTAAATCTCAGCTTCTAGTCTATTAAAATATGGTTTTATAA
The DNA here is from genome assembly GCA_030737875.1 of Allium sativum. Lineage (NCBI taxonomy): Eukaryota > Viridiplantae > Streptophyta > Magnoliopsida > Asparagales > Amaryllidaceae > Allium > Allium sativum. The sequence continues at coordinate 120,281,168 of CM060911.1, read as the reverse complement.
GCCATATTCACCTTGCAAAAATTCATTTCTAAATTATCTAATGAAAATTTCATCACATTTATAAACTTTTTTTATAAACCAACTCCATTATTTTACATACTAGTACAACTTCCACTTGAATTCGATTCTCATTTTATTTATTATTATTATTATAATATATATATATATATATATATATGTATAACCTATAATCCATTTCATATTAAATTTAATTCAATACAATTTCAATATCTTTTCTGAAAAGAATAATTTTATTTCTATAATTTTGACATCACCGAATTCAAATCATAAATCCATATGGATTTATTTCAATTCAATTTACATTCCAAACATCGCAATAAATTCCATCGTTTTCTTCTTAAAACGATTTCAGAATCACTTTTTTTTAAATTCATACTAGAATTAAAATTTCAAGTTATCCAATAATAGTATTTTTTTTCTTATTTAAAATATCATTTATAAATTTCGCTTCTTATTTTAAATATTTAAACAAGTTTTCGATTTCAAATTCCACTTGAAATCTGATTTCCGTTTCGAAAAATAAAGTTTTCCGTTTTAAATTCATACTTGAATTTAAAATTTTGTATTATCAAATGATAATATTTCTTTCCTTTTATAAACATCGTTTATAAATTTAGCTACTTTTTTTATTCTTAAAAACAAGTTAATATTTCTCACCTCATTCAAAATTCCATTTTTTTATTTCGAAAATTAAATTTTCCCTTTTTAAATCTAAAACTCCCTTTGTGTAATATTTTTAAATTTAAAGATCTAGGGCCAGTGATATTCAACATCTGAACACAAACAATTAATCCAATTCAATACATCACACATGAACAGGTAAACAATAAAAATAAAATTTTGTGGAATCCAGTTGGATTCCTCTAACCTGTTAGCCTGCATCCACAAATGTCAAATAACATAAATAAAACCCGTCCTGCTTCAAGGCAGGATATCGTGATATAGAAGGTCATCCACTCATATATCGTGGGGTGATAGCATCATCCGCTAATGATACTACGGGCATCTGCTAGTGGTATTGGGGGAAATATCCAATATGTACATAATAACAACAACCACCAAGCCTAAATATAACTAATAACCATAGTAATTCAATAACTCATGCAAGCATCCAAGCAACCAAGAATTTATTTTTAATGATTAAAAATAAAAACTTTGAGTGAGATTTACTCACCTGATTTTCATTTGTTGACTATCCAATTAGAAAAATATGATTATAGAAAAAAATTATCTTTTATTTTGTCATTAGAAGAATAGAAAAAGTTATGCGAATAAAAGTTCTTTTTATTTAACATCTGAAAACATGTATATAAGTTATGCAAATAAAACTCCTTTTTATTTGATATTAGAAAACATATTTTGTAAACAAAAATGTCACTAAGTTAGAAAATGTCATTTAGTTAGAAAATGTCATGTTAAAAAAAATGTCATGTTAAAATGAATATGTCATTTTGTTAGGAAATGTCATGTTAAAATAAAAATGTCATTTTATTAGAAAATGTTATGTTGAAACAAAAATATGTCAATGATAAAACTTACATTTTTATAGTGCATGTAGAAATGATTAGAATGACCATTTGTTAGAAATTCTAAAATATGTTAAAGATTAAAACATTATCATTGTTATGTTAGCAATATTAGAAAATTGGTCGTATGTTAAAAATATGATTTGTACTAGATTATAACATTATCATAATAATGTTAATATTAATGTGGTAGTTGAAATTGAATTATAAATATTCATTTATAATTTAAACAGTGAAAATATTAAATAGAAAATAATTCAAACTGAATTATAATTGGTTAAATTTATTAACCAATGATGTATTTAAATAAACTGTTGTTGTTTGAAAACCCCACACGGGTATTGGGATGATTTTTGACATACACTAGTCCCAATATTTAGTCATATGTCAATCGATGGATTGACAGTATGTGATGAGCGTAATATATTTATTTTAATGCTCACACAGTTGTAAAACTTCACTCTATATGTAAATGGATAGTTGAATGATTATTTATCATTATTGTTAAATACATGTGATGTATGAAAATCCATATAACTGAAATTATATGGTAATTGATTGAGTCGCATTCCGATTCAGAATGTTTTAAACAAAGAATATTTTTAAATATAGAATCTCTTAAAACAAAGAATATTTTAAAATATAGAGTATTTTAAAATAAATTTAGTGAAGAATAAAATTATGATTTTTATGTCCATTTTTGGATGGACACAAAATTATAAAAATATGAAGTCGGGTTAAGTATAGAAACGCCATTTTAAACCCGAACGAGTTTACCAATCGATTTTATTTATTTTAAAATGAATATCGAAAAGAAGTGATTTCAAAATTTAATATTTTGAAAATATTAATATTTCAATATGATAAAGATATAAAATATTCAATTTTGATTTAAAATTGAAATAAAGTGGGAATCGTTAAAATAAATTTATAAATGATTCATAAAATACGATTTAAATGAAAATCGACGAAATATATATAATATATTATATATATTTAATGGCCTGAATAGAATACGCCACGCAATAGCCGTTCGCGAATTTCGACCATTTACTTCAAATTGATGTAATGGGAAATCCGGCCATCGGATTCTCCTAAAACACAAACCATTAGGTTCGTACTGAAAAGAGCTTTCCAATGAATATAAGAGTTTGGAAATCTAATGGTTGGATTTGGAATTATGTCCAAATCAAATTTGAAAAAGGTCGCTATGGATGCAGTTCAGTGGCCGTTATTGGAAACCGACGGTACGGGCCTAAATAAAATTATTAAAAATATGGGAAAATTATGTAAAATCATAATAAATAATTTGAAAAGGTTTTGGATGAAAAATTCCATAATTGAAAATATAAAAATATATTTTTATCGAAATGAACTAGTTATTAACTAGAATAAATCTTTAAATGAAGATTTAATGAAGTTTTCCAATTAAGTAATAAATAAATGGAATTAAATAAAATAAATTGGATTTTTGGGTTCATCGTGTGTTTTCAATAACAATGTTCTTAAACCCATATGAAAAGAATAAATCTTTAATTAAGATTATTAGAGTTTCCAATTATATTTATTAATTGGAATAAAATGAAATGTGAATTGTGTTTATTGTGAACTGTGTATTTAACGACATTTGTTCTTCAATCCAATTAACAGTGAAAAAATAATTTGGAATTTATAAATCTTTTATTAAGATTTAAATGGAAATTTTCCAAAGTAAAGTTTTCTAATGTAATTAAAGAAATTGGAACTAAATGGAGTTCGATTTAATAATAATCGAGATGAGCTTCTGTAAAAGAAGACCGTTATTATATATGGAATTTAAAAGGATTTGCCATTATTAGATTCATATTATTAGTCAGATACGGAAATTTATATCGATTATATATTGATTTGATTTCTGTGAAAATTCTGTATTTAATTGAAGACGATTTTGGGTTTATCGTGTACTTTGTTTTAAATGACATTGGCTCTTTAACCTAGTTAAAGACAAGATTAATTTCTTAAAATTGAATAATCATAAAGTAATGATTTTTATATATTAAAACCAAATTGGAGTTTTAATGAATCTTTAAAAAGAAGATTAAAGAACAAATTTAAAAGAATTTATCTTTGATAAAATTAAAGGGAACCTTTCCCTAATAATGTGAATATTTTATTAAAGGAATATTATGAATTGGAATGAGGCGTATGATGTGATTCTATAGTGCTTAATTATTGATTATAAAATACGCGAATTATTCAGGAAGACCGGGTTTAGCCCATTCTGAATAATTACTATGACGATTAAAAGTTGAAGATGAAGACGGTGGTTGATGACCAGAGGTCTTCACATCGTTTGGATGATTACTGATGTCTTGATTGGGAGGCATCCCAAGACAAGGTAATAAGTGGTGATCATCCAGACGTACTTAGAGATCGACGGATATGCGAGAACCTCTCTCATGTATTGGACATATGGGACGAGGAATAAGGTGTCTCCGGTTTTGTTCAGACCAAGAATGGACTTGTAAATGGATGTATGTCTGAAATTGGATTTTGTTCCGTGATGATTGATTTCTATTAAATATATATTTTCTTGGTGGCGGAGAATTCATTCTCTTGCTTAACACCTTTCTCTGAGACGTACATCTCAGAGGTTATATATTGATGGACATCAGTCGCATGGCGTGAATTGTCAGTGTGGCATGCCAAGATGCAAATGATTAAGGCTTTTTGTTGAAAAGCAGAGCCTTGTGGCTAATGATCAAAGCACAACTTCAATTAGCATAGTTTTGTGTAGCGTTACTTCGTGAGCCTCACACCCCGGTATGAACCAGAAACAGGAGAAGAATCCAGGGAGAACATGCGTTTCTTTCTAGCTAGAAGTGGTGTCATGGTATGGAACCCAGACATTTTTACTTATGTGGATGATGGAAAGCGAGGTACCTCGAATTTGAGTCCCTAGTGGCTCTTTATTTACGCTTCATAGGGCGGGGAGACCTATTGTTCATGAATTATATATAATCGACTAACATTAGTTGTGGACCGGCCCTATGGCTCCTAGGTGCAGTTGTGGCTGTATCCTGAGACATGGTGGGCTAGAATGTCTCGAATTCGGTAAGGACGATCCCTTGCCTTGGTTCATGATGGAAATTCAACTTCCAATACGACACTATACAGTTTTTATTGTAAAACTAGTATGGCGACATAGTCTATGGTAGTTATTACGTCTACGATTGATACATTATGATTGGAATGTTTTTGAAACTTATATACACTAATAATAATAATATCAAATCCGTTTTATCGTATCAAGCATTTTTGACCACAATAAGGTAAAACTCTATCCTTCGGTTTGCATTGCATTGTGTGATGGGACTTGAGTCTTATAATGGTTTCATTTTTCTAAAAAGCATTGCGTTGTTTAACAATTTACGTTATTCATGCACTGGCAATCCAATGGAGTAAACCCGATCCACATTAGCGGCATGGTCCTATGATTAGCCTTATTATTAAATAGGTTAAGTAAGATTGCTCATACCAGTCTCATGATTGACTCGTAGTTTGTTTCACTATGCAAACTCAGGTGTCCTCTTTTCCACACAGCTGTAACAACCCGAAAAATCAGAACCAATTTAAATTTTTTATTTTGGTTATTTTAATGGATTTGATTATTTAAAATGATTTATTTTAAATAATAACGACAAAAAATTATATTTCGATGAAGTTAAAACGAATAAATTTATTTTAATTATAAAACGAGCCTGAAATGGCGCGACAGTTCAAAAATTCGATTTCAAATTTCAAATGGATATACATGTTTTAGTATAAGTCAGAATTGGACGAAACAAGAAATATTTGAATCTGTTTAATCATATCTTTCTAACAGATGTAAGAAATTGAGATTTCACTTTAGAAATTAAAAGTTATGTTCAGTTTAAAATTCAAAAAAGTCGCTGTGGAATTTATATATATTTTAACATATATATATATATGTGGCCCTTAAAAATAGCCATTTTGCAAACAACCTACGTTTTTGATGAAACCACTTTTTTTGGACCCAGGATGTCAAGTTATTGCTAGATTCCAATTTTCATAATTTTTGAAATCAATATGTGAGCATGGCAAAAAAAACGTGTTTTGACAGTTTTAGTCAAATTGGATCGATCAGAAAATGGCCATTTTTCAGACGGTCTTCAAATTCAATGAAATTAGTTTTTTTAGGACCGTATCATCAAAACATAGCTAGATTTATTTTTCTGGAATTTTTAGAGTTAGTATGTGGCCCGGGTAAATTGAAATGTACATTTAAAATTGAATATATTGATTTAAATTTACATTTAAATGGAAACTGATCGAATCAGCTTGTGGGACATATCCCATTGTGTTCGGAATGGGGCCAATTAGCTAGGGGCGAAAGTCATTGGGTTTTGTTTGGGGTTCGGGGCATAAAACAAGTTAAATTGAAATTAAATTATATGGTATATAACATAAGAATGGGTCAACAACCCTATTTATTTTCTCTGAGCGGTCAAACTATAAGCCCGCTGCTCCCAAAAGTCAAAATCCCCAAAAGAAATTGAAATCGCAATTCCTCCATCGCGCCTCCTCCATCGTTCGCCATTCGCCACCACCCTCGAGACTAACACCTCCTCCACCACAGATGGGAAGCCGCGTCTCCACTACTACGTCGCCACCTCCACCAAATCAGAGCCACACGCCTCTGACTACCATGCGCACACATCTGAGTGCCACTATTTTGTCGCGCAAGGGCCAGGCCCAAAACCGTGAGCCACCAGAAAGCTGAACGATATACAATGAGTTTTTTTGGTTAGATTAATTAATTTATATATATGTAATGTTATTTTATAAAAACCAGTTTTTATATATACATAGCCTTGTTTTATATAGAATAATAATTTATAAAAAAAATATGATTTTTTTTTATAAATAGCATTACAAAAATATGATTTTTAATTCATAAATTAGCACTGTTATATTTTCAGTTAAAATAAAAAATACCAGGGTTCTAAAATAAAAATTAGCTTTGTTTTAAATAATAAAAATAGTATGGTTTTAGAAAAATAAAAATGTGTTTTTTATTTATACTGTAGCAAAATAAAATTGTGATTTTTATTTATATAATAGCAGAATAAAAATGTGATTTTTATTTATACAATAGCAAAATATAAAGATATGATTTTTAATAATATGAAAATATAATCTTTTCTATGCAAATAAAGCTATAAAAATATGATTTTTATTTATATAGTAGCATCATAAAAATATGATTTTTATAATGTTGTAGAGAAATAAAAATTCAGTCTTTGTATAAGGAGTAGAGATATAAAAATATAATTTTATATAGAAAGAAGCGTTGTAAAAATATATGATTTTTATATATGAAGTGCCATTATAAAAATGTGATTTTTAAAATAAACAACATATTAAAAATGCAATTTTTACTATGAACAGCGGGAAAGGATCGCATTGGAATTTCGGGCAAATCCAGGCTATTCAAAAATGAAACGGAGGAGTGGATCCCAAAGGTGAGAACTTCTCACTTTAAATGTTATAGTTAAAAATATATACTAGGATGCAGACGGTGCTTAGCAGCACCCGACACCGTCGTCCACAGACCATGGACGACTTGTTTGATTTGATTGTGTTATGAAAATTATTTATGATGTGAAATGGACTGAATAAAATATTCATGTATTGGAATAAAATATTTTATCGTTAAAAAATATAGTTTTTAATGTGTATATGAATAAAATAAATATTCATTTACAAATCAAACGATTTGTTTATGTACACCCATTTGACTGATATTAATTGGGACGATAAATTTTACACATCGCCCAACTGCACAAATAAAATATGCATTTGTTGTTTGAAAACCCCACACGGGTTTTGGGATGATATTTGACATACACTAATCTCAATTGTTTAGTTGTATATCGATCGATTGGTTTACATGCTGTGGTAAGCGCTGAAATATTTATATTTTATTCTTACACAGTGCAGAATGCACTCTGGTTGATGGATGATTATTTATCACTGTTGTTGTACACATGTGTTGCATGAAATCCATATAATAAAATTATATGATAATTGGCTGTGTCTGATTCTAGTTTAGAAAGAATGAATATTTTAAAATAACGAATATTTTAAAATAATATTCAGTAAAAGATCAAAATCTGATTTTGATGTCCGATTTGGGATGGACACGAATATATTTAAATACATAAAGCCATATTGATTAGATTGATGCCATTTTGACGTGAACGATATTTATATCGATTTTATTCATTTTTATAATGAATATCAAAAGGGAAGTGATTTCAAAATCTAATGTTTTGAAAATATTATCATTTATATATTAATGATATAGAATATTCAATTTTGATTTGAAATTGAATATGAAGTTGAAACCGTTTTGAATACGAATTTTAAAATGATTTATAAAATATGTTTTAAAAAGGAAATTGATGAAATACATATAATATATATATTATATGTATTTAATGGCCTGAATAGAACACACCGCGCCGCGGCAGTTCGCGAATTTCGACCATTGACTTCGAATGGACATTACGGGAGATCCGACCATCGGATTCTCCTAAAACCAGAACCATTGGGTTCGTATCGAAAAGAGATTTCTAATGAATACGAAAGATTTGAAATCTAATGGTAGGATTTGGAATTATGCCCAAATCAAATTTGGAAGAGGTCGTTGTAAGTGCAGTTCGATGGCCGTTTATGGAAATTGACTGTACGGGCCTTGATAAAATTATTAAAAATATCAATAATTAGTGTAAAATCATAAGAAATGATTTGGAAAGAATTGGGATGAAAAATTCCATATTTGAAAAGATAAAAATATATTTTTATCGAAATAAACTAGTTATGAACTAGAAGTATAATCCAATGTTTTTAAATAATTAAATTGGATTTGAAATGGTTTTACAAAAAACCAGAATTTCCAATATATAAATTGGAATGGATTTGAATTGAAATTATCTTTGGAATATTTCGATATTGGATTTCGTGACTATACGAACATTGTGGAGGGATTTGGAAGAGATATATATATATATATATATATCGTTATTCCAATATGATATTTGTTGAGTTCAGAATTTGATATTGAATATAAGCCGATATATTTTCTATTCAGAGCCTTGTATTTAATATCAAATGGGATTTTAGGTTTATCGTGAATGGTGTCTTCACTAACATTGTTCTTAAACCCAATGGAGTTAAGGAAATTAGAAACTAACTGGAGGTTAGCTAAGTTGAATGGTTTCCTGGGTATTGATCTGGTGTTGGTTTCGGCCTTTGAGATTAATACTTAGGGAATTGTTCTCTTACTAATTTACGGTTAGAGACTGATGAAATGGTTTCTTCATTAACACTATTCTGAAACCCCGTGTGAAAAGAATAAGTCTTTTAACTAAGATTTAAAGAAGAATTACCAATTAATGAACATTTAATTGGAATTGAAATGGAATGTAAATCGGGTTTATTGTGAACTGTGTTTTAATGACATTCGTTCTTTAACCCGATTTGCAGTGAAATGTGATTTGGAATTTATAATTCTTTATTCCAAGATTTAATGGAATTTCCAAAGTAAAGTTTTCCAGTTTAATAAAATAAATTGGAAGATGGGATTCGATTTGATAATAATCGAAACGAACTTTTGTAGAGGAAGACTGATAATATTATGGAATTTAAAAGGCTTTGCCATTATTCCATTTATAATTTTAGTCGGATATGGAAATTGATATCGATTATATATTGGTTTGTTTTTCCGTGAAAATTCCATAATTAATGGAATGTGATTTTGGGTTTATCGTGAACTGTGTTTTAAATGACATTATTTCTTTAACCCAGTTAAAGACAGGATTTATTTCTTGAATTGGAAAAATCATTAAGTAATGATTGTTGGAAATTAAAACTTAATTAGAGTTTTATTGAATCTTTAAATAGATTGGAAAGTGAATTTGATAACTAAAATTATCAAATCCAAGAAATGATCGAGAATGGAGTATCACCAGTTTTGCTCCAAGCGTTAGTTAAATCTTTAATTAGATTTGAAGGTGAAATGGTAATTAATTTTACCGATAACACCGTGGTGTTAGATAAGAAGTATTACCAGCTTTACTTCATGGGATGAATAGGTTGGGATTGGGAAATTAAAACAAACGATTACTTCGGTAAGGTTCGTTAATCCAGACTAGTTTGGATAAACCATAATTTGGTTTGAATTGATATCCAAAGAATGATTAAAGAATAAATTTAAAGAATTTATCTTTGATAAAATTAATGGGAACCTTTCCCAAAGGATATGAATATTTAAATAAAAGAATATTCAGAATTGGAATGAGGCATATGTTGTGTTTTTATAGCACTTGTTTATAATATACGCGAGTTATTCGTAAAGACCGGGTTCATCCAGTTCTGAATAACGGAATCATCGATGAGTCGACGATGAAGACGGTGGTTGAACACCGGAGGTCTTCACATCGTTTGGATGATTACTGATGTCTTGATTGGGCTGTACACCTAAGACAAGGTAATAAGTGGTCTTGGAGATCGACCGGATATGCAAGGACCTCTCTCCTGTATTGGACATATGGGATGAGGAATAAGTTGCCTCCGGTTTCGTTCAGACCCAGAACGAACTTGTAAATAGATGTGTGTTTGACATCGGATTTCATTCTGTGTGATTGATAGACATCAGTTGCATAGCATGAATTGCCTGTGTGGCATGTTGAGATGCAAATGATCAAGGCTTCAGTTGAAAAGCAGAGACTTGTGGTTGATGATCAAAGCACAGATTTAATATAGCATAGCTTTGTGTAGCATTAATTCGCGAGCCTCACACCCCGGTGTGAACCAGAAACAGGAGAGGACATCAGGGAGGGCATGCGTTTCCATCTAGCTAGAGTGGTGTCTGGGTTTTGCACGCCCAGATGTTTTACTTATGTGGATGATGGATAGCGAGGCACCTCGGATATATCAGCACTGCATGCCGATGGTTGATATGGTCTTTATACAGACCAGACTTATGCCTCATAGGACGGGGAAACGCATGTTCAGGCATTTTAATTCACCCTTTGCACTTCGGGTGGACCGACCCTGACAATCAAAGGCTTGTCTGCATGCTTGCCTGAGACATGGTCTAGATTATCTCGAAGCGATAAGGACGATCCCTTACCTTGGTTCACAGACGGAAATCCAACTTCCAATACGTGACATTTGTGGTTTTGATTATAGAGCCTAGTATTTGCGACATGATATATGGTACCCATGCCGTCTAGGATTGATACATTTATATTTGAATTTGTTTTATATACTATGCACTTATAATAGTATCAAATGATTTGTTTTAAACGTACCAAGCATGTTTGGCTATTATAAGGTAAAACTCTATTCTCCGGCTTGCGTTGCATCATGTGATGGGACCTGAGTCTTATAATAGCTTCATTTTCTTTATTTAGCATTGCGTTGTTTGTTATATGCACTGGTATTCTTGGAGTTAAAACTCGTTCCGTGTTATACGGCGTAGTCCCTTGATTTACCGAACTTTAAAATAAAAATTGATAACTGTTTTAGTTCTCACACCAGTCACATAACTGACCTGGAGTTTACTGTTTTAACCTAAACTCTGGGTACCCCTATTTTCCACATGGGAAGCTGGTAGTTTTGGTTTTGCAGATTTATATTCACAGGATCCTGGTTTACAGCTGAAATGATATTCGGAAAGCTCTGTATCCATGTATCTCTTTCAGTTTTGTTTTTGTATTATTTTTCCCTGCATTGTAATTTGTAAATCTCTGATATTTATTGAATGTATATTATTTATTCATACTCTGTATATTCTTTTATTCTGATGGAATTTTTGTAATAAGCAATGAAATGTTCTTCTGTTTATTTTCTGATTTGTCGTGATCTCATTACAATCCGGGCTTTCCTTTACAGAGAAGTTCGGGTCGTTATACAGGCATCCTTGTATTCAGGTTTTAGCAGATTCATTCTGGATAGCTATGGACCTAAAGATGGATATTATCATTTCTATTATGCTGTTCAGACTTCATTTAGCATATTATGTTTAATTCCGCTGCATTGTAATAAATTTATTGTAAATTAACCTTCCGTTGTTGTATTATTATTTCTCGATGTACTCTAATATTTTGTACTCTGGTGTTGCATTATTATTATGTAATAAATGTCTTCTGTTATTTGTTCTAATGTGTTATATGCCCAAAGTTAGCGTATGCGAGATTTGAACCCGTGTGTTGTTACACCAACCAAGGTCGTTCGTGCACAACAAGGTCAAACATAGGCCATGGATCAAGCATGGGAGCAAGGATCAGTCATTTGTGGCAAACAAAGTTGCTTGAACATCAGAATAAGATGGGTTGTTCGCTCAACACAATCAGGATCGGTCATACAACACAACACGACCACACAGAGAGGTCGCGCACATGAAGCTGGCTCAAAAATGGTACGACGCAAAAACAGACAGGCTCGTATATCCTGCAAAGATCGTCCATATTAAGGAAGTCACTCATCCTTGTACCAAGGAAGCCGGTCGTACTAGACGAAGAGAAGAATTGATTCCGGTCATATGTTCCACTCTGTAGTCGTTCGTTCATGCTACCTCGATCGATCGTGCATAGCGTGAAACATGAAGAAGCCAAAGGTCGCACATGTATCCCATGTCCGCTCATAGATTACAATCATAGTTGCCTGCTCATTCCTCAATAATCTACTAATACTTCAATCAGATACCACCCACCGGTCGATCAGATACTAGCTCCTTAAGGGTCGCGTTTACATTTTGATCTACAACCCTTGATCGTTTTCCTATAGAATATGGTGTTGGTCGCCCATCCATTTATCGGTCAGTCATTAAAAGGCTTAGCATGACGCTCAGCCAGTCGCCTATACACCAATCCAAGAACTATAGCCAATCGCCTGTGTACTCATCACCTGATCGCCCGTCCAATCTGCTCGGATCTATGCAATCGCTCAATCCTACAAAGTTGCTCTGTCCTACAAAGTCGCTCGTACTGGACAGCTGGAAATAGTTACCGACAGTTGGCTACAGCTATGCAGTGGCATTTTAGTAATTAATGAAATGAACGACCCGCAGCCTGAATATACAGATTTCAGCTCATTCCTTCAAAGGAGCTCACCTATAAATAGGCCATGGCCTCCACCAAAAAGGGGATCGAAACCTTGCAACCACGAAGTGCTGCTAAATTCATTCCTTCCCCGTTCCTTGAACATTCTCAGCCATCATCATCATCTCCACTTGAAGGATCTTCATCCACTTGGCCATGGTATCCATTAAGATCTTATAAGTGAAAAAAGGTCAAAGACATCCTCCTTCTCCGTTGCTCATCCGTCCTCCTCCTCCACAGCTTCCACCATTCCTCCATTAAATTCCATGAATTTAAGCGAGACTTGTGTGTAAGAGTGAGAAAAAGTTGAGAGTTGAGAGATTGAGAAAATGTATGAACAAAGAGAATTTACATGCTTTGTAAACATCATGATAATGCAAACTCCCTTCATAGTGGATGTAGGCCTAGCTTAGGGCTGAACCACTCTAAAACCTTGTCTCCATTTTACTTTCCTTGCATGTTTACTTTCAACTTTTGTTGAGTGCGGCCCCATTTACTTCCTAACCATATTGGTGATGTACGTTTCTCTTACCCTTGGTATTTGAGCCATTTTTTGGTGAAAACATTTGGCACCCACCGTGAGGCCCGCATTTGCATCTTTCCTTGTTGAAGTCCAACGAGATTTGCTAAGATAAACTTTGCTTGAAATCATGGATAGGCCGGAGGAAGTTACTTGTAAAATCAATGACCTCCCCGAAATGTTCATATTGTCACATCGCCTACCACCCATTTCGAGGCAGGAGAATCGTCCGAAATTGAGGTAGCTATAACTAAGAGAGAGTTGGAAGAAGAAATGGCGGGACTAACGAGTCAAATAAATATTACAAACAATGCAATGATAAAGAAGCTTGGGTCAATGTTCGCTATTCAAGCCGCTACCGCAAAGGCCACACTAAGTGCCACTTGTTTTCCACCCGCTCGAACGAGTCACGCATACGACACAGAATCCTCTGCTTCAAACGCGAAAGAGAGAAATTCTATTTAGAAAGTTGAATATCATGCTAATCTGGACTGTGGAAGAGCTAAAGAACCTATGCGCAACTATTCCGATGACACAACATTTTAACGGGTAAATGGTCCCATCAAAGGGGCATTTTTCTCGAAAGAAAGTCTAGATCCCCTGTCTCCAGATCATGATTACCCGCCTAGACAAGAATCTGACAAGGAAAAAGGCACTTGTTCCATGGATCAAAGCAAAGGGCAGAAATATATTTTAGGAATGGCACATGGAATTGTGGAGGAAAGCTAGAAGAAGGAAGATAATCGAAAAGAGTGGGAATTTTCTCCTAATAAGACCCCACTCACCGAAAGAACTAAATGGCTATATATCCACAGAAATTTAATCCTCCAATGGTGCAATCCTATAATAGGACAAGCGATCCCAATGTGTTCCTATGCAAAAATAATCAGCATACGAACGAGGCGCGCGCTACCGAGAGATCAAATGCCTGTATTTCCTGGCTTATCTAGAAGGGGTGGCCTATCTCTGATTCACAAAGCTATCGCGGAAGTCTGTGGACGACTTCGCTACCTTGCCTAGACTATTCAGTAAGCAGTTTAGGTTCCAAGAAACTAGGGTTCGGGATGTTATGGAGCTAGGTGAACTACAACAAAGACCAGGAGAGTCCATCAAAGCTTTTCTCACCCGCTTTTATATGGAAGTAGCCAAAGTTGAAAATTATGAGACCCGACTAGTTTTGATGTCTTTGAAAGTGGCCATATGTAAAAAGATCAAGTTTGGATGGTGGATTAAGAAGAAGAAACCAAGTACACTCGAACTACTCAATAAAGCCAAAAAATATATGAGTGTTGAAGAGAATTCGTTGTGTGTTTTGGAAAGCAATGAACAACTAAAAAGGAAAGGTAGTGCACAAAGTAGCGTTAATAGTCAGAAGAGGAGCAACGAAGGAAAGGATAACCGGCCTAAGAAGAAGCTCTGCTATTTTAAGAATTCTGAGCTCACTCCCCTTAATGATACCAAAGGGAATATCTTCATTGCAACTAAGGATACCGAGAAATATCTGATCCCAAAACGAGTGCAGGTCAAAGATGTCACTATAAGATCAGGAAGGTTCTGTCAGTTTCATAACCAGCCAGGGAACGATACTACTGATTATAGGCATTTAAAATCATTAGTTGAGGAACTGATCAGGAAGAATCATTTGCAACAATATTATAACACCCTGTATTTTTTGAGAATTAAGAGAAACGAGTTACGCCATTGCGACCGTCTTGGAATTCTGTTTGGAATAGAGTCCAAGTTTTCGTAAACCGGACTTTGTATGAGGAAGTTATGGCCCTCAGAAGTTTCAGGAATTTAAATAGAATAAAACAACTCAGATTTAAAATTCAATTCACACACACGGGCAGGGAGGGAAATTCCCGCCCAGAACCCAGGTCGACCAGGGGGTCAACCTGGGTCACATAGGTCGACCAGGGGGTTGACCTCCCCCTATTTCCAGGTTCGAGGCCTGGTTCATTTTTTTGCATTTGGACGCCCGTTCTGACCAGATTCGTTGATCCCTATGCTATATAAACACCTCTAAGGCTACAGTTTTTTCTACAAAACTTTATTACGCATATACTCTACCCTAATTCATATCAAAATAAATCAAAGATGGGGTTATGCTGCTAAAGTTCTTCAAGAAATCAAGTTTAGAATTCAAGTAGAGATTCAAAGGCTAATTAAATGACTTCAACAACTATTTTCTAAGAATCAAATCTAAATTAGAGAATCGATAGTCTACGTCAAGGGATAATTTTTCAGTTTCAGAAATTAGATCCCAGAATTCAAGACCGTTCTATAATTTGTAAGTTCGCGTTACTTTCAGAAATAAAGGTAATTGTGATTCTGACATTGTAATAAATCTGAATCTAAGATTATGCCTATTTCTATCTGTCTTTCTATATCCATTGGATCTATCTCATTGATAATATTATTTCCTTCTTCACTTTTAGTTTTATAGGCAGGCTATTGCGAGCCTGAGCCAAATCTCATAAGAGATGAATGTACGTTAAAAAAATAGGGCATAATATATGATTTGAACATGGACAACTCTAAAATTGGGCATAATAAATGATTTGAGGACATAAAACATGTTGTATTTAAAACATAAAGTGTATCGAACATATGACTTGAGATTTCAGGCATAAAGTATATTGGACATATGACTTGGGATTTGGGGCGTAAATTGAACTGTAAACATGTAAGGCATAGTACATGATGTGGTTCAAGACCTGAAATTGGGGCATATTATATAAGAGAGTTCATGACTTGGAAGAAGGAAATTATTGTGTATAGTGATTAATGGCTTAGGCATGTAAACCTATAGTAAGATAGGGATAATTATTAAATATGAACACGCCTAAATTGGGATTTTAGGTAATTGGCCTGCACTGTAATTAAAGGCTATAATTTGGCATAGTTTATACTGTGAATCATGATAGAGGGCTTTTGGAGAATATTTTTTACAGTGCAATATGACTAAACCTTAGGGCATGTGTATATTGTGATTTTTGGGGGCATGACTATTATTGCAAAGTTTGAAAATTGGGTGTAACCTATTTTGAGTATTAACTTGAATTTGAATTTATGGGGCATAACTTGAAATCAATTTTGTTGGGGTATAACTTGAGAATTGGAACACGACTAGTTTTGTGAATTTGGGATGACTAACATATAAAATCTAGACTTGGACATGTACCGTAAACATGTAAATTAGGGAAGCGATAAACGTGCCTAACCCAAGGTTAGATTGAGTTGTGCTGTAAAACTGCCTGGAACCGGCCAGCACATCTAGTAACCACAACAACACTTATCTAATGTGAGAGGTTAGTGCATCATGCCCAAGAAAAACCCAAGGTTAGAATTAGTTGTGGTGTAAAACTGCCCGGAAACGCCCGGCACATCCAGTAACTGCAACAACCCATATCTAATGTGAGAGGTTGGTGCATTAATAAATAAATTAATGCTAATAAACAAGACATGATAAGAAATGACTAGGGTTAAGATCATAGGAACACTTAACAAATTTAACATGAATGACTAGGGTTAAGTTCATAGGAACACTTAACCAATATAACATGGATGACTAGGGTTAAGCGCATGAGAAACACTTAACCAATATAACAAGATGAATGACTAGAGTTAAGTTATAGGAAACTCTTAACAAGTATAACATGATAAATGGGTAGGGTTAAGTTAACAAGAAACACTTAACCAATATAACTTAATTTGTGGCAAGGTTAAGTTAAAACAAGAGGGCAACACTTAACCAATCCAATATGATAAGTGAGGAGGGTTAAGTTAATAAGAAATACTTAACCAAGATGACACGATGAATGGGAAGAGTTAAGTTAACATGAAAGGGCAACACTTAACTAGTATAACTTGATTTGTGGTAGGGTTAAGTTAACACAAGAAGGCAACAATTAACCAAAGTAACATGACAAGTAGGTGGGTTAAGTTAACTTGAATAGATTGATGACGCTTAACCAATACAACATGATGAACACGTAGGGTTAAGTTGACAAGAAACACTTAACCAATCCAACACGATAAATGAGGAGGGTTAAGTTAATAAGAAACACTTAACCAACATGACAAGATGAATGGGTGGGTTAAGTTAACATGAATGGACAACACTTAATCAATATGACATAATATGCAGGAGGGTTAAGTACATATCCGGTTAGTGGGTAATATTAGTAAATATAGGCCTATAAAACTTAATCATTAAATTAACATGCTTGAATCAGTCTGAGGGTTAAGTACATATCGGGTTGGTGGGTAATATTAGTAAATATAGACCCACAAAACTTAACCATTAAATAAACATGCTTGAATCAGTAGGAGGGTTAAGTACATATTGGGTTGGTGGGTAATATTAGTAAATATAGGACCACAAAAACTTAACCATTAAATAAACATGCTTGATTCAGTAGGAGGGCTAAGTACATATTGAGTTGGTGGGTTATATTAGTAAATATAGGCCCACAAAACTTAACCATTTAATAAACATGATTGAATTAGTAGGAGGGTTAAGTACATATTGGGTTGGTGGGTAATATTAGTAAATATAGGCCTACATAACTTAACCATTAAATAAACATGCTTGAACTATTGGGAGGGTTAAGTACATATCGGGTTGGAGGGTAATATTAGTAAATATAGGCCCACAAACTTAACCAGTAGGAAACCCTAGTAACGGGAACCCATTTCAGCAGTAACCCACATAGATGTATCACGGTACCCTAAACTAGGCAGGGTGGGGCACGATTACTGGGCTGATCATAAGCGGTCAAAACAGCGGTACGGGGTACGTCAGTGTAGGGTCCGACGATTTACGGTCATGACGTACTCTGGAGTGGGAAAAAGCAGGCATTGGGCACAAATAGTTATACATTGTGCTTCTTGAATCGTGTCGGGTTGCTATCATAAGGATTGATACACCTTATGGTGGGACCAGTAGACGGTATCTACACGCAAGAGAGGGCCGATTGACACAGACACAAGAGAAACTAATACAAGTAAGGAGTTGATCGATAGTGTAGTAAGGATACATCTAACATATTCATGGCAATTAGGCAGATTGAGGTGAAATCCTCACGGTAGATGTACATCATAAGGCTACCACAATTGCGGGGATTGGGATCAGATTACAATTTGATCATTTTATATAGATTACTAGTTGGGACACTAGTTAGGAGGCACAAAGATATAAAAATCAGAATAACAAGGTAGTAGCGAAGCAGAGGAAGAGTAGAAGCGCATTCAGTTTATCTTGCCTTATCATATCTATACTAATCGTATGTATCTTGTTATCCTTGTTCTCGCGGTATTGTCTTATGTTCAGTTTATTCATGTCATGATGCTTTTTCCTGTTTATATGCTGAAAGTCATTGGACTTACCAGACTTATGGCTGACCTAGTTTTGTTTCGCCTCTTTTCTTCCGTTTCCCCCCTCCCTTCAGGTTCACAAGGAGGAAATGTTACCACTTAGCTCAGTTTTCTTTCCAAGCTCAAAGATAGTCGATGTATTGCTTTGGACTCTCTCTTCCACTGCTATGGCTAGTTTATGCTTTATTAGGGAATATCATTGTTATTTTTATGCTTCTTTTATACGTGGAAGATTTTAAATCAAGACAGAAGTTTTATGTATTACTTTCAAGTATGATTAAGACAACTATTGTAAAAGCTTTATTGAACCACATTGTTTATTAAATGACTTTATTTTCCGCTACTTTATTTGTATGTCTTGTAATTTATCTGCATCTTTTACTTAAAATGCTCCACCGAAGTTAAGGCATTCCCTTTGTGAGTGACCTTAACGAAAGTGGGGTGTTTCACTTGGTATCAGAGCCAGGTTACCGGATCAGATAAAAGATTTGAAAAATTATTTTCAAAATGGTTTTAAAAGAAGCATTTTCAAAAGAAAGGTTTTGTTTAAAGGCATATTCCCCAAAGCCATATGCACTATCTTCTGATCCTCCGTTTGAACCCTTGTTTCTTTCTTTCCTTAGTCTTCGGGGCTCCTGGCTTTCTGGGAGGTAACCTCATCGCGGCATGGTTTCGTTGGCTTGATGAGACTACGACACCTGTCAAAGGGCGAAGAAATGCCTAACCTTCATCCATATTCGTAGTAGTTTCACCACGGCTAATTCTCTTCCAAGCTTTTTAGGGTTTCCCATGTGATGGAGGCTACGTTCGAAAGGCTTGTCAACATGGTTCACAAAGGAAGTAAAGAGAAAGAGGCCAAAGGGGAAGAATCACAAACAAGGGTTTGGAATATAAGAAGGGCGGAGGAAATAATAGATCCCGCAACAAGAGGAAGTATCTTTTCTGCGGTATAGCAGGTCATTTAATTGTAGGAAGTTAAAGATAAGTGGTTGTTTTAATCATGGTGAGGCAGGGCATCTAAGGATTGCCCGGAGGACAAGGACAAGGACAAAGGATAGGATTTTCAGGAAGGCAAGTGCATGCTTTCACCGCCAGCGTACCTGAGAGGAAGATAGTAATGTTTAGTTTTTCTTTTTGATTATCCTATTAGCACTCTTTTTGATTTTAGCACTTCACATTCGTTTATATCTGCTTCTGTAGTTGAGTCTCTGCACCTTAGTACTAGTATAATAGAAGATCCCATTATTGTCTCAAATCCGGTTGGTGGTTCGGCTCATTTATCTTTGGTTTGTAAGGATTTGAGAATAGCTATGTTAAGTATTGAGTTTAAGTGTAATGCTCATGTTTTTGGTTTCATGGGCTATGGGTTGATTCTAGGCATGGATTGGTTAGCTAGTAATTGTGAAAGGAGGGTAGTTAAACTTTTGACTTGCCTCGGGAATACTCACGAGATTTCGTGCGATCCTGAGGAGATCAGTTAGGCTTAGCTGCCTAGAATCACTTGACGCATCTATCGACAATTTGCGATCCGTTAGAATAGTCCGCAGATGTTTTTGATTAGGTTAGGGGTTTTCCTCCTAAAACTCGAGATAGACTTTGTAACACCCTACCTCCGTTAAGGACACTCACAAAGGGAATGCCTTAACTTTGGTGGAGCGTTTTAGTAGACAGAACAGAAATTGACAAGATAGATAAACAATACTTGAGAAATTATAAATTTATTACAGCGGAAAACAGAAATCAGTTTGGTTACATCTTTCCCAAAAACTCAAGTACATAAATATCAGTCTTGTTCAGAAAATCATCAGAGTACAAAACTTTATAATCCCCACAGAAGCTGCCATAATGAGTCAAGCCATACTTTAAGCACTCTAAGTACTTCAAGCGGAAGAAATCCGGATCAAGCTAAAGTATTCCCTCCTTGGAAAACCTGGGGGGAAATGGAAGAAAAAGGGGCGAAAACAAGCAAGGTCAGACATAAAGTCTGGCAAGTCCAGTGACTTTCAGCATATGAACAGATAATAATCATGGCATGCAAATAAAACTGGATGAGAGATAACAGTAACTGGAGCAGCAGGTGTACTTAGGCTAAACAGAAGAAATAGAATAATATTACTTTTCATATCTCTGCACTAATACTAGTATAACAGGATTAGGTGTCACCCTAATGTCTAAACTGAAGCAGAAACGGGAACAGAATAATTTCCATAGAAACAGAACGCTAATAATGGGCCTTTACCACCTGAACAGAAACAGACAGAAACAGAATGCTAATAATGGGCCTTTACCACTCGAACAGAAATAGACAGAAACATAGTGCTAATAATGGGCCTTTACCACCCGAACAGAAGGTATAGAAACAGATTAATCCCTACGGAAACCGAATGTAGAATTAGGTGTACACTAGTGAATGGGCCTTTACCACCCGAACAGACGGTACCACACAGACAGGTGTTGCCACCCAACAGAAACAGACGGTACCAACAGAAATAGACAGAGCTAAGTGTACCCTAAAACCCTACCCCAATCGTTCGGCTCCCTAATACATAAATACCCTGTGTCAACTCCACAATAGGGTGTATCACTCCCTAAAGTGGCAACCAATTGCCACAGGCTTATTTACATATGTCATGGCGTCTTACATCCTCAGAGGCAGACTGGGATCCATGCACGCACATGACCCGGTAGAAACGCACCATCAACATCCCTCGCCATTACCAGAATGAACCACTTATAATTAGTTCAGTAAGCATGCCCGGACCCTACCTACTGTTGGGTCAAAGTTTTGATACCAGAAAGGGTTACTGACAAATATGGGCCCCAAACAACAGATGACACAAGTAATTTCCCTCCTAACCTTGTGTCCCCAGACTAACATATTTCAGATTAACTTGTTTACAAGTTCAGACATACAGAGTTTAGATCAACTAGTTCACAGATCAGGTAAGTTTTCAGAGAAACAGATCAGATATACAAATTTAACAGATTTACAGATTTGTCTAACTTTGTAATTGGGCCTATAGATTCACGAAACGGGTTTGTTAAATTCATTAGTCCAATTGGTTTAACCCTATCCACCCAACACGTTTTAGATATCATACTTATCCCAGATTTGCATTAATTAAATATCAATGCACAGACCTCTCACAATAGGTCGGTAGCTTGTGGCCGCTGGATATGCCGGGCGGTTCCGGGCAGACTTCTGCCGCAAGCCAGACCTAACCTCGTGTCTAAGCATATTTTAGTTATGCCTACGACCTCTCACATTAGACTGACTGTTTGCGGTCACTAGTTAAGCCGGTTGGTTCCGGGCAGGCTTCTACCGCAAATGTAACACCCCGTATATTCTATAACAGTGAAATTCATAAATTAATGTATAATTAATTCTAATGAAAGAATTAAGGGAAATGGCTTATGCCATTGCGTTCATCTCGGAATTTTGGTTGAGATAGAGCCCGAGTTTGCGTGAAACGGACTCCGTATGAAGGAGTTATGATCTCCGGAAGTTTCAGAATAAATTTGAAATTCAAAAACAGCTCAGAACAGGTTTAAAATTCGAATTCGAGTTCAAACTGGGCTGGCGGGAAAATTCCTGCCCAGTGACCAGGTCGACACTAGTGTCGACTGGGCAGTCGACCTAGCCCCTCCAAGTCGACTGCGCAATCGACTTGGGTGTCGACCTGCAGGTCGACTTGCCTGGTCGGCCTGACCAGGTGGGTTTGACCCTGGTTCGACTTTGGTGTGCTGTACGGTCTGATTTCCCTCCCTGTTTGCATATGATGGCTCAAATTAACTTGAAAACTCTATAAATACACACTAAGACTCAACTAATTCACATAAGAAAATAAGAGAGGTGTCGTCATGCTGTCAGGAAGGAGTTGATCGTAGCCGCCAAGAATCAAACTAAGAAGCAAATTAAAGTCTAATCAAATCAATCAACAAATTGCTACCCAAAGGAGAGCATCTCCAAATTCAGAAAACAGAAATCAGAAAACAAGATCTCGTCACGTTGTAAGTATAGTGGTTTTTCAGAATTTGAATAAAATTATGATGTGATATGATGTAATTGGGAATAGAATTGAATCATTGTAATGATGTAGATCTTGGGTATTGTAATGCTTCTATCGTGATTATTTTTGGTGAATTGATTTGTGGCATAAATGGATCGATGCAAGTTTATTATACGTTTGTATATGAAAATGATGGTAATTGCAAGTTTTGTGGCAAAGTCTATGATTAGATCCCTCTCATGTTTATGTTAATATCCCCTTTATGTTTATGTTGATATCATGGGCCATATACTTATGTAAATACACCCTAGATCTGAGATCCTTTATGCTACATGACTCAGAACTTATGCATACATCTTAGATCCATTACAAGTATGATTAAAACTATGTTAAATGTAGTTTGGGATACATAAACAATGCAAGTTCATGTGGAAATAGACTATATATTAGATTTGGACATTTTGGGTTAATTTACAACATGCTAGTTTTATGTTCGACGTTATGCCAAGTTAATATGATAGAACCCAAGTTTGTATAAGTCTACATATGCCATCCTATGTGACACCCATTTAGTTGTATGCCAATTTTGAATGCAAGTTCACATGCTTTAATGTTTATGTTAACGCCAATTTGCAAGTTCATGCGCTACACCTTCTATGTATCATAGAAATATTATATGTTCTGAATTTCCCCTTTTCTCACGTTTATCAAGTTGGGCTGAATTGTGTCGAGCCCAACGTTAGTACATACAAACGGGGGTAATAGCTTTGGGTGTAAAACATGATGTAAATAAATATGTTGGCATGTTTGGCGCGTGCCAACGACTGTGACATTTTTGCGGTATAAATTGTTATACCCAAATTAAAAGACGACATGACATTTACATAAATAATGAAATATGTAAATCTAGAAAAGACGACATGTTTAACCCGAGGTTGGATTGAGTTGTGACATAAACCTGCCCGGACCCGCCCGGCTGTCCAGTAGTCACAACAATACCTATCCAATGTGGGTGGTTAAACATTAAGCCCAATAAAGACCCGAGATTAGACTGAACTACGGTGTAAACCTGCCCGGAACCAACCGGCACATCCAGTAACTGTAGTGATATCTGTCCAATGTGAGTGGTTGGTGCTCTAAAAGGCTAAGGACAGGTGGTAGGGTTAAGTCAACTAAAAACACTTAACCAAAGATTCAACATGTTAACAAATATTGATGGGTGGGGTGTTTCACTTGGTATCAGAGCATAGGTTTACCAGATAAGATAAAGTTTTTGAGATTATTTTCAAAAGAAAGTTTAAAGAAGCATTTTTTTAGAAAAAAAGTGTTATATTTTAAAAGGCATGATCCCCCAAAGCCATGTGTACTATCTCTCTCTATCCTTCGTTTTGAATCTTTCCTTTCTGTTTCAGCATGTCTAGAGACCTTAACATTCCTGAAGGAGTACCGATACCTGGTTGGTTTAGGAGGTTCTTAGAAGCTAGGGCCACAAATGGCGCGGGTCCGGCAGATATCCTTCCTCTCCCAGTAGCACCAGTTCCTCCTCCTGCTCCTCCCCTTGGAAATGCTTTTGCCAAAACATGTAGAGACTTCAAGTCTATGGGTGGAAAAGACTTCCATGGAACTGAACCCTTTGTAGGAGCAAGAAATTGGCTAAAGGAGACCGAGGATCTGTTTGACATCTTCGGAGTTGATGATAGGCAAAAGATACAACTAGCAGTGTGGTTGCTCAAAGATGAAGCTTCCTATTGGTGGGAGATCACTAATGCTCAGAGGGCAGTGGAAACTTGGGATGATATTAGGACAAGGTTCGAACTGAAATTCCTCTCCCAAGCTGAAAGGAGCCGCAAATAGAGAAGTTCTTGAATCTTAAACAGGGAAGCATGACGGTCAGAGATACATCAATCAGTTCAATCAGTTGGCCAGATTTGGGCTGGACTTAGTAAATACCCAACACAAGAAGGCGCTTCGCTTGTCAAAGGTCTGAATGAGCCTATACACAGCCTTGCCATGACCCATGTGTCCACGGGAGCAACTTATGAAAGCTTGGTGGACATGGCTTTGCTACATGAGGAAGACCACGGCAAGAAGGAGACTAAGGCTGAGGAAAAGAAAGAAGGTTTACAGGCTAAGAAGACAGACTTTAAGAAAGGAGGAAATAACAAGAAGTCCCGTGAGAAGAGATAGTGTCATTTCTATGGCATAGTTGGGCATATAGAGAAAGAATGCCGGAAGAAGAAGGCATAGATGGGTGGTTGCTTCTATTGCGGGGAGACTGGGCACCAAGTTAAGGACTGCCTAAAGAAGAAAGGACATGGACAGAAAGCTGGATCTACTTCAGGGGGTCAAGTTCATGCTCTGACAGCACCTTCACAGGAGCGAGGTAGTAATATTTCTGTAGAAAGTGTAGTCTATCTTTATGATCATCCAGTTCGCACATTTTTTGACTCTGGTGCATCACACTCCTTTATTTCATCTGCTTTAATAGAATCTCTGCATCTAGACACTAGTATGGTTGAGGATCCCTTAGTAGTTTCAAAACCAATTGGGGGCTCCGCTTACTTGTCAATGGTTTGTTTGGGTTTGAAAATCTCTATTCTCAGTGTTGAGTTTAGTTGTAATGCCTTTGTTCTAGGCTTCTCGGGATATGGTTTGATCTTAGGCATGGACTGGTTATCCAGTAACGGTGCCATTCTTGATTGTGAGAAAAGAGTAGTTAGACTCTTGACTCGGCTTGTTAACACTCTAGAAATTTCCTGTAATCCTTTGAATGCTGTTATGCTTAGTTATCTAGAGTCGCTTGATGCTTCTGACGAGAATTTGCAGTTGGTTAGAGTAGTCCGGGTGTAACAACCCGAAAATCTGGGCTAGTTTAAAATTTTTATTTTGGCAATTTTAGCGAATTTTGAACATTTAAAATAGATTATTTTAAATAATATCGACGAGAAATTTATTTTGAATATAATTCGAACGTATATATTATATACGCCGTCGTTAGAATATAAATAATTATATATAATTATAAAAGGAATTGAAAATGGCGCGGTAGTTCGGTAATTCGATTTCAAACTTCAATTGAATGTACCGGGTGCAAAATAAACCGGATTTTAGTGAAACCAAAAATAATAGGATCTAATTGATAATATCTTTCCAACGAATCCGAAAAATCGAAATTTCATAGCGGGAATCAAAAGATATGTCCAGTTGAAAATTCTGAATAGTCGCTATGGAATTCAGGCCCTTAAAAATGGGAATTTTGCAAACGACCTCGGATTTCGACGAAACCACTTTTGTTGGGTCTGCAGTGTCAAATAATTGCTAGATCCCAAATTTCATAATTTTTCGAATCAATATGTGAGCGTGGCATAGGAAAACATGTTTGACCAGTTTTAGTTGATTTCAATCGACTGGAAAATGGCCATTTTTCCAACGGTCTCAGAATTCGACGAAAATAGTTTTGTTAGGACCGTATCGTTAATACGAAGCTAGAAAATATTTTTCAGGAATTTTTCGAGTTAGTATGTGACCCCAGTAAATTGAAATGCGCATTCAAATTCAATATATAGAGTTATATGTTGATTTTGATGAAAACTGATTGTAACGATCGAATCGGCCTACGATACATATCCCATTGTGTTCGGAATGGGGGTAAAACGCTATGAACGACAGGCGGTGGACCTCGTTTAGAGGTCGTATGTAAAAGTCAACTTTTTCATAATAAAATAAAAAAAATCTCTCCCCCTTTAACTCTTCTGGCCCCCCCTGTATTCATTCGTTCAGATCAGACAAAAAAAAAGAATGAAGCGGAGAGGAGCGCCGCCCCCCCCCCCAATCGATCATCGCGCCGCCGCCCAGACCCGACACCCCCTCCTTCCATCGAAGACCAAAGCGAACATCCCCCCCCCCCCCCCGTCGATATCCCCTAAATCGAACCACCCGCGCCCAAACCCCCCTACAGCCAACGGCCGCCACCCCTCGCCAGAACCCGAACCGCCTGCACCTAGGTGCCCTCCGACCGTCCACCAAACTCCGGCACCGCACGTGAACCTCCTCTCCAATTGAAATTAGTGAGTTTCCTTTTTTTATTTTGCATTTAGTTGTTTTCAGTTTTTATATAACATGAAAGGTCAAAATTTTAATTAATGAAAGGTCAAAATTTTAGTTATATGAAAGGTTGAATTTTTAAAGTATGAAAGGTGATATGTTTATTAACATGAAAGCGAGTGGAAAACATGATTTTGTTTATATTGAAAGATTTGATTTTTCTTTATAAAAAGATGTGATTCTTCTTTATAAAAAGATTGGATTTTTAAATATATAAAAAAAAAATGATTTTTAGCTAAGGAAAGTTGTGAAAGATTTATTTTTGAAAAGGCGGAAACTTTATATAGAGGATAGCGGGATAAAGTAGAATTTTTATCTATATAGTAATGGAGTAAAAATTCGGTTTTTATATATTGAATAGCATAGTGAAAATTCGATTTTTATATATTGAATAGCATAGTAAAAATTCGATTTTTACATATGTAGTGGCTACGGGAGACGAAAATGATAAGAGATGAAAACGTTGAAGATTTCTATAAATGAAGAATCGTAGAATTGGGATAGCTATCGGTGAGAATTTCTCACTCTTCAATTTCTTTTTCTAGTTATATATATATATACACTAGGATGCAGACGGTGTTTAGTAGCACCCGACACCGTCATCCACAGACCATGGATGGCTTGTTTGTTTAATTGTTTGGTTGTGTAGTTGGTTAGATTATTTGGTTTGAATTGAATTGTTTGGTGAAATGAAATTGATTTGATTGATGTGTGAATGGCGAGGGCCTTCACTAGACCGGGGATAAGGCTAGGCCTTGTCCCGTTTCTAGTATCGTGCCGTTATGCCGCCGAAATTTCCTAAAATAAGTTAGAAAAATAAAAGTATCATTTTTATTTTGTAAATGAACTGAATAAAAATTCATGTGTTAAAATAAAATGTTTTATCGTTAAAAATATAATTTTTAACGT
The DNA here is from genome assembly GCA_030737875.1 of Allium sativum. NCBI lineage: Eukaryota > Viridiplantae > Streptophyta > Magnoliopsida > Asparagales > Amaryllidaceae > Allium > Allium sativum. The sequence goes on along the minus strand of CM060911.1, from coordinate 120,253,528 downwards.
GAATGTGAATAAATAAATATTTATTTACAAACCGGATGGTTTGTTTATGTACACCTATTTGAAGGACATTGATTGGGTCGATAAATATTACACATCGCCCAACTGCACAACTAAAATCTGTGCTTGATTGTTTGAAACCCCATACGGGTGTTGGGATGAAATTTGAAGTTCACTCATCCTGATTGATTAAATATGTCGATCGATTGATTGACAGGCTGTTATAAGCGTTAGATATCTATATTTGATGCTTATACAGTGTAGTGCACTTTGGATGATGGTGGATTATTTATCATTGCTATTATATACATGTGTTGAATGGAATCCATATAATTAACTTTATATGGTAATTGATTGGACCTCATTCCAATTTAGAAAATAAAGAATATTATAATATAAAGGTTCATGTGTTGACCGTACTCATCCGTTGAGATTAGTCATGTGTTGAACGAAATATTTTAACTATAAAATTTACATCTTTATCATATTTGAAATTAGAAACTAGCTGGAAAATAGATAAGATGAGTGGTCTCCTGGATATTGATCTGATGTTGGTTTCGGCCTTCGGGGTTAATATTTAGGGAATCATTCTCTTACTAGTTTACGGTTGGAGTCTGATTTTAAATCAAACGATAGATACCATAATTTTTATAAAATATATTAAATAACAAAAATAGTCACACGTGGACGGTACTCATTCATTGAGATTAGTCGTGTGTTGACAAAGATATAGAGTCGTGTATTGGAAGAAATATAGATCCATTTGTTGAATATAAAGCCGTGTTGATTAGAGATACGCTATTTTGACGCGAATGATATTTATATCGATTATATCCTTTTTATAATTTGAATTGAATTTGAATTTGAATTGAATAGAAAATGAATTGAATTGAATTTGAATTGAATCGAATAGAAAACCAATTTGAATTGAATCGAATAGAAAACCAATTTGAATTGATTCGAATAGAAAGCCAATTTGAATTGAGTCGAATAGAAAACCAATTTGAATTGAATCGAATAGAAAACCAATTTGAATTGAATCGAATAGAAAACCAATTTGAATTGAATTGAAATGAATTTTAAAACGAATTTATAAGGAAAAATTCAATTTTGATTTGAATTGGAAATGGAAGTTGAAATGTTTTTGAAATGAATTTAAAACTATTTATAAAAATCGTTTTAAATAGAAATCGACGAAATATATATTATATAATGGCCTGAATAGAACGCGCCGCGCCGCGACAATTCTTGAATTTCTACCATTTATTTCAAACGGACATTACGGGAGATCCGACCGTCGGATTCTCCTAAAACCGGAACCGTTGGGTTCGTATCGAAAAGAGCTTTCTAACGAATATTAGAAATTTGAAATCTAACGGTTGGATTTGGAATTATGTCCAAATCAAATTTGAAAAAGGTCGCTATAAGTGCAGTTCGATGGCCGTTGATGGAAATCGACTGTACGGGCCTTGATAAAATTATTAAAAATATCAATAATTTGTATATAATCATAAGAAATGATTTGGGAAAAATTGGGATGAAAAACTCCATATTTAATAAGATAAAAATAGATTTTTATCGAAATGAACTAGTTTTGAACTAAAATTAAAATCCATTTATTTTTAAATAAATAAATTGGATTTGAATTGGGTTTTAAATAGAATTGATTCGTGGGTTTATCGTGAAGGGTGTTTTAAATAACACTTGTTCTTTAACCCGATAATAAATAGAATGTGATTTGAGTTTGTCGTGAACTGTGTTTTGAAAAGACATTAGTTCTTTAACCCAGTAAAAGGAGATTTAAAGGATCTGCAATTAGATTGAAATGAGAATTGGTAATTTAAATTATCGAATTTAGAAATTGAGCGAGAATGGAGTATCACCAGTTTTGCTCCAAAGCGATAGTTAAATCTTTAATTAGATTTGAATGTGAAATGGTAATTAATTTTACCGATAACACCATAGTATTAGATATGGAGTATTACAAGTTTTGCTTCATGGGATGAATAAGTTGGGATTGGGAAATAAAATAAATAATTACTTTGGTGTGGTTCGCTAATCTCGACTAGTTTGGGAAAACCATAATTTGGTTTGAAACGGCATCCAAAGGAAGATTCAAGGATAAATTTTAAAGAATTTATCTTGGATAAAATTAATGGGAACCTTTCCCTAAGAATTGAAATTTAGAAACTAGCTGAAGGTTAGTTAAGAAGAATGGTTTCCTGGGTATTGATCTGATGTTGGTTTCGGCCTTCGGGGTTAATATTTGGGGAATTGCTCTCTTACTGATTTACGGTTAGTGACTAATGAATTGGAATGAGGCGTAAGTTGTGTTTGTGTAACATTTGTTTTTAATATACGCGGGTTGTTCGGAAAGTCCGGGTTTATACCCATTCTGAATAATCGATTCGACGATAAGTCGAAGATGAAGACTGTGTTTGAAGACCGGAAGTCTTCACATCGTTTGGATAATTATTGACGATCCTGATTGCGCTGTACACCCAAGAGGATGGAAATAGTTGGTGGTCGTCCAGACGTACTTGGACATCGATGCATATGTGAGGAAAGTGCCTCCGGTTTCGTTCAGACCCAGAACGAACTTGTAAATGGATTGTGTGTATGACATTGGATTTTATTCTGTGTTGATTGATTTCTATTAAATATACATCTGTTTGGCGACGGAAAATTTATTCTTTCGCTGAACGCCCTTCTCTGAGACGTACGAGCTCAGAGGTTGTATATCAATGGACATCAGTCGCATGGCATGAATTGCCTGTGTGGCACGCTAAGATGCAATGATCAAGGCTTCTACTGAAAAGCAAAGTCTTGTGGTTGATGATCAAAGCACGGCCTACGTGGCAGCTTTATGTATAACATGAATTCGCGAGCCTCACACCTCGGTATGAGTCAAAAACGGGATACGGACTGCAGGGAGAGCACGACGTTTCTTTCTAGCTTTGGTGGTGTCAGTGACTTACCAGCCCTGACATTTATATACTTTTCACCTTTGTGATTGTTGGATGAGGCGCCTCGATTTTAGTTCTATAAGGACCGGGAAATGTGTGTTCAGGCATAATTAATCCTCTAACGTAAGTGAGGACCGACCCTGAAGATCCGGGATTGCCCAGAGTGTGTAGTCCTGAGACATTTGCTAGAGTGTCTCGAACGCGGGGAGGAGCTTGCCCCTTGCCTCGACTCATGACGGAAATCCAATTTCCAATACGTGTATTCCGGCTTTATTTGTAGAGCCTAGTATGGCGACATAGTGGTATGAGGCACTTATGTCGTCTATGATTTATATTTATGATTGAAATTGTTTTGACACTATACACTTACAATAGTATCAAATTATTTGTTTTAAACGTACCAAGCATATTTGGCTGTTATAAGGTAAAACCCTATACTCCGGCTTGCGTTGCATTATGTGATGGGACCTGGGTCTTATAATAGCTTCATTTTTCGAAAAAGCATTGCGCTGTTTATTCTATGCACTGGTATTCTTGGGAGGAAACCTGTTCCGTGTTATACGGCGTGGTCCCTTGAATTACTCTCTTTTAAAATTGAATTAATAACTGTTTTAGTTCTCACACCAGTCACATGACTGACCTGGAGTTTATTGTTTTAACCTAAACTCTGGGTGCTCCTATTTTCCACACGGGCAGCTAGTAGTTTTGGTTTTGCAGATTTATATTCACAGGATCCTGTTTTACAGCTGGAATGATATCCAGAAAGCTCTGTATCCGTATATCACCTTCAGTTGTGCTTTGTATTATTTTTCTGCTGCTATGTAATTTATTGTAATCTCTGATATTTATCGAATGTAATTTATTCATTTATACTCTGTATATTCTTGTATCTAATGGAATTGTTGTAATAACAATGAAATGTTCTTCTGTATGCGTTTTATTTTGTCCTGTTCTCAAAACGATCAGGGGTTTCGAACGGTCTTGATCGGTTTAACGACTGATTCGGATCGAGCGAAATTCCTTGCCGTCACATTTGGTATCAGAGCTTTGGTTTACAGAGCTCGAGAACAAGACACATTAGAACCAAACGAAAGAATTCATCAGATATTGGTTTAGTAATATCCAATTAGAATGACTCGTTACAGATAGGATCAGTAGTATCCTAGAACGAGTGTGAAGAGTATATTTTTCAAATGAAAACAATATTGTTTTGAAATTTAAACCATTTTAAACGTTTGATTATTTATTTATTTTGAATTTGGACAATCTAGTATATAAAGGTTTTGCATATATGCGTCATGAACGTATATTCGAAGTTTTAATATATTAGATAGATATAAAATCACATTCTAGTCGCCCGGAGATGGTACTGATAATTGTCATGACATCATCAGTATTTATGTTCGTGTTTCGAAGGTGTGATATCTATATATTTCCATTAGACTGGTGTGAGAACCAAAACTAATATAGATAGATTTACTTGTTGTGAATTGGCATCAAAAACATGATTTTCTATATATGTATCAAAATTATTAATTTGAAACTCTAAATTCACTAATTGATTGATGTTTGTGTTGTTTGTTTATTTGTTTGACAATTTTGAACCATTATGCCTAATTGCACCAAATATTGAATTGTATTGAAAATTGGTCGCATTTGCTTGCATATACATGTACTTACATTGAAAAGGTCATAGGTACATGTTTACTATAATTTACTGTATTGTTTGGGTGATGATGATTTTATGAGCCTATTGGCTAGCCACTTGGCTTTTTCTTTTTCTTTTTGAGATCAGAAGGCCTATATGGAAATTTCGGGATTTTCCCGTGGCTCCTGGTGCAGGGGAGGTTATGGCGAAATTTTTCGAAAATTTAGGGTGTTAGCCAAATTTTTGAAAATTTGAAAATTCTCAGAAACTGAAAAGTTGGAGAATGGAAGCCAAATCGAACGTAGAGTTGATTGATCAAACCACTTTCAACTTTGTTCCTTTTCGGGGACGAAAAGTTTTAAGTGGGGAAGATTGTAATGACCCGAAAATCTGGGCCAGTTTAAAAATTTTACTTTGGCAATTTTAGCGAATTTTGAACATTTAAAATAGATTATTTTAAATAATATCGACGAGAAATGTATTTTGAATATAATTCGAATGTATATATTATATACGCCGTCGTTAGAATATAAATAATTATATATAATTATAAAAGGAATTGAAAATGGCGCGGTAGTTCGGTAATTCGATTTCAAACTTCAATTGAATGTACCGGGTGCAAAATAAACCGGATTTTAGTGAAACCAAAAATAATAGGATCTAATTGATAATATCTTTCCAACGAATCCGAAAAATCGAAATTTCATAGCGGGAATCAAAAGATATGTCCAGTTGAAAATTCTGAATAGTCGCTATGGAATTCAGGCCCTTAAAAATGGGAATTTTGCAAACGACCTCGGATTTCGACGAAACCACTTTTGTTGGGTCTGCAGTGTCAAATAATTGCTAGATCCCAAATTTCATAATTTTTCGAATCAATATGTGAGCGTGGCATAGGAAAACGTGTTTGACCAGTTTTAGTTGATTTCAATCGACTGGAAAATGGCCATTTTTCCAATGGTCTCAGAATTCGACGAAAATAGTTTTGTTAGGACCGTATCGTTAATACGAAGCTAGAAAATATTTTTCAGGAATTTTTCGAGTTAGTATGTGACCCCTGTAAATTGAAATGCGAATTCAATATATAGAGTTATATGTTGATTTTGACGAAAACTGATTGTAACGATCGAATCATCCTATGATACATATCCCATTGTGTTCGGAATGGGGGTAAAACGCTATGGACGACAGGCGGTGGACACTGTTTAGAGGTCGTATGTAAAAGTCAACTTTTTCATAATAAAATAAATAAATATAAAAAAATAACTCTCTCCCTCTTTAACTCTTCTAGCCCCCCCTGTATTCATTCGTTCAGATCAGAAAAAAAAAGAATGAAGCGGAGAGGAGCGCCGCCCCCCTCCCCCCAATCGACCATTGTAACACCCCGCCTCCGCTAGGGTCACTCGCAAAGGAATGCACTAGCTTTAGAGGGGCATTATTGGTAAACATGCACAGAAATATCATAAGACAGAACATATAAAAATAGCGGAAGTAAAATCAAACTTTCATAACATGAATAAATAAGGTCTAAAGCCTTTTACATCAGAGTACATCAAAACCTGTCTTGCAATAGTAAAGAAGCATAAAGACATTTTCATAAATTATTCCCCAAGTAAAAACAGTAAAGTAGCCATTAGCCAAGAAAAGTCCAAGCCATCCATGATGACCTTCAAGCAGAAGAAGTCCGAACTAAACAACAGTATTTCCTCCCTGTAACCTGGGGGGAAACGGAAGAAAAAAGGCGAAACAAAACGGGTCAGTCAAAAAGACTGAGTAAGCCCTATCTACTATTAGCATAAAAAATAGTAAAGTTAACTGACATGAGAAACTGAGATGAACATAAGCATGATGACAAGATAGATAAGCTAAATCAAAATAACAGGATGAACTACTGAACTCAGATAAACTAAGGTGTCATGATAAATTACGATGTCAAGATAAAACAAGGTATCACATCGTCAGGTTTCTATCAAGTATAATATCCCCAAGATATCTATCACGTATAACGTCCCATGATATCTATCCTGCATTTTAGCTCTGCACCTACCGTACTAGTATCCCCACCGTATCATGTGTTAACCAAGAATGACCCTCACTCAAAAGTCGTGTAATGGTCCATGTCAACCTAATATATCGCATATATAGGTTACTCAACTTGTATGTTTTATTCCATGTAAATGTTCAGTCCCTTGCCGTAGACCATACGGGCTTTCCCATGAGATTCTACATTACTTTAACATAGTTCCATGATCCTTAAGATCGGTTTGGACTGTTACCCTAAACCTAGCTAGGGTCTTCCAACATGAATTATCGTTTGTACAACTAGGACTTATGCTACCTAGGGCCACTAGGGATTACGCTTACCTATTGAACGTTTTCGTATCTCGGTTTTGGTTCAACCACCCAGGGCCACTGGGATTTACGCTAACCGTCAACCGCGCCCTTTTTCCCACGCATTCATCGTGAATCGTTTTCCATGACTGTATGCACATGTATCACATCGTGCCATCCGAGTCCTGCCACCGGGCAGATTGAGAAATACAGGACTCGGTCGGGAGCTTTCGATTTATCTGCCGATGCAGATGCTAAGGTCTGTTTTTCTATACGTGGCTATGGTCCCACGCGACCCCTCCCTCAACTAGTGAAAGACAAGACAGGATAAATCCTGTATGAGAACACACTACTGGCCAACCCACAATCCTAGCCTTACCGCAACCATAATTAGATAGCAATTATGGTCTATTGGGTGTTCTCTGCCTTTCCGTACGTACACACTTGACCAAAGATGGTAGGTAGTCTGAGAAATGCTATCTAGGGTACGACCGTGTATCGTCGACTATCCCCTATCCATCCCCGTCTTTAGGTCGCTCGCATAGAAACCAAGGCATACTCTTGGTTCTTCTAACGCAGACCTTAACCTCTCATGAGCCTAGTATAATCACCTGACAGCTCATAGAGGGATACCAAGAATACCCTCACGTTCCCCGAAGCCGCTGCTTCGTTACCCAGTTCGCTGGAGCCTTTATCTAGATCAGATACTTGCTCCTACTCGTATACTTAAACGATGACCTACAGTATCAGGTTACTCATCTATCTATGAACTGGTCTAAATTTCCTTGACTAAGAATCATTACTTAGTTATTCCTCAACTAAGGTTTACCACTTAGCCTTATTCCCGTTATCCTTGTTAACTACGGTTATCCCCTATCCTCAGAACTAGGGTTTACATAATGGATTAAGTGTCACTTAAGTTCATGACTTAACCCGTCTACCAATCATGTCAAAATTGGCTAAGTATCCAAGTCCAAGACTTAACCCGTCTTCAAATCATGTCAAAATTGGCTAAGTATCCAAGTCCAAGACTTAACCCTACAAACCATGCTCACGTTGGTTAAGTATGTATTAAGCAATTCACGACTTAACCTCGTCCAATTATCATTCTAGATTGGTTAAGTATATATTAACTTGACCCTATCAATTTACTCAGTCAAATCGGTCAAGTGTATTCAAGCGATTCGTGACTTAGCCTTATCATGTTTTCACGTTAGATCGGTTAAGTATAGGTTAACTTAACCTCAATAAATTCACGAGTTAGATTGGTTAAGTATAGGTCACTTAACCACATCAATTCATCATGTTTAGATTAGTTAAGTGTTTAACTTAACCCCATTAAACTACCAAGTGGGATTAATTAAGTCTAGGCTAACTTAACCCCATCCGATTTCCATGTTTAGACTAGTTGAGTCTAATCTTAACCCCATTCGTTAACCGTATTTTTCGGTTAAGCGTCATTAAGAAAACTTACTTAACCTTACCAAGTTATCGCGTTGGATTGATTAAGTGTTGGTTAACTTAACCCCATCCACTAGTCATATAAAAATGGTTAAGTGTCATTAGGCAAATCAAGTTACTTAACCTACCCAACCTAGTCATGTTTTGTTAAGTATCATTAGCCTAATAAAATTACTTAACCCATTTGTCCATGTCATATTTGGTTAAGAGTCATTAATCAAATTAAATTAACCTTATCATGTGGCATTAATTACTTAATGCACCTTCACCTCTCACATTAGACTTTGTTGTGGTTACTAGTTAAGCCGGTCGGTTCCGGGTAGCTTTACACCACAACTTGGTCTAACCTCGGGTTCAAGCACAACATGACCAACTTCTCACATTGGGTCCTATTGTTTGCAACTACTAGTTAGGCCGGTCGGTTCCGGGTAGTTTTACGTTGCAAACTCAACCCAACCTCGAGTTGGCCACACTTATATTATCTAAGTGTCATGTCCATCATGTTTCCCAAAACATGTTACAAGTTTTCAAGCATTTGGGTAGACCTAACTTAATAGGTAAATTCCCAAAGGGTAGACCTAACTTAATAGGTAAATTCCCAAGCTTATGTTTTTATGCATACTTACATGTCAACTTCCATGTTATATTTCAAGTCATGTTTTCAAGTTGTATTTTCATGTCATTAGAAATTACCCATAACATAACCCAACGCTTTTAAACTCGCATATACGTTCGCGACAACGTAATGGATTAAAAGAAGAGACTTGGCAAAGGCATGACAAAAATGGATATTAAGCCACAAGTTAATCATGGTGGCAGATGAGACACAAATGTGTTCATTAACTTGCATGTTACATTCTTAAGCCTCAAAACATGCATAAACCCAAACTTGGCACATAAGCGAATCATGGTGACAAAAGATATGGAATGATGACTAGTAACTCGCATATATCATCATATAAGGGTTATGACTTCATATGCAAGTTGACATAAAGGTTATGAGGGTTCTCATGTTGCCTAATGCAACATTTCAACATAAAGGTTGTAGCTTTTAGCTCACAAGATCAAGATAATGACTTCATAAACTTGCATGACATGATAGCATGTATCATACTCAATGATCAAACCCAAACTTGCAACATGGACATTTAACTTCATAGTTAATATCTAAGAGTAGGGAAAGGGCTTACATTGCTATGAAGGCACAAAAGATATGACAAAGCCCTTATGCAATCAAATAGACCCAAAATGCAAGCTCTAATCATAAAAACCCTTGAGCCAAAATGATCAAAACTCTTGCTTTATGATGCAAAGATTGAAACTTGACTTGAATGCAAGCTAATGACACTCATACAAGCTTGAAAACACTTGTATGCATGGAAAATCTCTCATAGAAACCATTTAGAAATTTTATGAAGAGAGTGGAGGCCATGAGAGGTAAAATTTTGCCATAGTTTAGTTGCATGAATGAATAATGAGGATTTAGGATAGGTTAGGGTCTTATTTATAGATTAGGCAAGTGTTTTAGGCCATAGGATTAAACCTAGATTCAATCCAAGCCATCAAAGCATGTCTTGGGGAAGAAGTCAAGTGTAGGAACCATCTAGGGCCTTTAGATTAAAGATGAACCATGAGAACCATCCAAATGCAAAATCTGCATTTGAGCGAATCGGCCCACGGGTTGACAGCCAAACACCCTGGATTAACCCCTAGTCGACCCAGCGGGCTTGGGTCGACCTCAAAAATCGGCCGGTTCGGTTATTCCCCTCTCCCAATTCGCTGTTTTGAACATTTTTGCATATTTATTTATTTAATTTTCAATTATATATATATATATATATCAATATATATATATATATATATTTCTCTGCGCAACCCATTTCACTTAATTAAGTATACTTTAATTTGGGAATTTTTCGTGAAACTTCGCGAGGCCATATCTTGGTCATACGGACTCCGATTCTCGAAAACTCAGACTCTATTTCGCGTATTTTTCCGAGACGAACGCAATGGCATAGCCCATTTTACTTGATTCAGAATTTAAAATTAAATTCTGCCTTGATTCTCGTCTTAACACGTTATCGAAAAATACGGGTTGTTACATTCTCCCCACCTTTTAGGATTTCGTCCCCGAAATCTCCAAGTTAGAAAGAACATATCCTACCATCCATCATCCATCTACTCAAAACATCATCCACAAGCAACCATTGTCCTTAGATGATTTCTAATGCTGTATGAATATATGCAAAACGTGTGTGTACATGTTCCTTAGCTAATGCTAATGATCAGGCCTGAATAATCTTTCTAATGCAAAATATGTATAGTGCCATGAATCCAACATGTATGCAAATAGTCCTAGTCATATAGATACTATATGCGTGCACAATCATTCATTCATATGCAACTACCGCATGATAATACATTCGATTGCATCCATAAACAAGTATAAATACTCGTGCATATGCAATATGAAATGTGACCGAGTCGAGCTAGTATCTAATGTGTATTCGCGCATCCACGAGCAACCACTTGCAACCACTTGCAACCATATCAATCATAACATGTTTCAAATACATGTTTACATCCATAGGGTTCTACCTAGAATTCCCTGAAATAGGGCCGAGAAGATAAACAAGACAAACTCCTTACGGGGTTTGTAACAGAAAGTAGGACCGAGAGGATGTCCACAAAAGATAACCTACAAGTAAGCTCTACAGAAACAGGGATCAAGGATATACTCCCAAAAAGAGATATCATGCGCGTATCTAGTCTTTGACCATCAAAGTCGTATTTCCTCGGGCTTACTTCCATTGTGCCTTGACCGCCCTTTAACTTCGCGATTTCGTAGCTTCTTATTTCCTGCTTCCATAACATGAGCTGAAACTCATTTCTTCGTCGCCTCTCGTTCCTCTTGCACTTATCCTTTTTCTAGAATACTTGGCGCAAACATGACTGCGTACTCATGATCTCATGCAAGCTTTCCAAAATTCACTAGTGAATCTTGGATCTCGTTTATATACTATAAGGCATTCCATGTAGAAGAACTTTCTCTTGAAAGTAAACAGATGTCAATCAGGTTATCATGCGCACTTACTAGGGTGATCTCTATAACCCATGCATAAATGAAGTAAACCATCCGTCTTATTGGCGAACACCACTCGATCGGGCTTCAAATTTCCAATAAAGGCATCAAGGGATTCTAAGTAACTAGTCATGACAGAACCTCAAAAAGGTTACCCGATACTTCGAGGGCATTACCAAGGCTAGTCAAAAGGTCTAACTACCCTCCTATCAAAACTGAGAGTGGCACCCCCTACTGGATAACCACTTCATCCTTAGAATCCATCCATAGCTTATAAACATAAGCACTATTTCCAAACTCAACACTTGGCATAGACATTCCCAAATCCAAACAAGTCATGTATAAATGGACTGATTCTCCAATAGGACTTTGAGACAAAAATGGGATTCTCTATTACGTTAGTACTTAAGGTGCAGAGACTCAACTACCGAAGCGGACTTAAATGATGCGGGGATCAAAACAAAGTCTTGGCGGGATGATAGAAAAGAATAACTAGATCTTCAACAAGGATGTTATCCCCCTACTCAGGTACTCTAGTGAGGGTATACAACGATGATCTTGTCCTTGTCCCACAATACTTAACTATCCGTCCCGTTTCACCATACCAAAGATACTTTCTCGTCATGGGTTTCATTGTTCATCTTTCTCCCTCCTTTGAGGACTAAGCCATACCAACAAGTTGCTCATCCTTAAGCTCGTATCCTTTATCCTCTTTCTCACTATCCTTTCTTATAACGCGGCCACTGGTCTCTTGAAAACCACCTCCATCGCATGGAAAGCACTTTCGTAGATAGAAAAGACTAGTCGCAGTTAAAACCACTGTGACTACAGATGGAGGAAAGAAAGGAGAAGGGATTCAATTAAGGAAACAAGGATAGTGCTAATGGCCTTTGGGGAATAGCCTTTTTCTTTTAAAAGAAAATTTTCTTGAAAAAATGCTTCTTTGTAAACGATTTTCAAATAGTTTTCAGAAGGTCTTTAAAAACTTTTGCCCAGTCTGGTAACCTTCTGCTTTTATACCACGTGTAACACCCCGCCTCAGCTAGGGTCACTCGCAAAGAAATGCACTAGCTTTAGAGGGGCATTATTGGTAAACATGCACAGAAATATCATAAGACAGAACATATAAAAATAGCGGAAGTAAAATCAAACTTTCATAACATGAATAAATAAGGTCTAAAGACTTTTACATCAGAGTACATCAAAACCTGTCTTGCAATAGTAAAGAAGCATAAAGACATGTAATAACCCGAAAATCCGGGCCAGTTTAAAATTTTTATTTTGGCAATTTTAGCGAATTTTGATTATTTGAAATGATTTATTTTAAATAATATCGACGAGAAATTTATTTTGAATATAATTCGAACGTATATATTCTACGCGTCGTCGTTAGAATATAAATATTTATATATAATTATAAATGGAATTGAAAATGGCGCGGTAGTTCGATAATTCGATTTCAAACTTCAATTGAATGTACCGGGTGCAGAACAATCCGGATTTTAGTGAAACCAAAAACAATAGGATCAAATTGATAATATCTTTCTATCGAATCCGAAAAATCATGATTTCATTGCGGGGATCAAAAGATATGTCCAGTTGTAAATTCTGAATAGTCGCTATGGAATTCAGGCCCTTAAAAGTGGACATTTTGCAAACGACCTCGGATTTCGACGAAACCAGTTTTGTTGGGTCCGCAGTATCGAGTTATTGCTAGATTCCAAATTTCGTAATTTTTCGAATCAATATGTGGGCGTGGCAAAGGAAAACGGGTTTGACCAGTTTCAGTTGATTTTAATCGACTGGAAATTGGCCATTTTTCAAACGGTCTCAGAATTCGACGAAACTAGTTTTGTTAGGACCGTATCGTCAATACGAAGCTAGAAAATATTTTTCGAGAATTTTTAGAGTTAGTATGTGACCCCGGTAATTTGAAATGTACGTTTAAAATTCAATATAGCGATTTAAATGTAAATTCAACGGAAACTGATTCAAACGATCGAATCAGCTCACGATACATATCCCATTGTGTTCGGAATGTGGGTAATTAGCTAGGGGCGACAGTCGCTGGGCCCGATTCGGGGTTAGAACGAAAAAGTTACTTTTTGATAATTAAAAATAAATAAATAAATATATTTATAAGGGGGGGTCAACCTTTCTTCCACCAAACCCGCCGTTCATTTCAATCGAGGAAAAAAAAAAAAAAACCCAAAGACGCGATCGATCCACTTCGCCGCCCCCCTTGGTGCTGTCGCCGCCGCCTCTTCCTCTTCTTTCCCTCTCTCGCATCCGCCCCTTCTTCCTCCTTCCTCCTCCATCGCGAGCTACAGACCTCGAAACCCACACTCCCCCTGAACCCATCGACGCAACGCCCCTCTCCCCCACGACAACAACTCCGCCTGTGCCACCTCAACGCGCCGCCCCGACCCCCTGCTTCTCCAATTCGACTCCTCCAATCCAAGACCGACGAGCCTTACCCCCCCCCTTTTTTTTCTTCCTCCAATGCGCTGTAAGTTTTTATTTTTATTTTATTTTGATTTCTTTCGAATAATCCGGTTACATATTATAGTCTAAGGGGTTTTATATTTTTAAAGTAAGAAAAATATGGGTTTTATATTTTTAAAGTAATAAAAATATGATTTTTATATTTTTAAAGTATTAAAAATATAGTCTTTACTATATAGATGATGTCAAAATATGATTTTTGTTTATGTAGAGGGTTAAAAATATAATTTTTACATGGTAGGAAAATATCATCTTTATATGTGTAGAAGATTAAAATGTGATTTTTATAAATCTATATTTCTGAAAAGGATAAATCTTTAATCTGAAAAGGCGAAGTCTATGTTTTTATAAAGGCGAAATCTTTATTTTAGAAAAGGCGAAATCTTTATTTTAGAAAAGGCGAAATCTTTATATGGAAAATAGCGTGATAATAATATAATTTTTATCTATATAACATAGTAGTAAAAATTTGATTTTTATATAGTGAACTTCGAAATAAAAATATGATTTTTATATATTGAACTTCGAAATAAAAATATGATTTTTATATAGTGAACTTCGAAATAAAAATATGATTTTTATATATTGAACTTCGAAATAAAAATATGATTTTTATATATTGAATAGCGAAGTAAAATTCGATTTTTACATATGTAGTGAAAGCGGACAACGAAAGCGACAAAAGGCGAGTTGGCGAAGATTTCCTGCATTAGAAGTGCCGTGGAGCTAGGATAGCTATCTGTGAGAATTTCTCACCTTTTATTTTCTTTTTTCATTATATATATATACTAGGATGCAGACGGTGCTTAGTAGCACCCGACACAATCGTCCACAGACCATGGACTTGTTTGTTTGGTTGCATAGATTAGTTATATGATTTGATTTGAATTTGGTTGTTTGGTGATTTTGATTGATGTGTGAATGGCGTGGGCCTTCACTAGACCGGGGATAAGGCTAGGCCTTGTCCCGTTTCTAGTATCGTGCCGTTATGCCGCCGAAATTTTCTAAAATAAGTTAGAAAAATAAAAATATCATTTTATTGAATAAATGAATTGAATAGAAATTCATATGTTAAAACAAAATGTTTTATCGTTAAAATATAATTTTTAACGTGAATATGAATATAGTGAATAAAATAAAATATTCATTTACAAACCGGACGGTTTGTTTATGTACACCTATTTGAAGGACATTGATTGGGCCTCATTCCAATTTGAAAAATAAAGAATATTATAAAATAAAAGTTCATGTGTTGACAGTACTCATTCATTGAGATTGGTCATGTGTTGAACGAAATATTTTAGTAATAAAATTTGCACCTTTAATATTATAAAATAAAAGTTCATGTGTTGACAGTACTCATCCATTGAGATTGGTCATGTGTTGAACGAAATATTTTGATAATAACAACTATTTTGAAAAAGAAATATTTGAAAATAGAAATTTATGAAGCCGTGTTGATTAGATTGACGCCATTTTGACGTGAACGATATTTATATCGATTTTATTCGATTTCGAAATGAATTGAATTGAAAACGATTTCGAAATGAATTGAATTGAAAACGATTTCGAAATGAATTGAATTGAAAACGATTTCGAAATGAATTGAATTAAAAACGATTTCGAAATGAATTGAATTGAAAACGATTTCGAAATGAATTGAATTAAAAACGATTTCGAAATGAATTGAATTGAAAACGATTTCGAAATGAATTGAATTAAAAACGATTTCGAAATGAATTGAATTAACTGTTTTAGTTCTCACACCAGTCACATGACTGACCTGGGGTTTATTGTTTTAACCTAAACTCTGGGTGCCCTTATTTTGACACGGGCAGCTAGTAGTTTTGGTTTTGCAGATTTATATTCACAGGATCCTAGTTTACAGCTGGAACGATATCCGGAAAGCTTTGTATCCGTGTATCTCTTCTAGTTGTGTATTGTATTATTTTCCGCTGCGATGTATTTAAATGTAATTTAAATCTCTGATATTTCTGTGTAATATTCATTTTTACTCTGTATATTCTTGTAATCTGATGCATTGTTGTAATATACAATGAAATGTTCTTCAGTATGCGTTCTGTTGTGGCTTGTTCTCAAACGATAGGGCGTTTCGAACGGTCTGGGTCGGTTTAGCGACTGGTTCGGATCGAGCGAAATTCCTTTTCGTCACATTTGATATCAGAGCTTTGGTTTACAAAGCTCAGAGAACAAGGCACATTAGAACCTTACGAAAGAATTCATCAGATATTGGATTAGTAATATCCAATGGGAATGACTCGTTAGAGATGGGATCAGTAGTATCCTAGAACGAGTGTGAAGAGTAAATTTTCAAAATGAAAACAAATTTAGTTTTGAAAATTTAAATCAATTATTCGTATTTGATTATTTATTTATATTGATTTGGACAATCCGATATATAAAGATTTTGCATATGCGTCTTGCAAACGTGTATTCGAAGTTTTAATATACTGGATGGTTATAGAATCATACTCTAGTTGCCCGGGGATAATTCTGGTGATGGGGCACTGTCGCCAGTATTTATTTTCGAGTGACGAAGGTGAGATTTCTATATATTTCCTATTGACTGGTGTGAGAACCAAAATTAGATAGGGCCTATTGTTGTGATTTGGTATCAATAATCTGATTTGACTATATATCAAAATTATGAATTTGAAATGATAATTCACTAATTGATTGATGGTTGTGTTGTTGATTATTGGTTGAATTATTAAAATTTGTATTATATAGCCAATTTGATCAAATATTGAATTGTATTGGAAATTTGGTCGCATTTGCTTGCATATACATATATATCATTGAACAGGTCATAGCAAGGAGGCTAGAGCTGAGAATAAAATTTGTTTGCCCAACAAATAGGTACATGTTTACTACATAATTTACTGTTTTGTTTGGGTGATGATGATTTTATGAGCCTATTGGCTAGCCGCTTGGCTTTTTCTTTTTCTTTTTGAGATCTGAAGGACCGGGGAAGCTATTTGAAATTCCCCGATGCTCCCATTGCAGGGGAGGTTATGGCGAAATTTTTCGAAAATTTAGGGTGTTAGCCAAATTTTTGAAATTTGGAAATTCTCAGAAACTGAAAAGTTGGAGGATAGAAGCCAGATCGAACGTAGAGCTGAATAATCAAACCACTTTCGACTTTGTTCCTTTTCGGGGACAAAAAGTTTTAAGTGGGGGAGATTGTAATAACCCAAAAATCCGGGCCAGTTTAAAATTTTTATTTTGGCAATTTTAGCGAATTTTGATTATTTAAAATGAATTATTTTAAATAATATCGACGAGAAATTTATTTTGAATATAATTCGAACGTATATATTATACGCGTCGTCGTTAGAATATAAATATTTATATATAATTATAAATGGAATTGAAAATGGCGCGGTAGTTCGATAATTCGATTTCAAACTTCAATTGAATGTACCGGGTGCAGAACAATCCGGATTTTAGTGAAACCAAAAACAATAGGATCAAATTGATAATATCTTTCTATCGAATCCGAAAAATCATGATTTCATTGCGGGGATCAAAAGATATGTCCAGTTGAAAATTCTGAATAGTCGCTATGGAATTCAGGCCCTTAAAAGTGGACATTTTGCAAACGACCTCGGATTTCGACGAAACCAGTTTTGTTGGGTCCGCAGTGTCGAGTTATTGCTAGATTCCAAATTTCGTAATTTTTCGAATCAATATGTGGGCGTGGCAAAGGAAAACGCGTTTGACCAGTTTCAGTTGATTTTAATCGACTGGAAATTGGCCATTTTTCAAACGGTCTCAGAATTCGACGAAACTAGTTTTGTTAGGACCGTATCGTCAATACGAAGCTAGAAAATATTTTTCGAGAATTTTTAGAGTTAGTATGTGACCCCGGTAATTTGAAATGTACGTTTAAAATTCAATATAGCGATTTAAATGTAAATTCAACGGAAACTGATTCAAACGATCGAATCAGCTCACGATACATATCCCATTGTGTTCGGAATGTGGGTAATTAGCTAGGGGCGACAGTCGTTGGGCCCGATTCGGGGTTAGAACGAAAAAGTTACTTTTTGATAATTAAAAATAAATAAATAAATATATTTATAAGGGGGGGGGGGGGTCAACCTTTCTTCCACCAAACCCGCCGTTCATTTCAATCGAGAAAGGAAAAAAAAACCAAAGACGCGATCGATCCACTTCGCCGCCTCCCCCTGGTGCTGTCGCCGCCGCCTCTTCCTCTTCTTCCCCTCTCTCGCATCCGCCCCTTCTTCCTCCTTCCTCCTCCATCGCGAGCTACAGACCTCGAAACCCACACTCCCCCTGAACCCATCAACGCAACGCCCCTCTCCCCCACGACAACAACTCCGCCTGCACCACCTCAACGCGCCGCCCCGACCCCCTGCTTCTCCAATTCGACTCCTCCAATCCAAGACCGACGAGCCTTACCCCCCCTTTTTTTCTTCCTCCAATGCGCTGTAAGTTTTTATTTTTATTTTATTTTGATTTCTTTCGAATAATCCGGTTACGTATTATAGTCTAAGGGGTTTTATATTTTTAAAGTAAGAAAAATATGGGTTTTATATTTTTAAAGTAATAAAAATATGATTTTTATATTTTTAAAGTATTAAAAATATAGTCTTTACTATATAGATGATGTCAAAATATGATTTTTGTTTATGTAGAGGGTTAAAAATATAATTTTTACATGGTAGGAAAATATCATCTTTATATGTGTAGAAGATTAAAATGTGATTTTTATAAATCTATATTTCTGAAAAGGATAAATCTTTAATCTGAAAAGGCGAAGTCTATGTTTTTATAAAGGCGAAATCTTTATTTTAGAAAAGGCGAAATCTTTATTTTAGAAAAGGCGAAATCTTTATATGGAAAATAGCGTGATAATAATATAATTTTTATCTATATAACATAGTAGTAAAAATTTGATTTTTATATAGTGAACTTCGAAATAAAAATATGATTTTTATATATTGAACTTCGAAATAAAAATATGATTTTTATATATTGAATAGCGAAGTAAAATTCGATTTTTACATATGTAGTGAAAGCGGACAACGAAAGCGACAAAAGGCGAGTTGGCGAAGATTTCCTGCATTAGAAGTGCCGTGGAGCTAGGATAGCTATCTGTGAGAATTTCCCACCTTTTATTTTCTTTTTTCATTATATATATATACTAGGATGCAGACGGTGCTTAGTAGCACCCGACACAATCGTCCACAGACCATGGACTTGTTTGTTTGGTTGCATAGATTAGTTATATGATTTGATTTGAATTTGGTTGTTTGGTGATTTTGATTGATGTGTGAATGGCGTGGGCCTTCACTAGATCGGGGATAAGGCTAGGCCTTGTCCCGTTTCTAGTATCGTGCCGTTATGCCGCCGAAATTTTATAAAATAAGTTAGAAAAATAAAAATATCATTTTATTGAATAAATGAATTGAATAGAAATTCATATGTTAAAACAAAATGTTTTATCGTTAAAATATAATTTTTAACGTGAATATGAATATAGTGAATAAAATAAAATATTCATTTACAAACCGGACGGTTTGTTTATGTACATCTATTTGAAGGACATTGATTGGGCCTCATTCCAATTTGAAAAATAAAGAATATTATAAAATAAAAGTTCATGTGTTGACAGTACTCATTCATTGAGATTGGTCATGTGTTGAACGAAATATTTTAGTAATAAAATTTGCACCTTTAATATTATAAAATAAAAGTTCATGTGTTGACAGTACTCATCCATTGAGATTGGTCATGTGTTGAACGAAATATTTTGATAATAACAACTATTTTGAAAAAGAAATATTTGAAAATAGAAATTTATGAAGCCGTGTTGATTAGATTGACGCCATTTTGACGTGAACGATATTTATATCGATTTTATTCGATTTCGAAATGAATTGAATTGAAAACGATTTCGAAATGAATTGAATTGAAAACGATTTCGAAATGAATTGAATTAAAAACGATTTCGAAATGAATTGAATTAAAAACGATTTCGAAATGAATTGAATTGAAAACGATTTCGAAATGAATTGAATTAAAAACGATTTCGAAATGAATTGAATTGAAAACGATTTCGAAATGAATTGAATTAAAAACGATTTCGAAATGAATTGAATTAACTATTTTAGTTCTCACACCAGTCACATGACTGACCTGGGGTTTATTGTTTTAACCTAAACTCTGGGTGCCCTTATTTTGACACGGGCAGCTAGTAGTTTTGGTTTTGCAGATTTATATTCACAGGATCCTGGTTTACAGCTAGAACGATATCCGGAAAGCTTTGTATCCGTGTATCTCTTCTAGTTGTGTATTGTATTATTTTCCGCTGCGATGTATTTAAATGTAATTTAAATCTCTGATATTTTTGTGTAATATTCATTTTTACTCTGTATATTCTTGTAATCTGATGCATTGTTGTAATATACAATGAAATGTTCTTCAGTATGCTTTCTGTTGTGGCTTGTTCTAAAACGATAGGGCGTTTCGAACGGTCTGGGTCGGTTTAGCGACTGGTTCGGATCGAGCGAAATTCCTTTTCGTCACAAGACATTTTCATAAATTATTCCCCAAGTAAAAACAGTAAAGTAGCCATTAGCCAAGAAAAGTCCAAGGCATCCATGATGACCTTCAAGCAGAAGAAGTCCGAACTAAACAACAGTATTTCCTCCCTGTAACCTGGGGGGGGAACGGAAGAAAAGAGGCGAAACAAAACGGGTCAGTCAAAAAGACAGAGTAAGCCCTATCTACTATTAGCATAAAAACTAGTAAAGTTAACTGACATGAGAAACTGAGATGAGCATAAGCATGATGACAAGATAGATAAACTAAATCAAAATAACAGGATGAACTACTGAACTCAGATAAACTAAGGTGTCATGATAAATTATGATGTCAAGATAAAACAAGGTATCACATCGTCAGGTTTCTATCAAGTATAATATCCCCACGATATCTATCACGTATAACGTCCCATGATATCTATCCTGCATTTTAGCTCTGCACCTACCGTACTAGTATCCCCACCGTATCATGTGTTAACCAAGAATGACCCTCACTCAAAAGTCGT
Organism: Allium sativum; assembly: GCA_030737875.1. NCBI lineage: Eukaryota > Viridiplantae > Streptophyta > Magnoliopsida > Asparagales > Amaryllidaceae > Allium > Allium sativum. Next base: position 120,232,439 of record CM060911.1, on the reverse strand, counting down.
GTAATGGTCCATGTCAACCTAATATATCGCATATATAGGTTACTCAACTTGTATGTTTTATTCCATGTAAATGTTCAGTCCCTTGCCGTAGACCATACGGGCTTTCCCATGAGATTCTACATTACTTTAACATAGTTCCATGATCCTTAAGATCGGTTTGGACTGTTACCCTAAACCTAGCTAGGGTCTTCCAACATGAATTATCGTTTGTACAACTAGGACTTATGCTACCTAGGGCCACTAGGGATTACGCTTACCTATTGAACGTTTTCGTATCTCGGTTTTGGTTCAACCACCCAGGGCCACTGGGATTTACGCTAACCGTCAATCGCGCCCTTTTTCCCATGCATTCATCGTGAATCGTTTTCCATGACTGTATGCACATGTATCAAATCGGGCCATCCGAGTCCTGTCACAGGGCAGATCAAGAAATACAGGACTCAGTCGGGAGCTTTCGATTTATCTGCCGATGCAGATCATAAGGTCTGTTTTTCTATACGTGGCTATGGTCCCACGCGACCCCTCCCTCAACTAGTGAAAGACAAGACAGGATAAATACTGTATGAGAACACACTACTGGCCAACCCACAATCCTAGCCTTACCGCAACCATAATTAGATAGCAATTATGGTCTATTGGGTGTTCTCTGCCTTTCCGTACGTACACGCTTGACCAAAGATGGTAGGTAGTCTAACGAAATGCTATCTAGGGTACGACCGTGTATCGTCGACTATCTCCTATCCATCCCCGTCTTTAGGTCGCTCGCATAGAAACCAAGGCATACTCTTGGTTCTTCTAACGCAGACCTTAACCTCTCATGAGCCTAGTATAATCACCTGGCAGGTCATAGAGGGATACCAAGAATACCCTCACGTTCCCCGAAGCCGCTGCTTCGTTACCCAGTTCGCTGGAGCCTTTATCTAAATCAGATACTTGCTCCTACTCGTATACTTAAACGATGACCTACCGTATCAGGTTACTCATCTATCTATGAACTGGTCTAAATTTCCTTGACTAAGAATCATTACTTAGTTATTCCTCAACTAAGGTTTACCACTTAGCCTTATTCCCGTTATCCTTGTTAACTACGGTTATCCCCTATCCTCGGAACTAGGGTTTACATAATGGATTAAGTGTCACTTAAGTTCATGACTTAACCCGTCTACCAATCATGTCAAAATTGGCTAAGTATCCAAGTCCAAGACTTAACCCGTCTTCAAATCATGTCAAAATTGGCTAAGTATCCAAGTCCAAGATTAACCCTACAAACCATGCTCACGTTGGTTAAGTATGTATTAAGCAATTCACGACTTAACCTCGTCCAATTATCATTCTAGATTGGTTAAGTATATATTAACTTGAACCTATCAATTTACTCAGTCAAATCGGTCAAGTGTATTCAAGCGATTCGTGACTTAGCCTTATCATGTTTTCACGTTAGATCGGTTAAGTATAGGTTAACTTAACCTCAATAAATTCACGAGTTAGATTGGTTAAGTATAGGTCACTTAACCACATCAATTCATCATGTTTAGATTAGTTAAGTGTTTAACTTAACCCCATTAAACTACCAAGTGAGATTAATTAAGTCTAGGCTAACTTAACCCCATCCGATTTCCATGTTTAGACTAGTTGAGTCTAATCTTAACCCCATTCGTTAACCGTATTTTTCGGTTAAGCGTCATTAAGAAAACTTACTTAACCTTACCAAGTTATCGCGTTGGATTGATTAAGTGTTGGTTAACTTAACCCCATCCACTAGTCATATAAAAATGGTTAAGTGTCATTAGGCAAATCAAGTTACTTAACCTACCCAACCTTGTCATGTTTTGTTAAGTATCATTAGCCTAATAAAATTACTTAACCCATTTGTCCATGTCATATTTGGTTAAGAGTCATTAATCAAATTAAATTAACCCTATCATGTGGCATTAATTACTTAATGCACCTTCACCTCTCACATTAGACTTTGTTGTGGTTACTAGTTAAGCCGGTCGGTTCCGGGTAGCTTTACACCACAACTTGGTCTAACCTCGGGTTCAAGCACAACATGACCAACTTCTCACATTGGGTCCTATTGTTTGCAACTACTAGTTAGGCCGGTCGGTTCCGGGTAGTTTTACGTTGCAAACTCAACCCAACCTCGAGTTGGCCACACTTATATTATCTAAGTGTCATGTCCATCATGTTTCCCAAAACATGTTACAAGTTTTCAAGCATTTGGGTAGACCTAACTTAATAGGTAAATTCCCAAAGGGTAGACCTAACTTAATAGGTAAATTCCCAAGCTTATGTTTTTATGCATACTTACATGTCAACTTCCATGTTATATTTCAAGTCATGTTTTCAAGTTGTATTTTCATGTCATTAGAAATTACCCATAACATAACCCAACGCTTTTAAACTCGCATATACGTTCGCGACAACGTAATGGATTAAAAGAAGAGACTTCGCAAAGGCATGACAAAAATGGATATTAAGCCACAAGTTAATCGTGGTGGCAGATGAGGCACAAATGTGTTCATTAACTTGCATGTTACATTCTTAAGCCTCAAAACATGCATAAACCCAAACTTGGCACATAAGCGAATCATGGTGACAAAAGATATGGAATGATGACTAGTAACTCGTATATATCATCATATAAGGGTTATGACTTCATATGCAAGTTGACATAAAGGTTATGAGGGTTCTCTTGTTGCCTAATGCAACATTTCAACATAAAGGTTGTAGCTTTTAGCTCACAAGATCAAGATAATGACTTCATAAACTTGCATGACATGATAGCATGTATCATACTCAATGATCAAACCCAAACTTGCAACGTGAACATTTAACTTCATAGTTAATATCTAAGAGTAGGGAAAGGGCTTACATTGCTATGAAGGCCCAAAAGATATGACAAAGCCCTTATGCAATCAAATAGACCCAAAATGCAAGCTCTAATCATAAAAACCCTTGAGCCAAAATGATCAAAACCCTTGCTTTATGATGCAAAGATAGAAACTTGACTTGAATGCAAGCTAATGACACTCATACAAGCTTGAAAACACTTGTATGCATGGAAAATCTCTCATAGAAACCATTTAGAAATTTTATGAAGAGAGTGGAGGCCATGAGAGGTAAATTTTTTCCATAGTTTAGTTGCATGAATGAATAATGAGGATTTAGGATAGGTTAGGGTCTTATTTATAGATTAGGCAAGTCTTTTAGGCCATAGGATTAAACCTAGATTCAATCCAAGCCATCAAAGCATGTCTTGGGGAAGAAGTCAAGTGTAGGAACCATCTAGGGCCTTTTGATTAAAGATGAACCATGAGAACCATCCAAATGCAAAATCTGCATTTGAGTGAATCGGCCCACGGGTTGACAGCCAAACACCCTGGATTAACCCCTAGTCGACCCAGCAGGCTCGGGTCGACCTCAAAAATCGGCCGGTTCGGTTATTCCCCTCTCCCAATTCGCTGTTTTGAACATTTTTGCATATTTATTTATTTAATTTTCAATTATATATATATCAATATATATGTATATTTCTCTGCGCAACCCATTTCACTTAATTAAGTATACTTTAATTTGGGAATTTTTCGTGAAACTTCGCGAGGCCATATCTTGGTCATACGGACTCCGATTCTCGAAAACTCAGACTCTATTTCGCGTATTTTTCCGAGACGAACGCAATGGCATAGCCCGTTTTACTTGATTCAGAATTTAAAATTAAATTCTGCCTTGATTCTCGTCTTAACACGTTATCGAAAAATACGGGTTGTTACAATCATCGTGCCGCCGCCCAAACCCGACACCCCCCCTCCTTCCATCGAAGACCACAGAGAAACCCCCCCGTCGATATCCCCTAAATCGAACCACCCGCGCCCAAACCCCCCTACAGCCAACGACCGCCACCCCTCGCCAGAACACGAACCGCCTGCACCTAGGTGCCCTTCGACCGTCCACCAAACTCCAGCACCGCACGTGAACCTCCCCTCCGATTGAAATTAGTGAGTTTCCTTTTAATTTTGCATTTAGTTGTTTTCAGTTTTTATATAACATGAAAGGTCAAAATTTTAATTAATGAAAGGTCAAATTTTTAATTATATGAAAGGTTGAATTTTTAAAGTATGAAAGGCGATATGTTTATTAACATGAAAGCGAGTGGAAAACATGATTTTGTTTATATTGAAAGATTTGATTTTTCTTTATAAAAAGATGTGATTCTTCTTTATAAAAAGATTGGATTTTTAAATATATTAAAAAAATGATTTTTAGCTAAGGAAAGTTATGAAAGATTTATTTTTGAAAAGGCGGAAACTTTATATAGAGGATAGCGGGATAAAATAGAATTTTTATCTATATAGTAGCGGAGTAAAAATTCGATTTTTATATATTGAATAGCATAGTAAAAATTCGATTTTTATATATTGAATAGCATAGTAAAAATTCGATTTTTACATATGTAGTGGCTACGGGCGACGAAAGTGATAAGAGATGAAAACGTTGAAGATTTCTATAAATGAAGAATCGTAGAATTGGGATAGCTATCAGTGAGAATTTCTCACTCTTCAATTTCTTCTTCAAGTTATATATATATACTAGGATGCAGACGGTGTTTAGTAGCACCCGACACCGTCATCCACAGACAATGGATGGCTTGTTTGTTTAATTGTTTGGTTGTGTAGTTGGTTAGATTATTTGGTTTGAATTGAATTGTTTGGTGAAATGAAATTGATTTGATTGATGTGTGAATGGCGAGGGCCTTCACTAGACCGGGGATAAGGCTAGGCCTTGTCCCGTTTCTAGTATCGTGCCGTTATGCCGCCGAAATTTCATAAAATAAGTCAGAAAAATAAAAATATCATTTTTATTTTGTAAATGAACTGAATAAAAATTCATGTGTTAAAATAAAATGTTTTATCGTTAAAAATATAATTTTTAACGTGAATGTGAATAAATAAATATTTATTTACAAATCGGACGGTTTGTTTATGTACACTTATTTGAAGGACATTGATTGGGTCGATAAATTTTACACATCGCCCAACTTCACAACTAAAATCTGTGCTTGATTGTTTGAAACCCCACACGGGTGTTGGGATGAGATTTGAAGTTCACTCATCTTGATTGATTAAATATGTCGATCGATTGATTGACAGGCTGTTATAAGCGTTAGATATCTATATTTGATGCTTATACAGTGTAGTGCACTTTGGATGATGGTTGATTATTTATCATTGCTATTTTATACATGTGTTGAATGGAATCCATATAATTAACTTTATATGGTAATTGATTGGGCCTCATTCCAATTTAAAAAATAAAGAATATTATAATATAAAGGTTCAGGTGTTGACCGTACTCATCCGTTGAGATTAGTCATGTGTTGAACGAAATATTTTAACAATAAAATTTACATCTTTATCATATTTGAAATTAGAAACTAACTGGAAAATAGATAAGATGAGTGGTCTCCTGGATATTGATCTGATGTTAGTTTGGGCCTTCGGGGTTAATATTTAGGGAATCATTCTCTTACTAGTTTACGGTTGGAGTCTGATTTTAAATCAAACGATAGATACCATAATTTTTATAAAATATATTAAATAACAAAAATAGTCACACGTGGACGGTACTCATTCGTTGAGATTAGTCGTGTGTTGACAGATATAGAGTCGTGTATTGGAAGAAATATAGATCCATTTGTTGAATATAAAGCCGTGTTGATTAAAGATGCGCTATTTTGACGCGAACGATATTTATATCGATTATATCCATTTTTATAATTTGAATTGAATAGAAAATGAATTGAATTGAATTTGAATTAAATCGAATAGAAAACCAATTTGAATCGAATAAAAAACCAATTTGAATTGAATCGAATAGAAAACCAATTTGAATTGATTCGAATAGAAAACCAATTTGAATTGAATCGAATAGAAAAGCAATTTGAATTGAATCGAATAGAAAACCAATTTGAATTGAATCGAATAGAAAACCAATTTGAATTGAATTGAATTGAATTTTAAAACGAATTTACAAGGAAAAATTCAATTTTGATTTGAATAGGAAATGGAATTTGAAATGTTTTTGAAATGAATTTAAAACTATTTATAAAATTCGTTTTAAATAGAAATCGACAAAATATATATTATATATATAATATAATGGCCTGAATAGAATGCGCCGCGCCGCGGCAGTTCGTGAATTTCGACAATTTATTTCAAACGGACATTATGGGAGATCCGACCATCGGATTCTCCTTAAACCGGAACCGTTGGGTTCGTATCGAAAAGAGATTTCTAACGAATATTAGAAATTTAAAATCTAACAGTTGGATTTGGAATTATGTCCAAATCAAATTTGAAAAAGGTCGCTGTAAGTGCAGTTCGATGGCCGTTGATGAAAATCGACTGTACGGGCCTTGATAGAATTATTAAAAATATCAATAATTTGTGTAAAATCATAAGAAATGATTTGGGAAAAATTGGGATGAAAAACTCCATATTTGATAAGATAAAAATAGAATTTTATCGAAATGAACTAGTTTTGAACTAAAATTAAAATCCATTTATTTTTAAATAAATAAATTGGATTTGAAATGGGTTTTAAATAGAATTGATTCGTGGGTTTATCATAAAGGGTGTTTTAAATAACACTAGTTCTTTAACCCGATAATAAATAGAATGTGCTTTGAGTTTGTAGTGAACTGTGTTTTGAAAAGACATTAGTTCTTTAACCCAGTAAAAGGAGATTTAAAGGATCTGCAATTAGATTGAAATGAGAATTGGTAATTTAAATTATCGAATTTAGAAATTGAGTGAGAATGGAGTATCACCAGTTTTGCTTCAAAGCGATAATTAAATCTTTAATTAGATTTGAACGTGAAATGGTAATTATTTTTACCGATAACACCATAGTATTAGATATGGAGTATTACCAGTTTTTCTTCATGGGATGAATAGGTTGGGATTGGGAAATAAAATAAATAACTACTTCGGTGTGGTTCGCTAATCTCGACTAGTTTGGGAAAACCATAATTTGGTTTGAAACGACATCCAAAGGAAGATTAAAGGATAAATTTTAAAGAATTTATCTTGGATAAAATTAATGGGAACCTTTCCCTAAGAATTGAAATTTAGAAACTAGCTGAAGGTTAGTTAAGAAGAATGGTTCCTGGGTATTGATCTGATGTTGGTTTCGGCCTTCGGGGTTAATATTTGGGGAATTGCTCTCTTACTGATTTACGGTTAGTGACTAATGAATTGGAATGAGGCGTAAGTTGTGTTTGTGTAACATTTGTTTTTAATATACGCGGGTTGTTCAGAAAGTCCGGGTTTATACCCATTCTGAATAGCCGGTTCGACGATAAGTCGAAGATGAAGACGATGGTTGAAGACCGGAAGTCTTCACATCGTTTGGATAATTACTGACGATCCTGATTGGGTTGTACACCCAAGAGGATGGAAATAGTTGGTGATCGCCCAGACGTACTTGGAGATCGATGGATATGCGAGGGAAGTGCCTCCGGTTTCGTTCAGACCCAGAACGAACTTGTAAATGGATTGTGTGTCTGACATTGCATTTAATTCTGTGTTGATTGATTTCTATTAAATATACATCTGTTTGGCAGTAGAGAATTTATTCTTTCGCTTAACGCCCTTCTCTGAGACGTACGAGTTCAGAGGTTGTATATCGATGGACATCAGTCGCATGGCATGAATTGCCTGTGTGGCACGCTAAGATGCAATGATCAAGGCTTCTGTTGAAAAGAAAAGTCTTGTGGTTGATGATCAAAGCACGGCCTACGTGGCAGCTTTGTGTATAACGTGAATTCGCGAGCCTCACAGCTCGGTATGAGTCAAAAACGGGATACAGACTGTAGGGAGAGCAAGACGTTTCTTTCTAGCTTTGGTGGTGTCAGTGACTTACCAGCCCTGACATTTATATACTTTTCACCTTTGTGGTTGTTGGATGAGGCGCCTCGATTTTAGGTCTGTAAGGACCGGGAAATGTGTGTTCAGGCATAATTAATCCTCTAACGTAAGTGAGGACCGGCCCTGAAGATCCAGGATTGCCCAGAGTGTGTAGTCCTGAGACATTTGCTAGAGTGTCTCGAACGCGGGGAGGAGCTTGCCCCTTGCCTCGACTCATGACGGAAATCCAATTTCCAATACGTGTATTCCGGCTTTATTTGTAGAGCATAGTATGACGACATAGTGGTATGGGGCACTTATGCCGTCTATCATTTATATTTATGATTGAAATTATTTTGACACTATACACTTACAATAGTATCGAATGATTTGTTTTAAACGTACCAAGCATGTCTGGCTGTTATAAGGTGAAACCCTATCCTCCGGCTTGCGTTGCATTGTGTGATGGGACCTGGGTCTTATAATAGCTTCATTTTTCAAAAAAGCATTGCGTTGTTTATTCTATGCACTGGTATTCTTGGGAGGAAACCCGTTCCGTGTTATACGGCATGGTCCCTTGAATTACTCTCTTTTAAAATTGAATTAATAACTGTTTTAGTTCTCACACCAGTCACATGACTGACCTGGAGTTTATTTTTTTAACCTAAACTCTGGGTGCCCATATTTTCCACACGGGCAGCTAGTAGTTTTGGTTTTGCAGATTTATATTCACAGGATCCTGGTTTACAGCTGGAATGATATCCGGAAAGCTCTGTATCCGTATATCACCTTCAGTTGTGTTTTGTATTATTTTTCCATTGCTATGTAATTTATTGTAATCTCTGATATTTATCGAATGTAATTTATTCATGTATACTCTGTATATTCTTGTATTTGATGGAATTATTGTAATAACAATGAAATGTTCTTTTGACTGCATTCTATTTTGTCATGTTCTCAAAACGATCAGGGGTTTCGAACGGTCTAGATCGGTTTAGCGACTGATTCGGATCGAGCAAAATTCCTTGTCGTCACACCGGGAATATCCGGGTATCTTCGAGGAGGTGAAAGGCTTACCTCCGAAGCAGGAAATAGACTTTCGAATCTATCTTGTGGATAACGCAAGGCCCGTAGCTTTACCTGTCAGTCATATGGCTCCAAAAGAGAGAAAGGAGCTCAGTAAGCAGGTTAAAGAACTTCTTGAGAAGGGGTTCATTCGAAGGAGCATTTCAGAATGGGGTGCTCCAGTGGTGTTCGCAACCAAAGCAGACGGTTCGCTTCGCCTCTGTGTTGACTATAGGGAGTTAAACAAGTTGACCAAGAAAAATAGTCACCCTCTTCCCCGAATCGACGAATTGTTTGATCAGCTTGTAGGCGCGTCGGTTTTCTCCCAACTTGATCTATCAATTGGGTTTCATCAGCTAAGAGTGGCTGAAGATATTATTGATAAAACGGCGTTCAGAACCCCAGACGGTTTCTTTGAGTGGCTTGTCATGCCTTTTGGCCTGACAAATGCACCCGCTTATTTCGTGGACCTAATAAGCAGAGTGTTCAGAGAATTCCTCAACAAGTTTGTGGTTGTCTTCGTAGACGATATCTTGATCTTTTCAAAAAGTGAGGAAGAGAATGCTCAACATCTGAAGGAAATCATGGATACTCTCCGAACATATCAGCTAAAGGCAAAATTTTCAAAATGCCACTTTTGGAGAGAGGAAGTAAGGTTTCTTGGGCATGTTGTATCTAAAGAAGGGCTGGCCGTAGACCCCACGAAGGTAGTTGCGGTACAAGACTGGAAGGCACCAAAGAATTCAACTGAGGTCCGAAGTTTTCTAGGACTAGTAGGTTTCTACCGAAAATTCATAAGGGATTTTGCGAAAATCTCAGCTCCACTCACAAGGCTGACAAAGAAGAGTCTAGTGTTCAATTGGGACTTGGATTGTGAGTTGGCTTTCCAACACCTAAAAAGGGCTCTTACAACAGCCCCAGTCCTGACTCTGCCAGAAGGAAGCAAGATGTTCACAGTTTATAAAGATGCATGTGGGACAGGGCTAGGCGCTGTCTTGATGCAAGAAGGGAGGGTAGTAGCTTATGGTGGAAGGCAATTGAAAGTTCATGAAAAGAACTACCCGACCCACGATCTTGAGTTAGCCGCCATCGTCTTTGCACTTAAATCTTGGCGCCATTATCTCCTAGGTGAGAAGTTCGAACTTTACACTGACCATAAATCGTTGAAATATCTTTTCTCACAGAAAGATCTTAACTTGAGGCAACAGAGATGGATGGAGTTTCTTGCCTCGTATGACTTCGAGATTTCCTATACTCCGAGTAAGGGTAATGTTGTGGCAGACGCCTTGAGTAGAAAGAAACTGACCCTAAGCCCACTCTTTGTTAAAAGGCAAAGCCTAGAGTATATAGCCAGTTTCAACTTTAGGCCCTCCTCTGATTTCGTACTGGGTTTGTTAGCATCTCTTGAGGTGCGCCCTACTCTTTTGGACACAATAGGGACGACACAACGTGAGGACCCTCAGCTAGTCGAAGTGGTTGATAAACTAATTAGCGGTGAGACTTCCAGTCACCTCAGTATATACTCTATTGATGATAAAGGCTGGCTGAGACACGACGGAAGACTATGCGTTCCACAAGCAAGGGAGTTGATAAAGAAGGTTCTTGACGAAGCACATCGTTCCAAGATGACAATACACCCAGGCGGAGACAAAATGTACACGGACATGAAAAGAGCTTTCTTTTGGAACGACATGAAGAAGGACGTAGCAGATTTCATTTCTAAGTGTATGGTATGCCAACAAGTTAAAGCGGAACAGAAAAAGCTTGGTGGACTGCTTCATCCCCTAGAGGTCCCGCAGTGGAAGTGGGATAGCGTTTCAATGGACTTCGTTGATGCGCTGCGTAGGTCGAGGAGGGGCAATACTAGCATTTGGGTAATTGTGGATAAGCTTACAAAGAGCGCCCACTTTCTACCTGTCAATAATAAAAGGACCGCCTCATCCCTAGCGTCTCTTTACATCAAGGAGATAGTTCGACTCCATGGGATACCCTCCAGCATTGTTAGTGACCGAGATCCTATCTTCACAAGTGAGTTCTGGCGAAGTTTGCAAGAAGCTGTAGGCACTCAGTTATGTTTAAGCACGGCCTATCACCATCAGACCAATGGCCAGACGGAAAGGGTGAATAGAGTTTTAGAGGATCTTTTGAGACTTTGTGTTCTTGACTTTGGGGGGACATGGGAGGATCACCTTCCCTTAGTGGAGTTTGCTTACAATAATAGCTTCCAAGCTACCATAGGCATGGCACCCTTCGAAGCGTTGTATGGAAGACCGTGCAAGTCACCAACTTGTTGGTGGGAGTCTACAGATAAGGTTATTCTTGGTCCAGACATGATCAGAGAAACTTCAGAAAAAGTGGACTTGATACGAAGGAGGATGAAGACGGCCCAAGATAGACAGAAATCCTACGCCGACAAGAGAAGGACCGACCTTGAGTTTGAGGTTGGGGACAGAGTTTTTCTTAAGGTATCTCCTCTAAGGAACGTTGTTCGTTTTGGATCCACTGGAAAGCTAGCACCGAGATTTGTAGGACCATTTCCTATCATCGAGAAGGTTGGGAAGATGGCCTATAGATTAGAGCTACCCAAAAAACTGGCCGGAGTTCACAACGTCTTTCATGTTTCTCACCTCCGGAAGTGTTTACACGAGTCTGCTGAAATAGTAGAGCCTAGCATTCTAGAAGAAGCCGAAGTGGAACGTGAAGCAACTGTGAGAAGAGTTCCAACACACATCTTAGGAACTGAAGTGAAAAAGCTACGCAACCGCGAAGTCAAGCTCGTCAAAGTTCAGTGGAGGGACGCCGAGGAAGGCGCGACTTGGGAAACTGAGGCTAGAATACGCGCAGCCTATCCTTTTCTTTTCGAGGGTACATCTTTGATCTCTCTTTTTCCTTAAGCTATGCTTTATCTATCTTTTAGGCATATTTCTCGACCCTTTCTCCTTGACTCCTTAGGTAGAAAACAAATGGATGCAAACATGTATTTGAAAACATGTTATGGATTATGGCTGCAAGTGGTTGCAAGTGATTGCTAGTGGTTGCTCGTGGATGCATATACACACACACCCTAGGTTTTAGATCAGCTAAGCCACTTCATACTGCATATGCATATATGTATTCTCGTTCATATGTGGTTGAAATTTTATATGTTATCATATGGTTATCGCATTTGTATGAATTGTTGTGCACTCATGTAGAATTATGAGTAGGAAAAAAAATTGCATACATAATGGATTCATGACACTTACATGATTCGCATTTAGGAGGTCAACTGAATCAGTCGACCGCCTAATTTCTGCATTAGATAAGGACATATACACACACAATGCATATGATCATAAAGCATTAGAAGTCTTTAAGGACAATGGACACCTGTGTTTGTTGGTTGAGTAGATGGACGATTGGATGGTAGGATATACATTCTTCCTAACTTGAAGATTTCGGGGACGAAATCCTTTTAAGTGGGGGAGAATGTAAAACCCCGTATATTCTATAACAGTGAAATTCATAAATTAAAGTATAATTAATTCTAATGAAAGAATTAAGGGAAATGGCTTACGCCATTGCGTTTGTCTCGGAATTCTGGTTGAGATAAAGTCCGAGTTTGCGTGAAACGGACTCCGTATGGAGGAGTTATGATCTCTGGAAGTTTCAGAATAAATTTGAAATTCAAAAACAGCTCAGAACAGGTTTAAAATTCGAATTCGAGTTCAAACTGGGCTGGGCAGGAAAATTCCCGCCCAGTGACCAGGTCGACACTAGTGTCGACTAGGCAGTCGACCTGCCCCCCCAGTCGACTGCGCAGTCGACTTGGGTGTCGACCTGCAGGTCGACTTGCCTGGTTGGCCTGACCAGGTGGGTTTGACCCTGGTTCGACTCTGGTGTGCTGTACGGTCTGATTTCCCCCCTGTTTGCATCTGACGGCTCAAATTAACTTGAAAACTCTATAAATACACACTAAGACTCAACTAATTCACATGAGAAAATAAGAGAGATGTCGTCATGCTGTCAGGAAAGAGTTAATCGTAGCCGCCAAGAATCAAACTAAGAAGCAAATTAAAGTCTAATCAAATCAATCAACAAATTGCCACCCAAAGGAGAGCATCTCCAAATTCAGAAAACAGAAATCAGAAAACAAGATCTCGTCACGTTGTAAGTATAGTGGTCTTTCAGAATTTGAATAAAATTAAGATGTGATATGATGTAATTGGGAATAGAATTGTATCATTGTAATGATGTAGATCTTGGGTATTGTAATGTTTCTATCGTGATTATTTCTGGTGAATTGATTTGTCGCATAAATGGATCGATGCAAGTTTATTATAAGTTTGTATATGAAAGTGATGGTAATTGCAAGTTTTGTGGCAAAGTCTATGATTAGATCCCTCTCATGTTTATGTTAATATCCCCTTTATGTTTATGTTGATATCATGGGCCATATACTTATGTAAACACACCCTAGATCTGAGATCCTTTATGCTACATGTGAAAACCCGTAACTTCCCCGGTGAGGAAAGTGCGGATAGTTCGAGAACAAGCCACAAAAGAACGCAGATGGGAGAACATTTCATTGTATATTACAACAATGCACCAGAATACAAGAATATACAGAGTATAAATGAATATTACACAGAAATATCAGAGATTTAAATTACATTTAAATACATCGCAGCGGAAAATAATACAATACACAACTAGAAGAGACATACGGATACAAAGCTTTCCGGATATCATTCCAGCTGTAAACCAGGATCCTTTGAATATAAATCTGCAAAACCAAAACTACTAGCTGCCCGTGTCGAAAATAAGGCACCCAGAGTTTAGGTTAAAACAATAAACTCCAGGTTAGTCATGGGACTGGTGTGAGAACTAAAACAGTTATTTATCCTTATTTTCAAAGTAAGGTAAATCAAGGGACCACGCCGTATAACACGGAACGGGTTTCCTCCCAAGAACACCAGTGCATAAAACAAACAGCGCAATGCTAAATAAAGAAAACTGAAGCTATTATAAGACCCAGGTCCCATCACACAATGCAACGCAGCCGGAGGACAGGGTTTTCCCTTATAATAGCCAAACATGCTTGGTACGTTTAAAACAAATCATTTGATACTATTATAAGTGCATACTGTATAAAATATCTTCAAATCATAAGTATCAATCATAGACGGCATAAGTGCCCCATCCCACTATGTCGCCATGCTAGGCTCTACAAATAAAACCGAAATACACGTATCGGAAATTGGATTTCCATCATGGTGGCTCCTGATTCGAAAGATCGATCGCGTAATGCAATTCCCCACGGCTTACGTCCCAACAAGAGAAAACACCGTCTGCACATCCGCACATTTGGGACCAGAGTTTCACCGCGGCTTACGTCCCAGCGAAAGAAAACACCGCCTACTCTATATATCCCTGAGCACTAAGCTCATCTCGGTCGACCGAATCCACGACACCACTAAGGTGCCCATCCACTAAAAAGCATACTGATCAAACCATCAGTTTACCACCATACCGGGGTGTGAGGCTCGCGAATCAACGCTATACACAAAGCCATGCTATATTAAAGCTGCGCTTTGATCATCATCCACCAAACTTTGCTTTTCAACAAAAGTCTGGATCACTACATCTCAGCATGCCACATTATCAATCCATATCGTACCACTGATTTCTGCCAATATATAACCTCTGAGCTCGTATGTCTCAGAGAAGGGCGTTAAGCAAGAGAATAAATTCCCAGTCGCCAAACAGATATATATTTAGCAGAAATCAACGAATACAATATAAAGGAATACAATGTCAGACACACCATCCATTTACAAGTCCGTTCTAGGTCTGAACGAAACCGGAGGCACTTTCCTCGCATATCCATCCATCTCCAAGTATGTCCGGACGACCACTAACTGATTCCCTCATCTTGGGTGTACAGCCCAATCAAGATCATCAGTAACCACCCAAACGATGTGAAGACTTCCGGTCTTCGACCACTGTCTTCATCTTCGACATATCGTCGAATTGGTTATTCAGAATTGGTATAAACCCGGCCTTCCCAAACAACCCGCGTATATTAAAAACGAATGTTACACAAACACAACATACGCCTCATTCCAATTCAGTGGCTACTAACCGTAAATCAACAAGAGAACAATTTCCCAAATATTAACCCCGAAGGCTGAAACCAACATCAGATCAATACCCAGGAAACCATTCTTCTTAGCTAACCTACAGCTAGTTTCTAAATTTCAATTCTTAGGGAAAGGTTCCCATTAATTTTATCCAAGATAAATTCTTTAAAATTTATCCTTTAATCTTCCTTTGGATGTCATTTCAAACCAAATTATGGTTTTCCAAACTAGTCGAGATTAGCGAACCATACCGAAGTAATTATTTATTTTATTTCCCAGTCCCAACCTATTCATCCCCTGAAGCAAAACTGGTAATACTCCATATCTAATACCATGGTGTTATCGGTAAAATTAATTACCATTTCACGTTCAAATCTAATTAAAGATTTAACTATCGCTATGGGGAAAATTGGCGATACTCCATTCTCGCTCATTTTCCAATTTTGATAATTTAAATTATCAATTCACATTTCAATCTAATTGCAGATTCATTTAAAACTCCTTTTACTGGGTTAAAGAACTAATGTCATTTAAAACACAGTTCACGATAAACCCAAATCACGTTCTATTTATTATCGGGTTAAAGAACGAGTGTTGTTTAATACAATGTTCACGATAAACCCACAAATCAATTCTATTTACAATCCATTTCAAATATAATTTATATATTTAAAAATAAATGGTTTTAATTTTAGTTCAAAATTAGTTCATTTCGATAAAAATCTATTTTTATCTTTTCAAACATGGAGTTTTTCATCCTGATTTTTCCCAAATCATTTCTTATAATTTTATACAAATTATTGATATTTTTAATAATTCTATCAAGGCCCGTACAGTCGATTTCCATCAACGGCCATCGAACTGCACTTACAATGACCTTTTCCAAATTTGATTTGGATGTATCTCCAAATCCAACCGTTAGGTTTCAAATTTCTAATATTTGTTAGAAAGATCTTTTCGATACGAACCCAATGGTTCTGGTTTTAGGAGAATCCGACGGTCGGATCTCCCGTAATGTCCGTTCGAAGTTAATGGTCGAAATTCGCGAACTGCCGCAGCGCGGCGCGTTCTATTCAGGCCATTATATTATATATATAATATATATAATATATATTTCGTCGATTTCTATTTAAAACGAATTATATAAATAGTTTTAAATTCGTTTCAAAAACAATTTCAACTTCCATTTCAATTCAAATCAAAATTGAACTTTTTTCCTTAAAAATTCGTTTTAAAATTCATTTCTATTCAATTCAAATTTCAATTCGATTTGAATTCATTTCAATTCGTTTCCAATTCAATTCGAATTCGTTTTCAATTCAATTCGAATTCGTTTTCTTTTCAATTCAATTCAATTTCTATTCTACTCAAATTCAATTCATTTTCTATTCAAATCAAATTCCATTTCTATTCTATTCAAATCAATTCATTTTCTATTCAAATCAAATTCGTTTTCTATTCAATTAAGTTCAAATTCAGTTTGAATTTCAATTCTTTTCAAAATATCAGATTTTGAAATCACTTTCGATATTCATTATAAAATGAATAAAATCGATATAAATATCGTTCACGTCAAAATGGCGTCAATCTAATCAACACGGCTTCATATATTTTTGTTTTCAAATATTCTATTTCAAATATTTCTTTTTCAAACATTTCTATTTCAAATATTTCTATTTCAAAATATTTCTATTTCAAATATTTCTATTATCAAAATGTTTCGTTCAACACATGACAAATCTCAACGGATGAGTACTGTCAACACATGAACCTTTATTTTATATTGATAAAGATATAAATTTTATTATTAAAATATTTCGTTCAACACATGACTAATCTCAACGGATGAGTACGGTCAACACATGAACCTTTATTTTATAATATTCTTTATTTTTCCGATTGGAATGAGGCCCAATCAATTACCATATAAAGTTAATTATATGGATTCCATACAACAAATGTATATAATAGCAATGATAAATAATCAACCATCATCCAAAGTGCACTACACTGTATAAGCATCAAATATAGATATCTAACGCTTATAACAGCCTGTCAATCAATCGATCGACATACAACTAATTATTGGGATTAGTGTATACCGTATTTTATCCCAATACCCACGTGGGGTTTCAAACAATCAAACACAGATTTTTATTTGTGCAGTTGGGCGATGTGTAAAATTTATCGTCCCAATCAATGTCAGTCAAATCAGCGTACATAAACAAACCGTCCGGTTTGTAAATGAATATTTATTTATTCACATTCACTATATTCATATTCACGTTAAAAATTATATTTTTAACGATAAAACATTTTATTTTAACATATGAATTTCTATTCAGTTCATTTTTTAAATAAAATGATATTTTTATTTTTCTAACTTATTTTAGAAAATTTCGGCAGCATAACGGCACGATACTAGAAACGGGACAAGGCCTAGCCTTATCCCCGGTCTAGTGAAGGCCCACGCCATTCACACATCAATCAAATCCATTCCATTTCACCAAACAATTCAATTCAAACCAAATAATCTAACCAACTACACAACCAAACAAACAAGTCCATGGTATGTGGACGATTGTGTCGGGTGCTACTAAACACCGTCTGCATCCTAGTATATAATTTAACTAGAAATAAAATAAAATAAAGGTGAGGAGTTCTCACCGAAAGCTATCCCAACTTCACGACACTTCATTGATAGAAATCTTCATCGTTCTCGCCTTTTGTCACCTTCGTTGCCCGTATTCTCTACATATGTAAAAATCGAATTTTTACTTTACTATTCAATACATAAAAATCGAATTTTTACTTCGCTATTCAATATATAAAAATCATATTTTTACTTCACTATACAATATATAAAAATCGAATTTTTACTTCTCTATTCAATATATAAAAATCGAATTTTTATATTTGCTATTTCTATTTTAAAAACAATGTTAATTTTATTTTCAAAATCAATGCAAAATTCATTTTTAAAAAGAATGCAAACTTTGTTTTCAAAGCTAATTCAGATTTTGTTTTCAAAGCAAATTCATATTTTTGTTTTCAAAGCAAATTCAAATTTTTGTTTTCAAAGCAAATTCAAAATTTTGTTTTCAAAGCAAATTCAAATTTTTGTTATCATGTTATTTACATTCAAAACAATGTTATAATTTTATTCTAAAAACTGATTTTAATAATGCTAATTTATATAATAAAAACCCATTTTAGTCTAAATAAATTAATCAGCTTAAACAATATAAAAATAAAAACAAAACCTTTGATAATCCTCTGTACAACGTCCCAGGTCAGAGGAACCCGTCGTCTTCATCTGCTTCCTTCAGTCGAGTTCGAACCCATTGGCCAAAAGTAGGGTTCGTCGTTTCACCACCCTCGCTCGCCTATACCCTTGTCAGACATAGCCACTTCGACGGGCATCACAGCCTCCCCCGACACCTTGAAGACTGGACAATTCGCACGCCTGGTTGCGGCGGAAAAAGGCGTCGAACCCGCCAGTTTTGGGCATCAAATTCGGGAGATTCAGCAAACGAAAATGGGTAAAGGGGGTATCAATTTGAAGAGCAAACAAGGAGCTAGGATTTTCGTTTGAGGATTTAGATTAATTCGAAGTGGATTGCGAATTGTTTTGGATTAAAATCTGGAGCATTTTACGCCTACTTTCGGTGAAGAGTGGCAGTTCCCAGGCTTTGACTTTAAATGGGGGGTGTTGACTAGGGTTAGAGAATTTTAATTATATATATATATATATTTTTATTCTTATATACATGTTTAATAATCCCAACACCAATTCAAACCCAACGACTATCTTCCAAAGCTAATTACCCCCATTCCGAACACAATGAGATATGTATCATAAGCCAGTTCAGCTGTTTCGGTCAGTTTCCGTCAAAATCAAAATATAAATCATTATATTGAATTTTAACGCGCAGTTCAATTTACTGGGGTCACATACTAACTCGAAAAATCCCCGAAAAAATATTTCTAGCTTCGTATTGACTATACGGTCCTAACAAAACTAGTTTCGTCGAATTCTGAGACCGTTGGAAAAATAGCCATTTTCCAGTCGGTTAAAATCAACTAAAACTGGTCAAACGCGTTTTCCTTTGCCTCGCTCACATATTGATTCGAAAAATTATGAAATTTGGAATCTAGCAATAACTAGACATCACGGATCCAACAAAAGTGGTTTCGTTGAAAACCGAGGTCGTATGCAAAATTTCCATTTTCAAGGGCCAGAAATTCCATAGCGACTATTCTGAAAATTCATTTGGGCATATCTTTTGACTCTCGCTATGAAATTTCAATTTTTCTGATTCGTTGGAAAGATATTCTCACTTAGATTCAAATATTTTTGGTTTTACTAAAATCCGGTTTATTTTGCACCCGGTATGTTCAATTGAAGTTTGAAATCGAATTATCGAACTACCGCGCCATTTTCAATTCTATTTATAATTATATATAATTATTTATATTCTAATGACGACGCGTATAAATATATACGTTCTAAATATATTCAAAATAAATTTCTCGTCGATATTATTTAAAATAATTCATTTTAAATATTCAAAATTCGCTAAAATTGCCAAAATAAAAATTTTAAACTGGCCCAGATTTTCGGGTTATTACAATCTCCCCCACTTAAAACTTTTCGTCCCCGAAAAGGAACAAAGTCGAAAGTGGTTTGATTAATCAACTCTACGTTCGATCTGGCTTCTATTCTCCATCTTTTCAATTTCTGAGAATTTTCAAATTCTTCAAAAATTTGGCTAACACCCTAAATTTTTGAAAAATTTCGCCATAACCTCCCCTGCACCGGGAGCCACGGGAAAATCTCGAAATTGCCATACAGGCCTTCTGATCTCAAAAAGAAAAAGAAAAAGCCAATCGGCTCATAAAATCATCATCACCCAAACAAAACAGTAAATTATAGTAAACATGTACCTATTTGTCGGGCAAACAAATTTTATTCTCTGCTCTAGCCTCCTTGCTATGACCTGTTCAATGTAAGTACATGTATATGCATGCAAATGCGACTAATTTTCAATACAATTCACTTTTTGGTTCAAATTGGCTACATGGTACAAATTTTAATTAATCCATCAATAATCAACAACACAACCAGCAATCAATTAGTTGATTAGCTTTTCAAATGCATAACTTTGATATATAGTCAAAAATCAGATTTTTGATGCCAAATCACAACAATAGGCCCTATCTAATTTTGGTTCTCACACCAATCAATAGGAAATATATAGAAAGCACACTTTCGTCACTCGAACATTAATTCTAATGATGGAGCTCCATCATCAAAATCATCTCCGGGCGATTAGAGTGTAATTCTATATCTATCCAGTATACTAAAATTTCAAATACACGTGGATCAGACGAACACGCAAAATCTTTAAATACTGACTGTCCAACTCAATATAAATAGATAATCAAATACGAATAATTGATTTAAATTTTCAAAACAAAAATTTGTTTTCACTTTCAAAAATATACTCTTTACACTCGTTCTAGGATGCTACTGATCCCATCTCTAACGAGTCATTCCCGTTGGATATTACTAATCCAATTCTGATGAATTCTTCCGTATGGTTCTAATGTGTCTTGTTCTCTGAGCTTTGTAAACCAAAGCTCTGATACCAACTGTGAAAACCCGTAACTTCCCCGGTGAGGAAAGTGCGGATAGTTCGAGAACAAGCCACAAAAGAACGCAGACGGGAGAACATTTCATTGTATATTACAACAATGCACCAGAATACAAGAATACACAGAGTATAAATGAATATTACACAGAAATATCAGCGATTTAAATTACATTTAAATACATCGCAACGGAAAATAATACAATACACAACTAGAAGAGACATTCGGATACAATGCTTTCCGGATATCATTCCAGCTGCAAACCAGGATCCTGTGAATATAAATCTGCAAAACCAAAACTACTAGCTGCCCGTGTCGAAAATAAGGGCACCCAGAGTTTAGGTTAAAACAATAAACTCCAGGTCAGTCATGGGACTGGTGTGAGAACTAAAACAGTTATTTATCCTTATTTTCAAAGTAAGGTAAATCAAGGGACCACGCCGTATAACACGGAATGAGTTTACTCCCAAGAATACCAGTGCATAAAACAAACAGCGCAATGCTAAATAAAGAAAACTGAAGCTATTATAAGACCCAGGTCCCATCACACAATGCAACACAGCCGGAGGATAGGGTTTTCCCTTATAATAGCCAAACATGCTTGGTACGTTTAAAACAAATCATTTGATACTATTATAAGTGCATATTGTATAAAATATCTTCAAATCATAAGTATCAATCATAGACGGCATAAGCGCCCTATCCCACTATGTCGCCATACTAGGCTCTACAAATAAAACCGAAATACACGTATCGGAAATTGGATTTCCATCATGGTGGCTCCCGATTCGAAAGATCTATCGCGTAATGCAATTCCCCACGGCTTACGTCCCAACAAGAGAAAACACCGTCTGCACATCCGCATATTTGGGACAAGAGTATCACCGCGGCTTACGTCCCAGCGAGAGAAAACACCGCTTACTCTATATATCCCTGAGCACTAAGCTCATCTCAGTCGACCGAATCCACGACACCACTAAGGTGCCCATCCACTAAAAAGCATACTGATCAAACCATCAGTTTACCACCATACCGGGGTGTGAGGCTCGCGAATCAACGCTATACACAAAGCCATGCTATATTAAAGCTGCGCTTTGATCATCATCCACCAAACTTTGCTTTTCAACAAAAGTCTGGATCACTACATCTCAGCATGCCACATTATAAATCCATATCGTACCACTGATTTCTGCCAATATATAACCTCTGAGCTCGTATGTCTCAGAGAAGGGCGTTAAGCAAGAGAATAAATTCCCCGCTGCCAAATGGATATATATTTAGCAGAGATCAACGAATACAATATAAAGGAATACAATGTCAGACACACCATCCATTTACAAGTCCGTTCTAGGTCTGAACGAAACCGGAGGCACTTTCCTCGCATATCCGTCCATCTCCAAGTACGTCTGGACGACCACCAACTGATTCCCTCATCTTGGGTGTACAGCCCAATCAAGATCATCAGTAATCACCCAAACGATGTGAAGACTTCCGGTCTTAGACCACTGTCTTCATCTTCGACATATCGTCGAATCAGTTATTCAGAATTGGTATAAAACCGGCCTTCCCGAACAACCCGCATATATTAAAAACGAATGTTACACAACACAACATACGCCTCATTCCAATTCAGTAGCTACTAACCGTAAATCAACAAGAGAACAATTTCCCAAATATAAACCCCGAAGGCCGAAACCAACATCAGATCAATACCCAGGAAACCATTCTTCTTAGCTAACCTACAGCTAGTTTCAAAATTTCAATTCTTAGGGAAAGGTTCCCATTAATTTTATCCAAGATAAATTCTTTAAAATTTATCCTTTAATCTTCCTTTGGATGTCATTTTAAACCAAATTATGGTTTTCCAAACTAGTCGAGATTAGCGAACCACACCGAAGTAATTATTTATTTTATTTCCCAATCCCAACCTATTCATCCCCTGAAGCAAAACTGGTAATACCCCATATCTAATACCATGGTGTTATCGGTAAAATTAATTACCATTTCACGTTCAAATCTGATTAAAGAGTTAACTATCGCTTTGGAGCAAAACCGGCGATACTCCAATCTCGCTCATTTTCCAAATTTGATAATTTAAATTATCAATTCACATTTCAATCTAATTGCAGATTCATATAAAACTCCTTTTACTGGGTTAAAGAACTAATGTCATTTAAAACACAGTTCACGATAAACCCAAATTACGTTCTATTTATTATCGGGTTAAAGAACGAGTGTTGTTTAATACACTGTTCACGATAAACCCACAAATCAATTCTATTTACAGCCCATTTCAAATCTAATTTATATATTTAAAAATAAATGGTTTTAATTTTAGTTCAAAATTAGTTCATTTCGATAAAAATCTATTTTTATCTTTTCAAACATGGAGTTTTTCATCCTGATTTTTCCCAAATCATTTCTTAGGATTTTACACAAGTTATTGATATTTTTAATAATTTTATCAAGCCCCGTACAGTCGATTTCCATCAACGGCCATCGAACTGCACTTACAGCGACCTTTTCCAAATTTGATTTGGATGTATCTCCAAATCCAACCGTTAGATTTCAAATTTCTAATATTCGTTAGAAAGATCTTGTCGATACGAACCCAACGGTTCCGGTTTTAGGAGAATCCGACGGTCGGATCTCCCGTAATGTCCGTTCGAAGTTAATGGTCGAAATTCGCGAACTGCCGCAGCGCGACGCGTTCTATTCAGGCCATTATATTATATATATAATATATATTTCGTCGATTTCTATATAAAACAAATTATATAAATAGTTTTAAATTTGTTTCAAAAACAATTTCAACTTCCATTTCAATTCAAATCAAAATTGAATTTTTTTTCCTTATAAATTCGTTTTAAAATTCATTTCTATTAAATTCAAATTTCAATTCGATTTGAATTCATTTCAATTCGTTTTCAATTCAATTCAAATTCATTTTCAATTCAATTCGAATTCGTTTTCAATTCAAATTCGTTTTCTTTTCAATTCAATTCAATTTCTATTCTATTCAAATTCAATTCATTTTCTATTCAAATCAAATTCCATTTCTATTCTATTCAAATCAATTCATTTTCTATTCAAATCAAATTCGTTTTCTATTCAATTAAGTTCAAATTCAGTTTGAATTTCAATTCTTTTCAAAATATCAGATTTTGAAATCACTTTCGATATTCATTATAAAATGAATAAAATCGATATAAATATCGTTCACGTCAAAATGGCGTCAATCTAATCAACACGGCTTCATATATTTTTGTTTTCAAATATTCTATTTCAAATATTTCTTTTTCAAATATTTCTATTTCAAATATTTCTATTTCAAAATATTTCTATTTCAAATATTTCTATTATCAAAATGTTTCGTTCAACACATGACTAATCTCAACGGATGAGTACTGTCAACACGTGAACCTTTATTTTATATTGATAAAGATGTAAATTTTATTATTAAAATATTTCGTTCAACACATGACTAATCTCAACGGATGAGTACGGTCAACACATGAACCTTTATTTTATAATATTCTTTATTTTTCCGATTGGAATGAGGCCCAATCAATTACCATATAAAGTTAATTATATGGATTCCATACAACAAATGTATATAATAGCAACGATAAATAATCAACCATCATCCAAAGTGCACTACACTGTATAAGCATCAAATATAGATATCTAACGCTTATAACAGCCTGTCAATCAATCGATCGACATACAACTAATTATTGGGATTAGTGTATACCGTATTTTATCCCAATACCCGTGTGGGGTTTCAAACAGTCAAACACAGATTTTTATTTGTGTAGTTGGGCGATATGTAAAATTTATCGTCGCAATCAATGTCAGTCAAATCAGCGTACATAAACAAACCGTCCGGTTTGTAAATGAATATTTATTTATTCACATTCACTATATTCATATTCACGTTAAAAATTATATTTTTAACGATAAAACATTTTATTTTAACATATGAATTTCTATTCAGTTCATTCTTTAAATAAAATGATATTTTTATTTTTCTAACTTATTTTAGAAAATTTCGGCAACATAACCCCATGATACTAGAAACGGGACAAGGCCTAGCCTTATCCCCGGTCTAGTGAAGGCCCACGCCATTCACACATCAATCAAATCCATTCCATTTCACCAAACAATTCAATTCAAACCAAATAATCTAACCAACTACACAACCAAACAAACAAGTCCATGGTCTGTGGACGATTGTGTCGGGTGCTACTAAACACCGTCTGCATCCTAGTATATAATTTAACTAGAAATAAAATAAAATAAAGGTGAGGAGTTCTCACCGAAAGCTATCCCAACTTCACGACACTTAATTGATAGAAATCTTCATCGTTCTCGCCTTTTGTCACCTTCGTTGCCCGTATTCTCTACATATGTGAAAATCGAATTTTTACTTTACTATTCAATACATAAAAATCGAATTTTTACTTCGCTATTCAATATATAAAAATTATATTTTTACTTCGCTATTCAATATATAAAAATTGAATTTTTACTTCGCTATTCAATATATAAAAATCGAATTTTTATATCCGCTATTTCTATTTTAAAAACAATGTTAATTTTATTTTCAAAATCAATGCAAAATTCATTTTCAAAAAGAATGCAAACTTTGTTTTCAAAGCTAATTCAGATTTTGTTTTCAAAGCAAATTCAAATTTTTGTTTTCAAAGCAAATTCAAATTTTTGTTTTCAAAGCAAATTCAAATTTTTGTTTTCAAAGCAAATTCAAATTTTTGTTATCATGTTATTTACATTCAAAACAATGTTATAATTTTATTCTAAAAACAGATTTTAATAATGCTAATTTATATAATAAAAACCCATTTTAGTCTAAATAAATTAATCAGCTTAAACAATATAAAAATAAAAACAAAACCTTTTGTAATCCTCTGTACAACGTCCCAGGTCAGAGGAACCCATCGTCTTCATCTACTTCCTTCAGTCGAGTTCGAACCCATTGGCCAAAAGTAGGGTTCGTCGTTTCACCCCCCTCGCTCGCCTATACCCTCGTCAGACATAGCCACTTCGACGGGCATCACAGCCTCCCCCGACACCTCGAAGACTGGACAATTCGCACGCCTGGTTGCGGCGGAAAAAGGCGTCGAACCCGCCAGTTTTGGGCATCAAATTCGGGAGATTCAGCAAACGAAAATGGGTAAAGGGGGTATCAATTTGAAGAGCAAACAAGGAGCTAGAATTTTCGTTTGAGGATTTAGATTAATTCGAAGTGGATTGCGAATTGTTTTGGATTAAAATCTGGAGCATTTTTCGCCTACGTTCGGTGAAGAGCGGCGGTTCCCAGGCTTTGACTTTAAATGGGGGGTGTTGACTAGGGTTAGAGAATTTTAATTATATATATATATATTTTTTATTCTTATATACATGTTTAATAATCCGAACACCAATTCAAACCCAACGACTATCTTCCATAGCTAGTTACCCCTATTCCGAACACAATGAGATATGTATCATAAGTTAGTTCAGCTGTTTCGGTCAGTTTCCGTCAAAATCAAAATATAAATCATTATATTGAATTTTAACGCGCATTTCAATTTACTGGGGTCACATACTAACTCGAAAAATTCCTGAAAAATTATTTCTAGCTTTGTATTGACGATACGGTCCTAACAAAACTAGTTTCGTCGAATTCTGAGACCGTTGGAAAAATAGCCATTTTCCAATCGGTTAAAATCAACTAAAACTGGTCAAACGCGTTTTCCTTTGCCACGCTCACATATTGATTCGAAAAATTATGAAATTTGGAATCTAGCAATAACTAGACATCACGGATCCAACAAAAGTGGTTTCGTCGAAAACCGAGGTCGTATGCAAAATTTCCATTTTCAAGGGCCAGAAATTCCATAACGACTATTCTGAAAATTCATTTGGGCATATCTTTTGACTCTCGCTATGAAATTTCAATTTTTCTGATTCGTTGGAAAGATATTCTCAGTTAGATTCAAATATTTTAGGTTTCACTAAAATTTGGTTTATTTTGCACCCGTTATGTTCAATTGAAGTTTGAAATCGAATTATCGAACTACCGCGCCATTTTAAATTCTATTTATAATTATATATAATTATTTATATTCTAACGACGACGCGTATAAATATATACGTTCTAAATATATTCAATATAAATTTCTCGTCGATATTATTTAAAATAATTCATTTTAAATATTCAAAATTCGCTAAAATTGCCAAAA
Source organism: Allium sativum (assembly GCA_030737875.1). Classification (NCBI taxonomy): domain Eukaryota; kingdom Viridiplantae; phylum Streptophyta; class Magnoliopsida; order Asparagales; family Amaryllidaceae; genus Allium; species Allium sativum. The sequence continues at coordinate 120,205,445 of CM060911.1, read as the reverse complement.
TAAAAATTTTAAACTGGCCCAGATTTTCGGGTTATTACACTACATGACTCAGAACTTATGCATACATCTTAGATCCATTACAAGTATGATTAGAACTATGTTAAATGCAGTTTGGGCTACATAAACAATGCAAGTTCATGTGGAAATAGACTATATATTAGATTTGGACATTTTGGGTTAATTTACAACATGCTAGTTTTGTGTTCGACGTTATGCCAAGTTAATATGTTAAAACCCAAGTTTGTATAAGTCTACATATGCCATCCTATGTGACACCCATTTAGTTGTATGCCAATTTTGAATGCAAGTTCACATGCTCCAATGTTTATGTTAACGCCAATTTGCAAGTTCATGCGCTATACCTTCTATGTATCATAGAAATATTATATGTTCTAAATTTCCCCTTTTCTCACGTTTATCAAGTTGGGCTGAATTGTGTCGAGCCCAACATTAGTACGTACAAACGAGGGTAATAGCATTGGGTGTAAAACATGATGTAAATAAATATGTTGGCATGTTTGGCGCATGCCAACGACTGTGACATTTTTCCGGTATAAATTGTTATACCCAAATTAAAAGACGACATGACATTTACATAAATAATGAAATATGTAAATCTAGAAAAGACGACATGTTTAACCCGAGGTTGGATTGAGTTGTGACATAAACTTCCCGGACCCGCCCGACTGTCCAGTAGTCACAACAATACCTATCCAATGTGGGTGGTTAAACATTGAGCCCAATAAAGACTCGAGGTTAGACTGAACTACGGTGTAAACCTGCACGGAACCAACCGGCACATCCAGTAACCGTAGTGATATCTGTCTAATGTGAGTGGTCGGTGCTCAAAAAGGCTAAGGACAGGTGGTAGGGTTAAGTCAACTAAAAACACTTAACCAAAGATTCAACATGTTAACAAATATTGATGGGTGGGGTGTTTCAGCAAACAGAGTCTAACCTCGTGTCATAGCCAATTCATTTCAATACAGATTTTTCAGATACCAGACTAATTCTGTTTATTTAACAGATTAAACTTATTTACAAGTTACAGCATATTATTCGAGGTTCTATTAACAAGTTTTGCTCAATTTTAAGTCGAGCCTACAGATTCACATACTTCAAATTTCAGCATTTAAGTTCCAACAGATTACGTCATTCAACATATTAAACAGATAACAGATCTTGCAGATTAGGATATTTAGCAGATTTAGCAGATAAGGCAATTTAACATAATTAGCAGATTAGGCCATTCAATCAAATTAGCAGTTTAGGCAATATAACAGAACTAGCAGATTAGGAAATATAACAGATTTAGCAGATAACAGATTTAGCAGATTATATATATATCTAAAAATCTATTTACATATCTTTCCCAATCATAAGTTTAGCCTAAACTTATATGCCTAAATCAAGGTCATAATTCATAATACAATATATGCCCCAAATTTTAGCCTTAATATTCCCATTTACAGTTCATGTCAAGACTAGATTTAATATTCTAGTTCACCCTTTTATGTCCAAGACTAATATACATGTTAATCATTCACTATTATAGCCAAATTAACTTAATTAAGCTACGCCCAATCCCCGTATAACATGTTTCCACAAGTTCTCTAAGTACTCATGAAATGACCCTAGCAAAAGGAATAGGGGATAAGCACAAGAAAGAATAGGCATGCAATGATGAACCAAATACAATGATAATGGTCTTACTAGGCTCAATGTACATAACAGTGATTGGAAATAAACTAGCAAGGTTACATACTAAATATGAGATCCAACATCATTAAGGGAATAAGCATAAGAAACTAACTACAATAGTTACAGGCAACTAACCACCATAGTCATGGGCAACTAATCACAATAGTTTCTTATTCAATGTCATAGGCAATAGTCTCATAGTCATGAATCATAGTCATAGGCAATAGTCTCATAGTCAATGAATCATAGTCATAGGCAATAGTCCCATAGTCAATGAATCATAGTCATAGGCAATAGTCCCATAGTCAATGAATCATAGTCATGGGCAATAGTCTCATAGGCAACAGTTTCATGTCCAATTATGCATTATTATTTGTCCCTAAAATTTAGCGTTCATGCGTTAATCTCTTATGAGATGTGGCGCAGGCTTGTAGTAGTCTGGCTATAAAGTAGTAAGAAGAAAGAGGTACCGAATAGTTACAGAAAACAGATCTGACAGATAAGGATATACATAACCTCAGATTCAGATTTATAATCATGTCACAATTATAATTATAGTTTATAGCGGAAGATAATTGTACTTGCCTTTCGTAGTTTTAAGAAAGGATAATAAACTGTTGTTGATGCAGAAAGGTTGAATTACTCTTCTTTGATTGTTGTTGAAGCTCTAAACTTTGATTTGAGATTTGATTTAGCTTTAGCTTTTAATTCTATTCAGGTTGGAAGAAGCTGCATCAGTCCAAGTTTTGATTCCAGCAGGGTAGCGACGCCATTTTTTTATAATTATAACAGAGGCAGAATATAGACAGAATGAAATTGTGTAGAGAAAATGAGGCTAGGGGGTTGTTTCTATAGGATTAGGCGGACGAATTTAGACAGAAACGAGACCGGATACATCAGAATGAACAGGTTAAAAAAAGGGGTTTCGGGAGCAGGTCGACCCCCAGGTCGACACTATGGTCGACCTGGTCTGGCCAGGTCGACCCCCAGGTCGACACTATGGTCGACCTGGCCCTGGGAGGTCGACACTATGGTTGACCCCGAGGTCGACCTGGTCCATGGGCGGGAGTTTTCCCGCCCATTCTGTTCTGGGATTTTGAATTCGAATTTTCGAACTGTTTTCGATTCTGAAATTCTCTGAAACTTCGGAGGGCCATATCTCCCTCATACGGACTCCATTTCTCGAAAACTCAGACGTGTTTCCAAGAAGAATTTCAAGAGGAACATAATGGTGCAACTCGTTTCCCTTGATTCTTATTTTATAATTCAATTATTCTCTGATTTGTTACTTATACGATCACAGAAAATACGAGGTGTTACAGACTTTCGCATATATCTAGTTGACAATGCAAAGCCAGTTATGCGATCAACGATAGTTTTGGAGCAAGATTGGCGAAGATAGCCAGAGTCAGTTAAGTGCTCAATTGTTTAGTTGTTTTGCTAGTATCATCTCACATAGATCATCCAAATTCAAAGGAAGTATTCTTTGGGTGATTGTCTGATATTGGTTGACGCCTTTGGGACTTGTACTTAAGGGATGTCGAGTTCGACTAGGATGGTTTGCGTGAGAAATAAATGGTTGTGGCAGGTGCCCTAAGTAAGACTGACCTTAAGAGAGGTAAAAAGTACATAGTAACCTTTAGCTTTAGACCCTCAGATTTGTGACATGATGGATAAGCTAAGTAGAGGAGAGACCTCTAATCATCTTAGTGTATTCACTTGGTAGCATGGTTAACACCTGTTTATCTTAGATAGATAGTTCAACTACATTGGATACCCTCTAGCATAGTAAGTGATCGAGGTCCTATCTTTACTAGTGTGTTTTGGAAATGGAGGTCAGAAGCTTCGCAATCGTGAAGTTAAATTAGTTAAGGTACAGCGGAGTGAAGCTCAAGAAGATACGACTTAGAAGACTGAAGACTAGATACGCGTAGCCTACCCTTTTCTTTTTGAGGGTACATCCTTGATCTCTCTTTCCTTAAGTTTATGCATGCTTATATCTACCTTTTAAGTATATCTCCTCGATCCTATTCCTTATCCTTAGGTAGAAACCAATGGATGTAAACATGTTTTTGAAACATGTTATGATTGGTGGCTGCAAGTGGTTGCTCATGGATGCATATACACACATTAGGCACTAAATCGGCTCAGTCACTTTCATATTGCATATGCATGAGTGAATTTTATATATATGAACTAAAACTTAATGTGTTATCAAATGGATGTTGCATTTGTATGAACGATTGTGCACTCATGTAGAAGTTATAAAGTACGGCTAGGAATAATCGCATACATGATGGACTCATGGCACTGACATAATTCGCATTGAGGAGGTCAACTGAATCAGTAGACCGCCTGATTTTTCATTAGATAAGGACATGTACACACATTATGCATATGATCATGAAAGCATTAGAAATCTTTTTAAGGACAATGGATGCCTGTGATTGAATGGTTGAGTAGATGGATGTTGGATGTTAGGATATGCATTCTTCTTAACGTAGAGATTTCGGGGACAAAATCCTTTAAGGAGGGGAGAATGTAACACCCCATATTTTCTAAGAATTAAGGGAAACAGGTTACACAATTGCGATCGTCTTGGAATTCTGCATGGAAAATAGTCCAAGTTTTCGTATGTCGGACTTCGCATGAGGAAGTTATGTCCCTCAGAAGTTTCAGGAATTTAAATAGAATAAAACAGCTCAGATTTAAATTTAAAATTCAATTCACACACCCGGGCTGGGCGGGAAATTTCCCGCCCAGGACCCAGGTCGACCAGGCGGTCGACCTGGGTCACATAGGTCGACCAGGAGGTCGACCTCCCCTATTTCCTGATCCGAGGCCTGGTTCGTTTTTCTGCATTTGGATGCCCGTTCTGACTAGATTCGTTGATCCCTATGCTATATAAACACCCCTAAGGCTATAGTTTTCTCTACACAACTTTATTACGCCAATACTCTACCCTAATTCATATAAAAATAAATCAAAGACGGGGTTATGCTGCTAAAGTTCTTCAAGAAATCAAGTTTAGAATTCATGTAGAGATTCAAAGGCTAATTCAACGACTTCAACAACTATTTTCTAAGAATCAAATCTAAATTAGAGAACAGATAGTCTACGTCAAGGGATAGCTTTTTAGTTTCAAAAATCAGATCCCAGAATTCAAGACCGTTCTATAATTTGTATGTTCATGTTATTTTCAGAAATAAAAGTTAATTGTGACTCTGACATTGTAATAAATCTGAATCTAAGATTATGCTTATTTCTATCTGTCTTTCTATATCCATTGGATCTGTCTCATTGATAATATTATTTCCTTCTTCCCTTTTTGTTTTATAGCTAGGCTACTGCGAGCCTGAGCTAAATCTCATAAGAGATGAACGTACGCTGGAAAAAAAATAGGCATAATATATGATTTGAACATGGCCAGTGCTAAAATTGGGCATAATATATGATTTGAACATGACTAGCGCTAAAATTGGGAAAAAGTATTAAATTATGTATAATTGGGCATAACTGATTTGTAACGGATTTGAGGACATAACAACATGTTGTATTTAAAACATAAAGTGTATCGAACATATGACTTGAGATTTCAGGCATAAAGTATATTGGACACATGACTTCGGATTTGGGGCGTAAATTGAACTGTAAACATGTAAGGCATAGTACATGATGTGGTTTAAGACCTAAAGTTGGGGCATATTATATAAGATAGTTCATGACTTGGAAGAAGGATATTATTATGTATAGTAATTTATGGCTTAGGCATGAAAACCTATAGTAAAATAGGGATAATTGTTAAATATGAACATGCCTAAATTCAGATTTTAGGTAATTGGTCTGCACTATAATTAAAGGCTATAATTTGGCATAGCTTATACCGTGAATCATGATTGGGAGCTTTTGGAGAATATTTTGTATGGTGCAATATGACTAAACCTTAGGGCATGTGTATATTGTGATTTTTGGGGCATGACTATTGTTGCAATGTTGGAAAATTGGGCGTAACATATTTTGAGTACTAACTTGAATTTTAATTTATGGGGCATAACTTGAAATCAATTTTGTTGGGGTATAACTTGAGAATTGGAACATGACTAGTTTTGTGAATTTCGGATGATTAACATATAAAATCTAGACTTGGACATGTACTGTAAGCATGTAAATTAGGGAAGAGATGAACGTGCCTAACCCGAGGTTAGATTGAGTTGTGGTGTAAAGCTGCCTGGAACCGCTCGGCACATCCAGTAACCACAACACCTATCTAATGTGAGTGGTCAGTGCATCACACCCAAGAAAACCCCGAGGATAGATTGAGTTGTGGTGTAAAACTGCTCGGAACCGCCCGGCACATCCAGTAACTGCAACAACACATATTTAATGTCAGAGGTTGGTGCATTAATAAATAAATTAATGCTAATGAACAAGACATGCTAAGAAATGACTATGGTTAAGTTCTTAGGAAAACTTAACCAATATAACATGAATGAGTGGGGTTAAGTTCATTGGAACTCTTAACCAATATAACATGGATGACTAGGGTAAAGTTCATGAGAAACACTTAACCAATATAATAAGATGAATGACTAGGGTTAAGTTAATAGGAAACACTTAACTAGTATAACATGATAAATGGGTAGGGGTAAGTTAACAAGAAACACTTATGACTTAAACAATGTAACTTTATTTGTGGTAAGGTTAAGTTAAAACAAGAGGGCAACTTCTAACCAATCCAACATGATAAGTGAGGAGGGTTAAGTTAATAAGAAACACTTAACCAACATGACACGATGAATGGGAAGGGTTAAGTTAACATGAAAGCGTAACACTTAACCAGTATAACTTGATTTGTGTTAGGGTTAAGTTAACACAAGAAGGCAACACTTAACCAAAGTAACATGACAAGTTGGTGGGTTAAGTTAACTTGAATAGATTGATGACACTTAACCAATACAACATGATGAACACATAGGGTCAAGTTGACAAGAAACACTTAACCAATCCAACACGATAATTGAGGAGGGTTAAGTTAATAAGAAACACTTAACCAACATGACATGATGAATGGGTGGGTTAAGTTAACATGAATGGACAACACTTAACTAATATGACATAACGTGCGGGAGGGTTAAGTACATATCGGGTTGGTGGGTAATATTAGTAAATATAGGACCACAAAACTTAACCATTAAATAAACATGCTTAAAGCAGTAGGAGGGTTAAGTGCATATCAGGTTGGTGGGTAATATTAGTAAATATAGGCCCACAATACTTAACCATTAAATAAACATGCTTGAATCAGTAGGAGGGTTAAGTACATATCGGGTTGGTGGGTAATATTAGTAAATATAGGCCTACAAAAACTTAACCATTAAATAAACATGCTTGAATCAGTAGAAGGGTTAAGTGCATATCGGGTTGGTGGGTAATATTAGTAAATATAGGCCCACAAAACTTAACCATTAAATAAACATGCTTGAATCAGTAGGAGGGTTAAGTACATATCGGGTTGGTGGGTAATATTAGTAAATATAGGCCCACAAAACTTAACCATTAAATAAACATGCTTGAATTAGTGGGAGGGTGAAGTACATATTGGTTGGTGGGTAATATTAGTAAATATAGGCAGACAAACTTAACCAATAGGAAACCCTAGTAACGGGGACCCTTCAAGCAGTAACCCACATAGATGTATCATGGTACCCTGAACTAGGCCGGGTGGGGCACGATTACTGGGCTGATTATAAGCGGTCAAAACAGCGGCAGGGGGTACGTCAGTTTAGGTTCCGACGGTTTACGGGCGTGCACGTACTCCGGAGTGGGAAAAAGCAGGCACTGGGTACCAGTAGTTATACAATTTGCATCTTGAATCGTGTCGGGTTGCTATCATAAGGATTGATACACCTTATGGTGGGACCTGCACAGGGTATCTACACGCAAGAGAGGGCTGATTGACACAGATACAAGAGAAATTAATACAAGTAGGGAGCCGATCGATAGGGTAGTAGGGGTACATCTAACATGTTCATGGCAATTAGGCAAATTGAGGTGGAATCCTTACGGTAAAGTACACCTGAAGGCTACCACAATTGCGGGGATTGGGATCACATTACAATTTGATCATTTTATATAGATTACTAGTTGGGACACTAGTTAGGTGGTGCAGAGTTATAAAAATTAGAATAACAAGGTAGTAGCGAAGCAGAGAAAGAGTAAAAGCGCATGCAGTTTATCTTGCCTTATCATATTTATACTAATCGTATGTTATCTTGCTATCCTTGTTCTCTCGGTATTGTCTTATGTTTAGTTTATTCATGTCATGATGCTTTTACCTGTTTATATGCTGAAAGTCACTGGACTTACCAGACTTATGTCTGACCTAGTTTTGTTTTGCCTCTTTTTTTCGGTTTCCCCCTCAAGGTTCACAGGGAGGAAATGTTACCACTTAGCTCAGTTTTCTTTCCAAGCTCGAAGATAGTCGATGTATTGCTTTGGACTCTCTCTTCTACTGCTATGGGTGGTTCATGCTTTATTGGGGAATATCATTGTTATTTTTATTCTTCTTTTATACTTGGAAGTTTTTAAATCAAGACAGAAGTTCTATGTATTACTTTTAAGTATGATTGAGACTACTATTTTAAAAGCTTGACTGAACCACATTGTTTATAAAGTGACTTTATTTTCCGCTGCTTTATTTGTCTATCTCGTAATTTATCTGCATCTTTTACCTAAAATGCTCCACCAAAGTTAAGGCATTCCCTTTGTCGGTGACCTTAACGGAGGTGGGGTGTTTCAAATATGTACAAGTCCATGAACACAGTTCCAACTCTCTACGAGCAAGGGGCAACAAGTATTGAGTAGATCACTCAAACCAATCCAAGTCCAGCACTTATTTAAGGATCAATAGTCAGCGTTCTGGTTATGGTGGCTGTGAATAAGCGGCCTCCATCACTTTACTTTGCTTCATTACTTTGTTTTGCTTTATTACTCAAGAACCAGTAGTCACTTTACATTTCTTTATTACTTGCTATATTCTTACATTCTTGTAAGAAATTAATGATGGTTTACTTACATTGTACTAAACAAAGGCTTTGTAAATCAAAAGCTATGTGCTTACCTAAATAACATACTTATAAACTCGTACTAAAAGTCGATTTCTTGAATGTAGGCAAAGTAGAAGCAATCACTCATGCACAACCCGACCACAACAAAACCTTCCCATGCATATTTCAGATGAAGTAACTCGAGTGCCAAAAACATCATGCGAATTAAGAAGGGCGAGTAATCACATCGCTTCAAAATAATAATCTATTCTAGGGCAAATAGTGAAGCATAGTAAATAAACACCAAATCCTTAGCAAACATCTGTTGAAGGGTTTGTAATCAAACTTTGAAAAAATACAAAGGTGGTATCAAATTTGTCCCACAAATAAAAATTGCTAATCCCAAAAGAGGCACCTTGTTAGGTAAAGGGCACAAATTCTTTAAGTCGAAGTAAAGCCCGATAAGAGGAACTAGTTTCCACCTTCCCAGATGATGCATGAAATTGGAAGGAACAACAACACCTAGGCTGGAAGCACTAGTCCTAGTGTCAGAAAGACCGGCAAACATGCTGAAAGGACTAACACAAACAGAAATCCAAGCCAAAAGGAGGTAATAGAAATCCTAGCCGAAATGAGGTAACAGAAATCCTAGCCGAAAGGGGGTAACATAAATCCTAGCCGAAAGGGGGTAACATAAATCCTAGCCGAAAAGGGGGTGTCCAACAAGGTCTTTTTGGTTCTAGAGAAGTTAGAACAAACGAGACTAAAGTTGTATCGAAACTTGAAACCCAAAATCTCCCCTGAGGGTACGCATTCAAACCCTAATCTCTGAAGGGATTGGGCCAACAGGTCAGCGAGAAATGAAGGTTGAATACATAAAAAAACATAACGGCCTTGCGCATTTAAATCTAATCCCCGAAAAGCTTATACTGTCAGGTTAGCGGGAAATACGGTTGAATAACTATCCAAATTTCATGTACTGGTCGTTTAAAATTAAAATTATAGCTATAACTAAGAGAATTTTGGAAAAATTGACCGTTTCTACCCCAACAGAGTTATAAAGAACTTTCGCACAGGGGCATAACCGTTGTGTAAAAGTCAATAATGCTCACTTAAACATATCACAAGTTTATTACAACTTTACAATAAAGAATAAGCATCTTATGGGATCGTTCGACAAACAATATTGAATCCCCGTGAAATATTATCATTCATAAAAATGAACGGCGAAATCGTTATAATACCAAACGTTACAACATGGATATACGAACATAAAAGTATTAGGCGAGGACCGACACTCGCATATACAACCGATCTAAGTGCATGACAAATAAAAAAATAGACTGAAATCAAAGCATGAGGCTCACAAGTGCTACTTCTTTACAGAGAAAGGAGGAGGTGAACCAACTGCTTGACTTCCACCCTTTGTATCTTTGTTTACGCAAGAACTATCAGGAGAGGACAGGTTAATGATTCCTGGGCTATTTGCAATGGGCTTCTTTCATACAGAGTGGACGCAGCCTTAGTATTCCAAATTTCATCCTCATCTTCCAGATCAAACATGTTAAGTACTGTTGGGTCGCCCGATAAAGGTTTGGTGCGTGGGCTTATACTGGTTGATACTAAAATAGAGTCAATAGTGGCGGCCTGAATAGCGGTACCACCAGTAGACAAAGGAAGTGGCGAAGGCAGACCTGTTGCAAATGAATAGTAAGCACTAAATTTAGCAAACCCAGGTGAAGAAGTAAGATAATTCAAATCCGGTGCGGACTGATAGATATCAATTTTACCTGGGTTACTGGGTATATAAGGTTGACCTCATAATCATTCACATTTAAAGAGGTGTCATCATTCTCGACAACATGGCTTGCACATTGTTTGAGAACATTCTCCTGAACTATGTGTCCTTTAATGGGTTGAACTCTGGTAGCATCCTGGGTGATCCGCAGGGGGAGGTTGAGAGCTTGAAGTTTCAATGTCAATAATACTAGATGGGCCACGAATAATAGTATCATCCAGGGTTTTTCCCTTGGAAGATCGAGCACGCTCATCCGCCAATATTTTCCTACCTCCAACCAAAGCCTTACGTCTTCTTCTTCCAAAAGGCTCTCTTGGAGATATTCATCATCAGCACCACCAAAGTATGAAAGCACTTGTTACCAAACAAGAGCCAAAGTCCATGGAAAATCTTTGTTCAGATAGCTTAAGCTTCCGCGGTTCATAACACGATAAACATAAAATTGGAACAAGGTTTTGTCAGTATCAATTCTGGCCTCGTCATGGGCTTTGCGCAGGTTGATTTTGTCTTCTTTCAGAGACCTTAGAATCTCATTCTGAGAATTAATCTTGTTCTTGAGAACTGCTTTTTCTTGCTGATAAGAAGCCAAAGCCCGTCTCTCTAAAGCCAATTGACATTCAGCAAATTCTTAAGCAGATTGAGCTTCTCGAAATTGCCCTCTCACAGACTCAAGCTCTCTTTTGAGTTCCTCATTTTCAGCCTCCGTGTTGTTCACTTAATACACCCCACCTCAATTAAGGTCACTCATAAAGGGAATGCCTTAATTTTGATGGAGCATTATAGGTAAAAGACATAGAAAATTTACAAGACAGAAATATAAGCAGCGGAAAATAAAACTAACATTTATTTTATACGTGGTTCAATACAAAAACCATTACAGTAAATTGTCTCAACACAACATCCAAAACACTTCATCATGATTAAAACATAAAGAAGCATATAACATAAATAAAACTGCATAAATCCCCAAGTCTACTGTGTCCAAAGCCATAGCCAAAGATAAGAGATTCCAAGCACTACATCAGAGAGTCTTCAAGCTTGGAAAGATGAACGGTCCAAATTAAGCTGAGCTATTCCCTCCCTGGCTGCCTGAGGGAGGGAATGGAAGAAAAGAAGGCAAAACAATAATGGGTCAGACATAAGTCTGAGTATCTAGTGACTTTTCAGTGTGTGAATAAGGAAAAGGTCATGATAGGAATAAATTGAAAACAGGACGGTACCAGAACATCAAACTGACATAAAACTATACAAGGCAGGATAAACCGAATGTAGATCGCATCCATGTTTAATTCTTCTGCACCTATTTATACTTGTCTAACTAGCACCACGTGTTTATGGTGAAATGATTCCCTTATATCGATCGGCTCCTACTAGAATACACTTATCACGTGTGTCCTCCGCCACCCGCTTGACTGTAGATACCTATGCTGGTCCCATCACGGGGTGTATCAAATCCTTTGGAGGCAACCTGACACGATTCAATATACACAGTTTATGACTACTGATGCCCATTGCCTGCTTTTTCCACTCCGGAGTACATGCACGCCCGATACTCCGCCGGAACCTACACTGATCCACCACCGCTGATGTTTTTGACTGCTTATAATCAGCCCAGTAATCGTGCCCCACCCTACCTAGTTCAGGGTCCCATGATACATCTACGTGGGTTACTGCTGAAATGGGTCCCCATTGCTAGGGTTTTCCAGTTAACATGTTAAATTGGTTAAGTTCCAAATTACCTTAACCCCGCCCATCAGTTTAGCTAACATGTTGGATTGGTTAAGTGTTTCCTTAATTGTCTTAACCCTACTACTCTTGACTTAGCTTTATTAGAGCACCAGCCACTCATATTAGATAGGTATTGTTGTGGTCACTAGATGTGTCGGTCGGTTCCGGGCAGTTTTACACCACAACTCAGTCTAACCTAGGGTCCTTTTTGGGCTCAATGCACCAACCACCCACATTAGATAGGTATTGTTGTGGCCACTGGATGTGCCGGTCGGTTCCGGGCAGTTTTACACCATAACTCAGTCTAACCTCGGGTTAGGCATATTCGTCTTTTCTAAATTTATATATTTATCATTTTATGCTTATATGTAAATTTGTCACCAATTTATTATTATGGCCCACTTTCCTTTTAAATTAAATTCATAATTTTTGGAAGTAAATTATACCATTTCAATGCCATACCATTTATATGGTTATGAGCTAAATATGTTAATTATGTATAATTCTCATGTTTTCCCCAATGTTACCCCCGTTGTATGTTCGCAAAATTATATAAGATGTTAGGCTCGACATTTTAGCCCAACTAATAAACTAAAAAGGGAAAAAAGATGAACTTGCAATATTCCAACCTCATACAAAAATATGGATTTAACTACAGATGTGTCACATGAACTTGGCATAATATACTTTTAATTATGAACTTGCAAACTAGACCTATGCAACATGAATCATAAAATAATAGTATTACATAGAACTACCAAAATCTAATTAGGCATGTAGTGGTGAACTTGCATAGGTTGAATCATGTTAATATTGATCTAACATAAAGGCATGTGGTTCTAACATGTAAAGTTGTAGATCTATATATGTAGGTTTACATAGTCATGTTTTTAACCTAACAAACTTGCATGTATTCATAACATGATAGCATCACTTTACTTGCATAAACATGGCATAATTTCTAAATTAACATGCAACATATAGATGTCATCACAAGGTCGTAGATCTAAACATGTATGCATAATGGATCTAAACAATTGTGCATAAACTACATGACTTAGCCTAAAACTTGTATAATATCACCAAACTTACATATGATAATTTCATAACATCATAGGTTTATTCACCAATTTCTACAAAACATGATAGACCACAATAATTCATAGGCATATATGATAGAACAGACATGAATAAACATAAATTAGCATCACATACAACTTGATACAATTCTATTTTACAATTCATTATAAACCATATCTTTAATTCATTCGCATCTGAAAGATAACTACACTTACAAACAAAAAGGAATTCTTGAGTTTTGGGATCTGTATTCTGAAATTGAATTGCTCGCCTTTGATGTAGATCGTTGAATTTTCAACTATTAGATTAGATTTGATTTTGACGTAGCTTCAATCTTGCCTTTGAATTGAAAGAGATGACGGCTATCCTAGGTTCACCATTGACGGCACGGCGGCTCTTGGTATGAATATTTGTGATTTAGAGTTGAGAGTTAGGTTGCTTTTATAGAGGTTTAATTAATTTAGAGCCGTCAGATTAACCGTAGAAATAATCTATACCATCCAGTCAAGATAGGATAACACCTCAGCCCTAATGACTCAGCAGAGATTCAGAAATCGTCATTCTTTCAGATCTGCCTGAGGGGGGGGGTAGTTCGACACTAGGGTCGACCTCCTGGACGACCTGGCCTGGCCTGGCCTGGGCGGGAATCTTTCCTGCTCTGCCCTCTTCTGGGTTTTAAATTTGAATTTCGAATTTTTGAAATTTCCGAAGGCCATAACTTCTTCGTACGAAGTCCAATTCACGCAAACTCGAACTCTATCTCAACCAGAATTCCGAGATGAACGCAATGGGGTATCCCGTTTCCCTTAATTCTCACATATAAAATTAATTATTCTTTAGTTCATTACTATAAGGTTTATTGAAAGCATGGGGTGTTATATTCTCCCTTCCTTAAAGGATTTCGTCCCCGAAATCTTTAAGTCAAGAAGAACGTATATCCTACCATCCAATCGTCCACCTACTCAACCATCAAAAAAATGAGTCCATTGTCCTTAAAAGACTTCTAATGCTTCACGGTCATATGCATAGTGTGTGTATGTGTCCTTATCTAATGCAAAATCAGGTGTTCTACTGATTCAGTTGACCTCCTTAATGCAAGTCATGTCGGTGTCATGCGTCCATAATGTTTGCAATCTTCCCTAATCATACTTTCTACATGAGTGCACAATCATTCATACAAATGCAACATCCACATGATAACACATCAAGTTTCAATCATATACAAGTACATATATGCATATGCAATATGAAAGTGACTGAGCCGATCTAATACCTAAAGTGTGTGCATATGCATCCACGAGAAACCACCAGCAATCACTTGCAACCACTTCCAACCATCAATCATAACATGTTTCAAATACGTGTTTACATTCATTGGTTTCTACCTAAGGATCAAGAATGGCACTGAGGAAAATACTAAAAATATAGATACGAGTATGAACATACTTAAGGAGAAAGAGATCAAAGATGTACCCTAAAAAAGAAAAGGGTAGGCTGTGCGTATTTTGGCCTCAGTCTCCCAAGTCGTGTCTTCCTCGCCGTCACTCCATTGAACTTTTACAAGTTTGACTTTGCAGTTGCGTATACGAGTTGGAATTCTCCTCACAGTCGCCTCTCGTTCTACTTCTACGTTCTCTAATATTCTTGGTTCCACCACTTCCGCAGACTCATGTAAGCACTTTCGTAAGTGAGAAACGTGAAAGACATTGTGGACTCCAGCCAATCTTTCAGGTAGCTCTACTCTATAAGCCATCTTCCCAATTCTTTCAATGATAGGAAACGGCCTTACAAATCTCGGTGCCAATTTTCCTGTGGATCCAAAGCGAACGACATTCCTCAAAGGAGATACTTTAAGGAAAACCCTGTCCCCAACCTCAAACTCAAGGTTGGTCCTTCTCTTATCTATGTAGGACTTTTGTCTATCTTGGGCGGTGTTCATTCTTTTCCATATCAAGTCCACTTTTTCTGAAGTTTCTCTAATCATATCCGGTCCAAGTATGAGCTTTTCTGTAGACTCCTACAAACAAGTTGGTGATCGGCACGGTCTTCCATATAAAGCTTCTAAGGGTGCCATGCCTATGGTGGCTTGGTAGCTATTGTTGTATGCAAACTCGACCAAAGGAAGGTGATCTTCCCATGTTCCTCCGAAGTCGAGAATGCATAATCTCAAGAGGACTTTCAACACTCTGTTCACTCTTTCCGTCTGACCATCGGTTTGGGGGTGATAGGTCGTGCTTAAGCATAACTGTGTACCTACAGCTTCCTGCAATCCAAAACTTGCTTGGAAAGATAGGATCTCGGTCGCTAACAATGCTGGAGGGTATCCCATGGAGTCGGACTATCTCTTTAAGATATATGGATGCTAAAGATGAGGCAGTCCTTCTACTCTTAACGGGTATGAAGGTAGCGCTTTTTGTGAGCCTGTCCACTATTACCCAAATACCGGTATTGCCTCTTCTTGACCTAGGCAGCCCATCAATAAAATCGATCGAGATGCTATCCCAATTCCACTGTGGGACCTCTAGAGGATGAAGCAAACCACCAGGATTCCTTTGTTCCACCTTGACTTGCTGGCATACTAAGCACTTCGAGACGAATTCAACTATATCCCTCTTCATGCCATCCCAAAAGAAAACCCTTTTGATGTCTTTGTACATTTTGTCTCCACCGGGGTGTATGGTCAACTTGGAATGGTGTGCCTCTTCAAGAACTTTCTTCACTAAATCCCTTGCTTGTGGGATGCATAGCCTTCCATCCCGTTTCAACCAACCCTTATCATCAATGGAGTATCTATTGAGGTGACTAGAAGTCTCACTCCTTCTCAACTTACCTATCATATCAACTAGCTGAGGGTCTTCACATTGTGCGGTCCCTATTGAGTCCAACAGAGTAGGCCGCACCTCCAGCGATGCTAACAAACCAGTCACATGATCGACAGAGGGTCTAAAATCAAAGTTGGCTAAACACTCCAAGCTCTGCCTTTCAACAAAGAGAGGGCTTAAGGTCAGCTTCTTTCTACTCAAGGCATCTGCTACTACATTGCCCTTGGCAGGGGTATAGGAAATCTCGAAATCGTAGGATACCAAGAATTCCATCCACCTTTGTTACCTCAAGTTAAGATCTTTTTGCGAGAAAAGGTACTTCAACGATTTATGGTCAGTATATAATTCAAACTTCTCACCTAGGAGATAATGGCACCAAGACTTAAGCGCAAAGATGATGGTAGCCAACTCTAGATCGTGAGTTGGGTAGATTTTCTCATGTATTTTCAGCTGTCGGCCTCCATAAGCTACTACCTTCCCTTCTTGCATCAAGACAGCTCATAATCCCGTACCACAAGCATCCGTGTATAGGTAAACATCTTGCTCTCATCCGACAATGTCAGAATTGGGGCTGTCGTTAGAGCTCTTTTTAAGCGTTGGAAAGCAATATCGCAATCCAAATTCCAAGTGAAAGTTAAGTTCTTCTTTGTCAACTTTGTAAGTGGAGCTGAAATTTTCACAAAATCTTTGATGAACTTCTGGTAAAAGCCTGATAGCCCGAGGAAGCTTCGGACTTCGGTTGCATTCCGTGGGACCTTCCAATCTTGCACCGCAACCACTTTTGCGGGGTCCACAGCTAATCCCTCTTTGGACACCACATGTCCAAAAAATCTTACTTCTTCCCTCCAGAAGTGGCATTTGGAGAATTTGGCTTTTAACTGGTTTGCATGAAGAGTGCCTATGACTTCCTTTAGATGCTGACCATGCTCTTCCTCACTCTTTGAGAAAATCGAAATGTCATCTACGAAGACCACTACAAACTTATTGAGGAATTCCCTAAACACCCTGCTCATCAAATCGACGAAGTAAGCGGGTGCATTTGTCAAGCCGAAAGGCATGACAAGCCTCAGCTTGACAAGCCACTCGAAGAAACCATCCGGAGTTCTAAACGTGGTCTTGTCGATGCTGTCTTCAGCCACTCTCAGCTGATGAAATCCGATAACTAAGTTTAGTTGGGAGAAAACCGATGCACCTATAAGCTGATCGAACAAGTCTTCTATTCTTGGGAGTGGGTGCCTATTCTTCTTGGTTAGATTGTTTAGCTCCCTATAATCAACACATAGGCAAAACGAACCGTCCGCTTTAGTCGCGAACACCATTGGAGCACCCCATTCGGAAACACTCCGCCTTATTAACCCCTTCTCAAGCAGCTCTTTAACTTGCTTGCTGAGTTCTTTCCTCTCCCTTGGAGCCATGTGTCTAACAGGTAGAGCGACGGGTTTTGTGTTATCAACGAGGTATATGTAGAAGTCTATCTCCCGCTTTGGAGGTAACCCTTTAACCTCTTAAAAGACATTCGAGTATTCATGGACTACTCTAACAGACTACAAATCCTCAATAGACGCATCAAGAGATTCTAGGTAGCTAAGTATAACAGAGTTCATGGGATTACAAGAAATTTTGAGAGTGTTACCAAGGCGAGTCATAAGTCTAACCGCTCTCTTTTCACAGTCGAGGATGGCACCATTACTGGATAGCCAATCCATGCCTATAATTAACCCATAGTCCATGAATCCCAAAACATAGGCATTGCATCTAAACCCTACACTCAATATAGAAACTTCCAAATCCAAACAGATCATTGACAAATAAGTTGAGCCCCCAATTGGATTTGAAACAACCAAGGGATCCTCTACTAAACTAGTGTCTAGGTGCAGAGATTCAACTAAAGCAGTAGATATAAAAGAGTCCGATGCACCAGAATCAAAGAGTGCATGAATAGGATGATCAAAAAGATAAACTAGACTCTCAACAGAAACATTTCTACCTTGTTCTTGCGGAGGTGCCATGAGAGCGTGAACCTACCCTCTAGAAGTAGATCCAACTCTCTGGCCTTGCCCTTGCTTTCTTGGGCAATTCCTAGACATGTGTCCTACCTCGCCGCAATGGAAACAGCCACCCATCTTCCTTTTCTTCTTCCTGCGGTCCTTAACCAGATGTCCAGGAATACCACAAAAATTACACTTCCTCTTGTCATGGGTTTTGTTGTTTTTCCCGCCCTTCTTGGAGTCTGTCGTCTTGCTCTGTGATCCTTCCCCTTTCTTATCCTGAGATGCTTCCACCTTTGTCTCCTTCTTGCCAACCTTATCTTCTTCTTGTAACAATGCCATGTCCACCAATCTTTCATAACTCGCACCCAAAGGTATATGGGACATAGCTACGCTGTGCAGTGGATCATTCAATCCTTTAGCAGAGCAGAGAGCCTTCTTATGTGGAGTGTTCACTAACTCCAATCCGAACCTAGCCAGCTGATTAAATTGGTTAACGTATTCCTTGACCGACGTACTTCCCTGTCTGAGAGCTAAGAACTTCTCCATCTATAGGCTTCGCTCAGCTTGTGAGAGGAATTTCATTTCAAGCCTCATCCTAAAATCCATCCAAGTTTCAATTAGTCTTTCAGCGTTAGTGACTTCCCACCAATAGGAAGCTTCGTCTTTGAGCAACCATACCGCCAACTGTATCTTCTGCCTATCATCCACTTCGAAGATCTCGAACAAATCCTCAGTTTCTTTGAGCCAGTTTCTTGCTTCCACGAAGGATTCATTTCCATTGAAGTTCTTTCCACCCATGGCTTGAAAGTCCCTACATATTTTGAGAAAGAATTCGCATGAGGAGGAGGAGGAACCGCTGCAGCTGGGGGAGAAGGCATGTCTGCTAGGCCTGTGTCGTTGGCCCTAGCCTCTAGGTACCTCCTGAACTAGCCGGGTATCAGTACACCCTCCGGAAGGTTAAGATTCCCAAACATGCTAAAATGAAAAAGGAAAGATTCAAGACAAAGGATATAAAGATAGTGCATATGGCTTTGGGGGATTATGCCTTTTAAAATAAAATAACACACTTTCTTGAAAAATGCTTCTTTTTTGAAAATAGTTTTCAAAAACTTTTATCTGATCTAGTAAACCTTTGCTCTGATACCAAGTGAAACACCCCACCTCCATTAAGGTCACTCAAAAAGGGAATGCCTTAACTTAGATGGAGCATAATAGGTAAAAGACACAGAAAATTTACAAGACAGAAATATAAGCAGCCAAAAATAAAACTAACATTTATTTCATACGTGGTTCAATACAAAAACCATTACAGTAAATTGTCCCAACACAACTTCCAAAACACTTCATCATAATACCTGTCTTGATTAAAACATAAAGAAGCATATAACATAAATAAAACTGCATAAATCCCCAAGTCTACTGTGTCCAAAGCCATAGCCAAAGATAAGAGATTCTAAGCCGTACATCACAGAGTCTTCAAGCTTGGAAAGATGAACGGTCCAAATTAAGCTGAGCTATTCCCTCTCTGGTTGCCTGAGGAGGAGGGGGGACGGAAGAAAAGAAGGCGAAAGAAAAATGGGTCAGACATAAGTCTGAGTAAGTCTAGTGATTTTTCAGTGTGTGAATAAGGAAAAGGTCATGATAGGAATAAATGAAAATAGGACGGAACTAGAACAACAAACTAACATAAAATTATATAAGGCAGGATAAACCGAATGTACATCGCACCCATGTTTAATTCTTCTGCACCTATTTATACTTGTCCGCCTTGCACCACGTGTCCATGGTGAAATTATTCCCTTATATCGATCAGCTCCTACTAGCATACATTTATCACGTGTGTCCTTCGGCCCCCGCTGGACTGTAGATACCTGTGCTGGTCCCACCACGGGGTGTATCAAATCCAAAGGTGGCAACCCGACACGATTCAAGATGCACAGTGTATGACTACTGTTGCCCAGTGCTTGCTTTTTCCACTCTGGAGTACGTGCACTATCGATACTCTGCCGGAACCTACACTGATCCACCAACGTCGATGTTTTTGACTGCTTATAATCAACACAGTAGTCGTGCCCCTCCCTACCTAGTTCAGGGTCCCATGATACATCTACGTGGGTTACTGCTGAAATGGTTCCCCATTGCTAAGGTTTTCCAGTCAACATGTTAAATTGGTTAAGTGCCAAAATTTACCTTAACCCCACCCATCAGTTTAGCTAACATGTTGGATTGGTTAAGTGTTTCCTTAATTGACTTTATCCTACTACTCTTGACTTAGCTTTATTAGAGCACCAACCACTCACATTAGACTGGTATTGTTGTGATCACTAGATGTGCCGGTCGGTTCCGGGAAGTTTTACACCACAACTCAGTCTAACCTCGGGTCCTTTTTGGGCTCAATGCACTAACCACATACATTAGATAGGTATTGTTGTGGTCACTAGACGTGCCGGTCGGTTCCGGGCAGTTTTACATCATAACTTAGTCTAACCTCGAGTTAGGCATATTCGTTTTTTCTAAATTTATATATTTATCCTTTATGCTTATATGTAATATTGTCAACAAATTATTGTTATGGCCCAATTTCCTTTTAAATCAATTTCATAATTTTTGGTAAGTAAATTATACCATTTCAATGCCATACCATTTATATGGTTATGAGCCAAATATGTTAATTACGTATAGTTCTCATGTTTGCCCTAACGTTACCCCCGTTGTACGTTCGCAAAATTACATAAGATGTTAGGCTTGACATTTTAGCCTAACTAATAAACTAAAAAGGAAAAAAAGATGAACTTGCAATATTCCAACCTCATACAAAAATACGGATTTAACTACAGATATGTCACATGAACTTGGCATAATATACTTTTAATTATGAACTTGCAAACTAGACTTATGCAACATGAATCATAAAATAATAGTATTACATAGAACTACCAAAATCTAATTAGGCATGTAGTGGTGATCTTGCATAGGTTGAATCATGTTAATATTGATCTAACATATAGGCATATGGTTCTAACATGTAAAGTTGTAGATCTAAACATATAGGTTTACATAGTCATGTTTTTAACCTAACAAACTTACATGTATTCATAACATGATAGCATCATTTAACTTGCATAAACATGGCATAATTTCTAAATTAACATGCAACATATAGGTGTCATCACAAGGTCGTAGATCTAAACATGTATGCATAATGGATCTAAACAATTATGCATAAACTATATGACTTAGCCTAATACTTGTATAATATCACCAAACTTACATATGATAATTTCATAACATCATAGGTTTATTCACCAATTTCTACAAAACACGATAGACCACAATAATTCATAGGCATATACGATAGAACAGACATGAATAAACATAAATCAGCAACACATACAATTTGTTACAATTCTATTTTAGATTTCATTACAAACCATGTCTTTAATTCATTCGCATCTGAAAGATAGCTACACTTACAAACAAAAAGGAATTCTTGAGTTCTGGGATCTGTATTCTGAAATTGAATTGCTCGCCTTTGATGTAGATCGATGAATTTTCTTAGTTGAATTAGATTAAATTTAATTTTGACATAGCTTCAATCTTTCCTTTGAGTTGAAAGAAATGACGGCTATCCTAGGTTCACCATTGACGGCATGGCAGCTCTTGGTATGAATATTTTGTGATTTAGGGTTGGGAGTTAGGTTGCTTTTATAGAGGTTTAATTAATTTAGAGCCATCAGATTAACCCTAGAAATAATCTAGACCATCTAGTCAAGATAAGATAACACCTCAGCCCTAATGACTCAGCAGGGAGTCAGGAATCGTCATCCTTTAAGATCTGCCCCGGGGGGGGGGGGGGTAGGTCGACACTAGGTTCGACCTCCTGGTCGACCTGGCCTAGCCTGGGCAGGAACCTTTCCTTCCCTGCCCTCTTTTGTGTTTTAAATTTGAATTTCAAAATTTTGAAACTTCCGAATGCCATAACTTCTTCATACGTAGTCCAATTCACGCAAACTCGAACTCTATCTCAACCAGAATTCCGAGACGAACGTAATGGTATTTCCCATTTCCCTTAATTCTCACATTTAAAATTAATTATTCTTTAATTTGTTACCATAAGGTTTATTGAAAACACGGGGTGTTACATCACTCTAATATTCCCACTCTTTAAAGAGGCGATTTATGATTCTTGAAACCTGATCAAGTGAACCAATCCAACTTTATCATTCTCCAAGATGTCAATATGGTCAAGATGTCGAGCATTTAATCATTGTAACTCATAACCAAATTTGGCCCAATATTCCAGTTGCTTATCAACATTGCTCAGGGCTAGGCTCAACCGTGTTTCGAGTTGATTCCTAGCAGTGTTAAACCGAGTAATCATACAACTCTTTATAATACTTAACCCCTTAATAGCATCTCGCATATCATTTGGATGCAAATCTAAATCAAAATACATTCCCCTTAAATCCCAACCTCCGAAAAGATCGCTAAGCATCAAGTTTCCAGTTGGGACCTTATAGGGGGGTCGAGAATCATTTTGATTTGTACAGAGGTTGGGACAATGGATTTTCCATGGAAAATGGGAACATCGGGGTCTAGAAAGTTAGTTGATGCGGAATGTTTCTGAATCACACTTTTGCCTCGATCGTTCCTGCTCCTTTTCTTCTTATCTCCTTCTACGTGGTGCTCACCCTCATTGCCCTTATCCAATACCTCTGCATGATTAGATCCTTCCCTCCTTATAGAATCAGTCAGTGGAAGTTCGAGGATGTGTTGAGGTTGAGAACTCGAGGACGACTCGGAACCTTTCAAGTGATGGGAAATGAAAGAATATAAAAGGATTTTTTGGATCAATAGAAATAGCTTGTCGGGAGAAACTATCTGATAATGAGTGTTTCATGCTTATACCTAACAAAGGGAACAAAGAAAAACTTCAACGAGCATGCAAAGAAATTATAAGATTTGCGGGAAAGCATAAAGTGCTTATAATAATTGTATTTTACTGCATATCCAATAACAAACCAATTTCTAGGGGAGTTCCTAAATCAAATGCTTTCCCCGGCCGTTGGGCGGATTCTCGAGTTCTCTCCATACCAGATGCTACAAGATCAGAAGTCACAGTATCACCTTGACTAAGATAATTGATGGTGTCTAAGTCTGCCAAGCCTCTGAAAGTTCCTATGGAACTCTCTTCTTGAATAATAAGGGGAGCAGGATTCTCAATAATCTTTTCAGAAATTACATAATCTCTTGTAGCATCTATGTTTTCATATACTCCTTTATCACTACCTTCAGTAATCAAAGGCAAGGAAGATCCCGGTGAAGATTGTCTACTATCACCAAGGACTAAGCGTTTCTTTTTTATAAGGGATTTGCCAATGGTACTTTGTGTACAAGCCAATTTTTTTAATGGATCGTAAAGGATGGAGTAGCTGATATTTATGAAGGTTTCCCTCTGAAAGCAACACCTGCCTACTTCTCTTAGTCTTGTTAATATCAACCAAGGAATCAAAAAGAGCTTGGTCAAGAACAAGACCTTCATTGGAAGGAATTACTGCAAAATGGAAAAAGAACCAATAAAAAGGAGAAAGAACTAGAGAATTCCAAAACAAGGGCAACTACCTCCTTCCATCCCCCGCCCATAGAAGTTACCAGGACATCGAACATAAAAATATTGATCTGGAAATCAATTGACACCGTCTGTTAAGCCAATAATAATTCTACAATGTCTGCCTTTTATGAAAATAAAAGTGGGACCGTCCGCATCCCTTCTTTTGAAAGCATATAAGGAACATACATCTAGAAATGTAGATGCTCGTTGCTTGACTCATAAAAAGTATGTATAGCCCTAATAAAATATGATATCCATTGGGATGCAACTGGGATGGGGCAATGGCCAGACACCACAAAATGGACTCTAAATAGGAGTTAAAAGGAGGAACTACTCCACTGGACAACATATGATGATTTACTGCTACATACCAAGGGGGCAGATGATCGACTGAATCATCTTTCCTTGGAAATTTGGTTTCATCTTCTAAAAATCTAAAACGAGCGCCAAATGGGATCATAAATTTACGGCTACCAGAAGGCATCCATTTGAGGATTCGGGGTTGGGGATAAATTTGGCGAACATTCACTCCAGGACCAACAGCTGGGGCAGCCGCAGTTACCGAACTAGAACCTTTGCTCTCTCTTGACATGGTACTTTCCGTGGGATCTTGACTAAATTGGTTTTTAGTTTGCATTTCTACACAGGTAGGTATGTTTGAGAAACGATTTACAGCTGGGATGCTAATAATTAAAGGAAAACAACTCTAAGTAGATGCACCATTCAAACTAAAAGCCATCAAACATACCTAGTCTTCAAAATCTACTGGTGGTATAAGTGACCGAAGGTAAAATTGCAAACTCAAAACCGTGTGGTAAGACTTGTCATTACAAATTAAGAATTACACGGAAAATTCAGCCAACAAAAACAAACCAGTCTCAACAAGTCGCACATGACCCCTGCATAAACAAAGGTTATGGCCTGGTTAGTTATAAATAACTACTGTTCGTGCATAATAAATGGATGCTACTAGAAACAAACAGAACATGAAGCATTAATAAAAATATCAAGGTTCTATGGCACGGGCATTTCATCAAACATCTGACGAAGGCGTGGTAAATTAAAAATGTCATTTCAAAGATATTTCAACATGCAACTTACAGACATATTATTGAAATCAGAAAACTAAAGGGCTTTTGTGCGAATCAGATCTATCAAATGATTACACACACAACCCTAGAGAAACTAAGTCAATTCGACATTTTCCAGTCTTCGCAATCAAAGCAAACTACCGAAAACTTCAATACATGCTAAAATAAATCAGTTCTTCCCAACCGGGAACTTTTATGAAACTAATTGGATTAACCCAAAAGCAAAATTTAAAGAAGAAAATTCACTTATGAACGAACAGGCGGGTTCAATTTTAAAGAAGAAATGCTCTAGCTGATTTCAAAATTGAAGAAATTCAGCCTAGGAAGATCGGGCGCAATGATAAATTGAGGAAGGTAATGCAATCGAAGTCTGGGAGTAATCAGAGTTAGAAGGGAATCTTCTACAGCAGAACCACCATTAGAGCAGAATTTTCAGAAAGATGAAATACAAAAAGAGTGGAAAATGAAAATATGGTATTTAAAGAAGATTAAAAGGCCCTTTCAGATTAAAGTGACATGACAGTTCGATCAGGTCTGGATAACCCACTTAACTATACCTAAAAGATAGCTCATCAGATCCAGTCAACAAGCAGCTATGTCTGTGTCCGCTCAACACAACCATGATCGGTCTACAACACATCACGACCATACAAAGAGTTCATGCAAATGAAGCTAGCTCAAGAATGACACGACGCAAAAACAGTAAGGCTCGTATATCCTGCAAAGATCATCCATATTAAGGAAGTCGCTTATCCTTATACCAAGAAAACCGGTCATACAAGATGAAGAGAAGAATTGATTCTGGTCACATGTTCAACTCTACAGTCGTTCGTTCATGCTACCCCAATCGATCGGCATAGCGAGAAACACGAAGAAGCCAAAGGTCGCACATGTATCCCATGTCCGCTCATAGATTGTAATCACAGTCGCCCGCTCATTCCTTAATTAGTCGCTAATACTTCAATCAGATACCACCCACCGGTCGATCAGATACTAGCTCCTTAAGGGTCGTGCTTACATTTTGATCTACAAGCCTTGATCATTCGCCTATAGACTATGGTGCTGGTCACCTGTCCATCTATCGGTCAGTCATTAAAAGGCTTAACACGGCTCCCAACCGGTCACCTATACACCAATCCAAGACACTGGCTAGTCGCCTGTGTACTCATCACCTGATCGCCTGTCCAATCTGCTCGGATCTATGCAATCACTCACTCCTACAAAGTCGCTTGTACTGGATAGCTGGAAGCAGTTACTAACGGTTGTCTATAGCTAGGCGGTGGCATTTTAGTAATTAATTAGAGGAACGACCCGCAGCCTGAATATATAGATTTCAGCTCATTCCTTCACAGAAGCTCACCTAAAAATAGACCATGGCCTCCACCAAAAAGGGGATCAAGACCCTGCAACCATGAAGTGCCACTAAATTCATTCCTCCACCATTCCTTAAACATTCTTAGCCATTATCATCATCATTACTTGAGGGATCTTTATCCATTTGGCCATGGTATCCATAAAGATCTTATAATGAAAAAAGGTCAAAGACATCCTCCTTTTCCGTTGCTCATCCGTCCTCCTCCTCCATAGCTTCCACCATTCCTCCATTAAATTCCGTGAATTTAAGCGAGATTTGTGTGTAAGAGTGAGAATATGTTGAGAGAATGAGAAAATGTATGAACAAAGAGAATTTACATGCTTTGTAAACATCATGATAATGCAAACTCCCTTCATAGTGGATGTAGGGCTAGCTTAGGGTTGAACCACTCTAAAAACTTATCTCCATTTTACTTTCCTTGCATTTTTACTTTCAACTTTTGTTGAGTGCGGCCCCATTTATTTTCTAACCATATTGGTGATGTACATTTCTCATACCCTTGGTGTTTGAGCCATTTTTGGTGAAAACAACTGTTGAACAATAACAACCACTGTTGTGCCTTGAAATTCCATCACTCCTCACTGCAAACAACTCTTCCAAAATCTCACTGTTAAACCGAGTGCAAACATTTTACCCAATGCTCCAATATCACACCCTAGTCCATTAGCAAATCGATCTGCCTCAAACTTCCTGTTCATCACACTGCTTACTTTCATGAAGCTCGAAACCCCTTCAGATCTTTCCGATTTTCGAATTCCCAGTGAACATTGAGCAATATTTTTGTGCTCAGAAATCAACCAAGCTCAGGAAACCATAGCCCCTCGCTTCCTTAAGGTCAACGCTAATTTCACTTCCACAACTAGCACTTGATTCATCAAATCACCCAAACCTGAATATCCCAAGCTCACTGTCTTCACGTTGACTGCTCCATTCCCTACACCGCTACAGCATCTCGTGTTTCATGAGGTCTTGCAGTGATTGAAATCGTAATTCCTATATATTATATATATATATTTAAAGAAAGGACACAGTTTGTATAAGTATAGAGGGGTTGTCTTCAATTTGTAATTGCTTGAGAAATGGAAAATGGACTGAGGAAGGTTCAGCTTTTGGTTTGAAACGAGGAAGAAATTCAAGGGTTATTTAAATGAAAAAAATCAAATTCGATTTTGTTTTGGTGACAGAAAAAAGAACAAAGGAAATGAAATGTATGTTTTCATGGGATTGATTTCAGGTTTGAGGAGCGTGGGAGAATGAAGGATATCAGTTGATTATATAGGTACGAACAGAAACATACGTATTGTAACAACCCGAATTTTTTCGGAACCAATTTAAAAATTTTATTTTGCTATTTTAATGGATTTTGAATATTTAAAATGACTTATTTTAAATAATAACGACTAAAAATTTATTTAAATCAAAATTAGAAAATATAATTTTAATTTAATTATAAAAGAAGCTAGAAATGGCGCGGTAGTTTGAAAATTCGATTTTAAATTTCAAATGAATAGACATAATTCAAAATGAATCGGATTTCAGTAAAACCAGAAGCATCGGAATCTATTTAATTATATCTTTCTAAGGAATGTGAAAAATTCAGATTTAATAATATAAATTGAAAGTTATGTACAGATTAAATTTTGAAATAGTCGTTATGGAATTTATATATATATATAAAGCACATAAAATAGCCATTTTGCAAACGAACTCCATTTTCGATGAAACCACTTTTGTTGGATCCAGAATGTCAAATTATTACTAGATTCCAATTTTCATAATTTTTGGAATTAATATGTGAATGTAGCAAAAGAAAACGTGTTTTATCAATTTTAGTTGAATTGGATCGACTAGAAAAAGGCCATTTTTCAGACGGTCTCCTAATTCAATGAAATTAATTTTGTTAGGACTGTATCGTCAAAGCATAGCTAGATATAATATTTCTGTAATTTTTGGAACCAGTATATGGCCCAGGTAAATTAAAAAGTATGTATAAATTCAATAAATACTGATTTATATTTTAATTCAAAGAAAACTGATCAAAACAGTCGAATTGTCTTACGAAACATATCCCACTGTGTCCGGAATGAGGGTATTTAGCTAGGGGAGACAATCGTTGGGTTTGATTTGGAGTTCGTGATGATTTTAGCTTTTAAAAAGAATTAAATAAAATAAATAAAATTATAAATACCTCATTGGCCGGTCAAAACCCTAAGTCAACTCCTCATTCTTCTGAGCCGCCAGCGATTTCAATAGGCGATATTTTCGATCGTTTTTCTTCATTTTTCTCTCGATTTACAAAAAATTAGAATATGATTTATAAAGGAAAATCAAAGAGATTTTTGAGATCTATAATTCCATATAGGACTAATCATCTATAGCGTTGTAATTTAGGCAATTTTCTTGTTTAAAGTGCTTCCGGTTAGGCGTGTTTTTCTAGGCTACCGGACCTTCGAGTTAACCGTCGTCTCAGCTGGGGGGAGCACTCGCATGGCGAAGACGGTGGCAGTGGCCAATCAGCTGCAGGTGACATCAGGTGGCGAATTTCTGGAACCCTAGAATTTGAAGGGAGTTTGGCGGCTGCTGGAGTGTTACGGCACGAAGGGTAAATTATTATTTAGTTTTATTAATTATAAATTTAATTATATTAAATTATTAATTGTACAAAATAGCACAACTATTTCATACGAGGACGAATTCAGATGATTTCAGATCCATTGGAATCGTGATGACGAGAGCTACACAACAAGACTAACCAGTTCCAATTTGGAGCACGTTAGAATTTCGGGCTAATCCAAATTCAGACTGTTCAAAAATTCAGAAATAAAACTGGCGGAGTGGAAACTGACTATGAGAACTCCTTCTCACTCTAATATTTTATAGTTAAATATATACTAGGATGTAGATGGGGCTTAAAAGCCCCCGACACTATTTATTGTACAAACCACGGTTGTTTGTTTGTATTGTATTGTGGAAATTTGGATTGTGGTTGTAAAATTGATTGTGAATAAAATATTTGAACAATAAAAATATTATTTTTATTGAATGTATAAACTATATGAAATAGTCATGTGTTGAAATAAATATTTTATCGTTAAAAATATAATTTTTAACGTATATATGAACGACATAAAATTCTCCTTAAATGAAAATCAATATTAAGTTACAAATCGGATGATTTGTTTATGAACACCCATTAAACAGACATTGATTGGACGATAAATTTTACACATCGCCCAACTGCACAAATAATATTAAGTATTTGTTGGTTTAAACCCCACACGGGTATTGGGATGATATTTGGCGTACACTAATCCCAATTGTTTAGTTGTATGTCAATCGATTTGTTGACAGACTGTTGTAAGCGTTAATTATTTTTATTTAATGCTTACGCAGTTGTGTAATGCACTCTGGATGATGATTGACTGTGTATAATTATTGTTGTGTACATGTTTGTATGAAATCCGTATAAATAACATTACATGGTAATAGGTTGTGTCTGATTCCAATTCAGAAAGAACGAATAATTTAAAATAATGAATAATTTAAAATAATATTTCGAAAAGGATTAAAGTAACTTGCCTCTTTAGGCCCTTTCCATTCAAAAAGAAAATCAAAAAGCCAAGCGGCTCGCCCAATAGGCTCATAAAACCTCATATGAAATTGAAACATGTACCTTTTTGTCAGGCACTCAAAAAATATTATTCATTTACTTCATCTCATAACTGTCTACTATACAAACACCTGCATTTTGCCTTTATTTCAATCCATAGAACTATTTGGATTTAATCGCATTCAATTCCACTAATTAATTCTTTAATTCGTCCAATCGCTTTACTCACTCATAGTTTGAAATAGTAGTGTTCAAACATATTTTAATTTACTTATAAACAAAACAAATTCCATTTATAACTCAAGCCCCATATTCGATTTTAAATTCTACCTTATAAATCCAATTTACTTGACCCTCGTTAAGTTCTATTCAAATTTCCATTAACTATCCTCTTTTATTGATTAGTTAATATCATTCCATAATTCAAAATCTGAATTTTACATTAAAAATCACTTCATTCAATCTACTTGAGTTTATATATATTTGATAACTCAAATCTGCATTTTTCAAATAAGAAATCGGAATTTATTAACTAAAAATCCTTTTTATTTATTAAATAAACTGTTATTATTTATAAACGATTTTACGGCGACTTTTCTAAAATTTTATTTTGGTATAACTCAAAATCTATACGACATAATCAATATTTTTCTCTTCCATTCTAAAACTATCGTTTAATTGGTCCGGGAGTTTCTTGTTTCATTGAATTCCGACTTATATTGAGTTATATATACTCAATTGAAGTTCGAATCGCCAATTTACGAACTACTGCGGTGCAGCGAGTTCGTTTTAATTAAATTTAGTTATAAACGTTTAAAACTTCATTTATTATTCAATTCGAAATCCATTTTCAAAAATTACAATATATATTAAACTAGCTTTCCAAATTTAACTTAATATTTTTGATTACCCTAAATCGTCAATTATTCCATTCCTAATTCATAACTTGATTATAAATTTATTCATAGCCCAACCCAATTACACATTAAATAAAAATTTCTATATAAACCTAACGGTTTTATCCAACTTCAAGCATTGAAGATTACAATTGGACATAATTGGAAAAATAACTCATTTCAATATCCTTTAACCATTACAAACTAATGTCATCCCTTGATATGATAATAGTGAAGTCGTTCAAGTTGGGGTGTTTTAATTACCTCTCAGACCTTAATCATCAACGTTCTTATCTTGAGATAGATAACATCTTGTAATACCAAAACTCAATTAAATCTCAGCTTCTAGTCTATTAAAATATGGTTTTATAAGCCATATTCACTTTGGAAAAATTCATTTCTAAATTATCTGATGAAAATTTCATCACATTTATAAACTTTGTTTATAAATTAACTCCCTTATTTTACATATTAATAGAACTTCCACTTGAATTCGTTTCTCATTTTATTTATTATTACAATATATACATATATATATATATAGAACCTATAATCCATTTCATATTAAATTTAATTCAATACAATTTCAATATCTTTTCTGAAAATAATAATTTTATTTATATAATTTTGACATCGTCGAATTCAAATCATAAATCTATATGGATTTATTTCAATTCAATTTACATTCCGAACATCGAAATAAATTCCATCGTTTTCTTCTTAAAACGATTTCAAAATCACTATTTTTAAAATTCATACTGGAATTAAAATTTCAAGTTATCCAATAATAATATTTTTTTTCTTATTTAGAAATATCGTTTATAAATTTTGTTTCTTGTTTTAAATATAAAAACAAGTTTTTTATTTCAAATTCCATTTGAAATCTAATTTCCATTTCAAAAAATAAAGTTTTCCATTTTAAATTCGTACTTGAATTTAAAACTTAGTATTATCAAATGATATTATTTCTTTCCATTTATAAACATCATTTATAAATTCAGCTACTTATTTTTATTTTAAAAAACAAGTTTATATTTCTCAGCTCATTCGAAATTCTATTTTTTTATTTCGAAAATTAATTTTTCCCTTTTTAAATCTAAAAATCCCTTTGTGAAATATTTTTAAATATAAAGATCTAGGACCGGTGATATTCAACATCTGAAGGCAAACAATTAATCCAATTCAACACATCACACATGAACAGGTAATCAATAAAAATAAATTTCTGAGGAATCCAGTTGGATTCCTCCAACCTGTTTTTATGCATCTACAGATGTCAAATAACATAAATAATACCCACCTGCTTCAAGGCATGATATCGCAAAGTTGTATACCTTGCAAATAAATTTAAATTTAAATTAACTTACCAAACAAATAAATGACTTTTCTATGTAATAAAAATTCGCAAAAATGTATACCTTGCTGCTTCCACCATCACCGTATATTTTTGTCCTTACTGTTATGCTAGTTTATCCTTAATAGCATCGCACCATACCATCGTACTACCAGTTCATCCTTAATACCATCGCACAATACCGAACTACACATTTGAACTTCAACAAACCCATAATGTTGAATCCCTCCACAACACCTAGTTCACTCAAAATAAATCTGAACTACCCAAAATACAACACAAACATACACTCCAACAAAGTTCCTAAATCCGCAGACTACACTGCTGAATCAACAACAACCACTGTTGTGCCTTGAAATTCCATCACTCCTCACTGCAAACAACTCTTCCAAAATCTCACTATTAAACTGAGTTTAACCATTTTTCCCAGATCTCCCATATCACACCCTAATTTATTAGCAAATCGGTCTGCCTCAAACTTCCTATTCATCACGCTGCTTACTTTCATGAAGCTCGAAAATCCTTCAGATCTTTTCGATTTCCGACTTCCTAGTGAACATCGAGCAACATTTTTGTGCTCAGAAATCAACCAAGCTTAGGAAACCATCGCGCCTCACTTCCTCAAGGTCAGCTCTAATTTCACTTCCCCAACTAGCACTTGATTCATCAAATCACCCAAACCTGAACATCCCAAGCTTGTTGTCTTCACGTTGACTGCTCCAATCCCTACACCTCTAGAGCGTCTCATGTTTCATGAGGTCTTGCAGTGATTGAAATCACTATTCCTATATTATTATTTTTTAAATAAAGAAGAACGCAGTTTGTATAAGTATAAAGGGTTGGCTTTGATTTGTAGTTTCTTGAGAAACGGAAAATGGACTGAGGAAGGGTCAAAATTTGGTTTGAAACAAGGAAGAAGTTCATAGTTTTTTTAAATGAAAAAAAAATTCGATTTTGTTTTGGTGACAAAAAGAGGAACAAAGGAAATGAAATGTATGTGTTCGTAGGATTGATTTTTAGGTTTGAGGAGTGTGGGAGAATGAAGGCTATTAGTTGATCATATAGGTGCGAACAGAAACATACGTATAAAGCCATAAATTTTTTTCTTTACTTTGCTGGGAAGGAGGAAGACAAAGATTTCTCCTCGATGCATAAAAGAGGTCTGCGCGATATCAGTTTGTAGGTCAGCTTCATTTAAGACTTAGGGTTGCTGATTTGGCTTAATTAATAATAAATTTATTTATTCATTCATTCTTTATTTTTATTTTTTTAGAAATGATACAGATTGATTTAATTAAAATATCTTGTGTTACCAAACTCTGTTTTAAACGTGATGGCCGACATCATTAAGGTTATATCGCTATTCTGGACAAATTGGATCTGGTACCGATGTCTAATACGGTCATATGGAAAAGATATCAATTTAAACTGACTATCTAATTTAAATTTAATTCATTAAAGTATAAATCGATTTCAAACAATTAAATTCATCGATAATAAATCATTATTATCTTTCTAATTTAATGTAGAATTTATATTAATCGACTGAATTATTTTGATTCAGTTTTAACTGTGAATTCAATTGTTTTGTTTTTCGAATTATGATAATTTGATACTAAAACGTATATCGATTATTAAATTGACAAATTAAATATAAAAACCTATTTATATTTCTAATTCAATATTTAAAATAAATTTAAATATTCAAAATTAAACGACTAAAAATACGGGATGTTACAGTTGTAATTATTTCGGAAAAGGTGTGTTCCTTGTAGCCTTGAAATCAAGGAAATGAAGGGTGTTAACCTTCTAGCTGGAAAAATCAAGGGGAATATACTTGATCAAGGGTGTTTGGAATCGGTGGTAACCTTGAGGCCGTGAATTCAAGGGTGTTGTACTTGGATATTGATATAGTAATAAAACTCTGCGCAATTCAGCGTTGCGTGGGACTGGACATAGGAGTAATTCGAACCAGTATAAAATTCGGTGTGTTCCTTTCTTTTTTGCATTTTATTTTTGTTTATCCTTGTGTTTGTGTTTTATTTTGTGTTTGTGATTATTTCTATGGTGTGTGATTCATATAGTAAGTCATATAAGTTTTAGATTTTTCTAAATTTCTCAAAAACACTATTCACTCCCCCTCTAGTGTTAGTTTTGCCTTCCATTCCGCAATCCTTAACAATTGGTATCAGAGAAAGGTCTTTTAAAAAGTTTATAACATGATTTTTGAAAATTTTAAAATGGAAAATTTTGAAATAATTGTTAACACTAGTGTTAATTCATGCATTGTACCAATGTTGAAAAAGTCAGCAAATAATCGTGTTGAAAATTCAAGTGATCTACTGAAATATTGTTCAATACAGGAAAAGGTGTGTTATATGGCTTTGGAAAATTCAAAAGTTAAAAAGATGGGTTAAGTGGCTATTGGTAATTCAAATTCCGAACTAATGTGTTACATGGCTATTGTGAATTCAAATTCTGGAAAGCAATTAGTGGAAATCAAAAAGGACAAATGGATTCTGGATAGTGGTTGTTCAGGACATATGATGGGAAATCTTGAATTACCAAATAATCCGGTACATGGAGATAGTGGAATGATCTTTGGAGATAACTCTAAAGGATACATTATTGCGATCGGAAATGCCGGTAATTCTAAAACTCCTACTATTTCGGATGTTTTATTAGTTAAGAATACGAACATAACTTACTAAGTGTTAGCCCACTTTGTGAACTGGGCAACACAAAGTCAAGATGTGAAACATTGAAAAGCTTGGGTAGCACTGAAGCGGGTCGGATCGAAGCAGTGTAGCGGTTCGGATCGGATAAAGTTTGCTGTTCGGATCGGTGAACTATTGCTGTTGGAATCAGAGAGGCACGGCTGTTCGGATCGGAGAGCAACCTACTTCCAGTTGGATCGGAGAGCTACCTGCTACGAAGACAGATCGGAACGAAGTAAAAGAGAACGAAGATTTAGCCTTGGGATAAAACCGGGTCGTATCGGATACCCCGATCCGAACCCCTCCTGTACACTCTTCCGATCCGAACCCATCTTCCACGTCATTCTCCTGCATGATCGCCAAGTTATTCGGAGCGGCTATGACCAGTTCTTACCCACAACGTCCACTGCTCTGATGCGTTGTCAACACAGAAATCCATCCGAACCCGGGGCTAATGGGATGGATGACACGTGGCTCCGATCCGGATCGGGTTTTGAGCAAATTTTCACCTATAAATACCCTGACTGGAGACAAAGAAAAGGATCCTTTTTCTGGCACTTTGAGAGTTCAACCACCTTCATAACCCGAATTCCAGCACTCCCGGAAAATCCAAATCTTCTTTCATTATTTGTTTTTAGACAATTGAGTGAATGTAAGTGAGTTGTGAGAGAAAAGAAGTGAATATTCCATTGTAATTGCAACTACATCATTGAAAATAGTGAAAGACAAGTGGACGTAGGCATTTCTTCGCCGAACCACTATAAATTCTGTGTGTTCATTTTACTTTTGATCTTATTTCATTCTACTTTTAGTCAATTTGGTTGTTAGAACCACTTTTAGGTCTAATATTTTGGTGCTTTCATTGAGAGAGATCTGAATTCTTCGTTTTTCGGGATTATCGTTCTACTTTTTGGACCGTTGAGTTCAAAGAAGTTAATCCTCAAGTTTCGACGCTCTTGGATATTTGTTGAATTGATTGTTGAAGAACCATGGCCAAAGGAAAAGGCAAAGAAGTTCAATCCGGTCGAGGAAATGGAGTTGGCGAAGATCAGCAAAATGCGGTCGTGACAAGGTCTCGTGGGCAGAGCTCAGCAGCAGGACGAACCGATACAGGAAACCCGAACCGCCTTCAGGGGGAGAGCTCCGATCCGATCCGGGTAGGAAATTCTGAAGCAGTGCATTCCCCCAACCTGAACCGACCCGAGCAGCTTGCCCTACAACGACCCGACCTGGCTTTCCAGCTCCGACCCGAACAGGCTTCCCAGCTCCGACCCGACCCGATTTCCCATCTCCGATCCGATCCGACACTTGGTGATGTTCGAAACTCTACTCGAGCCCCTACAAATGCTCTGATTCCAACCACCAGGGTCAATGATCAGGTCAATCCATCTACGCCCATTACTCAAGGAGATTTCTCGCGCCTACTTGACATGCTTGAGAGTACTAGGGAGGCTATGAAAATCCACGAGCGCACCAATCTCATGATGCAAGAAAATATGAGACTCACGAGAAGGGAAATTAGCGAACTCCGAAGACAGAGAACCCCATCCCCGGTTCGTCACACACCAGTGGATCAGTCTTCTTCTTCCGAGGAAGAGCGGACCCGTGAACGAAGGCCGCTCGAACGACCTCAGAATTTGGAGTAGCTGACATTCGGATCTTTGGGGTCTCGCGAGGATATTGCAAGAGCACTAGGAAACAATGATCCCACTCAGGGGCAAAGGCTCCAGTCCCCTCCTCCCGAGATCGACCGGGAGCGTAGGGATCGGAATAGAGCAGAAGCAGCTCAAAGAAGAAGGGCATCTCCTGAACAAGAGCCCAGAAGGAACCCGGATGCTAGGGCCAGGGAACCTGAACGGCCCCTAACTAATGCTGATGTCCAGGCAATGGTACGCCAGATTATGTCCGAGAGCCGGAACTATACCAATGAAGATTATGGCATTGAGCAAATGTAACGACCCGCATTCTGCGCATCATAGGATCGTAGAATATTTATTTCTTTCACATACGAAGTCGTATGGTCATGTAACTTTGGGAGACGACTATTGGGGTCATTTCCCATGTTCATGATTTTTCCCGATTTTTAAATGACCATTTTACCCCTAGTTAGCACTGTTTTGGCCATAACTTTTGACTGGAAAGGAATTTTGACCTGAAACCACTTCCATTGGCTTCGGATGATGGTTTCTCTTTCCGTAGAGTGGTCACATTAGCCAAACGGACTTACCGTTTGGGAGATATGGCTGAAACAAGTTTCAGATGGAGAAAAACAGCTTAGTTGGGCTTAACCGGGTGATTAGCAGCTAGGCCCAAGGGGAATTTCGGGTTTAGGGGTATAGGAGGTCTGATTAGGGTTAGGTTATCATTCTCATTTCAGTTTTGAGCCGCCACAAACCTTCTTGACACCTTAGTAATGGCTTCCTACATCTAAAACACCCCAAATCACTCTCTAATTGAAGATTAGGCTTAGCAACACCAAATTAAGGAGAAAAAGCACCAAAGCAAGGTTGGAACTGCTGTTAGACATCAGTATTCACCCCGAATCAGAGGAGTTTCAGTTCTGAGAATTTCATTTGTGGCCAAGGTGAGTGATAACATCATTTTGACACTAATTACGGTTAATTAAGGGTAATTAGTGAAGATTAGCGAATTTATACACCAATAAATTCTGGAAAAATTCTTAAAATTCTAAAATAATGTTTTAAGGCTCTGTTAGAAATTTGAGATGATTTCGATGTGTTTTGCTAATTGTATGTTTAAGCATGATTAAGAGTGCTTAAGGGGAAAATATGAAGTTTTAGCTACTTTTGATCCATTTTGATTCATTTAAATTGTTGTTTGTTGTTTGTGGTTGCTATTACATGTTACTATGACTCTATGGTATGTTTCATGATTGATTAGAATAGTTAAATTGCTCGAAAACGTCGTCGAATGGCGTAGAAAGCTTGCTGGAAAGTTGCAGAAGTGTGCAGGCTCCGAACCGGTTCGGATCGGAGAAAGGGGTCGGATCGGACTAGGGAACTGACCAAGGGGATCCGAACTGGATGAGGACTTGCCACTGGAAGAAGTTTGGCAGGAAGGAAGGCCATTGCTTAGAGTTGGAGTTGGACAGGAGATCGGATCAGAGCGATGGAGCGGATCGGATCGGAGTAAGCTAGGGAACGGAGCGGATCGGATCGGAAGAGCGATTGGAGGCCAGATCGGATCGACTGGAGCAAGACGAAGGGATCGGATCGGATCGGAGTAGATGGGGAACCAGGAAGCTGATCGAAGGAGGAGCATGAACTCGAAGGAAAACAGCAACCCGACCCGACCCGGAGGAGGACACCGACCCGACCCGAAGTAAAGAACCCGACCCGAACCGAATGGGAAGATGACAAGGAGGACCGACCCGAACCGACGAGAATAACGACTACCGACCCGAACCGAATTCTAGAGATGCTATTGCGCGATGACTTTTCTGAAGACCCACTCCAATTCGACCAAACCCGAGATGCAAAGGAAGTCCAAATGAGAAGTTAGAGCTCAAGATTTAGATGGGAATCAACGAGCTCGCTTCATGGTTGGGCTTTGCTGCGGGACGCGTGCTAAGGAGTTATCGACACCTATAGCTTTGGACCACTATGGTAGGAGGTACGAAGGCGGATTCAGGGCCATTATGGCATTGGTAGAACCAAGGGCTATGACCAATGAAGTGGGTCATTGAAATGTTTGGTCATGACTCCAAGTGTTTGGCTTGGTCACAGCAGGGTTTCTACAAGTCGGGATTCGTCGTTGCCTCAGTTTGTCTAGTGTGCCAAAGTGGTAGATGTCGTACGCTTTACGCACTGAGTGAGAGATGCGAGGATGGTTGCTATGGATGATTTGTTTGCTATCATTATGACATGCACACCCCACCCCCGTATTCTTACACTATTTATTATGGCACCTTGGAGTATTGTACGGTATGTGGTACTAACTCTTTGGTTGCAGGTCCAGGTTCAGGTATGGCTTAGTATACCTGTTATTATTCTGTTTAGATGTTTATCGCTCATACCAGGCTTTATGTCTGACCCAGAGTTTTATGTCTCCTCTTATTACTCTGGGTGCTCTCACGAGCAGACTAGAGACAGGTTAGCTGGTGATGCACGGGTAGATGATCCGGAGACGAGCAGGAGGCTTCCACGTAATATATATATATATAGTATTCTCCCTGTGTTGTTGAAGATCACTGCTTGGGCATTGTTGGTATATCTTCTATTTTAGCTTTCTTTTGTTTAGAGACAGTAAATTTGGAGAGTTGTAATAAGCTGTATTTGGATTTCCGCTGCTTTGAGATTGATGTTGGTTTTAGTTATCAGCTTATGCACTGTCTCGCTTGTTTTGTGTCAAGTATATTATTATTATATTTTATTCCATGCGCTGTGAGACATTCTACAGGTTTCTGGATTAGTTCATTCCCTTCTTTTCTTTCTTATGACGACCGTCTTGTGCTAGTCGGGCATGTGTACAGCGCACTTCTGGAGGAAATGCAGGCTGGTGCGAGGCGGGCCGTCACACTTGGTATCAGAGCTCTAGGTTGCGTAGTTAACCTAGGGAAGTTATCAGGGAGAGATATTATACGTATACGAGAGATCGTATTTGTGATTACTTTGGTTTTTAAAAGCTATATATACTATTAGTAGTATAAGGATGAAGTCGTACTGCACTAGCACCACTATGGAATCGTTAATCATTTCCTTTTTCAGATTGACGATGAGCCGAGATACTAGAGGTGCTGGTAGGGGAGCTAATAATGGGATTGCTGCTGACATGAGGACGATGTTTACTGACCTCATGAGAGAGATGCTTAGAGATGTGCAGAGGGCAGCTCCCAATGGTGGAGATGGTGGTGGTCCAATAGTGCAGGCGCCAAGAGTCGACTTCGCCAAGCTGAATAAGGATTATACTAGTCTTGGTGGGAAGTCATTCCATGGAACGGAGTCGGCTACGGACGTTCAGGATTGGTTGGATAGTTGCGAACGTATCTTCGAGGATTTGGGTATCGAGGATGCGATGAAGAGAAAGCTAGCGTCCCGTCAGCTGCAAGGGCGGGCAATGAATTGGTGGAATGCTATAAAGGCAGCTACTCCCGAAGACCAGATTACTTGGGAGCAGTTTAAGGCTCGCTTTAGTGAGAAGTTCATTCCAGCTGCTCAGAAGTCAATGTTGTTTAAGAAATTCTTGGAGCTCAAGCAGAATGGCAGGGCTGTCTCGGAGTATATTGCTGAATTTGACACTTTGTCAAAATATGGGTTATCTCTTATAGATACTGCCGAGAAAAAGAATGAGAAATTCATAACTGGATTGGATCAGTACTTGGGGGAAAAACTTATTAACCACATCGATGAGACGTTTGAATCGATTGTGGGGAAAGCGTTAAGATCGGAAAGTCTCTACCCTAAGTCGAAGACTGAGGTTGCATCCGCAGATGAGCCAAAGCCACAAGCAAGTGGTGGAGGCAAAGGTGGTTCCCAGAATAAGAGAAAGCAGAACCAGGCTAAGGATGGCCAGAAGAAAAAGAATAAGCAAGATGTGGAGTGCTTCAGCTGTGGTAAGAAGGGCCATTATGCTAGTAATTGTCGGGCCAAGCCAGCGGATAGGAAGTGCTTCAACTGTGGCCAAATGGGACATCACAAGGACAAGTGCCCGCAGCCCCTTAAGGAAAAGCAAATGGTGAAAGCATATGCTCTTAATGCTATTCCTTCTTCGTCGAATGCCCCAACTGCGGCGGAGAAGGGAAAGAATGTCGTCATTCAAGGTATGCTTTCTGTTTATGATGTTCCTGTTAGAGTTTTGTTTGATACCGGAGCTTCCAGTTCTTTCATATCTAGTGACCTGGTAGATAGGTTGGGATTGGAACCCGAGATTGTCGATAGACCTTTAGTAGTGACGAACCCGATTGGTGGTTCAACTAGCCTTAGCATGATTTGTCGTAATGTGGTTCTATCGAGTCATGGATGCATGTTTGTTTGTGATTGTTTTGTTTTGGGCTTTACTGGGTTTGGCATTATTTTGGGAGTAGATTGGCTCCAAAGATACGGGGTGGTGGTAGACTGTGAGGGCTTGTTGGTGACAGCTAGAGCGGATGATGGGCGGAGGATAGTGTTTGGTGGTCTACCCAGTAAGGGGGTATTGGCTAGTTTTCTAAACTCCCTCGACATTCCGCATAGTGAGTTGTCAGGTTTGCCCGTGGTTGGCCAGTATCCGGATGTTTTCGAAGAAGTGACCGGACTTCCACCACACCGAGAGATTGAGTTTCGTATTGATTTGGTAAAAGATGCCAGACCTATAGTGATGCCACTTCGTCGTATGGCACCAAGGGAGCAGCGGGAGCTCGAGGTGCAAGTCAGCGATCTTTTGAGGAAGGGATTTATCAGAAGGAGTGTTTCTGAATGGGGAGCACCAGTTGTGTTTGCTACCAAGGCGGATGGTTCCCTTCGTTTGTGTGTAGACTACCGCGAATTGAATAAAGTGACGAGGAAGAACAAGTACCCTCTACCGCGGATAGATGATTTGTTTGATCAGTTGAGTGGCGCGAGAGTATTTTCTCAGTTGGATCTCGCGACAGGTTTTCATCAGCTTAGAGTGGAAGCTGAGAGTATAGCTAAAACGGCATTTCGAACGCCGTCTGGATTTTATGAATGGTTGGTTATGCCATTTGGGCTGACTAATGCCCCGGCATATTTTGTGGACCTTATGAATAGGGTATTCAGAGATCAGCTGAATAAGTCTGTCCTTGTGTTCGTTGATGATATTTTGGTCTATTCAAGGACAGAGGAGGAACACAAGGAACATTTAAGAGTAGCGATGGAGGTGTTGAGAAAACACCAATTGAAAGCAAAGTTTTCTAAGTGTCACTTCTGGAAAAGGGAAGTGAGGTTCTTGGGCCATGTTGTATCAGAGAGTGGTATTGCCGTGGACCCAGCAAAGGTGGCTACGGTACAAGATTGGCCTACGCCCAAGAATGCAACAGATGTAAGAAGTTTCTTGGGATTAGCGGGATATTATCGTAAGTTTATCCAAGGTTTCTCCAAGATAGCAGCACCATTGACCCAGTTGACCAAGAAGAATCAAGCTTTTGTCTGGGATGAGAGGTGCGAGAATGCATTTAAAAGTCTAAAGGACAAGTTGACAAGCGCACCAGTGTTAGTCATTCCTAAGGGGGATGAAGAGATGACGGTATACACGGATGCCTGTGGTACCGGACTGGGTGCTGTATTGATGCAAGGCGGTAGGGTTGTAGCTTATGCAAGTCGGCAGTTGAAACCGCACGAGAGAAGATACCCTACCCA
This sequence comes from Allium sativum, assembly GCA_030737875.1. Taxonomy (NCBI): domain Eukaryota; kingdom Viridiplantae; phylum Streptophyta; class Magnoliopsida; order Asparagales; family Amaryllidaceae; genus Allium; species Allium sativum. The sequence continues at coordinate 120,163,312 of CM060911.1, read as the reverse complement.
TGATTTAGAATTGGCAGCGATCGTGTTCGCGTTAAAGATGTGGAGACACTATCTCTTGGGAGAAAGATTTGAGCTGTTTACAGATCATAAGTCGTTGAAGTATCTATTCTCCCAGAAGGATTTAAATCTCCGTCAGCAGAGATGGTTAGAGTTCTTAGCTTCCTATGATTTTGACATCGCATACACACCAGGAAAGGGGAATGCGGTGGCTGATGCATTGAGTAGAAGACATGCCAGCTTAGGGGCTATGTTCCTTGAATGGAAGCAACTGGAGTTTATCGCGGGGTTTGATTTCAGACCAAAGTGCGAATTGGATCCAGAAATGTTAGCGAGTTTGACGGTCAGACCCACTTTGATTGAGCGGATCGGCTCTAGTCAGAGGGACGATCCTAACCTATTGGAAATCATCTCCAAGTTAGAGATGGGTATCGATGAGGAGGTGAACAAGTATGGGCTTGATCGAGATAGATGGCTTAGAAAGGATGGAAAGCTTGTTGTACCCAATGTCACTGGATTGAGAGATGAAGTGCTTAGAGAATGTCATCACTCAAAGCTGACTATACACCCCGGTGGTAATAAGATGTATCGAGATATGAAGCAGACCTACTACTGGGAAGGGATGAAAAGAGACGTTGGGAAGTTTATATCCAAGTGCATGAATTGCCAGCTAGTTAAAGCCGAGCAAAAGAAGCCTAGCGGGTTGTTACAGCCCTTAGAAATTCCCGAATGGAAATGGGAGCAAGTGTCGATGGATTTCATCGATGGGTTACCAAGGACTAGATCGGGATATGACAGCATTTGGGTAATTGTAGATCGACTGACCAAAAGTGCAAGGTTTATACCAGTTAAATCGACTAGAACGGCAGCTAAGTTAGCAGAATTGTATATGAAGTGGGTAGTGAGATTTCATGGAGTACCTAAAAGCATTGTGAGCGACCGAGACCCGTTGTTCACTAGTGGGTTTTGGAGGAGCTTGCAAGAGGCGCTAGGGTCAGAGTTACATCTCAGTACCGCATATCATCCTCAGACCGACGGTCAGACGGAAAGGGTGAATCGTATTTTGGAAGATCTCTTGAGAGCATGTATATTGGATTTTGGTGGATCATGGGATGACCATTTGCATCTAGTAGAGTTTGCATATAATAATAGCTACCAATCCAGTATCGGTATGGCTCCATTTGAAGCTTTGTATGGAAGACCGTGCAACTCACCATCATGTTGGATAGAAACTGGCGAGAAGTTTATGCTTGGACCAGATGTGGTGAGGGAAACTTCAGATAAGATCAAGATCATTCAGCAACGAATGAAGGCAGCCCAAGATAGGCAGAAGAGTTATGCTGATAAGAGAAGAAGAGACTTAAAATTCTCCGTTGGTGACTTGGTGTTTGTCAAGATTTCTCCGTTGAAGGGCGTAATACGATTTGGCAGGAGAGGTAAATTAGCACCAAGATTTGTTGGCCCATTCCCTGTTCTTGAACTAGTCGGGAATTTGGCATATAGAATTGACTTACCAGAGAAGATGGCGGGAGTTCACAACGTATTTCATGTTTCCCAACTAAGGAAGTTCGTTCACGACTCAGATATGACTATCTCACCTGATCAGTTAGAGGACTTCGAAGTAGAACCCGAGGCGGTTGGGAACCGCAAGCCGGCCCGTATTGTCGCACACGACATGAAGCAACTTCGAAGGAAGTCGGTGAAGCTAGTCAAGGTACAGTGGAGCGAAAACGAGAATGATTGTACTTGGGAAACAGAAGAGGACATAATGAAGAAGTATCCAGAACTCTTTGTCTGGTAAGATTTTATTAGCGATTTAGTTTTCCGCATGCTAGGATAGACTTGTTTGCTTGCTTTGCATGTTTGATTGTTGTATGTGGGTGTTAGGCATGCGGGATCCTGCGTATGTTTTGGGGTTAAGGAATTTCGGGGACGAAATTTCTTAAGGGGGGGAGAGTGTAACGACCCGCATTCTGCGCATCATAGGATCGTAGAATATTTATTTCTTTCACATACGAAGTCGTATGGTTATGTAACTTTGGGAGACGACTATTGGGGTCATTTCCCATGTTCATGATTTTTCCCGATTTTTAAATGACCATTTTACCCCTAGTTAGCACTGTTTTGGCCATAACTTTTGACTGGAAAGGAATTTTGACCTGAAACCACTTCCATTGGCTTCGGATGATGGTTTCTCTTTCCGTAGAGTGGTCACATTAGCCAAACGGACTTACCGTTTGGGAGATATGGCTGAAACAAGTTTCAGATGGAGAAAAACAGCTTAGTTGGGCTTAACCGGGTGATTAGCAGCTAGGCCCAAGGGGAATTTCGGGTTTAGGGGTATAGGAGGTCTGATTAGGGTTAGGTTATCATTCTCATTTCAGTTTTGAGCCGCCACAAACCTTCTTGACACCTTAGTAATGGCTTCCTACATCTAAAACACCCCAAATCACTCTCTAATTGAAGATTAGGCTTAGCAACACCAAATTAAGGAGAAAAAGCACCAAAGCAAGGTTGGAACTGCTGTTAGACATCAGTATTCACCCCGAATCAGAGGAGTTTCAGTTCTGAGAATTTCATTTGTGGCCAAGGTGAGTGATAACATCATTTTGACACTAATTACGGTTAATTAAGGGTAATTAGTGAAGATTAGCGAATTTATACACCAATAAATTCTGGAAAAATTCTTAAAATTCTAAAATAATGTTTTAAGGCTCTGTTAGAAATTTGAGATGATTTCGATGTGTTTTGCTAATTGTATGTTTAAGCATGATTAAGAGTGCTTAAGGGGAAATATGAAGTTTTAGCTACTTTTGATCCATTTTGATTCATTTAAATTGTTGTTTGTTGTTTGTGGTTGCTATTACATGTTACTATGACTCTATGGTATGTTTCATGATTGATTAGAATAGTTAAATTGCTCGAAAACGTCGTCGAATGGCGTAGAAAGCTTGCTGGAAAGTTGCAGAAGTGTGCAGGCTCCGAACCGGTTCGGATCGGAGAAAGGGGTCGGATCGGACTAGGGAACTGACCAAGGGGATCCGAACTGGATGAGGACTTGCCACTGGAAGAAGTTTGGCAGGAAGGAAGGCCATTGCTTAGAGTTGGAGTTGGACAGGAGATCGGATCAGAGCGATGGAGCGGATCGGATCGGAGTAAGCTAGGGAACGGAGCGGATCGGATCGGAAGAGCGATTGGAGGCCAGATCGGATCGACTGGAGCAAGACGAAGGGATCGGATCGGATCGGAGTAGATGGGGAACCAGGAAGCTGATCGAAGGAGGAGCATGAACTCGAAGGAAAACAGCAACCCGACCCGACCCGGAGGAGGACACCGACCCGACCCGAAGTAAAGAACCCGACCCGAACCGAATGGGAAGATGACAAGGAGGACCGACCCGAACCGACGAGAATAACGACTACCGACCCGAACCGAATTCTAGAGATGCTATTGCGCGATGACTTTTCTGAAGACCCACTCCAATTCGACCAAACCCGAGATGCAAAGGAAGTCCAAATGAGAAGTTAGAGCTCAAGATTTAGATGGGAATCAACGAGCTCGCTTCATGGTTGGGCTTTGCTGCGGGACGCGTGCTAAGGAGTTATCGACACCTATAGCTTTGGACCACTATGGTAGGAGGTACGAAGGCGGATTCAGGGCCATTATGGCATTGGTAGAACCAAGGGCTATGACCAATGAAGTGGGTCATTGAAATGTTTGGTCATGACTCCAAGTGTTTGGCTTGGTCACAGCAGGGTTTCTACAAGTCGGGATTCGTCGTTGCCTCAGTTTGTCTAGTGTGCCAAAGTGGTAGATGTCGTACGCTTTACGCACTGAGTGAGAGATGCGAGGATGGTTGCTATGGATGATTTGTTTGCTATCATTATGACATGCACACCCCACCCCCGTATTCTTACACTATTTATTATGGCACCTTGGAGTATTGTACGGTATGTGGTACTAACTCTTTGGTTGCAGGTCCAGGTTCAGGTATGGCTTAGTATACCTGTTATTATTCTGTTTAGATGTTTATCGCTCATACCAGGCTTTATGTCTGACCCAGAGTTTTATGTCTCCTCTTATTACTCTGGGTGCTCTCACGAGCAGACTAGAGACAGGTTAGCTGGTGATGCACGGGTAGATGATCCGGAGACGAGCAGGAGGCTTCCACGTAATATATATATATAGTATTCTCCCTGTGTTGTTGAAGATCACTGCTTGGGCATTGTTGGTATATCTTCTATTTTAGCTTTCTTTTGTTTAGAGACAGTAAATTTGGAGAGTTGTAATAAGCTGTATTTGGATTTCCGCTGCTTTGAGATTGATGTTGGTTTTAGTTATCAGCTTATGCACTGTCTCGCTTGTTTTGTGTCAAGTATATTATTATTATATTTTATTCCATGCGCTGTGAGACATTCTACAGGTTTCTGGATTAGTTCATTCCCTTCTTTTCTTTCTTATGACGACCGTCTTGTGCTAGTCGGGCATGTGTACAGCGCACTTCTGGAGGAAATGCAGGCTGGTGCGAGGCGGGCCGTCACAGCAAAGCCATACTCCTTTCACTGACGACATCCTCGACTTTCAGTTTCCCCGGCGTTTTAACCTGCCACAGATGGACAAGTACAATGGGAGAACTGATCCAGGACAGCATTTGATGCGATACTCGTGGCTCATGTATGCGGTTGCTGCTCCTGATGCAGTGAAGTGTAAGGCATTCCCAATCTATTTAGAAAATGTGGCGCTGTTATGGTTTACCCGACTTCCCCCTCGTTCGGTATCGAATTATAAGGAATTGAGCGAACGTTTCATGAATCAGTTCCGACTCCATACCCGAAAGTCCAAAAGTGTTATTGAATTATCAAGAATTAAGCAGGCGCCAGGAGAGTCTTTAAGGTCATATCTTGATCGTTTTAATTTAGCTGTGACTGAAGTTAGTGACCCGCATGAGCCCACCATCTTGATGGCATTAAAGGAAGGAGTCGATCCTTAATCCGAGTTTGGAGATTACCTTTCTGGGAAGACACCCTCCACGAGAGAGATATTCTATGAAAAGGCCGATATTTATTTGAGACGAGAGGAGACCAGGGCAAACCGAAAGAGAAAGTCTGAAGCGGCTTCAAAAGAAAATGTTCAGAGTAACGTCGCCGTGAGGCAGTCTGGGGAAAGTTCCGGAAAAGTTGAAGTAAATGTAGGAAACAAGAGTGGAAACGACAATTCCGAAAACGGGGGCAACAACAATAACCGTAATGCGAATGGTAACAGAAGAAATAGAAATAGGGGAAGTGATCTTAACAAAAGGCTCCGATTCCAGACTTATGAGAATTATACACCGTTGAACGACACTCTGGAGAACATTTACCTGGATACATACAATGTTTTGCAATATAAAAGACCGCCACCTCGTGACTCGACAGAGAAAGAAATGGCAACTGGGAAGTTTTGTTTGTTTCATGGAACTCATGGGCATTCAACCAATGAATGTCGGCATTTGAGAGATGTGATTGAGAAGCTGCTGCGTGAAGGGAAACTGGATGAATATAAGGTTGCCCCGAGGGACAAGGGGCAAGGAGAGCAGGCTCCAAAATAGATTCAATCTGCTCCCAAGCCTACAGCGCAGCAGAAAGGCAAGGGAATTGTTGTCAACTCCATAGTGGGTGGACCTCACCCAGCAATCCGTAGCTTTAGAGCAATGGATCAATATGTAAATGCTGCCAAGCACGTAGATGTGAATGAAGGTGATGATTTGGAAGATATCGCCCCCATAAAACAACAGAAGACAATGTTTGACGACGTGGTATTTCGCAGCAGAGATAATACTGGGATCCAATCACCCACCGATGATCCGTTGGTCATTACTACCACCACTGGGCCGGCCTTGGTTCATAAGGTGTTAGTAGACAATAGAAGTTCTATCAATATTTTATTTAAAATGTCATTCGATCAGATGAAGCTTGAATCTGAAGATTTGAAGCCATGTGAAGGATGGATCAGAGGCTTCAACGGGGCGTCAGCTGCTTCCATGGGGTACATAGAATTGCCCTTGACCTTGGGGCAAGGAGAACGCCGAAGAGTGCCGATGCTTCTGTTCGTAGTATTGGACGTAGATTCGCCTTATAATGCATTTTTGGGGAGGCCTGCCCTTGCTGAGTTCAGAGCTTGTATCGCCCCTTGGTGTTTATTGCTCAAGTTCCCAACTGAAGCCGGAACTGGAGTAATGAGAGGGGATCAAGTTTCCGGACGGGCCTGCTATGTTGCCGAATTAAAGATGTTGATGAAAGGACTTAACATCGAGAGTAAAGATGCCTCGCCTCCCCCAAAGGGGGGCTCGGCATAGCAATTAGAGAAATCGACCCCGAAGGAGTTGCCCAAAGGAACACCTGAAGACCTGGATCCCAGAAAAGACGAGGAACCAGAGATTAGAAATGCAACTCCTAACGAAGCGACAGTGGAAATTCCCGTTGATGAAGCTGATCCAACAAGAGTTTTGAAGATTTGCTCTCAACTGGATCCACGTCGGGCCAAAGAACTAACAGACTTCTTGAAGGCGAACTTGGACGTGTTTGCCTAGACCCACGCTGACATGTGTGGGATATCGCCATCCATCATAAGTCACACACTAAATGTAAACCCGAAGCATCCGCTTGTGAAGCAAAAGAGACGTATGCTGGGCCCAGAGAGGTCGGCTGCTCTCAAAGAAGAAGTGGAGAAGCTGAAACAGAACGGATTTATTCGAGATTCGACATATCCCGACTGGATATCGAATCCCGTCTTAGTAAAGAAGCCGAATGGGAAGTGGCGGACTTGCTTTGATTTTTCGAATTTGAACAAAGCTTGCCCAAAAGACAGTTTCCCACTTCCCAGGATTGACCAGCTTGTAGATTCGACAGCGGGTCATGAACTTCTCTCTTTCATGGATGCATATTCTGGATACAACCAAATTCCTATGCACGTGCCAGATCAAGAACATACGAGCTTCATTACAAATTTGGGGTTATATTGTTATGTTGTAATGCCATTCGGATTGAAAAACGTCGGAGCCACTTATCAGCGCTTGGTGAACAGAATGTTTTATAATCAAATAGGGAAGACTATGGAAGTTTACGTGGATGATATGCTTGTCAAATCGAAACAGTCCTCCAGCCATACGCAAGACTTGGCGGAAATGTTTGGTATCCTGCGAAAGTATCGGATGAAGTTGAATCCTTTGAAATGTTCATTCGGAGTAGCATCGGGAAAATTTCTAGGCTTCATTATGAGTTCCCGAGGAATTGAAATCAATCCTAGCCAAATAGCAGCGATTAGAAACATTGAAGAGCCGAGGAGAATTAAAGACGTCCAAAGTCTTGCAGGGAAAGTAGCTGCGTTGAGTAGATTTATCTCTAAAGCTATAGACAAATGCATCCCGTTTTTTTATTTGATTAAAAGGGGAAAGAAGAACTTCGAGTGGACTCTGGACTGTGTTGAGGCTTTCGAAATTTATTGGAACTACTAGAAAAACCGCCGATTTTGTCAAAGCCAGTGGATCACGAAGAATTGTTTGTTTACTTGGCGGTCTCAGCTCACGCCGTTAGCACAGCCTTGGTTCGAGAAGAAGACAAAGTGCAAAGACCAGTATATTATGTAAGCAAGAAATTAGCAGCGGCAGAGCGCAACTACCCAAAGATTGAGAAGCTCGCTTACAGCCTCCTAATCACATCCCGAAAACTTCGTCACTATTTCAAAGCTCATCCAATAACCATATACACTGACTATCCCCTGAGGCAGGTATTGCAGAGACCCAAAGCATCGGGAAGGTTGATCAAATGGAATATAGAATTAAGTCAGTTTGATTTAAATTTTCAACCACGAAGGTCGATCAGGGGGAAAGCTCTGGCAGACTTTGTAGCAGAGTTCACCATCCCAGAGGAGGAAGTAATCGATGACAGAGTGGTTAAGTCCGAGGATGGGTTAAAGATATATCCATGGAAGCTATACACAGATGGAGCCAAGAACGACCGAAGATCCGGAGCTGGAATCGTCTTAGTCACTCCTGAAGGACGGTCGTTATATTACGCTCTACGATTAGAATTTTTGGCGACTAACAATGACTCTGAATACGAAGCCCTGATTGTCAGGCTGAAGCTTGCTAAAGACTTCGGGATAAAAATTTTAGACATATTCTGTGACTCCAAAATCGTTGTTTGCCAAGTGCGAGAGGAATTTGTGGCTCGGGGACCTCGACTTATCGCCTACCTCGGGAAAGTGAGAGAGCTATCGAGCAACCTGGAGCGGTACATATAACGCATATCCCAAGAGCCGAAAACCAGAAGGCAGACAGGCTGGCAAAGCTAGCTAGTTCCGACAATCCAGAAGAAACAGAAATAATTCCAATTGAAATGCTGGAATCGCCAAGCTTTGAGTCAATGGAAATTGAGTTCGCTTTCGAAGTGGAACCGGAGAAGGAGTCGTGGATGACCCCAATTAAGAACTTCCTTAAGAATGGGACAATCCCATCAAAGAAGAGTGAGAAAAGGGCTATAGTTCGCAAGGCTACCAGATATGTCATGCAAGATGATACTCTTTATAGGTAAGGATTTTCTATGCCCCTGTTACGATGTATAGCACACGACGACATCAAACATGTACTAAGAGAAGTGCACGAAGGTGAGTGTGGAGATCATACAGGAGGTCAGACTTTAGCAAAAAAGATATTGCGATATGGATACTTCTGGCCCACAATTAATAAAGATGCAGCTGATTAATCATGACACTGCGATAAGTGCCAGAGATTCGCCAAAATCCCCAGAGCACCGTCGACCCAACTCAAATCGATGGTGAGTCCTTGGCCATTTGCCACGTGGGGAATTGATATCATTGGAGTTCTACCGATTGCTAAAGGCGGAGCGAAATATGCAATAGTCGCTGTGGACTATTTTACGAAGTGGGTGGGAGCTGAGCCCTTAACCAAAATCACGGCGAGAAAGGTGATAAGCTTCGTGGTTAGAAATATTATATGCCGATTCGGGATCCCAAGGACCATTATAACTGACAACGGAACCTAGTTCGATGGTACTGAATTCAGAAATTTCTGCCAGAAGTATAAGATCGACAAGCGATACACTACGGTTGCTTATCAGCAGTCGAACGGGCAAGTTGAGGCAATAAACAAAGTAATAAAATTCATCCTCAAGAAACGGTTAGAACGCGCAAAGGCAAAATGGGTTGACGAATTGCCCCTAGCTTTATGGGACATATCGGACAACATTTAAGACGGCTACTGGTCATACCCCTTTCTCTCTCTCTTTTGGTTCAGAAGCAGTAATTCCAGTTGAGCTTGAATTCCCTTCCCACCGGGTGATATATTATGACCCGATGACGAATCGGGCACTCTTACTCGAGTCTCTTGATGAAATCGAAGAAAAAAGGGACGAAGCAGATTTGCGTGCGGCAAGACATCGACGTCAGATGGCACGCTATTACGACAAAAAAGTTCGCTTTAGGACATTTGAACCAGGAGATTTGGTGCTAAAGAGAATCTTTCCATCCCTTCCTCACCTTGGTCCAAAGTGGGAAGGACCGTTTGTCATCCAACGGAAACTTGAAAAAGGAACCTTCAAGTTAATGACGGTAGATGGCGAAGAAGTCCCTAGGGCATGGAATGCCCAACACTTGATGCGATATTCGGATTAGAAATGTTGTACTCTTTGTTATTTTTCTTATGAACTTTGTAATAAGGCACGACTTGCCTTAGGAAAATCTGATGATATGAATGAAGGACTATAAAGTGGATGTAGGCTACGACTTAGCCGAACCACTATAAAAATATCGTGTGTTATTTACTTTTATGCATTATATATATACATTCATCGACTATTCTGGTGTGATTATGGAATTTAAGATGATTCAAAACCTGAAAGGTTGAAAACAGATTAAACATAAAAAAAAGCACAACGACTATTTGTGCGACAAGACATAAAAGAATGAGAAAATGACATTCTTAACTCTAACTCTCCAGAGAGAGAGAGTATAAAAGCGTCTCCGACTGAGCGCTAAGAAAGAGATCCTTCCCCGCTGAATGACCGAGGGGTGAATAGATTGCTGAGCTCGAACTCTAACTCTCCAGAGAGAGAGAGAGTATAAAAGGACGGGAAGATGACGTCCTCTGAGGCGTGAAGGTGCACCCAGACAAGAGACCGCCTCAGTAAGAACTCTAACCTGAGTATAAGACAGGAGAGTATAAAAGAAATGCCAGAAAAAACGACAGGCATTGACGACACATAAAATGCTATCCCGTCAGAAAATTGGGAGCATTCAGATTACTTGATTAAGCCTTAAATTACTTTTTGAGATTGACTGGGGGCATATATGTATACACATATTTCCTCCCTCCGTAACTTCATTTCATAATTATAGTATGACAGGCATTTTTACATAAGTGCAGAACTACTGACAAACAAACATTGCAGAAAACGAATTATTTTTTATTGATGAATGAATTTGTACAGGAAAACATCTAAAAAGAAGGTGCAAGAGCCACCCTTACAGCAGCAATTATTGATCTACCAAATGCTAAAACAATGCAAGACAACCCACTATTTAGATTTCGAGTGAGCCTTGGACTTCTTGGCAGCTTTCTCCGCATCCTTTGCCTCTTTCTCGGCCTCTGTCAAGATTTGTTTTGATTTTTTCTTTCCCGAAGATGCGGCGCTGGAATCGGTTGACTTCTTCCCGGAGGGCGGAGCGCTGGAATCAAGAGAAGATTTTTTAGCGAGTTCCTCTGTAATGGATCTAGTTGAAAGCTTAACAACTAACCTTGATCCCGCATCCACGACTGCGAGAGGCTTGAGGAATTCAGGGTCTAAGTCTTCAGCTTTTAGCTGCAAGCGTTTATCTTGATCAGCTTTCATTGCAGCCAGAGTAACATCATCTGCGCTTTTCGACTCCCCGACTATTGCTACTTCTGGATCTTCCTCATGTCCTCCGTCACTGCCATCATCCTTTAAGGCTGCTATCATTTCTTCATCATGGGGAATGTCAGCCTTAGACGACTCGCTTCCTTCTCCTAAGTCTATAGGAGCAGCCTTGTCCTTCCCCTCTTTTGCCTTCTCCGTAGGTTCTGACCCAGATGCGGCTCCCTGAGTCACCTCTGTCTTTCCGGATGGCTCAACACCTACAGAGTGAGAAGCAACAGTTATCAACTCAGGAGAAAATAATGGGTTTTTCATCGATTGCTCAATCATGTGGCGAAAGGTAGAAATAGCCTTGACGAATTGAGGAGAAAAGGTAGGGATACCTTCCGAAGATTTCTCGGCAGGGGTAACTGCTGTCTCTGATGCCGTTTCGAGGATAGGGGATAGCAGAGTTGTTCGAGGAATTCCCGGGTGTTCAGGATCATACCCCTCTACTTCAGGAGTTGCGGGGGCAGTAGAAGAGGAACCAGCCTCGGGAATGTTTTTCTGTTTAGTCCTCCGCCTCTCTTCTTCCATAGCATCAGCAATGAGGCGGCGCCCTTCAGCTAGGCGTTCTGGCTCATCATCCCTCAAGTATTTCTCCATCAGTTTGTCTTCATCGATGGAATCGACTTTGAGCTCCTCTTTTTCCCACTCAACAATCTGACCCCATACTTGGACTAGAGTGGAGGGATAATCCTCAATCCAAGAAATGTTTCGGCGACGGATGATATGTGCGAAGAATTCGATCAATAATTCGCCGAAACCCTGAATCTCTGCCTCCGCCTTTGACAATTGTTTGCGGGCCTCCTCTGCAGATTTGATAGCACACTCAATGTTGCCCTCCGCCAGGGCAGCTCTGTTCTCTGCTTCCAGTAGCTTTGAAGCCAAGTCAGCATTTTTCTTTTCTAGCTCAGCATTCCTCCTTTCCAACTCGGCATTTTTCCGTTCAAGATCAGTGTAAGCAAGGCGCGTCTTAGCGGCTTCTGACTTAGCATCAACTGCTTGCTTTTTTAACTCAGAACGCTCTTGAGTGTGAGATTCAAGCAAATCATGATATCGTTTTTGCATGTCTTCAAATTGTTGTTTGAAATTAGAAGCGTCCCTTTGAGCAACAGCGAGCTGGGCCTGTGTGTCCTCCAAATCTTTTCCTAGGTTCTTTAAGGCCTTTGCATCTTCTTCCGCGGTTTTTTGCATTGAATCAGCATTCGTGATTAGAGTATGGATGATTCTGGAAAGGTTGCGTGAATATTTGAACATTTCAGAATACTGTTTTTCAACCGCGTATATCTTTGCTTTGGCCTCGTCTTCCCACCTGGAAGAAATTGGTTCAAGGGCAGGTAAAAAAGTCAAAATCTCGAAGTAATGTTCGGGAAATTGCTCCTCCAAATACGCCTGCTTGATTGCAGTTTCCGCATCTAGTGGTGGAGGAGAAGGGATCGTCAATTCAGTGTCCCTGTGTGTGGAGGATTCAATAGTTTCTTTATTTGTCCTAGGCCGTTTAGTAGCAGGGACCTTGCGTTTACTTCGAGACTCGGTATCTTTTGGAGGACTTCTCTCTCTGCTGCGCTTTTCATGGGAAGAGGTGGAGTCTTTCGATTGTGGCCTGTCCTCTTCCCTACGACTTTGATAACCTTTATATTTATCTTGGTCCGACCGGACGGGAGAGCGAGAGCGATAGGGTTCATAAGGCCTTCTCTCCTCCCTACCGCGATCGTCGCGGCGATCATACTCGATATCCTAAGTAGGGTTAGACATGCTGCGGCGAAGCTTCCTGATATCATAGTAGGATCGGGACATCGTGCCTGCACAATAAGACAAACGAAATTCAGAATCAATAGTTTCACAGAGAGAGAGGTGCAATGAATGCTAATGCTATGGTATAAAGTGTGTCATAAGTGGTGTGTTTCCCCCCAACCAACCCGAGTCTGAAGCTAGACTAGTACGGGCGGGCTCTTTGGACTTAGCAGGAGTGGTCTCTTCAGAAGAGGTGAAGACTAAAGGATCCTTTCTAAAATCCTCTGAAGTGTATATAGTTTCAGGTAAGGGGAGATCCCCCAAACCTTGAAATAATGGGTCATCAGTACTAGGGATATCTCCCTCGGAAGCATTAAGTGGCGACTCTTTGGAGGATGTTGACTTTTCCGGAGAAGTAGCCTCCTCAGGGGCAGTATACCCTTCACGATGCTTTTTGGCCAAGTTAGCCAATTCGTCATCTTGAGTAGAAGATGGAGAAGGTGAAGTTGAAGAGGCACTGCAGGAGCTCCCGAACCTTCTCCTGTCTCTGGGACTACATCCACTGGAGGAATATATACGTATGGAGCCGTCCCATGACCGATACTACGAAAAACGGATAACAGCCCATGAAAATGAAGATATTCGTCCTTAAGGACTTCATCAATAGTCAGGAATTTCTGGTCGCCATTAAGAAGCTGGTGCATCCGGTCAAAGAACACCTGATCTGATATTTGTTTTGGGTTGTCGACTGCAAGCAAAAAGAAAAACAAGTTAAGGCGATGACTCGAGTGTATAGAGCCCGGATTTAGAAAATCAGTGCTTTACTTGATTTTGTCCACCTCCTGGCACACCCAGGCTGTCGTTTCACATAAAACCATTCCAGTCTGGAATCTCCAGCTTTACTGTTGAATGGTGCTGAAATTATCTTCCTCTTAGGAACAGACTCAAAATAGCAGAAAGAAGGAGTCTCTCGAGTTCGATGCTTGAAGTTATAGAAGAAATGAACGTCATCGAAAGTGAGCTCTATGCCTAAGATCTCACGGTATGCTATGTATAAAGTATGTAAGTAGGCATAAGAATTGGGATGTAGCTGCATGGGGGCAATCCGCATTTGTCTTAGAAAGTCAACGATGAAGGGAGAAAATGGAGGGATAGCACCGACCATGCACATCAACCGAGTGATTGCCATGTATCCTTCTGGAGGGTTGTGGGAACGGTTAGATCTCGAAGGCGCTAGAGTGTCCTTTTTCATTATCCCGTATTTCAAACAAATTCGGATAAGTCGGTCGTTGTCGATTGTTGATTCAACAGAATCTTGGGTGACAGCCGATTCAAACTCATCAGGAGCCCGGTCGTCACCAACCCCACCTTCCTCTTCGAAACCTAGAGAAACTTCATTCTCAGAAGACACATCGTCACTTTCACGATTTCCGACCTCGTAGTCTGAACCCTCATTATCCCATTCTGGATCCAACGGAGAAGATATGTCCTCGAGAGTAATTTTGTTGGAGGTTTCCGGGGCCTCTTTCTTCTCAGCTAGTCTGGAAGAACGTCTGCGTCTCATGGTCATAAAACTATTGAAGAACCAATAGCACAAATTAGAGCAAATTAGCCCGTATCCCCCCGTGCATGTGTGCAAACTAAAGTGTAAACAATGTATGCGGAAAGTGCAAAGTAAATGTTTAAAAGTGCGACGAAAAAGTTTGGCAAAATATAAAGAGTTGTAGTAGTTCTTGATGTCTAGTTACGTTCGCAAGGCACTATCCTAACTGTCCATTAGGTTGAAGATTATGCCAAAAGTTGATTGGGCCAGTTAAACAAGTTTTTATGCATTATGGTGAACTGCTCTTCGGTTCGTTTCGGGCGCGTTTATGGGGATCGGATCGGAGGTGCGGCCGCGACTTGAGCTCGGATAAACTGTGGAACTCAGAAATTGAAATCGGATCGGTTCGGAGGTAGAGTCCCATGACGGTTCGGGTCGGATCACGTAGTCATACTTCTCCTCCTTTTATCTTACGGTCCGACCCGATCCGGTTAGGTAAGCTCCCTTTTCCCCTTTTTTTAAATACTTGCTCTGACCCGATCCGATCTCCTGGATTTCTTTTCTTTTTCCTTTCTTTACTTGCCCCAACCCGGTCCGACCTCCTGAATTTCCTTCCTTCTTCCCTTATTTTTTCACCTTCCATATCCCTCCGAACTGAACCGATTCCCTACTATCTTCTCCTTCATCCTTTTTCTTCCCTAACCAACGCCAAGGCAAGTTTCGTGCCAATAACCCAAGTCAAAGCCAAGCAATTATGCGCTGGCACATGCAACAACTGATTCTAATCCCCTCCGTTACAACCTCGAGATGGCGACGAGGCTACTAACGACGATGACGAGGGGGTCACGATGTCGAGGTTGTCCAATTTTCATACTCAAATCATCCTAATCATCCACGAATCCGAATCGAGAGCAATTAAAGAAGGAATTATCTAAAGTTTTATAACCTACCGATGTAATTACTTCGAGAATTAAAAGGAATTTTGATGCTTCAGGAATTAGGTTCTTTCGTTTTGCAGAACTTAGGGAGCGGTAAAACAATAAGAACGAGAGAAGGAAGAAGACTCAGTTTATATAGAGTAGCAGAGTGTCTATTCGTCTCCCCATTCGGATCGGACCGACAGCCCAGTAGCAGAACCCCCGTTCGGATCGGATAGACAGTCCAGAAGCAAAGCTTGGCCCAATAATCCAATGAAAAATAGAAAGAGGAAGGGGTCTGTTCAGATCGGATTCCGAACCGAACCGAATTCTTTAGCTCAGCAACAAATTAAATTGAAATTTGAAGAAAAAGATGAAAACACAAGGAAAATCATAAGAAAAATTACCTCGAAGAGCGCTGTGCGATGATAGTCAAAGCATGCTCCGTCTCCAACAGAAGCATCCTTTGAGGGGGCAAAATGTTAGCCCACTTTGTGAACTGGGCAACACGAAGTCAAGATGTGAAACATTGAAAAACTTGGGAAGCACTGAAGCGGGTCGGATCGAAGCAGTGTAGCGGTTCGGATCGGATAAAGTTTGTTGTTCGGATCGGTGAACTATTGCTGTTGGAATCAGAGAGGCACGGCTGTTCGGATCGGAGAGCAACCTACTTCCAGTTGGATCGGAGAGCTACCTGCTACGAAGATAGATCGGAACGAAGTAAAAGAGAACGAAGATTTAGCCTTGGGATAAAACCGGGTCGGATCGGATACCCCGATCCGAACCCCTCCTGTACACTCTTCCGATCCGAACCCATCTTCCACGTCATTCTCCTGCATGATCGCCAAGTTATTCGGAGCGGCTATGACCAGTTCTTACCCACAAAGTCCACTGCTCTGATGCGTTGTCAACACAGAAATCCATCCGAACCCGAGGCTAATGGGATGGATGACACGTGGCTCCGATCCGGATCGGGTTCTAAGCGAATTTTCACCTATAAATACCCTGACTAGAGACAAAGAAAAGGATCTTTTTTCTGGCACTTTGAGAGTTCAACCACCTTCATAACCCGAATTCCAGCACTCCCGGAAAATCCAAATCTTCTTTCATTATTTGTTTTTAGACAATTGAGTGAATGTAAGTGAGTTGTGAGAGAAATTAAGTGAATATTCCATTGTAATTGCAACTACATCATTGAAAATAGTGAAAGACAAGTGGACGTAGGCATTTCTTCGCCGAACCACTATAAATTATGTGTGTTCATTTTACTATTGATCTTATTTCATTCTGCTTTTAGTCAATTTGGGTGCTAGAACCACTTTTTGGTCTAACACTAAGTATAAGTCAACTTTGCGATAAGGGTTATAAAATAAACTTTGAAAAAGATAAATGTTTTATAGAAGATAGGAATTCAAAAATAATATTCAAAGGAGATAGAAAGAAAATATCTATATACTGAGTATGAAAATCTCCAACGATAATCTGTGTCTTTTAGCAATAAAGTGAACCCTGGATCTGGCATAAAAGATTTGGTCATATAAATTTCAAATACATCTCTAGGAGAGGGTTACCCAAAATGAAATTTAAAGTTAATAAATTATCCGACGCTTGTCGATTCGGAAAATTAAAAAGAAGTTCATTTAAATCAAAAGAGGAAATTACAACCACGAAACCATTAGAGTTAATTCACATGGATTTATTTGGTCCATCTCAAACTCAATCGATAAATCATAATAGATTTGTTTATGTACTAGTCGACGATTATTCTAGATTTACTTCGACTTTGTTTCTTAAAAATAAAAGTGATGCTTTTGGTCAATTTAAAACTTTTTCTAAAAGAATTCAAAACTTATTATCACTAAAAATCAAAACAACATATAGTGAACATGGCGGAGAATTCAAAAACAAAAATTTCAAAAAAAAATTGTAATAAATAGGGAATAACTCATAATTTTTCTATCCCAAGAACCCCTCAACAAAATGGAGTAGTTGGACATAAATATAGGACGATATAAGAGTGTGCGAGAACTACGTTATCTGATAGTATTTTACTAAGAAATTTTTAGGATGAGGTAGTTGCAACAACTTATTATATTTTAAATAGAATTTCAATTAGACCCTTAACTCATAAAAATCCATATAAACTTTTTTATAATAAGAGACCAAGAGTATCCTAATTTAAAATATATGGAAGTACATGTTTTATACTCAATACTAAAGAAAATTTAGATAAATTTGACTCAAAATCCTATAAAGGAATATTTATTGGATATTCAGAGAGTGGTAAGGCATATAGAGTTTTCAATTCTAGAACCATTACTATAGAAGAAACCGTAAATGTATCATTTGACGAAAATTATAATAGTATAACACCAAACAATGAAGACGAATGTGAAAATGAAATTAATAAAACAAATCATGAAGATAGCCAAACAAATAAACGAATTAGAGTACTTAGAGACCATTCTGTAGAAAATATCTTAGGAGATATTGAATTCATCGTAAGAACTCGTAATCAATTAAATAGTATGAGTAACTCTGGATTTATTTCAACTATTGAACCTAAGAATCCAAAGGAAGCATGTTTCGATAATTCATGGATCCTTGCCATGCAAGAAGAACTGAATCAGTTTATTAGGAATGATGTATGGGAACGTATTCCTAGACCAGAGAATAAGACTATAATAAGAACTAAATGGGTTTATAGAAATAAAACGAATGAACACGGTGAGGTCGTAAGAAATAAGGCACGACTAATAACATAAGGTTACACTCAAGAAGAAGGAATAGATTACGATAAATTTTTTGCCCTCGTAGCAAGATTAGAAGCAATTAGGATTTTACTAGCCTTTGCAAACCATAACAATTTCAAATTAAAACAAATGGATGTTAAAAGTGCTTTTCTAAATGAATTTATTAAAGAAGAAGTATATGTAGAGCAACCACCTCTATTTAAAGACGAAAAATTACCAAATCACGTATACAAGTTAAAAAAAGTGTTATATGGTTCAAAATAGGCTCCTTGGGGTTGGTATAATAGGTTAAGAAATTATTTATTACAATCCAACTTTGAAATAGGAAAAATAGATAATACTTTGTTTACTATAAAGAATAATAAGGATATACAACTAGTACAGATATATGTTGGCGATATAATTTTCAGATCAACAAACGATAAGACGAATAAAGAATTTTCAGATATTATGACTTAAGAAATTGAGATGAGTCATATGGGAGAACTAACATTTTTTTAGGCCTATAAATTCGTCGATTAAAGAATGGAATATTTATTAATCAAGAAAAATACATAAGAGATCTAATTAATAAATAATTTAATAATAATTAATGGGAGACCAACACCGAGGGCGACCAATATAGCATTAAGTAAAGCAATACGTCAGACGTTGATCAAAAATTATATAGAGGAATGATAGGATCTTTATTATATATGACCGCTAGTAGACCAGATGTAATTCATAGTGTATATCTCTATGCAAGATATCAATCGCAAACTAAGGAAAAAAATTAAAAGCTGCAAAACGTATTCTAAGGTATGTAAAACATATATCGAACTTTGGATTATTTTATCCCAAGGATGATTCATTCGAATTAGTTTCTTATTGTGACACTGATTATGCGGGATGTAAATTCGATTGTAAAAGTACTAGTAGAACATGTCATTTCTTAGGACATTCACTAGTCTCATGGTTTAGAAAAAGCAAAATACTGTATCATTGTCAACAACTGAAGAAGAATATATCTTTGCTGCTTTGGCTTGTTCACAAATAATGTATATGGATTAAACCCTAGATGATTTTGGATTAAATATAAATAAATCATCAATATTTTGACATCTGTTATAAATATATCTAAAACCAACTCATCATTCAAGAACTAAACATACTGATATACAACATTATTTTCCAATGAGATAACGTAAGCAAACAGAAAATTTCACTCGAATTTATAGAAACAGATAAACAAATAGAATATATTTTAACAAAACCATTAAACGAATCAACATTTACTAAATTTAGAACAGAATCGGGTATTTGTTCATTAAGTGAATTAGAATAATTAAATATATTAATATATATAATAACAACATTAAAAATTAGAAAAATAAAATAAAAATGTAAGTACGTCCACATACATACTTGTATATGTCAAAATATAACTGTCAGATTTCAAAAATTAATTCCCACCAAAAGTTAGTTATAATAACCATTTAAACTCTACTTCGAATTTTCTTCTTTGTTCTCTTACTTATGTAAAAATTCTAAACTAAAATAAACAAAGGCCTCCACCAATTTTAACACCCAGATTAATCCTGAATCATCCACTGGACCATCTAAAGGTCGTTTCCAATGTTTTACCCTATCACGTGTCATCAAACTTGAAAAAAAAAATGGAATATACTCTTCAAATGCTTGCTGAAATACAAGTACTCCAAATTTGGATTAGCCAAGAGCAAAATAGACAAGAAAAAGTGATGAGGAGTCTTCTTAAATTTGTAATGGATAATCAGGCGAATCCAATTACCATCGAAGATGATAATCAAGCCATGTAAGAAGAGGAGGAACCAGAAGAGGAAGAAATGATGGAGGAAGAGGAACCTGAGGAGATTCAACAAGAAGTTACGGAAGAGGAAGATCAAGTCGTATGCGTGGGAGAGGTCTTGTTCGATCAAAATGGAAATGTGACTGAATGAAATGGGGATTTTTGTCTCCATTACTCAAATTGTCCAATCCATAAGTCTCCCATCATAAAAAATAATTAGAATTTAGGCTTTTCTTTTATCTTTGTTTCTTTACGTTCATTCGATGTATTACGTTTATAGTATTTCATGTAATATCACTTGTGAAAACTAAGTTTAATATAATGCTCATTTTGTTTATCATAAATATACTATTACTTTGTTATATAAGCAAGTATTTAGGGGGAAACATATATATTAAGTATTATAATCACAAGTTATACACTTATAATTTAGTTTAGATAGATGTTGTAACACCCTGTAATTGTGTTAACATTAAAGAGGATAAATTAAAAAATAATTAATTTAATATTAAAAAATAAATATACATTACATTCGTCTCGAAATTTTGGCCAGGATAGACACCTGGTTTGCATAAAACGGATAACGTATGAAGAAGTTATGAATGATAGAAGTTTTTGGGTATTCGGGCCTTTTTCAAGTGGATAGCAGCCCATTACCCAATCCCCTTTTAGGGCTGAGGTGGCAATTCGATTTCTGAAACCTAGCGGCTATAAATCACCTCAATTCCATTGTTTTCTTCACAAAGAAACAATAGCGGCCAAACTCTAATGGAGTGCGGACTAAGACGGATCTGCTTTCTTAAATTATTAGTTTGCAAATCAAATTCTGAGATTCAAGTTTCAGTTTTCTCCTTCTATTCTCATAGATCCAATCCTTGTGAGTATAGTTATTTTTAGGTTTAAATAAATAAAAGTGAATTATGAAAGTCTATGATTTCGATCTATGATATTATCATGTTTTATATTATGACATGATAAATCTATTCTATGTTATTATCATGTTTTATTATGACATGATAAATCTATTCTATGCTATTATCATGTTTTATGTTATGACATGATAGATCTATTCTATGCTATTATTATGTTTTATTTTATGACATGATAAATCTATTCTATGTTATTATCATGTTTTATGTTATGACATGATAGATCTATTCTATGCTATTATCATGTTTTATGTTATGACACGATAGATCTATTCTATGCTATTATCATGTTTTATGTTATGACATGATAGATCTATTCTACGCTATTATCATATCTTATGATATGTTATGATATACTTATTTTTTAGAAAGAGATTACAAGTTGTTAAATGGAAGCATTGTTAAAGGAATTTATCCACCCCAATCGTATTTTCAAATTGATAAAAATGGAAAGATATTAAATTTTATTGCCTTTTCAAAATTGTTTGAAAATGATACTTACACGTTACTGTAAAACATATAAATCAAATATTAGAAAAACAAAATTATACAAATTTATACCTAAATATCTTAGGGGAACAAATATGTTCGTTACATAATAGAATAGAAGCAGTATATTCTGCAATTTATCAAGGAAAACATAATGGCCACATAGAAACGAGAGATTTGATAGATTTAACTGATGTTGTCTCATCCTCAACCCTTCAACCACCTCCTGAAATTAAAGATTTTAAAATAAAATCAGCCAATGATTTTGAAAATTTCTTGGAAGAAAAATTTAAAGATATGAAGGTAAATACTCTTGAAGAAGAATTTTCATCTAACCTAGAAAATACTGATAATTATAAAAAGGTTGTTCAAGACGAAATCAATAAACTGGATAAATATGGAAAGCCAAATCAAAGACTATTTTACTATAGTAGACCTTCTCCAATGGATACATTACATGAGGAACAAGACTATACTGTCACTAATAGTTATAGTGGTAAACATATTTACGAATGGAATATAGATGGATATTCTAAAAAACAAATTTATAATATAGCTCATCGTATGCTTATGTATGGTACTATTTGCAAAAGTAATGGAAATTCTGATGCTACTATTGCAAAAATGATAGTTGCTGGATTCATAGGCCAACTAAAAGGTTGGTGGGATAATTATCTATCTCCAGCAAATAAGAGTGAAATTTATAATACTGTAAAACAAGAAGATGGACAAGTAGTATAGAATGATGTATATATGTTAATAGTTAATATTTTAGAACATTTTACTGGAAGAATATCTAACAATAGCAAAAATACTCGTACACACTTACAAAATTTAAGATGTAAGACTCTAACGGACTTTAGATGGTATAAAGATACATTTTTAAATATAGTAATGGAATTACCAGAGAGCAATAGTTCTCATTGGAAATCAAAATTTATAGACTGCCTTCCTTCTTTATTTGCAAAAAGAGTAAGAAAAGTATTGAGAAAAGATAAAGTCAATATTCCATATGAAAGTTATACTTATGGAAAATTGATTGGAACATATATCCAAGAAGTATTATCATTATGTAGCGAAATAAAGCTAAATCAGCAAATTAAACGACAACAGTTGATAGAAAGAAATCAATTAGGACAATTTTGTAGCCAATTTGGGATGGATATTCCAACTAACAAAAATAGTTATAAAATATTAAAAACTAATAAGACTATTGAACCTCTTAATAAAAGGAAAAATAAATATTATTCTAAGAAAAAATTAGAACAAAAAGGCCAAAGAAAAGAAGAATGACCGAATAAAAAGAAAATTGTCCATTGTTATAAATGTGGGAAAATTGGACATTATGCAAACAGATGCAAGTTAAAAAGAAAATTAATAATTTAAAAGTTGATGGTGATTTAAAGAATACATTATCTAAACTTTTACTAAACTCGGATTCAGAAGCTAATACAGAAAATGAAGAATCTGAAACCGATTCTTCTGAGTTTGAAATTTTTGAAGTATTAGATGATGAATCTTTATCTGAGGAATGTTGTGAGCTGTAACGACCCACATTCTACGCATTGAAGGATCGTAGAATATTTATTTATCTTACATACGAAGTCGTATGGTCATGCAACTTTGGGAGACGACTATTGGTGTCATTTCCCATGTTCATGATTTTTGCCGATTTTTAAATGACCATTCTGCCCCTAGCTGATTTTGTTTTGGCCATAACTTTTAGTTGGTAAGGAGTTTTGACCTGAAACCAATTCCATTAGATCCGGATGATGGTTTATCTTTCCGTAGAGTGATCAAATTAGCCAAACGGACTCACCGTTTGGGAGATATGGCTGAAACAAGGTTTAGAAGGTGAAAAACAGCTTAACCGGGCCTAATTAGAGTGATTAACAGCTAAGCTCATAACCCATTTCGGGATTAGGGTTATGGGACGACTGAAATGAGTTATAGAATAGTTCCTATTCATTTTTTCTAGCCGCCACAAACCTCCCTTGAGCTCTAGCAATGACCTTCATCTTCTAAATCGCTCCCAATACACCATTTTTATCATTCCTAATCATTAATTAAGCAAATCAACACCAAATCAAGGCAGATTAGCGTCAAATCAGAGATAGGGCTGCTGGAATACATTGGGATCCGTGTCATAACAGTACAGTTTCAGATCTAATATTTTAATTGTGGCTAAGGTGAGTGATTTGCATTGTTTTTCACTAATTATGGCTAATTAGGGTAATTAGCGAAGATTAGCGAAATTATAACTCAGAAAAATATAGAAAATTTGTAAAATTCCACAATATTATTTTATGCCTCTGATATAAATTTGGGTTAATTTGGAATAATTTTGCTTATCCCGGAATTTAGGAGATTAAGGGGTGATTAGTGAAAATTAACGAAATTTTGCATCATAAAAATCCGGAAAAATTTATAAAATTCTAAAATATTATTTTAGGGCTCTGATAGAAATTTGAGTTGATTTGGTTAAGTTTTAATAATCTTATCATTAGTTGTTAAGCACGCTTAAGGGAAAATATGAGATTTTGGCTATGTTTGATCCGTTTTAACTTATCTAGTTGTTGTTTTCCTGTTGGTGGATGTTTATACATGTTGCTGTAGCTGTGTGGTATGCTTTGTGATTGTTTAGAACGGTTAGATTGGTCGAAAACGCCGTCGAATGGCGTAAAATAGTCGCTGGAAAGAAGTGCAGGAAATTACCCGAACCGGATCGGATCGGAGGGGGAAGCACGATCCGAACAGCTCGCACTTGAAGCTCCATGATCCGACCTGATCATGGTGGCATAACCTGAAGAGAGCACCCGATCCGAACCGCGTCACTCGACCCGAACCGATGCACCAAGGATGGACTTGAGAGGCTCGACCCGATCCGAAGTGCTTGGAAATGAGAACCAAACCACTTGCCTGAAGTCACGATCTGATGGTCTGGAGATGATCAGAGCTGATCCGAAGCAGGGGCCACGATCCGACCCGTAGGGGGTATTCCGATCCGAACCGAGATGCTTGGGTTTGAGGCATGAACCACGATCCGAACTAGAAGTATGAGTTAAAGTGAAGAACAGGAACCGAACCGATCCGGAGAAGACCAAAACCCGAGATGCAAAGGTAGTCCAAATAGGAAGTTTGTACTCCAGATCCAGTTCGGAACCAACGAGTTAACTTCACGATTGGACTTTGCTATGAGACGTGTGCAAAGGGGTTGTCGGTGTTCATAACTTTGGTTCATCACTGAGAGACGGATAGTGGGCTTGTAGTGATAGTTGTACGGGGTTGGACTCCGTCAGGGCCTAAAGGATTAGGTAACCAAATAGTGGATATCGTATGCTTTACAGACTGAGTGAGAGATGTGAGGATGGTTGCTATGCTTGATCGTTTGCCATCACTATGACATGCACACCCTCCCCCGTATCTTTACACCATATGTTAGTGGCACCTAGAGTATTGTACGGTGTGTAGTGCTAACTCTTTGGTTGCAGGTCCAGGTTCAGGTATGATTGGATTATACCTGTTATTGTTCTATTTTGTTGCTTATCGCTCATACCAGACTTTTTGTCTGACCCAGAGTTTTATGTCTCTTCTTATTACTCTGGGTGCTCTTTAATTAGCAGACTAGAGACAGGTTAGGTGGTATGCACGAGTAGCTGTACCGGAGACGAGCAGGAGGCTCCCACGTATGATATACATATGTTCTTCCTATGTCGTTGTTGGTCACTACTTTGGGCATTAGTAGTGTACCTTTCTTTTCTTTTGCTTTAGAGACAATTTTAAAGTTGTAATAATAATGATGTGGAACATAAGCTGTGTTTGGATTTTCCGCTGCTGTGATGTTTAGTTTTCAGCTTATGCACTGTCTCACCTGTTTTATGTCAAGTATGTTATTATTATATTATATTCCATGCGTTGTGAGACATTCTACATGTTTCTTTGTTAGTTGTTTCGTCTTCTTTCCTTTCTTTGATGATCGTTTCATGCTAGCGGACATATGTACAACGCACTTTCATTGGAAATGTCGGTTAATGCGGGGCGGGTCGTCACACTTGGTATCAGAGCTTTAAGTTGCGTAGTTAACCTAGGAAAGTCACCAGGGAGAGATAGTACATGTATATGAGAGCGCGTATTTGTGATTATTTAGTTTTTCAAAAGCTATATATATATATACACTATTAGTATTGCTAAGGATGAAGACGCATTGCACTAGCACCACTATGGAGATGGTTAATCGTTTTCTCTTTACAGACTGAACGATAAGCCGATATACGAGAGGTACTGGTAGAGGAGCCAATAATGGGAATGCTGCTGAGATGAGGACGATGTTTACTTGCCTCATGAGAGAGATGCTTAGGGATGCTCGGGGAGCCGTTCCTAATGCTGCTAATGGTGATGGTGCAGCAGTGCAGGCGCCTAGGGTCGGTTTCGCCAAGCTAAACAAGGATTACACTAGCCTTGGTGGGAAGCCACTCCATGGAACGGAGTCGGCAATAGAAGTTCAAGATTGGCTAGATAGTTGTGAGCGCATTGTCGAAGATTTGGGAATCAAAGACGCAATGAAGAGGAAGCTAGCATCGCGTTAACTACAAGGACGAGCTATGAATTGGTGGAATGCTATTAAGGCAGCTACTCCTGAGGATCAAGTTACATGGAATCAGTTTAAGACTCGCTTTTGTGATAAGTTTATTCCAGCTGCTCATAAAGCAGAATTGTTCAGGAAGTTCTTGGAGCTTAAGCAGAATGGTAGAGCAATCTCGGAGTATATCGCTGAATTCGACACTTTATCGAAATATGGATTGTCCTTAATCGATACAGTCGAAAAGAAGAACAAAAAGTTCGTAACTAGTTTAGATGGGTACTTGGGGGAAAGACTTATAAACCATATTGATGGGACGTTCGAGTCTATTGTAGGAAAGGCATTAAGGTCAGAGAGCCTTTTCCCTAAGTCAAAGACCGAAGTTGCTATTGCATCTATAGAGGAACCAAAGCCGCAAGCAGGCGATGAAGGCAAGAAGAATTCTCAGAACAAGAGGAAGCAGAACCCGACCAAGGATGGTCAGAATAAGAAGAATAAGAATGGTGGCGAGTGCTTTAGTTGTGGCAAGAAGGGCCACTATGCCATAGATTGTCGAGAAAATCCTGGGGAAAGGAAGTGCTTTAACTGCAGCCAAGCGGGACACCACAAGGATGATTGTCCACAACCTCCTAGGGAGAAACAAATTGTGAAAGCGTATGCTATCAAAGCTATTCCATCTTCGTCAAATGCTCCAACTGCGGCGCAGAAGGGAAAGGCGTCGTTATCAAAGGTATGCTTTCTATTTAAGATGTTTTTGTTCGAGTATTGTTTTATAAACCCAGATAGTCGGTAGACCTTTAGTAGTGACGAACCCGGTTGGTGGTTCGACTAGCCTTAGTATGATTTGTCGTAACATGGTCTTATCGAGTCATGGATGTATGTTTTTTTGCGATTGCTTTGTTTTGGGCTTTACTGGGTTTAGCATTATTTTGGGGAGTCGATCTACCCTAAAGGAATAGGGTGGTACTAGGTACCTACCTAGTGATGGCGATAGTAACTGGAGTTAAGGAAGCTGATAGGTTATCGTTGTAAGATTTAGTTGTCTCTGGGAGGCAAATGAGTGCTCCAGTGCTTAGTTGTTTTGCTAGTATCACCTCACGTGGATTGTCCGAATTCGAAGGAGATGTTCCTTGGGTGCTTATCTGATATTGGTTTAGGCCTTTGGGGCTTGTGCTTGGGGAATGTCGAGTTTGACTAGGATGGTTTGCGTGAGAGATAAATAGTTGTTGCAATTCTTCATTGGATGATATCTTGGTTTACTCGAGGAGTGATGGGCAGCCGTGACATGATAAGACTGTTCAATGGTATAGACTGCCCCAAGTTAGACTCAATAGGGTTATGAGATGGCTCGACTGGGACTCGAGAAAGATGCAAATTAATGGATTGTTTAGGACCCTATGCTGATGTTCTCTTTGGATAGTAGAACTTTGAAGAAATAGGATGTGTTCATTGATCATGGAAGATGAAACGAAGATTAGGATGATTCAAGTTAGACTTGAACTCGTAAAAGAAAATGGGTGTTCGTTTATGCCTGTAATGTTATAATCATCATGCTTAACTTATGAACACCTTTGCCATTCTATGACTATCATGTTTGTGTTATTCCCTATTTTGACATGTTGTATTAATGCGAATTCACGTACGTTGGGGATACGTTTTGGGTAGATTAGGCAAACTTGAAAATTGGCTATGGAATTGACATGATATGACATGAAAATATGACATGAAAACCTGACATGAGAATGTTCGTTGATCTTGGAGATGCAACGAATAGGGAGACGACTCACGTTGGATTAGAGTTTGTCAGTAATGGATACTCAAGACTAGGTCTGAGTTATAGATTGACTCGAGTTGGACTCGAGAAGGCTGCAAGGAATTGGATTTAGCTCGCATTGGACTCGAGAGGTCAGCAAGATAATGGATAGACTTGGGTTGGACCCAAGTATTGTAGGCGGACTTAAAGAAGGAGTATCTGGGGACGCCCGTTACCTTGGATCCGTTGGACGTGATCTAGTTATCCTTGGAGGATAAAACGTACATTGGACGTACGGTAGTCCATTTGGAGGTTGGGCTTCCATTAGTTCTTGATGTTGGTTGGACCAGACATACAAGAATCGACATATTGGGATTGGTTAAACTAGTCATGTAGGTGTCGACGTGTTCATGGCTTTAGCAGGTGATAGGTAGAACTTGTTTGATGGATGTTATGGTTGTTATGTTTGTCCCTATCTTTCTACTCTTGAGCAGACTATCATCTGTAGGGTTCTAGCGATGGGGAACAAAGAGACGGTAGTATAGATGGACATTAGGCTACATATCAGTGCAGTGAGGTAATCATTACTCCATGGGGCAAAGTGATCGTAGCAAGGCTATTAGCCAGTACAGTGAAGTTGTCATGACTTCATGGGGCAGAGTGGACATAGAAATAGATTTAGGTGCGGTAACAGTTGCACTGAGTAGGAGGCATGCCAGCCTAGAGGTTATGTTTCTGGATTGGAAGCAACTAGAGTATATCACAGTATATGATTTCAGACCCAAGAGTGAATTGGATTCAGAAACGCTAGTAAGCTTGATGATTAGATCGATTTTGATTGAGTGGATTGGTTCCAATTAGAAGGACGATCCTAACCTATTGGAAATCATCTCTAGGGTAGAGATGGGTATCGATGGAAAGAGAATGATCAAGCAAGGATTTGATCGAGAAGGATGGCTTCGTAAGAATGGGGCACTAGTTGTAACCATCGTAGATGGACTGAGAGATGAAGTGCTTAGAGCATATCATCACTTGAAACTGACTATACATCCCGGTGGTAACAAAATGTATTGAGACATGGATCAGACCTGCCAATAGGAAAGGATAAATAAGGACGTTGGGAAGTTTATGTCCAAATGCATGAATTGCCAGTTAGTTAAAGCTGAGAAAAAGAAGCCTAGTGGGTTGTTACAACCATTAGAAATTCCTAAATGGAAATGCGAACATGTCTCAATGGATTATATTGATGGTTTACCAAGGACAAGGTCAGGTCATGATGGTGTTTGAGTGAATCGTATACTAGAGGATCTTTAAAGAACTTATATATTGGATTTTGGAGGGTCATGGGATGGCCATTTGTATCTGGTTGAGTTATAGTTATTAGCCCAGTATTGGTATGGTTCCAATTGAAACTTTGTATGGAAGACCGTGCAAGGCACCATCATGTTGGTTGGAGAATGGTGAGAAATTTGAGCTTAGACCAGAAGAAATAAGAGGTACTTCAGGAAAGATCAAGGTTATCCAACAGAGAATGAAGACTACCTAAGATAGGCAGAAAACTTATGTCGATAAGAGACGAAGAGATTTGGAATTTTTCGTTAATGACTTGGTGTTCGTCAAGGTCTCTCCATTGTTGAATGTGATTCGTTTTGGTGGGAAAGGTAAGTTAGCACCAAGGTTTGTTGGTCCATTTTCAGCTCTCAAGCAAGATGGGAATTTAACATACAAAGTTGAATTACCAGAGAAGATGGCAAGAGTTTATAACGCATTTCATGTTTCCTAGTTAAGGAAATTCGTGCACGACCCCGATACGACTATTTCACCTGATCAGTTGGTTGATATCGAAGTAGAACCCGAGGCAGTTGGGAACCGCAAGTCGATTCGTATTATCAAGCATGATACAAAGAAACTTCGAAGGAAGCGGTGAATCTAGTCAAAGTTCAATGGGGTGATGATGAGAAAGGATGCACCTGGGAAACAGAGGAGGACATAAGGAAGAAGTATCCAGAACTCTTCGCTTGGTAAGGTTTTGGTAGTGATAGTTCTTCACTTGTTAGTAAACCGCGTGCTAGGATAAACTTGTTGTGTTGTTTTGTATGTTTTATTGTTTAAAAATGATCGATAGGCATGTGGAATTCTTTGTATGTTTCGGTTAAGGAATTTCGGGGACGAAATTTCTTAAGGTAGGGGGAGAATATGGTCATGTAACTTTAGGAGATGACTATTGGGGTCATTTCCCATGTTCATGATTTTTGCCGATTTTAAATGACCATTTTGCCCCTAGCTAATCTTGTTTTGGCCATAACTTTTGATTGGTAAGGAGTTTTGATCTGAAACCACTTCCATTAGATCCGGATGATGGTTTACCTTTCCGTAGAGTGGTCAGACTAGCCAAACAAACTCATCGTTTGGGAGATATGGCTGAAACAAGGTTTAGAAGGTGAAAAACAGCTTAACCGGGACTAATTAGAGTGATTAAAAGCTAAGCCCATAACCCATTTTGGGATTAGGGTTATGGGAGGACTGAAATGAGTTAGAGAATAGTTCCTATTCATTTTTTCCAGCCTCCACAAATCTCCCTTGAGCTCTAGCAATGGCCTCCATCTTCTAAATCGCTCCCAAAACACCATTTTTATCATTCCTAATCACTAATTAAACAAATCAACACCAAATCAAGGCGGATTAGCGTCAAATCAGAGATATGGCTGCTGTAATACATTGGGATCCATGTCATAATAGTAGAGTTTCAGATCTAAAATTTTAATTGTGGCTAAGCTTAGTGATTTGCACTGTTTTTCACTAATTATGGTTAATTAGGGTAATTAGCGAAGATTAGCGAAATTATAACTCAGAAAAATCTAGAAAAATTTGTAAAATTCTAGAATATTATTTTATGCCTCTGATATGAATTTGGGTTAATTTTGACTAATTTTGCTAATCCGGGAATTTAGGGGATTAAGGGGTGATTAGTGATAATTAGCGAAATTTTGCATCATAAAAATTTGGAAAAATTTGTAAAATTCGAAAATATTATTTTAGGGCTCTGATAGATATTTGGGTTGGTTTGGTTAAGTTTTACTAATCTTATCATTAGTTGTTGTTAAACACGCTTAAGGGAAAATATGAGATTTTTGCTATGTTTGATCCGTTTTAACTTATCAAGTTATTGTTTTGCTGTTTGTCGATGTTTATACATGTTGTTATGGCTGTATGGTATGCTTTGTGATTGTTTAGAACAGTTAGAATGGTTGAAACGCCGTCGAATGGCATAAAATAGTCGCTGGAAAGAAGTGCAGGAAATTACCCGAACTGGATCGGATCGGAGGGGGAAGCACGATACGAACCGCTCGCACTTGAAGCTCACGATCCGACCTGAGCATGGTGGTAAGACCTGAAGAGAGCACCCGATCTGAACCGCGTCACTCGACCCGAACCAATGCACCAGGGATGGACTTGAGAGGCTCGACCCAATCCGGAGTGCTTGGGAAGGAGAACCGAACCGCTTGCCTGAAATCACGATCTGATGCTCTCGAGATGATCCGAACCGATCCGAAGCAGGGGCCACGATCCGACCCGTAGGGGGTATTCCGATCCGAGCCGAGATGCTTGAGTTTGAGGCGTGAACCACGATATGAACTAGAAGTATGAGTTGAAGTGAAGAACATGAACCGAATCGATTCGGAGAAGACCAAAACCCAAGATGCTAAGGTAGTCCAAATAGGAAGTTTGTACTCAGGATCCAGTTGGGAACCAACGAGTTAACTTCACGACTGGACTTTGCTGCGGGATGTGTGCAAAGGGGTTGTCGGTATTCATAACTTTGGTTCACCATTGAGAGACGGATAGTGGGCTTGTAGTGATAGTTGTACGGGGTTGAACTCCGTCAGAGCCCAAAGGATTAGGTGACCAAATAGTGGATATCGTATGCTTTATGCACTGAGTGAGAGATGTGAGGATGGTTGCTATGCTTGATCATTTGCGATTACTATGACATGCACACCCCTCCCCCGTATCTTTACACCATATGTTAGTGGCACCTTAGAGTATCATACAGTATGTAGTGCTAACTCTTTGGTTGCAAGTCCAGGTTCAGGTATAATTGGATTATACCTGTTATTGTTCTGTTTTGTTGCTTATCGCTCATACTAGACTTTTTGTCTGACCCAGAGTTTTATGTCTCTTCTTATTACTATGGGTGCTCTTAAACGAGCAGACTAGAGACAGGTTAAGTGGTATGCACGAGTAGTTGTACCGGAGACGAGCAGGGGGCTCCCACGTATAATGTACATATATTCTCCCTGTTTCGCTGTTGGTCACTACTTTGGGCATTAGTAGTGTACCTTTCTTTTCTTTTGCTTTAGAGACAGTTTTAAAGTTGTAATAATAATGATGTGGAATATAAGCTGTATTTGGATTTTTCGCTGCTATGATGTTTAGTTTTCAACTTATGCACTGTCTCACCTGTTTTATGTCGAGTATATTATTATTATATTTTATTCCATGCATTGTGAGACATTCTACAGGTTTTTTTGTCAGTTCTTTCATCTTCTTTCCTTTCCTTGACGACCGTCCCGTGCCAGCGGACATGTGTACAACGCACTTTCATTGGAAATGTCGGTTAATGCGGGGCAGGCCGTCACATGAGCCATGTATGAATGGTCAACCTTGTTTAAATCCAGTTAATAATAATGAAAGTGAAAATGAGAGATTTTATGAAATCTTGTTGCAATTTCAAAATTTGGATATAAATGTTTTGAGTAACAATAGTATTTTAGAGTTTCTAAAAAGAATAAAAGATCCGGAATTAAGATATAAATTAATAGACCAAATTGAAGACATTCCGGAAACAAGCCAAAGTAATACTTCCTCTCCAAGCACAGAAGCAAAAATATCTCAAAATCCATATTCTATGAATGAAGTTTATAAACTCCTTAAAGAAAGACAAAAGATTGAATATCCTACGACTATACAAGATCTTACTGAAGAAACTCAAAATTTTAAGAAAGAAATTCAAGTAATTAAGAATAAAAATAGAGATCTAGATGAAAGGGTATCCC
Organism: Allium sativum; assembly: GCA_030737875.1. Classification (NCBI taxonomy): domain Eukaryota; kingdom Viridiplantae; phylum Streptophyta; class Magnoliopsida; order Asparagales; family Amaryllidaceae; genus Allium; species Allium sativum. Next base: position 120,130,823 of record CM060911.1, on the reverse strand, counting down.
TGTTGGAAACATCAAGACAAATTACAACTTTTGATAGTAATAATGAAAGTTCTCCAGAGCAAAGAGATTTTCTATCTACATTAGATATTGTTATTTCGCAAAGATGGTTTGTTAAAATTACACTCTTAATTGATAATTATTTTCACAAAGAATTAACTGCATTAGTTGATAGCGGTGCAGATATGAATGTAATACAAGAGGGATTAATAGCCACTAAATATTTTCATAAAACCACAAATTCGTTAAGACATGCAGGAGGAGAAAAACTTAATATAAATTTTAAACTTCCACAAGCTTATATATGTAAGGACAAAGTTTGTATTCCACCAAGTTTTCTTTTAGTAAAAAATATTACAAATCAAGTAATACTAGGAACACCTTTTATAGATAAGATATATCCTATAACTCATGTTGATAATAATGGAATAACAGGAACCTATCAAAATAAATCTATCACATTCCAGTTTATAACGAAACCATTTACAAAAGTTTTACATGAAATCAAAGATCTTGTAATACAGAAAACATTACGTTTAAATTTCCTCAAAACAAGAAATACATACATTGACAATAGAATAAAAACTAAAAAAACCCTAAATTGCAAGAAAAGATTAAAATAATTTTCAACATGTTTTCTCCAGAAATATGTAAAGAACATCCAAATGCTTTCTGGAATAGGAAGAAACATATTGTTAGTCTTCCTTATAAAGATGATTTTGATGAAAAGAAAATTTCAACTAAGGCGAGACCCTGCCAAATGAATTTTGAATATTTAGAATTGTGTAAAAAAGAAATTGAATCTCTTTTACAAAAAGGGTTAGTAAGACCTTCACAATCTCCATGGTCTTGTACAACATTTTATGTTAATAAACATAGTGAGCAAGAAAGAGGCGCTTCTAGACTAGTAATAAACTACAAGCCTCTTAATAAAGTCCTAAAATGGATAAGACATCCAATTCCTAATAAAAAAGATTTACTAGATAGATTATTTGATGCCGTTATATTTTCTAAATTTGACTTAAAATCAGGATACTGGCAAATACAAATTCCTGAGTCTGAACAATACAAAACTACTTTTAATGTTCCTATAGGACATTATGAATGAAGGATCATGCCATTTGGACTAAAAAATGCTCCTTCAGAATTTCAAAAGATCATGAATGACATTTTTATTCCCTATAGCAAATTTATAATTGTTTATATTGATGACATCTTAGTTTTCTCAAAAGATACTGAAACTCATTTTAAACATCTAGATATTTTTAAAAGAATAGTGATACAGAATGGATTAGTAATATTTAAACCAAAAAATGTCTATTTTTCAGGCAAATGTAAGATTTTTAGGCCATAATATGGAAAATAGAAAAATCATTCCTATAAATAGAGGCATAGAGTTTGCCTCAAAATTTCTAGACGAAATAACAGATAAAACTCAATTACAAAGATTTCTAGGAAGTCTGAACCATGTTTCATCTTATTATGTGAATTTAGCTAAAGATGTAGCTATTTTATATGATAGGCTTAAAAAGAATCCTGTTCCTTGTACTGACCAACATACGCAAGCAGTAAGAAAAATAAAAGAAAAAGTAAAAAATCTTCCTTGTTTATTGCTGGCTAATCCAAATTGGCAAAAGATTATTGACACCTATGCTTCAGATATAGGGTATGGTAGAATATTAAAACAATTAGACCCGAAAACAAAACAAGAATATCTTGTAAGATTTCATTTAGGAAAATGGAATAATAGTCAAAAAAATTATGCAATTGTTGCAAAAGAAATTCTTGCGATAGTGAAATGTGTATTAAAATTTAAGATGATTTATACAATCAAAAATTCATTATAAAAACTGATTGTAAATCAGCAAAGTATATGTTTAATAAGGACTTTAAGCATGATGTTTATAAACAAATGTTTGCAAGATGGCAAGCTCATTTAGCACCCTTTGATTTTGAAATTGTTTATAAAAAAAGGAGAAGAAAATAATCTTCTTGATTTTTTGACCCGTGAATATTTACAGGACAATGATACCTAGGGGAAGAGGTAATTTCTCCAGGGGATATCTCTCTAATAGAGGGAGAGGAAGAGGCAATATACTAGTTCAACTTGGTAACAGACAGATAATAGAAGAAAATATTGCATCAAGTTTGTCAAGGAATAATATTCCTGTAGATAAAAATAATCCTTTATATAAAAAATTCATGGAGTTTATAGCCAAAGAAAACCAGACTGAGACCTATGCTAGTGTCACTGGTGATGGAAAAAATGAAGGAAATATAACTTCATATGAGAAAGTGCTTATAAAGAAGTAATACTTCTATTAGAATTTTCTGACGTAAGCAGAGAAGATAATCATGGGCCTTAATGCAAAGGTATGTATGTTGATACATCATCTTATGTTGTTACTGCATATAAGCAAAAAGGTTATTATGAAGCAATTTTAAAGGAAATGGAAATAGCTGAAATAACACATTTTCATGGAAATGATCCAAGTATTTATAATTTCAGTAAAATAGTAATAAAAAGGTTAATACTACTTGAAGAATAGGGACTATCGGCCCTAAAAGAAAAGGAAATGTTTGTTCCAGAAAAGAAAATGTCTATAAAGTTTAATTACTGGGACTATGTAGATGCGCCATGTAGAGTGCTCTTTTATGAAAATAATAAAAACAAGCATTCTTGGTTTATAAAGATTTATGATGGGATATATAACCTCCCAATTCCAAATTGGTTTGTCCAATGGTAGATAAATTCTGGTCCATCCTTAAAAAAGTTACCCGAAAAATTTAGAGAATTATATTCTGACTGGATTGATTTATCACCGAAAATAATCGAAATTAATGAAAAAAGACACTGGATTGAGGGAATGGCCCCAATGTATTTCTTTATAGAATTTTCAATCCCATATATATGGAAATAGGTGTCGGAGATATGTACTACTCAATAGGGTATTCCCTGCCTTCGAAGATGCTCGTTTACAAAATTTTGGGATAAATTAATTAAAAATGTTAAATCTACAGGAGAAATATTTGGGCATGAACTTATTCTCTTAATAGAAGAAACAATAAAAGATTATCAAGAGCAAAAATTAAAATTATTAAGAAAAGATTCTCCAAGTCCATTTGAGCACATCAGCAAGAGTTTGCAAATGCAGAAAGGCATAGCTACAAAGGAAGAAATTACCCAGTCCTACTTAGAAGAAATGAAAAAAGACTTGGTCAAAAATCTCAGAGATGAAGAATCAAAATATGATACATCCATGATATCATCCAAAGGTAAAGAAATAGTCGATGAATCACAGGAAGATCTGCTTGGTGAAGAGGAAAACATTGATGCAATATTTGAATAGTTCATAGACAATTTTTTGGGAACGGTGGAAAAAGATTGAAGCATCCAGAGAACATCTTGCAGAAATATCTAGCAACAATAATCCAAAAGGATGAAAGTTCATACACGAAACCAAATGATTCTGAAAGATAGTAATAGCTTATAGACATGTAAAGGTAAAGATTTGGAAACGTATAACGTGGATGGATAAAAGTTTGGAAGTATATGTGCATGGCTTGGAAGTTTGCTAAAGGCGGTCAAAGCTCTAAAGGCGGTATGAATATTTTATGGAGTCTGTATAATATTTTATGTATGTCAGTTTTATTAAGTCGGTTTGCAAAGTCCTATAAATAGAGGGTTTTCCCAGCATGGAACTCAAAACTTGGAGTGTGTATTGTAAATATAGTGTGTACTTTCAAGTATTGTAAGAGTGTTCTGCTGCTGGAATAAAGAAAAAAATTTGCTGCAATTTCTCTGTAAGTGTTTCTTATTTTAATTTTCCTGTTTATTATATTTAAATTGTTATGTTTGTTATAGCCTGAAATGGCAGGGTAAATCCTTATGTGTTGAATTATCTCATGTTTACTTATATGTAACAAATGATCTAATATCAAACTTGTAATGTAAAATGAAGTGTATGCACCAAAACACCGAAATTCAGTTCTAAAATGAAATAATATGCAATTGTCAAAAGATGAATGTGCTAAGGTTAAACTTTTAAAGATAAGGTTGTGAAGATTCTATGGCAATAACAATTGGGAAAAAAATATAGTGCTATAATGCCCGTTGATTGTGATGATAATTTGGGCTTTTGTTTGGCACATTTATGTGTTTTATCTAAATTGTTGTTAGATGGATTGCCTTCATGTAAAATTCCTACTAACATTTAGCTTTAAAGGTTTTACATTAACATGTTTGTCTAGTTGATGCTGCATGATATTTCAAGTTGGTCACTGAATTCTAGTGGTTTGGCCGGAGACTTAATTTTACTTTAATCCTATAAACACCGCCCTATCCAGAATTTTTTGCCCAGTTACTGTAGTATTTCGGATTTTACTGCACTGTAGCTTCATGTTGCAGTTACTGTTGCTCCGGAATTTACTCCGGTTACTGTAGCAGCCCGGCTTTTGGCCAATTCTGGACTTTAGTGGTTTGTTTGATAGGGTCTCAGTTTGGACTTTTTATGTAGTTCTAAATCTTTAATTACGTTAGATCTAATTATCATGTGAATATTTTATGTAGATCTAAATCTTTAATTATGTTAGATCCATTTTATGTAGATCTAAATCTTTAATTATGTTAGATCCATTTTATGTAGATCTAAATCTTTAATTATGTTAGATCTAATTATCAAGTGAGTATTTTATGTATATCTAAATCTTTAATTATGTTAGATCTATTTTATGTGATCTAACTTCTCACCTTATGTTGTCATGTTATATCTATATTATTTGATCTAAATTGAGAACTTGTGTTATCACGTTAGATCTATTTTATGTGATCTAAATTGTCACCTTATGTTGTCATGTTAGATCTATTTTATGTGATCTAAATTGTCACCTTATGTTATCATGTTAGATTTGCTTTATGTGATCTGAATTATCACCTTAAGTTATCATGGTAGACCTATTTTATGTGATCTAAATTATCACCTTGTCATGATGACAATTTCATGTACATGCCTGTATGTACGTTCACCTTATTATCATACTAGTTTATGTTTATGCCAAGATGATCATTTTCGTCACTTTCCCATTATTTTCCCTATTATCGTTCATGACTAGGCTATTGTCTAGCCTAGGCATGCTGCCAATTTTGTGAGGGCGCTAGTTAAGGAACGAAGGAAAAAGGGTTAAAAATGGCTTAATTTGAATATGAACATTTTTGGACATGTAATTCAAAGTAGTGGGTAAAATAGGTATTGACACCTATAAAAGGAAAGGCTTAATTAATTGATTAATTAATTGATTAATTAATTAAAAATGGAATGTTTAGTAATTATAATTAGGAATTGTAATTGTACTTATGACACGAGGTTAGGTTGCATTAGTGATGGAAGTCTGCCCGGACCCGACCGGCATATCCAGCAGCCACTAATGTTGAACCTAATGTGGGAGGTCTAAGTACGTAAATACGTATCGGGCTATGACACAAGGTTACGCCCAACTGTGGAATAAGTCTGCCCAGACCCGACCGACATATCCAGCATCTACATGTTGTAGGCCTATTGTGGGAGGTCTGTCCCATTATGAAACCATAAATGAACATGATGAAGAATTGGACTACTTAACCAAATCTGATCCATAGGGATTGTGTGAACTTAGACTTAAGCTGGCGTTATGTAAACTTGATTAAGTAAAGGGGATGGGTTAAGTAAATCTGAGGGGATGGGTAATATTCACATATAGGCCCATAAACTTAATCCGTTAAGGTTATGTAATTAAAGACACCTAGTGGTATACACAATCGGTGGAAATAATAAAGTTATGTAATTAAAGACACCTTTTAAGGTAAACATAACTTGTAGAATTGATAGGGTTATGTAACTAAAGACACTTATAGGTAAGCATAACCGGTTGGAAGATTAGGGGTTATGTATTAAAGACTCCTATAGGTAAGCATAACCGGTAGAAATAAATAAGGCTATGTAGTTAAAAACACCCAGTGGTATACATAGTCAGTGAAAACCTAGTGGGGGATACAAGACAAAGAGGAGAGCTTGTATCATATTATGTAGGACCCATTTCAGTCAGTAACTCGGAGTATGTATCAAACAAAGTACTCCATACTAGGCGGAAGAGGGGCATGCTTACTGACTGATTATAAGAGATCCAAATGTGGAGGATGGTATGTGCGACGCAAATCGACCGGGCCATGTGCGTGCATAATCCAGACAGAGGGGGATAAGATGACCGTGACACATGTAGATATGGTTATGCACATTATTACGATAAGGGGTTGCCACTTTAGGAAGTGATATATCCTAGTATGGGGCCAGCACAAGGTATCTATGAGGGTTAGGGAGCCAATCGATCAGGGTAGTAGTTAGGATACATTTGGACGTATACCTAAGTCTACCACTTTATAGTTGAAGGGATCATCTCTTTCTGGATATACTAGTAACAGTGCAGAGTAAACATTAGAAGCATATACACCTTATCCTGTCTATCTTGTCACACCTGCCATTTATGTAGTGACCTCCCTTATCCACTTTATATGCCTATCATGTTACTTATATTTATTTACTGGCTACAAGTAACTAGACTTGCCAGACTTTATGTCTGACCCTTTTTGTTTCTCCTTCTTTCTTACGTCCACCCCCCTCCCGGCGCCCCCAAGATTCTCAAGGGAGGGAATTCTCAGGCTTAGTCAGGATTCTGCTATCGTCTTGCTTGGAGCTTCTAGATGTATTGCTCAAGCTTCTATCTTTGCTTCTATGGCTTATGATTTGGGAATTATGCTTTCTTTGTTATTGCACTATGATAATTAGAGTACAAGACAGAAGTTTTAATGATGTACTGAGTTTATGTATTTTCAGACATATGGTGTAACCGTGCTTTATGATTAATAAACGTTTTTAATTTCGCTGCTATTTTATATCTGTCTTGTAATTATTCTGTGTCTGTTTACCATAACGCTTCACGGAACTTAATGCATTCCCTTAGTGAGTGACATTAACGGACGTGGGGTGTCACAGATGTAGGTTTTAGGGGGAGCTTTTTGTGACGGCAAGGGATTTCGCTCGGTCCGAACCAGTCGCTAAACCGACCCAGGCCGTTCGAAACGCCCTATCGTTTGAGAACATGACAAAACAGAACGCATACAGAAGAACATTTCATTGTATATTACAACAGTGCATCAGATTACAAGAATATACAGAGTATGAATAAATATTACACAGAAATATCAGAGATTTAAATTACATTTAAATATATAGCAGCGGAAAATAATACAATACACAACTAGAAGAGATATACGGATACAAAGCTTTCCGGATATCGTTCCAGCTGTAAACCAGGATCCTGTGAATATAAATCTGCAAAACCAAAACTACTAGCTGCCCGTGTCAAAATAGGGGCACCCAGAGTTTAGGTTAAAACAATAAACTCCAGGTCAGTCATGTGACTGGTGTGAGAACTAAAACAGTTATTAATCTTTATTTTCAAAGTTAGGTAAATCAAAGGACCACGCCGTATAACACGGAACGGGTTTCCTCCCAAGAATACCAGTGCATAAAACAAACAGCGCAATGCTAAGTAAAGAAAAATGAAGCTGTTATAAGACCCAGGTCCCATCACACAATGCAACGCAGTCGAGGATAGGGTTTTCCCTTATAACAGCCAAAGAATGCTTGATACGTTTAAAACAAATCATTTGATACTATAATAAGTGCATAGTGTATAAAACAACTTCAAATCATAAGTATCAATCATAGGCGGCATAAGCGCCCCATCCCACTATGTCGCCATATATAGGATTACAACTAAAACCGCAAATGTCACGTATTTGGAAATTGGATTTCCACCTATGAACCGAGGCAAAAGATAATCCTCAACCGATTCGTGACTCTCTAGCCCGAGCCACAGGATCAGAACGCATCAACCCTTTAGATCGTCAGGGCCGGTCCACACGGAGTGGATTATTATGCCTGAACAATACGTCCCCCCACCCTATGGGGTGTAAGTCTGGTCCGTCAGCCGACCAGAATGCATTCGGCCGAAACCGATATAACCGAGGCGCCTCGCAACCGCAACAACCACATAAGTCAAACTCGTCAGGGCGTGTAAAACCACTGACGCCACTTCTAGCTAGAAAGAAACGCAAGTCCTCCCTGATGTCCCTCCCGTTTTTGGTTCATACCGGGTGTGAAACTCGCGAAGTAAACGTTACACAAAGCTACGCCACAAAGGCCATGCTTTGATCATCACCACAAGACTTTGCTTTTCAACAGAAGCCTTGATCATTTGCATCTTAGCATGCCACACAGGCAAACCACTCTATGCAACCGATATCAGTCACACAGAATGAAATCCAATGTCAGACACACAGTCCATTTACAAGTCCGTTCTGGGCCTGAACGAAACCGGAGGCACCTAGTACCCCGCATATCCATCGATCTCCAAGTACGTCTGGACGATCACTAACTGTTTCCATCTTCTTGGGTGTACAGCCCAATCAAGATCATCAGTTATCACCCAAACGACGTGAAGACCTCCGGTCTTCGACCATCGTCTTCATCTTCGACTTATCGTCGTATCAGTTATTCAGAATGGGATAAACCCGGTCTTTCCGAATAACTCGCGTATATTTATATAAGTGTTACACAAACACAACATACGCCTCATTCCAATTCATTAGTCACTGACAGTAAATTAATCAAGAGAATAATTTCCCAAATATTAACCCCGAAGGCCGAAACCAACATCAGATCAATATCCAGAAAACCATTCTGCTTGGCTAACCGACAGTTAGTTTCTAAATTTCACATTCATAGGGAAAGGTTCCCATTAATTTTATCAAAGATAAATTCTTGAATTTATGCTTTAATCTACTTTTGAATATCAATTCAAACTAGTCGGGATTAGCGAACCTTACCGAAGTAATCATTTGTTTTAATTTCCCAATCCCAACCTATTCATCCCATGAAGTAAAACTGGTAATACTTCATATCTAACACCACGGTGTTATCGGTAAATTCAATTACCATTTCACGTTCAAATCTAATTGAAGATTTAACTATCGCCTGGAGCAAAACTGGTGATACTCCATTCTCGATCATTTCAATCTAATTAAAGATTCATTAAAACTCCACTTAGTTTTAATCTTCGGCTGGGTTAAAGAATCAGTGTCATTTAAAACACGGTTCACGATAAACCCAAAACCACATTCATTAATTATCGGGTTAAAGAACAAGTGTTATTTAAAACACTGTTCACGATAAACCCAAAAATCAATATCGATTCAATTCCAATTAAATATTATTTAATTGGTACACTCCATTAAATCTAAATAAAAAGATTTAATCCTTTCTCAACTGGGTTCAAGAACAGTGTTAATGAAGACACCATTCACGACAAACCCAAATCATATTCATCATTTATCGGGTTAAAGAACAAGTGTTATTTAAAACACTGTTCACGATAAACCCAAAAATCAATATCGATTCTATTCCAATTAAATGGTATTTAATTGGTACACTTCATTAAATCTGAATAAAAAGATTTAATCTTTTCTCAACTGGGTTCAAGAACAGTGTTAGTGAAGACACCATTCACGACAAACCCAAATCACATTTGATATTCAATACAAGGCTCTGAATAGAAAATATATCGGCTTATATTCAATATCAAATTCTACGACTAACAAACGTCGTATTGGAAATAACGATATAAATATATATCTTTCAAATTTCCATAACAACACCTGTATAATCACGAATTCCAACATCGAAATATTCCGAAGACAATTTCGATTCAAATCCACTCCAATGCAATCATTGGAAATTTTGGTTATTTTCAAAACCCTTTTCAAATTCAATTTATTTATTTAAAAATAAATAGAATTATAATTCTAGTTCAAAACTAGTTCATTTCGATAAAAATCTATTTTTATCTTTTCAAATATGGAGTTTTTCATCCCAAATCTTCGCAAATCATTTCTTATGATTTTACACAAATTATTACTATTTTTAATAATTTTATCAAGGCCCGTACAGTCGATTTCCATCAACGGCCATCGAACTGCACTTACAGCGACCTTTTTCGAATTTGATTTGGACATAATTCCAAATCCAACCGTTAGATTTCAAATTTCTAATACTCGTTAGAAAGCTCTTTTCGATACGAACCCAACGGTTCCGGTTTTAGGAGAATCCGACGGTCGGATCTCCCGTAATGTCCATTTGAAATAAATGGTCGAAATTCACGAACTGCCGCGGCGCGGCGCGTTCTATTCAGGCCATTATATTATATATATAATATATATAATATATACTTCGTCGATTTCTATTTAAAACGAATTATATAAATAGTTTTAAAATTCGTTTCAAAATCTATTTCAACTTCCATCTCAATTCAAAGTAAAATTGAATTCTTCTCTATAAATTCGTTTTAAAATTCATTTCTATTCAATTCAAATTTCAATTCAATTTGAATTCATTTCAATTTGCTTTCAATTCAATTTGAATTCGTTTTCAATTCAATTCATTTCGAAATCGTTTTCAATTCATTTCGAAATCACTTTCAATTCAATTCATTTCGAATTCGTTTTCAATTCAATTCATTTCGAAATCGTTTTCAATTCAATTCATTTCGAAATCACTTTCCATTCAATTCATTTCGAAATCACTTTCCATTCAATTCATTTCGAAATCACTTTCAATTCAATTCATTTCGAAATCACTTTCAATTCAATTCATTTCGAAATCGTTTTCAATTCAATTCATTTCGAAATATTTGATTTCAAAATTACTTTTTAATATTCATTTTAAAATGAATAAAATCGATATAAATATCGTTCACGTCAAAATGGCGTCACTCTAATCAACACGGCTCCATATATTGACATTTTCAAATATTCCATTTCGAATATTTCTATTTTAAAACTGGAATGAGGCCCAATCAATTACCATATAAAGTTAATTATATGGATTTTCATACAACACATGTATAATAGCCTTGAAAAATAATCAACCATCAACCAAAGTGCACTACACTGTATAAGCATCAAATATAGATATCTAACGCTTATAACAGCCTGTCAACCAATCGATCGACATATTTAATCAATCAGGATGAGTGAACTTCAAATTTCATCCCAACACCCGTGTGGGGTTTCAAACAATCAAACACAGATTTTATTCGTGCAGTTGGGCGATGTGTAAAATTTATCGTCCCAATCCATATCAGTCAAATCAGTGTACATAAACAAACCGTCTGGTTTGTAAATGAATATTTTATTTTATTCACATTCACGTTAAAACTATATTTTTAACGATAAACTATTTATTCCAACACATGAATTTTCTTTTCAGTTCATTTATTCAATAAAAATGATGTTTTTATTTTTCTAACATATTTTAGAAAATTTCGGCGGCATAACGGCACGATACTAGAAACGGGACAAGGCCTAGCCTTATCCCCGGTCTAGTGAAGGCCCACGCCATTCACAAATCAATTTCCAATTCAACCAAACGAATAAATCAATCACCCAACATTCAACTAAACAAACAAGTCCATGGTCTGTGGACGGGTGTCGGGTGCTACTAAGCACCGTCTGCATCCTAGTATATATATATATATAAATAGAAATGAAATTGAAAGGTGAGAAATTCTCACCAATAGCTATCCACTCACACGACTCTTCCTTTATGGAAATCTTCGTCTATTTCGTCTTCTTGTCGCTTTCGTTTCCCGTATTCTCTACATAAGTAAAAATCGAATTTTTTTCTATGTTATTCAATATATAAAGATCATATTTTAAAAACAAAGATTATATTTTTAATATTCTTATGATGTAAAAATTATATTTTTATTGCTTTAAAAATATAAGAATCATATCTTACTTCTTCTACTTATCAAAAATTCCGACTTTTCTCTTTTTAAAAATATGATCTTTATTTTTGCAAGTTCAAATCTTTTAAAAATTCTGTTTTTCTTTTCTTTTAAAAATCCTGTTTTTAAATCTTTTTCTAAAAAATCTGTTTTTAAATCTTTTTAAAAAATTCTGTTTTCAAAACTAAAAGAAATCAGTTTATATTCTCTTTAAAAATTCTGTTTTCAAATCTTTTAAAATTCTGTTTTTCTTTTCTTTTAAAAATCCTGTTTTTAAATCTTTTTCTAAAAAATCTGTTTTTAAATCTTTTTAAAAATTCTGTTTTCAAAACTAAAAGAAATCAGTTTATATTCTCTTTAAAAATTCTGTTTTCAAATCTTTTAAAATTCTGTTTTTCTTTTCTTTTAAAAATCCTGTTTTTAAATCTTTTTCTAAAAAATCTGTTTTTAAATCTTTTTAAAAAATTCTGTTTTCAAAACTAAAAGAAATCAGTTTATATTCTCTTTAAAAATTCTGTTTTCAAATCTAAAAGAAAAATACAGTATTTAGCTATAAATCAGTTTTATAAAACAAAAATAAAAATAAAATAAATTAAATGCTTACCGTGGTATGCGAAGGGGAGGAGGGAAGTCGAGGGCGGCTCAGGCGGCGTTCGGAGGTTCAGGGGGTGTCGCGAGGTGGTGTTCGAGGTGGAGGTTCCGATTGCGTCGCGGATGTCTGGAGGGAGGAGGCGCTGCTTCGATGCGTCGAAGGTGGTGTTCGGCGAAGAGCTCGTCGGCGGGTTGAGGTCAGGGGCGGCGCGATTTAGGTTTTAGGTTTCTTCTTTTTTTTTTTTTTTTTTTTCGTTTGCTTTCTGAATAATGAACCTGCGGGGGGGCCAAGCAGAAGAGAAAAGGAGGGAGTTATGTTTTTTTTTATATTTTATTTTATTATTTAATTATTTAAATTTGCACAAGGGTTGACTTTTATATCCGACCTCGAAACGAGGTCCACCGCCGATCGTCCATAGCGTTTTACCCCCATTCCGAACACAATGGGATATGTATCGTAAGCTGATTTGATCATTACAATTAGTTTCCGTTGAAATTTACATTTAAATCCTTATATTGAATTTTAAACGTACATTTCAAATTACCGGGGTCACATACTAACTAGAAAAATTCCAGAAAAATATTTTCTAGTTTCGTATTGACGATACGGTCCTAACAAAACTAGTTTCGTCGAATTCTGAGACCGTTTGAAAAATGACCAATTTCCAGTCGATTAAATTCAACAGAAACTGGTCAAACGCGTTTTCCTTTGCCACGCTCACATATTGATTCGAAAAATTATGAAATTTGAAACCTAGCAATAGTTTGACATCCCGGACCCAACAAAAGTGGTTTCGTCGAATTCCGAGGCCATATGCAAAATGTCCATTTTTAAGGGCCTGAATTCCATAGCGACTATTCAGAATTTTCAACTGGACATATCTTTTGATTCCCGATATGAAATCTTGATTTTTCGGATTCGTTGGAAAGATATTCACTATTAGATTCCATTATTTTTGGTTTCACTAAAATCCGGATTGTTTTGCACCCGGTACATTCAATTGAAGTTTGAAATCGAATTATCGAACTACCGCGCCATTTTCCATTCTATTTATAATTATATATAAATATTTATATTCTAACGACGACGCGTATAATATATATGTTCGAATTATATTCAAAATAAATTTCTCGTCGATATTATTTAAAATAATTCATATTAAATAATCAGAATTCGCTAAAATTGCCAAAATAAAAATTTCAAACTGGCTCGCATTTTACGGGTTGTTACAATCTCCCCCACTTAAAACTTTTCTTCCCCGAAAAGGAACAAAGTCAAAAGTGGTTTGATTATTCAGCTCTACGCTCGATCTGGCTTCCATTCTCCAACTCTTTAGTTTCTGAGAATTTTCAAAATTTCAAAAATTTGGCTAACACCCTAAATTTTCGAAAAATTTCGCCATAACCTCCCCTGCACCGGGAGCATCGGGGAATTTCAAATAGCTTCCCCGGTCCTTCAGATCTCAAAAAGAAAAAGAAAAAGCCAAGCGGCTAGCCAATAGGCTCACAAAATCATCATCACCCAAACAAAACAGGAAATTATGTAGTAAACATGTACCTATTTGTCGGGCAAACAAATTTTATTCTTCGGCTCTAGCCTCCTTGCTATGTCCTGTTCAATGCAAGTATATGTATATGCAAGCAAACGCGACCAATTTTCAATATAACTCAATATTTGATTCAATTAGGCATAATGGTTCAAAATTAGCAAACAAATGAACAAACAACACAAACATCAATCAATTAGTGAATTTAAAGTTTCAAATTCATAATTTTGATACATATACTAAAATCGTGTTTTTGATGCCAATTCACAACAAAGTGTTCTAACTGTATTAGTTTTGGTTCTCACACCAGTCCAATGGAAATATATAGAAATCACACCTTCGAAACACGAATATAAATGTTGATGATGCGATCGCTATCATCAATATCATCTTCGGGCGACTAGAGTGTGTTGCTATATCTATCCAATATATTAAAATTTCAAATACACGTGGATCAGACGTACACTTAAAATCTATATATACTGGATTTTCCACATCAATATAAATAAATAACCAAATACGAATAATTGATTTAAATTTTCAAAACAAAATTTTGTTTTCATTTAAAAAAATTTACTCTTCACACTCGTTCTAGGATACTACTGATCCTATCTCTAACGAGTCATCCCATTGGATATTACTAATCCAATTATCTGATGAATTCTTTCGTATGGTTCTAATGTGCCTTGTTCTCTGAGCTTTGTAAACCAAAGCTCTGATACCAACTGTGACGGCAAGGGATTTCGCTCGGTCCGAACCAGTCGCTAAACCGACCCAGGCCGTTCGAAACGCCCTATCGTTTGAGAACATGACAAAACAGAACGCATACAGAAGAACATTTCATTGTATATTACAACAGTGCATCAGATTACAAGAATATACAGAGTATGAATAAATATTACACAGAAATATCAGAGATTTAAATTACATTTAAATATATAGCAGCGGAAAATAATACAATACACAACTAGAAGAGATATACGGATACAAAGCTTTCCGGATATCGTTCCAGCTGTAAACCAGGATCCTGTGAATATAAATCTGCAAAACCAAAACTACTAGCTGCCCGTGTCAAAATAGGGGCACCCAGAGTTTAGGTTAAAACAATAAACTCCAGGTCAGTCATGTGACTGGTGTGAGAACTAAAACAGTTATTAATCTTTATTTTCAAAGTTAGGTAAATCAAAGGACCACGCCGTATAACACGGAACGGGT
This sequence comes from Allium sativum, assembly GCA_030737875.1. NCBI lineage: Eukaryota > Viridiplantae > Streptophyta > Magnoliopsida > Asparagales > Amaryllidaceae > Allium > Allium sativum. Next base: position 120,115,593 of record CM060911.1, on the reverse strand, counting down.
TTCCTCCCAAGAATACCAGTGCATAAAACAAACAGCGCAATGCTAAGTAAAGAAAAATGAAGCTGTTATAAGACCCAGGTCCCATCACACAATGCAACGCAGTCGAGGATAGGGTTTTCCCTTATAACAGCCAAAGAATGCTTGATACGTTTAAAACAAATCATTTGATACTATAATAAGTGCATAGTGTATAAAACAACTTCAAATCATAAGTATCAATCATAGGCGGCATAAGCGCCCCATCCCACTATGTCGCCATATATAGGATTACAACTAAAACCGCAAATGTCACGTATTTGGAAATTGGATTTCCACCTATGAACCGAGGCAAAAGATAATCCTCAACCGATTCGTGACTCTCTAGCCCGAGCCACAGGATCAGAACGCATCAACCCTTTAGATCGTCAGGGCCGGTCCACACGGAGTGGATTATTATGCCTGAACAATACGTCCCCCCACCCTATGGGGTGTAAGTCTGGTCCGTCAGCCGACCAGAATGCATTCGGCCGAAACCGATATAACCGAGGCGCCTCGCAACCGCAACAACCACATAAGTCAAACTCGTCAGGGCGTGTAAAACCACTGACGCCACTTCTAGCTAGAAAGAAACGCAAGTCCTCCCTGATGTCCCTCCCGTTTTTGGTTCATACCGGGTGTGAAACTCGCGAAGTAAACGTTACACAAAGCTACGCCACAAAGGCCATGCTTTGATCATCACCACAAGACTTTGCTTTTCAACAGAAGCCTTGATCATTTGCATCTTAGCATGCCACACAGGCAAACCACTCTATGCAACCGATATCAGTCACACAGAATGAAATCCAATGTCAGACACACAGTCCATTTACAAGTCCGTTCTGGGCCTGAACGAAACCGGAGGCACCTAGTACCCCGCATATCCATCGATCTCCAAGTACGTCTGGACGATCACTAACTGTTTCCATCTTCTTGGGTGTACAGCCCAATCAAGATCATCAGTTATCACCCAAACGACGTGAAGACCTCCGGTCTTCGACCATCGTCTTCATCTTCGACTTATCGTCGTATCAGTTATTCAGAATGGGATAAACCCGGTCTTTCCGAATAACTCGCGTATATTTATATAAGTGTTACACAAACACAACATACGCCTCATTCCAATTCATTAGTCACTGACAGTAAATTAATCAAGAGAATAATTTCCCAAATATTAACCCCGAAGGCCGAAACCAACATCAGATCAATATCCAGAAAACCATTCTGCTTGGCTAACCGACAGTTAGTTTCTAAATTTCACATTCATAGGGAAAGGTTCCCATTAATTTTATCAAAGATAAATTCTTGAATTTATGCTTTAATCTACTTTTGAATATCAATTCAAACTAGTCGGGATTAGCGAACCTTACCGAAGTAATCATTTGTTTTAATTTCCCAATCCCAACCTATTCATCCCATGAAGTAAAACTGGTAATACTTCATATCTAACACCACGGTGTTATCGGTAAATTCAATTACCATTTCACGTTCAAATCTAATTGAAGATTTAACTATCGCCTGGAGCAAAACTGGTGATACTCCATTCTCGATCATTTCAATCTAATTAAAGATTCATTAAAACTCCACTTAGTTTTAATCTTCGGCTGGGTTAAAGAATCAGTGTCATTTAAAACACGGTTCACGATAAACCCAAAACCACATTCATTAATTATCGGGTTAAAGAACAAGTGTTATTTAAAACACTGTTCACGATAAACCCAAAAATCAATATCGATTCAATTCCAATTAAATATTATTTAATTGGTACACTCCATTAAATCTAAATAAAAAGATTTAATCCTTTCTCAACTGGGTTCAAGAACAGTGTTAATGAAGACACCATTCACGACAAACCCAAATCACATTCATCAATTATCGGGTTAAAGAACAAGTGTTATTTAAAACACTGTTCACGATAAACCCAAAAATCAATATCGATTCTATTCCAATTAAATGGTATTTAATTGGCACACTTCATTAAATCTGAATAAAAAGATTTAATCTTTTCTCAACTGGGTTCAAGAACAGTGTTAGTGAAGACACCATTCACGACAAACCCAAATCACATTTGATATTCAATACAAGGCTCTGAATAGAAAATATATCGGCTTATATTCAATATCAAATTCTACGACTAACAAACGTCGTATTGGAAATAACGATATAAATATATATCTTTCAAATTTCCATAACAACACCTGTATAATCACGAATTCCAACATCGAAATATTCCGAAGACAATTTCGATTCAAATCCACTCCAATGCAATCATTGGAAATTTTGGTTATTTTCAAAACCCTTTTCAAATTCAATTTATTTATTTAAAAATAAATAGAATTATAATTCTAGTTCAAAACTAGTTCATTTCGATAAAAATCTATTTTTATCTTTTCAAATATGGAGTTTTTCATCCCAAATCTTCGCAAATCATTTCTTATGATTTTACACAAATTATTACTATTTTTAATAATTTTATCAAGGCCCGTACAGTCGATTTCCATCAACGGCCATCGAACTGCACTTACAGCGACCTTTTTCGAATTTGATTTGGACATAATTCCAAATCCAACCGTTAGATTTCAAATTTCTAATACTCGTTAGAAAGCTCTTTTCGATACGAACCCAACGGTTCCGGTTTTAGGAGAATCCGACGGTCGGATCTCCCGTAATGTCCGTTTGAAATAAATGGTCGAAATTCACGAACTGCCGCGGCGCGGCGCGTTCTATTCAGGCCATTATATTATATATATAATATATACTTCGTCGATTTCTATTTAAAACGAATTATATAAATAGTTTTAAAATTCGTTTCAAAATCTATTTCAACTTCCATCTCAATTCAAAGTAAAATTGAATTCTTCTCTATAAATTCGTTTTAAAATTCATTTCTATTCAATTCAAATTTCAATTCAATTTGAATTCATTTCAATTTGCTTTCAATTCAATTTGAATTCGTTTTCAATTCAATTCATTTCGAAATCGTTTTCAATTCAATTCATTTCGAAATCACTTTCAATTCAATTCATTTCGAATTCGTTTTCAATTCAATTCATTTCGAAATCGTTTTCAATTCAATTCATTTCGAAATCACTTTCCATTCAATTCATTTCGAAATCACTTTCCATTCAATTCATTTCGAAATCACTTTCAATTCAATTCATTTCGAAATCACTTTCAATTCAATTCATTTCGAAATCGTTTTCAATTCAATTCATTTCGAAATATTTGATTTCAAAATTACTTTTTAATATTCATTTTAAAATGAATAAAATCGATATAAATATCGTTCACGTCAAAATGGCGTCACTCTAATCAACACGGCTCCATATATTGACATTTTCAAATATTCCATTTCGAATATTTCTATTTTAAAACTGGAATGAGGCCCAATCAATTACCATATAAAGTTAATTATATGGATTTTCATACAACACATGTATAATAGCCTTGAAAAATAATCAACCATCAACCAAAGTGCACTACACTGTATAAGCATCAAATATAGATATCTAACGCTTATAACAGCCTGTCAACCAATCGATCGACATATTTAATCAATCAGGATGAGTGAACTTCAAATTTCATCCCAACACCCGTGTGGGGTTTCAAACAATCAAACACAGATTTTATTCGTGCAGTTGGGCGATGTGTAAAATTTATCGTCCCAATCCATATCAGTCAAATCAGTGTACATAAACAAACCGTCTGGTTTGTAAATGAATATTTTATTTTATTCACATTCACGTTAAAACTATATTTTTAACGATAAACTATTTATTCCAACACATGAATTTTCTTTTCAGTTCATTTATTCAATAAAAATGATGTTTTTATTTTTCTAACATATTTTAGAAAATTTCGGCGGCATAACGGCACGATACTAGAAACGGGACAAGGCCTAGCCTTATCCCCGGTCTAGTGAAGGCCCACGCCATTCACAAATCAATTTCAATCAATTTCCAATTCAACCAAACGAATAAATCAATCACCCAACATTCAACTAAACAAACAAGTCCATGGTCTGTGGACGGGTGTCGGGTGCTACTAAGCACCGTCTGCATCCTAGTATATATATATATAAATAGAAATGAAATTGAAAGGTGAGAAATTCTCACCAATAGCTATCCACTCACACGACTCTTCCTTTATGGAAATCTTCGTCTATTTCGTCTTCTTGTCGCTTTCGTTTCCCGTATTCTCTACATAAGTAAAAATCGAATTTTTTTCTATGTTATTCAATATATAAAGATCATATTTTAAAAACAAAGATTATATTTTTAATATTCTTATGATGTAAAAATTATATTTTTATTGCTTTAAAAATATAAGAATCATATCTTACTTCTTCTACTTATCAAAAATTCCGACTTTTCTCTTTTTAAAAATATGATCTTTATTTTTGCAAGTTCAAATCTTTTAAAAATTCTGTTTTTCTTTTCTTTTAAAAATCCTGTTTTTAAATCTTTTTAAAAAATTCTGTTTTCAAAACTAAAAGAAATCAGTTTATATTCTCTTTAAAAATTCTGTTTTCAAATCTTTTAAAATTCTGTTTTTCTTTTCTTTTAAAAATCCTGTTTTTAAATCTTTCTCTAAAAAATCTGTTTTTAAATCTTTTTAAAAATTCTGTTTTCAAAACTAAAAGAAATCAGTTTATATTCTCTTTAAAAATTCTGTTTTCAAATCTTTTAAAATTCTGTTTTTCTTTTCTTTTAAAAATCCTGTTTTTAAATCTTTTTCTAAAAAATCTGTTTTTAAATCTTTTTAAAAAATTCTGTTTTCAAAACTAAAAGAAATCAGTTTATATTCTCTTTAAAAATTCTGTTCTCAAATCTAAAAGAAAAATATAGTATTTAGCTATAAATCAGTTTTATAAAACAAAAATAAAATAAATTAAATGCTTACCGTGGTATGCGAAGGGGAGGAGGGAAGTCGAGGGCGGCTCAGGCGGCGTTCGGAGGTTCAGGGGGTGTCGCGAGGTGGTGTTCGAGGTGGAGGTTCCGATTGCGTCGCGGATGTCTGGAGGGAGGAGGCGCTGCTTCGATGCGTCGAAGGTGGTGTTCGGCGAAGAGCTCGTCGGCGGGTTGAGGTCAGGGGCGGCGCGATTTAGGTTTTAGGTTTCTTCTTTTTTTTTTTTTTTTTTTTTTCGTTTGCTTTCTGAATAATGAACCTGCGGGGGGGCCAAGCAGAAGAGAAAAGGAGGGAGTTATGTTTTTTTTTATATTTTATTTTATTATTTAATTATTTAAATTTGCACAAGGGTTGACTTTTATATCCGACCTCGAAACGAGGTCCACCGCCTGTCGTCCATAGCGTTTTACCCCCATTCCGAACACAATGGGATATGTATCGTAAGCTGATTTGATCATTACAATTAGTTTCCGTTGAAATTTACATTTAAATCCTTATATTGAATTTTAAACGTACATTTCAAATTACCGGGGTCACATACTAACTAGAAAAATTCCAGAAAAATATTTTCTAGTTTCGTATTGACGATACGGTCCTAACAAAACTAGTTTCGTCGAATTCTGAGACCGTTTGAAAAATGACCAATTTCCAGTCGATTAAATTCAACAGAAACTGGTCAAACGCGTTTTCCTTTGCCACGCTCACATATTGATTCGAAAAATTATGAAATTTGAAACCTAGCAATAGTTTGACATCCCGGACCCAACAAAAGTGGTTTCGTCGAATTCCGAGGCCATATGCAAAATGTCCATTTTTAAGGGCCTGAATTCCATAGCAACTATTCAGAATTTTCAACTGGACATATCTTTTGATTCCCGATATGAAATCTTGATTTTTCGGATTCGTTGGAAAGATATTCACTATTAGATTCCATTATTTTTGGTTTCACTAAAATCCGGATTGTTTTGCACCCGGTACATTCAATTGAAGTTTGAAATCGAATTATCGAACTACCGCGCCATTTTCCATTCTATTTATAATTATATATAAATATTTATATTCTAACGACGACGCGTATAATATATACGTTCGAATTATATTCAAAATAAATTTCTCGTCGATATTATTTAAAATAATTCATATTAAATAATCAGAATTCGCTAAAATTGCCAAAATAAAAATTTCAAACTGGCTCGCATTTTACGGGTTGTTACACTTTTTTATAACTCCTTTTTGATAATACCAAAGGGGCAGAAATTATAAAATATAGACTTAGTTTATAGGATTCATATAGACAAGGGGAGTATTAGAAGGATTGTCATCAACAGGTATGTGTAGGTATGGTATCTTATAAACTAAGGTTGTCATCATCAAAAAGGGGGAGATTGTTGGAGAATGGAGTTTTGATAACAACAACCTTATTTCAATATTAGTTGATTATAAATATATACAAACACCTTTATCTAGAATATATATATATACACATACACACTCATATATGCAGGATTTGTATACTGAAATTAATACTGAAGACTGTACAGTTTAAGAGCTTATAAAGATTCAGAATTCAGAGATGATTCAAGACTCATGAGTAATCAAGATTTCAAGATTTCAAGAGTTCAAGATAAATATAGTAATAGAGTCTAGTTTATGTAAGACTCTGAATAGCACTCTAGATTCAAATTCGAAATCAAATTCTGTTTTTCAATTTCTGCATTTCAAATGCCAAATTCTATTTTCAAATCCTATTATAATTAAGTTTCTCTATTTTACTTTTGATTTTAGACTCAAGTTTTAAATCTATAAGTTTATATATATTTATATAGTTATATACTTTTATATACTTTATATTTATGTAATTTTAAACTTTATAATTTTATAAATATGTTTATATAGTTTATACTTATGATTTCATATGATTTTCTACTTTATAATATTCATTTATATCACTATGTTTAAATTCAAGAATTTTTGAATTATATATATATATATCAAAACAATTAAAAAATACTCAAATTTCAATTTTGAACTAGTTTATGTCGATATACATAGTTCCCTATGTCGACATATAACTATTATATTTTTTATTTTGAAAGAAGTGTCTTTTCACTATCTGTAATGTTCCAAAAGCGTTGCAACCTTTCAAATCTTACAAATATGAGCTAATTTCGAATTTTTTCATCATTTTTCTTCTCCATCTTCATCCCCTTTCTTTAATCCATTAATATTTCATATTTTAATGATTTCTATAGTTATACTCTGCCGAGTCCAATTCTATTTATATAAAACTTCTTCTCTTCTCACCCTCTACTCATTACTTTCTGAATCAAACTGCTATTAAAGAGATATAGGGCTGTTGTAATTGTTTGGGAAGTGTTTGGGAAAAGATGTGTTCCATGTAGCCTTGAAATCAAGGAAGGGGAGCAGTGTAAATGTTATGCCCTAAACTCGCCCAGCCCCCAAGAAACGGGAAAACGCGGATTGTAATGAGAACATGATGCATTAGAACACAAACATGAGAACATTTCATTGTAATTACAACAGTTTACATCAGATACAAGATATCAGAGTATGAAATAAATAATATACATCGAAAATACAATATCAGAGATTAATAATTTACATTTAAATGCATAAACATAATATAAAGTGGAAAACATAAACTACTACAACTGAAAGAAATACACGGATACAAAGCTTTCCGAATATATCTCCAGCTGTATTCCAGGATCTTGTGAAAAGAAATATCTGCAAATCCAAAACTACCAGCTGTTCGTTTGGAAATTATGGGCACCCAAAGTTTAGGTTGAAACTCCAGGTCAGTCATGGGACTAGTGTGAGAACTAAAAACAATTATTAATCTTTATTTTAAAGTTAGGTAAATCACGGGATCATGCCATATGACATGGAATGGATTTATTTCACATGAATACCTTAAAACAAAACTCGCAATGCTAAAGAAAGAAAAGTGAACCTATTGTAAGACTCAGGTACAATCACGTAATGCAACGCAAGCCGGAGAATAGAGTTTTACCTTATAATAGCCAAACATGCTTGATACGCGAAATTTATCTTTTATTACTATAAGTGCACAGTATAGAAATCAATTTCGAAATTAAATGTATCGATCATAAACGGCATAAAACCCCATCCTATTATATCTTCATATAGGTATATACAACTAAAACCGCAAAGCTCGTATTAGAAAGTTGGATTTCCATCATGATGGCTACTGATTTAAAAAATCGATCACATAGTGTAATACTCTGCAGCTAACGCCTAGGGCTTTTGGAAGACACAGTAATGCATGTCCGCACTATATCCATGAAACAAGTATCATTGCGGCTTACGTCCAAAGCTTTGGTAAACACCACTTACTTTATCCTTCTAGCAATCAGGTATAAACTCTATCCCTACATCTCGGTCGACAGAATCCGTGACAACCCTAAAAGTTGACAAATCTCAACTCGTAGGTTGCTCGTCCTCTTCTCGAAAGTATACTGGTCTAACCATCAATTCACCATCATACTGGGGTGTAAGGCTCGCGAATCAAAGCTACACAAAGCTGCACTATATTAAAGCTATGCTTTGATCATCATCCACCAAGCTCTGGTTTTCAACAAAAGCCTGCATCATTGCAACTCAGCATGCCACATTGTCAATTCATACAATATCATTAACGTCTAACAATATATAATCTCTAAGCTCGTACGTCTCACAGAAGGGTGTTAAGCAAGAGAATAAATTCTCTGCCACCAAACAGATATATATTTAGCAGAGATCAATGAATATAGAAAAAAGAATAAAATATCAGACAAACAAACCATTTACAAGTCCATTCTGGGTTTGAACGAAACTGAAGGCACCTTATTCCTCATCCCATATGTCCAATACTGTAAGAACCCGTAACTTCCCCGTGAAGGAAAGCACGAATACTTTGAGAACAACACACAAAAGGACGCATACGGAAGAACATTTCATTGTTATTACAACAATTCCATCAGATACAAGAATATACAGAGTATAAATGAATAAATTACATTCGACAAATATCAGAGATTACAATAAATTACATAGCAGCGGAAAATAATACAAAACACAACTGAAAGTGATACACGGATACAGAGCTTTCCGAGCACCGTTCCAGCTGTAAATCAGGACCCTGTGGATATAAATCTGCAAAACCAAAACTACTAGCTGCCCGTGTCGAAAATAAGGGCACCCAGAGTTTAGGTTAAAACAATAAACTCCAGGTCAGTCATGGGACTGGTGTGAGAACTAAAACGGTTATAATTCTTTATTTTAAAGTTAGGTAAATCAAGGGACCACGCCATATAACACGGAACGGGTTTCCTCCCAAGAATACCAGTGCATAAAACAAACAGCGCAATGCTAAATAAAGAAAAATGAAGCTGTTATAAGACCCAGGTCCCATCACACAATGCAACACAAGCCGGAGGATAGGGTTTTTACCTTATAACAGCCAAATCATGCTTGATACGTTTAAAACACATTATTTGATACTATTATAGGTGTATAGTGTCAAAACAATTTCAATCATAAATATCAATCATAGGCGGCATGAATGACCCATACCACTATGTCGCCATACTAGGTTCTACAAATAAAACCGCACTATCACGTATTGGAAATTGGATTTCCGTCATGAGCCGAGGCAAGGGGCAAGCTCCTCTCCGCGTTCGAGACACTCTAGCAAATGTCCCAGGACCCCACTATGATCCTTGGAATCGGCTGGGCCGGTCCTCTCTTACTTTTGAGGATTGGCAATTCCTGAACACATGTTTCCCGGTCCTTACAGACCTATATCCGAGGCGCCTCGTATCCAACAACCACACAGGTGAAAAGTATAATAATGTCAGGGCTGGTAGGTCACTGACACCACCCTAGCTATAAAGAAACGTCGTGCTCTCCCAGCGGCCCGTCTCCCGTTTTTGACTCATACCGAGGTGAGAGGCTCCCGAATTCACGTTATACACAAAGCTACGCCACACAGGCCGTGCTTTGATCATCAACCACATGACTTTGCTTTTCAACAGAAGCCTTGATCAATTGCCACTTACGCATGCCACATTGGCAATTCACTCCATGCGACTGATGTCCATCGATATACAACCTCTGAGCTCGTACGTCTCAGAGAAGGGCGTTAAGCAAGAGAATAAATTCTCCGCCGCCAAACAGATGTATATTTAATAGAGATCAATCAACACAGAATAAAATCCAATGTCAGACACACAATCCATTTACAAGTTCGTTCTGGGTCTGAACGAAACCGGAGGCACTTTCCTCGCATATCCATCGATCTCCAAGTACGTCTGGACGATCACCAACTGTTTCCCTCATCTTGGGTGTACAGCCCAATCAAGATCATCAGTAATCACCCAAACGATGTGAAGACTTCCGGTCTTCAACCACCGTCTTCATCTTCGACATCTCGTCGAATCGGTTATTCAGAATGGGTATAAACCCGGCCTTTCTGAATAACCCACGTATATGATAAACAAATGTTACACAAACACAACAAACGCCTCATTCCAATTCAGAATATTCTTTTATTCACAAAATCACATTCTTAGGGAAATGTTGCCATTAATTTTATCCAAGATAAATTCTTCTAAATTTATTCTTTAATCTTCCTTTGGATATCATTTCAAACCGTATTATGGTTTTCCAAACTAGTCGGGATTAGCGAACCACACCGAAGTAATTATTTATTTTATTTCCCAATCCCAACCTATATATCCCATGGAGAAAAACTGGTAATACCCCATACCTAACACCACGGTGTTATCGGTAAAATTATTTACCATCTCATGTTCAAATCTAATTAAAGATTTGCCTATCGCTGTGGAGTAAAACTGGTGGTACTCCATTCTCGATCACCTCTCAGATTTGATAATTTAAATTATCAATTCACATTTTTAATCTAATTAAAGATTCATTAAAACTCCACTTAGTTTTAATCTTTTCAAAAATCAGTATCCTGCCTTTAACTGGGTTAAAGAACCAATGTCATCAAAAACACGATTCACGACAAACCAAATCACATTTGATATTAAATACAAGGCTCTGAATAGAAAATATATCGGCTTATATTCAATATCAAATTCTGAAACCAACAAATATCGTATTGGAAATAACGATATATAATATATCTTTCAAATTCCCAAAACAATATCTGTATAGTCACGAAATCCAACATCGAAATATTCCGAAGATAATTTCGATTCAACTCCACTTCCAGTTCACCTATTGGGAATATTGATTATTTTTAAAATCACTTTCAAATTCAATTTATTTATTTCAAAATTAAATTGATTTTAATTCTAGTTCAAAACTAGTTCATTTCGATAAAAATCTATTTTTATCTTTTCAAATGTGGAATTTTTCAACCCAATTTTTCCCAAATCATTTCTTATGATTTTACACAAATTATAGATATTTTTGATAATTTTATCAAGGCATGTACAGTCGATTTCCATCTACGGCCATCGAACTGCACTTACAGCGACCTTTTTCGAATTTGATTTGGACATAATTCCAAATCCAACCGTTAGATTTCAAATTTCTTATATTCATTGGAAAGCTCTTTTCGATACGAACCCAACGGTTCCGGTTTTAGGAGAATCCGACGGTCGGATCTCCTGCAATGTCTGTTCGAAATAAATGGTCGAAATTCACGAACTGCCACGGCGCGGCGCGTTCTATTCAGGCCATTATATATATATATATAATATATATATTATATATATTTCGTCGATTTCCTTTTAAAACGAATTTTATAAATAGTTCTATATTCGTTTCTAAAACAATTCAACTTCTACATTCAATTTCAAATCGATTTGATTTCAATCCAACTCGAATTCATTTCAATTTTATTTAATTCGAATTCAAATTCGTTTCAATTCAATTCAAATTCAAATTCGTTTCAATTCAAATTGATTTCAATTTAATTTCGATTCGAATTCAATGAAATTTCAGTTCGTTTTCAATTCAACTTGAATTTGTTTCATATTCAATTCCATTCGAAGTCCTTTTATATTCAATTCAAATTCGTTTTCTTTTCAATTCGAATACACTATAATATTCATTCAATTTGAATAAAATCGATATAAATATCGTCCACGTCAAAATGGCGCAACTCTAATCAACACGGCTTCATATATTTCAATAAATTCGTTATTCTATTCAACAAATGAATATTTATTCCATTCAACACATGTATCTATATTTCTTCCAACACCTGACTAATCTCAACACATGAATACTGTCAACACCTCACTATTTTTGTTATGTAAAATATTTTATAAAACTATGGTATCTATCGCTTGATTTTCAATTAGACTCCACCGTGAAGTAGTACTAATTTTAAATATGATAAAGATGTAAATTTCATTGTATAAAATATTTCACTCTACACATGAACATCGTCAACACATGACTATTTTTATATTTAACACATGAATTTTCTTTTATAGTATTCATTGTTGTCCCGATTGGAATGAGGCCCAATCAATCACCATATAACGTTGATTATATGGATTCCATACAACACATGTATATAATAGCATTGATAAACAATCAACCATCAACCAAAGTGCACTACACTGTATAAGCATCAAATATAAATATCTAACGCTTATAACAGCCTGTCAATCAATCGATCAACATATTTAATCAATCAGGATGAGTGAACTTCAAATTCATCCCAACACCGGTGTGGGGTTTCAAACAATCAAACACAGATTTTATTTGTGCAGTTGGACGATGTGTAAAATTTATCAACCCAATCAATGTCAGTCAAATCAGTGTACATAAACAAACCGTCCGGTTTGTAAATGAATATTTTATTTATTCACTTTCACGTTTAAAAATATATTTTTAACGATAAAATATTCTATTTCAACACATGAATTTCTATTCATTTCATTTACACAATAAAAATGATATTTTTATTTTTCTAACATATTTTAGAAAATTTCGACGGCATAACGGCACGATACTAGAAACGGGACGAGGCCTAGCCTTATCCCCGGTCTAGTGAAGGCCCACGCCATTCACACATCAATCAAATCCATTTCAATTCACCAAACAATTCAATTCAAACCAATTAGACTAACCAACTACTCAACCAAACAATTTAACAAACAAGCCATCCATGGTCTGTGGATGACGGGTGTCGGGTGCTACTAAACACCGTCTACATCCTAGTATATATATATAACTAGAAAAAGAAGTTTAGAGTGAGAAGTTCTCACCGATAGCTATCCAATACCACGACACTCCTATTGTAGAGATCTTCGTCGTTCTCGCCTTTTCTTCTTCTTTGTTGCCCCTAGCCACTACATATATAAAAATCACACATTTTTATATTTTGATGTCTTTAAAATAAAAATCACATTTTTATTTATTCACTTTCAATCTAAAAATCATATTTCTATAATCACTTCATATATTTAAAAATCGAATTTTTACTATGCTATTCAACATATAAAAATCGAGTTCTTATTTTGGTGTCATATAGATAAAAACTCCATTTCAAAAATATTGATTTCGCCTTTATAAAAATAAAGTTTTCTCCTTTCATCACTATAAAAATTCCCTCTTTATTTCAACATATATAAAATAAAAATCAGATTTTTATTTCGTTACATACACAAAGATGATATTTTTACATTCTCTATCCTATAAAGATTATATTTTTAATACCTTAAAAATATAAAAATCATATTTTTAATATTTCTATATAGTAAAGATTATATTTTTAATACTTTAAAAATATAAAAATCATATTTTTATTACTTTAAAAATATAAAGATCATACCTTTTACCAAATAAAAATCAAATCTTGCCTTAAAATCAAACTTTACTACACTTTCTTTTAAAAACCCCTAATCTGAAAAATAAATAATAAAGTAAATAAAGTATATAAAAAAACAAAATCAACACGAAAAACTTACAGTCAATTTGTCGAAGAAGGGGGGGGGGGGGTTTGCGGGTTCGGGTCTGGGTGGGATCGGGCGTCGCAGGCGAAGGGAGGGGGAGGAGGGGGAAGAAGGAGGGGCGACGCGGTGGTTTGGTGGTTGCGGTGGGCTCCAGCGAAGGCGGTGAGGAGCCTGGGTGCTTCGGCTCGGTTTCTTCGAACGGAAGAGGAGAATAGGGCGAGGGGAGGAAGGGGAAGGGTGGCGGCGGGTCTAGGGAGGAGGCGGCGGCAAGGGGAGGCGGGAGGCGGAGGTACTACGGAGCATTTGGGTTTTTTTTTTATTTTTTTCTTTTTCCTTCTTTATTTCTGAATCGTGAAAACAGAGAATGGGGGGGGGGGTTATATGAAAAATATATATATATATATTTATTTAATTATTTAATTACTTTCAAAAAGCAACTTTTATTTTCGACCTCAAAACGAGACCCACCGCCTGTCGTCCATAGCGTTTTACCCCCATTCCGAACACAATGGGATATGTATCGTAGGCTGATTCGACTGTTTGAATCAGTTTCCGTTAAATTTACATTTAAATCATTATATTGAATTTTAAACGTACATTTCAAATTACCGGGGTCACATACTAACTAGAAAAATTCCAGAAAAATATTTTCTAGCTTCGTATTGACGATACGGTCCTAACAAAACTAATTTCGTCGAATTCTGAGACCGTTGGAAAAATGGCCATTTTTCAGTCGATTAAAATCAACTGAAACTGGTCAAACGTGTTTTCCTTTGCCACGCTCACCTATTGATTCGAAAAATTATGAAATTTGGAATCTAGCAATAATTCGACATCACGGACCCAAAAAACTGGTTTCGCCGAAATCCGAGGTCATTTGCAAAATGTCCATTTTTAAGGGCCTGAATTCCATAGCGACTATTTAGAATTTTCAACTGGTCATATCTTCTGATTCCCGCTATGAAATTTCAATTTTTCGGATTCGTTGGAAAGATATTCACAAATAGATCCTATTGTTTTTGGTTTCACTAAAATCCGGATTGTTTTGCACCCGGTACATTCAATTGAAGTTTGAAATCGAATTATCGAACTACCGTGCCATTTTCAATTCTATTTATAATTATTTATAAATATTTATATTCTAACGACGACGTATATAAATATATACGTTCGAATTATATTCAAAATGAATTTCTCGTCGATATTATTTAAAATAATTCATTTTATATATTCAAAATTCGTTAAAATCGCCAAAATAAAAATTTTAAACTGGCCCAGATTTTCGGGTTATTACAATCTCCCCCACTTAAAACTTTTCGTCCCCGAAAAGGAACAAAGTCGAAAGTGGTTTGATTAATCAACTCTACGTTCGATCTGGCTTCCATTCTCCAACTTTTCAGTTTCTGAGAATTTTCAAATTTTCAAAAATTTGGCTAACACCCTAAATTTTCGAAAAATTTCGCCATAACCTCCCCTGCACCGGGAGCATCGGGGAATTTCAAATAGCTTCCCCGGTCCTTCAGATCTCGAAAAGAAAAAGAAAAAGCCAAGCGGCTAGCCAATAGGCTCATAAAATCATCACCACCCAAACAAAACAGTAAATTATGTAGTAAACATGTACCTATTTGTCGGGCAAACAAATTTTATTCTTTGCTCTAGCCTTCTTGCTATGACCTATCCAATGTAAGTATATGTATATGCAAGCAAATACGACCAATTTTCAATACAATTCAATATTTGATTCAATTAGGCTAAATGGTTCAAAATTATCAAACAAATGAACAAACAACACAAACATCAATCAATTAGTGAATTTAACGTTTCAAATTCATAATTTTGATACATATACAGAAAATCATGTTTTTGATGCCAATTCACAACAATGAATTCTAGCTATATTAGTTTTGGTTCTCACACCAGTCTAATGGAAATATATAGGTATCACACCTTCGTTACTCGAAAATAAATACTGGTAACGCTGCAGCATTATCAGAATCATTCCCGGGCAACTAGAATGTGATTCTATATCTATCTAATATATTAAACTTCGAATATACGTTCATGACGCGTATATGCAAAACCTTTATATATTAGATTGTCCATATTCAAAATAAATAAATATTCAAATACGTAAAAAGTGATTTAAATTTCTAAACAAAATTATTTTCATTTGAAAAATATACTCTTCACACTCGTTCTAGGATACTACTGATCCTATCTCTAACGAGTCATTCTAATTGGATATTACTAATCCAATATCTGATGAATTCTTTCGTATGGTTCTAATGTGTCTTGTTCTCGAGCTCTGTAAACCAAAGCTCTGATACCACTGTAAGAACCCGTAACTTCCCCGTGAAGGAAAGCACGAATACTTTGAGAACAACACACAAAAGGACGCATACGGAAGAATATTTCATTGTTATTACAACAATTCCATCAGATACAAGAATATACAGAGTATAAATGAATAAATTACATTCGACAAATATCAGAGATTACAATAAATTACATAGCAGCGGAAAATAATACAAAACACAACTGAAAGTGATACACGGATACAGAGCTTTCCGAGCACCGTTCCAGCTGTAAATCAGGACCCTGTGGATATAAATCTGCAAAACCAAAACTACTAGCTGCCCGTGTCGAAAATAAGGGCACCCAGAGTTTAGGTTAAAACAATAAACTCCAGGTCAGTCATGGGACTGGTGTGAGAACTAAAACGGTTATAATTCTTTATTTTAAAGTTAGGTAAATCAAGGGACCACGCCATATAACACGTAACGGGTTTCCTCCCAAGAATACCAGTGCATAAAACAAATAGCGCAATGCTAAATAAAGAAAAATGAAGCTGTTATAAGACCCAGGTCCCATCACATAATGCAACACAAGCCGGAGGATAGGGTTTTTACCTTATAACAGCCAAATCATGCTTGATACATTTAAAACACATTATTTGATACTATTATAGGTGTATAGTGTCAAAACAATTTCAATCATAAATATCAATCATAGGCGGCATGAATGACCCATACCACTATGTCGCATTACTAGGTTCTACAAATAAAACCGCACTATCACGTATTGGAAATTGGATTTCCGTCATGAGCCGAGGCAAGGGGCAAGCTCCTCTCCGCGTTCGAGACACTCTAGCAAATGTCCCAGGACCCCACTATGATCCTTGGAATCGGCTGGCCCGGTCCTCTCTTACTTTTGAGGATTGGCAATTCCTGAACACACGTTTCCCGGTCCTTACAGACCTATATCCGAGGCGCCTCGTATCCAACAACCACACAGGTGAAAAGTATATAAATGTCAGGGCTGGTAGGTCACTGACACCACCCTAGCTAGAAAGAAACGTCGTGCTCTCCCAGCGGTCCGTCTCCCGTTTTTGACTCATACCGAGGTGAGAGGCTCCCGAATTCACGTTATACACAAAGCTACGCCACACAGGCCGTGCTTTGATCATCAACCACAAGACTTTGCTTTTCAACAGAAGCCTTGATCAATTGCCACTTACGCATGCCACATTGGCAATTCACTCCATGCGACTGATGTCCATCGATATACAACCTCTGAGCTCGTACGTCTCAGAGAAGGGCGTTAAGCAAGAGAATAAATTCTCCGCCGCCAAACAGATGTATATTTAATAGAGATCAATCAACACAGAATAAAATCCAATGTCAGACACACAATCCATTTACAAGTTCGTTCTGGGTCTGAACGAAACCGGAGGCACTTTCCTCGCATATCCATCGATCTCCAAGTACGTCTGGACGATCACCAACTGTTTCCCTCATCTTGGGTGTACAGCCCAATCAAGATCATCAGTAATCACCCAAACGATGTGAATACTTCCGGTCTTCAACCACCGTCTTCATCTTCGACATCTCGTCGAATCGGTTATTCAGAATGGGTATAAACCCGGCCTTTCTGAATAACCCACGTATATGATAAACAAATGTTACACAAACACAACAAACGCCTCATTCCAATTCAGAATATTCTTTTATTCACAAAATCACATTCTTAGGGAAATGTTCCCATTAATTTTATCCAAGATAAATTCTTCTAAATTTATTCTTTAATCTTCCTTTGGATATCATTTCAAACCGTATTATGGTTTTCCAAACTAGTCGGGATTAGCGAACCACACCGAAGTAATTATTTATTTTATTTCCCAATCCCAACCTATATATCCCATGGAGAAAAACTGGTAATACCCCATATCTAACACCACGGTGTTATCGGTAAAATTATTTACCATCTCACGTTCAAATCTAATTAAAGATTTGCCTATCGCTGTGGAGTAAAACTGGTGGTACTCCGTTCTCGATCACCTCTCAGATTTGATAATTTAAATTATCAATTCACATTTTTAATCTAATTAAAGATTCATTAAAACTCCACTTAGTTTTAATCTTTTCAAAAATCAGTATCCTGCCTTTAACTGGGTTAAAAAACCAATGTCATCAAAAACACGATTCACGACAAACCAAATCACATTTGATATTAAATACAAGGCTCTGAATAGAAAATATATCGGCTTATATTCAATATCAAATTCTGAAACCAACAAATATCATATTGGAAATAACGATATATAATATATCTTCAAATTCCCAAAACAATATCTGTATAGTCACGAAATCCAACATCGAAATATTCCGAAGATAATTTCGATTCAACTCCACTTCCACTTCACCTATTGGGAATATTGATTATTTTTAAAATCACTTTCAAATTCAATTTATTTATTTCAAAATTAAATTGATTTTAATTCTAGTTCAAAACTAGTTCATTTCGATAAAAATCTATTTTTATCTTTTCAAATGTGGAATTTTTCAACCCAATTTTTCCCAAATCATTTCTTATGATTTTACACAAATTATAGATATTTTTGATAATTTTATCAAGGCACGTACAGTCGATTTCCATCTACGGCCATCGAACTGCACTTACAGCGACCTTTTTTGAATTTGATTTGGACATAATTCCAAATCCAACCGTTAGATTTCAAATTTCTAATTTTCATTGGAAAGCTCTTTTCGATACGAACCCAACGGTTCCAGTTTTAGGAGAATCCGACGGTCGAATCTCCCGCAATGTCCGTTCGAAATAAATGGTCGAAATTCACGAACTGCCGCGGCGCGGCGCGTTCTATTCAAGCCATTATATATATATAATATATATATATTATATATATTTCGTCGATTTCCTTTTAAAACGAATTTTATAAATAGTTCAATATTCGTTTCTAAAACAATTCAACTTCTACATTCAATTTCAAATCGATTTGATTTCAATCCAACTCGAATTCATTTCAATTTTATTTAATTCGAATTCAAATTCATTTCAATTCAATTCAAATTCAAATTCGTTTCAATTCAAATTGATTTCAATTTAATTTCGATTAGAATTCAATGAAATTTCAGTTCGTTTTCAATTCAACTTGAATTTGTTTCATATTCAATTCCATTCGAAGTCCTTTTATATTCAATTCAAATTCGTTTTCTTTTCAATTCGAATACACTATAATATTCATTCAATTTGAATAAAATCGATATAAATATCGTCCACGTCAAAATGGCACAACTCTAATCAACACGGCTTCATATATTTCAATAAATTCGTTATTCTATTCAACAAATGAATATTTATTCCATTCAACACATGAATCTATATTTCTTCCAACACCTGACTAATCTCAACACATGAGTACTGTCAACACCTCACTATTTTTTTTATGTAAAATATTTTATAAAACTATGGTATCTATCGCTTGATTTTCAATTAGACTCCACCGTGAAGTAGTTCTAATTTTAAATATGATAAAGATGTAAATTTCATTGTATAAAATATTTCACTCAACACATGAACATCGTCAACACATGACTATTTTTATATTTAACACATGAATTTTCTTTTATAATATTCATTGTTGTCCCGATTGGAATGAGGCCCAATCAATCACCATATAACGTTGATTATATGGATTCCATACAACACATGTATATAATACCAGTGATAAACAATCAACCATCAACCAAAGTGCACTACACTGTATAAGCATCAAATATAAATATCTAACGCTTATAACAGCCTGTCAATCAATCGATCAACATATTTAATCAATCAGGATGAGTGAACTTCAAATTCATCCCAACACCCGTGTGGGGTTTCAAACAATCAAACACAGATTTTATTTGTGCAGTTGGACGATGTGTAAAATTTATCAACCCAATCAATGTCAGTTAAATCAGTGTACATAAACAAACCGTCCGGTTTGTAAATGAATATTTTATTTATTCACTTTCACGTTAAAAATTATATTTTTAACGATAAAATATTCTATTTCAACACATGAATTTCTATTCATTTCATTTACACAATAAAAATGATATTTTTATTTTTCTAACATATTTTAGAAAATTTCGGCGGCATAACGGCACGATACTAGAAACGGGACGAGGCCTAGCCTTATCCCCGGTCTAGTGAAGGCCCACGCCATTCACACATCAATCAAATCCATTTCAATTCACCAAACAATTCAATTCAAACCAATTAGACTAACCAACTACTCAACCAAACAATTTAACAAACAAGCCATCCATGGTCTGTGGATGACGGGTGTCGGGTGCTACTAAACACCGTCTACATCCTAGTATATATATATAACTAGAAAAAGAAGTTTAGAGTGAGAAGTTCTCACCGATAGCTATCCAATACCACGACACTCCTATTGTAGAGATCTTCGTCGTTCTCGCCTTTTCTTCTTCTTTGTTGCCCCTAGCCACTACATATATAAAAATCACACATTTTTATATTTTGATGTCTTTAAAATAAAAATCACATTTTTATTTATTCACTTTCAATCTAAAAATCATATTTCTATAATCACTTCATATATTTAAAATCGAATTTTTACTATGTTATTCAACATATAAAAATCGAGTTCTTATTTTGGTGTCATATAGATAAAAACTCCATTTCAAAAATATTGATTTCGCCTTTATAAAAATAAAGTTTTCTCCTTTCATCACTATAAAAATTCCCTCTTTATTTCAACATATATAAAATAAAAATCAGATTTTTATTTCGTTACATACACAAAGATGATATTTTTACATTCTTTATCCTATGAAGATTATATTTTTAATACCTTAAAAATATAAAAATCATATTTTTAATATTTCTATATAGTAAAGATTATATTTTTAATACTTTAAAAATATAAAAATCATATTTTTATTACTTTAAAAATATAAAGATCGTACCTTTTACCAAATAAAAATCAAATCTTGCCTTAAAATCAAACTTTACAACACTTTCTTTTAAAAACCCCTAATCTGAAAAATAAATAATAAAGTAAATAAAGTATATAAAAAAACAAAATCAACACGAAAAACGTACAGTCAATTTGTCGAAGAAGGGGGGGTTTTGCGGGTTCGGGTCTGGGTGGGGTCGGACGTCGCAGGCGAAGGGAAGGGGAGGAGGGGGAAGAAGGAGGGGCGACGCGGTGGTTTGGTGGTTGCGGTGGGCTCCAGCGAAGGCGGTGAGGAGCCTGGGTGCTTCGGCTCGGTTTCTTCGAACGGAAGAGGAGAATAGGGCGAGGGGAGGAAGGGGAAGGGTGGCGGCGGGTCTAGGGAGGAGGCGGCGGCAAGGGGAGGCGGGAGGCGGAGGTACTACGGAGCATTTGGGTTTTTTTTTTATTTTTTTTCTTTTTCCTTCTTTATTTCTGAATCGTGAAAACAGAGAATGGGGGGGTTATATGAAAAATATATATATATATTTAATTATTTAATTACTTTCAAAAAGCAACTTTTATTTTCGACCTCAAAACGAGACCCACCGCCTGTCGTCCATAGCGTTTTACCCCCATTCCGAACACAATGGGATATGTATCGTAGGCTGATTCGACTGTTTGAATCAGTTTCCGTTAAATTTACATTTAAATCATTATATTGAATTTTAAACGTACATTTCAAATTACCGGGGTCACATACTAACTAGAAAAATTTCAGAAAAATATTTTCTAGCTTCGTATTGACGATACGGTCCTAACAAAACTAATTTCGTCGAATTCTGAGACCGTTGGAAAAATGGCCATTTTCCAGTCGATTAAAATCAACTGAAACTGGTCAAACGTGTTTTCCTTTGCCACGCTCACCTATTGATTCGAAAAATTATGAAATTTGGAATCTAGCAATAATTCGACATCACGGACCCAACAAAACTGGTTTCACCGAAATCCGAGGTCATTTGCAAAATGTCCATTTTTAAGGGCCTGAATTCCATAGCGACTATTTAGAATTTTCAACTGGTCATATCTTCTGATTCCCGCTATGAAATTTCAATTTTTCGGATTCGTTGGAAAGATATTCACAAATAGATCCTATTGTTTTTGGTTTCACTAAAATCCGGATTGTTTTGCACCCGGTACATTCAATTGAAGTTTGAAATCGAATTATCGAACTACCGCGCCATTTTCAATTCTATTTATAATTATTTATAAATATTTATATTCTAACGACGACGTATATAAATATATACGTTCGAATTATATTCAAAATGAATTTCTCGTCGATATTATTTAAAATAATTCATTTTATATATTCAAAATTCGTTAAAATCGCCAAAATAAAAATTTTAAACTGGCCCAGATTTTCGGGTTATTACAAATACAGAGAGAGGTCCTCGCATATCGAGAAAATCAACAAGTACAGTAGGACAACTACCACTATAACCTCTTTATGGGAGCTACCCAAATCCAAGGCATCAGTAGTAATCCATTCGATGTGAAGATCATCGGTCTTCAACCACCGCCTTCAATATCTTCAAATTTTAATCGTCGTATCACTGATTCAGAATGGGTCAAACCTGGTCTTTCCGAATAACTCGCATATCATATAATCATGTGACATAAAAACACATCATATGCCTCATTCCAATCCAGAATATTCTTTTATTCAAATATTCTTTACTTGGGGAAGGTTCCCATTAATCTTATCAAAGATTATCTCATTTAAACTCATTGTTTAATCCATGTCTTGGAAATCATTTAAAAACATTTCATAATATCTTTTCTCAACTTAAACCAGATTAAGGTTTATCAAACTAGTCGGGATTTACGAACCTTACCAAAGTAATTATATATTTTATTTTTCCAATCCCAACCTATTCATCCCATGAAGCAAAACTGGTAGTACTCCTAATCTAACATCCACTACGTTAATAGTAAATTTAATTACCATTCAGTGTTTTAAATCTAAATAAAGATTTAACTATCGCATGGAGTTAACTGGTGTGGTACTCCATTCTCGAACACTTTTTCTAATTAGTTAAATTTAGTTACCACATTCACATTCCAATCTAATTAAAAATTCATTAAAACTTCACTTACTTTTAATTTCAAAATCATTATTTCATGATTATTCAACTTTAGGAAAATTCATCCTGACTTTACCTGGGTTAAAGAATCAATGTCATCTAAAACAACGTTCATGATAAAACCAAAATCACCTTCCATCAAAATGGAACCTTCACGGAAATCATAACAGTATATAATCAACATAAATTTCCATATCAGGCAAATACTATAGGTGGAATAATGTAAAGTCTTTTAAATTCCATATATAGCAACGACCTTCCTTCACAGAAGCTCATTCCGATCATCAATAACTTGAGTTCCGCTCATTTCCAATTTAATATATTATATTGGAAAACTTTACTTTGGAAAATTCTATTAAATCTTAATAAAAAGACTAAAAATTCTAAATCATAACTTCACCGTTAATTGGGTTTAAGAGCTAATGTCATTTAAAACATCGTTCACGAAGAACCCAAAATCACTTTCATTTAATTCAATTATATTTATTATTTGGAAAATCTCATTAAATCTTAATGAAAAAATTTACTTTATTCTCAACTGGGTTTAAGAACGGTCTTACTAAAGACACCATTCACGAAAAACCCAAAATCCAATTTGATTTCAAATACAAGGCTCTGAATATAAATTTTATCGATTTATATTCAACATCAAATTCTGAAACCAACGGATATCGTATTGGGAATAACAATGTCTATATCTTCCAAATTCCTCAACAACATCCATATAATCACAGAATCCAATATTGAAATATTCCAATGATTATTTCCATTCAAATCCTTTCCAATTTATACATTGGAAAAATTCTGGTTATATTAAAACCATATCAATTCTTTATTCTAGTTGTTAACCATTTCAGATAAAAATATCTTTTAATTTTTTCAAACTTGGAGTATTTCATCCAAAATTACTTCAATATTTTCGTGTCCATCAAAAACCAGACATCAAAATCATATTTTGATTCTTCACTGAATATTATTTTAAAATATTCATTATTTCTGAATTGGAATCAGACTCAATACATTACCATATAATTTTATTTATATGAATTCCTTACATCGTATGCATTCAAAAATAGTGACAAACAACTATAAACATTCAATTCACATTTAGAGTGCATCTACAATTGTATAATCATTAAATAATTAAATAACGCTTATAACAGTCTGTCAATCAATTGGTTGACAATTAAACATAAGGGAGACGTGTAACACCCCGTAATTTTAAATATTAAAATTAAAAAAATTTAAGAATACTTAATTTTTAGAAGAATTGAGTGAAACGGGTTACGCCATTGCGTTCGTCTCGGAAATCTGCTTGAGATAGAGTCCGAGCGTACGTAAATCGGGCTCCGTATAAAGAAGTAATGGAGTTCAGAAGATTTTAAGTTTAAACAGAAATTAAATTAAAATAATAATCAAAGGTCAAAACTTCTCAAAATTCGAAATTCGGTCAGAGCGTGTTGAGCGGGAAATTTCCCGCTCAGAGGTGTCGACCCCCTCCACCCAGAGGGAGTCGACATAGGTGTCGACCCCCCTATAGGGGAGTTGACATAGGTGTCTACCCCCTATAGGGGTGTCGACTAGGTGTCGACCCTCCTATAGGGAGCCGACCCCTTTGAGATCCTCCTACAGTGAAGAATTTTTGAAGCCCTGAGCTGATGTGGCCTTCTCTGATTGGCCTATGACTAATTTCTAAGGTATTAGGGCTTATGTGTCATGCTATGGTTGGCTAGATGACAAATCTCTTTGGTTTATGGATCTAATTTCTCTTAGACTAATCTAAATGCTAGAATTGAACTAAGAATTCTATATAATCATCCCAAACCTCAACCCTAGAACCCATTCTATGAAGCCGTCATGTTGTTCATCTACAAACGGGCCTAGCCACCATTCATCTACCCCAAACTAGAGAATCAAATTCAAACTAGGAATCAATTAGAAGAACAAGAGAATCAAACGTCTACATCAAAGGATAGCTTTTCAAATTCAGAAATCAGATCCCAAAAATCAAGATCTGTCCTTTTCTGTAAGTGCTGTTATTGTTTAGATGTGAACATCTAATATGAAATCATGACAGTAATAACTGGATCTAAAACTATGCCTAATTCTATTCGTGTCTATCCTTTTGTAAATTATGAATTTCCTATGCCTATGAGACTATTTTGATTGATGTAATGACACCTATCATGCTTATGTGACTATTATGATTGGCATAATGAAACCTAACATGCCTATGAGACTGTTGGATTGACAAATTGGAACCTATCATGCCTATGGAACTGTTGTGATTGATTTATCATGTTGTACATCCTATGCCTATGAGACTATTGGACTAACACAAGTGAACCTACCATTCATTTATATGCATATTACATGATAAGTTATGTTCATACATGCTTACATGTTTAGATCCAAGCTAGTACACATGTTTAAGATCTATATAAGTTCATGCTTATACAATTAGATCTATGCTAGTTTGCATGTTAATTGGATCTAATTTAAATGTAAGATCACGTTCATGTGCTTAATTAAGTTTATGTCCTTCTATCCCAAATTTATACTCCACATGTTGATCTATATTGTTTAGGCCTGTTGGAATGTTACATGTCCCTTTCTTTTCCCTTTTTTTATAAGTTAGGCTAATTTGTGAGCCCAAAGTTCTATGTGAATTATGCGGACGAATAACGGGGGAGACGTTGGGAAAATATATTAAACTACATGCTATTGGCATAGATTGGCTCATAATCATGTAAATAATTAGTAGTATGAAATGGTAGAATTTGTATACCTAGAATGATGGACATAATTTAGAGGGTAAATGGGGCATGACTTGAATTGACAACACATGTGGATAATTTACATATGAACATAAATTGTAAATATGTAAATTAATTAAAAATGAATATGCCTGACCTAAGGTTAGATTGAGTTACGGTGTAAGACTTCCCGAAACCGCCCGGCACATCAAGCAAACGTAACAATATTGATCTAATGTGAGAGGTTAGCGCATTAAGCCTAAAAACCCGAGGTTAGATTGAGTTGCGGTGTAAGACTTCCCGGAACCGCCCAACAAATCCAGCGATTGCAACAATATAGATCTAATGTGAGAGGTTGGTGCTTTAATGAATGAATTAAAGCTAAGAAACAGACAGGCTATGTAACACCCCGTATTTTCTGTAAACATTAAAGTAACTAATTAAAGAAACTTAATTTTTAGAAGAAGAATTAAGGGAACGGGTTACGCCATTGCGTTCATCTCGGAATTCTTCTTGGAATAGATTCCAAGTTTGCATAAATAGGGCTTCGTATGAAGAAGTTATGGCCTTTGGAAGATTCAACAAAAAATCAGAATTTACATAGGAAAATACCCAGGCAGGTCGACCTAGGGGTCGACCTACCCAAGGAGGTTGACCTGGGGGTCGACATGGGTCATAGGTCGACCAGGGGTCGACCTCCCCCTACAGGTCGACCTGTTTTGGCCCAGATCTGATTTTCTTTGGCTTGTGACGTAGTTTTGTCTGTTCTGATGGTCCGGATTGGTTCTAGGTTGATATCGAAGGCCCTAAACACTTCTATTCTCCTATAAATACATTCCTAAGCGAAAACCTAAATCTCTTACACTATTCTCTAGCCTCCACTCCTATCTCCTTCTCTAAAAATAAATCAAAGACATCGTTATGCTCAAGCTCCTCGTGGAATCAAGTTGGAATTCAAGTAGGGAATCAAAGGATAATTCAACAACTTCAACAGCTATTTTCTACGAATCAAATCCAAATAAAAGAATCAATAATCTACGTCAAGGGAAAGCTATTCAATTTCAGAATACAGATCCTAGAAAACAAGATTTTCCTTTTGATTGTGAGTACAATTATTTTCAGATATGAAATTATCTTGACATTTTTGTGAATCTGAATCTGAGGTTATGCATACTTTAGTTTATCAGATCTGTTTTTCTGTGGATCTAACTTGTTAATATTATTGTGACAGTTCTGTATCTTTTCCCTCTTTTCTTCCTTTTTGTTTTATAGCCAGACTACCACGAGCCTGAGCCAAATTCTCACAACAGATGAATGCACGAACGCTAAATTTGGGAAAATATTGAACGATGCATAGTTGGACATAGCTGATTTATGACTCATTTGAGAACAAAACATATATTGTAATTTAAGATCTAGATCTATGCATGCTATATATATGATAGTGTATGATTTGGGAGAAGGAGAATTATGCTATGATAACATATGACTTGTAATTTGGGGACATAATGCATGTTATAATTAAAGATCTGATTTTGGTGACAAAATGCATGTTATAGATCTAGCTTTGGGCATATTTTATATCATGATCTATGACTTGAAAAAAGGGATATGTAACCTAGGCGTAAAGATCTACATTAAAATTAGGATAACTATTAAATGTGAATGCACCTAAAAGGGGATTTTTGATATTTGGCATATGCTGAAAGCAAAGGCTATAAATTGGCATAATTCATATTGTATATTATGATTTGGGACTTTTAGAGAATATTCTGTATCGTGCAAAATTTAAATAAATTTGGGCATATGTTATATTGTGAATTATGACCATAATTTGGGCATGTAAAATGAGGCTTAATTTATGATTAGGCAAGATATGTCAATGGAACTTTAAGATATGTTTAAATCTGTTAAATTGCCCAATTCGCTAGATCTGTTGGAACTGAATACTGTGATTTGGGTATGTAATCTATAGTCTCGATCTGAATTTGAGCAAAACATGTTAATAGAACCTTGAATAATCTGCTATAACTTGTAAAGAAGTTAATTGGTTGAATAGGCAAAATTAGTCTGATATTGGCATAATCTGTGAATGAATACTTTAGCTAAAAATGCTAAGACACAAGGTTAGACTCTGTTCGTGGTAAAAGCCTGCCCGGACCCAACCGGCTTAACCAGCAACCGCAAACTGTCAGTCTAACGTGAGAGGTCGTATGCTTAATCAAAAGATGCTTAGACACGAGGTTAGGTCTGGCTTGTGTCAAAAGTCTGCCCGGAACCGTTCGGCACATCCAGCGGCCACAAGCTACCGACCTAATGTGAGAGATCTGTGAATTAATAATTAATTAGTGCAAATTTAATATAAATATGATGCCTAAAACGTGTTGGTGGGTAGGGTTAAATTAACTAGACTAATTAATCTAATAAACCCGTTTCGTGAATCTTTAGGCCCAATACAAGGTTAGGTAAAACAATCTGTAAGTCTGTAAATTCGTACATCGGGTCCATTAGTCTGAAAATTTGTTAACATGTATGTCTAATCTGAGAACTAGTTAATCTGAATTCTGTACATCTGAAATTTGTAAACAAGTTAATCTGAAATCTGTTAGTCTAGGGACACAAGGTTAGGAGGCATAATTACTTGTGTCATCTGTTGTGTGGGACCCATATTAGTCAGTAACCCTTTCATGGTATCAAAACTATGACCCAACACTAGGTAGGGTCCAGGCATGCTTATTGAACTAATTATAAGAGGTTCATTCTGATAATGGCGAGGGGTGTTGATGGCACATTCCAACCGAGTCATGTGCGTCCATGGATCTGGTCTGCTCTGGGGAAGTTAAGACGCCGTGACATCTGTAAATAGGTCTGTGTCTCTCCGTAGGTTGCCACTTTAGGGAGTGATACACCCTATTATGGGGCCGACACATGGTATTTATGTATTAGGGAGCCGATCCTTTAGGGGTAGAATTAGGGGTACACCTAGTTCCATCTGTTTTTGTTGGGGTGGTAAAGGCCCATTACTAGCATTCTGTTTCTGTACCGTCTATTTCTGTTAGGGTGGTAAAGGCCCGTTCTTAGCATTTTGTTTCTGTACTATCTGTTTCTATTAGGGTGGTAAAGGCTCTGTTTTTGTACCTTCTATTTCTATTGGGGTGGTAAAGGCCCACTACTAGAATTCTGTTTCTGGAAGATTATTCTGTTTCCGTTTCTGTTTTAGTTTAGACATTAGGGTTACACCTAATCATGTTATACTAGTATTAGTGCAGAGAAGTAAGATATAGGTAGGAAGCATATCTTGGTCTATGTCATTCTGTTTAACTTAAGCATACCTACTACCCCTGTTGTTGTTATCTCTCATCCAGTTTTACTTATATGTCATGATACTGTTATATGTTTATATGCTGAAAGTCACTGGACTAGCCAGACTTTATGTCTGACTTTGTTTGTTTTCGCCCCTTTTCTTTCCGTTCCCCCCTAGGTGCTTAGGGTGGAAACTTAGGAGCTTGATTCAGATTCTCTCTGCTTAAAGTGCTTGAAGTATTGCTTGGCTTTAACTCTATCTTTTCATGGCAGCTTATGTTGGGGATTATGGTTTTATAAGTATGCATTCTGAAGGATTTTGTATAAGACTGATACTTGTGTACTTGGGATTTGGTATTGTGATTTTGAAAGATATAACCAAACTTATCTCTGTTTTTGCTGTAATCAAGTTATAAAATTTTCAAGTACTGTTTTACGTATCTGTCTTGTAATATTCTGTTCTGTTTACTTATAATGCTTCATGGAAGTGAATGCATTCCCTTTGTGAGTGACATTAACGGACATGGGGTGTTACACTTGGTATCAGAGACGAAGGTTACCAGATTTGATAAAAAGTTTTTAATAACTATTTTCAAAAAGGTTTTAAAAAAGGAGGAATTTTCAAAAGTAAAGTTTATTTTGAAAAACATAATCCCCAAAAGCCCGATATCTATCTTTTCTCCATTTTGAATCCCTTTTCTTTCGTTTCAGCATGTCTGGGGATCTTAACCTTCCAGAGGGCGTACCGGTACCTGGCTGGTTCGGAAGGTACCTAGAAGCTAGGGCTAATGATGCAGGCCCAGCAGACGTCCCTCCTCCCCCAGCTGCAGCGGTTCCTCCTCCTCCTCGTGCAAACACTTTCCCGAAGATCTGTAGAGACTGTCAAGCCATGGGTGGAAAGGACTTTAATGGAACTGAATCATTCATGGAAGCAAGGAAGTGGCTCAAAGAAACTGAGGATTTGTTCGTTATCTTCGAGGTGGAAGATAGGAGGAAGATACAGTTAGCCGTATGGTTGCTTAAAGACGAAGCTTCTTATTGGTGGGAGGTTACCAATGCTGAGAGACCAGTTGAAACTTGGGAAGATTTCAGAATGAGGTTTGAAATGAAATTCCTCTCACAAGCTGAATGAAGCCTACAGATGGAGAAGTTCTTAGCTCTCAAACAGGGAAGCCTATCGGTCAAGGAATACGTCAATCAATTCAATCAGCTGGCCAAATTCAGACTGGTGTTAGTAAACACTCCACATAAGAAGTCTCTCCGCTTCGTTAAAGGGTTGAATGAGCCACTAAACAGCCTAGATATGACCCATATACCTATGGGTGCGACTTATGAGAGATTGGTTGACATGGCGTCGATGCATGAAGAGGAAGCCAAAAGTGAGAAGAAAGATGAAAAGCTCTAAGGGCCACAGAATAAGAAAGAGTGGCCCGAAAAAGGAGGCACAAAAGAAGGATGGAAAGTCTGAAGATAAGAAGGAGAAAAAGTGTTTTACTTGTGGAAGCTTGACTCATCTGAACAAGGATTGCAGAAAGAGGAAGGGCACTTGCTTCAATTGTGGCGAAATGGGACACTTCGCTAGGGATTGCCCGAAGAAATAAGGGCAAGGGCAGAGGACAGAACCTACTTCTGGAGGATAGACGAATGCTCTAAAGGCTAGTGGATAGGATAGTAATAGGAAAATTTCTATAGAAGGTTTAATTTCCTTGTCTGATTATGGAGTTAAAACTCTTTTTAATTTTGGCATTTTGATTCCGTAATTGAGACTGTGCACTTTAACACTAGTCTTGTTTCTAATCCCGCTATAGTCTCAAACCCCATAAGGGTTACGACTCATCTGTTTTTGAAAAGTTGGGGTTTGAGGGTATCTGTGTTAGGTGTTACGTTGACTATGACGCATATGTTCTGTGTTTTGTGAGGTATGGTGGGGTTTTATCATGATTCATTTCCTAAGAATCATTTGATAATCTGATCTGTACCACTAGTCTGTAAGTATCTGAATATTTCTGATAAGTTTTACTCGAAACGTGAAGTAGATTCCCAGTTTTGAAATTGTTTAATGGAAGTAATTCTCTAAGTGTTAATTTGATGTTGATTTCGGTCTTCGGGGTTGATACTTAGGGAAGTATTCTCTTAACCAATGACTAATGGGAATAGAGCTTTTGTTTTAATTGTACTTGCTTCTATCACTCGGCTGTATCCTATCGATCGAGTCTTCGACCTTTAGGTAGAAACTAATGGGTGTAGACATGTGTTTGAGACATGTTATGTTTGATGATTGCAAATGGATGCAAGTGGTTGCTAGTGGTTTCTCGTGGATGCATATACACACACTAAGCACTAGATCGGCTCAAAAACACTCTCATACTGCATATGGATATGTGTGCATTTTTTTTAATTTTTGTGGACGCAAAATGATTGACTCGTCACATGGATGTTGGATGAATGGTTACGCACTCATATAGAAATGATGTGTATCAAATAAGGGTAATTGCATACATAATGGACTCATGGCACTGACATAATTTGCATTAAGGAGATCAACTGAATCAGTAGATCGCCTGATTTTGCATTAGACAAGAAACATATACACACTTTTGCATATGTTCATACAACATTAGAAGTTTTCTAAGGACAATTGATGCTTGTGGATGATGGTTGAGTAGATGGGTGATTGGATGGTAGGACACATTCTTCTTAACTTGAAGATTTCGGGGACGAATTCTTTTAAGGAGGGGAGAATGTAACACCCAGTATTTTCTGTAAACATTAAAGTAATGAATTAAAGAATACTTAATTTTTATAAGAATAATTAAGGGAAATGGGTTATGCTTGCGTTCGTATCGGAATTATGCTTGGAATAGTGTCCAAGTTTGTGTAAATCGGACTTCGTATGAAGAAGTTATGGACTTCGGAAGATTCAACAAAAATTCAGAATTTACATGGGAAAATACCCAGGCAGGTCGACCTGGGGGTCAACGTAGGGGTCGACCTGCCCAGGGAGGTCGACCTGGGGGTCGACCAGGGTCATAGGTCGACCGGGGGGTCGACTTGGGGGTCGACCTCCCCCTTTCAGGTCGACCTATTTTGGCCCAGATCCGATTTTCTTTGGCTTGTGAAGTGGTTTTGGTTGTTCTGATGGTCCGGATTGGTTCTAGGTTGATATCTAAGGCCCTAAACACTTCTATTCTCCTATAAATACATCCCTAAGCCAAAACCTAAATCTCTTAACACTATTCTTTAGCCTACATTGCTCTCTCCTTCTCTAAAAATAAATCAAAGACATCGTTATGCTCAAGTTCTTCGTGGAATCAAGTTAGAATTCAAGTAGGGAATCAAAGGCCAATTCAACAACTTCAACAGCTATTTTCTACAAATCAAATCTAAATTAAAGAATCGATAATGTATGTCAAGGGATAACTATCCAGCTTCAGAATACCGATTTAACACCCCGTGTATTTTATAACTGTCAAATTCATAAATTAAACTATAACTAATTTTAAATCAAAGAATTAAGGGAAACGGGATACGCCATTGCGTTCGTCTCGGAATTCTGCTTGAGATAGAGTCCGAGTTTGCGTAAAACGGATGTCGTATGAAGAAGATATGGACGAACGAAGTTGGGCGAAAAACCGGAAAACGGGTCAGAATGCATTGGCGCACTTGGGAAGTGCCCCAGAACAAAAATGCAGTGGCGCACTTGGGAAGTGCGCCAGTACATTTTTGACCTGGCGCACCTGCCAAGTGCGCCCAGGTCAAAAATGACCTGCTGGTCAGGTCTGGTCAAGTCCTGGCTGGCCAGGTCTGTGTTTGGCCGATTTTCTGAGCCTTGCCTTGTCACTAGGGCTAGGTGTCAGCTCCTGGTTGGTCTCTTCTTCAAACGAACGGCTATCATTGAACCAAGCTTCATCGACGGTCTAAATCAACTCACAAACTCTATAAAAATGACCTAAGACTAACACTAATTCACATAAACTAAAATGGAGATGAGACCGTCATGCTGCTGAGGAGAGACTGAAGATAGCCGTCAGAAATAGAGAGACAACTAGGAGATAATTCAAAGCTTAAAGCAACGTTAATCAAATCAAAGCAACGCCTACAACAAAGGATAGCATCTCCAAATTCAGAATTCGGATTTCTGAATTGAAGATTCGCCATACGCTGTAAGTAGAGTGCTATTCCGATATGAATTAAATAATTGTGTTGATTTGTGTAATGTAAGAAATGGAATTGTGGCGATAATAATCTATATTTGTATGTTGCTTTGATGCAAAACGATTTGGGAATATTATGATATACGATTGGATATTTGTAAGTACGCGATTTGCGTTGGAAACGAAATGGAATTGTGGCGATAACGACTTATATTTGTATGTTATTTTGATTCTAAACGATTTGGCAATGATATGGTTTGATTCATACAAGTATGTGGCTTATGTTGACAACCACATGTTGTGGAATTTTGATTGGGATTTATGCAAGCATATGATTTATATTGAAAACCACATGTTTGTGGTAGTTATTTACAACACCCATTTGTTAAATGCAAGTATAAGATTCATGTTGAAACAACAACTATATGTTGTAATAGTTTATTTTGAAATTCATGCAAGTCTATGATCTATTGTTATGACAACATGATGTAAAATTTTATGGTCATCTTTAGTGTAATTTGATTCACCTAAGTATTATAATTCATATGAAGGTTATGTTGAAATTGGCATCATAGTTCAAGTATAAAAATCATGATTTTGTGATAGTGACAAAAGCAAGCGTCATTGTAAGCTTGTATTAATTTTATGAACATGTCTAAGCTATGTTTGTTATTATGCCTAGTTAAAACATGTTTTCTAAGCTTATGTTGTTATCTTAATCATATGATAATATATTTTTGGCGCATAAGTTACATTAGAAATTTACACTAGAATTGCATCCCCTTACAAGTTACATAGATTGGACAAAAACCCATGATTATATGAATAATTGGATTCATAATCAATTATGTTTATGCCATGACCATATAAGGACTCATGTTCAATAATGATTATGCCATAATTATATGATTAGAGTGGTTCATGTTTAAGTACTATTTATGTCAAGACTACATGCTTCGTTTACACCATGATTTTGTGAATAGAGTGATTCATGGTTAAGTATTGCTTATATTATATGTTGTTACAATTGCAAGTTCACATATGCCTATCTTATGATAATTAGATCGTATGTTGCAAGTTCATGCGTTTACACTCCCCTTTTTATGTCACCTTATAAACACCATGTTATAGCCTCCCCTTTTCATATGGCTAAATTGGGTTTAAGTATTAAACCCAACACACCTTACATTGGAACGAACGAATAAAACGGGGGAAATGACGTTTGGGCTAAAAATATAGAACATATGTGTTGGCTTGTTTGACGCACGCCAATAACTTTGAAAAACCATTAAGTGGCATAAATAAATCTTAACCAATAAAGATGAATTTGAATAATGGGCCGCAAATATTTACATATAAAAAGAAGAAAGACAAAATATGTAAATGTAGAAAATACGATGTGTTTAACCCGAGGTTGGATTGAGTTGTGATGTAAACCTGCCCGGAACCGCCCGGCTGTCAAGTAGTCACAACAATACCTATCCAATGTGGGTGGTTAAACATGGAGCCCAATAAGGACCCGAGGTTAGACTGAGTTGTGGCGTAAGACTGCCCGGACCCAACCGGTAACAGGCAACCACAACAATACATGTCTAATGTGAGAGGTCAAGGCTTTAATAAGACAATTAAGGCTGAGTCAGGATTGATAGGATTAAGTAAATTATATTAATACTTAATCAAAATGGAACATGCTAAACTAAACAGACTGATTTGGGGGTTAGGTTTATAAAACACTTAACCAACTTAGCATGTTGGCTAGAAATAGAAAACCTAGTAGCGGGGGACCCTTTTCAGCAGTAACCCTATAAGATATCATGATACCCTGAAACTAGGCAGGGTGGGGCACGATTACTGGGCTGACTGTAAGAGGTCAAATCGACGGCGGTGGTGCAGCAGTGTAGGTTCTAACGGGGTGCGGGCGTGCACACACTCCGGCGCAGAAAAATAAGGCACTGGGCACCAGTAGCATACCTGTGCATTCTAGGATTGTGTCGGGCCGCCACCATGGGACTTGATACACCCCATGGTGGGACCAGCATAGGTAACTACAACATCGGGGGTCGTAAGACACATGTAACTATGCGAGTAGGAGCCGATCATCATAAAATGGATCACTTCACCCTGATTATGGGGTGCCTGTTGGGAACTAGTTTATATGGGTACAGAGATTAATATGGAGTACGATAGTATATTCGGCCCTAGACAACTTAACTAAGTTTATGGTGCTTTCCCATTTCTAGTTTATACTTATCATATCCAGTTCTTTATTCATAGACTGAATAGTCCTAGACTTACTCAGGCTTTATGTCTGACTCTACTTTTCTTTCGTCTTCTTTTCTTCCGTTCCCCCCCCCCCAAGGTCCACAGGGAGGGAATACCGCAGCTTGACCAGCCTTCATATCCAGCTTGAAGAGAAAGAATGTATTGCTTGGATCTTTTCGTTTTGGACTATGGTTTTGGACAACAACTATGGGACTTTTGCAGTTTATTTATGTTTTCTTTATGCTTCTTTAAATAATGTAATCAAGACAGTTATGAAGATGTTATGTTTTTGGAAGTATTGTAAGACAATTATGTTATGGTTGGTGTAACACGTATTTTAATGAAATAAAAGTTGTTGTTTTCCGCTGTTCAAAAATATATGTTCTTATATCTGTCTTGTATATCTGTGACTTATACTTATAAACCTCCACCAAAATTAGGGCATTCCCTTTGAGAGTGACCCTAACGGAGGTGGGGTGTTTCACTTGGTATCAGAGCATAGGTTTACCAGATAAGATAAAAAGTTTCGGAAATTTATTTTCAAAAAGGAAATTTAAAGAAGCATTTTTTAAAAGATAAAATGTTTTATTTTAAAAGGCAAATTCCCCCCCCCCCCAAAGCCATAGGTACTATCTCTTATCCTTCGTTTTGAATCTATCCTTTTTGTTTCAGCATGTCCGAAGAACTTAACTTGCCAGAGAGTGTACCAATACCTGGTTGGTTTAGACAGTTCTTAGAAGCAAGGGCCACTCAGCCAGGTCCTAGCGTTCCTCCTCCCCCAGTTGCAGGAAATCATCCAGCTGCAGCAGCACCTCTTCCTCCACCTCCTCCACGGGGAAACACGTTTGCTAAGATATGTAAAGATTTTAAAGCTATGGGAGGAAAGGATTTTCATGGAACTGAGTCCTTCGTGGCAGCTAGAAATTGGCTGAAAGAAACCGAGGACTTATTCATCATCTTTGAGGTAGAAGATAGACAGAAAGTATAACTGGCAGTGTGGCTATTAAAGGCCGAGGCTTCCTACTGGTGGGAAGTCACCAATGCAGAAAGACCAGTGGAAAGATGGGAGGACTTTAGGGCAAGGTTTGAGGCTAAATTTCTCTCAGATGCGGAAAGGAGTTTGCAGTTGGAAAAATTCTTATTTCTTAAGCAAGGGAACAAGACAGTCAAAGAGTATGTTAATCAGTTCGATGAGCTGGCTAGGTTTGGGCTGGACCTAGTCAACACCCCGCACAAGAAGGCTCTCCGTTTCGTCAAAGGGTTGAGTGAGCCATTACACAGTTTGGCCATGACCCATATACCCATGGGAGCTACATATGAAAGGTTGGTACAAATTGCATTGCTGAACGAAGAGGATAAGGGCAAGAAGGAGACAAAGGCAGAAAGCTCTCAAGGGAAGAAAGAGGGTTTGCAGCCTAAGAAGAAAGACTTTAAGAAGGGAGGGAAAGGCAACAAAGAGAAGAGGAAGTGTAATTTCTGTGGCAAAGTGGAGCACTTAGTGGAAGATTGCCGGAAAAAGAAGGCCAAGGAGAATGGTGGGTGCTTTTCTTGCGGTGAGATAGGCCACAGGGCTAAGGACTGCCCAAAGAAACGAGGACAGGGGCAGAGGGCTGGATCCACCTCGGGGGCACAAGTTCATGTGCTAGAAGCGCCACATCTGCAACAGCGAGGTATAAATACTTCTGTAGAAAGTGTAGTTTATCTTTATGATCACCCCGTTCGCACTTTATTTGATTCTGGCGCATCACACTCCTTTATCTCGTCTGCTTTAGTAGAATCTCTGCACCTAAAAACTAGAATGGTAGAGGACCCCTTAATTGTTTCAAACCCAATTGGGGGCCCAGCTCATTTGTCTATGATCTGTTTGGGATTGAACATTTCTATTCTAAGCGTAGAATTTCAATGTAGTGCCTTTGTTTTGGGCTTTTCGGGATATGGTTTGATTTTGGGCATGGATTGGCTATCCAGTAATGGGGCCATCCTTGATTGTGAGAAAAGGGTTGTTAGGCTCCTAACCCAGCTCGGTAATACTTTGGAAATTTCTTGTAATCTCTCGTATGCGGTTATGCTTAGTTACCTTGAATCGCTAGATGCCTCTGTTGAAAATTTGCAATCAGTTAGAGTGGTCCGGGAATATCCGGATGTCTTCGAAGAGGTGAAGGGCTTTCCTCCGAAGCAGGAGATAGACTTCCGCATATACCTTGTAGATAATGCAAAGCCCGTTGCGTTGCCCGTTAGACACATGGCTCCCCGAGAAAGGAAAGAGCTCAGTAAACAGATTAAAGAGCTTCTAGAAAAGGGGTTCATTAGGAGGAGCATTTCAGAATGGGGCGCTCCAGTGGTGTTCGCTACAAAGGCGGATGGCTCACTCCGTCTATGTGTTGACTATAGGGAGCTCAACAAGCTAACGAAAAAGAATAGGCACCCTCTCCCCAGAATTGATGATTTGTTTGATCAGCTTGTAGGAGCGTCTGTTTTCTCCCAACTCGATTTAGCGACCGGTTTTCATCAGCTAAGGGTGGCTGAAGATAGTATCGATAAAACGACATTCAGAACCCCAGACGGCTTTTTTTAATGGCTTGTCATGCCTTTCGGCTTGACAAATGCACCTGCTTACTTCGTGGACCTGATGAGTAGGGTATTCATAGATTTCCTCAATATGTTCGTAGTGGTCTTCGTAGACGATATCCTTATCTTCTCAAAGAGTGAAGAGGAACATGCTCAGCACTTAAGGGCAATCATGGAAACTCTGCGAGTCCATCAGCTAAAAGCCAAATTCTTCAAATGCCACTTTTGGAGAGAAGAGGTGAGGTTCCTTGGGCACATAGTATCCAAACAAGGGTTAGCAGTGGACCCTGCTAAGGTAGTCGCGGTACAGGATTGGAAGACACCAAGGAATGCAACTGAGGTCCGAAGTTTTCTAGGACTAGCAGGTTTCTATAGAAAGTTCATAAAGGATTTTTCGAAAATCTCAGCTCTGCTCGCGAAATTGACCAAGAAGAATCTAGCATTCAATTGGGACTTGGATTGCGAGTTTGCTTTCCAGCGACTAAAAAGGGCTCTTACAACAGCCCCAGTTTTGACGTTGCCAGATGGAAGCAAGATGTTCACTGTTTATACAGATGCATGTGGGACAGGGCTAGGCGCCGTCTTAATGCAAGAAGGGAGGGTAGTAGCTTATGGCGGGAGGCAGTTGAAAGTGCACGAAAAGAACTACCCGACCCACGATCTTGAGTTAGCTGCCATCGTCTTTTCACTCAAGTCTTGGCGACACTATCTCCTAGGTGAGAAGTTCGAACTTTACACTGACCATAAATCGTTGAAATATCTTTTCTCGCAGAAAGATCTTAACTTGAGGCAACAAAGATGGATGGAGTTTCTTGCCTCGTACGATTTCGAGATCTCCTACACTCCGTGCAAAGGCAACGTAGTGGAAGATGCGTTGAGCCGAAATAAATTGACCCTAAGCCCGCTGTATGTTGAAAGACAAAGCCTAGAGTTTATAGCCAGCTTCGACTTTAGGCCTTCCTCCGATTTTGTACCAGGCTTGCTAGCATCTCTCGAAGTGCGCCCGGCTTTAGTGGACTCAATAGGGACAACACAACGCGAAGACCCTCAGCTTGTGGAAACGATTGATAGGCTAATTAGGGGTGAGACTTCAAGTCACCTCAACAGATACTCCATCGACGATAAGGGTTGGCTAAGGCGAGACGGAAGACTATGCGTCCCACAGACAAGGGATTTAGTAAAGAGGGTTCTCGAGGAAGCACATCACTCCAAGATGACGATACACCCAGGCGGAGATAAAATGTACAAGGACATAAAAAGAACTTTCTTCTGGAACGGCATGAAAAAGGACGTGGCAGAATTCGTTTCTAAGTGTATGGTGTGCCAACAGGTTAAGGCAGAACAGAAAAAGCCTGGCGGTCTGCTACATCCTCTAGAGGTCCCGCAGTGGAAGTGGGATAGCATCTCAATAGACTTCATCGATGGGCTGCCTAGGTCTAGGAGAGGCAACGCTAGCATATGGGTAATAGTGGATAGGCTTACTAAAAGCGCCCACTTTTTACCTGTCAAAAGTAAAAGAACTGCCTCATCCCTAGCATCTCTTTACCTCAAGGAAATCGTTCGACTCCATGGAATACCATCCAGCATTGTTAGTGACCGAGACCCTATCTTCACCAGTGAGTTTTGGCGGAGTCTGCAAGAAGCAGTAGGAACGCAGTTATGCTTGAGCACAGCCTATCATCCCCAAACCGACGGCCAAACAGAAAGAGTGAACAGAGTTTTGGAGGACCTTCTAAGACTGTGCGTCCTTGACTTCGGAGGGACATGGGAAGACCATCTTCCTTTGGTGGAATTTGCCTACAACAACAGCTATCAAGCAACCATCGGAATGGCGCCCTTCGAAGCTTTATATGGAAGACCGTGCCGATCGCCCGCTTGTTGGTGGGAGTCTACTGATAAGCTCATGCTTGGACCAGATATGATCCGAGAAACTACAGAGAAAGTAGACTTAATACGAAGAAGGATGAAGACGGCCCAAGACAGACAAAAGTCCTACGCCGACAAGAGGAGGACCGACCTTGATTTTGAGGTTGGAGACAGAGTTTTTCTTAAGGTATCTCCGCTAAGGAACGTTGTTCGTTTTGGAACCACAGGAAAGCTAGCACCAAGGTTCGTAGGGCCATTCCCTATCATCGAGAAAATTGGGAAAATGGCCTATAGATTCGAGCTACCCGAGAAATTGGCCGGAGTTCACAACGTCTTTCAAGTTTCACATCTCCGAAAATGTCTACATGAGTCTGCTGAAGTGGTAGAGCCAAATATCCTAGAAGAAGCTGAAGTGGAACGCGAAGCAACCATAAGAAAAGTTCCAACCCGCATATTAGGAACGGAAGTGAAAAAGCTACGCAACCGAGAAGTCAAGCTCGTCAAAGTTCATTGGAGCGACGCCGAAGGAGATGCAACTTGGGAAACTGAAGCTAGAATACGCGCTGCCTACCCTTTTCTTTTCGAGGGTACATCCTTGATCTTTCTTTTTCCTTAAGTTGCGCTTTTATCTATCTTTTTAGGTATATCTCCTCGACCTTATCTTTTAGGTAGAAACCCTTTGGATGAAAACATGTAATTGAAACATGTTATGGATGATGGTTGCAAGTGGTTGCAAGTGATTGCTAGTGGTTGCTCGTGGTTGCATATACACACACAATCTAGGTTTTAGATCGGCTCAGTCACTTCATATTGCATATGCATATATGTTTGCATTCGTATATGGTTGAGCTTTAATGTGTTGTCATATGGATGTTGCATGTGTATGAATGATTGTGCACTCATGTAGAATCATGAATAAGAGGATTTGCATACATAATGGATTGATAGCACTTACATAATTCACATTAAGGAGGTCAACTGAATCAGTAGACCGCCTGATTTTGCATTAGATAAGTACATGTACACACACACTTCACATATGATCATGAAGCATTAGAAGTCTTTTAAGGACAATGGATGCTCGTGTTTGATGGATGAGTAGATGGATGTTTGGACGTTAGGATGTACATTCTTCCTGAACTTGAAGATTTCGGGGAGGAAATCCTTTTAAGTGGGGGAGAATGTAACACCCCGTGTATTTTATAACTGTGAAATTCATAAATTAAACTATAACTAATTTTAAATCAAAGAATTAAGGGAAACGGGATACGCCATTGCGTTCGTCTCGGAATTCTGCTTGAGATAGAGTCCGAGTTTGCGTAAAACGGATATCGTATGAAGAAGATATGGACGAACGAAGTTGGGCGAAAAACCGGAAAACGGGTCAGAATGCATTGGCGCACTTGGGAAGTGCACCAGAACAAAAATGCACTGGCGCACTTGGGAAGTGCGCCAGTACATTTTTGACCTGGCGCACCTGCCAAGTGCGCCCAGGTCAAAAATGACCTGCTGGTCAGGTCTGGTCAAGTCCTGGCTGGCCAGGTCTGTGTTTGGCCGATTTTCTGAGCCTTGCCTTGTCACTAGGGCTAGGTGTCAGCTCCTGGTTGGTCTCTTCTTCAAACGAACGGCTATCATTGAACCAAGCTTCATCGACGGTCTAAATCAACTCACAAACTCTATAAAAAGGACCTAATACTAACCCTAATTCACATAAACTAAAATGGAGATGAGACCGTCGTGCTGCTGAGGAGAGACTGAAGATAGCCGTCAGAAATAGAGAGACAACTAGGAGATAATTCAAAGCTTAAAGCAACGTTAATCAAATCAAAGCAACGCCTACAACAAAGGATAGCATCTCCAAATTCATAATTTGGATTTCTGAATTGAAGATTCGCCATACGCTGTAAGTAGAGTGCTATTCCGATATGAATTAAATAATTGTGTTGATTTGTGTAATGTAAGAAATGGAATTGTAGCGATAATAATCTATATTGGTATGTTGCTTTGATGCAAAACGATTTGGGAATATTATGATATACGATTGGATATTTGCAAGTACGCGATTTGCGTTGGAAACGAAATGGAATTGTTGCGATAATGACTTATATTTGTATGTTATTTTGATTCTAAACGATTTGGCAATGCTATGGTTTGATTCATACAAGTATGTGGCTTATGTTGACAACCACATGTTGTGGAATTTTGATTGGGATTTATGCAAGCATATGATTTATATTGAAAACCACATGTTTGTGGTAGTTATTTACAACACCCATTTGGTAAATGCAAGTATAAGATTCATGTTGAAACAACAACTATATGTTGTAATAGTTTATTTTGAAATTCATGCAAGTCTATGATCTATTGTTATGACAACATGATGTAAAATTTTATGGTCATCTTTAGTGTAATTTGATTCACCTAAGTATTATGATTCATATGAAGGTTATGTTGAAATTGGCATCATAGTTCAAGTATAAAAATCATGATTTTGTGATAGTGACAAAAGCAAGCGTCGTTGTAAGCTTGTATTAATTTTATGAACATGTCTAAGCTATGTTTGTTATTATGCCTAGTTAAAAACATGTTTTCTAAGCTTATGTTGTTATCTTAATCATATGATAATATATTTTTGGCGCATAAGTTACATTAGAAATTTACACTAGAATTGCATCCCCTTACAAGTTACATAGATTGGACAAAAACCCATGATTATATGAATAATAGGATTCATAATCAATTATGTTTATGCCATGACCATATAAGGACTCATATTCAATAATGATTATGCCATAATTATATGATTAGAGTGATTCATGTTTAAGTACTATTTATGCCAAGACTACATGCTTCGTTTACACCATGATTTTGTGAATAGAGTGATTCATGGTTAAGTATTGCTTATATTATATGTTGTTACAATTGCAAGTTCACATATGCCTATCTTATGATAATTAGATCGTATGTTGCAAGTTCATGCGTTCACACTCCCCTTTTTATGTCACCTTATAAACACCATGTTATAGCCTCCCCTTTTCATATGGCTAAATTGGGTTTAAGTATTAAACCCAACACACCTTACATTTGAACGAACGAATAAAACGGGGGAAATGACGTTTGGGCTAAAAATATAGAACATATGTGTTGGCTTGTTTGACGCACGCCAATAACTTTGAAAAACAATTAAGTGGCATAAATAAATCTTAACCAATAAAGATGAATTTGAATAATGGGCCGCAAATATTTACATATAAAAAGAAGAAAGACAAAATATGTAAATGTAGAAAATACGATGTGTTTAACCCGAGGTTGGATTGAGTTGTGATGTAAACCTTCCCAGAACCGCCCGGCTGTCCAGTAGTCACAACAATACCTATCCAATGTGGGTGGTTAAACATGGAGCCCAATAAGGACCCGAGGTTAGACTGAGTTGTGGCGTAAGACTGCCCGGACCCAACCGGCAACAGGCAGCCACAACAATACCTGTCTAATGTGAGAGGTCAAGGCTTTAATAAGACAATTAAGGCTGAGTCAGGATTGATAGGATTAAGTAAATTATATTAATACTTAATCAAAATGGAACATGCTAAACTAAACAGACTGATTTGGGGGTTAGGTTTATAAAACACTTAACCAACTTAGCATGTTGGCTAGAAATAGAAAACCTAGTAGCGGGGGACCCTTTTCAGCAGTAACCCTATAAGGTATCATGATACCCTGAAACTAGGCAGGGTGGGGCACGATTACTGGGCTGACTGTAAGAGGTCAAATCGACGGCGGTGGTGCAGCAGTGTAGGTTCTAACGGGGTGCGGGCGTGCACACACTCCGGCGTAGAAAAATAAGGCACTGGGCACCAGTAGCATACCTGTGCATTCTAGGAATGTGTCGGGCCGCCACCATGGGACTTGATACACCCCATGGTGGGACCATCATAGGTAACTACAACATCGGGGGCCGTAAGACACATGTAACTATGGGAGTAGGAGCCGATCATCATAAAATGGATCACTTCACCCTGATTATGGGGTGCCTGTTGGGAACTAGTTTATATGGGTACAGAGATTAATATGGGGTACGATAGTATATTCGGCCCTAGACAACTTAACTAAGTTTATGGTGCTTTCCCATTTCTAGTTTATACTTATCATATCCAGTTCTTTATTCATAGACTGAATAGTCCTAGACTTACTCAGGCTTTATGTCTGACTCTA
The DNA here is from genome assembly GCA_030737875.1 of Allium sativum. Taxonomy (NCBI): domain Eukaryota; kingdom Viridiplantae; phylum Streptophyta; class Magnoliopsida; order Asparagales; family Amaryllidaceae; genus Allium; species Allium sativum. Next base: position 120,071,199 of record CM060911.1, on the reverse strand, counting down.
CTTTTCTTTCGTCTTCTTTTCTTCCGTTCCCCCCCCCCCCCCAGGTCCACAGGGAGGGAATACCGCAGCTTGACCAGCCTTCATATCCAGCTTGAAGAGAAAGAATGTATTGCTTGGATCTTTTCGTTTTGGACTATGGTTTTGGACAACAACTATGGGACTTTTGCAGTTTATTTATGTTTTCTTTATGCTTCTTTAAATAATGTAATCAAGACAGTTATGAAGGTGTTATGTTTTTGGAAGTATTGTAAGACAATTATGTTATGGTTGGTGTAACACGTATTTTAATGAAATATAAGTTGTTGTTTTCCGCTGTTCAAAAATATGTGTTCTTATATCTGTCTTGTATATCTGTGACTTATACTTATAAACCTCCACCAAAATTAGGGCATTCCCTTTGAGAGTGACCCTAACAGAGGTGGGGTGTTTCAACAGATCCCAGAAAACAAGATTTTCCTTTTGATTGTGAGTACAGTTATTTTCAGATATGAAATTATCTTGTCATTTTTGTGAATCTGAATCTGAGGTTATGCATACTTTGGTTTATCAGATATGTTTTTCTGTGGATCTAACTTGTTAATATTATTGTGACTGTTCTATAACTTTTTCCTCTTTTCTTCCTTTTTGTTTTATAGCCAGGATACCACGAGCCTGAGCCAAATTCTCATAAGAAATGAACGCACGAACGCTAAATTTGGGAAAATATTGAACAATGCATAATTCGACATAGATGATTTATGACTAATTTGAGAACACAACATATATTTTAATTTAAGATCTAGATCTGGGCATGCTATATATATGACGGTGTATGATTTGGGAGAAGGAGAATTATGCTATGATAACATATGACTTGTAATTTGGGGACATAATGCATGTTATAATTTAAGATCTAGGTTTGGGCATATTTTATATCATGATCTATGACTTGAAAAAAAAGGGATATGTAACATAGGCATAAAAATCTACATTAAAATTAGGATAACTATTAGATGTGAAAACGCCGAAAAGGGGATTTTTGATATTTGGCATACGCTGAAAGCAAAGGCTATAAATTGGCATAATTCATATTGTATATCATGATTTGGGGCTTTTAGAGAATATTCTGTATTGTGCAAATTTTAACTAAATTTGGGCATATGTTATATTGTGAATTATGACCATAATTTGGGAATGTAAAATGAGGCTTAATTTATGATTAGGAGAGATATGTCAATGGAACTTTAAGATATGTTTAAATCTGTTAAATTGTCCAATCCGCTAGATCTGTTGGAACTGAATATTGTGATTTGGGTATGCAATCTGTAGGCTCGATCTAAAGCTGAGAAAAACATGTTAATAGAACCTTGAATAATCTGCTATAACTTGTAAAGAAGTTAATTGGTTGAATAGGCAAAATTAGTCTGATATTGGCATAATCTATGAATGAATACTTTAGCTAAAAATGCCAAGACATGAGGTTAGACTCTGTTCGCGGTAGAAGCCTGCCCGGACCCAACCGGCTTAACCAGCAACCGCAAACAGTCAGTCTAATGTGAGAGGTCGTATGCTTAATCAAAAGATGCTTAGACACGAGGTTAGGTCATGCCTGCGGCAAAAGTCTGCCCGGAACCACCCTACACATCCAACGGCCACAAGCTACCGACCTAATGAAAATTTAAGATAAATATGATGCCTAAAACGTGTTGGGTGGGTAGGGTTAAATTAACTGGACTGATGAATCTAAGAAACCCGTTTCGTAAATCTGTAGGCCCAATACAAGGATAGGTGAAACACTCTGTAAATCTGTACATCTGATCCGTTAGTCTGAAAATTTGTTAACATGTATGTCTGATCTGAGAACTAGTTATTCTGAATTCTGTACATATGAAATTTAAAAACAAGTTAATCTGAAATCTGTTAGTCTGGGGACACAAGGTTAGGAGGGGTAATTGCTTATGTCATCTGTTGTGTGTGATCCATATTAGTCAGTAACCCTTTTCTGGTATCAAACCTATGACCCAACACTAGGTAGGGTCCAGGCATGCTTACTGAACTAATTATAAGAGGTTCATTCTGATAATGGCGAGGGGTGTTGATGGCTCATTCCAACCAGGTCATGTGCGTGCATGGATCCGGTCCGCTCTAGGGAAGTTAAGACGCCGTGACATTTGTAAATAGGTCTGTGTCTCTCTGTAGATTGCCACTTTAGGGAGTGATACACCCTACTGTGCGGCCGACACAGGGTATTTATGTATTAGGGAGCCGATCGCTTTAGGGTTGAATTAGGGAACACCTAGTTCCGTCTGTTTCTGTTGAGGTGGTAAAGGCCCATTACTAGCATTCTGTTTCTGTACCGTCTGTTTCTGTTGGGGTGGTAAAGGCCCGTTCTTAGCATTCTATTTCTATACTGTCTGTTTCTGTTGGGGTGGTAAAGGCCCGTTCTAATAATTCTATTTCTGTACTTTCTGTTTCTATTTGGGTGGTAAAGGCCCACTACTAGCATTCTGTTTCTGCAAGATTATTCTGTTTCCGTTTCTGTTTCAGTTTAGACATTAGAGTTACACCTAATCCTGTTATACTAGTATTAGTGTAGAGAAGTAAGATATAGGTAGGAAGCATATCTTGGTCTATATCATTCTGTTTAACTTAAGCATACCTACTACCCCTGTTGCAGTTATCTCTCATCCAGTTTTACTTACATGTCATGATACTGTTATCTGTGTATATGTTGAAAGTAACTGAACTCGCCGGACTTTATGTCTGACCTCATTTGTTTTCGCCCCCTTTTTCTTTCCGTTCCCCTTTCCCCCAGGTGCTTAGGGTGGAAACTTAGGAGCTTGATTCAGATTCTCTCTGCTTGAAGTGCTTGAAGTATTGCTTGGCACTAACTCTATCTTTTCATGGCAGCTTATGTTGGGGATTATGGTTTTATAATTATGCATTCTGAAGGATTTTGTACAGGACTGTTACTTGTGTACTTGGGTTTTGGTATTGTGATTTTGAAAGATGTAACCAAACTTATCTCTATTTCTGCTGTAATCAAGTTATAAAATTTTCAAGTACTGCTTTACGTATCTGTCTTGTAATATTCTGTTCTGTTTACTTATAATGCTTCATGGAAGTTAATGCATTTCCTTTGTGAGTGACATTAACAGACATAGGGTGTTGCATGCTAAGAATGGTAGGATTAAGTTAACACAAGAGGGCAACACTTAACCAATGTAACATGACAAGTGGAAGGATTAACCAATGTAACATGACAGATGGTAGGGTTAAGTTAACACAAGAGGGCAACACTTAACCAATGTAACATGACAAGTGGTAGGGTTAAGTTAACACAAGAGGGCAACACTTAACCAATGTAACATGACAAGTGGTAGGGTTAAGTTAACAAAAGAGGGCAACACTTAACCAATATAACATGATGTGTGATAGGGTTAAGTAACACAAGAAGGCAACACTTAACCAATATAACATGATGAACTAGTGGGGTTAAGTAAATGGGAAACACTTAACCAATATAACATGATGAACGAATGGGTTTAAGCTAAGGGGAAACACTTAACCAATTACAACATGATTGAATGAGAAGGGTTAAGTTAATAAGAAACACTTAACCAACATGACATGGCATGTGGATGGGTTAAGTTAACTTGAACGGATGGATAAAACTTAACCAATTTTGGGGGTATACGAATAGACCCTAAAAAACCCTAGTAACGGGGACCCATTTCAGTAGTAACCCACATAGATGTATCACGGTACCCTGAAACTAGGCAAGGTGGGGCACGATTACTGGGCTGATTATAAGTGATCAAAGTAGCGGCAGGGGGTGCAGCAGTGTACTTCCAACGGAGTATGGGCATGCACGTGCTCCAGAGCGGAGAAGCAGGCACTGGGCATCAGTAGTATACATTGTGCATCTTGAATCGTGTCAGGTCGCTATCACAGGGATTAATACACCTTATGGTGGGACCAGCACAGGGTATCTACACGCAAGAGAGGGCCGATTGACACAGACAAAAGGAAAAATTAATACAAATAAGGAGCCGATCGATAGGGTAGTAAGGGTACATCTAACATCTTCATGGCGATTAGGCTGATTGGGGTAAGATCCCATACTAGATGTACACCTGAAGGCTACCGCAATTGCGGGGTTGGGATCACCTTAATTTATAACACAGGATACTAGTTGGGACACTAGTAGGGGATACAGATCCTTTTTCACAGGATACTAGTTGGGACACTAGTAGGGAATACGAATCGTTCTATAGAAGATACTAGTTGGGATGCTAGTTGGTTGGTGCAGAGAAATTAGGAAACTGGAGAAAGAACTAAAGAGCATTTAGTGTATCCTAACTTTTCATATCTAACGACCATCATTTGTTGTCTTGCTATGCTTATTATCATGGTTATGTCCGGTATTCAGTTTATTCATGTCATGATCCTTTTACCTGTTTACATGCTGAATTATCACTGGACTTACCAGACTTATGTCTGACCCGTTTTCTTTCGCCTTCTTTTCTTCCGTTTCCCCCTCAACCCCCTCCCCCCCTCCAAGGTTCACAGAGAGGAAATATTACCACTTAGCTCAGTTTTCTTTCCCAGCTCGAGGTAGCCGATGTATTGCTATTGGACTCTCTTTTCCACTGCTATGTGTGGCTCATGCTTTATTGGGGAATATCATTGTTATTTTCTGCTTCTTTATTTTGTTAAATAAGACAGATGCTTTGTTGTAATGGGTAAGGGTGTTGGAAAACAAATTTTTTTACAAGCTGTTTTACCAAGCTATTGTTTTATCAATGAAGTAAAGTTTTATATATTTTCCGCTGTTTAAAATTTTGACCATTTTGTAGTTTATTAGTTCTATACACTTATGACGCTCCACTGAAGTTAATGCATTTCCTTTGTGAGTGACCTTAACGGAGGTGTAGTGTTACACGTGGTATCAGAGCCGAAGGTTACCAGAACAGATAAAGGATTTTGAAACCCATTTTGAAAAGCATTTTTATAAAGAAGTATTTTCAAAAACATGTTTTAAAGAAGCGTTTTCCAAGAGAAAAGTATTGTTTTTAAAAGGCATATTCCCCAAAGCCATATGCACTACCTTTTGATTCTCTATTTGAATCTCTTCTTCCTTTCTTTTCGCCATAGTTTCATAGGCATACGACACATGTCGTGGGCGAAGTAGTGCCCAACCTCCATTTGTGGCCGCAATAGTTTCACCTGCGGCTAATCTTCTTTCAAGCTTTGTAGGTTACCTTGCGAAGGAGGTAGTCTCGAGAAACTTATCAACAAGCTACACAAGGATAGTAAGGATAAGAATAAGGGAGTTTGGGCTAAGGAGCGCAAGCCCAAGGATAAGAAGCTTGTTGATATGGCTTAATCCACGTAGAAGGAGTAAGGTGAAAAGAAAGAGGCCAAAGTGGAAGAATCACAAGCAAGGGATTGGAATATAAGAAGGGTGGAAGAAATAATAGATCTTGCCATAAGAGGAAGTGTCTTTTCTGTGGTATAGCTGGTCATTTAATTGTAGGAAGAAGAAGACAGGTGGAAGGTTTTAGTATGGTGAAGCAGGGCATCTTATCAAGGATTGCCGAAGGACAAGGACAAGGGAAAAGGACATACTCTTCTAGTGGGCAATTGCATGCTTTCACTGCTAGTTACCTAAGAGAGGTAGGAACATTTCTGTTGAGAGTTTATCTTTTCTTTTCAATCATCCTGTTAGAACTTTGTTTGATTTCAGCGCTTCACGTTCTTTTCTATTTGCTTCCATAGTTGAGTCTCTACACCTTAGTACTTGTATAGGAGAAGAACCCATTATTGTCTCAAATCAAATTGGTGGTTCTGGTCATTTATCTATGATTTGTTTGGATTTTGGAATATCTATACTATGCATTGAGTTTAGATGTAATGCTTACGTTTTTGGTTTCATGGGCTATGAGTTGATTCTAGGGATGGATTGGTTATCCAGTAATGGTGCCATCCTCGATTTTGAAAGGAGAGTGGTTATACTTATGACTCACCTCGGTAACACTCTCGAAATCTCTTGTAATCCCATGAATTCCGTTATGCTTAGTTACCTAGAATCTCTTGATGCGTCTTTTGAAAGCTTGCAATCTATTAGAGTAGTCCGTAAATATGCAGATGTCTTTGAAGAGGTGAAAGGCTTACCTCCAAAGCAAGAGATGGACTTCCGCATATACCTTGTTGGTAACGCAAAACCTGTTGCCTTACCCGTGAGACACATGGATCCAAGGGAAAGGAAAGAGCTCAGTAAACAAGTAAAAGAGTTACTTGAGAAAAGGTTCATAAGGCGAAGTATTTCTGAATGGGGTGCTCCAGTTATTTTTGCTACAAAGGCGGAAGGTTCACATCTCTTATGCATAGATGATATTTTGGTTTTCTCTAAGAGTGGAGAAGAACATGCTTTGTATCTAAGGGAAGTTATGGATACTCTTCGTGCACATCAGTTGAAAGAAAAATTCTCCAAATGCCATTTTTGGAGAAAAGAAGTAAGGTTTCTAGGCTTTATGGCGTCCAAAGAAGGGTTAGCAGTAGATCCCGCAAAAGTAGTTGCGGTACAAGACTAAAAGATCCCAAGGAATGCAATAGAAGTAAGGAGCTTTCTTGGACTAGCGGGTTAATATAGGAAGTTCATTAAGAACTATGCGAAGGTATTAGCCCTACTTACTGGATTAACGTAGAAGAATCTAACCTTTGCTCGGGATATTGGTTGTGATGTCTCTTTCCAATGATCGAGGAGGGCTCTTACAACGGGCCCAGTTTTGACTTTTACCTTACGTTAGTAAAAGGTTTACAGTATACTCGGATGCATGCGGCACAGGACTAGGTGCTATTTTAATGTGAAAAGGAAGGGTAAGGTCGTAGCGGATGCCTTAAGAAGAAAAAGGTTGACTTCAAGTCCTCTTTATGTGGAAAGGAAAAATTCAGAATACATATCAACCCTTGATTTTAAAACCTTAGGTTAAGTTAGCAGTTGGCATCACTAGGAGTAAAACCTACGCTTTTGGATCAAATAGGGACTTCACAAAGAAAAGACTCTCAGATAGTTGACGCAATGGATAAGATAAGTTGAGAAGAAACCTCTAATCACCTTAATAAATGCACTGGGTAACATGGTTAGCATCTGTTTATTTTTAAGAGATAGTTCTTCTACATAGAATACCCCCTAGTGAATTTTGAAGACCCCTTGAGGAAATGTTAGCATGACACAGCAGAAGTTGTAGTCCCGAGTATACTAGAAGAAGAAAGGGTGGAACAAGAGGTGATAGTGAAATGAGTTCGAACTCATACTTTGGAAACAGAAATTAAGAAGCTACGCAATTGTGAAGTTAAGATAGTCAAAGCATAATGGGGTGAAGCTCAAGAAGATGCGACTTAGAAGGCTGAACACTAGACACGCACATCATATCCTTTTTGAGGGTATATCCTTGGTCTCTCTTTTTCTGTAAAGTTTATTTGCATGCTAGTTTTTATCTTTTAAGTATATCCTCTCGGTCCTATCCACGATCCTTAGGTAGAAGCCAATGGATGTAAACATGTGTTTGGGACATGTTATGTTTGGTGGATGAAAGTGGATGTAAGTATTTGCTAGTGGTTGCTCGTGGATGCATATACACACACATTAGGCACTAGATCGGCTCAGTCACTTTCATATTGCATATGCATATATGTATTCGTATATAGATTGAAATTTGATGTGTTATCACATGGATGCTGCATTTGTATGAATGATTGTGCACTCAATTAGAGGTTATAAGGTATGATTAGGAATAATTGTATACATAATGGACTCATGGTACTGAAATAATTCGCATTAAGGAGGTCAACTGAATCAGTAGACCACCTGATTTTGCATTAGATAAGGACAAAACACACACTATGCATATGATCATGAAAGCATTAGGAATCTTTTTAAGGACAATGGATGCCTGTGATTGAATGGTTGGGTAGATGGATGTTGGATGGTAGGATACACATTCTTCTTGACTTTGAGATTCCGGGGACAAAATCCTTTAAGGAGGGGAGAATGTAACACCCCGTAATTTTAAATATTAAAATTAACAAATTTAAGAACACTTAATTTTTAGAAGAAGAATTAAGTGAAACGGGTTGCGCCATTGTGTTCGTATTGGAAATCTGCTTGAGATAGAGTCCGAGTTTGCGTAAATCGGGCTCCGTATGAAGAAGTTATGGAGTTCAGAAGATTTCAAGTTTAAACAGAAATTAAAATAATAATCAAAGGTCAAAACTATTCAAAATTCGAAATTCGGTCAGAGCGGGCTGAGCGGGAAATTTCCCGCTCAGAGGTGTCGACCACCCCCTCCCTCCCCCCCCCCAAGGTGAGTCGACATAGGTGTTGACCCCTCTATAGGGGAGTCGACATAGGTGTCGACCCCCTATAGGGAGTCGACCCCTTTAAGATCCTCTTCCAGTGACAAAATTTTGAATCCCTGAGCTGATGTGGCCTTCTCCGATTGGCCTATGACTAATTTCTAAGGTATTAAGCTTATGTGTCATGCTATGGTTGGCTGGATGACAAATCTCTTTGGTTTGATGGCTCTGGTTTCTCCTAGACTAATCTAAAGGCTAGAATTGAACCTAGACTTCTATATAATCACCCCAAACCTCAACCCTACAACTCATTATATGAAGACGTCATGTTGTTCGTCTACAAACTGGCCTAACCTCCATTCATCTACCCCAGACTAGAGAATCAAATTCAAACTAGGAATCAATTAGAAGAACTAGAGAATCAAACGTCTACATCAAAGGATAGCTTTTCATATTCAGAAATCAAATCCTAGAAATCAAGAACCATCCCTTTTCTATAAGTACAATTATTGTTTAGATGTGAACACCTAATAAGAAGTCATGACAGTAATAACTGGATCTAGAACTATGCCTAATTCTATTCTTGCCTATCCTTTTGTCAGTTCTGAATTGCCTATGCCTATGAGACTATTGTGATTGATGTAATGACAACTATCGTGCTTATGAGACTATTGTGATTGACATAATGAAATCTAACATGCCTGTGAGACTGTTAGATTGACAAAATGGAACCTATCATGCCTATAGAACTGTTGTGATTGATTTATCATGTTGTACATCCTATTCCTATGAGACTATTGGACTGACACAAGTGAACCTACCATGCATTTATATGCAAATTACATGATAAGTTATGTTCATACTTGCATACATGTTTAGATCCAAGCTAGTACCCATGTTTAAGATCTATATAAGTTTATGTTTATACAATTAGATCTATGCTAGTTCGCATGTTAATTGGATCTAGTTTAAATGTAAGATCACGTTCATGTGCTTAATTAAGTTTATGTCGTTCTATCCCAAATTTATACTACGCATGTTGATCTATATTGTTTAGGCCTATTGGAATGTTACATGTCCCTTTCTTTTCCCTTTTGTTTGTAAGTTAGGCTAATTTGCGAGCCCAAGGTTCTATGTGAATTATGCGAACGAATAACCGGGGAGACGTTGGGAAAAATATATTAAACTACATGTTATTGGCATAGATTGGCTCATAATCATGTAAATAATTAGTAACATGGAATGGTAGAATTTGTATACCTAGAATGATGGACATAATTTAGAGGGTAAATGGGGCATGACTTGAATTGACAACACTTGTGGATAATTTACATATGAACATAAATTGTAAATATGTAAATTAATTAAAAAATGAATATACCTAACCCGAGGTTAGATTGAGTTATGGTGTAAGACTGCTCGGAACCGCCCGACACATCCAGCAACCATAAAGATATAGATCTAATGTGAGAGGTTAGCGCATGAAGCTCAGAAACCCGATGTTAAATTGAGTTGCGTTGTAAGACTGCCGGAACCGCCTGGCACATCCAGCGACCGCAACAATATAGATCTAATGTGAGAGGTTGGTGCTTTAATAAATGAATTAAATATAAGAAACAGACATGCTAAGAATGGTAGGGTTAAGTTAACACAAGAGGGCAACACTTAACCAATGTAACATCACAATTGGTAGGATTAAGTTAACACAAGAGGGCAACACATAACCAATGTAACATGACAAGTGGTAGGGTTAAGTTAACACAAGAGGGCAACACTTAACCAATGTAACATGACAAGTGGTAGGGTTAAGTTATCACAAGAGGGCAACACTTAACCAATGTAACATGACAAGTGTTAGGTTTAAGTTAATACAAGAGGGAAACACTTAACCAATATAACATGATGTGTGATAGGGTTAAGTAACACAAGAAGGCAACACTTAACCAATATAACATGATGAACAAGTGAGGTTAAGTAAATGGGAAACACTTAACCAATATAACATGATGAACGAATGGGGTTAAGCTAAGGGGAAACACTTAACCAATTACAACATGATTGAATGAGAAGGGTTAAGTTAATAAGTAACACTTAACCAACATGACATGATGTGTGGACGGGTTAAATTAACTTGAATTGATGGATAACACTTAACCAATTTGGGGGGTATACTAATAGACCCTAGAAAACCCTAGTACCGGGGACCATTTTCAGTAGTAACCCACATAGATGTATCACGGTACCCTGAAACTAGGCAGGGTGGGGCACGATTATTGGGCTGATTATAAGCGGTAAAAATAGCGGCAGGGGTGTAGCAGTGTAGTTCCAAAAGAGTATGGGCATGCACGTGCTCCGGAGTGGAGAAGCAGGCACTGGGCATCAGCAGTATACACTGTGCATCTTGAATCGTGTCGGGTCGCTATCATAGGGATTGATACACCTTATGGAGGGACCAGCACAGGGTAACTACACGCAAGAGAGGGCTGATTGACACAGACACAAGGAAAAATTAATACAAGTAGGGAGCCGATCGATAGGGTAGTAGGTACATCTAACATCTTCATGGTATTTAGGATGATTGAGGTAAGATCCTCATGCTAGATGTACACCTGAAGGCTACAGCAATTGCAGGTTTGGGATCACCTTAATTTATAACACAGGATACTAGTTGGGACACCAGTAGAGGATACAGACCCTTTTTCATAGGATACTATTTGGGACACTAGTAGCGAATATGAATTGTTCTATAAAAGACACTAATTGGGATGTTAGTTGGGTGGTGCAGAGAAATTAGGAAATCGGAGAAAGAACCAAAGCGCATTCAGTGTATCCTACCTTATCATATCTAACGACCATCATTTGTTGTCCTTCTATGATTATTAACATGATTATGTCTGGTATTCAGTTTAGTCATGTCATGATCCTTTTACCTGTTTACATGCTAGATAATCACTGGACTTACCAGACTTATGTCTGACCCGTTTTCTTTCTACTTCTTTTCTTTCGTCCCCCTAGGTTCACAAGGAGGAAATATTACCACTTAGCTCAATTTTCTTTCCAAGCTCGAGGATAGTCATTGTATTGCTATTGGACTCTCTTTTCCACTGTTATGGCTAGCTTATGCTTTATTAGGGAATATCATTGTTATTTTCTGCTTCTTTATTTTGTTAAACAAGACAAAAGCTTTGTTGTAATGGGTAAGGGTTTTTTGGTATTGGAAAACAAATCTTTGTACAAGCTGTTTAACCAAGCTTCTGTTTTATCAATGAAGTAAAGGTTTACATATTTTCCACTGTTTAAATTTTTGCCTGTTTTGTAGTTTATCTGTTCTATACACTTATGATGCTCTACTAAAGTTAATGCATTCCCTTTGTGATTGACCTTAACGAAGGTGTGGTGTTACAAGATGTGTGAAGTTGTTATCATCCCAAGAAGACCCATGTGGGGTTTTCAATCAACATCCAGTGATCTTTATTCGTATACATGGGCGACGTATAAAACTATCGTTCCAATACACATGTGGGGTTATCGTCACAATCCATGCGAATTTAACTATAGTTTAATAATATTAGCATTAGAACAGCAAACAACCATCAAATAAATATTGCAATCACAGGCAAACAATATATATTAGGTTATAAAAAATACATAATTCTATAAAAAATACTTGAATGAGAGAGTTCTCACAATTGTTTCCACTCTACCATTCTTTAATTGACGATTTTATAAAACGATTTCGTAAGAACGTAGATGCTGAAATCTGTGAATTAGATAAACTGACAAGTCACAAATAAAGTCAAAATGGGCCGAAACTCGGCCAAGAAAGAGCCTGGATGAATCTAAATTGTTTTCCGTGGTTTTCACCGGTCGACAATCCAAAAACAGGATTCAGACGTCTGACCTAAAAATTCAGATGTGTGAATTTCCTTTTTCCATAACTAGCAAGGATTTAGTTCAATTTGATGCTATTTCAGACGTCTGAATTTTTTTGATCAGACGTCTGAATTAAAAAAAAATTAGACTTTTGAATTGCTCTTCTTGTTTTCATAATTATTTGAAGTAGGTCAGAAGTCTGACCCAAAATATTCAGACGTCTGAATCATGAACCAGAGCACAGTTTTACTAGAAAATATTCTCAAAGTGATATCAACAATTGCCCGAAGGCCTATAATGTTATGTACATGCAAATGAGGCTTCTAGAATCCCCAAAGTAGCTCATAACACCAAATTCATATGTACAAACATTCATACAAGAGATTTGCAATGGTTTTGATTATAAATTCTAAAATGACTAAATTCACTAACTAAAGCAGTCAAATGCGATATAAGCGAATTGTAACAACCCGGAAAATCTAAACCAGTTTGAAAATTTTAATTTGGCTATTTTAGTGGATTTTAAATATTTAAAATAAATATTTTAAATAATAACGACGAAAATGTGCTTGAATCGATGATTGAAAATAAATAATTATTTCAAATTATAAATGAGGCCTGAAATGGCGCGGTAGTTTCAAAATTTGAATTCAAAATTTGACTGACTGTTCCGGGTGCAAAATAAATCGGATTCTAGTGAAACTAAAAATATTTAAATCTTTTAGTGAATATCTTTCTAACAAATCTGAAAAATCGAAGTTTCATAGCGAGAAGCAAAAGTTATGGCCAAATGAATTTTCAGAAAGGTCGCTATAGAGTTTATATAGCCCGTGAAAATGGCCATTTTGCAAACGGTCTCAGAATTCGACGAAACCGCTTTTGTTGGATCCGGGATGTCAAATTATTGCTAGGTTTCAAATTTCATATTTTTTGAAGTTAGTATGTGAGCGTGGCAAAGGAAAATGTGCTTGGTAGATTTCTATTAAATTGGATCGACCAGAAAAGGACCATTTTTCAAACGGTCTCATAATTCGACAAAACTAGTTTTGTTGGGACCGTATAGTTAAAACATAGATAGATTTATTTTTCGGGAATTTTTAGAATCAATATGTGGCCCCGGCAAATTGAAATGTACGTTCAAATTAAATATTGAATGTTTTATATTTTAATTTGATGGAAAACTGACTGAAACAGTCGAATGGGCCTACAAAACATATCCCATTGGGTTCAGAATGAGGGTATTTAGCTAGGGACGACAGTCGTTGGGTTTGGATTGGAGTTCGTATGAGATAAGGGGTATTTTTGGATTTTTAAAATTTATAAATATAAAAAAAATTCATTGGGCCACCTCATTCTTCTCTCTCCCCGACTCTCTCTGAAACCGACGACGAAAATCCTTCAATCTTTCCCGGCCATTTTCTGATCAAACCACGCCACGATAGCCAGCGCCCTAGTTGAAGATTTTGGAGACCTCACCGAGAGCTTCAAATCCATCCCTGCCTCGCCCTGATTGGTGGCACATAGCTCGAGAATCGAGCGCCTGAAGTTCGGGTCTTTGAAGTCGCGCCGCCGCTCCGATCTGCCACCGCACCTGATGCCACCACCATCAATAGGTGCGTCGTTCCAAGCTCGACACCGTGGTATAACCCGATCATCTCCAAGCGCTGTGGATTTCGAGAAAACCTAAAACCTAGTTTTGAAGGTTTCGTGGAGGTAACGGCTGAAATTAATTTAAACTATTTAATAGCACTTTAAAGCGCTACGGTTTGTGATTCCACAATAAAAATCATATCTTTTTCGTTTGTTGACGAAATTCAGTGAAACAAGAGACAGTGGACTCGTGTGGACGTCTTCTACCTTCTAGAAGAGACCAGATATTTTTCTGAGCCTTCTGCTATTTTTGATGGAGTGGAACCCAATGTGAGATTTCTAAATTATAAACGATATGGAAAACGATGATGTATAAATTATATAGTCGATGTATGAGTTATATAAGCGTTGTACACCTCATGTATAAGCGTTGTATAAGTTGTACGTTCGATGTATAAGTTATATATGCATTGTAAAAATTATATATGTGTTGAATAGAAGTGAAATATACTTATATATATATACGCCCCTCGTCCACAAAACATGGACGATATTTATTTGTTGTAATTGTTGTGAAAATTTGTTGATAGCGAATGGTTGATTGGAATTGTTTGTGGCTGAAACTGATTGATTGTGGTTGAAAAATACCCGTTTGTGGTTGAGAATTATTTGGTTGAAACCACATAGGATTAGTTTGTAGAAATGAAAAAAATATACATGTCGCCTGCATGCGAACTAGATGCATGAAATCCCCATTGTCAAAAGCTGTGAGGCTATAAGGTAGAGCGAGGAGCCGTACTAGGGACGACCCCGATATTAAATACCCTGCCGTTATGCTGCCGAAATTTTCTGAAATATTCATGTGTTAGATTTAATTTCATTTGTTGAAATTATTTTCATATGTCGAAACCTTCATGTGTTGAATAGAAATTCATTCGTTGAATAGAAATTCATATGTTGAATGGTATTCGTGTTTTAAATAAATTGCTTTAACAATAAAAATCACATTTTTATTATATATACGAACTATAGAAAACCTTCATGTGTTGAACAGAAAATCATTCGTTGAATAGAAATTCATGCGTTGAATGGTATTCGTGTTTTAAATAAATTTCTTTAACAATAAAAATCACATTTTTATTATACATACGAACTATAGAAAACCTTCACGTGTTGAATAGAAATTCATTCGTTGAATAGAAATTCATGTGTTGAATGGTATTCGTGTTTTAAATAAATTGCTTTAACAATAAAAATCACATTTTTATTATATATACGAACTATAGAAAACCTTCATGTATTGAATAGAAATTCATTCGTTGAATAGAAATTCATGTGTTGAATGGCATTCGTGTTCTGAAATAAATTGTTTTATAATAAAAATCATACTTTTATCATCTGTATCAACTATATAAAATAGTCGTGTTTTAAAATAATTTTTTTTATAATAAAAATCATATTTTTATCACCTATATGAACTATATAAAATATTCATGTTTTGAAATAAATTGTTTTATAATAAAAATCATATTTTTATCATCTATATCAACTATATAAAATAGTCGTGTTTTGAAATAAATTGTTTTACAATAAAAATCACATTTTTATTATATACATGAATTGTTAAAAATAGCGAAGTGTCGAAATAAATGTCTGTTGGATAAAAATATCATTTTTTTCAAATGTATGAAAATAATATGGTTTCGAAACCGAAGAATCGATTATACATATATATATATATATAATCAAAATATATCGAATAACAAAGCTGCAATTCGTGTTTTGAAACCGTGATTTCGAACGATTAGTGCAGGAGATCCGACCATCGGATTTTCCCGAAACCGAAACTGTTGGGTTTGCCTTGGAAATATCTTTCCAACGACACCCACTTTGTGAAGATCCAACGGTTGGATTGTCTGGAATGTTTAATTCAAATCTGAAGAAAAACAACGTCAGAATCGATTTATTTATATATATATATATATAAATATAATTAAATTAAATCGAATAACGATGCTGTAGTTCGTATTTTGAAATCGAAACTTCAAACAAGTGTACCAGGAGATCCGACCGTCGGATTTTCCCAAAACTGGAACCGTTGGATTCGTTTTGAATAGATCTTTCTAATGATATACAATTTGTGAAGATCCAACGGCTAGATTTTCATATATGTGTAAATCAATTCAGAAGAAAAACAGCGCCACGGCCGCGTTAAGGCCCGAAGCGTCGTTTGAATGAATTGGCTATTTTTAAATAAATAAAAATAGCGATAAATCATTATAAAATATTATAAATGATATGGAATGTGAAATTTAGAAACTAACTGAAGGTTAGCTAAGTCGAATGGCTTCCTGGGTTTTGATCTGATGTTGGTTTCGGCCTTCGGGGTTAATATTTAGAAAATCTTTCTCTTACTGATTTACGGTTAGTGACTAATGAATTGGAATAAGGCATATGTTGTGTTTGTGTAGCACTTGTTTATTATATACGCGAGTTGCTCAGAAAGATTGGGTTCATCCCATTTTGAATAACTGAATCGACAATAAGAAGTCGAAGATGAAGACGGTGGTTGAAGACCGGAGATCTTCACCTCGGTTGGATGATAACTGATGTCCTTTGGAGGCATATCGAAATATGGATAATGAGTGGTGATCGTCCAGACGTACGTGAAGATCGATGGGTATGCGAGGTATATAGCGCCTCCGGTTTCGTTCCGACCCAGAACGGGCTTGTAAATGGACTGTGGTCTGACATTGGAATTCATTCTATGTGATTGATAGCCATCAGTTGCATGGTGTGAATTGCCTGTGTGGCATGCTAAGATGCAATGATCAAGGCTTCTGTTGAAAAGCAAAGTCTTGTGGTTGATGATCAAAGCACCGCCTGCGTGGCGTAGCTTTGTGTATAACATGAATTCGCGGGCCTCACACCCCGGTATGAACCAGAAACGGGAGAGGACATCAGGGAGAGCATGCGTTCCTTTCTAGCTAGAGGTGTTGTCAGTGCTTAAACTGGATGACATTTATACTATTGGTCACCTATGTGGTTGTTGCTGTTGTGAGGCGCCTCGGTAATATCGGTCGATCCGGGACCGATGGAGTCATTCATTGGCTCATCTACGCCCCAAAGGGCGGGGGAACTCATTGTTCAGGAATTTTAATCCACTCCGTGTTGACCGGCCCTGACGATCCAAGGGTCACTCGAGCTCTGATCCTGAGCGGCCGGCTAGAGCGTCTTGAAGTCGGTAAGGACTATCTTTTGCCTTGGTTCAGGACGAAAATCCAATTTCCAAATACGACATGTGCGGTTTTGATTGTATACCTATATATGGCAACATAGTGGTATGGGGCATTAATGCTGTCTATGATTGATATTTATGATTGTTTATAAAATTAGAAACTAACTGGAAACGAGATAAGACGAATGGTTTCCTGGGTATTGGTCTGATATTGGTGGCCTTCGGGGTTAATACCTAGGGAATCGTTCTCTTACTATTTTACAGTTGGAGTCTGATTAAGAATTCTTTTGTTTTATTCGTATCAAGCATATTTTGGCCATTATAAGGTAAAACTCTATCCTCCGGTTTGCGTTGCATTGTGTGATGGGAACTGAGTCTTATAATGGCTTCATTTTTATAAAAAGCATTGCGGTGTTTAAAAGATTTATTTGTTTTAAAGCACTGGTAATCCAATGGACTAAACTCGTTCCGCGAAAGTGGCGTGGTCCTGTGATTAGCCATATTATAAAATGTGTTAAGTAGATTTCTCATACCAGTCCCATGACTGACTCGTAGTTTGTTTCACTTGCAAACTCGCGTGCCCTTATTTCTACATGGGCAGCCTTGTCTTCAGGTTTTAGCAGGCTCTTTCTGGATAGCTAGAGCTGAAGATGGATTCTATCATTTATCACTTTTTATGCTGTTCAGCTCTTATTGTACATATTATGTTTATTTTCCGCTGTAGACATTTATGTATAGCTAAACTGTATTTGTACTAAGTATGATCCTGTATACTGCGTAACTCTGATGACTATGTTTATCCATTGTATTATTTGTACATTATCTGGTGTATTTATTTATTTATGTTCTGCTATTATCTTTTTATGTGTTATATTCCATAGATTACCCTTGCCACCATCAGTACGGGATTTGGGGTTGTCACAACGTGGTATCAGAGCTTTTGTTAAGCTTAGTGCTGGAATATAACATATTAACGAACTCGTCAGAAATAGAACCAGTAGTGTTCTAGGACGGGTAACTCATTACAGATAGGATCAGTAATATCCTAGTATGAGTAAAGCAGAATGAAATACACCCCGATAGACACATTTACATTCAAGTATATGTTTCTATGTTTTGAAATATCCTTTCTGTTGACCTGACACTTTGTCTGCCATTTGCAGACGTACTAGAAAATGAGTGCCAGAAACAGAAGTAGTAATACTGACCCGGATATAGAAGCACAATTTATGAAATATAGAAATCTAGGTGGAAAACCGTTCTTGGGCGAAGAATCTATTATGAGAACACAAGCTTGGATTCGTTCTGCTGAGAAAATCTTTGATGGTTTAAAGCTGAGAGATGACCAGAAAAGATTATTGGAATCTTGGGCACTCAAAGACGAAGCCTTGTCCTGGTGGGATTCGATTATTAAGAATAATCCAGAAGGTGATATCACCTAGGATAGATTCAAAGTGATTTTCCTGGAAAGATTTACTCCTCCTGAAGCAACTGAGCGGTTATGTGATGAATTCTCTTATCTGATACAAGGAGATATGACCATTCTAGAATATCATAAGAAATTCAACGAACTTTCTCACTTTTCCCCTCATCTGATTCAAGATCCAAAGAGGAAGAATCTGAGATTTATTCTTAGTCTGCAAAGAAAATATCAGAATAGTGCAATGAGGAATGTGAAGCTTCCTTTTTCTGAAATGATATACATGGCCTACCAGTATGAGGATCTCGACAAGAAAGGTATGTTATGTTATGAAGAGGAAGTCAGTTCTAGTAATAAAGGTGAGTCAGAAACTGATTGTCCTGAGGCCAGTACGATGTCTGAGGTGAGTAAGAAGCCCAAAGTCAATCGAAAAAGGGCCAGATCTGGGAAAGAACTAGTAATGAATGCCACATGCTCCAGCTGTAATAGATAAGGACATTTTGCGATAAGTTGCAAATCTTGGAACAAACGAAGAAAGGATGGGTTCAAATCCAAGAAGGGATTTCAAGAGAATAGAAAGTGCAGTCAATGCCATCAGGCCGGTCACCTTTCCAAGGCCTGCCCGTTGTTCATAAAACCTGAAGCAGTACATGTAAATGAAGTAGCAGAAACTTCTGAGCCCTCAACTAGTCAGGAAATGGCTGATGTTTTGGAAGGCACGCTTAATGTCAAAAATATTCCAGTTAAAGTACTGTTTGATACAGGCGTGTCACGAAGCTTTATTGCAAAGAATGCAGTTAAGAAGTTGGATTTGAATTTGAAAAAGCTCAAAGAACCCTCACTGTCCATAATCCGGTTGGGGGTTCTCTCGATCTTAGCTAGATTTGTGCGGTGCCTGTCTCTTTTTCCTATTATAAGTTCCCTACCATCTCTATCATCATGAATTTTACTGAATTCGATCTTATTTTGGGATTGGATTGGTTAATCAAATATGAAGCAGAGGTTAGATGCGCCTACAGAGTTGTTAGGGCAAAGATTAAATCAGGGTATTATATAACCATACCCTGCGAAGGCCCGAATTCAAATAGAAAAGACTTTTGGTCAGCTCTTGATGTTTCTCCTAATCAAATAGAAAATATTCCTGTATTCACAGAGAATATACAGGACCTCATAAAAGATATTCCTATCGTCAAGAATTATGCGGATGTGTTCGAAGAATTTGTTAGCTTACCTCCGCAGGGAGAAATTAATTTCAAAATCGCTTTAATTCCGAACGCAAGGCCAGTAGTGCACGCTATTCAGAGAACGACTCTAAAGGAGAAAGAAGAACTAGACAATCAAACTCAACAGCTTGTATGGAAGGGTCTAATCAGGCCTAGTTTCTCTGATTGGGGAGCAGCAGTGGTGTTTTCCCAATGTCTGACGGTACTCTGCGACTATGTGTGGATTATCATGACTTGAATAAGCAGACAATAAAGAATAAATATCCATTGCCGCGAATCGATGATTATTGGATCGTATGAATGGAGCACAAGTATTTTCAAGGATGGACCTAGCTACAGGCTTCCATCAGCTTCGTATTGCCGAAGAGTGTGTTCCTATGACAGCATTCAGAGGTCCAGACTTATTCTATGAGTGGTTAGTAATGCCGTTCGGCTTATGTAACGCTCTAGCTTACTTCGTCGATTTAATGAATAGAGTGTTCAGAGGGGTCCTGAATAAGTTTGTTCTGGTTTTTATTGATGATATTCTAATCTTCTCTAAGTCAAAAGATGAACATGAAAAACATTTGGAACAGGTTTTGGAAATTTTGAGAAGGAATGTATTGAAAGCTAAACTTTCCAAATGTATATTCTAACAGGATGAAGTAAAGTTTCTTGGCCACGTCGTATCAAGAGAGGGAATTGCTGTGGATCCAAGTAAAATCACCGCTATTCAAAATTGGAAACAGCCTAGTACTCCCACAGAAGTCCGAAGTTTTCTTGGATTGGCTAGTTATTACCGGAAGTTCGTTAAAGATTTTTCGAAGATATCTAGTCACTTAACAAAGCTTACAAAGAAGCACTCAAAATTCAAGTGGACTCCAGAATGTGAGGAGGCTTTTGAGGAGCTAAAGTTAAGATTAACAACAACTCCAGTGTTAACGATAATCAACGGCAATCAGGACTTGAAAGTCTGGACAGATGCCTCTAGAGAAGGCTTTGGTGCAGTATTAATGCAAAGAGGTCAAGCTATTGCTTATGCTAGCCGTTAGCTAAAGCCACATGAAAAGAATTATGTTACTCATGATCTTGAGTTGTTGGCTATCGTATTCGCTTTGAAAATATGGAGACACTATCTTCTGGGTGAGAAATTCGAATTGTTTACAGAACATCAGTCGCTAAACTAACTGTTCACCCAGAAAGACTTGAATCTGAGGCAACAACAGTGGCCAGAGTTCCTTTCAGCATATGATTTTGAGATTTTGTACACTCCAGGGAAAGCCAATGTCGTGGCTGATGCGCTAAGTCAAAAGAATGTAATGATCGCCAGTTTTTTTATTACGACTTCCTTGATTGAAAAAATATCTATTCTTCAGAAAGATGATAATTTTATTAAGGATATGATCAAAAGGATTCAGAAAGGCGAACCCTCGTGTTTTCAAATAGATAACGATGGGACTCTTAGATTGAGAGGAAGGATTTGTGTTCCCGACATCCCCGAGTTAAAAAGGGAAGCGTTAGATGAGTATCACAAGTCCAAGCTGAGTATCCATCCAGGTGTGACAAAAATGTATAACGATCTCAAGCGAACATTCTGGTAGAAAACTATGAAAAGGGACGTTTCAATATATGTTAGCAGGTGCTCTACTTGCCAACTAGTCAAAAGCGACCAACAGAAACTTACTAGATTGTTACAACCGCTGGACATTCCAGGTTGGAAGTGGGAACATATTTCCATGGACTTCATAGATGGTTTGACCAGAAACAGGAAAGGAAATGATAGTATTTGGGTGATCGTAGATCGCTTCATGAAGACCGCCCATTTCATACCTATCAAATCCAATAGAACTGCTCAGAGTCTGGCGCAGATATATTTCAAGGAAATTGTTAGGCTACATGGAGTGCCACTCAGTATAGTTAGTGATAGAGATCCAATATTTACTAGCAAATTCTGGGAGGCATTTCAAGTGGAACCGGGAACGAAGCTGAACTTGAGCACCGCTTATCATCCTCAGACAGATAGTCAAACTGAGAGGGTGAATCGTATACTAGAAGATCTATTGCGGGCTTGTGTTCTAGATTCTGGTCGATCATGGGAAGACCATTTGCATTTGGCTGAGTTCTCATATAACAACAACTACCAAGAGAGCCTGACAATGTCACCATTCGAAGCATTGTATGGTAGACCGTGCCGATCTCTTTCTTGTTGGGTCGAACCTGGTAATAGGCTTGTATTGGGACCTGATATGATCCGCGAAGCTGCGGACAAAGTCGATTTCGTTAAGAAATGATTACTTGCTTATCAAAGCCGACAGAAGAGCTATGCTGATTCGAGAAGAAGGGATTTGGTTTTTTCTGTTGGTGATTATGTGTATCTAAGGGTTTCTCCGATGAGAGGAGTGATTCGATTTGGCAAAACTGGGAAGTTGGCGCCCAGATTTATTGGTCCATTCCCTATACTTGAACGGATTGGAACCCTCGCTTATAGAATTCAATTGCCTGATTGGTTGCCTGGAGTGCATGATGTATTTCACGTATCTCAACTTCGAAAGCATATCCATGACCCAGACTCGATCGTGGAAGAAGCCACACAACAGGATATTGAAATTACTCCAGAATTGGCTGTGAGAAGAGAGTCGCTAAAGATAATTGGCAAAGAAACCAAAGAACCGAGGAACAAGAAGGTTCACTTAGTCAAAGTGCAATGGAGTAGAGATCCGCGAGATTGTACTTGGGAAACAGAGGAAAGCATTAAGAAAGCCTATCCTAAGTGCAGGGTGGATATCTCAGATTGACTCCGGTGCAAGGTACATTTACCATACTTTGCATTACCATTTTGTTCTCTACTTTGTTGTTATTTTTCTTTTCATGGATGTGAACTTTTAATTGTATAGTCTAATTAATTTAAAAAGAGTATATGAATCGATTAGTATATTTTTGAAAAATAAAATTGATTGTTGTTTGTGTTGTGTGATAATGTATTTGATTAATTAAATTATTAGAACGATAGTTAATTTAATCAATAAGAGAATGCATGGTAGAATTTATTCGATTAAATCACACATTGAACTGAGTTAAAAAAATAGATAGAAATATATACATGTGCATTATATATGTTTGAACAGGTAAATGGATTAGCTGTTAAGTAAAGAATTTATTTGCATGCCCGACAAATAGGTAAACCTTAATGAGTTAGATGCGCAATTTTATTATTATATCAACTCCAGTGAATGCCATTGGATGCGGAGTGCTGGTTGTTCTGTGTGTAATAATAAACGTCGCCATAGGATAGTAACAATTAATTTTGAACTACACTACATGACATACTTCTTGAAGATAGGCATACTTCATCATATACCATATAAGCATTTGGAGCTTGTGTGACGAGTTTGAAGATTTACCATACTAGCGAGAGGCTTGTATGGCGATGACTATATATTACAGGTTGAACTGATGACTGATATGGACCATATAAAATGTAACGATAAATTGCCAGATTAATAAAAAAAACCCACACGGGTCCGGAGATGACAATAAACACGTTTCTCTGGTCATTAAGGCACAAAAACCATTTATAGGGTGACGAGAATTTATTCTCTGGAGTTATGATCTGTACAGACTCCCCTGTGACACCGGAATATATCACTATAAATATGTGCATGCTTATTAGGATTTATTGAGTACCTAATACGGCCAAATAAATTTCCAAACCCCTCCCCGTACAAAGGAGGTTATGGCGAAATTTTTCGAAAATTTAGGGTGTTAGCCAAATTTTTGAAGAATTGGAAAATTCTCATAAACTAAAAAGTTAGAGAATGGAAGCCAGATTGAAGGTAGAGTTGATTAATCAAACCACTTTCGACTTTGTTCCTTTTCGGGGATGAAAAGTTTTAAGTGGGGGAGATTGTAACAACCCGGAAAATCTGAACCAGTTTGAAAATTTAATTTGGCTATTTTAGTGGATTTTAAATATTTAAAATAAATATTTAAAATATTTAAAATAAATATTTTAAATAATAACGATGAAAAGTTTGCTTGAATTGATGTTTGAAAATAAATATAATTGTTTCTAATTATAAACGAGGCCTGAAATGGCGCGGTAGTTTCAAAATTTGAATTCAAACTTCGACTGACTGTACGGGGTGCAAAATAAAACGGATTCTAGTGAAACCAAAAATATTTAAAACTATTAGTGAATATCTTTCTAACGAATCTGAAAAATCGAAGTTTCATAGCGGGAAGCAAAAGTTATGGCCAAATGAATTTTCAGAAAGGTCGCTATAGAGTTTATATAGCCCTTGAAAATGGCCATTTTGCAAACGGTCTTAGAATTCGACGAAACCACTTTTGTTGGATCCGGGATGTCAAATTATTGCTAGGATTCAAATTTCATAATTTTTAAAGCTAGTATGTGAGCGTGGCAAAGGAAAATGTGTTTGGTCAATTTCTATTAAATTGGATCGACCAGAAAAGGGCCATTTTTCAAACGGTCTCAGAATTCAACGAAACTAGTTTTGTTGGGACCGTATCGTCAAAACATAGCTAGATTTATTTTTCGGGGATTTTTAGAATCAATATGTGGCCCGGCAAATTGAAATGTACGTTCAAATTAAATATTGAATGTTTTATATTTTAATTTGAAGGAAAATTGACTGAAACAGTCGAATGGGCCGACGAAACATATCCCATTGGGTTCGGAATGGGGGTTTTTAGCTAGGGACGACAGTTGCTGGGTTTGGATTGGAGTTCGTATGAGATAAGGCGTATTTTTGGATTTTTAAAATTTATAAATATAAAAAAAATCATTGGGCCACCTCATTCTTCTCTCTCCCCGACTCTCTCTGAAACAGATGACGAAAATCCTTCAATCTTTTCTGGCCATTTTCTGATCAAACCACGCCACGATAGCCAACGCCCTAGTTGAAGATTTTGGAGACCTCTCCGAGAGCTTCAAATCCGTCCCTGCCTCGCCCTGATTGGTGGCACGTAGCTCGAGAATCGAGCGCCTGAAGTTCGGGTCTTTGAAGTCGCGTCGTCGCTCCGATCTGCCACCGCACCTGACGCCATCACCATCGATAGGTGCGCTATTCCAAACTCGACACCGTGGTTTAACCCGATCGTCTCCAAGCGCTGCGGATTTCGAGAAAACCTAAAACCTAGTTTTGAAGGTTTCATGGAGGTAACGGCTGAAATTAATTTAAACTATTTAATAGCACTTTAAAGCGCTACGTTTTGTGATTCCACAATAAAAATCATATCTTTTTCGTTTGTTGACGAAATTCAATGAAACAAGAGACAGTGGACTCGTGTGGACGTCTTCTACCTTCTAGAAGAGACCCGATATTTTTTTGAGCCTTCTGCTATTTTTGGTGGAGTGGAACCCAATGTGAGATTTCTAAATTATAAACGATATGGAAAACGAAGATGTATAAATTATATAGTCGATGTATGAGTTATATAAGCGTTGTACACCTCATGTATAAGTGTTGTATAAGTTGTACGTTCGATGTATAAGTTATATATGCGTTGTAAAAATTATGTATGTGTTGAATAGAAGTGAAATATATATATATATATATATATATATATATATATACGCCCCTCGTCCACAAAACATGGACGATATTTATTTGTTGTAATTGTTGTGAAAATTGGTTGGTAGCGAATGGTTGATTGGAATTGTATGTGGTTGAAATTGATTGAATGTGGTTGAAAAATACCCGTTTGTGGTTGAGAATTATTTCGTTGAAACACATAGGATTAGTTTGTGGAAATGAAAAAAATATACATGCCACCTGTGTGCGAACTAGATGCATGAAATCCCCGTTGTTAAAAGCTGTGAGGCTTTAAGGTAGAGCGAGGAGCCGTACTAGGGACAGCCCCGGTTTTAACTACTCTGCCGTTATGCTGCCGAAATTTTCTGAAATATTCATGTGTTAGAATTATTTTCATTTGTTGAAATTATTTTCATATGTCGAAACCTTCATGTGTTGAATAGAAATTCATTCGTTGAATAGAAATTCATGTGTTGAATGGTATTCGTGCTTTAATTAAATTGCTTTAACAATAAAAATCATATTTTTATTATATATACGAACTATAGAAAACCTTCATGTGTTGAATAGAAATTTATTCGTTGAATAGAAATTCATGTGATGAATGGTATTCGTGTTTTAAATAAATTGCTTTAACAATGAAAATCACATTTTTATTATACATACGAACTATAGAAAACCTTCATGTGTTGAATAGAAATTCATTCGTTGAATAGAAATTCATGTATTGAATGGTATTCGTGTTTTAAATAAATTGCTTTAACAATAAAATCCGCACCTGTCTCTTTCGTTCCATCTATCCTTCCATCGAGCCTCGCACCCATCAACCTTCCGCCGCCTGATCCTCCTCCAGCCAACCCAGATCCTAGCCTTTCGCTGCCTCCTCCTTCGGCCCAACCTCCATCTTCCTCTCTCCCAAAAATCTCGGAAAAAGTAACTCAACAACCACGGACTTCGTTCCTTTTTAAGCGAAAACCGTTAAACGCTGGGAAGTACATTCCTGTTGAGCTAACTCCTTCTGTTGTCAATGGTACTCTAAAGATGGTAAGCGGTGTAGTAGAAGCAGGTACGGAGGTGTGGAACCAATCTGCCGTTGGCTTTTTCTTAGATAAGCCCCTATCCTACTCTGCTGTGGTGGCCAAACTTAACTCGCTCTGGAGACTGAAGGGGTCTGTCAAGGTAAAATCAGACGGAGTTCTGTTTTTGTTTGATTTCACTTGCGATGAAGATAGAGAGCGTATTCTTCAAGCTGATCCTATCATAATGAACTCTAAGATTTTTATTACTAAAAAGTATGATCCCACGATTAGCAATGTATGTGGCAATGTGAGGTCTGTCCCTGTCTGGGTAAAGTTTTACAACATCCCGCTTGCGGCATGGTCTAACTATGGTATCAATTGGATTAGTAGTATGCTAGGAAGATTATTGTGTATGGACGAGATGACTGAGAGTCGTCAGAGATTAGCTTATGCTAAATGTCTGATAGAGGTTAAGCCGGACAAAGAGCTTTCGAACGACTTCCTAGTTGAAACAGTTGAGGGTGGAGTCCAACGAGTTTACGTCGATTATTTATGGAAACCTGAAATTTGTAATCTTTGTAATACGATTGGCCATTTGAATGATGGCTGTGATAAAGAAGGAAGAACTAGAGATGAAGGAAGAGTCATAACTGTAAGGCAGATGAATTTTACAAGAAATGAGCCCAGTGAGCCAATGAAAAGTAGGAGACCATTGCAGGATAAAGGCGTTAATAACAACTGGCAGACAGTAGGATATAAGAGAAATGGAAATGTGATGCAAGCCAAGGCAAGCGTGAGTGGATGGTCGCGACAAGGAAATTGGGTGAGGAAGGAAAAGAATCTTGTTGAGGAAATAACAAAAGAGAATAGTTTCATGGTTCTAGAAGAAGGCGAGATAGAGAATGTTATGAAACTTACTCAACAAAACATCACAAGCGAAGAAGACTCTGTAGACTTGGACATGAGTGAAATAGCAAATATTCCTATGCCAACACTTGAGAATCTGCTGACGAGTAACAACCAGCATTGTATTGTCGCCACTCCTGTGTGTGAAGAGGTTATTGAACTAAATGAAGAATTACAAGCAGAGGAGGAAGTACACAGCTATTTTAGAGAGCTGATTATGCAGGAATGCCTTAAAGATAGAAGAAGAGAAATAAAACAAGGGAAGGCAAAAGTTGATGAAACTATAAGAAATGAAAGTGAAACAGTGACTAAGCTAATTGAATGCAGAGTGAATGAAAGAAGTAATGAATGTGTTGAAGACAAAAATCAATCCAGAACTGTTTCCCAACCAGATATCCACAAGACTAATCCTGCATGCATGCAAGAAAACTCGTCCATTCAAACAACCTTAATACCACCTGATCCAGGCATTCTTTCTATTCTGCAAAGCAACATTTATGCTAACATTACCCCCACCCAAAGCTTTTTTAGCTCCCCCTTTGGATTCCTTTTCCCCTAAACAGCCTGTTGTTCCTCACATTGTATCGAAGTCCATCACTCCTTCAACTGCTCAAAAACAGTATTTATTAAGGAGTACGAAACAAAGAGGAGCACCTCCCCCAGTAGTTTAATTTATGGTGAAAAATGTCTGTGTGTGGAATATTAGAGGTTGCCATGACGACATTAAGCTCGATCAATGTAAAAACCTGATCTTAGAAAATAAACTAAGTATACTAGCAATTGTTGAGACCAAACTCGATCTCGCTCTGACGTTAAGAGCTGCAAAATATGTTAACCCGTCTTAGAGTTTTATTCACAACTTAAACGACGCTCCCTTTGGCATAATTCTTGTTCTTTACGATCCTATTAAAGTTTCTTTAACCCCTCTACACTCCTCTGCTCAACATTTACATTGCCATGCCATCAATCTATCAGACCATACTTCATATTATTATACTTTCATTTATGCAGCTAACAATGTGTCCTCAAGAAACAAGCTCTTTCAGTCCATCCATTCGCTCTGTCAATCTACTCATCCGTGGTTCCTTCTTGGTGATTTCAATTGCTGTTATGATACTTCGCAGCGTTATGGTGGTAATCCCCTCTCTTTAGCTCAAACCCTTCCTCTTAAAAATTCTTTAGAAGGTGCTGATCTTATCAATATCAAATGCTCCAGCATGCCTTTCTCTTGGAATAACAAAAAGAGGGATGGACCGAGAACCTACTCTCTAATTGATCACGCATTCTGCAACGCCTTGTCCTTTTCCTTTTGGCCAGCCATTCACTGTGTTATGCCTCCGCACCTTCTCTCCGACCACTCCCCTATTATCCTTCACCTGTGTGAGTTGTACATGAAAGGAAAAACTAGTTTCAAATATTTTAATAATTGGGTTGATGAACCCGAATTTCTTGACTTTTGTTAAAGAAATTTGGATGAGACCATCCTATGGAAATCCCCTTATTATCTTGCGGGAAAAACTGCGAAGAAGGAAGAATGGACTTAGAGATTGGGCGAGGCAAAAGTTCGGTAACGGCAACAAGCAAAGTTCATTATGGAAGGAGAAATTACGGCAAATTCAAATTACTATGATGAAAGAGCCGGATAATCCTTTCCATCCTTCAACTGAAACCTACACTGTAAGACAATACCAGCGAGCTCTAAATTCTGAAGATGAGATGATCAAACAGAAGGCGCGATTAAAATGGAAGAAAGACGGAGATAAAAATAGTGCTTATTTTCATGCCTCACTCAAAAGTAAACAGTGTAGAGATAACATTGTTCAGATTGTTGATAATCATGGAACTACTTTGGAAATACAAGGTGAAGTTGAACACGCTTTTCTTTCACATTTTTCTAATTTGTTAGGAAATTGTGATAACTTTGTCCCTAGGATTGATTTGGTCGATCCTTACATTCTCCCAAAGCTTTCATCCAACGATCGTCTATATCTATGTAACGAGGTGACCAATAATGAGATTAAAGTGGCGATGTTCTCGCTCAACAGAAATTCGGCTGGAGGTCCTGACGGCTTCAATGCTTTCTTTTACTACTTTTGTTGGCTGATCATTGGTAACGATGTATGCAAAGCGATAAGGCATGTCTTCCTCAAAGCTAGCATGTTAACCTCTTTTAATACTACAAATATTGCATTGATCCCTAAAATGAAGAATGCAACTTCTGTGAATGACTTCAGACCCATCTCGTGTTGCAACGCCATCTACAAATGCATAACCAAAGTCATTGCTACAAGGCTTAAATTAGTTCTCCCTGATATTATTTCTCCTAATCAGGCAGCGTACCTTCCTGGTCGTGACATCCTTGATAATGTTCTTTTGTCCCATGAGCTTTTAAACGGCTACAAGAACTCGAACATTGGACCAAGAGCAATGTTTAAACTTGACATAATGAAGGCATTTGACTCTCTCCAATAGGACTCTATTGTGGGAATCTTCGGCTACATGAACTTTCCTCACCACTTCGTTGCTTGGATTCTTACTTGTATATCGTCAGCTCATTTCTCTCTTCTAATTAATGGATCCACAGTTGGTTATTTCAAGAGTAAACAAGGGATTCGTCAAGGAGACCCCATCTCCTCGTACATTTTTATTGTTGTGATGGAAGTGTTAACTCGAATGCTAAACCAGAAAATTGATGAAGGTAAATTTAAGTTGCACCCGCTTTGTCTTGAACCTAGAGTATCGTCGTTAATGTTTGCGGATGATCTGGTCATTTTTTGTGAACCGACTATGCGGACCATTAGTACTATCTTCGAAACATTGACTGAGTTCTACGAGATGACAGGTCTGCGTGTAAACCTCCAAAAGTCTGCCATGAAAGTCGCAGGTCTGACTGATCAGCAAGTGACAACTTTACAAATGAGGTCTGGTTTAATTAATAGTGATATTGCTTTGTCCTATCTTGGTCTGCCCCTTTCAACCGGAAAAATTACTGTCTCTCAATGTATGCCATTGTATAATAGAATCACAGCGAGAATAAACTCATAGACATCAAGATGCTAAGCCAGGTAGGGAGATTAACGCTCATCAAGTCTGTTATCTTCTCTATGCAAGTGTATTGGTCAAGAACTTTCATTCTTCCAGCCAAGCTTGTTTCTATGATCAGAACAGCCATAATGAGGTATTTGTGGAAAGGTAAGAAAGAAGGAGGATATTTTATGCCGATTGCGTTTCACAAAATTGAGAGTCCTTTAAGCAAAGGAGGACTCGGTATCGTAAACATCAAGCAGTGGAACAAAGCTGCGTTTATCAGGCACATTGACGATTTTTTCAACAACACTGACAGTATTTGGGTACAATGGTCGAAGAATAATGTTATTAAAGGTAGGAATTTTTGGAGTATGAATCAACCGCAGAGAATCAGTTCGACTTGGAGGAACATTTTCAAGCTTAGATCCGAAATTCTGCCTTTATTCAACTACCAAATCACTACTAACTCAAATGTTCTCTTCTGGGATGAGCCGTGGCTTCAAGCTGGTCTTATTCTTTCGACAATCTTTACGCATCTTGAGATAATTTCTTCTGGTATCCTTCGTAATGCCAAAGTGCGAGAATATATCTGTGAGGGGACAATTAGTGTACCTTTTTCAACTGTCTCTTCTATCAATACGTTGAGGGACAAGGTGGCGAGAACTAGAATTGCTGTTGATGGAGCTAAAAAGACCGTATGGTGCGGCAAAGATAGCAAGTTTCAAATAAAAATCCTGTATGAAGTAATGACTGGTATTCATAATATGCCAAATTGTGTTTGGAGTAGAAAAATTTGGTCTTCTGATAATCATGCGCGTGAGAATCTAATATTGTGGAAAGTGATTAAAGGCTCTATTTTCACCAAGGACAAACTTATCCAACGTGGTGTCATTGATGAGGAGATTTGTGTGTTCTGTAACACAAGTAATGAAACAGTGAGACATTTATTCTTTGAATGCCAGACTGTTTTTCCTTTATGGAATGAGATCATGAACAACATTGGACGACTGGATGCAAATCAGAATGCGAATATCCAATGGAACATCTTGAAGAGTCAAACAAGCAGGAAAAAATCGATGGGTAGGATCCTGAGCTTTGTGCTTAAGAAATTCTTGTATATTTTATGCAGGGAAAGAAATGCGAAGGTGTTCGGAGGACATAATGCTAAAACTCATGAACAACTAAGAACGACACTAAGGAAGGAAATCAGAGAAGGGATACGACAACTTGGTTTCACCTTTGATCCAGGAATTTTGAATAGCCTGATGTAGTTTCTTTTCGTGCTGTGTTGTCTTCTTGTTTTTGAAGAACCTTGTTTCTATGTTTTCTTTTGTGTGAGTTGTTGTTTTTTCTTCAATTTATATGGTTCTTCAATAAAGTGGTAGGGGTCCACTCAAACCCGTAAGCCTTGCAAAAAAAAAAATCACATTTTTATTATATATACGAACTATAGAAAACCTTCATGTGTTGAATAGAAATTCATTCGTTGAATAGAAATTCATGTGTTGAATGGTATTCGTGTTTTGAAATAAATTGTTTTATAATAAAAATCATATTTTTATCATCTATATCAACTATATAAAATAGTCGTGTTTTGAAATAAATTGTTTTATAATAAAAATCATATTTTTATCACCTATATGAACTATATAAAATATTCGTGTTTTGAAATAAATTGTTTTATAATAAAAATCATATTTTTATCATCTATATCAACTATATAAAATAGTCGTGTTTTGAAATAAATTGTTTTACAATAAAAATCACATTTTTATTATATACATGAATTGTTAAAACTAGTGTATTGTCAAAATAAATGTCTATTGGATAAAAATATCATTTTTATCAAATGTATGAAAAGAATATGGTTTTGAAATCGAAGAATCGATTACATTTATATATATATATATAATCAAAATATATCGAATAACGAAGCTGCAGTTCGTGTTTTGAAACAGTGATTTCGAACGATTAGTGCGGGAGATCCGACCATCGGATTTTCCCAAAACTGAAACCATTGGGTTCGCCTTGGAAATATCTTTCCAATGACACCCACTTTGTGAAGATCCAACGGTTGGATTGTGTGGAATGTTTAATTCAAATCTGAAGAAAAACAGCGCCGGAATCGATTGTATTTATATATAAATATAATTAAATTAAATCGAATAATGACGCTGCTGTTCGTATTTTGAAATTGAAACTTCAAACGAGTGTACCGGGAGATCCGGCCGTCAAATTTTCCCAAAACTGGAACCATTGGATTCGGTTTGAAATGATCTTTCTAATGATATAAAATTTGTGAAGATCCAACGGTTGGATTTTCATATATGTGTAAATCAAATCTGAAGAAAAACAGCGCAACGGCCGCGATAAGGCTCGAAGCGTCGTTTGAATGAATTGGTTATTTTTAAATAAATAAAAATAGTGATAAATCATTATAAAATATTATAAACGATATGGAATGTGAAATTTAGAAACTAACTGAAGGTTAGCTAAGTCGAATGGTTTCCTGGGTTTTGATCTGATGTTGGTTTCGGCCTTCGGGGTTAATATTTGGGAAATCGTTCTCTTACTGGTTTACGGTTAGTGACTAATGAATTGGAATACGGCATATGTTGTGTTTGTGTAGCACTTGTTTATTATATACGCGAGTTGCTCAGAAAGACCGGGTTCATCCCATTCTGAATAAATGAATCGACGATAAGAAGTCGAAGATGAGGACGGTGGTTGAAGACCGGAGATCTTCACCTCGGTTGGATGATAACTTATGTCCTAATTGGGAGGCATCCCGAAATATGGATAATGAGTGGTGATCGTCCAGACGTACGTGGCGATCGATGGGTATGCGAGGTATATAGTGCCTTCGGTTTCGTTCCAGCCAAAACAGACTTGTAAATGGACTATGTGTCTGACATTGGATTTCATTCTGTGTGATTGATAGCCATCAGTTGCATGGTGGGAATTGCCTGTGTGGCATGCTAAGATGCAACGATCAAGGCTTCTGTTGAAAAGCAAAGTCTTGTGGTTGATGATCAAAGCACCGCATGTGTGGCGTAGCTTTGTGTATAACGTGAATTCACGAGCCTTATGCCCCGGTATGAACTAGAAACGGGAGAGGACATCAGGGAGGGTATGCGTTCCTTTCTAGCTAGAGGTGGTGTCAGTGCTTAAACTGGCTGACATTTATACTATTTTTCACCTATGTGGTTGTTGCTGTTGCGAGGCGCCTTGGTAATATCGGTCGATCCGGGACCGATGGAGCCATTCGTTGGCTCATCTACGCCCCAAAGGGCAGGGAAACGCATTGTTCAGGCATTTTAATCCACTCCGTGTGGACCATCCCTGACGATGCAAGGGTCACTCGAGCTCTGATCCTGAGGGGCGGGCTATAGCGTCTCGAAGTTTGTAGGGACTATCTTTTGCCTTGGTTCATGATGGAAATCCAATTTCCAAATACGACATGTGCGGTTTTGATTGTATACCTATATATGGCGACATAGTGGTATGGGGCATTAATGTCGTATATGATTGATATTTGTGATTGTTTATAAAATTAGAAACTAACTAGAAACGAGATAAGACGGATGGTTTCCCGGGTATTGGTCTGATGTTGGTTTCGGCCTTCGGGGTTAATACCTAGGGAATTGTTCTCTTACTATTTTACAGTTGGAGTCTGATTAAGAATTCTTTTGTTTTATTCGTATCAAGCATATTTTGGCCATTAGAAGGTAAAAATCTATCCTTCGGTTTGCGTTGCATTGTGTGATGGGAACTGAGTCTTATAATGGCTTCATTTTTATAAAAAGCATTGCAATGTTTAAAAGATTTATTTGTTTTAAACCACTGGCAATCCAATGGAGTAAACCCGTTCCGCAAAAGTGGCGTGGTCCTGTGATTAGCCATATTATAAAATGTGTTAAGTAGATTTCTCATACCAGTCCCATGACTGACTCGTAGTTTGTTTCACTTGCAAACTCGGATGCTTTTATTTCTACATGGGCAGCCTTGTCTTCAGGTTTTAGCAGGCTCTTTCTAGATAGCTGGAGCTGAAGATGGATTCTATCATTTATCTCTTTTTATGCTGTTCAGCTCCTATTGTACATATTATGTTTGTTTTCCGCTATAGACATTTATGTATAGCTGAACTGTATTTGTACTAAGTATGATCCTGTATACTGCGTAACTCTGGTGATTATGTTTATCCAGTGTATTATTTGTACATTATCTAGTGTATTTATTTATTTCTGTTCTGCTATTATCTGTTTATGTGTTATATTCCAAAGATTACCCTTGCCACCGTCAGTACGGGGTTTGGGGTCGTCACACGAATTGTAAAGTCTTTGAACTTTGCCGGGGCGGCGACAGAGGTTCAAAATATCTCTAAATCAACTCATAGCATATTAGTTAGATTGTGTGAACAATTCTAATCCTGATTTTCAATTCAATGGAACATAAACTAATGAATCGGAAGGTGTATACTTATCTAACCAATGCATATGCAAAACCAAATTAACACTAATCTACACTCTTACAAGCCTCTAGGCTTGTGGCATAGACGTGAATTCATGAATAACTCACAAATAACTCCTCTATGATGGTTATAAGCTATGAATCAACCTAATAGCGAGCTAGAACATCCTCTCTTCGATAGAAATACTAGAATCAACAATGTATGATCATAGGAACATATTTCCTAAGAATTAGGTCATAGGAAATCTAATAAATTAAAGAGAAAGCAAGCTAGAGAAGATGGAAAGGAGCTTATCAAAGCTTTTCCCTGGATATGCAACCGATATGGACTTGAATTGGATTCCTAAGATCAATTAAGGGCTTAGGGAATTTCTATTTCCCTTCCTTCTCCCCATTTTGTATTTTCTTTAAAGAGAGGAAGTGAGAGAGAGAGTGATAATTGGGCATTTAAGTGAGTGGGCTAGGTTTAGCCAACCAAGACCCAACCAAGGTGCTAAATCTCCGTAGCTCGGAACATATCGAAGTTCATAGTTTTCGAACACGTAAATGACATTTTGAACTCAATGAAAGTGGTCTCAAGTCCAAATTTGTGCATATGCAAAAAGTGATACTTTGGTCATCTACCCAATGAAAGAGACCAAATTTCTCCAACTCCAAAGATATCGATGTTTATAGTTTTAAAAGTCACAAACGAAATTTTGAATCCAATAGAAATGGTTTCATTGAAAACGGTTGTCGTTCGCAAAATGGTTATTTTTAAGGGCTATATATAATATTAAAATATATATTTAAATTCCATAGTGACTATTCTAAATTTTAATTTAGAGATAACCTACAATTTATAAAGTGAAATCTCAATTTCATACATTCTTAGAAAATTACAATTCAAAGTATTCCAATGTTTCTTGTTTTATAAAATTCTGATTTATATTGAATTCTATACATTCATTCAAAGTGAAGAATCAAAGTTTCGAACTATCACGCCATTTCAAGATCGTTTTAATTAAATTTTAATTTTATGCATTCAAACCTTGATTAAAGTAAATTCTAAATCGTTATTCTCAAAATAATTCATCTAAAATATTTAATTTATATGAAAATGACTTAAAATAAATTTTAAATTGATTCCAAAATACAGGTTGTTACAATCTCCCCCACTTTAATTTTTTCATTCCCAAAAAGGAAGAAGGAACTGAAGGTCATTTACTTAACCAACGCAACCTTCGCTTGACTCAAGTTCTTCAACTTTTCAATTTCTAATAACTTTTTAATTTCTCAAAATTTGGCTAACGCCTTAAATTTTTGAAAAAATTTCGCTATAACCTCCTTTGTATGGGTTGATCAGTACAACTACAAATGACCTCTACTAGCTCTCATATATCAAAAGAAATTCCAAAAGCCAACCGGCTCATAAAATCATCAAATCCAATCATTATAGTAAATATGTGCCTATTTGTCAGGCATATAATTTTATTCCTCTTATTAGCTTCCATGCTATGACCTGTTCAATATATATACATGTATATTTATCCAATTCCAATCAATTTTCAATTCATTTCAATATTTGATTCGATTTGGCTTAATTTACCTTTCATTTTCATATTGGTTTTATTATTCCAATATTTTAATTATTCAAACTAATTATCATCCATTACAGCCAACAATCAATTAGTTAATTAGCCTTCCAAATGCATAACTTTTATATATACTCAAAAAAACATATTTTCAATGTCAAATCACAAACGTAAACCCTAACTAATTTTGGTTCTCACACCAGTCAACTGGAATCATACAGATATCCCACTTTTGAAACTCGAACATAAATACTGATGGTGTCATGATAATCATCAGAATCATCTACGGGCGACTAGAGCATGATTCTATATCTATCCAGTATATTTGAGAATTCGTATATATGTTCATGAAGCGTATATGCAAAATCTTCTTATACTCGATAGTGCAAAATCAATATCAAATAAAATACTCAAATTTTTATAATAAGATATAATTTTCAAATCTAAATTCGTTTTTATAAATAACACTTTTCAAACTCATTCTAGGGCATTACTAACCCTATCTATAACAAGTTACTCTTATAGGATATTACTAATCCTATCTCTGATGAATTCTTTCGTTTGGTTCTAACGTGTCTTGTTCTCGAGCTTTGTAAACCAAAGCTCTGATACCAAATTGTTATGCCCCAAACTTGCCCGGCCTCCAAAGAGACGGGAAAACGTAGATTGTAATGAGGATACGACACATCAGAACACAAACATGAGAACATTTCATTGTTATTGCAACAATTTACATCCGAGTACTAGATATCAGAGTATGAAATAAATAATATACATTGGAAATACAATATCATAGATTAATAATTTACGTTTAAATACATAAACATAATATGCAGTGGAAAACATCAACTACCACAACTGAAAAAATACATGGATACAAAGCTTTTCGACTACAGCTCCAACTATAATCTAGAATTATGTGAAAAGAAATATCTGCAAATCCAAAACTACTGGCTGCCCGTGTGGAAAATATGGGTTCCCAGAGTTTAGGTTGAAACAACAAACTCCAGGTCAGTCACGGGACTGGTGTGAGAACTGAAAACAATTATTAATCTTTATTTTAAAGTTAGGTAAATCACGGGATCACACTGTATGACACGGAATGGCTTTACTCCACATGAATACCATAAAACAAAACTCGCAATGCTAAAGAAAGAACAACGAAGCTATTATAAGGCTCAGGTTTGATTACACAATGCAGCACAAGCCGGAGGATAGAGTTTTACCTTGTAATAGCCAAACATGATTGATACACGAAATTTATCTTTTATTACTATAAGCGCATAGTGCGGAAATCAATTTCGAATGTAAATGTATCAATCCTAGACGGCATAATACCCCATAATATTATGTCGCTATATAGGTATGCAACTAAAACTGCAATGCTCGTATTGGAAAGTTAGATTCCCATCATAATGGCTATTGATTTGAAAGATCGATCACATAGTGCAATATTCCACGTCTTACGTCTAGGGATTTTGGAAAACACCATAATGCACGTCCGCACTATATCCAGGCAAAAAGTACCACTGCGGCTTACGTCCAAGGCTTTGGAAAACACCTATTACTCTATCCTTCTAGGAATCAGGTATAAGCCCTATCCCTACCAGGTGTGGAGTGACCACACCCAGCACATCTCGGTCGACCGACTCCATGACAACCCTAAAAGTTGTCAAATCTCAACCCATAGGTTGCTCATCCTCATCTCGAAAGTATATTGATCTAACCATTAGTTCACCATCATACCGGGGTGTGAGGCTCATGAGTTAACGCTACACAAAGCTGTGCTATGTTAAAACTATGCTTTGATCATCATTCACCAAGCTCTACTTTTCAATAAATCCCTAGATCACTACAACTCAGCATGCTACATTGTCAATTCATACCATATCATTGATGTCTACCAATATATAACCTCTAAGCTCGTATGTCTCAAACAAGGTTGTTAAGCAAGAGAATAAATTCTCCGCCACCAAACAGATGTATATGTAGCAGAGATCAACGAATACATCAAAATGAATACAATGTCAGTTATACAGTCCATTTGAAAGTCCGTTCTGGGTCTGAACGAAACCGAAAGGCACCTTATTCCTTGTCCTATATGTCCAATACAAGAGAGAGGTCCTCGCATATCTGAAAAATAAACAAGTACTTCCGGACAGCTACCACTATAACCCCTTCATGGGAGTTACCCACATCCAGGCATCAGTAGTAATCCATTTGAAGTGAAGATCGCTGGTCTTCAACCACCTCCTTCAATATCTTCCACTTTTAATCGTCGTATCACTTATTCAGAATGGGTTAAAACTGATCTTTCCGAATAACTCGCATATCTTATAATCATGTGATATAAAAACACATCATACGCCTCATTCTAACCCAGAATATTCTTTTATTCAAATATTCTTTACTTTGGGGAAGGTTCCCAGTAATCTTATCAAAGATCATATCATTTAAACTCATTTTTTAATCCATATCTTGGAAATGATTTCAAAAGATTTCATAATATATTTTCTCGACTTAAACTAGATTAAGGTTTATCAAACTAGTCGGGATTTACGAGCCTTACAAAAGCAATCATTTATTTTTCCAATCCCAACCTATTCATCCCATGGAGAAAAACGAGTAGTACTCCATATCTAACACCCACTGCGCTATTGGTAAATTCTATTACCATTCAACATTTTAAATCTAATTAAAGATTTAACTATCACATGGAGTAAAACTGGTGGTACTCCATTCTCAAACACTTTCT
Source organism: Allium sativum (assembly GCA_030737875.1). NCBI lineage: Eukaryota > Viridiplantae > Streptophyta > Magnoliopsida > Asparagales > Amaryllidaceae > Allium > Allium sativum. The sequence goes on along the minus strand of CM060911.1, from coordinate 120,032,230 downwards.
TTAATTTGGTAAATTTAATTGCCACATTCACATTTCAATCTAAATAAAGATTCATTAAAACTCCACTTAGTTTTAATCTCAAAAATCATTACTTCATGATTATTCAACTTTAGGAAAATTAATCACGTCTTTAACTGGGTTAAAGAACCAATGTCATCTAAAACACCATTCACGATAAACCCAAAATTACCTTCCATCAAAATGGAACCTTCACCAAAATCATAACAGTATATAATTGACATAAATTTCCGTATATGGCGAATACTATAGGTGGAATAACAGTAAGGCCTTTTAAATTCCATATATAGTAACGGCCTTCCTTCACAGAAGCTCATTTCAATCATCACTAAATCAAGTTCCACTCAATTTCAATTTAATATATTAAACTGGAAAACTTTACTTTGGAAAATTCTATTAATCTTAATTAAAAGATTATAACTTCCAAATCATAACTTCACTGTTAACCTGGTTTAAGAACTAATGTCACTTAAAAAATCGTTCACAGAGAACCTAAAATCACTTTCATTTAATTCCATTTATATTCATTAATGGTAAAATCTCATTAAATCTAAATGAGAAGATTAACTCTATTCTCAAATGCGTTTGAACAGTATTACTAAAGATACCATTCACGAAAAACCCAAAATCCAATTTGATATCAAATACAAGGATCTGAATAGAAATTATATCGATTTATATTGAGTATCAAATTCTAAAACCAGCAGATATTGTATTGGGAAAAACGATATCTATATCTTCCAAATTCCTCAACAATATCCGTATAATCACAGAATCCAATATTGAAATATTCTGAAGATTATTTCTATTCAAATCCTTTCCAATTTATACATCGGAAAAATTCGGGTTATATTAAAACCATATCAATTCTTTATTCTAGTTGTTAACCATTTCATTCAGATAAAAATATCTTTTATCTTTTTCAAATTTTGAGTATTTCATCCAAAATTATTTCATTATTCTCATGTCCATTGAAAATCGGACATCAAAATCATATTTTGATTCTTCATTGAATATTTTTTTAAAATATTCATTATTTTTTAATTGGAATCAGACTAAATCCATCACTATATAATTTTATTTATATGGATTCCATACATCGCATGTATTCAAAAATAGTGATAAACAACTATTAAAATTTCAATTCACATCCAGAGTGCATCTACAACTGTATAAGCATTAAATAATCAAATAACACTTATAATAGTCTATCAATCAATTGGTTAACATACAACTAAACATAAGGGAGATGTGTGAAGTTATTATCATCCCCAGACCCATGTGGGGTTTTCAATCAACATCTTGTTATCATCACAATCCATGTGAAGTTATTACCATCCCCAAAACCATGTGGGATTTTTAATCAACATCCCGTGCGGAGGCGTGTAAAATTATCGTTCCAACTGGGGTTTTCAATCAACATCCCGTGTGGAGACGTGTAAAATTATCGTTCCAATACCCGTGTGGGATTTTCATCACAATCCAAGTGAATTTATCTACAGTTTAATAATAATAGCATTAAAACTATAAAAACATCCATCAAACAAATATTGCAATTATAGGAAAACAATATATATTCAGTTATAAAAAAGTACATAACTATATAAAAATACTGGAGTAAGAGAGTTCTTACCATTAGTTTCCACTCTACCATTCTTTAATTGAAGATTTTATAAAATGACTTCGTAAGAATCAGGCTGTTGAAATATGCGAATTAGAGAAACTGACAAGTCACAAACAAAGTCGAAATGGGTCGAAACTCGGCCGGGAAAGAGCCTGGATGGATCTAAACTGTTGACCATGGTTTCCACTGGTCAATAGTCCAAAAACTGGATCAAACGTATGACCCAAAAATTCAGACGTCTAAATTTCCTTTTTCCTGAACCAGCAAGGATTTGGTTCAATTTGGTGCTATTTCAGACGTCTAATTTTTTTTAACCAGACGTCTAAATTAAAAAATTCAGACTTCTGAATTGCTCTGCTTGTTTTCATAATTATATGAAGCTGGTCAGACGTCTGAATCCTGAACCAGAGCACAGTTTGCCTAGAAAACATGCTCAAAGTGACATTGACAATTGCCCGAAGGCCTACGATGTTATGTACATGCAAATGAGGCTTCTTGAACTCCGCGAGGTAGCCCATAACACCAAACTCACATGCATAAACATTTATACAAGAGATTTGCAATGCTTTTGATTATAAATTCCAAAATTACTAAATTCTCTAACCAAGGCAATCAAATGTGATATAAGCGAATTGTGAAGTCTTAGAACTTTGCCGGGGCGGCAACGGAGCTTCACAATATCCCCAAATCAACTCATAGCATATGCAAACCCAAATGAACACTAAACTATACTCTTACAAGCCTCTAGGCTTGTGTTATAGATGTGAATTCGTGAAAAACCCACAAAGAACTCACCTTTGATGGTTAGAAGCTATGAATCAATCTAATAGCAGGGTAGAACATCCTCTCTTCGACGGAAACACTAGAATCAACAACCTATGATCATATGAACATATTTCCTAAGAATTAGGTGATAGGAAATCTAACAAATCAAAGAGAAATCAAGCTAGAGAAGATGGAGAGGAGCTTACTAAAGCTTTTCCTTGGTTTTGCACACGATATGGACTTGAATTAGATTCCTAAGATCAATTAAGGGCTCATGGAATTTCTATTTCCCTTTCTTTTCCCCATTTTCTATTTTCTTCAAAGAGAGGAATTGAACGAAGGAGAGAGGGCTAATTGGGCACTTAAGTGAGTGGGCTAGTTTAGCCAACCAAGACCCAACCAAGGTGCCAAATCTCTGAAGCTCGGAATATATCAAAGTTTACAGTTTTCAGATACGTAAATGACATTTTGAACTCAATGGAAGTGGTTTCGAGTCCAAATTTGTCCATATGCAAAAGTGATATTTTGGTCATACACCCAATGAAAGAAACCAAATTTCTCCAACTCCTAAGATATCAATGTTTATAGCTTTAAAAGTCACAAATGACATTTTGAACCCAATGGAAGTGGTTACATTGAAAATGGAGGTCATTTGCAAAATGGGTATTTTTAAGGGCTATATTTAATATTAAAATATACATATATATTCCATAGTGACTATTCTAAATTTTAATTTAGACATAACCAATGATTTATAAACTGAAATCTCAATTTCATACATTCGTTTGAAAATTACAATTCAAAGTATTCCAATGTTTCTTGTTTTACCAAATTTTTATTTATATTGAATTCTATACATTCATTCAAAGTTAAGAATCGAATTTTCAAACTACCATGCCATTTTAAGCTTGTTTTAATTAAATTTTAAATATATACATTCAAACCTCAATTAAAGTAAATTCTATGTCATTATTCTCAAAATAATTCATTTAAAATGTTTAATTTCTATGAAAATGAATTAAAATAAATTTTAAATTGGTTCCATAAATACGGGTTGTTACAGTTAACCTTCTAGCTGGAGAAATCAAGGGGAATATACTTGATCAAGGGAGTTTGGAACCGATGGTAACCTTGTGGCCATGAAATCAAGGGTTTTGTTCTTAGATATTGATGTAGTAATAAAACTCTGCGTAATCCAGCATTGCATGAGACTGGATGTAGGAGTAATCCGAACCAGTATAAAATCCGGTGTATACCTTCCTTTTGTGCATTTTATTTTTGTTTATCTTTGTGTTGTGTTTGATTCTGTGTCTATGATTATTTCTTTGATGTATGATTCATATAGTAGATCATATAAGTTTTAGATTTTTTTTCAAATGTCTCAAAAACACTATTCACCCCACTATAGTGTTAGTTTTGGCTTAACGATCCATTCTTCAATCCTTAACAATATAAGAAAGATATTGATGATTTAGTGGTTTAACTAACTTGTAACACCCTACATTTTTAACTAACTAACATTATAAAATTTTGAAAAGTTTTCAAAATTTGGTCACGGGATTAGCGGCATTGGATCTATGGAGACTTTCTGATCAATTTAGACCAATGGTTTGCAGAAAATGAATTTAAAATCAAATAGATATCTTTAAATGAAGTATTGAAACAAATTTAAAAAGAAGATATAGAAGAACACTAATAAGAATAATAAATATCAATGTTTTAGTCTTGTGAACAAAAGGCTAAGTAGGTGAGTTGGTAGAGGCATGTCTCTCCCTTGTGAGTGGTGCAAGTTCGAGTCCCGTCAGTGTTATATTTTTAATTTTAAAAGGAAAGGTATATAAATGCATATTCTAAGGGAAATATATTTATATATATATATGAATATATATAGGAAATCTGTAATGACCCGGATTCTTATGGGTTAATTTTAAATATTTAATACGGATTTAAATATTGGGTGGATAATATAAATGGAATTTTATATTAAGTTATCAATTTAATAATCGATTTCAATTTAAAATCGAATATATTAAATTGACGAACAGGAAAAACAATAAATATATAAATTCAAAGTTAGAGCTAAATCAAAATAATTCAGATAATCAGTGTCAGTTCTGTTTGAATGTAAAAGCAATAATAATAATTTTTTTATCGAAGAATTTTTTTTTTTAAATTTAAAATATATCGATTTAAATTAATATGTGTTCCAGATGATCGAATTAGACTTCGTGACCTATCCCAGTGTGTTCCGAATAGTGGTATTACCCTAAAATTGTCAGTTGTTGAGTTCAGGAAGGAGTTCAGAATCAGGGTGTATTTTTATTTAAAGGATGCGAGTTTTAAATTAATTAAAAAACAAAATTTAAATGGCCAAAAATTAAAAGGCGTGTTCTTCCTTAACACCACAAAAGCAATGCCGTGGTGTTTAAATTTTAACCACACCCTTCTCTTTAAAATCAAGCCGACTCCCCTTTCCCTTTTATTTCTTTTGTTCAACCCAGTACTTTCCAAATCGAAACCGAACAGATTTAATACCGCTCCTCTCCTCTATCCCAAATTCAATATCGAAATCCTGTAAAATCAGTTTTCAATTTCCATATTTTGTATCATCTTCGATCCCCGCTTGACTCTCCAGGTTCGAATTCGAATAAGGACGGTTAGGGCATCTTCTGAGTAGGGATACGATGGACGGAAAATGATGAGAAAGGGTGCGTGGCGTTCAACTAGGGTAGGCATACGATCTAAGGAGATATTGGGGGATTCCGTGGCATTTTTTATCACAACCTGTACGGTTTGTCCAAGCACGTGATGACAAGATGAGGCACAGATGATCGCGAGCGCTGTAGTTGAAGTCGGATTTCACCTGGGGGGTTGTGAATTCAGGATTTGATAATGGTAAGGGGAAGAAATGATGGATGGTGAAAGACCGTGATGTGGAGTTGAATTTGAAAAGCACGGCAGAAGAAATTCTTGTAGCATGAAGTTTGAACTGGGGTGCTTAGGGAGTTCGACGGTGTGATAGTGTGGGAGGTCAAATCTGTTGTTTGTCGAGTAGGAGTGGATGGTTTCAGTTTTCGGACTGGTATAGTTTGGAGTTTGATGCGTGTGTAGTAGGAGGCTATAGGGGAGAGTTGCATTTTTGACAGTAAAAGGATATTCATATTATTTTCGTGATATTCAGGAGGTAGAGGGCACATATGTGAAGTATGATGATATTGGTGGAGTCGATAAATGATGGCGGCAGCAAGAAATATTATCGTGAATTAAGGTAATTTACTTTAATAATTAATTTATTTAATTCGTCATAATGAAATATATTAAATTATACAAAGTAAGAAAATCGTAAAATAGAATTCATAATTTGCAGATCTTTTAATCTGGAATTCATTTGGAGTTGATCAGAGTTACCTAAATTTAATTTAAATCGAATGATATTCGATTTAATTTAAATTGGAATATTCGACAAATAACATCACGGTGAGTAAATCTCACTCACCTGTTTAATTAGAATTATTTTTATCCGTTAAAAATAATTGTTGTTGCTTGTTCTGAATGCTATCTGGTTGATTTAAATATATTAGTTATTTAGGGTTGACTATTATATATATATTGGGTTGATGGTTGGATTGTTCCCGCAGTCTCATTAGCGGATGCCCGCAGTTTCATAGCGGATGATTTCCCTATGCGCCCCACAAATATATTAGTGGATGACCTTCATACCGCGATATCCTGCCTCGAAGCAGGATGGGTATTGCTATGTTGACTAATATCTGTGGATGCAGGAAAATAGGTTGGAGGAATCCAACTGGATTCCTCAAAAATATATTATCTATTTTTTTATTTGTTTGCATATATACTGTCATATATGATGTGTTAGAAATCCCATGATTTGATAACTAACTGTTTGGGGTATTTAAATATCACTGGGCCTAAGTGATAATTTATAAAAATATCCTGAAATGGATAATTGAGATTTAAACGGGAAATTCTATTTTTTAAGTAGATTTGAAATATAATCATGTTTTAAAGAAATAAAACAAGAAGTTCCTTTATAAACAAAGTTTATAAATAGTTATTTTATAAACGAAGTTTATAAATGAAGTGAAAAGAATTATCATTGGATATTTCAGAAATAAAAATATAAGTGTGAAATTGGAAAGGAAATCTATTTTCCAAAAGTAGAAATATCGATTTCAAAAGGAATTGAAATCGAGACTTGTGAAATAGAATTTGAATAAAGAAAATTTGAATATAGAAATTCAAATAGAGTTTGAATATAGCAATTCAAATGGAATTCAAATATAGAATTTGAATATAGAAAATATAAAGGAAATTCAAATATAGGATTTTGAATATCGAAAGTGAAATGAAACTCAAATAGAATTAAATGGAGGTTGAATCAGTAGAATTCAAATAGAACTAAATGGAGTTTGAATCAATAGAATTCAAATAGAATTAAATGGAGTTAAGATATTTGGAATTCAAATAGAATTTAAATGGAGTTTGAATATTTGAAATTTTAATAGAATTGAAATGGAATTTGAATATAGAATTCAAATAGAGTTGAAATGGAAATTGAATATAGAAAGTGAAATAGACTAAAGAGCCAATTAACGAATTAACTAACGGATTGAATTAAAATGATCGGGTATAGTTGAAATAAATTGGATAGGTATAAATATACAGGAGACAGGTATGGGATAAGGTTAATGAAGGTATATAAATAGAATGCTCGACAAAAAGATATGTATTTAATTCATATATAAGATTTTATGCGCTGTATCGGCTAGCTGCTTGGCTTTTCCTTTTTCTTTTGGATTGGTGAGGGCCATGGGAGGCTATTTGAAATATCCCGATGCTCCCGGTACAAAGGTGGTTATGGCAAATTTTTCCGGGAATTTAAGGAGTTAGAATATTTTTAAGATAATTTGATAGTTAGAAATCAACGTATCGATATATATATATAGAAGTCGATAAGGAAACGAACTTAAAAATAGAATAGTAAAATCAAAAAGGAAGTCTAAGAATAAAATCCAGTAAGCATAGAAAGAGAAAGAGTATACGTGTTTAAAAGTGAATAAGTAGTTGTATGGTATTGATTATTCGAGTAAGTAGTCATATCTGTTTTGACGTTATAAATGTTATTCAGTCAAGGTCTGAGAGGTAGTTATACCCCAACTTGATTGATTTCATTATCAACAAATAAATAGTAAGATTTCAGGCTCGAAGATCAATGTTGAATAAGTGTTACTTGAATATAGTATTTGGGTTGTCGTAACGATGTTTTACACAACATCCATTTTAACCCAAATAAAACGTAAGCTTGGAAATAGAATAAAGAATATTTCCTAAGTATAGAAATAAATGAGATCGGAAAAGAGATAAGTAATTGGAATATTTTCCAATTATAAATAGCATATATTTTCTAAAGTTTAGAAAATAAAGAAAGGCGATATTCGGAAATGTTTTTCTAATAACGTAAAAGGCCAATATGGTTATTGAAAATATTTGGTTAACAAATATTGATAAAGAAATAGAGAAGTGATTTAATTAATGGAATATTAATTAAGGGCTCAGAGATCGTTTGATGTTGAATGAACACTTGTTTTCTTCGATAGTTAAATCATCGACTATCGAAACACTTGTTTTTATTCGATAGTTAAATCACAGACTATCGAAGTTTTGACCATCGTTATCAATATGGAGAAACCGGTTGGATTATTATCTGAAGAACCACTCCGTATTAGCAGTAGCGTTGCGAATCAGATTATATGAAGATAATCGAAGACGGAGTAGAGTGCAAGGACTTTTTCGATTAATAGAAATAGTACCTTCGGTTCATCCTTTTCCTGGATGACTTGTATGGATGAATGTCTGACAGAGTATTTCCAGAAAGGTCACGTACATTGATTTCTTCAACCGTACCAAGAGTGGAAGCGGAGAAGGAAACTTCTTTAGCTAACACGTAATGTATTGTTGTAGACGTCAATTAGTGATTTTCTATGGATCTGACGATGTGGCATTCGAAGTGAATCTGATGTGATGATAAAGCGTAGCTTCTAGCCTCATCAATCGGTAAATGACAGAAATCGGGCAGGTAGCATGGCTATGTAGGTCGCACCTATTAGGGTGTATAATCACCTGATCTAGAGTTTCATTTACTTCTAAAAATCTATTGTTGATGTTGTCCCATTCGGGAAACGGTTGCTGATCCCAACCGTTGGTGATATACATTCGATACACTCAAGCGAAATGAGTGGTCGGTCATGTGTGGCTGAGTTGCAAGATGTTCTTGTTGAACTTGGTGTATTCTCCTCTAGAGATATACCAGCGGAAGGTGGTTCCATACCTTGTCATAGTTGGAAACCCATTACCCAATAAGTGTTTGCTGTTTTGATTGTATATTATATATGTGGAACGTGAGATGCAAACGTTCCACTAGATTCTATTTACTTGATTTAGACACTATTATAATATCAAAAGAGTTTTGATATAAAGATTATTGTTCCTTTCAAAAGGATTTTTGAAAGTTAAGTCAAGTGTTTGGATCCTCATAAGGGAAAAACCCGTTCTATGTTATACGGTGTGGTCTTATGAGATATCATTTAGTTTTCTGAAACTATTTTTTTACTGTTTATTCATACCAGTCCCATGACTGACCTGGAGTTTATTTTTTTTTTGTTCTACCTAAACTGTTGGGTGCCAAAATTTGTACGGGCAGTCAAGTGGTTCAGGATTTTATAGATCTATCTAAAGAAGCTTGGAGCAGGAGGCTTCAGCGTTAGTTATATAGAGTTTTGTTCCGCTATGTTGTAAGTGTTGTACACTGATAAGTTTATGTTATACAGTTGAAGTTTGTATTTCAAAAGTTATGATATATTATATTTTGTTCCGCTGCGATGTGAGATTCTGTGTTGTTAATTTTGTTCTTCTTCTACCCTTTTCTTCTAAAAAAATGTTTCGTATTTTCATGATATTTTGGTTGGATGTCTGATGTATATAGTCAACTCTGATATTATGGATTTGCGGGTCATTACAAAATCCAAAAGTAACCTAAAATCAATTAAAATGGGTAAGAAATGATGATAGCATAATGAAGATCAAATTTTGAAAAGAAATGAAGAGTGTAACGCCCCGCCTCTATACCCGCCGTAGTCAAGTTCATTTCGTGTGAAATGCCATCGGCCACAGCAGAGAATAAGGTTGGTTAGGGCTACCGTTAATATATTTACTCTTGCTTAGAAAGCAATGTCGAATGGCACGGCCATACCAAAACTTTTCGACATAACCATTCCAGGCGAAGGGCATCTACACAACGGTATAATAGCCTCAGAACAAATACAGAATAATATTACATAGACAGTCATAGATATTCACATCACAGGTATATAAACTGACATGAATATAACACAATAAGTGTTTACATCAATTAGAGGTCCTACCCGACACTCTAACTCCAAAATCATAGATACATGTACCAAATCCCATACTAATAATGATACATGACATATAGGTAGCCAACTACATATAATCCAAAAAGACTGCAAATGCAGTCAAGCCAAGAGTCATCATATGGTCCCAGCAGGAATGTCACCTAAGCACTAGTAACACTTGGGTCTGACCTGAGTATTATTTAAGAAAAGAAACAATAAACGGATCAGTCAAACCATTCTCATTCTTAACATGAGGCAATATTAAGAAATATAACATAAATGGCATGATAGGAATAAGCAGAATGATTCATAAATAATATGTAATTCATGGTGTTAACACACACACACACAAACACACACACACACACACACACACACATATATATATATATATATAAAGTCTCCATAAATCTCATGACAAGAGAAGAGCATAAAACAACAAGAATTGATAAATAAATGCCAAACATAAATCAATTTGATGCACATCGCATCAAAGTCATCAAGAATCTAGAAATCACTCGAAATCCGGAAAATAACTTAAAAAGGCAGGCTTGTTCATAGATGAGATACGATCTCTAGGTAGCGAACCCATTTGTTTGAGCCGAAGCTCCCAACGAAGCCGGGTCATGACCCCGATAGAGGAAAACATCATAAATCATAGAGAATCATAGAAAGTTGGACCGAAGTCCCATATATGAAGGTAAAAATCATAAATCATAGAGAATCATAGAAAGTTGGACCAAATTCCTATAGATGAAGGTAAACATCATAAATCATAGAGAATCATAGAAAGTTGGACCGATGTCCCATAGATGAAGGTCACAAATCGTACATTCCCACTAGGGCTCTCGCGAACCAACAAATATGTCATAAAGTGGATACCATCGATCTGGGTGAATAGAAATTAATCTAAGCTAGTTAATATAAGAAAATAGCGACATGTACCATAACCACATGCTCTTCTCGAATATTTACGAACCCGTAATCGGATTCTATTCAAAACAGTGAAAATCGACACATATGTCCAAACGAACGAGTCCGGTAGTTATTCGCCAAAATAAACGTATAAGGGGTCATAGTCCTCAGTTTTATTAAGGTAAATAAACTAAATTTCTCATCCGACCGATAGGATAAGGAATCGTATATAAATCAATAGTATCAAAATCGGATTTAGAAATCGAATTTATTTTAAAAAGGATTCGTATTTAAAAACTGGTTAAACATTGGTTCGATGCCCATTGACAATTTAAAACCCCAATCCATTAATCATAAAAATCCATCGCCTTAACGAATGGGATATAGAAAGACCATAGAACATAAATCCACATTTCATGGTTTTAAAATGATTTGAAAATCAATGAAACGGCGCGACCACGATGATCCGAACGAGCTCAAGATCGCCGCGATATGCACGGGAGAGGGTCGAGGAAGAAGCTCCGAAGAACACGGAGGTACATGCCTCAGCGCATGACCAAAACCACGAAAAAGGAAATGGGGCAACCAGGCCTGGGCTCTCGCCCTGGTCTGCATGGTCGACCATTCCAAGGGGGCCAGTCGACCGTTTTGGGGCCGAGCCCCAACCTGTCGACCGACCCACTTGGGCCGGTTGACCAGTTTTGCCTGGGCGTGAGCCCAAGCATTGGTGACGGGGGATTTGTCCTCCATCACGACCATTCCTTCCCCACGCACCTCCCCGGCCTTGTGACGACATTTTAAGGTGCGTGCACGCCTCCCATTCAAGCCGGAGATGAGTAAGATTCAATTTATATGCACATGAAGATTTTCAAACCAAAATTTCGACAAAACTTGAAATCAACTTATATTCAAGAATCAATCATAAACCAAACTAATTCAAACAGACATGAACAACATGAATAGCCTACAATTACACTTGTACAAGCTTAAAGCTTGTGGCGTTGATGTGAGTTCACAAAGAACTCACCTTGTTGTCAATGGAGCAATCAACAAGAAGGAATCCAAGCTAAAGGTGCTATCTTCTCATAAGAATCAACAAAGACCAACTACACATATGAAACCCAATAACCCTATGTATTAGGAACATAGAGATTCTCAAATAGCGTAGAGAAGGTGATGGAGAAGATAGAAATCAAATTACCTAAGCAAGGGGATGAAGAACACAACAAAGATTGGACTTTTCTAAGATTCTAGGGCTTAGGATTTTAATATCCCATTTTCTAAGCTTAGGAATTCAAGAAGGAGAGTAAATGAAGAAGTATTGAGAGAGGGAGGTGGTTGGGTGCCTGTTTGTGCTGTCCAAATAGGTTTCGGTGCACAAACTTGCCCTTTAGCCCCTCCGAACAACCCCAATTATCCTGAATCCAAAAAGTATCAACGCTTATACTCAAAAATATTGTAAATGACGTTCCGGAACTAATGGAAGTGGTCTCAATTCATAATTCAATCGTTTACAAAAATTTACCTTTTTGGGCACAAAACTAGCATATCGATTCGATATTTAAATATTCGTCTAATTTATCAGCCATGAATTTTATGGGTTGTTACAGACTTCCCCCCTCAAAGAAATTGCGTCCTACCAATTATTTAAAACAAACTACTATAGTAACAACCGTAAAATTTCAAATTTCGAATAAGAACAAAAAAAATTCACCTTATGAGAATAGGTCCGGATGAGAATGCTCAATGGACTCTTTAGTTTCCCATGAGCATTCCTTCGAATTAGCGGACCATTGGACTTTGACAAGGGGAATTTCCTTATTACGGAGGTGTTTTACTTTCGTGGCAACAATACGAAGGGGTTGTTGCTTGTAGGTAAGATTTGGTGAAATTTCTATTTCTTCAAGAACATGGGGCTCGATAGAAATGTGAGATTTCTACAATGTCCTCCATAGTTGAGAAACATGGAATACATTATGAATGAAAGAAAAACGATTCGGTAGCTTTACGCGATATGAAACAACCCCAACACACTCGGTGACAGGAGATGGACCAATAAACTTTGGCGCTAATTTTCCCAATTTGCTAAATCGCATAACACCCTTCATAGGTGATACACGAATAAAAGCCAAGTCCCCAACGGAAAATTCTAACTTTCTTTTCTTGCTATCAACATAGGACTTTTACCGACTTTGAGCTTCTTTCATGCGGCGACGTATAAGCTCAACTTTCTCCGTGGCATCTTAAACAAAATCGGGGCCTATAATCAATTTTTCTCAGGTGTCGGGCCAACAAGAAGGAGATTGGCATGGCCTTTCGTAAAGGGATTCAAAAGGTGCCATGCCAATACTCGATTGATAACTATTGCTGTATGATTATTCCACAATAGGTTTGTGGTCTTCCCAACTTACTCCAAACTCAAGAATGCAAGCGTGGAGGAGATCCTCAAGAACTTGATTTACCCGCTTCGTTTGCCCATCAGTTCGCGGATGATAGGCGGTACTAAGGTCAAGCCTTGTTTCCAAAGATCCTTGGAGACTCCTCCAAAATCCGCTAGTAAACAATGGATCACGATCTCTTACAATGGAAAGAGGAATTCCATGTAGTCGAACGATCTATTTAACATAAAGCTTAGCTAAAAGCGGAGCGGTGCGATTGGATCGAACGGGTGAAAAGTGTGCGGATTTGGTGAGGCGATCCACAATTACCCATATACTATCGTGGTCTTGGCGAGAACGGGGCAATCAATCAATAAACTCCATGGAAACATTTTCCCACTTCCATATGGGAATTTCTAATGGTCGCAACAACCCGCTGGGCCTTTGATGTTCGGCTTTCACAAGTTGGCAACTTGTGCAACAACTAACAAAGTTAGCAATATCTCGTTTCATTCCCTTCCAATGATAGAGTCGCTTCATGTCCGCATACATTTTGCTGCTCCCGGGATGGATAGAAAATTTAGAATGATGAGAATCCTCCAAAATGGTTTTGCGAAAGTCATCTTGAATTGGGACGATAAGTTGTCCGAACTTTCGAACGGCTCCTCTTGAATCAAGACTATAGTCACCATTTTTTTCATCATAAGATTCATTTCTAAGATTATGACCGATACGGGCCAATTCAGGATCTTTCTTTTGTGCTTCATAGATATGGTCAAAAAGGAATGGGTAAGCCACTAGGCTACATATTATGGGAGTGGAGCTCGGGTTGGAGTGACGGCTCTGAATCTCGCATGAAAATAAAAATTCAAGATCCTTTCACTCCAATAACATCATAGAAAAGACCGCATGTTGCTTCCGACTAAGTGCGTCGGCGACGCAATTTCCTTTACCGAGCGTGTAAAGAATATCAAGATCATAAGAAGCAAGAAACTCCATCCATTGTTTTTGTCGTAAATTGAGTTCCTTCTGAGAAAATAAATATTTGGGCGACTTATGACCCGTGTAAAGCACAAATTTCTCCCCTAAAAGATAGTGGCGCCAACTTCGGAGAGCGAAAACAACCACGGCGAGCTCTAAATCATGAGTTGCATATCAAGTCTCGGTCGATTTTAATTGCCTAGATGCATAGGCAATGACACATTCTCGTTGCATGAGAACGACCCCTAGCCCAATGTTGCTAGCGTCAGTATAAACAACAAGGTCTTGATTCCCCTCGGGGATAACAAGAATCGGAGCATTAGAAAGAAGTTCTTTTAGCTTTTGAAATGCGGCTTCACACTCATTCGACCAAGTGTATTTTACTTCCTTCTTTGTCAAATGGGTGACTGGAACGATGATTTTAGAAAAATCTTTAATGAACCGATGGTAATAAACCTCCAATCCAAGGAAGCTACAAATTTCCATTACACTATCCGGTCTCTTCTAATTTTGAATCGCTTCTATCTTAGATGGATCGACCAAAATTCCGGATTCAGAAATAATATGCTCCAAAAATTTCACGCTTGCTCGCCAAATATGGCATTTGGAAAACTTAGCTTATAATTGGTGGTTTCTAATCGTTTCCAAAACGACACGAAGGTGGTTCTCATGTTCTTCCTTGGTTTTAGAATAAAGTCATCAATAAATACAAGCACGAACCAATCGAGAAAATCCCTAAAAACACGGTTCATGAGGTCAACAAAATAAGTCGGGGAATTTTTCAATCAAAACAACATTACTAGCCATTCATAAAAACCAAAACGGGTCCAAAAAGAAGTCAATGGAATGATATCCTATGTGATGCGCAATTGGTGAAATCTGGTAGCTAAGTCCAATTAGGAAAAGACTCTAGCACCACTAAGTTGATCAAAAAGGTCGTCTATGCGCAGAAGAGGGTATCAATTTTTGATGGTGAGGTCATTAAGCTTGCGGTAGTCCATGCAAAGCCTAAGAGTTCCATCGACTTTTTCACCAAGATTGCTGAGGCTCCCCAAGGCGAGGAACTTGAGCGTATAAATTGTTTCTTCTCTAATTCGGATAACTGCTTACGCATTTCTTCATTTTCCTTGTTAGATAATCAATAAGTGGGACGTGTGACGGAGGGAATTATATTAATCCGGAATTCAATAGCTCGATTAGGAGGAGACCCTACACAGGCTTAAATATATCGGGAAATTCTCGAACAACCACAATTCGAGATATCATATCCTCCTCATCATCGATATCCACATCCCTAGAATTTGGAGCAAATAACGAGGCCATAAGTCCCGTGTCTAGATCTGGAAGTACTAGTTTTACAAGATCTTTGGATTGAAGATGCCGGAGATAAATTGTCCGTTCCGGACATAATATGTGGGCTTCATAACGGAGGAGCCAATCCATTCCCAAAATAATTCCAAAACCCAAATAGCACATAACATGCATATCCGCTAGGAAAGTGTAATTACTCAAAGAAATTTCAACATTGCGACATAATAGACTAAGAGTAGTCGATCCATCTATGGGACTAGTAACCGATAAAGAAGTCATTAAACAAACAGTATTCAAAGAATTAGCATGCACAAGTTCTTGTGAAACAAAAGAATGAGATGCGCCTGTATCAAAAAGAACTCTTGTGGGGTGTTCATGAAAATCAATTATGCCATCGAGAATAGAATTTAATGTACCTTGGCCCGAAGTAGTGTTGGGAGGAGCTTGCATGACATTGAGCTTTGCACTCTTATTAGGAGGACAAGTGTGACATGCGTTTATCATGTGGCCTTGCTTCTTGCAATAGTGGCAAGTACGAGGCATAGTGCACTGAGAGGCGAGATGACCCTTTTCTCTACAATTGAAACATTCGCTGTTACGGAGTCTAGCGTTCCTGGCCTCGGAAGGCACTAGCTTCGCCTTCTTGTTGGGCTGAACCCAAGGCTTCTTCCCGGTTCCTCTCTTGTGGTTAGTGTTGCCCTTGTTTTGAGAACTTCCGGCTTTGTCATCATTGGTCATTTTTTGACCATTTCAAGTTGTAGCGCAATATTAACCAATTCATCAAATGTTTCGGATAGCTTAAGAGTCAATGGCTTCTCAAGGCATTTCTTGAGTCCATGAATAAAGCGCAAATTCTTCTTCTTCGGTGTGTTAATATTCTCGAGTCCATACTTGGATAGCGAGTCAAAAGAAGCAACATACTCTGCCACAGTAGATGTGCCTTGAACAAGGTCTTGAAAGCGGCATGATAGTGTTATTTTCTCTCCGTCCGGTATGAATTTTGTCTCGAACCTTTCCTTAAATTGGTTCCAAGTAAGGTTCTCTTCGGGAGTATCAATGGTGAGCAATTCATACCAGATCAACGCTCGCTCTTGGAGCATACTAGAAATTACTTGTACCTTATGCAAATCAGTAAGATCCATTCGAGTAAAGATGCGCTCACACGTTTTGAGCCAATTTTGGACTTCGATTACACCTTCGGAGCTCTTAAACGGTTTTCCACCAAACTTTGAGAAATTGCTACATAAAGTCACAAACGCAGATTTGGGATGCGTAGGAGGTGGGGGAACGGCTGCCGCGTGGGCATTTGCAATAAGATCAAGAAGTTATTGAGGACTCAATATGACCGCTCCAACCACAAAGGGTGGAACTATAGGCGGTGGAGCTACAAGAGGTGGAGCTTCGGGCCTGACATTCACCCTAGCAGGATAACGACGAAGACGCCCAGCCATTTCTCTCCTTTGAGAAAGAAAGAAAGGAAAACATCACTTAAAAATCAAGGATCATAATCCTATTCTAGGATAGATAAGAAATCATGACTCAGTCTAACCCTAAGCTTCAAACTGCTAAAAGATGTCCAAGACATGATCCTTGCTACCAAATTCTATATTGTTCCAAAGATTGGCTCTGATACCAACTGTAATGACCCGCCTCTATACCTGCCATAGTCAAGTTCATTTCGTGTGAATTGTCGTCGGCCACAGTGGAGAATAAGGTTGGTGAGGGGTGACCATTAATATATTTGCTCTTGCTTTGAAAGTAACATTGAATGGCAAGGCCATACCAAAACTTTTTGACATGACCATTCCAGGCGAAGGGCATCTACACAACGACATAATAGCCTTAGATCACATACTGAATAATATAACATAGATAATCACAAGTATATAAACTGACATGAATATAACACAATAAGTGTTTACATCAATTAGAAGTCCTACCCGACACTCTAACTCCAAAATCATAGACACATGTACCAAATCCCATACTAATAATGATACATGACAAATAGGTAGCCAACTACATATAATCCAAAAAGACTGCAACTATAAGCTGTCAAGCCAAGAGTCATCATAAGGTCCCAGTAGGAATGTCACCTAAGCACCTGTAACACTTGGGTCTGACACGAGTATTATTTAAGAAAATAAACAATAAACGGATCAGTCAAACCATTCTCATTCATAACATTAGGCAATATTAAGAAACATAACATAAATTGCATGATAGGAATAAGCAGGATGATTCATAAATAATATGAAATTCATGGTGTCAACATATATATAAAGTCTCCATAAATCTCATGACAAGAGAAGAGCATAAAACAACAAGAATTGACAAATAAATGCCAAACATATATTAAATTGACAGCATCGAATCAAAGTCATCAAGAATCCAGAAATCACTCGAAATCCGGAAAATATCATAAAAAGGCAGGCTTGTTCATAGATGAGATACAATCTCTAAGTAGCTAACCCATTTGTTTGAGCCGAAGCTCCCCATGAAGCCGGGTCGTAAGCCCGATAGAGGAAACATCATAAATCATAGAGAATCATAGAAAGTTGGACCGAAGTCCCATAGATGAAGGCAAACATCATAAATAATAAAGAATCATAGAAAGTTGGACTGAAGTCCCATAGATGAAGGTAAAAATCATAAATCATAGAGAATCACAGAAAGTTGGACCGAAGTCCCATAGATGAAGGTGACAAATCGTACATTCCCACTCGGGCGATCGTGACCAACAAATACGTCATAAAGCGAATACCATCGATCCGAGTGAATAAAAATTACTCTGAGCTAGTTAATATAAGAAAATAGCGACATGTCCCATAACCACATGCTCTTCTCGAATATTTACGAACCCATAATCGGTTTCTATTCAAAACAGAGAAAATCGCCATATATGTCCAAACGAACGAGTCCGGTAGATATTCGCCAAAATAAATGTATAAAGGGTCATAGTCCTCAGTTTTATTAAGGTGAATAAACTAAATTTCTCGTCCAATCGATAGGATAAGGAATCGTATATAAATCGATAGTATCAGAACCGGATTTAGAAATTGAATTTATTTTAAAAGCGATTTGTATTTAAAAACTGGTTAAACTTTGGTTCGATACCCATTGACAATATAAAATCCCACAATCCATTATGGTACAATATTCATGAAAATCCATCGCCTTAATGAATGGGATATAGAAAGATCAAAGAACATAAATTAACATTTCATGGTTTTAAAATGATTTGAAAATCAATGAAATGGCACGACCATAACGATCCGAACGAGCTCAAGATCGCCGCGATACGCACGGGGGAGGGTCATGGAAGAAGGTCCGAAGAACACGGAGGCGTGCGCCTCGGCGCATATCCAAAAACACGAAAAAAGAAGGGGGTGACCAGGCATGGGCTCTCGCCCAGGTCTGCACGATCGCCAATCCAAGGGGCCGGTCGACTGTTTTGGAGCCGAGCCCCAACCTGTCGACTGGCCCACTTGGGCCAGTCGACCGGTTTTACCTGGGCGTGAGTCCAAGCATCGGTGATGAGGGATTCGTCCCCCGTTGCAACCATTCCTTCCCCGCGCACCTCCCGGGCTTGTGACGACACTTTAAGGTGCGTGCACGCCTCCCATTCAAGCTGGAGATGAGTAAGATTCAATTCATATGCACATGAAGATTTTTAAACCAAAATTTCGACAAAACTTGAAATCAACTTATATTCAAGAATCAATCATGAACCAAATTAATTCAAACAGACATGAACAACATGAATAGCCTACAATTACACTTGTATAAGCTTAAAGCTTGTGGCATTGATGTGAGTTCACAAAGAACTCACCTTGTTGTCAATGGAGGAATCAACAAAAAGGAATCCAAGCTAAAGGTGCTACCTTCTCACAAGAATCAACAATGACCAACCTACGCATATAAAACCCAATAACCCTATGTATTAGGAACATAGAGATTCTCAAATAGCATAGAGAAGGTGATGGAGAAGATAGAAATCAACTTGCATAAGCAAGGAGATGAAGAACACAACGAAGATTGAACTTTTCTAAGATTCTAGTGCTTAGGATTTTAGTTTCCCATTCTCTAAGATTAGGAATTCAATAAGGAGAGTAAATGAAGATGTATTGAGAGAGGGAGGTGGTTGGGTGCCTAATTGTGCTATCCAAATAGGTTTGGGTGCACAAATTTGCCCTTTAGCCCCTCCAAACAACCCCAATTATCCCGAATCCAAAACGTATCAACGCTTATACTCAGAAAGATTGTAAACAACGTTCCAGAACCAATGGAAGTGGTCCTAAGTCATAATTCAATCGTTTACAAAATTTCACCTTTTTGGGAACAAAACTAGCATATCGATTCGATATTTTAATATTTGTCTAATTTATCAGCCATGAATTTTACGGGTTATTACAAAGAGTGTGCGTAAATATATATGCATAAATTCAAAGGTTGAAATTAAAAGTGTAATTTAAGATCAGAAAGTAATAAATGTATAATAAATGAAAAATAAGCATGATGATAGTCGCATTTGAAATTTGAATATATATTAGAAGGAAGAAACAATAAATTGATAGTGTTATAACGACATTAATTGGGAAGTTATTAACGGACTAAGATTTAAAAGGCTGAAGGCGTACATACATGCATAAGTTTGAAATTTGAAATTAGATATGTGTTATAAGTGGAAGATAATAATTCACATAAGGGATATTTAGAAATAAAAGGAACGTTAATACTAACGTTATGTAAGAATCAAAATAAGCGAAATCAACATTAAAGACCCAGGTCGTGGGTCGACCAAGACATTACATGTGTCAATCTATGGGGTTGACACACCACGAAGGTGGGTCGACCCACCCGGGGATGGACCTGCATTTTTATGACGTGTATTTCTTGGCTTGTAAGGTTTGGATTTTATATTATTAAATCCAACAGACTAGAATCTCCTGTACACCTGTAAATAGACTAGTAAGGCCTAGCCTCCAACTCATATTTTCTGAGACGATGCTAAGGCTCTACCATTTTCTTATTTCTCCAAATATTTCAAAATTTAGAATATTATATTTTAAGGTTTTGATTCAAGATTTGAAGAAAATAAGGTAAATCTACAATATAGGAGTTCAAGTTTCTGGTCAACGTGAGGTAATCCTGTGAATCAAAATTATTTAGGTTTCTTTCCTTCTTCTTTTAGCATTAGATTTGTAAATCAGTGGTTATCTTAATATTAGATTCAGTTAGAAAGACCACGAAATAGAAGATCTGAATCAAATTCAAGAATTGGAAAGCAGTCAGGTTAGTGGATTTAAAATTATACCTTTTGGTAACAGTATATCTAATGTTTACATTCTCTATAATTCTTAACATGATAAATAATTGGAACTACGGTAATTATGATATAATCTATGTAACAACCCGGGAATTCAGAACCAATTTAAAATATTTATTCTGGCTATTTTAATGGATTTCGAATATTTAAAATGAATTATTTTAAATAATAAGAACTAAAAATTTATTTAAATCAAAGTTAGAATATATAAATTTATTTTAATTATAAAACAGGCCTGAAATGGCGTGGCAGTTTGAAAATTCGGTTTTAAATTTCAAATGAATGTACAGAATTCAAAATAAATTGGATTTTAGTAAAACCAGAAATGTTGGAATCTGTTTAATTATATCTTTCTAACGAATGTGAAAAATCCAAATTTCATAATATAATTGAAAGTTATGTCTAGTTTAAAATTTAAAATAGTCGCTATGGTATTTATATATATTTTAATATAATATATAGCCCTTGAAAATAGACAATTTGCAAATGACCTCCGCTTTCGACGAAACCACTTTTATTGTATCCGGATTGTCAAATTATTACTAGGTTTCAAAATTCATAATTTTTGGAGTTAATATGTGAGAGCAGTAAATTTAAACGTGTTTGACAATTATCGTTTAAATTTAATCGACAGTGAAAAGGCCATTTCTCAAATGGCCTCCAAATTTAACAAAATTAGTTTTGTTAGGACCGTATTGTCAAAACATATCTAGATTTATTTTTCTGGAATTTTTGGGCTCAGTATGTGGTCCCGGTAAATTAAAATGTATGTTTAAATTCAATATATATTGATTTATGTTTCAATTTGGATGAAAACTGATCAAAATAATCAAATTGGCTTATGAAACATATCCCATTATGTTCGGAATGAGGGTATTTAGCTAGGGGTGATAGTCATTGGGTTCGATTTGGAGTTCGAATGCAAAATCTCATTTTTTGGAATTAAATAATAATATATTGTTAATATAAATAGCCCCTGTTCCACGTTGGAAACCCTCCATCCCATTTCAGAAACTTCCGCCGCCACCCTTCACATAAATGGACGATTTATTCCCAAATTGAATCCCTTCAAACTTTCAATCCATTCAACAATTCGATAAGCTTATAAATGCAAATTTGTAGAGCTCGCTGAGATCCACCTGTTCAACGATGGTGATCGGATTCCAGTCAACGAAGGGCTCGATTTTTGCCTTGAAACTCGCACCGCTTCAACCCATTTTCTGGGCACCTGGCCCCGCCGAGCTCCACCTTGCTCACGGCAGTGGCAGCACACTCCAACGCCAAAACCCCGACCCCCTCCGGTCACCCTCCTGCCCCACTCGATTTGCGTGTGGGTGAAGATCGATGGTGGAACCGTTGGGTTCGGTTACGAAGAAGAAAGGAAAAAATAGGAGGCAACGTTTTCTATTAAACTTTATAAAAGGTTATTTAAAAAATTAATTATATTTATATAATTATGTAATCAAATGTTTATAATGCAACAACTTTTCCGTACAAGGTCCAAATTCAACAAAATTGGATTCGTTGCGATCGTAGGGATGAGAGCTTCACGATAAGACTAATCGAGCCCAATTTCGAGCTAGTTAGAATATAAAGCAAATTCAAATCCAAACCTTCCTTCAAAGAATGAAGGAGTGGAAACCAATGGTGAGAACTCCTTCTCACTCAAATTATTTTACAGTTATTACCTCATAGGTTGTAGACAAGGCTTAGTAGCTCCTGACACTATTTTATTGTACAAACCATGGATGTTTGTTTGAATTGAATTGTGGTGAAATTGACTGTATTATGGTTATTGATTGTATTGTGTGTATTGAACGTGATTGATGATTGTGTATGGCACGAGCCAGTATCAGGAGAGGGATAATGCTAGGCATTATTCTGGTTCTAATATCGCATCGTGATAATGCCAAAAATTTCTGAAATAAACTATATAAAATATTCATGTGTTGAATAAAATGTTTAAACAATAAAAATATGATTTTTATTGTATAAATGAACTATATAAAATAGTAAAAGGTTGAAATAAATATTTTACCGTTAAAAATATATTTTTTAACGTATATGTGGACGACATAAAATTCTCCTGAAATGCAAATATATATTCATTTACAAATTGGATGAGTTGTTTACGTACACCTATTTATCTGATATTGATTGGGACGATAAATTTTACGTATCGCCCAACTGCACAAATAATATTCAGTATTTCTTGGTTGAAACCCCACACGGGTATTGGGATGATATTTGACGTACACTAATCCCAATTGTTTAGTTGTATGTCAATTGATGGGTTGACTGATTATTGTAAGCGTTAATTATTTATATTTAATGCTTATGCAGTTGTGTATTGTACTCTGGATGAAGGATGATTGTTTAGCATTGTTGTCGTGTACATGTGATGTATGAAATCCATATAAATAAAATATATGCTAATTGACTGAGTATGATTCCAATTCAGAAATATCGAATATTTTAAAATCACGAATATTTCAAAGGGTGCGTTTTTTACAGGTCCCTATTAAGTTTCAAAATATAAAAAAAACCCGCTGATAAAAAGAGTATAAAATACATCCTTGTTTTTGAACTTCCGCTCAAAAAATACCAGATGTACCCTTACGAACTTAAAAAACTATCCAACAACGATACGTCATCATTTACTCAAGCAATCGTTCCTTCTATCTCGCTGAAAACCCTAATCCCACTATTCTGCAAATCGTTCGATCACTCCAATCGTCCCCCACCTACGATCTGACATCGCCGTCGTTCCCCCCTGCAACAGCCGTCGCGCCGCCCACCGTTGGCTCCACCGCCGTCGACAAACCCTCCGCTTCCTCCTCCTTCCCCAATCCGACCCCCACCAAATCTCTACAGCCCCAAAACTGCACCCAACCGCAAAGTGACCACCGCCGCCGCCCCTGATTGGAATTTAGTGATTCAAAATACTTACAGACTTGTGTGCATGATTACGAAATTAATGCATTTGTGAATGCATATTTTTATTAAACAGCAGTGTGTGAATCAATTATGAATTGTTGCATGCTAGTATGCAACAATAAACAGATAACTGCACAATTAAATGAAGATAATCAGATAAACTGAATGCAAGTTTACATTTCCAGCACGTATGATGCATAATTGAATCCATCCAATTACAAATATAGGATATAATTGTGAAGTTATTGTTTGATTATTGAAGAAATCTCTGAATTCAAATGTGAAGTGTTGATGGAAAGTTTGCAAATGTCAGTAGATAGTTGCATATTTGTATGCAGATAATCAAAAATGTTGTTTTCAAGTGTGCAATTATTTGTTCAGAAAATTTTTAATTCTTGCATAAACAAATAAATTTTGTAATAAAAGTTGCATGGTTATATGCATTTATTACATGAATTTTTGTGAATATTTGTACTGGTATTTTGTTTTCAAACTATGGTCTATTGATTATTATTTTCAATAATGAATCGCTGGGGAATATTACGTAGGGTTTTAAGTTATTTTGGTTCTATATGATAATCTGGAATTTTTACATCCTGGTGTGCAGTTATTCAAAATATTAGCATCATTGTATGCAAATATTTTGAAAATTTGCAAATTTGAATTGCAGAAGTTAAATACTAGCATACTTATATAAAAATATTATTATTACTTGCATACAAATATGCAGACAATACAAATATTAATTGCGTGCATATAATTTCAGCTTAAAACAAAAACTGGCAATCAAAAACAAATTTACAAGAAAATACTGAACTGATTTTATTACATCACATAAATGTTTACAACAAATGGTAAAAGTAGACACTACAACCAAGTGTCTTAAAAATAAAATAAAATAAAATAACAAAGAAGGTCTAACGGTCTTTTGAAGAACAAGCTCTTTTGTTAAGACCCAGCTTATTGCACAAACAACATCTTGTAGTCTCTATAGAATCAACTGCATATTTCAATGTTTTGGAAGAAAACGGAGGACCTGGAATTCTTCTACCTTTTGAAGGAGCACTGTTATAAAGAAAAAATCACCATTAATAAGCCTAATGTGCAATAATCAAATTAAATAAACAGCTTCAGATTAATATAAATACATGCATACAAATCAGCAATATAACAATAATTCTGCATATTTATATGCAAGTATTCTATATATATATATATGCATTCATATATGAATATATTTTTAAAATATCTGTTTTTCTACATGTATGATAAAAAGATGCATACAGATATGAATATATTCAGAATATATGCACATTTGTAGGCAACTTTTTAATAGAATCTTGAAGACAAATATTTAAAATATAAGCATATTTTATGCATATATGTAGAATATATGCATACTTATACTCAACTTTTCTGAATAAATGCAAACCCAAGTGTTCTAACTCTAGTTTCATACGTTTACGCTCAGATTGACAATATATGCATATTTTAATATATCTATACAGAAATTATACATATTTATAAAAAATTACATTATGCAGCAATAAAATTATATAATGAAAGAATTTCAGAATAATAAATCAGCAAAAAACGACGTCAAAATGAAATCCATACAAAAAAAATACTAACATTTAAAAGTCACCTGGAAGAAGAATGAAGGCTCGATCAGATTAAATCGCTGAAGAATTTGTCACTATTAACAAGGAAGCAAAAACTGAATCAACAATTTAAAAGTAAGAATGAAAGAATCCAAAGATTAAAAAAAAAATCGATACCGCCGCCGCCGCCACGGATGTGAAAATTACGTTTCTGGAAAAAATAAAACCCTAATACATAACCCATAAACGTTAATTACATCGTAAAACTGAATGAGTGTATTTTAGGAAAAATAAAAGCTGCATTTTAAAAATAGGGATAAGAATTATATATTTTAGAACGGAGGGATGTGAGCCTAATTAACTTTAGTTTTAAGGATGTGACACTAATTTAATAATATTCAACAAAGGATTAAAATGTGAATTTGATGTCCAATTTTGGATGGACATGAAAATATTGAAATTGTGAAGCCATGTTGATTAGATATGCACTATTTGAACGCGAAGATTTTTATATCAATTTTATTAATTTTTATAATGAATATTGAAAAGAGTAGACTTCAAAATATGATATTTTGAAAATATTATTATTTTAATGTTAAAATGATATGGAATATTCAATTTTGATTTAAAATTGAAAATGAAGTTGAAATCATTTTAAAACGAATTTATAAATATTTTAAAATACATTTTAAATAGAAATCGACGATATTATATATATATATATTAAATGGCCTGAATAGAACGCGCTGCGCACCGACCGTTCGCGAATTTCAACCATTAACTTCAAATGGGCATAACCGGAGATCCGACCGTCGGATTCTCCTAAAAGCGGGACCGTTGGGTGCGTATCGGAAAGAGCTTTCCAATGAATATAAGAGATTTGAAATCTAATAGTTGGATTTGTAATTATGTCCAAATCAAATTTGGAAAAGGTCGCTATGGATGCAGTTCGGTGGTCATCATTGGAAACCGCCTGTATGGGCCTTGACAAAATTATTAAAAATATTAATAATTTGTGTAAAATCATAATAAATGATTTGGAAATATTTTAGATGAAAAATTTCAGCTTTGAAAAGATAAAAATATTTTTAACGAAATGAACTAGTTAATAACTAGAATAGAAAATCCAACGATTTTTAAATAATAAATTGGATTTGAAAAATGGGTTTTAAAATAACCTTAGTTTTCCAGTTCATAAATTGGAATGGATTTTGAATGGAAATAATCTTTGGAATATTTCAATATTGCATTCCGTAATTATACAGATATTGTGGAGGAATTCAGAAGATATATATATATATATATATATATTGTTATTCCCCATACGATATGTATTGGTTTCAGAATGTGATATTGAACATAAGCCGATATCATTTCTGCTAGAGTCTTATATTTAATATCAAATTGGTTTTGGGTTTGTCAAGAATGGTGTCTTAAATAACACTGTTCTAAAACCCCATGTGAAAAGAACAAATCTTTTAATTAAGATTATTAGAGTTTCCAGTTATATTTAGTAATTTGAATAAAATAGAATGTGAATTGGGTTTATTATGAAATGTGTTTTTAACGACATTCCTACTTTAATCTAATTAATAGTGAAATGTGATTTGGAATTTATAGATCATTTAATTAAGATTAATGGAATTTTCCAAAGTAAAGTTTTCCAATTTAATAAAATAAATTGGAATTGAATGGGATTCGGTTTGGTAATAATCTAAGTGAGCTTCTGTGGAGGAAGACCGTTAATATATATATGGAATTTAAAAGACTTTGTCGTTATTCCATTTATATTATTAGCCGGATATGGAAATTGATATTGATTGTATATTGGTCTGCTTCCCATGAAAGTTCCAATTTTATGGAAGAGGATTTGAGTTTATCGTGAACTTTGTTTTAAATGACATTAGTTCTTTAACTCAGTTAAAGACAGGATTGCATGTCTAACATTGTATTTCGAATTGTATTGTTGATCTCTGATAAATATATATTTGTTTGGCGGCAAAGAACTTATTCTCTTGTTTAACACCCTTCTCTGAGACGTATGAGCTTAGAGGTTATATATCGGCAGAAACTAATGGTAAGGTGTAGATTGTCGATGTGGCATGTTTGTGTTTCCAAAGTTAAATAATCATTAAATATTGATTGTTGGAAGATTAAAACTAAGTAAAGTTTTGATGATTCTTTAATTAGATTGAAATGTGAATGTGATAATTTAAATTATCAAATTTGGGAAATGATCGAGAATGGAGTACCACCTGCTTTTCTCCAAGCGATAGTTAAATCATTAATTGGATTTGAAAATGAAATGGTAATTAATTTTACCAATAACAGCGTAGTGTTAGATATGGAGCACTACCAGTTTTGCTCCATGGGATGAATAGGTTGGGATTGCGTAACGACATAAATGATTACTTCGATAAGGTTCACTAACCTCAACTAGTTTGAAAAACCTTAATTTGGTTTAAATTAAGAAAAGAATATTCTGGATTGGAATGAGGCATATGTTGTGTTTGTGTAGCACTTGTTTGTGAAATATTCGAGTTATTCGGAAAGACCGAGTTTATCCCATTCTGAATAATTGATACGACGACTAAAAGTCGAGTGAAGACGGTGGTTGAAAACCGGAGGTCTTTACATCGTTTGGATGATTACAGATGTCTTGATTGGGTTGTACACCCAAGACAAGGTAATAAGTGTTGATCGTCCAAACATACTTGGAGATCGACCGGATATGCGAGGACCTCTCTCCTGCATTGGACATTTGGGACGAGGAATAAGGTGCCTCCAATTTCGTTCAGACCCAGAACGGATTTATAAATGAATAGTGTGTCTGACATTGTATTCTTTTATACTATATTCGTTAATCTGTGCTAAATATATATTTGTTTGGTGGTAGAGAATTTATTCTCTTGCTTAACACCTTTATCTGAGACGTATGAACTTAGAGGTTATATATTGGTGGAAATCAGTGGTACAGTATGGATTGATAGTGTGGCATGATGAGTGGCATGTGATCAAGGCTTTTGTTGAAAAGCAGGGCCTTGTGGTTGATTATCAAAGCACGGCTTTAAGTAGCATAGCTTTGTGTATAGCGTTAACTCATGAGCTTCGCACCTGGTATGAACCAGAAAAGGAAGAGGACTGCAGGGAGAACATGCGTTTCTTTCTAGATAGGAGTAGTGTCATGGTATGGAGCCCAGACATTTTTACTTATGTGGATGTTGGAGAGCAAGGTACCTCGAATTTGAGTCCCTAATGGCTCTTGTGATGGTTGACATACTGACCAGATTTATGCCCCATAGGGCAGGGAAACGTATTGTTTAGGAATTACTAATCCACAAACGTAAGGGTGGACCATGCCTAAAAATTCAAGGTGCAGCTGCAACTGATCCTGAGAATTGGGCTATACTGTCTCGAATTCGGTAAGGACGATCCTTTACCTTGGTTCATGATGGAAATCCAATTTCCAATACGACATCATGCACTTTTAACTGTAGAACTAGTATGGCGACATGATATATGGTACCCATGCCGTCTATGATTGCTACATTTTAATTTGAAGTTGTTTTTAACACTATGCACTTATAATAGTATCAAACGATTTGTTTTAAACGTATCAAGCATGTTTGGCTATTATAAGTTAAAACTTTATCCTCCTTCTTGCATTGCATTGTGTGATGGGACCTAAGTCTTATAATAGCTTCATTTTTCCAAAAAGTATTGCGTTGTTTGTTGTATGCACTGGTATTCTTGGGAGAAAACCCGTTCCATGTTATACGGCGGGGTCCCATGATTTACTTTATTTTTAAAGTAAAGTTTTAAATAACTGTTTTAGTTCTCACACCATTCCTTGCCATTGGCTCTGTATGAGCAGGGTACGCATGATAGGGGGTTCTTACCATGTGATTTGGTGGCAAACAGTGGGCTCTTACCGCTACATGTCCCTTTTGAGGGTTGGTAGTTGTATGCGAGCAGTCGAGAGGCTGGCCGTAAAACAAGGTGACTAGGGGACCAATTGGAAGCCACGGTTGGTTTTACTTGCTAGTTTGGGGGATGAAGTGATGGTTGCAAAGCCTAAGGATTTCGTCGTGTTGTTTCAGTTTGGTATCAGAGCTTTGGTTTACAGAGCTGGGGTTTATTATTTTAACCTAAACTCTGGGTGCCTATATTTTCCACATGGGCGGCTAGTAGTTTTGGTTTTGTAGATATTATTTTCACAGGATCCTGGATTTACGGATGGAGCAATATTCGAAAAGCTTTGTATCCGTGTATCTCTTCGAGTTGTGTTATGTATTATTTTCCGCTGCTATGTAATGTATTTTAATCTCTGAAATTTTTCTGATGTATATTGTTTATTCATACTCTTTAATATTCTTGTACTATGATGTAGATCGTTGTAATAGCAATGAAATATTCTTCTATTTGTGTTCCAGTTAGTCTTGTTCTCAATGTAGTCCGTCTTCTTGTTCGGTTTAGGCCGGCCGGGAAGTTCGGGTCGCTACAGTTTGGTATCAAAGCTTTGGTTTGCAGAGCTCGAGAACAAGACACATTAGAACCGAATGAAAGAATTCACCAAAGATAGGATTAGTAACATCATATAAGAGTGACTCGTTAGACATAGCATCAGTAGCATCCTAGAATGAGTTAGAAGAGTATTATTTATATAAAAAAAAATTAGTTTTGAAGATTATATCTTATTATACGTACTTGAGTATTTTATTTTATATTGAATTTGGACCATCGAGTATATGAAGATTTTGCATATATGCATCATGAATGTATATTCGAAGTCTCAAATATACTAGATGGATATAGAATCACACTCTAGTCGTCCGAGGATAATTCTGATGATTGACGCGTCATCATCAGTATTTATGTTCGAGTTTCTAAAGTGGGATATCTATATATTTCCAACTGACTGGTGTGAGAACCAAAACTTAGATAGGATTAATTGTTGTGATTTGGCATTAAAGGTATGATTTTGAGTATATATTAAAGTTATATGTTTGAAAAGTTAACCAATTAATTGGTTGGTGGTTGTGATGTGTGATTATTAGTTGACTAATAAAATATTGGATTAAGAAAAGCAATAAAAGAATGAAAGGTAAATTTAGCCAAATTGAATTCATTATTGAACTGAATTGAAAATTGAAAGGAATTGCATACATGTACATATATATTTGTAAACAGGTCATATCATGGAAGCTAAGAAGAGGAATAAAATTGTATGCCTGACAAATAGGTGCATGTTTATTTTATTTCTTGGGTTTTGATGATTTTATGAGCTAATTGGCTTTTTTTTTTTGGATTGATGAGGACCCTGTAAGGCAAGTTGCGCTTTTAAATATCAACCCGTACAAAGGAGGTTATGGCAAAAAAATTCGAAAATTTAAGGCGTTAGCCAAACTTCTGAGAAATTAGAAAATTATTAGAAACTGAAAAGTTGAAGAATGAAAGCTAGAATGAAAGTTGAGTTGGTTAGTTAAACAACTTTCAGCTCCGTTCCTTTTTGAGGACGAAAAGATTTTAAGTGGGGGAGATTGTAACAACCCGGAAATTCAGAACCAATTTAAAAAATTTATTTTGGATATTTTAGTGGATTTTGAATATTTAAAATGAATTATTTTAAATAATAATGACTAAAAATTTATTTAAATCAAATTTAGAATACATAAATTTATTTTAATTATAAAACGGGCCTGAAATGGCATGGTAGTGTGAAATTCGATTTTAAATTTCAAATGAATGTACAGAATTCAAAATAAATCGGATTTCAGTAAAACCAGAAACATTGGAATCTGTTTAAATATATCTTTCTAACGAATGTAAAAAAAATTCATAATATAAATTGAAAGTTATATCCAGTTTAAAATTTAAAATAGTCGCTACTGAATTTATATATATTTTAATATAATATATAGCCCTTAAAAATAGACATTTGGCAAACGACCTCCATTTTCGACAAAACCACTTTTATTAGATCTAAAATGTCAAACTATTGCTAGGTTTCAAATTTCATAACTTTTGTAATTAATATGTGAGCGCAGTAAGTTTAAACGTGTTTGACAATTTTAGTTTAAATTTAATCGACGGTGAAAAGGCCATTTTTCAAATGGTCTCCAAATTCGTTGAAATTAGTTTTGTCAGGACCGTATCATCAAAACATAGCTAGATTTATTTTTTCTGGAAATTTTGGAGTCAGTATGTGGCCCTGGTAAATTAAAATGTACATTTAAATTCAATATATATTGATTTATGTATTAATTTTGACGAAAACTGTTCGAAACAGTTGAGTTGGCTTACGAGACATATCCTATTGCGTTCGGAATGGGGGTATTTAGCTAGGGGTTACAGTTGTTGGGTCGGATTTGGAGTTCGAACGCAAAATCTCATTTTTGGGAATTAAATAATAATAATTAATATAAATAGCCCCTTCCAAGTTGGAAACCCTCCATCCTATTTCAGTAATTTCCGCCACCTCCCTTCACATAAACGGGCGATTTATTCTGAAATTGAATCCCTTCAAACTTTCAATCCACTTGACAATTCGATAAACTTATAAATGCAAATTTGTACAGCTTGCCGAGATCCACCTGTTCAACAGTGGTGATTGCATTCCAGTTAACGAGGAGCTCTATTTTTGCCCTGAAACTCACACCGCTTCAACCCGTTTTACAGCCATCTGGGCCCACCGAGCTCCTTCTCGCTCACGGAAGTGGCGGCACACTCCAACGCTAACACCCAGACCCCCTCTGATCACCCTCCAGCCCCCTCTATTAGCGCGCATGGGTGAAGATCGATGGTGGAACCGTTGGGTTCGGTTACGAAGAAGAAGAAAAAAGGGGCAATGTTTTCTATTAAACGTTATAAAAGGTCCTTTAAGAAATTAATTATATTTATTATGTAGTTATGTAATCAAATGTTCATAATGCAATATCTTTTCAATACGAGGTCCAAATTCAACAAAACTGGATCCGTTGCGATCGTGGTGACGAGAGCTTTACAACAAGACCAACCGACCCAATTTGGAGCTAGTTATAATT
The DNA here is from genome assembly GCA_030737875.1 of Allium sativum. NCBI lineage: Eukaryota > Viridiplantae > Streptophyta > Magnoliopsida > Asparagales > Amaryllidaceae > Allium > Allium sativum. Next base: position 119,999,895 of record CM060911.1, on the reverse strand, counting down.
TAGGGCAAATTCAAATCCAAACCGTCCTTTAAAGAATGACGGAGTGGAAACCAATGGTGAGAACTCCTTCTCACTCAAATTATTTTACAGTTATTACATCATAGGTTGCAGATGGGGCTTAGTAGCTCCTGACACTATTTTATTGTACAAACCATGGATGTTTGTTTGAATTGAATTATGGTGAAATTGACTGTATTGTGGTTATTGATTATATTGTGGTGTATTGAATGTGGTTGATGATTGTGTATGGCACGAGCCAGTATTAGGAGAGGGGTAATGCTAGAAATTATTCCGGTTCAAATATCACACCATTATAACGCCAAAATTTTCTAAAATAAACTATATAAAATATTCATGTATTGAATAAAATGTTTGAACAATAAAAATATGATTTTTATTGTATATATGAACTATGTAAAATATTCAAGGGTTGAAATAAATATTTTATCGTTAAAAATATAATTTTTAACATATATATGAATGACATAAAATACTCCTAAAATGCAAATAAATATTCATTTACAAATCCGAAGATTTATTTATGTACACCTATTTATCTGATATTGATTGGGATGATAAATTTTACACATTGCCCAACTGCACAAATAATATTCAGTATTTGTTGGTGGAAACCTCACACGGGTTTTGGGATGATATTTGACGTACACTAATCCCAATGTTTAGTTGTATGTCAATTGATTGGTTGACAGACTGTTGTAAGCGTTAATTATTTATATTTAATGCATATGCAATTGTGTAATGCACTCTAGGTGATGGATGATTGTTTAGCATTGTTGTCGTGTACATGTGATGTATGAAATCCATATAAATAAAATATATGGTAATTGACTGAGTCTGATTCCAATTCAAAAATAACGAATATTTTAAAATAATATTCAGCAAAGGATTAAAATGTGAATTTGATGTTCGATTTTGGATGGACATGAAAATATTGAAATTGTGAAGCTGTGTTGATTAGATTTTCTACCGGATATGCGAGGACCTTTCTCCTGTATTGGACATATGGGACGAGGAATAAGGTGCCTACGGTTTCGTTCAAACCCAGAACAGACTTATGAATGGATAGTGTGTCTAACATTGTATTCCTTTATACTCTATTCATCGATCTCTGCTAAATATATATCTATTTGGTAGCAAAGAATTTATTCTTTTTCTTAACACCCTTCTCTGAAACGTATGAGCTTAGATGTTATATATTGGTGGAAATCAGCGGTACAGTATGGATTGACGGTGTGGCATGCTGAGTGGCATGTGATCAAGGCTTTTGTTGAAAAGCAGGGCCTTGTGGTTGATGATCAAAGCACGGCTTTAAATAACAGAGCTTTATGTATAGCGTTAATTCGCGAGCCTCACACCCCGGTATGAACCAGAAACAGGAGAGGACTACAGGGAGAACATGCGTTTCTTTCTACCTAGGAGTGGTGTCATGGTATGGAGCCCAGACATTTTTACTTATGTGGATGTTGGAAAGCGAGGTACCTCAGATTTGAGTCCCTAGTGACTCGTGTGATGGTCGACATACTGACCAGATTTACGCCTCGTAGGGCAGGGAAATGTATTGTTCAGGAATTACTAATCCGCAAACGTAAGGGTGGACCATCCCTAAAGGTCCAAGGTGCAGTTGGACCTGAGACATGGACTAGATTGTCTCGAATTCGGTATACCTTGGTTCATGATGGAAATCCAATTTCCAATACGACATCATGCGGTTTTAATTGTAAAATTAGTATGGCAACATGATATATGCTACTCATGCCGTCTATGGTTGATACATTTATATTTGAAGTTATTTTTAACACTATGCACTTATAATAGTATCTAATGATTTGTTTTAAACGTACCAAGCATGTTTGTCTATTATAAGGTAAAACTCTATCCTCTGGCTTGTGTTGCATTGTGTGATGGGACCTGAGTCTTATAATAGCTTCATTTTTTCAAAAAGAATTGCGCTGTTTATTGTATGCACTAGTATTCTTGGAAGAAAGCCTGTTCCGTGTTATATAGGGTCCCTTAGTTTACTTTATTTTTAAAGTAAAGTTTTAAATAACTGTTTTAGTTCTCACACCAGTCCCACGACTGACCTGGAGTTTATTGTTTTAACCTAAACTCTGGGTGCCCATATTTTCTACATGAGTAGATAGTAGTTTTGGTTTTGCGGATATTATTTTCACCGGGTCATGGATTTACAGCTGGAGCTATATTTGGAAAGCTTTGTATCCGTATTTATCTTTCAGTTGTGTTATGTATTATTTTTCCGCTGCTATATAATGTATTTTAATCTCTGATATTTTTCTGATGTATATTATTTATTCATACTCTGTAATATTCTTGTACTCTGATGTAAATCGTTGTAATAGCAACGAAATGTTCTTCTGTTTGTGTTATGATTAGTCTTGTCCTAAAAGGGGTCCGCCTTCTTGTTCGGTTTAGGTCGACTGGGTAGTTCAGGTTGCTACAATCTATCTTTAAGAATATTTTTGTTGTACAAATCTATCCTATTAATCTTTTATTTGGATTAAGAATTATTGTAATACTGGAATTATGGAGTTTACAATAAACCAGAATATATTCTTAAGATTGTTGTTTTATGAAAAATTGGATGTATTGTAAATATAATTACAGTGAAATTAGGAAAATGGAAATACAATTGATATACCTAATTTTATAGAGAAAATTTACAGTAGTTGGAAACAGTAATAGAAAACAAAAATTAACGTCTAACTCAGAAAATAAAAAGAAGAAAATTAGTAGTAGATTGAGTCCGTTGGATTTCGAAAGAATGAATATATTTCCATAATAGGAAAACTACTATGAACGTAGTTGCAAGAAAATAGAGGAAAAGGGGATAAGGGTGAAATAGGGTATCTTTTACCGTGTAGCACACTAATTCAAATCATATGTCCATAAGGAAAGTAAAAGAAATAACTTGCAATTACGGACCTAATTTTGATACACATTATGGAAATATATCTTTATACCTTTCCATTAACCAATGTAATGAAGTGAGTGAAGTTTTTTCCTGAAATAATAAGAATGGACATGACTGTAATTAAACAAAGGATATAACAATAAAAGTTGGTTCATGTTAAGGAACAGAGCAAGGTTTGTGATGAACAGGGAACATAACCTATTATAATTGATTATATGAATTAGAATGAAATATAATAGGTAGACTTGTCTTAAGGACAAGAGAAATTATGAAATAGGTCATAATTTAGAAAAGAGAACTTATTAATAAACCTAAATTAAGAGAACTAAGTTAATATGTAAACAACAATAACAAGTTGGGATAACAGAGTAAGATGAGGTTATGATTAAACAAGAAAGAATAAAATAGGCTTATTATTAGTAGACTTATAATTGAAAGTATTAAGCCTAAAAAAATATAATAAATAATAAGCGGAAGTATGCTCTGGCGGCGTAAGGTTGAATAAAGAACATAAGCAGCCAACTGTGAGCTAGTGAACCTAGTAACTTGAATAAAATGTGAATATATGTATAATCAAGTTAATTAGAAACCATATGAGATAAAGCAAGCGCCCGATAAAAATACTGGACGTAAAATTTAATAACAAGTTAGTATGATGCGCTTGGACCAGTCCGCACATACGAAGGTGAAGAATCTAATGGGATAGATCATCATGGTGCCTAAAGACACAAGGGGAACTCGTCCAACTGATTATTCTACCCAATTATTTTGCTTGATTATTTTGTTTGATTATTCTGTAGGACTGGAGGGAAGCACACGACTTATATGGGATGTGATAGGGTACTCCGTGGTGGTCCTCTGTGCGGAAAATGCTCAGGATGTACTCGTAGAGGTTTGGTCTACGCGGACCGGTGAGTGTACCTTGACTATAATTATAGTTTGGTAGTCAGAAGGCTGTGGTGGCTGGCGTTGGTAATTTGGTGGTTTTCCTCGAGGAAGGTTAGTCAGGACCAAATTGAGAATATTAATCATTGGATAATTGTCATCGGTAGTCAGTGTGACACAGAAAGACAAGAGCTAAACCTATAGACCATCAATCTTTCACTACTGATACGTTGGTTGTGGGATACGCCAAATTGGATGTTAGATTGGTTGATAATGTAACGTCACATAGCTCTTGATGTAGTCTTTCAATAGTTGAGAGTGCGGCTAGGGTGGGGCCATAGCCATTGTGAAAATACAAACCATACTTTGATATCTTTATTGTAAGTCTAATTAGGAGGACCTTTATAGATATTGAAAGCTCCCGACCGAGTTTCGTGCATTAGATGCAGCCCTATTACGGGACTGAGGTTACAGTAGACAGTACATTCGTATAGGGGCCTAGATACATGCAATGGGTGATGTATTGTAGATAGTAGGGCATTACTCTTTGTTTAGACTTAATTCAACCAAGGAGTTCGGATATGACGTTCTGTACGCAGACGTTGAAAAATCCGAGTGTGTACGACTTATGCAGGATCTATAATATGGCTATGCGGAATATGATAACAAACTTTAAATGCAGTAAAGTAAAGTAAAGTAGAGTAACGACACCGGGATTTTTATACTGGTTCGGACCTCCAGTCCTACGTCCAGTCCCGAAGCTTCTCTTCGGCTTTTCACTAAACAACACCCTCGCTTCACCCGCAGGAACAGGTTCACAACTACTTGATTTACGGGCTACAAGTTTACCCACTTGATTTCACGGGCTACAAGCTTACCCACTTGATTTACGGGCCACAAGCTTACCCACTTGATTTCACGGGCTACCAGCTTACCCACACAGGACAATTACAAGAGTTTGACTTCTGATTGTGTTCTTCTTTCAACACTGATTTGCCAACGATTGAGTACACCCTTCCTATAATCTTATCCTCAAGTATATGATTTGAATGCAAAGATTTAAGGAAGAAAGATTGCTTGTTGAATCAAATGATATAAAGCTGATTCAAGGATTCAACAAGTATTGAATATTTGAGAGAGCTTTTAGAATGCAAGAGAGTATAGAGTTAAGATCAGAAAATAGAAGAAGATTCGGTGATTTGAAAGTATGATTTCAAGTCTATTTATAGTGTAGAATAGTTGCATTCCTTCATGAAGAGTTTCTATAAAGAGTTGTGTCCATTTCTCTTGAAATTGAATAGAAATCTCTTCACAAAAAGAAGCATCCTTTCAGAAAAATTACAGCAAGAAAAAAGGTCGACAGGTCGAAATTAACAGGTCGACAGGTATTTGAAAAAAATAGCCGTTATGTGAAAAAAACAGCAGGACCGGTCGACAGGTCCTTTTTGGGGCGGTCGACCGTTTTCTTGCTGTGGACCAGAGGACCTCGGTCCACAGTCTATATCACTCTGCACTCTTTCCCGGTCGAAGCCTGGACCGTTTGGGCTTTTTCTGTGACTTTTCAATTCTTCAAATATACAGATTTCAGCCCCAGCTAATTTCAATTTCTAAATTGTTTTGTGCATTCATGTTATACTTTGAGGATAGATCTTAACATAAATCTAACACGACTCCATACCTACATATATATAATCTTAGCTCCATGTCATGATTTCCATTGATCTTCACTATGATCTTCATTGATTTCCACTTTGATAAATATGAATTCAGCTCGCCAATGATCTCTATTTCTATGTTGTCATTAATCAAAATCTTGTGTATCAACATTCTCCCCCTTTTTGATTGATGACAATATCTTGCATATATTTTTGAGATACTGAGTAGCTCCCCCTGAATATATGCTTATATATATTTATCTCCCCTTGTCTAAAAGCTTTCTACACATTTTGTTAGTATAATAAAAACTTACTGTTTCCTGTAACAAAATGTTAGTGCATATAAAATGAATATTTATATATATATATATATGCATATTTCTCCCCCTTTGTCATCGATTAAAAAGAATAAACATCATGATAGAACAGTAATCGAACATAAGACATAAATTAAAGTACCTTCGGGAGATATTGGATCATGTGCAATTTGATAAACTGAATTTTGTTTTCAGAGACATTTGGAGAAATCAAAATCGCCTTCCTTTTATTGTGGTGTACCTGCAAAAAAATAGAATATATATACTTTGGTACCCACTTGCTTTGTTTGGGTCTATGAGTTAGATGGAAGGTAACCATACCCAAGAGGGTTTAACGGAACCTTTAAGGATAAAATTTTGGTTATTAACTACCGAATCAAAATAATCATCGATATATTTTTCTCTGTTTTTCCAACTTACAGGAACCCAAATACTTAAGTAATCTCTATTGATATTCCTTTTCGTACTTCTAGATCTATTATACAGATCTCTAGTCATAGAAGCATTCGAATTTCTATAATAATTGGATCTAGGATGAGCATTAGTACTAGCAGTAATATTTTTATTGTACATGAAAGCATATCTAGTACTATTTCTAAGATTAGTTTTATTATATCCTAAACCACTTTTGTCATGTAAAGGTCGAGATCTAGAAAAAATCATATTTAAATCATTTTGACCTTTATTAAATTTTGCGAACTTATTTGCACTTTTATCAAATTTATTTCCAAAGTCGCTATTGACATTTTCAAAAGGAATTTTGTTATTCTTTAAATCATCAATTTCCTTATTTAATTCAGAATTTTTCCTTTTTAAAGTACCATTCTCAGTTTTGAGACATAAAATTTGAGATTCTGAATTATCTAAAGAAGATTGTAACTTTTCAAAATTTTCTTTTGAGTCAGAAATTTCATTTTGCAAAATATTATTATTCACCTTTAAAAACTCACATTCTTTAGATAGTTCTAAATTCTTTTCAGTTAAAGCTCCATTCTCTTTTTCCAGAGACGAAATTAAAGAACTAGAATTATTTAAAGAATCTTCTAATGATATATTTCTATTTTGCAAAAGATCGATTTCCTTTAAAAGAACATTGTTTTTATCTTCTAGTTGCTCATTTTCTTTTTGAAGGAAATCTTTTTGAGAAACAAGCTCTTCTAAGGTATCTTCAAAACATTTGGCTTGTTTTACCAAACGATTGTTTTCTTCTTTTAATTTGGAATTTTCTTCCTTGTACTTTTTTGACATAGCTAAAACAATTTTATGGAGTTTCAATAATTTTTCATGGTCTAACATAAGATCTTTATATAATAAATCTGTACATACCGATTGTGATCTGACTTTAGCCATGAGACATTTGTTTCCTTGCTCTCCTGGTTCTGCTTTGTTGCTCTTCCATTTTCTATATCCCTGACTAGATTTCTTTATTGCCATTTGTTCTAAGATGTTGTTACGATCTCTAGAACAACCTTGCTCTGATACCAATTGAAAAATCCGAGTGTGTACGACTTATGCAGGATCTATAATATGGCTATGCGGAATATGATAACAAACTTTAAATGCAGTAAAGTAAAGTAAAGTAGAGTAACGACACCGGGATTTTTATACTGGTTCGGACCTCCAGTCCTACGTCCAGTCCCGAAGCTTCTCTTCGGCTTTTCACTAAACAACACCCTCGCTTCACCCGGAGGAACAGGTTCACAACTACTTGATCTACGGGCTACAAGTTTACCCACTTGATTTCACGGGCTACAAGCTTACCCACTTGATTTACGGGCCACAAGCTTACCCACTTGATTTCACGGGCTACCAGCTTACCCACACAGGACAATTACAAGAGTTTGACTTCTGATTGTGTTCTTCTTTCAACACTGATTTGCCAACGATTGAGTACACCCTTCCTATAATCTTATCCTCAAGTATATGATTTGAATGCAAAGATTTAAGGAAGAAAGATTGCTTGTTGAATCAAATGATATAAAGCTGATTCAAGGATTCAACAAGTATTGAATATTTGAGAGAGCTTTTAGAATGCAAGAGAGTATAGAGTTAAGATCAGAAAATAGAAGAAGATTCGGTGATTTGAAAGTATGATTTCAAGTCTATTTATAGTGTAGAATAGTTGCATTCCTTCATGAAGAGTTTCTATAAAGAGTTGTGTCCATTTCTCTTGAAATTGAATAGAAATCTCTTCACAAAAAGAAGCATACTTTCAGAAAAATTACAGCAAGAAAAAAGGTCGACAGGTCGAAATTAATAGGTCGACAGGTATTTGAAAAAAATAGCCGTTATGTGAAAAAAACAGCAGAACCGGTCGACAGGTCCTTTTTGGGGCGGTCGACCGTTTTCTTGCTGTGGACCAGAGGACCTCGGTCCACAGTCTATATCACTCTGCACTCTTTCCCGGTCGAAGCCTGGACCGTTTGGGCTTTTTCTGTGACTTTTCAATTCTTCAAATATACAGATTTCAGCCCCAGCTAATTTCAATTTCTAAATTGTTTTGTGCATTCGTGTTATACTTTGAGGATAGATCTTAACATAAATCTAACACGACTCCATACCTACATATATATAATCTTAGCTCCATGTCATGATTTCCATTGATCTTCACTATGATCTTCATTGATTTCCACTTTGATAAATATGAATTCAGCTCGTCAATGATCTCTATTTCTATGTTGTCATTAATCAAAATCTTGTGTATCAACAGACGTGACATAGCGATGGTGGTTATGTGTGATTACATGGTTTTCCATATACCGTTCGGCGTAGGATGAAAATTGCATATGCTTCTGTAGCATGACGGTGGAGGACGTACGAGGAGGGTATTATGGGAAGTACCTTGAGATGTTGGGTATAGTTACATTTATACCATATTAGGTTAATCTACTGGGGAGTAGATGGGTACGAGCTGAGTGCAGAGCCTTGAGTGTTGTTAACCCTAATAACCTAATAATTAAGAAAATATAACTAAACGGTATATGTAGGGTTATTTCAGAATGTATAATTTTTCCAATCACCAGAAGTTTGTTTTATGAACTCCTCCTCATGACATACTTACAGGTTAAGTTTATGACAGAGATTTTGGTAGCCTTTGGATACTCGTTAGATAGCATTTTTATTTTGGTAAGGCAGTATCTAATTATTATATTTTATCATTTCTGTTGTGAGATGTATTATCGATCTCTGATATATTCATTATTTCTATCTTTTCTGCATTATACCAGACAAGCCTACTCGAGCTTTGATAGATTGAAATTTTTGAAAAAAAATGATTTTTTGAAATTCGAATTGCTACATCTGGTGTCAGAGCTTAGGTTTATGATTCATGTATAAATACTAAGTGAACATATTTGTATTTTTAAAAGATATAAATATGTTATATATATACACCTAGATCCATAAAGGAGCCCACTAAGAAGGAAGAGCGACATACGGAAAGAATTAGGATACCAATTATGTACACTAAAGAAACGATTATGGAAATTTGAGAACAAGAGACCCTTAGGTGGTTTGGATGAAAAATGTAAAATATTTATTATAATGGAAAAAGGATGGATCCCATATGTTAGTACTTGAAACGTTAGTATTTCATATTAGTGGTTTGGCAGTTGAGGCTTATAAATTAGGAAAGAGTAAAAAGGAAAATGGATTAGGAATACATACATACATACTTACATATATATATATATGTGTGTATATATATATATATATATATATATGTGAGAGAGAAATGACTTTGTGAAGTATTTAGGAAAGTCTAAGTAAGCGAGAAACCCACTTTGAGTCTAGCTTCATTGTTAACTTTTAAGAACTTGAAATTTTAAAAGCTTTTGGGTGATAGTTTACGGTATTTTTCAAGTTTTGACTTTAAAAGTTTACCACCTTAAAATATGTACTGGCTAAATTGTGTAAAAAATAATTTTTGAAACAAAAGAGGTATTTTTGACGTTTGAAAAAAAAATGTAAGAAACATATATGAAAAGTACATATTGGGATTTGGAGAAATATAAAAATAAAATGGAGTATATTTTGGAAAGGATGATTTCTTATGAATTTTTTGTCTAAAATGAATTCTTTTAGAAAAATTTGTACATTATAGAGCATGTATAGATCAATATTTTTTAAGGTATAAAGTATAAAAGAATTAAATTTAGATGGTGGACAAAATGAGTTGTTAAAATTTAGAGTCGAGCAAATGTTTGAGATAAGTTTAGAAATTAGCACCCAGTTGTAAGTAATTGAACTAGTGTAATAAAAATGAGCTGTTGCGAAATTAATTGAGAAATAGTTGTCCTTGTCTGCTCCAGTTTTGTGATCCAAAAAATATAGTTTTATATTTTTTTTAGATGTCATATTTTTATGATTTGGCAAAAATAAGTCTTAATGAAGGAAAATAAAGTTTAGAAGCTTTTAATTTTTGAAAAACAAAGTGACAAAGCCAAACCACATTTTTAAATTATGGAGTAGGTAAGGATTAATACCTAGGAAGGACAGGGAATATTTTAGAGGCAATATAATAGGTAGCGAAATTATGTCGAAATAATTGTAAATTCCCAAAGAGTGGTAAGCACTATAGAGTTTAGGTTTTTGCTTGGAAAAGATAGTTATTACACAGCAAGGACTAGTTTTGACAATTAGATGGTAGTGGGTAGAGTTGTTTAGATCATGTGATTTAGACTTTTGTTTGTCAAAGGGAACAAGGTCCAAGGATTTTTAGCACTTGGTAGTAGCTGTGTAGTATAACGACCTAAAATTTTGAAACTAATTTAAATTTGATTATTAATTTAATTTTATAAGGATTTATGGTCGGTTTTAAAATTTCAATGATTTAACACTATTTCAAAAGCTTACAATCTTGGAATTTGACAAAACCAATTTTACCGCATTTGCAAAGTTGAAAAATGGTAAGTTTCCAAATTTCATAATTTTTGGAGATAATATGTGAGCGTGCGAAAAATAAATGCGTTTTGGGTCAACCGGTCAAAATTAAGCGAAAACGTAATAAAAAATTAAAATGTGGTTAAACAAACTCCAAATTCAACGGGACCACTTCCGTTTGATTCTGAATTATGAATTATGTTAGAGTTCAAAATTTCGTGTTAGACAAATTTACCGTTTGATCTCTCAAGAGATGGACACGGGGTTGAACTAAAACATGTTCACCATTTAGCTTAAGCCTTTAAGACAAATAAACCCAAACGACATGTCAACAGACCAAGCTTCTTTGGTGTGCTTCTTCTCCTTGCATCCCCCTTCAACACCTCATCAATCCATGTGAGGTTTCCTTTTACAAAAAACTCTTCCTTTCTTCCTTTCTTCTCTTCCTCTTTTCACGTTTCCTCTTAAATCTTCTCCTTCTCCAAGCTTTATAGCGATGGTCGTCGCACCCTCCTCCCTCCACTGACCTGTGCAACACTTTCTCCATCCCCCTCCCCTCTTGTGCATCCCCTCTCTCTCCGTTCCCTTGTTGTGGCTTCCCCTTTCTCACAAACACCCAAAAAACCCTCTTTTAACCCTAAATTGAAATTTATACCCAAATTAAACCCAAATCTACCCTCTTCCATACCTATACCCCCACATATAGCCCCACTACCTGTTCCTGACACCATCCAACCCAAAAACTATACCACGACCGAACCTCCCCGGACCCATATTCCCCTTTCCCTGTTTGCTATGTATACCCGGATTTGTGTCCGCTAGTGCGTTTGTCAAGTGTAGGAACCTCGTATCTTCAAAAAATCAGTCTCCTAATCTTTTAATAATATTTGTATACACTAGAAGAGTGTTGGAGTCGTGTGAGAGTGTTCGCCTTCCATTCGAGTTAAAGTTAGATGGAGTGGAACCCACGGTGGGAAATTGAAACTAGTAAAGGGCTAGTTATAATTAATAGTTTGTTACTTAATTGAATTAAGTTATATGATGATTATTGATTAATTATTCAAGTTTAGTACGATTTTTAATGATGATTAATATGTTAAAAATATCATTTTTAATTGATATACATGAATTTGATTGGTTATGTGATACTTAAACATAAACAGTGTTGATTTGAGAACAGTTTGAACCTTATATTATACTTAGATATTGAAATAATCGATTTTTTTTGTTGGAAAATTAAAAAATGGCATCTAATAATTATTATATAATAAATAAAATATTTTTGAAGCTATTCGACGTATTTTATATTATATGTTGAGTTATAGTCAGAATGGAACTCGCCGCGCAACGGTAGCTTTTGAACTTCGATTTGTAACTTTAAATAGATGTTCTGGGAGATCCAACCATCGAGTTTTCCCAAAGCTAAAATCATTGGGTTCGTAATGAAAAGATCTCTTAAATGATAATAAGAGCTTTGAAATCCAACGGTTGAATATTGAGAAATGTTCAAATCAAATTTGAATAAAAACATCGCTAGAACTTATAATTTCTTATAATGGAAAAATATTAATATGGACTCCTTTTATATATATAACGAGGGAAAAATCATTTTAAATTATTATAAATTATTGAAAAGGGTTTAAACCAATTATATGTGGTTTGAATGATAAAACTAGTTAAGTGGAAATTTGGCTATTTGTTTAACACCTCTTTAAATGAATTTTGGGTAGTGTTTTGAAATAAGGGTTTCTAATATTTAATTAAATCTAATCCTTAAGTAAACCTATTTATAAGCTTAAAGATGATCTTTGGAAGCGAAATAACTTAATCAAATTGGGATGAGACTTAAATCTTATGAAATGAGTACCAATTGAAGGAGATTTAATTGATGGATTAATAACCTGACAAGAATTTTTGTTTTGATGCTAATTAATCGAAAAGACCGGGTTCAACCCATTTCAAATAATTATACAAAAATTAAAAGTTGATTAGATTGAAGATGGTGGAAGACCGGAAATCTTCACAATGAATGGACTGCCTGTTTATTCGCTGAATATGGGTAGCTTCCTTGAAGTGGTTAAAGTGGTAGTGGTCCAGACATACTTATCGATTGTCCAGATATGCAAGGGCCTCAGTCCTTAATTAGACGAGGAATAAGGTGCCTTCGGTTTCGTTTAGACCTGGAACGAACTTGTAAATGGATGGTATGTACGACAATGTATTTCATAACATAAACGATTAGTTGCCATTGATAATATATCTGAGGTGGCGAAGAAATTATTCTCTTAGCTTAACCCCCTTTTTTGAGATGTATGAGCTCAAAGGTTATGTTATTAATAGAAACTAATCATATGTGTAAATTGACAATGCGGCATGTTGAGTGTTGTTGGAAGATAGATTAAAGCTTTTGTTGAAAAGCAGAGCTTTGTGGTACATTGACTCTAGGGCCTCACACCCCGGGATGAGCCAAAAACAGGATGAAAGACAGTAAAGTAAGGAAATACATTTCCTTCTATCTAAAAGTTATGCCATGTATGGAGTCCAAACAGATTTACTTATGTGGATGTTGGAATTGATTGCCTTCGGATGTTGGTCAATCAACGACCAGGTTAATGGTCAGATATGACCAAGGAACATTATGTTCAGGTAATTGTCTAAATCACCGAGTATTGGTGGGCCAGCTCTACCGATCTAAAGGACCATGTGTTGAGTCCTGTATATTTTGCTTAGGATGATTCGAGCGGATAAGGAAGATTCATTGCCTTGGTTCATAATGGAATCCAATACGCGTTTTGCTGCTTTTAGTTATAAACCAACATCAAGACAAAATAGGATAGGGTATTCTACCGTCTAAGATTAATGCATTCATTTTCAAAATTGTTTTCAACACTTAGGCACTAATAATAATATCAATTGATTTCCTCGTGTCAAGCATGTTTTACCATTATAAGGTAAAACTCTATCCTCCGGTTTGCGTTGCGTTGTGTGAGTATTATAATGGCTTCGTTTTTCGAAAAGCATTGCATGGTTTTATGCGCTGGCATTCGTATGGAGCAAACTCGTTTTTTGTTATACGACATGGTCCCGTGATATGCCTCACTTTAAAATAATTTTAGTATAGTTGTAGGGTTTCTCATACTAGTCCCATGACTGACTCGTAGTTTGTTCTTCCTTGCAAACTTGGGTGCCCATATTTCCACACGGGTAGCCTAGTTCTCAAGCTATTAGCTTAGATCTTTTTGGATGTGTATGTAAGCTGGTTTTGGACTTAAAGCTAGAGAAGGATTTGGGTGTTCCTTTGGACTCTCCGAGACATTATTATGTTGGTTACCGTATATTCCGTTGTGTAATATTTGAAACTTCTATGCATGACTGTGATCCTGTGATGTTGTAAACTCAGATATTACTTTTGATGCAAATTGATGTAGATTATTATGTCTTGTAATGCAATGTTTATCTTCTGTTGTTATGTTAATGTGTTATATTCCAATGACTATCTGTTCTTCTAGGGGTCGAGAGAATGCGTCATCACATTCGATATCAGAGCTAAGGGTTAACCTTAGTTCTGGAGTATAGCATATTAAGAGACTCATCAGAGATAGAATCAGTAGTATTCTAGGATGAGTGACACATCAGAGATAAGATTAGTAAAATCCTGGAATGAGTGCAGCAGAATTACACACCCAAGTAGACACATTTTTATTTATACATGTCTTTATGCTCTTACAATTTCCTTAAGTTATCTTTTCTGTTTGCTTGACTCTCTTTTTGCTATTTGCAGATTTATTAGAAAATGAGCGGCAGAGGCAGAAGAGGTAGAGGAAGAGGAAGGATTAACCTTGCAGCTGAAGTTCAACAAACTAACCCCATTAAAGCACTGAATGAGCCAATTGTGCCCCCACAACCAAAACCAGATCTAGAAGTTCTAGCTAAAATGTATAAGAATTTAGGTGTGGTAGCGTTCTTGGGAAAAGAATCTATTATTTAAGCGCAAGCATGTATGCGTTCTTATGAAAGAATTTTCGAACGCTTAAGATTGAATGGTGATCAGAAAAGGTTTTTAGCATCCTGGTTACTCAAAGATGAAGCTTTGACCTAGTGGGAAATGATGACTATGACCATTCCTAAAGGAGATTTCAATTGGATTGTTTCAAAGATGTTTTCGAGGAAAGGTTCATGCCCTCTGAAGCAATTTTTCGCTTATATTATGAATTCTCTAATCTAAAGTAAGGAGACATGACCATTCTAGAGTATCTGGACAAATTCAACGAGCTTTCTCGCTTTAGCCCGAAGCCGATTCAAGTTCCATTAAAGAAAAACGTAAAATTCATAGATGGACTTCAGAGGAAATACAAGAACAGAGTGGCCTCCCATGTGGAACTTCCATTTTCGAAAATGGTGGAAATGGCTTTCTACTATGAGAATATAGACAAGCAAAATGCTTTGGAAGATAAGAGAAAGGAATTTCTGGAAAATAGAGGAAATTTATAAATAAGAAACCAGAGGCAAGTAAGAAAGAAAGAAAACCTAGATTCCACTATTTATTTCAGTCCACACTGCATAAACAAATCTCTTCAAAATCTTCAAAAATAATTTTGTTCTATTATTCTTCTATCGAGTAGCTGTAAAAATATTAAACCATTCAATAATGCTCGAATTAGATAGCCTATAAAAACCGCCATTCGATTAAAATTCTGGACCAGAATTGATGAATAAATGAACACTCAAAAAATAAGTGTACATTTGTTTCAGCTTCAATATTACATAGAACAAATAAGTTTTCAGAAATTGGGCTAATAGAATATAGTTTATCCTTATTATTCAATGCATTTGCCATCACCTTCCAGAGAAGAAAAATCTCTTCTGCTGAACTACCAGCATTCCATATCCTAGAAGATCATTAGAAAAATCTGCCCCTTAGTTTGCAACAAAGTATATACATGTTTGATAAAGTGTGCCTTCCCCTTCCAATTAATAGTATTGTCACCACCAACTTCAAAGTTCATAGAAATTTCATTCCAAATCTACCTTAAAACAGTAAAGCTCGTATAAGGCAGCATAAGTTTGTCATCATGAAAATAGTCATCAACTACAGCTAAACCAGGAATACCAGAATTCATCCTGAAGTAATAATCAGCTACTTCACTTAAAATCAGACCAGGTTTATCCCATGGAGTATGCCGGAAGGACAACTTTTACATAATCCTGTAATTACACTGAATAAAAGGCAAGAACATACTATAAGCATCAAAAAACTTCTCCAACTTCAACTTGAATTTTTAGCAATAAGCATGGTCCAGAAATTCTTCTTTGCAATTAAATTATGATGAACCCATTATGACCATAAGCTTCTATCAGTTGAGAAAAGCTTGTCAAAATAAACCGAAATTGCTACTGTTTATCCATTATAAATCATGCACCAATTAAAGGGTCGAACATATGTCTGAACTATGGGTCGAGCACGAGCATGCTTCGAGCCATAAAACCACCCGAACATCACAAGAGAGTCGGACATCGTACGTGGCTCAAACATTGAGGGTCAGTCAAGCAGGGTCGAACATCACAGATGGGTCGAAAGGTGAGGGACAAATACAACAAAACACGTGGAACCATAGGGTCGTTCGAACATCTCTTGGGTCGAACCATCTCCAGGCTCGAACATAGTAAGGGTCGAACAACATAAGCTCAAACAAGCATGAAGGCTCGAACAGAATGGCTCGAACCGACAGGGTCGGTCGAGCATGGTGGCTTGAACATACTTCCCCAGGGTCGGTCGAACATAGATTCAGGTAGACAACTGGTTACAGCTGTCAACAACTAGCAGTGGCATTTCTGTAATTACCCGTATGTTCGACCCATAGCCTACATATACACATTTCAGCTCACCACTTCACTCCAACTTCTCCTATAAATATGCCATGGCTTCCCTACTTTTAGGGATCGATTTCCATCAACCCAAAGGGCTGCCGAATTGCATTCTCTCATGTTCTAAAGGATCCTAACTTCTCCTACCATTTCAAGGCAAAGATCAAGCATTGAATTCATCATGGAATTCACCTAAAGTGCCCAAGCTTCTTAGAGATTGAAGATCCTCCACCATTTCCTTGCACTTAGTGGAATCCACTTGATTCTTTGCTGATTTGTATAGATTAGAGTGAAATCTATGTGTAAGAGAGATGATGAATGTATTTTTGAGTGATTCCAAGCTTGTAACTCTAGAATTGCTAATGGAAATTATTACCAAAGTGGACGTAGATCTTTCCTAAGATCGAATTACTATAAAAATCCATATTCTTCATTTTTCGCTTTCTATTTTGTGATTGTGGTCTCACTCTAACCGTTTGGTGAAGTGTTTGTTTAACACCTTTGGTGTTGAAATCAAAGTTCGGTTTTAACAGTTGGCGCCCACCATGAGGCTGCATTCGTACTCCTTTCTCTCACACTTTCTCACAAGGCAGAAGGCCTTGCGTTGAAGTTCTAAGCCTACTTCAACCATAGATCCTATAAATCTAAGATCTATGCTAATCGACAAAATTTCTTTCAAATTCAAGTCCTTGCCTCAAATCATAGGTAAACCATTGATGAAGACTGCTAGTAAAACTGTCGAAGAGATTGACAACGCCGCTAACAACGAAACTACTATGCTCACCAACCAATTCGAAGTTGGAGAAACTTCTAAGGCTAGAACAGTTGTAACGAGAAGAGAGTTGGATGAAGTTGTTGCGGGTTTAACAAGTCAAATGTACATTGCAAGTAATGCCATGCTGAAGAAACTTGAATCTATGTTTGCCATGCGGGCCACAACGACAAAGATTACTGTGACTACCGCTCGTGCTAAATCTGCTCCAACAGATCATATAGAAAATGTGGGTTCATCCTCTTCGAGTCCAAATCGAGCAAATTTCGTCCAAGAGGTTGCAGATCCTAACGATCCTTAATATAAAGAAGCTAAACCACCTATGCGTAACTGCTCCCATAAAGCAACCTCTCGACAAGCGCTTGGAACCACCAAAGGGGCACCTCCCTGTGCGGGAGGCCCAGGGCCCCGGAATCTGAACCGTGTTTTTTTGCTTAAGCAAATATCCGACAAGGATGATGGCGTCTGCCCTATGGACCAGCTCAACGAAGAGGAGCATGTATCGGAAATGGTCCACAAAATCATGGAGAAGAGCTTGAGAAAGCAAGATGATGAGAAGGAGTGGGTTCGCTCCCACTAAAACCCCACTCATGGATGTAATGGCCCGCAAATCCGTACTATTTGAGTTGACTAATAACACCACACGTCCAACCCAAATTGCATAAAAATACGAATCATTATTAGAAAGAAGTTAGAGGATGAGGAATAGAAAGAAAGAAATATTAGAATAGAAGAAAACAAAGAAGACAAATCTCACAGCGGAACGAATAAAATATATTATATAACATAACTTTTGAAATACAAATTAGTAACTTTATATACATACCATCATCAGAGCACAACAGTTATTCCTGGAACAGTTATAAACACCTGTTTCCAGATACAAACATGGTTCACAGCGGAATATATGATAGTCTATAGCTAACCGGTGAAGCCTCCTGCTACTAGCTCCTCCAAATGAATCTGTGAAATCCCGACTACTAGACTGCCCGTACAAATTTGGGCACCCAAGAGTTTAGGGAAAACAAACAAAATAAACCCTGGGTCAGTCATAGGACTGGTGTGAGTAAACTCCAATCATTTGTTTAACTTTTAAAATCCTTTCAAAAGAAAAGATAATAGTAAGACCAGCCCACACATAAACACGGACGGTTCTTACCTTACTATATCCCAAAACCCTTTGATATCAAATCCAATGATATTATAATAATGTCTACATCAAGTAAATAATCAAATAGTAGAACGCTTGCATCTCACGCTCCACATACATAGTATAAAATCAAAAACCGCATGGCTCTTATTGGAGATTGGATTTCCAACATGACAAAGTATGGAACCACCTTCCGCTAGTGTATCTCTAGAGAGGAATACACTTGATTCAACAAGAACATCTTGTAACCCGGCCCACACATGACTGACCACTCATTTCGCTTGAGTGTATCGAATGTATATCACCAACGGTTTTGGATCAGCAACCGTCTCCCGACTGGGACAGCATTGAATAGAATAAGAAATTAAATGAACCTCTAGATAGGTGATTATACATCCTAATGGGAGCGACCCACATAGCCATGCTGCCTGCCCGATTTTTGTCATTTCCCGGTTGTTGAGGCCTGAGGCTACGGTTACTTTCTATTCATTGATAGCACAATCACTTTGAATGCCACATTGTCAGATCCGTTAATCACTAATTGATTTGCACAAATATTCTAGATATTATGCTAAGGGAATAAATCCGTTGCAACCATATATATTTATACAGACCAACTCATTAGATCATTGGAAATACTTTGTCAGACATTCATCCATTTACGTTCGTTCTGGGATTGAACGAAACCG
This sequence comes from Allium sativum, assembly GCA_030737875.1. Classification (NCBI taxonomy): domain Eukaryota; kingdom Viridiplantae; phylum Streptophyta; class Magnoliopsida; order Asparagales; family Amaryllidaceae; genus Allium; species Allium sativum. Next base: position 119,980,731 of record CM060911.1, on the reverse strand, counting down.
AAGGCATAATTTCTATTAATAGAAAAATCCCTTGCACTTCACTCCATCTTCGATTATCTTGATATAATCTGATTCACAACGCTACTGCCAATACAGAGTGGTTCACGGATAATAATCCAACCGGTCTCTCCATATTGACAACGATGGTCAAAAACTTCGATAGTCTGTGATTTAACTATCGAATAAAAACAAGTATTCATCCAACATATCAAACAAATCACTGGCTCTTTAATTAATATTTCATTAATTAAATCTCTTCTCCATTTCCCTATCAATATTTGTTAACCAAATATTTTCAATAATCATCTTGGTTTCTTATGCTATTTGGAAAATGTTTCCAAATATCAACTTCTTTTATTTTCTATATATTAGAAAATATCTCTATTTTCAATTGAAAACAATTTCAATCACTTATCTATCCCGACTATTTTAATTATACTCAGGAAATATATACTTTTATATTTCCAAAATTCCATCACTTGAGTTAAAACGAATGTTGTATACAACATCATTACAAACAACCCAAAATATTTTATTCGACCAAACTATTATTCAAACACTTCTCTTCGAGACTGGATCTTGCTATTTATCCATTAAAAATGGAATCAATCAAGTTGGGTTAAAATTATCTCTCATACCTTAACTGAAAACATCCTCAACTTCAAAACGGCAAAACCACTAATCTCGAATAAACACACTATAAAACCCAATTATTCCTTTTTTTTACATGTATATGGTTCGCTTTCTATTTCTACTTTATAGATTTCCCTTTCTGTTTCCAATACTCTATTTTGATTTCATTTCCTTATCGAATTCTACATATATTGATACATTGATTTATAACTATCAAATTATCTTAAAAATATTCTAACTCCTTAAATTCCCGGAAAAATTCGCCATAACCTCCCCTGCACCCGGAGCATCAGGATATTTCAAATAGCCTCCCGTGGCCCTCACCAATCCAAAAGAAAATGGAAAAGCCAAGCGGCTTGCCGATACGGCGCATAAAATCTCATATATGAATTTAAACGTGTACCTTTTTGTCGGGCACATAAATAAAATCTTCATATACTTCATCCCATATCTGTCTAACACATGCTCACCTGTTTTCATTCTGTTTCAACTCAATCCCATTATCTTAACTAAATTTGCTAATTTATTCTTTAGTTAGTTCTTTTGCTTATTTCACTGCTTATTTGAACATAATATATTCATATATACTATAAACTACTCATGGACCCCATCTAATTCCATTTCAACTCGAGTTACATATTCAATTTCGAAAATAAATTTTCAAATCTCTTTCACTTATTCAACGCACCATTTCAATTCTAATCTCGATTTAACTATTTATTTTTCAAACTATTAAATAGTTAAAAATCTGATTTTTATTCAAAAATCATTTCAGTTATTTCACTGGAGTTCATATTTATTTTATATCTCTAGTCCGGATTTTTCTAATGGCAAAATCGGATTTTATTTCTTCAAAATCCTTTTATTTCTATATATAAACCATTATGGTTTTTAAAGGGTTATGGCGCTGCTTTTCTAGAAAATTTAATTTTGACATATCTCAAAATCTATTCGACGAAATCCAGATTTTTCTCCTCCACTAGAAAACTATTATCAAATCGGTCCTGACATTTCTTGTTTCAAAGAATTCCGACTTCAATTGAGCCCTGTATATCCAATTGGAGTTCGAAACGACAATTTACGAACTGCAGCGCTGCGGCAAGTTCGTTTTAATTATTTATATATATAAACGTTTTAAAACTTCGTTTATATAAATTCAACTCCATTTTAATTCTATTTGAATTTTTCTTGATTCAAACTCCATTTTCACTTTTATTTGAATTATATATTCAAATTCCAATTTCACTTCTATCTGAATCCTCTATTCAAATTCCATATTTCAAATTCCATTTGAATTATATAGTTAAATCCCATAGTTTAAAATTCCATTTGAATGCTATATTCAAATTCTATAATTTAAATTCCATTTGAATTCCTTTTTGAATTCTACATTCAAATTCCCTATTCAATTTTCTTCGAATTCAAATTCTATATTTATTCTATTTGAATTTCAAATATTCAAACTCCGATTCAATTCTATTTTGAAATTTCAAATATTCAAACTCCTTTTTAACTCTATTATTCAAATTCTACTTAAATCCTCTTATTTGAATTCTATTTCAAATTCTATTCACATTCCTATATTCAAATTCTATATTTGAATTTCCTTTAAATTTTCTATATTCGACATCTGTTTAAATTTCTATATTCAAATTCTAGATTTGAATTCTCTTTGAATTTCTATATTCAATTTCTATATAAAAATCCCATTTGAATATCTATATTCAAATTCTATATTTTAAATTACATTTGAACTTTCTTCATTCAAATCCATTTTAATTCCCTTGAATTCAAATTCTATTTCAAATCTCCATTTTTAAAATTCCTTTATTCAAATTCCAATCTATTTCCGATATTCAAATTGTATATTGAATTATTTATTATTTTCTATATTCATTCTTTAAACAAGTCTTTATTTCAATTCCTTTTTGAAATCGATATTTCTACTTTTGGAAATTAGATTTTCCTTTTCAATTTCACACTCGTATTTTCATTTCTGAATTATCCAATTATAATTCTTTTTACTTCATTTATAAACTGCGTTTATAAAAGAACTATTTATAACTTCTTTTATAAAAGAACTATTTGTTTTATTTTTCAATAAGTTTATTTTTCAAATCTATTTAAAATTCAAATTCTATTTTCAAAAATAGAATTTCCCCTATAAATCTCAAATACCCCTTTCAGGGTATTTTTATAAATTAGCACTTAGGCCCAGTGATTTTTAAACACCAAACAACCAATTATTTATTTAAGGTTTTCTAACACATCATATATTACCGTATATATGCAAACAACTAAACAAACAGATAATATATTTTTGAGGAATCCTGTTGGATTCCTCCAACCTGTTTTTCCTGCATCCACAGACGTTAGTCAACATAAATAATACCCATCCTGCTTCGAGGCAGGATATCGCGGTATAAAAGGGGATCCACTTATATATGTAGGCGTAGGGTCATCCGCTAATGATACTGCGGGCATCCGCTAATGATACTGCGGGAATCCAACCAACCACCAAAACAATATATATGTAATAGCAAGCCTATATAACTAATATTTTTAAATCAACCAGAAAGCGTTTCAAACAAGCATCAAACAATTATTTTTAACGAAAAAAATAATTCTAAATAAAAGGTGAGTGAGATTTACTCATCATGATTTTAATTGCAGATCCGATACGATTTTAATTTAAATCGAATTATATTCGATTTAAAGTAAATCCTATTGCTGACTCCAGTTGAAACTAAAGATATCCAATTCAATTCTATTTCGTAGCTATTTCTGATACGGTTTCAAAAGCGCTTGCTTCATCTGATTCTGTTTTCGAATGTAGCAGATATAATTATTTTTTTCTAGATTTTTGAATATATATATATATACACACACACACACACACATATATATATATATATATATATATATATGTATGTATATAAATATTCCTAACTAATCAAATTAAATAAATTTTTATTACCTTAAGACGTCATTAATTGTTCTTTCTCAATGTTAATCACGAGCTCCTTTCCTGCATCCTCCATTAACATAACACTAATTTTCAAGCCTCTTCCTCACACCATGCTACTCGAAATCGCATGAAACCACCTCCATCAAACTCCCCTTCCCGAATGCTCCCAGGTCATCATCATCATGAAAGGTTCGAAACCCCTTGTGATTCACGTATTCGTCCCTGAACTGGTATTATGAAATAGGACGCGGTTCTTTTTTTTCTTAACTGTCATCGCAAAAGACTGGTCGTTGATCCTCCTTGCCATAACAAACTCAATAGTACAACCAATTCCCCCATCATCGCTCCTAGTTTCCGCGAGCTCAAGCCCTAGATTGAATCGATAAAACTCAACGAATGAAATTGTTATCGAGATCACTACAAATTGTACAAGGGTGGAGCTAATGATTCAAGGAGTCAAATGAATCCCAGATTTAACATTTTCGGTTTGCTGAGGGAAAAACTAAGAGTAGAAGAAGGAGGGGGCCATCAATTTGTATATAATTTGGTTTTGGAATTGGCCATTATATGAATCGAATGAATGCTTTTTTTTTTTTCTTCTTTTCGATTTGGTTTTGATTTCGTGACTGGAAAAAAAGGGCAAAGGCAGAGACTCAAATGGGTTTGGGATTGAAAAACAAAGGGCAATGGTTTCAATTCAGTTTATAGGAGTATAAGGGAGCAAAACGTACAAGGAATTAAAATCATGTTTTCCTTTGGACGGAAGGCAGGGAACAAGATGGTACACGAAGTGAAAGAACAGAGCAGTAGCTATAAGTAGGTTATTAGAATAAACTTTGTGGGTAAGGAATAGGATTATAGCTATTTATTTTATTTTAAGTTGAATTATTCAATTAAAAATACCCCATGATTCCAAACTCATTTTTGAGCGCAACAACATGCATTCTTAGGGTTACACCACTATTCTGAACCCATTGGAACAGGTTTTGTGACCTCATTTGATCGTCTGGAGAAGATATTAATTTAAATCGATATAACTTAAATTCAAAACAGTTTATTCTTTGATAATAAACTATTATTATCATTGTCTATATTCAAATAAAATTTATATTTATCATCTGAATTATTTTTATCCAGTTTTGACTTAGTTTTAATTTCGAATTGAATTATTTTCCATATTACGATAATCATTTATATTTGAAATAAATCGTATTTCGATTGTTTAATCGATAACTGAATATAAAAATTCATTTACATTATCAATTCAATATTTAAAACCAATATTAAATATTCAAAATAAATCGATCAAAAAACCTGGGTCGTTACAATCTTCCCCCCTTAAAATAATTTCATCCCCGAAATTGCTATGGTATGAAAAATGGTACAAACCCATTACTTTTCAAAATCTCACTTATGTTGAAACTCAACTCCTCATATTTCGACAAATTTAATTCCACCAAAACTTTTGGTTTTCTCACACTTAATCTAAATGATTTACACCCAATTCAAATTCTATTCAATATGATTCAATTTGAATTTCATTAATTTATTTATCTCGATCCATTTAACTTGCTTAAGTTAGATTTAAACTTTAGAATTCAAATTCCTGGGTTTTCCATTCGAATCCTTCTGAAATCATATAAATATATACATATATATTTATTTCCATTTCAAATTCAAAACATTTGAATTTTCAAACCAATTTGTTTTCCTTTAAACAAATTTTCATCAAAAACTTTTCTAAGGTAGCAATCCATCACTTAGAACTCAAAATGAACACTGATGATGTCACGACCATCATCAAAATTATTTCCCAGCCACCGAAGTGAGTTCAGTGCTTAAACAATTTCAAAATCCATTCAAAAATGATTTTTATTCAAACGGTCTTTTCAAAACAAAGCTATTTTATTTTAGTATACTTCGAAAAAATATTTTCAACTTTCCACGATTTAAATTCTAAATTCTGGGTTGAATTCAATTTAATTCATCTCATTTTTATATCTTATTCATATACAAGTTCTATTTGGTTCTATATAACCATTCCAATTTTATATAATCTCATTTAGTTATAGTAATAACAACCAACACATCCAATAATTTCAAAAATTATTCTTTCTATATCAAATATAATTTTGGGTAAAATAATTTCATTCACCCTCTTTAAAACAATATTGTGTTCAATCTTCTTTTCAAGTATTTACAAACTCTTATCGACGTCGTGGCGTCCCACGATTCGACCGGAATTCATAAATCACTCAACAGACTAGCCAACACAATATCAAATTGTTTTATATCAAATAACAAATACGCTCTCTCGTATATATACTCAACTCATTCAAGGGTACTACTGACCCTATCTCTAATGAGCACATCCCACCAAAGCCTAGGTATTCGCTCAACCTAAGCTCCGATACCAACTGTAATGGCCCGCAAATCCGTACTATCTGAGTTGACTAATAACACCACACGTCCAACCCAGATTGCACAGAAATACGAATCATTATTAGAAAGAAGTTAGAGGATGAGGAATAGAAAGAAAGAAATATTAGAATAGAAGAAAACAAAGAAGACAAATCTCACAGCGGAACGAATAAAATATATTATATAATATAACTTTTGAAATACAAATCAGTAACTTTATATACATACCATCATCAGAGCACAACAGTTATTCCTGGAACAGTTATAAACACCTATTTCCAGATACAAACAGGGTTCATAGCGGAATATATGATAGTCTATAGTTAACCGGTGAAGCCTCCTGCTACCAGCTCCACCAAATGAATCTATGAAATCCCGACTACTTGACTGCCCGTACAAATTTGGGCACCCAAGAGTTTAGGGAAAACAAACAAAATAAACTCTGGGTCAGTCATGGGACTGGTGTGAGTAAACTCCAATCATTTGTTTAACTTTTAAAATCCTTTCAAAAGAAAAGATAATAGTAAGACCAGCCCACACATAAACACGGACGGTTCTTACCTTACTATAACCCAAAACCCTTTGATATCAAATCCAGTGATATTATAAATGTCTACATCAAGTAAATAATCAAATAGTAGAACGCTTGCATCTCACGCTCCACATATATAGTATAAAATCAAAAACCGCATGGCGCTTATTGGAGATTGGATTTCCAACATGACAAGGTATGGAACCACTTTCCGCTAGTGTATCTCTAGAGAGGAATACACTGGGTTCAACAAGAACATCTTGTAACCCGGCCCACACATGACCGACCACTCATTTCGCTTGAGTGTATCGAATGTCTATCACCAATGGTTGGGATCAGCAACCGTCTCCCGACTGGGACAACATCGAATAGAATAAGAAATTAAATGAACCTCTAGATAGGTGATTGTACATCCTAATGGGAGCGACCCACATAGCCATGCCGCCTGCCCGATTTTTGTCATTTCCCGGTTGTTGAGGCCTGAGGCTACGATTACTTTCTATTTATTGATAGCACAATCACTTTGAATGCCACATTGTCAGATCCGTTAATCACTAATTGATTTGCACAAATATTCTGGATATTATGCTAAGGGAATAAATCCGTTGCAACCATATATATTTATACAGACCAACTCATTAGATCATTGAAAATACTTTATCAGACATTCGTCCATTTACGTTCGTTCTGGGATTGAACGAAACCGAAGGCACAATTTCTATAATAGAAAAAGCCCTTGTACTTCACTCCATCTTCGATTATCTTCATATAATCTGATTCGCAACGCTACTGCTAATACAGAGTGGTTCACGGATAATAATCCAACCGGTCTGTCCATATTGACAACGATGGTCAAAAACTTCGATAGTCTGTGATTTAACTATCGAATAAAAACAAGTGTTCATCCAACATATCAAAAAAAATCACTGGCTTTTTAATTAATATTTCATTAATTAAATCTCTTCTCCATTTCGCTATCAATATTTGTTAACCAAATATTTTCAATAATCATCTTGGTTTCTTATGCCATTTGGAAAACGTTTCCAAATATCAACTTCTTTTATTTTCTATATATTAGAAAATATCTCTATTTGCAATTGAAAACAATTTCAATCACTTATCTATCCCGACTATTTTAATTATACTCAGGAAATATTTACTTTTGTATTTCCAAAATTCCATCACTTGTGTTAAAACGAAGGTTGTATACAACATCGTTACAAACAACCCAAAATATTTTATTCGACCAAACTATTATTCAAACACTTCTCTTCGAGACTGGATCTTGCTATTTATCCATTAAAAATGAAATCAATCAAGTTGGGTTAAAATTATCTCTCATACCTTACTGAAAACATCCTCAACTTCAAAAAGGCAAAACCACTAATCTCGAATAAACACACTATAAAACCGAATTATTTCTTTTTTTACATATATATGGTTCGCTTTCTATTTCTACTTTATAGATTTCCCTTTCTGTTTCCAATACTCTATTTTGATTTCGTTTCCTTATCGAATTCTACATATATCGATACATTGATTTATAACTATCAAATTATCTTAAAAATATCTAACTCCTTAAATTCCCGGAAAAATTCGCCATAACCTCCCCTGTACCGAGAGCATCGGGATATTTCAAATAGCCTCCCGTGGCCCTCACCAATCCAAAAGAAAAAGGAAAAGCCAAGCGGCTTGCCGATACGGCGCATAAAATCACATATATGAATTTAAACGTGTACCTTTTTCACGGGCACATAAATAAAATCTTCATATACTTCATCCCATATCTGTCTAACACATGCTCACCTGTTTCCATTCTGTTTCAACTCAATCCCATTGTCTTAACTAAATTTGCTAATTTATTCTTTAGTTAGTTCTTTTGCTTATTTCAATGCTTATTTGAACATAACACATTCAAATATACTATAACCTACTCATGAACTCCATCTAATTCCATTTCAACTCGAGTTACATATTCGATTTCGAAAATAAATTTTCAAATCTCTTTCACTTATTCAACGCGCACCATTTCAATTCAAATCTCGATTTAACTATTTATTTTTCAAACTATTAAATAGTTAAAAATATGATTTTTATTCAAAAATCATTTCACTTATTTCACTGGAGTTCATATTTATTTTATATCTCCAGTCTGGATTTTTCTAATGGCAAATTTGGATTTTATTTCTTCAAAATCCTTTTATTTCTATAAATAAACCGTTATGGTTTTTAAACGGTTATGGCGCTGCTTTTCTAGAAATTTGATTTTGACATTTCTCAAAATCTATTCGACGAAATCCAGATTTTTCTCATCCATTAGAAAACTATTATCAAATCGGTCCTGACGTTTCTTTTTCAAAGAATTCCGACTTCAATTGAGCCCTGTATATCCAATCGAAGTTTGAAACGACAATTTACGAACTACAGCGTTGCGGCGAGTTCGTTTTAATTATATTTATATATATAAATGTTATAAAACTTTGTTTATATAAATTCAACTCCATTTTAACTCTATTTGAATTTTTCTTGATTCAAACTCCATTTTCACTTTTATTTGAATTCTATATTCAAATTCCAATTTCACTTCTATTTGAATCCTCTATTCAAATTCCATATTTCAAATTCCATTTGAATTATATAGTTAAATCCCATAGTTTAAAATTCCATTTGAATGTTGTATTCAAATTCTATAATTTAAATTCCATTTGAATTCCTTTTTGAATTCTACATTCAAATTCCCTATTCAATTCTCTTCGAACTCAAATTCTATATTTATTATATTTGAATTTCAAATGTTCAAACTCCGATTCAATTCTATTTTGAAATTTCAAATATTCAAACTCCTTTTTAACTCTATTATTCAAATTCTACTTAAATCCTCTTATTTGAATTCTATTTCAAATTCTATTCACATTCCTATATTCAAATTCTATATTTGAATTTCCTTTAAATTTTCTATATTCGACATCTGTTTAAATTTCTATATTCAAATTCTAGATTTGAATTCTCTTTGAATTTCTATATTCAATTTCTATATAAAAATCCCATACGAATATTTATATTCAAATTCTATACTTTAAATTACATTTGAAGTTTCTTTATTCCAATCCATTTGAATTCCCTTGAATTCCAATTCTATTTCAAATCTCCATTTTTAAAATTTCTTTATTCAAATTCCAATCTACTTCCGATATTCAAATTCTATATTGAATTCTTTTATATTTTCTATATTCATTCCTTAAACAAGTCTTGATTTCAATTCCTTTTTGAAATCGATATTTCTACTTTTGGAAATTAGATTTCCTTTTCAATTTCACACTCGTATTTTCATTTCTGAATTATCCAATGATAATTCTTTTTACTTCATTTATAAACTGCGTTTATAAAAGAACTATTTATAACTTCTTTTATAAAAGAACTATTTGTTTTATTTTTCAACAAGTTTATTTTTCAAATCTATTTAAAATTCAAATTCTATTTTCAAAAATAGAATTTCCCCTTTAAATCTCAAATACCCCTTTCAGGGTATTTTTATAAATTAGCACTTAGGCCCAGTGATTTTTAAACACCAAACAACCAATTATTTATTTCAGGTTTTCTAACACATCATATATAACCGTATATATGCAAACAACTCAACAAACAAATAACATATTTTTGAGGAATCATGTTGGATTCCTCCAACCTGTTTTTCCTGCATCCACAGACGTTAGTCAACAGAAATAATACCCATCCTGCTTCGAGGCAGGATATCGCGGTATAAAAGGGGATCCACTTATATATGTGGGCGTAGGGTCATCCGTTAATGATACTGCGGGAATCCAACCAATCACCAAACCAATATATATGTAATAGCAAGCCTATATAACTAATATTTTTAAATCAACCAGAAAGCATTTCAAACAAGCATCAAACAATTATTTTTAACGAATAAAAATAATTCTAAATAAAAGGTGAGTGAGATTTACTCACCGTGATTTTAATTGCAGATCCAATACGGTTTTAATTTAAATAGAATTATATTCGATTTAAATTAAATCCTATTGCTGGCTCTAGTTGACACTAAAGATATCCAATTCAATTCTATTTCGTAGCTATTTCTGATACGGTTTCAAAAGCTCTTGCTTCATCTGATTCTGTTTTCGAATGTGGCAGATATAATTATTTTTTTCTAGATTTTTGAATATATATATATATATATGTATATAAATATTCTTAACTAATCAAATTAAATAAATTTTTATTACCTTAAGACGCCATTAATTGTTCTATCTCAATGTTAATCACGAGCTCCTTTCCTGCATCCTCCGTTAACATAACCCAAATTTTCAAGCCTCTTCCTCACACCATGCTACTCGAAATCGCATGAAACCACCTCCATCAAACTCCCCTTCCCGAATGCTCCCAGGTCAGCATCATCATGAAAGGTTCGAAACCCCTTGTGATTCACGTATTTGGCCCTGAACTGGTATTATGAAATAGGACACGACTCTTTTTTTTTCTTAACTGTCATTGCAAAAGTCTGGTCGTTGATCCTCCTTGCCACAACAAACGCAATAGTACAACCAATTCCCCCATCATCGCTCCTAGTTTCCGCGAGCTCAAGCCCTAGCTTGACTCAATAAAACTCAACAAATGAAATTGTTATCGAGATCACTACAAATTGTACAAGGGTGGAGCTAATGATTCAAGGAGTCAAATGAATCCCAGATTTAACGTTTTCGGTTTGCTGAGGGAAAAACTGAGAGTAGAAGAAGGAAGGGGCCATCGATTTGTATATAATTTGGTTTTGGAATTGGCCATTATATGAATCGAATGAATGCTTTTTTTTCTTTCTTCTTTTCGATTTGGTTTTGATTTCGTGACTGGAAAAAAAGGGCAAAGGCAGAGACTCAAATGGGTTTGGGATTGAAAAACAAAGGGCAATGGTTTCAATTCAGTTTATAGGAGTATAAGGAAGCAAAACATACAAGGCATTAAAATCATGTTTTCCTTTGGATGGAAGGCAGGGAACAAGATGGTACACGAAGTGAAAGAACAGAGCAGTAGCTATGGGTAGGTTATCAGAATAAACATAGTTGGTAAGGAATAGGATTATTGCTATTTATTTTATTTTAAGTTGAATTATTCAATTAAAAGTATCCCATGATTCCAAACTCATTTTTGAGCGCAACAACAGGCATTCTTAGGGTTACACCACTATTCTGAACCCATTGGAACAGGTTCCGTGACCTCATTTGATCGTCTGGAGAAGATATTAATTTAAATCGATATAACTTAAATTCAAAACAGTTTATTCTTTGATAATAAACTATTATTATCATTGTCTATATTCAAATAAAATTTATATTTATCATCTGAATTATTTTTATCCAGTTTTGACTTAGTTTTAATTTCGAATTGAATTATTTTCCATATTACGATAATCATTTATATTTGAAATAAATCATATTTCGATTGTTTAATCGATAACTGAATATAAAAATTCATTTACATTATCAATTCAATATTTAAAACCAATAATAAATATTCAAAATAAATCGATCAGAAAACCCGGGTCGTTACAATGGAGAGGATCAAGATGGCTCCATACCCAAATAAGTTCAAACCCCTGATGGTGCAAACCAACAATGGGACTAGTGAACCCAACGTGTTTTTTTCAAATATGATCAACATATGGATGAAGCATGCGCCACAGACATGCGAAAAATGCTTGTACTTTCAAACTTACCTTGAAGGGGTGGCTTCACTTTGGTTCACAAAGCTACCACCCAAGTCTGTGGATGATTTTGCTACTTTGGCCAAGCTATTCAGAGAGCAGTTCAGACTCTAAGCTACGAAGGTGCGAGATGTCATGGAGTTGAACAAGCTTGAGAAGAGGCCAAGAGAACACATTAGGGCTTTTCTCACCCGCTTCAACACTACCGCAGCCGAGGTTGGGAATTATGAGCCTCTTTTGGCTTTAATGGCTTTGAAGGGAGCCATAAACATAAAGACCAAGCTTGGATGATGGATTAAGAAAAAGAAGCCAAGTACATTTGAAGAACTGTTCGACAAGGCTGAGGAATATATAGGTGTGGATAAGATCTGGCCTAAGCCTTGGATGTTCTTGAAAGCAGTACATTGCCTGAAAATAAAAATAAAGATGTAGAAGGCGGCCAGAAGAATCCAGGTGGTCAGAAAAGGGGCAATGATGGAAAAGATAATCGAGCTAACCAGAAATTTCATTTCTTTAAAAATTCAGAATTGACTCCTTTGAATGACACCGTAGAAAACATCTTCATGACAACTAAAGATACTGAGGAATATCCAACACCGAAGCAAGCAAAGGTCAGTGATGTTGCGATAAAATTGGGAAGGTTTCGCGGGTTTCATAACCAATCGGGCCACAATGCGAATGAGTGCAGACATCTAAAAAACCTTATTGAGGAATTGATAAGGAAGAACAGACTCCAATAGTATACAAAGAACCCGCAGAACACTCAGATCGCTCAAGGACAAGGGACATCTATGGGACAGCCTAGACAGAATGAAAGCGCACCAGTTGATGTCATTCCAAGACTGATCGTCAATACCATTTCAGGTGGGCCTCACCCAGCTGGAGGAGGCCGGGGGACATTGTGAAGTGCACTAACGAGATGAAAAACCTTCCTCAAGATGAACAACTCATGATCATGCACGAGGATTTTCCGGCAAAGATTCCAAAGACTCCATGGGATGATATTGTGTTCAAAGAAAGAGACTCAGACGGTTTACTAACACCAATGGTAGATCCAATGGTGATTACCATCGGTTGGGTCCAACCATAGTCAGGAGAGTCTTGGTTAATAGTGGGACATCCGTCAATGTCCTTTCCATTAATGCATTAAATAGGATGAACCTTTTTATGGATGACATGAGAGCTTGTTAGAACAAGATCCACGGGTTCACGGGGTAACTCAATCAACCAATTGGCATCATCAAACTACTCGTAGAACTCGGAGAAGGAAAACAGGAGGTTACCATAAAGAAATATTTTGTCATAGTCGATGAGCTTTTGGCATGAGTAAAATGCCTTCCTTGGAAGGCCAACCCTTGCACTGTTTAGAATAACAATGGCTCCATGGTGCTTGACTATGAAATTCCCTACTGAAAATGGGATCGGCGCGATTAAAGGCGTCTAACAGGCAGCAAGGGAATGTTATATGGCGAAACTTTTTGAAGCAAGAAAGAAGGAAGTGAAGAAGGATGTGGAGTCTCCGCTCCGCATTCATGACACCCCCTTATAGCAATTAGGGCGGGGACCTCACACTGGAGAGCACAGCGGAGCTCAGAAAGAGATCGATCCAAGAAAAGCCAGTGTGGGGGAAGATAGAGCAGCACCAACTGAAGCCACAATCTACATTCCAGTGCATGATAAAGATCCCGAAAGAGTCTTGAAAATAGGTTCTCAGCTGGCCCTAAAGCTACAGAAAGATTTAATCTTTTTATAAAGGAAAATTTAGATATTTTCACTTGGACACATTCCGATATGTGCGGAATATCACCTGATGTAATTGTGCATAAGTTGAATATTAATCCAAGTTTAACTCCAGTAAAACAAAAAAGACGACTTCAAGGACTTGAAAGATCTGTGGCATTAAAATAAGAAGTGGATAGGTTATTCAAGAATAACTTTATACGAGAATCTACATGTCCTGATTGGGTTTTCCACCTAGTTCTTGTTAAAAAGTCCAATGTTAAGTGGAGAGTGTGCATAGACTATTCGGACCTCAACAAGACATTTCCCAAAGACAGCTACCCGTTACCTAGAATTGATCAACTTGTTGATGCAATGGTGGGGCATGAATTGTTATCCTTTATGGACGCATACTCTAGGTATAATCAAATCATAACGCACAAACCAGATGAAGAGAACACAAGTTTCATAACAGATAGAGGCTTGTATTGCTATAAAGTTATGCCGTTCGGACTGAAGTATGCAGGAGCAATATACCAGCGGGTTGTCAATTCCATGTTTAAATCCCAAATCCAAAACACAATGGATGTCTACATAGATTATATACTGGTAAAAATCAAAGAAAGCCAACGATCGTCTGGAGGCTAAGATAATTCATATCCTCCAAAAATACGGGATGTAGCTAAACATGCTCAAATGCTCGTTTGGAGTATCATCAGGAAAATTTCTCGGGTTCATAGTCAATGCCAGGGCCATTGAAGCAAACCTTCTCAAGTCATAGCCCTGCTGAAAATGCATGCTCCAAGGACAAAGAAAGAGCTTCAAAGCCTAAACGGGAAAGTAACTGCACTTAACCGATTTATCTTTAAAGCAACGGATCGGTGCATTCCGCTCTTCGATGCTCTGAAGAAAGGAAAGAAATATTTCCAATGGACTCCTGAATGCCAAACAACCTTCGAAGAGTTGATTAAGCATATGGAGTTACCACCGATGCTCTCTAAACCCAAAGATGGAGAGGAGTCGTTCCTATATTTGGCAGTCTCATCACATGCCCTAAATGCCGCGCTTGTCCAGGAAGATACCAAGGTTCAGTGGCCAGTTTATTACATCAGTAAAATGCTCGCTGGGGCAGAACTAAACTGCTCAAAGTTCGAAAAACTCGCGTATTGTCTACTAATCACCTCAAAAAAGCTAAGGCCATATTTCCAATCCTATCCTATAAAAGTTCTCACCGATCAACCACTAAGACAAGTTCTATTTTGCCCAGAAACTTTGGGAATGTTACTAAATTGGAACATTGAGCTTAGTCAATATGACATCACTTATATATCACCCTTGAAGAGCTACTAATAGGCAGGCTTTAGTGGATTTCATCGCTGAGTTCATGGATAAGGCAGAGGAAATGGAGGAACCAGCAGAGACGGTGGCTAGTTGGAAGCTATACATTGGTGGATCCGGAAATGATTACTGTTTAGGGGCTGGAATTGTCCTAGAAACTCCAGATGGCCATTCCATATGCTATTCCATAAGATTGGAATTCCCATTGACCAATAATGAGGCCGAGTATGAAGCATTAATCGCAGGACTAAAACTGGAAAAAGAATTAAATTTGAAAACCTAGCAAATCCTTAGTGATGCGCAGCTGGTAGTATGTTAAGTATTAAAGGAATTCCAGACCAAACTCGGAACCCTTCCTGCTTATCTTGCCAAAGCTCTGGAACTTCTCAACGACCTTGACTACTACACTATATCTTACATTCCTAGGCAAGAAAATTCAAAGGCAGATTCTCTCGTCAAGTGTGCCAGTTCCTCAAATGCACAGTTACTGGGTCTGATTCACGTCGAAGTCCTTTCAACTCCCGCTATTGAAGAAGAAGATGTTGACTGGATTATGGAGACTGTTGAGGAATCTGTGTCCTGGATGACTCCGATCAAGGAGTATATCCTCAATGGAACACTTCCAAAAGAGCCGAAAAAGCGAAGGAAGATATTGCGCGAGCCTCCATTATACCTTATCCAGGACGGGAGGTTGTATAGGCGAGGATTCTCCATGCCACTATTGCAATGTGTAACCAAGGAAGATTCTAAAGCAATCTTGGCAGAATTACATGAGGGAGAATGCGGAGGTCACACTGGCGGCCAAACACTGGCCAAGAAAATTTTGCGATATGACTACTTTTGGTCCGATGTGAACCTCGACGCGATGACCTATGCCAAGAAATGTGATAGATGCCAAAGATTTGCGAAGATTCCAAGAGCACCTCCCATAAAATTGACTCAGATGATTAGTCCATGGCCATTCGCCATCTGGGGATAGATTTGATTGGAGAATTTCCTACAGCTAAGTCAAATATGAAATATGCAATCGTAGTAGTGGACTACTTCACTAAATGGGTTGAAGCTGAACCGTTAGCAGCTATTACCTTGAACAAGGTGATCAACTTTGTTTTAAAGAACATTGTCTGCCAATTTGGGGTACCTCAGAAAATAATCACCGATAACGGAGCACAATTCGAGAGCAGTGGACTCCTAGACTTTTGTAACACCCCACGTCCATTAATGTCACTCACAAAGGGAATGCATTAACTTCCATGGAGGTTATAAGTGAATATAGAACAGAAAAATTACAACAAGACAGATAATAAGTAGTACTTGAAAACTAAAACTTCATTTTTATTGCAGCGAAAACATGTTTATTACATCACAAAACCATTAATCAGAGTCAAGTACATTATCCATCTTCATAAAACAAAATACATAATCCCATTACACAAATAGCCAATAAAGAAGATAACAAGCTAGACTTTACTTCAACGGTCCAAGCTTTCCAAGAGAGATAAGCAATCCAATCAAACTCTACTAGAGCTGGGCCCAACCTGAGGACTGGAGGGGGAAAAGGATAGAAATGGAGGGGGTCAGACATAAAGTCTGGCGAGTATGACAATTCTTACAATACTATTATCAAGTTAACTAGACTAAGGCATAAGCTGGAAGACAAGTAAATGTCTATGAACTATTAGGAAGATCAAGATAGCGTTTAAGATAACGTTAAAGATAACGGTAACGGCATACCTAATTACTAACGAATAATTACTATACTGCACCGCACATTACTACACTGGACCGCACATTACTACACTGCACCGCACCAGTCACCCTAAAGGTTGATCCCACTTGCTTCACACAGAAACATATAAATAGCCGTACGTACCCCTAGCTTACTACATAGGTGTTGTCTGCCCCTATCTCCACTAGGCGTACCCCACTACCCACTTTCGATCGGCTCCCTACTCGTAGATACCCGTGTTGGCCCCACAGTGGGGTGTATCACTCCCCTAAAGTGGCAACCCGATACAACTTGAGAATGCACGGCTTATACATACACGATGCAACAACGTCTTACCTACCTGCCTGGGTCCACACACGCATACGAAACCCGTTGGACTTGCGTTGCCACATCTCCCCGTTTTGGCCTCTTACAGTCGAACTCAGTATGCGTGTCCCGTCCTTGACTTGGGTCGAGCCCACATAGATACGTTTGGGATACTGGTTGAAATGGGCCCCCACAAGCTACCCACCTAAGCTTGTCATTAATATATCCCACTTAACCCTCTTAGTCAAGTTCATTTACATGTGTGTTTGGTTAAGTCTTACTAATCGTATTTCACATGCCACTAAGGGCACCCACTAGATTCCTCATGCCACCCAAGGCACCTACTTAATCCCCATGTCCCACTTTACATGTTTATCTGGTTAAGTATTTCTTAATTCATTCAGGCCATAACCTCATAAAGACCTCTCGCATTAGACTGGCATTTAAGGTAGCTGGATTTGCCGGGCGGGTTCGGGCAGTCTTACACCATAAAAGAGTCTAACCTCGTGTCTTTACAACTGTTATGCTTTAGTTTAGGCCTAGGACCTCTCACATTGGGCTGACATTTGTGACCACTGGATTTGCCGGGCGGTTCCGGGCAGGTTTACGTCACAAACGAGTCCAACCTCGTGTCCTAAGCATTAGTTGACCACTTTCAATCTTTTACCCCAGTTTTAATAATTCCCTATCAAAATTATTAATTAAGTCCACTTTAATTGATGTCCATAATTGACTCAATTATGGTCATCCACTCATGGTATGCAAAATCATATCAATTGCACCCAACATCTTATTATTAAATCCTTAATATTACCCCTACCCCATGTTTATACGTTCGCTTATTCAACGCATAATATAGGCTAGACTTGAATAGTCTAACGCACAGCAGAAAGCCTAATTAACATATAAATAATAAAATAAATCTAATCATGATAGGGGTGAAACTTGCATAAACTACACATGTAAAGGATCAAAAGGTGTCAACTTGTTAAATGTCACAATTCACATGATATGATCATAGCCAAAATCTATACATAAACTTGCATATGGGGTTTCTAGGCAACATAATGATGGTGTGAACTAGCATAGGATATCACATATGTCATAGCATAATTCTAGATGTCATAATAGATGTCTTGGTATATGTTCATAACTTTTCTAATCAATCTAACTTGCATATGTGACTTGTCATATAGATCAACATAACCCAAACATGATGATTTAATTAATATGAACCAACTAGCATAGATGGTAACATCATGGCCTTTTTAACATGTATGATTCATCACAACTTAGCATAGAAACTTTCAACATACATAACATCATCATAGCATGATTTACAACATGTAAGATATCATCATCACATAACATTGGATTTATAATATACATGATAGAAAAAGGGGTTTACAACAACATATATGATAATTCACATCATCTACTCATAATCCATTCATAACTCAACCTAATTAAAATGATAATAATCTTGTTAAGATCATCATACTCACAATTTAGAGAAGAAAAGAGAGAGTTTTGCTTTGCTTTAGGGTTGAGAGAATTAGAATTGAATTTGCTTTTCTTCTTTCTTAGTTGGCGGCGGCTCCATTGATTTCCATGGCGATGGTATGACGGTAACTATTCTATTTTAATTAGGTTTAGGGTTAGCATTAGGATGTATTTATAGGTGTAGGAAGTTATTTAGGACCATTAGATTAACCCTGAACCATGAGAACCAATCAAATGCAAAACCTGCATTTGAGCGAATCGGCCCACGGGTTAACAGCCAAACACCCTGGATTAACCCCTAGTCGACCCAGCAGTGCTCGGGTCGACCTCAAAAATGGGCCGGTACGGTTATTCCCCCTCCCAATTCGCTGTTTTTAACTTTTTCGCATATTTACTTATTTAATTTTTAATATATATATATATATATATATTTCTCTGCGCAACCCATTTCACCTAATTCTTTTCTAAAAATTAAGTATACTTTAATTTGTGAATTCTAATGTTATAAAATTACGGGTTGTTACATTCTCCCCTCCTTAAAGGATTTCGTCCCCGAAATCTCCAAGTCAAGAAGAATGTATATCCTATCATCTAATCGTCCATCTACTCAACCATCAAAAACCAGCATCCATTGTCCTTAAAAGACTTCTAATGCTTTAATGTTTATATGCACAGTGTGTGTATATGTCCGTATCTAATGCAAAATTAGGCGGTCTACTGATTTAGTCGATCTCCTTAGTGCAATTCATGATAGTGCCATGCGTCCAATATGTATGCAAAAGATTCCTAATGATACATATTAATTCTATATGCGTGCACAACCATCCACCCGAATGCGCAGCAACTATATGATAATACAACCATTATACATCCATTTTACTAAATACATCCATATATATGCAATATGAAGTGACTGAGCCGATCTGGTGCCTAATAGTGTGTGTTTATGCATCCACGAGCAACCACTAGCAAACACTTGCATCCACTTTGCATCCACCATACATAACATGTCTCAAACACATGTTTCAATCATAGGATTATCCTATCTAAAGGTCAAGAATACTAACGAGAGGATACTCTAAAGGTAAGATAAGTACAAGATAAGCGATAAAGGAGAAATTAAAAGACATATCCTCAAAAAGAAAAGGGTATCGTGAACGCATATTCTCTTCTGTCTCCCAAGTAGCGTTGCTCTCGTCATCTCCCCATTGTACTTTGACTAGTCTGACCTCTCGATTTCTCAGCTTCTTAATCTCTGACCCAAGAATGCGCGTAGGAGCTCGTTGAATCGTCGCATCATGCCCTATCTCCACCTCTCTAAGCAGGTTCGGCTCTAACACTTCCGCGGCCTCGTGCAAGCACTTCCTCAAGTGTGATACATGGAATACGTCGTGTACACGACTTAGTCTCTCCGTCAACTCCACTCTATACACCATTTGCCCAATCTTCTCCTTAATAGGAAACGGTCCTACGAACCTTGGTGCTAATTTCCCAACGAACCCAAAGCGAACTACGTTTCGTAATGGAGACACTTTGACAAAGACCATGTCCCCAACTTCAAATTCAAGATCCGTCCTTCTCTTATCCGCATATGATTTCTGCCTATCTTGCGCTGCTTTCATCCTCCTCCGAAACAAATCGATTTTCTCCGAAGTCTCTCTAATCATATCGGGCCCAAGTAAGATCTTATCGGTAGATTCCCACCAACATGTAGGCGAACGACACGGCCGTCCATAAAGAGCTTCGAATGGTTCCATACCAATGCTAGACTAAAAGATGTTATTATATGCGAACTCCACCACTGGAAGATGCTCTTCCCATGTACCCCCAAAGTCTAGGATACACGGCCTCAAAATATCCTGTAGAATGCGATTCACCCTCTCGGTCTGACCGTCCGTCTGAGGATGATATGCGGTGCTCAAACATAACTGAGTCCCTACCGCCTCTTGTAAGCTTCTCCAAAATTCGCTAGTGAAAATAGGATCACGGTCGCTCACTATGCTAGAAGAAACACCGTGCAAACGAACTATTTCTCAAACGTATACAGAAGCTAACCATGGAGCAGTCCTCTTACTTTTTACAGGAACGAAATGGGTGCTCTTAGTAAGTCTATCTACTATAACCCAAATCCCGTATTGCCCTTTCTCGATCTCAGTAATCCATCAATAAAGTCCATCGAGACGCTTTCCCACTTCCATAGTGGAACCACCAATGGGTGGAGTAACCCACCGGGTTTCTTTTGCTCCGCTTTTACTTGTTGGCACACCAAGCATCTAGCGACATACTCGGCTACGTCCCTCTTCATACCGGCCCAAAAGAAAACTCGCTTCATGTCTTTGTACATCTTGTCCCCACCGGGATGAATGGTCATCTTCGAACGATGTGCATCGTCAAGAATAGTCTTCCTTAGGTCATCGTCTTTTGGTACACAAAGTCTACCGTCCCTACGTAACCAACCCTTATCATCTAGGGTATACCTACGGAGATGGCTTGATGACTCCCCTCCTATGATCTTTTCTACTAACTCAACCAACTGCGGGTCGTCTCGCTGTGCCTCGCCAATCCATCCCAAAAGCGTAGGTCTGACCTCCAAGGATGCTAGCAAACCGGGTACGAAGTCAACGGAAGGTCTAAAGTCAAACATCGAAATGAATTCTAAACTTCGCCGCTCAACAAACAAAGGACTTAAGGATAATCTTTTTCTACTTAAGGCATCTGCCACCACGTTACCCTTGCCAGGGGTATAGGCTATTTCAAAGTCGTAGGACGCTAAGAACTCCATCCACCTTTGCTGCTTTACGTTTAAGTCCTTTTGAGAGAATAGGTATTTTAAAGACTTGTGGTCAGTGAATAATTAGAATTTAATGACGCCAAGACTTAAGCGTGAAAACAATAGCGGCCAATTCTAGGTCATGTGTAGGATAATTTTTCTCATGCGCTCTCAACTGCCTTACACAATAGGCTATTACCCTACCCTCTTGCATTAAGACTGCGCCTAGTCATGTCCCACAAGCATCAGTATATACGGTAAACGGCTTACTCCCGTCCGGCAATACTAAGACTGGGGCTGAAGTCAAAGCTCTCTTCAAACGTTGGAACGCATCATCACAATCTACGTCCCATGTGAAAACTAGGTTCTTCTTCGTCAAGCGTGTCAATGGAGCTGATATCTTTGCGAAGTCTTTGATAAACTTCCTATAGTAGCCAGCCAACCCCAAGAAACTTCTCACTTCGGTAGCATTTTTAGGGACCTTCCAATCTTGGATGGCCACCACCTTCGCGGGATCCATGGTTATCCCTTCTTTGGAAACCACATGCCCCAAGAACCGTACTTCCTTCCTCCAGAAGTGACACTTAGAAAATTTAGCTTTAAGCTTATGCGCTCGAAGTGTCCCCAACACTTCCTTAAGATGTAGGGCATTGTAACACCCCGTAATTTTATAACATTAAAATTCACAAATTAAAGTATACTTAATTTTTAGAAAAGAATTAAGTGAATTGGGTTGCGCAGAGAAATATATATATTGATATATATATATATGTTAAAATTTAAATAAATAAATATGCGAAAAAGTTCAAGACAGCGAATTGGGAGGGGGAATAACCGAACCGGCCCATTTTTGAGGTCGACCCGAGCTCCGTTGGGTCGACTAGCGGTTAATCCAGGGTGTTTGGCTGTCAACCCGTGGGCCGATTCGCTCAAATGCAGATTTTGCATTTGATTGGTTCTCATGGTTCAGGGTTAATCTAATGGTCCTAAATAACTTTCTACACCTGTAAATACATCCTAATGCTAACCCTAAACCTAATTAAAATAGAATAGTTACCGTCGCCATGGAAATCAATGGAGTCGCCGCCAACTAAGAAAGAAGAAAAGCAAATTCAATTCTAATTCTCTCAACCCTAAAGCAAAGCAAAACTCTCTCTTTTCTTCTCTAAATTGTGAGTATGATGATCTTAACAAGATTATTATCATTTTAATTAGGTTGAGTTATGAATGGATTATGAGTAGATAATGTGAATTATCATATATGTTGTTGTAAACCCATTTTGTTATCACGTATATTGTAAATCCAATGTTATGTGATGATGATATCTTATATGTTGTAAATCATGCTATGATGATGTTATGTATGTTGAAAGTTTCTATGCTAAGTTGTGATGAATCATACATGTTAAAAAGGCCATGATGTTACCATCTATGCTATTTAGTTCATATTAATTAAATCATCATGTCTGGGTTATGTTGATCTATATGACAAGTCACATATGCAAGTTAGATTGATTATAAAAGTTATGAACATATACCAAGACATCTATTATGACATCTAGAATTATGCTATGACATATGTGATATCCTATGCTAGTTCACACCATCATTATGTTGCCTAGAAACCCCATATGCAAGTTTGTAACACCATGTATGTTGAATAACTTGCTATAATATAAAACAGGGAAGAATTAAATTTAAAATTCTGAATCAGGGGAAATGGGCTGTGCCATTGCGTTCGTCTCGGAAAAATACGCGAAATAGAGTCCGAGTTTTCGAAAATCGGAGTCCGTATGACCCAGATAAGGCCTAAAGAAGTTTTCAGAAATTTAAAAACAGATTTAAAAACAAAGATTTCAATTTTCAGAAGTGGCGGGGAAAATCCCGCCAGACCCAGGGGGTCGACCTGGGGGTCGACTGGGGAGTCGACCTCCCCCCTCAGGTCGACTGGGGAGTCGACCCTAGGGTCGACCTCCCTGGTCGAGCCCAGGTGACCTGGGTGCACCTGTTTGGCTTTTTGGCTATGTTTTAGTGGCTAGGACGTGATCTGACGGCTCTAATCTGATTTAGGGTTAATCTAATGGCCTAAAACACCTAACTACTCTATAAATACACCCTAAGACTACCCTAATTCATACTAAAAATAGATACAATGTCGTCATGCCGTCAAAATGCAACTTGAAGGAGCCTCCATCAATTTGTACAAGAAGATAGCATCTCAAATCAATCTCTAATCAACTCTAGCAACTTAATCTTCTTCTTAGGAGTGCTAATCAACAAGTTGTGAGTTTTCTATAGCCTTAATGACCAATTATTGAAATGATTATGATAGGATATAATGAGGTTATGGCTATGAATGTGGATCAATGCATGATATGCAAGTTATATGCTATGTGTTAATGATGTTATGCATGTTATGCAAGTTATATGCTATGTGTTAATGATGTTATGCATGTTATGCAAGTTATATGCTATGTGTTTGTGGTGTTATGCAAGTTATGCAAGTCATATGCTACATGTTCATGGTGTTATGCAAGTTATGCAAGTCATATGTTACATGTTCATGATGTTATGCAAGTTATGCAAGCTATATGCTATATGATCATGATGTTATGCAAGTTATGCAAGTGTTCATGATGCTAGTTGCTATGATAAACATTGATCCATTATGACACCATGATATGCAAGTTTGGTGTATGGTTATATGCAAGTTCATATATAATATGTTATGCAAGTTTGGTGTATGATTATATGCAAGTCCATATATGACATGTTATGCAAGTTTGGTGTTTGATGATATGCAAGTAACATGTGCAAGTTTACACCTTAGAATGATATGCATACATATGCAAGTTAACCCCTTTATATGTCATACATACATATGCAAGTTTACCCTTTGTATGACATAAGAAACTTATGCAAGTTAACCTCCTTATGACATATGTGATTCATGCAAGTTTGGGTTGATTATTTATGCTAGTAACGATGGGGTTAATATACATGTTAATGAAATGGTGTGAAGTTGGTATGATTATGCATACCATAAAATGGATGGACGTAATTGAGTCAATTATGTACATCATTAAAATTGGAATTAATTAGGGAAAATTAATTCGGGGGTGGTTAATTAGGTGTAATTAATCGACTAAGACACGAGGTTGGACTCTTTTGTAGCGTAAGACTGCCCGGAACCGACCGGCAAATCCAGCAGCTACAAATGATTGGCCCAATGTGAGAGGTCTTAGGCACAAACTAAATACGTGACAAGTGTATAGACACGAGGTTAGACTCGGTTATGGCGTAAGGCTACCCGGACCCAACCGGCAAATCCAGCTGCCATAAAGGATGTCTAATGCGAGAGGTCTTTACAACGGTTACGTTCGTAATCAATTAAGAAACACTTAACCAGATAAGCATGTAGTGGGCTTGAGGGGTTAAGTGGGTGCCTTGGGTGGCATGTGGAAATCAAGTAAGTGCCTTGGGTGGCATGAGGAAATCTAGTGGGTTGCCTTGGGTGGCAATAGAAAATACGATTAGAATACTTAACCAAGTGGAAACATGTAATTAAACATGATTAAAGGGTTAAGTGGGATGCACTAGATAAATTGACAAGCTTAGGTGGTAGCTTGTGGGGGCCCATTTCAACCAGTAACCCATATGTATCTTATTGGGCTCGACCCATGTCGAGGACGGGACACGCGTACTGGGCTTGATTATAAGAGGCCAAAACGGGTTAGCGGTGGCAACGCGAGTCCAACGGGTTTCATATGCGTGTGTGGACCCGGACTGGTAGGTAAGACGTTGTTGCATCATGTAGGTATAAGCTGTGCACCATTTGTTGTATCGGGTTGCCACTTTGGGGAGTGATACACCCCATTGTGGGGCCAACACGGGTATCTACGGTAGGGAGCCGATCGCTTGGGAGTAGTGGGTACACCTAGTGGAGATAGGGGCAGACGGCACCTATGTAGTCAGCTAGGGGTACACGAAACTACTGGGTAAAGTTTCTGAGTCCTTGGGAGGGATCAACCTTTAAGTATGAATGACTGGTGTGGTGCAGTTAGTAATTATCCTTGGGTGGGTAGATGCGTCTTTACCTTTATCCTAATTCCCTTATGTATAGTTGGCTACTTAGTGTAGTCATTTATCCCAGTCATCCCGTGCCAAGTTTATATCATACCCTAATTACTTTAATGATTGTGTTGTTAAAGTTATAGGGCTCACTCAGACTTATGTCTGACCCCGTTGTTTTTATCTTTTCCCCCCTCAGGTCCTCAGGTTGGGCCTAGCACTAGTGGGCTTTGATCAGATTTCTTTACCTATCTTCTGGAGCTTAGACCGTGATGTAAAGCCCAACTTATCTTTTCTTTTATGGCTATTGTTTATGTAGTGGGATTATGTACTTATGTTTTTATCAGGATGGATATTTAGTACTTGACTCTTTATGGTGTTGTAACTAAACATGTTTACCTTCTACTGCAATGAATTGATGTTTTAGATTTTCAAGTATTTATATCTGTCTTGTGTAATTTTTCTGTTCTATATTCACTTAAAATGCTCCACCGAAGTTAAGGCATTCCCTTAGTGAGTGACCTTAGCGGGTGTGGGGTGTTACACGTGGTATCAGAGCAAATGTTACCAGAATAGATAAATTTTTTAGAAAACTATTTTTTTAAAACCATTTTTGGAAGAAGTATTTTCAAAAACATGTCTTTAAAAAGAAAAGTTTTTGAAAGAAAAGCATAATCCCCAATAGCCATATCTTTATCTTTCGAATTCTCCGTTTTGAATCTTTCCTTTTTAGTTTCAGCATGGCTGAAGATCTTAACTTTTCGGAGGGTGTGACGATACCAGTATGGTATAGGAGATTGATGGAGGCTAGGGCCGCCACTGCGGGTCCAGCAAATGTTCCTCCACCAACCGTAGCACCCGATCTTCCTCCTCCCCCTCCTCCTCCTCGCACGGATACTTTTGCTAAGACTTGCAAGGAATTTAAAGCTATGGGAGGGAAACCTTTTCCAGGATCAGAAACTTTTGTGGAGGCTAGAGATTGGCTTAAGGAGGTGGAAGAGTTGATAGATATCTTTGAGATGGAAGAAGGAAAGAAAGTCAAGTTAGCTGCTTGGTTAATGAAGGGAGAGGCCTCATTCTGGTGGGAGGTCACTAATGGAGAACGCCCCGTTGACTCTTGGGCGGATTTTAGGCAAAGATTTGTGGCAAAGTTTCTCTCAAGGGCGGAGGAAAACTTGTATATGGAAAGGTTATTGACTCTGAAGCAAGGAAATCTCTCGGTGAAGGAATATGTCAACAAGTTTAATCAATTGGCAAGGTTTGGCATAGACATGGTGAATACACCGGAGAAGAAGGCTTTGAGGTTTGTTAAAGGCTTGAATGAACCGATGCATGGATTGGCTATGACTCATATCCCTATGGGGGCCACCTTTGAGAAGCTAGTTGACATGGCACTCATGCAGGAGGAAGAGAAGGGTCCCAATGCTAATAAGGTACCCGAGAAGAAGGGAGATCAAAAGAGACCTCAACAGCAACAAAACAAAGGTGGGAAAGGCAACGGTGGCAAGGGGAAGAAGAAGTGCTTCAATTGCGGGATACCAGGCCACCTAAGCAAAGATTGTCGGAAGAAGAAGAAGACTGGCTGCTATCACTGTGGTGAAGTAGGGCATCTAGTGAAGGATTGCCCTAAGAAGGGGAAAAGGACGGGATCTACCTCAGGAGGACAGGTGCAAGCTCTTATGACACCGGGTCAGGCAAGGGGGCAAGTTCAGGCTCTCGCGGTTCCACCAGCTCAGGAAAGAGGTAGAACTATTTCCGTTGAAAGTCTGGTTTTTCTATTTGATCATCCTGTCCGTACATTGTTTGATTCTGGCGCATCGCATTCGTTTATCTCATCATCATTAGTTGAGTCACTGCACTTAGACACCAGTCTAGTAGATGATCCCTTGGTTGTTTCAAACCCAATTGGGGGCTCCACTTATTTGTCCATGATATGTTTGGGTTTGAAGATTTCTATACTTAGCGTTGAGTTTAGATGTGATGCTTTTGTTTTGGGCTTCACGGGCTATGGGTTGATTTTGGGCATGGACTGGTTATCCAGTAATGGTGCCGTTCTTGATTGCGAAAGGAGAGTTGTTAGGCTCATGACCCGCTTGGGGAACACTCTCGAGATCTCTTGTAATCCCATGGATTCTGTTATGCTAAGTTATCTTGAATCGCTTGACGCTTCGGTCGAGAGTTTGCGATCTGTTAGAGTGGTCCGGGAATACTCGGATGTGTTTGAGGAGGTGAAGGGCTTACCTCCGAAGCGGGAGATAGACTTCCGAATATATCTGGTGGATAATGCTAAACCTGTATCTTTACCAGTGCGCCACATGGCTCCTCGTGAGAGGAGGGAACTCCATAAGCAAGTAGGGGAGTTGCTTGAGAAGGGGTTCATAAGACGAAGTATATCGGAGTGGGGTGCTCCAGTAGTTTTTGCTACGAAGTTGGATGGGTCCCTCAGACTTTGTGTAGACTATAGAGAACTCAACAAGCTCACAAAGAAGAATAGACACCCATTGCCGAGGATTGATGATCTTTTTGATCAGTTGGTTGGCGCTTCAGTGTTTTCGCAGTTGGACTTGGCCACGGGGTTTCATCAGTTGAGGGTGGCTGAGGATAGCATAGACAAGACTGCCTTTAGGACTCCGGATGAGTGGCTGGTGATGCCATTTGGGTTGACGAACGCCCCTGCATACTTTGTTGATTTGATGAGTAGGGTGTTCAGGGAGTTCCTTAATAAGTTCGTGGTGGTCTTTGTGGATGACATCTTAGTCTTTTCTAAGAGTGAAGAAGAGCATGCCCTACATCTTAGGGAAGTGTTGGAGACTCTTCGAGCGCATAGCCTTAAGGCTAAATTTTCTAAATGTCACTTTTGGAGGAAGGAAGTGCGGTTCTTGGGGCACGTGGTCTCCAAGGAAGGGATAGCTGTGGATCCCGCGAAGGTAGTGTCCATCCAAGATTGGAAGGTTCCGAAGAATGCTACCGAGGTGAGGAGTTTCTTGGGGTTGGCTGGCTACTATAGGAAGTTTATCAAGGACTTCGCGAAGATATCATCCCCATTAACTCGCTTGACGAAGAAAAATCTAGTCTTCGCATGGGACGTAGATTGTGATGATGCGTTCCGACAGTTAAAGAGAGCTTTAACCACCGCTCCAGTCTTAGTGTTGCCAGATGGGAGTAAGCCATTTGTTGTCTATACCGATGCTTGTGGGACTGGACTGGGCGCAGTCTTAATGCAAGAGGGAAGGGTAATAGCCTATGGTGGAAGGCAGTTGAGAGCGCATGAGAAAAATTGCCCTATCCATGATTTAGAGTTGGCCGCTATTGTTTTTGCGCTTAAGATTTGGCGCCATTATCTTCTGGGAGAGAGGTTCGAGTTGTTCACTGACCACAAATCATTGAAGTACTTGTTTTCTCAGAAGGATTTGAACTTGAGACAGCAAAGGTGGATGGAGTTCCTAGCATCCTATGATTTCGAGATAGCATATACCCCTGGCAAGGGTAACGTGGTGGCGGACGCCTTGAGTAGAAAAAGGTTGTCCTTGAGTCCATTGTTCGTGGAACGACGAAGCTTGGAATTTATCTCAATGTTTGATTTCAGACCTTCCGTTGACTATATACCCGGTTTCCTAGCATCCTTGGAGGTTAGACCTATTCTTTTGGGACAGATTGGCGAGGCACAGCGGGACGACCCACAGTTGGTTGAGTTGGTAGAGAGGCTCATAAGGGGGGAGTCGTCCAGCCATTTGAGTAGGTATACCCTAGACGATAGGGGTTGCTTGCGTAGAGACGGTAGACTTTGTGTACCGCAAGACGAGGGTTTGAGGAAGGCTATTCTTGATGATTCACACCGTTCTAGGATGACCATTCATCCCGGTGGGGACAAGATGTACCAAGACATGAAGCGAGTTTTCTTTTGGGCTGGTATGAAAAAGGATGTGGCCGAGTATGTCGCTAGATGCTTGGTGTGCCAACAGGTGAAAGCGGAGCAAAAGAAACCAGGTGGGTTGCTTCACCCATTGGAAGTTCCGCAATGGAAGTGGGATAGCGTCTCGATGGATTTTATTGATGGATTACTAGGATCGAGGAAGGGCAATACGGGAATTTGGGTTGTGGTAGACAGACTTACTAAGAGCGCCCATTTTATACCTGTGAAGAGCAAGAGGACTGCTCCATGGCTAGCTTCAGTTTACCTTCGAGAGATAGTACGATTGCATGGGGTACCCTCTAGCATAGTGAGTGATCGAGATCCTATCTTCACTAGCGAGTTCTGGAAAAGTTTGCAAGAAGCAGTGGGGACTCAATTGTGTCTGAGCACCGCATATCATCCTCAGACGGACGGCCAGACCGAGTGGGTGAATCGTGTTCTGGAAGACCTTTTGAGGCTTTGTATCTTGGATTTTGGAGGTACATGGGAAGAGCATCTTCCATTGGTGGAGTTCGCGTATAATAACAGCTTTCAGTCCAGTATTGGTATGGATCCTTTCGAAGCTCTTTATGGAAGGCCTTATTGATCACCTACATGTTGGTGGGAATCTACGGATAAGATCTTGCTTGGGCCCGATATGGTTAGAGAGACTTCGGAAAAGATTGATTTGATTCGAAGAAGGATGAAAGCAGCGCAGGATAGGCAAAAATCTTATGCGGACACGAGGAGGACGGATCTGGAGTTTGAGGTTGGGGACATGGTCTTTGTCAAAATATCTCCATTACGGAATGTAGTTCGCTTTGGGTCCGTTGGGAAGTTAGCTCCAAGATTTGTTGGGCCGTTTCCTATTAAGGAAAAGATCGGACGGATGGCATATAGAGTGGATTTACCTGAGAGACTTAGTGGGGTACATGACGTATTCCATGTGTCACATTTGAGGAAATGCCTACATGAGACCACAGAGGTGGTAGAGCCGAGTTTGCTTAGAGAAGTGGAGGTAGAGCGTGATGCAACTATTTGACGAGCTCCTACCCGCATCCTTGGGTCAGAGATTAGGAAGTTGAGGAACAGAGAGGTGCGGCTAGTCAAAGTGCAATGGGGAGAAGATGAGAGCAATGCTACGTGGGAGACAGAAGCGAAAATGCGTTCATTATACCCATTCCTTTTTGAGGGTATCTCTTTTAACTTCTCCTTTATCGTTTGTCTAGTACTTATCTTATCTTTAGTATGTCCTCTCATTAGTACCTTTGACCTTTAGATAGGGTAAAACCTATGGTTGAAACATGTGTTTGAGACATGTTATGTTTGATGGATGCGTATGGATGCAAGTGTTTGCTAGTGGTTGCTCGTGGATGCATATACACACACTCTAGGCACTAGATCGGCTCAATCACTTCATATTCCATATTGCATAAAATTGTGTGTAGGTAGCTATATTAATGGATGTATATTGGTTGTGTTATCATATGGATGATGCATTTTGGTGAATGATTGTGCACTCATGTAGAAATAGTATGTGTCGATAAGGTTCTTTCGCATACATATTGGATGCATGGCACTATCATGGTTTGCATTAAGGAGGTCAACTGAATCAGTAGACCGCCTGATTTTACATTAGACAGGGAACACATTCACACACTCTTTGCATATGTTCATACAGCATTAGAAACTCTAAGGACAATGGATGCCAGAGTTTGATGGTTGAGTAGATGGTTGTTTGGATGGTAGGATACGTTCTTCTTGACTTAGAGATTTCGGGGACGAAATCCTTTAAGTAGGGGAGAATGTAACACCCCGTATGTTGAATAACTTGCCATAATATAAAACAGGGCAGAATTAAATTTAAAAATCTGAATCAGGGGAAACGGGCTATGCCATTGCGTTCGTCTCGGAAAAATACGCGAAATAGAGTCCGAGTTTTCGAAAATTGGAGTCCGTATGACCCAGATAAGGCCCAAAGAAGTTTTCAGAAATTTAAAAACAGATTTAAAAACAAAGATTTCAATTTTCAGAAGTGGCGGGAAAAATCCCGCCAGACCCAGGGGGTCGACCTGGGGGTCGACTGGGGAGTCGACCTCCCCCCCCCCCCCCCCAAGTCGACTGGGGAGTCGACCCTAGGGTCGACCTGGGGGTCG
Organism: Allium sativum; assembly: GCA_030737875.1. Classification (NCBI taxonomy): domain Eukaryota; kingdom Viridiplantae; phylum Streptophyta; class Magnoliopsida; order Asparagales; family Amaryllidaceae; genus Allium; species Allium sativum. The sequence goes on along the minus strand of CM060911.1, from coordinate 119,948,974 downwards.
ACCTCCCTAGTCGAGCCCAGGTGACCTGGGTGCACCTGTTTGGCTTTTTGGCTGTGTTTTAGTGGCTAGGACATGATCTGACGGCTCTAATCTGATTTAGGGTTAATCTAATGGCCTAAAACACCTAACTACTCTATAAATACACCCTAAGACTACCCTAGTTCATACTAAAAATAGATACAATGCCGTCATGCCGTCAAAATGCAACTTGAAGGAGCCTCCATCAATTTGTAGAAGAAGATAGCATCTCAAATCAATCTCTAATCAACTCTAGCAACTTAATCTTCTTCTTAGGAGTGCTAATCAACAAGTTGTGAGTTTTCTATAGCCTTAATGACCAATTATTGAAATGATTATGATAGGATATAATGAGGTTATGGCTATGAATGTGGATCAATGCATGTTATGCAAGTTATATGCTATATGTTAATGATGTTATGCATGTTATGCAAGTTATATGCTATGTGTTAATGATGTTATGCATGTTATGCAAGTTATATGCTATGTGTTTGTGGTGTTATGCAAGTTATGTAAGTCATATGCTACATGTTCATGGTGTTATGCAAGTTATGCAAGTCATATGTTACATGTTCATGATGTTATGCAAGTTATGCAAGCTATATGCTATATGATCATGATGTTATGCAAGTTATGCAAGTGTTCATGATGCTAGTTGCTATGATAAACATTGATCCATTATGACACCATGATATGCAAGTTTGGTGTACGATTATATGCAAGTTCATATATGATATGTTATGCAAGTTTGGTGTATGATTATATGCAAGTCCATATATGACATGTTATGCAAGTTTGGTGTTTGATGATATGCAAGTAACATGTGCAAGTTTACACCTTAGAATGATATGCATACATATGCAAGTTGACCCCTTTATATGTCATACATACATATGCAAGTTTACCCTTTGTATGACATAAGAAACTTATGCAAGTTAACCTCCTTATGACATATGTGATTCATGCAAGTTTGGGTTGATTATTTATGCTAGTTGGGTTTGATGCTATATGCATGTTGACACCTTTAAACCCATGTTGATGCCAATGTTATGCAAGTTGAACCCATTGTATTTGTGATGAATCTTCCCTTTTATGTCATGTAGCGAATCACGTGGGGAACGATGGGGTTAATATACATGTTAATGAAATGGTGTGAAGTTGGTATGATTATGCATACCATAAAATGGATGGACGTAATTGAGTCAATTATGTACATCATTAAAATTGGAATTAATTAGGGAAAATTAATTCGGGGGTGATTAATTAGGTGTAATTAATCGACTAAGACACGAGGTTGGACCCTTTTGTAGCGTAAGACTGCCCGGAACCGACCGGCAAATCCAGCGGCTACAAATGATTGGCCCAATGTGAGAGGTCTTAGGCACAAACTAAATACGTGACAAGTGTATAGACACGAGGTTAGACTCGGTTATGGCGTAAGGCTGCCCGGACCCAACCGGCAAATCCAGCTGCCATAAAGGATGTCTAATGTGGGAGGTCTTTACAACGGTTACGTTCTTAATCAATTAAGAAACACTTAACCAGATAAGCATGTAGTGGGCATGAGGGGTTAAGTGGGTGCCTTGGGTGGCATGTGGAAATCAAGTAAGTGCCTTGGGTGGCATGAGGAAATCTAGTGGGTTGCCTTGGGTGGCAATAGAAAATACGATTAGAATACTTAACCAAGTGGAAACATGTAATTAAACATGATTAAATGGTTAAGTGGGATGCACTAGATAAATTGACAAGCTTAGGTGGTAGCTTGTGGGGGCCCATTTCAACCAGTAACCCATATGTATCTTATTGGGCTCGACCCATGTCGAGGACGGGACACGCGTACTGGGCTTGATTATAAGAGGCCAAAACGGGTTAGCGGTGGCAACGCGAGTCCAACGGGTTTCATATGCGTGTGTGGACCCGGGCTGGTAGGTAAGACGTTGTTGCATCGTGTAGGTATAAGCCGTGCACCATTTGTTGTATCGGGTTTCCACTTTGGGGAGTGATACACCCCATTGTGGGGCCAGCACGGGTATCTACGGTAGGGAGCCGATCGCTTGGGAGTAGTGGGTACACCTAGTGGAGATAGGGGCAGACGACACCTATGTAGTCAGCTAGGGGTACACGAAACTACTGGGTAAAGTTTCTAAGTCCTTGGGAGGGATCAACCTTTAAGTAGGAATGACTGGTGTGGTGCAGTTAGTAATTATCCTTGGGTGGGTAGATGCGTCTTTACCTTTATCCTAGTTCACCTTATGTCTAGTTGGCTACTTAGTGTAGTCATTTATCCCCAGTCATCCCGTGCCAAGTTTATATCATACCGTAATTACTTTAATGATTGTGTTGTTAAAGTTATAGGGCTCACTCAGACTTATGTCTGACCCCGTTGTTTTTATCTTTTTCCCCCTCAGGTCCTCAGGTTGGGCCTAGCACTAGTGGGCTTTGATCAGATTTCTTTATCTATCTTCTGGAGCTTGGACCGTGATGTAAAGCCCAACTTATCTTTTCTTTTATGGCTATTGTTTATGTAGTGGGATTATGTACTTATGTTTTTATCAGGATGGATATTTAGTACTTGACTCTTTATGGTGTTGTAACTAAACATGTTTACCTTCTGCTGCAATGAAATGATGTTTTAGATTTTCAAGTATTTATATCTGTCTTGTGTAATTTTTCTGTTCTATATTCACTTAAAATGCTCCACCGAAGTTAAGGCATTCCCTTAGTGAGTGACCTTAGCGGGTGTGGGGTGTTACAAAGTTTATGTATAGATTTGTGCTATGATCATATCATATAAATTGAGACATTTAACAAGTTGACACCTTTTGATCCTTAACATGTGTAGTTTATGCAAGTTTCACCCCTATTATGATTAGATTTATTCTAATTGTCTATATGTTGTGATAATTTATCTTTGTGCTACGTGTTAGACTATACAAGTCTAGCCTATATTATGCGTTGAATAAGCGAACGTATAAACGTGGGGTAGGGGTAATATTAAGGATTTAATATTAAAAAGTTGGGGTGCAATTGATATGATTTTGCATGCCATAAGTGGATGGCCATAATTGAGTCAATTATGGACATCATTAAAAGTTTATTTAATTAATAATTTGAATAGGAAATTATTAAAACTGGGGTAAAAGATTTTAAGTGTTAATCAATGCCTAGGACACGAGGTTGGACTCGTTTGTGACGTAAACCAGCCCGGACCCGCCCGACAAATCCAGTGGTCACAAATGTCAGCCCAATGTGAGAGGTCCTAGGCCTAAACTAAAGCATAACAGTTGTAAAGACACGAGGTTAGACTCTTTTATGGTGTAAGACTGTCCGGACCCACCCGGCAAATCCAGCTGCCATAAATGCCAGTCTAATGTGAGAGGTCTTTATGAGGTTATGGCCTAAATGAATTAAGAAATACTTAACCAGATAAACATGTAAGGTGGGACATGGGGGCTAAGTAGGTGCCTTGGGTGGCATGAGGAATCTAGGGGGTGCCCTTAGTGGCATGTGAAATATTATTAGTAAGACTTAACCAAACACACATGTAAATGAACATGACTAAGGGGGTTAAGTGGGATATATCAATGACAAGCTTAGGTGGGTAGCTTGTGGGGGGCCATTTCAACCAGTATCCCAAACGTATCTTTGTGGGCTCGACCCAAGTCGAGGACGGGACACCCATACTGGGCTTGACTATAAAGGCCAAAACGGGGAGCGGTGGCAACGCAAGTCCAACGGGTTTCATATGCGTGTGTGGACCCGGGCTGGTAGGTAAGACGTTGTTGCATCGTGTAGGTATAAGCCGTGCATTCTCAAGTTGTATCGGGTTGCCACTTTAGGGGAGTGATACACCCCACTCTGGGGCCAGCACGGGTATCTACGAGTAGGGAGACGATCGAAAGTGGGTAGTGGGGTACACCTAGTGGAGATATGGGCAGACGGCACCTATGTAGTCAGCTAGGGGTACGTAAGGCTATTTATAAAGTTTCTGTGTGAAGCAAGTGGGATCAAACAATAGGGTGACTGGTGTGGTGCAGTGTAGTAATGTGCGGTGCAGTGTAGTAATCATTCGTTAGTAATTAGGTGTGCCTTTACCGTTATCTTTAACGTTATCTTAAACACTATCTTTATCTTCCTAAGAGTTCATAGTCATTTACTTGTCTTCCAGCTTATGCCTTAGTCTAGTTATTTTGATAATATTATTGTTAGAATTATCATACTCGCCAGACTTTATGTCTGACCCCCTCTATTTCTATCCTTTTCCCCCTCCAGGTCCTCAGGTTGGGCCCAGCTCTAGTGGAGTTTGATTGAATTGCTTCATCTCTCTTTGGAAAGCTTGGACCGTTGAAGTAAAGTCCAGCTGTTATCTTTTTAATGGCTATTTATGTAATGGTATTATGTATTTTGTTTTTATGAAGATGGATAATGTACTTGACTCTGATTAATGGTTTTATGATGTAACAAACATGTTTAATTTCCACTGCAATAAAATGAAGTTTTAGATTTCCAAGTACTACTTATTATTTGTCTTGTTGTAATTTTTCTGTTCTATATTCACTTATAACCTCCATGGAAGTTAATGCATTCCCTTTGTGAGTGACATTAATGGACGTGGGGTGTTACTCGTGGTATCAGAGCAAGGTTACCAGAACAGATAAAAATACTTTAGAAAAATAGTTATTTTTGGAAGAAGTTTTTTCAAAAACATGTTTTGATGAGAAATTTGAAGAGAAAAGTTTTTAAGAAAAACATAATCCCCAATAGCCACATATCTTTATCTTTCGAATTCTCCATTTTGAATCTTTCCTTTTTCGTTTCAGCATGGCTGAAGATCTTAATCTACCCGACGGTGTAACGATACCAGGATGGTATTGGAGGCTATTGGAGGCTAGGGCCGCTGCAGGTCCAGCCAATGTTCCTCCACCACCAGTTGCACCCGTTCCTCCTCCTCCTCCTCGTGTAGATACTTTTGCAAAGACGTGCAAGGAATTCAAGGCTATGGGTGGAAAACCATTTCAAGGGTCAGAAACATTTGTGGAAACTAGAGATTGGCTTAAGGAGGTGGAAGAATTGCTATAAATCTTTGAAGTAGAAGAAGGGAGGAGAGTTCGTTTAGCAGCTTGGTTGATGAAGGGAGAGGCCTCGTTTTGATGGGAGGTCACTAATGGGGAGCGTCCTGTTGACTCTTGGGCAGATTTCAGATGTAGGTTCGAGGCAAAGTTTCTCTCAAGGGCGAAAGAAAATCTATATATGGAAAGGTTCTTGACATTGAAGCAAGGAAGCTCATCAGTGAAAGAATATGTCAATAAATTTAATCAGTTAGCAAGGTTTGGTTTGGACTTAGTAAACACGTCAGAGAAGAAGGCTCTAAGGTTCGTAAATGGCTTGAATGAACCGTTGCAAGGGTTGGCCATGACCCACATCCCTATGGGGGCCACCTTTGAGAAGCTAGTAGACATGGCACTCATGCACGAGGAGAAAGGCACTAAAGCTGATAAGGCACCCGAGAAGAAAAGGGATCAAAATAAGGGTGGCAAAGGCAACAATGCTAAGGGGAAGAAGAAATGTTTTAACTGTGGAACCCCAGGCCATCTCAGCAAGGACTGCCGAAAGAAAAAGAAGACTGGTTGTTTTCATTGTGGCGATGCGGGACATTTAGTAAAGGACTGCCCTACCTCGGGAGGACAGGTGCAGGCTCTTATGGCACCAGGGCAGGCAAGGGGGCAAGTTCAGGCTCTCGCAGTCCCACCGCTGCAAGAACGAGGTAGAACTATTTCTGTTGAAAGCTTAGTTTTTCTGATTGATCGCCCTATCCGTACCTTATTCGATTCGGGCGCATCGCATTCGTTTATTTCTGCATCATTAGTTGAAACACTGCACCTAGATACCAGTATTGTTACTGATCCCTTAGTAGTCTCAAATCCTATTGGTGGTTCGGCTCATCTTTCTATGATTTGTCGGGATTTGAGAGTGTTTATCTTGGGCGTTGAGTTTGAATGCAACGCCTTTGTCCTTGGTTTCATGGGCTGTAGTTTGATTCTAGGGGTGGATTAGCTAGCCAAGCGGGGTGCCATCCTAGACTGTGAAAGGAGGGTAGTTAGATTATTGATTCGTTGTAGAAAAACCCTCATATTTCTTGCGACCCTAGGGGTTCAGTGATGCTTAGCTGCCTAGAATCTTCTGACGCATCTAACGATGATTAGGAACCTGTTTGTGTGGTCCGTGAGTATGGAGATGTCGTTGATAAAGCGCGGGGTTTACCCATAAGCGCGGAATAAGTTTTCGTATGTGCTTAATAGATGAAGCAAAGCCCGTTATGTAATCAGTGGTAGTTTTGGAGTAAGACTGGCAAGGACGGCCAGAGTCGGTCAAGTGCTCAACTGATTGACCATCTTACTAGTATCATCTCACGTAGGTCGTCTGAATTCGAAGGAGGTATCCCTTGGGTTTTTGTCTGATATTGGTTTAGGCCTTTGGGGCTTGCACTTGGGGGATGTCGAATTCGACTAGGATGGTCTGCATGAGAGATGGATAGTTGTGACGATTTTACATGGGATAATATCCTGGTTTTCTCTAGAAGCAGAGAAGAGCATGCCCTATGTCCTAGGGAAAGCTTAGGGACCCTACAAGTGCACTAGCTTAAAGCTAAGTTCTCCAAGATACCATTTTTGGAGGAAGGAAGTGAGGAATTTAGGGCATGTGGTCTCTAGGGAAGGGAGATATGTTAAGGTGGATGGAGTTCTTAGCATCCTACGACTTCGAGATAGCATATACCCCTGGCAAGGGTAACGTGTTGGCGGATGCCTTAAGTAGAAAAAGGTTATCCTTAAGTCCTTTGTTTGTGGAGCGGCGAAGATTAGAATTTATTTCGATGTTTGACTTTAGACCTTCTGTTGACTTCGTACCCGGTTTGCTAGCATCCTTGGAGGTCAGACCTACGCTTTTGGGACGGATTGGCGAGGCACAGTGAGACGACCCACAGTTAGTTGAGTTAGTAGAAAAGCTCAAAGGAGGGGACTCATCAAGCTATCTCCGTAGGTATACCCTAGATGATAAGGGTTGGTTACGTAGGGACGGTAGACTTTGTGTACCAAAAGACGATGACCTAAGGAAGACTATTCTTGACGAAGCACATCATTCGAAGATGACCATTCATCCCGGCGGGGAAAGGATGTACAAAGGCATGAAGAGAGTTTACTTTTGGGTCGGCATGATGAAAGATGTGGCCGAGTATGTCGCTAGATGCTTGGTGTGCCAACAAGTAAAAGCGGAGAAAAAGAAACCCGGTGGGTTGCTTCATCCATTGGAGGTTCCACTATGGAAGTGAAAGAGTGTCTCGATGGATTTTGTGGATGGATTACCAAGATCGAGGAAGGATAATACGGGGATTTGGGTTATAGTAGATAGACTTACTAAGAGCGCCCATTTCATTCCTATGAAGAGTAAGAGGACTGCTCCATGGTTAGCTTCTGTATACGTTCGAGAGATAGTTCGTTTGCACGGTGTTCCTTCTAGCATAGTGAGCGACCGCGATCCTATTTTCACTAGCGAATTTTAGAGAAGCTTACAAGAGGCGGTAGGGACTCAGTTATGTTTGAGCACCGCATATCATCCTCAGACGGACGGCCAGACTGAGAGGGTGAATCGCATTCTAGAGGATCTGTTGAGGCTATGTATCCTAGACTTTGGAGGTACGTGGGAAGAGCATCTTCCATTGGTGGAGTTCGCATATAATAACAGCTTTTAGTCCAGCATTGGTATGGCACCATTCGAAGCTCTTTATGGACGACCTTGTCGTTCACCTACATGTTGGTGGGAATCTATGGATAAGATCTTACTTGGGCCCGATATGATTAGGGAGACTTCGGAGAAGATCGACTTGATTCGAAGGAGGATGAAAGAAGCACAGGACAGGAAGAAATCTTATGCGGATAAAAGGAGGACAGATCTCGAGTTTGAAGTTGGGGACATGGTCTTTGTCAAAGTGTCTCCATTACGGAACGTTGTTCGCTTTGGTTCCATTGGGAAATTAGCACCAAGGTTTGTAGGGTCGTTTCTTATTAAGGAGAAGATTGGACGGATGGCGTATAGAGTGGAGTTGCCCGAGAGACTTAGTGGTGTACGTGACGTATTCCATGTGTCACATTTGAGGAAGTGCTTGCACGAGACCGCGGAAGTGGTAGAGCCGAGCTTGCTTAGAGAGGTGGAGATAGAGCGTGATGCGACAATTCGACGAGCTCCTACGCGCATTCTTCGGTGGGAGATCAAGAGGTTGAGGAATCGAGAGGTCAGACTAGTCAAAGTGCAATGGGTAGATGATGAGAGCAACGCTACTTGGGAGACAGAAGAGAAGATGCGTTCACGATACCCTTTTCTTTTTGAGGGTATGTCTTTTAATTTCTCCTTTATCGCTTAGCTTGTACTTATCTTATCTTTAGTATATCCTCTCGCTAGTATCTTTGACCTTTAGTTAGGATAATCCTATGGTTGAAACATGCGTTTGAGACATGTTATGTATGGTGGATGCAAAGTGGATGCAAGTGTTTGCTAGTGGTTGCTCGTGGATGCATATACACACACTATTAGGCACTAGATCGGCTCAGTCACTTCATATTGCATATTGCATATATATGGATGTATTTAGTAAAATGGATGTATAATGGTTGTATTATCATATAGTTGTTGCATTCGGGTGGGTGATTGTGCACGCATATAGAATTAATATGTATCATTAGGAATCTTTTGCATACATATTGGACGCATGGCACTATCATGAATTGCACTAAGGAGGTCGACTGAATCAGTAGACCGCCTAATTTTGCATTAGATATGGACATATACACACACTGTGCATATAAACGTTAAAGCATTAGAAGTCTTTTAAGGACAATTGATGCTGGTGTTTGATGGTTCAGTAGATGGACGAGTAGATGGTAGGATATACATTCTTTTGACTTGGAGATTTCGGGGACGAAATCCTTTAAGGAGGGGAGAATGTAACACCCCGTAATTTTATAACATTAAAATTCACAAATTAAAGTATACTTAATTTTTAGAAAAGAATTAAGTGAAATGGGTTGCGCAGAGAAATATATATATATATAATTAAAAATTAAATAAATAAATATGCGAAAAAGTTCAAAACAGCGAATTGGGAGGGGGTATAACCGAACCAGCCCATTTTTGAGGTCGACCCGAGCCTCGCTGGGTCGACTAGGGGTTAATCCAGGCTGTTTGGCTGTCAACCCGTGGGCCGATTCGCTCAAATGCAGATTTTGCATTTGATTGATTCTCATGGTTCAGGGTTAATCTAATGGTCCTAAATAACTTCCTACACCTATAAATACATCCTAATGCTAACCCTAAACCTAATTAAAATAGAATAGTTACCGTCGCCATGGAAATCAATGGAGCCGCCGCCAACTAAGAAAGAAGAAAAGCAAATTCAATTCTAATTCTCTCAACCCTAAAGCAAAGCAAAACTCTCTCTTTTCTTCTCTAAATTGTGAGTATGATGATCTTAACAAGATTATTATCATTTTAATTAGGTTGAGTTATGAATGGATTATGAGTAGATGATTTGAATTATCATATATGTTGTTGTAAACCCCTTTTGCTATCATGTATATTGTAAATCAAATGTTATGTGATGATAATATCTTATATGTTTTAAATCATGCTATGATGATGTTATGTATGTTGAAAGTTTCTATGCTAAGTTGTGATGAATCATACATGTTAAAAAGGCCATGATGTTACCATCTATGCTAGTTAGTTCATATTAATTAAATCATCATGTTTGGATTATGTTGATCAATATGACAAGTCACATATGCAAGTTAGATTGATTAGAAAAGTTATGAACATATACCAAGACATCTATTATGACATCTAGAATTATGCTATGACATATGTGATATCCTATGCTAGTTCACACCATCATTATGTTGCCTAAAAACCCCATATGCAAGTTTATGTATAGATTTGGGCTATGATCATATCATATAAATTGAGACATTTAACAAGTTGACACCTTTTGATCCTTAACATGTGTAGTTTATGCAAGTTTCACCCCTGTTATGATTAGATTTATTTTAATTGTCTATATGTTGTGATAATTTATCTTTGTGCTAGGTGTTAGACTTTACAAGTCTAGCCTATATTATGCGTTGAATAAGTGAACGTATAAACGTGGGGTAGGGGTAATATTAAGGATTTAATATTAAAAAGTTAGGGTGCAATTGATATGATTTTGCATGCCATAAGTGGATGGCCATAATTGAGTCAATTATGGACATCATTAAAAGTTGACTTAATTAATAATTTGAATAGGGAATTATTAAAACTGGGGTAAAAGATTTTAAATGTTAATCAATGCTTAGGACACTAGGTTGGACTCGTTTGTGACATAAATCTGCCCGGACCCGCCCGACAAATCCAGTGGTCCTAAATGTCAGCCCAATGTGAGAGGTCCTAGGCCTAAATTAAAGCATAACAGTTGTAAAGACATGAGGTTAGACTCTTTTATGGTGTAAGACTGCCCGGACCCGCCCGGCAAATACAGCTGCCATAAATGCCAGTCTAATGTGAGAGGTCTTTATGAGGTTATGGCCTGAATGAATTAAGAAATACTTAACCAGATAAACATGTAAGGTGGGACATGGGGGTTAAGTAGGTGCCTTGGGTGGCATGAGGAATCTAGGGGGTGCCCTTAGTGGCATGTGAAATACGATTAGTAAGACTTAACCAAACACACATGTAAATGAACATGACTAAGGGGGTTAAGTGGGATATATCAATGACAAGCTTAGGTGGGTAGCTTGTGGGGGCCCATTTCAACCAGTATCCCAAATGTATCTTTGTGGGCTCGACCCAAGTCGAGGACGGGACACGCATACTGGGCTTGACTATAAGAGGCCAAAACGGGGAGCGGTGGCAACGCAAGTCCAACGGGTTTCATATGCGTGTGTGGACCCGGGCTGGTAGGTAAGACGTTGTTGCATCGTGTAGGTATAAGCCGTGCATTCTCAAGTTGTATCGAGTTGCCACTTTAGGGGAGTGATAGACCCCACTGTGGGGCCAGCACGGACATCTACGAGTAGGGAGCCGATCGAAAGTGGGTAGTGGGGTACACCTAATGGAGATAGGGGCATACGGCACCTATGTAGTCAGCTAGGGGGACGTAAGGCTATTTATAAAGTTTCTGTGTGAAGCAAGTGGGATCAAACAATAGGGTGACTGGTGTGGTGCAGTGTAGTAATGTGCGGTGCGGTGTAGTAATCATTCGTTAGTAATTAGGTGGGCCTTTACCGTTATCTTTAACGTTATCTTAAACGCTATCTTTATCTTCCTAAGAGTTCATAGACATTTGCTTGTCTTCCAGCTTATGCCTTAGTCTAATTATTTTGATAATAGTATTGTTAGAATTATCATACTCGCCAGACTTTATGTCTGACCCCCTCTATTTCTATCCTTTTCCCCCTCCAGGTCCTCAGGTTGGGCCCAGCTCTAGTTGAGTTTGATTGAATTGCTTCATCTCTCTTTGGAAAGCTTGGACCGTTGAAGTAAAGTCCAGCTTGTTATCTTTTAATGGCTATTTATGTAATGGGATTATGTATTTTGTTTTTATGAAGATGGATAATGTACTTGACTCTGATTAATGGTTTTATGATTTAACAAACATGTTTAATTTCCGCTGCAATAAAATGAAGTTTTAGATTTCCAAGTACTAATTATTATCTGTCTTGTCGTAATTTTTCTGTTCTATATTCACTTATAACCACCATGGAAGTTAATGCATTCCCTTTGTGAGTGACACTAATGGACGTGGGGTGTTACTGGCATGCTCTTCTTCATCCTTAGAAAAGATCAAGATGTCATCAACAAAGACTAACACGAATTTGTTAAGGTACTCCCTAAACACCCTACTCATCAGATCAACAAAGTATGCGGGGGCGTTTTTCAAACCGAAGGGCATCACTAGCCATTCATAGAAACTGTCCGGAGTCCAAAAGGCAGTCTTGTCTATGCTATCCTCAGCAACTCTTAACTGATGGAACCCAGTGGCTAAGTCCAACTGCGAAAACACTGAGGCGCCAACTAACTGATCGAAGAGATCGTCAATCCTCGGCAGTGGGTGTCTGTTCTTCTTAGTAAGTTTATTAAGTTCTCGATAGTCCACACAGTCTAAGGGACCCATCCGCCTTCGTGGCAAATACTACTGGAGCACCCCACTCCGATATATTTCGTCTTATGAACCCCTTCTCAAGTAACTCCTTCACTTGCTTATCGAGTTCCCTCCTTTCACGTGGAGCCATGTGGCGTACTGGCAAAGATACTGGTTTCGCATTATCCACAAGATATATTCTAAAATCTATCTCCCGCTTTAGAGGTAAGCCCTTCGCCTCCTCAAACACATCCAAATACTCTCGGACCACTTTAACAGATCGTAGATTTTCCTCAGACACGTCAAGCGATTCTAAATAACTTAGCATAACGGAATTTATGGGATTACAAAAGATTTCGAGAGTGTTGCCAAGGCGAGTCACGAGCCTAATTACTCTCCTTTCACAATCAAGAACGGCCCCATTTCTGGATAACCAATCCATTCCTAAAATTAGCCCATAGCCCGTGAAGCCCAACACATAAGCATCACATCTAAATTCAATGCTAAGTATGGAAATTTTCAAATCCAAACACATCATGGACAAATAAGCTGAGCCCCCTATTGGATTCGAAACAACTAAGGGATCCTCTACTAAACTGGTGTTTAAGGGCAGTGATTCAACTAATGATACAGAGATAAACGAATGTGATGCGCCCGAATCGAATAAGGTACGGACAGGATGATCAAACAGAAAAACTAAGCTTTCAACAGAAATGGTTCTACCTCGTTCTTGCAGCGGTGGGACCGCGAGAGCCTGAACTTGTCCCCTTGCCTGCCCTGGTGCTGTAAGAGCCTGCACCTGTCCTCCCGAGGTAGCCCCTGCCCTCTGCCCCTACTTGGGCAGTCCTGCACTAAATGTCCCGCATCGCCACAATGAAAACAACCTGTCTTCTTTTTCTTTCGGCAATCCTTGCTGAGATGGCTTGGGGTTCCATAGTTAAAGCACTTCCTCTTTCCCTTGCCATTATTGTCTTTTCCACCCTTCTTGTTTTGCTGTTGTGGTTTCTTCTGATCCCCCTTCTTCTCGGGTGCCTTATCAGCTTTAGCGCTTTTCTCCTCATGCATGAGCGCCATTTATACTAACTTCTCAAAGGTGGCCCCCATCGGGATGTGGGTCATAGCCAACCATTGCAATGGTTCATTCAAGCCATTCACGAACCTTAGAGCCTTCTTCTCCAGCGTGTTTACTAAGTCCAAGCCAAACCTTGCTAACTGATTAAATTTATTGACATATTCTTTCACTGATGAGCTTCCTTGCTTCAATGTCAAGAACCTTTCCATATATAGATTTTCTTCCGCCCTTAAGAGAAACTTCGCCTCGAACCTACGTCTGAAATCCGCCCAAGAGTCAACAGGACGCTCCTTATTAGTGACCTCCCACCAAACGAGGCCTCTCCCTTCATCAACCAAGCTGCTAAATGAACTCTCCTCCCTTCTTCCACTTCAAAGATTTCTAGCAATTCTTCCACCTCCTTAAGCCAATCTCTAGCTTCCACAAACGTTTCTGACCCTTGAAATGGTTTTTCACCCATAGCCTTGAATTCCTTGCACGTCTTTGCAAAAGTATATACGCGAGGAGGAGGAGGAGGAATGGGTGCAACTGGTGGTGGAGGAACATTGGCTGGACCTGCAGCGGCCCTAGCCTCCTATACCATCCTGGTATCGTTACACCGTCGGGTAGATTAAGATCTTCAGCCATGCTGAAATGAAAAAGGAAAGATTTAAAATGGAGAATTCGAAAGATAAAGATATATGGCTATTTGGGGATTATGTTTTTCATAAAAACTTCCTCTTTAAATTTCTCATCAAAATATGTTTTTGAAAATATTTCTTTCCAAAAATAACTATTTTTCTAAAGTATTTTTATCTGTTCTGGTAACCTTAAGCTTTGATACCACGTGTAACACCCCACGTCCATTAATGTCACTCACAAAGGGAATGCATTAACTTCCATGGAGGTTATAAGTGAATATAGAACAGAAAAATTACAACAAGACAGATAATAAGTAGTACTTGAAAACTAAAACTTCATTTTTATTGCAGCGGAAACATGTTTATTACATCACCAAACCATTAATTAGAGTCAAGTACATTATCCATCTTCATAAAACAAAATACATAATCCCATTACACAAATAGCCATTAAAGAAGATAACAAGCTGGACTTTACTTCAACGGTCCAAGCTTTCCAAGAGAGACAAAGCAATCCAATCAAACTCCACTAGAGCTGGGCCCAACCTGAGGACCTGGAGGGGGAAAAGGATAGAAATGGAGGGGGTCAGACATAAAGTCTGGCGAGTATGAAAATTCTAACAATACTATTATCAAGTTAACTAGACTAAGGCATAAGATGGAAGATAAGTAAATGTCTATGAACTATTAGGAAGATCAAGATAGCGTTTAAGATAACGTTAAAGATAATGGTAAAGGCATACCTAATTACTAACGAATAATTACTATACTGCACCGCACATTACTACACTGCACCGCACATTACTACACTGCGCCGCACCAGTCACCCTAAAGGTTAATCCCACTTGCTTCACACATAAACATATAAATAGCCTTACGTACCCCTAGCTAACTACATAGGTGCCGTTTGCCCCTATCTCCACTAGGCGTACCCCACTACCCACTTTCGATCGGCTCCCTACTCGTAGATACCCGTGCTGGCCCCACAGTGGTGTGTATCAATCCCCTAAAGTGGCAACCTGATACAACTTGAGAATGCACGGCTTATACCTACACAATGCAACAATGTCTTACCTACCAGCCCGGGTCCACACACACATACGAAACCCGTTGGACTTGCGTTGCCACCGCTCCCCGTTTTGGCCTCTTACAGCTGAACTCAGTATGTGTGTCCCGTCCTCGACTTGGGTCGAGCCCACAAAGATACGTTTGGGATACTGGTTGAAATGCGCCCCCACAAGCTACCCACCTAAGCTTGTCATTAATATATCCCACTTAACCCTCTTAGTCATGTTCATTTACATGTGTGTTTGGTTAAGTCTTACTAATCGTATTTCACATGCCACTAAGGGCACCCACTAGATTCCTCATGCCACCCAAGGCACCTACTTAACCCCCGTGTCCCACTTTACATGTTTATCTGGTTAAGTTTTTCTTAATTCATTCAGGCCATAACCTCATAAAGACCTCTCACATTAGACTGGCATTTATGGCAGCTGGATTTGCCGGGCGGGTCCGGGCAGTCTTACACCATAAAAGAGTCTAACCTCGTGTCTTTACAACTGTTATGCTTTAGTTTAGGCCTAGGACCTCTCACATTGGGCTGACATTTGTGACCACTGGATTTGTCGGGCGGTTCCGGGCAGGTTTACGTCACAAACGAGTCCAACCTCGTGTCCTAAGCATTGATTGACCACTTTCAATCTTTTACCCCAGTTTTAATAATTCCCTATCAAAATTATTAATTAAGTCCACTTTTATTGATGTCCATAATTGACTCAATTATGGTCATCCACTCATGGTCTGCAAAATCATATCAATTACACCCAACATCTTATTATTAAATCCTTAATATTACCCCTACCCCACGTTTATACGTTCGCTTATTCAATGCACAATATAGGCTAGACTTGTAAAGTCTAACACCTAGCACAAAGATAAATTATCACAACATATAGACAATTAAAATAAATCTAATCATAATAGGGGTGAAACTTGCATAAACTACACATGTTAAGGATCAAAAGGTGTCAACTTGTTAAATGTCACAATTCACATGATATGATCATAGCCCAAATCTATACATAAACTTGCATATGGGGTTTTTAGGCAACATAATGATGGTGTGAACTAGCATAGGATATCACATATGCCATAGCATAATTCTAGATGTCATAATAGATGTCTTGGTATATGTTCATAACTTTTCTAATCAATCTAACTTGCATATGTGACTTGTCATATAGATCAACATAATCCAAACATGATGATTTAATTAATATGAACTAACTAGCATAGATGGTAACATCATGGCCGTTTTAACATGTATGATTCATCACAACTTAGCATAGAAACTTTCAACATACATAACATCATCATAGCATGATTTACAACATGTAAGATATCATCATCACATAACATTGGATTTACAATATACATGATAGCAAAAGGGGTTTACAACAACATATATGATAATTCACATCATCTACTCATAATCCATTCATAACTCAACCTAATTAAAATGATAATAATCTTGTTAAGATCATCATACTCACAATTTAGAGAAGAAAAGAGAGAGTTTTGATTTGCTTTAGGGTTGAGAGAATTAGAATGGAATTTGCTTTTCTTCTTTCTTAGTTGGCGGTGGCTCCATTGATTTCCATGGTGATGGTAACTACTCTATTTTAATTTGGTTTAGGGTTAGCATTAGGATGTATTTATAGATGTAGGAAGTTATTTAGGACCATTAGATTAACCCTGAACCATGAGAACCAATCAAATGTAAAATCTGCATTTGAGCGAATCGGCCCATGGGTTGACAGCCAAACACCCTGGATTAACCCCTAGTCGACCCAGCGGAGCTTGGGTCGACCTCAAAAATGGGCCGGTTCGGTTGTTCCCCCTCCCAATTCGCTGTTTTGAACTTTTTCGCATATTTATTTATATAATTTTTAATTTATATATATATTTATTTCTCTGCGCAACCCATTTCACTTAATTCTTTTCCAAAAATTAATATATTTTAATTTGTGAATATTAATGTTATAAAATTATGGGGGTGTTACAACTTTTGTGCTAAATACAAGATTAAGAAGAGTTTTGCAGTCGTTGCTCATCCACAGGACAACGGGCAAGTCAAAGCAATCAACAAAATTTTGAAGTCAACCATCAAGAAGCATCTTGAAACGGCTAAAGTTGGTTGGGTAAACAAGCTTCCTCTTGCGCTATGGGCATATCGTACAACTCATAAAACTGCAACTAGGCACACTCCATTCTCACTTGCATTTGAATCCGAGGCTATGGTTCCGGGGGAGCTGGAAGTTCCCACTCACCGAAGAATCCACTTCAACCAGGAGGAGAATGAGAAACTGCAGCTCAAAGCACTTGATTTGCTTGAAGAAAAAAGAAAGGAAGCAAAACTCAGAATCATTGCACATCAAAGAAGGATAGCTCGTCATTTTAATGCTAAAGTAAAACGGAGAACCTTCCAAGTTGGGGACCTTGTTCTAAAGAGAATCATGACAGGAACTGGAGTGCTCGGACCTTACTGGGATGGGCCGTATATGATAAGCGAAAAATTCTCAGGTGGCACATTCGAGTTGAAAACGATGGATAGAATCCAACTTCCGAGAGTTTTGAATAGCGCACATCTTCATCACTACTTCGTTTAATAGTTCTTTCATTTTGCAAATTGTAAACATCATGCATTGTAAATACCATGCAACGTTGTCTTAAGTTTTGAACATATTAATGAAAGAAATTGCTTTACTTGCCTAAATCATACATTTGCAAATTCTTGTTTACAAGTTTCTTAAATTCAATTTTGATTACAAGTCCCCTAAAAGAACGTTAACGCATCTATGACCTAATAAAGTCTGGTGACCATTATAGCACATCCCGATTGGGATATCTCTAATGCTCATTGCTCAATGCTCAAAACATCATTTGCAACAAGCACAAAGATGTGGAACACAATACTGCAAATAAGGGACACCAGGAGCTGAACGGTCAAAGGATGTTGCGTTTAAATTACAAATGAAGTTGTGAGTTTCACCAAAGGGTTACCATCTTAATTTCAAGGTCCATGGCCCTACTTCTAGCAAATCGCGGTAAAACCCAATAAATAAACTAGTGTCCACCCCGTGAAAAGATGCAACCCCAAACCAAAGACCTCCCCGAGGGTCACCTAGTTAACCATCAATGCCATTATTACATAGACTGATTACGATAGGCACTGGGCCTTTAAACAAAAGACCTCCCTGAGGGGCACCCAGTTAATCATCAATGCCATTATTACATGGCCTGATTATGACAGACACTGGGACTTTGAACCAAAGACCTCCCCGAGGGGCACCTAGTCGATCGCCAGTACCATTAATACATGACCTGATTACGACAAACTCTAGGCTTCAGAAGACCCCCTCAGGGGCATCCAACCATAAGCCAAGTATTCCAAATTCGGTAAATGATGGACCCAAAGACCTTTTCGAAGGCGCCCTTCAAATTCCACAAGTGGCTAATTCATTCGGCCACAACGAATAATGGGTTTACAAAAGACCTCTATGAAGGCACGGAAACCAAGACCTCTCCGGGGGAATATATTCAAATCTGATATTTGAAGGACCTGGATTCCAGGTTAGTGAGAAACATGATTGAATATACTAAAAATATAAGACCACTTAAACAGGGGCATAGTAATAAAGATTCCTCTCTACTAAAAGGTATGAGATGATTCGACTAGAATGGAAACCTTTGACCATGATCATGCTAGGAAATTTTAAATGCCAAAAACACATGACCAGAAGATTCCAAATGAAGTCGATCACAAGATGTCGTGCCAAACCATTAAAGCTTGTGACAAATTTTGGCATAGGGGCATTACTACCGCATTAGAGAAATTTAACAATGCTCGCTTAAGCATACCACAAACTCGTCACAATTTTACATTAAAGGTTCAGCATCTACAAGGATTACTTTAACCAATAAAGTTGAAACCCTTGAAATGTCTAATGCAAACTTAAGAGCCTCGACACAGTGATAAGCTCAAAAGTGGTTAGTCACGGGAAAGAAATCTCAGGAATTGCCCCAGTTAGAACCAAGTAAATGTAACAAAATTGGTCAAGAAATTCCGGCTAATAATGATATGTGGCTATAACTAAAAACCGTTATTCATAAAATGTACCATGAGGTTATTCTAATATCGAACATTGCAATAACAAATGACTTGTAATAAAAAAATTGAAACAAGAGAGTACGACAAAGCTAAAGTAAAAAGCTTAAAGTACAACAAGCTGAACACACTTTCATTATAGCAACACAGAAACAAATCACAGAATCACAAATGTAACACCCTACGTCCATTAATGTCACTCACAAAGGGAATGCATTAACTTCCATGGAGCATTATTAGTGTATAGAACAGAATATAACAAGACAGGTACAAATATTGGTACTTGAAAATTTTAAAACAACTTTTATTGCAGCGGAGAAAAGGTTTGATTACAACAACTTCATAAACCAAGTACACTTAATATCCATCTTGACAAATTGTTTTCAGAGTACATAAAGTAAAAAAGCATAAACCCAAACACAAGTAGGCATAAATGAGATGAGTTGAACTTTACTTTCAGCAATCCAAGCACTTCCAAAAGAGAGAGAAAGAGATCCAAATCAAGCTCCGCTAGTACTAGCCCCACCCTGAGAACCTGGGACGGAAAAAGGAAGAAAAGAGGCGAAAACAAAGGGGGTCATACATGAAGTCTGGAAAGTACCATAACTTTAACAACACAATTATTAAAGTAATTAGGATAAGGCATAAACTGGTAAAACAAGGAATGACTATGAAGCAAGTAGGCAAGACAAAGCAAACAGAGGAATATCTTGGCGTTAATTGCGCTCCTAATCACTATACGATAATTACTATACTGCACCAATGCAAATTACACCGCACTATTACTAGTCACCCTAAAAATTGATCCCGCCCACTGAAAATAATAATAATGGTAGTTTCGTGTACCCCTAGTTGTCTTCATAGGTGCTGCCTGCCCCTATCTCCACTAGTTGTACCCACTACCCTCCCCATTCTAATTATCAATGTTTGTTCATAATATGGTAGTTATACTCCTAGCTGTCTTCATAGGTGTCGTCTGCTCCTATCTCCGCTAGTCGTACTCACTACCTTCCCCATTCGATCGGCTCCCTAACTCGTAGATACCCGTAATGGTCCCATAGTGTGGTGTATCACTCCCTAAAGTGGCAACCCGATACCACTAAAGATGCAGGGCTTATATCTACACGATGCAACAAGTCTTACCTACCAACCCGGGCCCATGCACACGCATGACCCGTTGGACTTGCGTTGCCACCGCTAACCCGTTTTGACCTCTTACAATCAAACTCAGTAAGCGTGTCCCGTCCTCGACTTGGGTCGAGCTCACAAAGATACTTAATGGGTTACTGGTTTGAAAAGGGTCCCCACACAAGCTTTCCACCTATGCTTGGTCCCCACTAGAATTTCCCACTTAACCCCTTCTTATTCATGTCTTCTTACATGTTTTCAACTTGTTAAAGTGTTTATAATTATATCCCACATGTCACCCATGTTATTCACTAAACAAATTAATATGTGTTATTGGTTAAGCTTGTCTTAACCATATCCACTTTTTAGATCAATATATTATTGGTTAAGCTGGTCTTAACCCCATCCACTTATAACTTATTGGTTAAGTTGGTCATAACCCTATCTGCTTATCAACGCAATATACATTATTCGTTAAGTTTGTCTTAACCCTATCAGATTAATACATATTATTGGTTAAGTTTGTCTTAACCCTATCCGCTTATTAGATCAATATATTATTGGTTAAGCTGGTCTTAACCCCATCCACTTAGTTAAGCTAGTCTTAACCCTAACCACTTACCATGTGTTTTATGAATAAGTACATCTTAGTTCTCAGATACATTGGTTAAGAGAATAACTCCCTAAGTACCAACCTCGAAGACCGAAATCAACATCAAATTGTTACTCAGAGTATCACTCTCTCAACCAAACTTCTGTTTGTCATTCATATTCATCTTTGCTCAGCAATAATTAATTATTAATGCACAGACCTCTCACATTAAGTCGATTGCTTGTGGCCACTAGATACGTCGGGCGGTTCCGGGGCAGACTTCCACCACAAGCAAGACTTAACCTCGTGTCTAAGCATCTTTTAATTTCTGCCTTTGACCTCTCACATTAGATTACCATTTGTGGTTGCTAGATTTCCCAGGCTGGTCCGGGTAGTCTTACACCACAAACGAGTCTAACCTCGTGTCTTACGCCTTTATTACTTGTTTAATTTGTGCCTTTGACCTCTCACATTAGACTACCGTTTGTGGTTGCTGGATTTGCCGGGCGGGTCCGGGCAGTCTTACACCATAAACGAGTCTAACCTCGTGTCTTAGGCATTTATTATTACACATTATTATTCAACCCCAATTTGAATTAATATCCCTATTTCAAATTGCCAATAACTTCCAATTTTAATCCATGTCCATAATTGTCACTTAAATTATGTCTATAATTACTATGCATATAAATTAGGCCAATTAATGTCTCAAATTAATTATATGCCTTTATGCCATTTTATGCCAATTCACAATTATGCATATTTAATACTTTCCCATTATCCCCACGTCGTTCGTACATTGAACGTGAAATATGTTAGACTCGCAAATAGTCTAACTCATAAAAAGGAAAGAAACATCACAACTTGAATAACACACAAAGTAGAACTAACTAGCATAACATGGATCAAAACTGGCATGATTATGATTCATATTAACAAAAACTTGCATAATTAACACTTGCATAGGCAATAATCATAAAACATAAATTTGTATAAACTATGTACTATCATGGATCTAAATGTATAGATCTAAAGATGTAATTATGAACTTGCATATATGGATATGGTTTTCCTTTGACTTGCATATGAATATCATACAAACTTACATTCAAACTAGCATATGATTCACATACAAAACTAGCATAGGAAACATAAATTTGCATAAGTATGTTACTGCCTTGGATCTAAATATAGATCTAATATCAAAATGTGAACTTGCATATGGATCTAAACATAGATCTAAACATGAAAATGTGAACTTGCATACGGATCTAAACACATAAATTAATGTCACACTTTTCGCTTATAAACTAGCATATGAATATACTTGATTCGCATATGTTTTACATCCCAACTTGCAGAAGATTCACATATGTTTCAACATCCTAAACTTGCATACATATGTTTTACCATCGCAAACTTGCATAAGATTCACATATGATTTAACACATAAATTTGCATAATATTCACATAACATAAACTTGCATATGATTCACAAATTAACATATGTAAACTTGCATAAAATGAATCAAGTTAAACATGTATAATTGTACATATAAATAGATCTACCAATCATACAACAACAAAACTGTCATATGTTCACAAACAGACAATAACATCACATGTTTCAACAGACATGTTCTCATAATCCAATTACAACCCATCATAATTAATTTATTAATTATATTGTGAAAGAAATAACACTCACAATCAAAAGAACAGTCTTGTTTTTCTGGGATCTGTATTCTGAAACTGAATTGCTTGCCTTTGATGTAGACTGATTGTTATTCTAATTTGGATTTAGATTTGATTTTGATTCTTGATTCTATCTTGCTTTTAAGTTGAAGAAGGAATGGTGGCTAAACTAGAACGATCATGGACGGCATGGTGGCTCCTTGGAATGAATTTGTGTGATTTAGGGTTTCAGGATTATGGTTGCTTTTATAGAAGTTAAATCTTATGTGAGCCGTTAAATCATTTTAGGAGCAATCAGAGCCATCCAACTAAAGCAAGTGTCACTCAGCCAATCATAGCATAACACATAAGCCCTAGCACCTTCGAATTTGTCACAAAGCCAATCAGAGAAGGCCACGTAAAAAAGACAATCCTTGACCAACAAAAAATGCACCACGTGTGCCACATGATGTGTACACGTTGTATATGTATAAATTTTCTACATATATATATATATATATATATATATATATATATATATATATATATTTCTTTTTATCTATCTTCCCAATTAACCATTTTCACACTAAACCACTTCTTGAACTGCGTTAACACTAAGCCACTTTTTATCCATTCCCCTAAAACAAAAATATGGCGCTGACGGGGATCGAACTCTGTACCTCTTGTATGCAGATCACATGTTCTAACCAAATGAGCTAGTAAGTCTTTTGCTTACAAAACTTAGAACAATACAAACATTTTTCTTTTCTCATTTTCTTTTTCATGTTTTGCTGCAATATTTAATTTAAAGTTATCTTCTTCATACATAGTCTGATTTACGCTAACTCGGGATCTATCTCAAGCAGAATTCCGAGGTGAACGCAATGGCGCAACTTGTTTCCCTTAATTCCCATATTTGAAATTAAGTATTCCTTAATTCGTTAATTTTAATATTTAAAATCACGGGGTGTTACATTCTCCCCTCCTTAAAGGATTTCTCCCCCGAAATCTCCAAGTTAAGGAGAATGCATATGCTAACATCCAATCATCCATCTACTCAACCATCAAACACAGACATCCATTGTCCTTACAATAGTTATAATGTTGTATGAACATATGAAAAAAGTGCGTGTATATGTTCCTTATCTAATGCAAAATCAGGCAGTCTATTGATTCAGTTGACCTCGTTAATGCAAATCATGTTAGTGCCATGCATCCATTATGTAGGCGAAAGAATCATATTGATACAAATTGTTCCTACATGTGTGCACAACCATTCATCAAAATGCAGCACCCATGTGATAACACAACCATTATACATCCATTAATTTAAATATGCACACACATTTATATGCAACATGAAGGTGATTGAGCCGATCTAGTGCTCAATGTGTGTGTACATGCATCCACGAGCAACCACTAGCAACCACTTGCATCCATTTGCATCCACCAAACATAACATGTCTCAAACACATGTTTACAACCATAGGGTTCTTCCTAACTAAAGATCAAAGATGTCATTGCAAAGATAATACTAAATGATAGGACAAGTAGCAACAAAGCGGTAGAAAAAGGAGTAGTTAAAACATACCCTCAAAAGGGAAAGGATACAGCGTGCGCATCTTGTCTTCCGTCTCCCAAGTCGTGTCTCTTTGATCATATGCCCATTGCACTTTGAACAACTTGACCTCTTTGTTGTGTAGCTCTTATACCTCCGAGCCAAGGATGCATGCAGGAGCTCGTCTAATCGTGGCATTTCCCTATACTTTCAGTTCTCTAAGCATGTTCGGCTCCACTACTTCCACGGTATCCTGTAACACTTCCGCAAATATGATACGTGAGCTTGTTGCCTTTTCTCATGTCCTTCCAAAACCTAGGATACATAACCTCAAAAGATCTTCAAGGATTTTCTTCACCCCTTTCTGTCTGTTCACCCGTTTGTGGGTGATAAGCGATACTCGTACTTGCCGCCTTTTGCATATCACCTTTTCCTCTTGCATCGAAAACTGCTCCAAGCCCTGTCTCGCAAGCACTGGTATAAACTGTGAATGGCTAACTTCCATCTGGCAAAACTTAAACTGGAGCGGTCGTCAAACCCTCTTCAAACATTGGAAATCATCGTCATAGTCAACTTAACAAGCAAAAATCAAGTTCTTCTTCGTCAACCGAGTAAGTGGGGCTGATATCTTCGCGAAGTCCTTAATGAGCTTCCTATAATAACCAGCCAGCCCTAAAAAGCTTCTTACTTCTGTTGAGTTCTTAGGAATCTTCCAATCTTGGGTTGCCACCACCTTTGTGGGATCCACAGCTATCCCACCAACTGATCGAATAAATCATCTATCCTCGGCAATGGGTGTCTGTTCTTTTTGTTAGCTTATTCAGCTCTCTATAGTCCACGCACAATCTGAGTGAACCATCAGCTTTCATAGCAAAAACGACTGGAGCGCCCCACTCCGAAATACTCCTTCTTATGAACCCCTTCTCAAGCAATTCTTTCACTTGCTTACTGAGTTCTTTTCTCTCTCTCGGAGTCATGTGGCGCACTGGTAATGCAACTGGCATTGCATTATCTACTAGGTATATTCGAAAGTCTATCTCGCGCCTTAGGGGTAAACCTCGAACTTCATCTAAGACGTCATTATATTAACGGACCACACGAACAGATTCCAAATCATCATTGGATGCATCAAGGGATTCTAGGTAGCTAAGCATTACCGGACCTATAGGGTCACAAGAAATATCGAGGGTCTTTCCATAATGAGTCAACAATCTAACTACCCTTCTTTCACAATCTAGGATGACACCATATCTAGCTAGCCAATCCATAATATAGAATCAAGCCGTAGCCCATGAAGCCAAGAACGAAGGCGTTGCATTCAAACCTAATGCCCAAGATAGACACTCTCAAATCCCAACAAATCATTGAAAGATGAGCCGAACCACCAATAGGACTTGAGACTACTATGGGATCCATAACTAGACTTGTATTTAGGTGCGGTGTTTCAACTAAAGAAGCAGATACAAACGAGTGTGAAGCGCCAGAATTCAAACAAGGTTCGAACAGGATGATCAAAAAGAAAAACCAAATTTCCAACCAAGATATATTTCTACCTGTGTCAGGTATGTCAGTCGTGAGGGAACGCGTCTGCCCTCCAGAAGATCATGTACCTTGTCCTTACCTTTGCCTTTTGCTTCTTTGGACGATCCTAATAAGATGTCTTGTAATTATTACAACTAGTCTTCTTCTTCTTCTTCTTCTTTCTAACGTCTTTATTTAAGTATTCAGGTATTTCACAAGTGTGGCCCTTCCTTTTCTCTTGGCCCCTTGTTGTCCTTATCGCCTTTCTTTGGATCTACTTTATCGTGTGTCCTTTCCATGTCTCTCCTGCACATTCTCTGTTCTTGGCCTCTTACCAAATGAGGCTTTGTTCTTCATTAACCAAGCAGCTAATTGAACCTTCCTCCCATTGTCTATCCTAAAGGTACCTACAAGTCCTCCACTTCCTCCTAGTTTTGACAGACGCCTAGTCCCATGAAGTGGTTTTCCACCTATCGTACGGAAGTTTTTACATATCTTAGAAAAAGCGTCTATATGCGTGGAGGAAGAAATTCAAAAAGGAAAGAGGAAGAGACTCAAAACATAGAATCGAACGAAAGATATATGGCTCTTGGGGGTTATGTTTATAAAACAAACAAACTTTTCTCTTAAAAATACTCTCCTTAAAACATATTTTTGAAAGTATTTCTTTACAAAATGCTTTTGAAAAACAGTTTTTTCAAAATTCATATTTGTTCTGGTAACCTTCAACTCTGATACCACGTATAACACCCCACGTCCATTAATGTCACTCACAAAGGGAATGCATTAACTTCCATGGAGCGCTATTAGTGTATAAAACATAATATAACAAGATAGATACAAATATTGGTATTTGAAAATTTTAAAACAACTTTTATTGCAGTGGAGAAAAGGTTTGATTACAACAACTTCATAAACCAAGTACACTTAATATCCATCTTGACAAATTGTTTTCAGAGTACATAAGGTAAAAAGCATAACCCCAAACACAAGTAGCCATAAAAGCGATGAGCTGAACTTTACTTTCAAAAATCCAAGCACTTCCAAAAGAGAGAGAAAGAGATCCAAATCAAGCTCTGCTAGTACTAGCCCCACCCTGAGAACCGAGGGGGAGGAAGAAAAGAGGCGAAAACAAAGGGGGTCAGACATGAAGTCTGGCGAGTACCATAACTTTAACAATAAAATTATTAAAGTAACTAGGATAAGGCATAAACTAGTAAAACAAGGAATGACTGTGAAGCAAGTGGGCAAGACAAAGCAAACAGAGGAATATTTTGGCGTTAATTGCGCTCCTAATCACTATAGGATAATTACTATACTGCACCAATGCTAATTACACCGCAACATTACTAGTCACCCTAAAAGTTGATCCCGCCCGCTGAAAAAATAAAATAATGGTAGTTTCATGTACCCATAGTTGACTTCATAGGTGTCGCCTGCCCCTATTTCCACTAGTTGTTCCCACTACCCTCCCCATTCTAATTACAATGTTTATTCATAATATAGTAGTTATACTCCTAGCTATCTTCATAGGTGTCGTCTGCTCCTATCTCCACTAGTCGTATCCACTACCTTCCCCCATTCAATCGGCTCCCTAACTCGTAGATACTCGTGCTGGTCCCACGGTGTGGTGTATCACTCCCCAAAGTTGCAACCCGATACCACTAAAGATGCACAGCTTATATCTACCCGATGCAACAACGTCTTACCTACCAGTCCGGGCCCACGCACGCACATGAACCCGTTGGACTTGCATTGCCATCGCTAACCTTTTTTGACCTATTACAATCAATCTCAGTAAGCTGTCCCGTCCTCGACTTGGGTCGAGCTCACAAAGATAATTAATGGGTTGCTGGTTTGAAAGGGGTCTCCACATAAGCTTTCCACCTATGCTTGGTCCCTACTAGAATTTCTCACTTAACCCCTTCTTATTTATGTCTTCTTACATGTTTTCAACTTGGTTAGTGTTTATAATTATATCCCACATGTCACCCATGTTATTCACTAAACAAATCAACATGTGTTATTGGTTAAGCTTGTCTTAACCCTATCCGCTTATTAGATCAATATATTATTGGTTAAGCTAGTCTTAACCCCATCCACTTATATCTTATTGGTTAAGTTGGTCTTAACCCTGTCCGCTTATCAAGTCAATGAACATTATTCGTTAAGTTTGTCTTAACCCTATCAGATCAATACATATTATTGGTTAAGTTTGTCTTGACCCTATCCGCTTATTAGATCAATGTATTATTGGTTAAGCTGGTCTTCACCCCATCCACCTATCAGATTAATATGTATATATATATATTATTGGTTAAGCTAGTCTTAACCCTACCCACTTACCATGTTTTTTATGATTAAGTACATCTTAGTTCACAGATATATTGGTTAAGAGAATAACTCCCTAAGTACCAACACCGAAGACCGAAATCAACATCAGATTGTTACTCAGAGAATCACTCACTCAACCAAACTTTTGTTTGTCATTCATATTCATCTTTGCTCAGCAATAAATAACTAATTATTAATGCACAGACCTCTCACATTAAGTCGATTGCTTGTGGCCGTTGGATATGCCAGGCAGTTCTGGGCAGGCTTCCAACACAAGCAAGACTTAACCTCGTGTCTAAGCATCTTTTAATTTATGCCTTTGAACTCTCACATTAGACTACCGTTTGTGGTTGCTGGATTTGTCGGGCGGGTCCGGGCAGTCTTACACCACAAACGAGTCTAACCTCATGTCTTAGGCCTTTATTACTTTTTTAATTTGTGCCTTTGACCTCTCACATTAGACTACCGTTTGTGGTTGCTGGATTTGCCGGCAGGTCTGGGTAGTCTTACACCATAAACGAGTCTAACCTCGTGTCTTAGGCATTTATTATTACACATTATTATTCAACCCCAATCTGAATTAATATCCCTATTTCAAATTGCCGGTAACTTCCAATTTTAATCCATGTCCATAATTGTCACTTAAATTATGTCCATAATTACTATGCATATAAATTAGGCCAATTAATGTCTCAAATTAATTATATGCCTTTATGCCATTTTATGCCAATTCACAATTATGCATATTTAATATTTCACATTTTGCCCACGTCGTTCGTACATTGAACGTGAAATATGTTAGACTCGCAAATAGTCTAACTCATAAAAAGGAAGAAACATCACAACTTGAATAACACACAAAGTAGATCTAACTAGCATAACATGGATCAAAACTGGCATGATTACGATTCATATTAACATAAATTTGCATAATCGACACTTGCATAGGCAATAGTCATAAAACATAAATTTGTATAAACTATGTACTGTCATGGATCTAAATGTATAGATCTAAACATGTAATTATGAACTTGCATATATGGATATGGTTTTCCTATGACTTGCATATGAATTTCATACAAACTTTCATTCAAACTAGCATATGATTCACATACAAAACTAGCATAGGAAACATAAATTTGCATAAGTATGTTATTGCCTTGGATCTAAATATAGATCTAATATCAAAATGTGAACTTGCATATGGATCTAAACATAGATATAAACATAAAAATGTGAACTTGCATACGGATTTAAACACATAAATTAATGTCACACTTTTCGCTTATAAACTAGCATATGTATATACTTGATTCACATATGTTTTACATCCCAACTTGCATAAGATTCACATATGTTTCAACATCCTAAACTTGCATACATATGTTTTAACATCGCAAACTTGCATAAGATTCGCATATGATTTAACACATACATTTGCATAAGATTCACATAACGTAAACTTGCATATGATTCACAAATTAACATATGTAAACTTGCATAAAATGAATCAAGTTAAACATGTATAATTGTACCTATAAATAGATCTACTAATCATACAACAATAAAACTGTCATATGTTCACAAACAGACAATAACATCACAAATTTTAACTGACATGCTCACAAAATTCAATTACAACCCATCATGATTAATTTATTAATTATATTGTGAAAGAAATAGCACTCACAATCAAAAGAATAGTCTTGTTTTTTTGGGATCTGTATTCTGAAACTGAATTGCTCGCCTTTGATGTAGACTAATTGTTATTCTAATTTGGATTTAGATTTGATTTTGATTCTTGCTTCTTTCTTTCTTTTAAGTTGAAGAAGGAATGGTGTCTAATTTAGAACGATCATGGACAACATGGTGGCTCCTTGGAATGAATTTGTGTGATTTAGGGTTTCAGGATTATGGTTGCTTTATAGAAGTTAAATCTTATGTGAGCCGTTAAATCATTTTAGGAGCAATCAGAGCCATCCAACTAAAGCAAGTGTCACTCAGTTAATCATATCATGACACATAAGCCCTAACACCTCAGAATTTGTCACAAAGCCAATTAGAGAAAACCACATAAATAAGACAATCCTTGACCAACAAAAAATGCGCTACATGCACCACATGATGCGTACACGTCTTATATATATATATGTATATATATTATATATATATGTATATATTTCTTTTTATCTGTCTTCCCAATTAACCATTTTCACACTAAACCACTTTTTGAACTACGTTCACACTAAGACACTTTTTAGCTGTTAGATCAAAATTTGGACCTAACACCCAAATTGTTCTGAAGCTTATAGAGTTTCAACTGAAGAATGAGAAAAAAGGAAATAACACACAGAATTTATAGTGGTTCAGCGTTAACGAGCCTACGTCCACTTTATATATTATTGATTATACTTTGAAAGCTAATACAATCAAGGATTTCTCTGAATATTTCAGTAGTTTGACAACAATGGCGGATTCAGTACTCAATATTGCCAAAAAGATCCCAAAAAATGCCAAGCTCTGGGCTATTTATAGCTGATTTTGTCAGGCGGGTCATGATAACACGTGGCACAGATCCCGAGAACATCGGATCGCATCGCCTCCGTTGAAGAAATAGTCAAATTAGCCGTTGTAGACAGGTGTCGCGATCTGCTTGAAAATCGGATCATGCAGATGGGGAGAATCGGTCCAAATGATGGTTTGAGACACGTGTCGCTAGATCCGTGTGATTCGGATCGCTGAAGACTAGCTCGCGCTTGAACGGGTCAGAGGGTTTGCCCTGCACCAGGGAATCAGATCGGTTCGCTCTGGGCCACAATATAAGTTCGGATCGAGTCGCATAGCGGATTCGTTCTGCTGATGGAATAGGCGAGTCGATAGTGTGCGATCCGACGGTGGGCGAGACGATGGTGCGCGTCCGATATTGGGGGAGACGATGGTGCGATCCATTCTTTCATATCCTGAGAGAACGTGGTTTCATGATTTCTTCTTATGAATGATCCTGGGTGGCTTGGTCAAAAAGCTAGCCAACATTTTACCCCCTCGAAGTATGTTTTATCGATGATGGAACATACTTCGAAACTATAGAATCGTCTTTTCATAGCGAGTCGCGAATCAGTGATCAATTCTCTTTCCGAGATTTTTCAGTCTTCATTCCTGAATTTATCGTTTCGTATCGCGGGCTCGAGTCGCGGATCAGAGAACAATTCTCTTTCGGGGATTTTTCAGAATCCTCATTTCTGAATTTATCGATTCGTATCGCAGGCTCGAGTTGCGGTTCGTTAGGGAGATATTCGTTCCGCTCTTGGGTGTGCACTTGGACCTCGGAACGAAGCGGGCTCCCCCTCGAGTCGTGGTGGGCTTTTGGTTCGCGGCCCATTGGTCTTTCGTGGATCGAATAGGACAAAGAAGGGGAGACAAACGGTCGCCCTCTTTGCCTATATAAGCCGACCCTCCCCTCTTCACTCTCCTTCTTCTTTCCTTCTGCCGTATCGTTTCGCCTGCACCATCGAAGAACGAACCCAAATTTTCCAACTCTCGAAAATCCAAGCATTCCCTCAATTTTTATAAAGGTAACTCCACAAAAAGCATTCTTATTTGTGAACGCCGCTCTTTCATGAATTTTCTTGACTGATTTGAGGGAGAAACGATGGAAATTTGCGCTTTTCTGAAGAAAACATCAAAACGCCATGGCTGACTGACGTAGAGCTCGGAGTTCGAGGATGGACGGGAGAGGAGGAAAACGAAGGAGGAAGAAGAAGAGGGAAGGCCGGTTCGGATCGTGGGCAAGGAGAGGAGAAGATGAAGGCGAGACGAAAGATCGTGGTGGCAGCAAAGGCGCGTATCGTGGGGGTTGCAACGATTCGTGAAGGAGCGATCCCTTTGGCCTGCGATTCGATGGGGCGATCCCTCTGCCTTGCGATCCAAAAAGGGGCGATCCCTATGCCTTGCGATCCGACTCATAGCTGACGATGCAAAGAAATTTCAAACTTTAATCAACGCCTTGTCACCATAAAATTCTGAACAGTTAGGATAGAGCCTTGACGTTGGACTTTCTGGACTAAATGACCACACAATTTGACTGCATATGACGACTAATATTTTGATGATCTTGATTGCTTTCACGCTTTATTTTTAATGCGCACACACAAGCACACACACCGGCACTTGCACACACGGGGGACGGGTAGTGTTAATCTTATTGTTCATATTTTCTCGTCCTAGCAGCCATGTCGAATGATCATTCTTCTTCAAGATCCGCAACAGAAACCGAATCCGAGATTCCTGAACAGTACAACCCTGAAATTCCTTCAATCAATCCGGGAGGTGAAGATTCTGGATCTGAGTACGAGGCCACAGAATCAGATCCGGCAGAAAGTAGCAACGATTCTGAGATAGATGGGCGAGCTCCCGACGAGATTCCTGGCGCTCTCGGGATAGATAAATTTTCCGATTCTCTAGCATCTAAGCTCGATGATATAAAGCTTAAACGAATCTGCTTGAGGCACAGAATTCCTTGGGATGATGTTTTAACGCCCGGAAGCGAAGATAGACCCCACATAGCTCCAGAAGGATATATGGCGATTAGCCGAACCATGTGTTTGGTAGGGGCCATCCCTCCGTTCCCTCCGATTGCCATCGAAACTTTAAGACGACTGGGAATTGCTCCGATGCAACTCCATCCGAACGCCTACGCATCGCTATATACCCTATACATTGCATACGCGGAGATCTTACATGCCGAGCTTAAATTCAAAGATTTGACGTTCTTCTTTCTTTTCAAGAACCGTTCTTCGGCAACTCCAAATTTCTCTTTCTTTGAATCAGTGGCGAATAGGAAGGTTCTGTACGATGGGTATAGCAATATAGGGAACCCTAAATCTGAT
The DNA here is from genome assembly GCA_030737875.1 of Allium sativum. Lineage (NCBI taxonomy): Eukaryota > Viridiplantae > Streptophyta > Magnoliopsida > Asparagales > Amaryllidaceae > Allium > Allium sativum. The sequence goes on along the minus strand of CM060911.1, from coordinate 119,916,235 downwards.
TGGTTTTACATAAGGAGACAGACCGGATGCTCACGAAGATGGCTCAAATCAAGTAAACTTTAAGCTTCTAATCGAATATCTTGTTAAAGAAGTCTAGGCGTTAACATTCTTCCCCTTTTTTTTCTTTGTCTTTAACAGATCATGTCTTCCCGAAAATAGAGGGTCCACTATACAACAACCGGTTGTCCATTCTTTTACAAAGCAGATCCGACTTTCTAAGGATCAAAAAATGCATTACTGATGACAATCTTCATAAGCATCGTCTTCTAGGCAGAAGATTTGGACTTGGCACCGGCGGCAAACCTTATAAGTACGTGCCCCCAACAGAGGGAGAGGGAACTTCACAAGCGATAGAAACAACTAAATTTCGCAAGAGTCCTTCTCCAATAGTCATCCAAGACGATGAAGACTTGAACATATACAGAGAGGATGAGGCCCGCGGTGACGTGTCCAAGGAAATTCCTATTTCTGCTCCAATCGAAACCGTTACTGAAGATGACTTGACAGAAGAGCAGTTATTTGACGAGATGAATAAAATCCCTTTACCCGATGTTGTATATACAGAAAAGGACTTTGAAGAGGGGCCTTTCTTCCTTGCTCCTGAAGAGACCAGTGCTCCAACTAGAGGACGAGAAACTGGTCAGATGAGCCTGTCTCCAGGCCCGGGTCTGTTAGGGGGAATTATATGGGATGCACACATCACACACACTATCTGACCCTGCACTCTTATATCGTGGGCATTCAAAATTTTAATATGCTCTTCTCTTTTTTGCAGGAACGATGTCCCGTAGGAAATCTTACTCTTATCGTTCTCTTCGTGAGGGCACACCCAGCCTTCGTCCGGATACTGAGCGCTCTCGTGGTCCTTCTCATAGGCCGACTTCCTCGCAACCTCGATCTCCACCAAAATCAACCTCTACCAGGCCTTCAAGTCATCCGACAATTCCGACAGGGGGAAAGAAACTTCCAAAAGAGTTAACTCCTCCAAAGACTGCGCCTTCCCACAACCGGTCGTCCAAAAGGCATCACGAATCTAAAGATAGGGACAAAGATTCATCCAAAGAGACTAAGAAGGAGAGATGTGACATTATCCCCACCAGCCAACCAGAATTAGCAGCCCTCGGATCATGGGATTACGTCCATGGTCCCGAGATCCAAGGTAGGCTGGAAAAGCTGCGGGAACAATTTCCAGGCATATTCTTTGACAGGATGGTGTTTGTTCCTGCCTTGGAACTGGTCCCTAAAAATTGGGATAATGAAGTTATCAGGCACATCCAGCACGCAGCCAGGCAATATGAGATGATGAAAAAACACGCAGTTAACCTTTCGGAAGTCATCCGAACACTCGAAGTAGAAGCACACAGATCTAAAGCGAAACTTAAAAATAACGAAAGGGCTAGGACAAAATTGGAGAAGGACCTGGAAGATGCTCAGTCCCAGCTTGCTTTAGTACGGAGGGACGCTGAAAATTATAAGACTGAATTAGAGAATGCCAAGCAGCGCTTTCATTCAGAACTGGACTCCAATAGCCAAGAGAAAATGGCCTTAAAGAAGGAGGTTGAAGATCTCAAAATGGCCAACATCGAGTTGAAAACAGCACAAGGCCATTTTGAAGCTGAGAAGGCTGCTTGGGAGGCAGAAAAAGCGAGTTTAAAAGAAAGTTTGGCTCTGGCTAAAGCATAAAAGGTGATTTTGAATGACCAGGTCTCGGATGCGGAGAGAAGGGCAGCCCTCGCCGAAAAGAACGTTGAAAGTGCCATTGAATTGGCCACTGCTTCTAACAACAAGCTCCTCGAAAGAGAGAAAGAGATCGAGGGGTTTGAAGAGATGATTTTCGATTTCCTTGGCCAGGTTCTCAAGACTCACAACATCTCGTGGATCCCGGATTACCATGTTACTTTGGCCAATTTATGGGATGCCATTGTGGAGGGTGAAAAACATAGATTGGGGGTCGAAGAAATCGATGAGGATGAATTGATGAAGAGCATCCTAAGAGACAATGAGCCTGAGGACCTGGCAGAGGCTCGTCGCCTGATTCTGGCGGAGATGGAAAAGGAGAGAGCCCTGGCTAAGGGTAAAGGCAAAGCTGATGAGGGCTCGAGTTCGGCTGTGGAGCCTAAGACCTCCGGGGTTGAGGAATACCATCCCGATGATCCATTAATCCCTTTGGGTCGAACTCCCTTGGTCATTGGAGCCTCTGCAACTACTCAAGAGGGAGCATCTGCTGAAGGTATCTCTCTCTTTTCCCCACAATTTGTTAAAGCAATTGTGAATTGTCGTCGTCTGGTAGAACAACCAATTGAATTAGTAATGTGTGATCCTTGTAATACAGGTGGCGAGCCCGTCGACATGGGTGCTGAAAAAGAAAAGGAAGTGGAGAAGGAGGCTGTCTTGCCAGGTGCTGGTATTGAAGTATCAAAGCAGGCCGAGGTCACAACAGCAGAAAAAAGCATCCCGGCACCTAGCACTGATGTACCCAAAGATGCTGAGACCATCGAAGCTTTGAAAGATATGGATGATCGCCATGTAGATGACGAAGAAGACATTATCGGCGCCAAAAAGGCCTATGATGATGACGAGGAAACCTTGGCCAGCCGAAAAGCCAGGCAGGAGAAAGAGTTGGCTTCGAAGAAGGTGGGAGATGAGGCTTTGGACGTAGTCCCTCTTGCAGAATTCGATCCCAAAACTGGGATGATTGTGAAGATTCAGCCCAAATCCATCAGTCGACAGCTTCACTTTGCAAACCCCGATGACTTCCCGGCTTCCCTTTCTGATAGGAGGAAGAGAAAAGAGGTGGAAGAGGAATCTTCAGAGGAGTCGGATGTTCCTCTTATTGACAAAAGGAAGAGGAAGAAAGGGGATCCGTCTGATACCGACAAGGCGAAGCTGGAGAGGCAGAAGCAAGAGAAGAGGCCAAAGCGTAAATAGGATATTTGTTGATATTTTGTCTTTAGGTTTTTCACTGGCCAGGAAATGTAATCGTGAGACTGGCGCTCACTTTCTTTTCTAGGTTATTCTTCACTTTGTTGGTTCGCAGTACATAAATAAAAGTTTATCTCTTTTTGCATCCTTACGTACCTGTATTCAAATAAACTTTCCATGTTTAGTTATAGGCCATCTAATAATAATTACAAATCAGTCAAGCAACAGATAGCCAAAGGAAAATTTTCATGCTGCGTTGCTATATTAAAGTTCAGTATATGTATATGAGTATATGTGCCCCCAATCAGTTGTTATCATAGCGCCTGACGGGGGTTTACTAAGAATCGGATAGCCTTGTCGGCAGGTTGCCCCCTATTTCTGAATATGGGGGACATAGAAGATTTCATAGGATAATTGTTCTTGTGGCACCGAATTCCTGATACCTTTCTCAGTGCTTAATTATAGACTTCTTTGTACTCTCCTGACGGTTGTCAAGGTTAGAGTTTGAATTCAGTAGTTCAGTCGGTCCCCGATCCTTCAGCGGGGAAGGAGATCTTTCTCAGCGCTCAATCGGAGACGCTTTTATACTCTCTCTCTCTGGAGAGTTAGAGTTCGAGCTCAGCGATTCATTCGCTCCCCGATCCTTCAGCGGGGAAGGAGCTCTTTCTCAGCGCTCAATCGGAGACGCTTTTATACTCTCTCTCTCTCTCTCTCTGGAGAGTTAGAGTTCGAGCTCAGCGATTCATTCTCTCCCTGATCCTTCAGCGGGGAAGGAGCTCTTTCTCAGCGCTCAATTGGAGACGCTTTTATACTCTCTCTCTCTCTTTGGAGAGTTAGAGTTCGAGCTCAGCGATTCATTCGCTCCCTGATCCTTCAGCGGGGAAGGAGCTCTTTCTCAGCGCTCAATTGGAGACGCTTTTATACTCTCTCTCTCTCTGGAGAGTTAGAGTTCGAGCTCAGCGATTCATTCGCTCCCCGATCCTTCAGCGGGGAAGGAGCTCTTTCTCAGCGCTCAATTGGAGACGCTTTTATACTCTCTCTCTCTCTCTGGAGAGTTAGAGTTCGAGCTCAGCGATTCATTCGCTCCCCGATCCTTCAGCGGGGAAGGAGCTCTTTCTCAGCGCTCATTCGGAGACGCTTTTATACTCTATCTCTCTCTCTCTGGAGAGTTCGAGCTCAGCGATTCATTCGCTCCCCGATCCTTCAGCGGGGAAGGAGCTCTTTCTCAGCGCTCAATCGGAGACGCTTTTATACTCTCTCTCTCTCTCTGGAGAGTTAGAGTCACGGATCAAGCGGTCTGCAATTACGTATGTTCATCAAACTCGTCCTAGGTGTATATTTTAATCCAAGCTCCGAGGATTGAAACCAGTCGGACAAACAGTTGGAGCTCTTGCCAAGGCTTTGAGTTCCCCCAAACAGTCTACGGGAGGAACGGTTGGCAACAGACTTCGGGTACCTGCATTGTTCTTTTGATTTCCATAAAAATAAATAGGTAGATAAGTAAAGATGCAATAAAGGTAAATGACACACAATATTTTATAGTGGTTCGGTCGAATCATGACCTACGTCCACTTTATAATCTTTTGCTTTAAGGAATCAGACTATTCTAGGCAAGTCATGCCTTGTACATGGTTTTTTATCAAAGCAAAAGAATAAGTTTGAAACTTTCATGTTAAATATGGCCGTAAATGTTGGGCATTCCACACTCTGGGGATTTCCTTTCCATCTACGGTTGCCAGCTTGAAGGTTCCATTATCAAGCTTGCTCAGAATGGAGTACGGTCCTTCCCACTTCGCTCCCATATGAGTTGGGGTGGAAAGACATGTTTCAGAACCAAGTCTCCGGGTTCCCAAGTTCGAGCTCGGACCCTTTTGTTGTAATATCGGGCGACCTGTTGTTTGCATCTCAGGGCACGCAGGTCTGCTTCATCCCTCTTTTCTTCGATCATATCCAGGGACTCAAGGAGCAATTCATTATTAGTCATTGGATTATAATAAGTCACCCGATGAGAAGGTACCTTTATCTCAACCGGGATGACTGCTTCCATCCCAAAAGCAAGGGAGAACGGGGTGTGTCCTGTTGCCGATTTATATGTTGTCCTGTAGGCCCATAGTGCCAAGGGCAATTCATCAGCCCACATGGCTCTAGCCCGCTTCATTCTTCTTTTTAGAATGGACTTAATTACTCTATTTGCCGCTTCGACTTGTCCGTTCGATTGCGGGTGCGCCACAGAGGTGTACCGATTCTCAATGTGGTATTTTTGGCAGAAGTTTCTGAATTCAGCGCTATCGAACTGAGCTCCGTTATCCGTTATTACAATCTTTGGAATCCCCAATCGACAGATGATGTTTCTTACGATAAAGTTGATCACTCGTTTGGTTGTGATTGTAGTCAGTGGTTCAGCCTCGACCCACTTAGTGAAATAATCTACGGCCACAATAGCGAACTTTGCTCCACCCCTTGCTATGGGGAGACTTCCAATGATATCAATTCCCCACATAGCGAAAGGCCATGGACTCATCATCGTTTTTAACTGATTTGGAGGTGCTCTAGGTATCTTTGAAAATCTCTGACACGCATCACACCGTCGTGTGTATCTTGCTGCATCCTTGTTTATGGTAGGCCAGAAATAACCATGCCGCAACACCTTTTTTGCCAAAGTTTGCCCTCCGGTGTGGTCGCCACATTCGCCTTCGTGGACTTCTTGCAGCACATGTTTGATGTCATCGTGGGCTACACACCGAAGGAGGGGCATTGAAAACCCTTGTCTGTAAAGAACTCCGCCTTGCATAACGTTTCGGGCGGCTTTACGAATTACTTTACGCCTCTCGCTTTTCTTGGTCGGAAGCGTTCCATCTATCATGAAATTCTTTAGAGGGGTCATCCAGGACTCCCTTTCTGGTTCCGTCTCAAGTACCAGGTCGATTTCCATTTGATCTATGCTAGGGGACCGAAGTATTTCAACGGGGGCTAGTCCAGTCACTTCAGGATCGTCGGAGCTAGCCATCTTTGCCAACTTGTCTGCCTACTGATTCTCTGACCGCGGAATATGAGATATGTTGTAGTGATCAAAATCGTTCAGCAATTCTTTCACTTTCTTTAAGTATAAAATCAATCTTGCACTTTTAGCTTGGAATTTTCCAGTGACTTGGTTCACAACTAATTTGGAATCGCAGAAGATGTTCAGCTTTGTGACTTCTAGTTCCTTTGCAATCTTTAATCCAGCTATCAGAGCTTCATATTCAGAATCGTTGTTAGTGGCATGAAACTCCATTCGGATTGCATAGGTTATCAATCGTTTCTCGGGGGTTTCAAACACTATTCCAGCACCGGATCTTTCGTCGTTCCTAGCGCCATCAATATACAATCTCCAGGCATTGGGATCGAAAAGTAACTTTGAAGGATCAACTTCCTCGTTTGCTATATCTTCCTCAGGGACAGTGAACTCTGCTATAAAGTCGGCTATCACTTGCCCCCGAATTGACCGTCTGGGCTGAAAGTTCAAATCAAATTGACTTAGCTCAATATTCCATTTGAGTAACCTTCCAGATGCCTCTGGTCTCTGTAGAACTTGCTTGAGTGGATGATCGGTGTATATGGTGATAGGATGTGCCTGAAAATAATGCCGAAGTTTTCTAGAGGCGATCAGTAAACTATACGCCAACTTTTCTATCCGTGGATAATTACGCTCTGCTGCTGTCAATTTTTTGCTCACATAATACACAGGTCTTTGGACCTTATCCTCTTCCCTTACCAATGCTGAGCTGATCGCATGGGATGACACTGCCAAATACACGAATAAATCCTCGTGATCTATTGGCTTAGATAAAATCGGAGGTTTCTCCAAGTGCCTGAGCAAATTCTGAAACGCTTCTACGCAGTCAGGTGTCCATTTAAAGTGGCGTTTTCCTCGCTTTATTAATTCGAAGAATGGGATGCACTTATCCGTAGCCCTGGAGATAAATCTGCTTAGTGCGGCCACTTTTCCGGCAAGGCTTTGCACATCCCTAATTTGCCTAGGTTCCTGAATGTCTCTGATTGCCGCGATCTGGTCTGGATTAATCTCAATACCACGGGAACTGACGATGAATCCCAAGAATTTTCCAGAGGCAACACCGAACGAACATTTGGTTGGATTGAGTTTCATTCCATACTTTCGAAGAATGCCGAACATCTCTGCCAAGTCAGTAGTGTGTTGAGAAGATTGCTTGGACTTAACCAACATATCGTCGACGTATACTTCCATTGTTCTCCCGATCTGGTTATAAAACATTCTGTTGACTAAGCGTTGATATGTAGCGCTTGCATTCTTCAAGCCACACATATCAATATAATCCCAGATCAGTGATAAAACTAGTGTGCTCTTGATCTGGAACATGCATCGGAATCTGGTTATATCCTGAATAAGCATCCATAAATGAGAGAAGCTCATGACCTGCCGTTGAGTCTACCAGCTGGTCAATCCGGGGCAACGGGAAACTATCCTTTGGACAGGCTTTGTTCAAATCTGAGAAGTCAATACACATTCGCCACTTCCCGTTGGCCTTCTTTACCAGGACTGGATTCGAAATCCAGTCTGGGTAGGTCGAGTCTCTAATAAATCCATTACTCTTTAGCTTTCCAACTTCTTCTTTCAAGGTAGCGGACCTCTCTGGGCCCAGCATTCGCCTTTTTTGCTTTACTGGAGGATGTTTAGGGGCAATGCTCAAGGAATGGCTCATGATTGATGGGGATATCCCACACATGTCCGCGTGAGTCCAAGCAAATACATCCAAATTGTTTTTTAAAAAATCCGTCAATTCTTTAGCAAGATTCGGACTTAACTGGGATCCAATCTTAAGGACCTTCTCCGGGTCATTGTCATCGATCGGTACATCCACAGTTGTCTCGTTAGGAGTCGCCATTCTGCCCCCGGGTTCTTGATCCTCTCTGGGATCTATATCCTCGGGCATCTCTCTGGGCGACTCTCCAACGATTATCCTCTTTGGTTGCTATAAGGTCTCCGCCCCCGAAGGGGGAGAGGTGCCTTTAGTTTCGATATCCCCTCCATTGCAAAGTAACTTTAGTTCGGCAACATAACATGCTCGCGCAGCTACTTGATCCCCTCTGACGATACCAATGCCAGCTTCTGTGGGGAATTTCAATAACAAACACCAGGGGGCTATACAGGCTCTAAACTTTGCAAGGGCCGGTCGACCCAAAAAGGCATTGTAAGGCGATTCAACATCCAAAACCACGAAGGGAAGGATTCTCACTCTCTGGCGTTCTCCTTCCCCAAGTGTTACTGGTAACTCTACATAACCCATTGGAGCGGTAGATGCCCCGTTGAATCCACGGATCCATCCTTGGCAAGGCTTCAAGTCTTTTATTTCAAGATTCATCTGATCAAATGCCCTTTTGAAAAGAATGTTGACAGAACTCCCGTTGTCCACTAAAACCTTATGGACAGTGGCTGGACCAATAGGTACCGTAATTACAAATGGATCTTCTGTCGGAGCATGGACTCCAATGCTTTCTCGTTCTCGGAAGACGACATCGTCGGTCATCATCTTTTGCTGCTTCACCGGGATACTGTCCTCAGGGTTGCTACACTCCCCTACCTCGAGGTGTTGTTTGGCTGCATTGACGTATTGATCCAACGCCTTGGAACTATGCCCGGCGTGATAAAGTCCTCCGATTATGGTATTGATAACAATGTTCTTTCCCTTTTGCTGGGCAGTCGGCCTAGCAGCAAGTTGATTCTGGTTCTGATTTGGGGCCTGCACTGCTTGCCCCCTGTCCCTGGGCGTTACTCTGTATTCATCTAGCTTTCCTTCTCGAAGCAGCCTTTCGACTACATCTCTTAGGTGATGGCATTCATTCGTCGAATGGTCGTGAATCTGATGAAAGAGACAAAACTTCCCTGTTTCACGCTCTTTCTCCGTCGATTCTCTGGGAGGTGGCCTCTTATTCTGGAGGACTTCATACGCATCCATGAAGATATTTTCCAGAGTATCATTTATTGGTGTATAACTTTCAAAAGCCCTGGGACGAGTCCTTCTCTGGGAGTCGTTCCCTCGGTTCTTCTTCCGGTTGTTGTCGTTACCATTATTATTGTTGTTACCTGGCTGACGACCACCCTGATTCTGATTTCCGACATTTACTTCAACTTTCCCCGAGTTGTCTCCTGTCTGCTTAATGGCGACATTGCTCTGGATTTCCTCTTTATTGGCTATTTTTGCCTTTCGGTTAGCATATACCTCTTCCCGACGTAAATGTACGTTGGCTTTCTCGTAAAATAACTCTCTAGTGTGGGGCGGTTTGCCTGCCAGGTATCTCCCAAATTCAGTGTCCTTATCTACTCCGTCAATCAGTGCTGCGACGACGGTCGGTTCATGGGGATCTTTAACCTCAGTAGTGGCCAAATTGAAACGATCCAGGTACACCCTTAAACTCTCGCCTGGTCGCTGCTTGACAAGGAACAAATTGATCACACTTTTTGTCTTCTGTGCGTAGATACGGAATTGTTCCACGAACTTCTCACTCAACTCCCTGAAGCTAGAAATCGATCTCGCCGGCAAGCGAGTAAACCATAACAAAGCCACATCCTCCAGGAATATGGGAAACGCTTTGCACTTAACGGCGTCAGAGGCTGCGGCAGCGGTCATTGACCAAGAATATCTCATCAGATGCTGGACAGGATCAGATCTTCCCGCGTATTGGTTCATTTGTGGCATGTTGAAACGCCTTGGAAAAGTCGCATCCAAAATATCATCAGTGAAAGGGGTGTGACTGCGGTCGATCCCCCAATCTTCATTTCGTTGTCCACGGCTATCTGCCAGAATCTGGTGGACCATGGCTGCGACATTTGCACTGGTCAAAGGAGGTTCAGGGTCAGTGCCTCTGGCCCGGCGGGGTTCTCTGATCTCTCTTCGGGGAGCAGTCGCAAAATCCGGGGCTCGGATAGGGCTTCGTTGCCCCCTATTATCATGAGTATGTGCGCGGCGACGGGGCTGAGTTAGTCTGTTATGCACAGGACTGTCCATATCTCGAGCCCTGGGAGCTGTAGCTTGATCATTCACATTACGGTTTGAGGGCCCCACCCCCAGCGCTTCTTCTTCCTGTGATGGCAGGGTTCCGAACCGAAGCTGTTCTATGTTTTCGGCTCTCTCATACGGTCGTCGCGGAGGTCTCGGCGATTCCTCAGACGAAGAAGAATATCCTGGAGTGAGCGGACGAACCGGCGGTGTTCTTTGCCTTGCAAGCTCATCAAGTCTTCTATCCATAGCAGTCAAATTTTGTCGCAGGATGGAGCTTTCCTGCCTTTGGGCGGCTAATTCATCAAACAACCTCTCCCACATTTCAGAAAAGCGAGAGAGATCCCCCTCAGTAACAGGGGCAGCAGGATCATATTGATCGTCATCACCTTCTCTTATGCGCAAAGAACTTGAGCCGGGTCGAGCAGAGGGGCCAGGACGATAGGAGCGAGCCATTGGCTCCTTTCCAGGTCGAGTTGTGGTCTGATCATCAATTCGGATCGCTGCGGTTCGTGGATGGCGACTCGCTGCACCCCCCTGAGGTCGACTCGTGGTCGTGGTACGCGGAGGCTGCGAGGTGTTACCTCGGGATCGAGTAACAACCCCTTGAGCGTCCCGGATCGTCTCGTTCTCATCGACTCGGAGCATGGTGTCTTCATCGGATCGGTTCGCCCCCTGCGCTCCGCGATCCAGAGTTTCTTCATTGCCCAGCTCGTGCACACTCTCTTCAATCGTTTCGTTGGTCTGTGAAGCTCGCACTTCCTTAGATCTTTTTCCAGCCATGATATCTGAATCGCTGGAATCTTCAAAGAACTGAATAGTGAAACTTTAGGATTGTCTTCTCAGTGAAAGCACCAAAAATGTTAGATTAAAATTTGGACCTAACACCCAAATTGTTCTGAAGCTTATAGAGTTTCAACTGAAGAATGAGAAAAAAGGAAATAACACACAGAATTTATAGTGGTTCGGCGTTAACGAGCCTACGTCCACTTTACATATTATTGATTATACTTTGAAAGCTAATACAATCAAGGATTTCTCTCAATATTTCAGTAGTTTGACAACAATGGCGGATTCAGTACTCAATATTGCTAAAAAGATCCCAAAAAATGCCAAGCTCTGGGCTATTTATAGCTGATTTTGTCAGGCGGGTCATGATAACACGTGGCACAGATCCCGAGAACATCGGATCGCATCGCCTCCGTTGAAGAAATAGTCAAATTAGCCGTTGTAGACAGGTGTCGCGATCTGCTTGAAAATCGGATCGTGCAGATGGGGAGAATTGGTCCATATGACGGTTTGAGACACGTGTCGCTAGATCCGTGCGATTCGGATCGCTGAAGACTAGCTCGCGCTTGAACGGGTCAGAGGGTTTGCCCTGCACCAGGGGATCGGATCGGTTCGCTCTGGGCCACAATATAAGTTCGGATCGAGTCGCATAGCGGATTCGTTCCGCTGATGGAATAGGTGAGTCGATAGTGTGCGATCCGACGGTGGGCGAGACGATGGTGCGCGATCCGATATTGGGGGAGACGATGGTGCGATCCATTCTTTCATATCCTGAGAGAACGTGGTTTCATGCTTTCTTCTTATGAATGATCCTGGGTGGCTTGGTCAAAAAGCTAGCCAACATTAGTCATTCCCCTAGAACAAAAATATGGCGCTGGCGGGGATCAAACTCTGTACCTCTTGTATGTAGATCACATGTTCTAACCAAATAAGCTACTAAGTCTTTTGCTTACAAAACTTAGAGCAATGCTAAACATTTTTCTTTTCTCATTCTTCTTTTTCATGTTTTGTTGCAATATTTAATTTAAAGATATCTTCTTCATACTGAGTCTGATTTATGCAAACTCGGACTCTATCTCAAGCAGAATTCCGAGATGAACACAATGGCGCAACCCGTTTCCCTTAATTCCCACATTTGAAATTAAGTATTCCTTAATTCGTTAATTTTAAGTTAAAATCATGGGGTGTTACAACAAATCTAGTGTAAAAATATCAGACACAAAAGTGCGTAAAGTAACAAGCATAAGAGTAGTAGGCGAGGGCCGGCACTCGCTGATACAATCCGTCTAAATACGATAATCAGAAACTAAAGCAATGTCATTAAGACTACTGTTTCTTGCCACCTGACCTCAGAATAGGCTTAGTGGAAGGAGTAGGAGCACTAGCTGGTTGTTTCTCTAGCCTGCTGGGACTTTCCTGAGATGACAAAGTGATAATTTTCTTCCTAGCCGCATTCTTTTTTCCTTTGCGCCCAGAAGCTAATGAAGCTTCAAATTTTTGCTTCTTTGGGTCCTCGGTCTCCTTGTTCGGAGTCTCACCGGTATGCTCAGAATCCTCCCCACTCGGAATGTATTCCTCATCATCACCTAAGTTAGCAATTGATGGGATCTGAGTATCCTGAGAACCCAGGGTGTTAGGAGCAAGAAGGAATGAATCACCCAAAGGAGGAGTAGAAATTGGGGCAAGAGGAACTATCATCAAGGTCGAATCAGTTATGATGGCTTCATCCATCATTGTCTTTCCTACAGCAGGGGAGGGTGATGGTGAGATTAGACCTAAAGTAGATGAACAATGAGCACGAAATGTAGATGTTTCAAGTGATGGGCATAGGCAGTCTAAGTATAGCAAAGTTTTGATGATTTCAAGTTTACCTGCAGCTATAAGAATAGCCTGAAGAATTCTGTGTTCTTCAACCTTGAATTTGTTTCCGTAAGTATCATCATCAACTTCATCATCCTTATTCTGCTCTTCTGCCAAGTTCTGTTCGACATTGTGTTCCCTGAATGCTATATCTTTGGAAGAAATAGGAGGATTCACTAGGATTTGTGAACCAAAAGCCTTAGCATTGGTAGGAATAATAGGGGCATCAGCATTTGTCACATCATATCCTTGTCCTCCAGAAGGCCCAGCCTTGCCACCTGACAGTGCCCACTTTTCCTTTAGTATAATCTTTCCTTTTGCTAAAGCTCTACGGGATTTCTTATCTAAAAGCTCCTCTATAAGATCCTTTTCACCACGATCGCCTCCATCAATCCTAAGTGCTTCTTACCAGACAAGAGCTAAACTCTCAGCAAAGTCTTTCCCTAAATAATATAAACTACCACGACCCATGACGCTGTAAACATAAAACTTGAAAAGGATATCTTTAGTCTTCGCTTTGACTTTTTATAAGCATCCACAGCTTTGGCTTTATCCTCTTCAAGAAACTGAATGCTGGTAGTTAGTGATTCAAGGGATAAATTCTGAGAGGAAATCTTGTGTTGAAGAGTCAGGTTCTCTTGTTTTAAAGTAGCAGAGGCGCTTCTTTCTTCATCCAATTGGGACTCTGCAAGCTATGGAGCAGTTTGAGCTTCTTGGACTTGTTTCACAAGCGCATATTCCTTCTATTTGGCAGCAAAAAGTTCTTCCTTAAGTTTAGCAATCTCAGTCTCTGAATCCTTCATGGAGTTTTGAGACTCAAGCACGTGGATTAGAGTAGCCTTGTCATTCTCTAACATTTCAATATAGTCGAGGTTGCCGAATTAAGTCTTTGGAGGTCATATGCAAATATGTACAACCCACCAAGCTGTTTTTCGACACGCTCGCTCAGTCTATCTAATTTAACCTCAGCCTAACCTCCGGCAACATTGTATCGAGTGACCATGTGGTATTTGTACCAATTATTTCCTCAAGAAGGTCCCGCTTGATTGGGATGTAAATCCACATTAAAGTACATTCCTCTTAAATCCCAGCCTTTGAAGCACTCAGCAAGCATTAGGCGGGTCGGTCTTATCTTGTAATGAGGCCTATCCATGATTATTTGAAGATCAAAAGAAGTAGGAGCACCTGGTGGGGAAACCAAAGATATGTCATCGCCAGTGTTTTGAATATCCAGCATTGAGAAATCCGGCAATTTAAGTTTGTCCGATTTGTGACGATTCCCATAATCACCTTTACCCTTATCACTCCTCTCTCTCTTTTTATCATTCTTCCTCTTTCGTTGTTCTTGTTCTTTCATTCTCTCAGCCTCCAGCCTATCAAAATGATAATGTCTCCACTTCCTTTGCTGCTCGGCTTCAACAAGATTGCCAATTCGGTGAAGTTGATAAGTGAGCTGTGGATGTTGTGAATGCTTCGAATGTTGTGAAGACCGAGGTTTAATGAAGTTTTTGGGATCGAATTGCTGGGTACCCTATTCAAAGATATCCTCAAAGGAGTGTCTCATTTCTAAACCTGAGAAAGGGAAAGGGCAAAATTTTCGTACTTAAGTTAAAAAGTACCAAGGCAAAATAGGAAAAACCTATATAAATTATTGGAAGCGTGAAACGTAAGTAAAAGTAAAGGAAATTTGCTTATGAAACATCTAATAACGAACCAATTTGGGGAGGATCGTTTAAGAAAATTATTATGTCCTTAAGTGTTTTTCTAGTCCTAATCTTTGTAACTGAAACTATTGGCTTTGAGGTTAAAGTATCGCTCGAGATAAGATCTTTAGGTGAGCTGAGATCACCGAGATTCTTGAAAGTCCTCGACATACCGTCTCCTTGACTGCCTTGATCAAAGGTATTTTCGTTACGATTCTTGGTGTTTGGTTTATTCCCAGAATTTACTTCATCCTCTTCAGGCTACTAATTCTCTTCCATAGAATCTGAAATAGTTTTTGAAGCAGATTCATCTGCATCAACCTGCCTAGTTTCTTCCACAGGGTCCAGGACTGTGACCTCCTTCCCATCTTGATCAGTTAAAGCCAAAGGACCTCTATACTCATTTTGTCTAGATGTCTCCTCCTCAAAGGAAATTAATTTGGATTTGGGGGGAGTTTTTCTACTTCCCATAAGATCAGAGAACTTCCTTATTCGGGCCTTCTTGGCTGGAGATTTATGAGAAGCATCTTTGTTATCCGTCAAATCTACCCCCAGACAACGTGAGAGAGGAAGCATGTTGCATCGACAAAGAAACTATTCTTTGAATAAGAATCTCCTGCTCCTTTCATTCTCAGGAACATCCATTAAGGCATTAAAGAGATCTTGATCAAAAGGATTATCCTTCTCAGTAGGAATCACTATAATATAATTACAAATTTCAATAGTGGATTAAGAGGGAAAGAAATAAAGTGCTATAAGGAAAGTATATTCACCTCATTCCATCCAAAATCCATAGAAGTTTGAGGGGCATTTAACAAAGAAGTATTGGTTAGGGAATCCTCGAAAACTCTCAACCAGACCAGTAATAATCTTAGAACTCCGACTCTCAAGAAAGATGACTGAGGGATGATCCTTCTTCCTCCTTTTTGTAATGTCTCATATTTTTACGTTATAATAATTAATTAATTTAATTATTTATATAGTAATTTAGAGATTTAAATGGTTGTTTAATTAAATAATATTTAATTAATATAAAAATTAGAATAATATATTTATTTTCGAATTAATCGGAAATAGTGGAATTCACAATATTGTGCGAATCGGATTATTTATAAGATTTAATTCAGTTTAGAATTAAATTATAATAACGAATTTATTATTTAAATGAAGTTTGAACATATAATTATAATATAATTTAAATCGAGCTCGTAATGGCGCGGTAGTTCATATTATGGAGTTTTGAACTTTAATTTAATATATAGAATCTGTTTGAAGTTGGATTTCTGTGAAACAAGAAACATTTGAATTTGTTAAACAATATTTTTCTAATAAAAGAGAAAAATCGAGATTTCGTGGTGTGGATTTTGAGCTATGTCCAAATCAAATTTTCTAATAGTCGCTATGGAATTTGTTATAATTTATAACGGTTTATTTATATTATAAATGGATTTTTAATATAAATTGAATATCGATATAACTTGCAATTCTAAAATATCAAGTTACAAATCCCGATATGTTTATTTTGGAGCCAAATAATATTCTATGTAAATATATACGATAACACTAATTTATTAATATTTAATTTAATTTGTTTCTAAATATATTAATATTTATTGGTTTATTTAGAGCTTTAAAAATAGCCATTTTTGCAAACGACCTCTGTTTTCAACAAAACTAATTTTGTTAGATCTGGAAAATTAAATTATTGTTAGATTTTAATTTTCGTAATTTTTGGAGTTAGTATGCAACCGTACGGGATTTTAATGTGAAAAACAGTCAATAATTTGACTTTAAAAATACGCTGTGTGAGCAAACGGATTCAGAACGCAACGAAACAAGTTTCGTTGGGTCCGTAATATCGAACCATTGCTATGTGTCCATTTTCATCTAATTTTGAATATTGTATGTGATCATATGAATTTTTTAATCAACGAATACTAATACAAATAGAATATAAATTAATATAATTATATAAAACTTGCGCACTAAGTTATCAACCCCTATATATACATCCTACTTTACTATTATACCTAATTCTTTAGTTCTCTGGTCAATCTAACTTCCGCCGTTTCAGAAAAAACATGAAAAGATTCACTTCAAAAATCATCTTAAAATCATACAAAGTCTGTAAAATCATTATATATATGTATTGAATTCTTGAATGATTCTCTTCCTTCGTATATATGATTTGAGGGATTTGACGCTGTTATACGTCGCTGGAAACACATGCAGTGGAACTAGGTTTCCAAAATTTGTGAAGTTGAAGCTTTAATTCATGATATGGAGTTTGTATTTGGGATTAGTGTGGAGTTTAGCATCTTTTATAAAATTTTGGTGTTGTTTGGTGATGAAAGAGTTCGAGTGTTTTACTGTGTGCAATTTTTGAAGGGTTTCGATGCATTTCATATGGAGGATGCGAGTTGAGTAAAAAGCATATGAGATTGAAGAGGAAGGGAGGAGTACTTTAACGGTGCTCTCGGTTTTTGAATTAATGGACTGAAGAGGGAGATGTGAGGATTGAAAACATGCGTGAAAATGAACAGGGAAAGATGTTGGAGACGGCTTGCGTTAGTCTTGGAGGAAGAAGTAGTTTAGATTGGGTACGAGTGGGCCTTGTTGCAGTGATGGGCCGGGAAATTCAAGGTGAAGCCAAATGGAAATAAACTAAGTATTTTAATTAAAATATAGTATTAAAATTTGTAAATTAATATCTAATTCATATATTATTAAAATTCAGCGAAACAAGATCCGTTAGGATCATATCAGAATAGTTTTATTTGATGGAAGTTACTTTGGCATCATGAATTTTTTTTCTTAATTCCAATCGAATGCAATCGGATCTAGTATAGTATGAACTGGCGATCAGAACATATATGGATAGAACTTATAACAGGGTCTCGAAAAGCAAGTAATTTTTTCTTGGCCTTTATTCTTTTTTAGGTTCACTAGGATTCTTAGTGGTTGGAATTTCTAGTTATCTTGGCAGGAATCTGGTACCTGGATTTCCTTCTAAATTTTTTTTTCCATAAGGGATCGTGATGTCATTATATGGAATCGCGGGTTCATTCATTAGTTCCTATTTGTGGTGCACAATATTGTTTAATGTAGGTAGTGGTTATGATCGATTCGATAGAAAAGAGGGAATAATGTGTATTTTTCATTTGGGATTCCGTGGAATAAATCGTCACACACAATGAAACTGATTCGGAGTGAATTGGAGCTCTTTACAATTTATAGCGAAATAAATTTCCTGATCTGAATTAACAACAGTTTATCGTTATTTAACGATAAATGTCCAGTGTGAGTAAAACTCACTAACTATACCCAGTTATATTTTTATAACGTATTTTTAGAATTGATAAATGATGATGGATTTTTGTGTGATGATTGTTTGGTTGAACTGCTAATTAATTGATTGAAAATATAGATATAGTAATATATATAAATCGTTAATTATGTATTTATTCTGATTGTCAGAATATTTCATATCGAAATGAAATTGATGTTATTATATATTGTTTAGCAACTGTGGATGCAGGGGAAAAGGTTGAAGGGATCCAACTCGATTCCTCAATATTTATAATACTGTTTTTTTTTCATATATTGTGATATATGATGTGATATATAATCTGTGATTGATTATGATGACACTAGTCTTGTTATTTGTTTTTTTAAATACCATAAGAAATACTGGAATGTAAAGTGTAATGACCTGTATTTTTACGGATAATAAATAATTTATTTAATTATTGAAAAAAGGTTTGGTAATTTAAATTGACCAGAATTAAATAATAAAGAATATTTGATAAATATAAAAATTAAATAATATATTTAAATTCCAGAATAGTCGGAAATAGTAGAATTCACAATACGATATGAATTGGATCATATATAAGCCATAATTCAGTTTAGAATTGAATTAGAATAACAAATATATTATTTGAACGATAGTTGAACGTAATTTATATTATAATTAAAATAGAGTTCGAAATGGCGTTGTAGTTCGCTATTTGGCGTTTCGAACTTTAAATGAATATACATGATCCATTTTAAATCGGATTTCTATGAAATAAGAAACATTCGGAGTTGGTGAAGTATATTTTTCTAATAGAAGAGAAAAATCTGGATTTCGTTGTGTGGATTTTGATTTATGTCCAAATCAAATTTTAGAAAAGTCGTCATGGAATTCCTTTGAAACTTATAAATATTTATTTATATTATAAAAGGATTTTAATTATAAATCGAATATTGATATAACTCTAATGATGAAATATCGAGTTGTAAATCCATATATGTTTATTCTGGAGCTGTATGGTATTCTGTTGTGAATATACACGATAATATTTGTTTATAAATATTTAATTTAATTATTTTTAATTATATTTAATATTTAAAACGGTTTATTTAGAGCTTTAAAAATAGCCAGTTTTGCAAATGACCTCCGTATTCTTGAAACTAATTTTGTTAGATCCGTAATGTCAAATTATTGTTAGATTCCAAGTTTCGTGATTTTTGGAGCCAGTGTGTGGCCGTATGGATTTTTAATGTGAAAACAGTCAGTATTTTGACAGTTAAAAATACGCTGTGTGAGCAAACGGAGTCGAAATTTGACGAAACCAGTTTTGTTGGGTCTGTAATGTCGAACTGCAGCTGAGTGCCCATTTTCATGATTTTTGGTTATTATATGTGATCGCACAGATTTTTAAAGAACAAATGAACGTAGCGGTAGACTAAAATTCAATATAATAATGAATATAAAATTAATTTCTCTATTTTATAAATATAATGCCTAACCGTAAACCTAATTCATTCCGCCTAAGTCAACAGATATTCCGCCGTCGGTTCTCGAATGCTAAACGTGGAAAACCTCTTCTTCAAAAATCAATAGAAAATCAAATCAATTCCTATAAATCCTAATATATCTATTTTTGGAATCGTATCAAGGTAAGCTTCAATCTAGTATAGAGATATGGGTTTCGAACAACGTATGGTTCGCTGAAATTTTTCCAGCGTTGGTATGAATGAGCTAGGGCTCGGATTTGTAAGAGTTTGAAGCTTCGATTTATGCAATGGAGTTGATACTTGGTTTTAAGGGAGTGAACCGCATCGAAACAATGTAGTTTCCTTGAATTCCGTCCTTCAAGGGTTTGCACGGTGGTAAAGGGTCTCTGCCGACGAGAGGGAGTCGCGATGTCAACATGGTGATTGAGTTCAGCAAAATAGGTATGGTTGGAAGGAGAACTTGAAGGGGAGCATAACGGTGTTTCCTGTTTGTGAAATCATGGAGTAAAAGGGAGGTGCGGTGAGGATTTCAAGTCGGAAATGGCTAGAGGAAAGGAGCAGGGAAGTTACGGGGAAGAAGGCTATTGTGCACGAGTTGTTGGGATGGGCTTAGGCCGATAGTGTTGAGGGTGAGGCCCTTTTAAAGTTAATTTTTAGTCTAAACTCAAATTAAATGTGTATAAACTTCGGGAGTGAATAACTTTATCATACGATACCGGTTTTTAGCGAAACAAGATCCAACAGGATCGTATGGACGGCGGCAACTAAATGTAACTGACTGGGAGTGAATCGAAGCTTGTTACAGTTTATTGCAAAATAAATTGTCCAACTGAATCAAAGATAGTTAATCGTTATTTAACGATAACTGTCCAATGTGAGTAAAACTCACCAACTCAGCCAGTTCATATTTCTATAACGTATTTTTAGAACTGCTAAATAATGATTAATTGCTGTGTGTTGACAGTTTGGTTGAATTGCTTATGTATTGGTTGAAATTATAGATAACGTTATTTATATAAATCGTTAATCGAATATCGATTATGTTTATCAGAATATTTCGTAGTGAAATGAAGTTGATGTTAATTATATTGTTCAACATCTGTGGATGCAGGGAAATAGGTCGGAGGAATCCAACTGGATTCCTCAACATTTTACTGTTTTTCATATATTGTAATATATGATGTGAAATATATAATCTGTGTTGATTACGTGTGTTGAATGATATCGATCATTGTTATTTGGGTATTTTAAATACCGTAAGAAATACTGGGATGTAGAAAAGGGGATTTTCAAAGTGTATTTTGAAAATGAATTATTTATATAAAATCAATGGATTTTAAGTATAAAAGGAAAAGAAATTTTATAAAAGAAAAATATAAAATCAAAGAATTGAAAAGGAAATATTTATTTGTTATATAAACAAATAGAAAAGGGAATATTTGTAAAACAAATAGAAATGGGGATATTTGTAAAACCAGTAGAAAAGGAAATATTTGTATGAACAAATAGAAAAGGAAATATTTGTAAAACATTTACAAATAGAATTGAAAAGGGAATATTTGTAAAACATTTACAATTAGAATTGAAAAGGAAATATTTGTAAAACATTTACAAATAGAACTAAAAAGGAAATAATTGTTGAACAAATAGAATTGAAAAGGGATATTTATTTGTTAAATAAATAGAAAATTAAAAGGAATATTTATTTGGGAAAATAAATAGAAGGATAAAAGGAATATTTATTTAGAAAATAAATAAGATATCATAAAAGGAAATATTTGGAAGGTAAGTAGGATTATAAAAGGAACTAGAGTTATTTGAATAGAGTTAATCGATTTGAGTTAATCAAATAAAGTTAAATCAAATTAGAGTTGAATCGAATTAGAGTTAAATCGGATTAGAGTTAAATCGGATTAGAGGTAATCGAATATTAGTTATTCGAAAAAGAGTTAGTCGAATATTTGTTAATCGAATTGGAGTTATTCGAAATAGTTTATTCGAATAGAATTAATGGAGTTATTCTAAATAGTTTATTTGAATAGAATTAAGGGAGACTAATCGAATATAGTTTATTCTAAAAGTAGATTATCGAATATAGTTTATTCAAAGGAAGATTATTGAATATAGTTTATTCGAAAAGGAGATTACAAAATATAGTTTATTCGAAGGAAGATTATCGAATATAGTTTATTCGAAGGGAGTTAATCAAATATAGTTATTCAAAAGGAATTAATTGAATATAGTTTATCCGAAAAGAGTTACTGAATATTGGTTATTCAAAAAAGCGAGTTAATCGAATATTGGTTATTCGAAAAAGGGAGGTAATCGAATATTGGTTATTCGAAAAAGAGAGTTAATCGACTATTAGTTATTCAAAGAGAGTTAATCGACTATTAGTTATTCAAAGAGAGTTAATCGAATATTAGTTATTCGAATAAGAGTTAGTCGAATATTAGTTAATTGAATAGGAGTTAGTCGAATATAGTTTATTCGAATAGAGTTAAAGGAGTTATCAAATATAGTTATTCGAAAGGAGTTAACCGAATATAGTTTATTCGGAAGGAGTTAAGTGATAAGAGTTAATGAATTAAAGTTAATCGAGTTAAAGTTAATGGGGCTAGGGTTAATTGATTTGAGTTAATCAAGTTATATTTCGGAGTTAGATATTTCAGAAGTAGGGATTATAACGCTATAGTTATATCAAATGTTTTTCAATAAAGAAGTGGATTCATAAATAGAATTCGAGAGTTACTCAAGGAAGTTTGTTAAAGATTTAAAGGGTGAACCTCGTCTATTTCGAAGTTAGAAATGTTGTCCAGTTAAGGTCTGAGAGGTAGTTATACCCCAACTTGATTGGCTTCGTTTGTAACTAAGGAATGATTAGGGTTCGATAGTGAAGGCTGGTTAAGTGAATTAGTTAATGAGTGTAATGTTTTGAGTTGGCATAGCGATGTTTTATTTAAACATCTGTTTAAATCCAAATGTAGGAGTTTTGGAAATGTTTTCCAAATAAGAATCAGAAATGTTTTCTAATATCGAAAACAAGAAATGGAAATGTTTCCCAATGTTACTAACGTATATTTTCTAAATTTAGAAAATAGGAAATGTTGAATATATGGAAACAGGAGATGAAAAATGACCTAAAGAGATAAATGTTAAATGACGTTTGATCGATATAATTTCCATTTGGAAATAATATCGTTGTTTACACACATGTTTTCTTTGATAGTTAACTCACCGACAATCGAAGTTTTTGACATTTTTCCATTGTCAATACGGAGAGACTAAGATCAGATTCATTATCTGAAAACCACTCTGTACGGGCGTTAGCGTTGCAATCAAATATGATGAAGATAATTGAAGATGGAGTTATGTAAGGGCTGTTCTAATGATCCTAGGTAGCAATTGCCTAAGATGAATTTACATAATAGTGCCTTTGGTTTGTCCAGTCCTAGGACAACCTGTATGGAAGAATGTATGACAGAGTATATTTAATAAATCGTGTAAGTTGATCTCTTCAAACGTATATACGTTTGGTGGTGGAGGAATTCGTTTCTCTTAGCTGTATACCCGTAGTATTTTTGGGGAAATCAATTTGTGTTTTGGGGGGCATGACGATGTGACATTCAAAGTGAATAATTATGTGATCTGTCAGAGATAAGTGTGGCCTCTATCCTCACAACCGGGAAATGACAAAAATCGTGCAGGCAGCATGGCTAAATGGTTGGTTGCCAAGTAGGGTGTATTATCATCTATCTAAAGATATTCATTTCATTCTTTAATCTATTCGATGATGTCCCATTCAGGAAACGGTTGCTGATCCCAACCGTTGGTGATATACATTCGATACACTCAAGCGAAATGAGTGGTCGTTCATGTGTTGCCGGGTTGCAAGATGTTCTTGTTGAACCCAGTGTATTCCTCTCTAGAGGTACACTATCGGGAGGTGGCTCCATACCTTGTCATAGTCGGAAATCCATTACCCAATAAGTGCTCGCAGTTTTGATTGTATACTATATATGTGGAACGTGAGATGAAAGCGTTCTACAAGATGATTATTGTAATGTTTCGGGTTTCTTGGCCAGTTTTGTAATCTACGAATCTTAGATTAGGTTGATAATTAAATTCAATTTAATAATATTTAAATTTGAATACTTTAGATAATTTTGAATGATTATTTGTTTGTAATCCGGTGTATATTTTTGACGGGTAATTTATATATTTAAGGGTAAAAGTTGTTTTAACATTTTATTCACGTAAAAAAACAATCATTTTAAGGTTATGTAAACTTGGAGTTTTTATATTTGAGAAAATATAAATTTACCTTTTATAATCTTTAGTGTGTGTATATATATATATATATATCCATATATGTATAACAAGATAATAATTTTTGTTTGTGTTTTAGTGAATATTTTATTACTTCACATATATATACTTTTAAAGATGATATGACATTAAGAGATTAGCATATGTCATGTAATAAAAGCAAATCTAATTCAATGCATAAAAATCTATTTCGTACATTGAATTCTCCATTTTTGTATTCAATGTAAAGCACTAGCATGTATATGTTCACATCATGAGATCTTGTAATCATTTCTGATTGCTTACAAATAAAGAAAACAACTATTAGTAGCTAGGAGATTAATAGCCTGAAACCTATAAAATCTATAACATTAAATGAAAAAGATATGCTTGAAATGAAATCCCAAACAGTGGAGTTATGAGAGCATTGAATGGCTTGTATTACTTAGTGACCAAGTAAGCCACTGAAAAAACACATACAAGAACACACCTGCAAATGTAAATGTACCTCAAAAACCTGTTCAGCCGTGATCTTGCAGTGAGAAACCTTGTCATCTTACAAATCAAAAATATATCAGCTTGCACATGGATATACAGTGTATACACATCTCTTCCATCACTTGAATACAACACAGCTATCTATCCTTGACCTATCACTTTCAATCAGCTACCAAAACAGCTATAAACATAGCTGTGCTTCCCATCAAATATGCAGCATTGTGTGGTGTTTCAATCAGTCATCGCGACAGCTAGAATATCAAATCCATCATGGCAAGACAACCTAAACACTGACCCTATCAAGTCCTTAAACCCCCATTGATTCCACCTATAAATACACCTCTTTATCTGTCTAACTTCATACCTTAGAAGCCTCTTTGAACACTTAAACTGGAAGAGGAAAAATGGCCGAGACAGCAAGGAAACAGAGAAGAAAAACTTGGAAAAACAGCAGTGGAAAGTTTTTGTGAGTAAACATTTATTTGTTTCCTGTTTATTTCCAGTTAATATAAGATTGTACGCATATGAAGTATATGAGCCTAGCATATAGGATTAATTAAGAAAGAGTGACTGGTGTTGTTTGTTATGAGTTTGCTTGAAGACAGTAGACGGTTTTTGAGAATAAACTCCATTTGCATCTGGAAATTTCTAGAACTAAGATCCGATCTATAATTAGCATAGATACGCCTGCCTATAGGACTTGTCATATGATCTAAACTGCTACTGGACGAGGAAAGGCATTTAGTAAAAACCTGAAAGAAAAATACAATGTTAGCATGTTAATGAGAAAACATATTTCCATTTAATTATGGTCTGATTTAATGTAAACCATGAACATATGTGCTACTAAATCTATCCTAAGTAACTTATGTGTATAATGTTATTATATATCTATTGTATACATGGGATTTATTGAATTAAGATTGATTTACATGGATGAAAACTGGAATCAGCAGAACTTGAAAACAATTGCCCTATTTAACTTAGTATCCTAAATTCTATGATTTTAAAATAGAATTCAACAGCACATTTTCTAATATACGTCTATAGATAAACAAAAAGTTCTTTGTGTATAAACCTACACAGCATTATAGCAGTATATACTATATAGAAAACACCCAACTACCATTGGGGTACTGGTTTATTCTTTAAATTTCAGTCTAAACACATTTTGTTTAGAAAACAGGGCGAGGTGGATTTAGGTTTAGTGGCACTTTTGAACGCTGGTTTTCGGGTGATGAACTACGTTGAGATGACGGCATTGAATGCCACCGCGAATAGGTGGAAGGCCAAGGCAAGTATCTGGTTTGAGCTGGACGGATCTGAGGACGATCGATATAGGGATTTGGCAAGGTGAGGAGTTTTTCTTTGATCAACTTACGAGATTAGCTGAGTGGAACTGTTGGATTTTTGATACTGATGGTTGCACGACTTTTAGGTGGTGGGAATGGCCTTAGCAATCAAGGCTTGGGATGCGACAATGTTGCCGGGGACGTGGCAGGCGGGGAAGGTGTTGTGCACGTGAACCGTGCACAGTTGTGTACATGAATACCGAGAAGAACAGTAAAAAGAAAAAATGGTGAAGTAGGAAACGAGGGTTCAGATAAATGGATGTGGGATCAGGTAAATAGCAAGGAACTCGCATGAGTTGGGATGTGTTTGGCTCGGAAGATTATCAGTACAGGGAAATTAAACAATGGAAAAAGTATAGTGCAAGCAGTGCTATTTATCAAATCATGTACTGTTCGCTATCTATGTGCCGAGTCATAGTTTGGAGTTTCAGTGGTGTGGTTTTATGATGGATTGACGCAAGTGGTTAACGAAAATGAGAAGAAAACAGAATTGTAAAACTAAGATAAATAGGATGACTGGTTCACTGTTATGCACCGAATTGATGCATGAATGCATCAAGCTCCACCAAGTCGTTGTGTGTAACCTTACCTTACTAAAAGAAACAAGAAGAATCTAGTTTATGGTGTGGTTTATTCTTGGCATAGGATATGTTTAGTAAAAATATAATATAAAGAAATAAATGAATAAACAGAAGGTAGGAAAACAAACAGAAAAAGAAAGATGGAAAACTGCAGTAAAACATACGAAAGAAAGAAGAGGAGAAAGTGTGCTTGCATGGCTTGGACGGTGGAAATATTGTACTGTTCGAATGGGTGCTGAGAAATGTGAAGGGACCAGAATGTGTTCAGGCAAAGAAGGGTAGGGAGGAGACGTCATAAAAGGAAAGGGGAAAAAGGGACGTTGGGCTTAGGTCTTGTAGTTGGGCCAGATGGGTTCCAGAAACAAAAAGAAATAAGAGAAAGTGAAATTGGGCCGAGGTGATGGGCCTGCATTTTTGGGCTGCTGAAATATAAATGAAAAGAAAATTTATGATATAAAAAGATAAAGAAAAAGAAAGAGAGAAGATAAGTAAAAGAAAGGGAAAATTAAAATAAGATTTTATTTTTAATTTGAATTCAATTAAAGAAATATCGTTAGAAAAGAAATAAAAGGCAACGGTGTTGTGATGACTGATAAAATTGGTAAAGCTGATGATGGATGATCAGAAACGAACATTATAGACCGATTTGTACTTTGTGTGAAATAACAAAGTTATTAATTTAAAATAAATAAATAAATAAGTAGAGTTTAAATTGTTCTCAGACAATTTATAAATTTAAAATAAATCTTGCATCTATCTATTTCTAAAAAGCTAGGTAATGAATCCAAGTCGAATTATTGAAATGTAATTAACCAGATGTAGTATGGGAAAGTCGGTATCCTGGTGTCAAAATGAACAAATTGTTTTGAATATTAAAAATGTTATTTTTATTTGTAATCGACTTAGATCGATAATTATAAATCAAGAAATGGATTATAAATTGAATTAACGGTGATGAAACGAAATAAGGAAAACCCATGTGAATAGAAGCCAGATAAACAGAATTTGACTCTATTCTGGTAATTATTAATGAAATCGAGTTGATGTGATAAACAAATCTAGAAAATATTCACAATCCAAAGTGAATAACTTTAGAAGCAAGTAGTTTGCAGACAAGAATGATTGTGAGTGATATTAGTAAATGAAATTTTGTAAGACTGTACCGATAAGATTTGTCTGAAACTCAGAAAATGAATGGGATTCTTAAACGAAATCTTATATAGATACGACTTGGGAATGATTATTTTCTAGGATCAACCAATGATGAACAATGTTTATTTGAATTATCGAATTGTGGTAGACCGGACTTGCTGTGATAAATAATTAGTTAATGTGGTTGATTAAAATGTTATGTCGTGACCAAATTAACTGGTTAGTTTAAATTTAATCATTTACATGTCTTATTTAGATAAATCTTGATAATCAATTAAGGATATAGAAACACACATGAAATATTTTGATCTAATTCCTTTAAGTATCACTTGACCCTAAAAGATATTAATGTTCATCGATTCAAAGAGACCGGGAATGGAGTTTCTAAATGAAATCCAAATATCACTTTGTTTCGACCTAGGCGCTGTTTAGTCTAAAGTAAAATTGAAGACGGTGTTTGTGCAAGGCATGTTCTGTCTATAGAATAGTGCCTTCTGTTTGTCCAGTCCCAGGGCAACATGTATGGACGTATGTCTGACAGAGTATACCTAATAGATCGCGTAAGTTGATCTCTTTAAAACTATGTTTGGTGGCGGAGAAATTCGTTTCTCTTATATTTTTACCCGTGGTTTTGGGGAATTCAATTTGTGATTTGATGGGTTTGACAATGTGACATTCAAAGTAAACGAAGTCATGATATATCTAAAGGTAAGTTTTGACCTCAAGCCTCAAAACCGGGAAATGACAAAAATCGGACAGGCAGCATGCCTATGTGGGTCGCTCCCATTAGAGTGTATTGCCATCATCTGGAGAATATTCATTTTGTTACTTCTTTCGCTTCTGTATCTCCTGAGAACGGTTATGTTGCTAGCAACCGTAAGGTGACAATATATTCGATACACTCAAGAGAAATGAGTGGTCGGTCATCTGTGGGCCGGGTTGCAAGACGTTCTTGCTGAACCCAGTGTATTCGTCTCTAGAGATACACTATCGGAAGATGGTTCCATGCCTTGTCATAGTTGGAAATCCATTATCCCTAAGCGCCCAGCGGTTTTGTTTGTATACTATATATGTGGGGCGTGAAATGCAAGCGTTCCACTAGATTCTAATTTATTTGTGAAAACCTTAGACATTATTATAATATCACAATAGTTATGATTTCAAAAATGTTTTGGGTTATCGTAAGATAAAAACCATCTGTGTTTATGTATGGATCGGTCCCACGATTATCTTTTCTTTCAAAAAGGAATATTTCAAGTTAAGCAAAATGTTTAAAATCGTTTACTCACACCAGTCTCATGATTGACCCAGAGTTTATTTTTCTGTGTTCTCCCTAAACTCTTGGGTGCCCAAATTTGTACGGGCAGTCAAGTAGTTTAGGATTTTACAGATAATCTGGAAGGAGCTTGGAGCAGGAGGCTTCAACATTAGCTATATATAGAGTTTATTTCCGCTGTGATGTATATATGATGTACTCTGATGTTATATGTAAGTTCAAATACAGTTTTGTATATTCCAAAGCTTATATCTATATTATATTTTATTCCGCTGTGATTGTGAGATCCTGCGCTGTTCAGTTCTTTCTTCTATCTTGATTCTCCTATTCTAGTATTCTATCTTTTCTATTTCTCACCCTCTAACTTCTTTTTATTAATGATTCGTATTTTCGTGCAATTTGGGTCAGACTTGTATTGTATTTGATCGACTCAAAGGGATCGAATTTGTGGGCCGTTATAGTTGGTATCAGAGCTGAAGGTTGATAATAACCTTGGCTCTGTGGCATGACTCGATAGAGATGGGGTTAGTAATACCCTATATTGAGTTTGAGTGTATATATATGAGCGCATATTTGTTAATTGATATAAAAATTGTTTTATATTGTGTCGATTGGTTTATCGAGTGGTTTAAGAATTCTGCTCGATATAGGAGTCGACACTATATTGAAAAGTATTTTTGAACTCTTGAATAGAGTAATTCGACACAGTATTGTTTTAAAAGATGGGTAAATGGTATAATTTTACCCAAAATGATATTTTTATACATAAAGGGTAATTTTCTAAAATTATTATAAATAGTCGAGTTGATTGCTATTAAACACTGGTATAGTATTACTAAATTGAGATGGTTATTTAAAACCAGATTGAATTTGTATAATTAAAATATACAAATAAGACAACCCAGAAAGGAAATTTGAAAGCAAGAGAATAAAGGTTGAATGCCGACTAAAGACACAAGTTGGTATTTTAAATTGGATGTGATGAGCTTATATGGAAAACCTGTTGGTTTTGTAGATCCTCTAATGATTGGAGATGGCCTAAGGAGACAAATTTTAGGAGTTATATGAAGAAGCCGTATGAGAGAGACGCTAACAAATTTCTCGAAAACTTAAGAATTTAATTCCTCAGAGAATTTTTGAAAAAATTGATAACAATCGATTATTGAGAATCAAATAAATTACAAAGAGGTCAATAAATTGATTTAAAATCAATTTGAATAAATACAGATTTCATCGACGATTTGTTGAGAACGAGGAAAAGAAACAAAGACGTTTGGGATGAGAGGCTGAAGACAGTGTATCCGGATTTTGTTTGATAGTTGATTACTGATGTGTATTGAACACTTGAATTGTCATGAAATGGTTGTGAATTAGTCTGTATGTTTTAGATGCCTTGTTTATTGTGATTGGTGATAGTCCAGGTTGTGTGTTGAGATAAGTCTATGTTTTTAATTATAACTGGAATTTTCCATCACTATTTAATTTCGGGCACGAAATTCTTTTAAGGTGGTGGATTGTAATGTTTCGGGTTTCTTGATCAACTTTGTAATCTATAAATCTTAGATTCAGTTGATAATTAAATTCAATTTAATGATATTTAAATTTGAATACTTTATATAATTTTGAATAATCATTTGTTTATAATCCGGTGTATATTTTT
The DNA here is from genome assembly GCA_030737875.1 of Allium sativum. Lineage (NCBI taxonomy): Eukaryota > Viridiplantae > Streptophyta > Magnoliopsida > Asparagales > Amaryllidaceae > Allium > Allium sativum. The sequence continues at coordinate 119,886,336 of CM060911.1, read as the reverse complement.
GACTGGTAATTTATATATTTAACGGTAAAAGTTGTTTTAACATTTTATCCGCGTAAAAAAACTTAGTTTTAAGGTTATGTAAACTTGGAGTTTTTATATTTGAGAAAATATAAATTGACCTTTTATAATCTTTAGTGTGTATGTATGTATATATATATATATCCATATATGTATAACAAGATAATAATTTTTGTTTGTGTTTTTGTGAATATTTTATTACTTCACATATATATACTTATAAAGATGATATGACAATAAGAGATTAGCATATGTCATGTAATAAAAGCAAATCTAATCCAATGCATAAAAATCTATTTTGTACATTGAATTCTCCATTTTTGTATTCAATGTAGAGCACTAGCATGTGTATGTTCACATCATGAGATCTTGTAATCATTTTTGATTGCTTACAAATAAAGAAAACAACTATTAGTAGCTAGGAGATCAATAGCCTGAAACCTATAAAATCTATAACATTAAATGAAAAAGATATGCTTGAAATGAAATCCCAAACAGTGGAGTTATGAGAGCATTGAATGGCTTGTATTACTTAGCTACCAAGTAAGCCACTGAAAAAACACATACAAGAACATACCTGCACATGTAAATGTACCTCAAAAACCTGTTCAGCCGTGATCTTGCAGTGAGAAACCTTGTCATCTAACAAATCAAAAACCTATCAGCTTGCACATGGATATACAGTGTATACATATCTCTTCCATCACTTGAGTATAACACAGCTATCTATCCTTGATCTACCACTTTCAATCAGCTACCAAAACATCTATAAACATAGCTATGCTTCCCATCAAATATGCAGCATTGTGTGGTGTTTCAATCAGTCATCGCGACAGCTAGAATATCAAATCCATCATGGCAAGACAACCCAAACACTGACCCTGTCAACTCCTTAAACCCCCATTGATTCCACCTATAAATGCAATGCTTTATCTGTCTAACTTCATACCTTAGAAGCCTCCTTGAACACTCAAACTGGAAGAGGAAAAATGGCCGAGACAGCAAGGAAAGAGAGAAGCAAAACTTGGAAAAACAGCAGTGAACGGTTTTTGTGAGTAAACATTTCTTTGTTTCATGTTTATTTCCAGTTAATATAAGATTGCATGCATATGAAGTATATGAGCCTAGCATGTAGGATTAATTAAGAAAGAGTGACTAGTGTTGTCTGCTATGAGTTTGCTTGAAGACAGTAGACAGTTTTTGAAAATAAATTCCATTATCATCTGGAAATTTCTGGAACTAAGATTCGATCAATAATTAGCATAGATACGCCTGCCTATAGGACTTTTCGTATGATCTAAACTGCTACTGGACGAGGAAAGGCATTTAGTAAAAACCTGAAAGAAAAATACAATGTTAGCATGTTAATAAGAAAACATATTTCCATTTAATTCTGGTCTGAATTAATGTAAACCATGAACATATGTGCTACTAAATCTATCCTAAGTAACTTATGTGTATAATGTTATTATATATCTACTTGTATACATGGGATTTATTGAATGAAGATTGATTTACATGGATGAAAACTGGAATCAGCAGAACTTGAAAACAATTGCCCTGTTTAACTTAGTATCCTAAATTCAATGATTTTAAAATAGAATTCAACAACACATTTTCTAATATATGTCTATAGATAAATAAAAAGTTCTTTGTGTATAAACCTACACAGCATTATAGTAGTATACACTATATAGAAAACACCCAACTACCATTGGGATAGTGGTTTATTTTTCAAATTTCAGTGTAAACACGTTTTGTTTGGAAAACAGGGTGAGGTTGATTTAGGTTTAGTGGCATTTTTGAACGCTGGTTTTGGGGTGACGAACTGCGTTGAGATGACGGCATCGAATGCTACCGCGATCAGGTGGAAGGCCAAGGCAAGTGTCTGCTTTGAGCTGGATGGATCTTAGGACGATCGGTACAGGGGTTTGGAAAGGCAAGGAGTTTTTCTTTGATCAACTTACGAGATTAGCTGAGTGGAACTGTTTGATTTTTGATACTGATGGTTGCATGACTTTTAGGTGGTGGGAATGGCAGGCTTAGGTGGCGGAAATATTGTCGGGGATGTGTCAGGCGGGGAAGGTGTTGTGCACATGCACCGTGCACAGTTATGTTTATGAATACCGAGAAGAACAACAAAAAGAAAAAATGGTGAAGTAGGAAACGAGGGTTCGGATAAATGGATGTGGGATCAGGTGAATAGCAAGGAACTTGCATGAGTTGGGATGTGTTTGGCTTGGAAGAGTATCATTACAGGGAAATTAAACAATGGAAAAAGTATAGTGCAAGCAGTGTTATTTATCAATCATGTACTGTTCGCTATCTATGTGCGAAGTCATAGTTTGGAGTTACAGTGGTGTGATTTTATGACGGATTGAAGCAAGTGGTTAACGAAAAGAAGTAGAAAACAGAGTTGTAAAACTAAGATAAATAGGTTGACTAATTCACTGTTATGCACCGAATTGATGCATGAATGCATCAAGTTCCACCAAGCTGTTGTGTGTAACCTTACCTTACTAAAATAAACAAGAATCTAGTTCACGGAGTGGTTTACTCTTGGCATAGGATATGTTTAGTAAAAGTATAATATAAAGAAATAAATAAATGAATAAACCGAATGTAGGAAAACAAACAGAAAAAGAAAGAAGGAAAACTGCAGTAAAACATACGAAAGAAAAAAGAGGAGAAAGTGTGCTTGCATGGCTTGGACGGTGGACAAATTGTACGGTTCGAATGGGAGCTGAAAAATGTGAAGGGACCAGAACGTGTTCAGGCAAAGAAGGGTAGGGAGGAGACGTCATAAAAGGAAAGGGGAAAAAGGGACGTTGGGCTCATGTCTTGCAGTTGGGCCAGATGGGTTCTAGAAACAAAAAGAAATAAGAGAAAGTGAAATTGGGCCGAGGTGATGGGCCTACGTTTTTGGGCTGCTGAAATATAAATGAAAAGAAAATTTATGATATAAAAAGATAAAGAAAAAGGAAGAGAGAAGATAAGTAAAAGAAAGGGAAAATTAAAATAGGATTTTATTTTTAATTTGAATTCGAATAAAGAAATATCGTTAGAAAAGAAATAAAAGGGAACGGTGTTGTGATGACTGATAAAATTGGTAAAGCTGATGGTGGACGATCAGAAAAGAACATTATAGACTGATTTGTACTTTGTTTGAAATAACGAAGTTATTAATTTAAAATAAATAAATAAATAAGTAGAGTTTAAATTGTTCTCAGACAATTTATAAATTTAAAATAAATCTTGAATCTATGTATTTCTAAAAAGCTAGGTAATGAATCTAAGTCGAATTATTGAACTGTAATTAACCAGATGTAGTAATTCATGGCAAATTCAGTATCCTGGTGTCGTAATGAACAAATTGTTTTGAATATTAAAAATGTTATTTTTATTTGTAATCGACTTAGATTGATAATTATAAATCAAGAAATGGATTGTAAATTGAATTAACGGTGATGAAAAGAAATAAGGAAAACCCATGTGAATAAAAGCCAGATAAACAAAATTTGACTCTGTTCTGGTAATTATTAATGAAATCGAGTTGATGTGATAAACAAATCTAGAAAATATTCACAATCCAAAGTGAATAACTTTAGAAGCAAGTAGTTTGCAGACAAGAATGATTGTGAGTGATATTAGTAAACGAAATTCGGTAAGACCGTACCGATAAGATTGGTCTGAAATTCAGAAAATGAATGGGATTCTTAAATGAAATCTTATATAGATACGACTTGGGAATGATTATTTTCCATGATCAACCAATGATGAAAAATGTTTATTTGAATTATCGAATTGTGGTAGACCGGACTTGCTGTGATAAATAATTTGTTAATGTGATTGATTAAAATGCTATGTCGTGACCAAATTAACTGGTTAGTTTAAATTTGATCATTTACATGTCTTATAATCAATTAAGGATATAGAAACACACATGAAATATTTTTATCTAATTACTTTAAGTATCACTTGACCCTAAAAGATATTAACGTTCATCGATTCAAAGAGACCGGGATTGGGGTTTCTAAATGAAATCCAAATATCACTTTGTTTCGACCTAGGCATTGTTTAGTCAAAAGTCAAATTGAAGATGGTGTTTATGCAAGGTCTATTTTGTCAATAGAATAGTGCCTTCGGTTTGTCTAGTCCCAGGACAACTTGTATGGACGAATGTTTGACAAAGTATTCCTAACAGATCGCGTAAGTTGATCTCTTTAAAACTATGTTTGGTGGCGGAGAAATTCGTTTCTGTTAGCTTTTTACTCGTGGTTTTAGGGAAATTTGTGATTTGATGGGTTTGATGATGTGACATTCAAAGTAAACGAAGTCATGATATATCTAAAGTTATGTTTTGACCTCAAGCCTCACAACCGGGAAATGACAAAAATCGGGCAGGCAGCATAGCTATGTCGGTCGCTACCATTAGAGTGTATTGTCATCATCTAGAGAATATTCATTCTGTTACTTCTTTCGCTTCTGTATCTCCTGGGAATGGTTATGTTTCTAGCAACCGTAAGGTGACAATATATTCGATACACTCAAGAGAAATGAGTGGTCGGTCATGTGTGGACCGGGTTGCAAGATGTTCTTGTTGAACCCAGTGTATTCGTCTCTAGAGATACACTATCGGAAGGTGGTTACATACCTTGTCATAGTTGGAAATCCATTATCCCTAAGCGCCAAGCGGTTTTGTTTGTATACTATATATGTGGAGCGTGAGATGCAAGCATTCCACTAGATTCTAATTTATTTGTGAAAACCCTAGACATTCTTATAATATCACAATAGTTATGATTTCAAAAATGTTTTGGGTTACCGTAAGATAAAAACCATCTGTGTTTATGTGTGGATTGGTCTTACGATTATCTTTTCTTTCAAAAAGGAATTTTTCAAGTTAAGCAAAATGTTTAAAATCATTTACTCACCCCAGTCCCATGACTGACCCAAAGTTTATTTTTCTGTGTTCTCCCTAAACTCTTGGGTGCCCAAATTTGTACGGGCAGTCAAGTAGTTCAGGATTTTACAGATAATCTGGAAGGAGCTTGGAGCATGAGGCTTCAACGTTAGCTATATATAGAGTTTATTTCCGCTGTGATGTATATATAATGTACTCTGATGTTGTATGTAATTTTAAATACAGTTTGGTATATTCCAAAGCTTATATCTATATTATATTTTATTCCGCTGCGATTGTAAGATCCTGCGTTGTTCAGTTCTTTCTTCTATCTTAATTCTCCTATTCTGATCTTCTATCTTTTCAATTTCTCACCCTCTAACTTCTTTCTATTAATGATTCGTATTTTCGTGCAATTTGGGTCAAATTTGTATTGTATTTGATCGACTCAAAGGGCTCGAATTTGCAGGTCGTTACAACTATTATATTGTGGTTGATAGACGCTATTATAATATCAAAAGAGGTTTGATATAAAAGATCATTGTTTCTTTCAAAATGATTTGAAAGTTAAATCAAAGTGATTTGGATTCTCATAAGGGAAAAACACAATCCGTTATACGACGTGGTCCAATGAGATATCGTTATTTTCCCAAACTGTTTTAAATTGTTTACTCATACCAGTCCCATGACTGGCCCAGAGTTTGTTTTGTTTTCCCCAAACTCTTGGGTGCTCAATTATGTACGGGCAGTCAAGTAGTCTGGATTTTACAGATATACTTGGAGAGCTAGAAGCAGGAGGCTTCAGGATTATATAGATTGTTATTTCCGCTATGTTGTAAGTGTTATACTCTAATAATCGTATTGTATACAGATACTGTTTTTATTTCAAAGTTATGTTATGAGATATATTTATTCGTTCCGCTGTGAGATTTGTGTTTACTCTGATGTTGTATATTCTTCTTCTTCTTCTATTCTAAGTTTCTATCTTATCTATTCTCACCCTCTAATTTCTTTCATGGACTATCCAATGTTTCTGATGCTTGAATAGTCAACATGGTGTTATATACCGATATCCAGGATTGCGAAAACCCGGGTCGTTACAGTGGTATCAGAGCTGAAGGTTTAGTGATTACCTTGGCTCTGTGGCGTAACTCAGTAGAGATGGGGTTAGTAATACTCTAGATTGAGTTGAGTGTATATATACGAGTGAACATGTTTGTTATTCAATATAAAATGATTTTATATTATGTAGCTTTATTGATTGAGTTGTTTATGGGTTCTGGTCGATCAGTTTGATCCACTGTATCGGTAGAGTTTCTAAACACTCGAATACGATGAATCGACACAGTATGTTTAAAAAAAACGGTAAATGAAATAATTTTACCCAAAATTATATTTAGTATAAAAGAATTATTTATATTAGAATTATTGTCATATATAGGATTTATTGGTTGTTATTATAATCAAGGAAGATTATAATAGAAATGGTTATGTAAATGACTAATCATAATTCATATAAGTTAAATACGTGAAACCAAAATGAATTAAATCTGAATTTAAAATCTGAATTGAAATTAAAACCCTGGGGATTTGGAAAAGTGTTTGTAAATGAATCTGGGTTAAATATATGTGAATTTTAAAATCCTGGGAGATTTTAAATTTGTTACAAGCATTGAAAAGGATATTTTGAAATGAATTTCAAAATGGAAGTGTTTAGATATGGTTTTGAAAGTGATATATATTGAACTCACTTCGATAGCAGGAAAATAAATTCTGATGATGATCATGACATCATCGGTGTTCATTTTTGAGTTTGTAAGTGACGGATTACTACCAAAGTTTTTGTTTTTGAATTATTTTGAGAAAACAAGTTGTTTGATATTCCAAATGAATATTTTGATTTTTTTTGGAAAAGGCTAAGCTGTTTAAAAATTCCCAGAAACAGATTATTTGAATTAAAATAAATTAAATGTGAATTTGTAAAAGCAAATAGAAATAGAATTTGAAATGAAACCAGTTAAGTGGAAAATGAATTGAGATAGAAAGTATCGAATTAGATTGGATTAGAGATAATTCGAAATGGAATTTGACTGGTAAGCTAAGAGTTGAAATTAAAAATGGAATCGAATTTAAGAACTAAATTTGGCTTGGGTATAACTGAATGATTGGGATGATATTGGTATATGCAGGATTGGTATACCATGGAAAGTGATATAGTTACAAAAAGGTACAAGTTTATATTTGGTATAAGCATGAGATTGATGAGCCGAATTGGCAAGCCGCTTGGCTGTTTGATTTTATTTTGGGTTGGAGAAGGCCTAGAGAGGCGAGATTGAGTTTGAGCTATTGACCAGTACAAAGGAAGTGCTGGCAAAAATTTTCGAAAAGTTAAGGTGTTAGAAAAATTTCAAGATTTTTGAAAGTTTTTGCTAGTAGGAAGGAATAAATATTTAATTGAAATTAAATTGATTTAGTTGTAACTGAAGTTAAGAAGTAAATAAATAATCTTAACCCAACAATAGGGTGTGCTTTCTACCTTAGCAATTTCGAGGATGAAATTATTTTAAGAGGGAAAGAATGTAACGACCCGTGTTTTTACGGATAAAAAATAATTTATTAAATTACTTAAATAAAGGTTTGGTAATTTAAATTGACCAAAATTAAATAATAAGGAATATTTAATTAATATAATAATTAAATAATATATTTAAATTTTAGAATAGTCAGAAATAGTAGAATTCACAATACGATATGAATTGGATCATATATAAGCCATAATTCAATTTAGAATTGAATTAGAATAATGAATATATTATTTGAACGATAGTTGAACGTATAATTTATATTATAATTAAAATCAAGCTCGAAATGGCTTTGCAATTCGTTGTTTGGCGATTTGAACTTTAAATTAATATACAGAATCCGTTTTAAATCGGATTTCGGTGAAACAAGAAACGTTCGGAGCTGGTAAAGTATATTTTTCTAATGGAAGAGAAAAATATGGATTTCGTTGTGTGGATTTTGATTTGTGTCCAAATCAAATTTTAGAAAAGTCACTATGGAATTCCTTTGAAACTTGTAAATATATATTTATATTATAAAAGTATTTTAAATATAAATTGAATATTGATATAACTCTAATGATGAAATATCGAGTTGTAAATCCATATATGTTTATTCTAGAGCAGTATGGTATTCTATTGTGAATATACACGATAATATTTGTTTATAAATATTTAATTTAATTATTTTTAAATATATTTAATATTTCAAAGGGTTTACTAAGAGCTTTAAAAATAGCCAGTTTTGCAAACGACCTCCGTTTTTGACGAAACTAATTTTGTTGGATCCACAATGTCAAATTATTGTTAGATTCCAAGTTTTGTGATTTTGGAGTCAGTGTGTAGCCGTACGGATTTTTAATGTGAAAAACAGTCAGCATTTTGACAGTTAAAAATACGTTGTGTGAGCAAACGGAGTCGGAATTCAATGAAACCAGTTTCGTTGAGTCCGTAATGTCGAACTGCAGCTGAGTGCCCATTTTCATGTTTTTTGGGCATTATATGTGATCGCATCGATTTTTAAAGAACAAATGAACATAGCGGTAGACTAAAATTCAATATAATAATGAATATATAATTAATTTCTCTATTGTATAAATACAATGCCTAACCCTAAACCTAATTCATTCCTCCTAAGTCAACAGATATTCCGCCGTCGGTTATCAAATGCCAAACTTGGAAAACCTCTTCATCAAAAATCAATAGAAAATCAAATCAATTCCTATAAATCCTAATAGATCTATTTTTGAAATCGTATCAAGATAAGCTTCAATCTAGTATGGAGTATATGGGTTTCGAACAATGTTTGATTCGCTGAAATTTTTCCGGCGTTGGTATGAATGATCTAGGGCTCGGATTTGTAAGAGTTTGAAGCTTCGATTTGTGCAATGGAGTTGATACTTGGTTTTAGGGAGTAAACCACATCGAAAATTCCGTGCTTCAAGGATTCGCACGGTGGTACAGGGTCTTTGCCGACGAGATGGAGTCGCGATGTCAACATGGTGATCGAGTTCAGCGAAATGTGTATGGTTGGAAGGAGAACTCGAAGGAGAGTGTGATGGTGTTTCCTGTTTGTGAAATCATGGAGTAAAAGGGAGGTGCGGTGAGGATTTCAAGTCGGAAATGGCTAGAGGAAAGGAGCAGGGAAGTTACGGGGAAGAAGTCTACTGTGCACGGGTTGTTAGGATGGGCTTGGGCCGATAGTGTTGAGGGTGAGGCCCGTTTAAAGTTAATTTTTAGTTTAAATTCAAATTAAATGTGTATAAACTTCAGGAGTGAATAACTTTATCATACGATACCGGTTTTCAGCGAAACAAGATCCGACAGGATCGTATGGACGGCTGCTACGAAATGGAGCTGACTGGGAGTGAATTGAAGCTTGTTACGATTTATTGCAAAATAAATTGTCTGTCTGAATCAAAGATAGTTAATCGTTATTTAACGATAACTGTCCAATGGGCGTAAAACTCACCAACTCTATTAGTTCATATTTTTGTAACGTCTTTTTAGAACTGCTAAATGATGATTGATTGCTGCGTTTTGACTGTTTGGTTGAATTGCTTATGTATTGGTTGAAATTATAGATAATGATATATATATATATATATAAATTGTTAATCAAATATCGATTCTGTTTATCAGAATATTTTATAGTGAAATGAAGTTGATGTTAATTATATTGTTTAACATCTGTGGATTCAGGGAAACAGGTCGGAGGAATCCAACTGGATTCCTCAACATTTATTTTACTGTTTTTCATATATTGTAATATATGATGTGATATACATAATCTGTGTTGATTACGTGTGTTGAATGATATCGATCATTGTTATTTAGGTATTTTAAATACCGTAAGAAATACTGCGATATAGAAAAGGGGATTTTCAAAGTGTATTTTGAAAATGAATTATTTATATAAAATCAATGGATTTTATATAAAAAAGGAAAAGAAATTTTATAAAAGAAAATTATAAAATCAAAGAATTGAAAAGGAAATATTTATTTGTTATATAAACAAATAGAAAAGTAAATATTTGTAAAACAAATAGAAAAGGGGATATTTGTAAAACCAATTGAAAAGGAAATATTTGTATAAACAAATAGAAAAGGAAATATTTGTGTAATGATCCACATTTGCAGTGGTATAATAATTTATTTATTTAATTATTTGAAAGGTGATTAAAAGGATTTAATGGTCGTGGAATTAAATAATGGTGAATATTTAATTAAAAATTAAATAATATATTTATTTATGAAATAATCAGAATTGGCTGAAATGGCGATATGTTGTGAACTGGATCATCTGTGATATTTAATTCAGTTTAGAATTGAATTAGAATAACGAATATATTATTTGAACGAAGTTTGAACGTATAATTAAATTATAATTAAAATCGAGCTCGAAATGGCGCTGCAGTTCGTAGTGTGGCGATTTGAACTTCAACTGAATGTACAGGGTTCATTTTAAATTAGATTTCTTTGAAACAAGAAACGTGTGGAGCTGATGGAGTACATCTTTCTAGTGGAAGAGAAAAATCAGGATTTCATCGTGTAGCTTTGAGATATGTCCAAATCAAATTTCAATCTAATCGCTATAGAATCGTTTATCGACCGTATCGGTTTATTCGATATAACTAGAGATCGGGTTTGAATTTAGACAAGGTTCTTTTGAGACGTAGTGATAATTTAATTTTTAGAATTTTATGGTAATTTTTAATTAATTAAATACACGACTTTTTATTTGGAGTGTTTTGCAACCTAAATCAATATTTTTGGGTTTCACAATATGAGTTAACCTACCGATATTATTATGTTTTTGGGATCATGACACAGTACTCGACTTAATGATATTTCTATATCAGTCCATAAGCGAAGGAGTTTGGCGTAACAGGGTACTCTATAAAACTAAGTTTTTCAAAACAAATGGAGAGACAAACACACTACAACTACATATTCATTTCTTACCACCTAAATAACCTGCAATATATTCTCATCAATTTATTCGCTCCGTATACACTGTCTGGGCTAACCAGAAATTAAATGAATCTAAAAACCTATTTACCCTTTGAAAAACTTAATGCTAAAGAAATAAGAGGAGCCCTACCATACACTTATGCTGGTAAAATGTCACCCACGTTTCATCCAAGCTTCTGAAACCCTTATAAATAAAGAAACCCATAACCTAATTCCTAAAAACAAAGTAGCGGTCGCCGCTTTACATCTTCACCCAGCAATATCCAAAAAAGAGAAAACGCATAAACAAAATCAAAACGCAAATTGGTTGGTGGCATTCTGGCCGAGCGTGACTGGGAAGAGGAAGCCACGGAAGTGATTGTAGATGGTGAGTTCGAGCTGAACAACGAGGTGGTGGGGATGATTCAAACGGCGAGCATCTCGGGTCCAGGAAGACGTGTTGTTGGGGGTTTGGAGGAAGTTGTCTTCGTTGTTGAGTTAAAGGAGGGGGCTCGTTTGTTTCTGTTTAGTTTTTGAGCTGAATGGTTTTGGAATGACGTGAAAGAGGAATGGAGATGGAGGAGTGAAGGAATGAAGGGCTCGGGACTGTTTTGGTTCAACTGTTAGTGAAGTGGGGGGCGCGATGTGAAACTGGGAGTGTTTGTATGATTGGGGTTTTGAACGAGGTGGAGGAACAAACGTGAATGGGTTCTTGGTGGTGTCGGTTTTAAGGTCAGTAAAGGCTAGAGACGATAAAGGGGAGAGGAAAAAACCAGTGGTCTCGGTTCTGGAAACCATGGGAAATGGTTGACAAGGAGGAGCTCACATTTCTAATTACATAGAATAGAAGATCGAAATTTGGTTTGGGGAAACTCCAGTGCGTCATTGGTGAACGGGAGAAGAAGACGGGTCAGCGGGCTGATATTTTTCGAAGTGGGTCGCTAAAAACAAAGGTTAAAGCCTGATTGTAATAACCCGGAATTTGGGGCCGGTTTAAAATTTTCATTTTAGAGATTTTAAAGTTGTTTAAATAATTTAAATGAATTATTTTAAATAAAAATGACTAGAAATTTATTTTGACTGAATTTAATGCGAATATATTTAATTTAATTATAAAAGGAAATAGAAAAAGGTCGGTAGTTTGAAAAGTCAAACCTGAACTTTGACTGACCACACAGGATGCAGAATAAACCGGATTTTGGTGAAACCAAAAATATTTAAATATGTTAATGAATATCTTTCTAACGAATCTGAAAAATCGAAGTTTCATAGCGGGAATCAAAAGTTATGACCAAATGAATTTTCAGAAAGGTCGCTATAGAGAATATATCGCCCTTGAAAATCGACATTTTGCATACGACCTCGGAATTCAATGAAACCACTTTGGTTAGATCCGGGATGTAAAATTATTGCTAGGTTTCAAATTTCATGATTTTTGAAGCTAGTATGTGAGCGTGGAAAAAGAAACTGTGTTTTGTCAATTTCGGTCAAAATTAATTGACTGGAAAATAGCCATTTTTCAAACAGTCTCAGAATTCGACGAAATAAATTTTGTTAGGACCGTATCGTCATAAGAAAGCAAAAAATTAATTTTTCTGAATTTTTCTGAGTTGTATGTGGCCTCGGTGAAATTAACAAGTACGTTCAAATTTAATATTAAAAAATGAATTTGAAAATAAAAGAAAAACATACTGTAACTTCAGAATTGGACTTCGGCAATAGCGTCATCGCGTTCAGAGGACGTCAAAACACATTGTTCGACAGTCGTTGGGGTCCGTTTGGAGATCATACGGAAAAACCCTAATTTCTAGAATTAATTAAATTAAAAATAAAATAAAAATACGGCCCAAATACAGTATAAATACCCGTACACAGTACCTTCTTCTTCCCGATGGATTCAGCCGCAACAAACCCATAAAGCTTTAAAACTTTAAATTCTGAATTCTCCTTCAATTCTCAACGGAATTCTTCGCCGTTGTGCTACTTTCGAAGAGATTCTCGTGCTCTTCCATCTCCGACAAGAATCAGACCCCCTCGTCACCTGAAACCGCTGCCCTGACCCCCTAAAGCCGCCGCTGTCGCACCCCCCTCAGCCCCACCTCAGGCGTGCGCAACCTCCCCCCTTCCCGGCGTTCAGGCGCCTCTCCACCCCCTTCGACCTCCAACAATCGGTTTCTGAAAATATCAACTATAGCTACAAAAAATCAAGATCAATGTTTTGAACAAAAGGGTATGAAATTCATTTCAGAATTTGCCACGCTTTCAGATGTGGCAACTACAGTTGTTAAAAATTGAATATTGTTCAAAAATCTATAATTTAATCATACGAACTCCAAACTTGGAAATTTCAGATTTTGCGAGATCGTGACGACAAATAGAGGTTGCTGAAATCAAGTGCGACCATTTTCTAAATTTATTTGGATTTTTCATTCCGCTTTAAGCAAGGTGAGAATTTATTTTTAATTAAATTTAATCAATTTAAGTATTATTCATGCGTTATGTGAAGTTGAAAGTCAAATATAAATGGATCTGTGATGGATGTTAGTATAAGTATGGATCTGAATTGTTTGTGATGTTAGGATTTTAGATCTGTTATTTTAAGTTGTAGATCTTTTATTTAAATCATAGATCTGTTATTTTAGCTTATAAATCTGTAGTTAAAATTTCAGATCTGTTAATTAAAAGTGAATTTACACCGTATGTTAAAAATTACATTTTTCTTTGTAATTAAAAGTGAATTTACAACGTATGTTAATAATTACATTTTTCTTTGTAACTAAAAGTGAATTTACACCGTATGTTAAAAATTACATTTTTCTTTGTAATTAAAAGTGAATTTACATCGTATGTTAAAAATTACATTTTTCTATGTAATTAAAAGTGAATTTACACCGTATGTTAAAAATTACATTTTTCTATGTAATTAAAAGTGAATTTACACCGTATATTAAAAATTACATTTTTCTTTGTAATTAAAAGTGAATTTACACCGTATGTTTAAAATTACATTTTTCGTTGTAATTAAAAGCGAATTTACACCATATGTTAAAAATTACATTTTTCTATGTAATTAAAAGTGAATTTACACCGTATGTTAAAAATTACATTTTTCTTTGTAATTAAAAGTGAATTTACACCATATGATAAAAATTACATTTTTCTATGTAATTAAAAGTGAATTTACACCGTATGTTAAAAATTACATTTTTCTTTGTAATTAAAAGTGAATTTACACCATATATTAAAAATTACATTTTTCTTTGTAATTAATAGTGAATTTACACCATAGGATAAAAATTACATTTTTCTATGTAATTAAAATGTGAATTTACATCGTATGTTAAAATTTACATTTTTATATGTAAACTATATAAGGAATTACACCGTAGGATTAAAAATTACATTTTTTCTATGAAATTAGAATGAGGGTCCGCATTGAAATAAAAAAAATTACATTCTTAAAATGTAACGTATGATGAGAGTTTGCTTTGTAAAAAAAATCATATTTTTAAAATGTAAATAAGAAGTAAAGTTTGCATTGTAAATAAATTTACATTTTTAGATGTAATTTAGAATATGATTCTCAATGCAAATATAAGTTGCATTTTTATTATTATGTAATTAAGATGAGAAAATACATTGAGGTTAAATTTTACATTTTATATGTAATTTAAAGGTAAGATTTTGCAATGTATCAAAATTTACATTTTTAATGTAAGTAAAGAATGAATTTAGGATGTTGTGATATGATCTTCATTTTCAAATGAATTAAAATTTAATAAGGATCGGTAGTTTTTAGAGCGTTGTTTAAATCAAACGACGTTATTACGATTAAACGATGATATATATATAATTAAAATTAAACGAATGGAGCGCGGTAGTTCGCGTTTTGAAATCGTACCTTTAAAGGACTATACAGGAAGATCCGACCGTCGGATTTTCTCGAAACTGAAACCGTTAGGACCGTCTTGGAAAAATATTTCCAATGATATATATTACGTTAAGATCCAACGGTTAGATTCTGAGTAATGTAAAGATCAAAATTGGTTGAATGCAGCGCCATAGTCGCCCATTGACTTAAGGCGTCGTTATATAAAAATTTAATTATTTTAAATAAATAAAATAGGAAGTAATCATTATAAAGTGATACGAAGGATTTTAAATATATATATATATATATATATACAAGGATTATTTGGAAAGTCCGAGTTCGCTCATTCCAAATAATCAAACGACGTTAATGGAAGTATAAAGATGGCGTATGAAGACCGTAAATCTTCCCTCGAATGGACAACGATCGAGGATCTGATTTGACTTTCTCCCAACTCAAGGGTCATGGTCATTGCCCAAATGTACGTGTTGATTTCACGGGTTTGGTTTTCGCTCAAACCCAGGGCGTAAGCTAATAAATGGATTGTGTGTCTGACATCGTACTCTATCAAATATCATGTTATTGATCTTTTGTCGAATATATGGATGTTTGGTGGCGGAGAATTTATTCTCTTGCTTAACACCCGTTCATATATTTCGGCAAAGGATTGGTAGTGCGATATGGAGTGATGATGTGGCATGCTAAGATACGTAGGATCAATGCTTTGTGGAAAAGCAGGCCTTGTGGGAAGATCAAAGCATAGCCTGTTTAGGCATAGCTTTGTGTATAGCGTGACTTCGCGAGCCTCACACACCGGCGGAGTCTAAAACAGGAAAAGGGAACGCAGGGGGAGCAGCACGTTTCTTTCTATCTAGAAGTGGTGATTGGGCTTTAACACGGCCCGACATTTTACTTATGTGGATGATGGAATGAGGCGCCTCGGATGATAGGTCCTATAGGATCGGGAAAAGTGTGTTCAGGAATTGCCAATCCACGAAGCTGTATGTGGACCTGCCCTGCAGGATCTAAGGGTTCACTGCGGGGGATCCTGAGACATTAGCTAGAGTGTCTCGAATCGGTAAGAGGCTCCGCCCTAGCCTTGACTCATGATGGAAATCCAAACTTCCAATACGAACCCACGGATTTGATTGTATTACTAGTATGGAAGCATAGTATTATGGTATCTATGTGTCCTAGGATTTGTACGTTTATTTTGTAATGTTTTGATATATACTACTAATAATAATATTAAACTCGTATATGCCGTATTTAGCATGTTTAATCACCATAAGGTAAAACCCTATCCTCTGGTTTGTGTTGCATTGTGTGATGGGACTTGGGTCTTATGGTGATTCCATTTTCTCAAAAGCATAGCGTTGTTTTATGATATACTTATTATTTGTTCTGACGCTTTGAATTTTGCATGGCAATCCATTAGAGTAAACTCGTTCCGCGTTAGCGGCTTGGTCTTTGGATTTGCCTTATTAATAGTGATTAATTAGTTAAGAATTCTCACACCAGTCCCACGACTGACCCGTTGTTTGTTTCCACCTTTTTGCAAACTCGGGTGCCCTCCTTTTTACATGGGCAGCCAAGTAAACAGGTTCATTCTTTGCTTGGAGTCTTTTCTTTGGAGCTGCTTATTATCTTTCATGGATTTGCTTTCGTGGAGAGGTGATGACTTGGAGCTTGAAGACATCTATCATTTGCTGCTATTGCATTTTTCTTTTTTTTTAATTCCAGACATTTAAATTGTTTCATTTCACGTTGTTTAAGTTGGAGTTGGAACTTATTTCTTTTTCTGCAAACTTGATGTAATAATTTAGAATTCTATGACTGTGAACTTTCTGTGGTTGATGACATTATATTTCCGCTGCTATAATGTTGTTACTCTATGAATTTCCTATGCTATGTTGTATCTGTGATTTGTGTAATCGTATTTATGTTGTATTCCAAATGATTATTCCTTACTTTCATTCCGTGGAAGTTTGGGGTCATCACGGTTGGTATAAGAGCTTTGGTTAAACTTAGCTTTGGAATATAACATGTTTACGATAATTTGTTTACATAGAATCACAATATTCTATGGCGAACATTTCATGTGAATACATAATAGTCAGTCATTCTATCATTATCTTTTTATCCGTCCTTTTATCTTAATCAATTCTTCAAATCACCATTATAGTTGTTCTGACTCTTTCCTTGATCATACAGAACAAACTAGAAATGTGTACCGCTGCCGCTAGAGCCGCTAGAGCTAGAGCAAGGAGGCAAAATGCTGCTGGAACTGAGGAGGCTATTGTCCAACCACCACCACCACCGCAGCCCTTTGATTTGGATAAGGTGGCAAAGAAGTACAAAAACCTAGGAGGAGTGTTATTCAAGGGTACTGAAACTATGACACAAGCTCAAGCTTGGCTGAGGAACTGCAAAAAGATTTTTGGAGGATTAGAGCTGGAGGATCACAGGAAAAGATTAGTGGCTTCATGGCTGCTACAAGAGGAAGCTCAAAACTGGTGGGACACAGTCACGGTTGGAGGGGTTGTAGACAATATGACTTGGACAAGGTTTAAGGAGCTTTTCAATGACAAATACATTCCAAGGAAGGAGGTAGAAAGACTACTTGACGAGTTCGCCAATCTGAAGCAAGGCGACAAGACCATCTCAGAATATGTACGAAGATTTGAAGACCTCTCCCGCTATGCCCCTGGATTGATTCAGGATGACTTCCAGAAGAATAAGAGGTTCATAAATAGGCTTGTGAGGAAGTATATTGATAGAGCCACTGCCCACATCGATCTTTCTTTCAATAGGCTGGTGGAGTTTGCTTGTCGATATGAGGAGAATGATAAGAAGAATTCCCAATAAGACAGAGAAAGGAGCTTAGCCAACAATAAAAGGAAGCAAATAGAGAAGAACACTGAAGGAAGCAATTCTGGAGCTGCTAAGACTCATGATATGTCTAAGGTGCAATGCTACAACTACCAAAAGATTGGACACTACAGCAAGGACTGCAGAAATCCAAAGAAGGCCCGAAGCGACGACACCAAGGAATGTTATAACTGCCACAAGAAGGGTCATATCAAGCCTAATTGTCCGCTGCTGAAAGGAGCGCATATTGCACATGTGTATGAGGGGGCAAGTGCACCATCTTCTTCCGCTCCTACTTCTTCTGAAGGAGCAGGTAAGCCTAATGTTTTAAATGGTACCATTTCTGTTAAAAACATCCCTGTTGCTGCCTTGTTTGATACGGGTGCATCAAGAAGTTTTATTTCTAGCAACACGGTCCAGAAATTGAAACTAAACCAAAGAAATCTTAAAGAGCCAATTAATGTTCATAATCCTGTAGGAGGCTCTATCGTCCTTGATTTGTACTGTCGGGTGCCTATTTCCTACTCTTACTTTCAGTTTCTTTTTGACTTGACCATTATGAATTTTTCTGAATTTGATATCATCCTTGGTCTGGATTGGCTAATAAAATTTGATGCCGAAGTAAGGTGTGCGGATAGAATAGTTGAAATCAAAACAATGTTTGGAGATATTATTTCCATACCTTGCCATGGTTCAATATCTGATAGAAAGGCATTTTGGTCTTCCCTGGAGATCACTCCCATTTCTTTAGAAAATATTCCCATGGTCAAAAATTACGCGGATATATTTGAAGAAGTAGACAGCCTACCCCCGCGAAGGGAAATCGATTTCAGGATTGATCTCATTCCAAATGCAAGACCTGTAGTTCATGCTATCATAAGGATGACTCCTAAAGAAAAAGAAGAATTGCAAACCCAAACTAAGCAACTCTTGTGGAAAGGACTCATCTGACCTAGCTTTTCTAATTGGGGTGTAGCTGTGGTGTTTTTCCCCAAATTGGACGGTACTCTAAGACTCTGTGTTGATTACCGCGATCTTAACAAACAAACATTGAAGAACAAATACCCCTTGCCCCGCATAGATGATTTAATGGACCAATTGAATTGAGCCAAGGTGTTTTCGAAGATGGACCTAGCCACAGGTTTCCACCAACTCCGCATAGCCGAAGAATGCATACCTTTGACCACCTTCAGGGGTCCTGACATATTTTACGAATGGTTAGTGATGCTGTTCGGTTTATGCAATGCTCCAGCCTACTTTGTTGACTTGATGAATAGGGTCTTCCGAGAGGTCCTAAATAAATTCGTCCTAGTCTTCATTGATGACATTCTAATCTATTCTAAAACTAAGGAGGAGCATGAAGGGCTTTTAAGGGAAGTGTTGGAAATTCTGCGCAAAAATGTTTTAAAAGCAAAGTTTTCCAAATGCACATTTTGTCAAGAGGAAGTAAAATTCTTGGGCCATGTTGTGTCAAAAGAAGGAATTGCAGTTGACCTAAGTAAAATTGCCTCCATTCGAGATTGGAAGCATCCCAGTACACCCACTGAAGTAAGAAGCTTCCTAGGATTGGCCGGATATTACAGGAAATTTGTCAAAGATTTCGTCAAGCTGTCTAGCCAATTAACAAAGCTCACCAAGAAGCATGCCAAGTTCAATTGGACATTGGATTGTGAGGAGGCATTCCAAAAGCTAAAGGTGAGTTTGACCACTGCTCCCGTACTTACCATCATCGATGGAAACCAAGATTTAAAGGTCTACACCGATGCTTCTCAAAGTGGTGGTCTTGTGCAGTACTAATGCAAAGAGGCAAAGTTGTTGCATATGCAAGTCGACATTTAAAACCGCATGAGAAAAATGATCGTGTCCACGACTTAGAGTTGTTGGCCGTAGTCTTTGCTTTAAAAATTTGGAGACATTATCTTTTGGGCGAAAATTTTGAATTATTCACAGACCATCAATCTTTGAAATATCTCTTCGATCAAAAGGATCTGAATTTAATGCAGCAACGATGGCTAGAATTTCTGGCAGCGTACGATCTTGACATCTTGTATACGCCGGGGAAAGCCAATGTTGTGGCAGACGCGCTTAGTAGAAAGGACGTCATTGTCGCAAGCCTCATCGTTACCCCTTCCTTGATTGATAAAATTTCTGCTCTTCAAAGGGAGGATAAATTCATTCAGATAATGATCAAGAGAATTGAAGCAGGTGAAAACACGAACTTCCAAATAGATGGCAAGGGAATTCTTAGATTTCAAGGACGGATTTGTGTTCCATATATCAAAGACCTAATAAGGAAGTTTTGGATGAAGGTCACAAATCAAAGCTTTGCATCCATCCTGGTGTGAGCAAAATGTATCAAGACTTAAAGCGCACATTTTGGTGGAGATCTATGAAGAGGGATATATCCATTTATGTGAGTAGATGTCCTACATGCCAACAAGTAAAAAGTGATCAACAAAAGCTTGTGGGGTTGTTGCAGCCATTGGAAGTTCCAGATTGGAAGTGGGACCAAATCTCCATGGATTTTATAGATGGTCAGCCTCGTACTAGGAAAGGAAATGACAGCATATGGGTGATCGTGGATCGCTTCACAAAGTCCGCTCATTTCATACCTGTTAAGTCCACTAGAACTACTCAAAATCTGGCGCAAATCTATTTCAAAGAAATTGTCAGGCCACATGGGTAATAAAACCAAATCTTCCCTTTTCATCATAATCTGAATGAAAATTTTCATTTTCAAATTAAATAATAATCTTTTGTTTTAAACAGAGTTCCTAGTAGCATTGTTAGCGACCGTGATCCTATCTTTGCTAGCAAATTTTGGGAAGCATTCCAAAATGAGTTGGGAACGAAGTTAAATCTCAGTACCACATATCACCCTCAGACTGACGGCCAGACTGAGCGAGTGAATCGCGTTCTTGAAGATCTATTGCGAGCTTGCATACTCGATTTTGGAGGTTCTTGGGAGGATCACTTGCATTTAGTTGAATTCTCATATAACAATAGCTATCAAGAAAGTTTGAAAATGTCTCCATTTGAAGACTTATATGGTAGGCCGTGTAGATCGCCAGCGTGTTGGGTTGAAAAAGGAAATCGGCTTGTGTTGGGTCCAGACATGATCCGAGAAGCTTCGGACAAAGTTGACTTTATTAAGAAACGACTATTGGCTGCCCAAAGTAGACAAAAGAGCTATGCAGATGTAAGAAGGAGAGAGTTAGCTTTTGAAGTGGGTGGCTATGTCTATTTGAAGGTTGCTCCAATGCGAGGTGTACTTTGTTTTGGAAAGACAGGAAAATTAGCACCTAGATTCATTGGCCACTTCCCTATTCTTGAAAAGATTGGCACCGTAGCCTACAGAATTCAGATGCCCGACTGGTTTCCTGGAGTGCACGATGTATTCCATGTATCTCAACTTCGAAGGCATGTCCATGATCCAGATCTGATTGTGGAAGAAGCAGCATAGCAAGATTTGGAGATTACCCCAAGCCTTGCAGTGAGAAGGGAACCACTGAAAATTATTGGCAATGAGACTAGGAGGCTGAGAAATAAAAGTATCAACCTAGTAAAGGTGCAATGGAGCGGTGATCCTAGAGACTGCACTTGGGAAACCGAGGAGAGTATCAAACAAGCCTATCCCAAATGCAGAGTGGATATCTCCGATTAGTTTTATTTTGAGGTACGCTTAAAATATTTTCTACTCTTTATGTTGGTTCCTACCCTTCTATTCTTCCCTTTTCCATTTCGAGGACGAAAAGTTCTTAAGCGGGGGAGATTGTAACAAACCGAAATTTGGGGCCAATTTAAAATTTTCATTTTAGAGATTTTAAAGGTGTTTAAATAATTGAAATGAATTATTTTAAATAAAAATGACTAGAAATTTATTTTGACTGACTTTAATGCGAATATATTTAATTTAATTATAAAAGGAATTAGAAAAAGGTCGGTAGTTTGAAAAGTCAAACCTGAACTTTGACTGACCACACAGGATGCAGAATAAACCGGATTTTGGTGAAACCAAAAATATTTAAATCTGTTAATGAATATCTTTCTAACGAATCTGAAAAATCGAAGTTTCATAGCGGGAATCAAAAGTTATGACCAAATAAATTTTCAGAAAGGTCGCTATAGAGAATATATCTCCCTTGAAAATCGACATTTTGCATACGACCTCGGAATTCGACGAAACCACATTTGTTGGATCCGGGATGTAAAATTATTGCTAAGTTTCAAATTTCATGATTTTTGAAGCTAGTATGTGAGCGTGGCAAAAGAAATTGTGTTTTGTCAATTTCGGTCAAAATTAATTGACTGAAAAACAGCCATTTTTCAAACAGTCTCAGAATTCGCCGAAATAAATTTTGTTAGGACCGTATTGTCATAAGAAAGCAAAAAATAATTTTTCTGAATTTTTCTGAGTTAGTATGTGGCCTCGTGAAATTAACAAGTACGTTCGAATTTAATATTAAAAAATTAATTTGAAAATAAAAGAAAAACATACTGTAACTTCAGAATTGGACTTCGGCAATAGCGCCATCGCATTCAGAAGACGTCAAAACGTATTGTTCGACAGTCGTTAGGGTCCATTTGGAGATCGTACGGAAAAACCCTAATTTCTAGAATTAATTAAATTAAAAATAAAATAAAAATACGGCCCAAATACAGTATAAATACCCGTACATAGTACGTTCTTCTTCCCGATGGATTCAGCCGCAACAAACCCATAAATCTTCGAAACTTTAAATTCCGATTTCTCATTCAATTCTCAACGGAATTCTTCGCCGTTGTGCTACTTTCGAAGAGATTCTCGTGCTCTTCCATCTCCGACAAGAATCAGACCCCCTCATCACCTGAAACCGCCGCCCAGACCCCCTAAAGCCGCCGCCGTCGCACCCCCCTCAGCCCCACCTCAGGCGTGCGCAACCTCCCCCCTTCCCGGTGTTCAGGCGCCTCTCCACCCCCTTCGACCTCCAGCAATCGATTTCTAAAAATATCAACTATAGCTCCAGAAAATTAAGATCAATGTTTTGAACAAAAGGGTATGAAATTCATTTCAGAATTTGCCACACTTTCAGATGTGGCAACTGCAGTTGTTAAAAATTGAATATTGTTCAAAAATCTATAATTAACTCATACGAACTCCAAACTGGGAAATTTCAGATTTTGCGAGACCGTGACGACAAATAGAGGTTGCTGGAATCAAGTGCCACCATTTTCTAAATTTATTTGGATTTTACATTCCGCTTTAAGCAAGGTGAGAATTTATTTTTAATTAAATTTAATCAATTTAAGTATTATTCATGCGTTATGTGAAGTTAAAAGTCAAATATAAACGGATCTGCGATGGATGTTAGTATAAGTATGGATCTGAATTGTTTGGGATGTTAGGATTTTAGATCTGTTATTTTAAGTTGTAGATCTGTTATTTAAATCGTAGATCTGTTAGTTTAGATTAAAAATCTGTAATTAAAATTTCAGATCTGTTAATTAAAAGTTAATTTACACCATATGTTAAAATTACATTTTTCTTTGTAATTAAAAGTGAATTTACACCGTATGTTAAAAATTACATTTTTCTTTGTAATTAAAAGTGAATTTACACCGTATGTTAAAAATTACATTTTTCTTTGTAATTAAAAGTGAATTTACACCGTATGTTAAAAATTACATTTTTTTACGTAATTAAAAGTGAATTTACACCGTATGTTAAAAATTACATTTTTCTATGTAATTAAAAGTGAATTTACACCGTATGTTAAAATTACATTTTTCTTTGTAATTAAAAGTGAATTTACACCGTATGTTAAAAATTACATTTTTCTTTGTAATTAAAAGTGAATTTACACCGTATGTTAAAAATTACATTTTTCTTTGTAATTAAAAGTGAATTTACACCGTATGTTAAAAATTACATTTTTCTTTGTAATTAAAAGTGAATTTACACCGTATGTTAAAAATTACATTTTTCTTTGTAATTAAAAGTGAATTTACACCATAAGATAAAAATTACATTTTTCTATGTAATTAAAAGTGAATTTACACCGTATGTTAAAAATTACATTTTTCTTTGTAATTAAAAGTGAATTTACACCGTATGTTAAAAATTACATTTTTCTTTGTAATTAAAAGTGAATTTACACCGTATGTTAAAAATTACATTTTTCTTTGTAATTAAAAGTTAATTAACACCGTAGGATAAAAAATACATTTTTCTATGTAATTAAAATGTGAATTTACATCGTATGCTAAAATTTACATTTTTATATGTAAATTATACAGGGAATTACACCGTAGGATTAAAAATTACATTTTTTTCTCTGAAATTAGAATGAGGGTCTGCATTGAAATAAAAAAATTACATTCTTATATTGTGACGTATGATGAGAGTTTGCTTTGTAAAAAAAATCATATTTTTAAAATGTAAATAAGAAGTAAAGTTTGCATTGCAAATAAATTTACATTTTTAGATGTAATTTAGAATATGATTCTCAATGCAAATATAAGTTGCATTTTTATTATTATGTAATTAAGATGAGAAAATACATTGAGGTTAAATTTTACATTTTATATGTAATTTAAAGGTAAGATTTTGCAATGTATCAAAATTTACATTTTTAATGTAAGTAAAGAATGAATTTAGGATGTTGTGATATGATCTTCATTTTCAAATGAATTAAAATTTAATAAGGATCGGTAGTTGTTAGAGCGTTGTTTAAATCAAACGACGTTATTACGATTAAATGATGATATATATATATAAATATAATTAAAATTAAACGAATGGAGCGCGGTAGTTCGCGTTTTGAAATCGTACCTTTAAACGACTATACAGGAAGATCCGGCCGTCGGATTTTCTCGAAACTGAAACCGTTAGGACCGTCTTAGAAAAATATTTCCAACGATATATATTACGTTAAGATCCAACGGTTAGATTCTAAGTAATGTAAAAATCAAAATTGGTTGAATGCAGCGCCATAGTCGCCCATTGACTTAAGGCGTCGTTATATAAAAATTTAATTATTTTAAATAATTAAAATAGGAAGTAATCATTATAAAGTGATACAAAGGATTTTAAAAATATATATATATACATATATATACGAGGATTATTTGGAATGTCCGAGTTCTCTCATTCCAAATAATCAAACGACGTTAATGGAAGTATAAAGATGGCATATGAAGACCGTAAATCTTCCCTCGAATGGACAACGATCGAGGCCATGATTTGACTTGCTCCCAACTCAAGGGTCATGGTCATTGCCCAAACGTACGTGTTGATTTCACGGCTTTGGTTTTCGCTCAGACCCAGGGCATAAGCTAATAAGTGGATTGTGTGTCTGACATCGTTCTCTATCAAATATCATGTTATTGATCTTCTGTCGAATATATGGATATTTGGTGGCGGAGAATTTATTCTCTTGCTTAACACCCGTTCATATATTTCGGCAAAGGATTGGTAGTGCGATATGGAGTGATGATGTGGCATGCTAAGATACATAGGATCAAGGCTTTGTGGAAAAGCAGGCCATGTGGGACGATCAAAGCATAGCCTGTTTAGGCATAGCTTTGTGTATAGCGTGACTTCGCGAGCCTCACACACCGGCGAAGTCTAAA
The DNA here is from genome assembly GCA_030737875.1 of Allium sativum. NCBI lineage: Eukaryota > Viridiplantae > Streptophyta > Magnoliopsida > Asparagales > Amaryllidaceae > Allium > Allium sativum. Next base: position 119,861,048 of record CM060911.1, on the reverse strand, counting down.
ACGGGAGAAGGGAACGCAGGGAGAGCAGCACGTTTCTTTCTAGCTAGAAGTGGTGATTGGGCTTTAACACGGCCCGACATTTTACTTATGTGGATGATGGAATGAGGCACCTCGGATGATAGGTCCTATAGGATCGGGAAACGTGTGTTAAGGAATTGCCAATCCACGAAGCTGTATGTGTGGACCGGCCCTGCAGGATCTGAGGGTTCACTGCGGGGGATCCTGAGACATTAGCTAGAGTGCCTCGAATCGGTAAGGAGGTCCTCCCTATCCTTGACTCATGATGGAAATCCAAACTTCCAATACGAACCCACGGATTTGATTGTATTACTAGTATGGAAGCATGGTATTATGGTATCTATGTGTCCTAGGATTGATACATTTATTTTGAAATGTTTTGATATGTACTACTAATAATAATATTAAACTCGTATATGCCGTATATAGCATGTTTAATCACCATAAGGTAAAACCATATCCTCTGGTTTGTGTTTCATTGTGTGATTGGACTTTGGTCTTATGGTGATTCCATTTTCTCAAAAGCATAGCGTTGTTTTACGATTTACTTATTATTTGTTCTGACACTTTAAATTATGCATGACAATCCATTAGAGTAAACTCGTTCCGCGTTAGCGGCATGGTCTTTGGATTTGCCTTATTAATAGTGATTAATTAGTTAAGAATTCTCACACCAGTCCCACGACTAACCCGTTGTTTGTTTCCACCTTTTTGCAAACTCAGGTGCCCTCCTTTCTACACGGGCAGCCAAGTAAATAGGTACATTCTTTGCTTGGAGTCTTTTCTTTGGAGCTGCTTATTATCTTTCTTGGATTTGCTTTCGTGGAGAGGTGATGACTTGGAGCTTGAAGACTTCTATCATTTTCTGCTATTGCATTTTTCTTTTTTTTAATTCCAGACATTAAACTTTTTTCATTTCACGTTGTTTAAGTTGGAGTTGGAACTTATTTCTTTTTCTGCAAACTTGATGTAATAATTTAGAATTCTGTGACTGTGGACTTTCTGTGGTTGATGACATTATATTTCCGCTGCTATGATGTTGTTACTCTATGAATTTCCTATGCTATGTTGTATCTGTGATTTGTATAATCGTATTTATATTGTATTCCAAATGATTATTCCTTACTTTCATTCCGTGGAAGTTTGGGGTCATCACACCGATTAAATATTTCATTAAATTTATTTAAATAAGTATGTATACACGACTTGTAAATCGTAACGCATTGTACGTACGTTATCAGTTTCGCGAACAGAGTGTCACGTTGGGATCGTATGGGAATAGACTACACTCTGGAACTGACTAGGAGTGGACAGGAGCTCATTACATTTTATAGGGAAATAAATTGTCTGATTTGAACCATCGACCTAAATCGTTATTTAACAATTACGGACAATGTGAGTAAAACTCACCAACTCTGAACAGTTATATTTTTATAACGTATTATTAGAACTGATAATTATCTGTTGATTGTTGTGTGTTGATTTGGTTGATTGAACTGCTAGTCAGTTAGTTGAAATCATATATATATATATATATAATCGTTAAATATATATATTGATGGTGTTTATCAGGACATGTCATATTGAAATGAAGTTGATGTTAATTATATGGTTTAACATCTGTGATGCAGGGAAACATGTTGGAGGGACCCAACTGGGTTTCTCAATATATAAAATACTATTTTGTTTCATATATTGTAATATATGATGTGAGATATAATCTGTGTTGATTATGTGTATTTGAACGATATCGATCATGGTCACTTGGTATTTTAAATACCGTGAAAAATACTGGAATGTTGTAAAGGAGATTTTCAAATGTTATATTGGAAAGAAATATTTATAAAATCAAAGGATTTTATAAAAAGAAATATTTATTTGTTAAATAAATATTTGTGAAAAGGAATAAAAAGGGAATTGTTTGTAAAACAAATATAAAGGAAATTATTTGTAAGACAAATATAAAGGGAATCATTTGTGGAAAGAAGTATAAATGGAAATATTTATTTATTGGAAATAAATAGAATGTTATAAAAGAAATATTTATTTGTTAAATAAATAGAAAAAAAAGGGGGATAGTATTTGTTAAGTAAACAAATAGAAAAAGGAATAGAATCAAAGGAGTTAATCGAAAGGAGTAATCGAATATAGTTTATTCGAATAGAATTAAAGGAGTAAATCGAATATAGTTTATTCGAATAGAATTAAAGGAGTAAATCGAATATAGTTTATTTGAATAGAATTAAAGGAGTAAATCGAATATAGTTTATTCGAATAGAATTAAAGGAGTCAATCGAACATATTTTATTCGAATAGAGTTAAAGGAGTTATCGAATCTAGTTATTTGAAAGGAGTTAAGTGAAAAGAGTTAATTAGTTAGAGTTAACCCAGTTAGGTTAAACCAGTTAGAGTTAATTGATAGAGTTAAATCGAACTAGAGTTATTTAAATAGAGTTATCGAATATTAGTTTATTCGAACAGAGTTAAAGGAAAAGAGTAATCGATTATTAGTTAATCGAAAGGAATTATCGATTATTAGTTAATCGAAGGAGTTATCGATCATAGTTTAATCGAAAAGAATTATCGATTAGTTTAATCGAAGTGAGTAATAGAATATAGTTTACTCGAAAGGTATTATCGAATTTGGTTATTCGAAGGAGTTATCAAATATAGTTTATTCGAAAGGAGTTAAGTGAAACGGGTAAATCAATAGCGTTAGTCCAATAGAGTTAATTGATAAGCGTTAATCGAATAGTGTAAATTGAATAGAGTAATCGAATATAGTTTATTCGAAGGAAAGAATTACCGAATAAGAGATAATTCGAAGGAGAGTTACGTAAGGAAGTTGTTAAAGAATTAAAAGGGTGAACTTTGTCTATTTCAAGGTTAGAATATTAGCCCAACTTGATTGACTCCATTTTTAACTAAGGAATGGTTAAGGTTCGAGAGTGAAAGTGGTTAAGTGAATTTAGTAAATAAGTATAGTGGTTTGAGTTGTCGTCGCGATGTTGATTTAAACCTCTGTTAAATCCAAGTAAAGAAGATTTGAAATTTTTTTCCAAACGAGAAATCAAAAATGTTTCTGATAATAGAAAATAAGAATTTAGAATATATGGAAACAGGAGATAAGTAAATTAACGAAATAAGGAAATATATATATATATATATATATGATTAATGATTGATTGATAGAATTCCCATCTGGAAATAATATCATTGTTTGCACGCTGTTTTTCTTTGATGGTTAAATCACAGACTATCGAAGTTTTGACCATTTTAACGTTGTTAATATGGAGAAACTGGTTAGATTATTATCCAAAGAATTACTCTGTATTGGCATAAGCGTTGCGAATCATATATGCCAAATAAAATTGAAGATAGAGTAAAGTGCAAGGGCTATTGTATAAATCTTAGATAACAGTGCCTAAGATGGATATACTGAATAGTGCCTTCGGTTCATCCTGTTCTTGGATGACATGTATGGATGGATGTCTGACAGTGTATTTCTAGACAATCACGTATATTGATTTCTCCAACCGTACCAAGAGTGGAAGCAGAGAAGGAAACTTCTTTTAGCTAACACATAATGTATTGTTGAGGACGTCAATCGGTGATTTGATGGATTTGACGATGTGGCATTCGAAGTGAATCTGGTGTGATGATAAAGCGTAGCTTCTAGCCTCACATCCGGTAAATGACAGAAATCGGCCAGGCAGCATGGCTAAGTCGGTCGCTCCGAAGTAGGGTGTATAATCACCTGATCTAGAGTTTCATTTACTTCTAAAAATCTATTGTTGATGCTGTCCCATTTGGGAAACGGTTGCTGATCCCGACCGTTGGTGATATACATTCGATACACTCAAGCGAAATGAGTGGTCGGTCATGTATGGCCGGGTTGCAAGATGTTCTTGTTGAACCCAGTGTATTCCTTTCTAGAGGTATAGTAGCGAAAGGTGGTTCCATACCTTGTCATAGTTGGAAATCCATTACCCAATACGTGCTTGCGGTTTTGATTGTATACTATATATGTAGAACGTGAGATGAAAGCGTTTCAGCTAGATGATTATTATATTGTGGTTGATAGACATTATTATAATATCAAAAGGTTTTTGATATAAAGATATTTTGGATTCTCATAAGGGAAAAACCCGTTCCGTTATACGGCGTGGTCTTATGAGATACCGTTTAATGGCTCAAACTGTTTTAAACTGTTTTACTCACACCAGTCCCATGACTGACCCGGAGTTTATTTTGTTGTTTTCCCTAAATTCTTGGGTGCCCAATTTTGTATGGGCGGTCAAGTAGTCAGGATTTTACAGATATACTTGAAGAGCTGGAGCAGGAGGCTTCAGGATCATATAGCAATGGTTTATTTCCGTTGTGTTGTAAGTGTTGTACTTTGATAATGATGTATATTCAAGTACAGATGTTTATTTCAAAGATATGTTATCTATTATATATTATTCGTTCCGCTATGAGGTTCGTGTTACTCTGATGTTGTGTTCTTCTTCTTCTTCTTCTATTCTAAGTTTCTATCTTATCTATTCTCACCCTCTAATTTCGTTCATTAATTACCGGGATTTTTCGATGTTTTGTTAGTCGTCATCACGTTATGTCGATAACCAAAGTCGCCAAAAACTTGAGTCATTACAATTTGTAAAACATTTACAAATAGAATTGAAAAGGGAATATTTGTAAAACATTTAGTAATAGAATTAAAAAGAAAATATTTGTAAAACATTTACAAATTGAATTGAAAAGCAAATATTTGTAAAACATTTACAAATAGAATTTGAAAAGGAAATAATTGTTGAACAAATAGAATTGAAAAGGGATATTTATTTGTTAAATAAATAGAAAGATAAAAGGAATATTTATTTGGGAAAATAAATAGAAGGATAAAAGGAATATTTATTTAGAAAATAAATAAGATATCATAAAAGGAAATATTTGGAAGGTAAGTAGGATTATAAAAGGAATTAGAGTTAATCGATTTGAGTTAATCAAATAAAGTTAAATCAAATTAGAGTTAAATCGAATTAGAGTTAAATCGGATTGGAGGTAATTGAATATTAGTTATTCGAATAAGAGTTAGTCGAATATTAGTTAATCGAATAGGAGTTATTCGAAATAGTTTATTCGTATAGAATTAAAGGAGTTATTCGAAATAGTTTATTCGAATAGAATTAAGGGAGACTAATCGAATATAGTTTATTCGAAAAGGAGATTATCGAATATAGTTTATTCGAAGAAAGATTATCGAATATAGTTTATTCGAAAATGAGATTATCGAATATAGTTAATTTGAAGGAAGATTACCGAATATAGTTTGTTCGATGGGAGTTAATTGAATATAGTTATTCAAAAGGAATTAATCGAATATAGTTTATCCGAAAAGAGTTATCGAATATTGGTTCTTCGAAAAAGAGAGTTAATCGAATATTGATTATTCGAAAAAGAGAGTTAATCGAATATTTGCTATTCGAAAAAGAGATTTAATCAAATATTAGTTATTCGAAGAGAGTTAATCGAATATTATTTATTCGAATAAGAGTTAGTCGAAAATTAGTTAACCGAATAGGAGTTAATCAAATACAGTTTATTCGAATAGAGTTAAAGGAGTTAATCGAATATAGTTTATTCGAATAGAGTTAAAAGGAGTTATCAAATATAGTTATTCGAAAGGAGTTAATCGAATATATTTTATTTGAAAGGAGTTAAGTGATAAGAGTTATTGAATTAAAGTTAATCGAGTTAAAGTTAATGCGGTTAGGGTTAATTGATTTGAGTTAATCAAGTTATATTTTGGAATTAGATATTTCAGAAGTAGGGATTATGACGCTATAGTTATAATCAAATGTTTTTCAATAAAGAAGTGGATTCGTAAATAGAATCCGAGAGTTACATAAGGAAGTTTTTTAAAGATTTAAAGGGTGAACCTCGTCTATTTCGAAGTTAGAAATGTTGTTCAGTTAAGGTTTGAGAGGTAGTTATACCCCAACTTGATTGGCTTTGTTTGTAACTAAGGAATGGTTAGGGTTCGATAGTGTAGGTTGGTTAAGTGAATTAGTTAATAAGTGTAATGTTTTGAGTTGGCATAGCGATGTTTTATTTAAATATCTATTTAAATCCAAATGTAGGAGTTGTGGAAATGTTATCCAAATTAAGAATCAGAAATGTTTTCAAATATCGAAAACAAGAAATGGAAATGTTTCCCAATGTTACTAACGTATATTTTCTAAATTTAGAAAATAGGAAATGTTGAATATATGGATACAGGAAATGAAAAATGGCCAAAAGAAATAAATGTTAAATGACGTTTGATCAATATAATTTCCATTTGGAAATAATATCATTGTTTGCACACGTGTTTTCTTCGATAGTTAACTCACCGACTATCTAAATTTTTGACCGTTTTTCCATTGTCAATGCAGAGAGTCCGGGATTAGATTCATTATCTGAAAACCACTCTATATGGGCATTAGCATTGCGATCAAATATGATGAAGATAATTGAAGACGGATTTATGCAAGGGTTGTTCTAACGATCCTATGCAGCAATTGCCTAAGATGGATTTACATAATAGTGCCTTTGGTTTGTCCTATCCCAGGACGACCTGTATGGAAGAATGTCTGACAGAGTATATTTAATAGATCGCGTAAGTTGATCTCTTCAAACGTATATACGTTTGGTCGCGGAGGAATTTGTTTCTCTTAGCTTTATACCTGTAGTATTTTTGGGGAAATCAATTTGTGATTTGGCGGGTATGACGATGTAACATTCAATGTTAATAATTATGCGATCTGTTAGAGATAAGCGTGGCCTCTATCCTTACAACCGGGAAATGACAAAAATCGGGCAGGCAACATGCTAAGTGGTTGGTTGCCAAGTAGGGTGTATTATCACCTATCTAGAGATATTCATTTCATTCTTTAATCTATTCAATGTTGTCCCATTCGGGAAACGGTTGCTGATCCCAGTCGTTGGTGATACATATTCAATACACTCAAGCGAAATGAGTGGTCGGTCATGTGTGGCCGGGTTGCAAAATGTTCTTGTTGAACCCAGTGTATTCCTCTCTATATCTACACAATCGAAAGGTGGTTCCATACCTTGTCAAAGTTGGAAATCCATTACCTAATAAGTGCTCGCGGTTTGATTCTATACTATATATGTGAAACATGAGATGAAAGCGTTCTGCAAGATGATTCTTATATTGTGGTTGATATACACTATTATAATATCAAAAGAGTTTTGATATAAAAGATCATTGTTTCTTCCAAAATGATTAGAAAGTTAAATCAAATTGATTTGGATTCTCATAAGGGAAAAATCCTTTCCGTTATATGCCGTGGTCTTATGAGATATCATTATTTTCCCAAACTGTTTTAAGTTGTTTACTCATACCAGTCCCATGACTAACCCAGAGTTTGTTTCATTTTTTTTTCCCTAAGCTCTTGGGTGCTCAATTTTGTACGGGTAGTCAAGTAGTCGGGATTTTACATATACTTGGAGAGCTGGGAGCATGAGGCTTCAGGATTATATAGATTGTTATTTCCTCTGTGTTGTAAGTGTTATACTCTAATAATGGTATTGTATACAGATACTGTTTTTATTTCAAAGTTATATTATGAAATACATTTATTCGTTCCTCTGTGAGATTCGTGTTTACTCTGATGTTGTGTGTTCTTCTTCTTCTTCTATTCTAAGTTTCTATCTTATCTATTCTCACACTCTAATTTCTTTTATGGACTATCCGCTATTTCCGATGCTTGAATAGTCGACATAGTGTTGTATGCCGATATCCAGAATCGTGAAAACCCGGGTCGTTACAGTGGTATCAGAGCTGAAGGTTAAGTGATTACCTTGGCTCTGTAGCGTAACTCAGTAGAGATGGGGTTAGTAATACCCTAGATTGAGTTGAGTGTATATATACGAGTGAACGTATTTGTTATTCAATATAAAATGATTTTATATTGTGGAACTTTGTTGATTGAGTTGTTTATGGGTTCTAGTCGATCAGTTTGATCCACTGTATCGGTAGGATTTTCTAAAAACTTGAATACGATGAACCAACATAGTATGTTTTGAAGAAAAAAAGGGTAAATGAAATAATTTTACCCAAAATTATATTTGATATAAAAGAATGATTTATATTTGAATTATTATCATATATAGGATGTGTTAGTTGTTATTATAATCAAGGAAGGTTATAATAGAAATGGTTATGTAAATGACCAATCAGAATTCATATAAGTGAAATACGTGAAATCAGAATGAATTAAATCTGAATTTAAAATCATAATTGAAATTAAAACCCTGGAGATTTGGAAAAGTGTTTGTAAATGAATTTGGGTAAAATATATGTGAATTTTAAAATCCTGGGAGAATTTAAAATTTTTACAAGCATTAAAAAGGATATTTTGAAACGAATTTCAAAATGGAAGTGTTTAGATATGGTTTTGAAAGTGGTATAGTATTGAACTCACTTCGATAGCTGGAAAATAGATTCCGATGATGATAATGACATCATCGGTGTTCATTTTCGAGTTTGTAAGTGACGAATTACTACCAAAGTTTTTGTTTTTGAATTGTTTTGAGAAAACAAGTTGTTTGATATTCCAAATAAATATTTTGATTTTTGGAAAAGGCTAAGTTGTTTAAAAATTCCCAAAAACAGATTATTTGAAATAAAACAAATTAAATGTGAATTTGTAAAAGCAAATAGAAATAGAAATTGAATTGAAACCAGTTAAGTGGAAAATGAATTGATTTAGAAAGTATCGAATTAGATTGGATTAGAGATAATCCGAAATGGAATTTGACTGGTAAGTTAAGAGTTGAAATTAAAAATGGAATCGGAGTAAAGAACAGAATTCGTCTTGGGTATAACCGAATGATCGGGATGACATTGGTATATGCAGGATTGGTAACACATGTAAAGTGATAAAGTTGATATGCCAGACAAAAAGGTACGAGTTTATATTTGGTATAAGCATGAGATTGATGAGCCGAATTGGCAAGCCGCTTGGCTGTTAGATTTTCTTTTGGGTTGGAGAAGGCCTAGAGAGAAGAGATTGAGTTTGAGCTATTGACCAGTACAAAGGAAGTGCTGGCAAAATTTTTTGAAAAGTTAAGATGTTAGAAAATTTTCAGGATTTTTGGAAGTATTCACTAGTAGGAAGGAATAAATATTTAATTGAAATTAAATTGGTTCAGTTGTAACTGAAGTTAAGAAGTAAACAAATAATTTTAACCTAGTAATAGGGTGTGTTTTCTACCTTAGCAATTTCGAGGAAGAAATTATTTTAAGGGGAAAGAATGTAACGACCCGTATTTTGACGGATAATAAATAATTTATATAATTATTTAAATAAAGTTTTGTGATTTAAGTTGACCAGAATTAAATAATAAGGAACATTTAATTAATATAATAATTAAATAATATATTTAAATTCCAGAATAGTCGGAAATAGTAGAATTCACAATACGATATGAATTGGATCATATATAAGCCATAATTCAGTTTAGAATTGAATTAGAATAACAAATATATTATTTGAACGACAGTTGAACGTATAAATTATATTATAATTAAAATCGAGCTCGAAATGGCGCTACAGTTCGCTATTTGGTGATTCGAACTTTAAATGAATATACAGAATCCGTTTTAAATCGGATTTTTGTGAAATAAGAAACGTTCGGAGCTGGTAAAGTATATTTTTCTAATGAAAGATAAAAATCTGGATTTCGTTGTGTGGATTTTGATTTGTGTCCAAATCAAATTTTAGAAAAGTCGCTATGGAATTCATTTGAAACTTATAAATATATATTTATATTATAAAAGGATTTTAAATATAAATCGAATCTCGATATAACTCTGGTGATGAAATATCGAGTTGTAAATCCATATATATTTATTCTGGAGTTGCACGGTATTCTATTGTGAATATACACGATAATATTTATTTATAAATATTTAATTTAATTATTTTCAAATATATTTAATATTTAAAAGGGTTTATTTAGAGCTTTAAAAATAGTCAGTTTTGCAAATGACCTCCGTTTTCGATGAAACAAATTTTGTTGGTTCCATAGTGTCAAATTATCGTTAGATTCCAAGTTTCGTGATTTTGTGAGTTAGTGTGTGACCATACGGATTTTTAATGTAAAAAACAGTCAATATTTTGACAGTTAAAAATACGCTGTGTGAGAAAACGGAGTCGGAATTCAACGAAACCGGTTTCGTTCGGTCCGTAATGTCGAACTGTTGCTGAGTGCCCATTTTCATGATTTTGGGTATTATACGTGATCGCACGGATTTTTAAAGAACAAATGAACATAGCGGTGGACTAAAATTCAATATAATAATGAATATAAAATTAATTTCTCTATTGTATAAATACAATGCCTAACCCTAAACCTAATTCATTCCTCCTAAGTCAACAGATATTCTACTGTCGGTTCTCAAATGCTAAACGTGGAAAACCTCTTCTTCAAAAATCAATAGAAAATCAAATCAATTCCTATAAATCCTAATAGATCTATTTTTGGAATCGTATCAAGGTAAGCTTCAATCTAGTATGGAGTATATGGGTTTCGAACAACGTTTGGTTCACTGAAATATTTCCAGCGTTGGTATGAACGAGCAAGGGCTCGGATTTGTAAGAGTTTGAAGCTTCGATTTGTGCAATGGAGTTGGTCCTTGGTTTTAGCGGAGTAAACCGCATCGAAACAATGTAGTTTCCTTGAATTCCATGCTTCAAGGGTTCGCACGGTGGTACAGGGTCTTTGTCAACAAGATGGAGTCGTGATGTTAACATGATGATCGAGTTCAGCGAAATGGGTATGGTTGGAAGGAGAACTCGAAGGGGAGTGTAACGGTGTTTCTTGTTTGTGAATGTAATGACTCGGATTCTTATGGGTTAATTTTAAATATCTAATACGGATTTAAATATTAGGTGGATAATATAAATGGTATTTTATATTAAGTTATCAATTTAATAATCGATTTCGATTTAATGTCGAATAAATTAAATTATCGTAATGCAGTAATAATTTAATTTAAAAAAATATATAACTAACTCAAATCAGTTCAGATGATCAGTATAAAATTTAGTTGAGTTAGAATAATAATATTAAATTATTATCGAAGAATTTAAATGGTTTGAAAATTTAATTTATATCAACTTAAATTAATATCTTCTATAGATAATCAAATGGGGTTTCGATACCTGTCCCAGTGTGTTCAGAATAGCGGTTTTACCCTAGGAATGCCGGTTGTTGGGTTTAGAAAGGAGTTCGGGATCATGAAGTGTTTTAAATTTAGGATACCTTTTTTTTTAACAAAAAAACAAATTTAAATAAAATATAAATCCTTTATTTGTGTGGACCAGAACAAAACACACCGTGCTCTCGTTAAATCCACAAACAAAACAAACCCATGCCTCCTTTTGAAATGACCCGAAAATCGCCCTTGCGAGAAATCGCCGGATACGCTTACTTTGGGCTACAACACATCAGAATAACAACAACAGACTTTTATAAACATCATAAAAATGTTACATCAGAGTATATCGAATAAAATTACAGCGGAAGATAAATTACAATAAATTATTGTACAATACAGTGCAGCGGAAATAAAATAACTAAGGCAGCGGAAGGCAACTACTCTCTGGACACAGCTTTAATAGCATCTTGCTCGAGATAAGAACGTGTAGACAAACTACTCGACTGCCCATGTGGAGAAGAGGGCACCCGAGTTTGTAAAGGTGGAAACAAACAACGGGTCAGTCATGGGACTGGTACGAGAATTCTTAACTAATTTAACTAATAGTAATAAGGCAAATCCAAGGATCACGCCGCTAATGCGAAACGGGTTTACTCTAATGGATTGTCGTGCATAAATTTAAATTAAATCGTTAAACAACGCAATTTTTTTTTGGAAAAATGAAACCATCATGAGACTCAAGTCCCATCACACAATGCAACGCAAACCGGAGGATAGAGTTTTACCTTATAATGGTCAAAAATGCTTGATACGATAAAAACGAATTTGATATTATTATTAGTGTGTATATGTTTTCAAAAACATTTCAAAGTAAATGCATCAATCCTAGGACACATAGATACCATAATATTATGCTTCCATACTAGTAATACAATCAAAATCGCATGAGGTCGTATTGGAAATTTGGATTTCCATCATGAGTCAAGGCTAGGGAGGAGCTCCTTACCGATTCGAGGCACTCTAGCTAATGTCTCAGGATCCCCCGCAGTGAACCCTTAGAAAGCTGCAGGGCCGGTCCACCATACGAGTTGCGGATTAGTTATTCCTGAACACACGCTGCAGTTCGTATTTTGAAATCAAAACTTCAAACGATTATACCTGGAGATCCGACCGTCGTATTTTCCCGAAACTGAAACCGTTGGATTCGTTTTGAAAAGATCTTTCTAATGATATAAATTTTGTGAAGATCCAACGGTTAGATTTTCAGATATGTGTAAATCAAATCTGAAGAAAAACAGTGCCACGACCACGTTATGGCCGAAGTGTCGTTTGAATAAATTGGCTATTTTAAAATAAATAAAAATAGCGATAAATCATTATAAAATATTATAAACGATATGGAAGCGAAATTTAAAAACTAACTAAAGGTTGGCTAAGTCGAATGGTTTCCTGGATTTTGATCTGATGTTGGTTTCGGCCTTCGGGGTTAATATTTGGGGAATCGTTATCTTACTGATTTACGGTTAGTAACTAATGAACTGGAATATGGCGTATGTGTGTTTGTGTTGCACTTGTTTATTATATACGCGAGTTGCTCTGAAAGACCGGGTCTATCCCATTCTGAATAATTGAATCGACGATAAGAAATCGAAGGTGAAGACGGTGGTTGAAGACCGGAAATCTTCACCTCGTTTGGATGGTAACTGATGTCCTGATTGGGAGGCTTCCCGAAATATGGATAATGAGTGATGATCGTCCAGATGTACGTGGAGATCGATGGGTTTGCGAGGTATATAGTGCCTCCGGTTTCATTCAGACCCAGAACGGACTTGTAAATGGACTGTGTGTCTGACATTGGAATTCATTCTGTGTGATTGATAGCCAACAGTTACATGGCGTGAATTGCCTGTGTGGCATTCTAAGATGCAGTGATTAAGGCTTATGTTGAAAAGAAAAGTCTTGTGATTGATGATCAAAGCACCGCCTGTGTGGCGTAGGTTTGTGTATAACGTGAATTCGTGAGCCTCACACCCCGGTATGAACAAAAAATGGGAGAAGGACCTCAGGGAGGACATGCGTTTCTTTATCGCTAGAAGTGGCGTCAGTGGTTTTACACGCCCTGACGAGATTGACTTATGTGGTTGTTGCTGTTGCGAGGCGCCTCGGATATATCGGTGACTATGTGGAGCCGATGGAGTCATTTGTTGGCTCATTTACACCCCCAAAGGGCGGGGAAACGTATTGTTCAGGCACTATAATCCACTCCATGTGGACCGGCTCTGTCGCTCCAAGGGGAAGTTGCTGCTATTCCGGAGGCTCGGGCTAGAGAGTCTCGAATTCGGTAAGGACTATATTTAGCCTTGGTTCATGACGGAAATCCAATTTCCAAAAACGTTACTGTGCGGTTTTGATTGTATATATATATGGCGACATGATATATGGTACCCATGCCGTCTACGATTGATAGTTATGATTGAAATTGTTTTCGAAACCTATAAACACTAGTGATAATATCAAATGCTTTTGTTTTATTCGTATCAAGCATATTTTGGCCATTATACGGTAAAACTCTGTCCTCCGGTTTGCGTTGCATTGTGTGATGGGAACCGAGTCTTATAATGGCTTCATTTTTATAAAAAGCATTGTGATGTTTAAAAGATTTATTTGTTTCGAAGCACTGGCAATCCAATGGAGTAATCCCGTTCCACGAAAGTGGCGCGGTCCTGTGATTAGCCATATTTTAAATGTGTTGAATAGATTTCTCATACCAGTCCCATGACTGACTCGTAGTTTCACTTTCAAACTCGGGTGCCCCTTTTTCTACACGGGCCGCCTTGTCTTCAGGTTTTAGCAGGCTCTTTCTGGATAGCTGGAGCTGAAGATGGATTCTATCATTTTTCTCTTCTTATGTTGTTCAACTCCTATTATACATATTATGTTTGTTTTCTGTAATGACCCAGACTTTTTACAAAGAGATTAAATGATTGTATTTACAAATACGAGTTGAAATTCATATTTTTAATATTTTAAAACATATCAAAGGATTTAATTGCATTTCTTTTACATGTATGACAGCATTTATTTATACATACATCACAGCATTTTATAAAATCCATTTTCATGTATGATAGTAGGATTTGATAACATTTGTTTTAAATTCATTTATTTTACCTGTATTTAATAATAACACTTATTCATGGCAAGACTAAATATGCCACTTTATTTCACTTGTTTTGTTTTCAAAGGCTTTAGAATTTGAGTTTTTGAAATTTCTTGATTTAAAAACTTATATCACTTGAATTAAAATATGCTTTGTCATTCTTTTTAAGGATTATATCCTTATGTTTATTTTAGAAAAATTCTTGGTTTCAAAAACATGAAGCATTTGCATAAAAATATGCTAAAAATCACTTGTTTTTTTCAAAGCAAGTTTCAAATGTCATTTTTCCTTTTATGTATTCTTGTTCATTTGTTTTCAAAGGAATTTAAAGCCTTATATTTTCTTAAGTAAATTTCTTATAAAGCATTTTTGGCAAAGCTTGTTAAAAATCCATTTTTGCAGCAAAAGCAAGTTTATAGGAACATTTTTGCATTCACATATACATGAAACACCATTTTTGCAAACATTTTTATGAATATACACATAAAGATGCACCTACCCAAGATGCACCTACACTAGCAAAACACTAGAATAAGGATTTGAAAGCATATGCACTTTCACATGGCAAAATCATTTTTGATTTTATATTTTCAGTTTTAAAATCTTTCTTGTTTCTTACATAGATTTTATGGATTTTTCTTTCTTTTTATTCTTGAAAAAACCTATTTATTTTGTCAAAAAGCATGTGCTAAAGATTTGCCAAATCTTGTGAAATATACACTTGATGTTCCTACCCTAGATGATCTCTAAAACTAGGATTTTCTAAGATTTTTCATGTCAAATACTCACATGGCCGTGAGCATATATGTGCAGGAAATTTGCAGAATTTTAAATATCTTGGAGGCCAAGGTAAGGTATTTTATAATATATGTTAAATCAACATTTTTCATGTGAAAGAGAACATGTGAAAAACTGAGATTTACAAGGTACAGTAAGGGCTACTATATTTGGCAAAGTCCAAGATGGATTTAGCAAATAACATGAGGTACTAGATGCATTAAATTTGATGGTTCATAGGGAGGCCAATGGGGGGAAAGAGGGTAGCATGTGAAGGTGAGTCTTGGCTGATGTAAGCCCATGTGAGTGTAGATTTGGTGTCTTGGATATGGAGGGAGAAATGAGTTTAAAAATTGGCTTACATTTGTCAAATCAAAATCTGAAAATAACAGACCTTACCCTTTCCAAATCTAAGTAATTAAATGCAAACATATTTTAATGTTTTTCAACACCTATAAAAAGGCCAAGCATACACTTCATTCCTCACTCAACACAAGTGCATTCAACTAAAATCAGTAGAGGAAAATCAAGTGATCTTCTAAGCTGACAGGTGAGTAAACCTTTTACTGTTCTTTTTAGTTTAAAACTGAAAATAGATCTTGTTTGTGTTGAACTTGTGTGAATGGTATGCTGGTTACATGTTTTTGTTCTGATCAAGCCATGGTTGTTTATCACTCAAACCTTAAGTACTAATTGTTAGAAAAGTGTCTCATGTTTTGTGTTATCATACTTGATCTTCCTGTCTAAAATTAGATACCTGTTAATACATGTTAGTGGTAGGATTTAGATGTCATATTGATTTCAAAACCCTTTCCTGTAGCCTAGAAACAAAATAAAAGTACCAAATCACTTCAAACATACCCTGTACACTAAACTAGAAAACACAGTATTTTCCATTTCAACTCTCTGTTTGTTGAAAATTTCAAAACTAATATTAAACCAAAATGAATACATAGATGCAATCCTAGTGACGAATGATGATTTTTAAAAGCAGTTTGTGATTTTTAATGCCTTATATTAGCCGGGGGACTGTGATGATCAAAATTTGGATTTTTGGCAATTTCCGATCATCTAGTGTATCAGGGACGTTATGGTTGAAGGGGAAGCTTCATCGAGATGTAAGAATGCTGGGAAAAATGTAAAATAATTTTTCAAATGAGTAGGATTTGAGAATTGGAGCGAATTAGGGTAAAACTGGTGTTTTTGGGTTCGTTTTTTCAAATCCGAACTGCTCTCCGACGAAGGACCTAGGGGGTTGCGGTCTGGGGGGAACAGGGGCGTCGGGGTGTCAGGGTGCTAGGGCAGGAAGGTGGTGGCAGCACGTGATGAGGGTGGCGCATGGTGATCAAATTCCTGGACGGTGTTTTTTCTGGTCACGGTGGTGACATAGTGAATCGTCACTAAAGACGAGGGGACGGTGGTTGGGGTGTGGAATCATGGTCAGGAGGTGGAGAGCGATTCGAGTGGATGATCGGTAGTGGCGGACATGGTCTATCGTGCTTGTGCACGTGCACGGTGAGGTGGGACAGGAAAAGAGGAAGAAGGAGGGAAGGATCATGAGGTTCGGTGTTGATCACGCAGTGCAATACCATTTTTACATGGTGGTACTTTGATAAGGGTTGGCACTTTGGTCAGCGCATGGGGACTCAGCTGATCGGGCAAGGGCAAATCTAGTAAAACCAAGGTGGTACTTTGATCAAAAGGTTACTTTGGTCAAATTGTGTTTGAAAGAAGATTTTGTTTTGAATAAAATTTAAAAACCAAGTTTAAATAGATTAAATAAAAATATATGGAAACAGAGGAATAAATAAAAATGACATTTTATTTGTCAAGCAGGAAAAGAAAGTAAATCCGGTGCAGTCTGGTCAGAAGTTGAAAATGAGGTACATGAGTGTAATTAAATTTTTATAAATTTAGTTTATAAATTAATTTAGAAATTCTATTTTCTAAAGGAAATATTTTAAAGTTAAACCAAAAATGAAAGGAGGAACTGTACGGTCTGCTTTAAACTGTAAATCTAAACTTCCTGGTACGAATACTTGGTAAGGTACTGTTTTGTATTGTTTAAATAAGAACTGTATTTTTAATCAGGATCTGACGAAAATTTGTCGAGAAATACTGATGTGAGAATAATTATAAATTTAGTTTATAATTTGAATTTTATTTCAGAGGAAATTAATATTTGGTTTAAATGAATAAAACAGGAATGTTTTATTTACTCTAAAACTGTTAGTTTCAAACGGATGGCCTAAATTTCCTATCGCAATATAACTGGTTATATGTATACCGTTCTGTATTGTATAAAATAAGAACGGTGTTTGAAATCATGAGTAAAGAAATTTAAAAAGAATTTTAATTAAATTTCTGTATAGAAAGAAGAAGTGGATCTGTTTTGTCGAGATCTGAAATTAAAGTACAGAAGCTAAAATTTTAAATTAAATATTTATTTAATTTATAAATTGAATTTGAAAGGGTTTTCAAATAAAAAGATTCAAGCTTTAAAGTCTACAAAGAGGAAGCTGATCAAGTATAGAAGATCAGATATGATTTGACAGGATTTGAAAAGTTAGCACAGAAACATAATTTTGTTAAATTATAAATTTGGTTTATGATTTAGGTTATAATTGATCTTCTAATGAAATATTTAAACTGTAAAGTCAAAGAAAGGAAAAACCATATTCACGCACTAGAAGTGTCTACTAACTGGATTTTCTGATACAAGAAAATGGATATATTGTTCTGCATTGAATAAGAACTGTATTTTTCTTATTCATGTCAGATAAATTTAAAAAGAAGATTTATTTCTATCGGTATAAGAAATAGATCAGGAGTAAGGGATCAAGGGAAATTTGACGCGAGGAATTCAAAGTGTAAGAGCTGTAAAGAAAATTTATAAATCATAAATTTAATTCAGTTGTGAATATTCAGATCAAGAAGTGATTATGAGAAATAATTTTCTTAAGAATAATGTACTTATTCATTTTTAAAGTTGACAAACGAGATGGAAAGAAAAACCCGTGCAGCACGCACACTAAAATTGTCCAATTCTAAGATATGATCAAAATGCCAGATATAGGCAAGAGGATCGTATAATGTTTGATTTGACTGTAACTATCTATGTAAATTAGATTATAGTCTTGGTGGATTAATATTTTAAAAAGAAAAATGTTCGTTAATCATTTCAAAGAGACCGGAATTTATATTCACTTTGAATTGATTATATGTTGCGCGTCAGAGATTATCGAAGATAATAGGAGACGGAGTTTATGCAAGGGTTGTTCTGTTTACAGAATAGTACCTTCGGTTTGTCCAATCCGAGGACAACCTGTATGGACGAATGTCTGACAAAGTAATTCTAACTGGTCACGTACGTTGATCTTTCCAAACGTATTTATATGGTGGCAGAGAAATTCGTTTCTTTATGCTTTATACCTATAATTTACTTTTGGGGAAGTCAATTAGTGATCGGGAAGTTTTGACGATGTGGCATTCAAAGAAAATAAAGAGATGGTGATTAAGCGTAAGTCTAGCCTCAAGCCTCACACCCAGGAAATGACAAAAATCGGGCAGGCAGGATGGCTAAGTGGGTCGCTCCCATTAGGGTGTATTGTCACCATCTAGAGAATGTTCATATTTGTTACTTCTTTCATTTCTGTATCTCCCGGGAACTACGGTGGTCGCGACAAAAAGCCGTAAGGTGACAATATATTCGATACACTCAAGAGAAATGAGTGGTCGGTCATGTGTCGGCCGGGTTGCAAGAAGTTCTTGTTGAACCCAGTGTATTCGTCTCTAGAGATACACGATCGGAAGGTGGTTCCATACCTTGTCATAGTTGGAAATCCAATTTCCATAAGCACCAAGCGATTTGTATTTGTATACTATATAAGAGAATGTGAGATGCAAGCATTCTTCTAGATTCTAAACTATTTGTGAAAGGCTTATATGATAATATCTGATTTCAAGTATACAAAATGTTTTGATCTCATAAGGTAAAAACCCGTTCCGTATTCACGGCCTGGTCTTATGAGATATTTTTATTTCTTTACTCTGTTTTTAAACTGTTTACTCATACCAGTCCCCTGACTGACCCGGAGTTTATTTTTCTGTGTTTTCCCTTAAACTCTTGGGTATTCATAACGCTTGTTATGAATAGACAAGTGAATCAGGATTTGGATAAACCTGTGAAGCTGGAATGAAGATTATCTGTGTGCTGGTCCATCTATCTACTGTATAATTAATTCTGTCAGTTGATCATCTATGATATGTGTAATTACTGATGTATCATGAATGGGTTGTATCACTAGATTCTGTATGCTCTGATGTAATATATCCCGCTGTGTAATATTAAAGTATTATTTTATGAAGATTCCGCTATGAGATTCTGATGTTTTCTGTGATTCTATCTTCTATCTATTCTTATTCTTATTAATGGCATGACTTCCGATGTGTTCGAAAGTTGGGTCGTTACAGTTGGTATCAGAGCTTAGGTTACTGATTACCTAGGCTTTGGGTGAGTGTGAGAGAGCGTATTTTTATAATAAATTTAAATCAACTTGGATGATATACCTAGGATAGTTATATCCAATCAAGTCGGGATTGACGACCTGTTATATTCAGGTGATTAAAATGAGTAACCGAGGACGAAGAGGTCGAGCTAGGGGGTCGTCCACTACTACTGGTCGTAATACTGGATCCCAAATCAAGGAGAGACTGTGGGTGAGGTTGTTCCAGTCCGGCAGGACAAAAGTTTTAAAAAGGAGTTAATTAACCAGGGTCAGCCTCGAGATAAAATCAATATGTTTGAATTAAATATGGATAATATTCAATCATATTGATACAGGGAATCGAGCTAGAATTTTAAATTAAATTAAAATTTGGATTTCCTAAAATTAAGTCTGGACTCAAGTATTAGTTGATATGAACTCTGGAAAAAGTAATTGGTCGATTTATGGAAATAAATCATATTTGTGAGTCCCGAGATAGGGATAAATGATGGGGACTGTGGATAATACTTAACGAAGTTAAGTGGATGGACTAATGAAGTTAAAAAGGAATTTAGAAAGATACATAGGCTTGAGCAAGGTTGATTTAAATCAGTGAAGTGAATAAGACTTGAAATTTATTTCAAGTATATTTAGGAGTTGATGAGAATTCAAGAATAATATTACAAGGATGGAATGTTTTTGTTCAACCATAGTAACAATAACCGTTATAAATAAAATATTTATTTATGTGTGTTGATAACTCTAAAACTACTGTCTACAAATTTCGAGGACGAAATTTTTATAAGGGGGTAGAATGTAATGACCCAGACTTTTTACAAAGAGATTAAATGATCGTATTTACAAATACGAGTTGAAATTCATATTTTTAATATTTTAAAACATATCAAAGGATTTAATTGCATTTCTTTTACATGTATGACAACATTTATTTATACATACATCACAGCATTTTATAAAATCCATTTTCATGTATGATAGTAGGATTTGATAGCATTTGTTTTAAATTCATTTATTTTACCTATATTTAATAATAACACTTATTCATGGCAAGACTAAATATGCTACTTTATTTCACTTGTTTTGTTTTCAAAGGCTTTAGAATTTGAGTTTTTGAAATTTCTTGATTTAAAAACTTATATCACTTGAATTAAAATATGCTTTTTCATTCTTTTTAAGGATTATATCCTTATGTTAATTTTAGCAAAATTCTTGGTTTCAAAAACATGAAGCATTTGCATAAAAATATGCTAAAAATCACTTGTTTTTTTTTTTCAAAGCAAGTTTCAAATGTCATTTTTCCTTTTATGTATTCTTGTTCATTTGTTTTTAAAGGAATTTAAAGCCTTATATTTTCTTAAGTAAATTTCTTATAAAGCATTTTTGGCAAAGCTTGTTTAAAATCCATTTTTGTAGCAAAAGCAAGTTTATAGGAACATTTTTGCATTCACATATACATGAAACACCATTTTTGCAAACATTTTCATGAATATACACATAAAGATGCACCTACCCAAGATGCACCTACACAAGCAAAACACAAGAATAAGGATTTGAAAGCATATGCACTTTCACATGGCAAAATCATTTTTGATTTTATATTTTCAGTTTTAAAATCTTTCTTGTTTCTTACATAGATTTTATGGATTTTTCTTTCTTTTTATTCTTGAAAAAACCTAATCATTTTGTCAAAAAGCATGTGCTAAAGATTTGCCAAATCTTGTGAAATATACACTTGATGTTCCTACCCTAGATGATCTCTAAAACTAGGATTTTCTGAGATTTTTCATGTCAAATACTCACATGGCCGTGAGCATATATGTGCAGGAAATTTGCAGAATTTTAAATATCTTGGAGGCCAAGGTAAGGCATTTTATAATATATGTTAAATCAACATTTTTCATGTGAAAGAGAACATGTGAAAAGCTGAGATTTACAAGGTACAGTAAGGGCTACTATATTTGGAAAAATCCAAGATGGATTTAGCAAATAACATGAGGTACTAGATGCATTAAATTTGATGGTTTATAGGGAGGCCAATGGGGGGAAAGAGGGTAGCATGTGCAGGTGAGTCTTGGCTGATGTAAGCCCATGTGAGTGTAGATTTGGTGTCTTGGATATGGAGGGAGAAATGAGTTTTAAAATTGGCTTGCATTTGTCAAATCAAAATCTGAAAAAAACAGACCTTACCCTTTCCAAATCTAAGTAATTAAATGCAAACATATTTTAATGTTTTTCTACACCTATAAAAAGGCCAAGCATACACTTCATTCCTCACTCAACACAAGTGCATTCAACTAAAATCAGTAGAGGAAAATCAAGTGATCTTCTAAGCTGACAGGTGAGTAAACCTTTTACCGTTCTTTTTAGTTTGAAACTGAAAATAGATCTTGTTTGTGTTGAACTTGTGTGAATGGTATGCTGGTTACATGTTTTTGTTCTGATCAAGCAATGGTTGTTTATCACTCAAACCTTAAGTACTAATTGTCAGAAAACTGTCTCATGTTTTGTGTTATCATACTTGATCTTCCTGTCTAAAATTAGATACCTGTTAATACATGTTAGTGGTAGGATTTAGATGTCATACTGATTTCAAAACCCTTTCCTGTAGCCTAGAAACAAAATAAAAGGACCAAATCACTTCAAACATACCCTGTACACTAAACTAGAAAACATAGTATTTTCCATTTCAACTCTCTGTTTGTTGAAAATTTCAAAACTAATATTAAACCAAAATGAATACATAGATGCAATCCTAGTGACGAATGATGATTTTTAAAAGCAGTTTTGTGATTTTTAATGCCTATATTAGCCGGGGGACTGTGATGATCAAAATTTGGATTTTTGGCAATTTCCGATCAGCTAGTGTATCAGGGACGTTATGGTTGAAGGGGAAGCTTCATCGAGATGTAAGAATGCTGAGAAAAATGTAAAATAATTTTTCAAATGAGTAGGATTTGAGAATTGGAGCGAATTAGGGTAAAACTGGTGTTTTTGGGTTCGTTTTTTCAAATCCGAACTGCTCTCCGACGAAGTAGCTAGGGGGTTGCGGTCTGGGGGGAACAGGGGCGTCGGGGTGTCAGGGTGCTAGGGCAGGAAGGTGGTGGCAGCACGTGATGAGGGTGGCGCACGGTGATCAAATTCCTGGACGGTGTTTTTTCTGGTCACGGTGGTGACATAGTGAATCGTCACTAAAGACGAGGGGATGGTGGTTGGGGTGTGGAATCATGGTCAGGAGGTGGAGAGCGACTCGAGTGGATGATTGGTAGTGGCGGACATGGTCTATCGTGCTTGCGCACGTGCACGGTGAGGTGGGACAGGAAAAGAGGAAGAAGGAGGGAAGGATCGTGAGGTTCGGTGTTGATCACGCAGTGCAATACCATGTTTACATGGTGGTACTTTGATAAGGGTTGGCACTTTGGTCAGCGCATGGGGACTCAACTGATCGGGCAAGGGCAAATCTAGTAAAACCAAGGTGGTACTTTGAACAAAAGGGTACTTTGGTCAAATTGTGTTTGAAAGAAAATTTTGTTTTGAATAAAATTTAAAAACCAAATTTAAATAGATTAGATAAAAATATATGGAAACAGTGGAATAAATAAAAATGACAATTTATTTGTCAAGCAGGAAAAGAAAGTAAATCCGGTGCAGTCTGGTCAGAAGTTGAAAATGAGGTACAGGAGTGTAATTAAATTTTTATAAATTTAGTTTATAAATTAATTTAGAAATTCTATTTTCTAAAGGAAATATTTTAAAGTTAAACCAAAAATGAAAGGAGGAACTGTACGGTCTGCTTTAAACTGTAAGTCTAAACTTCCTGGTACGAATACTTGGTAATGTACTATTCTGTATTGTTTAAATAAGAACTGTATTTTTAATCAGGATCTGACGAAAATTTGTCGAGAAATACTGATGTGAGAATAATTATAAATTTAGTTTATAATTTGAATTTTATTTTAGAGGAAATTAATATTTGGTTTAAATGAATAAAACAGGAATGTTTTATTTACCCTAAAACTATTAGTTTCAAATGGATGGCTTAAATTTCCTATCGCAATATAACTGGTTATATGTATACCGTTCTGTATTGTATAAAATAAGAACGGTGTTTGAAATCATGAGTAGAGAAATTTAAAAAGAATTTCAATTAAATTTCTGTATAGAAAGAAGAAGTGGATCTGTTTTGTCGAGATCTGAAATTAAAGTATAGAAGCTAAAATTTTAAATTAAATCTTTATTTAATTTATAATTTGAATTTGAAAGGGTTTTCAAATAAAAAGATTCAAGTTTTAAAGTCTACAAAAAGGAAGATGATCAAGTATAGAAGATCAGATATGATTTGACAGGATTTGAAAAGTTAGCACAGAAACATAATTTTGTTAAATTATAAATTTGGTTTATAATTTAGGTTATAATTGATCTTCTAATGAAATATTTAAACTGTAAAGTCAAAGAAAGGAAAAAGCATATTCACGCACTAGAAGTGTCTACTAACTGGATTTTCTAATACAAGAAAATGGATATATTGTTCAGCATTGAATAAGAACTGTATTTTTCTTATTCATGTCAGATAAATTTAAAAAGAAGATTTATTTCAACGGTATAAGAAATAGATCAGGAGTAAGGGATCAAGGGAAATTTGACGCGAGGAATTCAAAGTGTAAGAGCTGTAAAGAAAATTTATAAATCATAAATTTAATTCAGTTGTGAATATTCAGATCAAGAAGTGATTATGAGAAATGATTTTCTTAAGAATAATGTACTTATTCATTTTTAAAGTTGACAAACGAGATGGAAAGAAAAACCCGTGCAGCACGCACACTAAAATTGTCCAATTCTAAGATATGATCAAAATGCCAGATATAGGCAAGAGGATCGTATACTGTTTGATTTGACTGTAACTATCTATATAAATTAGATTATAGTCATGGTGGATTAATATTTTAAAAAGAAAAATATTCGTTAATCATTTCAAAGAGACCGAAATTTATATTCCACTTTGAATTGATTATACGTTGCGCGTCAGAGATTATCGAAGATAATAGAAGACGGAGTTTATGCAAGGGTTGTTCTGTTTACAGAATAGTACCTTCTGTTTGTCCAATCCGAGGACAACTTGTATGGATGAATGTCTGACAAAGTAATTCTAATTGGTCACGTACGTTGATCTTTCCAAATGTATTTATATGGTGGCAGAGAAATTCGTTTCTTTATGCTTTATACCTATAATTTAATTTTGGGGAAGTCAATTAGTGATAGGGAAGTTTTGACGATGTGGCATTCAAAAAAAATAAAGAGATGGTGATCAAGCGTAAGTCTAGCCTCAAGCCTCACACCCAGGAAATGAAAAAAATCGGGCAGGCAGCATGGCTAAGTGGGTCGCTCCCATTAGGGTGTATTGTCACCATCTAAAGAATGTTCATATTTGTTACTTCTTTCATTTCTGTATCTCCGGGGAACTACGGTGGTCGCGACAAAAAGCCGTAAGGTGACAATATATTCGATACACTCAAGAGAAATGAGTGGTCGGTCATGTGTGGGCCGGGTTGCAAGAAGTTCTTGTTGAACCCAGTGTATTCGTCTCTAGAGATACACGATCGAAAGGTGGTTCCATACCTTGTCATAGATGGAAATCCAATTTCCATAAGCACCAAGCGATTTGTATTTGTATAATATATAAGAGAATGTGAGATGCAAGCATTCTTCTAGATTCTAAACTATTTGTGAAAGGCTTATATGATAATATCTGATTTCAAGTATACAAAATGTTTTGATCACATAAGGTAAAAGCCCGTTCCGTATTCACGGCGTGGTCTTATGAGATATTTTTATTTCTTTACTCTGGTTTTAAACTGTTTACTCATACCAGTCCCCTGACTGACCCGGAGTTTTTTTTCCTGTGTTTTCCCTTAAACTCTTGGGTATTCATAACGCTTGTTATGAATAGACAAGTGAATCAGGATTTGGATAAACCTATGAAGCTGGAATGAAGATTATCTGTGTGCTGGTCCATCTATCTACTATATAATTAATTCTGTCAGTTGATCATCTATGATATGTGTAATTACTGATGTATCATGAATGGGTTGTATCACTAGATTCTGTATGCTCTGATGTAATATATCCCGCTGTGTAATATTAAAGTATTATTTTGTGAAGATTCCGCCGTGAGATTCTGATGTTTTGTGTGATTCTATCTTCTATCTATTCTTATTCTTATTAATGGCACGACTTCCGATGTGTTCGAAATTTGGGTCGTTACATTTTCCGCTGTAGACATTTATGTATAGCTGAGCTATATTTGTACTAAGTATGATCCTGTATACTATGTAACTCTGATGATTTCGTTTATCCAGTGTATTATTTGTTGATTATCTGGTGTATTTATTTAATTCTGTTCTGCTATTGTCTGTTTATGTGTTATATTCAAAAGATTACCCTTGTCACCGTCAGTACGAGGTTCGGGGTCGTCTCAAGTAATACAATAAAAACCGCATGAGGTCGTATTGGAAATTTGGATTTCCATCATGAGTCAAGGCTAGGGAGGAGCTCCTTACCGATTCGAGACACTCTAGCTAATGTCTCAGGATCCCCCGCAGTGAACCCTTGGAAAGCTGCAGGGTCGGTCCACCATACGAGTTGCGGATTAATTATTCCTGAACACACGTTTCCCGGTCTTATAGGACCTATCATCTGAGGCGCCTCATTCCATCATCCACATAAGTAAAATGCCGGGCCGTGTTAAAGCCCAAACACCACTTCTAGCTAGAAAGAAACGTGTTGCTCTCCCTGCGTTCCCTTCTCCCGTTTTAGACTTCGCCGGTGTGTGAGGCTCGCGAAGTCATGCTATACACAAAGCTATGCCTAAATAGGCTATGCTTTGATCATCCCACAAGGCCTACTTTTCAACAAAGCCTTGATCATATGCATCTTAGCATGCCACATCGTCACTCCATATCACACTACCAATCCTTTGCCGAAATATATGAAAGGGTGTTAAGCAAGAGAATTATTTCTCCGCCACCAAACATTCATACATTCGACAGAAAATCAATAAATACAATATAAAGGAGTACAATGTCAGATACACATTCCATTTATAAGCTTATGCTCTGAGTCTGAGTGAAAGCCAAATCCGTACAAATCAGCACTACGTCCGGATAACTACCATTTTAGCCCTGTCTTGGGAGCAAATCAATCAAGGGCCTCAACACTAGTTACCCATTCGATGTGAAGATCGTCGGTCTTCAATCGCCGTCCTCAATTCTTCGAACGTCGTATCATTATTTGGAATGAGAGTAAACTCGGACTTTCCAAATAACTCTCGCATATATAAATTTGAAAACCATTTCATATCGTTGTTAATATTTTATAACGATTTATTCCTATTTTTATTTCAATAAGAATAGCTCGTTTTATAAAAAACGACGTTACAGGTCATATATGGTTATGGCGCTGTTTTTATGAAATTTTGAATTTCACATATCTTAAAATCTAACCCTTGGATCTTAACGTAGTTTATATTGTTGGAAAGAACTTTCCAAGACGGTCCTAATGTTTTCAGTTTTGGGAAAATCCGACGGTTGGATCTTTTGGTTTGATCTTTTAAAGTCACGATTCCGAAACGCAAACTACCGCGCTCGATTCGTTTTAATTTAATTAATATTTATATTAATATATAAATATAAATATAAATTCGTTGGCAATTCAAACAAGTCAATCAACACACAACAGACAAATGCAGTCAATCATGTCATGGTTTTGTCCCCTCTTTTATCATATGTAGATTTTGATAAAAATGACAATTTTAGTTCAAATCTCTTTTATTGTATTTTTATTTTGACAATAAAATATAGTCTAAAATCTACTTTTCATTTGTCGCTAATATGACAAATAAAATATATATTTTAAAGTCCTACTTATAATTTGCATAAAACGAAATTAAAAAAAATAACTTCATTTTTTTCTCCTTTTTATTGTCATTATAATTTACAATAAAAATGAAATCTTCTTTTCTAATATTTTATTTACAACAAAAATGTAAATAGATCATTCTTTTTTTTTAATTTGTCTCTTATTTGCACCTTTATCACATTTAACATAACGATGAAAATCTCTTCTTAAAATCTACCTGTTTGTTTAATATAAAAATATAAAACAAAAATGTTAATTTTAATACAATCTTTTTACCGCATCTCAAATGACGACAAAAATCATTATTTTAAATCTAACAGTAAAATATGAACCTCTATATACATGTGAAATGTAGATAAAAATACGGTCCTTAGTTCTGCCATTTTATTTACACATAACATGGAAATAAAAATAAGTTTAATAATCTTATCCTTTTATTTGTACATAAAATACATATAAAAATGTATTTTATAACCTTACCTTTTTGTTTGTATATAAAAATGTAATCTATAGCTTTGTCTCTTTATTTCAATGCAAATCTATTTTTAAATTACATAATAATAAAAAATGTAAAAAAAAATATTTCAATGTGAATCCTACTTCTTTATTACATTATAAAAATGTATTTTTTTTTATTTCAATGTAAATCCTCATTATTGACTTCATGTAATTTTAATTTACAATGTAATCTCTCATTCTTAACTTCATATAAAAATGTAATTTTATTTACATTGTAAATCTCTCATTCTAAGTTTTATATAAAAATGTAATTTTTAATTTACATTGTAAATTCATACTGTAATTACGCATAAAAATGTAATTTTTATCTTACATTGCAAATTCATACCTTAATTACATATAAAAATGTAATTTTAATTTTACGTTGCAAATTCATACTTAATTTACATATAAAAATGTAATTTTTATTTTACGTTGCAAATTCATACCTTAATTACATATAAAAATGTAATTTTTATTTTGTATTGCAAAATCTCATCCTTTAATTACATATAAAAATGTAAATATTATATGCAATATAAATTTCATGTCTTTTCATTACATAAAATGTAATTTTTGTATGCGATATAAATTTCATGTCTTTTGATTACATAAAAATGTTATTTTTATATACGATACAAATTTCATGTCTTTTGATTACATAAATATGTAATTTTCTATTATTTCAACTAAAATCAATGTTAATGGCATTCATTTTTTTTTTTACAAAAATCAATGTTAATGCAAAATTTGTTCTTTTTATTCACATGAAAAATGTAAATAAAGTTTCATAGCTAAATTTGTTTTCATTTTCATGTACATAGACATGACACTAAAATAATGTTCCATTTCTAATGTATTAACATGACACTAAAAATGTGTTTCTATTTTGTTGCGTCAAAATTATGCTTTTTTATAACGTCAAAAATATGTACTTTTAATACGAACCAAAAATATGTTCTTTTAATACGAACAAAAATATGTTCTTTTTATAACGTACAAAAATATGTCCTTTTATAACGTACAAAAATGATACTTATATTTGGAATGAAGCGACGCTTAAAATTTTATTTGAACAGAATGACATAAAAAAATCATTTTATTTTATTTTATTATAACAACACGATGCTAAATATCAAATCTTTCATTTTAACAAAACAACGTTAAAAATCCAATCCTTTTATTTTAACAAAACGATATTTTTAATATCAACAAAGCGATATTAAAAAGATAATCTTTTTAATATGAACAAACAAAGACAATAAAAATCTTTCCAATAATAAAATAAACAAATATGATGAATTTGGTTTAATATACTTCCCACATACACAAATACAAATGTTAAATACACCAATTCTAAGGAACCATTCGTATATATGTATATAAATCTCAATAAAAATGAGATTTTGATCGCATTGACAAACTGAAACAATAGAACTGAAATAAGAAGTAAATAGCAGCGCAACATCAGATCTAAATAATAGATCTGAAATTAATAATAAATTTCATAGCGAATTTAGAACATAAATTTGAATCTCAATAAACATGAGATTCAAATCGTATCAACCCAAACGAATATATCAAACACCACAGAAATGCATAAACAAATAAATCCTAAATTACCATAGCACAGAATAATATACATATAGCGATTCAGAGGCAAGAATATTAATTAAAATATAATTATTTATAAAAATAGATAGGATTTCTCACCTTACTTTAAATCGGATCTGAAAATCCAAACAATTTCAAAAACAGCCCCAATCAGTTCCAACACGATCTACTCGACGATACAGTTCCACAGGATCTGAAATTTTCAAATTCCGATGTCGTATGAGTGAAATATCAATTTTTAAAAATAAAATCAAGATTTGCGATGTTTAAAAGTGTTGTATTCACCAATTCATACCTTGGCCATTTATCTTCAGTTTTGTTCAAAACTTTGAATCAAGTTTTCTCGGTCTGTGGTTGATGGTTTTACGAACGGTTTGCGGCAAAATGACCAGCTACGAGAGGGCTTTGGGCGCCCCAAATGGTGTAGGGTGCGGCGGCCTATGTGGGGGTGCGGTTCGGGTGCAAAGGCGGCGGGTTCGTGGGTTCGGGGAGGGAGCTAGAGGGCACGAGAGAGTTTGAGATTGGTATCAATGGAAAGAGGAGATCAAGAGCTTCAAAAAGTTTAACTGTGGCCAACGCTAATTCTTCATGGATTGAGAGCTAAGGAGGAGAGAAGGTAGAAGGGTTTAGGCGGCTATGGGTTTGGTTGATTCGGGAAGAAGAAGAAGAAGATGCCGTACTTTATATAATAAAATATAATTTTATTCCTTAATTTTCCAATAAAGGCTCGTTTGGCAACTTTTTCTGATTTCAGCCCAACGACTGTCGTACTCACCCAATTACCCCTATTCCGGAGTCATCTGGCTATGTCCCGTAGGCCCAAACGATCATCTTGACCCCCATTTATCAGTTTTAAAATTTAATTAAACCGTACAAATGAATTTACCGGGGTCACAAATTAACTCCAAAAATTCCCGAAAAATATATTTAGCTATGTTTTGACGATACGGTCCTAACAAAATTAATTTCGTTCAATTTTGAGCCCGTTTGAAAAATGTCCTTTTTCAAGTCTATTAAAATTTACTGAAACTGACAAAACAGAAATCTTTTTGCCACGGTCACAAATTAATTCTAAAAATTATGAAAAATTAAACTTAACTATATTTTGACATTCTGAATCCAACAAAAGTGGGTTCGTCGAAAACAGAGGTCGTTTGAAAAATGGCTATTTTCAAGGGCTATATATTTAATATTAAAAATACATTTTTAAACAAATAATTTCCGAAACTCGAAATATATAAGTGTTTACTATTGTAAAAACCCGTAACTTCCCCGTAAAGGAAAGAGCGGATAGTTCGAGAACAAGCCACAACAGAACGCAGACGGAAGAACATTTCATTGTATATTACAACAATAGCATCAGATTACAAGAATATACAGAGTATAAATGAATATTACACAGAAATATCAGAGATTACAATACATTACATAGCAGCGGAAAATAATACAATACACAACTGAAGGAGATATACGGATACAAAGCTTTCTAGACATCATTCCAGCTGTAAACCAGTATCCTGTGAATATAAATCCGCAAAACCAAAACTACTAGCTGCCCATGTCGAAAATAAGGGCACCCAGAGTTTAGGTTAAAACAATAAACTCCAGGTCAGTCATGGGACTGGTGTGAGAACTAAAACAGTTATAAATCTTTATTTTAAAGTTAGGTAAATCAAGGGACCACGCCGCTAACGCGGAACGGGTTTCCTCCCAAGAATACCAGTGCATAAAACAAACGGCGCAATGCTAAATAAAGAAAAATGAAGCTATTATAAGACCTAGGTCCCATCACACAATGCAACACAAACCAGAGGATAGGGTTTTACCTTATAATAGCCAAAGAATGTTTGATACGTTAAAATAAATCTTTTATTATCGCTATAAGTGAAGAAATCAATTTCAAATCATAAGTATCAATCATAGGCGGCATGAATGCCCCCACACCACTATGTCGCCATATATAGGTTATACAATCAAAATCGCAAAGTCACGTATTTGGAAATTGGGTTTCCATTTGTGAACCGAGGAAAAAGGTAGTCCTCAACCGAATTCGAGACTCTCTAGCCTGAGCCTCAGGCAAGTACTCTGTCAAGTCTTAGGAGCCACAGGGCCGGTCCACCGATGTGGATTAAAATGCCTGAACACTGCGTTTCCCCGCCCTTTGGGGCGTAAATGAGTCCAATGACCCCATCGGTGGACCGGCCCTGTGGCTCCTAAGGCTTGACAGAGTACTTGCCTGAGGCTCGGGCTAGAGAGTCTCGAATTCGGTAGAGGACTATCTTTTTCCTCGGTTCACAGATGGAAACCCAATTTCCAAATACGTGACTTTGCGATTTTGATTGTATAACCTATATATGGCGACATAGTGGTATGGGGCATTCATGTCGCCTATGATTGATACTTATGATTTGAAATTGATTTCTTCACTTATAGCGGTAATAAAAGATTTGTTTTAACGTATCAAACATTCTTTGGCTATTATAAGGTAAAACCCTATCCTCTGGTTTGTGTTGCATTGTGTGATGGGACCTGGGTCTTATAATAGCTTCATTTTTCTTTATTTAGCATTGCGCCGTTTGTTTTATGCACTGGTATTCTTGGGAGGAAACCCGTTCCGCGTTAGCGGCGTGGTCCCTTGATTTACCTAACTTTAAAATAAAGATTTGTAACTGTTTTAGTTCTCACACTAGTCCCATGACTTACCTGGAGTTTATTGTTTTAACCTAAACTCTGGGTGCCCTTATTTTCGACACGGCTAGCTAGTAGTTTTGGTTTTGCAGATTTATATTCATAGGATCCTGGTTTACAGCTGGAATGATATCCGGAAAGCTTTGTATCCGTATATCTCCTTCAGTTGTGTATTGTATTATTTTCCGCTGCTATGTAATGTATTGTAATCTCTGATATTTCTATGTAATATTCATTTATACTCTGTATATTCTTGTAATCTGATGGTATTGTTGTAATATACAATGAAATGTTCTTCCGTCTGCGTTCTATTGTGGCTTGTTCTCGAACTATCCGCTCTTTCCTTTACGGGGAAGTTACGGGTTTTTACAACTATTTTTCAATGTAGAAACATCATTCTGAACTCAATGGAAGTGGTTTCAAGTTCAAATTCCTTCGTATGCAAAAAGTGGCATTTTTGACCTTTATAAATTTCATAGCGACCTTTCTAAATTTTAATTTGGGCATAACTTTTGATTCCCGCTATGAAATTTCAAATTTCAGATTCGTTAGAAAGATATTTTTAAATAGATTCCAAAATTTTTGGTTTCACTAAAATCCGTTAAATTTTGCATCCTGTACGGTCAGTCAAAGTTCAAGTTTGACTTTTCAAACTACCGCGTTATTTCTAACTCTTTTTATAATTAAAATTAAATTATTCATTATAACTTCAATTTAAATCTATTTCCAATCATTACTATTCTAAATAAATTATTTTAAATATCAAAAACTCATTAAAATTAGTAAAAATAAATTTTTGAATTTACCCAAAATTCAGGGTTGTTACAGTCTCCCCCACTTAAGAACTTTTCGTCCTCGAAAAGGAACGAAGATAAGGTTGTTTAAGTATTCTATCTCATCTTTCATTCTTTAATTCGTTTCTATAATTTTATTAGTTGAACTAATAATTACAGTACTCAATCATCAATCAATTGGTTGATTAACTTTTAAAATATATAACTTTTATATATTCAAAAATCATATTTTCTAAAATAGATTATATAATTACAAATACGTATATTATAGGCTTGCTACTCTCAACTCATTCTAGGGCATTACTAATCCCATCTCTAATGATTTTTCTCATTATAGGATCGATACTAGTGCTCCTATCTCTAATGAGTATTCTTATTGGATATTACTAATCCAATCTCTGATGAGTCTTTTGTTAAGTTCTAACGAGTTGTATCCCAAATATTTGAGCTAACCAGAGCTCTAATACCAAAATGAAATGACCCGAAAATCCCCCTTGCGGGAAATCGCCGGATACGCTTACTTTGGGCTACAACACATCAGAACAACAACAACAGACTTTTATAAACATCATAATAATGTTACATCAGAGTACAGAATATTAGAGTACATCGAATAAAATTACAGCGGAAGATAAATTACAATAAATTATTGTATAATACAGTGCAGCGGAAATAAAATAACTGAGGCAGCGGAAGGCAACTACTCTCTGGACACAGCTTTAAGCTTCAATCCAGCATCCTTCTCGAGATAAGAACCTGTAGACAAACTACTCGACTGCTCGTGTGGATAAGAGGGCACCCGAGTTTGTAAAGGTGGAAACAAACAACGGGTCAGTCATGGGACTGGTGTGAGAATTCTTAACTAATTTAACTAATAGTAATAAGGCAAATCCAAGGACCACGCCGCTAATGCGAAACGGGTTTACTCCAATGGACTGTCGTGCATAAATTTAAAGTAAATCGTTAAACAACGCAATGCTTTTTGGAAAAATGAAACCATCATAAGACTCAAGTCCCATCACACAATGCAACGCAAACCGGAGGATAGAGTTTTACCTTATAATGGTCAAAAATGCTTGATACAATAAAAACGAATTTGATATTATTATTAGTGTGTATATGTTTTCAAAAACATTTCAAAGTAAATGTATCAATCCTAGGACACATAGATACCATAATACTATGCTTCCATACTAGTAATGTAACGACCCGGAAAATCTGAACCAATTTAAAAATTTTAAATTGGCTATTTTGGTGGATTTTAAATATTTAAAATAAATATTTTAAATAATAATGATGAACTGTATGTTTGAATCGATGTTGAAAATGAAAATAATTAATTTGAATTATAAACGAGGCCTAAAATGGCGCGGTAGTTTCAAAATTTGAATTCAAACTTTGACTGGCTGTACCGGGTGCAAAACAAAACGGATTTGAATGAAACCAAAAATATTTAAATCTGTTAGTGAATATCTTTATAACGAATCTGAAAAATCGAAGTTTCATAGCGAGAAGCAAAAGTTATGGCCAAATGAATTTTCAGAAAGGTCGCTATGGAATTTATATAGCCCGTGAAAATGGCCATTTTGCAAACGACCTCAGAATTCGACAAAACCACTTTTGTTGGATCCGGGATGTTAAATTATTGCTAGGTTTCAAGTTTCATAATTTTTGAAGCTAATATGTGAGCGTAGCAAAGGAAAACGTGTTTTGTTCAATTACAGTTAAATTGGATCGACCAGAAATGGGCCATTTTTCAAACAGTCTCAGAATTCGACGAAACTAGTTTTGTTGGGACTGTATCGTAAAAACATAGCTAGATTTATTTTTCTGGAATTTTTCGAATCAGTTTGTGGCCCCGGCAAATTGAAATGTACGTTCAAATAGAATACTGAATGTTATCTATTTTAAATTGAATGAAAACTGACTGAAACAGTCGAATGGGCCTTTGAAACATAACCCATTGTGTTCGGAATGGGGGTAAAACGCTAGGGATGACAGTCGTTGGGTTTGGATTGGTGTTCGTGTGCGAAAGAGGGTATTTTGGATATTTTAAAAATTTATAAATATATAAAAAAAATCATTAGTCCACATCAGCCATCCTCTCTCCGAAACCCACGATCGATGACGGAAGCAGCTCGAAACTTCCCAGCCTTTTTGCCGCCGCCACGTTCATCTTCAGGCCAGGCTCCAGTTGGGTTTTTTGAAGATCCCCTCTCCCTCTTCAAAACAAAACAAACCGCATCACCTATCGTCGCCCCATCTTCGAGATCGAGCTCCCCAAAGTCCTAGACTTTTGAACGCCGCCGAGGACACCAGGCGCTGTCTATCTGGGTGAAATCACCCTGCGTGGAAAGCCTTCTCCACCCCCACGTCGTCGTGTAACCTGATCGAGACCACGTGCATCGGATTTGAAGTTATTGCAAAACCTAGTTTTGAACATTCAAAAAAAGGTACGACTGAAATTTATATAAACTATATTAAAGCAGTTTAAAGCACTACTGTTTTTTATTTCACTGTAAAAATCATATCTTTTTCGTTTCTTGACAAAATTCAGTGAAACAAGAGACAGTGGACTCGTGTGGACGACTTCTACATTCTAGAAGAAACCGCATATTTTTCTGAGCCTTCTGCTATTTTTGGTGGAGTGGAACCCAATGTGAGATTTCTAATTTATAAACGATATGGAAAACGACAATGTATAAATTATATATTCGATGTATGGGTTATATAAGCGTAACCTCTTGTATAAGCGTTGTATAAGTTGTATGTTCGATGTATAAGTTATATATGTGTTGTAAAAATTATATATGTGTTGAAATAGAAGTGAAATATTTATATATATATACGCCACTCGTCCACAAACCATGGACGATATTTATTGGTTGTGATTGGTGTGAAAATTGGTTGATTACGAATGGTTGATTAGAAATGTTTGTGGTTGAAATTGATTGATTTTGGTTGAAAAATACCCGTTTGTGGTTGAGAAATATTTGGTTGAAACCACATAGGATTAGTTTGTGGAAATGAAAAAAATATACATGCCGCCTGCGTTCGAACTAGATGCATGATTCCCCATTGTCAAAAGCTGCGAGGCTTTAAGGTAGAGCGAGGAGCCGTACTAGGGACGGTCCCGGTTTTAACTACCCTGCCGTTATGCTGCCAAAATTTTGAATAATATTCATGTGTTAGAATTATTTTCCTGTGTTGAAACTATATTCGTGTGTTGAATAGAAAACATTCATGTGTTGAATCGAAATTCATTCGTTGAATAGAAATTCATGTGTTGAATGGTATTCGTTTTTTAAATAAATTGTTTTAACAATAAAAATCACATTTTTAATCTATATATACAAACTATAGAAAACATTCATGTGTTGAATCGAAATTCATTTGTTGAATAGAAATTCATGTGTTGAATGGTATTCGTGTTTTAAATAAATTGTTTTAACAATAAAAATCACATTTTTACTCTATATATACAAACTATAGAAAACATTCATGTGTTGAATCGAAATTCATTTGTTGAATAGAAATTCATGTGTTGAATGGTATTCGTGTTTTAAATAAATTGTTTTAACAATAAAAATCACATTTTTACTCTATATATACAAACTATAGAAAACATTCATGTGTTGAATCGAAATTCATTCGTTGAATAGAAATTCATGTGTTGAATGGTATTCGTGTTTTAAATAAATTGTTTTAACAATAAAAATCACATTTTTACTCTATATATACAAACTATAGAAAACATTCATGTGTTGAATCGAAATTCATTTGTTGAATAGAAATTCATGTGTTGAATGGTATTCGTATTTTAAATAAATTGTTTTAACAATAAAAATCACATTTTTACTCTATATATACAAACTATAGGAAACATTCATGTGTTGAAAAGAAATTCATTCGTTGAATAGAAATTCATGTGTTGAATGGTATTCGTATTTTAAATAAACTATTTTAACGATATAAAAATCACCTTTGTATTGTATATATACAAATTTTGAATAAAATTCATGTGTTGAATAGAAATTCATTCGTTGAATAGAAATTCATGTGTTGAATGGAATTCGGGTTCGAAAGAAATTGTTTTATAATAAAAATCATATTTTTATCACCTATATGAACTATATAAAATAATCGTGTTTTGAAATAAATTGTTTTACAATAAAAATCACATTTTTTTCTATATACATGAATGGTTAAAAATAGTAAAGTGTTGAAATAATTGTCGATTGGATAAAAATATCATTTTAATAAAATGTATGAAAAGAATATAGTTTTGAAATCGAAGAATCGATATATATATAAATAGAATTGAAATATATCGAATAATGAAGCTGCAATTCATGTTTTGAAATCGTGATTTCAAACGATTAGTACGGGAGATCCGACCATCGAATTTTCCCGAAACTGAAACCGTTGGGTTCGCTTTGGAAATATCTTTCCAACGACACCAACTTTATAAAGATCCAATGGTTGGATTGTCTGGAATATTTAATTCAAATCTGAAGAAAAACAGCTCCAGAATCGATTATATTTTTATATATATAAATATAATTAAATTAAATCGAATAATGACGCTGCAATTCGTATTTTGAAATCAAAACTTCAAACGATTATACCGGGAGATCCGACCGTCGGATTTTTCCAAAACTGGAACCGTTGGATTCGTTTTGAAAAGATCTTTCTAATGATATAAATTTTGTGAAGATCCAACGGATAGATTTTCAGATATGTGTAAATCAAATCTGAAGAAAAACAGTGCCACGGCCGCGTTATGGCCGAAGCGTCGTTTGAATAAATTGGCTATTTTAAAATAAATAAAAATAGCGATAAATTGTTATAAAATATTATAAACAAGATGGAAGTGAAATTTAGAAACTAACTGAAGGTTGGCTAAGTCGAATGGTTTCCTGAATTTTGATCTGATGTTGGTTTCGGCCTTCGGGGTTAATATTTGGGAAATCGTTCTCTTACTGATTTACGGTTAGTGACTAATGAGCTGGAATATGGCGTATGTGTGTTTGTGTTTCACTTATTTATTATATACACGATTTGCTCAGAAAGACCGGGTCTATCCCATTCTGAATAACTGAATCGACGATAAGAAATCGAAGGTGAAGATGGTGGTTGAAGACCGAAAATCTTCACCTCATTTGGATGGTAACTGATGTCCTGATTGGGAGGCATCCCGAAATATGGATAATGAGTGGTGATCGTACAGACGTACGTGGAGATCGATGGGTTTGCGAGGTATATAGTGCCTCCGGTTTCGTTCAGACCCAGAACGGACTTGTAAATGGACTGTGTGTCTGACATTGGAATTCATTCTGTGTGATTGATAGCCATCAGTTACATGGCGTGAATTGCCTGTGTGGCATGCTAAGATGCAGTGATCGGGGATTCTGTTGAAAAGCAAAGTCTTGTGATTGATGATCAAAGCACCGCCTGTGTGGCGTAGCTTTGTGTATAACGTGAATTCGCGAGCCTCACACCCCGGTATGAACCAGAAACGGGATAAGGACCTCAGGGAGGACATGCGTTTCTTTCTAGCTAGAAGTGGCGTCAGTGGTTTTACATGCCCTGACGAGATTGACTTATGTGGTTTTTGCTGTTGCGAGGCGCCTTGGATATATCGGTGACTATGTGGAGCCAATGGAGTCATTTGTTGGCTCATTTACACCCCAAAGGGCGGGGAAACATATTGTTCAGGCACTATAATCCACTCCATGTGGACCGGCCCTGTCGCTCCAAGGGGCAGTTGCGGCTGTTCCGGAGGCTCGGGCTAGAGAGTCTCGAATTCGGTAAGGACTATCTTTTGTCTTGGTTCATGACGGAAATCCAATTTCCAAATACGTGACTGTGCGGTTTTGATTGTATATATATATGGCGACATGATATATGGTACCCATGCCGTCTACGATTGATAGTTATGATTGAAATTGTTTTCGAAACCTATAAACACTAGTGATAATATCTAATGCTTTTATTTTATTCGTATCAAGCATATTTTGTCCATTATAAGGTAAAACTCTATCCTCCGGTTTGCGTTGCATTGTGTGATGGGAACTGAGTCTTATAATGGCTTCATTTTTACAAAAAGCATTGCGATGTTTAAAAGATTTATTTGTTTCGAAGAACTGGCAATCTAATGGAGTAAACCCATTCCACGAAAGTGGCGTGGTCCTGTGATTAGCCATATTTTAAATGTGTTGAGTAGATTTCTCATACCGGTCCCATGACTGACTCGTAGTTTGTTTCACTTTAAAACTCGGGTGCCCCTTTTTCAACACGGGCAGCCTTGTCTTCAGGTTTTAGCAGGCACTTTCTGGATAGCTGGAGCTGAAGATGGATTCTATCATTTATCTCTTTTTATGTCGTTCAACTCCTATGTACATATTATGTTTGTTTCCCACTGTAGACATTTATGTATAGCCGAGCTGTATTTGTACTAAGTATGATCCTGTATAGTGTGTAACTCTGATGATTTCGTTTATCCAGTGTATTATTTGTTCATTATCTGGTGTATTTATTTAATTTTGTTCTGCTATTATCTGTTTATGTGTTATATTCCAAAGATTACCCTTGTCACCGTCAGTACGGGGTTCGGCGTCGTCTCAAGTAATACAATCAAAACCGCATGAGGTCGTATTGGAAATTTGGATTTCCATCACGAGTCAAGGCTAGGGAGGAGCTCCTTACCAATTCGAGACACTCTAGCTAATGTCTCAGGATCCCCCGCAGTGAACCCTTGGAAAGCTGCAGGGCCGGTCCACCATACGAGTTGCGGATTAGTTATTCCTGAACACACGTTTCCCGGTCCTATAGGACCTATCATCCGAGGTGCCTCATTCCATCATCCACATAAGTAAAATGCCGGGCCATGTTAAAGCCCAAACACCACTTCTAGCTAGAAAGAAACGTGCTGCTCTCCCTGCGTTCCCTTCTCCCGTTTTAGACTTCGCCGGTGTGTGAAGCTCACGAAGTCACGCTATACACAAAGCTATGCCTAAACAGGCTATGCTTTAATCACCCCACAAGGTCTGCTTTTCAACAAAGCCTAGATCATATGCATCTTAGCATGCCACATCGTCACTCCATATCACACTACCAATCCTTTGCCGAAATATATGAAAGGGTGTTATGCAAGAGAATAAATTCTCCGCCACCAAACATTCATACATTCGACAGAAAATCAATAAATACAATATAAAAGAGTACAATGTCAGATACACATTCCATTTATAAGCTTATGCTCTGAGTCTGAGCGAAAGCCAAATCCGTACAAATCAGCACTACGTCCAGATAACTACCATTTTAGCCCCGTCTTAGGAGCAAATCAATCAAGGGCCTCAACACTAGTTACCCATTCGATGTGAAGATCGTCGATCTTCAATCGCCGTCTTCAATTCTTCGAACGTCGTATCATTATTTGAAATGAGAGTAAACTCGGACTTTCCAAATAACTCTCGCATATATAAATTTGAAAACCATTTCATATCGTTGTTAATATTTTATAATGATTTATTCCTATTTTTATTTCAATAAGAATATCTCGTTTTATAAAAACGACGTTACAGGTCATATGTAGTTATGGTGTTGTTTTTATGAAATTTTGAATTTCACATATCTCAAAATCTAACCGTTGGATCTTAACATAGTTTATATGGGAAAGAACTTTCCAAGACGGTCCTAATGTTTTCAGTTTTGGGAAAATCCGACGGTTGGATCTTTTGGTTTAATCGTTTAAAGTCATGATTCTGAAACGCGAACTACCGCGCGCGATTCGTTTTAATTTAATTAATATTTATATTAATATATAAATATAAATTCGTTGACGAATCAAACAAGTCAATCAACACACAACAGAAAAATGCAGTCAATCATGTCATGGTTTTGTCCCCTCTTTTATCATATGTAGATTTTGATAAAAATGACAATTTTAGTTCAAATCTCTTTTATTGTCTTTTCATTTTGACAATAAAATATAGTCTAAAATCTACTTTTCATTTGTCTCTAATATGACAAATAAAATATATATTTTAAAGTCCCACTTATAATTTGCTTAAAACAAAATTAAAAAGAGTAACTTCATTTTTTCTCCTTTTTATTGTCATTATAATTTACAATAAAAATGAAATCTTCTTTTCTAATATTTTATTTACAACAAAAATGTAAATAGATCATTCTTTTTTTTTTAATTTGTCTCTTATTTGCACCTTTATCACATTTAACATGACGATGAAAATCTCTTCTTAAAATCTACCATTTTGTTTGATATAAAAATATAAAACAAAAATGTAAATTTTAATACAATCTTTTTACCGCATCTCAAATGACGATAAAAATCATTATTTTAAATCTAACAGTAAAATATGAACCTCTATATACATGTGAAATGTAGATAAAAATACGGTCCTTGGTTCTGCCATTTTATTTACACATAACATGGAAATAAATATAAGTTTAATAATCTTATCCTTTTATTTGTACATAAAATACATATAAAAATGTATTTTATAACCTTGCCTTTTATTTATATATAAAAATGTAATCTATAGCTTTGTCTCTTTATTTCAATGCAAATCTATTCTTAAATTACATAATAATAAAAAATGTAAATTTTTTTATTTCAATGTGAATCCTACTTCTTTATTACATTATAAAAATGTAATTTTTTTTATTTCAATGTAAATCCTCATTATTAACTTCATGTAATTTTAATTTACAACATAATCTCTCATTCTTAACTTCATATAAAAATGTAATTTTAATTTACATTGTAAATCTCTCACTCTAAGTTTTATATAAAAATGTAATTTTTAATTTACATTGTAAATTCATACTGTAATTACACATAAAAATGTAATTTTTATATTACATTGCAAATTCATACCTTAATTACATATAGAAATGTAATTTTTATTTTACGTTGTAAATTCATACTTTAATTACATATAAAAATGTAATTTTTATTTTACGTTGCAAATTCATACC
Source organism: Allium sativum (assembly GCA_030737875.1). Lineage (NCBI taxonomy): Eukaryota > Viridiplantae > Streptophyta > Magnoliopsida > Asparagales > Amaryllidaceae > Allium > Allium sativum. The sequence goes on along the minus strand of CM060911.1, from coordinate 119,818,847 downwards.
TTAATTACATATAAAAATGTAATTTTTATTTTGTATTGCAAAATCTCATCCTTTAATTACATATAAAAATGTAAATTTTATATGCAATATAAATTTCATGTCTTTTCATTACATAAAATGTAATTTTTATATGCGATATAAATTTCATGTCTTTTAATTACATAAAAATGTAATTTTTATATACGATACAAATTTCATGTCTTTTGATTACATAAATATGCAATTTTCTATTATTTCAATTAAAATCAATGTTAATGGCATTCATTTTTTTTTTTAACAAAAATCAATGTTAATGCAAAATTTGTTCTTTTTATTCACATGAGAAATGTAAATAGAGTTTCATAGCTAAATTTGTTTTCATTTTCATGTAAATAGACATGACACTAAAATAATTTCCATTTCTAATGTATTAACATGAAACTAAAAATGTGTTTCTATTTTGCTACGTCAAATTTATGCTCTTTGATAACGTCAAAAATATGTACTTTTAATACGAACCAAAAATATGTTCTTTTAATACGAACAAAAATATGTTCTTTTTATAACGTACAAAAATGTGTCCTTTTATAACGTACAAAAATGATACTTATATTTGGAATGAAACGACGCTTAAAATTTTATTTGAACAGAATGACATAAAAAAATCATTTTATTTTATTTTATTATAACAACACGATGCTAAAAATCAAATCTTTCATTTTAACAAAACGACGTTAAAAATCCAATCCTTTTATTTTAACAAAACGATATTTTTAATATCAACAAAGCGATATTAAAAAGATAATCTTTTTAATATGAACAAACAAAGACATTAAAAATCTTTCCAACAATAAAATAAACAAATATGATGAATTTGGTTTAATATACTTCCCACATACAGAAATGCAAATGTTAAACACACCAATTCTAAGGAACCATTCGTATATATGTATATAAATCTCAATAAAAATGAGATTTTGATCGCATTGACAAACTGAAACAATAGAACTGAAATAAGAAGTAAATAGCAGCGCAACATCAGATCTGAAATAATAGATCTGGAATTAATAATAAATTTCATCGTGAATTTAGAACATAAATTTGAATCTCAATAAACATGAGATTCAAATCGTATCAACCCAAATGAATATATCAAACACAATAGAAATGCATAAACAAATAAATCCAAAATTACCATAGCGCAGAATAATATACATATAGCGATTCAGATGCAAGAATAGTAATTAAAATATAATTATTTATAAAAATAGATAGGATTTCTCACCTTGCTTTAAATCAGATCTGAAAATCCAAACAATTTCAAAAACAGCCCCAATCAGTTCCAACACGATCTACTCGACGATACGGTTCGACAGGATCTGAAATTTTCTGATTCCGATGTCGTATGAGTGAAATATCAATTTTTAAAAATAAAATCAAGATTTGCGACATTTAAAATTGTTGTATTCACCAATTCATACCTTGGCCATTTATTTTCAGTTTGTTCAAAACTTTGAATCAAGTTTTCTCGGTCTGTGATTGATGGTTTTACGAACGGTTTGCAGCAAAACGACCGACTACGAGAGGGCTTTGCGTGCCCCAAATGGTGTAGGGTGCGGCGGCCTATGTGGGGTGCGGTTTGGGTGCAAAGGCGGCGGGTTCGTGGTTTCGGGGAGGGAGCTAGAGGGCATGAGAGAGTTTGAGATTGGTATCAATGGAAAGAGGAGATCAAGAGCTTCAAAAAGTTTAACTGTGGCCAAGGCTAATTCTTCATAGGTTGGGAGCTAAGGAGGAGAGAAGGTAGAAGGTTTTAGGCGGCTACGGGTTTGGTTGATTCGGGAAGAAGAAGAACGATGTCGTACTTTATATAATAAAATATTATTTTGTTCCTTAATTTTCCAATAAAGGCCCATTTGGCAACTTTGTCTGATTTAAGCCCAACGACTGTCGTACCTACCCAATTACCCCTATTCCGGACTCATCTGGCTATGTCCCATAGGCCCAAACGATCATCTTGACCCCCATTTCTCTGTTTTAAAATTTAAGTCTTTTATTTTTAATTAAACCGTACAAATAAATTTACCAGGGTCACAAATTAACTCCAAAAATTCCCGAAAAATATATTTAGCTATATTTGGACGATACTGTCCTAACAAAATTAATTTCGTTCAATTTTGAGCCCGTTTGAAAAATGTCCTTTTTCAAGTCTATTAAAATTTACTGAAATTGACAAAACAGAAATCTTTTTGCCACGGTCACAAATTAATTCTAAAAATTATGAAAAATCAAACTTAACAATATTTTGACATTCCAAATCCAACAAAAGTGGTTTCGTCGAAAACAGAGGTCGTTTGAAAAATGGCTATTTTCAAGGGCTATATATTTAATATTAAAAATACATTTTTAAACAAATAGTTTCCGAAACTCGAAATATATAAGTGTTTACGGTTTTTCAATGTAGAAACATCATTCTGAACTCAATGGAAGTGGATTCGAGTTCAAATTCCTTCATATGCAAAAAGTGGCATTTTTGACCTTTATAAATTTTATAGCGACCTTTCTAAAATTTAATTTGCGCATAACTTTTAATTCCCGCTATGAAATTTCAATTTTTCAGATTCTTTAGAAAGATATTTTTAAATAGATTCCAAAATTTTTGGTTTCACTAAAATCTGTTAAATTTTGCATCCTGTACGGTCCGTCAATGTTCAAGTTTGACTTTTCAAACTACCGCGTTATTTCTAACTCTTTTTATAATTAAAATTAAATTATTCTTTCTAACTTCAGTTTAAATCAATTTTCAATCATTACTATTCTAAATAAATTATTTTAAATATCAAAAACTCATTAAAATTAGTTAAAATAAAATTTTAAATTTAGCCAAAATTCAGGGTTGTTACACCTTTGTCTTCCACAAATCTAAAGAAAACCTGTGCCTCCTCCATCTCCACAAATTAAAACAACACCGTGCCCCCTTTATTTCCACAAACTGAAAATATCTGCTCCTCTTTAAATTGAAAACCGATTCCTTTTCTACTCCCAAAAACTAAATCGAAACCCGTCATTCAACAATCAGAAAATGGCCGAGAACATCATTTCTACAAGCCAACTACAATCGCGATCTGTGGATCACTGCGAGGTCGGATAACCACAGTGAAGCGTGAATCAAATCAGAAGATGCGATCGAAGGAAACAGAATCGAGAGTCGCGATTTCAACTATGGAATCTCTTAAAGTTTGAAGACACCAGAAGCACTCAGGAAGAAGGACGCATCGGTACTAACAAAGGTCGATGTTGATTTTGATGTGGTTCTAAAGGGTGCGAACGCAAATAGTCAGAACAAGGTGATTGAGGAAAAATAAGGGTTTCGAGTTGGTGAAAGGTAAAAACTTGGGTGGTGCGATGAAGCCTCATGGACGCGACTTTGACTGTTGGTGATAAACTGGGTGATCAAAGTGGGGGTTTTGGGTTGAGCGATGAGTTTATATGGGAACGAGACATAAGAAGGAAGCACCGCCTCTGGCTTGGGTGCGGTGACCTGATTGAAGAAGGTTCCGTTGTGGAAGAGTAGGGTAGTTCGATGCAGTAACAATCCACACCTTCTGTTGTGACTACATGGAATGAGGTCGTGATATGGATAAGGATTGCATTTGTACGTATTGATGATGCCAAGTGGTTTACAAACAAGAGAGTTGCAATTCATGACAATGGAGGAAAACTTTGGTGGACTGGAAATTGGAAATGGTTAGGAAGACTATAGTGTTTTGGTCTAGGAGAGCAAGGTATATGTTTCTACCAGAATTTAAATACGTAAAATAATTTAATTATTTATTTCTAGTTCAGTTAAATAAATAGTTAATCGATAATTAAAAATAAATAATCGTAGGAGCTTGACAAATTCAGTTCAGACGATTCAAGATGATTCATGGACATAATAATATGTAAATAAAATGGATATTCAACGAAGGAAAATTACGGTGAGTAAATCTCACTCGCCTTAATTAGAATTATTTTTATATCGTTAAAAATATTTGGTTGTTTCTTGTTGAATGCTTTCTGATTGTTTGAAATATATTAGTTATTTAGGGTTGACTATTATATATATATATATATATTGGGTTGATGATTGGTTGGATTACTGCAGTCTCATTAGCGGATGGCCGCAGTTTCATAGCGGATGATTTCCCGATGCGCCCCACAAATATATTAGTGGATAACCTTCATACCACGATATCCTGCCTCGAAGCAGGATGGGTATTATTTATGTTGACTAATATATTTGGATGCAGGAAAACAGGTTGGAGGAATCCGACTGGATTCCTCAAAAATATATTATCTGTTTGTTTATTTGTTTGCATATATATTGTCATATATGATGCATTAGAAAAACCTGAAATAAATAATTGGTTGTTTGGTGTTTAAATATCACTGTGTCTAAGTGTTTAAAAATATCATAAAAAGGAATTGAAAATAGAATTTGAATTTAAAGGAGTTCAAATAGAATTTGAATTCAAAGGAATTGAAATGGAATTTGAAAATAGAACTCAAATGGAGTTTAACTATAGAATTTGAATATAGAAATTCAAATGGAATTCAAATATAGAATTTGAATATAGAAAATATAAAGGAATTCAAATATAGAATTTGAATATCGAAAGTGAAATGGAATTTGAATAAAGAAATTTTAAATAAAGAATTTGAATATCGAAAGTTAAATGGAATTTGAATATAGAAATTTTAAATATGGAGTTTGAATATAGAATTCAAATAGATTGAAATAAGAAATTGAATATAGAAATTCAAATGGAATTCAAACATAGAATTTGAATATAGAAAATATAAAGGAATTCAAATATAGAACTTGAATATCGAAAGTAAAATGGAATTTGAATAAAGAAATTTCAAATATGGAATTTGAATGGAAATGGAATTTGAATATAGGAAATTAAATTTGAATTGAAGTAAAATTTGAATATAAAAGATCGAAGTATAAATAAATCTATTTCCGAGTTAGGGAAAATCGACAATTGTAGAAGATCGTAAATATAATGTTGAATTGGAAAATGGATTTGATATATATTAAAAATATATCAAAATGGAGTTAAATTTATTATAAACGAAGTTAAAATGTTTATATATATAAATATAATTAAAACGGACTCGTCGCAGCGCGACAGTTCGTAAATTGGTGATTCGAACTTCAATTGAGTATACATAACTCAATTGAAGTCGGAATTCTTTGAAACAAGGATCATCGGGACCGGTTGAATAATAGTTTTCTAATGAAAGAGAAAAATCTGGATTCCGTCGTATAGATTTTGAGTTATGTCAAAACCAAATTTTCAGAAAAACAGCGCCAAAACCATTATAAAACCATAATGGTTTAACTAAATAAATAAAATGATTTTTAAGAAATAAAATCTGAATTGGCATTAGAAAAATCCAGACTGGAGATATAAAATAAATATGAACTCCCGTGAAGTAAGTGAAATGATTTTTGAGACAAAAATCATATTTCAAATGGTTAAATAGAATTAACTAAATTGGAGAATAATTAGTTAAAGGAAATTTGAATCGAGATTGGGTTTTTGGTTAAGTGAAAGAGATTGAGAATTTATATTCGAAATCGAATATATAACTCGAGTTGAAAATAGAATTAGATTTGGTTCATGAGTAGATTAAAATATATTTGAATGTGATATGCTCAAATAAATTAGTGAAATAGGCAAAGAGTTAATTAACGAATTGAGTTAAAACGATCAGGTATAGTTGAAATAAATTAGAAAGGTATGGACATACATGAGACAGGTTTGGAATGAAGTTAACGAAGAGATATAAATAGAATGTTCGACAAAAAAGGTACGTATTTAATTCATATATGAGATTTTATGCGCCGTATCGGCAAGCCGCTTGGCTTTTTCTTTTTCTTCTGGATTCGTGAGGGCCATAGGAGGCTATTTGAAATATCCTGATGCTCCCGGTACAAAGGAGGTTATGGCGAATTTTTCCGGAAATTTAAGGAGTTGGAATATTTTTAAGAAGTTTGAAAACTAGAATCTATATATCAATATATATATATAGAAGTCGATAAGGAAACAAATTTAGAAATAGAATGGTATAATCAAAAAGGAAGACTAGGAATAAAATCTCGTAAGAATAGAAAGAGAAAGTGTATACGTGTTTTAAGTGAATAAGTAGTTGTATGGTATTGATTATTCGAGTAAGTAGTCATATCTGTTTTGACGTTATAAATGTTATTCAGTCAAGGTCTGAGAGGTAGTTATACCCCAACTTCATTGATTTCATTATTAACAAATAAATAGTAAGATTTCAGGCTCGAAGATCAATGTTGGATAAGATTTAGTTGAATATAGTATTTGGGTTGTCGTAACGATGTTTTACACAACATTCGTTTTAACCCAAATAAGTGTAAACTTGGAAATAGAATAAAGAATATTTCCTAAGTATAGAAATAAACGAGATCGGAAAAGAGATAAGTAATTGCAATATTTTCCAATTATAAATAGCATATATTTTCTAAAGTTTAGAAAATAAAGGAAGGCGATATCGGAAATGTTTTCCAAATAGCGTAAAAGGCCAATATGGTTATTGGAAATATTTGGTTAACAAATATTGATAAAGAAATAGAGAAGTGATTTAATTAATGGAATATTAATTAAGGGCTCATTGATTGTTTGATAATTGGATGAACACTTGTTTTCTTCGATAGTTAAATCATCGATTATCGAAACACTTGTTTTTATTCGATAGTTAAATCGCAGACTATCGAAGTTTTGACCATCGTTGTCAATATGGAGAGACCGGTTGGATTATTATCCAAAAAACCACTATGTATTGGAATAAGCGTTGCGAATCATGTATGCCAAATATAATTGAAGACGGAGTAAAGTGCAAGGGCTATTGTATAAGTCTTAGATAACAGTGCCTAAGATGGATGTACTGAATAGTGCCTTCGGTTCATCTTGTTCCTGGATGACTTGTATGGATGAATGTTTGGCAGAGTATTTCCAGAAAGGTCACGTACATTGATTTCTTCAACCGTACCAAGAGTGGAAGCAGAGAAGGAAACTTCTTTAGCTAACACGTAATGTACTGTTGTAGACGTCAATTAGTGATTTTCGATGGATCTGACAATGTAACACCCCACCTCCGTTAAGGACACTCACAAAGGGAATGCCTTAACTTTGGTGGAGCGTTTACAATACTTGAGAAATTTTAACTTTATTACAGCGGAAAATAGAAATCAGTTTGGTTACATCTTTCCCAAAAGCTCAAGTACATAAATATCAGTCTTGTTCAGAAAATCATCAGAGTACAAAACTATAAAATCATAATCCCCATAGAAGGTGCCATAAGAAGTTAAGCCATGCTTTACGCACTTCAAGTACTTCAAGCAGAAGAAATCTGGATCAAGCTAAAGTATTCCCTCCTTGGAAAACCTTGGGGGGACGGAAGAGAAGGGGCGAAAACAAGCAAGGTCAGATATAAAGTCTAGCAAGTCCAGTGACTTTCAGCATATGAACAGATAATAATAATTATGACATGAAAATAAGCTGGATAAGAGATAACGGTAACAGGAGCAGCAGATGTACTTAGGTTAAACAGAAGAAACATAATAATATTACTTTTCGTTTCTCTGCACTAAAACTAGTATTAGGTGTCACCCTAATGTTTAAACTGAAACAGAAACGGGAATAGAATAATTTTCACAGAAGAGAATGCTAGTAATGGGCCTTTACCACCCCAACAGAAACGGACAGAAACATAATGCTAATAATAGGCCTTTACCACCCGAACAGAGACAGACAGAAACAGAATGCTAATAATGGGCCTTTACCACCCGAACAGAGACAGACAGAAACAGAATGCTAATAATGGGCCTTTACCACCCGAACAGAAGGTACAGAAATAGAAACAGATTAATCCCTACGGAAACAGAATGTAGAATTAGGAGTACACTAGTAAATGGGCATTTACCACCCGAACAGACGGTACCACGCAGACAGGTGTTGCCACCCAACAGAAACAGACAGAACTAAGTGTACCCTAAAATCCTACCCCAAGCGATCGGCTCCCTAATACATAAATACCCAGTGTCGGCTCCACAATAGGGTGTATCACTCCCTAAAGTGACAACCAATTGGCACAGGCCTATTTACAGATGTCACGACGTCTTACATCCTCAGAGGCAGACCGGGATCCATGCACGCACATGACCCGGTTGGAACGCACCATCAACACCCCTCGCCATTATCAGAATGAACCATTTATAATTAGTTCAGTAAGCGTGCCCGGAACCTACCTACTGTTGGGTCAAAGTTTGATACCAGAAAGGGTTACTGACTAATATGGGTCCCAAACAACAGATGACACAAGTAATTTCCCTCCTAAACTTGTGTCCCCAGACTAACAGATTTCATATTAACTTGTTTACAAGTTGAGACATATAAAGTTCAGATTAACTAGTTCACAGATCAGACAAGTTTTCAGACTAACGGATCAGATATACGAATTTAACAAATTTACAGATTTGTCTAACTTTGTAATTGGGCCTACAAATTTACGAAACGGGTTTGTTAAATTCATTAGTCCAATTGGTTCAACCCTATCCACCCAACACGTTTTAGACATCATATTTATCCCAGATTTGCATTAATTAAATATTAATGCACAGACCTCTCACATTAGGTCGGTGGCTTGTGGCCGCTGGATATGCCGGGCGGTTCCGGGAAGACTTCTGCCATAAGCAAGACCTAACCTCGTGTCTAAGCATATTTTAGTTATGCCTACGACCTCTCATATTAGACTGACAGTTTGCGATCGCTGGTTATGCCGGTTGGTTCCGGGCAGGCTTCCACCGCAAACAGAGTCTAACCTCGTGTCATAGTCAATTCATTCCAATACAGATTTTTCATATTTCAGGCTAATTCTGTTTATTTAACAGATTAAACTTCTTCATAGAATATAACAGATTAATCAAATTTCCATGTTCTACCAAATCTTAGGTCGAGCCTACGGATTTACATACTCAAATTACCATTATCTAGTTTCAACAGATCATACAATTCAACATATATCAGACCTAGCAGTTTAAGCGATTCAACAGATTTAGCAAATAACAGATTTTGCAGTTTAGGCAATTTAACAGTTTTAGCAAATAACGGATTTGGTAATTTGACAGAACTAGCAGGTTAGGCAATATAACAGAACTAGCAGATTAGGCAATGTAACAAAACTAACAGATTAGGCAATATAACAGAACTAGCAGATTAGGCAATATAACAGATTTAATCATTCCTTAAAGTTTCATAGACATATCTTTCCTAATTGCAAATTTGGCCTAAGTTTGCATGCCTAAATAGTTGTCATGATCCACAATATGGTCATATACCCCACGTTTGTATTGAATTTACATGGCACAGATTATGGTCATAATTTACCATATAACACATGTCCTAAATTAAGTTAAACTTGCCTAGTACAAAAGATTCACATATAAATTATACCAAATATAGCCATCGATTTCAATGCATGTCATATATTCAAAAAAAATCTCCCACTTAGGTGTTATTCACATTTAGTAGTTATCAAATCTTAATATAGATCTTCACACCTAAGTCATATTCTCTTTTTATCTCAAGTCATGAATTGTTATATAAACAATATGCCCAACAATCTAGAACTTTAAATTATAATTGTTCTTAATTCAAAATATGCGTTATGTCCAATGTCTCAAGTCACATGTTAACATACAATGGTTCCTCTTCTTCCGATTCACAGAATATGCATAGATCTAAATCTAGTTTACAACATATGTCCTTTTAGTCACAGATTAGCCATGTCCAATTATGCCATCGTTCATTATTTGTCCGAAAGTTTAGCGTTTGTGCGTTAATCTCTTATGAGATGAGGCGCAGGCTCGTAGTAGCCTGGCTATAGAACAGAAAGAAGAAAGAGGTACAGAAATGGTCACAGAAAAACAGATCTGACAGATAGGAATATACATAACCTCAGATTCAGATTTATAATCATGTCACAATTATAATCACAGTTTATAGCGGAAAATAACTTTACTTGCCTTTCGTGGTTTAAGAAAGGATAATAAACTGTTGTTGTTGCAGAAATGCTTAATTACTCCTATTTAATTTTTGTCGTAGCTCTAGACTTTGATTTGAGATTTGATTTAGCTTTTAATTCTAATCAGGTTGGAAGAAGATGCATCAGTCCAAGTTTTGATTCCAGCAGGGTAGCGATGCCATTTTTATTTTTAATTAGAACAGAGACGGAATGTAGACAGAATGAAATTGTGTAGAGAAAATGAGGCTAGGGGGCTATTTATATAGGATTTGGGGGACGAATCTAGACAGAAACGAGACCGAATACATCAGAATGAACTAGGTTAAAAAAATTGGGTTTCGGGAGCAGGTCGACCCCCAGGTCGACACTATGGTCGACCTAGTCTGGCAGGTCGACCCCTAGGTCGACACTATGGTCGAGCTGACCCTGGGAGGTCGACACTATGGTCGACCTGACCCTGGGAGGTCGACACTATGGTCGACCCCCAAGTCGACCTGGTCCATGGGCGGGAATTTTCCCGCCCAGTCTATTCTGGGATTTTGAATTCGAATTTTCGAGCTGTTTTCGATTCTGAAATTCTCTAAAACTTCGGAGGGCCATATCTCCCTCATACGGACTCCTTTTCTCGAAAACTTGGACTTGTTTCCAAGAAGAATTTCGAGACAAACGCAATGGCGCAACCTGTTTCCCTTGATTCTTATTTTATAATTTAATTATTCTCTGATTTGTTACTTATACGTTCACAGAAAATACGGGGTGTTACATTCTCCCCTCCTTAAAGAATTTCGTCCCCGAAATCTTCAAGTTAAGAAGAATGTGTCCTACCATCCAGTTATCCATCTACTCAACCATCATCCACAAGCATCCATTGTCCTTAGAAAACTTCTAATGTTGTATAAACATGTGCAAAAGTGTGTGTATATGTTCCTTATCTAATGCAAAGATCAGGCGGTCCACTGATTCAGTTGACCTCCTTAATGCGAATTATGTTAGTGCCATGAGTCCAATATGTATGCAATTTTTCCTATTTGATACATATTATTCTTATATGAGTGACAACCATTCATTCATATGCAACATCCATGTGATGAGTCAATCATTTTGCATCCACAAAAATTGAAAATGCTCACACATCCATATGCAGTATGAGAGTGTTTTCGAGCCGATCTAGTGCTTAGTGTGTGTATATGCATCCACGAGCAACCACTAGCAACCACTTGCTTCCACTTGCAACCATCAAACATAACATGTCTCAAACACATGTTTACATCCATTGGTTTCTACCTAAAGTTCGAAGATTCGATCGATAGGATACAGTCGAATGATGGAAGCGAGTACAGACAAAACAAAAAACTTGGTTTCCATTAGACCTTGGTTGAGAGACAAATTCCCCTAAGTATCAACCTCGAAGACCGAAATCAACATCAGATTGATACCCAGAGGATTACCCTCTTTAGACAACGTCAAAAGTGGAAATCTCAACCTTATCAGAAATATCCAGAGGCTTACAGACTACTAGTACAGATCAGATTACCAAATGATTCTTAGGAAACTAAGCATGATAAAACCCAGAATGTATGCGTCCTACTTGACGCCTAACACAGATATCTCTCAAACCCCAATCTATCACAAGCAGATGAGTCGTAACCCTTATGGGTTTGAGCCTACAGCGGAATCAGAAACAATACTAGTATTAAAGTGCAGAGTATCGGTTACAGAATCAAAATGCCAGAATCAGAAAGAGTTTCAACTTAACAATCAAATAAAGAAATTAAACCCCCTACAGAAAGTTTTCCTATTTCTATCCTATCCACCAGCCTCGAGAGTGTTCGCCTGCCTCCCAAAAGTTGGTCTTGCCCTCTGCCCTTGCCCTCGTTTCTTCGGACATTCCCTAGTGAAGTGTCCCATCTCACCACAGTTGAAGCATGTGCCCTTTCTTTTTCTGCAATCCTTGTTCAGATGAGTCGAGCTTCCACAATTAAAACACTTTTTCTCCTTCTTATCTTCAGACTTTTTACCCTTCTTTTGTGTTTCCTTTTTGGGCCATGCTTTCTTGTTCTATGGTTCTTCCTTTTTTTCCTCTTTCTTGTCATTGTCTTCCTCGTGCAGTAGTGCCATATCCACCAATCTCTCGTAAGTCGCTCCCATGGGTACATGGGTCATGGCTAGGCTGTGCAGTGGCTCGTTCAATCCTTTAACAAAGCAAAGAGCCTTTTTATGCTGGGTGTTGACTAAATCTAGTCCGAACCTAGCCAGCCGGTTGAACTGGTTGACGTATTCCTTGACCGTCATACTTCCTTGCTTAAGAGATAAGAACTTTTCCAGTTGTAGACTTCGTTCAGCTTACGAGAGGAATTTCGTCTCAAACCTTGTTCTGAAATCCATCCATGTTTCAACTATTCTTTCGGCGTTAGTGACTTCCCACCAATAGGAAGCTTCGTCCTTGAGCAACCATACCGCCAATTGTACCTTCTGCCTATTGTCCACCTCGAAAATAACGAATAGATCCTCAGTTTCTTTGAGCCAGTTCCTCGCTTCTATGAATGATTCAGTTCCCTTGAAATCCTTTCCACCCATGGCCCTAAAATCTTTACATATCTTTGAAAAAGCAATTGCACGCGGAGGGGGTGGAGGAGGAGGAATTGCTGCAACTGGAGGAGGAATATCTGCTGGGCCTGCATCGTTAGCCCTAGCATCTAAGTACCTCCTGAACCAGCCAGGTATTGGCACGCCCTCTGGAAAGTTAAGATTCCCAGACATGCTGGAATGAAAGAAAAAGATTTAAAACGGAGAAATGAAAAGATAAATATATGGCTTTTCTGGGGATTATGTTTTTCAAAATAAACTTTATTATTGAAAATACTTCCTTTCAAAACCTTTCTGAAAACAGTTTTCAAAAACTTTTTATCTAATCTGGTAACCTTCAGCTCTGATACCAAGTGTAACACACCACCTCCGTTAAGGACACTCACAAAGGGAATGCCTTAACTTTGGTGGAGCGTTTTAGTAGACAGAACAGAAATTTACAAAATAGATAAACAATACTTGAGAAATTTTAACTTTATTACAGCGGAAAACAGAAATCAGTTTGGTTACATCTTTCCCAAAATCTCAAGTACATAAATATCAGTCTTGTTCAGAAAATCATCAGAGTACAAAACTTTAAAATCATAATCCCCACAGAAGGTGCCATAAGAAGTTAAGCCATGCTTTACGCACTTCAAGTACTTCAAGCAGAAGAAATCCGGATCAAGCTAAAGTATTCCCTCCTTGGAAAACCTAGGAGGCAGGAAATGGAAGAAAAGGGACGAAAACAAGCAAGGTCAGACATAAGTCTGGCAAGTCCAGTGACTTTCAGCATATGAACAGATAATAATAATTATGACATGAAAATAAGCTGGATAAGATATAACAGTAACAGGAGCAGCAGATGTATTTAGGTTAAACAGAAGAAACAAAATAATATTACTTTTCATTTCTCTACACTAATACTAGTATAACAGGATTAGGTGTCACCCTAATGTCTAAACTGAAACAGAAATGGGAATAGAATAATTTTCACAAAAGAGAATGCTAGTAATGGACCTTTACCACCCCAAAAGAAACGGACAGAAACAGAATGCTAATAATGGGCCTTACCACCCGAACAGAGACAGACAGAAACAAAATGCTAATAATGGGCCTTTACCACCCGAACAGAGACAGACAGAAACAGAATGCTAATAATGGGCCTTTACCACCCGAACAGAAGGTACAGAAACAGATTAATCCCTACGGAAACAGAATGTAGAATTAGGTGTACACTAGTAAATGGGCCTTTACCACCCGAACAGACGGTACCACGCAGACAGGTGTTGCCACCCAACAGAAACAGACGGTACCAACAGAAACAGACAGAACTAAGTGTACCCTAAAACCCTACCCCAAGCGATCGGCTCCCTAATACATAAATACCCTGTGTCGGCTCCACAATAGGGTGTATCACTCGCTAAAGTGACAACCAAATGGCACAGGCCTATTTACAAATGTCACGGCGTCTTACATCCTCAGAGGCAGACCGGGATCCATGCACGCACATGACCCGGTTGGAACGCACCATCAACACCCCTCTCCATTATCAGAATGAACCACTTATAATTAGTTCAGTAAGCGTGCCCGGACCCTACCTACTGTTGGGTCAAAGTTTGATACCAGAAAGGGTTACTGACTAATATGGGTCCTAAACAACAGATGACACAAGTAATTTCCCTCCTAACCTTGTGTCCCCAGACTAACAGATTTCAGATTAACTTGTTTACAAGTTCAGACATATAGAGTTCAGATAAACTAGTTCACAGATCAGACAAGTTTTCAGACTAACGGATCAGATATACGGATTTAACAAATTTACAAATTTGTCTTACTTTGTAATTGGGCCTACAAATTTATGAAACGGGTTTGTTAAATTCATTAGTCCAATTGGTTCAACCCTATTCACCCAACACGTTTTAGACATCATATTTATCCCAGATTTGCATTAATTAAATATTAATGCACAGACCTCTCACATTAGGTCGGTAGCTTGTGGCCGCTGGATATGCCGGGCGGTTCCGGGCAGACTTCTGCCACAAGCCAGACCTAACCTCGTGTCTAAGCATATTTTAGTTATGCCTACGACCTCTTACATTAGACTGACAGTTTGCGGTCGCTGGTTAAGCCGGTTGGTTCCAGGCAGGCTTCTACCACAAACAGAGTCTAACCTCGTGTCATACTCAATTCATTCCAATACAGATTTTTCAGATATCAGGCTAATTCTATTTATTTAACAGATTAAACTTCTTTATAGGTTATAACAGATTAATCAAATTTCCATGTTCTACCAAATTTTAGGTCGAGCCTACGGATTTCCATACTCAAATTACCATTATCTAGTTTCAACAGATCATTCAATTCAACATGTATTAGACCTAGCAGTTTAAGCGATTCAACAGATTTAGCAGTTTAGGCAATTCAACAGTTTTAGCAAATAACGGATTTGGCAATTTAACAGAACTAGCAGGTTAGGCAATATACCAGAACTAGCAGATTAGGCAATATAACAGAACTAACAGATTAGGCAATATAACAGAACTAGCAGATTAGGCAATATAACAGATTTAATCATTCCTTAAAGTTTCATAGATATATCTTGTCTAATTGCAAATTTGGCCTAAGTTTGCATGCCTAAATAGTTGTCATGATTCACAATATGATCATATACCCCACATTTGTATTGAATTTACATGGCACAGATTATGGTCATAATTTACCATATAACACATGTCCTAAATTAAGTTAAACTTGCCTAGTACAAAAGATTCACATATAAATTATACCAAATATAGCCATCGATTTCAATGCATGTCATATATTCAAAAAAAATCTCCCACTTAGGTGTTATTCACATTTAGTAGTTATCAAATCTTAATATAGATCTTCACACCTAAGTCATATTCTCTTTTTATCTCAAGTCATGAATTGTTATATAAACAATATGCCCAACAATCTAGAACTTTAAATTATAATTGTTCTTAATTCAAAATATGCGTTATGTCCAATGTCTCAAGTCACATGTTAACATACAATGGTTCCTCTTCTTCCGATTCACAGAATATGCATAGATCTAAATCTAGTTTACAACATATGTCCTTTTAGTCACAGATTAGCCATGTCCAATTATGCCATCGTTCATTATTTGTCCGAAAGTTTAGCGTTTGTGCGTTAATCTCTTATGAGATGAGGCGCAGGCTCGTAGTAGCCTGGCTATAGAATAGAAAGAAGAAAGAGGTACAGAAATGGTCACAGAAAAACAGATCTGACAGATAGGAATATACATAACCTCAGATTCAGATTTATAATCATGTCACAATTATAATCACAGTTTATAGCGGAAAATAACTTTACTTGCCTTTCGTGGTTTAAGAAAGGATAATAAACTGTTGTTGTTGCAGAAATGCTTAATTACTCCTATTTAATTGTTGTCGTAGCTCTAGACTTTGATTTGAGATTTGATTTAGCTTTTAATTCTACTCAGGTTGGAAGAAGATGGATCAGTCCAAGTTTTGATTCCAGCAGGGTAGCGATGCCATTTTTATTTTTAATTAGAATAGAGACAGAATATAGACAGATGTGTAGAGAAAATGAGGCTAAGAGGCTATTTATATAGGATTTGGCAGACGAATCTAGACAGAAACGAGACCGGATACATCAGAATGAACCAGGTTAAAAAAACTGGGTTTTGAGAGCAGGTCGACCCCCAGGTCGACACTATGGTCGACCTGGTCTGGCCAGGTCGACCCCAGGTCGACACTATGGTCGAGCTGGCGCTGGGAGGTCGACCCTATGGTCGACTCCCAGGTCGACCTGGTCCATGGGCGGGAATTTTCCCGCCTAGTCTGTTCTGGGATTTTGAATTCGAATTTTCGAGCTGTTTTCGATTTTGAAATTCTCTGAAACTTCGGAGGGCCATATCTCCCTCATACGGACTCCGTTTCTCGAAAACTCGGACTCGTTTCCAAGCAGAATTTCAAGACAAACGTAATGGAACCCGTTTCCCTTGATTCTTATTTTATAATTTAATTATTCTCTGATTTGTTACTTATACGTTCACAAAAAATACGGGGTGTTACAGACAATGTGGCATTCGAAGTGAATCTGATGTGATGATAAAGCGTAACCTCAAGCCTCATCAGCTGGTAAATGACAGAAATCGGGCAGGCAGCATGGCTATGTAGGTCGCACCTATTAGGGTGTATAAGCACCTGATCTAGAGTTTCATTTACTTCTAAAAATCTATTGTTGATGTTGTCCCATACGGGAAATGGTTGCTGATCCCAACCATTGGTGATATACATTCGATACACTCAAGCGAAATGAGTGGTCGGTCATGTGTGGCTGAGTTGCAAGATGTTCTTGGTTAACTCGGTGTATTCTCCTCTAGAGATATACCAGCGGAAGGTGGTTCCATACATTGTCATAGTTGGAAATCAATTACCCAATACGTGCTTGCGGTTTTGATTGTATATTATATATGTGGAACGTGAGATGCAAACGTTCCATTAGATTGTTATTTACTTAATTTAGACACTATTATAATATGAAAAGAGTTTGATATAAAGTTTATCCATTTCGTTCAAAAGGATCTTGGAAGTTAAATCAAGTGTTTGGATTCTCATAAGGGAAAAACCCGTTCCGTGTTATACGGCGTGGTCTTATGAGATATCATTTAGTTTCTGAAACTGTTTTAAAGTGTTTACTCATACCAGTCCATGTTGCTTGCTGGGTGCATGTGGCGCATGATAGGGGGTTCTCTCTTTTCGTTAGGTGGCAAATGGGAGACTCTTACCCCTACATGTCCCGAAAATGAGGGTTGGTTGTGAAGTCGAAAGGCTGGCCGTAAAATATTGTGTTGGGGTACCAATGTAAGCCACAGTGGGGTATTACCTTGCAGCTTTGGGGATTGGAGAGGATGGTTGCAAAGCCTACTTAACATTTTTCTGGGTCACTATAGTTGGTATCAGAGCTTAGGTTGAGCGAATATCTAGGCTTATGTGGCATGTGCTCATTAGAGATAAGGTCAGTAGCACCCTAGAATGAGTTGAGTGTATATATATAGGAGAGAGCGTATTTGTTATTCGATATAAAAACTGTTTTATATTGTGTTGACTAGTCTGTGGAGTTAATTATGAATTCTGATCAAATCGTGGGCGCCACGATGTCGATAAGAGTTTATAAACACTTGAACAGAAGATTGGATACGATATTGTTTTAAATGGTTGGGTTGATTGTTAGGATTATAATAAAATTAGATTATAAAAACTGAAATAGTTATATATATAACTGTTAGATAAAAATTTGGCTCTAACACCCAAATCGTCGTATTTCGAGAATATGATATGAAGGAATAACTGAAAAATAAGAGAAAAAACAAGACAACAGGATTTTTATAGTGGTTCGGCGTTAACGAGCCTACGTCCACTTCATATTTTCTCATTTCACTCATAGATTACAATTACAATGAATATTGTCTTTCAATCACTTGAATTCAATGAATAGTTCTCTCCGAATCCATTGAATTTATTGAGGAAGATGGTGGTTATTCATGGAGAAGTGTTGGCCATGGCAGCCATGGAAGTAGAGATCCCCCCAAAAAAGTCCCTTGGAAATGCGCTCTGAAGGTGTATTTATAGCTGTAGGAAAGCTCCTGGGAGGACTGGTTCGTGATGGGGTACGTGGCAGGCGATCCAGAAAAATAAGAGAGCCAGTAGCCTTGAGAATAGGTCAAAACAAGCTGCGTTTGAACAGGTTCGAAGGTCGGATCGCGGTCATAGGTCGATCGCGGTCATGGGTCGGATCGCGGTCATGGGTCGGATCGCGGTCATAGGTCGGATCGCGGTCATGGGTCGGATCGCGGTCGTAGGTCGGATCGGATCGCGGTCATGGGTCGGATCGCGTAGGCAAGGGCGGATCGGATCGCGGTCATATGCCAGCTTACACCCGTTCACGGAAATGGGCGTAACTTTCAAACCGTAAGTCCGATTGAGCCAAACCAAAGCTCAAACTGAAGCTAATTCAAAGGGCTACGAGTATATGAGGTGAATAGATCCAAATGAGGTCATTTGATAGAGATTTCGGACCAGTTTATACTGATGTTGTGATTTTGACCAAACTGCCTTGTGTCTTCTGACGATGCTTCCAATGCCAGAGAGCGATGTTACCCAGAGATTCCATATGAGACAGCATTTACCCAGAGGTGTGTCAACATGATCTTTGCTTTGGGTAGCCTGGTCACAAAGCAGGCTAACATTTTGCCCACCAAAGTACATCTTATCGAAGATGAGATGTGCTTTGACCATGTTGAGCTAAATCTCTCTGGAACGTCATTTATCCTTGAGAAGGCTTTATCCAACTATTGCATTGCTTCCCTGGGAGCTAGTCAGGCCAAGTTCCACGGAAGGAGTATTCGAGATGATCAAGAAATCGTTTAAATGTCAAATCAAAAGATCTAATTCATCTGTCAGAAGTCATGCTAAATAGTCTGCTCTCGAGCGTGATCCTACACGCATAGGTCGTCGTCAAACAACATCATCACTCTATGCAAGCCAAGCGCGTGGTAGGGTTGGACTTTCTTTTACATATGAGTCAATAAATGAAGTAGCCACCCAAATCATGGGGAGATGTAAGAATCTTTGGGCTCTGAGCTAACCACTGGACTGTTGGGATAAAGCACATCAGAATCAACATACGAATTTGTCATTTGTACTCAAGATTGGACTAGCCTGATATCTTGATATTGATTCAGGATCTTAAAATCGTATTGAATCGTAACAGTAAGGAATTCAAAAGCCATGATCACTCTGGATCGTAGTCGAGAGAATCCACAATTGTTACGGATCATTTCTTAATCCAATATTCACATATGAAGTAGTCAGTAAGGGATGTTGTTAAAATTATGTGGACCAGTGCCTATAGGATCGTCATCATCGCGAGGCAGTAGATAGGTTTGTCACACCTTCCATTTGGTGTAGTTTGAGTCTTTAAGTTCACATTCGATCCACAAGCTAGCTCGCTTGGTCGACAAAGATGAGTAAGATTGTACTCCGGAGGCATGACATACATGTTTTGAATCCCATTTCATGTCAGGATTGTCTTCAAAGTTAATCTATGAACCGACACTTGTGCTCTCAGTGCCATCGGAGGACAAGCGAGGTCAGTACTTATGCCCCCAGTATCGATGGGGGTTGAGTTGAGTCAATAAGGCATTTAATCTTGAAGATTTTATACTTCCTGTCATTGCATCTGGTAAGAGTTGCAAGTTCAGCAATCTTAGTCGACCCAGATCGTTCTGTACTGTTTCTCAATTTAGCAAAAATCAGAATTGTATATGCGAATGGTTGAACCACATTTGCTTTGATATCATCTCTTCTCTTTAGTCAGATAGTGAGGATTGCCTCATCGGGAATTAGCGACTTCGGTTACTCTCATCAGATCGGTTGCGGAGTCAAGTAAGGTTGTTGAATGCGAGTGAATAAATGTCGTTATGAAGTTAGTTGGGCCCCACCGTTTATGCTTTAGCCTAGTCCGAAATGGTTATCACAGTCTTATTGAGTCTCTTTCTCATGCTCGGTTCAATTGTGCTTGACAAATAAGATCATGGGCTCAATAAGTGGTATAGATTCACTTTGGAATTGCACATTCTTGTCATTGTTTTCCAGGGCTTTTCCTTTGTCCTTATCAGTTCGGGAGTCGGATGATGCTCCATCCTTTATCATAAAAGCATTGAGATTTTCTATCTCGACATTAACACCTTCTTATCATAGAAGTATATCCACCTCAGGGTTGAATTCATCAAAGCTTCTAAACAACTCTCGTTAGAGAGAAAATTTAAAGTCTAGGGGAATAACAGAGGATCCTGACGTCCCACGTGTGAGGGCTGTAATTGTTGTTATCCATATCATCTCGAGAAGTGCCGCCTCTCGAGAGGCGCCGAATCAGACTAGCGAGCAGGTTGCCATCAAAGAATTGATGCACATTATCAAGATCCTGGCTGGTGCCCCCAGCATTGAATCTGAGATTACAAAGGGGGTCTTTGCTGATTTCTTGTTTCCACGTCGATATTGCCCCCGGGTCATGGTTCGAGTCATTCGACCTGACCGGGTTCCTGTTTTTCGAATTGTTGCGTTCTTTCTTAGAGCTGAGTATGAAATGTCGCTTGAGTATTCATTCGAGTTGGAGTTAAAACTGTGCATGATCTGAGTTTGTCACAATTCTTGCATTCTCATCTAGGATGTTGCAGGTAGCTGTTCCATTGCCCGTGTTTCCATCCATGACGTAGGGAATCGAAACCGCATGTTGCGCGCCTGCTGATTGGTATGTGTTCAACCCAAGCTGATGGTTGATATCTGACTGTGCCAAGTTCGTCACTACCTGAACTTCAATTTTATCATTTCCAGCGAATTGATGATTGTTTCTCGGCCTTCTAGTTCATTCCTGAAATAGGTGAAGGTCGGCCTCGGGCTTCTTGATTCTACACGAGCATTAGCCGTCAATCAGGCTTTTGTCATTCGGCTGGGAACGGAGGCATCGAGTAATTAGACTATGCTGCTCAAGGCTCGTATCATGTGCCCCATATCCACAGGGGGTTTTGTTGAGCAGTACACTTCGAATTCATGTCTTCTCTGGATTCATGTTCACTTCTCGCATCAAGAGCCGGAGTTGAGTGCAAAAATGAATTGTGGGTATTCAGTCAATGCTAAGCCCTTGTCTCCCATCCAAGCTCCGAGGACAGAAATCAAGCGGTGAAGGGTCAGATTGTAGTCGCCTCGAGTGCTCCCGTTTTCTCTTTGCATCAAGGGAAAGGTCGGGGACGAAATGGTTGCATCATATTCAATTATTATGTGGGATATATCCAGCCTTATCTGAGCTTCCCATTCTGGAAGTAAGTTGGGATCAGCAGATGGACATTCTCTTTGCATCTACTTTCTGATCTTCAAGGGGCCTGCATCATCCTTCTGGACGCGACCCTTTGTTCACTTTCCATTAGCATGTTGCCATCATTGCGAGTGAGGCCCTCGCATTCTTGACTAGTTATCTTTTGTAAACCTGCGTTTAGTAATAAAAAATTTGTTCCTTTCGCATTGTCTTGTACCTGCGAATGGGCAAATAAGTCATGAAGCGTTATAAGTAGTCAATGCAATTATAAATGAAAATGCACTAAAGTAGTATGTGTGTATAGGTATGCTCCCGATCAATCATTAACTTAGTGCCTGGCCAGGACTTTGTTGAGGATTTATTAGGATCTTAACTGTTTTTCCCCCATTTCCGGACATGGAGGATCCGGGCTCGGAGTTCAGTCAGTCCCCCGACACTCTGGCGGGGTAGGAGCCCTTGTGGCGCTAAGTCTCTAGCGCCTTTATACTCTCTCTGGAGTTCGAACTCAGCTTTCAATCTGCTCCCCAATCCTTCAGCGGGGTAGGAGTTCTAGCTTGTTTCATGATATTCTCAACGATCCTTCAGCGGAGCAGAAATTATGGGGGGTGCTGAGTCTCCAGCACCTTTCTCAGCGCACAATCAGGGACGCTTTTATACTCTCCTGGCAGTCGCCGAGGTTAGAGTTCGAGCTCAGCAATTCAGTCGCTCCCCGATCCTTCAGCGGGGTATAAGCTCTTTCTCAGCGCTCAATCGGAGACGCTTTTATACTCTCTCTCTCTCTCTGGAGAGTTAGAGTTCGATCTCAGCAGTTCAATCGCTCCCCGATCCTTCAGCGGGGAAGGAGCTCTTTCTCAGCGCTCAGTCGGAGACGCTTTTATACTCTCTCTCTCTCTCTCTCTGGAGAGTTAGAGTCATGGATCGAGCGGTCTTCAATCATGCACGCCCATCAAACTCATCCTAGGTTTATATTTTAATCCAAGCTTTGAGGATTAACGTCAGTTAGACAAACAGTTGGAAAATGTTTTCCAAGGCTTTGCGTTCCTCCGAACAGTCTTTGGGAGGATTGGTTGGCACCAAACTTTGGGTACCTGCGTCATTCATATTGCACGACTTAGTCATGTCAATAACTCAAAAGCATGTGAAAGTAAATTGCATGATTGAAAAGTGAGCATATCAAGAGGCAGTGTTGCCTCCTTTATTTGAATTCATGTAATCTAGTGGCGTCGAGCATAGGATCGAGCCATGTAGGCGGTCACACCGCGTTCGTCTGGAGTCGGACTACGACTTTGTGATTC
Organism: Allium sativum; assembly: GCA_030737875.1. NCBI lineage: Eukaryota > Viridiplantae > Streptophyta > Magnoliopsida > Asparagales > Amaryllidaceae > Allium > Allium sativum. Next base: position 119,796,027 of record CM060911.1, on the reverse strand, counting down.
AATGATTTATGTACAACTGTCTTGCGGTCTGCCACGTGGCCAAGGATCGGATGATCATTCCGCATCCGCCTTGAGCTATATGACTTTCTTTAGACAGGGGCCGAGGCTCTGCTTGCGAGCAGTTCGGTCGGGCCCGCTATGGCAGTGCTCCATAATTCTGCATGCGGGTGTTAAAAGTCTGTTCGATACCAGATCCAAGGTACCTACACCATCCACATATTATTTCATCTGAGTTAATTACATCAATAACTCATAAAGCATGCAAATATAAGAGTCATGGTTAGAGACTAATCCTGTTAAAGGAATGAGTATCATTCTGAGCGAAAAATGGCGTTGCATGTTCATTACAGGTCCATTTTGCTTCGCCCTATCTCTGCCAATGAAGGGCTGCCAAAGTCTTTTAGTTGATGAGGAATGCTTTTTCAAATTATTGTGAGGCGGCAGTTCCAAGAATGAGTAGGCCTTAATCGAAGTTTTGAGATGGCAAGGGCGGTTAGTATCATAAGCGAGTGATGAGGTCGCATCCCATTTGAATCGCCTTTCTTCCCCCATGCTGAGGGTTAGGATAGAGTGTCGTGGAATTATGTTTGTGCCGCTTATGGTAGGACACCATCACACTGGTGTTACGACGGTAATTGGCAGGAGAACAATGGATTCATGCTTATAGAAATATTTGCACTTTCCATGCTAGGAAAAAGGATATTGCTGCTGGTGGAATAATCATATCTCATCAATTTGCTGGTATGCCTTCGATCCCACATCGGGGACAAGGACTGGTGCGCAGATGATCACTCAGTATTCAGACTTGAGTGTTTCAGACCTTTAACTCGCCAGTCTTCAGGGAACAATGAGGCAGTCGGTCATGCCAACTTAGGATGTACCGGCTTCGAATTAGATGATGTAGTCTCGAGCGATTCATTCTCAAATCTCCAGTTTCCCCCAGCGTTCGGGGAATGAGTTACTTAGCAGATAGTTGATGAGAGGAGTGAAAGTGTGAATCTTCACTTTCTAACACTAAAATGTCACTCATCAGATATTCCATTCACGTATATTTCTCATCAAGCTGGGACTTGATTAGTGATTTTGTCATATCGTTCAGGGCGGTGAATCAGCAATGGGACTCGTTGGTGTCTGTTTTGGGACAACCTTCCAAGAAAAATAGGCAGTGTCGACTTGCATGTCATATCTCGAGGCATAAAGAACGATGGTACGCATTTCACTTCACCTTGCTAGATGCATTACGTGCTACAAGAAGTTCATCATGGGGTTATCCATGACTTTCTTCCGGGTTCGGTCTCCAACGCTGGATCAACTTCCATCTGATCAATGGTTGTATTTTATAGTGTCTTGATAGGGATCATCTCTATCTTTTCTAGATTGTCGGACCCTTCTAACTTGGTCAGATTATCCGCCTTCTGATCTTCTGCTCGTAGGACATGAGATATGTTGTAATGTTCCAATACATCCAACAGCCCTTCTTCCGGTTCTAGGCTAGCTGCGAGTGGTGGTTCCTGCGCCTGGAATTCCTTTCGAGCCTGGCGAACAACTATATAAAAGTCTTAAAATATTTTCGATGCCACTATTCCCAACTCCTTAGCGAATTTCAATTTGGTAATCAGGGTGTCGTCCTCGGAACCGTTGTTAGTAGCGGAGAATTTCAATCGTAAGGCATAGTAAATTGACCGTCCTTCAGGAGTTATTAATAAAACAACGGTGTCGGACGGTCGATCATTATTTGCACCGTCTGATTACAACTTCCAGGTGCATCTTCTACATTTAACACATCCTCTTCGGGGATGGTACATTTAGCCATGAAGTTGGCTAATGCTTGTCCTCGTATGGACTTCTTTAGGAGGGAATTGAGATCAAACTGGTTCAGCTCTATGTTCCGTTTGAGCAATCTTCTAGATACCTCAGGTCGCTGCAAGTCCTGTGGTAGTAGCTAATCGGTGTGTATCACAATCATATGAACCTGAAAATAGTAAGGGAGCTTCCGTTTGGGCGGACTTTGTTCAAATCTGAGAAATCGATGCATGTGCGCCATTTCCCATTAGTATTCTTGACGAGGATGGGATTTGATACCCAAGCGGGATGTGTGGCGCCTCATATAAAACCATTGCCTTTTAGCCTTCTGAGTTCTTCTTTCAAGGCAGACGCTCTCCCTGGACCGAGCATACGTCCTATTTGCTTGACAGGAGCACAATTTAGGTTTATACTCGATCATAATTTATGGTAAAATCCTGTGAATATCAGCATAGGTCCAATCGATCATATCCAGGCTCGCCTGTAGAAAGCATGTAAGTTCCCTTGCTCGGAATAGGTATAAATAAGATCCGACTTCAAGACCTTAGTCAGGACGGCGTCACCAATCAGAACATGTGTAGTTGTGTCATTAGATGTCACCCTTCTGCATCCCGAATCACCATCCTCTCTGGGGTTTATGTCTTCGGGCAGATCATCGGGCAATTCCTTTTGTGATGCTTCCTTTATTCGCAATATTGACACCTCCTTCACACTCCATTTCATCTGGAGGGGAAGCGTCTTTGGGTTTCACGCAATCTCTGTTGCGTAGCATATTCCATCCTTCCTAATCAGTCGGCTTCTCCAATGACTTGGTCACCATAGACCAGTCTCACTCCGTCTTCGGTAGGGATATTTAACGGTTAACACCAAGATGCTATGTAAGCTCTGAATTCCGCTAGACCTGGTTGGTTGAGACCACGATCAGATAAGCTTGAATGCAATAGCATGGCTTACAAGGCTTCAAGTAATGTTCATACATTCTGTCATAACTGTTGTATGAAGTGGATAGCTAATGGTTGGTTCATATTTGTGTTGATCTCAAATTCTCATCTCTCAACCGAGATCACATGGTGGTTGGTGAGCAGTCAAATTGTTATTGCCCGGGCAAGGATCCATATGCCCGATCATGGCCCACGGTGGTTCAATTGGCACCTAACTCTGGGCACCAAAGTACATTGATCTACCCTTCATTCTATGGAAATCAGTCCTCCTTGATGCGGTTGACGACAAATAGGCATTGCAAATGTTTGCTAAGCTTTTCAAGGAGTGAACCGTGGGACATATATTTTTCACCATGCCATTCAAGCGAAGGGTAACTTTGTAGTGCTAGGATCCTTACTTGCTATTGGATATCCCATCATTGAGAATCATGGTCATTGGGATCTTCTGAGTCATCCTCAGAATAGTGTCAGAAACGTTCTATGTCAATGGCATCTGGGACTTCGCCTGTTGGACATGTTTAAGCCACGTAACTAGGTGATCACCAGTCGTTCAGGAACATCATCGGTTGCATTGGTGAAATCTATACACCATCGGAGCTCTGGAAAAGGAGGTTGCTAGGAGATAATCTTTACCTGGTATATCATCATAGCTAGCATGCTAAATCTTTTCTATAGCTCCTCACATTGAATAACATCAATAAATAGGTGTTATGGCTCTAGGAAGAACTCCCGTCGTTGACAATTTGCTGTCGATTTCCTCAGGCTATCTACTGAATCTTGGTTGTTAAGCATTTGTGATAATTGTACGCCAAAACGTATTACGAGCCGAAGGCGAGCCGTGCTCCGAGCCGAAGGCGAGGCCGTCAGCGGGTCCGGGCGTAGCGCCGGCGGGGGTCCGGGGCCCCGCAGTCCCAGCGACGATCGACCTAGCCGGTTAGGTCAAAAATGTGGGCACCCAAATCGTCGTATTTCGAGCATATGATATGAAGGAATAACTGAAAAATAAGAGAAAAAACAAGACAACAAGATTTTTATAGTGGTTCGGCGTTAACGAGCCTACGTCCACTTCATATTTTCTCATTTCACTCATAGATTACAATTACAATGAATATTGTCTTTCAATCACTTGAATTCAATGAATAATTCTCTCCGAATCCATTGAATTTATTGAGGAAGATGGTGGTTATTCATGGAGAAGTGTTGGCCATGCCAGTCATGGAAGTAGAGATCCCCCCAAAAAAGTCCCTTGGAAATGCGCTCTGAAGGTGTATTTATAGCTGTAGGAAAGCTCCTGGGAGGACTGGTTCGTGATGGAGTACGTGGCAGGCGATCCAGAAAAATAGGAGAGCCAGTAGCCTTGAGAATAGGTCAAAACAAGCTGCGTTTGAACAGGTCCGAAGGTCAGATCGCTGTCATGGGTCGGATCGCGGTCATGGGTCGGATCGCGGTCATGGGTCGGATCGCGGTCATGGGTCGGATCGCGGTCATAGGTCGGATCGGATCGCGGTCATGGGTCGGATCGCGTAGGCAAGGGCGGATCGGATCGCGGTCATATGCCAGCTTACACCCGTTCACGGAAATGGGTGTAACTTTCAAACCGTAAGTCCGATTGAGCCAAACCAAAGCTCAAACTGAAGCTAATTCAAAGGGCTACGAGTATATGAGGTGAATAGATCCAAATGAGGTCATTTGATAGGGGTTTCGGACCAGTTTATACTTATGTTGTGATTTTGACCAAACTGCCTTGTGTCTTCTGACGATGCTTCCAATGCTAGAGAGCGATGTTACCCAGAGATTCCATATGAGACAGCATTTACCCAGAGGTGTGTCAACATGATCTTTGCTTTGGGTAGCCTGGTCACAAAGCAGGCTAACAATAACCAATGGGATTTGTATATGAAATCAAATATACAAATGTGATCAATTGAAATTGAATTCCAAAAAGAATTCAGAATTTAAATCCTGGGAGTTTGGAAAATATTTTTCTAAATGGAGTTTGAAAGAAATATAGCACTAAACTCACTTCACTGGCTGGGAAATAATTTTGATGATGGTCGCAACATCATCAGTGTTCATTTTCGAGTTTCTAAGTGATGAATTGCTGCCTTAGAAAAGTTTTTGATGGAAATTTGTTTGAAAAGAAAACAAGTTGTTTGAAAATTCAAATGTTTTGAATTTGAGATGGATATAAATATATGTATATATTTATATTACTTCAAAGGAGTTTTGAAATAAAACCCTAGGAATTTGAATGATTAAAACTAAATTTAACTTAAGTAAGTTAAATGGATCGAAATGAATAAATTGAGTAAAACCAATGTGAGTGAAATATGAATTGGGTGTGAATAAAGGAAAAACCAAAAGAGTTAAAAAGAAAATATATTTGTAAAACAAATATAAAGGAAATATATTTGTAAAACAAATACAAAGGAAGTTATGTACAAACAAATAGAAGGAGAAATATTTGTAAATACAATTACAAATAGAATTTAAAATGAAATATTTGTAAAACATTGGCAAATAGATTAAATGGAAATATTTATTTATAGAAAATAAATAGAATGTTATAAATGAGATATTTATTTGTTAAATAAGTAGAATTTAATCAAAGGAATATTTAGAAGATAAATAGAAAACGGAAATCTGTTTTTAACAAATAAATAGAAAAGATTAATTTATAAAAAAATAGTTTATAAATTAAATTAAATATTTATCATTCGATAAATGGGATATATAAGTCTGAACTTATATAGAGAAGAGATATTGGTCTTTAACATCGATAGTTTTAAATAGAAGGGGTACACAACACTTGTATAAGTGAAGTAATGTTATTAAAGAGAACATTTATAAAGTGAAGAACCATTACTAAAAGTAAATCTTTATAAATGAATAAACGTTATCCAATAGGAGTTATTCGAATAGGAGGAGTCGATTAGAGTTAGAAATAATCGATTAGAGTTAGAATAAATTGATTAGAGTAAGAATTAGCCTGTTAGAGTTAATCAGTTAGGGTTAATCCGTAGGGTTCATTGAATACTTGTTATTCAATTAGAATTTATCGAATATTTGTTGTACAAATTTGGAGTTAACAAGATAGAGTTAATTGAACATAGTTAATCAAATTAGGATTTAATTGAATGTTAGTTATTCAATTAAAGTTGATCGAATATAGTTATTGAGATAGAGTTAGTCAAACATAGTTACTCAGGATAAGTTGCCATTTCGTACGACTACTAGCGTAATTCGCAGGGCTGCAGATAGCCTAGGGCGGTTGGATGTTTCCTGAAGGAATCAGGCATAATCATTGTGATCGCTGCAATCTAGAGTCAAGCGAATGGAGTTAAATCAAATATAGTTTATTCGAATAAAGTTAAAAGAAGTTATCGAATATTAGTTATTCGAATAGAATAAAAGGAGTTAATCGAATATAGTTTATTCGAATAGAGTTAAAAGAGTTATCGAATATAGCTTATTCGGAAGGAGTTAAGTGAAAAGAGATAATCAAATAGGGTTAATCGATAAGAGTAAATTGAATAGAGTAAATCGAGTATAGTTTATTCAAAGAAAGGTTTTCGAATCTAGTTATTCGAAAGAGAGATTATCGAATATAGTTAGGGAGGAGTTATCGAATAGGGATTTATTCGAAAGAGAGTTACGTAAGGAAGTTTTAGTTGTTGAGTATCATCATAAATAATTTTTGAAAATATAAATTGGTTTGTAGCACTTTTTCTACCTTAGCAATTTCGAGGGCAAAATTATTTTTTGTGGGGAAGATTGTAATGACCCGGATTCTTATGGGTTAATTTTAAATATTTAATATGGATTTAAATATTGGGTGGATAATATAAATGGAATTTTATATTAAGTTATCAATTTAATAATCGATTTCTATTTAATGTCGAATAATTTAAATTATCGTAATGCAGTAATAATTTAATTTAAAAAAAATATAACTAAATCGAATCAGTTCAGATGATCAGTATAAAATTCAGTTGAGTTAGAATAATAATATTAAATTATTATCGAAGAATTTAAATGGTTTGAAAATTTAATTTATATCAACTTAAATTAATATCTTCTACAGATGATCAAATGAGGTTTCGATACATGTCCCAGTGTGTTCAAAATAGTGGTTTTACCTTGGGAATGTCGATTGTTGGGTTCAGAAAGGATTTTGGGATCATGAAGTGTTTTAAATTTAGGATACCTTTTTTTAACAAAAAAAAACAAATTTAAAATAAAATATAAATTATTTATTTGTGTGGACCAGAACAAAACACGCCGTGCTCTCGTTATATCCACAAACAAAACAAACCCGTGCCTCCTTTGTCTTCCACAAATCTAAAGGAAACCCGTGCCTCCTCCATCTCCACAAATTAAAACAAATCTGTGCCCCATTTATTTCCACAAACTGAAAATATATGCTCCTCTTTAAATTGAAAACCGGTTCCTTTTCTACTCCCAAAAACTAAATCGAAACCCGTTGTTCAAGAATCAGAAAATGGCCGAGATCAAATCCATTTCTACGAGTCAACTAAAATCGCGATCTCTAGATCACTTCGAGGTCGGATAACCACAGTGAAGCGTGAATCAAATCAGAAGATGCGATCAAAGGAAACGGAATCAAGAGTCGCGATTTCAACTATGGAATCTCTTGAAGTTTGAAGACACTGGAAGCACTCAGGAAGAAGGACGCATCGGTATTAACAAAGATCGATGTTGATTTTGATGTGGTTCTGAAGGGTGCGAATGCAAATAGTCAAAACAAGGTGATTGAGGAAAAATAAGGGTTTCGAGTTGGTGGCAGGTAAAAACTTGGGTGGTGCGATGAAGCCTCATGGGCACGACTTTGACTATTGGTGATAAACTGGGTGATCAAAGTGGGGGTTTTGGGTTGAGCGATGAGTTTATATTGGAAGGAGACGTAAGAAGGAAGCACTGCCTCTGGCTTGGGTGCGGTGACCTGACTGAAGAAGGTTCCATTGTGGAAGAGTAGGGTAGTTCGATGCAGTAACAATCCACACCTTCTGTTGTGACTACATGGAATGAGGTCGTGATATGGATAAGGGTTGCATTTGTACGTATTGATGATGCCAAGTGGTTTACAAACAAGAGAGTTTGAATTCATGACAATGGAGGAAAACTTTGGTGGACTGAAAATTGGAAATGGTTAGGAAGACTGTAGTGTTTTAGTCAAGGAGAGCGAGGTATATGTTACTACCAGAATTTAAATACGTAAAATAATTTAATTATTTATTTCTAGTTCAGTTAAATAAATAGTTAATCTATAATTAAAAATAAATAATCGTAGGAGCTTGAAAAATTCAGTTCAGACAATTCAAGATGATTCATGGACACAATAATATGTAAATAAAATGGATATTCAATGAAGAAAAATTACGGTGAGTAAATCTCACTCGCCTTAATTAGAATTATTTTTATATCGTTAAAAATATTTGGTTGTTGCTTGTTGAATGCTTTCTGATTGTTTGAAATAAATTAGTTATTTAGGGTTGACTATTATATATATATGTGTGTGTGTATATATATATATATATATATATATATATATATATATATATATATATATATTGGGTTGATGATTGGTTGGATTCCCGCAGTCTCATTAGCGGATGCCCGCTGTTTCATAGCGGATGATTTCCCTATGCGCCCCACAAATATATTAGTGGATGACCTTTATACCGCGATATCCTGCCTCGAAGCAGGATGGGTATTATTTATGTTAACTAATATATTTGGATGCAGAAAAACAGGTTGGAGGAATCCGACTGGATTCCTCAAAAATATATTATCTGTTTGTTTATTTGTTTGCATATATACTGTCATATATGATGTGTTAGAAAATCTTGAAATAAATAATTGGTTTTTTGGTGTTTAAATATCACTGGGCCTAAGTGTTGATATTTAAAAATATCATAAAAAGGAATTGAAAATAGAATTTGAATTTAAAGGAATTCAAATAGAATTTGAATTCAAAGGAATTGAAATGGAATTTGAAAATAGAATTCAAATGGAGTTTAACTATAGAATTTGAATATAGAAATTCAAATGGAATTCAAATATAGAATTTGAATATAGAAAAAATTCAAATATAGAATTTGAATATCGAAAGTGAAATGGAATTTGAATGAAGAAATTTTAAATATAGAATTTGAATATCGAAAGTGAAATGGAATTTGAATAAAGAAATTTTAAATATGTAGTTTGAATATAGAATTCAAATAGATTGAAATGAGAAATTGAATATAGAAATTCAAATAGAGTTTGAACATAGAAATTCAAATGGAATTCAAACATAGAATTTGAATATAGAAAATATAAAGGAATTTAAATATAGAATTTGAATATCGAAAGTAAAATGGAATTTGAATAAAGAAATTTCAAATATGGAATTTGAATGGGAATGGAATTTGAATATAGGAAATTAAATTTGAATTGAAGTAGAATTTGAATATAGAAGATCGAAGTATAAATAAATCTATTTCCGAGTTAGCGAAAATCGATAATTGTAGAAGATCGGAAATATAATGTTGAATTGGAAAATTGGATTTGATATATATTAAAAATATATCAGAATGGAGTTGAATTTATTATAAACGAAGTTAAAACGTTATATATATATATATAATTAAAACAAACTCGATGCGACGCGGTAGTTCGTAAATTGGCGATTCGAACTTCAATTGAGTATACAGAACTCAATTGAAGTAGGAATTCTTTGAAACAAGAATCGTCGAGACAGGTTGAATAATAGTTTTCTAATGAAAGAGAAAAATCTGGATTCCGTCGTATAGATTTTTAGTTATGTTAAAACAAATTTTCAGAAAAACAGCACCAGAACCATTATAAAACCATAACAGTTTAATTAAATAAATAAAAGGATTTTTGGGAAATAAAATCCGAATTGACATTTGAAAAATCTAGACTGAAGATATAAAATAAATATGAACTCCCGTGAAGTAAGTGAAATGATTTTTGAGACAAAAATCATATTTCAAATGGTTAAATAGAATTAACTAAATTGGAGAATAATTAGTTAAAGGAAATTTGAATCGAAATTGGGTTTTTGGATAAGTGAGAGAGATTGAGAATTTATATTCAAAATCAAATATATAACTCGAGTTGAAAATAGAATTAGATTTGGTTCATGAGTAGATTAAAATATATTTGAATGTGATATGTTCAAATAAATTAGTGAAATAGGAAAATTGTTAATTAATGAATTGAGTTAAAACGATCAGGTATAGTTGAAATAAATTAACTAGGTATGGACATACATGAGACAGGTTTGGAATGAAGTTAACGAAGAGATATAAATAGAATGCTCGACAAAAAAGGTATGTATTTAATTCATATATGAGATTTTATGCGCCGTATCGACAAGACGCTTGCCTTTTTCTTTATCTTTTGGATTGGTGAGGGCCATGGGAGGCTATTTTAAATATCCCGATGCTCCCGGTACAAAGGAGGTTATGGCGAATTTTTCCGTAAATTTAAGGAGTTAGAATATTTTTAAGAAGTTTGAAAACTAGAATCTATATATCAATATATATAGAAGTCGATAAGGAAACGAACTTAGAAATAGAATGGTATAATCAAAAAGGAAGATAGGAATAAAATCTCGTAAGAATAGAAAGAGAAAGTGTATACGTGTAACAACCCGGAAATGCGAGCCAGTTTAAAAAATTTATTTTGCCAATTTTAGCGAATTTTGAACATTTAAAATGATTATTTTAAATAATATCAACGAGAAATTTAATTTGAATATAAATCGAATGTATGTATTATATACGTCGTCGTTAGAATATTAATAATTATATATAATTATAAATAGAATTGAAAATGGCGCGGTAGTTCGATAATTCGATTTCAAACTTCAATTGAATGTACCGGGTGCAGAATAAACCGGATTTTAGTGAAACCAAAATTATTTGAATGTAATTGAGAATATCTTTCCAACGAATCCGAAAAATCAAGATTTCATAGCGGAAATCAAAAGATACGTCCAGTTGAAAATTCAGAATAGTCGCTATGGAATTCAGGCCCTTAAAAATAGAAATTTTGCAAACGACCTCGGATTTCGAAGAAACCACTTTTGTTGGGTCCGTGATGTCAAATTATTGCTAGATTCCACATTTCATAATTTTTTGAATCAATATGTGAGCGTGGCAGAGGAAAACGTGTTTGACCAGTTTAAGTTGATTTTAATCGACTGGAAATTGGCCATTTTTCCAACGGTCTCAGAATTCGATGAAACTAGTTATGTTAGGACCGTATCGTCAATACGAAGTTAGAAAATATTTTTCTGGAATTTTTCGAGTTAGTACGTGGCCCCAGTAAATTGAAATGCGCGTTCAAATTCAATATATAGAGTTCTATGTTGATTTTGACGAAAACTGATCGAAACGATCGAATCAGCCTGCGATACATATCCCATTGGGTTCGGAATGGGGGTAATTAGCTATGGACGACAGGCGGTAGGCCTCTTTTAGAGGTCAAATGAAAAGGTCAACTTTTTGAAAAATAAATAATTAAAATAAAATTCCCCTTCCCTCTTCCTTTTAACTCCTCTGCCCCCCCCCCCCCCCCATTTAAAATTATTCGATCGAAAAAAAAGAAAAAAAAGAAAAGAAATAGCGATCCGCCCTGGGGCGTTCACCGCCCACCTCACCACCGCACGTGGCGCGCCTCCCCCCTCAGCAACCGCCGTCTCCTTCTTCCCCGTCTCTCCTCTTGCCGCCACCACCCAAAACCCTAGCCCCCTGGCCACCGTTCGAACTCTAGCACCACCTACGCCCTGCCGCGCCTCCCTCCGGCCACCAGCACCCCGACGACGCCAACACCCCTCCCTCCTCAGTAAAAACCGAACTGTAAGTCCCTTTTTCTTTTGTTTTGTTTTTAAATAACGTTGTTTTACTATTATTTATTTATAATTCAGTTTTATTTATATTAAAGGTATAATCTTTATTATGGTAGAAGGTTAAAAATATGATTTTTATATAGTAGAGTAATAAAGATGTGATTTTTATAGTGATAAAATAGAAAAGGCGAAATCTTTATATAGAGAATATCATGATAAAAATATAATCTTTATTATATGAACATCGTTATAGAAATAGAATTTTTATCTATACAGTAGCGATGTAAAAATAGAATTTTTATCTATATAGTAGCGATGTAAAAATAGAATTTTTATCTATATAGTAGCGGGGTAGAAATAGAATTTTTATCTATATAGTAGCGGTGTAAAAATAGAATTTTTATCTATATAGTAGCGATGTAAAAATAGAATTTTTATCTATATAGTAGCGATGTAAAAATAGAATTTTTATCTATATAGTAGCGGTGTAGAAATAGAATTTTTATCTATATAGTAGAGATGTAGAAATAGGATTTTTATCTATATAGTAGCGATGTAAAAATAGAATTTTTATCCATATGGAGTAATTATAAAAATATGATTTTTATATACATAGCAACAATATAAAAATGTGATTTTTATATATGTAGTGGCTACAGGCAACGAAAGTGACAAAAGGCGAGAACGACAAGATTTTCTACATATGAAGGGTCGAGGCGTTTGGATTAGCTATCGGTGAGAACTCCTCACTCTAAATTTCTTTTTCTAGATATATATATATACTAGGATGCAGACGGTGCTTAGCAGCACCCGACACCCGTCATCCACAGACCATGGACGGCTTGTATGCTTGTTTGATGTGTGGTGAAATATGTTTGTGAAGTTGATGTGAAATAGATAAAGAAATATATATTAATGTGTTGAAATAAATTAATTATCGTTAAAAATATAATTTTTAATGTGAATGTGAATAAATGAATATTCATAAACAAATCGGCCGATTTGTTTATATACACTGATTTGACTGATATTGATTGGGTCGATAAATTTTACACATCGCCCAATTGCATAAATAAAAATCTGTGTTTGTTGATTTGAAACCCCACACGGGTGTTGGGATGATATTTGGGTACACTAATCCCAATTATTTAATTGTATGTCGATCGATTGGTCAACAGACTGTGTAAGCGTTGATTATTTATATTTGATGCTTATGCAGTTGTGTGGTGCACCTTAGATGATGGTTGATTGTTTATCATTGCTATTATATACATGTGGTGTATGGAATCCATATAATTAACATTATATTGTGATTGATTGGGCCTCATTCCAATCGGGAAAATAATGAATAATATAAAAGAAAATTCATGTGTTGAATATAAAAATGGTCATGTGTTGAATATAAAAATGGTCATGTGTTGACGATGTTCATGTGTTGAAACTATTCATGTGTTGAGTAAAATATTTTAACAATAAAATTTACATCTTTATCATATTTAAAATTAGAACTACTTCACGGTGGAGTCTAATTAAAAATCAAACGATAGATACCATGATTTTATAAAATATTTTACATAACAAAAATAGTCGTGTGTTGAAAGAAATATAGATTCATGTGTTGAATAGAATATATATTCATTTGTCGAATAGAATAACGAATTTATTGAAATATATAAAGCCGTGTTGATTAGAGTTGCGCCATTTTGACGTGAACGATATTTTTATCGATTATATTCGTTTTTATAATGAATATAGAAAAGAAGTGATTTCAAAATATAACGTTTTGAAAATATTATCATTTATACAAGAATGATATGAAATATTCAATTTTGATTAGAAATTGAATATAGAGTTGAAATGGTTTTGAAAACGAATTTAAAACGATTTATAAAATACGTTTTAAAAGGAAATCGATGAAATATATATAATATATATATTATATATATAATGGCCTGAATAGAACGCACCGCGACGCGGTAGTTCGTGAATTTCGACCATTGACTTCGAATAGACGTTGCGGGAGATCCGACCATCGGATTCTCCTAAAACCGGAACCGTTGGGTTCGTATCGAAAAGAGCTTTCCAATGAATATTAGAAATTTGAAATCTATCAGTTGGATTTGGAATTATGTCCAAATCAAATTTGAAAAAGGTCGCTGTAAGTGCAGTTCGATGGCCGTTGATGGAAATCGACTGTACGGGCCTTGATAAAATTATTAAAAATATTAATAATTTGTGTAAAATCATAATATATGGATTGGAAAGAACTGGGATGAAAAACTCCATACTTGAAAAGATAAAAATAGATTTTTATCGAAATGAACTAGTTTTGAACTAGAATTAAAATCAATTTATTTTTGAAATAAATAAATTGAATTTGAAAGTGATTTTAAAAATAATCAATATTCCCAATACGTGAATTGGACTGGAGTTGAATCGAAATTATATTTGGAATATTTCGATGTTGGATTTCGTTACTATACAGATATTGTTATGGGAATTTGAAAGATATATTTTATATCGTTATTTCCAATACGATATTTGTTGGTTTCAAGATTTGATAATGAATATAAGCCGGTATACTTTCTATTCAGAGCCTTGTATTTAATATCAAATGTGATTTGGGTTTGTCGTGAATGGTGTTTTCATTAACACTGTTCTTAAGCCCAATAGGGAAAACTATTAAATCTTTCTATTTAGATTTAATGAAGTGTATCAATTAAATAATATTTAATTGAATTTGAATTTGAATTGGTTTTTGGGTTCATCGTGAGTGGTGTTTTGAACAACACCTGTTCTTTAACCCGATCAACAATAGAGTGTGATTTTGGGTTTATCATGAATCGTGTTTTAGATGACATTGGTTCTTTAACCCAGTTGAAGGCAGGATATTGATTTTTGAAAAGATTAAAACTAAGTGGAGTTTTAATGAATCTTTAATTAGATTGAAATGTGAATTGATAATTTAAATTATCAAATCTGAAAGGTGATCGAGAATGGAGTACCACCAGTTTTGCTCCAAAGCGATAGTTAAATCTTTAATTAGATTTGAACGTGAGGTGGTAATTAATTTTACCAATAACACCGTGGTGTTAGATGTGGAGTATTACCAGTTTTCTCCTTGGGATATATAGGTTGGGATTGGGAAATAAACTAAATAATTACTTCGGTGTGGTTCGCAAATCCCGACTAGTTTGAAATGATATCCAAAGGAAGATTAAGGAATAAATTTAGAAGAATTTATCTTTGTAAAATTAATGGGAACCTATTCCCTAAAAATGTGATTTTGTGAATAAAAGAATATTCTAAATTGGAATGAGGCGTTTGTTGTGTTTGTATAACATTTGTTTATCATATACGTGGGTTACTCAGAAAGGCCGGGGCTATACCCATTCTGAATAATTGATTCGACGAGATGTCGAAGATGAAGACGGTGGTTGAAGACCGGAAGTCTTCACATCGTTTGGGTGATTACTGATGATCTTGATTGGGCTGTACACCCAAGATGAGGGAAACAGTTGGTGATCGTCCAGACGTACTTGGAGATGGATGGATATGCGAGGAAAGTGCCTCCGGTTTCATTCAGACCCAGAACGAACTTGTAAATGGATTGTGTGTCTGACATTGGATTTTATTCTGTGTTGATTGATCTCTATTAAATATACATCTGTTTGGCGGCAGAGAATTTATTCTCTTGCTTAATGCCCTTCTCTGAGACGTACGAGCTCAGAGGTTGTATATCGATGGACATCAGTCGCATGGAGTGAATTGCCAGTGTGGCACGCGTAAGTGGCAATTGATCAAGGCTTCTGTTGAAAAGCAAAGTCTTGTGGTTGATGATCAAAGCACGGCCTGTGTGGCGTAGCTTTGTGTATGGCATGAATTCGCGAGCCTCACACCTCGGTATGAGTCAAAAACGGGATAGTGACTGCAGGGAGAGCACGACGTTTCTTTCTAGCTAGGGTGGCGTCAGTGACCTACCAGCCCTGACATTTATATACTTTTCACCTGTGTGGTTGTTGGATACGAGGCGCCTCGGATATAGGTCTGTAAGGACAGGGAAACATGTGTTCAGGAATAACTAATCCTCAAAAGTAAGAGAGGACTGGCCCTGAAGATCATAGTGGGGTCCTGAGGCATTTGCTAGAGTGTCTCGAACGCGGAGAGGAGCTTGCCCATTGCCTCGACTCATGACGGAAATCCAATTTCTAATACGTGATATTGCGGTTTTAATTGTAGAACTAGTATGGCGACATGATAGATGGTACCCATGCCGCCTATGATTGATATTTATGATTTGAATTGTTTTGACACTATACACCTATAATAGTATCAAATGATTTGTTTTTAAACGTATCAAGCATTATTTGGCTATTATAAGGGAAAACCCTATCCTCCGGCTTGCGTTGCATTGTGTGATGGGACCTGGGTCTTATAATAGCTTCATTTTTCCAAAAAACATTGCGCTGTTTTGTTATATGCACTAGTATTCTTGGGAGGAAACCCGTTCCGTGTTATACGGCGTGGTCCCTTGAATTACTATCTTTTGAAGTAAAGTTTTAGATAACTGTTTTAGTTCTCACACCAGTCACATGACCGACCTGGAGTTTATTGTTTTAACCTAAACTCTGGGTGCCCCTATTTTCGACACGGGCAGCTAATAGTTTTGGTTTTGCAGATTTATATTCACAGGTTCCTGTTTACAGTTGGAACGATGCTCGGAAAGCTCTGTATCCGTGTATCACCTTCAGTTGTGCTTTGTATTATTTTCCGCTGCTATGTAATTTATTGTAATCTCTGATATTTATCGAATGTAATTTATTCATTTATACTCTGTATATTCTTGTATCTGATGGAATTGTTGTAATAACAATGAAATGTTCTTCTGTTTGCATTCTATTTTGTCTTGTCCTCAACGCAATCAGTGCTTTCCTTCACGGGGAAGTTCGGGTTGTGTCAGTTTGGTATCAGAGCCTTGGTTTACAGAGCTCGAGAACAAGACACATTAGAACAGAACGAAAGAATTCATCAGATATTGGATTAGTAATATCCGATTAGAATGACTCGTTAGAGATAGGATCAGTAGTATCCTAGAACGAGTGTGAAGAGTATATTTTTCAAATGAAAACAATATTGTTTTAAAAATTTAAATCACTTTATACGTATTTAAATATTTATTTATTTTGAATTTGGGCAATCGGGTATACAACGATTTCGCGTATACGCGTCATGAAAGTATATTCGAAGTTTTAATATACTAGATAGATATAGGATCACACTCTAGTTGCCCGGGGATGGTTCTGATAATGTTGCAGCGTTACCAGTATTTATTTTCGAGTGACGAAGATGTGATATCAATATATTTCCATTAGACTGGTGTGAGAACCAAAACTTATATCGATAGATTTATTGTTGTGAATTGGCATCGAAAACCTAATTTTCTGTATATATGTATCAAAATTATGAATTTGAAACTCTAATTCACTAATTGATTGATGTTTGTGTTGTTTGTTTATTTGTTTGATAATTTTTAACCATTTAGCCTAATAGAATCACATATTGAATTGTATTGAAAATTAGTCGCATTGGCTTGCATATACATGTACTTACATTGAACAGGTCATAGCAAGGAGGCTAGAGCAGAGAATAAAATTTGTTTGCCCGACAAATAGGTACATATTTATCGTAATTTACTGTTGTTTGGGTGATGATGATTTTATGAGCCGATTGGCTAGCCGCTTGGCTTTTTCTTTTTCTTTTTGAGATCAGAAGGCCTATATGGCAATTTCGGGATTTTCCCGTTGCTCCCGGTGCAGGGGAGGTTATGGCGAAATTTTTCGAAAATTTAGGGTGTTAGCCAAATTTTTGAAAAAATTGAAAAGTTCTTAGAAACTGAAAAGTTGAAGAACTTAAGCCGTAGTCAAAATAATGGAAGTTGAGTTGATTTGTTAAACAACTTTCAGCTTTGTTCCTTTTCGGCTTCCATTGTTATGTTCCTTTTCGGCCTTTGATTTAGAGTAGATTAGAATATCATCAATAAAAACTAGAACAAATTTATTCAATTAAATCACACATTGAACTGATTAGAAAATAGTTAGAAATATATACTTGTGCATTATATACAGGAAATTGGATAGCTGTTGAGTAAAGATTTTATTTGCGTGCCCGACAAATAGGTAAACCTTAATGAGTTGGATGCGAAATATTATTATATCAAATCCTGTGAGTGCCATTGGATGCGGAGTGCTGGTTATTCTGTGTGAAATAATAAACATCGCCATAGGATAGCAACAATTAATTTTGAACTACATTACATGGCATACTTCTGGAAGATAGGCATACTTCATCATATACCACATAAGCATTTGGAGCTTGTGTGACGAGGTGAAAGATTTACCATACGAGCGAGAGGCTTGTATGGCGATGACTATATTTTACAGGTTGAACTGATGACTGATATGAACAATATAAAATTATAACGATAAAATTGCCAGATTAATAAAAACCTTAGACGGGTCTAGAGTTGACAATAATCACGTCTCTCTAGTTATTAGATGGCACATGGACTATTTATTTGCCATACGGGATGAGGTGACGAGGATTTATCCTCTGGAGCATTTAAAATACACACTCCCTCAGGCTTTGACAGGGTGACGAGAATTTATTTTCTGGAGTTATTATCAATACACGCTCCCCTGTAAACACCAAAATATATCACTATAAATATGTGTATGCTTATTAGGATTTATTGGGTACCTAATACGGCCCAATAAACTTCCAAACCTCTCCCTATACAAAGGAGGTTATGGCGAAATTTTTCGAAAATTCCGGGTGTTAGCCAAATTTTTGGAGAATTTGAAAATTCTCAGAAACTGAAGAGTTGGAGAATGGAAGCCAGATCGAACGTAGAGTTGATTAATCAAACCACTTTCGACTTTGTTCCTTTTCGGGGATGAAAAGTATTAAGTGGGGGAGATTGTAACAACCTGGAAATGCGAGCCAGTTTAAAAAAATTATTTTGCCAATTTTATCGAATTTTGAACATTTAAAATGATTATTTTAAATAATATCAACGAGAAATTTAATTTGAATATAAATCAAACGTATATATTATATACATCGTCGTTAGAATATAAATAATTATATATAATTATAAATAGAATTGAAAATGGCGCGGTAGTTCGATAATTCGATTTCAAACTTCAATTGAATGTACCGGGTGCAGAATAAACCGGATTTTAGTGAAACCAAAAATAATTGAATGTAATTGAGAATATCTTTCCAACGAATCCGAAAAATCAAGATTTCATAGCGGGAATCAAAAGATACGTCCAGTTGAAAATTCAGAATAGTCGCTGTGGAATTCAGGCCCTTAAAAAATGGAAATTTTGCAAACGACCTCGGATTTCGACGAAACCACTTTTGTTGGGTCCGTGATGTCAAATTATTGCTAGATTCCAAATTTCATAATTTTTCGAATCAATATGTGAGCGTGGTAATGGAAAATGCGTTTGACCAGTTTTAGTTGATTTTAATCGACTGGAAATTGGCCATTTTTCCAACGGTCTCAGAATTCGATGAAACTAGTTTTGTTAGGACCGTATCGTCAATACGAAGCTAGAAAATATTTTTCTGGAATTTTTCTAGTTAGTGCGTGGCCCCAGTAAATTGAAATGCGCGTTCAAATTCAATATATAGAGTTCTATGTTGATTTTGACGAAAACTGATCGAAACGATCGAATCAGCCTGCGATACATATCCCATTGGGTTCGGATTGGGGGTAATTAGCTATGGATGACAGGCGGTAGGCCTCGTTTAGAGGTCAAATGAAAAAGTCAACTTTTTGAAAAATAAATAATTAAAATAATTAAAATAAAATTCCCCTTCCCTCTTCCTTTTAACTCCTCTGCCCCCCCCCCCCCCCTCCTCCCCCCCGTTCAAAATCATTCGATCGAATAAAAAGAAAAAAAAAACCCAGAAGAAATCGTGATCCGCCCTGGGGCGTTCGCCGCCCACCCCTCAGCAACCGCCGCCTCCTTCTTCCCCGTCTCTCCTCTTGCCGCCACCACCCAAAACCCTAGCCCCCTGGCCACCGTTCGAACTCTAGCACCACCTCCGCCCTGTCGCGCTTCCCTCCGGCCACCAGCACCCCGACGACGCCAACACCCCTCCCTCCTCAGTAAAAACAGAACTGTAAGTCCCTTTTTCTTTTGTTTGGTTTTTAAATAATGTTGTTTTACTATTATTTTTTATAATTCAGTTTTATTTATATTAAAGGTATAATCTTTATTATGGTAGAAGGTTAAAAATATGATTTTTATATAGTAGAGTAATAAAGATGTGATTTTTATAGTGATGAAATAGAAAAGGCGAAATCTTTATATAGAGAATAGCAAGATAAAAGTATAATCTTTATTATATGAACACCGTTATAGAAATAGAATTTTTATCTATATAGTAGCGATGTAAAAATAGAATTTTTATCTATATAGTAGCGGTGTAAAAATAGAATTTTTATCTATATAGTAGCGGTGTATAAATAGAATTTTTATCTATATAGTAGCGATGTAAAAATAGAATTTTTATCTATATAGTAGCGATGTAAAAATAGAATTTTTATCTATATAGTAGCGATGTAAAAATAGAATTTTTATCTATATAGTAGCGATGTAAAAATAGAATTTTATCTATATAGTAGCGGTGTACAAATAGAATTTTTATCTATATAGTAGCGATGTAGAAAAAGAATTTTTATCACACTGGTGTTACGACGGTAATTGGCAGGAGAACAATGGATTCATGCTTATAGAAATATTTGCACTTTCCATGCTAGGAAAAAGGATATTGCTGCTGGTGGAATAATCATATCTCATCAATTTGCTGGTATGCCTTCGATCCCACATCGGGGACAAGGATTGGTGCGCAGATGATCACTCAGTATTCAGACTTGAGTGTTTCAGACCTTTAACTCGCCAGTCTTCAGGGAACAATGAGGCAGTCGGTCATGCCAACTTAGGATGTACCGGCTTCGAATTAGATGATGTAATCTCGAGCGATTCATTCTCAAATCTCCAGTTGCCCCCAGCGTCCGGGGAATGAGTTACTTAGCAGATAGTTGATGAGAGGAGTGAAAGTGTGAATCTTCACTTTCTAACACTAAAATGTCACTCATCAGATATTCCATTCACGTATATTTCTCATCAAGCTGGGACTTGATTAGTGATTTTGTCATATCATTCAGGGCGGTGAATCAGCAATGGGACTCGTTGGTGTCTGTTTTGGGACAACCTTCCAAGAAAAATAGGCAGTGTCGACTTGCATGTCATATCTCGAGGCATAAAGAACGATGGTACGCATTTCACTTCACCTTGCTAGATGCATTACGTGCTACAAGAAGTTCATCATGGGGTTATCCATGACTTTCTTCCGGGTTCGGTCTCCAACGCTGGATCAACTTCCATCTGATCAATGGTTGTATTTTATAGTGTCTTGATAGGGATCATCTCTATCTTTTCTAGATTGTCGGACCCTTCTAACTTGGTCAGATTATCCGCCTTCTGATCTTCTGCTCGTAGGACATGAGATATGTTGTAATGTTCCAATACATCCAACAGCCCTTCTTCCGGTTCTAGGCTAGCTGCGAGTGGTGGTTCCTGCGCCTGGAATTCCTTTCGAGCCTGGCGAACAACTATATAAAAGTCTTAAAATATGTTTGATGCCACTATTCCCAACTCCTTAGCGAATTTCAATTTGGTAATCAGGGTGTCGTCCTCGGAACCGTTGTTAGTAGCGGAGAATTTCAATCGTAAGGCATAGTAAAGTGACCGTCCTTCAGGAGTTATTAATAAAACAACGGTGTCGGACGGTCGATCATTATTTGCACCGTCTGATTACAACTTCCAGGTGCATCTTCTACATTTAACACATCCTCTTCGGGGATGGTACATTTAGCCATGAAGTTGGCTAATGCTTGTCCTCGTATGGACTTCTTTAGGAGGGAATTGAGATCAAACTGGTTCAGCTCTATGTTCCGTTTGAGCAATCTTCTAGATACCTCAGGTCGCTGCAAGTCCTGTGGTAGTAGCTAATCGGTGCGTATCACAATCATATGAACCTGAAAATAGTAGGGGAGCTTTCGTTTGGGCGGACTTTGTTCAAATCTGAGAAATCGATGCATGTGCGCCATTTCCCATTAGTATTCTTGACGAGGACGGGATTTGATACCCAAGCGGGATGTGTGGCGCCTCATATAAAACCATTGCCTTTTAGCCTTCTGAGTTCTTCTTTCAAGGCAGACGCTCTCCCTGGACCGAGCATACGTCCTATTTGCTTGACAGGAGCACAATTTAGGTTTATACTTGATCATAATTTATGGTAAAATCCTGTGAATATCAGCATAGGTCCAATCGATCATATCCAGGCTCGCCTGTAGAAAGCATGTAAGTTCCCTTGCTCGGAATAGGTATAAATAAGATCCGACTTCAAGACCTTAGTCAGGACGGCGTCACCAATCAGAACATGTGTAGTTGTGTCATTAGATGTCACCCTTCTGCATCCCGAATCACCATCCTCTCTGGGGTTTATGTCTTCGGGCAGATCATCGGGCAATTCCTTTTGTGATGCTTCCTTTATTCGCAATATTGACACCTCCTTCACACTCCATTTCATCTGGAGGGGAAGCGTCTTTGGGTTTCATGCAATCTCTGTTGCGTAGCATATTCCATCCTTCCTAATCAGTCGGCTTCTCCGATGACTTGGTCACCATAGACCAGTCTCACTCCGTCTTCGGTAGGGATATTTAACGGTTAACACCAAGATGCTATGTAAGCTCTGAATTCCGCTAGACCTGGTTGGTTGAGACCACGATCAGATAAGCTTGAATGCAATAGCATGGCTTACAAGGCTTCAAGTAATGTTCATACATTCTGTCATAACTGTTGTATGAAGTGGATAGCTAATGGTTGGTTCATATTTGTGTTGATCTCAAGTTCTCATCTCTCAACCGAGATCGCATGGTGGTTGGTGAGCAGTCAAATTGTTATTGCCCGGGCAAGGATCCATATGCCCGATCATGGCCCACGGTGGTTCAATTGGTACCTAACTCTGGGCACCAAAGTACATTGATCTACCCTTCATTCTATGGAAATCAGTCCTCCTTGATGCGGTTGACGACAAATAGGCATTGCAAATGTTTGCTAAGCTTTTCAAGGAGTGAACCGTGGGACATATATTTTTCACCATGCCATTCAAGCGAAGGGTAACTTTGTAGTGCTAGGATCCTTACTTGCTATTGGATATCCCATCATTGAGAATCATGGTCATTGGGATCTTCTGAGTCATCCTCAGAATAGTGTCTGAAATGTTCTATGTCAATGGCATCTGGGACTTCGCCTGTTGGACATGTTTAAGCCACGTAACTAGGTGATCACCAGTCGTTCAGGAACATCATCGGTTGCATTGGTGAAATCTATACACCATCGGAGCTCTGGAAGAGGAGGTTGCCAGGAGATAATCTTTACCTGGTATATCATCATAGCTAGCATGCTGAATCTTTTCTATAGCTCCTCACATTGAATAACATCAATAAATAGGTGTTATGGCTCTAGGAAGAACTCCCGTCGTTGACAATTTGCTGTCGATTTCCTCAGGCTATCTATTGAATCTTGGTTGTTAATCATTTGTGATAATTGTACGCCAAAACGTATTACGAGCCGAAGGCGAGCCGTGCTCCGAGCCGAAGGCGAGGCCGTCAGCGGGTCCGGGCGCAGCGCCGGCGGGGGTCCGGGGCCCCGCTGTCCCGGCGGCGATCGACCTA
Organism: Allium sativum; assembly: GCA_030737875.1. Classification (NCBI taxonomy): domain Eukaryota; kingdom Viridiplantae; phylum Streptophyta; class Magnoliopsida; order Asparagales; family Amaryllidaceae; genus Allium; species Allium sativum. The sequence continues at coordinate 119,772,587 of CM060911.1, read as the reverse complement.
GCCGGTTACGTCAAAAATGTGGGCACCCAAATCGTCGTATTTCGAGCATATGATATGAAGGAATAACTGAAAAATAAGAGAAAAAACAAGACAACAGGATTTTTATAGTGGTTCGGCGTTAACGAGCCTACGTCCACTTCATATTTTCTCATTTCACTCATAGATTACAATTACAATGAATATTGTCTTTCAATCACTTGAATTCAATGAATAATTCTCTCCGAATCCATTGAATTTATTGAGGAAGATGGTGGTTATTCATGGAGAAGTGTTGGCCATGGCAGCCATGGAAGTAGAGATCCCCCCAAAAAAGTCCCTTGGAAATGCGCTCTGAAGGTGTATCTATAGCTGTAGGAAAGCTCCTGGGAGGACTGGTTCGTGATGGGGTACGTGGCAGGCGATCCAGAAAAATAGGAGAGCCAGTAGCCTTGAGAATAGGTCAAAACAAGCTGCGTTTGAACAGGTCCGAAGGTCAGATCGCTGTCATGGGTCGGATCGCGGTCATGGGTCGGATCGCGGTCATAGGTCGGATCGGATCGCGGTCATGGGTCGGATCGCGTAGGCAAGGGCGGATCGGATCGCGGTCATATGCCAGCTTACACCCGTTCACGGAAATGGGTGTAACTTTCAAACCGTAAGTCCGATTGAGCCAAACCAAAGCTCAAACTGAAGCTAATTCAAAGGGCTACGAGTATATGAGGTGAATAGATCCAAATGAGGTCATTTGATAGGGGTTTCGGACCAGTTTATACTGATGTTGTGATTTTGACCAAACTGCCTTGTGTCTTCTGACGATGCTTCCAATGCCAGAGAGCGATGTTACCCGGAGATTCCATATGAGACAGCATTTACCCAGAGGTGCGTCAACATGATCTTTGCTTTGGGTAGACTGGTCACAAAGCAGGCTAACAATAACCAATGGAAATTGTATATGAAATCAAATATACAAATGTGATCAATTGAAATTGAATTCCAAAAAGAATTCAGAATTTAAATCCTGGGAGTTTGGAAAATATTTTTCTAAATGGAGTTTGAAAGAAATATAGCACTAAACTCACTTCACTGGCTGGGAAATAATTTTGATGATGGTCGCAACATCATTAGTGTTCATTTTCGAGTTTATAAGTGATGAATTGCTGCCTTAGAAAAGTTTTTGATGGAAATTTGTTTGAAAAGAAAACAAGTTGTTTGAAAATTCAAATGTTTTGAATTTGAGATGGATATAAATATATGTATATATTTATATTACTTCAAAGGAGTTTTGAAATAAAACCCTAGGAATTTGAATGATTAAAACTAAATTTAACTTAAGTTAAATGGATCGAAATGAATAAATTGAGTAAAACCAATGTGAATGAAATATGAATTGGGTGTGAATAAAGGAAAAACCAAAAGAGTTAAAAAGAAAATATATTTGTAAAACAAATATAAAGGAAATATATTTGTAAAACAAATACAAAGGAAGTTATGTACAAACAAATAGAAGGAGAAATATTTGTAAATACAATTACAAATAGAATTTAAAATGAAATATTTGTAAAACACTGGCAAATAGATTAAATGGAAATATTTATTTATAGAAAATAAATAGAATGTTATAAATGAGATATTTATTTGTTAAATAAGTAGAATTTAATCAAAGGAATATTTAGAAGATAAATAGAAAACGGAAATCTGTTTTTAACAAATAAATAGAAAAGATTAATTTATAAAAAAATAGTTTATAAATTAAATTAAATATTTATCATTCGATAAATGGGATATATAAGTCTGAACTTATATAGAGAAGAGATATTGGTCTTTAACATCGATAGTTTTAAATAGAAGGGGTACACAACACTTGTATAAGTGAAGTAATGTTATTAAAGAGAACATTTATAAAGTGAAGAACCATTACTAAAAGTAAATCTTTATAAATGAATAAATGTTATCCAATAGGAGTTATTCGAATAGGAGGAGTCGATTAGAGTTAGAAATAATCGATTAGAGTTAGAATAAATTGATTAGAGTAAGAATTAGCCTGTTAGAGTTAATCAGTTAGGGTTAATCCGTAGGGTTCATTGAATACTTGTTATTCAATTAGAATTTATCGAATATTTGTTGTACAAATTTGGAGTTAACAAGATAGAGTTAATTGAACATAGTTAATCAAATTAGGATTTAATTGAATGTTAGTTATTCAATTAAAGTTGATCGAATATAGTTATTGAGATAGAGTTAGTCAGACATAGTTACTCAGGATAAGTTGCCATTTCGTACGACTACTAGCGTAATTCGCAGGGCTGCAGATAGCCTAGGGCGGTTGGATGTTTCCTGAAGGAATCAGGCATAATCATTGTGATCGCTGCAATCTAGAGTCAAGCGAATGGAGTTAAATCAAATATAGTTTATTCGAATAAAGTTAAAAGAAGTTATCGAATATTAGTTATTCGAATAGAATAAAAGGAGTTAATCGAATATAGTTTATTCGAATAGAGTTAAAAGAGTTATTGAATATAGCTTATTCGGAAGGAGTTAAGTGAAAAGAGATAATCAAATAGGGTTAATCGATAAGAGTAAATTGAATAGAGTAAATCGAGTATAGTTTTTCGAAGAAAGGTTTTCGAATCTAGTTATTCGAAAGAGAGATTATCGAATATAGTTAGGGAGGAGTTATCGAATAGGGATTTATTCGAAAGAGAGTTACGTAAGGAAGTTTTAATTGTTGAGTATCAACATAAATAAGTTTTGAAAATATAAATTGGTTTGTAGCACTTTTTCTACCTTAGCAATTTCGAGGGCAAAATTATTTTTAGTGGGGAAGATTGTAATGACCCGGATTCTTATGGGTTAATTTTAAATATTTAATATGGATTTAAATATTGGGTGGATAATATAAATGGAATTTTATATTAAGTTATCAATTTAATAATCGATTTCGATTTAATGTCGAATAATTTAAATTATCGTAATGCAGTAATAATTTAATTTAAAAAAAATATAACTAAATCGAATCAGTTCAGATGATCAGTATAAAATTCAGTTGAGTTAGAATAATAATATTAAATTATTATCGAAGAATTTAAATGGTTTGAAAATTTAATTTATATCAACTTAAATTAATATCTTCTACAGATGATCAAATGAGGTTTCGATACATGTCCCAGTGTGTTCAAAATAGTGGTTTTACCTTGGGAATGCCGATTGTTGGGTTCAGAAAGGAGTTTGGGATCATGAAGTGTTTTAAATTTAGGATACCTTTTTTTAACAAAAAAAACAAATTTAAAATAAAATATAAATCCTTTATTTGTGTGGACCAGAACAAAACACGTCGTGCTCTCGTTATATCCACAAACAAAACAAACCCGTGCCTCCTTTGTCTTCCACAAATCTAAAGGAAACCCGTGCCTCCTCCATCTCCACAAATTAAAACAAATCTGTGCCCCATTTATTTCCACAAACTGAAAATATCTGCTCCTCTTTAAATTGAAAACCGGTTCCTTTTCTACTCCCAAAAACTAAATCGAAACCCATTGTTCAAGAATCAGAAAATGGCCGAGATCAAATCCATTTCTACGAGTCAACTAAAATCGCGATCTCTAGATCATTTCGAGGTCGGATAACCATAGTGAAGCGTGAATCAAATCAGAAGATGCGATCAAAGGAAACGGAATCGAGAGTCGCGATTTCAACTATGGAATCTCTTGAAGTTTGAAGACACTGGAAGCACTCAGGAAGAAGGACGCATCGGTATTAACAAAGATCGATGTTGATTTTGATGTGGTTCTGAAGGGTGCGAATGCAAATAGTCAGAACAAGGTGATTGAGGAAAAATAAGGGTTTCGAGTTGGTGGCAGGTAAAAACTTGGGTGGTGCGATGAAGCCTCATGGGCACGACTTTGACTATTGGTGATAAACTGGGTGATCAAAGTGGGGGGTTTTGGGTTGAGCGATGAGTTTATATTGGAAGGAGACGTAAGAAGGAAGCACTGCCTCTGGCTTGGGTGCGGTGACCTGACTGAAGAAGGTTCCATTGTGGAAGAGTAGGGTAGTTCGATGCAGTAACAATCCACACCTTCTGTTGTGACTACATGGAATGAGGTCGTGATATGGATAAGGGTTGCATTTGTACGTATTGATGATGCCAAGTGGTTTACAAACAAGAGAGTTTGAATTCATGACAATGGAGGAAAACTTTGGTGGACTGAAAATTGGAAATGGTTAGGAAGACTGTAGTGTTTTAGTCAAGGAGAGCGAGGTATATGTTACTACCAGAATTTAAATACGTAAAATAATTTAATTATTTATTTCTAGTTCAGTTAAATAAATAGTTAATCTATAATTAAAAATAAATAATCGTAGGAGCTTGACAAATTCAGTTCAGACAATTCAAGATGATTCATGGACACAATAATATGTAAATAAAATGGATATTCAATGAAGAAAAATTACGGTGAGTAAATCTCACTCGCCTTAATTAGAATTATTTTTATATCGTTAAAAATATTTGGTTGTTGCTTGTTGAATGCTTTCTGATTATTTGAAATAAATTAGTTATTTAGGGTTGACTATTATATATATGTATATATATATATATTGGGTTGATGATTGGTTGGATTCCCTGAGACGACCCGAACTTCCCCGGTAAGGAAAGCCCGAATAGAATTGAGTACAAGACAAAATAGAACGCATACGGAAGAACATTTCATTGTTATTACAACAATTCCATCAGATACAAGAATATACAGAGTATAAAAATGAATAAATTACATTCGATAAATATCAGAGATTACAATAAATTACATAGCAGCGGAAAAATATACAAAATCACAACTAGAAGTGATACACGGATACAGAGCTTTCCGAGCATCGTTCCAGCTGTAAATCAGGACCCTGTGGATATAAATCTGCAAAACCAAAACTACTAGCTGCCCGTGCGGAAAATAGGGGCACCCAGAGTTTAGGTTAAAACAATAAACTCCAGGTCAGTCATGTGACTGGTGTGAGAACTAAAACAGTTATTATTCTTTATTTTAAAGTTCGGTAAATCAAGGGACCACGCCGTATGACACGGAACGGGTTTCCTCCCAAGAATACTAGTGCATAAAACAAACAGCGCAATGCTAAATAAAGAAAAATGAAGCTGTTATAAGACCCAGGTCCCATCACACAATGCAACGCAAGCCGGAGGATAGGGTTTTTACCTTATAACAGCCAAAGCATGTTTGATACGTTTAAAACACATTATTTGATACTATTATAGGTGTATAGTGTCAAAACAATTTCAATCATAAATATCAATCATAGGCGGCATGAATGACCCATACCACTATGTCGCCATACTAGGTTCTACAAATAAAACCGCACTATCACGTATTGGAAATTGGATTTCCGTCATGAGCCGAGGCAAGGGGCAAGATCCTCTCCAATTCGAGACACTCTAGCAAATGCCTCAGGACCCCACTATGATCCTTGGATCTTCAGGGCCGGTCCTCTCTTACTTTTGAGGATTGGCAATTCCTGAACACACGTTTCCCGGTCCTTACAGACCTATATCCGAGGCGCCTCGTATCCAACAACCACACAGGTGAAAAGTATATAAATGTCAGGGCTGGTAGGTCACTGACACCACCCTAGCTAGAAAGAAACGTCGTGCTCTCCCTGCAGTCACTATCCCGTTTTTGACTCATACCGAGATGTGAGGCTCGCGAATTCACGTTATACACAAAGCTACGCCACACAGGTCGTGCTTTGATCATCAACCACAAGACTTTGCTTTTCAACAGAAGCCTTGATCAATTGCCACTTACGCATGCCACACTGGCAATTCACTCCATGCGACTGATGTCCATTGATATACAACCTCTGAGCTCGTACGTCTCAGAGAAGGGCGTTAAGCAAGAGAATAAATTCTCCGCCGCCAAACAGATGTATATTTAATAGAGATCAATCAACACAGAATAAAATCCAATGTCAGACACACAATCCATTAACAAGTTCGTTCTGGGTCTGAACGAAACCGGAGGCACTTTCCTCGCATATCCATCCATCTCCAAGTACGTCTGGACGATCACCAACTGTTTCCCTCATCTTGGGTGTACAGCCCAATCAAGATCATCATTAATCACCCAAACGATGTGAAGACTTCCGGTCTTCATCTTCGACATCTCGTCGAATCGGTTATTCAGAATGGGTATGAACCCGGCCTTTCTAGATAACCCACGTATATAATAAACGAATGTTACACAAACACAACAAACGCCTCATTCCAATTCAGAATATTCTTTTATTCATAAAATCACATTCTTAGGGAAATGTTCCCATTAATTTTATCCAAGATAAATTCTTCTAAATTTATCCTATAATCTTCCTTTGGATATCATTTCAAACTAGTCGGGATTAACGAACCACCGAAGTAATTATTTATTTTATTTCCCAATCCCAACCTATATATCCCATGGAGCAAAACTGGTGATACTCCATTCCTAACACCACGGTGTTATCGGTAAAATTAATTACCATTTCACGTTCAAATCTAATTAAAGATTTAACTATCGCTTTGGAGCAAAACCGGTGGTACTCCATTCTCGATCACCTTTCAGATTTGATAATTTAAATTATCAATTCACATTTTTAATCTAATTAAAGATTCATTAAAACTCCACTTAGTTTTAATCTTCTCAAAAATCAATATCTTGCCTTTAACTGGGTTAAAGAACCAATGTCATCTAAAACACGATTCACGATAAACCCAAATCACATTTGATATTAAATACAAGGCTCTGAATAGAAAATATATCGGCTTATATTCAATATCAAATTCTGAAACCAACATATATCGTATTGGAAATAACGATATAAAATATATCTTTCAAATTCCCATAACAATATCTATATAGTCACGAAATCCAACATCGAAATATCCCGAAGATAATTTCGATTCAACTCCAGTCCAATCCACGTATTGGGGGTATTGATTATTTTTAAAAATCACTTTCAAATTCAATTTATTTATTTCACTAATAAATTGATTTCAATTCTAGTTCAAAACTAGTTCATTTCGATAAAAATCTATTTTTATCTTTTCAAATGTGGAATTTTCCAGCCCAATTCTTTCCAATTCACATATTATAATTTTACACAAATTATAGATATTTTTAATAATTTTATCAAGGCCCGTACAGTCGATTTCCATCAACGGCCATCGAACTGCACTTACAGCGACCTTTTTCAAATTTGATTTGGACATAATTTCAAATCCAACCGTTAGATTTCAAATTTCTAATATTCATTGGAAAGCTCTTTTCGATACGAACCCAACGGTTCCGGTTTTAGGAGAATCCGACGGTCGGATCTCCCGCAATGTCCGTTTGAAATAAATGGTCGAAATTCACGAACTGCCGCGGCGCGGCGTGTTCTATTCAGGCCATTTTATTATATATATAATATATATAATATATATTTCGTCGATTTCTATTTAAAACGAATTTTATAAATCGTTTTAAATTCGTTTCTAAAACAATTCAACTTCTATATTCAATTCAAATCAAAATTGAATTCTTCTTTATAAATTCGTTTTAAAATTAATTTCTATTCAATTCGAATTTCAATTCAATTTGAATTCATTCCAATTCGCTTTCAATTCAATTTGAATTCGTTTTCAATTCATTTCGAAATCGTTTTCAATTCAATTCATTTCGAAATCTTTTTCAATTCAATTCATTTCGAAATCGTTTTCAATTCAATTCATTTCGAAATCGTTTTCAATTCAGTTCATTTTAAATTTCAATTTCAAAATATTTAATTTTGAAATCACTTTTCAATATTCGTTATACAACGAATAAAATCGATATAAATATCGTTCACGTCAAAATGGCGCAAAACTAATCAACACGGCTTTATATTTTTCACAACTTCTTTATTTTATTCAACAAATGAATATTTATCCCATTCAACACATGAATCTATATTTTTTTCAACCCACGACTAATCTCAACACATGAGTACTGTCAACACATCACTATTTTTGTTATGTAAAATATTTTATAAAACTATGGTATCTATCGTTTGATTTTCAATTAGGCTTCTACTGGGAAGTAGTTCTAATTTTAAATATGATAAAGATGTAAATTTTATTATATAAAATATTTCACTCAACACATGAACATCGTCAACACATGACTATTTTTATATTCAACACATGAATTTTCTTTTATAATATTCATTATTTTCCCGATTGGAATGAGGCCCAATCAATCACCATATAATGTTAATTATACGGATTCCATACAACACATGTATATAATAGCAATAATAAACAATCAACCATCATCCAAAGTGCACCACACTGTATAAGCATCAAATATAGATATCTAACGCTTATAACAGCCTGTCAATCAATCGATCGACATATTTAATCAATCAGGATGAGTGAACTTCAAATTTCATCCCAACACCCGTGTGGGGTTTCAAACAATCAAACACAGATTTTATTTGTGCAGTTGGGCGACGTGTAAAATTTATCGACCCAATCGATATCAGTCAAATCAGTGTATATAAACAAATCGGCCGATTTGTTTATAAATATTCATTTATCCATTTTCACGTTAAAAATTATATTTTTAACGATAAAACATTTTATTTTAACACATGAATTTCTATTCAGTTCATTTATTCAATAAAATGATATTTTTATTTTTCTAACATATTTTAGAAAATTTCGGCGGCATAACGGCACGATACTAGAAACGGGACGAGGCCTAGCCTTATCCCCGGTCTAGTGAAGGCCCACGCCATTCACTCATCAATCAAATCCATTTCAATTCACCAAACAATTCAATTCAAACCAATTAATCTATCCAACTACACAACCAAACAATTTTACAAACAAGCCATCCATGGTCTGTGGATGACGGGTGTCGGGTGCTACTAAGCACCATCTACATCCTAGTATATATATATAACTAGAAAAAGAGAATTTAGAGTGAGAAGTTCTCACCGAAAGCTATCCCAATACCACTACTCTTCATTTATAGAAATCTTCTTCGTTATCCCATCTTCGTCATCTTCGTTGCCCGTAGTCACTATATATATAAAAATCACACATTTTTATATTTCGATGACTTTAAAATAAAAATCACATTTTTATTTATTCACTTTCAATTTAAAAGTCATATTTTTATAATCACTTCATATATTTAAAAATCGAATTTTTACTTTGCTATTCAATATATAAAAATCGAATTTTTACTATGCTATTCAATATATAAAAATCGAATTTTTACTATGCTATTCAATATATAAAAATCGAATTTTTACTTTGCTATTCAATATATAAAAATCGAATTTTTACTTTGCTATTCGATATATAAAAATCGAATTTTTACTTTGCTATTCAATATATAAAAATCGAATTTTTACTTTGCTATTCAATATATAAAAATCGAATTTTTACTTTGCTATTCAATATATAAAAATCGAATTTTTACTTTGCTACTATATAGATAAAAATTCTATTTTTACATCGTTATTCTATATATAAAGATCTCGCCTTTTCAACTATAAAGATTTCATCTTTATAAAAAAAAAGCACTTTATTTCGACGTATAGAAAATAAAAATCAGATTTTTATTTTGCTACATACACAAAGATGATATTTTTAATTCTCTACATAAACAAAAATCATATTTCTACTACCTCTACTTAATAAAGATTATATTTTTAATACTTTAAAAATATAAAAATCATATTTTTCACTAACCAAAATCAAATTTTTACATATAAAATTTCATACCTTCGATATTGTAAAAAAATAAAATCTTTATCTATATTAAAATTCTAATTTTTCTACTTTAAAGATCTAATCAATATCAGATTTTATTTTGAAATCATTACATAAATGAATTGAAAATAAATAAAGTAAATAAAAGACTAAAATAAAATAATTAAAACTTTACCTTTGTTTTCTTTTCAGTTTTGGTTCGCGGGTGTGCTGTGGCGCTGCGTCGGAGTCGAGGGTGGTCGGAGCGGTGAGGGGAGGTGGCGGAAGTGGCTGCAGGCGGTGGAGGGTCGGGGTTTGCTTCTGGTTTTGGTGGTTGGATGTTTCGAACGGGAGAGACAAGAAAGGCGGGCGAGTAGAGGAGCGAGGGGGGGGAGGGTCGAAGGGGGAGGCGCCGGCCTGAGGAGGCACGGCGGTGGTCGACGGCGAGCACAGTGCTGGAGGCCTCGCGATTTGGGTTTCGAGCCCCTTTTTTTTCTTTCTAATTTCTGAAATGAACTAACGGGGGGGGGTATATGAAAAAGGTTTTATATATTTAATTTTAATTTATTTTATCCCAAGGAGTTGACTTTTTATTCGACTTCGAAACGAGGCCCACCGACTGTCGCCCATAGCGTTTTACCCCCATTCCGAACACAATGGGATATGTATCGTAAGCTGATTCGGCTGTTACAATCAGTTTTCGTTAAATTTACATTTAAATCACTATATTGAATTTTAAACGTACATTTCAAATTACTGGGGTCACATACTAACTAGAAAAATTCCAGAAAAATATTTTCTAGCTTCGTATTGACGATACGGTCCTAACAAAACTAGTTTCGTCGAATTCTGAGACCGTTGGAAAAATGGCCATTTTCCAGTCGATTAAAATCAACTGAAATGGTCAAAACACGTTTTCCTTTGCCACGCTCACATATTGATTCGAGAAATTTCGAAATTTGGAATCTAGCAATAACTTGACACTGCGGATCCAACAAAACTGGTTTCGTCGAAATCCGAGGTCATTTGCAAAATGGCTATTTTTTAACGGCCTGAATTCCATAGCGACTATTCAGAATTTTCAACTGGACATATCTTTTGATTCCCGCTATGAAATCATGATTTTTCGGATTCGTTGGAAAGATATTTTCTATTAGATCCTAATGTTTTTGGTTTCACTAAAATCCGGATTGTTTTGCACCCGGTACACTCAATTGAAGTTTGAAATCGAATTATCGAACTACCGCGCCATTTTCAATTCTATTTATAATTATATATAAATATTTATATTCTAACGACGACGTATATAATATATACGTCGAATTCAATTCAAAATAAATTTTTCGTCGATTATATTTAAAATAATCTATTTTAAATATTCAAAATTCGCTAAAATCGCCAAAATAAAAAATTTAAACTGGCCCAGATTTTGCGGGTTATTACATTCCCGCAGTCTCATTAGCGGATGCCCGCTGTTTCATAGCGGATGATTTCCCTATGCGCCCCACAAATATATTAGTGGATGACCTTTATACCGCGATATCCTGCCTCGAAGCAGGATGGGTATTATTTATGTTAACTAATATATTTGGATGCAGAAAAACAGGTTGGAGGAATCCGACTGGATTCCTCAAAAATATATTATCTGTTTGTTTATTTGTTTGCATATATACTGTCATATATGATGTGTTAGAAAAACTTGAAATAAATAATTGGTTTTTTGGTGTTTAAATATCACTGGGCCTAAGTGTTGATATTTAAAAATATCATAAAAAGGAATTGAAAATAGAATTTGAATTTAAAGGAATTCAAATAGAATTTGAATTCAAAGGAATTGAAATGGAATTTGAAAATAGAATTCAAATGGAGTTTAACTATAGAATTTGAATATAGAAATTCAAATGGAATTCAAATATAGAATTTGAATATAGAAAAAATTCAAATATAGAATTTGAATATCGAAAGTGAAATGGAATTTGAATGAAGAAATTTTAAATATAGAATTTGAATATCGAAAGTGAAATGGAATTTGAATAAAGAAATTTTAAATATGTAGTTTGAATATAGAATTCAAATAGATTGAAATGAGAAATTGAATATAGAAATTCAAATAGAGTTTGAACATAGAAATTCAAATGGAATTCAAACATAGAATTTGAATATAGAAAATATAAAGGAATTTAAATATAGAATTTGAATATCGAAAGTAAAATGGAATTTGAATAAAGAAATTTCAAATATGGAATTTGAATGGGAATGGAATTTGAATATAGGAAATTAAATTTGAATTGAAGTAGAATTTGAATATAGAAGATCGAAGTATAAATAAATCTATTTCCGAGTTAGCGAAAATCGATAATTGTAGAAGATCGGAAATATAATGTTGAATTGGAAAATTGGATTTGATATATATTAAAAATATATCAGAATGGAGTTGAATTTATTATAAACGAAGTTAAAACGTTTTATATATATATATAATTAAAACAAACTCGACGCGATACGGTAGTTCGTAAATTGGCGATTCGAACTTCAATTGAGTATACAGAACTCAATTGAAGTCGGAATTCTTTGAAACAAGAATCGTCGAGACAGGTTGAATAATAGTTTTCTAATGAAAGAGAAAAATCTGGATTCCGTCGTATAGATTTTTAGTTATGTTAAAACAAATTTTCAGAAAAACAGCACCAGAACCATTATAAAACCATAACAGTTTAATTAAATAAATAAAAGGATTTTTAGGAAATAAAATCCGAATTGACATTTGAAAAATCTAGACTGAAGATATAAAATAAATATGAATTCCCGTGAAGTAAGTGGAATAATTTTTGAGACAAAAATCATATTTCAAATGGTTAAATAGAATTAACTAAATTGGAGAATAATTAGTTAAAGGAAATTTGAATCGAAATTGGGTTTTTGGATAAGTGAGAGAGATTGAGAATTTATATTCAAAATCAAATATATAACTCGAGTTGAAAATAGAATTAGATTTGGTTCATGAGTAGATTAAAATATATTTGAATGTGATATGTTCAAATAAATTAGTGAAATAGGAAAAGTGTTAATTAATGAATTGAGTTAAAACGATCAGGTATAGTTGAAATAAATTAACTAGGTATGGACATACATGAGACAGGTTTGGAATGAAGTTAACGAAGAGATATAAATAGAATGCTCGACAAAAAAGGTATGTATTTAATTCATATATGAGATTTTATGCGCCGTATCGACAAGACGCTTGCCTTTTTCTTTATCTTTTGGATTGGTGAGGGCCATGGGAGGCTATTTTAAATATCCCGATGCTCCTGGTACAAAGGAGGTTATGGCGAATTTTTCCGTAAATTTAAGGAGTTAGAATATTTTTAAGAAGTTTGAAAACTAGAATCTATATATCAATATATATAGAAGTCGATAAGGAAACGAACTTAGAAATAGAATGGTATAATCAAAAAGGAAGATAGGAATAAAATCTCGTAAGAATAGAAAGAGAAAGTGTATACTGTAACAACCCGGAAATGCGAGCCAGTTTAAAAATTTTATTTTGCCAATTTTAGCGAATTTTGAACATTTAAAATGATTATTTTAAATAATATCAACGAGAAATTTAATTTGAATATAAATCGAACGTATGTATTATATACGTCATCGTTAGAATATAAATAGTTATATATAATTATAAATAGAATTGAAAATGGCGCAGTAGTTCGATAATTCGATTTCAAACTTCAATTGAATGTACCGGGTGCAGAATAAACCGGATTTTAGTGAAACCAAAATTATTTGAATGTAATTGAGAATATCTTTCCAACGAATCCGAAAAATCAAGATTTCATAGCGGAAATCAAAAGATACGTCCAGTTGAAAATTCAGAATAGTCGCTATGGAATTCAGGCCCTTAAAAATAGAAATTTTGCAAACGACCTCGGATTTCGAAGAAACCACTTTTGTTGGGTCCGTGATGTCAAATTATTGCTAGATTCCAAATTTCATAATTTTTTGAATCAATATGTGAGCGTGGCAGAGGAAAACGTGTTTGACCAGTTTAAGTTGATTTTAATCGACTGGAAATTGGCCATTTTTCCAACGGTCTCAGAATTCGATGAAACTAGTTATGTTAGGACCGTATCGTCAATACGAAGTTAGAAAATATTTTTCTGGAATTTTTCGAGTTAGTACGTGGCCCCAGTAAATTGAAATGCGCGTTCAAATTCAATATATAGAGTTCTATGTTGATTTTGACGAAAACTGATCGAAACGATCGAATCAGCCTGCGATACATATCCCATTGGGTTCGGAATGGGGGTAATTAGCTATGGACGACAGGCGGTAGGCCTCTTTTAGAGGTCAAATGAAAAAGTCGACTTTTTGAAAAATAAATAATTAAAATAAAATTCCCCTTCCCTCTTCCTTTTAACTCCTCTGCAACCCCCCCCCCCCCCCCCGTTTAAAATTATTCGATCGAATAAAAAGAAAAGAAAAACAAAAGAAATAGCGATCCGCCCTGGGGCGTTCACCGCCCACCGCACCGCCGCACGTGGCGCGCCTCCCCCCTCGGCAACCGCCGTCTCCTTCTTCCCCGTCTCTCCTCTTGCCGCCACCACCCAAAACCCTAGCCCCCTGGCCACCGTTCGAACTCTAGCACCACCTACGCCCTGCCGCGCCTCCCTCCGGCCACCAGCACCCCGACGACGACAACACCCCTCCCTCCTCAGTAAAAACCGAACTGTAAGTCCCTTTTTCTTTTGTTTTGTTTTTAAATAACGTTGTTTTACTATTATTTATTTATAATTCAGTTTTATTTATATTAAAGGTATAATCTTTATTATGGTAGAAGGTTAAAAATATGATTTTTATATAGTAGAGTAATAAAGATGTGATTTTTATAGTGATGAAATAGAAAAGGCGAAATCTTTATATAGAGAATAGCATGATAAAAATATAATCTTTATTATATGAACATCGTTATAGAAATAGAATTTTTATCAATATAGTAGCGATGTAAAAATAGAATTTTTATCTATATAGTAGCGATGTAAAAATAGAATTTTTATCTATATAGTAGCGATATAAAAATAGAATTTTTATCTATATAGTAGCGGTGTAGAAATAGAATTTTTATCTATATAGTAGCGGTGTAAAAATAGAATTTTTATCTATATAGTAGCGATGTAAAAATAGAATTTTTATCTATATAGTAGCGATGTAAAAATAGAATTTTTATCTATATAGTAGCGGTGTAGAAATAGAATTTTTATCTATATAGTAGCGATGTAGAAATAGGATTTTTATCTATATAGTAGCGATGTAAAAATAGAATTTTTATCCATATGGAGTAATTATAAAAATATGATTTTTATATACATAGCAACAATATAAAAATGTGATTTTTATATATGTAGTGGCTACAGGCAACGAAAGTGACAAAAGGCGAGAACGACAAGATTTTCTACATATGAAGGGTCGAGGCGTTTGGATTAGCTATCGGTGAGAACTCCTCACTCTAAATTTCTTTTTCTAGATATATATATATACTAGGATGCAGACGGTGCTTAGCAGCACCCGACACCCGTCGTCCGCAGACCATGGATGGCTTGTATGCTTGTTTGATGTGTGGTGAAATATGTTTGTGAAGTTGATGTGAAATAGATAAAGAAATATATATTAATGTGTTGAAATAAATTAATTATCGTTAAAAATATAATTTTTAATGTGAATGTGAATAAATGAATATTCATAAACAAATCGGCCGATTTGTTTATATACACTGATTTGACTGATATTGATTGGGTCGATAAATTTTACACATCGCCCAATTGCATAAACAAAAATCTGTGTTTGTTGATTTGAAACCCCACACGGGTGTTGGGATGATATTTGGGTACACTAATCCCAATTATTTAATTGTATGTCGATCGATTGGTCAACAGACTGTGTAAGCGTTGATTATTTATATTTGATGCTTATGCAGTTGTGTGGTGCACCTTGGATGATGGTTGATTGTTTATCATTGCTATTATATACATGTGGTGTATGGACTCCATATAATTAACATTATATTGTGATTGATTGGGCCTCATTCCAATCGGGAAAATAATGAATAATATAAAAGAAAATTCATGTGTTGAATATAAAAATGGTCATGTGTTGAATATAAAAATGGTCATGTGTTGACGATGTTCATGTGTTGAAACTATTCATGTGTTGAGTAAAATATTTTAACAATAAAATTTACATCTTTATCATATTTAAAATTAGAACTACTTCACGGTGGAGTCTAATTAAAAATCAAACGATAGATACCATGATTTTATAAAATATTTTACATAACAAAAATAGTCGTGTGTTGAAAGAAATATAGATTCATGTGTTGAATAGAATATATATTCATTTGTTGAATAGAATAACGAATTTATTGAAATATATAAAGCCGTGTTGATTAGAGTTGCGCCATTTTGACGTGAACGATATTTTTATCGATTATATTCGTTTTTATAATGAATATAGAAAAGAAGTGATTTCAAAATATAACGTTTTGAAAATATTATCATTTATACAAGAATGATATGAAATATTCAATTTTGATTAGAAATTGAATATAGAGTTGAAATGGTTTTGAAAACGAATCTAAAACGATTTATAAAATACGTTTTAAAAGGAAATCGATGAAATATATATAATATATATATTATATATATAATGGCCTGAATAGAACGCGCCGCGACGCGGTAGTTCGTGAATTTCGACCATTGACTTCGAATAGACGTTGCGGGAGATCCGACCATCGGATTCTCCTAAAACCGGAACCGTTGGGTTCGTATCGAAAAGAGCTTTCCAATGAATATTAGAAATTTGAAATCTATCAGTTGGATTTGGAATTATGTCCAAATCAAATTTGAAAAAGGTCGCTGTAAGTGCAGTTCGATGGCCGTTGATGGAAATCAACTGTACGGGCCTTGATAAAATTATTAAAAATATTAATAATTTGTGTAAAATCATAATATATGGATTGGAAAGAACTGGGATGAAAAACTCCATACTTGAAAAGATAAAAATAGATTTTTATCGAAATGAACTAGTTTTAAACTAGAATTAAAATCAATTTATTTTTGAAATAAATAAATTGAATTTGAAAGTGATTTTAAAAATAATCAATATTCCCAATACGTGAATTGGACTGGAGTTGAATCGAAATTATATTTGGAATATTTCGATGTTGGATTTCATGACTATACAGATATTGTTATGGGAATTTGAAAGATATATTTTATATCGTTATTTCCAATACGATATTTATTGGTTTCAAGATTTGATAATGAATATAAGCCGGTATACTTTCTATTCAGAGCCTTGTATTTAATATCAAATGTGATTTGGGTTTGTCGTGAATGGTGTTTTCATTAACACTGTTCTTAAGCCCAATAGGGAAAATTATTAAATCTTTCTATTTAGATTTAATGAAGTGTATCAATTAAATAATATTTAATTGAAGTTGAATTTGAATTGGTTTTTGGGTTCATCGTGAGTGGTGTTTTGAACAACACCTGTTCTTTAACCCGATCAACAATAGAGTGTGATTTTGGGTTTATCGTGAATCGTGTTTTAGATGACATTGGTTCTTTAACCCAGTTGAAGGCAGGATATTGATTTTTGAAAAGATTAAAACTAAGTGGAGTTTTAATGAATCTTTAATTAGATTGAAATGTGAATTGATAATTTAAATTATCAAATCTGAAAGGTGATCGAGAATGGAGTACCACCAGTTTTGCTCCAAAGCGATAGTTAAATCTTTAATTAGATTTGAACGTGAGGTGGTAAATAATTTTACCGATAACACCGTGGTGTTAGATGTGGAGTATTACCAGTTTTCTCCTTGGGATATATAGGTTGGGATTGGGAAATAAACTAAATAATTACTTCGGTGTGGTTCGCAAATCCCGACTAGTTTGAAATGATATCCAAAGGAAGATTAAAGAATAAATTTAGAAGAATTTATCTTTGTAAAATTAATGGGAACCTATTCCCTAAAAATGTGATTTTGTGAATAAAAGAATATTCTAAATTGGAATGAGGCGTTTGTTGTGTTTGTATAACATTTGTTTATCATATACGTGGGTTACTCAGAAAGGCCGGGGCTATACCCATTCTGAATAACTGATTCGACGAGATGTCGAAGATGAAGACGGTGGTTGAAGACCGGAAGTCTTCACATCGTTTGGGTGATTACTGATGATCTTGATTGGGCTGTACACCCAAGATGAGGGAAACAGTTGGTGATCGTCCAGACGTACTTGGAGATGGATGGATATGCGAGGAAAGTGCCTCCGGTTTCATTCAGACCCAGAACGAACTTGTAAATGGATTGTGTGTCTGACATTGGATTTTATTCTGTGTTGATTGATCTCTATTAAATATACATCTGTTTGGCGGCAGAGAATTTATTCTCTTGCTTAATGCCCTTCTCTGAGACGTACGAGCTCAGAGGTTGTATATCGATGGACATCAGTCGCATGGAGTGAATTGCCAGTGTGGCACGCGTAAGTGGCAATTGATCAAGGCTTCTGTTAAAAAGCAAAGTCTTGTGGTTGATGATCAAAGCACGGCCTGTGTGGCGTAGCTTTGTGTATGGCATGAATTCGCGAGCCTCACACCTCGGTATGAGTCAAAAACGGGATAGTGACTGCAGGGAGAGCACGACGTTTCTTTCTAGCTAGGGTGGCGTCAGTGACCTACCAGCCCTGACATTTATATACTTTTCACCTGTGTGGTTGTTGGATACGAGGCGCCTCGGATATAGGTCTGTAAGGACAGGGAAACATGTGTTCAAGAATAACTAATCCTCAAAAGTAAGAGAGGACTGGCCCTGAAGATCATAGTGGGGTCCTGAGGCATTTGCTAGAGTGTCTCGAACGCGGAGAGGAGCTTGCCCCTTGCCTCGACTCATGACGGAAATCCAATTTCTAATACGTGATATTGCGGTTTTAATTGTAGAACTAGTATGGCGACATGATAGATGGTACCCATGCCGCCTATGATTGATATTTATGATTTGAATTGTTTTGACACTATACACCTATAATAGTATCAAATGATTTGTTTTTAAACGTATCAAGCATTATTTGGCTATTATAAGGGAAAAACCTATCCTCAGGCTTGCGTTGCATTGTGTGATGGGACCTGGGTCTTATAATAGCTTCATTTTTCCAAAAAACATTGCGCTGTTTTGTTATATGCACTAGTATTCTTGGGAGGAAACCCGTTCCGTGTTATACGGCGTGGTCCCTTGAATTACTATCTTTTGAAGTAAAGTTTTAGATAACTGTTTTAGTTCTCACACCAGTCACATGACTGACCTGGAGTTTATTGTTTTAACCTAAACTCTGGGTGCCCCTATTTTCGACACGGGCAGCTAATAGTTTTGGTTTTGCAGATTTATATTCACAGGTTCCTGTTTACAGTTGGAACGATGCTCGGAAAGCTCTGTATCCGTGTATCACCTTCAGTTGTGCTTTGTATTATTTTCCGCTGCTATGTAATTTATTGTAATCTCTGATATTTATCGAATGTAATTTATTCATTTATACTCTGTATATTCTTGTATCTGATGGAATTGTTGTAATAACAATGAAATGTTCTTCTGTTTGAATTCTATTTTGTCTTGTCCTCAACGCAATCAGTGCTTTCCTTCACGGGGAAGTTCGGGTTGTGTCAGTTTGGTATCAGAGCCTTGGTTTACAAAGCTCGAGAACAAGACACATTAGAACAGAACGAAAGAATTCATCAGATATTGGATTAGTAATATCCGATTAGAATGACTCGTTAGAGATAGGATCAGTAGTATCCTAGAATGAGTGTGAAGAGTATATTTTTCAAATGAAAACAATATTGTTTTAAAAATTTAAATCGCTTTATACGTATTTAAATATTTATTTATTTTGAATTTGGGCAATCGGGTATACAACGATTTCGCGTATACGCGTCATGAAAGTATATTCGAAGTTTTAATATACTAGATAGATATAGGATCACACTCTAGTTGCTCGGGGATGGTTCTGATAATGTTGCAGCGTTACCAGTATTTATTTTCGAGTGACGAAGATGTGATATCTATATATTTCCATTAGACTGGTGTGAGAACCAAAACTTATATCGATAGATTTATTGTTGTGAATTGGCATCAAAAACCTGATTTTCTGTATATATGTATCAAAATTATGTTGAAACTCTAATTCACTAATTGATTGATGTTTGTGTTGTTTGTTTATTTGTTTGATAATTTTTAACCATTTAGCCTAATAGAATCACATATTGAATTGTATTGAAAATTAGTCGCATTGGCTCGCATATACATGTACTTACATTGAACAGGTCATAGCAAGGAGGCTAGAGCAGAGAATAAAATTTGTTTGCCCGACAAATAGGTACATGTTTATCGTAATTTACTGTTGTTTGGGTGATGATGATTTTGTGAGCCGATTGGCTAGCCGCTTGGCTTTTTCTTTTTCTTTTTGAGATCAGAAGGCCTATATGGCAATTTCGAGATTTTCCCGTTGCTCCCGGTGCAGGGGAGGTTATGGCGAAATTTTTCGAAAATTTAGGGTGTTAGCCAAATTTTTGAAAAAATTGAAAAGTTCTTAGAAACTGAAAAGTTGAAGAACTTAAGCCGTAGTCAAAATAATGGAAGTTGAGTTGATTTGTTAAACAACTTTCGGCTTTGTTCCTTTTCGGCTTCCATTGTTATGTTCCTTTTCGGCCTTTGATTTAGAGTAGATTAGAATATCATCAATAAAAACTAGAACAAATTTATTCAATTAAATCACACATTGAACTGATTAGAAAATAGTTAGAAATATATACTTGTGCATTATATACAGGAAATTGGATAGCTGTTGAGTAAAGATTTTATTTGCGTGCCCGACAAATAGGTAAACCTTAATGAGTTGGATGCGAAATATTATTATATCAAATCCTGTGAGTGCCATTGGATGCGGAGTGCTGGTTATTCTGTGTGAAATAATAAACATCGCCATAGGATAGCAACAATTAATTTTGAACTACATTACATGGCATACTTCTGGAAGATAGGCATACTTCATCATATACCACATAAGCATTTGGAGCTTGTGTGACGAGGTGGAAGATTTACCATACGAGCGAGAGGCTTGTATGGCGATGACTATATTTTACAGGTTGAACTGATGACTGATATGAACAATATAAAATTATAACGATAAAATTGCCAGATTAATAAAAACCTTAGACGGGTCTAGAGTTGACAATAATCACGTCTCTCTAGTTATTAGATGGCACATGGACTATTTATTTGCCATACGGGATGAGGTGACGAGGATTTATCCTCTGGAGCATTTAAAATACACACTCCCTCAGGCTTTGACAGGGTGACGAGAATTTATTTTCTGGAGTTATTATCAATACACGCTCCCTGTAAACACCAAAATATATCACTATAAATATGTGTATGCTTATTAGGATTTATTGGGTACCTAATACGGCCCAATAAACTTCCAAACCTCTCCCCATACAAAGGAGGTTATGGCGAAATTTTTCGAAAATTCCGGGTGTTAGCCAAATTTTTGGAGAATTTGAAAATTCTCATAAACTGAAGATTTGGAGAATGGAAGCCAGATCGAACGTAGAGTTGATTAATCAAACCACTTTCGACTTTGTTCCTTTTCGGGGATGAAAAGTTTTAAGTGGGGGAGATTGTAACAACCTGGAAATGCGAGCCAGTTTAAAAAAATTATTTTGCCAATTTTATCGAATTTTGAACATTTAAAATGATTATTTTAAATAATATCAACGAGAAATTTAATTTGAATATAAATCAAACGTATATATTATATACATCGTCGTTAGAATATAAATAATTATATATAATTATAAATAGAATTGAAAATGGCGCGGTAGTTCGATAATTCGATTTCAAACTTCAATTGAATGTACCGGGTGCAGAATAAACCGGATTTTAGTGAAACCAAAAATAATTGAATGTAATTGAGAATATCTTTCCAACGAATCCGAAAAATCAAGATTTCATAGCGGAAATCAAAAGATACGTCCAGTTGAAAATTCAGAATAGTCGCTGTGGAATTCAAGCCCTTAAAAAATGGAAATTTTGCAAATGACCTCGGATTTCGACGAAACCACTTTTGTTGGGTCCGTGATGTCAAATTATTGCTAGATTCCAAATTTCATAATTTTTCGAATCAATATGTGAGCGTGGCAAAGGAAAATGCATTTGACCAGTTTCAATTGATTTTAATCGACTGGAAATTGGCCATTTTTCCAACGGTCTCAGAATTCGATGAAACTAGTTTTGTTAGGACCGTATCGTCAATACGAAGCTAGAAAATATTTTTCTGGAATTTTTCTAGTTAGTACGTGGCCCCAGTAAATTGAAATGCGCGTTCAAATTCAATATATAGAGTTCTATGTTGATTTTGACGAAAACTGATCGAAACGATCGAATCAGCCTGCGATACATATCCCATTGGGTTCGGATTGGGGGTATGACAGGCGGTAGGCCTCGTTTAGAGGTCAAATGAAAAAGTCAACTTTTTGAAAAATAAATAATTAAAATAATTAAAATAAAATTCCCCTTCCCTCTTCCTTTTAACTCCTCTGCCCCCCCTCCCCCCCGTTCAAAATCATTCGATCGAATAAAAAGAAAAAGAAAACCCAGAAGAAATCGTGATCCGCCCTGGGGCGTTCGCCGCCCACCCCTCAGCAACCGCCGCCTCCTTCTTCCCCGACTCTCCTCTTGCCGCCACCACCCAAAACCCTAGCCCCCTGGCCACCGTTCGAACTCTAGCACCACCTCCGCCCTGTCGCGCTTCCCTCCGGCCACCAGCACCCCGACGACGCCAACACCCCTCCCTCCTCAGTAAAAACAGAACTGTAAGTCCCTTTTTCTTTTATTTGGTTTTTAAATAATGTTGTTTTACTATTATTTATTTATAATTCAGTTTTATTTATATTAAAGTTATAATCTTTATTATGGTAGAAGGTTAAAAATATGATTTTTATATAGTAGAGTAATAAAGATGTGATTTTTATAGTGATGAAATAGAAAAGGCGAAATCTTTATATAGAGAATAGCAAGATAAAGGTATAATCTTTATTATATGAACACCGTTATAGAAATAGAATTTTTATCTATATAGTAGCGATGTAAAAATAGAAATTTTATCTATATAGTAGCGATGTAAAAATAGAATTTTTATCTATATAGTAGCGGTGTAAAAATAGAATTTTTATCTATATAGTAGCGGTGTAGAAATAGAATTTTTATCTATATAGTAGCGATGTAAAAATAGAATTTTTATCTATATAGTAGCGATGTAAAAATAGAATTTTTATCTATATAGTAGCGATGTAAAAATAGAATTTTTATCTATATAGTAGCGATGTAAAAATAGAATTTTATCTATATAGTAGCGGTGTACAAATAGAATTTTTATCTATATAGTAGCGATGTAGAAAAAGAATTTTTACCTATATAGTAGCGATGTAAAAATAGAATTTTTATCCATATGGAGTAATTATAAAAATATGATTTTTATATACATAGCAACAATATAAAAATGTGATTTTTATATATGTAGTGGCTACAGGCAACGAAAGTGACAAAAGGCGAGAACGACATGATTTTCTACATATGAAGAGTCGAGGCGTTTGGATTAGCTATCGGTGAGAACTCCTCACTCTAAATTTTTTTTCTAGTTATATATATACTAGGATGCAGACGGTGCTTAGCAGCACCCGACACCCGTCGTCCACAGACTATGGACGGCTTTTATGCTTGTTTGATGTGTGGTGAAATATGTTTGTGAATTTGATGTGAAATAGATAAAGAAATATATATTAATGTGTTGAAATAAATTAATTATCGTTAAAAATATAATTTTTAATGTGAATGTGAATAAATGAATATTCATAAACAAATCGGCCGATTTGTTTATATACACTGATTTGACTGATATTGATTGGGTCGATAAATTTTACACATCGCCCAACTGCATAAATAAAAATCTGTGTTTGTTGATTTGAAATATCACACGGGTGTTGGGATGATATTTGGGTACACTAATCCCAATTATTTAATTGTATGTCGATCGATTGGTCGACAGACTGTGTAAGCGTTGATTATTTATATTTGATGCTTATGCAGTTGTGTGGTTCAACTTGGATGATGGTTGATTGTTTATCATTGCTATTATATACATGTGGTGTATGGAATCCATATAATTAACATTATATGGTGATTGATTGGTCCTCATTCCAATCGGGAAAATAATTAATAATATAAAAGAAATTTCATGTGTTGAATATAAAAATGGTCATGTGCTGACGATGTTCATGTGTTGAAACTATTCATGTGTTGAGTAAAATATTTTAACAATAAAATTTACATCTTTATCATATTTAAAATTAGAACTACTTGACGGTGGAGTCTAATTAAAAATCAAACGATAGATACCATAATTTTATAAAATATTTTACATAACAAAAATAGTCGTGTGTTGAAAGAAATATAGATTCATGTGTTGAATAAAATATATATTCATTTGTTGAATAGAATAACGAGTTTATTGAAATATATAAAGCCGTGTTGATTAGAGTTGCGCCATTTTGACGTGAACGATATTTATATCGATTATATTCGTTTTTATTATGAATATAGAAAAGAAGTGATTTCAAAATATAACGTTTTGAAGATATTATCATTTATATAAGAATGATATGAAATATTCAATTTTGATTAGAAATTTAATATAGAGTTGAAATGGTTTTGAAAACGAATTTAAAACGATTTATAAAATACGATTTAAAAGGAAATCGACGAAACATATATAATATATATATTATATATATATAATGGCCTGAATAGAACGCGCCGCGCCACGGCAGTTCGTAAATTTCGACCATTGACTTCGAATAGACGTTGCAGGAGATCCGACCGTCGGATTCTCCTAATGAATATTAGAAATTTGAAATCTATCAGTTGGATTTGGAATTATGTCCAAATCAAATTTGAAAAAGGTCGCTGTAAGTGCAGTTCGATGGCCGTTGATGGAAATCGACTGTACGGGCCTTGATAAAATTATTAAAATTATTAATAATTTGTGTAAAATCATAATATATGGACTGGAAAGAACTGGGATGAAAAACTCCATATTTGAAAAGATAAAAATAGATTTTTATCGAAATGAACTAGTTTTGAACTAGAATTAAAATCAATTTATTTTTGAAATAAATAAATTGAATTTGAAAGTGATTTTAAAAATAATCAATATTCCCAATACGTGAATTGGACTGGAGTTGAATCGAAATTATATTCAGAATATTTCGATGTTGGATTTCGTGACTATGCAGATATTGTTATGGGAATTTGAAAGATATATTTTATATCGTTATTTCCAATACGATATTTGTTGGTTTCAAGATTTGATATTGAATATAAGCCGATATACTTTCTATTCAGAGCCTTGTATTTAATATCAAATGCGATTTGGGCTTGTCGTGAATGGTGTTTTCATTAACACTGTTCTTAAGCCCAATAGGGAAAAAGATTAAATCTTTCTATTTAGATTTAATGAGGTGTATCAATTAAATAATATTTAATTGAAATTGAATTTGAATTGGTTTTTGGGTTCATCGTGAGCGGTGTTTTGAACAACACCTGTTCTTTAACCCGATTAACTATAGAGTGTGATTTTGGATTTATCGTGAATCGTGTTTTAGATGACAATGGTTCTTTAACCCATTTAAAGGAAGGATATTGATTTTTGAAAAGATTAAAACTAAGTGGAGTTTTAATGAATCTTTAATTAGATTGAAATGTGAATTGATAATTTAAATTATCAAATCTGAAAGGTGATCGAGAATGGAGTACCACCAGTTTTGCTCCAAAGCGATAGTTAAATCTTTAATTAGATTTGAACGTGAGGTGGTAATTAATTTTACCGATAACACCGTGGTGTTAGATGTGGAGTATTACCAGTTTTCCCCATGGGATATATAGGTTGGGATTGGGAAATAAACTAAATAATTACTTCGGTGTGGTTCGCTAATCCCGACTAGTTTGAAATGATATCCAAAGGAAGATTAAAGAATTTATCTTTGATAAAATTAATGGGAACCTATTCCCTAAAAATGTGATTTTGTGAATAAAAGAATAATCTGAATTGGAATGAGGCGTTTGTTGTGTTTGTATAACATTTTTTTATCATATACGTGGGTTATTCAGAAAGGCCGGGTTTATACCCACTCTGAATAACCGATTCGACGAGATGTCGAAGATGAAGACGGTGGTTGAAGACCAGAAGTCTTCACATCGTTTGGGTGATTACTGATGATCTTGATTGGGCTGTACACCCAAGATGAGGGAAACAGTTGGTGATCGTCCATACGTACTTGGAGATGGATGGATATGCGAGGAAAGTGCCTCCGGTTTCATTCGTATCCAGAACGAACTTGTAAATGGATTGTGTGTGTCTGACATTGGATTTTATTCTGTGTTGATTGATCTCTATTAAATATACATCTGTTTGGCAACGGAGAATTTATTCTCTTGCTTAACGCCCTTCTCTGAGACGTACGAGCTCAGAGATTGTATATCGATGGACATCAGTCGCATGGAGTGAATTGCCAGTGTGGCACGCGTAAGTGGCAATTGATCAAGGCTTCTGTTGAAAAGCAAAGTCTTGTGGTTGATGATCAAAGCAAGGCCTATGTGGCGTAGCTTTGTGTATGGCGTGAATTCGCGAGCCTCACACCTCGGTATGAGTCAAAAATGGGATAGTGACTGCAGGGAGAGCATGATGTTTCTTTCTAGCTAGGGTGGTGTCAGTGACCTACCAGCCCTGACATTTATATACTTTTCACCTGTGTGGTTGTTGGATATGAGGCGCCATGTATATAGGTCTGTAAGGACCGGGAAACGTGTGTTCAGGAATAACTAATCCTCAAAAGTAAGAGAGGACCGACCCTGAAGATCCAAGGATCATAGTGGGGTCCTGAGGCATTTGCTAGAGTGTCTCGAACGCGGAGAGGAGCTTGCCCCTTACCTCGACTCATGACGGAAATCCAATTTCCAATACGTGATATTGCGGTTTTAATTGTAGAACTAGTCTGGCGACATGATAGATGGTACACATGCCGCCTATGATTGATATTTATGATATGAAATTGTTTTGGCACTATACACCTATAATAGTATCAAATGATTTGTTTTTAAACGTATCAAGCATTATTTGGCTATTATAAGGGAAAACCCTATCCTCTGGCTTGCGTTGCATTGTGTGATGGGACCTGGGTCTTATAATAGCTTCATTTTTCCAAAAAACATTGTGTTGTTTTGTTATATGCACTAGTATTCTTGGGAGGAAACCCGTTCCGTGTTATACGGCGTGGTCCCTTGAATTACTATCTTTTGAAGTAAAGTTTTAGATAACTGTTTTAGTTCTCACACCAGTCACATGACTGACCTGGAGTTTATTGTTTTAACCTAAACTCTGGGTGCCCCTATTTTCGACACGGGCAGCTAGTAGTTTTGGTTTTGCAGATTTATATTCACATGATCCTGATTTACAGCTGGAACGATGCTCGGAAAGCTCTGTATCCGTGTATCACCTTCAGTTGTGCTTTGTATTATTTTCCGCTGTTATGTAATTTATTGTACTCTCTGGTATTTATCGAATGTAATTTATTCATTTTTACTCTGTATATTCTTGTATCTGATGGAATTGTTGTAATAACAATGAAATGTTCTTCTTTTTGCGTTCTATTTTGTCTTGTCCTCAACGCAATCCGTGCTTTCCTTCATGGGGAAGTTTAGGTCGTGTCAATACGTGTTTAAAGTGAATAAGTAGTTGTATGGTATTGATTATTCGAGTAAGTAGTCATATCTGTTTTGACGTTATAAATGTTATTCAGTCAAGGTCTGAGAGGTGGTTATACCCCAACTTGATTGATTTCATTATTAACAAATAAATAGTAAGATTTCAGGCTCGAAGATCAATGTTGGATAAGAGTTAGTTGAATATAGTATTTGGGTTGTCGTAACGATGTTTTACACAACATCCGTTTTAACCCAAATAAGTGTAAACTTCGAAATAGAATAAAGAATATTTCCTAAGTATAGAAATAAACGATATCGAAAAAGAGATAAGTAATTGGAATATTTTCCAATTATAAATAGCATATATTTTCTAAAGTTTAGAAAATAAAGGAAGGCGATATCGGCAATGTTTTCCAAATAGCGTAAAAGGCCAATATGGTTATTGGAAATATTTGGTTAACAAATATTGATAAAGAAATAGAGAAGTGATTTAATTAATGGAATATTAATTAAGGGCTCAGTGATTGTTTGATAATTGGATGAACACTTGTTTTCTTCGATAGTTAAATCATCGACTATCGAAACACTTGTTTTTATTCGATAGTTAAATCACAGAGTATCGAAGTTTTGACCATCGTTGTCAATATGGAGAGACTGGTTGGATTATTATCCAAAGAACCACTCTGTATTGGCATAAGCGTTGCGAATCATGTATGCCAAAGAAAATTGAAGACGGAGTAAAGTGCAAGGGCTATTGTATAAGTCTTAGCTAACAGTGCCTAAGATGGATGTATTGAATAGTGCCTTCGGTTCATCCTATTCCTGTATGACTTGTATGGATGAATGTCTGACAGAGTATTTCCAGAAAGGTCTCGTACATTGATTTCTTCAACCGTACCAAGAGTGGAAGCGGAGAAGGAAACTTCTTTAGCTAACACGTAATGTACTGTTGTAGACGTCGAGTAGTGATTTTCAGTGGATCTGACAATGTGGCTTCGAAGTGAATCTGATGCGATGATAAAGCGTAACCTCAAGCCTCATCAACTGGTAAATGACAGAAATCGGGCAGGCAGCATGGCTATGTAGGTCGCACCTATTAGGGTGTATAATCACCTGATCTAGAGTTTCATTTACTTCTAAAAATCTATTGTTGATGATGTCCCATTCGGGAAACGGTTGTTGATCCCAACTGTTGGTGATATACATTCGATACACTCAAGCGAAATGAGTGGTCGGTCATGTGTGGCTGAGCTGCAAGATGTTCTTGTTGAGCTCGGTGTATTCTCCTCTAGAGATATACTAGCGGAAGGTGGTTCCATACCTTGTCATAGTTGGAAATCAATTACCCAGTACGTGCTTGCGGTTTTTATTGTATATTATATATGTGGAACGTGAGATGCAAACGTTCCACTAGATTGTTATTTACATAATTTAGACACTATTATAATATGAAAAGAGTTTGATATAAAGTTTATCCTTTTCGTTCAAAATGATCTTAAAAGTTAAATTAAGTGTCTGGATTCTCATAAGGGAAAAACTCATTCCATGTTATACGGCGTGGTCTTATGAGATATCATTTAGTTTCAGAAACTGTTTTAAAGTGTTTACTCATACCAGTCCGATGACTGACCTGAAGTTTATTTTGTTTTGATCTACCTAAACTCTTGGGTGCCTAAATTTGTACGGGTAGTCAAGCAGTTCAGGATTTTACAGATCTATCTAAAGGAGCATGGCGCAGGAGGCTTCAGCGTTAGTTATATAAAGTTTTGTTCCGCTGTATTGTAAGTGTTGTACTTATGTGTATGGTATACAGTTGAAATTTTGTATTTCAAAAGTTATTATATATTATATTTTTGTTCAGTTGTGATGTGAGATTCTGTGTTGTTATGTCTCTTCTTCTACCTTTTTCTTCTAAAAAAAATGTTTCGTATTTTCGTGATATTTGGGTTGGACGTATGATGTATATAGTCAACTCTGGTATTATGGATTTGTGGGCCACTACAGTGAAATCATGGAGTAAAAGGGACGTGCGGTGAGGATTTCAAGTCGGAAATGGCTAGAGGAAAGAAGCAGGGAAGTTACGGGGAAGAAGGCTACTGTGCACGGTTGTTGGGATGGGCTTGGGCCGATAGTGTTGAGGGTGAGGCCCGTTTAAAGTTAATTTTTAGTTTAAATTCAAAATAAATGTGTATAAACTTCAGGAGTGAATAACTTTAGCATAAGATACCGGTTTTCAGCAAAACAAGATCTAAG
This sequence comes from Allium sativum, assembly GCA_030737875.1. Lineage (NCBI taxonomy): Eukaryota > Viridiplantae > Streptophyta > Magnoliopsida > Asparagales > Amaryllidaceae > Allium > Allium sativum. The sequence goes on along the minus strand of CM060911.1, from coordinate 119,742,732 downwards.
AGGATCGTATGGACGGCAGCTACGAAATGGAACTGGCTGGGAGTGAATCGAAGCTCATTACGATTTACTGCAAAATAAATTGTCCGTCTGAATCAAAGATAGTTAATCGTTATTTAACGATAACTGTCAAATGTGAGTAAAACTCACCAAATCTACCAGTTCATATTTTTATAACATATTTTTAGAACTGCTGAATGATGATTAATTGTTATCTGTTGACTGTGCTTATGTATTGGTTGAAATTATAGATAATGATATATATATATATATATAAATCATTAATCAAATATCGATTCTGTTTATCAGAATATTTCATAGTGAAATGAAGTTGATGTTAGTTATATTGTTTAATATCTGTGGATGCTGGAAAATAGGTCGGAGGAATCTGATGGATTCCTCAACATTTATTTTACTATTTTTCATATATTGTAATATATGATGTGATATATATAATCCGTGTTGATTACATGTGTTGAATGATATTGATCATTGTTATTTGGGTATTTTAAATACCGTAATAAATACTGGGATGTAGAAAAGGGGATTTTCAAAGTGTATTTTGAAAATGAATTATTTATATAAAATCAATGGATTTTATATATAAAAGGAAAAGAAATTTTATAAAAGAAAATTATAAAATCAAAGAATTGAAAAGGAAATATGTATTTGTTATATAAACAAATAGAAAAGGGAATATTTGTAAAACAAATAGAAAAGGGGATATTTGTAAAACCAATAGAAAAGGAAATATTTGTATAAACAAATGGAAAAGGAAATATTTGTAAAACATTTACAAATAGAATTGAAAAGGGAATACTTGTAAAACATTTACAAATAGAATTGAAAAAGAAATATTTGTAAAACATATACAAATAGAATTGAAAAGGAAATATTTGTAAAACATTTACAAATAGAATTGAAAAGGAAATAATTGTTGAACAAATAGAATTGAAAAGGTATATTTATTTGTTCAATAAATAGAAATATAAAAGGGATATTTATTTGGGGAAATAAATAGAAGGTTAAAAGGAATTTTTATTTAGAAAATAAATAAGATGTCATAAAAGGAAATATTTGGAAGGTAAGCAGGATTATTAAAGGAATTAGAGTTATTTGAATAGAGTTAATCGATTTGAGTTAATCAAATAAAGTTAAATCAAGTTAGAGTTAAATCGAATTAGAGTTAAGTCGGATTAGAGTTAAACCAGATTAGAGGTAATTGAATATTAGTTATTCGAATAAGAGTTAGTCGAATATTAGTTAATCGAACAGGAGTTATTCGAAATAGTTTATTCGAAAAGAATTAAAGGAGTTATTCGAAATAGTTTATTCGAATAGAATTAATGGAGACTAATCGAATATAGTTTATTCGAAAAGGAGATTATCAAATATATTTTATTCAAAGGAAGATTATCGAATATAGTTTATTCGAAAAGGAGATTATCGAATATAGTTTATTTGAAGGAAGATTATCGAATATAGTTTATTCGAAGGGAGTTAATCGAATATAGTTATTCAAAAGGAATTTATCGAATATAGTTTATTCGAAAAGAGTTATCGAATATTGGTTATTCGAAAAAGAGAGTTAGTCGAATATTGGTTATTCGAAAAAGAGAGTTAATCGAATATTGGTTATTTTAAAAAGAGAGTTAATCAAATTTAGTTATTCGAAGAGAGTTAATCAAATATTAGTTATTTGAATAGGAGTTAGTCGAATATTAGTTAATCGAATAGGAGTTAATCGAATATAGTTTATTCGAATAGAGTTAAAGGAGTTAATCGAATATAGTTTATTCAAATAGAGCTAAAGGAGTTATCGAATATAGTTATTCGAAAGGAGTTAATCAAATATGGTTTATTCGAAAGGATTTAAGTGATAAGATTTAATGAATTAAAGTTAATCGAGTTAATGTTAATGGGGTTTGGGTTAATTGATTTGAGTTAATCGAGTTATGTTTTGGAGTTAGATATTTCAGAAGTAGGGATTATAACGCTATAGTTATAATCAAATGTTTTTCAATAAAGAAGTGGATTCGTAAATAGAACCCGATAGTTACGTAAGGAAGTTTGTTAGAGATTTAAAGGGTGAACCTCGTCTATTTCGGAGGTAGAAATGTTGTTCAGTTAGGGTTTGAGAGGTAGTTATACCCCAATTTGATTGGCTTCGTTTGTAACTAAGGAATGGTTAGGGTTCGATAGTGAAGGTTGGTTAAGTGAATTAGTTAATGAGTGTAATGTTTTTAGTCGGCATAGCGATGTTTTATTTAAACATATGTTAAAATCCAAATGTAGGAGTTTTGGAAATGTTTTTCCAAATAAGAACCAGAAATGTTTTCCAATATCGAAAACAAGAAATGGAAATGTTTCCCAATGTTATTAACGTATATTTTCTAAATTTAGGAAATAGAAAACGTTGAATATATGGAAACAAGAGATGAAAAATGACCTAAAGAGATAAATGTTAAATGACGTTTGATCGATATAATTTCCATCTGTAAATAATATCGTTTGTGTTTTCTTTGATAGTTAACTCACCGACTATCGAAGTTTTTGACCATTTTTCTGTTGTCATTACGGAGAGACCGGGATCAGATTCATTATCTGAAAACCGCTCTATATGGGCGTTAGCGTTGCGATCAAATATGATGAAGATAATTGAAGACGAAGTTATGAAAGCGCTGTTCTGACGATCCTAAGTAGCAATTGCCTAAGATGGATTTACAGAATAGTGCCTTTGGTTTATCCAGTCCCAGGACGACCTGTATGGAAGAATGTCTGACAGAGTATATTTAATAGATCGCGTAAGTTTATCTCTTCAAATGTATATATGTTTGGTGGCAGAGGAATTCGTTTCTCTTTGCTGTATACCCATAGTATTTTTGGGAAAATCAATTTGTGATTTGGCGGGTATGACGATGTGACATTCAAAGTGAATAATTATGTGATCTGTCAGAGATAAGCATGGCCTCTATCTTCATAACCGGGAAACGACAAAAATCGGGCAGGAAGCATGGCTAAGTGGTTGGCTGCAAAGTAAGGTGTATTATCACATATCTAGAGATATTCATTTCATTCTTTAATCTATTTTATGTTCTCCCATTCGGGAAACGGTTGCTGATCCCAACCATTGGTGATATACATTCGATACACTCAAGCGAAATGAGTGGTCGGTCATGTGTCGCCGGGTTGCAAGATGTTCTTGTTGAACCCAGTGTATTCTTCTCTAGAGGTACACTATCGGAAGGTAGTTCCATACCTTGTCATAGTTGGAAATACATTACCCAATAAGTGCTCATGGTTTTGATTGTATACTATATATGTGGAATGTGAGATGCAAGCATTCTGCAAGATGATTATTATATTGTGGTTGATAGACACTATTATAATATCAAAAGAGTTTTGATATAAAAGATCATTATTTCTTTTAAAATGATTTGAAAGTTAAATCAAATTGATTCGGATTCTCGTAAGGGAAAAACTCGTTCCGTTATACGGGGTGGTCTTATGAGATATCGTTATTTTCCCAAACTGTTTTAAATTGTTTACTCATACCAGTCCCATGACTGGACCATAGTTTGTTTTGTTTTGTTTTCCGTAAACTCTTGGGTTCTCAATTATGTACGGGCAGTCAAGTAGTTGGGATTTTACAGATATACTTGGAGAGCTCGGAGCAGGAGGCTTCAGGATTATATAGATTGTTATTTCTGCTGGGTTGTAAGTGTTATACTCTAATATGGTATTGTATCTAGATACTGTTTTTATTTCAAAGTTATGTTATGAAATAAATTTATTCGTTCCGCTGTGAGATTCGTGTTTACTCTGATGTTGTATGTTCTTCTTCTTCTTCTATTCTAAGTTTCTATCTTATCTATTCTCACCCTCTAATTTCTTTGATGGACTATCCGGTGTTTCCGATGCTTGAATAGTCGACATAGTGTTGTATGCCGATATCCAGGATCGCGAAAACCCAGGTCGATACATGAAAAGGGGATTTTTAAAGTGTATATTGAAAATAAAATCTTTATATAAAATAAATGGATTTTATAAAAAGGAAACATTTGGGAAATAAATGGATTTCATAAAAAGTAAATATTTGGGAAATAAATAGAATTATAAAAGGAAATTAGCGAGATATAAAAGAACTAAGAGAAGATGGATTTAAAGTAGATTGTAAATAGAAATCTGTTTTTAACAGATAAATTGGGAAGATTTAATTTATCAACGATGTTTATAAATTAAGTAAAAATGTTTATCATCGGGTAAATAAATAAAATATAAATCTGAATTTATACAGAGAAGTAAAAAATCGGTTTTAACACTGATATTTGAAAGGGAATGTAAACGTAGCAGTTATAAAGGGAATTATCAGTGAGATTATAAGAGTCGGAAATAAAATAAAATGTTTATGAATAATTTTATAAATAGAAGTATAAATAGAATTTGAAAATGGGATATTATTTTTAAGTACGAAATCAAACTGGATGGATTATATAAAAGAAATATCATTCACATTTGATATGAATAATGGATTAAAGTAAATATTTTGCAAATAAAAACATTTACAAAGGAAATTGGATTTTTAAAACTAGGAATTCAAATAGAAATTTGAATGAGATAGGAAATTAGTGGATTCTATTTGGAGAAAAATGGATTAGTTGTGGATTTATAAAATGACTCGTTACATAGAAATTGAGCCTGTAATAATATTTATAATTTGAAATCAAGTTTTGATTAGATAGAACAGGTCCAGATTTCTATTAAAGGATAATATTCAAGTTTTAAAGTGAATAATGATTTGAAAGAAAATGTTTTGAAAACTGGAATGGATTATAAAAGGGCATTGGTAAATATTTTGAAGTGATAAATTCTAAAATGAATTTAGAAATTAACTGACCTGAAATGGTAAAATATTCTGAAATTTGGAACGTTAATCGAATATAGTTATTCGAAAGAGTGTTATCGAATATAGTTATTCGAAAGAGAGTTATCGAATATAGTTATTTGAAAGAGAGTTAATCGAATATAAGTTATTCGAAGAGAGTTAATCGAATATAGGTTATTCGAAAGAGAGTTATTCGAAGAGAGTTAATCAAATATAAGTTATTCAAAGAGAGTTAATCAAATACAAGTTATTCGAAGAGACTTAATCGAATATATGTTATTTGAAAGAGAGTTAATCGAATAGCGATTATTCGAAGGAGAGTTATCGAATAGAGATTATTTGAGAGAGAATTATGCACTAGATTTCGACTATATCGAATGTAGGAAAGTACTATTTACTTTCTGGTTTTCTATACGAAGGTTTATTTATTTAACAAAATTATTAATTATTATTTATTCAAATTAAAGAGTGAAAGTTATATTTGAAGTTAGATATTTCGAAAGTAGGGATTATAACGTTATCGTTATAACCAATGTTTTTATAAAAGAAGTGGAATCGTAAACCGAAGCCAAGCATTGCATAAGCAATGATTTAATAAGAAGATAAGAAACGGAATTAAAGAAATTAGAAACTGACTGCAGATTTGTTAAGTTGAATGGTTTTCTTAGCGTCGATCTGATGTTGGTTTCGGCCTTCGAGTTTGATATTGAAGGAATTGTTCTCGTACTAGTACACAGTTAGAGACTGATGGATGGGGGGTAATGATGCGTCAATAAGAAATGGAAATGTTTTCCAATGTTAATAACGTATATTTTCTAAATTTAGAAAATAAGAATATATGAATATATGGAAACAAGAAATGTGGAAATGAATATATTAATGATAAATTAACTTTAAGGGAAAAATGTTGATTGATGATTGATCGATAAAAATTTCCATTTAGAAATAAGATCATTGTGTGTATAGGTGCTTTTCTTTGATAGTTAAATAACCGACTATTAGAGTTTTGACCATTTTCTGTCGTTAATACGGAGAGACCGGGATCAGATTTATTGTCTGAAAACCACTCCTTATGGGAATTAGCATTGAGAATCAGATATAATGAAGATGATTGAAGACGGAGTTTATGCAAGGGATGTTCTGGCAAATCCTAGGTAGAAATTGCCTAAGATGGGTTTACAGGATAGTGCCTTAGGTTTGTCCAGTCCCAGGACAACCTGTATGGAAGAATATCAGACGGAGTATATTAAACAGATTGCGTATGTTGATCTCTTCAAACATATTTATATTTGGCGACAGAGGAATTCTTTTCTCTTAGCTGTGTACCCGTGATATTCTTGGGGAAATCAATTTGTGATTTGGTGCGTATGACGATGTGACATTCAAAGTAAATAAAGGTAAGATCTGTACGTTATGGCCTCAAGCCTCATAATCGGGAAATGGTATAAAATTGAGTAGGCCGTATGGCTAAGTGGGTAGCTCTCAATTAGGGTGTATTATCACCTGATCTAGAGAGATTCCATTTACTTTTTTAACATATTTCGATGCTGTCCCTTTTAGGAAACGGTTGTTGATCCCTACCGTTGGTGATAATATTCGATACACTCAAGCGAAATGAGTGATCGGCCATGTTTAGCCTGGGATACAAGATGTTCTTGTTGAACCTGATGCATTCGTCTCTAGAGATACACTTCGGAAGGTGGTCCCATACCTTGACAGATGGAATCCATTACCCAATAAGCAACCCGGTTTTTTATATATTATGTATTTGGAATGTGAGATGAAAGCGTTCTGCTAAATGATTTTTAGTTGTGGTTGATAAATACTATTGTAATACCAGAAAAATATTTGATGTAAAGAATATTTTGGAATATCGTATGGTAAAAACCATCTGTGTTTATGTGTGGATTGGTCTTATGATTATTCTTTCTTTTAAAAGGATTTTAAAAGTTAAACAAATGGTTGGAGTTTACTTACACTGAGACGACCCCAAACCCCGTACTGACGGTGGCAAGGGTAATCCTTGGAATATAACACATAAACAGATAATAGCGTAACAGAATTAAATAAATACACCAGATAATGTACAATAGAATATACTGGATAAACGTAATCATCAGAGTAAAACAGTATACAGGATCATACATAGTACAAATACAGTTCAGCTACACATATATGTCTACAGCGGAAAAACAAACATAATGTACAACAGGAGCTGAATAGCATAAAAAGAGGTAAATAATAGAATCCATCTTCAGCTCCAGCTATCCAGATAAAGCCTGCTAAACCTGAATACAAGGCTGCCCGTGTAGAAAAAGGGGCACCCGAGTTTGAAAGTGAAACAAACTACGAGTCAGTCATGGGACTGGTATGAGAAATCTACTCAACACATTTAAAATATGGCTAATTACAGGACCACGCCACTTTCGTGGAACGGGTTTACTCCATTGGATTGCCAGTGCTTTTAAAACAAATAATTCTTTTAGACATCGCAATGCTTTTTATAAAAATGAAGCCATTATAAGACTCAGTTCCCATCACACAATGCAACGCAAACCGGAGGATAGAGTTTTACCTTATAATGGCCAAAATATGGTTGATACGAATAAAACAAAAGTAATTGATATTATTACTAGTGTTCACATGTTTCAAAAACGATTTCGAATCATAACTATCAATCATAAACGGCATGGGTACCATATATCATGTCGCCATATATATATACAATCAAAACCGCACCGTCACGTATTTGGAAATTGGATTTCCGTCATGAACCAAGGCAAAAGATAGTCCTTACCGAATTCGAGACGCTCTAGCCCGTGTCTCAGGATCAGAGCTCGAGTGACCCTAGGAGCGACAGGGTCGGTCCACCGATGTGGATTAAAAATCCTGAACACTGCGTTTCCCCGCCCTATGGGGCGTCAATGAGCCAACGAATGACTCCATCGGTCCCGGATCGACCGATATAACCGAGGCACCTCGCAATCCATCATCCACATAAGTAAAATGTCAGGCCGTGTAAAAACAACGACACAACTCCTAGCTAGAAGGAAACGCATGCCCTCCCTGAGGTCCTTTTTCCAATTTCTGGTTCATACCGGGGTGTGAGGCTCGCGAATTCACGTTATACACAAAGCTACGCCACACAGGCAGTGCTTTGATCATCAGTCACAAGACTTTGCTTTTCAACAGAAGCCCTGATCACTGCATCTCAGCATGCCACACAGGCATTTCACACCATGCAACTGATGGTTATCAATCGCACAGAATGAATTCCAATGTCAGACACACAATCCATTTGCAAGTCCGTTCTGGGTCTGAACGAAACCGGAGGCACTAAATACCTCGCATATCCATCGATTCCCACGTACGTCTGGACGATCACCACTCGTTATCCATATTTCAGGATGCCTCCAAATCAGGACCTCAGTGACCATCCAAACAATCTGAAGATCAGTCTTCAACCCCCGTCTTCATCTTCGATTTCTTATCGTCGATTCGGTTATTCATAATGGGATAAACCCGGTCTTTCTGAGCAACTCGCGTATATAATAAACAAGTGCAACACTAACATACATACGCATCATTTCAATTCATTAGTCACTAACCGTCAATCAGTAAGAGAACGATTTCCCAAATATTAACCCCGAAGGCCGAAACCAACATCAGATCAACACCCAGGAAACCATTCGACTTAGCCAACCTTGTAACACCCCGTGTATTCTATAACAGTGAAATTCACAAATTAAAGTATAATTAATTTCAAATCCAAGAATTAAGGGAAACGGGATACGCCATTGCGTTCGTCTCGGAATTATGCTTGAAATAGAGTCCGAGTTTGCGTAAAACGGACTCCGTATGAAGAAGATATGGCCTCCGGAAGTTTCAGAATTCAGTTTAAAATTCAAAAAGACCAAAACAGCTCAGAAAAACCAATTCAAAACTCAAAATCGGGCCGGATTGGCCAGGGCGGGAAAATTCCCACCCAAGGCACCTAGGTCGACTTGGCAGTCGACCCTGGGCAATCGACCTGGGTCACCCGTGTCGACTGCCAAGTCGACACAGTGTCGACTGGCGTGTCGACCTGGCCCCTGAGCCAGGTCGAACCCAGCCCCCCTGGCTGGCCTGGTCTGTGTTTGGTCGATTTTCTGAGCCTTTCCTTGTCACTAGGACTAGGTGTCAGCTCCTAGTTGGTCTCTCCTTCAAACGAACGGCTATTATTAAACCAAGCTCCATTGACGGTCCTAATCAACTCACAAACTCTATAAAAAGGACCTAAGACTCACCCTAATTCACACAAACAAAAATGGAGATGAGACCGTCATGCTGCTGAGGAAGGACTAGGAATAGCCGTTGGAAATTGAGAGACAATTAGGAGATAATTTGAAAGCTTAAAGCAACGTCAATTGAATCAAAACAACGCCTACAACAAAGGATAGCATCTCCAAATTCAGAATTCAGATTCCTGAATTGAAGATTCGTCATACGTTGTAAGTAGAGTGCTATTCCGATGTGAATAATTAATTACGTTTGATTTGTGTAAAATGAGAAATGGAATTGTGGCGATAATAATCTATATTTGTATGTTATTTTGATTCTAAACGATTTGGAATTGTTATGGTATACGATTGGATATGTGATTTATGTTGGAAGTTAACAACCATATGTTGTGGTATTTTATTTGGGATTCATACAAGTACATGATTCATGCTAACAACCATATGTTGTGGTATTTTATTTAAGGATTCATACAAGTATATGATTCATGTTGACAACCATATGTTGTGGTATTTAATTTGGGATTCACTATTATGCCAATATGATGTACATACTTTTATGATCACTTTTAGTGTGTAATTGGACTCGACTAAGTACTATGGTTTATATGAATCTATGTTGGAATTGGCAAATCATGCTTTTGTATTAGAAACAAAAGTAAGCATTTTTATGAACATGACTAAACTATGTTTGGTGTTATGCCTAGTTGAAAACATGTTTTAGGCCTAAGTTGTTATCAAAATCATATGGTGATATATGTGACACATAATTAAGTTAGATTTTCATTCTAATTACAAGTTTACATGAATAGACTAAAAACATGATTTCATGTTTAAGTATTGTTTATGCCATGATTATATGAATAGAATGGTTCATGTTTAAGTATTGTTTATGCCATGATTATATGAATAGAATGGTTCATGTTTAAGTATTGTTTATGCCATGATTATATGAATAGAATGGTTCATGTTTAAGTATTATTTATGCCATGATTATATGAATAGAATGGTTCATGTTCAAGTATTGTTTATGCCATGATTATATGCTATTACAATGCAAGTTCACGTGTGCCTAATTCATGTTAATTGAATCGTTATGTTGCAAGTTCATGCGTTCACACTCCCCTTTTTATGTTACCTTATAAACACCATGTTATAAGCCTCCCCTTTTCATATGGCTAAGTTGGGTTTAAATGTTAAACCCAACATATCTTATATTTTAGTGAACGTATAAAGCGGGATTAATGACAATGGGGTTAAAACATAGAACATATGTGTTGGTATCGTTTGACACATGCCAACAACCATAAAAAACAATTAAGTGGCATAAATAAATTTTAACCAATAAAGATGAATTTGAATAATGGGCCGCAAATATTTACATATAAAAAGGAAAGAGATAAAATATGTAAATGTAGAAAATACGATGTGTTTAACCCGAGGTTGGATTGAGTTGTGATGTAAACCTGCTCGGAACCGCCCGGCTGTCCAGTAGTCACAACAATACCTATCCAATGTGGGTGGTTAAACGCGGAGCCCAATAAGGACCCGAGGTTAGACTAAGTTGTGGCGTAAGACTACCCGGACCCAACCGGCAACAGGCAGCCACAACAATACCTGTCTAATGTGAGAGGTCGAGGCTTTAATAAGACAATTAAGGCTGAGTCAGGATTGATAGGATTAAGTAAACTATATTAATACTTAATCAAAATGGAACATGCTAAACTATACAGACTGATTGGGGGTAAGGTTTATAAAACACTTAACCAACTTAGCATGTTGGCTAGAAATAGAAAACCTAGTAGAGGGGGACCCTTTTCAGCAGTAACCCTACAAGGTGTATCAGGATACCCTGAACTAGGCAGGGTGGGGCACGATTACTGGGCTGACTGTAAGTGGTCAAATCGACGGCGGTGGTGCAACAGTGTAGGTTCTAACGGGGTGCGGGCGTGCACACACTCTGACGCAGAAAAATAAGGCACTGGGCACCAGTAGTATACCCGTGCATTCTAGAATTGTGTCTGGCTGCCACCATGGGACTTGATACACCCCATGGTGGGACCAGCATAGGTAACTACAACATCGGGGGCCGTAAGACACATGTAACTATGCGAGTAGGAGTCGATCATCAGAAATGGATCACTTCACCCTGATTATGAAATTTGAATTGAATAGAAATGAATTTTGAAACGAATTTATAAAGAAGAATTCAATTTTGATTTGAATTGAAAAGGAAGTTGAAATTGCTTTTGAAACGAATTTAAAACCATTTATATAATTCGTTTTAAATAGTAATCGACGAAATATATATTATATATATTATATATATAATATAATGGCCTGAATAGAACGCGCCGCGCTGCGGCAGTTCGCGAATTTCGATCATTTGTTTCAAACGGACATTACGGGAGATCCGACCGTCGGATTCTCCTAAAACCGGAACCGTTGGGTTCGTATCGAAAAGAGCTTTCTAATGAATGTTAGAAATTTGAAATCTAACGGTTGGATTTGGAGATACGTCCAAATCAAATTCGAAAAAGGTCGCTGTAAGTGCAGTTCGATGGCCGTTAATGGAAATCGACCGTACGGGCCTTGATAAAATTATTAAAAATAGTAATAATTTGTGTAAAATCATAAGAAATGATTTGTGAAAGTTTGGGATGAAAAACTCCATATTTGAAAAGATAAAAATAGATTTTTATCGAAATGAACTAGTTTTGAACTAGAATTATAATTCTATTTATTTTTAAATAAATAAATTGAATTTGAAATGGTTTTGAAAATAACCAAAATTTCCAATGATTGCATTGGAGTGGATTTGAATCGAAATTGTCTTCGGAATATTTCGATGTTGGAATTCGTGATATTACAGGTGTTGTTATGGAAATTTGAAAGATATATATGTATATCGTTATTTCCAATACGACATTTGTTAATCGTAGAATTTGATATTGAATATAGGCCGATATAGTTTCTATTCAGAGCCTTGTATTGAATATCGAATGTGATTTGGGTTTGTCGTGAATGGTGTCTTCACTAACACTGTTCTTGAACCCAGTTGAGAAAAGATTAAATCTTTTTATTTAGATTTAATGAAGTGTACCAATTAAATGATATTTAATTGGAATTGAATTGATATTGATTTTTGGGTTTATCGTGAACAGTGTTTTAAATAACACTTGTTCTTTAACCCGATAATTAATGGGATGTGACTTTGGGTTTATCGTGAACCGTGTTTTAAATGACACTGATTCTTTAACCCAGTCACAGATTAAAACTAAGTGGAGTTTTAATGAATCTTTAATTAGATTGAAAAGATCGAGAATGGAGTATCACCAGTTTTGCTCCAGGCGATAGTTAAATCTTTAATTAGATTTGAATGTGAAATTTAGAAACTAACTGGCGGTTAGCCAAGCAGAATGGTTTTCTGGATATTGATCTGATGTTGGTTTCGGCCTTCGGGGTTAATATTTGGGGAATTATTCTCTTGATTAATTTACGGTTAGTGACTAATGAATTGGAATGAGGCGTATGTTGTGTTTGTGTAACACTTTTATAATATATACGCGAGTTATTCGGAAAGACCGGGTTTATCCCATTCTGAATAACTGATACGACGATAAGTCGAAGATGAAGACGATGGTCGAAGACCGGAAGTCTTCACGTCGTTTGGGTGATAACTGATGATCTTGATTGGGCTGTACACCCAAGAAGATGGAAACAGTTAGTGATCGTCCAGACGTACTTGGAGATCGATGGATATGCGGGGTACTAGGTGCCTCCGGTTTCGTTCAGACCCAGAACGGACTTGTAAATGGACTGTGTGTCTGACATCGGATTTCATTCTGTGTGACTGATATCGGTTGCATAGGATGGCTTGCCTGTGTGGCATGCTAAGATGCAAATGATCGAGGCTTCTGTTGAAAAGCAAAGTCTTGTGGTGATGATCAAAGCACGGCCTTTGTGGCGTAGCTTTGTGTAACGTTTACCTCGCGTGTTTCACACCCGGTATGAACCAAAAACGGGAGACGGACCTCAGGGAGGGCATGCGTTTCTTTCTAGCTAGAAGTGGCGTCAGTGGTTTTACACGCCCTGACGAGTTTGACTTATGTGGTTGTTGCTGTTGCGAGGCGCCTCGGTTATATCGGTTTCGGCCGAATGCATTCTGGTCGGCTGACGGACCAGACTTACACCCCATAGGGTGGGGAGACGTATTGTTCAGGCATAATAATCCACTCCGTGTGGACCGGCCCTGACGATCCAAGGCTTGCCTGCGCGCTTGCCTGAGACATGGGCTAGATTGTCTCGAATCGGTTGAGGACTATCTTTTGCCTCGGTTCATAGATGGAAACCCAATTTCCAAATACGAGACTTTGCGGTTTTGATTGTATATCCTATATATGGCGACATAGTGGGATGGGGCGCTCATGCCGCCTATGATTGATACTTATGATTTGAAGTGTTTTATATACTATGCACTTATAATAGTATCAAATGATTTGTTTTAAACGTATCAAGCATTCTTTGGCTGTTATAAGGGAAAACCCTATCCTCGACTGCGTTGCATTGTGTGATGGGACCTGGGTCTTATAACAGCTTCATTTTTCTTTATTTAGCATTGCGCTGTTTGTTTTATGCACTGGTATTCTTGGGAGGAAACCCGTTCCGTGTTATACGGCGTGGTCCCTTGATTTACCTAATGATTTAAAAATAAAGATTAATAACTGTTTTAGTTCTCACACCAGTCACATGACTGACCTGGAGTTTATTGTTTTAACCTAAACTCTGGGTGCCCTTATTTTGACACGGGCAGCTAGTAGTTTCGGTTTTGCAGATTTATATTCACAGGATCCTGGGTTACAGCTGGAACGATATCCGGAAAGCTTTGTATCCGTATATCTCATTCTAGTTGTGTATTGTATTATTTTCCGCTGCTATGTATTTAAATGTAATTTAAATCTCTGATATTTCTGTGTGATATTCATTTATACTCTGTATATTCTTGTAATCTGATGCATTGTTGTAATATACAATGAAATGTTCTTCTGTATGCGTTCTGTTGTGGTTTGTTCTCGAACTATCCGACGCTTTCCTTTACGGGGAGGTTGCGGGTCGTCACATTATGGGGTGCCTGTTGGGAACTAGTTTATATGGGTACAGAGATTAATATGGGGTACGATAGTGTATTTGACCCTAGACAACTTAACTTAGTTTATGGTGCTTTCTCATTTCCAGTTTATACTTATCATACCCAGTTCTTTATTCATAGACTGAATAGTCCTAGACTTACTCAGGCTTTATGTCTGACTCTACTTTTCTTTCGCCTTCTTTTCTTTCGCCCCCCCCCCCCCCACCCCAGGTCCACAGGGAGGGAATACCATAGCTTGAACAGCTTCCACATCCGGCTTGAAGAGAAAGAATGTATTGCTTGGACCTTTTTCGTTTTGGGCTATGGCTTTGGACAGCAATTATGGGACTTATGCAGTTTATTTATGTTTTCTTTTTGCTTCTTTAAATAATGTAATCAAGACAGTTATGAAGATGTTATGTTTTTGGAAGTATTGTAAAACAAATTATGACATGGTTTGTGTAACACGTATTTTGTTGAAATAAAAGTTGTTGATGTTTTCTGCTGTTCAAAAATATGTGTTCTTATATCTGTCTTGTATATCTGTGACTTATACTTATAAACCTCCACCAAAATTAGGGCATTCCCTTTGAGAGTGACCCTAACGGAGGTGGGGTGTTTCACTTGGTATCAGAGCATAGGTTTACCAGATAAGATAAAAAGTTTTGAAAATTTATTTTCAAAGGAAAATTTAAAGAAGCATTTTTAAAGATAAAATATTATATTCTAAAAAAGGAAAAGTCCCCCAAAGCCATAGGTACTATCTTTTATCCTTCGTTTTGAAACTATCCTTTTTGTTTCAGCATGTCCGAAGAACTTAACTTGCCAGAGGGTGTACCAATACCTGGTTGGTTTAGACGATTCTTAGAAGCAAGGGCCACTCAGCCAGTCCCTACCGTTGCTCCTCCCCCAGCTGCAGGGAATCATCCAGCTGCAGCAGCACCTCTTCCTCCACCTCCTCCGCGGGTAAACACTTTTGCTAAGATATGTAAAGATTTTAAGGCTATGGGAGGAAAGGACTTTCATGGAACTGAGTCCTTCGTGGCAGCTAGGAATTGGCTAAAGGAAACCGAGGACTTATTCGTCATCTTTAAGGTAGAAGATAGGCAGAAGGTACAACTGGCCGTGTGGCTACTAAAAGGTGAGGCTTCCTACTAGTGGGAAGTCACTAATGCAGAAAGACCAGTGGAAACATGGGAGGACTTTAGGGCAAGGTTTGAGGCTAAATTTCTCTCAGACACTGAAAGGAGTTTGCAGTTGGAAAAATTCTTATTCCTTAAGCAAGGGAATAAGACAGTCAAAGAGTATGTTAATCAGTTCGATGAGCTGGTAAGGTTCGGACTGGACCTAGTCAACACCCCGCACAAGAAGGCTCTCCGTTTTGTCAAAGGGTTGAATGAGCCATTACACAGTTTGGCCATGACCCATATACCCATGGGAGCTACGTATGAAAGATTGGTACAGATGGCATTGTTGAACGAAGAGGATAAGGGCAAGAAGGAGACAAAGGCAGAAAGCTCTCAAGGGAAGAAAGAGGGTTTACAGCCTAAGAAGATGGACTTTAAGAAGGGCGGAAAAGTCAACAAAGAGAAGAGGAAGTGTAATTTCTATGGCAAAGTGGGGCACTTAGTGAAAGATTGCCAGAAAAAGAAGGCCAAGATGAATGGTGGGTGCTTTTCTTGCGGTGAGACAGGCCACATGGCTAAGGATTGCCCAAAGAAACGAGGGTAGGGGCAGAGGGCTGGATCCACCTTGGAGGCACAGGTTCATGTGCTAGAGGCGCCACCTCTGCAACAGCGAGGTATAAATACTTCTGTAGAAAGTGTAGTTTATCTTTATGATCACCCCGTTCGCACTTTATTTGATTCTGGCGCATCACACTCCTTTATCTCGTCTGCTTTAGTAGAATCTCTGCACCTAAAAACTAGTATGGTAGAGGACCCCTTAATTGTTTCAAACCCAATTGGGGGCCCGGCTCATTTGTCTATGATCTGTGTGGGATTGAAAATTTCTATTCTAAGCATAGAATTTAAATGTAGTGCCTTTGTTTTGGGCTCTTCGGGATATGGTTTGATTTTGGGCATGGATTGGCTATCCAGTAATGGGGCCATCCATGATTGTGAGAAAAGGGTTGTTAGGCTCCTGATCCAGCTCGGTAACACTTTGGAAATTACTTGTGATCCCTCGTAAGCGGTTATGCTTAGTTATCTTGAATCGCTAGATGCCTCTGTTGAAAATTTGCAATTGGTTAGAGTGGTCCGGGAATATCCGGATGTCTTCGAAGAGGTGAAGGGCTTGCCTCCGAAGCGGGAGATAGACTTCCGCATATATCTTGTAGATAATGCAAAGCCCGTTGCGTTGGCCGTTAGACACATGGCTCCACGGGAAAGGAAAGAGCTCAGTAAACAGATTAAAGAGCTTCTAGAGAAGGGGTTCATTAGAAGGAGCATTTCAGAATGGGGCGCTCCAGTGGTGTTCGCTACAAAGGCGGATGGTTCACTCCGTCTATGTGTTGACTATAGGGAGCTCAACAAGCTAACGAAAAAGAATAGGCACCCTCTCCCTAGAATTGACGATCTGTTTGATCAGCTTGTAGGAGCGTCTGTTTTCTCCCAACTCGATTTAGCGACCTGTTTTCATCAGCTAAGGGTGGCTGAAGATAGCATCGATAAGACAACATTCAGAACCCCAGACGGCTTCTTTGAATGGCTTGTCATGCCTTTCGGCTTGACAAACGCACCTGCTTACTTCGTGGACCTAATGAGTAGGGTGTTCAGAGATTTCCTCAATAAATTCGTAGTGGTCTTCGTAGACGATATCCTTATTTTCTCAAAGAGTGAAGAGGAACATGCTCAGCACTTAAGGGCAATCATGGAAACTCTGCGAGTCCATCAGCTAAAAGCCAAATTCTCCAAATGCCACTTTTGGAGAGAAGAAGTGAGGTTCCTTGGGCACATAGTATCCAAAGAAGGGTTAGCTGTGGACCCTGCTAAGGTAGTAGCGGTACAGAACTGGAAGACACCAAGGAATGCAACTGAGGTCCAAAGTTTTCTAGGACTAGCAGGTTTCTATCGAAAGTTCATAAGGGATTTTGCGAAAATCTCAGCTCCGCTCACAAGGCTGACCAAGAAGAATCTAGTGTTCAATTGGGACTTGGATTGCGAGTTTGCTTTCCAACGACTAAAAAGGGCTCTTACAACAGCCCTAGTTTTGACGTTGCCAGATGGAAGCAAGATGTTCACAGTTTATACAGATGCATGTGGGACAGGGCTAGGCGCTGTCTTAATGCAAGAAGGAAGGGTAGTAGCTTATGGCGGGAGGCAGTTGAAAGTGCATGAAAAGAACTACCCGACGCATGATCTTGAGTTAGCCGCCATCGTCTTTGCACTCAAGTCTTGCGACACTATCTCCTAGGTGAGAAATTCGAACTTTACACTGACCATGAATCGTTGAAATATCTTTTCTCGCAGAAAGATCTTAACTTGAGGCAACAGAGACGGATGGAGTTTCTTGCCTCGTACAATTTCGAGATCTCCTACACTCCGGGCAAAGGCAACGTAGTGGCAGACGCGTTGAGCCGAAAGAAACTGACCCTAAGCCTGTTGTTTGTTGAAAGACATAGCCAAGAGTTTATAGCCAGTTTTTACATTAGGCCCTCCTCCGATTTTGTACCGGGCTTGCTAGCATCTCTCGAAGTATGCCCGACTTTAGTGGACTCAATAGGGACATCACAACGCGAAGACCCTCAGCTTGTGGAGACGATTGATAGGCTCATTAGGGGTGAGACTTCAAGTCACCTCAACAGATACTCCATCGACGATAAGGGTTGGCTAAGGCGAGACGGAAGACTATGCGTCCCACAGACAAGGGATTTAGTAAAGAAGGTTCTCGAGGAAGCACACCACTCCAAGATGACGATACATCCAGGCGGAGATAAAATGTACAAGGACATAAAGAGAACTTTCTTTTGGAACGGCAAGAAGAAGGACGTGGCAGATTTCATTTCTAAGTGTATGGTGTGCCAACAGGTTAAAGCGGAACAGTAAAAGCCTGGCGGTCTGCTCCATCCTATAGAGGTCCCGCAGTGGAAGTGGGATAGCATCTCAATGGACTTCATCGATGGGCTGCCTAGGTCTAGGAGAGGCAACACTAGCATTTGGGTAATAGTGGATAGGCTTACTAAAAGCGCCCACTTTTTACCTGTCAAAAGTAAAAGAACTGCCTCATCCCTAGCATCTCTTTACCTCAAGGAAATTGTTCGACTCCATGGAATACCATCCAGCATTGTTAGTGACCGAGACCCTATTTTTACAAGTGAGTTTTGACGGAGTCTGCAAGAAGCGGTAGGCACACAGTTATGCTTGAGCACAGCCTATCATCCCCAAACCGACGGCCAAACAGAAAGAGTGAACAGAGTTTCGGAGGACCTTTTAAGACTGTGCGTCCTTGACTTCGGAGGGACATGGGAAGACCATCTTCCTTTGGTGGAATTTGCCTACAACAACAGCTATCAAGCAACCAACGGAATGGTGCCCTTCGAAGCTTTATATGGAAGACCGTGCCGATCACCCACTTGTTGGTGGGAGTCTACTGATAAGCTCATACTTGGACCAGATATGATCCGAGAGACTTCAGAGAAAGTAGACTTAATACGAAGAAGGATGAAGACGGCCCAAGACAGACAAAAGTCCTACGCCGACAAGAGGAGGACCGACCTTGAATTTGAGGTTGGGGACAGAGTTTTTCTTAAGGTATCTCCGCTAAGGAACGTTGTTCGTTTTGGGACCACAGGGAAGCTAGCACCAAGGTTCGTAGGGCCATTCCCTATCATCGAGAAAATTGGGAAAATGGCCTATAGATTAGAGCTACCCGAAAAATTGGCCGGAGTTCACAACGTCTTTCACGTTTCACATCTCCGAAAATGTCTACATGAGTCTGCTGAAGTGGTAGAGCCAAATATCCTAGAAGAAGCTGAAGTGGAACGCGAAGCAACCGTAAGGAAAGTTCCAACCCGCATATTAGGAACGGAAGTGAAGAAGCTACGCAACCGCGAAGTCAAGCTCGTCAAAGTTCAGTGGAGCAACGCCGAAGAAGATGCAACTTGGGAAACTGAAGCTAGAATACGAGCAGCCTACCCTTTTCTTTTCGAGGGTACATCTTTGATCTTTCCTTTTTCCTTAAGTTGCGCTTTTATCTATCTTTTTAGGTATATCTCCTCGACCTTATCTTTTAGGAAGAAACCCTTTGGATGAAAACATGTGATTGAAACATGTTATGGATGATGGTTGCAAGTGGTTGCAAGTGACTGCTAGTGGTTGCTCGTGGTTGCATATACACACACAATCTAGGTTTTAGATCGGCTCAGTCACTTCATATTGCATATGCATAAATGTATTTATATTTGTATATGGTTGAAATTTAATGTGTTGTCATATGGATGTTGCATTTGCGTGAATGATTGTGCACTCATGTAGAATCATGAATAGGAAAATTTGCATACATAATGGATTCATGGCACTTACATAATTTGCATTAAGGAGGTCAACTGAATTAGTAGACCGCCTGATTTTGCATTAGATAAGTACATGTACACACACACACACTTCGCATATGATCATGAAGCATTAGAAGTCTTCTAAGGACAATGGATGCTCGTGTTTGATGGATGAGTAGATGGATGTTTGGATGTTAGGATGTACATTCTTCCTGAACTTGAAGATTTCGAGGACGAAATCCTTTTAAGTGGGGGAGAATGTAACACCCCATGTATTCTATAACAGTGAAATTCACAAATTAAAGTATAATTAATTTCAAATCAAAGAATTAAGGGAAATGGGATACGCCATTGCGTTCGTCTTGGAATTCTGCTTGAAATAGAGTCCGAGTTTGCATAAAACGGACTCCGTATGAAGAAGATATGGCCTTCAAAAGTTTCAGAATTCAGTTTAAAATTCAAACAGACCAAAACAGCTCAGAAAAAACAATTCAAAACTCAAAATCGGGCCGGATTGGCCAGGGCGGGAAATTCCCGCCCAAGGCACCCAGGTCGACTTGGCAGTCGACCTAGGGCTACCCAGGTCGACTGGGCAGTCGACCTGGGTCACCCGTGTCGACTACCAAGTTGACACGGTGTCGACTGGCGTGTCGACCTGGCCCCTGAGCCAGGTCGAACCCAGCCCCCTGGCTGGCCTGGTCTGTGTTTGGTCGATTTTCTGAGCCTTGCCTTGTCACTAAGGCTAGGTGTCAGCTCCTGGTTGGTCTCTCCTTCAAACGAACGGCTATTATTAAACCAAGCTCCATCGACGGTCCTAATCAACTCACAAACTCTATAAAAAGGACCTAAGACTCACCCTAATTCACACAAACAAAAATGGAGATGAGACCGTCATGCTGCTGAGGAAGGACTAGGAATAGCCGTCGGAAATTGAGAGACAATTAGGAGATAATTTGAAAGCTTAAAGCAACGTCAATTGAATCAAAACAACGTCTACAACAAAGGATAGCATCTCCAAATTCAGAATTCAGATTCATTAATTGAAGATTCGTCATACGTTGTAAGTAGAGAGCTATTCCGATGTGAATAATTAATTGCGTTTGATTTGTGTAAAATGAGAAATGGAATTGTGGCGATAATAATCTATATTTGTATGTTATTTTGATTCTAAACGATTTGGAATTGTTATGGTATACGATTGGATATGTGATTTATGTTGGAAGTTAACAACCATATGTTGTGGTATTTTATTTAGGATTCATACAAGTACACGATTCATGCTAACAACCATATGTTGTGGTATTTTATTTAAGGATTCATACAAGTATATGATTCATGTTGACAACCATATGTTGTGGTATTTTATTTGGGATTCACTATTATGCCAATATAATGTACATACTTTTATGATCACTTTTATTGTGTAATTGGACTCGACTAAGTACTATGGTTTATATGAATCTATGTTGGAATTGGCAAATCATGCTTTTGTATTAGAAACAAAAGTAAGCATTTTTATGAACATGACTAAACTATGTTTGGTGTTATGCCTAGTTGAAAACATGTTTTAGGCCTAAGTTGTTATCAAAATCATATGGTGATATATGTGACACATAATTAAGTTAGATTTTCATTCTAATTGCAAGTTTACATGAATAGACTAAAAAACATGATTTCATGTTTAAGTATTGTTTATGCCATGATTATATGAATAGAATGGTTCATGTTTAAGTATTGTTTATGCCATGATTATATGAATAGAATGGTTCATGTTTAAGTATTGTTTATGCCATGATTATATGAATAGAATGGTTCATGTTTAAGTATTATTTATGCCATGATTATATGAATAGAATGGTTCATGTTCAAGTATTGTTTATGCCATGATTATATGCTATTACAATGCAAGTTCACATGTGCCTAATTCATGTTAATTGAATCGTTATGTTGCAAGTTCATGTGTTCACACTCCCCTTTTTATGTTACCTTATAAACACCATGTTATAAGCCTCCCCTTTTCATATGGCTAAGTTGGGTTTAAATGTTAAACCCAACATATCTTATATTTTAGTGAACGTATAAAGCGGGGGTAATGACGATGGGGTTAAAACATAGAACATATATGTTGGTATCGTTTGACACATGCCAACACCCATGAAAAACAATTAAGTGGCATAAATAAATTTTAACCAATAAAGATGAATTTAAATAATGGGCCGCAAATATTTACATATAAAAATGAAAGAGAAAAAATTTGTAAATGTAAAAAATACGATGTGTTTAACCCGAGGTTGGATTGAGTTGTGATGTAAACCTGCCCGGAACCGCCCGGCTGTCCAGTAGTCACAACAATACCTATCCAATGTGCGTGGTTAAACACGGAGCCTAATAAGGACCCGAGGTTAGACTGAGTTGTGGCGTAAGACTGCCCGGACCCAACCGGCAACAGGCAGCCACAACAATACCTGTCTAATGTGAGAGGTCGAGAATTTAATAAGACAATTAAGGCTGAGTCAGGATTGATAGGATTAAGTAAACTGTATTAATACTTAATCAAAATGGAACATGCTAAACTATACAGACTGATTGGGGGTTAGGTTTATAAAACACTTAACCAACTTAGCATGTTGGCTAAAAATAGAAAACCTAGTAGCGGGGGACCCTTTTCAACAGTAACCCTACAAGGTGTATCAGGATACCCTGAACTAGGCAGGGTGGGGCACGATTAATGGGCTAACTGTAAGAGGTCAAATCGACGGCGGTGGTGCAGCAGTGCAGGTTCTAACGGGGTGCGGGCATGCACACACTCCGGCGTAGAAAAATAAGGCACTGGGCACCAGTAGTATACCCGTGCATTCTAGAATTGTGTCGGGCCACCACCATGGGACTTGATACACCCCATGGTGGGACCAGCATAGGTAACTACAACATCGAGGGCCGTAAGACACATGTAACTATGCGAGTAGGAGCCGATCATCAGAAATGGATCACTTCACCCTGATTATGGGGTGCCTGTTGGGAACTAGTTTATATGGGTACAGAGATTAATATGGGGTACGATAGTGTATTCGAATCTAGACAACTTAACTTAGTTTATGGTGCTTTCTCATTTCCAGTTTATACTTATCATACCCAGTTCTTTATTCATAGACTGAATAGTCCTAGACTTACTCAGGCTTTATGTCTGACTCTACTTTTCTTTCGCCTTCTTTTCTTTCGTCCTCCCCCCCCCCCACCCCAGGTCCACAGGGAGGGAATACCGCAGCTTGACTAGCTTTCACATCCAGCTTGAAGAGAAAGAATGTATTGCTTGGACCTTTTTCGTTTTGGGCTATGGCTTTGGACAACAATTATAGGACTTATGCAGTTTATTTATGTTTTCTTTATGCTTCTTTAAATAATGTAATCAAGACAGTTATGAAGATGTTATGTTTTTGGAAGTATTGTAAAACAAATTATGACATGGTTTGTGTAACACGTATTTTGTTGAAATAAAAGTTGTTGATGTTTTCCGCTGTTCAAAAATATGTGTTCTTATATCTGTCTTGTATATCTGTGACTTATACTTATAAACCTCCACCAAAATTAGGGCATTCCCTTTGAGAGTGACCCTAACGGAGGTGGGGTGTTTCAAACCTTCTGTTAGTTTCTAAATTTCACATCTATATTGTTTATAATATTTTATAACGATTTATCGCTATTTTTATTTATTTTAAAATAGCCAATTTATTCAAAACGACGCTTCGGGCCATAACGCGGCCGTGGCGCTGTTTTTCTTCAGATTTGATTTACACATATCTGAAAATCTAACCATTGGATCTGCACAAAATTTACATCATTAGAAAGATCTTTTCAAAACAAATCCAACGGTTCCATTTTCGGGAAAATCCGACGGTCGGATCTGCCGGTATAATCGTTTGAAGTTTTGATTTCAAAATACGAACTGCAACGTCGTTATTCGATTTAATATAATTATATATATATATAATCGATTCTGGCGCTGTTTTTCTTCATATTTGAATTAAACATTCCAGACAATCCAACCGTTGGATTTTTACGAAGTTGGTGCCGTTGGAAAGATATTTCCAAAGCGAACCCAACGGCTGCGATTTCGGGAAAATCCGATGGTAGGATCTCCCGCACTAATCGTTTGAAATCACGGTTTCAAAATACGAACTGCAGCTTCGTTATTCGATATATTTCAATTCTATTTATATATATATATCGATTCTTCGATTTCAAAACTATATGATTTTCATACATTTGATAAAAATGATATTTTTATCCAACTGTTTTCTATTTCAACACTTCACTATTTTTAACAATTCATGTAGATAATAAAAATGTGATTTTTAATGTAAAACAATTTATTTCAAAACTCGAATATTTTATATAGTTAATATAGGTGATAGAAATAGGATTTTTATTATAAAACAATTTATTTCAAAACAAGATTATTTTATACAGTTCATATTGATGATAAAAATAGGATTTTATTATAAAACAATTTCTTTCAAAATATGAATACCATTCAACACATGAATTTCAATTCAGCGAATGAATATCGATTCAACACATGAAGGTTTTCTATAGTTTATACATATAGATAAAAAGGTGATTTTTATATTTAAAACACGAATACCATTCAACATATGAATTTCTATTCAATGAATGAATTTCGATCCAACACATGAAGGTTTTCTATAGTTTATATATATAGATAAAAAGGTGATTTTTATATTTAAAACACGAACACCATTCAACACATGAATTTCTATTCAACGAATGAATTTCGATTCAACACATGAAGGTTTTCTATAGTTTATATATATAGATTAAAAGGTGATTTTTATATTTAAAACATGAATACCATTCAACACATGAATTTCTATTCAACGAATGAATTTCGATTCAACACATGAAGGTTTTCTATACAACGAATAAATATAGTTTCAACAAATGAAAATAATTCTAACACATGAATATTATTCAAAATTTTGGCAGCATAACGGCAGGGTAGTTAAAACCGGGACCGTCCCTAGTATGGCCCCTTGCTCTACCTTAAAGCCTCGCAGCTTTTGACAATGGGGAATCATGCATCTAGTTCGCACGCAGGCGGCATGTATATTTTTTTCATTTCCACAAACTAATCCTATGTGGTTTCAACCAAATATTTCTCAACCACAAACGGGTATTTTTCAACCACAATCAATCAATTTCAATCAACCATTCGCTATCAATCAATTTTCACACCAATCACAACCAATAAATATCGTCCATGGTTTGTGGACGAGGGGCGTATATATATATATATATATATATATATATATAACATTTCGCTTCTATTTCAACACATATATAATTTTTACAACGCATATATAACTTATACATCGAACATACAACTTATACAACGCTTATACATGAGGTGTACAATGCTTATATAACCCATATATCGACTATATAATTTATACATCGTCGTTTTCCATATCGTTTATAAATTAGAAATCTCACATTGGGTTTCAATCCACCAAAAATAGCAGAAGGCTCAGAAAAATATGCGGTCTCTTCTAGAATGTAGAAGACGTCCACACGGTCACAATGTTTCCTGTTTCATCGAATTTCGTCAATACACGAAAAAGATATGATTTTTCAAAGTTTGCAACGGTTTAAAGGGGTTAAAACTGTTGAAAATAGCCATAGCCGTTACCTCGTTTTGATGTTCAAAACTAGGTTTTGAATTTTTGCACGATCCGTGAAGTGTTGCGTCAATCAGCCACTGCCACGCTATAGAAGGGAGAGAGGCGCGGCGAACGACGGTGGTGCGGTGGACTCTGGTGGTCGGAGGCGACGGCGGCGGCGAGATGAAGCCCCGAACATTCGAAGCCGATTTCTCCCTCGATTTAGAACGAAAAAATCCAAACCCTTTGAAGATCTCGAGAAGCTCGACAAATTCCCTAACTGGAATGTTTGATTTCGACGCGTGGATTGATCAGAAAATGAACGGGAAGCTTTTGAATCTTTTCCGTCGTTCGTCGTGGGTGAGGGAGAGGGAGAGTGCTGAGATGGACGAATGAGGTTTATTTATATATTTTAAATTTTGAAAATACCCTCTTTCACCCACGAACACCAATCCAAACCCAACGACTGTCATCCCTAGTGTTTTACCCCCATTCCGAACACAATGGGATATGTTTCGAAGGCCCATTCGAATGTTTTAGTCAGTTTTCCTTCAAATCAAAATATAAAACATTCAATATTTAATTTGAACGTACATTTCAATTTTCCAGGGCCACAAACTGATTCGAAAAATTCCAGAAAAATAAATCTACCTATTTTTGACGATATGGTCCCAACAAAACTAGTTTCGTCGAATTCTGAGACCGTTTGCAAAATGGCCCATTTCTGGTCGACCCAATTTAACTATAATTGACCAAAACACATTTCTCTTTGCCACGCTCACATACTAGCTTCAAAAATTATGAAATTTGAAACCTAGCAATAACTTCACATCCCGGATCCAACAAAAGTGGTTTCGTCGAATTCCGAGGTCGTTTGCAAAATGACCAATTTCACGGGCTACATAAATTCCATTGCGACCTTTCTGAAAATTCGTTTGGCCATAACTTTTGCTTCCCGCTATGAAACTTCGATTTTTCAGTTTCGTTAGAAAGGTATTCACTAACAGATTTAAATATTTTTGGTTTCACTCAAATCCATTTTGTTTTGCACCCGGTACAGTCAGTCAAAGTTTGAATTCAAATTTTGAAACTACCATGCCATTTCAGGCCTTGTTTATAAATAGAATTAATTATATTCGTTTTCAAATGTCGATTCAAACTCACTTTTCATTGCTATTATTTAAAATATTTATTTTAAATATTTAAAATCCACTATTTTAGCCAATTTAAAAAATTTTAATTTGTTCAGATTTTCCGGGTCGTTACATACATTAGTCACATGACTGACCCAGAATTTATTTTGTTTTGTTTTTCCTAAACTCTTGGGTGCCCAATTTTGTAGGGCAGTCAAGTAGTCAGGATTTTACAGATATACTAGAAGGAGCTTGGAGCAGGAGGTTTCAGGATTTTATAACTATTGTTTATTTCCGCTGTATTGTAAGTGTTGTACTATGATAATGTTACTGTGTACATATCTGGTTTTATTTCAATGTTATGTTATATTTTATTCGTTCCGCTGTGAGATTCGTGTTTACTCTAATGTTGTATTTATGTTCTTATTCTTCTATTCTAACTTTCTTTCTACTTCTCACCCTCTAACTTCCTTCTATTAATGTTCCGGTGTTTTTGGTTCTTGGATAGTAGACATGTTATTGTATGTTGATTTTCTAGGTCGAAAATCTCCCGGGCCATTAAGTGGTATCAGAGCTAAAGGTTAAGTGATTACCTTTGCTCTATGTCGTAACTCAATAGAGATAGGGTTAGTAATACCCTAGATTAAGTTTGAGTGTATATATATATATGAGCGCGTATTTGTTATTTGATATAAAAAATGGTTTTACATTGTGGAGATTTATTAGTTGAATTGTTTAGGAGTTTTGGTCGATTAGTTTGATCCACTGTATCGGTAGGAGTTTCTAAACACTCGAGTACGATGGACCGACACAATATGTTTTGAAAGAGGGTAAATGAAATAATTTTACCCAAATTATATTTTGATATAAAAAAAGAGTGATATTAGAAATACTATAGTATATTAGATTTGTTAGTTGTTATTATAATTGAGTAAGATCATAATGGAAATGGTGTTATATACATATATATAAATATATATATATATATATCCTAATGAAATTCATGTAAGTGTTATGAAATGAACTGAATCTGAATTTAAATCAGAATTGAAATTTAAAACCCTGGAAATTTGGAAAGGTGCTTGTAAATGGACTTGGACTGAATATATGGTAATTTTAAAATCTTGGGAGATTTTAAATTGTTTTACAAGCATTGTGAAGGATATTTTCAAATAATTTCAAAATGGAAGTGTTTAAGAAATGGTTTTGAAAAGTGATAGTATTGAACTCACTTCAGTCATTGGTAAATAACCCTGATGATGCTTGCCACATCAATAGTTTTCATTTTCAAGTTCTAACTGATGGATTACCGCCAAAGATATTGTTTTTCAACTATTTTGGGAAAACAAGTTGTTTGGAATCCGGAAAAGAGATATCAGGTTTTAGAAAAGGGAAGTTGTGTAAGAACTCCTAGGAAAAAGGGTGTTGAATTAAAATGGACTAATAATTAAAATAAAAACCAAAATTGAATTACGAGATAAAGATAATTAATAAGAGAAATTAATTAGTTAATAAATTTTGTGGTGTGAAACTCAATTTGGTTAATTATATTGGACTAGTAAATAAGAGTTGAAATTGATAATGGAATTTGAGTTGAGAATGTAATTTAACTTGGTTATAAGAGATTGATCTGGTTGAGGATAAAAACTAATTAGAGTTTGACTGGGATGGCATTGGTATATGTTGAATTGGTAGCAGATGGAAGGGATATAATGATATGCCCGACAAAAAGGTACAAGTATTTATATATGAGTTTGGTGATTTATGAGCCTATTTGGCAAGTCGCTTGGCCGTTTGATTTTCTTTTGGATGGAAAAAGGCATAGAGAGGCGAGTTGTAGTTGTACCGATTGAGCCGTACAAAAGAGGTGCTGGCGAAATTTTTTAAAAAATTAAAGGTGTTAGAATTTTTTTTTAATTTTTGAAAATTTTAGTTTATCGAAATGAATTAATATTTAATTGAAATTAATTGGTACAGTGAAACTGAAATATAATTTAAAGAAGTAAACAAATAATTTTTAACCCAGTTAATAGGGTTTGTTTTCTACCTTAGCAATTTCAAGGATGAAATTATTTTAAGGGGTAAGAATGTAACGTCCCGTGTTTTTACGGTATAATAACTAATTTATTTAATTATTTAAATAGTAATTTAGGGATATAAATGTTTGTTTAATTAAATAATATTGAATATTTAATTAGTATAAAAACTAGAATAATATATTTATTTTTGAAATAGTGGAATTCGCAATATTGTGTGAATCGGATTATTTATAAGATTTAATTCAGTTTAGAATTGATTTATAATAACGGGTTTATTATTTAAACGTAGTTTGAAGATATAATTATAATATAATTTAAATCAAGCTCGTAATGGCACGGCAGTTCCTAATATGGAATTTTGAACTTCAATTAGATATACAGAATCCATTTGAAGTCAGATTTCTATGAAATAAGAAACGTTCGAATCTGTTGAACGATATTTTTTTTAATGAAAGAGAAAAATCGAGATTTCGTGGTGTAAATTTTGAGTTATGTCCAAATCAAATTTTCAAAAAATCGCTATGGAATTCGTTATAATTTATAATGATTAATTTATATTATAAATAGATTTTTAATACAAATTGAATATCGATATAACTTGTAATTTTGAAATATCAAGTTATAAATCCCAATATGTTTATTTTGGAGCCGAATAATATTCTATCTGAATATATATGATAATACTAATTTATTAATATTTATTTTAATTTGTTTTTAAATATATTAATATTTATTGGCTTATGTAGAACTTTAAGAATAGCCATTTTTGCAAACAACCTCCGTTTTTGATGAAACTAATTTGTTGAATCCGGAATATTAAATTATTGTTAGATTTCAATTTTCGTGATTTTTGGAATCAGTATGTAACCGTGCTGGATTTTAATGTGAAAAACATTCAATAATTTGATTTAAAAATACGTTGTGTGAGCAAACGGATTCGGAGTTCGACGAAACAAGTTTCGCTGGGCCCGTAATGTCGAACCATAGTTGTGTGTCCATTTTCATCGAATTTGAATACTGTATGTAATAACCCTGAATTTTGGGGCCAATTTAAAATTTTTACTTTAGAAATTTTAGTGAATTTTTGACATGATTTATTTTAAATAATAACGATTAAAATTTATGTTATTTGAAGTGAAACATATGTTAGAAAATATAGAAGTGTTGAAAATATTATTTTTCACATTGCTAGAAAATACCTGCTATAAAAGAGGAAGAAAAAAATATATTAAATATGTTTTTACATTAAAAATATTCTTTTTAATGTGAATACGAAGCGTATATAATTTACATGTAATAAAATATATTTTTGTTACTCTTTTTACATGTAAAGAAATAAATGGTTTGTTCTTACATCAAAATCATATTATAATTAATAGAGAGTTGAGTTCAGTAATTTTTTTTTTTTTTTACATTTTTTGTAAAAGAGAAAACATTCATTTTTATTTATAATAAATAAGAGCTGCATGTTAATGAAAAGGAATAACTACACTTTCTCTATCTTTCCCTTTTAGGAGTTCTGAAATGGCATGTATTAATTAATATACTTATTAAAAAAAATCAAACGTTCATGTAGGCACATAAAACATGTTTACATATAAAGTTTACATTTTTCTTTGTAAGGGTAAAGGAATACATTTTCTATACAATATAGCAAAGTTTACAATTTCTTTGTAACATAAAAACATATGAAGAGGAAATCATAGTAGGTATTAATTAGCAAATTAGGTATGAAATTCTACTGTAATAGATGGTGTAATTAAGGGTACATAAATGTGGATAGAAACGGAAATAAACGCATAATAATTGCGTAATTGAAAAAAAATAAAATTGATTAAGCTAGAAATAAAAGGGTTAAATTTAATAATTTGATTGACTAAGAATAGGAAATAAATTAGGAAAGAATTGTATATGTAAATTAAAAATCAATAAATGGGATATAGCTAAATTTAGAAAATAATTAAATAAAATTGTATTAGGTTCATTTGTCAGCAATTCATTTTCTTTGAAATGCATAACATACGAAATGTGAATAGTTTCAAGAGTTTAAATGCCTTCCCTCTTCATTGTCCTTAATGCATCATTTATTTCTTTCTTTCTTTTTCTTTTTCTTCAAATACACTACCTTCTTTGCTCCAATCTATTTTTTCATTAATCAGCATTTATTTTCCTTCATTCTATTAATTTTTTCTCTAAATTCAGTACTTATTCTCTCCAAAAACAAACCATATACATGTATATATGTTTTTCCCTTATCTTTTATACCTTTTTGTTTAAATTCAGAATTTTTTTTATAAAAACTTTCAACATTACCTATGCGTATTTTTATCTATTTTCTTTTCCTTATACTTGTCTATACATGTGAAAATGTTTCCTAAATTCTCAAAATTTTAATATTATGTGTTTTGAAACTTAGAAAGTCACAAACTTTCTAACAATTAGTGTTAAACTATTAAATACGCATTCATTTCTTTGCATTATTCTTTAATTTCTTTCCCTTAATCATATTAATTTCTTTCTCCTCATTTTCTTTTTTACGCATCTTATTCCATTTATATACTTTCATTCGTTAAATATACCTTCTCTTATTTCTTCTTTCCCCTTCCTCCCTTCATTGTTTCATTCCAAACTAAATCGATTCAATCTCCTAATCTAAGCCATGATTTTCGAAACTCCAAACACTAAATTGAAGAGATATTTAAGCTTAACAAACTGAACGGGCATGATCTTCTAATTGTTAATGGATCGAGATAATTTCAGCCAAGAAGGCGCCGACTTTAGGGGTTGTTTTGAAGCTTGATGGAACACCGAGTTCACCTGGACGGTGCGCAGGGGAAGAAGAGCCGTCTTATTTCTTAACAAAGTAATTAGCTAATCAATTAGTTAATTAATCATGTTTATTATTTAATTATATAACAAATGTTTAAATTGTCATAACTAAATCGATATTCGTCGGAATCGGACGATTTCAGGTGCGTTGGGATCGCATGAACGAACTCTACATGATGGTAGAGACTGGAACTGGTTTAGAGCATGTTGGAAATTCAGAATTATAATCAAGGTGAGATTTTCTGAATTTAATTTAATTAAATTTAATTTAATCATCTTTCTTAAATAATAAATCTGTATATGTGAGAATTCTGATTTATTCAATAATTAAAATCTAATTATTTTTATTGCCATTTAAATCCTTGAATGCGTGATTATAAAATCATATGAATGATGTTTGAGTTTGAAAACAGTTGTATGTGATGTGGATTGATTTATTTGCTTGTGATGATATGTGGAATGAAATTGGATTGGTTAGAATTTGTTTAATCATATATTAGTTAGATTTGTTTACAATAAAAATTCTCTTTTATTTGTGAACATTTTGATCAATGAAACTATCACATAAAATTATCATTTTTATGTTAAAGTTAGAATTGACACTTATGTTAAATTTAGAATGGTTACTTTGCTAAATTTAGTATTGGCAAACAAAATTCACATTTTGTTAAGAGAATTTATATCATAACAAAATCATTATTTTGTTTATATTAAGAAGGTCATAACAAAACCATTATTTTGTTTATATTAAAAAGGTTATAGTAAAATTCATATTTTGTTACACAAGATGATCAACAAAATCAACATATTTTGTTAATGAAGTTATGTTGGACTAAATCAACATTTGTGTCACTTTGAAATAAATAAAATAAAATGTATATTTTTATACATTTAAAAGGAAGGAAACAAAATAATCATATTTTATTTCATTGAGAGAACAAAACTTTTGTTAATTTGATTAAAGAGAACAAAACATCACTTTTGTTAATTTGATCCAAAGGTAAAGAATCAACATTTTTGTTGATTTGATTATAAAGTAAAGAATTAACATTTTGTGTTAATTAGATTTTATATTCAACAAAACTCACATTTTTGTTAATGAAATTATAAAGACAAACTCACATTTTTGTTAATGTAAAGAGTATGATGAAATTCATTTTTGTATGACAAATTCCTTTTTGTTAATGTAAAGAGTATGACAAATTCATTTTTGTTAAGGTAAAGAATAGCGACAAATTCCTTTTTATATGTAAAGAGAGAGATGAAATAAACTCATGTACATATAAATTCCCTTTTACATGTAATGAGAGAAATGAAGTAAACTGGTTTATGTATAAATTCATTTTATATGTCGTTAGTAATGAAATAATTATGTTAACGTATAAATTCATTTTATATGTCGTTAGTAATGAAATAATTATGTTAATGTATAAACTCATTTTTATATGTCACTTACAATGAAAGCTTTGTTAATATATAGAATTCCCTTTTATATGTTACTAGGAATGGAAAATATGTTAAGATATAATATTTACTTTTTTTATATATCATTAGAAGTAATAGAAAAATGTGAATATATAAGAATGACAAATTACTTTTATATGAAGAGTGTAAAGGAAGAATATAAGAATGGCAAAAGATTCATTTTGACAAATATATGAAGATGACAAAAACACCCATTAGAGTGAAGTTACATTTTATTAGGGAATGTAGGTTAAAATAAAATGAACATAACGGTATTTTAGTGTGAAGTTGAAAAAGGTAAGTAAATGAAATGAAACATATATTTATTTGTTAATGTTGCATACACTGCATATGAAATGAAACATATATTTATTTGTTAATGTTGCATACACTGCATATGAAATGAAACATATATTTATTTGTTAATGTTGCATACACTGCATATGAAATGAAAGATATATTTATTTGTTAATGTTGCATACACTGCATATGAAATGAAACATATATTTATTTGTTAATGTTGCATACACTGCATATGAAATGAAACATATATTTATTTGTTAATGTTGCATACACTGCATATGAAATATAACATATATTTATTTGTTAGTGGTGCATACACTGCATATGAAATATAACATATATTTATTTGTTAATGTTGCATACACTGCATATGAAATGAAGTGCATAGTTAAAATCATACTTTTGCATATAAAGAGAAGTATTTTAAATGTCATGTAGAAAAGAACAAAAATTCATATTTCTGTTCAAAAAGAAAGTAAAGAACAAATTTTACATTTGTGTTTAATGTAAATCCAAAATCAAAAAGGTTACATCTTGTCAAATGAAATTAAAAAGGAGAAAAGTTACATTTCTGTTTTAATGGAATTAAAGGAACAAGAAAATTTACATTTTAAGGAAAGGGATTTTCATATAAAAAGAGATAAAGTTAGGAATTTACATTTTTATTATGTAAAACAAAAATATGAACTTGCATTGTAAAGAGAATTTGCATTTTTATATGTAAACAAAAGTAAGAATGTGCATTGGTAATAAAGACTACATTTTTGTTATGTAACTTAGAATGAGAACTTGCATTGCAAATAAAAATTACATTTTTATTTGAACTAAAGATATAATATTTGCTATGCAAATAAAAATTACTTTTTTTATTTTGAAACTATGATATGCAATTGGCATTGAAAATAAAAATTATATTTTTATTTTTAACTATGGTATGAAATTTGGCAAGCGAACAAAATTTTACATTTTCATATGTAACTATAAGTGAGAATTTGTGATGTAAATTAGAATTACATTATTATTATGTCATTAAAATATGATATTACATTGTAAATTAAAATTACATTTTTATGATGTCACCTAAGAATAGAATTTACATTGCCATTATAAAAAGTCAAGATCATTTTGGTTTTGCATTGAAAGAGATAGGAATTATTATTTTTGTTTGGCATTTAAAAGAATATCAAAGTTATTATTTTTGTTATATTGAAATTAAGCAAACAAAAAAATATATTCATTTGTATAGAAATGAAGTGGACACCAAAATATGCATGGTTGTTGTAATGGAAATGAAACACAAAAATACTTATTTTTGGTTGTAATTGGAATGATACACAAAACATACATTTTGTGTATAGTATATTTTTGGAAATTAAAAAATAAAAGAAAACATTGTTGCGTGTGATGATATATATATCAATATTGGATATAAATAAGGAGATTTGTTGTTAGCAAAATATAGTAAAATGAAATGGACGAGGAATTATATTTATATAAATTATATATATATATATATATATATAAATTAAAAGTACTTGAATCGAGCGTGGTAGTTCACGTTTTAGAATCGTACTTTTAATTGATTATATCATATGATCCGACCGACGGATTTTTCCAAAACTGAAACCGGTAGGTTCGCCTTGGGAAGATCTTTCTAATGATATGAAGTATATTAAAATCCAACGGTTAGATTTAGAGAAACGTGTAAAACAAATTCGGGTGAAAACAGCGCCAAAGTCACCTGTTGACATGAGACGTCGTTAAATAGAATTTAATTAAAAATAAAATTGATCGTTATAAATTAATTTTAACGATATGAAATTGCTTTCAAATTTATATATGCGAGAATTATTTGGAAAGTCCGAGTTTACTCTCATTCCAAATAATGATACGACGTTCGAAGAGTTGAAGACGGTGATTGAAGACCGACGATCTTCACATCGAATGGATGTGTTGCTATTGAGACCCATGATGGGAGTAGCTACCTTGAAGGGGCGACAGTAGTAGCCGTCCGGACGTAGTGTTGATTGCACGGGTTTGGCTTTCGCTCAAACCCAGAGCATAAGCGTGTAAATGGATTGTATGTCTGACATTGTATTCCTTTATACTGTATTCGTTGATCTCTGCTAAACATATATCTATTTGGTGTTTTACACCCTTCTCTGAGACGTATGAGCTCAGAGGTTATATGTTGGTAGAAATCAATGGTATGGTATGGATTGACGATGTGGCATGCTAAGATGCATATGATCAAGGCTTTGCTGAAAAGCAGGCCTTGTGGGATGATCAAAGCATAGCCTGTTTAGGCATAGCTTTGTGTATAGCGTGACTTCACGAGCCTCACACACCGGCGGAGTCTAAAACGGGAGAAGGGAACGCAGGGAGAGCATCACGTTTCTTTCTAGCTAGAGTGGTGTCAGTGACCTACCAGCCCTGACATTTTACTTATGTGGATGATGGAATGAGGTGCCTCGGATAGGTCCTATAGGATCGGGGAACATGTGCTTAGGAATTGCCAATCCTCTAAGCTGTATTTGAGGATCGGCCCTGCCATTTCCAAGGGTTAACTGCGGGTAATCCTGAGGCATCAGCTAGAGTGTCTCGAATCGGTAAGGAGCTCCTCCCTAGCCTTGACTCAAATGGAAATCCAAATTCCAAATACGACCCTTGCGGTTTTGATTGTATTACTAGTATGGAGGCATAGCATATGGTACCTATGCTTCCTAGGATTGATACATTTACTTTGAAATGTTTTAAAACATATACACACTAATAATAATATCGTTTTTATCGTATCAAGCATGTTTGACCATTATAAGGTAAAACCCTATCCTCCGGTTTGCGTTGCATTGTGTGATGGGACTTGGGTCTTATGATGGTTTCATTTTTCTACAAAACATTGCGTTGTTTTGACGATTTACTTAAATTATGCACGGCAATCCATTGGAATAAAACCCGTTCCGCTTTAGCGGCGTGGTCTTTGGATTTGCCTTATTACTATTAGTTATATTAGTTAAGAATTCTCACACCAGTCCCACGACTGACCCGTTGTTTGTTTCCACTTTTGCAAACTCGGGTGCCCTCTTTTCCACGGGCATTCGAGTAGCTTTTTTTTAGCAGGATCCTGGATTGAAGCTCAAAGCTGTGGCCAGAGCATAGAAAAGTCTTCCGCTGTCTTAGTTATTTTATTTCCGCTGCACTGTATTAAAGTAATGTAAAATTATCTTCCGCTGTAAATTTATTTAATGTACTCTGATATATATTCTGTACTCTGATGTAACATTTATTATGATGTTATAAAAGTCTGCTGTTATTGTTCTGATGTTGTTGTATTCCCGAAGTTAAAGTATTCGTGGATTTCTGACCTTTGGGTCAGACTTGTGTGGTTTATGGTCGATCCAAAGACCGGGAATTTACGGGTCTTTACACTGTATGTGATCATACGAATTTTTAAATTGACGAATACTAATAAAAATACAATACAAATTAATATAATAATATATAAAACTTACCAACTAAGCTATCTACCTTTAAAGATACATCCTACTTTACCTTTAAACCTAATTCTTTAGTTCTCTGGTCAATCTAAATTCCACCGCTTCAAAAAAAATGAAAACATGAAAATATTCACTTCAAAATTCATCTTAAAATCATGTTAAATCTGTAAAATCATTATATATATGTGTTGAATCCTTGAATTATTCGCTTCCTTCATATATATGATTTGGGGGATTCGACTCTATTATACATCGTTGGAAGTACACGTAGCGGAACTAGGGTTCCAAAATTTGTGAAGTTGAAGCTTTAATTCGTGATATAGAGTTTGTACTTGGGATTAGTGTGGAGTTTAGCATCTTATGTAAAATTTTGGGGTTGACTGGCGACGAAAGAGTTCGGGTGTTTTATTGTATGCGACTGTTGAAGGGTTTCGACACATTTCATACAAGGATACGAGTTGAGTAAAAAGCGTACGAGATTGAAGAGTAAGGGAGGAGGAGTTTAACGGTGTTCTTGGTTTTTGAATTAATGGGCCGAAGAGGGAGATGTGAGGATCGGAAAGTTGCGTGAAATTGGACATGGAAAAGTGTTGGAGACGGCTTGCATTAGTCCTGGAGGAAGAAGCGGTTTAGATTGAGTACGGGTGGGCCTTGTTGTGGCGGTGGGACAAGAAATTCAAGGTGAAGCCCAAGTGGAAATAAACCAAGTATTTTATTTAAAATATAATATTTAAACTTGTAATTAAATATCTATGTAACACCCCGCATTTTTAAGTATAATTAAAAATGAAATAAAATATATGAAAATATTCTTATGATAGGTAAATAATGGTGATGCATAAGAAGAATTAATTAATACATAAAAGAGAAGAAAAATTAGTTCGATAACGGTGTATGTAACGGAAAAGATAGTAAAATGAGGATAATTAATTTAAGAATCAGGAATTAGGTAAAATGGACATCACCATTGCGTTTCTCTCGAAATTTTACATGAAATAGAGTGCGAGTTTTCGAAAATCGGAGTCCGGATGAGGAAGTTATGGCCTGTAGAAGATTCAGAAGGTTTTGGTCAGCACAGAACTGGGCAGGTCGACCAGGGGATCGACCTGGGAGTCGACCTCCCCCATGGGGGTCGACTATAGTGTTGACCTCCCCCCCCCCCCCCACAGGTCGACCTGGTCGGCCTGTTTCGGTCCAGAACACGTTTTTGAAGCCCATAGACGATTTTTGATGGTCCGGATTGGTTTTAGGGTTAATCTTATGGCTGAAATGAATTGCTACACCTATAAAAACAACCTAAGACCTAGCCTACCCTACACACAATTCTATTCTGCTTCTTCTCTACCTCTGTTCTAAATAAAAATAAAAATGTCGTCGCTACCCTTCTGGAATCCAAACTAGAAGATAATCAAGATCAACCTAAGCAACTCAATTCAAATTAGAGATTAAAGCTTCTACAACGATTCTACAACAATTAAAGTTCTTTCTTTAATCCAGCCAAGGCAAGTACAGTTATTCTCCGCTATAAACGTTAATTCTGATTGTGACATGAATTGTAAATCTGAATCTGAGATTATATCTGTTCTGTTCTGTTTAGATCTATCTTATTTTGTATCTCTTTCCTCTTTCTGTTCTATAGCCAGGCTACCACGAGCCTGAGCCAATCTCATAAGAGATTAACATACGCTAAAATGTTTGGGACAATAAAATGAATGAAGCATAAATTGGGCATGACCAATAGGTGACTGATTTGAGGAAAGAACATGGACCGTAGCCGGAACGTAAATCAAAGACATATGACTGGACATGTTATATTTATAACATAAATGGGTATTGAACATATGATTTGTGA
Source organism: Allium sativum (assembly GCA_030737875.1). Classification (NCBI taxonomy): domain Eukaryota; kingdom Viridiplantae; phylum Streptophyta; class Magnoliopsida; order Asparagales; family Amaryllidaceae; genus Allium; species Allium sativum. The sequence continues at coordinate 119,704,156 of CM060911.1, read as the reverse complement.
TAAAGAGAATATGGCTTAGGTATAAAGATTTACATGGGAGTAGGGTATCTATTAATGTAAATAAACACCTAAGTAAGGGATCTTTGGGGATATATGACATGCAGAGTAATCGGTGGCTATATTTGGTATAATTTATATATGGATCTTCTATACTATGCAAGTTTAGTAAAAATTGAAACATATGATATATGGTAAATTATGACCATAGTCTGAGCTATGTAAATTTAATGCAAATATGGGATATATGATCATATTGTGAATCATGACTATTATTTATGCATGTGAACTTAGGCAACATTTATAATTAGGCAAGATGGGTCAATGAAACCTTAGGGAATAATAAAATCTGTTATATTTGCCTAATTTAGTTCTGCTATATTTGCCTAATCTGCTAGTCTGTTACATTGCTTAATCTGCTAGTTCTGCTCTACTGCCTAGTCTGCTAGATTTGTTCATCTGCCAAATCTGTCATCTGTTAAGTCTGTTGAAAACGCCAAATCTGCTAAACTAAATATGTTGAGATGCCTAATCTGTTATCTGCTAAATCTGCTAGTTTGCTGAATCCGTTAAGACGCCTAATCTACGAAAATATGTTATAAACTATATCTGTTAAGTTGAGATATTCAGTCTGTTATTGACAAAATCTGAATTAGCTATGTATAATTGACATACATATTAGGCGTGGGCATAAATGGTAAATTATTAATTAATTGGCCGCATAGATAAACATGGCTAACTCGAAGTTAGAATGATTTGCGGCGTAATTCTGTCGGAATCGCCCGGCATATCCAGTGGCCGCAAATAATAGGTTCTAATGTGAGAAGTTAGTCATAACGTGCTTGAAACCCGAGGTTAGACTCAGTTTGCGACAGATGCCCGGAACCAACCGGCCTAACCAGTAGCCACAAACTGTCAATCTAATGTGAGAGGTTTGGGCATTAATATTTAATTAATGAAAATCTGAGATAATTATGATGTCTAAAACATGTTGGGTAAGGTTAAACCAATTGGACCAATGAATCTGATAAACCCGTTTCGTGAATCCGTAGGCCCAATACAAAGTTAGATAATCTGTAACCAGTTAATCTGTAAGTCTATTAATCTGTAACCAGTTAATGTGTAAGCCTATTATTCTGAACATCTGATCCGTTAATCTGAAAAACTGTTAACTTGATTGTCTGATCTGTGAACTAGTTAATCTAAATTTTGTATGTTTGAAACTTTTATACAAGTTAAGCTGAAATCTGTTAGTCTGGGGACGCAAGGTTAGGAGGGGAATTACTTGTGTCATCTGTTGTTTGGGACCCTATTAGTCAGTAACCCTTTCTGGTATCAAAACTTTGACCCAACAGTAAGTAGGGTCCGGGCACGCTTACTGAACTAATTATAAGCGGTTCATTCTGATAATGGCGAGGGGTGTTGATGGTGCGTTACAACCGGGTCATGTGCGTGCATGGATCCCGGGCTGCCTCTGAGGATGTAAGACGCCGTGACATCTGTAAATAGGTCTGTGCCAATTGGTTGTCACTTTAGGGAGTGATACACCCTACTATGGGGCCGACACAGGATATTTATGTATTAGGGAGCCGATCGCTTGGAGTAGGGTTTTAGGGTACACTTAGTTCTGTCTGTTTCTGTTGGTACCATCTGTTTCTATTGGGTGGTAACACCTATCTGTTTTTGTGTGGTACCGTCTGTTCGGGTGGTAAAGGCCCATTACTAGTGTACACCTAATTCTACATTCTGTTTCCGTAGGGATTAATATGTTTCTGCTTCTGTCTGTTTCTGTTCGGGTGGTAAAGGCCCATTACTAGCATTCTCTTCTGTGGAAATTATTCTGTACCCGTTTCTGTTTCAGTTTAGACATTAGGGTGACACCTAATCCTGTTAAACTAGTATTAGTGCAGAGAAGTAAGATATAAATAAGAAGCATGGCTTAGTCTACATCATTATGTTTCCGCTGTTTTATCTGCTGCTCATGTTACTGTCATCTCTTATCCAGTTTTGCTTTCATGTCATTATTATTATTATCTGTTCATATGCTGAAAGTCACTAGACTTGCCAGACTTTTTGTCTGACCCTTGTTGTTTCGCCTCTTTTCTTCCATTCCCCCCCCCGGTTTTGTACAAGGGAATACTCTAGCTTGATCCAGATTTCTTCCGCTTGCGGTGCTTAAAGTATGGCTTGTCTTCTTTTGTGGGGATTATGATTTTAAACTTTGCATTCTGAAGGCTTTTGTACAAGACTGATATTTTGTACTTGAATTCTGATATTGTGATTTGAAAGGATGTTACCAAGCTTCTGTTGAAATAAAGTTATAAATTTTTCAAGTACTGTTTTATCTGTCTTGTAAGTTTCTGTTCTGTTTACTAAAATGCTCCACCAAAGTTAAGGCGTTCCCTTTGTGAGTGACCTTAACGGAGGTGGGGTGTTACACTTGGTATCAGATTTGAAGGTTACCAGATTGGGTAAAGTTTTTGAAAACTATTTTCAAAAAGGCTTTAAAAGAAGGTATTTTCAAAAGGAAAGTTTATTTTGAAAAAAACATAATCCCCAAAGCCATATATCTATCTTTTGATTCTCTGTCTGAATCCTTGTTTCCTTCTTTTTCTGAGTCTCCGGGGCTCCTGGTTTTCTGGGAGGTAACCTCATCGCGGCATGGTTCCGTAGGCTTGATAAGACTACGACACCTGTCAAAGGGCAAATAAGCGCCCGACTTCCATCTGTAGCCGCAGTAGTTTCACCTACGGCTAATTTTCTTTCGAGATTTGTAGGATTTTTCCGTGCGATGGAGGCAGCTTTCGAGGGACTGGTCAACGTGTTACACAAGCATAGTAAAGATGAGAATGAGGGAGTTTGGCCAAGGAGCATAACCCAAAGATAAGAAACCCATGGATATAAACTTGGTTCAAAAAGGAGGCAAAAAGGAAACACAAAAGAAGGAAGAAAAGTCTAAAGATAAAGGAGGAGAAAAGTACTTTACTTATGGAAGCTTGACTTAAGAGGAAGGACAGAGGACATGACCTACTTCGGGAGGGCAGGCGAATGCTCTCATAGTTGGTGGATAGGATAGAAGTAGGAAAATTTCCGTAGAGAGTTTAGTTTCCTTATCTGATTATTGAGTTAGAACTCTTTCCGATTATGGTATTCTGATTCTGTAGTCGAATTTCTGCACTTTAACACTAGTCTTGTTTCTGATCTGGTTATAGTCTCAAAACCCATAGGGGTTACGACTCATCTGCTGGTGATAGGTTGGGGTTGGAGAGATATCTGTGTTAGGCGTCAAGTAGGACGCATACATTCTGGGTTTTATCATGCTTAGTTTCCTAAGAATCATTCGGTAGTCTGATCTATAACAGTAATCTATAAATATCTGAATATTTCTGATAAGGTTAAGATTTCCAGTTTTGACATTGTCTAAAGAGGGTAATCCTCTTAGTGTCAATTTGATGTTGGTTTCAGTCTTCGGGCCCGATACTTAAGACCCATGTCTAATGGGAACCAAGTTTTTGTTCTATCTGTACTCGCTTCCATCATTCGACTGTATCCTATCGATCGAATCTTCGAACTTTAGGTAGAAACTAATGGGTGTAAACATGTGTTTGAGACATGTTATGTTTGATGGTTGCAAGTGGATGCAAGTGGTTGCTAGTGGTTGCCCGTGGATGCATACACACACACAAGGCAATCGGCTTGAAAACGCTCTCATACTGCATATGGATGTGTGAGCATTTTTAATTTTTGTGGATGCAAAATGATTGACTCAGCACATGGATGTTGCATATGACTGAATGGTTGTGCACTCATATAGAAATGATATGTATCGAGTTGGAAAATTGCATACATGTTGGACTCATGGCACTGGCATAATTCGCATTAAGGAGGTCAACTGAATCAGTGGACTGCCTGATCTTTGCATTAGACAAGGAACATATACACACACTTTTTACATATGTTCATACAACATTAGAAATCTCTTAAGGACAATGAATGCCTGTGATTGGTGATTGAGTAGATGGATGATTGGATGGTAGGACACATTCTTCTTAACTTGAAGATTTCGGGGACGAAATCCTTTAAGGAGGGGAGAATGTAACACCCCGCATTTTTAAGTATAATTAAAAATGAAATAAAATATATGAAAATATGCTTATGATAGGTAAATAATGGTGATGCATAAGAAGAATTAATTAATACATAAAAGAGAAGAAAAATTAGTTCGATAACGGTGTGTGTAACGGAAAAGATAGTAAAATGAGGATAATTATTTTAAGAATCAGGAATTAGGTAAAATGGAACTTACCTTTGCGTTCCTCTCGAAATTTTACATGAAATAGAGTCTGAGTTTTCGAAAATCGGAGTACGGATGAGGAAGTTATGGCTTGTAGAAGATTCAGAAGGTTTCGGTCAGCACAGAACTGGGCAGGTCGACCAGGGGGTCGACCTGGGTCCAGGTCGACCAGGGGGTCGACCTGGGAGTCGACCTCCCCCATGGAGGTCGACTATAGTGTCGACCCCCCCTACAGGTCGACCTGGTCGGCTTGTTTCGGTCCAGAACACGTTTTTGAAGCCCAAGGACGATTTTTGATGGTCCGGATTGGTTTTAGGGTTAATCTTATGGCTGAAATGAATTGCTACACCTATAAAAACAACCTAAGACCTAGCCTTCCCTACAAACAATTCTATTCTTCTTCTTCTCTACCTCTGTTCTAAATAAAAATAAAAATGGCGTCGCTACCCTCCTGGAATCAAAACTAGAAGCTAATCAACATCAACCTAAGCAACTCAATTCAAATTAGAGATTAAAGCTTCTGCAACGATTCTACAACAATTCAAGTTCTTTCTTTAATCCAGCCAAGGCAAGTACAGTTATTCTCCACTATAAACGTTAATTCTGACTGTGACATGAATTGTAAATCTGAATCTGAGATTATATCTGTTCTTTTATGTTTAGATCTATCTTATTTTGTATCTCTTTCCTCTTTCTGTTCTATAGTCAGGCTACCACGAGCCTTAGCCAATCTCATAAGAGATTAACATACGCTAAAATGTTTGGGACAATAAAATGAATGATGCATAATTGGGCATGACCAATAGGTGACTGATTTGAGGAAAGAACATGGACTGTAGCTGGAACGTAAATCAAAGACATATGACTGGACATGTTATATTTATAACATAAATGGGTATTGAACATATGATTTGTGATAAAGAGATTATGGCTTAGGTATAAAGATTTACATGGGAGTAGGGTATCTATTAATGTAAATAAACACCTAAGTAAGGGATCTTTGGGGATATATGACATGCATAGTAATCGATGGCTATATTTGGTATAATTTATATATGGATCTTCTGTATTATGCAAGTTTAGTAAAAATTGGAACATATGATGTATGGTAAATTATGACCATAGTCTGAGCTATGTAAATTTAATGCAAATATGGGATATATGATCATATTGTGAATCATGACTATTATTTATGCATGTGAACTTAGGCAAGATTTATAATTAGGCAAGATGGGTCAATGAAACCTTAGGGAATAATAAAATCTGTTATATTTGCCTAATTTAGTTCTGCTATATTTGCCTAATCTGCTAGTCTGATACATTGCTTAATCTGCTAGTTCTGCTCTACTGCCTAGTCTGCTAGATTTGTTCATCTGCCAAATCTGTCATCTGTTAAGTCTGTTGAAAATGCCAAATCTGCTAAACTAAATATGTTGAGATGCCTAATCTGTTATCTGCTAAATCTGCTAGTTTGCTTCATCTGCTGAATTCGTTAAGACGCCTAATCTGCGAAAATCTGTTATCTACTATATCTGTTAAGTTGAGATATTCAGTCTGTTATTGACAAAATCTGAATTAGCTATGAATAATTGACATACATATTAGGCGTGGGCATAAAAGGTAAATTATTAATTAATTGGCCACAAAGATAAACATGGCTAACTCGAGGTTAGAATGAGTTTGCGGCATAATTCTGCCCGGAACCGCCCGGCATATCCAGTGGCCGCAAACAATAGGTTCTAATGTGAGAAGTTAGTCATAACGTGCTTGAAACCCGAGGTTAGACTCAATTTGCGACAGAAACCTGTCCGGAACTAACCGGCCTAACCAGTAGCCGCAAACTGTCAGTCTAATGTGAGAGGTTACGGCATTAATATTTAATTAATGAAAATCTGAGATAATTATGATGTCTAAAACATGTTGGGTAAGGTTAAACCAATTGGACCAATGAATCTGATAAACCCGTTTCGTGAATCCGTAGGCCTAATACAAAGTTAGATAATATGTAACCAGTTAATCTGTAAGTCTGTTAATCTATAACCAGTTAATCTGTAAGCCTGTTAATCCGAACATCTGATCCATTAGTCTGAAAACCTGTTAACTTGATTGTCTGATCTGTGAACTAGTTAATCTAAATTTTGTATGTTTGAAACTTGTAGACAAGTTAAGATGAAATCTATTAATCTGGGGATGCAAGGTTAGGAGGGGAATTACTTGTGTCATCTGTTGTTTGGGACCCATATTAGTCAGTAACCCTTTCTGGTATCAAAACTTTGACCCAACAGTAAGTAGGGTCTGGGCACGCTTACTGAACTAATTATAAGCGGTTCATTCTGATAATGGCAACGGGTGTTGATGGTGCGTTACAACCAGGTCATGTGCGTGCATGGATCCCGGGCTGCCTCTGAGGATGTAAGACGTCGTGACATCTGTAAATAGGTCTGTGCCAATTGGTTGTCACTTTAGGGAGTGATACACCCTACTATGGGGCCGACACAGGATATTTATGTATTAGGGAGCCGATCGCTTGGGGTAGGGTTTTAGGGTACACTTAGTTCTGTCTGTTTCTGTTGGTATCATCTGTTTCTGTTGGGTGGTAACACCTGTCTGTTTCTGTGTGGTACCGTCTGTTCGGGTGGTAAAGGCCCATTACTAGTGTACACCTAATTCTACATTCTGTTTCCGTAGGGATTAATCTGTTTCTGCTTCTGTCTGTTTCTGATCGGGTGGTAAAGGCCCATTACTAGCATTCTCTTCTGTGGAAATTATTCTGTACCCGTTTCTGTTTCAGTTTAGACATTAGGGTGACGCCTAATCCTGTTAAACTAGTATTAGTGCAGAGAAGAAAGATATAAATAAGAAGCATGGCTTAGTCTACATCATTCTGTTTCCGCTGTTTTATCTGCTGCTCATGTTACTGTCATCTCTTATCCAGTTTTGCTTTCATGTCATTATTATTATTATCTGTTCATATGCTGAAAGTCACTGGACTTGCCAGACTTTTTGTCTTACCGTTGTTGTTTCGCCTCTTTTCTTCCATTCCCCCCCCCCCCAGGTTTTGTACAAGGGAATACTCTAGCTTGATCCAGATATCTTCCGCTTGCGGTGCTTAAAGTATGGCTTGTCTTCTTCTGTGGGGATTATGATTTTAAACTATGCATTCTGAAGGCTTTTGTACAAGACTGATATTTTGTACTTGAATTCTGATATTGTGATTTGAAAGGATGCAACCAAGCTTCTGTTGAAATAAAGTTATAAATTTTTCAAGTACTGTTTTATCTGTCTTGTAAGTTTCTGTTATGTTTACTAAAATGCTCCACCAAAGTTAAGGCATTCCGTTTGTGAGTGACCTTAACGGAGGTGGTGTGTTACAATCTAATTCATACATTATTAGGATTCAGCGAAACAGGATCTGTTGAGATCGTATGGACGACGACTACATAATGGAACTGATTCAAATTGAATTGGAGCTCGTCACAATTAATAGTGAAATAAATTGCCTGATCTGAATCAACAATAGCTTATCGTTATTTAACAATAAATATCCAATGTGAGTAAAACTCACTAACTCTGCCCAGTTATATTTTTATAACGTATTTTTAGAATTCATAAATGATGGTGGATTTATGTGTGATGATTGTTCGGTTGAACTGCTAATTAATTGGTTGAAAATATAGATATAGTTATATATATAAATTGTTAATTATATATTTATTCTGTTTATCAGAATATTTCATATTAAAATGAAATTGATGTTATTATATATTGTTTAACAACTGTGGATGCAGGGAAACAAGTTGTAGGGATCCATCTGGAATCCTCAATATTTATAATACTGTTTTTTTTCATATATTGTGATGTATGATGTGATATATAGTCTATGATTGATTATGATGACGCAAGTCTTGTTATTTGGTATTTTAAATACCATAATAAATACTGGAATGTAAAAAGGGAATTTTCAAAGTGTATATCGAAAATAAAATACTTATATAAAATAAAAGGGATTTTACAAAAAGGAAATATTTGGGAAATAAATGGATTTTATAAAAAGGGAATATATGGGAAATAAATAGAATTATAAAAGGAAATGGCGAGATATAAAAGAACTACGAGAAGATGGATTTAAAGTAGATTGTTTATAGAAATCTGTTTTTAACATATAAATTAGGAAGAATTAATTTATAAACGATGTTTATAAATTAAGTAAAAATATTTATCATTGGATAAATAAATAAAATATAAATTTGAATTTATATAAAGAAGTAAAAAATCGGTTTTAACACTGATATTTGAATGGGAATGTAAACGTAGTAGTTATAAAGGGAATTATCAGTGAGATTATAAGTATCAGAAATAAAATAAGATGTTTACGAAAAATTTTATAAATAGGAGAATAAATAGAATTTGAAAATGGGATATTATTTTTAAATATGAAATCAAACTGAATGGATTATATAAAAGAGATATCATTCACATTTGATGTGAATAATGGATTAAAGTAAATATTTTGCAAATAAAAACATTTATAAAGGAAATTGGATTTTTAAAACTAGGAATTCAAATAGAAATTCGATTGAGATAGGAAATTGTGTTAGAATAAAATAGTGGATTCTATTTGGAGAAAAGTGGATTAGTTGTGGATGTATAAAATGACTCGTTACATAGAAATTGAGCCTGTAATAATATTTATAACTTTAAATCAAGTTTTGATTTGATTGAACAGGTCCAGATTTCAACAAAAGGATAATATTCACGTTTTAAAGTGAATAATGATTTGAAAGCAAATGTTTTGAAAACTGGAATGGATTATAAAAGGGCATTGGTAAATATTTGGAAGTGATAAATTCTAAAATGAATTTAGAAATTACTTGAACTGAAATGGTAAAATATTCTAAAATTTGGAACGTTAATCAAATATAGTTATTCGAAAGAGAGTTATCGAATATAGTTATTCGAAAGAGAGTCATCGAATATAGTTATTCGAAAGAGAGTTATCGAATATAGTTACTCGAAGAGAGTTAATCGAATATAGGTTATTCGGAAGAGAGTTAATCGAATATATGTGACGACAGGGAATTTCGCTCGATCCGAACCGGTCGCTAAACCGATCCAGGCCGCTCGAAACGCCCCATCGTTTGAGAACAGGACAAAACAGAACGCATACAGAAGAACGTTTCACTATATATTACAACAGTGCATCAGATTACAAGAATATACAGAGTAAAAATGAATATTACACAGAAATATCAGAGATTTAAATTACATTTAAATACATAGCAGCGGAAAATAATACAATACACAACTAGAATGAGATATACGGATACAAAGCTTTCCGGATATCGTTCCAGCTGTAAACCAGGATCCTGTGAATATAAATCTGCAAAAACCAAAACTACTAGCTGCCCGTGTTAAAATAAGGGCACCCAGAGTTTAGGTTAAAACAATAAACTCCAGGTCAGTCATGGGACTGGTGTGAGAACTAAAACAGTTATTAATCTTTATCTTAAAAGTAAGGTAAATCAAGGGACCACGCCGTATAACACGGAACGGGTTTCCTCCCAAGAACACCAGTGCATAAAACAAACAGCGCAATGCTAAATAAAGAAAAATGAAGCTGTTATAAGACCCAGGTCCCATCACACAATGCAACGCAGTCGAGGATAGGGTTTTCCCTTATAACAGCCAAAGAATGCTTGATACGTTTAAAACAAATCATTTGATACTATTATAAGTGCATAGTGTATAAAACAACTTCAAATCATAAGTATCAATCATAGGCGGCATAAGCGCCCCATCCCACTATGTCGCCATATATAGGATTACAATTAAAACCGCAAATGTCACGTATTTGGAAATTGGATTTCCGTCTATGAACCGAGGCAAAAGATAGTCCTCAACCGATTCGAGACTGTCTAGCCCGAGCCTCAGGAACAGCCGCAACTTCCCCTTGGAGCGACAGGGCCGGTCCACACGGAGTGGATTATTATGCCTGAACAATACGTCTCCCCACCCTATGGGGTGTAAGTCTGGTCCGTCAGCCGACCAGAATGCATTCGGCCGAAACCGATATAACCGAGGCGCCTCGCAACCGCAACAACCACATAAGTCAAACTCGTCAGGGCGTGTAAAACCACTGACGCCACTTCTAGCTAGAAAGAAACGCAAGTCCTCCCTGAGGTCCGTCTCCCGTTTTTGGTTCATACCGGGTGTGAAACACGCGAGGTAAACGTCACACAAAGCTACGCCACAAAGGCCGTGCTTTGATCATCACCACAAGACTTTGCTTTTCAACAGAAGCCTTGATCATTTGCATCTTAGCATGCCACACAGGCAAACCATCCTATGCAACCGATATCAGTCACACAGAATGAAATCCGATGTCAGACACACAGTCCATTTACAAGTCCGTTCTGGGTCTGAACGAAACCGGGAGCACCTAGTACCCCGCATATCCATCGATCTCCAAGTACGTCTGGACGATCACCAACTGTTTCCATCTTCTTGGGTGTACAGCCCAATCAAGATCATCAGTTATCACCCAAACGACGTGAAGACCTCCGGTCTTCGACCATCGTTTTCATCTTCGACTTATCGTCGTATCAGTTATTCAGAATGGGATAAACCCGGTCTTTCCGAATAACTCGCGTATATTCTAAATAAGTGTTACACAAACACAACATACGCCTCATTCCAATTCATTAGTCACTAACCGTAAATTAATCAAGAGAATAATTTCCCAAATATTAACCCCGAAGGCCGAAACCAACATCAGATCAATATCCAGAAAACCATTCTGCTTGGCTAACCGACAGTTAGTTTCTAAATTTCACATTCATAGGGAAAGATTCCCATTAATTTTATCAAAGATAAATTCCTTGAATTTATTCTTTAATCCATTTTTGAATATCAATTCAAACTAGTCGGGATTAGCGAACCTTACCGACGTAATCATTTGTTTTAATTTCCCAATCCCAACCTATTCATCCCATGAAGTAAAACTGGTAATACTTCATATCTAACACCACAGTGTTATCGGTAAATTCAATTACCATTTCACGTTCAAATCTAATTAAAGATTTAACTATCGCCTGGAGCAAAACTGGTGATACTCCATTTCGATTATTTCAATCTAATTAAAGATTCATTAAAACTCCACTTAGTTTTAATCTTTGACTGGGTTAAAGAATCAGTGTCATTTAAAAACACGGTTCACGATAAACCCAAAATCACATTCATTAATCATCGGGTTAAAGAACGAGTGTTATTTAAAACACTGTCCACGATAAACCCAAAAATCAATATCGATTCAATTCCAATTAAATATTATTTAATTGGTACACTTCATTAAATCTAAATAAAAAGATTTAATCTTTTCTCAACTGGGTTCAAGAACAGTGTTAGTGAAGACACCATTCACGACAAACCCAAATCACATTCGATATTAAATACAAGGCTCTGAATAGAAAATATATCGGCTTATATTCAATATCGAATTCTACGACTAACAAATGTCGTATTGGAAATAACGATATAAATATATATCTTTCAAATTTCCATAACAACATCTGTATAATCACGAATTCCAACATCGAAATATTCCGAAGATAATTTCGATTCAAATCCACTCCAATGCAATCATTGGATATTCTGGTTATTTTTAAAACCCTTTCTAATTCAGTTTATTTATTTAAAAATAAATAGAATTATAATTCTAGTTCAAAACTAGTTCAATTCGATAAAAATCTATTTTTATCTTTTCAAATATGGAGTTTTTCATCCCAATTCTTCCCAAATCATTTCTTATGATTTTACACAAATTATTACTATTTTTAATAATTTTATCAAGGCCCGTACAGTCGATTTCCAACAATGGCCATCGAACTGCACTTACAGCGACCTTTTTCGAATTTGATTTGGACGTATCTCCAAATCCAACCGTTAGATTTCAAATTTCTAATATTCGTTAGAAAGCTCTTTTCGATACGAACCCAACGGTTCCGGTTTTAGGAGAATCCGATGGTCGGATCTCCCGTAATGTCCGTTTGAAATCAATGGTCGAAATTCACGAACTACCGCGGCGCGGCGCGTTCTATTCAGGCCATTATATTATATATATAATATATATAATATATATTTCATCGATTTCTATTTAAAACGAATTATATAAATAGTTTTGAATTCGTTTCAAAAAAAAAACAATTTTAACTTCCATTTCAATTCAAATCAAAATTGAATTCTTCTTTATAAATTCGTTTTAAAATTCATTTCTATTCAATTCAAATTTCAATTCAAATTTCAATTCAATTTGAATTCATTTCAATTCGCTTTCAATTCAATTTGAATTCGTTTTCCATTCAATTCATTTCGAAATCGTTTTCAATTCAATTCATGTCGAAATCGTTTTCAATTCCATTCATGTCGAAATCGTTTTCAATTCAATTCATTTCGAAATCGTTTTCAATTTAATTCATTTCGAAATCGTTATATATTCAATTCATTTCGAAATCGTTATATATTCAATTCATTTCGAAATCGTTATATATTCAATTCATTTCGAAATCGTTATATATTCAATTCATTTCGAAATCGATAAAATCGATATAAATATCGTTCACGTCAAAATGGCGTCAATCTAATCAACACGGCTTCATAAATTTCTATTTTCAAAATAGTTGTTATTATCAAAATATTTCGTTCAACACATGACCAATCTCAATGAATGAGTACTGTCAACACATGAACTTTTATTTCATATCGATAAAGATGTAAATTTTAATATTAAAATATTTCGTTCAACACATGACCAATCTCAATGAATGAGTACTGTCAACACATGAACTTTTATTTTATAATATTCTTTATTTTTCAAATTGGAACGAGACCCACTCAATTACCATATAAAGTTAATTATATGGATTTTCATACAACACATGTATATCATAGCATTGAAAAATAATCAACCATCAACCAAAGTGCACTACACTGTATAAGCATCAAATATAGATATTCAACGCTTAAAACAGCCTGTCAATCAACCGATCGACATAATTAATAAATCAGGATGAGTGAACTTCAAATTTCATCCCAACACCCGTGTGGGGTTTCAAACAATCAAACGCACATTTTATTTGTGCAGTTGGGCGATGTGTAAAATTTATCGACCCAATCAATGTCCTTCAAATAGGTGTACATAAACAAACCGTCCGGCTTGTAAATGAATATTTATTTATTCCCATTCACGTTAAAAATTATATTTTTAACGATAAAACATTTTATTCCAACATATGAATTTCTATTCAGTTCATTCTTTAAATAAAATGATATTTTTATTTTTCTAACATATTTTAGAAAATTTCGGCGGCATAACGGCACGATACTAGAAACGGGACAAGGCCTAGCCTTATCCCCGGTCTAGTGAAGGCCCACGCCATTCACACATCAATCAAATCAATTTCATTTTGCAAACCACAAAATTTGGAGTAAGGGTCTAACCTAGCCTTACTCCTTCGCCTTATAACGGCGCACGTCTAATCCTAACCAATTTATCGATTCGATTTTTCACACCACAAACCACATTCAAACCAATATCGCAATCAATAACCAAACAGCCAAACAAACAAGTCCATGGTCTGTGGACGATTGTGTCGGGTGCTACTAAGCACCGTCTGCATCCTAGTATATATATATAACTAGAAAATAAATTAAAGAGTGAGAAATTCTCACATATAGCTATCCTAGCTCCACGGCTCTTCATTTGCAGAAGTCTTCATTGTTTTCGCATCTTCGTCAGCTTCGTCGTCCGTAGCTACTACATATATAAAAATCGAATTTTTATTTCAAAGTTCAATATATAAAAATCGAATTTTTATTTCAAAGTTCAATATATAAAAATCGAATTTTTATTTCAAAGTTCAATATATAAAAATCGAATTTTTATTTCAAAGTTCAATATATAAAAATCGAATTTTTATTTCAAAGTTCAATATATAAAAATCGAATTTTTATTACAAAGTTCAATATATAAAAATCGAATTTTTATTACAAAGTTCAATATATAAAAATCGAATTTTTATTTCTAAGTTCAATATATAAAAATCGAATTTTTATTTCTAAGTTCAATATATAAAAATCGAATTTTTATTTCAAAGTTCAATATATAAAAATCGAATTTTTATTTCTTCTACCCAATAAAAATTTCGCCTTTTCTATTTTTAAAAATATGATCTTTCCTATTCTAAAAACCCGATCTTTTCAATTTTAAAGTTCAAACCTTTTTCTAAAAATCAGTTTTTACTTTTATTTTAAAATCAGTTTTAAAATCTTATAAAATTAGTTTTTACTTTTAAAACAAAATCAGTTTTAACTTAATTAAAATTTCAGTTTTAACCTAATTAAAACTTCAGTTTTAACCTAATTAAAATTTCAGTTTTAACCTAATTAAAACTTCAGTTTTAACCTAATTAAAATTTCAGTTTTAACCTAATTAAAATAAACAGTTTTAAACTAAATAATAATAAAAAAAAACAGTTTTAAAGTAAATAAAAACAACAACAGTGAACTTACCGAGAGGGGGGGGCTGATGTCGGGTCGGAGACTGGGCGGTGCTGGAGTTCGACGAGGGGGGGGTTCAGGGCTTGGGTCGCTGCTGACGTCAGGGGGAGGGTTTGGGTCGTTCTTCGAAGGAGAAGGGGGTGGGTTCGGATAGGGAGGTGGAGGCGATGGAGGAAGAGAAGGCGGCTTCAGTATCGCGAACGGGGGCTTCGGTGATGGCTGCGGCGCTTCAGGGGGAGGCTGGAGGGGCTGTCGAAGGGGAGCGTCGGAGGGGGCCTCCGTCGGGGAAGCAGCGGCGGCAGTCCGCCTGGAGGGCGGCGTCGCGCTCGACGAGGCTCTTAGGGTTTTTTTTTTTGTTTTTTTTTTATTTTCTGTATAATGAAATTCGAAAAGGGGGGGGGCAGAAGTTAAGAGAAAAGGGAGTTTTTTTTTTTAATTATTTTTATCGGAAAAAGTTGACTTTCACAAACGACCTCGAAACGAGGGCCCCCGCCTGTCGTCCATAGCGTTTCACCCCCATTCTGAACACAATGGGATATGTATCGTAAGCTGGTTTGATTGTTTCGATCAGTTTCCATTGAATTTACATTTAAATCGCTATATTGAATTTTAAATGTACATTTCAAATTACCGGGGCCACATACTAACTAGAAAAATTCCCGAAAAATATTTTCTAGCTTCGTATTGACGATACGGTCCTAACAAAACTAGTTTCGTCGAATTCTGAGACCGTTAGAAAAATAGCCAATTTCCAGTCGATTAAAATCAACTGAAATGGTCAAACGCGTTTTCCTTTGCCACGCTCACATATGGATTCGAAAAATTATGAAATTTGGAATCTAGCAATAATTCGACATCACGGACCTAACAAAACTGGTTTCGTCAAAATCCGAGGTCATTTGCAAAATGTCCATTTTTAAGGGCTATATATTATATTAAAATATATATAAATTCCACAGCGACTATTTCTAATTTTCAACTGGACATATCTCATCATTTATAAAGTGAAATCTCAGTTTCTCAACTTCGTTGGAAAGATATCATCAATTAGATCCTAATGTTTTTGGTTTCACTAAAATCCGGATTGTTTTGCACCCGGTACATTCAATTGAAGTTTGAAATCGAATTATCGAACTACCGCGCCATTTTCAATTCTATTTATAATTATATATAAATATTTATATTCTAACGACGACGCGTATAATATATACGTCGAATTATATTCAAAATAAATTTTCTCATCGATATTATTTAAAATATTCTATTTTAAATAATTAAAATTCGCTAAATTTGCCAAAATAAAAATTTTAAACTGGCCCAGATTTTGCGGGTTATTACAATCTCCCCCACTTAAAACTTTTCGTCCCCGAAAAGGAACAAAGTCGAAAATGGTTTGATTATTCAGCTCTACGATCGATCAGGCTTCCATTCTCCAACTTTTCAGTTTCTGAGAATTTTCTAAATTTCAAAAATTTGGCTAACACCCTAAATTTTTGAAAAATTTCGCCATAACCTCCCCTGCACCGGGAGCATCGGGGAATTTCAAATAGCTTCCCCGGTCCTTCAGATCTCAAAAAGAAAAAGAAAAAACCAAGCGGCTAGCCAATAGGCTCACAAAATCATCATCACCCAAACAAAACAGGAAATTATGTAGTAAACATGTACCTATTTGTCGGGCAAACAAATTTTATTCTCTGCTCTAGCCTCCTTGCTATGACCTGTTCAATGTAAGTATATGCATACGCAAGCAAATGCGACCAATTTTCAATACAATTCAATATTTGTTTCAATTAGGCTAAATGGCTAAAAATTAGCAAACAAATAAACAAACAACCCAAACATCAATCAATTAGTGGATTAGAGTCTCAAATTCATAATTTTGATACATATACTGAAAATCATGTTTTGATGCCAAATCATAACAATGAATTCTAGCTATATATAAGTTTTGGTTCTCACACCAGCCTAATGGAAATATATAGAAAATCACACCTTCGAGACACGAACATAAATACTGATGATGTCATGACAATCATCAGTACCATCTTCGGGCGACTAGAGTGTGATGCTATATCTATCCAATATATTAAAATTTCGAATACACGCGGATCAGACGTATACGCAAAATCTATATATACTGAATTGTCCACATCAATATAAATAAATCACCAAATACGTTTAAAACGATTTAAATTTTTAAAACAAAATTGGCTTTCATTTTAAAAATATACTCTTCACACTCGTCCTAGGACACAACTGATCCTATCTCTAACGAGTCATTCTCATTGGATTTTTCTAATCCAATATCTGATGAATTCTTTCATATGGTTCTAATGTGTCTTGTTCTCCGAGCTTTGTAAACCAAAGCTCTGATACCAACTGTGACGACAGGGAATTTCGCTCGGTCCGAACCGGTCGCTAAACCGATCCAGGCCGCTCGAAACGCCCCATCGTTTGAGAACAGGACAAAACAGAACGCATACAGAAGAACGTTTCACTATATATTACAACAGTGCATCAGATTACAAGAATATACAGAGTAAAAATGAATATTACACAGAAATATCAGAGATTTAAATTACATTTAAATACATAGCAGCGGAAAATAATACAATACACAACTAGAATGAGATATACGGATACAAAGCTTTCCGGATATCGTTCCAGCTGTAAACCAGGATCCTGTGAATATAAATCTGCAAAAACCAAAACTACTAGCTGCCCGTGTCAAAATAAGGGCACCCAGAGTTTAGGTTAAAACAATAAACTCCAGGTCAGTCATGGGACTGGTGTGAGAACTAAAACAGTTATTAATCTTTATCTTAAAAGTAAGGTAAATCAAGGGACCACGCCGTATAACACGGAACGGGTTTCCTCCCAAGAACACCAGTGCATAAAACAAACAGCGCAATGCTAAATAAAGAAAAATGAAGCTGTTATAAGACCCAGGTCCCATCACACAATGCAACGCAGTCGAGGATAGGGTTTTCCCTTATAACAGCCAAAGAATGCTTGATACGTTTAAAACAAATCATTTGATACTATTATAAGTGCATAGTGTATAAAACAACTTCAAATCATAAGTATCAATCATAGGCGGCATAAGCGCCCCATCCCACTATGTCGCCATATATAGGATTACAATTAAAACCGCAAATGTCACGTATTTGGAAATTGGATTTCCGTCTATGAACCGAGGCAAAAGATAGTCCTCAACCGATTCGAGACTGTCTAGCCCGAGCCTCAGGAACAGCCGCAACTGCCCCTTGGAGCGACAGGGCCGGTCCACACGGAGTGGATTATTATGCCTGAACAATACGTCTCCCCACCCTATGGGGTGTAAGTCTGGTCCGTCAGCCGACCAGAATGCATTCGGCCGAAACCGATATAACCGAGGCGCCTCGCAACCGCAACAACCACATAAGTCAAACTCGTCAGGGCGTGTAAAACCACTGACGCCACTTCTAGCTAGAAAGAAACGCAAGTCCTCCCTGAGGTCCGTCTCCCGTTTTTGGTTCATACCGGGTGTGAAACACGCGAGGTAAACGTCACACAAAGCTACGCCACAAAGGCCGTGCTTTGATCATCACCACAAGACTTTGCTTTTCAACAGAAGCCTTGATCATTTGCATCTTAGCATGCCACACAGGCAAACCATCCTATGCAACCGATATCAGTCACACAGAATGAAATCCGATGTCAGACACACAGTCCATTTACAAGTCCGTTCTGGGTCTGAACGAAACCGGGAGCACCTAGTACCCCGCATATCCATCGATCTCCAAGTACGTCTGGACGATCACCAACTGTTTCCATCTTCTTGGGTGTACAGCCCAATCAAGATCATCAGTTATCACCCAAACGACGTGAAGACCTCCGGTCTTCGACCATCGTTTTCATCTTCGACTTATCGTCGTATCAGTTATTCAGAATGGGATAAACCCGGTCTTTCCGAATAACTCGCGTATATTCTTAATAAGTGTTACACAAACACAACATACGCCTCATTCCAATTCATTAGTCACTAACCGTAAATTAATCAAGAGAATAATTTCCCAAATATTAACCCCGAAGGCCGAAACCAACATCAGATCAATATCCAGAAAACCATTCTGCTTGGCTAACCGACAGTTAGTTTCTAAATTTCACATTCATAGGGAAAGATTCCCATTAATTTTATCAAAGATAAATTCCTTGAATTTATTCTTTAATCCATTTTTGAATATCAATTCAAACTAGTCGGGATTAGCGAACCTTACCGACGTAATCATTTGTTTTAATTTCCCAATCCCAACCTATTCATCCCATGAAGTAAAACTGGTAATACTTCATATCTAACACCACAGTGTTATCGGTAAATTCAATTACCATTTCACGTTCAAATCTAATTAAAGATTTAACTATCGCCTGGAGCAAAACTGGTGATACTCCATTTCGATTATTTCAATCTAATTAAAGATTCATTAAAACTCCACTTAGTTTTAATCTTTGATTGGGTTAAAGAATCAGTGTCATTTAAAAACACGGTTCACGATAAACCCAAAATCACATTCATTAATCATCGGGTTAAAGAACGAGTGTTATTTAAAACACTGTCCACGATAAACCCAAAAATCAATATCGATTCAATTCCAATTAAATATTATTTAATTGGTACACTTCATTAAATCTAAATAAAAAGATTTAATCTTTTCTCAACTGGGTTCAAGAACAGTGTTAGTGAAGACACCATTCACGACAAACCCAAATCACATTCGATATTCAATACAAGGCTCTGAATAGAAAATATATCGGCTTATATTCAATATCGAATTCTACGACTAACAAATGTCGTATTGGAAATAACGATATAAATATATATCTTTCAAATTTCCATAACAACATCTGTATAATCACGAATTCCAACATCGAAATATTCCGAAGATAATTTCGATTCAAATCCACTCCAATGCAATCATTGGATATTCTGGTTATTTTTAAAACCCTTTCTAATTCAGTTTATTTATTTAAAAATAAATAGAATTATAATTCTAGTTCAAAACTAGTTCAATTCGATAAAAATCTATTTTTATCTTTTCAAATATGGAGTTTTTCATCCCAATTCTTCCCAAATCATTTCTTATGATTTTACACAAATTATTACTATTTTTAATAATTTTATCAAGGCCCGTACAGTCGATTTCCAACAATGGCCATCGAACTGCACTTACAGCGACCTTTTTCGAATTTGATTTGGACGTATCTCCAAATCCAACCGTTAGATTTCAAATTTCTAATATTCGTTAGAAAGCTCTTTTCGATACGAACCCAACGGTTCCGGTTTTAGGAGAATCCGATGGTCGGATCTCCCGTAATGTCCGTTTGAAATCAATGGTCGAAATTCACGAACTACCGCGGCGCGGCGCGTTCTATTCAGGCCATTATATTATATATATAATATATATAATATATATTTCGCCGATTTCTATTTAAAACGAATTATATAAATAGTTTTGAATTCGTTTCAAAAAAAAACAATTTCAACTTCCATTTCAATTCAAATCAAAATTGAATTCTTCTTTATAAATTCGTTTTAAAATTCATTTCTATTCAATTCAAATTTCAATTCAAATTTCAATTCAATTTGAATTCATTTCAATTCGCTTTCAATTCAATTTGAATTCGTTTTCCATTCAATTCATTTCGAAATCGTTTTCAATTCAATTCATGTCGAAATCGTTTTCAATTCCATTCATGTCGAAATCGTTTTCAATTCAATTCATTTCGAAATCGTTTTCAATTTAATTCATTTCGAAATCGTTATATATTCAATTCATTTCGAAATCGTTATATATTCAATTCATTTCGAAATCGTTATATATTCAATTCATTTCGAAATCGATAAAATCGATATAAATATCGTTCACGTCAAAATGGCGTCAATCTAATCAACACGGCTTCATAAATTTCTATTTTCAAAATAGTTGTTATTATCAAAATATTTCGTTCAACACATGACCAATCTCAATGAATGAGTACTGTCAACACATGAACTTTTATTTCATATCGATAAAGATGTAAATTTTAATATTAAAATATTTCGTTCAACACATGACCAATCTCAATGAATGAGTACTGTCAACACATGAACTTTTATTTTATAATATTCTTTATTTTTCAAATTGGAACGAGACCCACTCAATTACCATATAAATTTAATTATATGGATTTTCATACAACACATGTATATCATAGCATTGAAAAATAATCAACCATCAACCAAAGTGCACTACACTGTATAAGCATCAAATATAGATATTCAACGCTTAAAACAGCCTGTCAATCAACTGATCGACATAATTAATAAATCAGGATGAGTGAACTTCAAATTTCATCCCAACACCCGTGTGGGGTTTCAAACAATCAAACGCACATTTTATTTGTGCAGTTGGGCGATGTGTAAAATTTATCGACCCAATCAATGTCCTTCAAATAGGTGTACATAAACAAACCGTCCGGCTTGTAAATGAATATTTATTTATTCCCATTCACGTTAAAAATTATATTTTTAACGATAAAACATTTTATTCCAACATATGAATTTCTATTCAGTTCATTCTTTAAATAAAATGATATTTTTATTTTTCTAACATATTTTAGAAAATTTCGGCGGCATAACGGCACGATACTAGAAACGGGACAAGGCCTAGCCTTATCCCCGGTCTAGTGAAGGCCCACGCCATTCACACATCAATCAAATCAATTTCATTTTGCAAACCACAAAATTTGGAGTAAGGGTCTAACCTAGCCTTACTCCTTCGCCTTATAACGGCGCACGTCTAATCCTAACCAA
Organism: Allium sativum; assembly: GCA_030737875.1. Classification (NCBI taxonomy): domain Eukaryota; kingdom Viridiplantae; phylum Streptophyta; class Magnoliopsida; order Asparagales; family Amaryllidaceae; genus Allium; species Allium sativum. Next base: position 119,682,479 of record CM060911.1, on the reverse strand, counting down.
TTTATCGATTCGATTTTTCACACCACAAACCACATTCAAACCAATATCGCAATCAATAACCAAACAGCCAAACAAACAAGTCCATGGTCTGTGGACGATTGTGTCGGGTGCTACTAAGCACCGTCTGCATCCTAGTATATATATATAACTAGAAAATAAATTAAAGAGTGAGAAATTCTCACATATAGCTATCCTAGCTCCACGGCTCTTCATTTGCAGAAGTCTTCATTGTTTTCGCATCTTCGTCAGCTTCGTCGTCCGTAGCTACTACATATATAAAAATCGAATTTTTATTTCAAAGTTCAATATATAAAAATCGAATTTTTATTTCAAAGTTCAATATATAAAAATCGAATTTTTATTTCAAAGTTCAATATATAAAAATCGAATTTTTATTACAAAGTTCAATATATAAAAATCGAATTTTTATTACAAAGTTCAATATATAAAAATCGAATTTTTATTTCTAAGTTCAATATATAAAAATCGAATTTTTATTTCTAAGTTCAATATATAAAAATCGAATTTTTATTTCAAAGTTCAATATATAAAAATCGAATTTTTATTTCTTCTACCCAATAAAAATTTCGCCTTTTCTATTTTTAAAAATATGATCTTTCCTATTCTAAAAACCCGATCTTTTCAATTTTAAAGTTCAAACCTTTTTCTAAAAATCAGTTTTTACTTTTATTTTAAAATCAGTTTTAAAATCTTATAAAATTAGTTTTTACTTTTAAAACAAAATCAGTTTTAACTTAATTAAAATTTCAGTTTTAACCTAATTAAAACTTCAGTTTTAACCTAATTAAAATTTCAGTTTTAACCTAATTAAAACTTCAGTTTTAACCTAATTAAAATTTCAGTTTTAACCTAATTAAAATAAACAGTTTTAAACTAAATAATAATAAAAAAACAGTTTTAAAGTAAATAAAAAAAACAACAGTGAACTTACCGAGAGGGGGGGGCTGATGTCGGGTCGGAGACTGGGCGGTGCTGGAGTTCGACGAGGGGGGGGTTCAGGGCTTGGGTCGCTGCTGACGTCAGGGGGAGGGTTTGGGTCGTTCTTCGAAGGAGAAGGGGGTGGGTTCGGATAGGGAGGTGGAGGCGATGGAGGAAGAGAAGGCGGCTTCAGTATCGCGAACGGGGGCTTCGGTGATGGCTGCGGCGCTTCAGGGGGAGGTTGGAGGGGCTGTCGAAGGGGAGCGTCGGAGGGGGCCTCCGTCGGGGAAGCAGCGGCGGCAGTCCGCCTGGAGGGCGGCGTCGCGCTCGACGAGGCTCTTAGGGTTTTTTTTTTTATTTTTTTTTTATTTTCTGTATAATGAAATTCGAAAAGGGGGGGCAGAAGTTAAGAGAAAAGGGAGTTTTTTTTTTTTTTTAATTATTTTTATCGGAAAAAGTTGACTTTCACAAACGACCTCGAAACGAGGGCCCCCGCCTGTCGTCCATAGCGTTTCACCCCCATTCTGAACACAATGGGATATGTATCGTAAGCTGGTTTGATTGTTTCGATCAGTTTCCATTGAATTTACATTTAAATAGCTATATTGAATTTTAAATGTACATTTCAAATTACCGGGGCCACATACTAACTTGAAAAATTCCCGAAAAATATTTTCTAGCTTCGTATTGACGATACGGTCCTAACAAAACTAGTTTCGTCGAATTCTGAGACCGTTAGAAAAATAGCCAATTTCCAGTCGATTAAAATCAACTGAAATGGTCAAACGCGTTTTCCTTTGCCACGCTCACATATGGATTCGAAAAATTATGAAATTTGGAATCTAGCAATAATTCGACATCACGGACCTAACAAAACTGGTTTCGTCAAAATCCGAGGTCATTTGCAAAATGTCCATTTTTAAGGGCTATATATTATATTAAAATATATATAAATTCCACAGCGACTATTTCTAATTTTCAACTGGACATATCTCATCATTTATAAAGTGAAATCTCAGTTTCTCAACTTCGTTGGAAAGATATCATCAATTAGATCCTAATGTTTTTGGTTTCACTAAAATCCGGATTGTTTTGCACCCGGTACATTCAATTGAAGTTTGAAATCGAATTATCGAACTACCGCGCCATTTTCAATTCTATTTATAATTATATATAAATATTTATATTCTAACGACGACGCGTATAATATATACGTCGAATTATATTCAAAATAAATTTTCTCATCGATATTATTTAAAATATTCTATTTTAAATAATTAAAATTCGCTAAATTTGCCAAAATAAAAATTTTAAACTGGCCCAGATTTTGCGGGTTATTACAATATAGGTTATTCGAAAGAGAGTTAATCGAATATATGTTATTCGAAGAGAGTTATCAAATATAGTTATTCGAAAGAGAGTTAATCGAATATAAGTTACTCGAAGAGAGTTAATCGAATATACGTTATTCGAAAGAGAGTTAATTGAATATAAGTTATTCGAAGAGAGTCAATCAAATATAAGTTATTCAAAGAGAGTTAATCAAATACAAGTTATTCGAAGAGAGTTAATCGAATATAGGTTATTCGAAAGAGAGTTAATCGAATAGCGATTATTCGAAGGAGAGTTATCGAATAGAGATTATTCGAGAGAGAATTATGCATTAGATTTCGACTTTATCGAATCTAGGAAAGTGTTATTTAGTTTTTGGTTTTCTATACGAAGGTTTATTTTAATAAATTTATTAATTATTATTTGTTCAAATTAATGAGTGAAAGTTATATTTGATGTTAGATATTTCGAACATGGGGATTATAACGTTACCATTATAAAAATGTTTTTATAAAAGAAGTGGAATCATAAATCGAAGCCAAGCATTGCGTAAGCAATGATTTAATAAGAAGATAAGAAACGGAAATAAAGAAATTAGAATTTGACTAAAGATTAGTTAAGTAGAATGGTTTCCTGAGCGTCGATCTGATGTTGGTTTCGGCCTTCGGGGTTGATATTCAAGGAATTGTTCTCGTACTAGTATGCAGTAAGAGACTGATGGATGTTGGGGGGATAATGATGTGTGAATAAGAAGTGCGAGAACTAATGTAATAAAGTGTGCGAAGTATTTTTCTACAGACCTAATTTATACACATTACGGAAATATATCTTTATATTTTTCCATCAACTAATGTAATGAAGTGTGCGAAGTATTTTTCTAAAATAATAAGAATGTACATGACGGTAATTAAAGAAAGGTTACAATAGTAAAAGTTGGTTCATGTTAAGGAATCTAAATAGAATTGTGATGAATGGGGAATATAACCTATTATAATTGGTTATATGAATGGGAATGAAATATAATAAGTAGACTTGTCTTAGGGACAAGACAAAATACAAAATAGGTTATAATTTAGAAAAGAGAACTTATTATAAACTTTCGTTAAGATAACTAAGTTAATAAGTAAAAACAATAAGATAACAGAGTAACCCAAGGTTATGATTAAATAAGAAAGAATAAAGTAGGCTTAATATTAGTAGACTTATAATTGAAAGTATTAAGTCTGATAAATGTAATAAATAATGAGCGGATGTGCGCTCCGATGGCATAAGGCTGAATAAAGAAAATATGCAGCCAATTGTAAGCTAACCAACCAAGTAGCTTGAATAAAAAGTGAATATGTGGATAATCAAGTTAATAAGCAACCTGATGAGATAAAGCAAGCGCCTGATTAAAAGATAAGGCGTAAGATCTAATAACATGTTAGTGTCGTAATGTCCCAGAAATTGGACAGTTTAAAATAGAATTTATTAAAGATTTAACTGTGAATAATCAATTTTATATTGATACTTGAATTAGAAACTTAAAATCTAATATATGGTTGGAATTGAATTCAATATTTAGTTCAGAATGGTTAGCTGAAAATCAAATATTTAATGTTGAATATTTGGATTGAATGTGGTCGGATATTTGAAACGGATTTAAATTCGATTGGAATTAAGAATAAACGTTAAATGAATTTGAAAATTTTATTTGTTGAAATATATGGAAACTCGGCTTAGATATATGGGTATTTGGGCATAAGAAGAAATTAATTTAACGTTTCTAAAATTTGGAATGAAACGGAATTTGTTGGTGAACGAACAAAATTGAATCAGTGAACCAATAAATAATTTAGAAATAAAAATAAGGATGGAGTCGGATTACGACCAAAATAATTTTATTGAGTCCAGTGCGCAAAATCGAAGAGATGGGTATAATCTTTGTTGTGTTGACGGTATGAGTATAAAGCGTTCAAGGCGAATTTACGGTACAGTTAAAAATTTATATCGTTTATCACCTACCCTAAATATAACCCGCCATAGTAATAATCTACACCGACCTACTTCTGAATAATGCCGCCATCTATACCTATTTGATTGACTTCGTTCTTATCTTCTCAGCTTTCCTCTATACAAATCCATGCTAGAGCCTAATCGAAAACCAGAAAATTTGTTCCCCCAAATTCTGCAGCAAGGAAAACCCTTTTCTCTCTTCAAAACTAATAATGGCCGAACCCTATTTTTATTATTTTTCCCAAATCGAAAGGAGGAAAACCGCTCCTCTCTAGAAATCGAGTTTCACAATTAAAATAAAAAAAACTTTTCCAATTTAATTTCAATGGCTCCACCATTCAGTTTCTCACCCAAATCGCCTCTCCCCAATCGGAGCCATCGCAGCTGTCACCAAAGGTGCTCCTCCAAACAAATAGAACCACCATCGTAGTCTATTGCCTCCCGCTTTAATTTTGTTCCATCGTTAGTCATCGCAGCCCCTTGAACTCGCAGTCACTACTTCGTCGATGCGGTACTTCCTCACAACTCGAGTTGTGTCGCCTCCGAAATCACTTCGCACCATAAAAGCTGTCAGCTTTGAAGCCTTTCGTCCGCTCCCTTCTCGATGTCACTTGAGGCGCACCAACCTCTACCTGTTTCTCACCCAAGCTTCATCGACGCTGCTGGCACCCATCGCTGGTCGGCTCCCGTGCCTCCGTCACCGCTGCAGGTGAGTGTTAACTCACCTACGATTAAGTTCTAGGATCAAGTGTCTAAATTTCAATAGAAAATTAAAATATGACAGCGCGCCTCGTTTATTTTCCTTGGGTCTGCTGGTTGTGAAGTTAGTAACTGTTAACACATGGATTTTAACCGTATGTTGTGGCATTCAATTGTGCCATTGTTGTATGCGTTTGTGGTTTGCTTGGCTATGTGACCTTCGGTATGTGATTAAGATCCAAGCTTTGACAGTTCATTATAACCCGAAAATGTTGGGACATGTTCAGTTTACCAGTGTTTACCCTATTTTTCCTGTAATACACCTGTTCAATGTATGTTTCATTCTATAAATGATTTTAATAAATGGAGGACCCTTATAGCATTTTTAGATGTGGTGAGAATACACTGTTTTTTTTAGATAGAGAAGAAAGAGGGAAAAAGTTGAGATGAAAGACAGTAAATGAATTCAAGTGAGAACATGAAGTGTTTTAGTTTTGTTTGACCTTCTGTGGACATGATTTTGATTTCAAACTCTGCATTTTAGATTCTAGTCATAATATTGTAGTAGGTATATAACACCTTTTACATGTAGTTTCTTTATGATTCTGTATGATTGTTAATCACAAATTGTATTCACATAGCTGATACATGGGTTTCGTCGTGGTACGTATAATGTAGAGGTGTTTGTCGATTTCCAAACTGGGTATGTTGATAAAGCCACATATGAGGGTTGTAAAATAAGAAGTAATGAATCTTAGGACGTGGAGCCAATTAACCAAATTTATTTGAAGTGTCCAGCTCAATATAGCCTATGTCACTTGTTAATTTCATAAACTAAGCCGAAGAAGGCATGTCCTAAAATAGTGACTTTGGTGTATTCCATAAGTTTAAGATTCCACTGTTTTTAGTGATCTACTTCTACAGTTTATTCTCAGGCTATAGATGACAGTGGGCTGCTTTTTTTTATGGGTTATAAATTATGTGCTATTTTGTAGAAGCTAGCAAAAAGTACAACTTTCATCCACTATAACATTCTCTTAATTAAGCAGCTCATGAGCCTTGTATCCAGTCAAAATAATTTTTGTATTAAAAAGTTGCTAAAATATTCTACGACATGTCAAAACTGAATTAAGGTAAATTTAAAGATATGATTACTTTGACTGAAAATAGTGTTTGGTTTCTATTTATTATAGTTATACGGTTGTAAAAGCATAAAAGATTTCAATACACTAAACCATAGACCCTGTTCAATAAGTGGAACGCATTAGCTATCCGCTCTCTGGTTGGGCAGTAAGGGTTGGAGAAGGGCAATCACTCGTTCTTAATATAAAACCAAGAAGAACTCATTTTCTTTCTTTTTTGATTACCTTCCTCGCGTATGTATAAGACCGAATCCATTCGACTGGGTAACACAATGCTTCATTGTTGTTAGACCGAACCCGTGAACCATTAAACTATTATGTTAGTAGCAGTGAACCTTTGAAGTGTATATTAATGATAGTGAACATTTAAATTGTTTTGTCAACTATATAGTGACTATGGTCATTTAGTATATTTTGTTGTATATAGTGACAGTGAACATTTAGTATAACTGCCAAAAGTTTTGTGACAGTGAGCATTTAGGATTTTTACCAACTATGTTTTAATAAAAGTGAGTATTAGGTAAGTTTGAAAGATATGCCATTGTCTTACACCTGAAAACTCACACATTTCACTTTCATACTTTGAAACTGGAGTATTCATGCTGCCACAAAAGTTGAGTGTCATTTTTGTAAATTTGAAGTATACAGGTAAGCGTACACGGTCTGTTTTGGAAAATCTAAAACCGTTTTGGGTCACATCTTGGTTAACACATAAAATAAAAATAAAATAATAATGAATTAAATAACAACCTGGAAGAATGCCATGACAGTATACTGATGAGTAAATTGTATATATGCATGTATATAGGCATGTTTGCTTTTGGAGTGAAGGTTGATTCAAATTTAACAAAAACCTATCATTGATTGAATATATAAATCCGTATAGATGTGCTTGAGTATTTTTGTATGGCTCTGGGTACTAATGCTACATTTCTTTTTTGCTAATCATAAAAGTTGAGGTCCATTGTTTTTGCTGAAAGCTAATACTACATTCCATTGTTTTGCTAAAAAAAGTAAAGATACTTCCATGAAAACACTATCAATAATGTGTTAAATTGTGTGTGCCTAAGAGTTCTTTCTGGACCACAACTGCTTGCAAATAATGGACTAGTCACCATAATTCTTTAGCATAAAAGCATGTTCCATTTGTATATGGATCTTTATTACATGTTAAAAATAGTTGAACTGCATTTGTGTTCAAAACTTTTGTATCCTGTTGGAGCTGAAACCTCTACAATGAATATATTGATGTGTTCTTTTGTTTGCAAATTGATACCATGTTGGGTACAGTCTTGTATATATAAGTTGTACACTTGTATTTGTACCACTTGTGTTTGTTTCCTTTCACTATGCTGAACCGCTTGTGTTCGGCCCCTTTGCATGTGGTAGACCATTTGCATACTCATGAGAGGTTGCGGGTCCTGTTCTATTTGATATTGTGATGGAGTACACTGCTCTTATTTTTATTCACCTTGCATATGTGCTCGTCCTCGGGATGCTGAGGTAGTACACACGTGTATATGTACACGTGTGTATGTGCAGGCTTCCGTGACGATTCGTCCCTGAAATAAAAACAGACATGCACAAATATTATACTTTATACTCAGATATTTACGTATCTCGTTGTACACATGTATATACATACCACTGTATGTGTATATATATGTCATCGACATACATATATATATATATATATATATATACACATATGCTGCCTTGACCTGTTCATCCCAATTCGCTATGCCTTGGTGGTTTCCCATAGATTTAATACTCATATATGTGACCATGGTTAAGATTAACTATTTTATTTAGTTCTATTGAAATTAATTTACTTGAACTATGCTTTAATCTTGACTCGGGTGTTTTATGTTTTTGCATGGAACGCTCGGGTCAGAACCGAGCAGTACAGATTTTAAAGATTACAACATATGATTCGAAGATTAGCGAAGCTGCGGATTCCAAAGACGGCGCACTCTGAAGATTTTTAAACAATAAATATTTTTCTTTTGTATTCAAAGTGTACTTTCAAATTCCGCTGTATATAGAAAATCTTTATATCAAAATTTTGATTAACAAAAAAAAGAGTTTATTTCACTGTTTAATACTATGTTATTTATTTTATTTTGAGTTTTCTGTGTTGATTCCGCTTTTAAATTCAGTAAGCTAAATAACGGTCCATCGATTTGGACGTTTTAAGTTGGTTAAACTACCAATTTGAAGCGGTCAAAAAGGCGGGACGTTACAGCGGTATTAGAGCATTGGTTTATTCAAAGCTTAGCTTATTGGGTTTAAAAAGGGATCTTGAAAATAAAAAGGTTATGAAGAATATATTTTTGAAAGATAAATTATTTTTGAAATATCAAGTATTTTGAAACTGTTGTTTTGAAACTAATATAGCGGAAATAAAAAAATTATTTTGAGATTTGAAAATTCTGTTTGGAATCCCCAGTCTTCAGAAGTCTTCGAATCCCGGTTTGCAAGAATTATTCTTCGATAAGATCCCCTTAGATTTGAATCTGGAATCCATCATCGAATGACATATAAGGAAGAGAAGTATAAGATAATCGAAGAATAAATTTCTCTATCCGTGTATTTTAGCAATCAACGATAACTAAAATTGATTGGTAATAAGAATTCCAATGGAAATTTAGGCAAAAGGGGGAAATTTGGAAAAAAATTCAAAAATGAAACGATGGATTTTATTTCGATATTCAGGATAGAAATAAATGGAAAAAAAATCAGAAAAGAGGTTTATTTGTTATACGACTGTGTTAAATTTGATTAATTTATGCAGACTGTGACAAGAAAAATTAAAATTGGTTTCAAACCAATAATGTGTAATCGAATACAAGAATTCGATAGTAAGTATAAACTTGTTAATTAATTAACAAGAAATGCATTGTGAACAAGAAGTGTAAGTGAAGCGACATATGAATGAAGATTGTGGAGAGATTTGAATCAATATGAAATCAAAATTTAATTGATGTGACAAGTTCAGACTTCAAAAGAAAAAAAATGTTTACCTTTTAGAAGTAAATAACGTTGGAAAGAAAAAATGTTGCAAATAAAATTGGGATGAAGGAAATGGAATTGACCGATACTGTGAGATTATTCTGAAGTTCAGAATATAAATCAAATGTGATTTGTCCGAAGTTTAGAATACATTATCAAAGAAGGGATTATTCGAAAGGAGGTTATGCAAGGAAATATTATTTGTTTTCCATTTTTAATCAAAATTTAATATGTTATAAATTAATTAAAGAATAAAGTATATTTTAAAAGTTAAAAATCTTGAAGATGTGAATTATTATAATTAGTAATTTTTGTAAAGGAAATGAATTCTTAACTTAAAATCAGAATTTCAAGAATAAAATGTTTTGGTGTTTGAAGTGGTGAATTTTATCTATTTCAAAGTTAATAATGTTGTTCAGTTAAGGTCTGAGAGGTAAATATACCCCAACTTGATTGACTTTCATTGTGACTAAGGGATGGGTAAGCTTCGATAGCCAAAATGGTTAAATGGAGTTATAAATGAGGGTTAGCGGTAAGTGAAATATAGCGGTGTGTATTTAATATATGTTTAAGTCCAAATAATTAATTTAGAAATATTTTTCCCCTAAAATAAAATATATTTCTATTGAAAATAAAGATTTGCGAATATATGAAAATGATTTTCAATGGTAATAAAAGATTTTCTAGAAATATGCAAAGAAAATAAATGTGACAATTGGAAGTATTTTTCAAAGATCGTGAGAGGCTAATGAATTTTGATAAATCGGGACGACAACAAGGAAAAAAAGCCGCACGTCGAAAACAAATAACGACAGAACATAAGAGAAGTAGATTTGTAATCTAAAATCTAGAATTGTGAAAGAAACGATTGGATAAGAAATGGAGTTAAGGAAAATTAGAAACTGACTGGAGATTAGTCAAACTGAATAATTTCCTGAGTATTGATCTGATGTTGGTTTCGGCCTTCGAGGTTGATACTTAGGGAATTGTTCGCTTGCTAATTGACAGTCGAACAATGTATGGAGGAGTAATAGTATATGAATGAGAAATTTGTGATAAGAATGGAAAATTCTGACATTTGGAGAGCATAAAGATTTCAATCTAGCGAAGAACTTAACGATTGAAAATTTGGAAGAAAATTGGTTTATAACAAAGTAGATTCATAAAATCTGAGATTATAAAATATCAGGATTAATTGAGAGATCAAAACTGAAAATTTGAAATTAAAACAAATTTTGAGGATAATTGATTGAAAATTATATGAGAATATAGTGAATTTGAAAACTAGAGCTTTGGAAGATAATTGATTTGAGATAAAATTGTGTATATAGAATTTATATAATAATGAGATGTTTGAAAATATGATTTGGAAAGGAAATCTAATGTAAGTTAACATAAGTATGATTTATGAGGAGTATGAAATAAAGTACTGTATGTACATAGTATTATATGTTTTCAAAGAAAAATAAGGAAAGTACCTTCCTTCTTTGAATTTCGAGCTTAGTTGAGAGGTGCTGCTGGTGGTAGTAGGTTGTCCGGACATAATACTCGAGTTGTCATTTTTCCTGAAGAACACGACTGCGTAGCGTAATTCGCAAGGCTGTAGATAGCCTACGGCGCATGGATGTTTCTTGGGGGAACCAAGTGTAACCATTGTGTCTGCTGTGATCTACAGTCGTGATAATGGCGTAATCCGCAGAGCTATGAAAGCTTACGGGTATGGATGCTTTCTGAGGGAATTAGGCGTAACCATTGTGTACCTGCGATCCATATGACATATCTACAAGTGAAAGAGATGTAACCACTGGAGTTGCTAAAGGTAGAATGGAGCCATGCAGGGTTTTAGATATCTTAGTGATGTGGAGCCACCGGTTTAATGCAGCATTGTGTCTTCGTGACTTGATGTGTCTTTGTGACATGATTTGTCCCCATGATTTGATCTGTCCTCGTGACTTGGTTTATCTTCATAACTTGATAATTTATTTTCGTGACTCTAAGTAGAGTAGTCAACGCTCAGTGACCTTAGTTCATCTTTTGTTTCTTAAATATCTTCCGTTGATATTTCTATGACAAAATTCGCAGGGAAGTGAATTCCTACGGATAAGGATGTTTTCTGGGGGATCCAGACGAAACCATTGTGTATCTGTGATTCCTGAACAATCAACATCAATATCACATTGGTACTTTTCGTATCTATTTTCAAAAAGAATTTTTTAAAAAATTTCCCTGGGAGTTGAAGTAAGGATATTTAATACTTGGAGATTTTACTCATACGCCTTGCCAGCGTATGCCTAACATCTGTAAGAACGACAGTAGACTTGTCAAACTTCGAGTTATCAAGTATTTTCAAATAAATAATTTGAGATTCAAATATATCTAATTTAATAAGTTAAGAAAGAGAATTTCAGAATAATAATACAAACATTTTCTGTATAAAGATTGTAAAAGATTTCAGAATTTAAAAAATTTCAAGCAGACAATTTGTGACTTGAGCAGGAAATGAGTTTTATGAAGGAATTTAGAGTAAGTTGAGATGTATAAACTCAACTTATGTGGAAATTGAAGTTTAAAAAGAACATGGTTTTATAAGAAATTTTTTTTTTCCGAGATAATTGAATATGATAGATGACTTAACTATCAACATTTGAATTAGTTGTGGAAATTTCACACGAATATGAACAATTGAATTATACAATAATATAACTCTAACGAACTCTCCTTTTCGAGGACGAAAAGTTTTAAAGGGGGAAGAATGTAACATCCCAAAAATTGGACAGTTTAAAATAGAATTTATTAAAGATTTAACTGTGAATAATCAATTTTATATTAATACTTGAATTAGAAACTTAAAATCGAATATATGATTGGAATTGAATTCAATATTTAGTTCAGAATGGTTAGTTAAAAATCAAATATTTAATGTTGAATATTTGGATTGAATATGGTCGGATATCTGAAACGGATTTAAATTCAATTGGAATTAAGAATAAACATTAAATGAATTTGAAAATTTTATTTTTTGAAATATATGGAAACTTGGCTTAGATATATGTGTATTTGGGCGTATGAAGAGATTTAATTTAACATTTCTAAAATTTGGAATGAAACGGAATTTGTTGGTAAATGAATGAAATTGAATCAGTGAACCAATAAGTTTAGAAATAAAAATAAGGATGGAGTCAGAGTACGACCAAAATAGTTTTATTGAGTCCAGTGCGCAAAATCGAAGAGATAGGTATAATTTTTGTTGTGCTGACGGTATGAATATAAAGCGTTCAAGGCGAATTTACAGTACAGTTAAAAATTTATACCGTTTATCACCTACCCTAAATATAACCCGCCTCCGTAATAAAATACACCGACCTACTTCTGAATACTGCCGCCAACTATACCTATTTGATCGACTTCGTTCTTATCTTCTCAGCTTTCCTCTATAAAAATCCATGCTAGAGCCTAATCGAAAACCAGAAAATTTGTTCCCCCAAATTCTTCAGCAAGGAAAACCCTTTTCTCTCTTCAAAACTAATAATGGTCGAATCCTATTTTTATTATTTTTACCAAATCGAAAGGAGGGAAACAACTCCTCTCTAGAAATCGAGTTTCACAATTAAAATAAAAAAAAATCCAATTCAGTTTCAATGGCTCCACCATTCAGTTTCTCACCCAAATTGCCTCACCCCAATCGGAGCCATCGCAACTGTCACCGAAGGTGCTCCTCCAAATAAATAGAACCACCATCGTAGTTTGTTGCCTCCCTCTTTAATTATGTTCCATCGTTAGTCATCGCAGCCCCTTGAACTCGCAGCCACTACTTCGTCGATGCGGTACTTCCTCACAACTCGAGTTGTGTCGCCTCCGAGATCACTTCGCACCATAAAATCTATCGGCTTTGAAGCCTTTCGTCTGCTCCCTTCTCGATGTCACTTGAGGCGCACCAACCTCTGCCTGCTGCTCACCCAAGCTTCGTCGATGCTGCTGGTACCCGTCGTTGGTCGGCTCCTGCGCCTCTGTCACCGCTGCTGGTGAGTGTTAACTCACTCACGATTAAGTTCTAGGATCAAGTGTCTAAATTTCAATAGAAAATTAAAATATGACAGCATGCCTCGTTTATTTTCCTTGGGTCTGCTGGTTGTGAAGTTGGTAACTGTTAACACTTGGTTTTTAACCGTATGCTGTGGCATTCAATTGTGTCATTGTTGTTTGCGTTTGTGGTTAGCTTGGCTGTGTGACCTTCGGTATGTGATTAAGATCCAAGCTTTGACAGTTCATTATAACCCGAAAATGTTGGGACATGTTCAGTTTACCAGTGTTTACCCTATTTTTCTTGTAATACACCTGTTCAATGTATGTTTCATTCTATAAATGATTTTAATAAATGGAGGACCCTTAAAGCATTTTTAGATGTAGTGAGAATACACTGTTTTTTTATACAGAGAAGAAAGAGAAAAAAACTAAGATGAAAGATAGTAAATGAATTCAAGTGAGAACATGAAGTGTTTTAGTCTTGTTTGACCTTCTGTGGACATGATTTTGATTTCATACGAACTCTACATTTTAGATTCTAGTCGGAATATTGTTGTAGGTATATAACACTTTTTACATGTAGTTTCTTTATTATTCTGTATGATTGTTAATCACAAATTGTATTCAGATAGTTGATACATGGGTTTCGTCGTGGTACGTATAATGTAGAGGTGTTTGTCGATTTCCAAACTGGGTATGTTGAAAAAGCCGCATATGAGGGTTGTATAACAAGAAGTAATGAATCTTTGGACATGGATCCAATTAACCAAATTTATTTGAAGTGTCCAGCTCAATATAGCCTATGCCACTTGTTAATTTCTTAAACTAAGCTGAAGCAGGCATGTCTTAAAATACCGACTTTGGTGTATTCCATAAGTTTAAGATCCTACTGTTTTTAGTGATCTTCTTCTAGAGTTTATTCTCAGGCTATAGATGAGAGTGGGCTGCTGTTTTTTTTATGGATTATAAATTATGTGCTACTTTTTAGAAGCTAGCAAAAAGTACAACCTTCATCCACTATAACATTCTCTTAATTAAGCAGCTCATGAGCCTTGTATCCAGTCAAAATAATTGTTGTGTTTAAAAGTTGCTAAAATATCCTACGATAGGTCAAAACTGAATTAAAGTAAATTTAAAGATATGATTACTTTGATTGAAAATAGTGTTCGGTTTCTATCTATTATAGTTATACGGTTGTAAAACAGCAAAAATTTCAATACACTGGGTACCACAACGCTTCATTGTTGTTAGACCGAACCCGTGAACCTTTAAACTATTTTGTTAGTGGCAGTGAACCTTTAAAGTGTAAATTAATGATAGTGAACATTTAAATTGTTTTGTCAACTACATAGTGACAGTGGTCATTTAGTATATTTTGCCATATATAGTGACAGTGAACATTTAGTATAACTGCCAAAAGTTTTGTGACAGTGAGCATTTAGGATATTTACCAACTATGTTTTAATAAAGTGAATACTATGTAAGTTTGAAAGATATGCCTTTGTCTTACACCTGAAAACTCACACATTTCACTTTGATACTTTGAAACTGGAGTATTCATGCTGCCACGAAAGTTGAGTGTCATTTTTGTAAATTTGAAGTATACAGGTAAGCGTACACGGTCTGTTTTGGAAAATTAAAACCGTTTTAGGTCACAACTTGGTTAACACATAAAATAAAAATAAAATAATAATGAATTAAATAACAACCTGGAAGAATGCCATGACAGTATACTGATGAGTAAATTGTATCTATGCATGTATATAGGCATGTTTGCTTTTGGAGTGAAGGTTGATTCAAATTTAACAAAAACCTACCATTGGTTGAATATATAAATCTGTATAGATGTGCTTGAGTATTTTTGTACGGCTCTGGGTACTAATGCTACAATTATTTTGCCAATCATAAAAGTTGAGGTCCGTTGTTTTTGCTAAAAGCTAATACTACATTCCATTGTTTTGCTAAAAATAGTAAAGATACTTCCATGCAGACACAGTCAATAATGTGTTAAATTATGTGTGCCTAAGAGTTCTTTATGGACCACTACTGCTTACAAATAATGGACCAGTCATCATAATTCTTTAGCATAAAAGCGTGGACCATTTGTATAAGGATCTTTATTACATGTTGACCATAGTTGAACAGCATTTGTGTTCAAAACTTTTGTATCCTGTTGGAACTGAAACCTCTACAATGAATATACTGATGTGTTCTTTTGTTTTCAAATTGATGCCATGTTGGGTGCAGCCTTGTATATATAAGTTGTACACTAGTATTTGTACCACTTGTGTTTGTTTCCTTTCACTATGTTGAACCGCTTGTGTTCGGCCCCTTTGCATGTGATAGACCATGTGCGTACTCATGAGAGGGTGCGGGTCCTGTTCTATTTGATATTGTGGTGGAGTACACTGCTCTTATTTTTATTCACCTTGCATATGTGCTCGTCCTCGGGATGCTGAGGCAGTGCACACGTGTATATGTACATGTGCGTACGTGCAGGCTTCCGTGATGGTTCATCCCTGAAATAAAAACAGACATGCACAAATATTATACTTTATACTCAGATATTTACGTACCCCGTTGTACACATGTATATACATACCACTGTATGTGTATATATATATATATGTCATCGGCATACATATATATATATATACATACATATGCTGCCTTGACTTGTTCGTCCCAAGTCGCTATGCCTTGGTAGTTTCTCATAGATTTAATACTTATATATGTGACGGTGGTTAAGATTAACTATTTTATTTAGTTCTATTGAAATTAATCTACTTGAACTATGCTTTAATCTTGACTTGGATTTTTTATGTTTTTGCATGGAACGCTCGGGTCATACCCGAGCAGTACAGATTTTAAAGATTACAACATATGATTCGGAGATTAGCGAAGCTATGGATTGCAAAGACGGCGCACTCTGAAGATTTTAAAACAATAAATATTTTTATTTTGTATTCAAAGTGTACTTTCAAATTCCGCTGTATATAGAAAATCTTTGTATCAAAATTTTGATTAATAAAAAAAGAGAGTTTATTTCACTGTTCAATACTGTGTTATTTATTTTATTTTGTGTTTTCTGTGTTGATTCCTCTTTTAAATTCAGTAAGCTAAATAATGGTCCGTCGATTTAGTCGTTTTAAGTTGGTTAAAGTACCAATTTGAAGCGGTCAAAAAGGTGGGATGTTACAAGTGTGTTGTGCTTGGACCAGTCCGCATATACGAAAGTGAAGAAATTAACAGGGTAGATCATTCTGGTGGCTAGAGACTTGAGGGGAGCATGTTCAACTGATTATTCTACCTAATTATCCTGTCTGATTATTCTGTGGGACTGGAGGGAAGCACGTGGCTTCTAGGGGACGTGGTAAGGTACTCCGTGGTGGTACTCTGTGTGGTACATACTCAGGATGTACTCGTAGAGTTTTGGTTTGCACAGTACCACCCAATTAGTATATCTTGACTGCAATTATAGATTGGCAATCAGAAGGCTATGGAGGATGGTGTTGGGTGATTTGGCAGTTTTCCTTGGTAGAGATTGGTCAGGGCCAAATTAAGGATAGTAATTGTTGAATACATGTCAACGGTAGTCGGTGTGACACGGAAAGACTAGAGCCAAACCTATAGACCATCGAAATTTCACTATCGAGACGTTGGTTGCAAGACATGGCAAATTGGATGTTAGATTGGTTGATATGGGCACGTCACTTAGCTCTTGATGTAGTCTTTCACTAGTTAAGGGAGGAGCCAGGGTGGGGCCATAGCCAATGTGAAAATACATACCATAGTTGGATATTTGTATTGTAGGCCTAAATGAAACAGACCTTTACAGATATTGAAAGCTCCCGACCGAGTTTCATGCATTGGATGCAGCATTATTACGAGAATCGGGTTACAGTAGATAGTACGTTCGTGTGAGGGCCTAGATACATGCACTGGGTATTGTATTGTAGATAATAGGGCATTTGTGACATCCCACATCTGTTAGTGTCATTCTTATGAGAATGCATTAAGTTTCGTGAAGCGCGATAGGTAAACAGTAACGAAATGTACAAGATAGATAAATAATGCAGCGGAAAAACTTAAACTTTTTATTAATCAGAAAAAACAACTTTTCAGACCCAAGGTTATATCATCATGTTTCTCAAATATCAAAATCAATCTATCTCATAATCAGAGTACAAAAAAACCATAATAATATCCCTCAAGTGTTTTTACAATAAGCATGAATAACTATAGAAAACACTTGCAAAAGAAGAGCTATCCAAGTCCGAGCAGAATCACGATCCCAACTATTGATCACTCCCACTCTACGAACCTAAGGGGGAAAAGCAAAGGAGAGAAGGAAAACAAAAAGGGTCAGACCTAAAGCCTAGCAAGTCTAGTAATTTCTAGCATATGTATATGAAAAGGTGTCAAGACAGATCGATGATACTGGAAGAGAAAGTACAGTAAAACGTGTATATACGTAAGAGGTAAATGAGATGTCATACAGATCAAGATAGATTAAATTTCTCATTCATATCCCAAGAATCAAACTAACAGCACCAATTTTACTAGTATTAACATGATTACGTGTTAGCCTAACACCGAAATATTCTGTGTCATCCCCAGCAGTAGGGTGTATCGATTCCTAACCCAGCAACTTATAAAACAAAGCCATATCTGTAGGTTTAACTTGCAGCTTATTATCCAGTAGTCAGACTCATGCATGCTCATGGCTCCGCCAGAACGCGCCCTGTACCCCATTTAAACCTTGAACCTCTTATAATCAAGTTCAGTAAAGTGTGCCCTTAACCCTATCTAGTGCGGGTCCATACCGTGATACGAACAGAAATACTGACTGATATGGGTTAAACACAACTTGAAACAAGCCAGCCCTAGGCTTGTGTCCATGTGTATCTAGGATTTAAGACTCCCGATAACCTGATATAACAATTAAACTTGGTATCTCTCTAGCTTATTATTTAACAGGTGTAGCTTAGCAGGTTTAAGTCCAATAATAAGCCCGGTTGAAAATTACATTTAGCTAAATGTTAATAGTGTACAACCATTTTTTCCAAAAAGCACTTGCCCAGATGTACAACTAGACTTACAGTAATTTACTTAGTTTTCACACTAGGTACTATTCGATTCTTACATGTTATACTTAATATCTCATTAAGTCCAATTTGACTGATTATCAAGTCACGTGTTCTCCTAAGCCAACTTTAAAAGAGTAACATGTAATTATTCCATCCGAATTCTTATTGTCAAGGGTTCTAGCACATAATATGCTCAACTTTCCCCATTTATGTGTCATTATCAAATTATTCCAATTTATGTCCTTTATATGCGATTAATGTAATAGCCTAGGCTTGAGTAGCCTAGGTCCTGCGTAGAATAAAAAGGGAAAAGAGAAAAATAATTCTTAGATTGAGCAAACAGGCATAATAGAAAGTATGTAAATAAATGAAAGGCATAATAAGGACAAGTAAGATTATATGACTTGTAGATCTGAATAGAAAAACATGTATAACATCTATAGGGATTATTTTAGGCACTGTTCATATCAGATCCAATCTTATTTCTGTCTAAATCCTTTTAAATAATCAAATCCAAAAATCACATGTAACTCACAGTGGGACTTGGTGAAGAATCTAAATATACTACTGAAGAAAATGTCCACTTTAATCTTGTATGTGTAATTCCTGATGTTGTCTCTATTTGATCCAACCCTTAGCAGCATTCCCCCATAAAATATTTATATATTTCAGAATAAGTTCATAGAGGCAGAAGAAGATGTGAAGAATTTGTGTGAATTGGAAATGGGAGAAGCCACCTATTTATATATTCATAAAGTCAACCTCAGTCTTTAGATTTTAGGTTTTAGATTCACCCCGTACACATATCGCTGAGTCAGCTACGAATAATGCCACAAACCGGTCTAGGTACGTCACTCAGCACTCGCCCAGATCTGTGGTGGGTCGACCCAGCCCCCTTGGTTCGACCTATGGGTCGACCCGGGCTGAGCGTGGGTCGGCCACCAACGAGCCATTTTCCTTCTATTTTCTCGCCTTGGTCTTTTGATTTATGGAATTTTATCTTATGTTATATTTACATATAAGCTTCTTATATGTATACAAACTTCTAGTGGTTATAACTTCTTCATAGGGTATCCATTTAACACAAATCTGGGGTTTATCTGAACCAGAATTCCGTGATGAATGCAACGGTAATGCCAGTCACTTAAATATGATTATCAGGTTAAGTTAGACCCAAATTATCATCTTCATGTATAGTTATTATGTATTAAGTTTTGGTGTGTTATATTCTCCCCTACTTAAAGGATTTCGTCCCCGAAATCTCTAAGTTAAGAAGAATGTACAATCCTAACAACCACAACCATCTACTCATCCATCATCCACAGGCATCCATTGTCCTTAAGTATTTTTAATTATTTTATGATCATATGCAACAGTGTGTGTATATGTCCTTACACTAGTGCGAAAATCAGGCTGTCAACTGATTTTGTTGACCTCCTTAATGCAGTGTATGTTTGTGCCACTGGTACATATGAAAATAGTCTTAATAATACATATAAGTTCTATATGTGTGCCCATCCATTCATAAAAATGCGACATCCATATGATGATCCATCCATTTCCATCCATAGAAAATTTAAATGCTTGCATATCCATATGCAATATGTAAGTGACTGAGCCAATCTAGTGCCTAGTGTGTGTATATGCATCCTCGAGAAACCACTAGCAAACACTTGCATCCATTTGCAACCACTAACTGTAACATGTTTCAAACACATGTATCTAACCATTGGTTTCTACCTAAGGGTCGAAAGATTTGGACGATAGGATGAACTTGAATGGTAGAAGCAAATCCAAAGTAAAAAAACTTTGGAAAAGAAGTCAAGAACATACTTTCAAAAAGAAAAGGGTAAGAAGCGTGAATCCTATCTTTGGGTTCCCACGTTGCATCTTCGCGGTCTTCTCCCCATTTCACTTTCACTAACCTGATCTCCTAGTTACATAGCTTCTTGATTTCTGATCCAAGGATATGAGTAGGGACTCTTCTTACTGATGCTTCCTCTCAACTTCCATGCCTTCATGTGTGCTCAGCTCTACTATCTCTATCGTATCATGGAGACATTTCCTCAAATGGGAAAGGTGGAATACATCGTGCACACCCTCCAGCCTATCTGGTAGCTTGACCCTATAGGCCATATGACCTATCCTCTCTACTGTAGGGAATGGCCCTACGAATCTCGGCGCCAACTTCCCTACTGTGCCAAAGTGGACTACATTCCTTAACTGTGAAACTCTGATGAAGACCATATCTCCCACTTCAAATTCCAAGTCAATTCTCCTTTTATCGGCATAAGATTTCTGTTGATCTTGGGTTTTCATCCTTCGTTGAATGAGGTCTATCTTTTTTGAAGTCTCTCTTGTCATGTCAGACCCTAGTAGAAGTCTGTTAGTAGACTCTCACCAACAAGTCGGTGATCTGCAAGGTCGTCCGTATAGCGCTTCAAAGGATGTCATGCCTATGCTCGACTGATAACTATTATTATATGCGAACTCAACAAATGAGAGATGCTCCTTCCAAGTTCCTCTGAAGTATAGTATACACAGTCTTAGAAGATCCTCAAGAATTCTATTAACCCTCTTAGTTTTCCATCTATCTGAGGGTGATAAGTTGTGCTAAGTCTTAACTGTGTAACTAGAGCTTCTTGCAAGCTCCTCTAAAATTCTCTAGTAAATATGGGGTCATGATCACTTACTATACTTGAAGGTACCCTACGTAGTCAGGCGATCTCTTTAAGTAAACTGAAGCTAGCCAAGACGCCATCCTCTTGTTCTTGACTGGGATGAAAAGAGCGCTCTTTGTAAGCCTATCCA
Organism: Allium sativum; assembly: GCA_030737875.1. Lineage (NCBI taxonomy): Eukaryota > Viridiplantae > Streptophyta > Magnoliopsida > Asparagales > Amaryllidaceae > Allium > Allium sativum. The sequence continues at coordinate 119,661,436 of CM060911.1, read as the reverse complement.
CTATCACCCAAATGCTCGTGTTGCCCTTCCTTGATCTGGGCAGTCCATCAATGAAATCAATAGAGGCGCTCCCCCCACTTCCATTGTGGGATATCCAAGGGCTAAAGTAATCTACTAGGTTTCTTTTGTTCAGCCTTGACTTGTTGACAAGTCAAACATTAGGCCACGAATTATGTTACATCTTTCTTCCTGCCCGTCCAATGGAAAACACGCTTCATGTCTTGATACATCTTGTCACTGCCCGAATGGATAGTCATCCGAGAGTGATGAAATTCCTCTAATAATGCCTTTAGCAGTTCTCTAATTCTAGGGACATATATCCTTCCATCTCATCTTAGCCAGCCTTTTTCATTCATAGTATATCAATCTAAGTGACTAGAAGTTTCTCGTTGACCCAGTCTGTCCAAGATGTCCTTCAACTATTGGTCCTCTTGCTGCAAAGATCCAATTTTCTCTAATAGAGTAGGTCACACCTCCAATGATGCCAACAAACAATGTGTGAAATTCGCAGATGGCTTAAAATTAAAGGTTGAGATGAACTCCAAGCTTTTCGATTCTACGAACAGAGGATTCAAGGTCATCCTTTGCCTACTCAATGCGTCCGCCACCACATTACCCTTCCCTAAGATATAAGCTATCTCAATGTCGTAGGACGCTAGGAACTCCATCCACCTTTGTTGCCTTAGGTTGAAGTCCTTCTGCGAGAACAAGTATTTGAGTGACTTGTGATCCATATATATCTCAAACCTTTCTCCAAGTAGATAGTGTTCCACTTAGACTTAAGCGTGAACACTATTGCTGCTAACTCCAAGTCATGGGTAGGGTAGTTCTTCTCGTGAGCCCTTAGTTTCCTACTTCCATGGCATACTACCCTACCCTCTTGCATTAGTATGGCGTCTAATCTCATGTCGCAAGCATCTGTTTAAACTGTGAACACCTTGCTTTTGTCTGGGAGAGTCAAAACGAGGGCTGTTGTCAGAGCCCGTTTCAACCTTTGGAAAGCAACCTCAGCATCCAAGCTCCAAGCAAAAGCCAGGTTTTTCTTTGTTAGGCGGGTAAGCAGAGCTGAGACTCTTGCAAAGTCTTTAATAAACTTTCTATAGTAACCCACCAATCCAAGAAAAATCTCACCTCTGTTGCATTCTTTAGAGCCTTCCAATCTTGAACTGCAATGAATTTAGCGGGATCTACGAACACCACCACGAACTTCCTTCCTCCAAAAATGGCACTTGTAAAATTTTGCTTTAAGTTAGTGTGCTCATGGTGTACTTAGAACTTCCTCTAAGTGTTGGGCATGTTCTTTCCTCTTGGAGAAGATCAGAATGTCATCTACGAACACCACCACGAACTTATTTAATTACTCCCTAAACACCGGACTCCTCAAGTCCACGAAGTATGCGAGCGCATTTGTTAACCCAAAAGGCATAACCATCCAAGTTCTAAAAGTTGTCTTGTCAATACTATCATCCGTCACTCTGAGCTGATGAAATCCGATGGCCAAATCAAATTGCGAGAAAACTGAAGTGCCTACTAGTTGGTCAAACAAGTCATCAATCCTTGGTAGTGGGTGCCTATTCTTCTTGGTGAGTTTGTTCAATTCTCTGTAGTCTACACACAGACAGAGAGAGTCGTCTGCCTTGTTTGTGAAGACGAGCAAAGCTCCCAGTTCTGAAATAGTCCGCCTAATGAATCCTTTTTCCAACAACTCACCCACTTGTTTACTGGGCTCCCTCGTCTCCTTGGGAGTTATGTGGCGCACTGGCAATGCGACTGGCTTTGCATTTTCCACCAAGTATATTCGGAAGTCTATCTCCTACCTTGGAGGTAACCCTTTAACCTCATCAAACACGTCTGGAAATTTTCCATATATATTTTTATCTTTACAAACATTCAATTTTTCATCCCAATTCTTTCCAAATCATTTATTATGATTCTACACAAATTACTAATATTTTTAATAATTTTATCAAGGCCCGCGCAGTCGATTTCCATCAACGGTCATCGAACTGCACTTACAGCGACATTTTCCAAATTTGATTTGGACATAATTCCAAATCCAACCGTTAGATTTCAAATCCCTTATATTCGTTGGAAAGATCTTTTCGATACGAAACCAACGGTTCCAGTTTTAGGAGAATCCGACGGTCAGATCTCCCGTAATCTCAATTTGAAGTCAATGGTCGAAATTCGTGAACGGCCACGGCGCGGTGCATTCTATTCAGGCCATTAAATATATATATTATATATAATTCGTCGATTCCTATTTTAAAACGTATTTTATAAATCGTTTTAAAAACGATTTCAACTTCATATTCAATTTTAAATCAAAATTGAATATTCCATATCATTAATATGTAAATGATAATATTTTTCAAAACATTAGATTTTGAAATCACTTTCTTTTCGATATTCATTATAAAAATGAATAAAATCGATATAAATATCGCCAACGTCAAAATGGCTTTAATCTATCGACACGGCTTCATATATTTCAATATTTTCTTGCCCGTCCCAAATCAGACATCAAAATCATATTTTGATCCATTACTTAATATTATTTTAAAATATTAGTGATTTTAAAATATTCATTATTTGTCATTTTAAAATATTCATTAATTTAAAATAATCGTTCCTTCCAAATTGGAATCAGATACACTCAATTACCAAATGATTTTATTTATATGGATTTCATAAACACATGTACACAACGATCATCAGACACAGTCAACCATCACCCAAAGTGCATTACACAACTGCATAAGCATTAAATATGAATACGTAACGCTTACAACAGTCTGTCAACCCATAGATTGACATACAACTAAACAATTGGGATTAGTGTACGTCAAATATCATTCCAATACCTGTGTGGGGTTTCAATCAACACACACAAATTTTATTTGTGCAATTGGGCGATGTGTAAAATATATCGCCCCAATCAATATCAGTCAAATGTGTGTACATAAACAAATCATCCAATTTGTAAATGAATATTTATTTTATTCATATACACGTTAAAAATTATATCTTTAACTATAAAATATTTATTTCAACATATGAATATTTTATACAGTTCATTTATACAATAAAAATGATATCTTTATTGTTCTAACATTTGTGTAGAATATTTCGGCAGTATAACGGCGTGATACTAGAACCAGAATAAGGTCTAGCCTTATCCCTCACCTAATAATGGCTCACGCCATATACAAATCAAATTCTAATCAATTCATTTCACTTCCTAAACCAAATTCAAACAAATAAACCAAACAACCAAACAAACATGGTTTCAAACAAAGGTGTCGTGTGCTACTAAGCGTCGTCTGCATCCTAACATATATATTTAACTAGAAAATAAATTAAAGTGAGAAGTTCTCACCTTTGGGACCCACTCCTCCAGTTTTATTTCTGAATTTATGAACCATTTGGATTTTCCAGAAACTCCAACGCAATCTTTTTCACGCTGTTCATAGTAAAAATCACATTTTTAATATGATGTTTATATAATTAAAAATCCCATTCTTATTTTGCTACAAATATAAAAATCATATTTTTAATTTACTACATATATAAAAATCAAATTTTTATATTCGCTACTCATTATATAAAAATCATATCTTTATTCGCTTCATATATAGTATAAAATCGAATTTTATTTCTCTTCATATATAATAAAAATCGAATTTTCATTTCTACTACATACGTAAAATTTATGTTTTTATCCTACTCAAAATAATATTTTTATCTACTAAAAATAATATTTTCATATCGCTATTCATATTAACAAATCAAATTTTTTAACAAATAAAAATCAAATTTTTAACAAATAAAAATCAAATCTCTAACAAATAAAAATCAAATTTTTAACAAATAAAAATCAAATCTCTAACAAATAAAAATCAAATCTTCATTTTGTCTACATGAAAATCATAACTTTATTTCACTATATATATAAAAACTGATTTTTTTTTATTTATGCTATATATAAAAAAATGATTTTTTAAATTCATAAAACAAACTACATACAAAATAAATAAAATAAACTCACTTTTTCTTCAGAGGGGGTGGGGCTGAGGGGCGCGCCAGGGTCAAGGGGTGGCGGGTGAAACGACCCGAACTTCCCCGGTAAGGAAAGCCCGGATTGAGTTGAGAACAAGCCACAAAAGAACGCAGACAGAAGAACATTTCATTGTTAATTACAACAATTCCATCAGAATACAAGAATATACCGAGCATAAATCAATACTACACATTCGATAAATATCAGAGATTTAAATTACATTTAAATACATCGCAGCGGAAAATAATACAATACACAACTAGAAGTAATACACGGATACAAAGCTTTCCGAGTATCGTTCCAGCTGTAAATCAGGATCCTGTGAATATAAATCTGCAAAACCAAAACTACTGGCTGCCCGTGTCAAAATAAGGGCACCCAGAGTTTAGGTTAAAACAATAAACTTCAGGTCAGTCATGGGACTGGTGTGAGAACTAAAACAGTTATTAATCTTTATTTTAAAGTTAGGTAAATCAAGGGACCACGCCGTATAACACGGAACGGGTTTCCTCCCAAGAACACCAGTGCATAAAACGACAGCGCAATGCTAAATAAAGAACAATGAAGCCATTATAAGGCCCAGATCCCATCACACAATGCAACACAAACCGGAGGATAGGGTTTTACCTTATAATAGCCAAAGAATGCTCGATATGCTAAATTTCACGTTTTGATTCTTAATCAGACTCCAACCGTAAATTAGTAAGTGAACGATTCCCTAAGTATTAACCCCGAAGGCTGAAACCAACATCAGACTAATACCCAAGAAACAACCCATCTTAGCTCGTTTCCAGTTAGTTTCTGATTTTATATACAATCATAAATATTAATCACAGACGGCATGAGTGCCCCATCCCACTATGTCGCCATACTACGCTCTATAATCAAAACCGAATTATCGCGTATTGGAAATTGGATTTCCGTCTGTGAACCGAGGCAAGGGATCGTCCTCTACCGAATTCAAGACAATCTAGCCCATGTCTCAGGATCAAAACGCATCGACCCTTGGATCTTCAGGGCCAGTCCACCGATGTGAATTAGACGAAATCCTGAACACTACGTCCCCCCGCCCTATAGGGCGTAAATGAGCCAACGAATGACTCCATCGGTTTGAGAACGACCAATATATCCGAGGCACCTCGCTATCCATCATCCACATAAGTAAAATGTCAAGCCATGTAAAAACACTGACACAACTCCTAGCTAGAACAAAACGCATGTTCTCCCTGCAGTCCTCTCCCATTTTTGGTTCATACCGGGGTGTGAGGCTCGCGAATCAACGCTACACAAAGCTACGCCACAAAGGCCGTGCTATGATCATCAACCACAAGACTTTGCTTTTCAACAAAAGCCTTGATCATTTGCATCTTAGCATGCCACACAGGCAAACCACTCCATGCAACCAATATCCATCAATCACACAGAATGATATCCAATGTCAGACACACAGTCCATTTACAAGTCTGTTCTGGGTCTGAACGAAACCGGAGGAACCTTATTCCTCGCATATCCATCGATCTCAAAGTACGTCTGGACGATCACCAACTGATTCCCTCCTTCTGGGTGTACATCCCAATCAAGATCATCAGTAATCACCCAAACGACGTGAAGACCTACGGTCTTCAACCATCGTCTTCATCTTTGACTCATCGTCGAATCAGTTATTCAGGATGGGATAAACCCGGTCTTTCTGAATAACTCGCGTATATAATAAACAAGTGTTACACAAACACAACATACGCCTCATTCCAATTCCTCAGTCGCTAACCGTAAATTAGTAAGAGAACAATTCCCCAAATATTAACCCCGAAGGCCGAAACCAACATCAGATCAGTACCCAGGAAACCATTCATCTTAGCCAACCTATAGTTAGTTTCTAAATTTCACATTCTTAGGGAAAGGTTCCCATTAATTTTATCAAAGATAAATTCTTTTAAATTTATTCTTTAATCTTCCTTTGAATATCACTTCAAACTAGTTGGGATTAGCGAACCACACCGAAGTAATTATTTGTTTTAATTTCCCAATCCCAACCTATTCATCCCATGAAGTAAAACTGGTAATACTTCATATCTAACACCACGTTGTTATCGGTAAATTCAATTACCATTTCATGTTCAAATCTAATTAAAGATTTAACTATCGCCTGGAGTAAAACTGGAGATACTCCATTCTCGATCTTTTCAATCTAATTAAAGATTCATTAAAACTCCACTTAGTTTTAATCTTTAATTGGGTTAAAGAATCAATGTCATTTAAAACACGGTTCACGATAAACCCAAAATCACATCACATTTCAGTCAGTCCCTAACCGTAAATTAGCAAGTAAGCAATTCCCTAAGTATTAACCCCAAAGGCCGAAACCAACATCAGATCAATACCCCAGAAACCATTCAACTTAACTAATCTCCAGTTAGTTTCTGATTTTCTTAACTCCTTTGGGTCTAAAAACATTATTATTGAAGATTCCGTTCACGACAACCCAAAATCACATTCCATTAATTATCGGGTTAAAGAACAAGTGTTATTTAAAACACTGTTCACGATAAACCCAAAAATCAATACCAATTCAATTCCAATTAAATATTATTTAATTGGTACACTTCATTAAATCTAAATAAAAAGATTTAATCTTTTTCTCAACTGGGCTTAAGAACAGTGTTAATGAAGACACCACTCATGACAAACCCAAATCACAATTGATATTAAATACAAGGCTCTGAATAGAAAATATATCGGCTTATACTCAGTATCAAATTCTACAACCAACAAATATCGTATTGGAAATAACGATATCTATATATCTTTCAAATTTCCATAACGCTATCTGTATAATCACGAAATCCAACATCGAAATATTCCAAAGACAATTTCGATTCAAATCCATTCCAATTCAATTATTGGAAATTCTGGTTACTTTTAAAACCCTTTTCAAATTCAATTTATTTATTTAAAAATAAATAGAATTATAATTCTAGTTCAAAACTAGTTCATTTCGATAAAAATCTATTTTTATCTTTTCAAATATGGAGTTTTTCATCCCAATTCTTCCCTAATCATTTCTTATGATTTTACACAAATTATTACTATTTTTAATAATTTTATCAAGGCCCGTACAGTCGATTTCCATCAATGGCCATCGAACTGCACTTACAGCGACCTTTTCCAATTTGATTTGGACATAATTCCAAATCCAACCGTTAGATTTATAATTTCTAATATTCGTTAGAAAGCTATTTTCGATACGAACCCAACGGTTCTGGTTTTAGGAGAATCCGACGGTCGGATCGCCCGTACTGTCCACTTGAAGTCAATGGTCGAAATTCACATACTGCCGTGGCGAGGCGCGTTCTATTCAGGCCATTATATATATAATATATATATATATATATTATATATTTCGTCGATTTCCTTTTAAAACATATTTTATAAATCATTTCAAATTCGTTTTCAAAACGATTTCAACTTCTTATTCGATTTCAAATCGAAATTGAATTTTCCTTATAAATTCGTTTTAAATTCATTTCAAATTGATTTCGATTTTTAATTCAATTTTAGTTCATTTTCAATTCAATTCAATTTCAATTCGAATTCATTTCTATTCAATTCCAATTTGAATTCAATTCTGTTCAATTTCAATTCGAATTCATTTTCAATTCGAAGTCAATTCTATTCAATTTCAATTCGAATTCATTGTCTATTCAATTCGAATTCATTTTCAATTTGAATTCATTTCAAATTGATTTCCATTCAATTTCAATTCGATTCGAATTCATTTTATTTTCGATTCAATTCGAATTCTAATTCGTTTCAACTCGAATTTCATTTCAAAATATTCGATTTTGAAATCACTTTTCAATATTCATTATAAAAACGATTATAATCGATATAAATATCGATCGCATCAAAATAGCGCATATCTAATCAACACGGCTTTATATATTTCTATTTCAAATATTCTATTCAAATATTTTGTTTCAAATATTTCTGCTCAAATATTTTATTCAAATATTTCTCTTCAAATATTCTATTTCAAAACTGGAATGAGGCCCAATCAATTACCATAGATTTTATTTCTATGGATTTCCATACAACGCATATATATATCAACAATGACAAATAATCAACCATCATTCAAAGTGCATTCTACATTGTATAAGCATCAAATATAAATATTTAATGTTCATAACAGTCTGTCAATCAATCGATCGATATACAACTAACTGTTGGGATTAATGTATGTCAGATATCATCCCAATACTCGTGTGGGGTTTCAAACAATCAAACACAGATTTTATTTGTGCAGTTGGGAGATGTGTAAAATTTATCGTCCCAATCAATATCAGTCAAATGTGTGTATATAAGCAAATCGTCCGATTTGTTTATATTTATTTCATTTTAAATACGTGTTAAAAATTCTATTTTCAACTATAAAATATTTTTAACTATATAAAGATTTTATTTCATTTCCCATCACATCACACAATCAACTACACATCAAAATCAAACAAACAAGCATACAAGCCGTCCATGGTCTGTGGACGACGGGTGTCGGGTGCTACTAAACACCGTCTGCATCCTAGTATATATTTCAAACTAGAAATAAATTAAATTAAAGGTGAGAAGTTCTCACCGACTAGTTAAACCAAACGCCACGACTCTTCTTATGTAGAAATCTTCGTCGTGCTCGCCCTTTGTCAATTTCATTGTCCGTAGCCAATACATATATAAAAATCACATTTTTACACCGCTACTATATAGATAAAAATTCTATTTTTACATTGCTACTATATCGATAAAAATTCTATTTTTACATAGCTACTATATCAATAAAAATTCTGTTTTTATTCTTCTCACTATATAAAAATTATATTTTTATTCTCTATGTCTTCATATATAAAAATCTCATTTTTACTTCACCATTTGAACTATATAAAGATTCATACTTTTCTAATATAAAAATCCGACCTTTTCTATTAGGTTAACTATATAAAAATCTGACCTTTTCTATTCGATTAACTATATAAAAATCTGACCTTTAATCAATAAAAAACCCATATTTTCTATAATAAAAATTATGTCTTGGTTTATATAAAAATCAAATTTTTTTGTTCATATGAAAATTAAATCATCTTCTCCGCTTTTTACAAATAAAGATATGAATTTTATCTCCAGTTTTTTTTATATAAAACTGAAAATCCTATTTTATAAAATGTATATGAATAAAGGGTATAAATGAATAATAAAAAATAAAAAAAACTTACAATATGAAATGGGGAGAGGGGTGTTCGCCAGTGGCTCGATGTGCCCGGGGGTGGGGGGGAGGGGGTTTGACTGCGGTGGCGCACCGGAGGAGCTGGAGTGGCAGTTCTGATTTGGTTCGCAGAAGAGGTTTGGGCGCGATTTGGGCTGAGCAGAGAGAGGGAACGGCAGAGGAGGATCGGAGGGAGGAGGGGGAAGGGCGGCGGTCGGTTGCCAGAGCCTGGGGAGGCGCGGCGGTGCGATTGGGGGAGGGCGTCATCCTCGAGGGGTTTTTTTCTTTCTGTAAATCGTTTACAATGATAAAAGGGGGGCGCAGTTGACCTAATGAAGAGAAAAAAGGGGGAGAAATATTAATTATATATTTTTTTTTATTATTTTATTCTCAATAAGGTAGCTTTAAATTTCGATCTCAAAATGGGACCCACCGCCTGTCGTCACTAGCTAAGTACCCCCATTCCGAACACAATGGGATATGTCATGAAGTCCAATTTGATTATTTCGATCAATTTTCGTTGAATTTAAAATATAAATCTTTATATATTCAGTTTAAACGCACATTTCAATTTACTAGGGCCACATACTAACTAGAAAAATTCCCGAAAAATATTTTCTAGCTTCGAATTAACGATATGTCCTAACAAACTAATTTCGTCAAATTCTGAGACCGTTTGAAAAATGGCCATTTTCCAGTCGATTAAAATCAACTAAATCTAGTCAAACGCGTTTACCTTCGCCACGCTCACAAATTGATTCAGAAAATTATGAAATTTGAAACCTAGCAATAACTTGACATCACGGATCCAACAAAAGTGGTTTCGTCGAAAACCGAGGTCGTTTGCAAAATGGCTATTTTTAAAGGCTTTTATACATATTAAAATATATATAAATTCCACAGCGACTTTTCTGAATTTTAAACTAGACATATCTTTTGATTCCCGCTATGAAATTTTGATTTCTCGGATTCGTTGGAAAGATATCCTCTAATAGATTCTAATATTTTTGGTTTCACTAAAATCCGGTTTATTTTGAATCCTATACATTCATTTGAATTTTGAAATCGAATTATCGAACTACCGCACCATTTTCAATTCCTTTTATATATATAAATAAATATTTATATTCTAACGACGACGTATATAAGTCTATACGTTCTAATTCTATTCCAAAATAAATTTATCCTCGTTATCATTTAAAATAATTCATTTTAAATAATCAAAATTCGCTAAAATTGCCAAAATAAAAATTTTTAATTGGCCCAGATTTCCAGTTTATTACAATCTCCCCCACTTAAAACTTTTCGTCCCCTAAAAGGAACGAAGCTGAAAGTTGTTTAACTAATCAACTCAACTTTCATTATTTCCATTACGGCTTAAGTTCTTCAACTTTTCAGTTTCTAAGAACTTTTCAAATTTTTCAAAAATTTAACTAACACCCTAAATTTTCGAAAAATTTCGCCATAATCTCCCCTGCACCGGGGACTTCGGGATATTTCATATAGCCTCCCATGGCCTTCTTCAATCCAAAAGAAAAAGAAAAAGCCAAGTGGCTTGCCAATCGGCTCATAAAATCATCATCACCCAAACAAAACAGTAAATTATGGTAAACATGTACCTATTTGTTGGGCAAACAATTTTATTCTTCCGCTCTAGCCTCCTTGCTATGACCTGTTCAATGTAAGTACATGTATATGCATGCAAATGTGATAAATTTTCAATACAATTCACTATTTGATCAATTTGGCTGAAGGGTTCAACATTTTATTAATCAAACAATAATCAAACAACACAACCATCAATCAATTAGTTGGTTATCATTTCAAATTCATAACTTTGATATATAGTCAAAAATCACATTTTTGATGGCAAATCACAACAATAAGCCCTATCTAGTTTCGGTTCTCGCACCAGTCAATTGGAAATATATAGAAATCTCACTTTCGAACTCGAAAATAAATACTGGCGATGGTGCCCCGTCACCGGAATTATCCCCGGGCAACTAGAGTGTGATTCTATAACTATCCAATACATTAAAACTTTGAATACACGTTTGCAAGGCGTATATGCAAAATCTTTATATATTGGATTGTCCAAATTCAATACAAATAAATATTCAAATACGTATGAAACGATTTAAATTTCAAAACAAAAATTGTTTTCATTTTCAAAAATACTCTTCACACTCATTCTAGGATACTACTGATCCTATCTCTAACGAGTCATTCCCATTGGATATTACTAATCCAATTTCTAATGAATTCTTTCGTATGGTTCTAATGTGTCTTGTTCTCTAGCTCTGTAAACCAGAGCTCTGATACCACGATGAAACGACCCGAACTTCCCTGGTAAGGAAAGCCCGGATTGAGTTGAGAACAAGCCACAAAAGAACGCAGACAGAAGAACATTTCATTGTTAATTACAACAATTCCATCAGAATACAAGAATATACCGAGTATAAATCAATACTACACATTCGATAAATATCAGAGATTTAAATTACATTTAAATACATCGCAGCGGAAAATAATACAATACACAACTAGAAGTAATACACGGATACAAAGCTTTCCGAGTATCGTTCCAGCTGTAAATCAGGATCCTGTGAATATAAATCTGCAAAACCAAAACTACTGGCTGCCCGTGTCAAAATAAGGGCACCCAGAGTTTAGGTTAAAACAATAAACTTCAGGTCAGTCATGGGACTGGTGTGAGAACTAAAACAGTTATTAATCTTTATTTTAAAGTTAGGTAAATCAAGGGACCACGCCGTATAACACGGAACGGGTTTCCTCCCAAGAACACCAGTGCATAAAACGACAGAGCAATGCTAAATAAAGAACAGTGAAGCCATTATAAGACCCAGGTCCCATCACACAATGCAATACAAACCGGAGGATAGGGTTTTACCTTATAATTGCCAAAGAATGCTTGATACGCTAAATTTCATGTTTTAATTCTTAATCAGACTCCAACCATAAATTAGTAAATGAACGATTCCCTAAGTATTAACCCCGAAGGCTGAAACCAACATCAGACTAATACCCAAGAAACAACCCATCTTAGCTCGTTTCCAGTTAGTTTCTGATTTTATATACAATCATAAATATTAATCATAGACGGCATGAGTACCCCATCCCACTATGTCGCCATACTACGCTCTACAATCAAAACCGAATTATCGCGTATTGGAAATTGGATTTCCGTCTGTGAACCGCGGCAAGGGATCGTCCTCTACCGAATTCGAGACAATCTAGCCCATGTCTCAGGATCAGAACGCATCGACCTTTGGATCTTCAGGACCAGTCCACCGATGTGAATTAGACGAAATCCTGAACACTACGTCCCCCCGCCCTATAGGGCGTAAATGAGCCAACGAATGACTCCATCGGTTTGAGAACGACCAATATATCTGAGGCACCTCGCTATCCATCATCCACATAAGTAAAATGTCAGGCCATGTAAAAACACTGACACAACTCCTAGCTAGAAGAAAACGCATGTTCTCCCTGCAGTCCTCTCCCGTTTTTGGTTCATACCGGGGTGTGAGGCTCGTGAATCAACGCTACACAAAGCTACGCCACAAAGGCCGTGCTATGATCATCAACCACAAGACTTTGCTTTTCAACAAAAGCCTTGATCATTTGCATCTTAGCATGCCACACAGGCAAACCACTCCATGCAACCAATATCCATCAATCACACAGAATGATATCCAATGTCAGACACACAGTCCATTTACAAGTCTGTTATGGGTCTGAACGAAACAGGAGGAACCTTATTCCTCGCATATCCATCGATCTCAAAGTACGTCTGGACGATCACCAACTGATTCCCTCCTTTTGGGTGTACATCCCAATCAAGATCATCGGTAATCACCCAAACGACGTGAAGACCTCCGGTCTTCAACCATCGTCTTCATCATCGACTCATCGTCAAATTAGTTATTCAGAATAGGATAAAGCCGGTCTTTCTGAATAACTCGCGTATATAATAAACAAGTGTTTCACAAACACAACATACGGCTCATTCCAATTCATCAGTCGCTAACCGTAAATTAGTAAGAGAACAATTCCCCAAATATTAAACCCGAAGGCCGAAACCAACATCAGATCAATACCCAGGAAACCATTCATCTTAGCCGGTTAGTTTCTAAATTTCACATTCTTAGGGAAAGGTTCCCATTAATTTTATCAAAGATAAATTCTTTTAAATTTATTCTTTAATCTTCCTTTGAATATCACTTCAAACTAGTAGGGAATAGCGAACCACACCGAAGTAATTATTTGTTTTAATTTCCCAATCCTAACCAATTCATCCCATGAAGTAAAACTGGTAATACTTTATATCTAACACCACGGTGTTATCGGTAAATTCAATTACCATTTCACGTTCAAATCTAATTAAAGATTTAACTATCGCCTGGAGTAGAACTTTGATACTCCATTCTCGATCTTTTCAATCTAATTAAAGATTCAATAAAACTCCACTTATTTTTAATCTTTAACTGGGTTAAAGGATCAATGTCATTTAAAACACGGTTCACGATAAACCCAAAATCACATCACATTTCAATCAGTCCCTAACCGTAAATTAGCAAGTGAGAAATTCCCTAAGTATTAACCCCGAAGGCCGAAACCAACATCAGATCAATACCCCAGAAACCACTCAACTTAACTAACCTCCAGTTAGTTTCTGATTTTCTTAACTCCTGTGGGTCTAAAAACAGTATTATTGAAGATACCGTTCACGACAACCCAAAATCACATTCCATTAATTATCGGGTTAAAGAATAAGTGTTATTTAAAACACTGTTCACGATAAACCCAAAAATCAATACCAATTCAATTCCAATTAAATATTATTTAATTGGTACACTTCATTAAATCTAAATAAAAAGATTTAATCTTTTTCTCAACTGGGCTTAAGAACAGTGTTAATGAAGACACCATTCACGACAAATCCAAATCACATTTGATATTAAATACAAGGCTCTGAATAGAAAATATATCGGCTTATATTCAGTATCAAATTCTACGACCAACAAATATCATATTGGAAATAATGATATCTATATATCTTTCAAATTTCCATAGCGCTATCTGTATAATCACAAATCCAACATCAAAATATTCCAAAGACAATTTCGATTCAAATCCATTCCAATTCAATTATTGAAAATTCTTGTTACTTTTAAAACCCTTTTCAAATTCAATTTATTTATTTAAAAATAAATAGAATTATAATTCTAGTTCAAAACTAGTTCATTTCGATAAAAATCTATTTTTATCTTTTCAAATATGGAGTTTTTCATCCCAATTCTTCCCTAATCATTTCTTATGATTTTACACAAATTATTACTATTTTTGATAATTTTATCAAGGCCCGTACAGTCGATTTCCATCAACGGCCATCGAACTGCACTTACAACGACCTTTTCCAAATTTGATTTGGACATAATTCCAAATCCAACCGTTAGATTTCTAATTTCTAATATTCGTTAGAAAGATCTTTTCGATACGAACCCAACGGTTCTGGTTTTAGGAGAATCCGACGGTCGGATCTCCCGTAATGTCCACTCGAAGTCAATGGTCGAAATTCACGAACTACCGCGGCGCGGCGCGTTCTATTCAGGCCATTATATATATACATATTATATATATTATATATATTTCATCGATTTCCTTTTAAAATGTATCTTATAAATCATTTCAAATTCGTTTTCAAAACGATTTCAACTTCTTATTCGATTTCAAATCAAAATTGAATTTTCCTTATTAATTCGTTTTAAATTCATTTCAAATTGATTTCAATTCAAATCGATTTTTAATTCAATTTCAGTTCGTTTTCAATTCAATTCAATTTCAATTTGAATTCATTTTTATTCAATCCCAATTCGAATTCAATTCTATTCAATTTCAATCCATTTTCAATTCTATTCAATTTCAATTCGAATTCATTTTCTATTCAATTCGAATTCATTTCAAATAGATTTCCATTCAATTTCAATTCGATTCGAATTCATTTTATTTTCGATTCAATTCGAATTCTAATTCGTTTCAATTCAATTCGAATTTCTTTTAAAAATATTCGATTTTGAAATCACTTTTCAATATTCATTATAAAAACGAATATAATCGATATAAATATCGTTCGCGTAAAAATAGCGCATATCTAATCAACACGGCTTTATATATTTCTATTTCAAATATTCTATTCAAATATTTCATTTCAAATATTTCTCCTCAAATATTTTATTCAAATATTTCTCTTCAAATATTCTATTTCAAAACTGGAGTGAGGCCAAATCAATTACCATAGATTTTATTTCTATGGATTTCCATACAACGCATGTATATATCAACAATGACAAATAATGAACCATCATCCAAAGTGCATTCTACACTGTATAAGCATCAAATATAAATATTTAACACTTATAACAGTCTGTCAATCAATCGATCGACATTAATTATTGGGATTAGTGTATGTCATATATCATCCCAATACCCGTGTGGGGTTTCATACAATCAAATATAGATTTTATTTGTGCTGTTGGGCGATGTGTAAAATTTATCGTCCCAATCAATATCAGTCAAATGTGTGTATATAAGCAAATCGTCCGATTTGTTTATATTTATTTCATTTTAAATACACGTTAAAAATTCTATTTTCAACTATAAAATATTTTTAATTATATAAATATTTTATTTCATTTCCCATCACATCACACAATCAACTACACATCAAAATCAAATAAATAAGCATACAAGCCGTCTATGGTCTGTGGACGACGGGTGTCGGGTGCTACTAAACACCGTCTGCATCCTAGTATATATTTCAAACTAGAAATAAATTAAATTAAAGGTGAGAAGTTCTCACCGACTAGCTAAACCAAACGCCACGACTCTTCTTATGTAGAAATCTTCGTCGTGCTCGTTCCTTGTCAATTTCATTGTCCGTAGCCACTACATATATAAAAATCACATTTATACACCGCTACTATATAGATAAAATTTCTATTTTTACATAGCTACTATATCGATAAAAATTCTATTTTTACATAGCTACTATATCGATAAAAATTCTATTTTTATTCTTCTCACTATATAAAAATTATATTTTTATTCTCTATGTCTTCATATTTAAAAATCTAATTTTTACTTCACTATTTCAACTATATAAAGATTCAAACTTTTCTAATAGTTCAGAAATCACTTTAATGAAAACAATTCATGCCTTCGAAAAATTTAACTTGAAATAATACTTTATTCATTAATTTGAATATATAAAATGAAAAGGATCTTTTCTATTCGGTTAACTATATAAAAATCCGACCTTTTCTATTCGATTAACTATATAAAAATACGACCTTTAATTAATAAAAAAAACCATCTTTTCTATAATAAAAATTATGTCTTGGTTAATATAAAAATCAAATTTTTTTTGTTTAAATCTTCTTCTCCGCTTTTTACAAATAAAGATCTGAATTTTATCTCCGCTTTTTTTATATAAAACTGAAAATCCTATTTTATAAAACATATATGAATAAAGGGTATAAATGAGTAATAAAAAAAACTTACAATATGAAACGGGGAGAGGGGTGTTCGCCAGTGGCTCGAGGTGCCCGGGGGGGTTAAGTGCGGTGGCGCGCCGGAGGAGATGGAGTGGCGGTGCTGATTTGGTTCGCGGAAGAGGTTTGGGCGCGATTTGGGCTGAGGAGAGAGAGGGAACGGCAGAGGAGGATCGGAGGGAGGAGGGGGAAGGGCGGCAGTCGGTTGGCCAGAGCCTGGGGAGGGGCGGCGGTGCGATTGGGGGGGGTGTCGTTCTCGAGGGGTTTTTTTTCCTTTTTTTTCTTTTTGTAAATCGTTTTCAGCGATAAAAAGGGGGCGCAGTTGACCTAGTGAAGAGAAAAAAAGGCGGAGAAATATTAATTATATATACATATTTTTTTTATTCTCAATAAAGTAGCTTTAAATTTCGATCTCAAAACGGGACCCACCGCCTGTCGTCCCTAGCTAAGTACCCCCATTCCGAACACAATGGGATATGTCAGAAGGCCAATTTGATTGTTTCGATCAGTTTTTGTTGAATTTAAAATATAAATCTTTATATATTCAGTTTAAACGCACATTTCAATTTACCGGGGCCACATACTAACTAGAAAAATTCCCGAAAAATATTTTCTAGCTTCGTACTGACGATACGGTCCTAACAAACTAATTTCGTCAAATTCTGAGACCGTTTGAAAAATGGCCATTTTCCAGTCGATTAAAATCAACTAAAACTGGTCAAATGTGTTTTCCTTCGCCACGCTCACATATTGATTCAAAAAATTACGAAATTTGAAACCTAGCAATAACTTGACATTACGGATCCAACGAAATTGGTTTCGTCGAAAACCGAGGTCGTTTGCAAAATGGCTATTTTTAAAGGCCTTTATATATATATATATAATATTCCGCAGCGACTTTTCTGAATTTTAAACTGGACATATATTTTGATTCCCGCTATGAAATTTGATTTCTCGGATTCGTTGGAAAGATATCCTCTAATAGATTCTAATATCTTTGGTTTCACTAAAATCCGGTTTATTTTGAATCCTGTACATTCATTTGAATTTTGAAATCGAATTATCGAACTACCGCGCCATTTTCTATTCCTTTTATATATATAAATAAATATTTATATTCTAACGACGACGTATATAAATCTATACGTTCTAATTCTATTCGAAAATAAATTTCTCGTCGTTATCATTTAAAATAATTCATTTTAAATAATCAAAATTCGCTAAAATTGCCAAAATAAAAATTTTAAATTGGTCCAGATTTCCAGGTTATTACAGCGGGGGTACTCGGGTGGCAACGACGGCAAAATGGGGTGGCGTGGTGGCGTTTTAGGGTTTAGGGGTGTTTGGGTCTCCATGAAAGAGGAGAGAAGAGGAGGGCGAGCAGAGGAGAGGGGGGGTGTCGATCGGCGGCAAGGAGGTGCGCCTCCGGCGGGGTGGTAGCAGACTGAAGCATCGCGGCTTCCAACGATTTCCTCTTCTTCTTTTTCTAAATCTGTCGGGAAAAGAGAAATTAGAGGAGGGTTAATAATAATATATATTTGATATGAATTCCAAAAAGTAACTTTTTTAAAACTAACTCCAAAACGAGTCCAACGATTGTCGCCTCTAGCTAAATACCCCTATTTCGAACACAATGGGATATGTCTTATAAGTCAATTCCATTATTTCAATTAGTTTTCATTGAAATAAAAATATAAATCAGTATATATTTAATTTAAACATACATTTTAATTTACAGTGGCCATATACTGACTCCAAAAATTCCCCAAAAATAAATCTGGCTATGTTTTGATGATATGGTCCTAACAAAACTAATTTCGTCGAATTTGGAGACCGTTTGAAAAACGGTCATTTTCCAGTCGATTAAATTCAAACTGAATTGACCAAACACGTTTAAATTCACCACGCTCACATACTAGTTCAAAAAATTATGAAAATTGGAATCTAGCAATAATTTGACATTCTGGATCCTACAAAAGTGGTCTCATAAAAAATTGAGGTCGTTTGCATAATCGCTATTTTTTAAGGACTATTTATTACATAAAATTCCATAGTGACTATTCTGAATCTTCAATTAGACATAACATTTTATTCCCATTATGAAATCTCAATTTTTCACAACTTTTGGGATGATATTTTCAAACAGATTCAAATATTTCTAGTTTTACTGAAATCCAGTTTATTTTGAATCATGTACATTCATTTGAAATCAAATTTTCAAACTACCGCGCCATTTCCAATTCCTTTTATAATTAAAATAAATATTTATATTCTAACTTCGATTTTAATAAATTTATAAGTTCTAATTCTATTCAAAATAAATTTCTAGTCATTATTATTTAAAACAAATCATTTTAAATATTCAAAATTCATTAAAATTGCTAAAATAAAAATTTGAAATTGGTTCCGATTTTTCGGGTTGTTACAATCTCCCCCACATAAAAAATTTTCGTCCTCGAAAAGGAACGAAGCTAAAAGTTGTTTAACTAATCAACTCAACTTTCTTTTTGGCGTTCATTCTTCAACTTTTCAATTTCTAAGAATTTTCAATTTCTTCAAAAATTTGGCTAACACCATAAATTTTTGAAAATTTTCGCCATAACCTCCTTTGTACGGGGAGACAGTTAAAACCATAACTAGCTACGCAGAGCCCTCATCATCCAAAAAGAAAATGAAATAGCCAAGCCGCTAGCCAATGGGCTCATAAAATCATCCAAACCCAAGAAAATAGTAAACATGTACATATTTGTTGGGCATACAATTTTATTCCTCTGCTTAGCTTCCCTGCTATGGCCAGTTCACACATATATATATATGTACATGTATGCATTTTCAATTCAGTCTAAAATTTGATTCCATTTGGCTTAATGGTTCAAAATTTTAATTAATCAAACAACAGAATCAGTAATCAATTAGTTGATTATCGTTTCAAACACATTACTTTTTACATATACTAAAAATCCATTTTTGATGCAAAATCACAACAAATAAATCCTATCTAATTTTGGTTCTCACACCAGTCAATTGGAAATATATAGAAATCCCACTTTCGAAACTCGAACATAGAATCAGATGATGATATATCAATCATCAGAATCATCTTCAGGCGACTAGATTGTGATTATATATTTATCCAGTATATTAAAACTTTGAATATACGTTTACAAGGCGTATATCCAAAATCTTTATATACTCGATTGTCCAAATTCAATATAAAATAAATATTCAAGTACGTGTAAAATGGTTTAAATTTTCAAAACAAAATTTGTTTTCTTTTTATATTTTAAAAATAACGCTCTTCACACTCTTTCTAGGATACTACTGATCCCATCTCTAACGAGTCATTCTCCTTGGATATTACTAATTCAATCTCTGATGAATTCTTTTGTTTGGTTCTAATGTGTCTTGTTCTCGAGATCTGTAAACCAAAGCTCTGATACCAGTTAAAACGACCCAAACTCGCACTTATGGGAAAGCCCGGATTGAGTTGAGAACACGACAAATCAGAACACAAACAGAAGAACATTTCATTGCTATTACAAAAATTTATATTAGAGTACAAGAATATAACAGAGTATGAATAAATAATATACATTTGATAAATATTAGAGATTTAAAATTACAATGCAGCGGAAAAATAATAGATAACACAACTGAGAGAAATACACGGATCTCGAGAACAAGACACATTAGAACTACTAATTAGAAGGAAACGCACTACCCTCCCTACTGTCCTCTCCCGTTTCTGGTTTATACCGGGGTGTGAGGCTCGCGAATTATTGCTACACAAAGCTATGTTATATTTAAGCCGTGCTTTAATCATCAACCACAAGACTCTACTTTTCGACAGAAACCGTGATCATTTGCATCTCAGCATGCCACACAGGAAATTCACGTCATGCGACTGATGTCAATACATAACCTCTGAGCTCATATGTCTCAGAGAAGGGCGTTAAGCAAGAGAATAAATTCTCCGCCGCCAAACAGATATATATTTAATAGAGATCAATCAACACAGAATAAAATCCAATGTTAGACACACATCCATTTACAAGTTTGTTCTGGGTCTGAACGAAACCGGAGGCACCTTATTCCTCGTCCCATATTTCCAATACAGGAGAGAGGTCCTCGCATATAAGGTTGATCTCTGAGTACGTCTGGACGATTACCACTTATTACCTCGTCTTGGGTGTATAGCTCAATCAAGACATCAGTAATCATCCAAATAATGTGAAGACCTCTGGTCTTCAACCACCGTCTTCGTCGTCGACTTATCGTCGAATCGGTTATTCAGAATGGGTATAAACCCGACCTTTTCGAATAACTCACGTATATTATAAACAAGTGCTATAAAACATAATATACGCCTCATTCCAATTCTGAATATTCTTTTATTTAAATATTCATATCCTTTGGGAAAGGTTCCCATTAATTTTATCAAAGACAAATTCTTTAAAATTATTCTTTAATCTTCCTTTGGATATTAATTCAAACAAAATTAATGCTCATCCAAACTAGTCGGGATTAGCGATCCTTACCAAAGTAATCATTTATTTTATTTCCCAATCTCAGTCTATTCATCCCATGGAGCAAAACTGGTAATACTCCATATCTAACACCATGGTGTTATCTGTAAAATTAATTACCATTTTTCGTTCAAATCTAATTAAAGATTTAACTATCGCTTGGAGCAAAACTGATGATACTCCACTCTCGATCGATCATTTCCCATATTGATAATTTAAATTATCACATTCGCATTTCAATCTAACTAAAGATTCATTAAAACTCTACTTAGTTTTAATCTTCCCAAAAATCAATATTAATGATAATTTAACATTGGAAACACAAACATGCCGCATCGACAATCTACACCGTACTATTGATTTCTATCGATATATCACCTCTAAGCTCATATGTCTTAGAGAAGGGTGTTAAGTAAGTGAATAAATTCTCCGCCACCAAACAAATATATACCTAGCAGAGATCAACCATACAGTTCGAAATACAATGTTGGACATGTAATCGTGTCTTCAACTGGGTTAAAGCACTAATGTCATTTAAAACACAGTTCACGATAAAACCAAAATAACATTCCATTAATTATGGAACCTTAATGGAAAACAGATCAATATATAATCAATATCAATTTCTGTATCTGACTAATAATATAAATGGAATAACGACAAAGCCTTTTAAATTCCATATATATTAACAGTCTTCCTCCACAAAAGCTTACCTCGATTATTACCAAATCGAATTCAATTCAATACCCATTTAATATATTAAATTGAAAAACTTTACTTTTGAAAATTCCCATTAAATCTTAATAAAAAGATTTATAATTTCCAAATCACATTTCACTGTTAATCGGGTTAAAGAACGAATGTTGTTGAAAATACAGTTCATAATAAACTCAATTCACATCCCCTTTTATTCCAATTAAATGTTAATTAACTAGAAACTCTAATAATCTTAATTAAAAGATTTATTCTTTTCACACTGGGTTTAAGAACAGTGTTACTAAAGACACCATTCATGACAAACCCAAAATCCAATTCTTTTATTCAATTCCAATTAAATAGTAATTAATTGGAAAAACTTCACTAAATCCTAATTAAAGATTGATTCTTTTCTCAACTAGGTTTAAGAACAGTGTTAATGAAGACACCATTCATGACAAACCCTAAATCCAATTTGATATCAAATACAAGGCTCTGAATGGAAATTATATTGGCTTGTATTCAATATCAAATTCTGAAACCAACAAATATCGTATTGGAAATAACGATATAAATATATCTTCCAAATTTCCATAACAATATCCGTATAATCCATGAAATCCAACATCGAAATATTCCGAAGATGATTTCCATTCAAATCCACTCCAATTCATATATTGGAAATTCTGGTTATATTGAATCCCATTCTCAATCCAATTTATTTATTTAAAAATAATCGGATTATAATTCTAGTTAATAACTAGTTCATTTCGATAAAAATATATTTTTATCTTTACGAACGTGGAATTTTTCATCCTAATTCTTTCCAAATCATTTATTAGGATTTTACACAAATTACTAATGTTTTTAATATTTTTATCAAGGCTCACGCAGTCGATTTCCATCAACGGTCATCGAACCGCACTTACAGCGAACTTTTGCAAATTTAATTTGGACATAAATCCTTTCAAATCTCTTATATTCTTTGGAAAGCTCTTTTCGATACGAACCAAACGGTTCCGATTTTAGGAGAATCCGACGGTCGGATCTCTCGTAATCCCAATTCGAAATCAATGGTCGAAATTCGAGAACGGGCGTGGCGCGGCACATTCTATTCAGGCCATTAAATATATATAATATATATATTTCGTCGATTCCCATTTTAAAACGTATTTTATAAATCGTTTTAAAAATGAATTCAACTTCATATTCAATTTTATATCAAAATTGAATATTCCATATCAATATGTAAATGATAATATTTTCAAAACATTAGATTTTGAAATCATAAAAATGAATAAAGTCGATAAAAATGTCGCTCTTATCAAAATGGCGTTAATCTATCAACACGGCTTCATATATTTCAATATTTTCGTGTCCATCCCAAATCGGACGTCAAAATCATATTTTGATCCATTGCTTAATATTATTTTAAAATATTAGTTATTTTAAAATATTCATTATTTGTCATTTTAAAATATTTGTTAATTTAAAATATTCGGTCCTTCCGAATTGGAATCAGACACAGTCAACTACCATATGATTTTATTTATATGGATTTCATACACACACGTACACAACGATAATCAAACACAGTCAACTATCATCCAAAGTGCATTACACAACTGCATAAGCGTTAAATATAAATAATTAACGCTTACAACAGTCTGTCAACCCATCGATTGACATACAACTAAATAATTAGTATTAGTGTACGTCAAATATCATCCCAATACCCGTGTGGGGTTTCAATCAACACACACAGATTTTATTTATGCAGTTGGGCGATGTGTAAAATATATCGTCCCAATCAATATCAGTCAAATGTGTGTACATAAACAAATCATCCGATTTGTAAATGAATATTTATTTTATTCATATACATGTTAAAAATTATATTTTTAACTATAAAATATTTATTTCAACATATGAATATTTTATACAGTTCATTTATACAATAAAAATGATATTTTTATTGTTCTAACATACTTTCAGAAAATTTCGATAGCATAATGGCACGATACTAGAACCGTAATAAGGTCTAGCCTTATCCCTCACCTAATAATGGCTCGCGCCATATACAAATCAAATTCTAATCAATTCATTTCACTTCCCAAACCAAATTCAAACAAATAAACCAGTCAACCAAACAAACATGGTTTCAAACAAACGTGTCGGGTGCTACTAAGCACCGTCTACATCCTAGTATATATATTTAACCAGAAAATAAATTAAAGTGAAAAGTTCTCACCTTTGGGAGCCACTCCTTCAGTTTTATTTCTAAATTTCTGAACCGTTTGGATTTGCCTGAAACTCCAACGTAATCTTTTTTACGCTTTTCATTGTAAAATTCACACTTTTAATATGATGTTTATATATTTAAAATCCGATTCGTATTTTGCTACAAATATAAAAATCATATTTTTTATTTGCTACTTATGTAAAAATCAAATTTTTATATTCGCTACTCATTTTATAAAAATCATATTGAGACGACCCCAAACCCCGTACTAACGGCGGCAAGGGTAATCCTTGGAATATAACACATAAACAGATAATAGCTGAACAGAAATAAATAAATATACCAGATAATGAACAATATAATATACTGGATAAATGTAATCATCAGAGTTACACAGTATACAGGATCATACTTAGTATAAATATAGTTCAACTATACATAAATGCCTACAGCGGAAAACAAACATAATGTACAATAGGAGCTGAACAGCAAAAAAAGAGATAAATGATAGAATCCATCTTCAGCTCCAGCTATCCAGAAAGAACCAAATAAACCTGAAAACAAGGCTGCCCGTGTAGAAAAAGGGGCACCCGAGTTTGAAAGTGAAACAAACTACGAGTCAGTCATGGGACTGGTATGAGAAATCTACTCAACACATTTATAATATGGCAAATCACAGGACCACGCCACTTTCGTGGAACGGGTTTACTCCATTGGATTGCCAGTGCTTAAAAACAAACAATTCTTTTAAACATCGCTATGCTTTTTATAAAAATGAAGCCATTATAAGACTCAGTTCCCATCACACAATGCAACGCAAACCGGAGGATAGAATTTTACCTTATAATGGCCAAAATATGCTTGATGCGAATAAAACAAAAGAATTTGATATTATTGCTAGTGTTTATATGTTTCAAATGCAATTTCGAATCATAACTATCAATCAGAGACGGCATGGGTACCATATATCATGTCGCCATATATATATATACAATCAAAACCGCACTATGTCGTATTTGGAAATTGGATTTCCATCATGAACCAAGGCAAAAGATAGTCCTCACCAAATTCGAGACTACCTAGCCCGATTCTCAGGCAAGCCTTGGATCGTCAGGGCCGGTCCACCGATTATTATACCTGAACAATACGTTTCCCCGCCTTTTTGGGCGTAAATGAGCTAACGAATGACTCCATCGGACCTGGATCGTCCGATCTAACCGAGGCGCCTCGCAACAGCAACAACCACATAAGTCAAACTCGTCAGGGCGTGTAAAACCACTGACGCCACTTCTAGCTAGGAAGAAATGCATGCCCTCCATGAGGTCCTGCTCTCGTTTCTGGTTCATACCAGGGTGTGAGGCTCGCGATTTCACGTTATACACAAAGCTACGCCACACAGGCGGTGCTTTGATTATCACCACAAGACTTTGCTTTTCAACAGAAGCCCTGATCACTGCATCTTAGCATGCCACACAGCAATTCATGCCATGCGACTGATGCCCATCGATATACAACCTCTGAGCTCGTGCGTTTCAGAGAAGGGCGTTAAGCAAAAGAAAACTTCTCTGCCGCCAAAAAGATGTATATTTAACAGAGATCAATCAACACAGAATAAAATCCAATGTTAGACACACAGTCCATTTACAAGTCCGTTCTGGGTCTGAACGAAACCGGAGGCACTATATACCTCGCAAACCCATCGATCACCACGTACGTCTGGACGATCACCACTCATTATCCATATTAGGGGTTGCCTCCCAATCAGGACCTCGGTTACCATCCAAACGAGGTGAAGATCTCCGGTTTTCGACCACCGTCTTCATCTTCGACTTTCAATCGTCAGTCGATTATTTGAAATGAGAATTAACTCGGCCTTTTCAAATAATTCACGGGTATTTAGAATTTCAAATCAATTTATTTCAATGGTTAAATAATTCGACAACACCAATTTTGTTCTTTAATGTAATTTTCACACCAAACACATTCAACCATCAAATACCACATAAATCGAGCAAATTTAGTTTATTTCCATTCCATATCGTTTATGATATTTTATAACGATTTATCGCAGTTTTTATTTATTTTAAAATAGCCAGTTTATTCAAAACGACGCTTCGGGCCATAATGCGGCCATGGCGCTGTTTTTCTTCAGATTTGATTTACACATATCTGAAAATCTAACCATTGGATCTTCACAAAATTTACATCATTAGAAAGATCTTTTCAAAACGAATCCATAGGTTCCATTTTCGGGAAAATCCGACGGTCGGATCTCCCGTTATAATCGTTTGAAGTTTCGATTTCAAAATACGAACTGCAGCGTCGTTATTCGATTAAATATAATTATATCTATATATATAAATATAATCGATTTTGGCGCTGTTTTTCTTCAGATTTGAATTAAACATTCCAGACAATCCAACCGTTGGATTTTTACAAAGTTCGTGTCATTGGAAAGATATTTCCAAAGCGAACCCAACGGTTGCGATTTCAGGAAAATCCGATGGTCGGATCTCCCGTACTAATAGTTTGAAATCACGGTTTCAAAATACGAACTGCAGCTTTGTTTTTCGAGATATTTCAATTCCATTTATATATCTATATCGATTCCTCGCTTTCATAACTATATGAATTTCATACCTTTGATAAAAATGATATTTTTATCTAACTGTCTTCTATTTCAACACTTCACTATATTTAACAATTCATGTATATAATAAAAATATGATTTTTATTGTAAAACAATTCATTTCAAAACACTGTTATTTTATATAGTTTATATAGGTAATAAAAATAGGATTTTTATTATAAACTAATTTATTTCAAAACAAGGTTATTTTATATAGTTCATATAGATGATAAAAATGTGATTTTTATATTTAAAACACGAACACCATTCAACACATGAATTTTAATTCAACGAATGAATATAGTTTCAACAAATGAAAATAATTCAAACACATGAATATTATTCAAAATTTCGGCAGCATAACGGCAGGGTAGTTAAAACTGGGACCGTCCCTAGTACGGCTCCTCGCTCTACCTTAAAACCTCACGGTTTTTGACAATGGGGAATCATGCATCTAGTTCGCACTCAGGCGGCATGTATATTTATTTCATTTCTACAAACTAATCCTATGTGGTTTCAACCAAATATTTCTCAACCACAAATGAGTATTTCTCAACCACAATCAATCAATATCAACCACAAACAATTCCAATCAACCATTCGCTATCAATCAATTTTCTCACCAATCACAACCAATAAATATTGTCCATGGTTTGTGGACGAGGGGCGTATATGTATATATATATGTAGCAATTCACCTCTATTTCAACACATATATAATTTTTATAACGCATATACAACTTATACATCGAACGTACAACTTATACAACGCTTATACAAGAGGTGTACAACGCTTATATAACTCATACATCGACTATATAATTTATACATCGTCGTTTTCCATATCGTTTATAAATTAGAAATCTCACATTGGGTTCCACACCACCAAAAATATCAGAAGGCTCAGAAAAATATGGGTCTCTTCTAGAATGTAGAAGGCGTCCACATGAGTCCACTGTCTCTTGTTTCACTGAATTTCGTCTAGAAACGAAAGAGATATGATTTTTCAAAGTTTTGCAACATTTAAAGTGTTATTTTCAATTCAGAAATTTCAAAGCAGAATGTTTTGCAAACCTTCAAAACTAGGTTTTTAATTCACGATCGATCCGTGCAGTTTCGTCACGATCGGATGCTGCGATGTCGAAGAGCTTCGAACAGCGCCTGTGGTGGCAGCGAACTCGACGGCTCCAGTGATGATCGGCGGCGCTCCAAAGGTGAAGACTTCCTGGGTGAAATTCGACATCAATACTCGATGGTTTCAGATGAGGCTTGGTAAGATTGAAAGAGGGGAGAAAGGCGATCGGAAAATCCAACTGGAGGCGGTGGCGAAAACGCTTGTGGCAGCGGCGATCGGGCTTGGAAGATTCGAGCGGGTTTCGCCGTTCGTTCGTGAGGGTTAACCAGATTTTCAGATGAGAGAGAAAGGTGAAGATATTTTCTATTATATTTAAATTTTAAATTCCTATAATATCCTTTCTAGCCAACGTACACCAACTTCAACCCAACGACTGTCGCCCTTGGCTAAATACCCCCATTCCGGACACAATGGGATATGTTTTGTTGGCCAATTCGACTGTTACAGTCAGTTATTTTTCTAATTAAAGTATAAAACATTTAATATTCAATTTGAACGTACATTTCAATTTGCCAGGGCCACAAACTGAATCGAAAAATTCCAGAAAAATAAACTAGCTTTGTTTTGACGATACGGTCCCAACAAAACCAGTTTCGTCGAATTCTGAGATCGTATGCAAAATGTCCATTTTCAGGTCGACCCATTTTAACAGAAATTGACCAATCACGTTTTCTTTTGCCCCGCTCACATACTAGCTTCAAAAATTATGAAATTTGAAACCTAGCAATAGTTTGACATCCCGGATCCTGCAAAAGTGGTTTCGTCAAATTCCGAGGTCGTATGCAAAATATCTGTTTTCAAGGTATATAGCGACCTTTCTGAAAATTCATTTGGCCATAACTTTTGCTTTCCGCTATGAATCTTCAATTTTTCAGATTCTTTAGAAAGGTATTCACTAACAGATTTAAATATTTTTGGTTTCACTCAAATCCGTTTTGTTTTGCACCTGGTACAGTCCGACTAAGTTTGAATTCAATTTTTGAAACTGCAGCGCCATTTCAGGCCTTGTTTATAATTATAATTAATTATATTCGTTTTCAAACGTCGATTCAAACTCACTTTTCATCGCTATTATTTAAAATATTTATTTTAAATATTTAAAATCCATCATTTTAGCCAATTTAAAATTTTTAAATTGGTTCAGATTTTCTGGGTCGTTACAATCTCCCCCACTTAAAACCTTTCATCCCCGAAAAGGAACAAAGTCGAAAGCGGTTTGATTAATCAACTCTACGTTCAATCTGGATTCAATTCTCCAACTTTTCAGTTTCTGAGTATTTTCAAATTCTTCAAAAATTTGGCTAACACCCGGAATTTTCGAAATTTTTTGCCATAACCTCCTTTGTACGGAGAGAGGTTTGGAAATTTATTGGGCCGTATTAGGTCCTAATAAATCCTAATAAGCATACACATATTTATAGTGATATATTCTGGTGTTTACAGGGGAGCATGTATTGATAATAACTCCAGAGATTAAATTCTCGTCACCCTGTCAAAGCCTGAGGGAGTGTGTATTTTAAATGCTCCAGAGGATAAATCCTCGTCACCTCGTCCCGTGTGGGAAATAAATAGTCCATGTGCCGTATCTAATAACTAGAGAGACATGATTATTGTCAACTCCAGACCCATGTGGGGTTTTTATTAATCCGGCAATTTTATCGTTACAATTTAAGTAGTCCATATCAGTCATCAATTCAACCTGTAAAATATAGTCATCGCCATACAAGCCTCTCGCTCGTATGGTAAATCTTCCACCTCGTCACACAAGCTCCAAATGCTTATGTGGTATATGATGAGGTATGTCTGTCCTCAGAAGTATGCCATGTAATGTAGTTCAAAATTAATTGTTACTATCCTATGGCGACGTTTATTATTTCACACAGAACAACCAGCACTCCGCATCCAATGGCATTCACAGGAGTTGATATAATAATATTTCGCATCCAACTCATTAAGGTTTACCTATTTGTCGGGCACGCAAATAAAATCTTTACTCAACAGCTAATCCATTTACCTGTTCAAACATATATAATGCACAAGTATATATTTCTATCTATTTTCTAATCAGTTCAATGTGTGATATAATCAAATAAATTCTACCATTCATTCTATAATTGATTAAATTAACTATCGTTTTAATAATTTTAATTAATCAAATCTACTTCACACAACACTAACAACAATCAATTATTTTTTAACCTTTCAAAAATATACTAATCAATTTCTATAATCTTTTAAAATCATTCAGACTATAGAATTAAAAGTGCACATCCACGGAAAGGAAATAACAACAGAGTAGAGAACGAATTGGTAATGCAAAGTATGGTAAATGTACCTTGCACCGGAGTCAATCAGAGATATCCACTCGGCATCTAGGATAGGCTTTCTGAATGCTCTCCTCAGTTTCCCAAGTACAATCTCGCGGATCTCCACTCCATTTCACTTTGACTAAGCGAACCTTCTTGTTCCTCGGCTCTTTGGTTTCTTCGCCGATAATCATTAGCAGCTCTCTTCTCACAGCTAATTCTGGAGTAATTTCTATATCCTGTTGAGTTGCTTCTTCCACGATCAAGTCTGGATTATAAACGTGTTTTCGAAGTTGAGATACGTGAAATACATCATGCACTCCAGGTAACCAATCAGGCAATTTAACCTTATAAGCGAGAGTTCCGATCCGTTCCAGAATAGGAAATGGACCAATGAATTTGGGCGCCAACTTTCCAGTTTTACTGAATCGGATAACTCCTCTCATCGGCGATACTTTCAAATATACATAGTCGCCGACTGCAAAGGATATATCTCTTCTTCTTCTATCGGCATAGCTCTTTTGTCGGCTTTGAGCGGCGAGTAATCGCTTCTTAATAAAATCGACCTTGTCGTCAGCTTCCCGGATCATATCTGGTCCCAATACAAGTCTATTACCGGGTTCGACCCAACAAGCAGGAGATTGGCACGGTCTACCATATAGTGCTTCGAATGGCGACATTGTCAGGCTCTCCTGGTAGCTGTTATTATATGAGAATTCAGCCAAATGCAGATGGTCTTCCCATGATCCACCGAAATCTAGAACACAAGCCTGCAATAGATCTTCTAGTATACGATTCACCCTCTCAGTCTGACCGTCTGTCTGAGGATGATAAGCGGTGCTTAAGTTCAGCTTCGTTCCCAGCTCTACTTGAAATGCCTCCCAGAATTTACTAGTAAATATTGTATCTCTATCACTGACTATACTGAGCGGCACTCCATGTAGTCTAACAATTTCCTTGAAATATATCTGCGCCAGACTCTGAGCAGTTCTGTTTGACCTAACAGGTATGAAATGGGCGGTCTTCATGAAGCGATCTACGATCACCCAAATACTGTCATTTCCTTTTCTGGTTCTGGGAAAACCATCAATGAAGTCCATGGAAATATGTTCCCACTTCCAACCAGGAATGTCTAGCGGTTGTAACAATCCAGCCAGCTTCTGTTGGTCGCTCTTGACTAGGTCGCAAGTATGGCATCGGCTAACATATAAAGAAACGTCCCTCTTCATCGACTTCCACCAGAAAGTGCGTTTGATGTCATTATACATTTTGCTTACTCCTAGATGGATACTAAGTTTTGACTTGTGGCATTCATCCAGTACTTCCTTTCGAAGCTCAGGAATGTTAGGAACACAAATTCGACCTTTTAGCCTTAGAATCCCCTCATCGTCAACTTGGAAACTCGAGGGCTCGCCCTTTTGAATTATCTCTCTGATCTTCTGAATGAAATGATCATCCTTCTGAAGAGCAGATATTTTATCTATCAGTGAAATCGTGATAATAAAACTGGCGATCATTTCATTCTTTCGGCTTAACGCATCGGCCACGACATTGACTTTCCCCGGAGTGTATATAATCTCAAAGTCATATGCTGCAAGAAACTCCAGCCAACGTTGTTGCCTCAGATTCAAGTCCTTCTGGGTGAACAGATACTTTAACGACTGGTGATCTGTAAACAGTTCAAATCTCTCACCCAGAAGATAGTGTCTCCAGATTTTCAAAGCGAATACTATAGCCAATAACTCAAGATCAACGTAGTTTTACTCGTGTGGCTTCAGCTGACGGCTAGCATAAGCAATCACTTGACCCCTTTGCATTAACACTGCGCCAAGGCCTTCTCTAGAAGCATCAGTCCAGACTTTTAAATCCTGATTGTCGTCGATAATGGTTAACACTGGAGCAATAGTTAATCTTAACTTTAGCTCTTCAAAAGCCTCCTCACTTTCTGGAGTCCATTTGAATTTAGAGTGCTTCTTTGTAAGCTTCGTTAAGTGACCAGATATCTTCGAAAAGTTTTTAACGAACTTCCGGTAATAACTAGCCAATCCGAGAAAACTGCGGACTTCTGTAGGGGTACTAGGCTGTTTCCAATTCTGAATAGCTGTGATTTTACTTGGATCCACAGCAATTCCTTCTTTGGATACGACATGGCCCAGAAATTTCACTTCATCTTGCCAGAACATACATTTGGATAGTTTGGCTTTTAATACATTCCTTCTGAGGATTTCCAGAACTTGTTCCAAATGCTTTTCATGTTCGGCCTTTGATTTAGAGAATATTAGAATATCGTCAATGAAAACCAGAACAATTTTATTCAAAACCCCTCTGAACACTCTATTCATCAGATCGACGAAGTAAGCTGGAGCGTTACATAAGCCGAACGGCATTACTAACCACTCGTAGAATAAGTCGGGACCTCTGAATGCTGTCAAATGAACACACTCCTTGGCGATTCGAAGTTGATGGAAACCTGTAGCTAGGTCCATTCTTGAAAATACTTATGCGCCATTTAATCGATCTAACAAATCATCAATCCGCGGCAACGGATATTTGTTCTTTATGGTCTGCTTGTTAAAATCACGATAATCCACACATAGACGTAGAGTACCGTCGGATTTTGGGACAAACACCACCGCTGCTCCCCAATCAGAGAAACTAGGCCTGATCAGACCCTTCCATACGAGTTGTCGTGTTTGATTGTCTAATTCCTCTTTCTCTTTTAAGGACATTCTTCGAATAGCGTGAACTACCGGCCTTGCATTCGGGATTAGAGCGATCTTGAAATCTATTTCTCTCTATGGAGGTAAGAGAACAACTTCTTCAAACACATCCGCATAATTCTTGATGACAGGAATGTCTTTGATGAGGTCAGAAATATTCTCTGTGACTTCAGGGATATTTTCTATTTGGGCTGGAGAAACATCCAAAGCTACCCAGAAGTCTTTTCTATTAGCATTTTGACCCTCACAGGGAATGGTTATATAATCACCTGATTTAATCATTGCCTTTACGACTCTATCGGCGCATTTAACTTCAGCTTCATATTTGGTCAACCAGTCTAACCCCAAGATAAGATCGAACTCTTTAAAATTCATGAAGATCGCGATGGTAGGAAACCGATAACGAGAAAAAGAAACCGGCACTCCACAAACCCAACTGAGATCAATGGAACCTCCAACGGGATTCTGGACAATCATTGGTTGCTTGAGCTTCTTCAAATTTAAATCCAGTTTCTTAGCTGCATTCTTTGCAACAAAGCTTCACGACGCGCCGGTGTCAAACAGTACTTTAACTGGAATATCTTTGACAGTTAGCGTGCCTTCTAAAACATCCGACCTTTCTTGAACAGCTGATGGCTCAGAAGCTTCTGCTATTTCATTTAATTGAAACACATTGGTCTTTTCCAAAAGCCAGCAGTCTCTCTTTATATGGCCAGCCTGATGACATAGATTGCACTCTCGAGTCACAGGAAACTTTCCCTTGGATTTAGACCCATCCTCCTTTCGTTTCTTCGAGGATTTACAATTTCTGGTAGAATGCCCTGGTTTCTTGCAGTTAGAGCAGGTGGTGGCTGGTTCCTTTTCAGGTCTGGCCCTTTTTCGATTGACTTTGGGCTTCTCACTCACCTTAGATATCGCGCTGGCCTCGGGATTTTCAGTTTCAGGCTCATCTTCATTACCAAAACTGACCCCTTCTTCGCAAGGTAACATACCTTTCTTGTCGAGATCTTCGTACTGGTAAGCCATGTATATCATTTCAGAAAAGGGGAGCTTCACACTCCTCATTACACTGTTCTGATACTCTCTTTGCAGGCCATGTATAAATCTCAAATTCTTCCTCTTTGGATCTTGAAACAGATGAGGAGCAAAGTGAGAAAGTTCGTTGAATTTCTTATGATATTCTGGGATGGTCATATCACCCTGTATCAGATAAGAAAATTCATCACATAATCGCTCGGTTGCTTCGGGAGGAGTAAATTTTTCTAAGAAAATCACTTTGAATCTATCCCAGGTGATATCATCTTCTGGATTATCTTTAATAACTGAATCCCACCAAAACAAAGCTTCTTCTTTGAGTGCCCGAGACGCAAGTGATCTTTTCTGATCGTCTCTCAGCTTTAAACCCTCAAAGATTTTCTCTGCAGAACGGATCCAAGCTTCTGTTTCCATAATGGACTCTTTGCCTAAGAATGGCGATCCACCCAGATTTTTAAATCACTTGAATAGAACTTCTATATCTGATTCTGGCTGTGGGAGCACAACTGGCTCATTAGCTGGTCGAGCCATACAATTATTTCTTCTGTTCCTGTCACTCATTTTCTAGTACATCTGCAATAAGCAGACAAAGTGTCAGGTCAACAGAAAAGATATTTCAAAACATAGAGACAAATACTTGAATGTAAATGTTTCTACCGGGGTGTATTTCATTCTGCTTTACTTATACTAGGATATTACTGATCCTATCTATATAGAGTTACCTGTCCTAGAACACTACTGGTTATGTTTCTGACGAGTTCGTTAATATGTTATATTCTAGAACTAAGCTTAACCAAAGCTCTGATACCAAATGAGACGACCCCAAACCCCGTACTGACGGCGGCAAGGGTAATCCTTGGAATATAACACATAAACAGATAATAGCAGAACAGAAATAAATAAATACACCAGATAATGAACAATATAATATACTGGATAAAATTAATCATCAGAGTTACACAGTATACAGGATCATACTTAGTATAAATACAGTTCAACTATACATAAATGCCTATAGCGGAAAACAAACATAATGTACAATAGGAGCTGAACAGCATAAAAAGAGTTAAATGATAGAATCCATCTTCAGCTCCAGCTATCCAGAAAGAACCAGCTAAACCTGAAAACAAGGTTGCCCGTGTAGAAAAAGGGGCACCCGAGTTTGAAAGTGAAACAAACTACGAGTCAGTCATGCGACTGGTATGAGAAATCTACTCAACACATTTATAATATGGAAAATCACAGGACCACGCCACTTTCGTGGAACGTGTTTACTCCATTGGATTGCAAGTGCTTAAAAACAAACAATTCTTTTAAACATCGCTATGCTTTTTATAAAAATGAAGCCATTATAAGACTCAGTTCCCATCACACAATGCAACGCAAACCGGAGGATAGAGTTTTACCTTATA
This sequence comes from Allium sativum, assembly GCA_030737875.1. NCBI lineage: Eukaryota > Viridiplantae > Streptophyta > Magnoliopsida > Asparagales > Amaryllidaceae > Allium > Allium sativum. Next base: position 119,625,847 of record CM060911.1, on the reverse strand, counting down.
ATGGCCAAAATATGCTTGATACGAATAAAACAAAAGAATTTGATATTATTATGAATCATAACTATCAATCATAGACGGCATGGGTACCATATATCATGTCGCCATATATATATACAATCAAAACCGCACTATGTCGTATTTGGAAATTGGATTTCCGTCATGAACCAAGGCAAAAGATAGTCCTCACCGAATTCGAGATTGCCTAGCCCAAGTCTCAGGCAAGCGCGCAGGCAAGCCTTGGTTCGTCAGGGCCTATCCGCCGAGGTGGATTATTATACTTGAACAATACGTTTCCCCGCCCTTTGGGGCGTAAATGAGCCAACGAATGACTCCATCGGACCCGGATCGTCTGATCTAACCGAGGCGCCTCGCAACAGCAACAACCACATAAGTCAAACTCGTCAGGGCGTGTAAAACCATTGACGCCACTTCTAGCTAGGAAGAAACGCATGCCCTCCCTGAGGTCCTGCTCCCGTTTCTGGTTCATACCGGGGTGTGAGGCCCGCGTTTCACGTTATACACAAAGCTACGCCACATAGGCGGTGCTTTGATTATCACCACAGGACTTTGCTTTTCAACAGAAGCCCTGATCACTGCATCTTAGCATGCCACACAGCAATTCATGCCATGCGACTGATGCCCATCGATATACAACCTCTGAGCTCGTGCGTTTCAGAGAAGGGCGTTAAGCAAAAGAATAAATTCTCTATCGCCAAACAGATGTATATTTAACAGAGATCAATCAACACAGAATAAAATCCAATGTCAGACACACAGTCCATTTACAAGTCCGTTCTGGATCTGAACGAAACCGGAGGCACTATATACCTCGCAAACCCATCGATCACCACGTACGTCTGGACGATCACCACTCATTATCCATAATTCGGGATGCCTCCCAATCAGGACCTCGGTTACCATCCAAACGAGGTGAAGATCTCCGGTCTTCGACCACCGTCTTCATCTTCGACTTTTAATCATCGGCCGATTATTTGAAATGAGAATTAACTTGGCATTTTCAAATAATTCACGGGTATTTATAATTTCAAATCAATTTATTTCAATGGTTAAATCATTCGACAACACCAATTTTGTTCTTTAATGTAATTTTCACACCAAACACATTCAACCATCAAATACCACATAAATCGAGCAAATTCAGTTTATTTCCATCCCATGTCGTTTATGATATTTTATAACGATTTATCGCTGTTTTTATTTATTTTAAAATAGCCAATTTATTCAAAACGACGCTTCGGGCCATAACCCGGCCGTGGCGCTGTTTTTCTTCAGATTTGATTTACACATATCTGAAAATCTAACCGTTGGATCTTCACAAAATTTACATCATTATAAAGATCTTTTCAAAATGAATCCAACGGTTCCAGTTTTGGGAAAATCCAACGGTCGGATCTCCCGGTATAATCGTTTGAAGTTTCGATTTCAAAATACGAACTGCAGCGCCGTTATTCGATTAAATATAATTATATTTATATATATATATATATAATCGATTCTGGCGCTGTTTTTCTTCAGATTTGAATTAAACATTCCAGACAATCCAACCGTTGTATTTTTACAAAGTTGATGTCGTTGGAAAGATATTTCCAAAGCGAACCCAACGGTTGCGATTTCAGGAAAATCCGATGGTCGGATCTCCCTTACTAATCGTTTGAAATCACGGTTTCAAAATACGAACTGCAGCTTCGTTTTTCGATATATTTCAATTCCATTTATATATCTATATCGATTCCTCGCTTTCATAACTATATGAATTTCATACCTTTGATAAAAATGATATTTTTATCTAACTGTCTTCTATTTCAACACTTCACTATATTTAACAATTCATGTATATAATAAAAATATGATTTTTATTGTAAAACAATTCATTTCAAAACACTGTTATTTTATATAGTTCATGTAGGTAATAAAAATAAGATTTTTATTATAAAACAATTTATTTCAAAACAAGGTTATTTTATATAGTTCATATAGATGATAAAAATGTGATTTTTATATTTAAAACACGAACACCATTCTACACATGAATTTTAATTCAACGAATGAATATAGTTTCAACAAATGAAAATAATTCAAACACATGAATATTATTCAAAATTTCGGCAGCATAACGGCAGGGTAGTTAAAACCGGGACCGTCCCTAGTACGGCTCCTCGCTCTACCTTAAAACCTCGCGGTTTTTGACAATGGGGAATCATGCATCTAGTTCGCACGCAGGCGGCATGTATATTTATTTCATTTCCACAAACTAATCCTATGTGGTTTCAACCAAATATTTCTTAACCACAAATGAGTATTTTTCAAACACAATCAATCAATATCAACCACAAACAATTCCAATCAACCATTCACTATCAATCAATTTTCTCACCAATCACAACCAATAAATATCGTCCGTGGTTTGTGGACGAGGGGCGTGTATATATATATATATATATATATATATATATATGTATGTATGTATGTATGTATGTATGTATATATAGCAATTCACATCTATTTCAACACATATATAATTTTTACAATGCATATACAACTTATACATCGAACGTACAACTTATACAACGCTTATACAAGAGGTGTACAACGCTTATATAACTCATACATCGACTATATAATTTATACATCGTCGTTTTCCATATCGTTTATAAATTAGAAATCTCACATTGGGTTCCACTCCACCAAAAATAGCAGAAGGCTCAGAAAAATATGCGGTCTCTTCTAGAATGTAGAAGGCGTCCACACGAGTCCACTGTCTCTTGTTTCACTGAATTTCGTCTAGAAACGAAAAAGATATGATTTTTCAAAGTTTTGCAACACTTAAAAGTGTTATTTTCAATTCAAAAATTTCAAAGCAGAATGTTTTGCAAACCTTCAAAACTAGGTTTTTAATTCATGATTGATCCGTGCAGTTTCGTCACGATCGGATGTTGCGACGTCGAAGAGCTTCGAACAGGCTTCCCAGTGGCTGTGGTGGCAGCGAACTCGACGGCTCTAGTGATGATCGGCGGCGCTCCAAAGGTGAAGACTTCCTGTGTGAAATTCGGCGTCAATACTCGATGGTTTCAGACGTGGCTTTGTTTGATTGAAAGAGGGGAGAAAGGCGATCGGAAAATCCAACTGGGGGCGGTGAAGAAAACGCCTGTGGCGGCGGCGATCAAGCTTGGAAGATCCGAGTGGGTTTCGTCGTTCGTTCGTGAGGGTTGACCAGATTTTCAGATGAGAGAGAAATGTGAAGATATTTTCTATTATATTTAAATTTTAAATTCGTATAATATCCTTTCTAGCCAACGTACACCAATTTCAACTCAACAACTATCGCCCCTAGCTAAATACCCCCATTCCGGACACAATGGGATATGTTTCGTTGGCCAATTCGACAATAACAGTCAGTTATTTTTCAAATTAAAGTATAAAACATTTAATATTCAATTTGAATGTACATTTCAATTTGCCAGGGCCGCAAACTGAACCGAAAAATTCTAGAAAAATAAATCTAGCTTTGTTTTGACGATACGGCCCCAACAAAACCAGTTTCGTCGAATTCTGAGATCGTATGCAAAATGTCCATTTTCAGGTCGACCCATTTTAACAGAAATTGACCAATCACATTTTCTTTTGCCCCGCTCACATACTAGCTTCAAAAATTATGAAATTTGAAACCTAGCAATAGTTTGACATCCCGGATCCTACAAAAGTGGTTTCGTCGAATTCCGAGGTCGTATGCAAAATATCTATTTTCAAGGGCTATATATTCTATATAGCGACCTTTCTGAAAATTCATTTGGCCATAACTTTTGCTTTCCGCTATGAAACTTCGATTTTTCAGATTCGTTAGAAAGGTATTCACTAACAGATTTAAATATTTTTGGTTTCACTCAAATCCGTTTTGTTTTGCACCCGGTACAGTCCGACTAAGTTTGAATTCAATTTTTGAAACTACAGCGCCATTTCATGCCTTGTTTATAATTATAATTAATTATATTCGTTTTCAAACGTCGATTCAAACTCACTTTTCATCGCTATTATTTAAAATATTTATTTTAAATATTTAAAATCCATCATTTTAGCCAACTTAAAATTTTTAAATTGGTTCAGATTTTCTGGGTCGTTACACATATCTTTATTTCGCTACTCATTTTATAAAATTCATATCTTTATTTTGCTTCATACACAATAAGAAATCGAATTTTAATTTCACTTCATATATAATAAAAATCGAATTTTTATTTGTATTATATATATAAAAATTCTATTTTTATTCTACTCAAAATAATATTTTTATCTACTAAAAATAATATTTTCATATTGCTATTCATATTTAAAAAATCAAATCTTTTAACAAATTAAAATCAATTCTTTAACAAATAAAATTCAAATCTTTAAAAAATAAAAATCAAATCGTTAACAAATAAAAATCAAATTTTTAACAAATAAATATCAAATCTTTAACATTCAAAAATCAAATCTTTATTTTGTCTACACAAAAATCATAATTTTAATTCACTATATGTATATAAACTGATTTTTTATTTATTTACACTATATATAAAAAAAGGGATTTTTAAAATTTATAAAACTAACTACATACAAAATAAAATAAAAAATAAAATAAACTCACTTTTTCTTTAGAGGGTGTGGGGCTGTGGGGCGCGCCAGGGTTAGGGAGTGGTGGGGGAACTCGCAGGTGGCGGCGGCGGTGAAATGGGGCAGCGTGGTGGCGTTTTAGGGTTTGGGGTGGTTTGGTCTTCGTGGAAGAGGGGAGAGGAGGAGGGCGAGCAGAGGAGAGGGGGGGTGTCGATTGGGGCAAGGAGGGGTGCGCCTCCAGCGGGGTGGTGGCGGACGGAAGCGTCGTCGCTTCCTGCGATTTCCTCTTTCTTTTCTTTTTCTAAATCTCTCGGGGAAAGAGAATTAGAGGGGGGCTATATAATAATATATATTTTATTTGATTTCAATTCCAAAAAGTAACTTTTTTAAAATGACCTCCAAATCGAGTCTAACGACTGTCACCCCTAGCTAAATACCCCCATTCCGAACACAATGAGATATTTCCCGTAAGTCAATTCCATTGTTTTGATTAGTTTTTATTGAAATTAAAATATAAATCAGTATATATTTAATTTACACATACATTTTAATTTACAGGGGCCATATACCGACTCCAAAAATTCCCAAAAAATAAATCTAGTTATGTTTTGACGATACAGTCCTAACAAAACTAATTTCGTCGAATTTGGAGACCGTTTGAAAAACAATCATTTTCTAGTCGATTAAATTCAAACTGAATTGACCAAACATGTTTAAATTCACCACGCTCACATACTAGTTCCAAAAAATATGAAAATTGGAATCTAGCAATAATTTGACATTCTAGATCCAGCAAAAGTGGTCTCGTCGAAAACGGGGGTCATTTGCAAAATCGCTATTTTTAAGGGCTATTTATTATATAAAATTCCATAGCGACTATTCTGAATCTTCAACTGGACATAACTTTTTATTCCCGTTATGAAATCTAGATTTTTCACATCCATTGGAAAGATATTTTCAAACATATTCAAATATTTTTCGTTTTACTGAAATCCGGTTTATTTTGAATCCTGTACACTCATTTGAAATTTGAAATTGAATTTTCAAACTACCGCGCCATTTCCAATTCCTTTTATAGTTAAAAAAATATTTATATTCTAACTTCGATTTAAATAAATTTGTACGTTCTAATTCTATTCAAAATAAATTTCTAGTCGTTACTAGTTAAAATAAATCATTCTAAATATTCAAAATTCATTAAACTTGCTAAAGTAAAATTTTTAAATTGGTTCCGATTTTCCGGGTTGTTACAAGGAAAGTGGAATAAAATTTTTTATAATGTGTACAAGGAAAGAAATGTTCTCCAAATGTTTAACCATGCACAAGACAACATCGGTTAGTAATATAGATTGAGCGTACATGCGCCATGTAGAATATAACCTTCTTCTTTTTCTTTCTCTTACGTTTTTTCATTATATACTTAAGGGTGCGCGTCCATGTTGAAAAGGGAAAGAAGAAAGTGTTGGTAAGGACAGACAAGTGATTTTTTTATGTATATAACGTGTATGGATGGATATATAAGATAAAACATGAGCCAGAATAGGGAAGAGAAAATATGTAGAAGAGAAGACGTGAGTGCATATCCAATTTAGCAATTTGAAAGGTGTATATATATATATATATATATTATTTCTATTTACAAAATCTTACATACGCGGGTACATATGGTGCTATGAACGTCCGAATTTCACCAAACGAAAAATGATATTCTCTTCATAATTTAGCCAAGTATTTTGAGTTCAAATTCGCTCAAGTTCCGAGAACGTTTTATTCATCGCGATTTTATTAAATTAATGCGAACGAAACAAACTTGCGTGTTTTCCTATAAAATTCATTCCTCCGCTTTGTTTAGCTAGGCACATCTCAAATATTAAATTTCAAAATTTTATTTTTATTTTACATTTTTATTATTATTTGAGATATATCGTTTGCCGCTATCGCAAATAATCATCGAAAACCTATTCAAACGGAATAAATAAACTTCGATGTTTTCAATATAAAATTTTTTATATCGCTTTTACATAAAAATAATAAATCTTAAAGATAAACGTTTCATTATAAACCAATTTCATATTTTAATTTCCAAAAAAATTATATTCTAAATTAAATTCATTGTTTAATTCTTATTATAAACCATTTTTAATTCAAAAATTAAATTAAATTCAATAATTTAGATGATCAAAATATACGATATGTTACAAATTTCAAATAGAGTTTGATGAAGAATTGAAAGAGAAAGATTTGATATAATTTTCTTTAAAATCGGCAGAGTAAAAGTATAGATTTCAAGAATTTAAGAAGAATAATGACAACAAGAGAAAGGAAGAAGAAGATGATGATTAGTTATTACAAAACTCAAAATCTAAAGTTTATTTACAGTTTTCCAATAGCCACAATCATTCAGAAAAGGTTTGAATTCAAAAGGCACAACATTTCAAATTTTGAAATAAAAGTCAATGACGAATATATCGACATATAACTTTACATATGTCAACATGCCTTAGTAAAAAAATCAAAAATAAAATTTTGAATTTAATGTAAATAATGATTAAATAAATTATAGTACTTCTTGAGTTAAAATGAATTATACTCCTTTATGCTCAAATAGAGTATTTCAAAAAAAATTAAAAACATAAATTAAGATGATTTAAAAATGATTAAAAATAAACTATATATAAATGATATAAAAGTATAATGAAACTGTGAATACAAAAAATATATTAAACCTAAATAAATATAAATAAGAAATTTGAAAATATATGTAACTATAATAAATTTAGTATTAAACTATAAGTAATAAAAAATTGAATTAGGAGTTAAAATACTTTAAAAAATAAAGTATTATTTTAAAATAGGAGTCAAAATAGATTTAAGAATAAAGAGATATAGAATTAATATAAAGAAGTAATTTTGAAATCATTTTGAAAATGGATTTAAAAACAAGGAAGTAATTTTGAAATCATTTGAAAATAGTGAGAAAAAATTGAAACTAGAATTTAGTGCTAACCAGAGTTTAACAAAAATATCTAGACTCAATTAATTTATAATTCTTTAACTCTTAAATTCTTAATACTCATGAGTCTTGTATCTTGAACTCTTCTACTTTTAAATCTTGATTCTCTGAACTGTGCAATCTTCAATAATTAATACCTACATAGATTTTCTGTATTATATACATATATATTCTAGATAATAGTGTTAGTGTATATATATATAATGAAAATAATATAATATAACAAAAAGGGATAATCTAGCCATTCTCCAATGGCTCACAAAAACGGTTTCTACATAATGCAGAAACCGTGCACACAAAGATACAAAAAATGCATAAAAATACAACTAAAACAGAAGATAGGCAAAAACCAAAAGCTAGCACAGTAGCAAACATGGCCATAAAGGCCTCAGCAGATGATTGGCGAAGCGAAAGGCAGGGCTAAAACGCCGAGCTCCTCAAATGACGTATATAGAGCTATAGCAGCTGACAAGCCATCCAAGTAAAATTATAGACGAATGGTGAGATGTCCAAACTGACGGCCCTAATCCTCTGAATCCGTCAGGTCCTCATACTCCAATATGTCTAGCGCAGCATCCAAAGTCTGAGTATTCTTCCCATCTCCTGATCCACAAATCACTCTATCTTTACCTGTTCCAACAAACCCTACCGGGGATGGAGTATAGAAAGCACCAGCCAGCTCCTGACTGACCAATCTGATAACCAATATTCCAACTCTGCACAAATAGAAAACGACATAAGATTGATTGGGGGTAGTTCGGGAAAGTGATAAGCAATAGAAAACATAAATAAAGACATAAAAAATCAACCGATACCTGCCCTGGGAGTGGCCGATACCGATGAAACATCAAATTACGTAGCCAGTCTCCTACAGCGGGAGCTTAAGGCTCCCTGGAAAGGTCTATCACGAAACGTAAGGAATGCATCGTTCTTTACTTTTCAGATAATGGTAGGAGGGGCCATAGCCACTTTGTCAAATATTGCCTTATTCTACGAGCACCAGATGTGCCAACATACAAGACAAGGAATCAAACGAAGAAGGATAGACCTTGAATATTTTCCTGAGATCCCTGACCACCATAAACTTAGTAAACCTTCAAGCGAGGTTTCATTACCTCGGTAACCCATCAGATTCTCGAAGTAATTCCAGATAGACCTGGCACAATTCCCGAAGAGCAACAAGTGAGTACAGGATTCGGAGTATCAAGAACCGCAACACCTGGATACTAGAGGAATGGAGATTCTATGAAGGTTCTCATCTATTGGTAAACCATTACATAAGGTTTTCCACATAAATAGAGAAACCTTGAGTGGAATATGGACATTCCAAACGTGGGAGAAAAGGTGGAGACGAGGACCAGGAGTTCGTACGGAATTCCATGCTGCCTTTAGCGAGAAGGGATTGTCGTCCCAAACAGTTCCACCCCATGAGCATCCGACAAGGCCTTCATGGATTGCATCTGTTCCACGTCTCACTAGTGTAGGATGGGACACCGGATAAATTCGTACCTTCCAACCTATGGTACTTGGCATGGAGGAACGTCGCCCAAAGGGAGTTGTTCTCTCCAAACCTTGCCCATAGCTTGCAAAAAAGGCCGAACAGATGTCCTTAGGGTTATGGAGGCCTAGGCTCCCCTCACTTTTGGGATGACAAATGGAGTTTCAAGAAATCCAATGGTGGCGTGAAGCATTGTCTTTATTTCCCCAAAAGATGGACGAAGCGAAGGAACAGTAAGAGCAGAAGAACGAAGTAGTGGGAGTCATAGCTACGAAGATATGAAATCCTATAGAGTCAAGAACAAACTTAATGAGAACCAATCTGCCAGCCTAAGAGAGGAGAGTAGCATTCCAACGAAAGATCTTTCCCTTAACTATGTCAATTAGGGGATCGAAGAAGGCGTTGAGATTCCTACCTCGGTATAACACAATTTCGAGGTAAGCGAAGGGAAGGGAGGCCGCCTTAAAACCAGAAGATGTTTCGAACCAGGACGATCTGACCGAGGAAAGGTCTTTCACGACCACAAAGCATCTTTTAAACGAGTTAACGAGTTACCCCGACCATCTCTCGTATTGTCTAATAAGAACCAGCAGGCTCAGAATAGACTGGTCGATGCTTTCTAAGAACTAGAAAAGCGCGAATTTTAAAATGAATACTACAAGCGCACAGATCGTGTAATATGCAGGTCGAATCACAGGGAGGTAAATTAAATTAAATTATTTATATAATTTCTTGGGAGAGCTAGATGAAATTTGGAGGCTCGGTTGAAAGACAATAAAACTGTTATTGAATTGAATCAGATATGAATCTAATCAAATCTATATTCAATCCAATATGACCTAGGAAAGCAATAAAAAGAATAGAAATTAAAATTGCAGAAATTAAAACAACAAACAGGAAATAGAATTAGGATTACCGTTGAATCTAATCAGATGGTAAATCACCAATGAAAATAAGTGCAAAATACAAATAGTGTTCTACCAAGTCTAATTGTGTAGACAACACTAATTGCTAAGAAAAATAAAAATGTAGAAAAGAGAAAAAGAAGAAAACTTTATTGATTCCAGGATTCTGTTTATAACGAGATTACAAGGGTATTTATATGATAGATAACCAACCCTAACCCTAATACCATGACAAATGGGCCTTCGGGAAATCACAAAAGAGTTTACAATGAGAATTACAAATGGGCCTTAATGAAATCTAGTAAATTTGGGCCTTTCCTCTTTTCCTCTTGCTTCCTTGACAATTCATTATTGATTTGTGATATGCATAGCCTTTCTACCAGTTATTTTCTTGTCCAAAAAGTAATTAGATATGAGATCTTCATCAGCAAGTCTTCATATGTAAATATGCAGCAAGTTGATCTTTATTTTTATATTTTCTGACTGCATGTGGCTAAGTCGGCATATATATAAAAGTGAAATATAATACCCAAGTAATATTTATTTATATACAAAAGATAAGATATAAGAACATAAAATAAACACATTTCTATGCTAATCAGAAACCCCCACTCTTATCTTTTACTCGTCCTTGAGTAAAAAATTGAAAATCTAAACTAGATAGGTCACACTTTCGTAGGAAACACGATTGCATTGAGCGTATGAAACAAGCCGTTAAACCACTAGGTGTCCCTAGTAGGACGAGTGGTCTCTCATGAGGGTTTTCAGCAGATACTACCCACAAAATCCAAATGCAGTATGTTATGATTCTAATGCACCTACATGAATGCAATGGACATATGCAAATAAAAATGAAAACACGACTTGTTTCAGAAAAATGGTAAAATAAAGTAAGTTAACAATTTCTAGTCATTTGATTTTATTTTAGATACCTCGACTTGTCACAAATTTTCAACACAACTCAAGTTTCCAAATGTTAAATTCCATTTTGGCCAGTTGGTTCGGTTAATAACATAGTGTAGCCATGAAATAAATTCTTAGTTTGCTTGTCACAGTTAGCAAAGTGGTATTCTAATTTCCTTGTGTATGGCAAGTCAAATCAATAAGGTCAAGAAGTGTTTGGGTATCATCGCTTATTCTTTATCTCTAGAAAAATTGAAATTTACAATTAATTACATACAACTAACTTAAAGACCAAGGTATACCACCCATACACTGCCTTGCGGACTGATGGAGAGTTAGGACAGAGCTTGGTGGATTGTGCAGACCGGCGCTGACTTTGTCAACAACATGTCAGTAATCCTTGGCGGGTTTGCACACTAACGGTAGATATACAAGCAATGTTGGATACCCCTGGATTGTTACTATTATTATTGAAAATATAAGAACAAGAGAGAGTTATGTGAATTCAACTTAACACAACTTAGTTTTAAAGATTCGAAAAGCCAATATAAGTATTTTTAAGTCCTCCACTAATTAAACAAAGACTACAACTCAGAATAAACTTCATGGCCATCACCTAAGAATCTCACTATGTACCAGTTAACTACTATCCCTCAAAATTCAACTTTTCATCATATATCTTATTCGATCTTAGTTAAGAGAAAAAATACTATCAACTGACTAATAGTTGTTATCTTATTTTGTTGTATCAATCTAAAATGAGTCGTATTTCAAAAAAAAATTATGGTATGTTACTACGATCTAAAATGTATGATGGTCCTATCTAAAAGCATGAAAATGAAAAAAAGAAAAGAAAGAAAATAAAAATAAAAAGGATGCAATGCAGACTCCCCCCACAGTAGAACTAAACAGTGTCCACACTGTAGCACGTTTACTAAATTTGAATGATAAAACCCAAAGATGGATTAAATGAAATATTTGTAGAATGAAATGCAGTCTAACTATATGTAAGAATAGATCATATGCACAATGATATTTGTGTTTGCGATGCATATGATGCAAAGAATGCCACCAACTTTTCCCCCCACACTTGGTTCTAGCCCTATGAATCAGACCCACATTATGTCTAGGCATGTTTTCCAATAAGCAAAGGTTCTTGAAAACCATCACATCTTTATTCCTAGATTTATAGTCCAGTAGATAAATGCCCAGTGTCATCCTAACATGAAGTTTTTCAACCAAGCTAACATTCCAAAAATAATTCATGTGTTCAACAAATTTATCAGTGAAATTGTTCAAAAATTTGTGATCGTATATAAACTCGGTTGCAATCGTGAAATTTAAATTCTGAGTGTTGCTCAAGACTATGCGATCACATTTCGAAATTTTATTAATTGACAACGTATTTTCAACACTGACAAATTCTAGTTCGTTTGAAACCTCAAAATCAAAATTTTCAAACTTGGATTGGTGGCTTGATTCAATTTCATCCTCATTTGGCAACTCATCCTCATACAATCCAAAAAATTCATGTTCATTAAAATCCTTCTCCAAATTTGAATTGAAAAATTCAACATTTTAGTTCTGTTCAATTTCTAGAATTTCAAGTTTCTCGCAGCCTGAAAGAGAAATGTAACACCCCACATCCGTTAAGGTCACTCACAAAGGGAATGCCTTAACTTCAATGGAGCATTATGGGTGCTGGAACAGAAATATTACAAGACAGACATATATAAAACAACGGAAAGTAAAGTAGAAGTACTTCAAATCATTTATTAAATATAATTATTTATAACAATACCCCATCAACTTCCAATACTAAATTACATAGCTAAAATATCTATCTTGCTCAAAAACAAAGAAGCATAAAAATAAACTGTAGTATTCCCCAATAAAGCAAAGCAAGTCATAGCCAAGAGAAATCCAAGCCATACATGAAAGAGCCTTGGGGCTTGGTAAGATCCGAACTAAGCTGTATTCCCATCCTGCGAACCTAGGGGGGAAACAGAAGAAAAAGAGGCAAAACAAACCGGGTCAGTCATAAAGACTGAGTAAGTCCTAGTGACTTTCAGCATAAAAACAGGTGAAGATAATATGGCATGAATAAACTGAAAGTAAACATAAGCATGATGACAAGGTAAGCTACAGGCATGATGAATCAAGTATAGCATTCTATACTTCCAATCAAGAGTAGCATCACAAGGTTCCTACCAAGTATCACATCGCAAGGTTTCTATCAAGTATAACATCGCAAGATTTCTAAGCTTCACCATTACACTATTTTCCTTGATTTCCTATATTCTCTGCACCACCTAACTAGCGTTCCAATTAGTTTACTTAGTTGTAATTACAAGATAAGTAATCCCCCATAACCCACATGATAGCTTTATAGGTACATATCCCACGATGAGGGTCCCACCTCATATTGACAGTTTCATGTTCCCACCGTACCTATCTTAATTGATTGGCTCTTACTTACAATGTTCCACATGTGTTATATACTAAGGTTATCCCAACCCCGTAGTTGTGGTAGCCTTCAGGACTACATCTAATATGAGGATTTCACCTCAACCAGCCCAATTGCCATGAATATGTTAGATGTATCCTTACTACCCTAATCGGTAGGCTCTTACTCGACCGTGTTCTTGTTTGTGTCATGCGGCCCCCTATTCGTAGAAACCTGTGCTGGTCCTACACTAGGGTGTATCAATCCCTAGGATGGCAACCCCGACACGATTCTTGATGCACAGCTTTATATCTACTGATGCACAGTAGCTAAATTTTCCACTCCGGAATACGTGCACGCCCGTAATAGGTCGGAACCTGCACTGCTGCATCACCCGCCGCCGTTTTGACCGCTTATAATCAGCTCAGTATTCGTGCCCCACCCTGCCTAGCTCAGGGTACCGTTGATACCTAATGTGGGTTACTGCTGAAACGGGTCCCGCTACTAGTGTTTTCCTAGGGTCTATTGGTATACCCCACAGGTTGGTTAAGTGTTATCCATTCAAGTTAACTTAACCCCACCCCTATCATGTTACCTTGGTTAAGTGTTCTCTCTTGTGTTACTTAACCCTACCACATGTCTTGTTATATCGGTTAAGCATTCTCCCCTGTGCTAACTTAACCCTTACCACACCTCACGTTAGATTGGTTAAGTGTATGTTAACTCAACCCCATCCACTAGCCATATTATAATGGTTAAGTGTTACCCTCGTGTATTTACTTAACCCTACCACACATCAGGTTATATCGGTTGGGTGTTATCAACCCATTCAAGTTAAACCAACCCACCCGCTAGTCATGTTATGTTGGTTAAGTTTTATTACTTAACTGCAACCACTTGTCTAACTAACCCGTTGTACTAGTTAGGTGTTCTCACTTTACTAAACCCTATCCACTTGTCTAATTAACATGCTATAATGATTAAGTGTTCTCAATTTACTTAACCACACCTACTTGTCTGATTAACACGTTATCTTGGTTAAGTGTTTTCTAGTGATTCATGACTTAACCCTACCAAGTGTCGTTTATCAGTTCACGTTGACTTAACCCACCCATATGTCATGTCAAATTGGTTAAGTCCACACTTACAAGTTTTACGTGTTCTTAACTCATACCGGTTAGGTCCATATTTACATGTAGAATTTCCATGTCATCCCACCTAACCCTCTAACCATACCCATGTCTTATTATGGTTAGTATTCCTTAGTTCATTCATTATGACGAATGAAGCATGACCTCTCACATTATACCGTGCACTTTGTGGCCACTGGATTTGTCGGGCGGTTCCAGGCAGATTTACACCACAAACAGAGTCTAACCTCGTGTCATAAACCGCTACGCCTACAATTTGACCTTTGACCTCTCATATTAGACTGACACTTTGTGGCTACTGGATTTGTCGGGAGGTTCCAGGCAGATTCACACCACAAACTGAGTCTGACCTCGTGTCAAAGGTTCATTAATGGTCGTATTCCACCCAAAACCCCAATATCAGTTCATGTGTTTAACATATAAAAATGTTCATGTTTCAACCACGTTCATATTTTCCAGTTACATGCCAATTATCAAGTTCATAATTCACGTTTTTGCCCCAAAACGTATTCCCAAATTATTATCATAATTTACTATAAGGTTATGCCAAGTTATAGCCTTTTATTTACAATACATGCCAACTACCCAAAACCCAACTTAGGCGCGTTCATATTAAACCTCTACCAAGTTATAATTTATCATATATGTTTCAACTCCAAATTTTACATAATTAACATATGCCCAAGTTATAGATTACATGTCAGTTTTACATATGCCCAATTCATACCAAATTTACATATGTTCAATTCATGTCGTTTTACATGTATGCCGATTTTATGTCAGTTTACACATATACCAAGTTTCATGCCGTTTTAGTCAAGATTCATGATTTACGTGTTACAAAACTATGCTTAATTTACATAGATCAAGTTTTATACCCAAAATTACACGTATACCACGTTTACACTAATTTACACATAACAAGTTCTAGCCAAATTACATATATCAAGATCCATGCCAAATTACATATATCAATCCCAATCGCGCAATAACCATTAAAATAACAATACACAAAATTACCATGTTTCATGTTAATGGTAAATTATCCCCAAACATCCAATTTTCATATTATGCCATCAATTCCACCAAACACATATTTTCCACTAGGCAATATTCCAATATTTCCCCCGTATACCATCGTACATATATCGTAGTTTAGGCCTAGGTCTGAAATTGACCTAGGTTCATCAAAAGAAAATAAATAGGGGAAGGTAGAAGTTGCAACCAAACAAGATCTGAGAGAAAACGGCATAAAACATCATCTCAGGCATAAAGAATAGATCTTGATAATAATATCAACATGAACCAAGAAAATTGATTCACAACAAGCTGAATAGACCATAAACTTGTCATGAGAATAAAGATAGAAAAGTTCCCAAAATCAAGATCCAATAAGAAACAAGAATAGACTTGAATCAAAAGTCCAATTTCACTTCATCACATGTCCATATTAAATTTAATTATTTTAATTCTGAAAATAACTAGAACTTACAGATCGTGGACAAGGAATTAAAAACTGAATTTTGTTGTAAAACTGTTGCGGCGTTGTTGATTTATTGTCTTGAATCGTTGTTCAAGCTTTGTTCTTTGAATTGATTTGAGTTTGAATGCTTGTACTTTGATTTGGAGACGGCGGCCATGGTTCAAGAGATATTTTAGCATCATGATGGTGTAAGAATGATTGGTTATGAATTAGGTTAGGTCTTAGGGTATATTTATAGGTGTAGGAACTATTTAGGGCCTTTAGATCAACAATAGAATCAATCCGGACCATCAAAACACGTCTCAGGCTTCAAAAATGGGTTCTGGGTCGAAACAGGCTGACCAGGTAGACCTGTAAGGGGGAGGTCGACCATATGGTCGACCTGTAGGAGGTAGGTCGACACCTAGGTCGACCACGTGGTCGACCTGACCCCCGGGTCGACCCCCAGGTCGACCTACCTGGTTCTGTGCTGCCTGAAATTTGCTGAATCTTCTACAGGCCATAACTTCTTCATCCGGACTCCGATTTTTGAAAACTCGGACTCTATTTCATGCAGAATTCCGAGACGAGTGCAATGGCGCAACCCGTTTCCCATAATTCTCATTTTAAAAATTAATTATACCTTGATTTCTTGTTTCAACATGTTATTAAAATTCGGGTTGTTACATTCTCCCCTCCTTAAAGGATTTCGTCCCCGAAATCTTCAGGTTAAGAAGAATGTGTCCTACCATCTAATCATCCATCTACTCAATCATCAATCACATGCATTCATTGTCCTTAAGAGATTTCTAATGCTATATGAACATATGCAAGAAGTGTGTGTATATGTTCCTTGTCTAATGCAAATGATCAGGCATGATTGATCCTTTAATGCAAAATATGTTTAGTGCCATGAGTCCAACATGTATGCAAATAGTCCTAGTCACATAAACACTATATGTGTGCACAAACATCCATCCATATGCAACATCCACATGATAACACATTCAATTTCAGTCATAAAAACACTCATGCATATGCAATATTAAAGGTGACGGAGCCGATCTAGTGTCTAAGGTGCGTGTATATGCATCCACGAGCAATCACTTGCAACCATCAATCATAACATGTCTCAAACACATGTTTACACCCAATTGTTCCTACCTAAAGATATAGTCGAACGATAGAAGCAAGTAAAAACTTTGTGCCCATTAGGCAATGTCAAAACTGGAAATCTATGTCACATATATACTGATTAGGAGAAGACCTCCCTAAGCACCAGCCCGAAGACCGAATCAACATCAGGCTGACACCCAAAGAATTTAGTTAACCCAACGGACACCCTCAAGCCCCAACATGTATTACTAACAGATGAATCATACTCCCTATGGGGTTTGCAACAGAAATAGGATTGAGAATAGGACTGAGAGGATATACTTAAAAGACAGCATGCAAGTAAGCTCTACAGGAAAAGAGGGATCAAGGATATACTCTTAAAAAGAGATATGATGTGCGTATCTAGTCTTCAGTCTTCTAAGCCGCATTTCCTTGAGCTTAACTCCATTGTGCCTTGACCTTCTTTAACTTCGTGATTTCGTAGCTTCTTAATTCCTATTTCCAAAATATGAGTTGGAACTCATTTCACTGTCGCCTCTCGTTCCACTTTCACTTATTCTCTTTCTAGTATACCCGATTCAAACATAACTGCGTACTCATGGTTTCATGCAAGCTCTCCAAAATTCACTAGTGAATCTTGGATTTCGTTCACTAACTAGAAGGTATTCCACATAAATGAATTATCTCTTGAAAATAAACAAATGCCAACCATGTTGCCAAGTGTACTTACTAAGGTGATTTTCTATAACTCATGCATAAGCGAAATAAACCATCCGCCTTAGTGGCGAACACTACTCGTGCGGATCAATAAATGTATCAAGAGATTCTAGGTAACTAAGCATGGTAGAACCCTAAGGGTTACACTAGACTTCGAGGGTATTACCGAGGCAAGTCAAGAGTCTAACTACCCTCTTTTCATACTCGAAAATGGTATCATTTCTGGATAACTACTCCATCCCTAGAATCAACCCATAGCCCAAAAACATAAGCATTACTTCTAAACTCAACACTTAGCATAGACATTCTCAAATCCAAACAAGTCATGAATAAATGAGCCGATTCCCCAATAGGATTTGAGACAAAAAATGGGATCCTCTAATATGCTAATACTAAGGTGCAGAGACTCAACTATCGAAGCAGAATTAAAAGGATGCGATGTACAAAAACAAAGTTCTAACGGGATGATAGAAAAGAAAAGTTAAACCTTTAACAAAACATTACCACCTCTCTAGGGTATGCTAGTAGTGGGAGCATACAATTGCCCTCTCGACGATCTTGTTCTTTGCCTTGTCCTTGTCCTATAATACTTAACTACATGTCCCTTTTTACCATACTAAAGATACTCTCTCTTGTCATGGGTTTTATTATTCCTTCACTTGGGCCTCTTCCCTTTCACCTTTTCCCCCTTCGAGGATTAAGCCATATCAAAAAAATTCTCATCCTTAGGCTTGTGTTCTTTATCCTCGTTCTTGCTATCCTTGTATAGTTTGTTGACAAACTCTCGAAAGCTACCTCCATCGCACGGCAACTGTACAAAGATTGAAATAAGATTAGACGCAGATGGAACTACTGCGGCTATAGATGGAAGTTAGGCACTTCTTTGCCCTCCTACATGTGTCGTACACCTACAAAACTATATTGAAAAAAAGAAAGAGAGAAGAAACTCAAGGAAATAATCAAAAGATAGTGCATATGTCTTTGGGGAATATGCCTTTCGTAAAACAAAACTTTTCTTAGAAAAATGCTTCTTTGTAAACGTTTTGAAAATAATTCTCAGAAGGTTTTAAAAGCTTTTGCCCTGTCTGGTAACCCTCTGCTCTGATACCAAATGTAACACCCCACATCCATTAAGGTCACTCATAAAGGGAATGCCTTAACTTAAATGGAGCATTATGGGTACTGGAACAGAAATATTACAAGACAGACATATATAAAACAGTGGAAAGTAAAGTAGAAGTACTTCAAATCATTTATTAAATATAATTGTTTACAATAAAAGCCCATCAACTTCCAATACTCAATTACATAGCTAAAATATTTGTCTTGCTCAAAAACAAAGAAGCATAAAAATAAATTGTAGCATTCCCCAATAAAGCAAAGCAAGCCATAGCCAAGAGAACTCCAAGCCGCACATGAAAGAGCCTTGGGGCTTGGTAAGATCCGAACTAAGCTGTATTCCCATCCAGCGAACCTAGGAGGGAGGGAAACGGAAGAAAAAGAGGCGAAACAAAACGGGTCAGCCATAAAGACTGAGTAAGTCCTAGTGACTTTCAGCATAAAAACAGGTGAAGATAATATGGCATGAATAAACTGAAAGTAAACATAAGCATGATGACGAGGTAAGCTACAGGCGCGATGAATCAAGTATAACATCCTATACGTCCTATCAAGAGTAGCATCACAAGGTTCCTACCAAGTATCACATCGCAAGGTTTCTATCAAATATAACATCGCAAGATTTCTAAGCTTCACCATTACAATATTTTCCTTGATTTCCTATATTCTCTGCACCACCTAACTAGCGTTCCAATTAGTTTAATTAGTTGTAATTACAAGATAAGTGATCCCCCATAACCCACATGATAGCTTTATAGGTACATATCCCACGATGAGGGTCCCACCTCATATTGACAGTTTCATGTCCCCAACGTACCTATCTTAATTGATCGGCTCTTACTTACAATGTTCCACATGTGTTATATACTAAGGTTATCCCAACCCGTAGTTGTGGTAGCCTTCAGGACTACATCTAATATGAGGATTTCACCTCAACCAGCCCAATTGCCATGAATATGTTAGATGTATCCTTACTACCCTAATCGATCGGCTCATACTCGACCTAGTTCTTGTTTGTGTCATGCGGCCCTGTAACACCCCATGTCCATTAATGTCACTCACAAAGGGAATGCATTAACTTCCGTGGAGGTTAATAGTGAATATAGAACAGAAAAATTACAATAAGACAGATAATAAGTAGTACTTGGAAATCTAAAACTTCATTTTATTGCAGCGGAAATTAAACATGTTTGTTACATCATAAAACCATAAATCAGAGTCAAGTACAATATCCATCTTTATAAAAACTAAATACATAATCCCACTACACAAATAGCCATTAAAGAAGGTAACAAGCTGGGCTTTACTTCAACGGTCCAAGATTTCCAAGAGAGATAAAGCAATCCAATCAAACTCCACTAGAGCTGGGTCCAACCTGAGGACCTGGGGGGAAAAAGGATAGAAATGGAGGGGGTCAGACATAAAGTCTGGCGAGTATGATAATTCTAACAATACTATTATCAAAATAACTAGACCAAGGCATAAGCTGTAAAACAAGGAAATGCCTATGAACTATTGGGCATGGAAGAGCAGATAAAGATAACGATAAAGATGACGTTAAAGGCATACCTACTTACTAACGAATAATTACTACACTGCACCGCACATTACTACACTGCACCACACCAGTCACCCTAAAGGTTGATCCCACTTGCTTCACATAGAAACTATATAAATAGCCTTGCGTACCCCTAGCTGACTACATAGGTGCCGTCTGCCCCTATCTCCACTAGGTGTACCCCACTACCCACTTTCGATCGGCTCCCTACTCGTAGATACCCGTGCTGGCCCCACAGTGGGGTGTATCACTCCCCTAAAGTGGCAACCCGATACAAGTTGAGAATGCACGGCTTATACCTACACAATGCAACAACGTCTTACCTACCAGCCCGGGTCCACACACGCATATGAAACCCGTTGGACTTGCGTTACCACCGCTCCCCGTTTTGGCCTCTTACAGTCAAAACCCAGCATGCGCGTCCCGTCCTCAACTTGGGTCGAGCCACAAAGATACGTTTGGGATACTGGTTGAAATGGGCCCCCACAAGCTACCCACCTAAGCTTGTCACCATTAGTATATCCCACTTAACCCTCTTAGTCATGTTCATTTACATGTGTGTTTGGTTAAGTCCTACTAATCGTATTTCACATGCCACTGAGGGCACCCACTAGATTCCTCATGCCACCCAAGGCACCTACTTAACCCCCATGTCCCACCTTACATGTTTATCTGGTTAAGTATTTCTTAATTCATTCAGGCCATAACCTCATAAAGACCTCTCACATTAGACTGGCATTTATGGCAGCTGGATTTGCCGGGCGGGTCCGGGCAGTCTTACACCATAAAAGAGTCTAACCTCGTGTCTTTAAAACTGTTATGCTTTAGTTTAGATCTAGGACCTCTCTCATTGGGCTGACATTTATGACCACTGGATTTGTCGGGCGGGTCCGGGCGGGTTTACGTCACAAATGAGTCCAACCTCGTGTCCTAAGCATTGATTATCACTTATAATCTTTTACCCAATAATTCCCTATTCAAATTATTAATTACTTCCCATTTTAATGATGCCCATAATTGACTCAATTATGGCCATCCATTCATGGCATGCAAAATCATATCAATTGCACCCCAACATCTTAATATTAAATCCTTAATATTACCCCTACCCCATGTTTATACGTTCACTTATTCAACGCAGAATATACGTTATATTCGAATATTCTAACTCATAGCACAGAAATAAATTATCACAACATATAGGCAATCAAAACAGTCCAATCATAGTAGGGGTGAAACTTGCATAAACTACACATGTTAAGGATCTAAAGGTGTCAACTTGTTAAATGTCACAATTTACATGATATGGTCATAACCCAAACTTATGTATGAACTTGCATATGGGGTTTTAGGCAACATAATGATGGTGTGAACTAGCATAGAATTTCACATATGTCATAGCATAATTCTAGATGTCATATTTCTAGATCAAAATAGATGTCATGGCATATGTTCATAATCTCAACCTAAACTTTCACATGTGACTTGTCATATAGATCAACATAGCCCAAATAATATCAACATCATGATTTGATTAACATGAACTAATTAGCATAGATAGTAGCATCATGGCTTTTTAACATGTATGATTCGTCACAACCTAGCATAGAAACTTTCAACATACATAACATCATCATAGCATGATTTACAACATATAGGATATCATCACCACATAGCATAGAATTTATAACATACATGATAGCATAAGGTTTACAACAACATATATGACAATTCACATCATCTGCTCATAATCCATTCATGACTTAACCTAATTAAAATAATAATAATCTTGTTAAGATCATCATACTCACAATTAGAGAAGAAAAGAGAGTCTTGATTTGCTTTAGAATTGAGTAGAGTTAGGATTTGATTAAGCTTTTCTTCCTTCTTTGTTGGCGGCGGCTAGACTGAGTTCCATGGCGGCAGGATGACGGTGACTATTCTATTTTTCTTATGAATTAGGGTGAGAGACTACCTAGGTATTTATAGAGTTTAGGGTTTATTTAGACCGTCAGATCAACTCAGAACTAAACCGAACCATTAAATTTGCCAACACAGCCCTAAAGACACATCTGCAGCTCAGGATTGGGCTCTGCCCAAACCCTAGCCGCTAGACCCAGGTCGACACCCAGGTCGACACCATAGTCGACCTGGGGGGGGAGGTCGAACTAGTGTCGACTCCTCAATCGACCTGCCTAGGCAAGAATTTTTCCTGCCCAGCCCGCTTCTGCACTTTCTGTTTTGAATTTTAAATTTCCTGCGAGCTGTTTTGAATTTTCAGAAACTTCCGATGGTCATAACTTCTTCATACGAAGTCCAAATCACGCAAACTCGGACTCTATCTCAACCAGAATTCCGAGTTGAATACAATGGCACAACCCGTTTCCCACAATTCTCATGTCTGAGATTAGTTATTCTTTAATTTGTGAATATTAATATTAATAGAATTACGGGGTGTTACAGGCCCCCTATTCGTAGATACCTGTGTCGGTCCCACCCTAGGGTGTATCAATCCCTAGGATGGCAACCCCAACACGATTCTTGATGCACAGCTTTATATCTACTAATGCCCAGTGGCTAAATTTTCCACTCTGGAATACGTGCACGCCCATAATCCATAGGAACCTGCACTACTGCATCACCCGTCGCCGTTTTGACCGCTTATAATCAGCCCAGTAATCGTGCCCCACCCTGCCTAGCTCAGGGTACCGTTGATACCTAATGTGGGTTACTGCTGAAACGGGTCACGCTACTAGTGTTTTCCTAGGGTTTATTGGTATACCCCACAGGTTGGTTAAGTGTTATCCATTCAAGTTAACTTAACCCACCCCACCCCTCACCCCCGTCTTGTTACCTTGGTTAAGTGTTCTCTCTTGTGTTACTTAACCTTACCGCATGTCTTGTTATATCGGTTAAGAGTTCTCCCATGTGTTAACTTAACCCTTACCACACCTCACGTTAGATTGGTTAAGTGTATGTTAACTTAACCCCATCCACTAGCCATATTATAATGGATAAGTGTTACCCTCGTGATTTTACTTAACCCTACCACACATTAGGTTATATCGGTTGGGTGTTATCAACCCATTCAAGTTAAACCAACCCACCCGCTAGTCATGTTTTATTGGTTAAGTTTTATTACTTAACCGCAACCACTTGTCTAACTAACCCGTTGTATTAGTTAGGTGTTCTCACTTTACTAAACCCTATCCACTTGTGTGATTAACATGTTATAATGGTTAAGTGTTCTCAATTTACTTAACCACACCTACTTGTCTGATTAACACGTTATCGTGGTTAAGTGTTTTCTAGTGATTCATGACTTAACCCTACCAAGTGTCGTTTATCAGTTCACGTTGACTTAACCCACCCATATGTCATGTCAAATTGGTTAAGTCCACACTTATAAGTTTTACGTGTTCTTAACTCATACCGGTTAGGTCCATATTTATATGTCAAATTTCCATGTCATCCCACCTAACCCTCTAACCATACCCATATCTTATTATGGTTAGTATTACTTAATTCATTCATTATGACGAACGAAACATGACCTCTCACATTAGACCGTGCACTTTGTGGCCACTGGATTTGTCGGGCGGTTCCGGGCAGATTGACACCACAAACTGAGTCTAACCTCTTGTCATAAACCGTTACGCCTACAATTCGACCTTTGACCTCTCGCATTAGACTGGCACTTTGTGGCTACTGGATTTGCCGGGTGGTTCCAGGCAGATTTACACCACAAATTGAGTCTAACCTCGTGTCAAAAGTTCATTAATGGTCGTATTCCACCCAAAACCCCAATATCAGTTCATGTGTTTAACATATAAAAATGTTCATGTTCGTGTTTCAACCACGTTCATATTTTCCAGTTACATGCCAATTATCAAGTTCATAATTCACGTTTTTGCCCCAAAACATATTCCCAAATTATTTTCATAATTTACTATAAGGTTATGCCAAGTTATAGCCTTTTATTTACAATACATGCCAACTACCCAAAACCCAACTTAGGCGCGTTCATATTAAACCTCTACCATGTCATAAATTATCATATATGTTTCAACTCCAAATTTTACATAATTAACATATGCCCAAGTTCTAGATTACATGTCAGTTTTACGTATGCCCAATTCATACCAAATTTATATATGTTCAATTCATGTCGTTTTACATGTATGCCGATTTTATGCCAATTTACACATGTACCAAGTTTCATGCCTTTTTACATATGTCAAGATTCATAATTTACATGTTTACAAAGCTATGCTTAATTTACATAGATCAAGTTTTATACCCAAAATTACACGTATACCACGTTTACACCAATTTACCCATAACAAGTTCTAGCCAAATTACATATATCAAGATCCATGTCAAATTGCATATATCAATCCCAATCTCGCAATAACCATTAAAATAACAATATATAAAATTACCCCATTATTGGTAAATTATCACCAAACATCCAATTTTCATATTATGCCACAATTCCACCAAACGCATATTTTCCACTAGGCAATATTCCAATATTTCCCCCATACCATCGTACGTATATCGTAGTTTAGGCCTAGGTCCGAAATTGACCTAGGTTCATCAAAAGAAAATAAATAGGGGAAGGTAGAAGTTGCAATAAAACAAGATCAGAGAGAAAACGGCATAAAAACATCATCTCAGGCATAAAGAATAGGTCTTGATAATAATATCAACATGAACCAAGAAAATTGATTCACAACAAGCTGAATAGACCATAAACTTGTCATGATAATAAAGATAGAAAAGTTCCCAAAATCAAGATCCAAGAAGAAACAAGAATAGACTTGAATCAAAAGTCCAATTTCACTTCATCACATGTCCATATTAAATTTAATTATTTTAACTCTGAAAATAACTAGAACTTACAGATTGTGGACAAGGAATTAAGAACTGAATTTTGTTGTAAAAATGTTGCGACATTGTTGATTTATTGTCTTGAATCATTGTTGAAGCTTTGTTCTTTGAATTGATTTGAGTTTGAATGCTTGTACTTTGATTTGGAGACGGCGGCCATGGTTCAAGAGATATTTTAGCAGCATGATGGTGTAAGAATGATTTGTTATGAATTAGGTTAGGTATTAGGGTATATTTATAGGTGTAGGAACTGTTTAGGGCCTTTAGATCAACCCTAGAATCAATCTGGACCATCAAAACACGTCTCAGGCTTCAAAAATGGGTTATGGGTCAAATCAGGCCGACCAGGTCGACCTGTAAGGGGAGAGGTCGACCATATGGTCGACCTGTAGGGGGTAGGTCGACCACGTGGTCGACCTGACCCCCAGGTCGGCCTACCTGGTTCTATGCTGCCTGAAATTTGCTGAATCTTCTATAGGCCATAACTTCTTCATCCGGTCTTCAATTTTTGAAAACTCGGATTCTATTTCATGCAGAATTCAGAGTCGAACGCAATGGATCCACCCGTTTCCCATAATTCTCATTTTAAAAATTAATTAACCTTGATTTCTTAT
Organism: Allium sativum; assembly: GCA_030737875.1. NCBI lineage: Eukaryota > Viridiplantae > Streptophyta > Magnoliopsida > Asparagales > Amaryllidaceae > Allium > Allium sativum. The sequence goes on along the minus strand of CM060911.1, from coordinate 119,599,841 downwards.
TTCAAATGTTATTAAAATTCGGGTTATTACAAGAAAGATCAAAATCTAAGCTTAAATCTTTTTCCTAAACAGAGTTGAAGCCCAAATCATTTATTGAATTTTGAACAACTTCATTTAAATCGTTATTCTCAATTTCCAATTTGAAAATTTTCACTATTAGTAAAGAATGGATTATTTCCTTATTCGTCGCATGTTTGAATTTGATTTTGTTGTTCGAGTTGTTCTTTAAAAGACGTCATTAAACAAAGAAGTTCATCAAGTTGTCTATCTTTTTCATCAAGTTGTCTATCTTTCCTCTCTACCCTCTGTCCAAGAATGTCAGGATGATATTCTTCAGAATTGTGTATTTGAGAGCTCTCGTTTTGGATTTCTTGATTCTCAAAATTATAGTCCACATCAATTTCACGATCAATATTATTTCAAATGTGATTGTTGTTTAAATCTTCAGAAAAATGACAATGATATTGGAAATCATTTTTATTATAAAAATTATGTTCGTAACCAAAACTGTTGGAATTTGAGGGAAAATTGGAATTTTGGTTATTTTCAAGATGTTGATATGGGCTATAACTTTGGAAATTTTGGTTTACAACCCCATATTGATGTTGATCAAAGCTATATTGGGATTCAAAGCTATTTTGATGTGGATGTGGCCCATAATCTAAATTATTGAAATTTGAATTGAAATCGCAATTTCGATCATTTCCATGATTTTGAAAATGTTGGTCAGTTGGAAAATTTTGAAAATTGTTCGCATTAGGCTCACAAAATTCCAGAAAATTTTTCCTTATGAGTTGTAGTTCATACTCATACTCTTGCAGGGAACGTCTTCTCAGGTTATTATCCTATGATTCTCTTAAGGATTCTTTTTGAATCAGACATTGAATGAAATCAAGGGAAGATAGAAATTATTCTTAGTTCAAAATAGTATAAAAGAATGAGTTATGCTCTATTAATTAACTGAATCAATTAGAAGAGGGAAGAGGGTCTTGTGGTCATTCACGTATAGTATAAATACTAAGGGATACGACCAATGTTTTATAGGTAGTATGCAACCTCTTTTGCTAATAGTTCAATAAATTGAACTACTATATATCTGCGATTCAATTACACGAGACAATCAACTTCACAAAACACCCCTTTTCAGTTATATTATTTTGCAAATCAAATCAAGTCTCATAATTGAAAAACGACGAGAGTGATGATTTTAGTTGTGGAAATTCGTTCCTTACAAATGAGATTCAGAAATACCAGTCATAGAGCAGTCACAAAATAATAACAGGAAATTAAAATATTGTACAAGCAAGCCGCTGCCCCTGCAGAAGATTTTTACAAGCAATTTCTATATTTTTCAAAGCAGCAGAGCACCTGTAGAGTTCAGAAAATTTTACAGTGGGGTATGGCGGTCCTTCCAGAGCAATTGAGTAAGCTGAACTCTTCCCTTCACTATTTGAAAATCAGTTGATCTTTGAATTTCTTGTCGCTTGCTTGAGCACTTTCCACTTAGGTCTTTGAATTTGAATGGCTTTTTGTTTTCTTTCTTTTTTGGTAAAAGAAAAGCAAATAAAATAAAAAAAATGAGAACAATAAAAAAAAGTCAAAAGTAAAAAATTAAGCTTAGGGAAACCAAAAAGAAAATAAAACCTTTTAACTCTAAGAAAGAAAAGCAAAAAAAAACTAGACTCAAGGAAACAAAAACAAATGTTAAAAACTTGTGAACTCGGCTGACCCAACACACACAAAAAAAAACAGCCCAGTAAACTAAGTTAAGACAAACCGACACCAAAAAATATGCCACACACTACCAACAGTCAAGCCACCGTCTGTTTTTAATACACCACACAAATGTTTCTTTATATATATATATATATATACACACACACACACACAAAAATCACAAACAAACTCTCCCTATATAGATAAACCAGCAAAAACAAATTAGGCAACCGAAGATTACACCTTCTTCAAGGAAAACAAATCACGCACAAAATCAACTTTGATTTTTTTTCTTTTCTTTTTTTTCTTTTCTTTTTTTCTTTTCTTTTCTTTTTTTTTTGGCTTAATTTCCAAGTACGAATTGGGGCTTCAGGTTTTTGGGGGTTTCTAAGGTTGAAGGGTTGTTCGAACTGGGTTCTTTTCGAATGATTGGGTGATTTTAGGGTTCGAATAGGGCTTTAGGCTAGCGGTTGTTCGAATTGAATTTGAGGTGGTCGAATTGAAGGGTTTGCAGTTGAATGGTGTTGCAATTTGATGGGGGCGTGCGGTTTACCTGAAGGGGTTGACGATGAGGCATGTGATAGAAGAAGAGGGTGATGAGCACGTGAAGTATGGGTGCGAATTTTGAAGGGGAGGGTTCGTGAATTGTGTTCTGATTTTCTGTGTCGGTGGGTAGTTTGTGGATCAGGCAGAGGATTGGCTATGGTTCGGGTGCTGTTCGGGATTTGTGAAGATGGTAGGTAGTGGCATTTCAGCAAAGTTTGGGGGTATTTGTGAAAGGTGAACAGGTTTCTGGGTTTATAAATGGGTTTGGGGGATGGAGTAGGCTGCGGTTCGGAAATTGATGACGAGGAGTGAACTGGGTATGAATTTGGAACTGAGCGATAGTGCTGATTGAGGGAATTCAAGTGGCTTGGGTGGATTTTTGAGTTGTGAAGATGAACACCTGTTTTAGTTGTGGTTTCATAGGTTTGTGCATGGATTGAGAAACAAGAAATGAGGAGGAGTGAACTGGATATGAATTTGGAACTTAGCGACAATGCTGATTGAGGGAATTCAGGTGGCTTGGGTGATTTTTGAGTTGTGAAGATGAACACCAGTTTCAGTTGTGTTTTCAGAGGTTTGTGCGTGGATTGAAAAACAAAAAGTAGTTTGCGGGTGGTTTGTGAAAACATGGGGTTTGGAATTTGCTGAGGAGGAGTGAACTGGGTATGAATTTGGAACTAAGCGACAGTGCTAATTGAGGGAATTCAGGTGGCTTGGGTGGATTTCTGGGTTGTGAAGATGAACACCGGTTTCAGTAGAGGTTTCAGAGGTTTGTGCGTGGATTGAGAAACAAGAAGTAGTTTGCGGGTGGTTTGTGAAAACGTGGGGTTTGGAATTTGCTGAGAAAGGTGGTTGAATTGTAATGCATGGAGGGTATTTTTTTTGTGAAGTGGTTTGAAGTGATGGAGATGGTTGTTGGTTAGTGGTTACTGATGGTTGAACAGCGTTGGAAGGAAATTTGGTATGACGAGGTGATAAGTGAATAAATGGGTTTTGGATTGCGGTATTCAATGGTGGTGGAGGAAGATTGTTGTAGGGTTTGTTTATGGCAAAATGGCAAGGAAGATATTGGCTGATGGGAGAAGGTTTGTAAACGTTTGGTTTCAGACGAAGAAGGAAAGAAATCAAAAGAAGGAAAAAAAAATAAAAAAATTGCAAAGATTTCTTTTTTTATATTGATTTTGGGAAAGAAATTGTAAACAAGAGGAAAGTTATGTACTAAAAACAGGGAAGAAGGTTAAAAGAAAAGAAATAAAAAGAAATTTGGCATTTTTTTTGTACTTGGAGAAATAAAAACTAATACGAATCCGAAATTAAATAAATAATAAAATTTAATTGTTACCTCCCCGGCAACGGCGCCAAAAACTTGATCAACCCTTTCTAAGAACTAGAAAAACGCGAATTTTAAAATGAATACTGCAAGCGCACAGATCCTGTAATATGCAGGTCGAATCACAGGGAGGTAAATTAAACTATTTATATAATTTCTTGGGCGAGCTAGACGAAATTTGGAGATTCGATTGAAAGACAATAAAACTATTATTGAATTGAATCAGATCTGAATCTAATCAAATCTATATTCAATACAATATAACCTAGGAAAGCAATAAAAAGAACAGAAATTAAAACAACAAACAGGAAATAGAATTAGGATTACCGCTGAATCTAATCATACGGTCAATCACTAACGAAAATAAGTACAAAATACAAATAGTGCTCTACCAAATCTAATTGTGTAGACATACTAATTGCTAAGAAAAATAAAAATGTAGAAAAGAGAAAAAGAAGAAACTTTATTGATTCCAGATGTCGCTTACAATGAGATTACAAGGGTATTTATAGGATAGATAGCCAACCCTAACTCTAACCCTAATATAATGACAAATGGGCCTTAGGGAAATCATAAAAGAGTTTACAATGAGAATAACAAATGGACCTTAATGAAATCTAGTAAATTTGGGCCTTTCCTCTTTTCCTCTTGCTTCCTTGACAATTATTCATTGATTTGTGATATGCATAGCCTTTCTACCAGTTATTTTCTTGTCCAAAAAGCAACTAGATGTGAGATCTTCAACAACAAGTCTTCATATGTAAATATACAGCAAGTTGATCTTTATTTTTATATTTTCTGACTGCATGTGGCTAAGTCGGCATATCTGTAAAAGTACCCAAGTAATATTTATTTATATACAAAATGTAACGACCCGGATTTTTAGCGACTTTGGTTACCGACATAAACACGATGTCGATAACCAAAACATCGAAAAATCCTGGTAATTAGTGAAAGAAATTAGAGGGTGAGAATAGATAAGATAGAAACTTAGAATAGAAGAAGAAGAAGAACACAACATCAGAGTAACACGAACCTCATAACGGAACGAATAACATATAATATATAACATAACTTGAAATATACATCTGTACTTGAATATACATCATTATCAAAGTACAACACTTACAACACAGCGGAAAAAACTATAGCTATATGATCTTGAAGCCTCCTGCTCCAGCTCTTCAACTACATCTGTAAAACCCCGACTACTTGACTGCCCGTACAAATTTAGGCACCCAAGAGTTTAGTGAAACAAACAAATAAACTCCGGGTCAGTCATGGGACTGGTATGAGTAAAACAGTTTTAAAACAGGTTGAATAAGTAAACGATATCTCATAAGACCACGCCGCATAACGGAACGGGTTTTTCCCTTATGAGAATCCAAAATATCTTTATATCAAAAACCTTTTGATATTATAATAATGTCTATCAACCACAGTATATATAATCATCTAGCAGAAACGCTTTCATCTCACGTTCTACATATATAGTATACAACTCAAAACCGCAAGCACGTATTGGGTAATGGATTTCCAACTATGACAAGGTATGGAACCACCTATCGCTCGTGTACCTCTAGAGAGGAATACACTGGGTTCAACAAGAACATCTTGCAACCCGGCCACACATGACCGACCACTCATTTCGCTTGAGCGTATCGAATGCATATCACCAACGGTTGGGATCAACAACCGTTTCCCGAATGGGACAGCATCAACAATAGATTTTTGGAAATAAATGAAACTCTAGATCAGGTGATTATACACCCTACTTCGGTGCAACCGACTTAACCATGCTGCCTGCTCGATTTCTGTCATTTACCGGATGATGAGGCTAGAAGCTACGCTTTATCATCATACCAGATTCACTTTGAATGCCACATCATCAAATCAATCAAATCACCGATTGACGTCCTCAACCATACATTATGTGTTAGCTAAAAGAAGTTTCCTTCTCCGCTTCCACTCTTGGTACGGTTGGAGAAATCAATATATGTGATCATCCGGAAATACTCTGTCAGACATCCGTCCATACAAGTCATCTAGGAACAGGATGAACCGAAGGCACTATTCTGTAAAAAGGATAGCCCTTGCATAACTCCGTCTTCAATTTTCTTTGGCATATATGATTCGCAACGCTTATGCCAATACAGAGTGGTTCTTTGGATAATAATCCAACCGGTCTCTCCATATTAACAACGTTAAAATGGCCAAAACTTCGATAGTCTGTGATTTAACTATCGAATAAAAACAAGTGTGCAAACAACGATATTATTCCCAAATGGAAATTATATCTATCAACATCATTTAACATTCATCTCCTTAGTTCATTAATCTATTTATCTCCTGTTTCCCTATATTCAGTATTTCTTATTTTCTAAATTTGGAAAATATACGTTATTAACAATGGAAAACATTTCCATTTCTTGTTTTCTTTATTAGAAAACATTTCTGGTTTCTTATTTGGAAAACATTTCCAAAGCTTCTTCATTGGACTTAGACAGATGTTTAAACAAACCATCGCGATGCCAACCCAAACCATTTCCTTTACTGCCGAACCTTAACTATTCCTTAGTTAAAAATGGAGTCAATCAAGTTGGGGTAGAACTACCTCTCAGACCTTAACTGAACAACGTTTCTAACTTTAAAATAGGCAAAGTTCACTTTATATCCCTTTACTAACTTCCTTACTTAACCCTCCTTCGAATAGCTATATTCGATTGACTCTTTTCACTTTACTCTATTGGACTAACACTATTGGATGAACTCTATTTTACTAACGCTATTGATTTACTCATTTCACTAATTCGATTTAACTCCTTTCAAATAACTTATTCGGTTTAACTCCGTTTTCTTTCTTCGAATAAACTATATTCGATTAACTCGTTTGCTTCTATTCGAATAAACTATATTCGATTAACTCCTTTTACTTTCTATTTGAATAAACTATATTCGATTAACTCGTTTGCTTCTATTTGAATAAACTATATTTGATTAACTCGTTTGCTTCTATTCGAATAAACTATATTCGATTAACTCCTTTTACTTTCTTCGAATAAACTATATTCAATTAACTCGTTTGCTTCTATTCAAATAAACTATATTCGATTAACTCGTTTGCTTCTATTCGAACAAACTATATTCGATTAACTCCTTTTGCTTTCTTCGAATAAACTATATTCGATTAACTCGTTTGCTTCTATTCGAATAAACTATATTCGATTAACTCATTTGCTTCTATTCGAATAAACTATATTCGATTAACTCCTTTTACTTTCTTCGAATAAACTATATTCGATTTACTCATTTGCTTCTACTCTAATCGATTAAACTAACATCGATTAACTCCTTTGCTCTAACTCTAATCGATTAAACTAACATCGATTAACTCCTTTGCTTTAACTCTAATCGATTAAACTAACATCGATTAACTCCTTTTACTTTAACTCTTATCGATTAAACTAACATCGATTAACTCCTTTGCTTTAACTCTAATCGATTAAACTAACATCGATTAACTCCTTTTACTTTAACTCTAATCGATTAAACTAACATCGATTAACTCCTTTGCTTTAACTCTAATCGATTAAACTAACATCGATTAACTCCTTTGCTTTAACTCTAATCGATTAAACTAACATCGATTAACTCCTTTTACTTTAACTCTAATCGATTAACTAACATCGATTAACTTCTTTGCTTTAACTCTAATCGATTAAACTAACATCAATTAACTCCTTTGCTTTAACTCTAATCGATTAAACTAACATCAATTAACTCCTTTTACTTTAACTCTAATCGATTAAACTAACATCGATTAACTCCTTTGCTTTAACTGTAATCGATTAAACTAACATCGATTAACTCCTTTTACTTTAACTCTAATCGATTAACTAACATCGATTAACTTCTTTTCGAATAAACTATTCATTTGTAAAGATTTACTTTTAGTAACGGTTCTTCACTTTACAATGATTTCCTTTTATTCTAACTTATCCTTTTATTTTATAAATATTTCTTTTATAAAAATCCTTTTCCTTTTCTATATAAAATCCATCGATTTTATATAAATAATTCATTTTCAAAATACACTTTGAAAATATTCCTTTATCAAAATTCGGTATGTTATGGTATTCAACATATCAATCACGATGATCAGTATCGTCCCAACACATATAACCGACAACATATTATATATCACATCATATATCACAATATATGAAAAACAGCAAAATAAATGTTGAGGAATCCAGTCGGATTCCTCCAACCTGTTTCCCTGCATCACAGATGTTAAACAATATAGATAACATCACTTTTCAGTTCCATATGATATATTCTGTTAAACATGATCAATATAGAAAATTTAACTAACTGACTAGCAGTTCAATCAAACAGTCAACATACGGTCAAACAGCCAATATCTAACAGTTCTAAAAATACAACATGAAATTATAAACTGTTCAGAGTTAGTGAGATTTACTCACTTTGGCGCGTTAACCGTTGAATAAATCGGTTTGCGTTATTTGATTTCGACGGACAATTTATTTCGCTATAAATTCATACGAGCCCCAATCCACATCTAGTCAGCTTCATTGGGTAGTGTTTGTCCATACGATCCCATCGGATCCAGTTTTGTCCAATTCCGATCATGTATGAAGAAGTTATGATTTGTTAAGTAAATACACTATTTTCTTTTATATAAAACTTGAATATATTTTACCGGGCCTTACCATCATTCATTGGCCCATTACCCACCCAACTACCAGACCCGACATTTCTTCTTCCCCCAAATCAAACTGTCGTGCTCCAGGTAACCTCCCAAACCGCCGTTCTTCTCTTCCCCTTACCTCCTCCTTCTTTAATCATAAAATCAAACTAAAATTACCATGATAACCCTCATCAAAACTCTATCTCTCCGTCCCAGTTTCACTCAGTTCGAACTGGTCTGCACGGTCGCAGCTCCCATCATCCAACGCGCAAGAACAGCAACAGTACCGAACATTGTTGACCTCAAATTGAACCAAACTCTCACAAATCACTCCACTCGATCTCACCAATCCAAAGCAAACCACCACAATACGTATTATAGCCTCAACGACCCCATTTGCCTCAACCCTAGAACTGCGCTGAAAACAACCATCGAACTAGAAATGGTTTGAACCCAAAAACAACCAGATGAGGACGAACGGAATCTTAGCAGACATCGAAATACGTAGTTATTTTGATTTTAGTAATTTTATCTCCCTTTCTTTGAATTTTTGAGAGGCACGATCTTGGTTTGAGCAAGTCCTCTGGTAGCGGCTTCAAATGGTTTCGTTGACCCAAAATGAAAAATGATGGTTCAGCTAAGGATGGAGATTATTTATAAGAGTTTAATTTGAATACATGGTTTCCTGTTAGGCCAAAGGTTTGTATATAGTTAAATAAGCTTCCACGTTTTGATTTCCTTTGACATGGCACTGAATTCAGCCAACAAGGCACTAGGACCCAACGCTTGTACGAACATGGATTACCTCCATGTATGAAGAACAGCCACATAGTATACTAAATGGGCCACGTACTCTATTAATATGCAAGGACATGTTTTATTGCAATTGTTGTGTTAAACCCCTTGATTCTTATCTGACAGTGACACAGGTTGATCTGGCATATATCGCAACACTTTCATATATTGGAAGATACTGATATATTTAAAATTAGGGCGGTATCATTATAAAGAACTTTTTTTTATTGACTACTATGGACAAAAATAAAAATACAGTAGTGTCGAGCGAGATGCCATGATCCCAAAAATACAAAAATACCGGTAGGTGGACTCATATTTTGAAACTTCAAAATGTTGATTTCAGGGTGCGAAATACTTCAAATAAAAAGTCGTTTATTAAATTAATTAAAAATTACAGTAAAATTCTAAAAATTAAATTATCACTATTTCCCAAAAGAACCTTGTTCAAATTCGAATCCGATAACTAGTTATATCGACTAAACCATTACGGTCGATAAACGATTCTATAGCGACTATTCTAAAATTTGATTTGGACATAAATCAAAATCTACATAACGAAATCCTGATTTTTCTCTTCCACTAGAAAGGTATACTCCACCAGCTCCACACGTTTCTTGTTTCACAGAAATCTGGCTTAAAATGAATCCTGTACATTCAGTTGAAGTTCGAATTGCCAATTTACGAACTGCAGCGCCATTTTGAGCTCGGTTTTAATTATATTATAATTCCCTGTTCAAACTGTCGTTTATATAATATATTCGTTATTCAAATTCAATTCCATGCTGATTTAAATATCACAGATGATCCAGTTCACACCATATCACCATTTCAGCCTATTCTGATTATTTCAGAATTAAATATATTATTTAATTTATTATTTAAATTAAATATTCACCATTATTTAATTCCACGACCAATAAATCCTTTTAATCACCTTTTAAAAAATTAAATAAATAAATTATAATACCTCTGCCAATGCGGGTCATTACAATCTTCCCCACTTAAAATAGTTTCGTCCTCGAAATTGCTAAAAGGTAGAGAACGACCCTATCGACTGTTTAGAACATATTTGTTCACTTCTTAACTTCAGTTTCCAACGGGACCAATTTAAATTCAATTAAATTATTAATTCTTATTATCGAAAATTTTCAAAAATCCTGAAAATTTTCTAACTCCTTAACTCTTCGAAAAATTTCGCCTGCCCCTCCTTTGTACTGGTCAATCGATCAAACTCCAACTTGCCTCTCTAGGCCATCTCCAACCCAAAAGAAAATCAAACAGCCAAGCGGCTTGCCGATTCGGCTCATAAATCTCATGCTTATATCGAATATAAACTTACACCTTTTCGTCGGGCATATCAACTCTATCACTTCCATATGCTATCAATTCAGCGGATACAAGGGTCATCCTAATCAAATCCCCATCTTCTTTTATCCACGACACAACCATTCGCTTATATCCTAAGTCGAATTTTATTTCAAATTCGAGTTCCATTGTCGATTCCAAACTCTTAACTTCCCAATCCAATTTTCATTTCAGATTCTTATCTCGACAATTCAATTTTATTCAAGAATAAATTTTTCCTGATATCGTTCTATTTCCATTCAGTTTTCACTTAACTGTTTCAATTCAATTTCAGCTTACTTCCGCAAACTTCTATTTAAATTTGTTCTTAATTCAAACAGTCTCTTCCTGGGAATTTTAAACGGTTTACTTTTTAAAAAAATCAAAATTTCCTTTTTGAAATTCAACTGAGCCCATAATCAATATTCCATTAGTTAAATCACTTCTCTATTTCTTTATCAATATTTGTTAACCAAATATTTGCAATAACCATATTGGCCCTTTTATGTTATTGGGAAAACATTTCTGAATATCGCCTTCCTTTATTTTCTAAACTTTAGAAAATATATGCTATTTATAATTGGAAAATATTCCAATTACTTATCTCTTTTCCGATCTCGTTTATTTCTATACTTAGGAAATATTCTATATTATATTTCCAAGCTTACTTTTATTTGGGTTAAAACGGATGTTGTGTAAAACATCGTTACGACAACCCAAATACTATATTCAACTAACTCTTATTCAACATTGACCTTCGAGCCTGAAATCTTACTATTTATTTGTTAATAATGAAATCAATCAAGTTGGGGTATAACTACCTCTCAGACCTTGACTGAATAACATTTATAACGTCAAAACAGATATGACTACTTACTCGAATAATCAATACCATACAACTACTTATTCACTTTTAAACACGTATACGCTTCCTCTTTCTATTCTTACTAGATTTTATTCTTAGTCTTCCTTTTTGATTTTACTATTCTATTTCTAAGTTCGTTTCCTTATCGACTTATATATATATATATATATATATATATATATATATATTGATACGTTGATTTCTAACTATCAAATTATCTTAAAAATATTCTTTCTCCTTAAATTCCCAGAAATTTTTGCCATAACCTCCTTTGTACCGAGAGCATCGGGATATTTCAAATAGCCTCCCATGGCCCTTACCAATCCAAAAGAAAACGAAAAAGCCAAGCGGCTAGCCGATACGGCGCATAAAATCTCATATATGAATTAAATACATACCTTTTGTCGAGCAATCTATATATTACCATCATAACTTATCCATACCTATCTCATGTATATCCATACATTTCTAATTCATTCCAACTTAATCCAATCGTTTCAACTTATTTCGTTAAGTGATTTTCAAATTACTGGTTTTCCCATTTCACCTTCATATTTGAGTATAACATGTTCAAATATATTTTAACTTGTTTATCAACTAATTGAATTCCTTTTCAATTCTATTTAAATTTCCTATATTCAAATTCCATTTCAATTCTCTTATTCAAATTCTATACTTGAATTTCATTTCAAATCTCCTATTCAAATTTTATATTTGGATTTCGTTTCAATTTCCTTATTCAAATTCTATATTTGAATTTCATTTCAATTCTATTTGAATCTTCTATATTCAAATTTCATTTTCACTTTCGATATTCAAATCCTATATTTGAATTCCTCTATATTTTCTATATTCAAATTCTATATTTGAATTTCATTTGAATTTCTATATTCAAACTCTATTTCAATTCCATTGAATTTCATATATTCAAACTCCCCTTGAATTTTCTATATTCAAATCCCCTTTGAATTTTCTTATTTACCTTCTATGTTTGAACTTCCTTTATTCTAATTCCTTTTCAAACTTTATTTATTCATTCTTTATTATAAATCCCATTTGAAATTCAACACAACTTGTCTTTCCCAAAACAATTTCAAAACAGTATCTCTGGTAGTAATTCGTCACTTACAACTCGAAAATGAATACTGATGATGCAGCTGTCATCATCAGAATCTATTTTCCAGCGATCGAAGTGAGTTCAATACTATAAAATCTTTTCTGAACATTTCCACTTTGAAATTCATTTCAAAATATAATTCACACTGCTTGTAAAACAATTTCAAATCTCCCAGGATCTTAAATTTTTCTTATTTTTAAACCAAACTCAATTACAAACACTTATCCAATTCTCCAGAGTTTTTATTCAATTTCTGGTTTAAATTCAGATTTAACTCATCTGATTCCACGTATTTCACTTATATGAATTCTGATTGGTTATTTACATAACCATTTAATTTATAATCTTACTCGACTATAATAACAACTAATATGTCCACTATATTATAATTTTGATATATATATCTTCTCTATATCAAGATATACCTTGGGTAAACTTATTTTAATTTACCATCTTTTCAAAACATACCATGACGGTTCATCGTATTCGAGTGTTTACAAAATCCCTACCGATACAGTGGATCAAACTGATCGACCAGAACCTATAAACAACTCAACCAATAAATTTCCACCATATAAAACAAATTTTTATATCAATAACAAATACGCCCACTCGTATATATACACTCAATCTCAGTCTAGGGTATTACTAACCCTATCTCTACCGAGTCACGCCACAGAGCCAAGTAATTCTTAACTTAAGCTCTGATACCAACTGTAACGACCCGGATTATTAGCTACTTTGGTTATCGACATAAACACGATGTCGATAACCAAAACATCGAAAAATCCTGGTAATTAGTGAAAGAAATTAGAGGGTGAGAATAGATAAGATAGAAACTTAGAATAGAAGAAGAAGAAGAACACAACATCAGAGTAACACGAACCTCACAACGGAACGAATAACATATAATATATAACATAACTTGAAATATACATCTGTACTTGAATATAGATCATTATCAAAGTACAACACTTACAACACAGTGGAAATAACTATAGCTATATAATCCTGAAGCCTCATGCCCCAGCTCTTCAACTATATCTGTAAAACCCCGACTACTTGACTGCCCGTACAAATTTAGGCACCCAAGAGTTTAGGGAAACAAACAAATAAACTCCGGGTCAGTCATGGGACTGGTATGAGTAAAACAGTTTTAAAACAGGTTGAATAAGTAAACGATATCTCATAAGACCACGCCGCATAACGGAACGGGTTTTTCCCTTATGAGAATCCAAAATATCTTTATATCAAAAACCTTTTGATATTATAATAATGTCTATCAACCGCAGTATATATAATCATCTAGCAGAAACGCTTTCATCTCACGTTCTACATATATAGTATACAACTCAAAACCGCAAGCACGTATTGGGTAATGGATTTCCAACTATGACAAGGTATGGAACCACCTATCGCTCGTGTACCTCTAGAGAGGAATACACTGGGTTCAACAAGAACATCTTGCAACCCGGCCACACATGACCGACCACTCATTTTGCTTGAGCGTATCGATGTATATCACCAACGGTTGGGATCAGCAACCATTTCCCGAATGGGACAGCATCAACAATAGATTTCTGGAAATAAATGAAACTCTAGATCAGGTGATTATACACCCTACTTCGGTGCGACCGACTTAGCCATGCTGCCTTCCCGATTTCTGTCATTTACCGGATGATGAGGCTAGAAGCTACGCTTTATCATCATACCAGATTCACTTTGAATGCCACATCATCAAATCCATCAAATCACCGATTGACGTCCTCAACCATACATTATGTGTTAGCTAAAAGAAGTTTCCTTCTCCGCTTCCACTCTTGGTACGGTTGGAGAAATCAATATATGTGATCGTCTGGAAATACTCTGTCAAACATCCGTCCATACAAGTCATCCAGGAACAGGATGAACCGAAGGCACTATTCTGTAAACAGGATAGCCCTTGCATAACTCCGTCTTCAATTTCCTTTGGCATATATGATTCGCAATGCTTATGCCAATACAGAGTGGTTCTTTGGATAATAATCCAACCGGTCTCTCCATATTAACAATGTTAAAATGGTCAAAACTTCGATAGTCTGTAATTTGACTATCGAATAAAAACAAGTGTGCAAACAACGATATTATTCCCAAATGGAAATTATATCTATCAACATCATTTAACATTTATCTCCTTAGTTCATTAATCTATTTATCTCCTGTTTCCCTATATTCAGTATTTCTTATTTTCTAAATTTGGAAAATATACGTTATTAACAATGGAAAACATTTCCATTTCTTGTTTTCTTTATTAGAAAACATTTCTGGTTTCTTATTTGGAAAACATTTCCAAAGCTTCTTCATTGGACTTAGACAGATGTTTAAACAAACCATCGCGATGCCAACCCAAACCATTTCCTTTACTGCCGAACCTTAACTATTCCTTAGTTAAAAATGGAGTCAATCAAGTTGGGGTAGAAATACCTCTAAGACCTTAACTGAACAACGTTTCTAACTTTAAAATAGGCAAAGTTCACTTTATATCCCTTTACTAACTTCCTTACTTAACCCTCCTTCGAATAGTTATATTCGATTGACTCTTTTCACTTTACTCTATTGGATGAACTCTATTTTACTAACGCTATTGATTTACTCATTTCACTTATTCGATTTAACTCCTTTCGAATAACTTATTCGATTTAACTCCGTTTTCTTTCTTCGAATAAACTATATTCGATTAACTCGTTTGCTTCTATTCGAATAAACTATATTCGATTAACTCCTTTTACTTTCTATTTGAATAAACTATATTCGATTAACTCGTTTGCTCCTATTCGAATAAACTATATTCGATTAACTCGTTTGCTTCTATTCGAATAAACTATATTCGATTAACTCCTTTTACTTTCTTCTAATAAACTATATTCGATTAACTCGTTTGCTTCATTTCGAATAAACTATATTCGATTAACTCGTTTGCTTCTATTCGAATAAACTATATTCGATTAACTCCTTTTACTTTCTTCGAATAAACTATATTCGATTTACTCATTTGCTTCTACTCTAATCGATTAAACTAACATCGATTAACTCCTTTGCTTTAACTCTAATCGATTAAACTAACATCGATTAACTCCTTTGCTTTAACTCTAACGATTAAACTAACATCGATTAACTCCTTTTACTTTAACTCTAATCGATTAAACTAACATCGATTAACTCCTTTTCTTTAACTCTAATCGATTAAACTAACATCGATTAACTCCTTTTACTTTAACTCTAATCGATTAAACTAACATCGATTAACTCCTTTGCTTTAACACTAATAGATTAAACTAACATCGATTAACTCCTTGGCTTTAACTCTAATCGATTAAACTAACATCGATTAACTCCTTTTACTTTAACTCTAATCGATTAACTAACATTGATTAACTTCTTTGCTTTAACTCTAATCGATTAAACTAACATCGATTAACTCCTTTGCTTTAACTCTAATCGATTAAACTAACATCGATTAACTCCTTTTACTTTAACTCTAATCAATTAAACTAATATCGATTAACTCCTTTGCTTTAACTCTAATCGATTAAACTAACATCGATTAATTCCTTTTACTTTAACTCTAATCGATTAACTAACATCGATTAACTTCTTTTCGAATAAACTATTCATTTGTAAAGATTTACTTTTAGTAATGGTTCTTCACTTTACAAATGATTTCCTTTTATTCTAACTTATCCTTTTATTTTATAAATATTTCTTTTATAAAAATCCTTTTCCTTTTTTATATAAAATCAATCGATTTTATATAAATAATTCATTTTCAAAATACACTTTAAAAATATTCCTTTATCAAAATTCGGTATGTTATGGTATTCAACATATCAATCACGATGATCAGTATCGTCCCAACACATATAACCGACAACAGATTATATATCACATCATATATCACAATATATGAAAAACAGTAAAATAAATGTTGAGGAATCTAATCGGATTCTTCCAACCTGTTTCCCTGCATCACAGATGTTAAACAATATAGATAACATCACTTTTCAGTTCCATATGATATATTCTGTTAAACAGGATCAATATAGAAAATTTAACTAACTGACTAGCAGTTCAATCAAACAGTCAACATACAGTCAAACAGCCAATATCTAACAGTTCTAAAAATACAACATGAAATTATAAACTGTTCAGAGTTGGTGAGATTTACTCACTTTGGCGCGTTAACCGTTGAATAAATCGGTTTGCGTTATTTGATTTCGACGGACAATTTATTTCGCTATAAATTCATACGAGCCCCAATCCACATCTAGTCAGCTTCATTGGGTAGTGTTTGTCCATACGATCCCATCGGATCCAGTTTTGTCCAATTCCGATCATGTATGAAGAAGTTATGATTTGTTAAGTAAATACACTATTTTCTTTTATATAAAACTTGAATATATTTTACCGGGCCTTACCATCATTCATTGGCCCATTACCCACCCAACTACCAGACCCGACATTTCTTCTTCCCCCAAATCAAACTGTCGTGCTCCAGGTAACCTCCCAAACCGCCGTTCTTCTCTTCCCCTTACCTCCTCCTTCTTTAATCATAAAATCAAACTAAAATTACCATGATAATCCTCATCAAAACTTTATCTCTCCATCCCAATTTCACTCAGTTCGAACTGGTCTGCACGGTCGCGGCTCCCATCATCCAACGCGCAAGAACAGCAACAGTACCGAACATTGTTGACCTCAAATTGAACCAAACTCTCACAAATCACTCCACTCGATCTCACCAGTCCAAAGCAAACCACAAAATACGTATTATAGCCTCAACGACCCCATTTGCCTCAACCCTAGAACTGCGCTGAAAACAACCATCGAACTAGAAATGGTTCGAACCCAAAAACAACCAGATGAGGACGAACGGAATCTTAGCAGACATCGAAATACATAGTTATTTTGATTTTAGTAATTTTATCTCCCTTTCTTTGAATTTTTGAGAGGCACGATCTTGGTTTGAGCAAGTCCTCTGGTGGCGGCTTCAAATGGTTTCGTTGACCCAAAATGAAAAATGATGGTTCAGCTAAGGATGGAGATTATTTATAAGAGTTTAATTTGAATACGTGGTTTCCTGTTAGGCCAAAGGTTTGTATATAGTTAAATAAGCTTCCACGTTTTGATTTCCTTTGACATGGCACTGAATTCAGCCAACAAGGCACTAGGACCCAACGCTTGTACGAACATGGATTGCCTCCATGTATGAAGAACAGCCACACAATATACTAAATGGGCCACGTACTCTATTAATATGCAAGGACATGTTTTATTGCAATTGTTGTGTTAAACCCCTTGATTCTTATCTGACAGTGACACAGGTTGATCTGGCATATATCGCAACACTTTCATATATTGGAAGATACTGATATATTTAACATTAGGGCGGTATCGCTATAAAGAACTTTTTTTTTATTGACTTCTATGGACAAAAATAAAAATACAGTAGTGTCGAGCGAGATGCCACGATCCCAAAAATACAAAAATACCGGTAGTTGGACTCATATTTTGAAACTTCAAAATGTTGATTTCAGGGTGCGAAATACTTCAAATAAAAAGTCGTTTATTAAATTAATTAAAAATTACAGTAAAATTCTAAAAATTAAATTATCACTATTTCCCAAAAGAACCTTGTTCAAATTCGAATCCGATAACTAGTTATATCGACTAAACCATTACGGTCGATAAACGATTCTATAGCGACTATTCTAAAATTTGATTTGGACATAAATCAAAATCTACACAACGAAATCCTGATTTTTCTCTTCCACTAGAAAGATAAACTCCACCAACTCCACACGTTACTTGTTTCACAGAAATCCGGCTTAAAATGAATCCTGTACATTCAGTTGAAGTTCGAATTGCCAATTTATGAACTGCAGTGCCATTTCAAGCTCGGTTTTAATTATATTATAATTCCCTGTTCAAACTGTCGTTTATATAATATATTCGTTATTCAAATTCAATTCCATGCTGATTTAAATATCACAGATGATCCGGTTCACACCATATCGCCATTTCAGCCAATTCTGATTATTTCAGAATTAAATATATTATTTAATTTATTATTTAAATTAATTATTCACCATTATTCAATTCCACGACCAATAAATCCTTTTAATCACCTTTTAAAAAATTAAATAAATAAATTATAATACCTCTGCCAATGCGGGTCATTACACAAAAGATAAGATATAAGATCATAAAATAAACACATTTTTATGCTAATCATAGACCGACGACTACAATTAGTGAAAATGATGATATCGTGTGAAGGACAAGGAGATGATAAGAGGACAACCCCTAGGGATGCTGAACCCATGAATATGCCCAGCAATCGTAAGAGAGTGCAGCCCTTGAACGAAAGCCTCGGTCGCAATGACAAACAGAGAAGGAGAGAGGGAGTCACCCTGACGAAGGCCCGTTTTAGACCTGAAATAACCAGTAGCCAATCCGTTAATGAGAACGGAAAACCAACAGTTGGAGATAAGCCTCCAAATGACATCGATAAGGGGTTCTGAAAACCCGAAAGCCCTAAGAACCTTGATGATGAAGTACCACGAGATGCGGTCGTAAGCCTTAGCCATATCTAGCTTAACAACTATATTAGATCCACGAACCTTCTTATCAATATGAGAAATCAACTTCTTGGCTAAAAGGATGTTATTAGTGATCAAACGTCCTTTTACAAAGCCAGCCTGCGAAGAAGATATTAGACGCTCGAGAAACGGTGTTAACCTAGTGGTTAGAACCTTGGAGATGACCTTGTTAGAGAAATTACACAAGCTGATTGGTCTGAAATCCGAACAAGAGATAGGTTGGTTGCACTTAGGAATGAGGACCAAATTGGTGGAGGTCTAACACTATGGCAGCTCACCAGTGGAGAAAAAGGACTGAATGGCAAGGCAGAAGTCCGCCTGAATAACTGACCACACACTCATGTAAAAGACTCCGTTGAAACCATCTGGCTCGCTCGCACTGTCCTTACTAAGAGCAAAAACGCACGCACAAATTTCTTCCAAGGAAGGGGGCGCAGCAAGATTGAAGCTATCCGTGCGGAGAACAAGAAGTGGGATAAATGTGAGTGGGGACGGATCAGTGGCAGACACAGAGGGAGAGCTTAGGAAAGTCTGGAAACGGGACTGAATAATATCTTTGATTTCAGCCGGAGAGGAAGCCAAAGAAAGATCAAGTCGTTGGACCTAGTGAATCGTGAGAAGTATACTCTTCTTACGAATGGTAGAATGAAAAAACTTGGAGTTCGTATCTCCTTCAATAATCCATTTGATCTTCTCCTTTTGGCGAAGATGGTCATGTTCAATACGAAGCTCTGAAGAAAAGGCAACCTGGGCCAACGCCCACGCTTCCTTATTAGCAGAAGTGGGATCCTCATCAAAAGACGATTTTGCTAGCACAAGAATTTCTTCGGCCACTCGAACATGGCCGAAGATATTCTTGAAAACCGGTGTATTCCACGCCTTTAATCAAGCCTTAAGCCGCTTCAACTTGCGAGAGAATACCACATGTAGGAGGCCACTAACAGGGGAGTTCCAGGAGTCTTCCACTGCTCCATAGAAGGAATGATGAGATCTCCACATACTCTGGAACCTAAATGAGGACGAGACAGACAAAGAAATGGGGGAGCAGCTAAGAAGTAAGAGGGCATGGTCGGAGAAGGTACAGTAGAGACGAGAAACTTGGAAAGAAAAAGGGAGGTTGAACAACCCTTCAGAAGCAAAGACTCAGTCAAGCCGGAAGAGAATACGGTTTTTCCCGTCTTGGTGGTTACACCAAGTAAATGTTGAACTGGTGAAAGACACCTAAGAAAGACCTGAGCTAAGGGTAAAAGCATTGAAATCTGCTATATCCAAGTGGTTAACATCAACGCCTCCCCTTTTTTTCAGCTTGGTTGGTGATGACATTAAAGTCGCCTCCTAAAATTGAAACAGAAAAGCCCAATGCGTAAAGAGATAGACTATCAGACCAAAGGATCAATCTTTCTATCCTGTCGCATTTAGCATATACCGTAGAGAAAAGAAACGAAGAGCAAAGAGAAGAACACAAGCAATCAACCGACAACAGTTGATCTGAATTGAAGATAGGGCGGACGACTACATCTTTGGACCATAGGATCCAAATCTTGCCAGAGACATTAGCTAAGTCACCACGAAAGCCAATAGATAAGGCAGCGCTGGTGACCGCCTTCGATCTCACTTACAGTTCCAGTAGCGCCACTACGAAAATAGAGTGCTTCTTAACAATGCGCTTGAGCCTAGCTAACGATGCATCGTTACCTATAACGCGAACGTTCTAGATGAGAAAGTTCGCCATGAAGAACAAAGCCAAGAAAAACGTGATGCAAAAAAAGGCGGCCTCAGAAAAGCCCACCTTTCAGATCAGATATAATATAGGGTGTGACGAGTAGATCTAACGATCTGCTGCTCAGACGCTGCTATAGAGCGTGTGCAAATAGTGTGGGGAGTCGTAGGAACCAACCGCTCCCTACGACGTGAGGCCCTAGCAATCGGCCCACCGAGAGACTCTAAAAAATCAGAAAATGCAAAAGAGCAACGATTATTTCTGTCTGGAATAGAGACCGATACGCCAGACCTAGCCGGATAAGGATTCTTAGTAAGACGAGATAGGTGATCATTAATGATCGCTATCTAAACAGATGCAATAGACGACGCACAAGGATAAATGGGGGACACCAACGCAACATCAGACGAAGACTCAAAAGACTCAGAGAGAAATGTGTAGTTGCTCAACGGAGACAACATTAATCGCTGTATGAACTCTACCAATGTCGTTATGTCATCAGGTTGACAGACCCGCAATATAGGTAAAGTTCGCCAGAATGAACGCCCGGAACCGATAGAAGGAATAGTCAGACATGGGAGGCCACCTCTCTGGCACACCGTATAGTGAGCCACAGCAGTGTCCACTATACGCCTACGGCAGAGAAACCACCCATCCCATGATGACAAAATCCTGAAAGACCGCCACCAACACCCACGAGACCACAGAAACAAGTGACAACCCAACTAGTCTCTAACGACACAGAAAAGGCCTCGCCAAGACAAATAAAGATGAGCACACTAGAAACCGACTGAAAATCACCTGCTACCCAACCAAATATCAACACTAAAATGAACCAAGCATGGCCATTGAACGATGACCACTCGACAAAAAACAGAAAAAGAGCACGGGCAATCCCAAAGAAACCCCACAAAGGCTTGAAAGACCAAAAAGTAGTGCAACCAAACATACGCAGCTCAACATGGAAAATTAAGTTGCAGCAAAAGGAGAAAAGCTCACTAACAAAAACAGTCCAACCGAACAAACGCAGCTTAACAAAGGAAATTAAGCTACAGCAAAAGGAGCAAAGCTCACTAACAATTGAGACAAAATCAAACTAAGAGAAACTGACCATGCCAAAAAGCACATTGTGCCAATCCAAGCAATTGGGTTCATGAGAACCCACCATAACAGCCAAACCAACCATATACCCAAAGACCCTCTAAAAGAAGCAAAAGTCTAAAGAAAGTATCAGAGAAAAATCACACACAGACCGATCAACACACCCATGACCCATCATTGCAACTTCCATAGAAGGAGCGATGATAGGGAGCTCACACCAACGTGTGACATGGCTCACCACCGTGTGACATGGCTCAAGCAATCACACACAACCCCATACAACCGCCAAGCACGAAAGTTAAACTCCGTAGAAAAAGAAATCAAACAAGAAGTAAGAGAGGAAAACCGAACCTAATTGCAAGGCAAGCCCAAACTACTACCTGTTGATAACACGCCAACCGAATCATGAACAAACTATTCAGGCGACAGTAGTGTTAGTATATCTTTTATAACAATAATATTTGAAACAAGGCTGTTGTCATCAAAACCATCATTACAACTGTCTCTTTCCCTAACATATTCTTCATTTATGGCATTCCTTCCGTTTTTATCCTTTGCGACTTGGTTGAAATTGTCTGGCTCATTTGTGATGACAGTTGCAGAGAAAATTTAGGTTTGAAAATGCCACTTTTGGCTCTTGTTATCATTGGATGTCATGTTTGATTGTGATCAGTATTGGATGGTAGGTCTCTTAGATATGTTTGAGTTGCATCATTATTTGAGGTAGTTTCTTGATTGTTATCACGCGTCTGAACAACATTGTTTGATCTGTTTGGTTGTGTGCTTGATTGGCATTTTGAAATTCTGGCTTCATCTTCATTTGATGCAGGACACTGACTGGCGTGGCTGATAGGTTCACTGCGATTTTGATATGATGGAGTATAACATGTGAGAGAGTCAATGAAGATAATTTGTGACTTTTACCCATTTGGCAATAGGTCACATGTGAGGCAAATCAATACTAGCAAATGGTATCTTATTATCAAGAGGAATTTCCTTAACGATGCTAGTACTAGGATATCCAAACTTACAATGCCACAAATCAATAGTAGGTTCATTATTACAATTATTACTTGTTTTAGCAGTATTGCAACATGGTTGAAAAGTTACAGAGTTATTGCAGTTATCAAAATCAAACTTTTATATCCCTTGACTGCATTAGCAGCAAAAAAACGTCTCTAGTTAGTATGTTTCTAATTAGGCAGTAATTTGCATAAAACTCAAAGTACACATTATAATCACTAGCAAATTGAGATACACCACTCAAATTCATTTTTATTTTAGTTACTCTTAACAAATTATGTAAGAATAATTATCTTTTACCTCTAATGCCACCTTTGCCAATATGAGAGATGTTTATACACTTACCATTACCCATGCTGATAGTTTGTTTACCTTTATACTCTCTATTGTCAAGATTAGTGGTTATATGATTTGTTGCTCCAGAATATGGGTAACAACTTTCATCATGAACATGCTCCATTCTTGTTGTTTCATTTTGATTTGTTGATGCATTTGCATGAATATTGATGGCAGGTTGAATCTGTTAGATTAACACTAAGGTTTGATCCCTTTTTGATTGTTGTTGCCTTTACTAGCTACATAATTTGGATTAAACCTATAGTAGAAATTAGGTGCATTATGCCATATTTTTTCACATATCTGACATTTTGGTTTGTTATTGTTATTACTCCATCTTCTCATTCCTCTGCCACGATTAGAATTGCCACCTTTTTCAGAGATTTGGTCTGATCTATTATTGTTACTTTTACTTCGGTTCCAATTGTTACTTGTAACATAATTGGTATTAAAATCATTTTCTTGTGGATGAATATTCCTTTTGTGATGCAATGATGGCCTCTACTGCCTAATATTAGTCACTTAAACCATTTAATATCACAAGAACTTGTTCAAATTCTGAAGGCTTATGTCCAGCAGGCTCTAACATATCACAGATAGATTTAATCTTGCTCAAGTATTCGCTCACGGTAATGTATCTTTTTTGACTTTTTGTAGTTCCCTTTTGTAATGCATTACCTTAGCATACCAACAGTTGTTGAATCATTTCTCAATTGTCTGCCATATATCATTTGATGTCTTACGTCCAATTGCACTTGGTGGAAGATTTTGACTTATTGATGGTAATAACCATGAATTGGTCAACATGTCATGCCTATGAAACTTCATTTATTCCTTATTTTTAACTATTATGTTTCTTGATCTGCTATAAATTTTGATGGTGCTGAAAGTATACCCAAGACATACCCATCTTAAGTACATCTGCAGCTTCCATAGTAAATAATTGTTTTACCCAATTGTACAGCAATAAGTTGAGACTGAGGACTAACAAATGTCTTTATCAATTTGTCTGCAGCACTAGTGTTATCTTGAGAGCCAGTGACATTGACAGTGGCTGATGAGGCACTGTCGTTGGCCACAATACAAATCTAAATCAAGAAGATGCAGGAAAATGGGGATGAAATGCAAGAATTCTTCACAAGAAAGAAAACTATTGCAACTCTGTTGATGCAATCAGGTAACTCAAAAAAAGATGCAAATTCTTCTGATTTGGGTATCCGGTACGACACAGTTGGAGATTGGATGAATTTCTGGAATTCTTAGGTGGTAATCTTGACTTTTACAACACGGTTGTGACTGATCACTGGACGCTATTGCAGTTAGGATTGTTATGGTAATGATTACCGTTACCATTTGGCAAATACTGTTACCGTACCGATTTTACTACTGAGCCAAAATTGTTTACCATTATCGATCTACTGGTATAATGATAATCTGGTAACCGTTACACTGATAATGGAAAGTTACCGCTTTTCTGTCAAAGTTTATATCTTCATGTTTTTTGTATGCAGTGCATCTTTATTATACTATATACGCAATGTTAGTTTATAAAAAAACATAAATAAGAAAGAAAATTAGTATACTTCAATTTATTCCATCTGACCATTGAACTAAGGCAAATTCTATTTAGACCACTAAAACTGCTGAGTTGCCCCCCTTTTTTATTTAAAAATTTCGCTGGACAAAAATACCCTTCGTTGGATATAATTTTTTTATATGTTTTCATCAACCACGCAGTGCGGGTGTGGGGATTGTGATTCATCCACGCACTAGGCCTACGAGGTTGATATCATAACCTCGTAGGGGCCTTACGAGGTTAGCAACATTACCACGTAGGGTACCTACGAGGTAAACAACATAACCTCGTAGTGACTCTACGAGGTAAAGGGTATTTTGATCATACGAAAGTTTTAAAAAAATAGGGGGCAACTCAGTAGAAAAGGTGGTCTAAATAGAATTTGCCTTGAACTAAATATAATCATTTATTTGGTTCTAAACGCATCTAATAAAATATACAAGATGAATATACATATGTTTTAAATTAACTGGTAAAATTATCATTACCGCTGATATTAAAGAAATATTACCTATAATTAACCGTTAAATGTGGTAAATTTGTCGTTACCGTTTTAACTTGTATACAGATTTTAATCGAAAATGACTACCGATGATTTAATCGAAAATGGTAAATTTACTGCTACCATAACAACTCTAGTTGCAGTTACGTATACATACTGGCGTGGCACAAATAATAGTTGCAGCAGCGTGTAAGTGTTATGGCTAGAAATTTTAAATCGACACAACCCCACTCTTCAATGATGAGAACTTTTAGAAAAGGAGAAACAAATCTTCACAAGGTAGATGATTGAAATAATGCCGTTAGGCTTAATGTTTGCCTATGATACCCAGTTGAAAATATAAGTTTGTAGTTATAATTTGCAGGAATGAAAAGTAGAGAAAGAAAACGGAGAATTGTATTGCAGAATATTGATTACAAGCGTAAACCAAATGCGTATAAGGATTTATATAACTTGTAAATGGGCCCGATAACCCAGCCCAATACTCCCAGATGAAAAAATATATAAGGGCAAAACCCCTCTCAATACACAGCCCACAAAACACTTCGATGCTTTATTTTCCATTGCACATACATTCATCCAGTAACAACCTCGAACAGGCAAGATGCAAGAACAAAGAAAACAAATAAATGATTTACAACTTGCTCCTACAAGCAATACTAATATTTACCAAGTTCAAATTAGCTGAGAAGTAAATCAAATCACGTATACAAATGCAATATTGAACTTAAAAAGAAAATTGTACAGTTCAGCTTTTTCTGTGTCTGAGACAGCTAGCAAAACAATCTGAACTGAAATAGCAAGCTAAGCATCATGGGAAGAACAAAAGGTTAAAGCATTTCATAGGCAAATATAGCTTGCTCAGCAAAAAAGGCCACAAAACTGCTTTTTTGTATATTCAGTTATGCTGATCTACAGCCTGACATATGAACTATGTGCAAAATATAACTTTCCAATCAGTCATCACAAAAAGGGCCCATCTTCAATAAAGAATTTTCTTCTGTACACTACACTATATGGCTATTTAGATGTAAACACCCAGAACAAAAAAAAAAATGGTTTCTTCAACTTGGCAGCAAAATAATAAGCCTTCTATTTTTCAACCACTTGGATCAGGAACAGGCTTGTAAAGCCAAGAAGTACCCTGAAAAAACATCAAATGTGCACCTTGTGCATACTCATTAAGCTGCACACACAAAATAGCATTAGTAATGAACTGTGAATTGTAATGAACATCAATTTCTGCAGTTATAGACACCAAAGCAATACACAAACCTGTTCTGGAGTAATTTTAACAAAACCAAACTTTTTGACCCAGATAGCTTCAGATTCATCAGCTGAAGGAAGCACAAAGTGCTTAACCTTCAAGGATATCAATAGTTCTTCAATGCATGAAAAAAGTGACTGGAAATATCCCTGACAAAAGAAGAATACAATTTGCTAAACAAAAGAAATTATTTTTGAGAAATAGGCACAGGGCGCATAAACTAAGATTACCAATCCTTGGTGATCTTTGCTTGTGGCAACTAATGGAAGCTCGGCAACAGATCCCAATATGCGAAAAATGCCTGCTGATACAACCGAAGAGCTGCCCATAACAGTCATAAAATCATTAGACAATTTAACATGTTGAAGTGAAAGTTCAGATAATGTGGCAAACAACTTACTTAACAGTTAATATTGCACAATACATTCCTCCGTAGTCTTGATCTCCAACTTCCCTTCTGCAGTGATTACAGCAATCAATCAGGAATGAAATTAAATAAAATGAAATGTGAACATACAAAAATGTTATAACAGACTACCCATAGACCATAGAGGGAATGAGGTCACGACCTGCGGCATCTACAATTGGTGAAAAGGAACCCTGCATTCACCAAAAAAAAAAAAAAAAAAAGAGTTCACGACAGGCATGATCGTACAATGGATGTGCAAAAATTATAAAGCAAAGAAATATATCAGAAATGACTTAATGGATATCTGAAACACAAAATCAATGAAACACAAAAGAATGACACGGTAGGGCATATCCTGACAGAAATCATAATAACAATAATTTCTGTTTTTCAGGTCATTTAGCTCCACGGTTTCTGTGATGAGCTAGTAAGGATTGTACTTCAATAAGCAATTCTGAATCGAGATTTCAGCATCAAACGAGTGACAGTGAACCACACAGTCACTACTGAACATTATAACAAAAAAAACTCATTTTGCACTTGATTGGCCCATTGTTACAAATTGTGGGGACTACTCTACTGTCTATTTGTGAATGCGTAATTTTAGATTATTATTACTTGGAGAATTTTAGTTTATTATTATTTGGCGAATTTGGAATGGAAGTTCGTTCTGAAACTTCGAACTACTTCAAACAGTACATCTCCATGGGTAAGATTTAGTAGTGATGCAAGAGAGAAACAACGAACAATGAGTAAATTGCAGTTGAGCACCATATGAGTGATATTCGCAATCCATTGTCTTTTTTGTGCAGAAATATTCCAATATGAAACGAAATTTTACAGATATAATTTATCACTGCCGAGATCAGCCACACAAAAAATTGAACCGTTTAAAAATTCCAACTCACTCAAAACCATGGTTGAACATGAATCATCAAATATACATTCCAATCATTGATTGGAAATATATTTTAACGGGCTACAAGTTTTGATACAAACTGTCAACCCGCCTTCTGACAAGGCTGTTATACTTTGTATTTGAACGCTAGATGACTCAGAACAGAAATCGAGTACAAATGAATATATAAAGCCATGAACAGCTGAATTCATCGGAATATTGATTTGGAACAAACTGAGTTGAAGCTCAAAATTTGGTTAAACGTCAGATTAGTATGAATCTAAAACAAAGAAACATGACTGAAATCTGGCCGAGTCTCCGATCGAGACGTATCTGAGACCTGAAATTTCAGGATTCAGAATTTTGACAATAACTCAAAGATTGGATGCACAACCACCAAAATTGAAAAGGCAAGATGGCACATTAAGGGACCAACCCGGTGGTTGCATCCCTTAGGGTATCGGCACTGATCCCTCCAAGGGGATCACTACCGATCCCTTAATATAGGGTTGATCCAACCCCTTCATGGGCCAGATCGTCTCATCTAGACAGATCCCCCTGTGTGATTTTGGACCGATCTGAACTGTTGGTCCCTATAAATAGACCACCAGGGGCTCTGAAAAGAGGACGCGTTCTCTTCTCTACACGAAAGATGCTGCACTTTGGAGACAACTGCATGTTCTATTTTCTTCATTTGTACAAGTAACTGTACTTGTAATCGGAAATGATAAATAATAGATCACGCTAAGTGGACGTAGACCAAAGTTTACATAACTACTACAAAAACTTGTGTTCTTTTTACTGCACTCTGATCATGGTTCAAGAACTCGGTCGGCATCCCGAAATTTCGGGGTTACCAGATCGGTATCGGCACTCAACGGTCCGGAATCGACAAAGAAAATCGGTTTCGGATTAGGGCCCAAAAAAAAAAATCAAAATCAAACCTGTATTTTTCTGTAAGAAGGAAAGACGAACAAATCTAGGGCAAAAGAAAAAAAAGACTAATCGCATCATTCGAGCAAAAGAAATCGAATCGTATTTACAGTAATTGAATAGTTTCGCTCTTCTTAGCTTTCTTTCTTGTTTGATTGCCTTCTTTTTCAGCTTTGATCGAATTATTGTTGTGTTTCGTGCTCGCATCACTTTTTTTTTTTTTTAAATCTTCGGTTCTGGAGGAGACGAGCAGTACTCGAGGGAAACGAAACTTATTTTAGGGCATTTGAGGGAATTTGGGCTGGGCTTGGACTTATAATTGAAGAAGTGTTGGTTATTTAGGGTGTTCTATTTTTGCTGTGTTCTATTTTGGGCTGGGCTGCTTTTTCTGTTTAAGTTTGACAAATTCATCTACTGCATAATTTTTGGTAACCTAAGCATGCATTAATATTCATATTAAAAGAATCCAAAAATTATAATCGATAACAAGTTCATTACCAAAATGCTGAAAACAAAAATCTGAACCGAAACCGAAACAAAACCGAAACTACCGAAATTTACGAAATCCGCCGAAACTAACAAATTTTCAAATGGCTGAAACCGAGACCGAAACCGAGTTCTTGAACCTTGATTCTGATATTCTTGTGATCATTATAATGACTGCTATTTGCAATAACGTTAATTGATTACAAGGGTTGTTAGGTTCAACTGACCAAAATCGATTTTAACGTTTTTGACGCACCAGGAAAGGGACACTACTAGAAATTAAGAAAACTTTTTGCTAAAGAAACGGTGGTGAAGAGGAGGAAAACAGACAAACAACCAAAAGAAGCTATAATGGAAGGAAGTCAAGATGATGATGCTTCTGTTGGAAATCCTACTGCTTATCTCATAAAGGAGGAAATGGACGAGGAGATGAATCAACTACAAAGCTGCTTAGAACGTCATAATGATCTATTAAAAAAACAAAAAGAAACAATGACGAATTTCATCAATCAAATTGGACAAAACGAAAGACCAGAAGATTAGAACACACATGCTGAAGCTGGAACCATCAAAGCATGGAAACTCGGGCTAGAGTCTAGACTCAAGGGAAGCTCCCTCATTATCTCCTCGGATCGATGTTGATCCCTCTCAGGTCGGTACCGACCCACATTGAACTGAGGGCAATCACCTTGGTAATTTTGATTTGGTGCAAAAAGCTCCAGCCAATCAAGTTGTTGATGTTGGAAATGAAAATCAAGTGTGTACAGGTTTAGATATTCAAGGCACTCGGGCAGTGGGTGTTGGAATTGGTGATTGGCCACAACTATTGAATGATGATCAAATAAAGTACAATATTTGACGGACTTCGAGAGGTGGTTCATCTCAACCGAACATGGATTGCAATAATCGAAGTTCAGAACATACAAAAATTGAGAAATTCATTGGATTCCAAACTATCGGTTTTGGAGGCTTATGGTAGAAGGATCCAACCGTCCATCTAATAAGGTACATACGCCAAATGGATGTACTGGAGGCATCTGATGATGTCATTGCTAAGTGTTTCCCACTATTTTTTTCAGATATAGTTGTCATGTGATTTATGCAGCTGGAATGGGGCTTTGTTTGAAGCTGGAATAATCTCGTAGAAAAGCTTGCGGAGCAATTTCGAATCCACATCTTTCGATCCAAGAATGTCATAACTTAACAGCCATCAAATAAAAAACTGGAGAGACTCTATGTAAGTTTTTAAAAGGATTTAATGCATTTGTGAATCACGTGGATCAACCGAATTCATCCATGGTTTTGGTAGTTGCGGTGTTGAGGGTTTTGGCCAATTCTGATAGAACTTCTATTGAAATGGGATCCACCGAGGAATCTCGACGAATTTAACAGAGCTAACAGGTTTTTGAGACAAGAAGATGCAATGATAAACCATGAAGCCTCCGAAGTTAATGTTGTTATGGACAAAGGATCGTTAAATTTTGTAACTGATAAAAGAAAAAGAAAGGTCAATGATGACGGTGGACGGACCAAAAAATAAAGGAAAGGACCCGGATTCTTCAAAAAGGAAAGGTCGGACCACTGATGACGGTAGTCGGATCAGAATCATCGAAACATCATCGTATTTCGCAAGGGTCAAGTCATTCTTGAATGGGATAGCTTAAACAGGATCTTCAGGAGTGTACAACGTCTAACAAAGGTTAGACGGATTCGTTCAGTCAGAATCATCGACAACCCTCGTGATCGACGACAATCCGATGAGGCTAGGATCGTAAAGTGTCGCCACACTTGGCAAGGTTCAGGTGGTTCCGTAATCGAGATGATCTGACCATGGTCATCCAGTACAACAATACTTGACAAGAACCCGACGAAGCTAGAACCATCAACTGCAAATCACGTTTGGCATGAAAAGACGTGGAACATTACGTACAATAATACTTGGCAAGAGCCCAATGATGATAGGATCGCCAACTATGAATCGTAATTGGCCTGGAAAAAAACTTGGATCGTCAAATATAGCTAATGCATGGCAATAACCCTATGAGGTTATGGATCATCAAACATGGATCATACAAGACCCAAAACTTAGAACGTCGAGTGTGACAGTGCTCAACAAAAGTCCGACAATGCTAGGATTGCTACGTGCCGATGACACTTGGCACGAGAAGGCAATGAACGTTGGACAAGGACTGTGCTCAGCAAAAATTCAAAGAGATCAAAGGTTGACTTGGACGCACAATTTAACAATGGCTTGACGAGGTCACTATCACCAGCTCGAAAGAATTGTCTATTATATAATCGATCAGGCAAGATCACGGACTTCAATAACAACTCAGAACTGTCATGGAACTCTCAAACAATTCGGAGAGATCGTGGATATCGAACTTATACAAAACACATCATCTGCAAAAAAGATATATTTTGGACGGTTGTTACGTTTTGGATGTTGATTAACTTAGAAATCAAGTACAGATGAACATATGAAGTAACGAACAGCTAGATCCATTGAAATATCGCTTTTGAAGAACAAATTTTGACTAAGCGTCAGATCGGTATGAATCTGAAACAAAGGAACAGTAACTGAAAATATGGCCGTCTCAGATCGGTACGTATCCAGGACATGGAATTGAAAGGTATAAAACATCACCAGAACTTCGACAATAACTCAAGATTGTATGCGCAAACTTCAGAATTGAAAACAGAAAAGGCAAGATGGCACAATAAGGGACCCATCTCGGGGGTGACAGGGGGTCCCACTCAGGATGCAACTAGGGCTGTCAACGGATACTTTCAGATACGGATAGTGCCATATATGTAGCTGCATTCGAACTTTTTTTGAATTATACAACACTGGTTAGCCCAATTTTGCCCTTTTTTTGGTACTAGATAAGACCACTTTGTCTGAGATAAATTATATTGTTAATGATTCTTTAACCACATTTTCCATTTATTCATTCTACACTTATGTATTTTTTTATGCTTTGGTTTGGAACCAAATATTCCTTGTGTTGTACAATAATTCTTTATTATATCTGTAAGAAAAGGCTGAGAGGTCCACTAGAAATCATGAATTTTTTGAAGAAAAAACAAGATGTTTCTTTTTCTCCTTCCAGGCGATCGGAAAAAAAAATATAGTTGATATACTCAAGATAATTACGTATCTACAAAATACCGTCTCGATTCATCCTATTTCATCAGATCCGGGATGTGATATGGTTCCGAAGGATGAACCAGATATGGACCATTCCAATAAGATTTCATTCTTGCATTTACGGATATCATATATCTGTATCCAAAGATACGGATGGATATCAAATAATTATCATACCTGCCAACGATCGATAAATCATGAAATATAAATGAATTTTTTTTTAGATTAACATAAATGTTTTACAATTCCATTGATCACACAAGTGTTAAAAATAAACGGATATGACGAAATTAAATAGGTTTAAGTAGTTAATATGCATTTAGTGCATATAATATAAACATCTGACTTAAATCAATAAATAAATCTTATTGCACTAAAATACATATATATTTTTAGCATAATGTTAAAAAAAGCAAACGGATAATTTTTGGATGCGGATATCTATGCACCCGTATCCGTTTTTTCGGATATCGGATATTTATCTGCTTTTTGGATACGGATGCGGGCGGATTTGGTATTTTCCGGATATCCATTGGCGCCCTATTGCAACCCCCGATATTATTGCAAATCCGTTAAGGGTCAATCCGAGATCCACTTCATGGGCCAAATCATCTCCCTTAGGTGGGCCCTGTGTGTAATTCCGGACTGATCATAATTGTTGCTCTCTATAAATAAACTGCCAGATGCTCTGGAAAGAGGATCCTCCCTTCTCCACATGGAAGCTCTGTTGCATCTTGGAGACAACTTCATAGTACATTCTCTTCATACATATAGGTAATTGTACATTAATCGGGCAGTATAAATAATAGATTACGCTAACTGGACGTATGCCAAAGTTTGCCCAATCGCTATAAAACTTGTATTCCTTTACTACATTCTCATATCTTTGTGACAATTTCTGTGACTGCTATAACTGGGGTGTTAGGTTCAATTGACCAAAATCGATTCTAACACAAACCATGTAAAATAACAAAAGATTACCATGTTATATATAACAACAAAGTTTTGTTCCCTCTCCCTGAAATTAATCATCATATTCCATGCAGTGGTGTTCATCTGAATTGAGAATAGGGGTGTTGCTGTCCTTTCAAATCCTTGAGTACTTTATTCTTTGTCGCTATAATACTCGTTTTTAATGAATATTCAAAAAAAAAAAAGTTATCTAGATTTCCGTTTTCATGTACTTGACATAGTATTTAATGCGCGCGCCTAAGGCGCAAGCGCAAGGCATGCGCCTTTCCGGTGGCCGAGGCACCCCCGCTAACGGAGGCACAAGAAAATCGTGCCTCTGGCGATTTTCTTCGAGGCATCAAGGCTAAAGAGGCGCGCCTCAAAGAATTCGAAGTCGAACTGGTTTGGACCCGACCCACATCAGCTCGATTTTTAGGGTTTGATCACTATAACAAATCTGCTTCTTTGATAGTTGCTAGATTTTATACTGTAGGATCTCCATATTACTACGACAAATTTGTAACTTCTTTTGGGCCTTGAGGTGCATATATGAAGAATCCTATCCTCTTTAGCCTAAGGAAAGGTTACTAAATAGTCCTACCCTCATTTTGAGTCCACAAGATGGTTGTTTGCTCTAAACTGAAATCACCACGTTAGCGTTTAATTTATAGAATACAAGGAAAACAAAGTGTCATGCTTTCAAGAAACACCTTTTGAAAATCATTATATGTGCTACATGATGCTTAACTGACAATGAGAACCTGTTTTCATGTTCTATTTTGATATTTTTAGTTAAGTGCATCTTAGTGTATTAGCTTGCATATATTATGCCTCCAGATCCCCCTTTGCTACTCGTTCAAGATACATATATAATTTCATATACAACTACTAAATAATCATTGTATTTTATGCGCAGTTATGATAATCAAGGGGTGACCCATCATTCATTAAAAAAAGATGTGGCAGAAGAAAGAAATAAAATCATCCGTAGGGTTCTCCTTCAGCTCCTATCTTGCTTAAAGTATGAACTTTGTTCCTGTTCGTTTCCAGGTCTAGAGATGATTAAAGGGATAGGAGTACTTCTATATATAAATATTATCCCAATGGTATCACAAACATCATATTTCTGAGCATTATGATGTATATCTTTCAGGTTGTCTGAAACAAACTCGTATCTTTCCAAGATACGTTCTTCCCCAGCCGCTTCAAAAACGAAGATTTTTCATCAATGGATTTAATAATTACGAGTTGAATCAAAAAATTACATAGTAACATGTTTTCTTTAGAATAACTTCTATTTTTAGCGTGTAGGTTCTATTATATCTGTCTCTGTGCACAACTTCTACAGTTTTATACAAAATTCATCACCCTGCCATCAGGGCTTCCTGCATTAAATTTGTATTTGATTACCGAAGGCCAGCTTTTGTTTGCTGTTATGATTTTATATTCTATATACTGCCAGTATTAATAATTTCAGTAATGAATTTGTATCGATTACTGAAAGCCAGCTTGCGTTTGTTGTTGTCATGATTTCATATCCCAAACATTGCCTATACTAAACACTTTGCATTGAATTTGTAATTGATTACTGAAAGCCCGCTTCTGCTGTTATTGTTAAGATTTTATATTCTAAATATTGCCAATATATATCAATACCAACAGTAGGACTTACACAGTTTGTTATTTTTTAAAAATCCTTTTTCCATTGGGAAAAACACTAATGAATTTGAAGTTCAAAAATGATTGCAAATTTAGAGCACATGGTTCTCAAATGGATCTTTCACTGTACGATGTGAAGCTTTGCATAGTTGAGATACAATATGAGCCTATGTTCAGAACTCAGTTTCGTTCGTTTGAAATTCTAAGTTTCCGATTATATAGGAAATTTTAAAATTTTAGCCCCCCCCCCTCCCGGTTTCGATGGTTCTTTAATGAAAATGTAAGGACGGTCGATATAAATGAAGTACAAAGATAGTATGAACCAATATATCTATACTAGTCAAACAAATTTAAATTAGAACCAGGATTTCAGTACATTAAATCTTTCTAAACTAGATGAAATGAAATAAAATTATTCAACCTAATT
The DNA here is from genome assembly GCA_030737875.1 of Allium sativum. Lineage (NCBI taxonomy): Eukaryota > Viridiplantae > Streptophyta > Magnoliopsida > Asparagales > Amaryllidaceae > Allium > Allium sativum. Next base: position 119,564,337 of record CM060911.1, on the reverse strand, counting down.
TATCTCATATGATATTTAGCTTAACTCATTTCAAAGCCCAAACCCAACATATACTTCAATCAGCCAGCTTCTTATGTTGTCCAAATTTAGAACCCACCCCCCCCCCCCCCCCAAACTCAATTTTTAAAGATCGCCCCTTCAGCCCTAAATCAACGTTTTCCCCTTCCATTCCTAAATTGACCACGATAACAATTGATGCCTTGTAAACGAGGACAATAGTTGCTGCTATGAAACAGACAACAACAATGCTCACCTGAATATGCACCTCGACTCTCGACCGGTAATTCAGACTTTTTTATTCGTTTTTCAAACTGTGAGTTAACAGCAGGGGATTTTAACCTAATCTGATCCCACCATTGGTCAAAACTGAACCAAGGTGGCTGCAATCTCAGAATCACAGCTGGAACCTTAAACCATGATATAAATACCAACAGTTTGATAGCCACACTGGTATGTGACTTTAGCCATGCAAATGATCGTGTTGCTGTCATTTATTTTGAATTGGTGGGATAATACGAGGTTACTTTAGATAACATAATTGTTTTAAATGAGTGGATTGTGCAGTTGATCTGATAGTCATAAACATTTATCTGTCCCCTCTTAATAATCTTACACACATTCTGTACGGTAAGGCATTTCTACAATGTTGTTCCACATGATATATCATTTTCAATCCGGTAATTTTGTCTAATCTCACGGTTCTCACTCTCTCTACACACGCACGCGCACACACACACACACACATATGTGTATATATATATGGACACATATGTATATATATATATGGAACTTTATATATATATATGTGTGTGTGTGTGTGTGTGCGCGCGCGCGCGTGTGTGGATTATGTTGTCTATATAGATTATAAATTTTACTGAAATTGACCCATTTTACAACGCATTCCATATCAATTAATATGGAAATAAGACCACTAAATGATGAAATGGTGAAAATAAATTAGTTCAAAAAATAGCACTGAAAACTATATGATTTATGACCTGCAAATTTATTTATTTATGATGAAATGGTGAAAATAAATTAGTTCGAAAAGTTGCACTGAAAATTACTACCGCCGATTCTAAATATAAGATGTTTTACTTGTTTGCACGAGAATTAAGAAATCAATTAATAGTGCTTGAATTCATACTCAAAATAAGCCTCTCTCTTAAATTAACTTCTTTTCGTGTGCATCCATTGATTGAAACATGAATAAATGCATAAAAAGTCACATCATTTATTATGAATAATGGATAAAGAGGACTTCAAAACCTTAAACATCTTATGGTTTGAAACAAATCAAACTTCTTAAAAAGGGAGTATATGATTTAAGACCCGCAAATTTATTTATTGCAATCTTTTCATCAGGAATCAAGATGAATACAATTCTTTTACCTTCATTTGTATATTTTAAAATACTAAGTAAAATAAATATCTCGATATATGTATATCAAAAAAATTTAGGGCAATATCTAATTAAGATACCATGTATGCTAGGTACTATCATGGTTACTAACTTAATATATATCATCACGAAGCCTAATCAATATATCTTCTTCCCTACCATGATTGTTATATCATCACGAAGCCTAATCACTATATCTTCTTCTCTACCATGATTGTTATGATGCTATCATTGCATTCCTCTATTATATGTGTTTTAATATGTGTATATCTCTGCATGGATCATTCGGATCTTACTATCTTTATACAATTATCGTTGCAATTATTGAGAATGTTGATTATTTTTGGATTATTGGTGTGTCATGATCCATACAAGGTAGAAATCTTCGACGTAAGGACCTCCATTACGATTTCGGCTAACTAAATTAAAACGTACCATTGGATTTTCCTTCATCTTCAAGAGTCCCATCACATATAAAACGGAAAAGGGAGTGGTGATTTCAACTGAGTATTTCCAAGTTAATTTTTCTTTCGTTCCTTGCAATTATTTATTTTTGTTGTGTTTTAGCTTTACTGAATACACGGCCAGACTATTATTGAACCCTACTAAGTTTTAAGTTTAATGAACTAGCTTTAGGTAGTCCTTTGGCATTAGTGAGCAGAAGCTGTTTGTTGTTACTGAATTATAGGACTGTTATGCAAACTGAAACAATACTGTTACATACCATTTTCCGCTGCCTTTATTACCATTCCAAATACAGTCTAATCATGTAATAAACAGCATTTTTCCTCCTACCATACAACAACAACAACAAAGCCATATATCTCAAATAAGTTGAGGTTGGCTAGATACGGAACCCAAAATAAAAATAAAAGAAATAATACTGATAATAATATATATATACGGGTTTAAAATAACCAGACAGATAAAAAGACATCTGAAAAAGGGTTTTTTTTTTTAAAACAGTAAAAAGGTTCAATAAAATTGAAATAAAGTCTAAAATAGTAATAAAAAAAAAGTAAAAAGGTTCAACAAAAGTGAAATAAAGTCTAAAATAATCAAACAGATTAAAAAAAAACTAAGGTTCAGGTACATGGATTGTCAACTTCCATGCACTCCTATCCACTACCAGCTCCTCAGATATACTCCAATTACTTAAATCTCTCTTTATTATCTCCTCCCATGTCATTTTAGGTCGACTTCTACCTCTCTTTGGGCCTTCAGCGCGGCCTATAATTCCAACGCGCACAGGAGCATCGTGTGGTCTACGTTGGATATGTTCAAACCATCTCAAGCGGTATTGGACTAACTTCTCATCAATAGGTACAACTCTAAGTTTTTCCCAAATATCCTCATTTCTAATCCGGTCTCGCCTGGTATGCCCACAGCTCCACCACAACATCCGCATCTCTGCTACACTTATCTTCTGAACGTGTTGCCTCTTAGTAGGCCAACATTCTGCACCATACTCTTTCCATCCTAAGAAATTAATAACGCTTTGTCAAGTACATAATGAGGTCAAATATACTTGCAATGCATAGGTCACTAACTCATTTGTTCAGAATTTGCATTCCATAAATTATATTTCTACCATTGATGATGTTGACTTCAAATAATTACCAAAGTTTAAACTCATGCATCACACGGGCTTTCATTGCTAGTGTTGCGTCGTCTTTTGGCAAAGCAGTCACACACCAGATTTCTGTCACACTATGGACATTCGCGCTGGTGGATTGGTTAATGCACACACTCAGGCTTGGACAGAAATGGGGTTAGCTTGGAGCAGGGGAATTGGGTCGGTACCAAAACCGAGGGCATAGCCGAGCAAAACATGCCTGCTGTGAAAATACATACCACTTTTGTTGGTTTGGACGCTGGAGGCATCGGCGTTGGTTTGGACGATTGAAGGCAACTCCTTGGAGCTGGGAATCGAATCGCAAACGTAATTCGAAGATTTACTCGAGGCGGAGCATCTCAGCCGGATTTGGACTGCATCAATCGTAGCTCTCATACTAAGGTTATCAAGGATTCCCGGATCCCCTCGTATTTTAAGTTATCTGTTCTAGAAGCTTATGACAATAGAAATGATTCTATCGCCCATCTGATGCGTTGAATGTGCCATATGAACGTGCAATCAGCGTCGGACAACGTCATGGCTAAATGTTTCCCGCTATACCTCACGGATATCGTTGCCATGTAATTTAGACAGCTGGAGTCAAAACCAATTGGCAATGGGAATGCTTTGGTCGCAAGGTTCATTGAATAGTTCAGAGTCTACATCTCCCGATCCAAGAATATTATGACTCTTACAACAATCAAGAAGAGGACTGGAGAAAATATGCGTTCTTTTAGGAAGGTTCAACGCAACGGTGTTGTCGGTGGATCGCTTAGAACCGTCTATGGTACTCATGACTGTCGTCACTGGAATCTTGGATGGGACGGATTTTAAGATCTCATCGCAGAGGGATCCGTCGAGAGACCTTGGCAAATTTGATTTCGAAGCATACAGATTTCTGCATGAGTATGATGCGAGAGTGGATAAAGGAACTCTCAAGATTAATACCATCAAAAATGGAGAAACATCCGATTTTGGAAAAGGAAAGAATAAGGGCAAAGGAAAAGCGCCTAACGGAAATGGCCGGAATGCTCAATCGCCAAGAGAACCCAAATTCTCTTCGTATACGGAATTCAACTCTTCTTTGACGGATATTTAATTGGATATTCATGAGATTTTTCCCATAACAGGCCTTCCAGGAGGGAGCAAACGCAGAAGGAAAGAGTTAGAAAAGCACTGTTTGTTTCATGAGTTGGATGGCCATAGTACAAACGAGTGCAGGCCGCGGATATGATTGAAGAGTGTGTCAGATACAAAGAGCTGACACAATGTGTGAGGAATCAGGCAGCAATGGTGGAACAGTTGCAGCCGCCTATTGTTCCAAAAGCAAGAGCGGGCCATGAGCTAGCTCGCGTGGATTGATCATCAAATGATCGAGATTTTCTTTCTATACACTGGACTCTGTGAATATTGGTCCTTTGGATTTGGATCTTCTTGGATTTTGGTTTTTCTGGGTTTTTGTTTTGGATGACTACGTCGGCTAACTCATGTACGACATTAGGATTTAATCCTTAGGCATGCTCTGTGCCCGACAACAAACCATCCTCTCAAATAATCAATTTGTAATTTAAAACAGCTAAGTTGATTCATCCACGTACGGGGTTAGGACTTAGGAGTTAAACCCTAGGCGTGCTCTGTACCCAACGATGAACTGTTGGATTTGGTAACAATTTGGAACTTTTGGAACTTTAATAAATCGATTCACAAGTACGCACTATACTTGCGAGGAATTGGGTTGTCATGTCGGGATTTGGAAAGATCACCCAATCAGGGCTCAGGTATGGGCTATACTCGATGGGATATGAATTGTCTTGCCAGGATTTGGCAAGATCATTTGGTTATGGCTCGAGAACGGATTATACTCTGTTGGACACGGATTATTTTGTCAGGATTTGGCAAGAAAGTTTGGTTACTGCTCGAGCATGGACTGTACTCGATTGGATTTGGATTGTTTTGTCAAAACTTGATGAAGCCGCAAAGCAGTTCACTTGACTTTTTGCAGGTAGGGATTATACCCCCATTGGATAGGCATGAACTTCAAGAATTTCTATGATTTTCTAGATATTTGGTTTTCTCTAATAATACGATCCGAAGAGATCGTGGGATTCTATTGGATTTTGAATTCTTTTTTTAATTAATACAATTTGCCGCAATCGTGGTTTTCTAGATTTCTGGCCTTCGATTATTGAATTTCTATTTGTACTTTTCTCGGATTATGGCTCCTGCATACTGAATTACACAAAACACGTCTTCCACTGAAATGCATATTTTGGAGGGTAAGTTGTAGACTCGCCTTTTGGCAAGGCAGCACAAACTGGATGCTCAGATTGGTGCCAGTGTAGTTTATAGCGCATAGCGCAAGGCTTGCACTATGCGCTATTTTACGCTATGACGCGCACTATTGCGTTCATTTAGAAAAACGAAGTGATCGAGTATATTTTGCCTAACTGGATTTTTTTTGTTTTTTGTGCATATTTTGTGTCGTATCCAAACCGTTCAAGACTCCAAATACAAGCACTACCATACTTTATGCATGTATGTAATATTTTTTACGCAAAATGTAATTATATTACAGAAAATTTGATAAGATCATATTGTACATTCAAAATAATTATGGATATAATATATTTGCATCTTACAATTTTAAATTTTATTCTTATAATTGTGAGTTATAATGAGATTATTTCTATTTATCAATTATGGTGATATAGAACTCTAAAAAAAATGCAAGGAAATAAACTTTTGTACAAAATGTGAAAAAAATCTACTAACAAGTACTGAGACAAATTATAAATAAGAGAAGTTGTCAAGTGAAAATAAGATCAAGTGAAAATAATATATGAAGTCTACAATAACAAGATTCAAATAAACAAAAGTTAAACGTGATTCAAGTGCACCACTACTCCAACAACTCCGGATTTCTAGCAACTGCTGCATGCCGAGTCGGACCATTGTAGCACCTATAAATACATGGGAACTTGGTCATTTCAAGAGACCGGATTCTGGAATTTGGCACTCATACACGAAGACTTCGCTATTGCCATCAAAACATACTCTCTTTCTCTACTTCTCTTACAAGGAAAATTGAACTGTATTTGTAATCATCCAGTATAATAAACAAAGATTACATTAGAGTGGACGTAGCTAGGATTAGCCGAACCATTATAATTTTACGTGTTGCTTTACTTTTTATGTATTCTCTGTGATTATTGTTTGAATCTGGGTGTTGAACTTGAAAAAACCAATTTTTAAGTCAACAGCTAGTACTTACAAAAGAAAGGTAAACGAAAGCCCATTGAGCCACATGTTTCATATTTACTTTATTTCCCAAATATTTACTTTATTTCCCAATTTTAATGTAAACAATTCAATATCAACAGCAAGGGTAATTTCTTCTTTAAACTTTAAGAAATTCTTATTCTAGTGTCGTATACTTTCCCTGTTTGTGCAATAATAATTTTAATATATGTTAATTTAGTCACATGTTAACATAACCCCTCAGCGTGCGTGTAGTAGAAAACCTTTTGATACGGACTAGACGATCCATGTTCAAAGAAAAAGTAATTTTCATCACTTACATGGAAAATAGTGATTGCTTCTGAAAGCAACAGTTTGGTATCAGCATGAGATAACTTTCCGCAAACGAGTCTCCATCTGATATCGTTACCACCCTCATAGTTCGAACCATTCTTTTCATGTCTCTTTTTTATAATATCAACATGTGCAGATTGTATTGGGAATGGCTTGAATAGTAGATCTTGCAAAGTAGCGTGAATTGTACTGCAGGTGCTGCAGCAGAACCATTTTCCTTTGGGAAGTTCCTGTAGATAGTAAAATTGAGGATACATAGGTACATTGCATACTCATTACATACATACATATCCAAAGAAGCAGCATGGATTTTATTTCATTTTTTCATAAAGTTTTACCAAGGAGAATTCACCAATATAAAGAAATAATCTATACATCAGAAATGCATGTGTTCACCTTTAAGTCGCACATATTGTTAAGCCTTAAGCATCCAATATGATACTCCTTCTCACACTGAATAACATAAAAACAATTATTAGAATTAGAATCTGTATAAATAGGAAATAGCGTTCATTGAGCCATCAGCAGAAGACATACTTGGTCACAGATGATAACAGTTCGATCATCAAAACTTGACCTACTGAAATCATGGCATCTGCAGTACATTAAAAAATACACAAAAATTTGAGTATGGAATGTAAAGCGATCAAAGATGAAATAGAAAGATAACTTTTGCAATTTTATTCAATCAAAATTACAAAAATATACAGCAGCAAGCATGTCATGCTACAGAACCACAAGTATAAACATTATTACATTACTGTTTCATCAAAGATCTGAAGCATCTATAACTATCAAAAAAAAAGAAAAAAGGAATATCGGTAACAGAAAGAATAAGGATCCATCGAACAAATTACAGTGGATGATTTAAGCAAAAGAAGAAAGCTATCAAATGTTAATCCTAGCTAACTAGTTTTCAAGAACAAATAAAAGGAACGGTGGTATTTTAAGTAAGCACCATATTGAGAACTGAAATCTAACAATTAATATCAAAGTGAGGCACTAACTTGCATATAACACAGCTGCTAATATCATTAGACGTTTTCACAATCCTAATACATCTCTGTATTATCTGCTCGATAGGATCAACCCCAGCAACCCTTCCAGCAGCAATTGCGTTAGCATTATAAGCTACGTTCTTCTCCCTTTCATGCATAAGCTGACAATAGCGACACTCGTAATCACCTTCAGGGATGCTTGACATCCCCACGCATTCTGCAAGAGAATATGGTAACATATGAAAAAAAAAAGTACCATGTGTGGTCTGAATACCTCCTTTCATATCTTTGAAACCAAGTTATGCCAGATACTACAGAATAATAAACCAAAAATACCCATGTGAAAAGCTCTGGGGCAGAGATCGCAAAGAAGAAGATCTCCACCATCGCCACAAATGCAGCATAGATCATCGTTTTCCTTACTGGCCTTCTTTCTTCCTTTTGATAAAGATACCGACAACTCATGAAGTGAAACTCCATTTGATGTGTATATATTATGGTATCTGGAAAACAAATAAAAGAATAAAACAAAGGAATTACAGTAAAAAATACGTTTGACCAAAGAACTCGTATAGCATTCAATCATTAACTCACGGTTTTCTTCTTGATGCATTACCAGCATGAGCTTCAAATCCAGAAGGGGCAACCTACAACAATGCACCAAATTTCATTTAAATACTAGAATATTTTTGAGGAAATTTATCGACCCTACAAACAGACATATCTGGGACATACCACACAATTGCAGTGATGGCAGTAGATTCCCTGATCTTTAATGTAGCCTTCCAGCAATTTCTACAACACCAACTTTCTTAGCCAAGGGAATTAAAACTAACGATAATAGCAGCACCAACAACAAAAATAACAATGACAAGGATACATGTAATGATGGAGTTGATGACAACAACATGAAGCATATTTTCTAGGCCTGCCAATGGATAGTTTCGAATAGTGTCATATATACATCTTTGTCCGAAACCATTTTCGAATATCAGCCATCCGAATCCATGGATACTTACGAATATCGGATAATTATCTTATGCACTGACGATCGATAAATCAAGAAACATGAATAAAAAAAAATTACTTTAACATTAATGTTTTTCAATCCCATTGATTGCTAAGCGTTAAAAATAAACAAATATGATGATAATAAGTTTCAAGCAGTTAATAAGCATTTAGTACATATAATATAAACTTCCAACTTAATAAAACAATAAATAAATATTTTTCATTGTGTTAAAATATAAAATAATTTACACCATAATCTTGAGAGAGAAAAGGACAGATAATTCCCAGATGTTGATGTTTTCGCATCACCATCCACAACCGTTTTCCCGAATATCGGATATCTATCCGGTTTTCGGATACGGATATGGACGAATTTCGAATTTTTCGGGTATCCATTGACAGGCCTAATATTTTCAACACAAAAGGAGTCACTCGTACCCTGCCACGAACAAAGTACCCTACTTCGGTTCCTTCAGGTAAAATATCATTCATGAAGACCAACTTGTGAAGACTGACATCCCTAAGGAGAGATAATATGTAATAAGTGTAAGTAACAAAGTGCAATATAAGACCTTACAAACTAAGACAGCATACATTTTAAAGTACTCACTTTTTAGTTATTTTTCCTGTTTTCAGAAAAGAAGCCTTCTCTGATAAGCTGTCAAGACCAACCTCTTCCGCGACTCTTGTCTGCAAAATTTTCTTTCTTGAAGGTGTTTTCTTGAACGAATTACCCAAACTTTTCTTCACTAGCCTGAGGAAGTCATATATTAGATATAAGCATTTACGTATGGAACCAAAAAAAATTATTCGTACGTTGTGGTACGTGTACATGTGCCTAAGGAGTTTTCTTGAACAGATTGCCAAGCATTTATGCAGTTGCTTGAGGCAGTCACATGTAAATTTAGCATTTATGTATGGCACCATCGATTTTACTGCTACACTAACAACATGTCACTCACCATAAAAATCGCTTTTTGGGTCCGTTGCAATATGCTGACTTAGGGTTATGCTCCTGGTTTTTCAAATTTAATAAACTTAGCAACTGCTTAAAAGGGGCCTCGAAAACCATCAATTTTATACTATAACTCTTTGTATATTGCGCTCGTTCCAATTTTAATGCTATAATTCTTGAAATATGTACACTAAATACATGAGAAAAACTTCTTTGCAATCATGACAAGTTGCTCTACAGATACTCTGTTCAGAATACAGAAAACAGAATTTTTATTCTCTTTTACAATAGGTTGCCCTTAAGTTTGCCAAAGCTGCATGCAGTAGAGCCAGTATCATAACAGAATATATTTGAACTTCTATAAAACAAATATGTTTAGTTTCCCAAACGTACATTATTTAACTGGCATGGTGGGTTTTCACCTATATCTTCACAGGAAATGCAGAAAAATGCATGTGAATTTTGGTGTATATGACCATGTATGAAATGTAGAAAACAAAAGGGTACAGTTTAGTTATAATTTATCCCTAGCCTTGTATACTGATTTTGAGTTTTGATTCAAAGATTGAGCTATAACCTACCCAATTACATTTAATGTTTTGAAATTCAATGTTTGGACAGTAATAACATGTGTACCATACAATTTTAGGACTGCATATGTTTAGACAAGGCAGTTTATACTATGGACTTTTCGAAAGGGAAAACAAAGAGATTTTTGTACAAGTGTGAGATGCATGCAGCTTAATGCTGCAGTTCCACAAGTTCGTGCCTCAATACAGATTTCACTTTTCCATTTCATAACTTACTAACAAAGCAATGTCTGATATTGCTCTTAGTTTCCGGCATCAAATGTAATCCAAAATTCCAAATCTGAGTGGCTGATATTTGATATGTATTTTCCGTTGTTATCTATATATGTTAGGAGATGGTCTGTTCCTCTTTTTCAAAAGTTTGAGCTGAGACTTCAATTTAGTAAACTAAATGTTTATAATATGCAGAAGTTAAGAAAAATTAATCGATAAAAGTAGTTGTTAGTCATTTTATTGTTTAATGATGGCCTAGGAAGCGTGTAGATCATGTAAGATTTATTGCTGCAATGGTGGTTCTTCAAAATGAGAGAACCAGCAGCAACAAAAGAAAAGCACAAATTCGATTCGACAAGGGAATCCACTTTACTGAACAAGTATGAGCATGCATATAAATGCACAAACACAAACATGCATAATTTACAACATTCAATATGTAAATACAATACAAACATAATTAGCGTAATGGCACGCACTTTGCACATGAGTTATCGTTTCTTCACAAATTTTTCATGTTAAACACACATACATATACATACATACATTATATGAGGAGCTGTTTTGCAGCACCCCTACCCGTTCGTGAAATACAATACAAACATGATTAGCGTAACGGGCTAACGGCACGCGCTTCGCGCATGAGTTATCGTTTCTTTACAAATTTTTCATGTTAAACACACATACATACATACATACATATATGTATACATATACATGAGGAGCATTTTGGAGCACCCCTGTTTTGCAGCACCCCTACCTGTTCGTGAGCTACACCAATCCAAATCCAACAAGAATTTATAGATGTTGAATCCACATATATATTATCATCTATCCAAAATTTGAGCTCGTTCCGACATTCGTAGAATCTAAGTTGCGATATCTATAGTTTTTTAAGTTAGAATCTCTATTTTTGTTACTAAAAACGGGCGTTACATTATCATATGCTTCGCACGTGAATTTTTTTCTATAAATTATACATGATCAACATTAGGACTTCCGAATGCGCATAGACCAATATCAGCATTTGAAACTATTTACCAATATCAACATCCATGGATACAGCAGTTAATTATCATATCCACCAATGATCGAAAAATTAAAAAAAAATGAACATTTTCTAATTCCATTTATTAGTGTTAAAGATAAACAAATATGACGATAATAAATAGTTTTGAGCAATTAATATGCATTTAGTGTGCATTATATATATGGATATTTTTAGTAGTTTTTGGTAGTAATAGTAAGATTTAGAAATAAGAGTCGGACTTTTGGTAGTTATAGTAAAATCAAGAAATATTTATAGAGTTACTTTTGGTAGTTATAGTAAGATTTAGAAATATTTAGATACATATATATAATCATGGTAAAATTTAGAAATATCTACAGAGTGGCGCTTGAATTTGTACAGAGTTTAAAATTAAATCCTATTTTGAAGGGATGTTAAGATTTGAAAATATTTGTAGTGAGATTTTGAATTTATTAAATGAAGCTTATTTGTTAGATCTATTTACATGAAGATTTAATAATATTTATAGAATGACATTTTTTATAGTTAAGTTTATACCAAATAACATGACACCAACGATATTCCAACTATTAATAAAAATTTATACATACACGCACATATATAGAGCGTTAAGGCATGTGCATGTGTGATGATATGCATTTAATGTAAGGTTCAAATTTTTGGTACTCGTTCTGCTTCAATCATTATAAAAATTGAATTTTCGGTTACATTAACAATTAGTTAATCGAACTTGATTTTTTATTACGTTGTTCATATTTTGCAAATTTCATAAAACTTTTCTTGATATTTATTGAAGGCTGCTACAAATTTTGTTAAGCTGTTCTAAAAACTTATTACATATTTTAACAATTTTAGGGTTCTGAATTTGTAAATGAACATATTTATTAGATCCTATTTTTATAAGATACAATGATTAGAAAAAAATTATATGCAGGAGTTTCGAATATGTGAAAAAAGCGTATTTATTAGGACCTAACTTCAAGGAGATTTGATTATATCTATAGATAGATGTTTTTAGTATGTTTTGGTAGTTACGGTAAGATATAGAAAATTTTATAGAGTCGGACTTTTGGTAGTTATAGCAAGATCAAGAAGTATTTATAGAGTCGGACTATAGATAATTATAGTAAGATCTAGAAATAGTTAGATACATAAATACAATTATGGTAAAATTTAGAAATATTTGTAGAGTGATGTTTGAATTTGTAAAGAGAATTTAATATTAAATCCTATTTTTAGGGGACATTAAGATTTGAAAATGTTAGTAGAGTGAGTTTTTTCAATTATTAGCTGAAGCTTGAATATTTATATGAAGATTTAATAATATCTATAGAAGAGCATTTTAGGTAGTTCAATTTTACACTCAAAAAAAGGCATTTACGCTATTACAACTATTAACAAAGATTTATACATACACACGCATATATAGAGCATTACGGCACATGCTACATGCATGATGATGACATGTTTTAATGCAAGGTTCAAAATTTCGGTTCTCGTTTCCATTCCCATCATTATAAAATTTTGAATTTTCGGTTCTGTTCCGATACTTTCGGAAATTTCGTTTTATTTATAGTTAGTAGATTATATTACTTTTTCAATAAATACATTAACAATTAGTTAATGCTAACTTGGTTTTTTATTATGTTCATATTTTGCAAATTTCATAAACCTTTTTACGATATTTATTAAAGGCTGCTACAAAGCTTTTCTAAAAACTTTTAGGTTTTAACAAATTTTATTAAAATATCTAAACAAATTATACATAATATAAATGTTTTATAGTCGGTGTTAACCAAACTTGGCCCAATACAAAATTTCCAAACCCATGTCACTATCTTAAAAAATTATGTCGATTCCCTGACGTTGCTCAATTGCCCTAGCCATTTTGCATTCCAATTTGATGATTCAAAGTGGGAACAAGGTAAATTAAAGAATAAAAATCTGTCATGTTGGTCTAGTTCGATGCTTTCCCACATCCATCCGATTTCATCTCATGTTTGTCAATTATACTAGGGACTTGTAAGTTTGATCCACATAATGCCTAAATGGAGTACGAACTCAAAAAAAGATGATATTTGTGAAAGCTTTTGCTTTCTACGTATCAAATTTCTCTTGTAGCCCTTTCCCTTTCTGTTAAATCCCAAAACCAGATTTGTATGGAATTCCACTCCAAACCAAGCTAAAACTAGAACGAAAATCCGATGTGTCGGATTGATTTTAAAACTTCGGTTTAATGCGCGAGTTGTTTAGCAATTTGGAACATATTTTTAAGTAATATTAAGATTCGAAAATATTCATAGAAGAAAATTTTGAGTTTATAACGAGCATAGCATTACAAATATTAGAAGCCCAAAATATTTATAGAGAGAGGTTTTGAATATGTAAATGAACTTGTTTATTAGATTTATTTATATAAGATATTAACATTTGAAATATTTATAGGAAGGAGCTTTGAATCTATAAATAAAACTTAATTTCTAGAACTTTAAAAAATATTTATAGAAAGGGAATTTGTATTTGTAAGTGAACTATTTATTAGATTCTATTCTTATGAGATATTAAAATTTGAAAATAGTTATAGGAAAGGGTTTTGAATCTATAAATATAGTTTATTTATTAGATCACATCTTTAAGGAGATTGAATAGTATTTATAGACAAACGTTTTTGGTAGTGGACATTAAGATCCGAAACTATTTGTAGAATGGGGCTTTGAATTATTAAATGAAGCTTATTTGTTAGATCGTATTTATATGAAGACTTAATATTATCTATACAATGACATTTTGATTGATTAGGTCTACACAAAAAAGTTACATCAAAGATATTACAACTATTAATAATGATTTACACCCATATATATAAAGCATTACCATAACACCCCTTGGTTTGAAGTGGATTTAGAAGTCTCACATCGCGGAATTCAGGTATGAAGTAGGAACTTAAATAGTAAAGTTTCACCTCCTAATAGCGTCGAGGCCTTTTAAGAAACAAAACCTCACTCATTTATAAAGGCTAAGTTGGAGGTAATATCTAACGTGAACGAGGGTGCAGGCTGTTATAGTATTATCAAAGCCAATACCCAACCGGATTGTGCTCACGCATCGACCATAGCACCTAAATAGTGAGAGATGATGAGCCAACGAGGACGTTGGGCTCTGAAGAAGGGAACTTGTAACACCCCTTAGTTTGGAGTGGAATTAAAAGTCCCACATCGCAGAATTTGGCTATGAAGTGGAAACTTAAATAGTAAAGCTCCACCTACTAATAACGCTGAGGCCTTTGAGGAACAAAAACTCTCTCCTATATGGGGGTTTAATTTGGGCACAATATCATGCACGAACATAGGTGCAGGCTATTACGGTTGCGACACGTACTACGCGTATGATGATGACATGTGTCTAATGTGTAAATTGTTTAGCAGTTTTGATCATATTTTTAAAAAGTTATATTAAGACTTGAAAATATAAAGTGAGGTTTGAGTTTGTAAAAAAGTTTGGCAATAGAGATATTAAAAGTTAAAAAATGTTTACAGAGAAAGGTTTTGAATTATTTTTATGAGATACTAGGATTTGAGAAAACTTATTGGGAGGGGCTTTTAATCCGTAAATAAATATTAGTTTTTATATCGTTATAAAGATTTATAAAGGGAATTTGTAAATGAACTTATTTATTAGATTTTATTTTCATGAGATATTAAGATTTGAAATATCTATAGGAAGGAGTTTTGAATCAATAAATAAAGCTTATTAGATCGTTAAAAAGATTAATAAAGGGAATTTGTAAATGAACTTATTTATTAGATTTTATTTTCATGAGACATTAAGATTTGAAATATCTATAGGAAGGGGTTTTGAATGTATAAATAAAGCTTATTTATTAGATCATATCCTGGAGGAGATTTGATAGTGTCTATAGATTGACGTTTTCATAGTTTTGATAGTTATAGTAAGATCTAGGTATATATGTAGTTATGGTTATGGTAAGATTTAGAGATATTTATAAAGTGACGTTTGAATTTGTAAAAAGAGTTTTAACATTAGATCATATTTTTAAAGAACATTAAGATTTGAACATATTCGTAGGGTGGGTTTTTGAATTGTTAAATGAAACTTAATAATTAGATCATATTTATAAGAAGATTTATGCAAAAAAGCGTAACACCAAATATATTACAATTATTAATAAAAATGAACGAATTTATTAACGAAATTTATTAAATCATAATTTTAAGCAACATTAAAACTTGTTAATATTAATATGAGTGTTTTAAATTTGTAAATATAGTTAGAGCCTACTTTTAAACGATATTATAATCTTAATAATATTTGTAGACACATTCTGAATAGATAATTGAAATTTATATGTTAGATCCTATATTTCAATAATATTAAGATTTAATCATATGCATAAGGGACATTTTGGGTAGTTCACATTTATACCAAAAAATTGAGGTCAGTTACATATCCATACGATTGAGTCCTTGGCTTTTCAAAATAATGTAATGTAAAAAAGAAGTGCTTCTAATCATTATTATTTGACTTGGAATCATTATTATTTGACTTGTATATTCTAAAAAAAATCGAGGTATTTCGAATTGTTGGTTGACAGGGGCAAAGTAAGGGAAAATATCTGAAATGAATTCAATACTAGATCTTGGATACGTAATAGTTTCCAATTAAATCTCTTTTAGAAAGATCTTCGATTTTATGGTAGCCTGCTCGAGTCCTCTTACGAAACTTTGGTTATTGAATTAGTCGTACACTTCGCATGTTTCTAACAATTCACATGGTATCATCAAATGATACAAATCTTGAATAAGAATCTACAACACATTAGGACACTCTTGTTGACAATACTTCAATAGCATCCAGGATTCATGAAACTATGTCTTTAGTATCTATTTATTCAATGATGTTATAACTATTAATAAAGACTGTAAATGCATTGTACTTACGTGTTAAGTGATGAAATCATATGTCGAATAAATGTTAATTATCAAACAAAATAGCATGTTAGCTATATATTGTTAATTCACTATATATATATGTACAAGGTTTTAAATCTCAGATATCAATCATGCATTGTTCAAAGAAATAAGACTTATGGGTGAAGTACCAAATTTAGTAAGGAATGACTGAAATACCAATTGATTGGTATATAGAATCGTAAAATGAGCCGATAGAATGGAAACATCAAAATTGAATTCTACTGAAACAAAAACCTAGTGAGATCGAAATCAGACAAATAAAAGAAAGAATCATAGTTGGTACCATTGAATAAAAAATACAAGTGAAGCACTAAATTAATGTTGTTGATGATTGATGCAACTTTTCCAACCATCACTATAAATAATGTGAAGAAAATGGAAACATAAGAAATAGAGTTAGCGAGGAGAACAAAGAAGTTAAAATGTACAAAAAAACATTCAACTGAATGAGACTTTGCATTTTAAGTCTTGCTAAAGGTTTCTTCATGCGCATTTAGGCTAAATAGGATTTGAGTGAAGCACTTTTTGAATCAACTTCCAAAATGAGATATCGAGCCAAGATTTATAATTTTGACATATATTGCTTGATCATAGAACTTAAACAAAAATAAGAGTCTTCTTTTTAAATTTTGCGAGAATGTCCATAAATTGTATATTAATATATAACTATAGAACATACATGGCAAACATTTGTATTTATGTACATATGAATACAAACTGGATTTGACTTTCATTTATTTTATCATTGCAGTTTATTTTATCATTGCATTAACATATGCTATTGAAATAAAATCTATACAGGCAGGCCAGGAACAAAAATAAATTCATCGAGTTTTTGTTAGTTTAATCTGGTATGCTATACACAATTAAGAAAAATGAAATTTGAATTATAATGCAACCTTTGTGCTTTTAAGCTCAATATACCCATTATATTTCAAATATCATTTACGTATTATAGTCAATAAAATTGTGGGCATAGCACAAAACCCCGCTACAAAGGGTTTGTTAGTTTGTTTTGTTGAAACTTTTATCAAGTTACAAAAAACTATTATGCATATATATATATATATATATTATGTATCTATATGTGTGCATTGATAAATGTTTACAACAAATATGTTGGTACTGTTCCAATACAAGTTAGTGAATTACAAAGTTTGACTATGTTTTATCTCATACATTTATGATGATTGCTGGTAAGAATAAAACGTTGTTATGTATGCTCTAACGAGACATGTTAACATGTATCTAAGGCACAAGCATACGTTGTTTTTTTTTGTAATCTAAGGGGGTAAGAGTTGTGTCTTTCAGGAAAACAATAAAGAAGTTTGTGCTCTTGGCGAAATTGTAGAGAAGAAATACTAACATATTAAAGGCTTGGCTGTAGAAACAAATTAGAAATATAATATTTCTATATAAACAGTGACAATGTCTAATTACATGTCCAAAAAACCAATATCGTAAAAACGGATACTATAATAAATCATACCATCAACCCAAACTAGTAAAAATGGCATTGAAAATATAATTGAGTATGACTGCAAAATTAAGCATTAACTTTCTTCATTAAGGTGATGGCCATACTTGGTGGTAGAAGCCACTGGAGATGCTTGTTTATTCCCTTGTTCAAGACATGGCTCACACAATAAAGCAGACTTTCCCGCATCTGAAGGGTGGAAGAGCTCTAAGAATAATACGTTAATAAATACCATCAGATTAAACACAATTGTGAATGTTGGCCAAACCGTACCATGATTGGATCCTCACCTTTACAATTTTGGCATGTACGCTGATTGGTTGATGGCACTTCAGCAATTGCATTTTGAATCACAGATGCCAACAAATCTAAGGGAGCACTTGTGCATGCTCTCAAAATATCACCGATGCTTTTCCCATTGTTCAGGAAAATATATTTTTCAGGACACTTCTTCGTGCTTCCAGCATGCAACTCAAAATGGAATGCAGATATAGCCTAAGAACACCCTCAACAGCGATTATTTTTCTTAGTCTTATCTACGGAACCAAAAAAAATAGATATGGAACAATAGAGAAAAAGATACCTACCTTACAACCCTTGCATGAAGAACAGAAACATAGTATGCCATTTCCCTTAATCATACCATCAAGCTGATTACGCTACATAGAAATATTATCAACTATAAACACCATGTGCACATTACATCACTAACCACCAAACAAGAAACCGTTCTAAGCATAATTAATGTCATACCTTACCCACAAGTGTGTCGTACTTTACTGGCAATCCTTCAAGCAACCCTGTGCCAAGCAAATCGCGCACATTTGAAGGGAGCTTATTCAGACCAATTTTCTTTGACATTTTCAGTTCCATTTTCTTGCTGGATGGATCGTCCAATTCAACTGATTCATCACTGCTACTAGGAGAAACAACACAAGCATCTTCTGCTTTGAGTAGAGATCTAGTGAACCTTCTAGAAGACAAAGAAACTTTATTTTTTGCCACTCCACAGGTTTTGGCATCTGCGTTTTGTTGCTCCAATAGAGATGGTTTTTCCATTGTCAGCGTAAACTGCTTCTCTGAGACGCCATTTTCCTCATGAGATTCAACATACCTGTTTATGGTCTCCACCTTCTCAACTAGAATTGCTGAATTTTCAGGTACAGCATTCTCCTCTTTTTTCAGTTCAACGGTAGCATCTACAAGAACAGAACACTCTGATGGAGGTCCGATAGCAGTAGCAACGGAATCTTTTGCTTTAAGAAATGACCTAGCAGACCTTTCCGAAGGTGAGGATGCTTCGTTTTGTACAATTTCTCCACTTTTTGCATCCAGGTCCAGTTTTCTATCACTAGCATTCAAACCAACCAATAAAGACTGCTTGTCATTTTCTAACAACTGCTGCTTATCCAGCAAGCCATTTTCTTCAAGCAAAACATTAGAACTAGCTACAGTAATATTGTTATGAACGGCAATCGCAGAATCATCAGCAACAGCCTTTTCTCCTTCTTTTTCTTCAATGATACCATCACCAATATCATATTTTTTTACTGAATCTTGTTGTTTCTTCTTCGATTTCTTCGAAGGCGGCGAAGATGAAGAAGGGATCCTTCCAGATCGTGTACGAGAGAGAGAAGAAGAGATATTTGCTTGCGATTTGAGAGCAAATGCTAACTCCCTCTTATGTCCAGATCTCACGCCAGATCGAATCACGAATTCTTTGGGGGTATCCAATCGGGGTCCATCCTCCATTGATGTAGAGAATGATCAAGATTTTTATGAGTTTCAAATTGGGAAGAAGTTAGGGTTTGTAAAGAGGGAAGACAAGCGGCCAGAGGACGACAATAGATATTTAACCATTTTTAATGCAGTGAATGGTGAATGGAAATGCGGATATGACTTAATTTTATCAAATCAAAAATCATTTTGTACGTTAAATCACAATTATGTTTTATTTCGTGCAATCGTATCGACTCTTTATCTTCTTTAGAATAGTTCTTATTCTGTTTTTTAGGGAAATGTTTATCCGTTTAATTTTTGATTTCGCAAAACTGTCACAAACTTTGCAACAACGGATAAACAAGTTGTGTTCTTTTTCCATATGCATTTAAAGTTATTAATTAAATAGTGCAGCACCGATGAATGCTCCATGATCACATAACCACATTTTTCTTTTCACATGCTACCTCATTTTCTCACTCACATATTATCTAAATTCAGATGCAAATGGGTATTTGAAATGGGAGTGTCATAACTTTTCTCGTTATATAATTGTAAAGCATAACCTTTTAATACACTCTGATTAATTCTCAACGTTATTTCTGCTCGGTTTAAAACTCTCAAGATGTTTCTACTAAATTTCAATTTAATAATCTATTTCAGATAACAAGCTCATAACAATAAATAACTTTCAAACCTACTAAATTTCAATTTAATAGTCTATTTCAGATAACAAGCTCATAACAATAAATAACTTTCAAATCTGTCGTTAATTCAATATTCAAAAGCAAGACCACTATGATTTGTAAACGAAGAAATGTTTGTATTCAATGGCGTAGCTAGGATTTAACCATGGAGGGGGCACAAATTGAATAGTCTGAACTGATTTTTTTTACAACTATTCAACATTGGTTTATATATTTCAACAAAGTTGAGAAACGATTTTTGTATTGTCAAAATAATTCAAAACATAATATTTCAGTTCAAGATTTGGCATTTAAAAACAAAATATTATTGGTTAACCTAAGCATAATTTAAATTAAATACTCTATATTCATTAGAACTAATGATTAAATTAGACAAATTAGTGGAACATAAACAAACAAGGCATTTTTAGCATTCGATAAATAAATTCTTAATTTTTAGTAAACTTAACCATCTATTAGCATTAAGTAAACGGGTTGGACAAGATAAATAAGTAAATCCAAATCTGATGGGGTTAAGATACCCATCTCAAGAGACAGAGCCGCTGAGGCAATTAATTCAAAGGGCAGCAAGGAACATGTTGTTGCATTAGTTCAGATGTCACAGGTAACCAAGTAGAGTTCAAGTGTGCAAGAGTATATGGTGGAGAAGATGGTACATTAGAGATGTTAAGCAGTTCAAGTGACAGAATAATGATGAAATGTGACTAAAAAGTATAGGATTGAGACTAAAAAATTAGGAATTAAAAAAAAATGGACAAAGACACGTGAAGACAATTAAACATTTCTGGGAGGGTCACGCGACCCTCCGAGAGTAAATGTGGCTCTGCCACTGCTTATATTACTATAAAATAAGTATTACTATGCTAATATTGAAAGGTAAGTAATATTTTGCTGATATTAAAACAGATAGATATATTGACCTTTGATATTAACAATGAAACACAAGTATAACTAGCAATATTTATTACTCAGAACTATTCAACCATATTTATTTATTAAAATGCTACATGCATATCTATCTATTATTATTATCGTTATATGAAAACTGAATGTTTTTCTAAAGACCTTTCGGTTTTTGTTTTTCACACAGCCGTCACGTATACACCCCTATACCTAATGCCTGCCCTTGCTTGCTTTCATATCTAATACCTACACTTGCATTTGTATTCTCCTACTATGCCTTATACCTTCGTTCCATATTTTTAATTCCATGCCCTAGCCTTTCCCTTTTTCTCTACAACATTGTTTCTCCTTCTCCATCCGCTTCTACATTCGCACACTACACACTCTAGCCTTCCTTATCCATTTTGCTCTGCTATGTCCTATGCTGTCAACGTCTACTTCTTCGTATATCTTCCTTTCTACATTCGCAAACCACGCTTCTGCCTTTTGTGACATATACCCGTAGTGTTGTGATTCACCCAAGTTCTCATCACCATTCTTCAAGGATGCCTTATAGGTCAATAAATTATTAATTAAGTTTGGTTTATGTAGACTATTTGTTGGATTTGGACTTTAGTTCTTACTTATTGCTTCTTGAATTTTTCGTCGCATTATAAATGTCTAAGCTCATATTTTAATTCTTACTTTTTTATGCGCAAGGATTGGTTACAATGTTTGTTTCAGTGAGTTTCATGCCCTTTAGGTTTGTAATGATTTATGTAGTTTACGTTAATTGTCGGTTTCATAACAAAAAACATTCATACAGAATCTCTCGGAAAGAAAAAGTTTTTTCATTTACATCGTTGTTGATGCATCCTTTTTGTTTAAACAAATTTTCTGCTATTTGAGTTTTCAGTGTTGCCAATCATCCCATTGAGTTATACTTAAAAA
Organism: Allium sativum; assembly: GCA_030737875.1. Taxonomy (NCBI): domain Eukaryota; kingdom Viridiplantae; phylum Streptophyta; class Magnoliopsida; order Asparagales; family Amaryllidaceae; genus Allium; species Allium sativum. The sequence continues at coordinate 119,542,205 of CM060911.1, read as the reverse complement.
TAGTCATTTATTGGTACTACAGTATAATAGATTCCAAAAATGTAAAAACTGATTAATACCAGTACTACAATATCATTGGAAATTTATATGTAAAAGTACTTTACTTTTTCCAACATTTAGACAACATTGATCTGCAGATGGATTCCACATATTGACAGCTGTATAGTGAATTTTAAATTTGTCTATATTAGTGAATCCTCGTGTTGATTACAGATAAGGTAATTCATGGGTTTATGTGGTTATAATAGATACTTAGAGAGTGTCCCAATGCCATGCCTTCTTGTGGTGGTTACATGGTTAAAAGAATCGTGCTTTTTGGATAAAACGCTAAGCCAGTTGATCATTCTTCTTCTTTTCATATATCTTTTTGTTCAAAATGCTACCTGAAATTCATATAACTTCTTTGGCTCAAGCTTAGACGATAGCTTACACTTTTTACCCATAAATGACCTATGATATTTTGAAAAACTAGAAAAAAATTCCAAAGACATTTGTGTTACATTATTTGAACAAATGAATTTAGATGACACAGTGATAACTCCAGCCTTGTATTATAAAGACTGATGGTTGAATTATTTTTATTGCATGAGCCAATTAACAATGGCTGAACAAACTTTTTCCTCTGTCTTGAAACATTTACTATGATGCCTCAACCGGAGACTCACACTAACAAAGGGTATTACTAGGCAATATTGTATACTGGTGCAGATAATAAAGCTGATAAGGAGCGACCATTCATGAATCATGTATTAAAAAATTACCAAGTACATCAATTTAATGCTCACTTTTTTCTTACCTCGAGTCGATCAATATACTTAATTCTAGCTCAGTATACTATATTGGTTAACGGATCTATTCAAAACAAAACATAATTACAATAAAGAACACATATCATAGGACAACAGGCATATACACACACACACACACACAAATACATCCAGTATAATACATGGTGATACACAAGTGAGTGGTTATACAAACCACAAATAAATAAAACATATCCTGTAACGACCCGTATTTTTAACCATTAAGTTTGAACAGTTAAAATTGGTTCTAAATGTTGATTTGAAATTTTAAATAACTCGAATTCTATTAGTTTTTACATAAATTAATTATAAACGAGCTCGTCGCGTCGCGATAGTTCGTAATTTTACGATTTGAACTTAAATTAAGTATATAGGATCCAATATAAGTCGGAATTCTTTGAAACAAAAATCTTCCAGATCTATTGGATTATTGTTTTCTAATGAAAGAGAAAATTTGAGATTTCATCTTGTAGATTTTGAGTTATTTCAAAATCAAACTTCAAGAAAAATTAGGTATAATTGCTTATGAACTATAACGATTTATTAAATAAAATAAAGGGTTTTAAATGAATCAGATATCGATCTAACTTGAATTTAAAATCGAGTTAAGTCAGCCAAAGTTATATAAAATTCTATTTGAATATATATATATGATAATAATAATTTATTATCAATAGATTTGATTGTTTAGGAATCGATTTAATTTAATTAAGAATAGCCAATTTTCAAACGGTCTCGGATTTCAACGAAACTATTTTATAAAATTCGTAATGGTCAATTATTGTAAATTTTCTAGTTTCGAGTCAATTGGAGCTATTATGTGGTCATGCGCGATATAAATGCGTGTCGATTTATGTTGTGAAATTAAAATATGAGTTTTTCAAACGACCTCGGAATTCGACGAAACTAATTCCATCGTGTCTAGAATATTAAGCTATCATAGGATTTCGAATTTTATTTCGATTGGACGTTGTATGAGCTCGTACGAGCTGTGAATGACGTTAATTACATGTTAAATAATATTCTAAAACAAGGATCACTTTCAAAACGTCGTTTTCAAAAGTCTAGACAAAATCTTTGAAAAATCTAAATAAAAATCTTTACAAAATATTGATATAATCTCGGCCGAATCCTTATCAAGATTACGCTCTCCTTATTCAACTATTTCGGTTGATCCTGTTTCTGTATCTTGACTATAAAAACCTTTCTCTATCTTCGTTCTTTCACAACAAAAAAAACAAAGACATTGTTTCTTCTTCTTCTTAGAAATCGTGAGTTTAAAAATTCAAAGGAAAAAAAATCCAATAAAAATCTAAAAATAGAAGGGTTGTTTCTTTGGGTTTCTAATGAGAAGAGAAGCATGTCGTGTGAAGTTTGCGTGGTGTGATGCGTTTTTCTGGCTGTCAATCTTGGCCAGTAAACCTAAGGTTGACTGTGGTTTACGATTTAGGTGACCAGAGAATTTTCCAGGTGCATAGTCGGTTTGTCAAGCGAAGAGGAGTAGGTGGCCAAAAATTTGGTGGCAAGAAGGCACAAAAGGTGTCACACCTTTTTTCGAACAACTACTGTGCTAGCCGAAGTTCAAAGATTCATAGGTGACTTCGAGCTCGTTTTCTTGGCATGGGGAGCGCGCCGGTGATTTCGGGTTGATGAACGGCAGTCCATGGAAGGATTTGGAATTAGTTGGATTTTTATATAATTTCAAACGTTGGTTTGAAATTATATTGATCGGTCTGAAATCGTCGATCGAAATGAAATGTGAGTTAACTCTCATGCTTTCTGAAATACTATGATGTGGTAAAATTTGTACAATTATAATTTATTGTTGTAGCATAAATTGGATGTTTGGATGCTTTGGATGTTTATTGTTTGATTGTTGATTGTCATTATTTATATTTCCATTGTTTAAATGATTTAGAATAGATTATCTATTTCATAAGCATTTATTAGACGGTATTATGTGCTGTGATGCAGGGAAAACATGTTGGAGGGACCCAACCGGATTCCTCAAATATTTTGTATGTTATTTGATTTTATATTATTCATATATGAACAGTTTAACTCAAGTAACGTTAAATGTGTTTGGATGTTGATTGTTGAATTGGATGTTGATTGTTGAATTGAAATTCAAATTGAAGTGCTACTAATCAATAAACAATATTGATTAAGTGATTGGCAACAGATGATCTAAAATCCACCTTTTTAAGACACTGACTCTTCGTCAAACGAATTGACGTAGTTAAAGTTAAAAAATTAATTTTACAACTAAAGAAAGGTTTTAAATTTTTATTTTTATATAAGATATAGTTTTAGATAAAAATCAATATTTATAAATTGGTTTTTTCAAAGTAACTATAAAAAAATTATTTAGCGAATTCTTATGGTTTAATAAGTTTAGAAGCATGTAAGGCTAAAATTTACCTAAAGGTTGATAGTCTGGGGTAATTGTTCTTAAGAAACAATTAAGTGTGAAGTTATTAATTAATTATATTATTAATTAATTTAATAGGAATGATTAGTGGAAATCAGTTAACAAGTTAACTAATGTTTTCTAGTTGACTAAGTCAACTATTTTATTTTAAAATTAGTTATTTAATTTATTTGTTTCATCTAATCTAATTGAAATAGATATAACAAATAGTCGTTTAAACTTAATAGGATTTCTTAAAAGTTAATTAACTTTCTAATTAACAGTGTTTAAAGATAATTATCGATTTAATGATCATTTACAAAGTTAGTTATTATATAAATAACTTTCTAAATAGGATTAGGTATTATTTAGTAGCGAAGTAAACTACTTTTACTTCAGTTCATTTGAAGTTAATTGTTATTTTAGTAATAATAATTAAAATGATTACTTTTTAATTAGAATTCACTTAGAAAATAATCAAGTTGTTATAAGTTTGGTTAAGTTTTGTAAAGAGTCTTTATAAAGGAATTTAATGATATACCAAGTTTTATAAACAAGGTTTATAAAGAGATTTAAGGCTAATATGGTAGTTTTAACTAACCAGTTACTTAACAATGGAATTAAGTAAAACGATGTTAGTTGAAAAGGGATTTTTCAAAATTTTCAAAGCGTAGACGTTAAATGGATTTTGGTAAAGAGTTTAGTGAATGGATTTAGTGATAAAATCCAAATTAAGTTTATAATAAGATGCTAAATGTTTTTTGGGTAAAGATTCGGTAAATGGATTTTTATAATAAATCCAAGTTGTGAATGAATTGTATTAAGAGGCTTAAAGGTAAGGATTTGTGTTTTGCTAAGTGGTTACTTAATAGACAAAATAACTAAAGTAATTATCATTGAAAATAAATTTTCCAAATGTAAGTACTGGTTTATAAAGCCATATTTAAATGAAGAAGCAAATTAGAATGTGTGATAATATTATTAATATCAGTTTTTGAGTTACAAAATTTTATCTATCTTAAGATAAGAACGTTGTCGAGTCAAGATTTGAGGGGTAAATAAAATACCCCAACTTGCACGACTTCGCTATTATCCAAGAGATCGTATTAGTTTGAATCGATAATGATGTTGGAAATAATTTGTTATTTCCATAAGTAATATTGCAATTGATTTTACAAGATTTTAGGGAAATTTAATAAAATTGTTTGTTTTTATAATAAACAATGTATCACTTGACATTGTTTGGCCCAGATATGAAGTGTGATCTATACTTACACAATTTGTCAGGTATATAAAACTATTTTCCAAGTAATGAAAATAGTTTGGTTTGGGAATTCATTTATTCTAAGAATAAGCAAATGTCTAAGGTTTTCGAGGAAATAAAACGAGTGGTTATATTGGTTTGAAACGGAAGTGAACATTGGAAATTGAATTATTATTTCCATAAGTGAAGTTTTAAGCTTTAATCGACAAAGTTTTGAAGTTAAATAAAACTGTTTGAGATTTATATAATAAACAATGTAGCATATGACATTGTTAGACCCATATAAGATTTGTAATTGGCTAATACCATTGGGTTAAGTATGTATAGCGATATTTCCAAAGCATAGGAAATAAAAAGGGGTTTTGTGTATATATAGCTATATTTTCGAAATAAAAGAAATTAAAAGGGGTTTTGTGAAAATATAACGATATATTCAAGATAAAGGAAATAAAGAGATGGGTTTTGTAAATACGCCTATTATAAAAGGATAAATATATGGTTATTGTTGTCAAAGTAACGAAAACATGAGAGATCTGCTGAGCTAAGTATATGGAATTGATGAAATGATTCAATAAAAGGGCCTCAGCTGTCTTTGTACTTGATTGTACTATTTTGATTTGGTAGTTAAAAACCCGACTATCAATAAATATCCCTTTTTACTTTTGACGTGATAGTTCGAGGAGACCGGGATGGGAACCAGACTCAAAACCACTTCGAACCGACTTTGCGTTAAAACTAACTTGCTGGGATGCTTATGAGATGATTTCGAGGGATGGATCTTTAGAGCAAGAGGGATGCTCGTTGATGTCTCTGGTTAACTACAAGGATTAAAAGTGCAGCAGTAAACCTCTACACTTTAAGGTATCTTCGGTTTCGTTTAGTCCCAGCATAAACTTGTATAGACAGATGTTTGATAGATAGGGTTGCACGCGATCGGGTCAGATATGGGTTACAATTTGTAACTCAGACTATATACGGGTCGGGTTTGATATTTTGTTCTACCTAACCTTATTTTAACCCAACCCAACCCTATATTAAAAATAATAATTTAACATCATCTTACTTAAAATTATAGTAGTATAATCCTAGAATAATGTTTATGCATTCTATAGTAAATATATAAAAAAAACATATTCCATATCAATCCAAATTAGATAGAATTTGACAAATATATTTTAAAGAGCATTTTAATGTGCTTTAAAATGAAACAATTGTTCTATTATATAGTAAATTAATTTCATATGGTGTGTTCTACAATGACATTTTAATAAAAATATGTGTTATAATGAATCATTTATTTTAAATGCATTAAGCTAGCTAAAGTCTAATATATTATGCCGAATATTTTAATATTATTTTTAAAAAATTCCCTCATATTCTCAGTTTTATTATATTCAAGTAACTAGACCCTACTAAACCTGACCCATACTTTAACCCAACCAATATCCAACCTCATATAGGGTCGGATACGGGTTGAACTACCTTAAACCCGTACCTATGCGGGTCGGGTGAAGTATTTGGTTTAACCCGACCTGACCCATACTTTGTGCAGCCCTACCGATAGGGTATTTCATGGAATCACGTACGTTGGTTTTTATAAATATACCGAGTATGGTGGCGGAGAAGGTAACTTCTTTAGCTTAACACACAGAGTATGATTTGATGGATCCGACAGTGTGACATTCAAAGTAGAATGTCATGCTTCTGGAAAGGTAATCGTGACCTCAAGCCTCATCAACCAAGAAACGAATGAAATCGGGTAGGTAGTAGGGCTATGTGGTCATACCCATTAGGGTATATCATCACCTGATCTAGAGAAATCAGTTGTCCTTTTATTATTTGCTTCAGAATGATACGATTGTTGATCCCAACCGTGGTGATGATATATTCGGTATACTCAAGTTGAATTAGTGGTCAGTCATATGTGGCCAGGTTGCAAGATGTTCTTGTTGAACCCCAGTGTTTTATCTTTAGAGAACACTGATCGGAAGGTGGTTCCATACCTAGTCATATTGGAAATCCAAACTCCAATACGAGTCGTAATTTTTTAGATGTATACCAACTATATCGAAATGTAAGATGCAAGCTTTTCGGAAATATTCTTATTTTATTTGTGGCTTGATAGACATTATTATAATATCACTGGATTTGATATATAAAAGTGATTTGGTTATTGTAAGGTAAAAACACATGTCATGTTTATGTGTGGTCATGTCTTACGAGGGTTCCATTCTTTCAAAGGATTTATAAAAGTTAAGCAAATTATTTGTTGTGAGTTTTATCACTTAAAGTATTCCAGACTAATCCAGGTGATTTTGCTTTCCTAAAAATGTGCTAAGGTCATACCGAGTATATTTTGCAAGTAGCATCAGACTATTCTTAGAGCTTCAGAAAAGGTGACGGATTCAAGACGTATTCTCATATTTTTGCTATTAATTTATTTTTGCTATGTGTGTTATATTTATCAGATTTTATAATCAGATCTAAGTATGTACTCCGATTATGTAATCATATAAGTTGATGTCGAAAATGGTCGTCAACTCTCGTGATTTTCACGTGAGTGAAAATAAGTGTCCAGCAATGAAAAATGAGTAAGTGGAGTGTAGTGTACGAGGGGAAACACATGTAAATGATCACACAAAGTTTATAGTGGTTCGACTTGTCGGGGAGTACGTCCACTTTGAATGGTTTTTCTTTTTTATTATATTCCTGGTACAAGTTACAACATTTGATCGGAACATCTCTGAGTATACATGGGTTTCAATGCTTTTTGTAGTGTAATGGGAATGTTGAAGCTTTTATGTGGTGAGCATGGCCATGGTGGCATGTAGATCCAAAGATGGTTGTCTTTTCTCCTTTCTGAATGCCAAAATAATTGAAAGGTAGTCTAACGTCCGAGAGTGTAGTTAGATGGTCAAGAGAGACATGAATTCGTATCCCATGAGGGGCATGAATTCGTATCCCATGAGGGACATGAATCTGTATCCTATAAGGAATACAAATTCACGCTTTGCGAGGGAGATTGGTGTTGCTTTGGCCTTTGAGGAGCTGCGATGCTGGATGGTGAGCTAACGGTGAGGCCAAAGGTCTATTGTCGGGACATGGGTTCCACGTCATGTAATTTTGTCGAGTTAGATCGAATATCATTGCTTACATCCAGATTTTGGCTCTGGACGTCTCGGTTGTGTTTCTGGGCTGTTGATCCACGTGATGGGCCGAGTTGGGTGGTCTTTAATTCTTCTTGGTAACCGGACCAAAAAGTCGGCTAACACTTGCCCCTCAAAGGACCTCCTATAATAGCATGGGGTGCTTTGAGATAAGTCGTTATTCTTATCGATTAGAGAAACACCCAAGTTATGTCGGATGATCTGGACTCCATCGTTGTTGAGAATACCGTTTTGCCGGACTGGAATACTATGGTGTGTTCGAATGAGCATTTGTTGCCTATAGACTCAAGAGTTTGAACATTAGTCATCGATACTTGTCTCCACCAGAACGTAGGCGAGTTGTGGTGGACATGGGCAGTCGTTCACACTCACACATTCGCACATGGTTTTGCGCGACGTTAGCAGAGTTGAAAATAAGTATATAATAGGTAAATATGTCATGGACTAATGACTGTGTGAGTTGCTTTTCGAAAACTAATCTGAACTTGTGAACTCGAGTGCTCGACATACATTATAGAGTTGTCTGTAAACGTATGGTTGGTTAATAAATCGAGTTAGTTTCGATCGTCGTTATTTCGAAAACTCGTACGTGCAGCCATAATCGAAGTTGTGGGTCATGAATTTCGCAAAACTGGAAACTCGATCCTCGGTTCCTCTTTTTTTTTTTGTGATACAGAATTTTCATATCTTGAAGGGATGCGAATTTCCGCATCCTGGTGGGATACGAAAAACTTTGTGTCCTAAAGAGACATGAAGAACACTCAGTCCCTCCGGCTTCCCTCCCTGAATAACAGCTTGGTTTAGAGGAACTCCTCCTCACTTGACATAACTCCGCCCTCCCCTGGAATTTGAGAGTTTTTACGAAAAAGAAACACAGGCATAAACTGCCCTCCCTCGGCGATCATGATTACACAAAGGAAGGTTTATCCCCGTGATAATCTTAGGTGGCAAACATCTCCGAGGTTAGGTTAGTTCTTTTTGTGATTGGGTGCTCGGAGATATTGCGCATCCACCGGGGTTCGAAGGAGGAGGAGTGGAGGAGAAGACGGGAAGGAGAGGAGAAGAGGAAACTGGAAGGAGAGGAGAGGAGGAGACAGGATGGAGAGAAGAGGAGGAAACGGGATGGAGAAGAGAGAAGAGGATGAGCTTCGCATCTCGTATGCCTTGGGAGATACCAAAAAACTTCGTATCCCGATTCCCAAACGGGTTGGGGGATACGAAAATACTTTGTATCCCAAACGGGATACGAAAATTTTCATATCCCCTCCACGACAGTGAGGGATACGAAGTTCCGGAAAACGGGGGATGTGAAATTCCTCGTTGTGAAGCCCGGGAGGAGAATTTTCAAAAGGAGAGAGGGTGTGATGTTGTGTTGGCGCGGGATATGATTTTTTTCTATTCTTGGGGATGCTGAGATGCTTCTCCAAGGCTATGTTAACTTCGAATTCCCACAACATCATTGTATCTCGCCAATCCTATTGATAGTTCGTGTCTCGGGCAACTCGTCATTGAACCTGCATCACCAACGTTGTGTCACGTGGTCGGACTAGACTCACGATTAAGCGCTTTGGCTATTGGTGCCTTTAAGCTTTAATCATGAGCCGATAATTCTGGATTGCACATAGGATTAGAGCATAAACTCGGACCATGGACATATGACTATACTATCGGTAGCTCCGGCCGTTATACAACGATGAGTATATGCCTGCCCACATTGGTCAATGACAACGATGATTATAGTTCTTGAACTAATGATCGATGTCATGTTCCAAGTTATTTTAACACACTCAAATCAGCACTTCATGACATCACATGTTTCACGTTAGTTTATACCGATGCAAGGGGTACAGGGTTTTATATGTGGTTCTAACGCGGATATGTTGTGGGTATAGTTATTGATGACAAGGAGAAGCTCCATACGGCTTCAGGGCTTGGAAGCCGAATTCATAGGAACATCTCCAAGTTCCGTTAAACCTTTTAACCATTCTTTCTCGTCAGTGATCGGTAATGGAAGATCCGGATCCTCCAATCCGCCTCAACAAGCGGGTTTGTCTAGTACTCAGGAACAAATGGTACAACCCGAAGGGTCTCGGCATTTAAGTGTATGCATAGATGAGCCAGTGGTCAAAGGTGCAGCTGGGATCACTAGAGAGGGCCTGGTTGAAAGAGTGGACAGTGTTGGCTAATAAGAGAGCCTTGGATATGGTGGAAGACACGGAAATTCTTGAGAATTCCCTAGATTTGGTTGCTTCGCGGGTTGATGAAACTTCATTGCGGTGAATCCTTAAAAGTACAGGATACCCTAGGACGATGTTAGAGTTCCTGATAAGGCTGACAGGGTGCACGCTCCCCAGAGGGGTACACCACCTGGAATAGGCATACATGTGCCACTAGATGCAAGCCCCTGTCATGCACGTACATCCGAGATATCCTGTATTTCTTTCGACTAGAGCGAACGCAGCTTCATCCAAACATGTGTGCGTCCCTGCTTGGTACCTATATCTTGTATGTTGAATGGCTGCAGATCGAGACATCGGGGGACGACATCAGATACCTCCATTCTCTGAAGAAGTGAAGCACTATGTTGCCCTCCCTAGTGTACATGGAAGCACAGCCTAATAGCCACTTGATCTTGGGGACATGGAGCAAACTCAGCTATTTTAAAAGTGATTAGTTCTTTGTTCGTTGCCCACCAAGATTTGCAAGGTGGCGGTTTGTCGGTAGTAAGTATTTGGAGGTTTACCTTGTTACCTGGGTTAAATGAGTTGTAAGCTCAACATTAACTTTGAGTTTTGTGTGGCAGGGGATCCCACCGATCTCGAAGAGTGGAGAGTACGTACTTGCAGCGCGCTTTGACTTTGAGGAGTGTTTCCAATGAGTATCGTCTTTTCCCGACCCTTGTGTCAAATCGTCTCTTTAATTTGCTGGATTTGCTTCTAGAGGGTTGTTCAATCGATCGCCCGGATTATAATGAAGGAGTAGTAGTGGCAGAAGCTAAGGAAGAGCCTACTCATCTGGGTCCGCAAGAGGAGGTGGCCCCTATCGTGCCTTCTGATGTGCCCTCGGTCGAGGAGGAAGTTACAAAGGCCCAAGGGGATGAGGGCGGTGCTGTGGATAGCTCTTGTGGTGCGACCTCGGTTTTGGGCTATCTTCTCCACGCAGTGGATTTTCTCCCGCAAGGTCGCTCCGTGGTGGTAGAGAGGGATATAGTGGTGAAAATGTAGGAACTGGTGAAGATCTGGTACCCCGGGACTAACTGGTGAAGGCCTGGTACCCCGGGCCTGCCTTTAGTGGTTGTGCATAGTGCTTCCTGACATGCCCTTAGCTAATTGGGCGGTGATCGGAGCTCAGAGGGAGAAAACTGGCTACGATACAATGGAGAGAAGGTGCCTCTTGAGAAGAGAGCTTGGTTTTGTCTCTGTTTCGCTTCCGACGAGGGAGGAGAAGGTGGGAACAAGTTGCAAGCCGGTATCTTCGATGATGACCTTAGAGACCACTGCATCGTAAAGGACGGTTATAGGGATGGTAGAGGACTAGTGCCCCTGGGCCTGCTTCCGAATGTGCCTCCGGTATTACTTCCTAACGTTCCCCTAGCTAATTGGAGGATGGCCGGAGCATCAGGTGGAGGAGAAGGGCCATGGTACAACGAAGAGGAGGCATTCTTCAGAGAAGAGGGCTTGCTTTCCATTTCTGTTCTACCTTCGAGGAGGGAGGCAAAGGTGGGGATGAGTTGCGAACTGGTATCTCTGATGGCTACCTCAGAGTCCACTGCGCCATGGAAATTGTGGTCCCACATGCTCGAGTATTATGGCTCGACATTGCATCTAGTGTTTGGTTGGTCAAAACTCCACTCTCAAGAGACTCGAGTTGGGCTGAGTTCGAGTGGGCAAATTTCGCTCTCGATTGTTTCGAGGCATGCGAAGTTAAAGTGGAATGGTACTAGTAAACCGACTCCAGAGTCGTCTATTAGTTACTAGTGTAATCATGCCAACGGACCGCCGCCAGAGTACACCTAAGCACAGGTAGGTTGGGCTAAATCCATTGGATTTGGTGTATTCACGATAGCGATGCTTCGACAATTCATGGACGAACCTTGGAAGATGAAGCTAATGTTTGTAAACTTTGTAAGAGTTGTAGCCGAGTTGATTACAAATCGATCATAAGACATCAGGAGGAGTTAGAACCCTTGAGATTATACAGCAGCTAAATTGATACAAAAGGCGACTTAAACAAGACGGGTCGTGAGGCGCAGTCGCTCATTGTTGCTGCAGTCTTGATGAGTTGAGGAGACGACCTTAAGGGACGTAGTTGTCGGTCGAGGTCCTGGTGAGTTGGAATCTTTGGTGAGCATTGAGTGGCTCAGAAATCCCATGTAGTGGACCCTGACAGTATTGCTCAAGGTGACCCTTGCAGGTGAGTTTCTCGATGTTGTCCTACAAGTGGCGATAGTTATTTGTGTTGTATCCGTGGATGTTGTGGAACCAATAGTGTTATGTAGAGTCCCTTGGTGCGCTCATCATACCTTTAAGCCCTGGCCTTTTGTAAGGCAGGACAATGCAAGTCGCAAGATATATGTTCTTGGGGGTGTCATTGAGAGGAGTGTAGTTGCGGGAAGATGGAAGTCAAAGATTCTTCCTCTTATTGTTGCAACCACCTCTGACGTTGTCAGTTCGAGCGGGATTAAGTGGAGCGATGGGGACGGAGTTGTTGGAGCGATGGGGCTTCGTATTAAGGGAAGCTATTGAGGTAAGAAGCTCGATTCCTTTGCGCTAGTTCTTTGCGCAGGAAATAGTTGACTTTCTTGCAGAAGACCTTTAGAGTCTCAGGTTGTGTGTGGTTGACCCATGCTCCGAATTCAGAATCGAGGAATACGCCCTTGATGAGTTGGTCCATGATATCCTGAGGGCTTAAGCCTTCGACACCTTCCGAGGTGTTGTCGAACCTCTCGAGATAGCTCCTTAGAGTTTCGTCAAGGGCCTGGCGGAAGTGCATGCCGAACTGATTGATTAAGCCTTTAGCTACCTGGGAAAAGGTTGATATAGTTCTAGGCAGAAGTCGGGTGAACCATAGAAGAGGCACGCCTTCTAAGAAGACAAGGAAACACTTGCATTTCATGGCGCAGGAGGAATCCATACAACACTCGTAATAGTGTATGAATTCCCAAGGATCAGAATCCCTTGAGTAAGCCTTTACCTGTGGCATATTGAAATGCACGGGCCATTCGGCTTTAAGCACGTCTTCAATGAATGGGTTACGTCTCACACTGGTTTCCTAATCGTTGGTGACGTGACTTCTAGATTCTTTCAGGATGTTGAGAAGTAGGTTAGCGAGAATGGGAGTTTGAATCTTCGTCGGGTTGCGGCGGTTGTGACTCGACTTAGGAGTGGGCAGCCTTGGATGCCTTCTAGGATGAACATTGTCCCTGTCTAAAGAATCTTCAACTCTGGTTGTCAAACTTTTCTATGGTCAGCAATCAGGAGCTTAAGGCTGGTAGGCTGTGCAGTGGGTAGACAACGAGTTCTAAGTTAAAGTGGGTTGGCCTTGCATGGAAATGGGTTGAGCATTGACCTACTGACCAGAGTTAGACCCAAGTTGGAAGCGATTGAAGCGGGAGGTATACTAAACCAAGATTGGGATGAAGCTCGATGAGAGGTAGTTTGACGGTGGCTGAATGCCTAAGCCTGCCTGAAGGCGGGGAATGTCTTGTTGAGCATATTGTTGAAGCTGTTGTGTTTCCGATGTTTTGGTGGATTTTGTCGACAAGGCATTGTTGAGTCTTGCCCAACTTTCTTTACGTTTCATCAAATTGGACTCGATCGATGAATGTGTCGAGATTAGGAGCACCAAGGGTGTTTAAGTTGGTCGGAGCTTCAGTGAGTTGATGCTGAGGAGGAAATTTTGAATCAGGACTGGCAATGGTAGATCCGACCATTGGGTCCTTTCCTTTGTTCACCATTGTAGATAGGCTTGGTCGGTAAGTCTGAGAAAACTTAAGTAGCATCCCAAGTCTCAGTGGATGAGTAAAAGAAAATGCGAGGCTTCAACTCCTTGAAGGAAGTAGAATGTCGACTACAGGTGCGCGTTTATATGTATCCCCCTTCTTGGCATGCCAAAGTGTTGACGTCGAAAATGGTCGTCAACACCTATGATTTCCGCGTGAGTGAAAATAAACGTCCATCAATGAAAAATGAGCAAGTAGCAGTGTAGTGTATGGGGGAAAACACGAGTAAACGATCACATAGAGTTTATAGTGGTCCAGTCCGTTGGGGACTATGTCCACTTTGAATGGTTTTGCTTTTTTATTATATTCCTGGTACAAGTTACAACATTTGGTCGAAACATCTCCGAGTACACATGGTTTTCAATGTTTTTTGTGGTGTAATGTGAATGTTGAAGCTTTTATGCGGCGATCATGGCCATGGCAACATGGTTGTCTTATCTTCTTCCCGAATGCTGAAATAACCAAAAGGTGGATGTTTAGGAGACTTTGGGAAGATTATCTTCTTCTTAATCAGCCATTAGAGCTTGGTGGGGAGCTTGAACCAACCCCTTTCACATTGGAAACGAGGGAGTATTTATAGGAGTGGGTTGGTAGTGTAGTAAGTGAAAAGGAGGTGAAGGCAACATAAATTCGTATCACGTGAGCATGTTTCACCAAGATTTTGTATCCCCTTGGGGATGTGAAATTGCATCCGAAGGGATGTAAAATCATATCCCAGAGGGATGCGAAGATTCGTGTCCGAAGGGATGCGAAATTGCATCCATTAGAGGGATAGGAATTTGTATCCCGTGTTGGGATGCGAGATCGCACCCAGTGGATATGTGGCTTTATAATGTCGCATCCTTCGAAGGGATATGAATTCGTATCCCAAGAGGGACACGAATTCCTATCCCATGGGGGACACGATTCCATATTACATGAGGGATACGAATTCACGCTCTACGGGGGAGATCCTGCATTGCTCTGGCATTTGAGGAGCTCTGATGCTGGATGCAGAGTTGATGGGGATGCCAGAGGTCTGTTGCCGAGACGTGGGTCCCGCATCGTGTGATTTTGTCTAGTCGGATCGAGTATCATTGCTTACGTCCATATTTTGGCTTTGGACGTCTCGGCCGCGCTTCTGGGCTGTTGATCCACGCGATGGGCCGAGTCGGATGGTCTATAATTCTTCTTGGGAACCGGTCCAAAAATTCAGTTAACAATATATATATATATATATATATATATGTATGTATATAGTTTCAGGCACAAAGACCAACTCTGCGACGTTGCGTTTGGAGCTTTTACATCAGCTATATACTTTATTTGGCATGAAAGAAATGCACACATTTTCAGTTAAAATTTAATGCACTGTAACGTTAAATTGGCTCAGATAGAGAAAGAAATTCACTACCTGGTTTATGGAAACGAAAGTCGATCTCTCAAAACGGATTATAATGTCAGTTTCCTCCAGGGATGGGGGATTGATCTGCTTAATTCTGGGTGACACAGGATTGTGTTGAAGAAGGTGATTTTGAATACCATAGAGAAGGGCCGTAGGCCTAATGGGTTGAAGTTGCTTCATTTATTTCTTTTATTATAATGTTGTTTTTCCTGTTTGCTTGTAAAATGAGCATATGTTATGTACTGTTAATATGTGAACCTTATATGTACTCTTCTTCCCTTGTAAAGTGCCCAGTAGGGGGTTACAAGGGTTTGGATGAGGCATATAAGCAAAGCATATAATTGGTCTTCTAATAAAATGTACCAATTTTCCAAAAAAAAAGTTTTCTCTTAGTGTAAAAAGTATTGAGATATTATATTTTATTCTTTCCATGTGATATTCTATGCTACTATGACTCTTTAGTGTTATTGTTCTTCTTATTCTTCTATTCTAACGTTTCTTTTTTCTTCTCACCCTTTAACTTCTTTCTCCTAATTATATGTTTTCTTGTGCCTTTTGATTTGGATATGTGTGGTTAAATGCCTGGTTAAACGGTAAAGAAAAGTTTGGTTGCCACATATTTCATGAAAGAATATACACATCGGAGTGCAACTAGACAACTATACAACTACACAAAATATGCTTAAGCATTCCCAAAAGTGGATACAAAAGTTCATACAAGAAGAAGCTAAGCAAGTACCAGTGATAATCTACCCAAGGACAACTCGATTTGACCTGACTAGAAAAATACACCGGTCAGTCTAGCTTATACAAGTTAGTTAGAGAAGGATAAGTAAATGTAATAGCACATTATTAAGTGGTTCCTCTTAATAGAGAAGGTACACAAAGGTTTACATAATCATGATATGTAAGGGAATAGTACACAGAGGTCTAAAGTAAGATTCACGTGTGAGCGAAAATTCGCAAATCACAAGTATTTCTTTCAACACAAATGTAACGACCCGGAAAATCTGAACTAATTTAAAATTTTAAATTGGATAATTAGGTGAATTTAAAGTATTTAAAATAAATATTTTAAATAACAAGGACGAAAAGTAGTTTGAATCGATGTTTGAAAATGAATATAATTATTTCTAATTATAAACAAGGCCTGAAATGGCGCGGTAGTTTCAAAATTTGAATTCAAACTTTGCCTGATTGTACCGGGTGCAAAACAAAACGGATTTGAGTGAAACCAAAAATATTTAAATTTGTTAGTGAATATATTTCTAACAAATCTGAAAAATCGAAGTTTCATAGCGGGAAGCAAAAGTTATGGCTAAATGAATTTTCAGAAAGGTCGCTATAGAATTTATATAGCCCGTGAAAATGGCCATTTTGCAAACGACCTCGGAATTCGACGAAACCACTTTTGTTGGATTCGGGATGTCAAATTATTGCTAGGTTTCAAATTTCATAATTTTTGAAGCTAGTGTATGAGTGTGGCAAAAGAAAATGTGTTTGGGTCGATTTTATTAAATTGGATCGACCAGAAAAAAGGCCATTTTTCAAACGGTCTCAAAAGTCGATGAACTAGTTTTGTTGGGACCGTATCGTCAAAACATAGCTAGATTTATTTTTCGGGAATTTTTAGAATCAGTATGTGGCCCCGGCAAATTGAAATGTACGTTCAAATTAAATATTATATATTTTATTACTTAATATGAAGGAAAACAGGCTGAAACAATCAAATGGGCCTACGAAACATATCCCATTGTGTTCGGAATGGGGGTAAAACGCTAGGGACGATAGTCGTTGGGTTTGGATTGGAGTTCGTAGGAGGCAAGGGGTATTTTTGGATTTTTAAAACTTTATAAAAAAAAACGATTGGTCCACGCATATTCTCTCTCCCCGACTTCCGTTCCAAGCGACGGCGGATTACATTAAAACCTTCTCTCCTCTTTTTCTTCAAATCCACTCAATAAAAACCCATGCCCCAGTTGAGAATTCTGTAGTACTCCTCACGATCTTCACATCCATATAAAGTTTGGATTTTTTTCGTGACCTGTAGAGCTCGAATCGAGCTCGAGAACCTGACCACTTTCGACTGCCGCAGGGAGCGCCTCCGACCACCGAGTTCGACGAGGCCATCCTCGTTATGCGCATCCTTCGACGCTCTTCGACGTCGCACCTGCTGATCGTCGCCTCGTTCAACGGATTAGAAGTTATTTGAAGACCTAGTTTTGAACAAATCGGATAGGTAATGGCTGAAACTATTTTAAACTATTTAATAGCAGTTTAAAGCGCTACGGTTTTTGATTTCACTGTAAAAATCATATCTTTTTCGTTTGTTGATGAAATTCGGTGAAACAAGAGACAATGGACTCGTGTGGACGTCTTCTACATTCTAGAAGAGACCGGATATTTTTCTGAGCCTTCTGCTATTTTCAGTGGAGTGGAACTCAATGTGAGATTTCTAATTTATAAACGATATGGAAAACAACGATGTATAAATTATATAGTCGATGTATGAGTTACATAAGCGTTGTACACCACATGTATAAGCGTTGTATAAGTTGTATGTTCGATGTATAAGTTATATATGCGTTGTAAAAATTATGTATGCGATGAAATGAATTGAAGTTAATCGAAATATATTTATATACGAATATATATATATATACTCCCATCGTCCACAGACCATGGACGATATTTATTGGTTGTGATTGGTGTGAAAATTGGTTGATAATGAATGGTTGATTAGAACTATTTATGTTTGAGAATGATTGATTGTGGTTGAAAAACACCCATCTGTGGTTGAAAACAAAATCAGAATAGATTATGGAAATGAAAATAAAACATGCCGCCTGCATGCGAACTAGATGCATGAATCCCCATTGTCAAAAACCACGAGGTTTTAAGGTAGAGCGAGGAGTCGTACTAGGGACGGACCCGGTTTTAACTACCTTGCCGTTATGCTGCCGAAATTTTCAATAATATTCATGTGTTAGAATTATTTTCATGTGTTGAATAGAAATTCATGTGTTGAATAGAAATTCATGTGTTGAACGACATTCATGTTTTTGAAATAAATTGTTTTATAATAAAAATCATATTTTTATCATCTATATGAACTATATAAAATAGTCGTGTTTTGAAATAAACTGTTTTACAATAAAAATCACATTTTTATTATATACATGAATTGTTAAAAATAGTGAAGTGTTGAAATAAATGTTTGTTGGATAAAAATATCATTTTTATCAAATATATAAAGTGGATATAGTTTTGAAATTGAAGAAAGAATTATATTTATATGTATTTATATAAATATAATTAAAATATAGTGAATAACGACGCTGCAGTTCGTATTTTGAAATCGTGATTTCAAACGATTAGTGCGGGAGATCCGACCATCGGATTTTCCCGAAACCACAACTGCTGGGTTCACCTTGGGAATATCTTTCCAATGGCACCAACTTTGTAAAGATCCAACGGTTGAATTGTCTGGAATGTTTAATTCAAATCTGAAGAAAAACAGCGCCAGAATCAATTATATATATATAATTAAATTAAATCAAATAACGACGCTGCAGTTCGTATTTTGAAATCTTAATTTCAAACGATTAGTGCGGGAGATCCGTCCGTCGGATTTTCCCAAAACTGAAACCATTGGATTCGTTTTGAAAAGATCTTTCTAATGATATAAATTTTGTGAAGATCCAACGGTTAGATTTTCGGATATGTGTAAATCAAATTTGGAGAAAAACAGCGCCACGGCCGCGTTATGGCCTGAAGCATCGTTTGAATGAATTGACTATTTTTAAATAAATAAAAATAGCGATAAATCATGATAAAATATTTTAAATGATATAGAATGGAAATAAACCGAATTTGCTCGGTTTATTTGATATTTGATGGTTGAATGTGTTTGGTGTGAAAATTACATTAAAGAACAGAATTGGTGATGTCGAATAATTTAACCATTGAATTGAATTGATTTGAAATTCTAAATATACGTGAATTATTTGAAAAGGCTGAGTTAATTCTCATTTCAAATAATTAATCGACGAGTGGAAGTCAAAGATATGAAGACGGTGCAAGACCGATGATCTTCACGTCGAATGGAGGGGTGCTACTGATGCTCATGATAGGAGTAGCTACCTTGATGGGGTTGAAGTAGTAGCCACCCGGACGTACTTGTTGATTGTACGGATGTGCGAGGTATTGAGTGCCTCCGGCTTCGTTCAGACTGAGAACGAACGTGTAAATGGACTATGTGTCTGACATTGGATTTTGTTCTATGCAGATCGATCTCTATTAAATATATATCTGTTTGGCGGCGGAGAATTTATTCTCTTGCTTAACGCCCTTCTCTGAGACGTACGAGCTCAAAGGTTATATATCGATAGAAATCAATCGCATAGGAGTGAATTGCCTGTGTGGCATGCCTAAGTGCCAGATGATTAAGGCTTCTGTTGAAAAGCAAAGTCTTATGGTTGATGATCAAAGCATGGCTTGTGTGGCGTAGCTTTGTGTATAGCGTTGTTTCGTGAGCCTCACACCCCGGTATGAGCCAGAAACGGGAGACGGACTTCAGGGAGGACATGCGTTTCCTTCTAGCTCGGAGTGGTGCTTTGGGTTTTACACGCCCGGGCATTTTACTTATGTGGATGATGGAAAGCAAGGCCTCGGTTTGCTTCGGTCTCTTCGGAGCTGATGGTGTGGTCAGATATGACCAGTTTACGCCCCATAAGGCGGGGAAACGCAGTGTTCTGGAATTCTAATTCACATCGGTGGACCGGCCCTGACGATCCAAGGGCCCACCTGTGTCTGGGTCCTGAGACATGGGCTAGATTGTCTCGAATCGGTAAGGACTACCTTTTGCCTTGGTTCATGGTGGAAATCCAATTTCCAAATACGACATCGTGCGGTTTTGATTGTATATATATATTCATATATATATATATATATGGCGACATGATATATGGTACCCATACCGTCTGTGATTGATAGTTATGATTGAAATTGTTTTTGAAACATATATACACTAGCAATAATATCAAATGATTTGTTTTGCTCGTATCAAGCATATTTTGGTCATTATAAGGTAAAACTCTATCCTCCGGTTTTTGTTGCATTGTGTGATGGGATCAGAGTCTTATAATGGCTTCATTTTTATAAAAAAGCATTGCGATGTTTAAAAGATTTACTTGTTTTAAAGCACTGGCAATCCAATGGAGTAAACCTGTTCCGCGAAAGTGGCGTGGTCCTGTGATTGGCCATATTTGAAAGTGTGTTAAGTAGATTTCTCATACCAGTCCTATGACTGACTCGTAGTTTGTTTCACTTGCAAACTCGGGTGCCCCTATTTCTACATGGGCAGCCTTGTATTCAGGTTTTAGCAGGCTCTTTCTGGATAGCTGGAGCTGAAGATGGATTCTATCATTTATCTCTTTTTATGTTGTTCAGCTCCTGTTGTACATATTATGTTTTCTTTTCCGCAGTAGACATTTATGTATAGCTGAACTGTATTTTGTATTAAGTATGATCCTGTATAATGTGCAACTCTGAGGATTATGTTTATCCAGTGTATTCTATTGTACATTATCTGGTGTATTTAATTATTTCTGTTCTGTTGTTATCTGTTTATGTGTTATATTCCTGTATACCCTAGCACCGTCTTATCGGGAATGGGGTCGTCACAAACGTGGTATCAGAGCTTTGGTTAAGCTTGGCTCTGGTATATAACACATTAACGAACTCGTCAGAAATAGAACCAGTAGTGTTCTAGGACGGGTAACTCATTACAGATAGGATCAGTAATATCCTAGTATGAGTATAGCAGAATCAGAATAACTCGTTAGAGATGGGGTCAGAAGTGCCCCAGAACGAGTTGAGAGTTATATGTTTATAAATAGCGTATTTGTGATTATATATATAGTATGATTTTAGAAATATGATTTTTGAATATATAAAAGATATATATTTGAAAAATAAAATAGTGTTTGAATTAATTTATATGAATTTGAAAAGTTAAAAATAAATTGATTGATGTTTGTGTTGTGTGATAGTGGATTTGATTTATTAAATTATTAGAAAGGTAATTAAATTAATCAATAAGAGAATGGATGGTAGAATTTATTCGATTAAATCACACATTGAACTGAGTAAAAAATAGATAGAACTATATACATGTGCAATATATATGTTTGAACAGGTAAATGGATTAGCCGTTGAGTAAAGATTTTATTTGCGTGCCCGACAAATAGGTAAACCTTAATGAGTTGGATGCGTAATTTTATTATTATATCAACTCCTGTGAATGCCATTGGATGCGGAGTGCTGGTTGTTCTGTGTGTAATAATAAACGGCGCCATAGGATAGTAACAATTAATTTTGAACTACACTACATGGCATACTTCTTGAAGATAAGCATACTTCATCATATACCACATAAGCATTTGGAGCTTGTGTGACGAGGTTGAAGATTTACCATACGAGCGAGAGGCTTGTATGGCGATGACTATATTTTACAGGTTGAACTGATGACTAATATGGACCATATAAAATATAACGGTAAATTGGCAGATTAATAAAAACCCCACAGGGGTCTGGAGTTAACAATAATCACGTCTCTCTAGTTATTAGATACGGCACATGGATCATTTATTTCCCACACGGGACGAGGTGACGAGAATTTATTCTCTGGAGTAATTAAAAATACACACTCCCTCAGGCTTGGACAAGGTGACGAGAATTTATTCTCTGGAGTTATTATCTATACACGCTCCCCTGTAAACACCAGAATATATCACTATAAATATGTGTATGCTTTATAGGATTTATTGGGTACCTAATACGGCCCAATAAATTTCCAAACCCCTCCCCGTACAAAGGAGGTTATGGCGAAAATTTTCGAAAATTCCGGGTGTTAGCCAAATTTTTGAAGAATTTGAAAATTCTAAGAAACTGAAAAGTTGGAGAAATGGAAGCCAGATTGGAAGTAGAGTTGATTAATCAAACCACTTTCGATTTTGTTCCTTTTCGGGGACGAAAAGTTTTAAGTGGGGGAGATTGTAACGACCCGGAAAATCTGAACCAATTTAAAAAATTTTAATTGGCTAATTAGGTGAATTTAAAGTATTTAAAATAAATATTTTAAATAACAAGGATGAAAAGTAGTTTGAATCGATGTTTGAAAATGAATATAATTATTTCTAATTATAAACAAGGCCTGAAATGGCGCGGTACATTCCAAATTTGAATTCAAACTTTGCCTAACTGTACCGCGTGCAAAACAAAACGGATTTGAGTGAAACCAAAAATATTTAAATCTGTTAGTGAATATCTTTCTAACGAATCTAAAAAATTGAAGTTTCATAGCGGGAAGCAAAAGTTATGGCTAAATGAATTTTCAGAAAGGTCGCTATAGAATTTATATAGCCCGTGAAAATGGCCATTTTGCAAACGACATCGGAATTCAACGAAACCACTTTTGTTAGATCCAGGATGTCAAATTATTGCTAGGTTTCAAATTTCATAATTTTTGAAGCTAGTATGTGAGCGTGGCAAAAGAAAATGTGTTTGGGTCAATTTCTATTAAATTGGATCGACCAGAAAAAGGCCATTTTTCAAACGGTCTCAGAATTCGATGAAACTAGTTTTTTTGGGACTGTATCGTCAAAACATAGCTAGATTTATTTTTCGGGAATTTTTAGAATCAGTATGTGGCCCCGGCAAATTGAAATATACGTTCAAATTAAATAATTAATATTTTATATTTTAATTTGAAGGAAAACAGACTGAAACAGTCGAATGGGCCTACGAAACATATCCCATTGTGTTCGAAACGGGTGTAAAACGCTAGGGACGACAGTCCTTGGGTTTGGATTGGAGTTCGTAGGAGGCAAGGGGTATTTTTGGATTTTTAAAACTTTATAAATAAATAAATAAAATGATTGGTCCACGCATATTCTCTCTCCCCTACTTTCGTTCCCGGCGACGATGGATTACATTAAAACCTTCTCTCCTCTTTTTCTTCAAATCCACTCAATAAAAACCCATGCCCCAATTGAGAATTCTGTAGTACTCCTCACGATCTTCACATCCATATAAAATTTGGATTTTTTCGTGACCTGTAGAGCTCGAATCGAGCTCAGGAACCTGGCCACTTTCGACCGCCGCAGGGAGCGCCTCTGACCACCGAGTTCGATGAGGCCACCCTCGTTATGCGCGTCCTTTGACTCTCTTCGACGTCGTACCTGCTGATCGTCGCCTCGTTCAACGGATTAGAAGTTATTTGAAGACCTAGTTTTGAACAAATCGGATAGGTAACGGCTGAAACTATTTTAAACTATTTAATAGCAGTTTAAAGCGCTACGGTTTTTGATTTCACTGTAAAAATCATATCCTTTTCGTTTATTGACGAAATTCAGTGAAACAAGAGACAGTGGACTCTTGTGGACGTCTTCTACATTCTAGAAGAGACCGGATATTTTTCTGAGCCTTCTGCTATTTTCAGTGGAGTGGAACCCAATGTGAGATTTCTAATTTATAAACGATATGGAAAACAACGATGTATAAATTATATAGTCGATGTATGAGTTATATAAGCGTTGTACACCACATGTATAAGCGTTGTATAAGTTGTATGTTCGATGTATAAGTTATATATGCGTTGTAAAAATTATGTACGCAATGAAATGAATTGAAGTTAATCAAAATATATTTATATACGAATATATATATATATATGTATATATATATATATATACTCCCCTCGTCCACAGACCATGGACGATATTTATTGATTGTGATTGGTGTGAAAATTGGTTGATAGCGAATGGTTGATTAGAATTGTTTGTGGTTGAGAATGATTGATTGTGGTTGAAAAATACCCATCTGTGGTTGAAAACAAAATTAGAATAGATTGTGAAAATGAAAATAAAACATGCCGCCTGCGTGCGAACTAGATGCATGAATCCCCATTGTCAAAAACCACGAGGTTTAAGGTAGAGCGAGGAGCCGTACTAGGGACGGTCCCGGTTTTAACTACCCTGCCGTTATGCTGCCGAAATTTTCAATAATATTCATGTGTTAGAATTATTTTCATGTGTTGAAACTATATTCGTGTGTTGAATAGAAATTCATGTATTTAATAGAAATTCATGTGTTGAACGACATTCATGTTTTGAAATAAATTGTTTTATAATAATAATCATATTTTTATCATCTATATGAACTATATAAAATAGTCATGTTTTGAAATAAATTGTTTTACAATAAAAATCACATTTTTATTATATACATGAATTGTTAAAAATAGTGAAGTGTTGAAATAAATGTCTGTTGGATAAAAATATCATTTTTATCAAATATATAAAGTGGATATAGTTTTGAAATTAAAGAAAGAATTATATTTATATATATTTATATAAATATAATTAAAATATAGTGAATAACGACGCTGCAGTTCGTATTTTGAGATCGTGATTTCAAACGATTAGCGTGGGAGATCAGACCATCGAATTTTCCCGAAACCACAACCGCCGGGTTCGCCTTGGGAATATCTTTCCAATGGCAACTTTGTAAAGATCCAACGGTTGGATTGTCTGGAATGTTTAATTCAAATCTAAAGAAAAACAGCGTCAGAATCGATTATATTTATATATATATATATATATATATATATATAATTAAATTAAATCGAATAACGATGCTGCAGTTCGTATTTTGAAATCGTAATTTCAAACGATTAGTGCGGGAGATCTGACCATCGGATTTTTCCAAAACTGAAACCGTTGGATTCGTATTGAAAAGATCTTTCTAATGATATAAATTTTGTGAAGATCCAACGGTTAGATTTTCAGATATGTGTAAATCAAATCTGGAGAAAAACAGTGCCATGGCCGCGTTATGGCCTGAAGCGTCGTTTGAATGAATTGGCTATTTTTAAATAAATAAAAATAGCGATAAATCGTGATAAAATATTTTAAACGATATAGAATGGAAATAAACTGAATTTGCTCGGTTTATGTGATATTTGATGGTTGACTGTGTTTGGTGTGAAAATTGCATTAAAGAACAGAATTGGTGATGTCGAATAATTTAACCATTGAAATGAATTGATTTGAAATTCTAAATATACGTGAATTATTCGAAAAGGCCAAGTTAATTCTCATTTCAAATAATTGATCGACGAGTGGAAGTCGAAGATATGAAGACAGTGCAAGACCGATGATCTTCACGTCGAATGGAGTGGTGCTACTGATGCTCATGATAGGAGTAGCTACCTTGACGGGGTTGAAGTAGTAGCCACCCGGACGTACTTGTTGATTGTACGGATATGCGAGGTATTGAGTGCCTCCGGCTTCGTTCAGACCCAGAACGAACATGTAAATGGACTGTGTGTCTGACATTGGATTTTGTTCTGTGCAGATTGATCTCTATTAAATATATATCTGTTTGGAGGCGGAGAATTTATTCTCTTGCTTAACGCCCTTCTCTGAGACGTACGAGCTCAGAGGTTATATATCGATAGAAATCAATCGCATAGGAGTGAATTGCCTGTGTGGCATGCCTAAGTGGCAGATGATTAAGGCTTCTGTTGAGAAGCAAAGTCTTGTGGTTGATGATCAAAGCACGGCCTGTGTGGCGTAGCTTTGTGTATAGCGTTGTTTCGCGAGCCTCACACCCCGGTATGAGCCAGAAACGGGAGACGGACTTCAGGGAGGACATGCGTTTCCTTCTATCTAGGAGTGGTGCTTTGGGTTTTACACGCCGGGGTATTTTACTTATGTGGATGATGGAAAGCGAGGCCTCGGTTTGCTTCGGTCTCTTCGGAGCCGATGGTGTGGTCAGATATGACCAGTTTACGCCCCAAAGGGCGGGGAAACGCAGTGTTCAGGAATTTTAATTCACATCGGTGGACCGGCCCTGATGATCCAAGGGCCCACCTGTGTATGGGTCCTGAGACATGGGCTAGATTGTCTCGAATCGGTAAGGACTATCTTTTGCCTTGGTTCATGGTGGAAATCCAATTTCCAAATACGACATCGTGCGGTTTTGATTGTATATATATATATATATATATATATATATATATATATATATATATGGCGACATGACATATGGTACCCATGCCGTCTATGATTGATAGTTATGATTGAAATTGTTTTTGAAACATATATACACTAGCAATAATATTAAATGATTTGTTTTGTTCGTATCAAGCATATTTTGGTCATTATAAGGTAAAACTTTATCCTCCGGTTTGTGTTGCATTGTGTGACGGGAACAGAGTCTTATAATGGCTTCATTTTTATAAAAAGCATTGCGATGTTTAAAAGATTTACTTGTTTTAAAGCACTGGCAATCCAATGGAGTAAACCTGTTCCGCGAAAGTGGCGTGGTCCTATGATTGGCCATATTTGAAAGTGTGTTAAGTAGATTTCTCATACCAGTCCTATGACTGACTCATGGTTTGTTTCACTTGCAAACTCGGGTGCCCCTATTTCTACACGGGCAGCCTTGTATTTAGGTTTTAGCAGGCTCTTTCTGGATAGCTGGAGCTGAAGATGGATTCTATCATTTATCTCTTTTTATGTTGTTCAGCTCCTATTGTACATATTATGTTTTCTTTTCCGCAGTAGGCATTTATGTATAGCTGAACTGTATTTTGTATTAAGTACAATCCTATATACTGTGTAACTCAGATGTTTATGTTTATCTAGTGTATTCTATTGTACATTATCTGGTGTATTTAATTATTTCTGTTCTGTTGTTATCTGTTTATGTGTTATATTCTAAAGATTACCCTAGCACCGTCTTATCGGGAATGGGGTCGTCACAACAAATATCTTAAGCTCAAGGCTTAGATATGTATAGGGCTATCAATTTCCTGTACGACCCAAAATTCGACCCGAAACCCTCACGGAAACTAGCGGGTTAACCCGACCCGTTTAGTTGGCGGGTTATTTTCGAGTCAACCCGAATTTGACCGTTTATAAATGGGCGGGTTTAGGGTTGACCCGCTAACCCTGATTTCGACCCACCGAACCTGATTATATGATGTATCTCTTTTATATTGTTAGTCTTTTATGTATGCTGTTAGTGTTGGTCTTTTATGTATACAGTAATCAGTATGCTCATATATTTTTGTGCAAGCTGTTTTATTTTTATTAATTTATTCATGTATGTTGTTAGTTATATTTTACTTATAACAACTATATCTCTTCCATATTGTTAACCTTTTATCCATGTAGGATGCTCATATATTCTTATGTATGGAGAATGACTTTTGGATATGGTGATTTCATGCTTTATATATGTGCTGCCCATTGGTGATTTTGTAACTTGTTGCATGTTGGTGATTTTGTAACTTGCTGCTTTTTGGTGATTATATAATAGTGCTCCCTATTTTTTGATTATGTTCTTTTGTTTATATCAATGGGCAATATTTGCCAACGGGTCAAATGAGTAAACCCGACACGACCCAATACGACCCGTTTAGTTAAATGGTTACGTAGATCGGGTCAACCTGTAACACCTCGTATATTCTATAACAGTGAAATTCATAAATTAAAGTATAATTAATTCTAATGAAAGAATTAAGGGAAATGGCTTACGCCATTGCGTTCGTCTCGGAATTCTGGTTGAGATAGAGTCCCAGTTTGCGTGAAACGGACTCCGTATGAAGGAGTTATGATCTCCGGAAGTTTCAGAATAAATTTGAAATTCAAAAACAGCTCAGAACAGGTTTAAAATTCGAATTCGAGTTCAAACTGGGCTGGGCGGAAAAATTCCCGCCCAGTGACCAGGTCGACATTAGTGTCGACTGGGCAGTCGACCTGGCCCCCCCAAGTCGACTGCGCAGTCGACTTGGGTGTCGACCTGCAGGTCAACTTGCCTGGTCGGCCTGACCAGGTGGGTTTGACCCTGGTTCAACTCTGGTGTGCTGTACGGTCTGATTTCCCTCCCTGTTTGCATCTGACGGCTCAAATTAACTTGAAAACTCTATAAATACACACTAAGACTCAACTAATTCACATAAGAAAATAAGAGTGGAGTCGTCATGCTGTCAGGAAGGAGTTGATCGTAGCCGCCAAGAATCAAACTAAGAAGCAAATTAAAGTCTAATCAAATCAATCAACAAATTGCTACCCAAAGGAGAGCATCTCCAAATTCAGAAAACAGAAACCAGAAAACAAGATCTCGTCACGTTGTAAGTATAGTGGTCTTTCAGAATCTGAATAAAATTATGATGTGATATGATGTAATTGGGAATAGAATTGTATCATTATAATGATGTAGATCTTGTGTATTGTAACGTTTCTATCGTGATTGTTTTTGGTGTATTGATTTGTGGCATAAATGGATCGATGCAAGTTTATTATACGTTTGTATATGAAAGTAAGGATAATTGCAAGTTTGTGGCAAAGTCTATGATTAGATCCCTCTCATGTTTATGTTAATATCCCCTTTATGTTTATGTTGATATCATGGGCCATATACTTATGTAAACACACCCTAGATCTGAAATCCTTTATGCTGCATGACTCAAAACTTATGTATACATCTTAGATCCATTACAAGTGTGATTAGAACTATGTTAAATGCAGTTTGGGTTACATAAACTATGCAAGTTCATGTGGAAATAGACTATATATTAGATTTGGACATTTTTGGGCTAATTTACAACATGCTAGTTTTGTGTTCGACATTATGCCAAGTTAATATGTTAAAACCCAAGTTTGTATAAGTCTACATATGCCATCCTATGTGACACCCATTTAGTTGTATACCAATTTTGAATGCAAGTTCACATGATCCAATGTTTATGTTAACGCCAATTTGCAAGTTCATGCGCTACACCTTCTATGTATCATAGAAATATTGTATGTTCTGAATTTCCCCTTTTCTCATGTTTATCAAGTTGGGCTGAATTGTGTCGAGCCCAACATTAGTACGTACAAACGGGGGTAATAGCGTTGGGTGTAAAACATGATATAAATAAATATGTTGGCATGTTTGGCGCCTGCCAATGACTGTGACATTTTAGCGGTATAAATTGTTATACCCAAATTAAAAGACGACATGACATTTACATAAATAATGAAATACATAAATATAGAAAAGACGACATGTTTGACCCGAGGTTGGATTGAGTTGTGACATAAACCTGCCCGGACCCGCCCGGCTGTCCAGTAGTCACAACAATACCTATCCAATGTGGGTGGTTAAACATTGAGCCCAATAAAGACCCGAGGTTAGACTGAACTACGGTGTAAACCTGCCCGGAACCAACCGGCACATCCAGTAACCGTAGTGATATCTGTCTAATGTGATTGGTCGGTGCTCTAAAAGGCTAAGGACAGGTGGTAGGGTTAAGTCAACTAAAAACACTTAATCAAAGATTCAACATGTTAACAAATATTGATGGGTCGGGTTAGGTATATACAGACACTTAACCACTTAACATGTTTGACTAGAAAAACCTGGTAACGCAGGGACCCGTTTCAGCAGTAACCCAATTTAGGTATCAACGTTACCCTGAAACTAGGCAGGGTGGGGCACGATTACTGGGCTGATTGTAAGCGGTCAAATAACGGCAAATGTTGGGTGCACAGTGTAGGTCTAACGGTGTGCGGTCGTGCACGCACTCCGGAGCAGACAAGCAGGGCACTGGGGGCACCAGTAGTATAACCTATGTCTTCTAGTAATTGTGTCGGGGCCGCCACCATGGGCCTTGATACACCCCATGTTGGGACCAGCATAGGTATCTACACTTCTTGGGTTAGCCGTAAGACACACGTACGAGTATGAGCCTATCTTTAGTAAAAACAAAAAGGATCACTTCACCCTCAGCATGGGGTGCCAGTTAGAATAATCCTAGTAAATGCAGAGATATAGTGTGGGTTCGATAGTATATTCGATTCTGGACTACACTCCCTTAGTTATGATACTATCCTGTTTTTAGTTTATGTCTATCATATCCTTTTCTTATTCACATACTGAAAAGTCACTAGATTTACTCATGCTTTATGTCTGACTCCGTTTTTCTTTCCGTCTTCTTTTCTTTCGTCCCCCCCGGTCCACAGGGAGGAAACAACTCAGCCTAGTCAGACTCTTTTGCAAGCTTGAAGAAAGTAGATGTACGGTTTGGATCTCTTTGGCTTGGATCATGGCTTTGGATATCATTATGGGGATTTTGTTGCTTTATTTTATGTTTTATGCTTCTTTGATAATCAAGACAGTTATGGAAATGTAATGTTTTTGGAAGTATTGTAAGACAATTATGGTATGGTTTGTATGACACGTATTTTGATGAAATAAAAGTTGCTGTGTTTTCCGCTGTTTGAAAATATGTGTATTTATATCTGTCTTGTGTATCTGTGACTTATACTTAAAAACCTCCACCAAAATTAGGGCATTCCCTTTGTGAGTGACCCTAACGGAGGTGGGGTGTTTCACAACCCGTTTATAAACGGGTCGGGTTCGAGTTGGAAAAAACGACATGTTTAACAAACAGGTTGGCCCGACCCCTTATTAAATCAGCCCGAACCCCACTCGGCACGACCTATTGACAACCCTAGATACGTATAAAAAGAAAATCTCAAATCTCAATAATACGATGATGGAAATCCGGAAATTTTGGTACATAGAACTCACTTAGGAGTTCAAATCACAAAGTAGAATCATCATATTAACTCAAGTTAAATGCAAATAAACTCATATTCATAAAATGGTGAAATATGTTGGAAACCACAAATTTTAGAAATCAATGAATAACGAAATCTATAAATAATGAAAAAGATGGATCCATATCATAAATGGCGAGTCTAAGCTGCGCCCACGTTCTCATCACAAATGGTCGAAGCTTGCTAAGTGCCATTAACACTAACATGGCCTTAACATAAATGACTCAAAGGTATAACACAAATGTCCCGAGAGCCTAACAAAAATGACCCGAAGGTAGGTCTAGTACTAACATAACCCAAATAACCCGAAAGTTCACAAAACGTGTCACGAACTCTCAAATAATTACCCAAATAGTGGTAACAATGCATCTCATACTGGATGTTCTCACTTATCGGTGTACTATCCATCAGCTAATTCCACACTAAAACTGCTTCAATCAAACAAGTCTGGAATTAATCGATATAATAAATCTATGTGTATCATACCACACTTTTACTACATCATTTAAGTAAAATCATCGCCCTCTTGAAGAGTGAAAAAGTGTAGCTTTATATAAGAAAATACATATCGAGAAAACGGGATTTTAAACAATTTTGATAACTATTTACAAAATCACTAATAGGCAACACTATTATATAATCACAAACAGGCTGCAAGTTTCAAAATCACCAAGAGGCAACAAGTTACAAAATCACTAACATGCAGCACATACAAAAAGCATGAAATCACCATATCCAAAAGTCATTCTCCATGCATAAGAACATATGAGCATACTGCATACATAAAAGACTAACACGGTGGAAGAGATTAGTTGTTATAAGTAAAATATAACTAACAACATACAAGAATAAATTAGTAAAATATAATATCTTATAACAAGAATATTTGAGAATACTGATTACTACATATGTAAAAGACTAATACTAACAACATACATAAAAGGCTAACAGTGTGGAAGAGATACAACATATAATCGGGTTTGGTGGGTCAAAATCGGGTTAGCGGGTCAACCCTAAACCCACCTGTTTATAAACGGGTCAAATTCAGTTTGACCCGAAAATGACCCGCTAACTAAATGGGTTGGGTTAACCTGTTAATTTCCGTGCAGGTTTCGGGTCGTGTAAGAAATTAACAGCTCTGGTCGACCCTACAGGGGTCTAGATCGACCTAAATCAAGCAAGTTCTAGGCATTTTTCTACCTGCTTCGTTTACATTTTCTGATAATTATTTGATGAGGTTTCAAGTTGATTATAAGCATGGTTTTCAGCCCATAGCAAGATTAATAAACAAGCTAAAAACCAAATTTTTTGACATTATTCTGAAACAAAATGGAGAAGCTATATGCACATAAAGACAAACATACAAAAGATATTTATTACAAACACACATTGTTCAGAATTTTTATTTATAGCAACTTAATGTCAACATGAACAACGTACAAGCATACAATCTTATTTAAACTAGAATTGTGAGGTTAACTCACTTATTGAGCGACTTAACAATGTAACAACAAGAATTAGGCCCAAAGTTGAAGCTTTTTGGCTTGAGGAAAATCTCGGGATCCTATAAAAACCATTACAGTGACTGAAACAAAAAAGAAGTTACAGTGAATGAAATCTTCTCAAACCTGAGATAAAATTGAAATAAATCCATGGTTTGTTGCTGATTACTTATATAAATTTAGTTAGCAAGATATTTTCAGTTGTGATTTAAGTTTTTGGTTGGGTTTTGAGGATTTGAGGAGGAAAATGTAAATTCTTTTTTGAAATTTTTTTTATATAGAGGAAGAAGAGGTTTACTATAAAAGATACGTATTGTTAACTTTCTAGATTCCTCTTTTACTTATTAACTTGGGTTTGTGATTGATCAGGGTCCAATTAGGCTAACCATGTTTTATACTAACTTAATCAAGCTATGTTAGGCTATTTTGTTAACATTAACATTTATTTAACATTATATTACACTCTATAGACAAGCCTTGTACACATTTAAACCTTTAGTTTTGTTTCAAATCATAATAAACAGGTTTAAAACCATTTAACACTTTGTAGATTGTTTTAATAATTAACACATAAACCTGTACATTTTTAAGCAAAAAACATTCCTTTTATTTAAAACTTAAATTTTTATTGTCTGAATTTACACAAATTACATTGTTTTGTCAGAATAAACATCAAACCTTTTTTAAAAAGATTAACACTTCAAACATTGATTTTTAATCAATATTTGCATTTTGTATTTGTTTGAAACTCAAATGATTTTAAAAAATACAATTTTACGCAAAAATTCATCGTTCATCTATATGTTTTAATTTATTGCAATATAACATATGAAATACTTTAAACGCATACTTACCATAATTATATCAATAAAGTCTTCCAATACTTTATTTTTCCACATATTTGAATTTAC
This sequence comes from Allium sativum, assembly GCA_030737875.1. NCBI lineage: Eukaryota > Viridiplantae > Streptophyta > Magnoliopsida > Asparagales > Amaryllidaceae > Allium > Allium sativum. The sequence continues at coordinate 119,509,080 of CM060911.1, read as the reverse complement.
TTATCGGCTTAATATAGAATTAGTCTTTCTATTGATTTAATTCACCCTCAATCCAAGTTAATTGCCTAAATTACCAAGAATTAGTGAAAACTCATTAATTGATTAACTTAATGATTGATTGAATTATTTTCTCCAATTTACATTTATTTTTTAAATTAACTAATTCATATTGGATTGAATTGCTTGCTTTAAGACAATTCAACTCAATCTAACATATTTGCACATTTTAACTCCAAATTAAGTTTAAATTTCAATTAACTCTTTGTAAATATTTTTTTGATTAATTTACATAGCTAATCACCAAACCAGAGTTGTTACAAGCTCCCCCTTACAAAAATTGTGGCCCCGCAATTTCCTAGAGAAGAGTTGTATTCAACTCGATTTATTCTATTTAAAAAGGAAATAGATAGACTTGGGTTAGAATCTCTCTCTCTCTCTCTCTCAATATAAGAAGATAGAAACCCAGGATAATATTGCTCGATAAATTCTCTTCTTTTCAAAGTTTAGTCATTGAGAATACCGAACCATTAGATCTTCACAGGTTGCACGTTCTTGTTCCAAAGGCGTTTAACCTCTGAAACAAGTACACGCACAGGATGTTGCACATGATAAAACATGTCAGATCTCAAGCTCCTCTAAAACACGAAAATCAATAATAGAATCTGAATCATATAGACACTTCAGAAGTTGAGATACATGAAACATGTCATGAATAATAATAAAACTGGGTTGAAAGTGCTACTCGATAAGCAATAGGTCTGAAACGTTCAGTGATAGTAAATGGTCTTATGTATATATGAGCTAACTTCCCAGTTTGACTAAAGCATACCACTCCCTTTAAAGAAGATGCACGGATACAAACAAGATTGCCTCTGAAGAACTCAAAAGGCTTCCTATGTTGTCCGCATAGGATTTCTGTCGACTTTGTGCCTCTTTTATTCTATCTCGAATAAAAATAATCTTCTCAGAAGCTTCACGAATGGGGTTGTGTCCTTATATCATCTTCTTCGGACTCTAACCGACACGAAGATGATCAACATAGCCTTTCGTATAAGGCTCTGAAATGAGCCATATCGATACTTGACTAAAAGTTGTTGTATGTGAACTCGACAAGAGGGAGGTGGTCTCACCAAGAACCACTAAAATCAAGAATTCATGCACGAAGTAAGTCCTATAGGATATGATTCACTCGCCCAGTATGTCCATCAAACTGAGGGTGGCAAGCAGTACTGAAACTAAGCTTTGTACCCAAAGCTTTTTGAAGACTCTGTTAAAAACACTAATAAAGAGTGGATCTTAGTCATAGACGATCGAATTAAGAATACCATGAAATCTTTCGATCCCCTTGATATAGAGCTTAGAAAAAAGAGATGTCGTCCAATTAGACATAGGATGAATGAAACAGGCAGATTTAGTCATACGATCCACTATCACCGAAATGTTGTTGTGGCCCGACCTCTACCAGGTGGGCGATTGAGGAAATCCATAGAAATTTTATCTCACTTCTACATTGGAACCTCTGAAGGTTGAAGAAGACCACTCAGATGTTGATGTTCAGCCAGAGTTGGCAAGTCATGAGGTTACTTGCATAATTTGCCATGTCGTCTCATTTCATGCCTTCTTAGTGATATATGCGTCATATATCGACATACACCCTACTACTACCAGGATGGATAGTGTACTTAGAATTGTGACAATCGACTAGAATGTCCAACTTAAGATCAAAAATAGAAGGCATGACTGATCAGTTCTTCTTACGAAGACAACTATGAGTATCAATGCTGAAATTCCCCAACTCATCATCACGGGATTCAGACTTACAACGCTGAATAAGAAACACAGGATCCTGAAGCTTGTCACCATGCCTTGACAATATGATCTGATAAGCTAGGTCGAGCATCCGTGCTAAATAATAAAACAGGAAAATCCAATAATAGAGCATTTTCTCGAGTATCGTGATAAGTTAAAGTTTTTAATACCTTCCACTTTACTAGCATCATGGAAAATATAACTAACTGCTCAAGACCCATTGCGTCAGCAACTCGGTTCCACTTTCCAAGGGTGTACTGTATGTTGAAATTATATGAGACGAGGAATTAGAGCCAACGCCATTGTCGCATGTTGAACTCTTTTTGGGTGTAAAAAGAGACTTTTGATCGATGTAGAGAATGCAATTCTTGCCCAATAGATAATGATGCCATATTTTTAAAGCACAGACAATGGCGGCTAGCTCTAAGTTGTGGGTAGTGTATCGAATATCGGTTGGACAAAATTGCCTTAAAACATAGGTAACTACCTGATCTCTCTACATAAGCACGACACCCCGGCCACATTTACTAGAAGCGGTGTAAACAATGGGGTCTTGGTTCCATTTGGGAACCAGAAGAATGAGAGCATGCACGAGAAGCTCCTACAACTTCTGGAAAGAAGCCTCACATTAATCAGACTAGATAAATTGAAAACCTTCCTTATAAGCTCGTAAGAGGAAAAACAATGCGGGAAAATTCTTTAATTAACCGACGATAATAAACTACCAATCCAAGAAAGCTATGGATCTCTGAAATAATTTCTGGCATTTCCCAATTCTGAATGGTTTTGATCTTTGATGGATCGAATGAAATGCCGTCAGAAGGTACAACATGACCAAGAAACTTGACCTTATTCTCCAAAAAATGGCACTTATTGAATTTTCCCTTAAGCTGATGGTCACGAGCAACACGTAACATAGTCCTTAAGTTTCGAACGTGATCGGCTTCAGACTTAGAACAAATAAGAATGTCATCGATGAAAACCAAGATGAACTTATCGAGGTATTCCATGAATACTCAATTCATGAGATCAATGAAGTAAGCTTGAGCATTCATCAAATCAAATGGCATGACGAGACAGAATATTGTAAGAGGAATGTTGTCCTCCATAACTCATAACTGATGAAAGCCTACGGCCAAATCAAGCCAGGAAAAGACTTTTGTATCACCTAATTAATCGAACATGTTGTCGAACATAGACAACATATATCGAGTCTTGATGGTTAACTCGTTAAGTTTGCGATAATCCACGCAAAGCCTAAGAGTTCCATCGGATTTCTTCATAAATACCACTGTGGCTCCCAACGGTGAAGAACTAGACATGGTAAATTGTTTGGATTTAAGTTCTAACAGCTGTTTCTTGAGTTCCTCATTTTCTTTAGTTGGAATAGACATAGGAGGATGACTAACTGTCTGTGCACCGAGAACAAGATTGATGCGGAACTCAATCAGCCGCTTAGGTTACAAACCTGAAACAGACTTGCGTACCTCAACAAAATCCTTAATGACTGGAATCCATGATATATCATCCTAATCTCGGGTCTCAAGAGCAAATAATGACGCTTCAGAATCGTGATCGACATCCAAAAGAGTAAGAGATAGCTGTTAAGCGAATCAGGATGCCTAAGATAATAAACCCTGTCGGAATAAAGGATTTAGGCCTCGTATTGAATGAGCTAATCCACACCCAATATCATGTCAAACCCAAGAACATGTAGATTCACACGAAAATAAAATCCACAGTGTAATCTTAACATCCTCACATAACATGCTAAGTTTTGTGGATCCTCCAATAGGATTTGCAATCCTTAAAGAAGTCAGAAGACATGCCACATCCAAAAAAATATCATCAACGAGTTCCTTCGGTATGAATGAATGGGACACACCTAAATCAAAGAACTCCAATGGAACGATCATGAAATAGAGTAGTGCCATCTAAAACAAATGAGAAAATACCTCGGGATTGAGAAGATCCACCCGATGCATCCAACATTAAGCTTTCCCAATTTCTTATTATTAGTAGCAATGAGATAAGAAGATGCCTAATGTTCCTCCTTTGCAATATCGACACTTACGAGGATTAGAGTAATATCTAACAAAATGGTCACTTGAGCCATAATTTTAACACACTAATGCTTTAGTCAAATGGGTCGCTACATGAGAATGAGAGCAAGAGCCACCTTCTTACTATACGAAAATAACTTAGATATGTGGAAGAGAAATCGCTTCTTGTTCGGGTTTTTCTGAACCTCTAACTCGTCACTACTATCTGTCTCCTTCTCGACTGCTTTAAGGTGAAGCGACGAGTCTACAAGCTCCTCAAAAGATAGCTTATGTCGAAGCAGTAGAGATTTCTTAGGCCTAAAAAAAATTGAGATTCTTTTTATATAGGGTATTAATATGTTCGAGATCATATTTGGACAAGGCCTCGAAGGAAGCTACACACTTGGAAACTAATGACTTTCCTTGCTTCAAGTCAAGGAAATGAAGGGATAAGATGACTTTCTCCAACTGTAGAGCAAACTTGAACTCAAAACACTCTTTACACTGCTTCCACCCAAGGGTGGACTCATCAATCTCAGCAATCAGAAGCTTGTACTAATCTAACGCACATTCTCGCAACATGCTCGATGCTATAAGAACGGGGTAGGGGTCAGGTAAATCCATGCGAGAAAATATGCTCTCTCATGTATGCAACCTCGCCTATACCTCTAACATGGACTCTGAGCCTTTGAAAGGCTTGCCTCCAAGATGGGTGAAATCACTACACTTACATGCAAATGTGTACTCGTGCGGAGGAAAGGATCGAGCAGGAGCTGGAGGTCGAGTGCTCCTGAAAAGTTCCATGAGCTGGTTTGTAGACATGTAAATGCCCTTTGGGTGTGGATCGTTAGACTGCCCAGCACTAGAGACGTCTACACTACCTTTTTTAGCTATTAGATGAAAAATTAAAATAAGATACATATTATTCATAAAGGTAAGATATAATTAATTGAATTCAGTCTGGAATACTACAAAATTTAAAATGCATTCCTAGACGTATTCCCACTTAAATCTATCATAAAGGACACAAACGGTTAAGGACAAAATTCAAGATAATCTCGATTAGGGACTATGTTAGCACTCATATTATACTTCAATGTACTACTTTGTGTATATCATACTTTGTTTTGAATTCAGCTCTGATACCAAACTATGACGCCCCACCCCAAAACCCCACACTAACAAAGAGTATTACTAGTTAATACTATGTGCTAGTGTAAAGAATAGGGTTGGTTAGGAGTGACCATCCGCGGGTCTTGTTTTAAACAAGTATAAAGTACGTTGATTAAATGCTCGCTTTATCTTACCTCAAGTGGATCGACATGCTTAATAATAGCTTAATACAATACTACGATGGCTAACAAATAAATTCAGCAACACAAAACATAAGTATAATAAAAAACACATAACACTAGATGCAAATACATACATACATATATATATATATAGTTACATCTAGTACAATACACAGTGTTACGCAAGCGAGTGGTTATACAAACTATAAATATTTACAACATGTCTCATAGAAGAAAATGTACTTCAGAGTATGAATAGACAAAAATATGCCTAAGCATCCCAATAAGTTGATACAAAAACTATAGAGGAAGCAGTTACTGACCGAAATACACAAAATACAAGGGTCAGTCTAGCTTAAATGGGTAAGTTAGAGAAGGATAAGTAAAGGTAATAGCACATAATAAGTGATTCCTCTTAATAAAGAATGAACACTGTAATGCTCCACCTTGAGACCCACTCTAATAAAGAGCATTACTGAGTAATATAGTCTATCAGTGCGGAGAATATAGCTAGTTAAATGCAATCATCTGTAAGTCTTGTATTAGACGAGTTAAATACGCCAATTAGGCATTTAATTTTCTTTTTCTTTCTTGCTGAAGTGGTTTGACGTATTCAATCATTATCTAATATAAGTTGTCGTGGTTAAGGATCGTGTCCAGAACGAAGTGCAGATACAACACATATAACAGATCACATATAATTACAAACAACTGAATCATAACAATACATGTGTACATACTCGAGTGGTTCAAAAGAGCATATACATATGCAACGAGTTTCAATAGATATACATCAAGGGACCCAATTATTCTAACACAAGACATAAGAAATAGCTCCAAAATGGTAAGGCCAAAGTGATAACAAAGAAGCTCGAATCAACTGATATATCTATAACAACGTGGTTTGACCCAAGTATAAATGCATAGGCCGGTCTAGCTTAAACATATCAGTTATCATAAGATAAATGAAATGTACAACACATATAAGAATTCCTTTTTACACAAAAGAATTACACAAACTCAAATCAACTAATTGTTTATGAGCTACTAAACTAGATCAAAAATAAAAGGTCTCATAAAATAGATGTTGATATGAGAATAAATATTCTTGTCAAACATGTCGCTCTATCCCTAAGACCATGCGATATAATTTAAAATACCAAAAACTTTAAAGGACAACAAAGGTAATTTCATTAAATGTTCGTCTATAAAACTTATATAAGAGTTTGTTTAACTTAAAAGTAGTCAACATAAAGTCATTTGCATCAGATTAGCTCTTAGGCTATAGAGGAAGTATCATACCATCATATCATTATAAACTGGGTCTAAAGCATCAAATAGCAACAAAATCAATAAATGCACCATAAAGTGGACCCAAAGGGACAATTAACCATAAATTCAACAATAGCTTCATAAAGTGAATCCAAAATAACAATCATCCACAAAAACATCAAAAGCATCAAAGTGGATCCAAAACAACAAATTGTTGCACGTGCATCAACAAATAAGCTCCCCTCGAGCTTGGCGAAGTACTATATACATATTCAGGCGCACATTATTGACTCCTCTGGTCGAGTGCTACTTGCCCCCATCAAGTGAATATAATATACCCCACCCCTCGAGTCTAGCTTTCCATCCAAAGAAAGTACTGGCATATCAACAATCAACAAAGAATGTGCTACAGACTTCCTAACAGTGATTCAAAAAGGAGAAACAATACATCCTATACTACACTTTTCATAAATTGATTTACTACAAACCAGTCCACTTGATACTAGAAAAATAACAAACGACTTCAATCAACGAGTCACAAATTAACCGATATAATTAATCTATGTGTCTCATACCACGCGATTAATTATATCATTTAAACGACGTTCTCGCTTTTTGAAGTGTGTAAAAATGTGCAATTTTATATATAGATAATGTGTTGGTTTTGAGAAAATGATTTAGAAAACATTCGGATTATTTCTTAGAAAATTTCTATATCTCGAAAATATTGTCTTTACTATTGCCTTGAGACGAATTCATTTGAAAACTAAATCATGGAAAATGTTTATCTCAAAGCTATATATATAGAAGAAAAATATATCTAAAAACGTGTATGACAGAGGAAACTAGCACAGAAAAAACAATAAATCTCGGAACATATATGAAATGCACATAATCCGAATAACAGATACACTAGATTTTAGGCATGTGAATAACCATCAAATAAAACACTTTGAACCAACATGTACACAAGTTAATTGGATAAAAACCAAGCTAACTTGTGCATAAATATCATGAAAATACTTAACCATAGTTTTCAAGTTCAAATATATTAGCTCTATCTTTCAATGAATGACTAACAATAAAGAAGTGGATTTTCCACTATTTAAACTTCAAGATTGACAAAGCTCGAAACATAAAATTTGTAGCACAAATCATAAAAATTCAAGAAGTTCCAAAATTTTAAAATTCTGATAAGTAGCAAAAAAGTTATGATCAAAATAATTTTCAGGTTCAAATATATTAGCTTCGATTAGCTCTGTCTTTCATTGGCAGGCTAGTGACAAATAAGTGGGGTTTTCACCATTTCAACATCAAGACTACACAAAACACATTACATAAAAGTTGTATCACAAATCCTAAGCTTTCTATAAATTCTAGAATTATCAATTTCTAATTAGTAATGAAAAATTTATGATCGAAATAGTTTCGGATTCACTTCTTCGTCTTTTAATGACAGACCAACGAAAAGAAGCAAATTTTTCACTATTTAAACTTAAAAAATATACAAATCTCAAAATAAGATAATGTTAGCCAAATATTTAGGTTTCCAGAACTACAAGAATTATCAAATTTAACTAAAATGTTATGATCAAAATAATTTTCGGATTCAAATATATTAGCTTCGTCTTTCAATGACTGGCTAACGACAAAGAAGTAGATTTTTCACCATTTAAACATCAAAACTACACAAAATTCAAGTCACAAAACTTGTATAAAAATCCTAATATTTCCAAAATTTTAGGAATTATCAAATTCTGATAAGTAATGAAAAAGTCATACCAAACAATTTCTGTGTTTCGAAGTAAATTTAAAAGAAAATAGGATAGAGTTGTTACTTCTTCTTTGTACCCACATCATACTTCCCAAACAACAAATTCACAAAAAGTGCTAAACATAAGAGTTGTTTCTTACAAACTAGCTTTCAAATGGAAAAAACTGCACTCAATTTCGATATAGCACTTAAAAATTATGGCAATTTTGGTTTAAAATTCAACTAAGGGATTACACATGCCCGTGCTATACGTTGAGTTTAAAAACTCATTTTTGAGCATTAGAAACATAGAATTTCAACAAATAACTAATAAAAAACTTGTTGCTAGTTAAAAAAAAATTGTGTAAGATATAGTTTGAGTCATTTTGGATTATTTTACTGCAAGATATTGCTGTTTTACTACATCAATTTTAATACTAGATTTTTAGCAGCCAACAATCAAATAGGGTTGATATTTTATATTTCAATCCACTACCATGCAACATTCAAGCCAGTTCATACATTTAGCTAGAAAGTGTGAGTTAAACAACATATCTTGGGCTCGGATACACGAATTCACAACAAGAAATTGAAGAAGATGATAACTTTTATGCTAAAGAAGCTTGGTTTTCGCTTGAAATTTACTTTAATCTAATATGCATTTTCAACAATTAAGAACATTCACAAAAATAATACCTTGATTAATATCTCTATGAATCTTATTAGAGATTACTTATAGTGATGTAGGTTAGTTTATCCTTTCGATTTTTTGTTGCAAGCTTTTTGCCTTAGGATTTGAGGAGAATTTGATTTCTAGCTTTTATTGTAAAAAAAAGAGGAAGAAGGATTTCCTTCTCTGATTGTTTACTGTAGTTGAAATGTTCCTTGTTTTCCCTTTAAGTTCCGAATTTTCCTACCAAGTTAGAAATTAGGAGGAAAAAAGGCCTTCTAGAGCCATTAACCTAAAATTAAACTTAGTTGTAGCAATTAGCACATATAAATCCTTCGTTTTCAACCTTTTACATGTTTTAACGCACATATCTCTACGTACACACACAACACAATGTCGGCTTAGTTTTAAAAAATATTTTCACACCTATTTGTACATGTTAAACAATTTTAATAAATTTAAACCTTAATCACAATAAAATTCATATTTTGACAAAAACAACTTTTTAAAACTATATTCAAATCAAAATTTGTAATTTTCATATCTTATATCTTTACAAAATTTTGCACAAATATATTTCAAAATATTTCTAACTCTCTTCACATTAATTTATTTATATTTACAAACAAAATTGTATTTTCCAAACTAATTGTATAATTTGCACTTTTATGTATAAATCTTACATTTATTAATTTTAGAATTGTACAAACCTCATTATTCAACAAAGATTGTAACAACCTGCCCGGAATAGGCCTAAATTTCGACCCAGAAAAGGCTTATCAAAACTTAGAGACACTCTAAGTGGGTCGTTGGTTCCTATAAGGATTACATTTGCATAGATAACAATGACATATACTTCGAATGGAAATCTCACATAGCGGAAAGAGAAAATATAATATTCAAATAAGATGTACCATTATTTCAAAAATCTCAGAAATACATAGTCGCGGTTACATTTATTCAATTGGTACGTCAAATAGTTCGTTCTCATAAGATTCCAGAAGAAGCAAAGGAATAACTGCTAATAGTATCATAATAACTTCGTCTTCTTCATCGGCTTCCATCCGACTTCATCCATGGCTTTACCCCATCTATTGACCTGTTAGATGTTAAGGAGAGGGGGTCATAACATAAAGTTCTGTGTGACTGGAATATAGTGTTACTTAATGTTCATACCCTATATTTTTAGCAGGTTACATATGTCAGGGCATGTCTACGCAACACATAAGATTCACACAAACAAAAATATCTAACCAATGGGGGTGGATATCATTGCCCATTAGTGTTTTAAGGGTAAAGACCCAACGAGGTGGCATTCTTGGTCACTTATGGCCCTATTAAAGGTGGATTCTTACAATCTCTTATAACCCCGAGGCAGACCCCTAGCCCTTTAAGAACCCCATCCTAGTACGTTAACGTTCTTAAATCTATTCTCTCATTTATAATATGAGAAGTAGTATTGTGAACGTTACTACTTAAATGATATTACCCGGTAGGTCACCTATGTCGCTTAAGATTCCCTTAGACGGATGGTTAGCATGCAATGGCCACATATCTTCCAATTACCAATTTGTCCCTAGTTGATCCCTTACAAGCTTCTAGAGGAAGTGCACATCCCCGTGAACTACCCTACTTCGTTAACCGTTTTATGCCTAACCACTTTTAAAAAAGAGGACCCAAAGACCTACCTTAATACTAATAAGGGTGGGTCCCATGACTTTGGTTCCTCTCTAAGGAATAAACCTTCGGAGGGATCCTAGTCCTAACCATTTAAGACCCAAATTAGATAAAAAAGGTGAGTCATCCACTTGAGACCTTCTTAAGGTGTAGTAAATATATATATACACACACACACACTAGACCTCTCACATTAAACCATATACCTGTAGATGCTGGATATGCCGGTTGGTTCCGAGCAGGCTTCTATTACAAGTCGGTTTAACCTTGTGTCTAGTGTACTAAGTTTATGAATGGCCCATGGCACCTAGACATCTCACATTAGTTGGGCCTACTTGTGGTTGCTGGATATGTCGGTCGGCTCCGGGCTGGCTTCTACCATAAATGGCAACTAACCTTGTGTCTATGTGTCATTTATTTATATATTTAAGCCATTCTAAATATACGCACACACAAGCAAACATATATATATATATATATGTGTGTGTGTGTGTGTGTGTGTGTGTGTGTATGTATATGTATATTTGTTAAGGGGACATTTCAAATTCAAACTCTAACCTAATCACATTTATTATGCTAATATAATGTTAATTACGTTGATTATGTAAATATAAGTAAATATAACAATAGCGCATAATTAACGTAACATTCGTAAAAAGGGGGAAACATTCTAATGAGGTGGCAGTTTTCATCTTATCCAAATTAAAGCATACAAGTTAGATTTTCCATATTTTACCGCTCCAACATAAACATGATGACATAATGAACATATAGCAAATAGTAGTGAATGGAAAACATATTTATACGTAACTATTACAACTTATATCCTAGGCATGTATAATTGATTTCAATATAAAATTAAAAGTAGAGTGTTAGATACATTCTCATATGTATGTTTACAATCCATATTTCACCCAATTCACCCTTTTGTGGTGTTATATACCCAAAAATGTTTGCATTCGACTTACTCCAATTTATGAATGCGTTTACACCCAAACTAGGATCCAACCCCAAATCAACTATGAAACAATTCAAATCCAAACCTTTTTAGGCTAAATCAAATGATAATAATAGTGAATTACATAAAATATAAATAATAGTATAATACTCATATTTACCTTTAATCCAATACAAAAACCACAATTCTACAAAACCAATTCAACATGACAATTTCCTATGTAATTTCAAAATAGAAGATTTGGGAATTTTCATGTTATATTGTCACATTTCACAGGCATAACAATTCATATGGCAGACTATTAAAAACAAGAATTCTCCTTTAAGCAAAATTAGATTCCACTCACAAATTAAGTGGAGATGTGGTATCATTCAATTTCGGGGTCAAGCAAAAATAATCCCTAACCTAGAAATGGCGGATCCCTCTGCCGTTACCTCCTTAAAATGCTCATCCTCAATTTTCCATTTTCCTCCACCAATTCCAAATCCACCACTACCTGAACTCCCCTTCGGTTTTGATTTCGGCATCAACTCCACCTCCCATCAGATAGACAACCCTTTTCGCCGTCAAGCCTTGGAACGCTGGTAAGTTCTCGCCTCCATCCTTCCAGCTGAAGTTCAACGGAAAACTTATGGTCCCGTCTGAAGACATCGTCGCTGCTGGAGTGGAAGTCCGAAGCAACTATCTGGTCAGTTTTTCTTAGACAAACCTCTTTGCTACACTATAGTCATAAATCGTCTAAAGTAGATCTGTAACTGAAAGGAACGATCAAAGTCAAATCGAACGATAAAGTATTTTCTTCTTCCTTCTCTCTGACGAAGATGATAGAAAGAGCATTATTGAAGCGGATCCAGTGTTTATACGTAGCAAGCTTTTTATCATACAACCTTGGAGCGCTACGTGTAACCCTTCTGGTAATTCTATTAACAGAGTACCGGTTTGGATTAAGATAACTAATGTTCCTCTCTTTGCTTGGTCTTTACCGGGCATTTGCTGGCTCGCGTCAAGAATTGGTAAATGTCTATGTTTAGATTACTCCACTGAGAAGCTTGAAAGATTGGAATATGCAAAGTGTTTGGTTGAAATAACGCCAGAAAGTGAGATGCTAACTGACTTTCTAGTACAACACCCGGACGGATACGAATATACTGTGAACATTGAATACATCTGGAAACCAGAGGTCTGTTCCAAATGCAAGATCTTTGGCCACAAAATTTCGAACTGCTAGTTAAATAGAGTGAATACTTCCGCAAATCCTCATACTGCAGTAGAGAAAAAGGGATATGATAAAGTTAGTAAAGGTCACACGAATTACTTACCTAAGAATCCCTCAGGTACTAGAAGTGTTGTAGATAAAACCATGCAGTCCTCTTGGATCAAAGTCAACAAGAAAGGCAAACATCGGCCATCTGTTACAGAAGTTGCAGGCTCTGATCTGCGTGATAATGGATAGGTTGTGAGCAAGAGTAATGTTGGATGCAATGTTACCTTGATTATTAATAATATGTTTGGTGTACATGACCAAATATATGACAAAATACGAAGTAATGATGGTGAAAATGATGTTTGTGAGGCTCTGAATTGTAATATCAATGAAACTGGTGCTTAAATGGCAGTTGCTTGTGACATGAATAGTATTGCCAATCAGATTAGTGCTCAACTAGAAAACCAGAATCCCGTGAAGGACCTGAAGAAGGAAGTAATGAACTATGACAAAGCCAGTGTTATTGCTCACGTGAAGCATACACAGATGATCCTTCTACATCTTATCAACATGATTCTCTCTCGGCTTGTGAAGATCCCAATGACAACACTCTGGTACCATCTTTGCTACTTTAATCTAGTACTATCGCTAAGGAAAAGATTATTGCAGAGAATGGAACTAATAAAGAAATACTGAATATAGCCAATGAGAATGAATCTCTTGACAAATTCCTTCTGCACAACTTCAACCTTGAAGGCTTGTCTACAGGAAGGAATAAAGTGAAACACCCAACTGTTAAAACTAAAGAAAGCTACATCGACAAAGAAGCAGTTCCTGATCAAATTGAGAAGCTCAGAATTGAATTGGCAAATGGATAAGTTAGTGGAGATCTTTATGTCCAAAAGAAAAATCTTATGGATCTAATGCAAAAGAAATTTAGCGCCTTTATGAACCTGAAGGCTAATACAGACATTGACAAAGGAAAACAAAAGGCAATTTCCAACCCAGGGTCTTCTTTTCTTAAACTAACGAAGTCCCAATCACCATTACCGTTCAAATCCGGTTTTTTGAACTCACAAAACCCAAAAAGTGATAGCGTTATTTTGCCGAAGAGAAACTTCTATGCTCACATCGCTCCTCCTCCAGCATAAAAAGCTCCCCCTGAGCCACTTGTTATGTTAGATTCATAAGTAGCTGCAAAAACTTGTTAAGAGATGGTCAAGACCCCTCTTACCCGCAGTAGGATGAGAGAGTTGTCGAGAATGCAACAAGACAAAGGCTAGATGCCTTTGTGGAATCATTTGCACCTTGATGTTTGCACTTGGAAAGCGCAGTACTACACTTGTGTGGTACTATTTAGTTATGTGACTGGTTTGTAATATGTAATGTGAATGTGGTATCCCATACGCGGGAACTATCTCTTAACAGATGTTATGTATGCATAGCATCTGTTTTGCCTGTACTTTTCTTTTTTATTAATAAATAGTGTTACGAATCACTATAAAAACCGGTCAGCCTTGCCAAAAAAAGTGGAGATGTGGTAGAATTTCAAGATCTGCAACGGTTCTCAACGTTCAAACGAGCTCTGATTGATCTCCTAACAATATACAAATAAGAAACATATAATTAGATTCTTATGCATATTGTTTATGATAATTTCCAAATTCCTAGACTTATATAGATTGAAATAGAAAGATATAGAATGGAGGTAGAGAAGTAGAAGCAACCATCACCCTATTCTCTTTATTTTTCTATGGAATTCACTAGCATGGAGGCAGAGAGGTATAAGATTAGGGTTTCTAGTGTGGGGTTTGAGGGGTTATTTATACTTGCTTGTGTGAGCATGAGTCGTCAGATTAATAAAATTTAATCTAAGCTTTATATATAAATACAACCTCTTAGAAAACCCTAACCCACGTAGGTAGAATTGGGCTCCCCAATGGCCTAGCGGTCGACCGACGGTCGACCCCTATTAAGGGGAGCGGTCGACCCCTTTGGGGTCGGGATGCCCAATTTTGCTGCATTGCTGAGCTGTTTATTTTATTAATTACATTCTTAATTTGCTTCATTCTTTTCCATATATCCAATATACATTGTCCCCTAGATCTTATCTCCAAATTCAAATTTTAAATTTCCCTCTTTTATTTTATTTTATTTTATTTGTTAATACTTATTAAATTTACGGGGTGTTACATAGATAATGCGTATAATCAAAATAAAATTATTTCTTGGCGTATAAACATTGATTTCTCATCAATATTTACATTTCATTTTAGCGACACAAAATAATTCACAAATGTTGTTATTTTTATAAGAGAAAACTCTTTTAACGTTTTAAACTGAGTAAATATTTCTAATTCTGCCATTTAACAATGACCGAACTCCTCCTGCGATTTAACTGAATTCGCTTTACTCTCTTTACTGCCACCCCTTCTTTTCCATGCCGCGTCTCTCCATCTCACCGTCGACCAAGCCACAAAGCCCTAACACACACACCCGAACTGGTAGACCTTTCAACTTAGATCCAACTGTTTCTAGATCTTGTCATGTGCCATCACTCGCCGGTTTTGAGGCTGTAAACCCCGTTGCAGCACTTCCACTTTCCAATCTCACCTGTGCGCCTCTACCGAGCCCATTGTCGCCGTTGTTAATTGCTTCTGCTGTGAACAGATGGAAGATTCCATCTTCGGTTCCACCTATTATTGGTTCATTTGTGGTTGGTTCTCAACTAGACGTGGATGGTACGGAACATGGTAGTCATGTGTCAGAAGTATTAGCAGGAGATAACACAGTGACTGCTGGTATAGATCAATACTCGCAAAATGCTGGACACAATACCACCCTGAAATCACCAAAAACCTGTACATCTCAGTATGTTATGCCGCACTCTGTTGCCCCTGCTGTATTACCAAGTTGGACATCCCTATTCACTAGTCTTCCTAAGGCTGCGAGGGAATACACACTGCAAGAAAACTTTGAAACTGTTATTGTAAATGGGCGTAGTGTAATGCTGACCGAAGTGCTTTGTATCGAAGATGAGTACTGGTATGACCATCTTACCGTATTTTTCCTTGGATCATCTCTGGCTTATCATATGGTTCGAGAACAATGCCAAAAATATTAGAGATTGAGAGGCAAACTGCACGTACAATATTTTGACTCAATGTTTTATTGAAAATTCAGTAACCAAATGATAAATTAAGTGTTCTAGAGAGGGATCCACTAATAATTGAAGGCCAGTCTTTCATAATTACACCTTAAAGCATCATTATAGGAAAAGCAAGACAACAAATCATATCTGTACCAGTTTGGGCAACTTTCACTAACATATCGTTGGTTCTTCAGCCTTTGATCAGATTGGACTGGTTGGCAAGTCTGTTTTGGTGAATTAAGATGCTTAGACTCGAATACGATGGCTAAGAATAGTCTAAATTATGCTAGAGCGCTAATAGAGGTATCACCCTCGAGACCTCTGTCTAAAAAGCTACATGTGACACTTGTGGAAGGCTCTGATGTTGATATTGATGTATATTATAGTTGGTGCCCGGACATTTGCACCAAATGTCAGTCCTTTGGTCATAAAATGGAATCATGTATGGCTACCTCTGTGACTTCTACCATGACCTTGCTATGTAAGTCGAACCTACAATGGGTACCCAGGCCTCGTGCACCTCTTGTTGTACCCGTTGAATCTATGCCAGTCGTTGTAGCAACCCAAGGCATACAACAATTTGATGTTTCAGATGATAGCCAGATTTTCGCTTGGAATGCTGATGAGGAAGCTTTGATTGATTCCTAATCTGAAATGAGATACAAACTGAGTATAAACAGGTATTATATATTTGTAGATGAAGAGGGTGAAACTAGAAAGCTACTTTATCATGTTGAAAACGAAGGTCTCGTAAGGTGAAGATGGTATTAGAAATATGCAACTACTGAATGATTCAACATGGGACAGACAATATCTATATTCCAAGAAATCTTTGCAATTTGTTGCGGACTTGGCCACGCATTTTGCTGAGGCCATCTAGGGTATTCCTCCAAGTGACGCTAATGGGGATAACTTCCTTGTTAGAACTTAGTAGACTTGGCATCTTTGTCAAGCTCCTGTTCTTCCTGTATTTGCAGTCTAGTATTTATACTAGCTCAAGTGTTATAAGCCAGTTTAGGTTAAGTGGACGAAAAATTATAAATTCCGAATGTGGTGGATGGTCTACCTTAAAAACCAAAGTAGTTTATTGTAAACTAACAATCACTTGTACTTAACTGTATTTTATTATTAGTTACAAGAAAAGGAGTTTGCGATCACATTAAAAACCGGTAGGCTTTGCCAAAAAAAACTTTTAACAACAATTTACAAGATTTTTATATCTTGACACACTACAATATTATATTATAATTTGATTAATTTATATAGTTATTATTGAATCATGGATTTTTTATCATAACCACAATTCCCCTTTTATTTGATAATTTCTAAAGCTTACAACTTGAACCCCAAATTTACAAATCATTCATGATTTCTTTAAAACAACTCAACACTTCATATTAAAATATGTTTTACACTTTAAAATTGATTGGTATTCAATATTTTTTATTTCAATATTCATTTAACAACTAAAATATTGTTTAACAATAATTTCACAAATCTACTACACTTTACAAAATAATTTATTAAACACGAATCATAGGATTTCCCAGCTTAATTATTTTCATTTTACAATTTATTTAGCAAACCAGGTTGGAATAAAATTCCTTATCTACCCATCCTTTCATATTACACGAGTTAGTCTTCTTGAACTCATATTTTAATTTTCTCAGCTTTTAGAATTTACAAAACAAGTTATGGTTTTACCCCGAGTACCCAAAACCCGAGTAATTACAGACTCCCCTTTAAAGAAACCGTGTCTTCTCACATTTTTTAAGCTGACACATTTATATTTCAAATTTTTAATAACCCATCTCAAATTTTATTTACTTACATTTTTTTCTTTATATTTTTTTTCTTAAAATTTTCTAAGCACCAAAAATTTCCAAAAAAATCGGCTGAGTTTCCTTTGTATGAAGGTCCATTTATAATATTACAACAATGATTTATGTAATATACATAGACCATTAGGTCGGAAATACAAAATATATCAACATTTAGAACTTAAAAAATTAATTCGAGAACATATCTTTCTTTTTAGCATTTTAAAAGTGAGTTAGCTTACTCTTATATATAAAACTTTACTCAAAATAAAGTCAACTATCCATCTTGTCCTGTACTCCACTCAAATAAATCATATTGGGTGACATTCATAAAATATTAAGCATTACACTTAACCATTGAGGCAAAAAGTCATTTTTATTTTATTTCAAACCTACTGTACAAAATTTAGATTTTGTCATAGAAAACCTCAGAATATGATAATGCTTCTAAAAAGAAAGCTGTTCTACTAAGTTTAAGCTTTCCAGACATATAAAGATCATTATAATTGGACTCATGATTTGAAAGCTATACTAAACTTACTTTCAGTTTAAATCTTAGAAATTTTATAATAGGACAGAGATGTCCATCCATTTATAAACATATTTTTGACGGAATAAAATGCAAAATCTTCCAAAGTAAAAGATAGTTTGTTTACTGGAAGCACTTTCATTTACAAAAAGATTGAGTTCAACCGGACTTATAAAACTCAAATTTTCGCTATTTTAGTATAGCACTTTTCTAAATGAAATTTTCAGCTTTTAAATTTAATTTGGAATTCCTAAGCTATTCTGATTTCAAACTACATTCCCTAAACAAGGTTTTGATGCTAAAATATTTTAAGATACAATTTTATGGAAAGCTAAGGCATTCAGAATTATAATTAACTTAGTGTATTGCTAGAACCACCCAAATTTCTTCTTTCTAATACCATGAGTGGTATTAGGAAGTGTAAGACTGGGTGCCTTTAGTTTTACATGGTGGTGCAATGCTAAAAGAACCCAGATTTATGCTTCCTAATACTGCTCATGGTATTAGGAAGAAGAAATATAGGTGCTTATAGCAGCACTCTTAACTTAAACTTGTTCTCAAATGGCTTTTAAAAATTCACATTAACAAGTTTTATTATGTTCAAAATAAAACAAAAGATTTTTCATTGAATTCATGCTAAAAATTAGCATTTTCCTTATATTATTTTAAGCTATTGTTTTATATCAACTATCTTTTCTTATTCAAATAGCCAAATGTCAAAATAAATTTTCCATAGTCGCTATTTATAACTTTGTAGAAAATATCCTTTCAACTGATATTTTACTTTTCTAACCATTGTGTTTTCATATTTTAAATACGTCATCTTATTACTCAATGCACCACAAGATATTTTCTTCTAATTAAAAGATCCCCTTACTTAGAATTATTAACTCTGCTTACAACAATTACCAATTTACTTAACTTAGATCGATAAAGTTTCAAACTTTAATTACTCAATTTACAGAAGTTATTATTCTCATTTTGAATAATATATACAAGAGATTTAATTTATTATAACATATCTTTCACATGTCATGTTGATGTGCAAAAGTTGGTACAACATCCAAAGAGTTCCAAGATAATGAAAATATATGTCCAAAGTCGAAATTATGTAGGAAATAAATTAACACGGTATTTTATACTGGTTCAATCTGTGAGAACCTGCGTCCATTTTGAAGGTTTTGCTCGTTTTATTCACTTTTAGTCGAAGTACAATGGTGGGAACCATAGTTCCATATGAATACATTGGCAACAGTTGAAAGTAAGTTCTACGTGGTCCAAATTAGAGCTTAAACCCTTCTTCCTAAAATGTCCAAGTGTCCGAAAAGGGCAAGTACATTCTTCGCGGAGTGATGGAGCAAGCTTGGAGGTCAAGGAGCTAATATCTTCTTCCAAAAATGTCAAATGAGCAAGGTTTCAACCCTTTTTACGTTGTAAAATGAGGGATATTTATAATAGGAAGGAGCAGGTGGGAGTAGGTAGAAGGTAGAGGCTGGAGGGTAGTAATGCACAAAGTATGGGTTGGGTCGGGTCAGACCAAATACTTCATCTGAGCCGCATATGTATAGGTATAAGGTATTTCAACCCGTATCCGACCCTATATAAGGTTGGATATGGGGTAGGTCGAAGTATAAGTTGGGTTGCTTGAATATAATAAAAATTGAGAATATAAGGAAATTTAAAAAATAAAATTGAAATATTCAGCATAATATTTTAGATTTTTGCTAGCATAGTGCATTAAAATAACTAATTCATTATAAGACATATTTTATTAAATTTTTATTGTAAAACACATTATATGAAATTAATTTACTACATAGTAGAACAAGTGATTCATTTCAAAATACATTAAAATGCTCTGTAAAATATATTTGCCAAATCTATCTAATTTGGATTGACATAAAATATGCTTTTTTGTATATTTACTATAGAATATATAATCATTATTCTATGATCATACTATTCTAATCTTAAGTAGACTATTTTTTTTTTTAATATAGGGTTGGGTTAAAATAAGGTTGGGTTGAACAAAATATCAAACCTGACTCGTATATAGTATGGGTTACAAATTGTAACCCATATCCGACCCAAACTAGGATGGGTTAGGTTTATGTGGGTTGGGTTGGGTTGGTGGGTTGCGTCGGATTGGATATAGGTTGTGTGCAGCCCTACTCGAGAGCACCAGTACCACATTTCGTACCCTGGGATCGATACCTACCTGGGATGGGTACCGACCTAGGGGCCGGTACGTATCCCGGGAGCTGGTTTTTTGTTTTATTTTGGTTCTCGAGGCCTTGAACTCTTCTGCTCTTCATTGCTTTGCTAATTTTCATATTCGGAGGTGCGAAGTTGATAACACCAATCCTGGAAGCTTAGTAGGATTTTGGGTGAACTTCGTGGATACAAAAAACATCATACCGATCTAGGGAGTTGAAGACAGGGATACAAAATTGGTGAAGAGGTTAATACCGACCCTGGGAGCACTTGGGTGATTTTAAGCAGTTTTGATGAGGCACGATGACTGTACTTTTATGACTCTACTTGGGCTTGGATCCTAGGTATCTTGGTAACACTTCTAGGTTGTTTCACCATGCGATGGTCGAGTCATGTGGTCCTGGACTTGTTATCCAGACCAAAAGGTCGGGTAACACTTTCCTTTTAAAGGATATCTTGTGTTAGCATGACGTGTTTTGAGTTAAGATAAGCATTTTTGGAAGTCGAAAAGATCCCCAAGTTCTTATCGAGCGATTGGTCGCTACCTTTCCATTGAGTAGCGGTGATACTTTGTTTGCTCACATGATTACATGTGATTTTGCGCGATACGACTGTATTTCATAGTAAATCTAGTTGGAATGGTATGTTTCAGGAATGGATCGCACAAATTTATTTTTGAAAGGTTATGGAATTAGAAGCTCGGTCGCTTAACATGTTCTCTATAAGAGAACGTTTTGGTTCGCGGTTACGTGACCGGTGAGCGAGTCGAGTTGGTTTCGACAATCGATATTTTGAAAATGTAGATGCATGATCATCGTAATGTTTTGAGTTTTGAAAGTCGCACTGATCACAAAGTTGGCAAGTTTCTTTCTCTTTTCTTCTTTCCCTTTTTTTATAATCGGGTTCAGTATTGACCTTGGGATCGGTACCTACCCCGAAACACCTAGAAAATATTCTAATTTCCTGGATTCTCACCACCCCCTTATAAAATGGATCCAAAGTTTTTCTCCCCTTCTACTTGCCATTTCATACTCCGGATTTTAAGATTTTGAGACTCCAAAAACCCCATAATGTTGGTTTGAACTCCCATAACCTTACTTCAACTTAATACGGGTGGGTTTTGCCTTCAAGATTCAGGATATTTTGTGTTTCGGTTTGAACTGTGTGTGTTGAGTTAATGGTCAAGGTGGAGCAGTGTTGATACTTAGAGGAGGTATTGGGGAGTACGAAACAGAAAGAGAGGAGTACGAATTTTCGGAGAATATAAAGAGTTCGGAGGAAGAAACGAGGGAGATATGGTAAAGGGGATACAAAACTCAAGGGGATGGAGTTGTAGTATGAGGATATGAAAGCGATTTTTGCATCCTGGAGTTTCGTATCTTGGGAGGCAATGTATGAGGGAGATGAAGAGGGAAGAGAAGGTGGAAATTTGTATTCTCGAGGAATATGTTTTGGGATATGAAAATCATTAAGTTATGGGATATGAAACTGCCCTAGATTTCATACCCGAGAGTCGTGAAATGGGGAGACAAATAGGAGGAGGATTAGGATCGTGAAGTGGGAATGTGGGAGCATCCGGGATACAAATTTTTTTGGATTTCACACTTAGCCAATTTTCAGAGTTGAATTTCCAATTCCATGAATCAACTTTGCGAATTCGAGTCACTTCCCAGCGTCGTGCAATTGGGTTGAGAACTAAATGAACATATCATCGCATAGCACGTTAACACTCGAAAGATGAATCTATTTGGATTGACAATTGGGACTTGCACATTCGATTAGAGCATAAACTCGAACTATGGACATATTAATGAACTGCCAATTTCTGAACTCTATTTTCAACCAGATCATGACGTAATCGCAACTTGACGCGAATCCGATGACCTCAGTTGGCGACGACGATGGTTTAAGTCTATGAAGCTGGAAATTGTCGCCATGTCTCCTCGTATTTTACTACAATTGCATCAGCATGCATGACACTGCATGTTCCATGTTAGTTGACACCAACACATGGGGCACAGATTTTTGTGCAGTTATTAGCACAACTATCTTGAGGGTATAGTTTGCAACGACACAAAGAGGCTCCAGATGACTTTAAGGCCTGGACATAGAAATCGTTGAACCTTTATCGAGGACTTTCGAGTTTTCATACCATTCCAGTCCTATAGGAAACGAGCTTGAGACTACCATGGATTCCAAGCCCTCCCAGCAAATGAGCCCTTACAACACGCATGATCAGGTGGTGCAACCAGAAGGGTTACAACATTTGTATGAGCATGTGAATGAGCCGGTCGTCCAGGGAGAGGCAGAACCTACAGGAGTGGAGCCGCATGGAGAAGAATGTTATCGGCAAATAAGAAGGTGTTATCGTGGCACCAGACATGATGGCGGATGCCATTATCCTATAGAATTCATCAACTTCGGTTGTCTTGCGGTTCAACTAAGCTTCACTGAGGCGTATTTTTGTAAAGTACGAAATACCCTGGGGTGATGTTCTGGTTCTGAGGAAGGGCAATAGGGTGCTCGCCGCCCAAGAATGCTATACTACCTGGAATATACATATGTGTTCTGTTCGGGTTCGTGCCTCCGTGTTGTCGGTATATCCGGGGTACTCTGTACTTTTTTCCTTTAAAGACAATGCAACTTCATTCGAACACTTACGCCTTTCTGCTCGGCAGTTACATCATGCTCATCAAGTGGTTGGGCATAGAACTGACAGGGGAAGACATTCGATTCCTTTGCTCTGTGAAGAGAAGAAGTACTACGCCTTCCCTTTTCTTTCTAAAAGTGCAGGCCAATACTCGTGTCGTCCTAAGGGGATGGAACAAGATCAGCCACTTAAAGCACGACCGGTTCTTCGTTCGATTCCCTTGAGGATTTGCAAGGAGATGGCTCATGGGCCATAAGTGTTTTATAACTTGCGTTGTACTTAAAGCTAACTGAGTGTTACTCTAAACTAACTTAAAACTTTATGTGGCAGATATCCCCCGGATCTCGAGGGATGGTGTTTATTCTGAGCGAGTCTTGTAGCTGAGGAATGCATCGAATACATATCATAACACCCAGATTTTGTTATTAGCCCATCTCCTCCACTTGTCGTGCTTACTTCTCAAAGGTTATTCAACGGGTCGTAAGTACGATGACAAAGAAGAGGAAGAAGTGGAATAAGCTAAGGGAGGAGTGACTCCTCTAGATCCGCAAATGGAACCGCCCCCTATCGTGCATCCAACCATTTCCCTCATTGAAGAGAAGATTGCAAGAGTTCGAAGGGAAGTAGGTGTTCATGATGGCGGTGATGAGGAGAACTTCACCGGAGGAGATGAGTTAATGCCCATTCCCGTCCCATCCCCGGAAGAGTAGATGAGGTGGGGAGCAGGTCTCGAACCAATTTCTCCAGTAACTACCAGAGAGAGGTTAAGTATCTGTTCTTGGGCTTGGACATAGTCCACATCGAGACTTCTACTTTCGGGTTCAACGACACAAATATTGAGCCTTTTGCTGAGAGTTGGGGATATTACCCCTTCAAGCAGGCCGAAATTTGGTTCGTGAAGGGAACATTTAGGACACACACACACTCATAAGCACTGCATAACACAACACTTATTTGTATGCGTAGGATGTTCATTTCTGACTCGAGGTTTTCTTCATGCATGTGCAATGGCCTGAGAAGGTGACAGAGACCGAAATCGGGGGTTTGGTAGTCATTGATGACCGAATGGTGGAGTCGTAAATAATTTCATAAGAAGTGAGGACTTACACTCACAACACCTAAGATGTTATGAGCACCACAGTAGTAGGCAACACCGGGACCAACCCCGTCATTCGTTGTCCCCACCGCCAATTACCAACTGACCGGAGTAGAAAGGAGACGATAAATAACAAGTACAAAGCAGCAGGAAATAACTGTTCCCCTTATGTCCGGCCTGTAGCGCCATTGGCTAAGATTACAGGAAATGACAAGACCTAAGGGAGCTCTAGGACCAAAAGAAGGGATGCAAGGAAGCATGGGTCGACAATTACCGATATGTCGGAGATACCATAGCTGAGTGCTATGGAGAAGAAAGAGATATTAAAGAAGAAATTCCTGGGCTTCTACTTTGAAGAGCTATTGTGGATACCCGACATGCATCATATCCTATTGCATTCGACGAAGATACATGGTCTCGGGTATACGATATCTTTCACCAGTATCGGGAGCTTATAACTATGTTAAGAGGCTCTCGGTTATTTTTATAAGAACACTGAGATTCAAGGCTTGAAACTTGAGGTGAAGTTCGATGGGAGAGTCCCAAGAATCAGGAAGCCGAGATAGGTATGGTAATATTCTAATTCACATATATTTCTGCGTAGTCGAGTAACATATTTATGTGCTAACTCTCTATTGCTGAAACATATGAACTGAGAAGGGAACTGGTGAAGGTGAAGGCAGCGATTGTCAAGACTCGCGAAGAGCATGAAGACATGCTTACTTCTATCATAGGTCGGGTAGTTGCGCTCGAGATGGAAAATAAAGCGGTATCTGAGGAGAATCTCCTGCTATGCTAGAAGAACAAGGAAGTAGAGAATCTTGGATAAACAACGAAGCCCTGGCGAAGGAGAATGAGAAGCTGCGGGAGGAGAACGAGAGAGCACAACGCCTGATTAAATAGAGAGCTCAAACGAATTCTCAAATTAATTCGTGTTGAGTTTGAACAGGAAAGGAAGGATAAGGAGGCAACAGAGGCTACCAACAGAGAAGTGCTGGCCCACAGTGAAGGCATGAAGGTCGAGTTTGAGGCCCAGCTAAAAGAGCTAAGAGATGAAGCTAGAGAAGCTTAGGCGAAGGTAGAGATGGAGCTGGATCCAGCGATGTAGGGCTTTTATTGATACCAAAAATTGGCACAACACCCAAAGAAAGGGCTATGTAGAGAATAAATAAAGATGAATAATTACAAAAACTAAAATAGAGGGAATTACATGCAAGTTTATTGTGGTTCGACATTAATAAGCCTACGTCCACTCTATAATCTCTTATATATTCTTTAAAATATCAGACAGTATAGTTACAGCGATAGTGCAACAAGAGATTAACAAAGATTTGAAAGCTAGAGAACTCAAACTTCCAAAAGTCCTTTCTTCTGAGTCCAGAAGGGGTATTTATAGGTGGTACGGTGCTTGAGCTGGCTTGGACACGCGTTGTATGATCCAAAATAATAATTAAGCATAAAGAAGTGTTCTCCTCCTATGGAGTTGGCACTTCTTTAATTACTGGTGATAGGTGGCAATTGATCCGATCTATTCGGATGGCTTGGAATAGGCAAGACTTGGACGTGAGCTATTCTTCAGGTTGACATTAGGTTCGTAACTAGGTGCAACCTGGCTCGGTTGGTTTGATAACATCAAGTTCAACTGGATTGCGTCTAGCGTCAGTGATGAGCTCAAGTGATGGGCCTCATCAGTCGTCCCACTTCTTGACTTCGGCTATCTACTTCGGGTATCTGAGCACGGGCCCATGGAATAGTTGAGCCTTGATGGGCTAGCCAAAAGGCCCATCAACACTTTGCCCTCCAAAGTATGTTGCATTGGAGACGGGGTATACTTTGTAAACATAGGTTCTGAATAAATTTTTCCATATCAATCCAGAAATTTCCCCATAGGTTGGTTTAAGCTGTCCGTTCACGAGCTCTATGACGGCCGCCCCGTTCCAGCCAACATTTTCTCGAAACGCATTGTGCCAATGCCCAACTAGCATGGGATGATCATCAAAAGAAAGGGGTTTGGAACGATGAGTCATTAAGAACATGTAGTATATCTCACAATGCATGGAATAAAATATAATAATAACATACTTGATATAAAACAGGCAAGACAGTGCATAAGCTGAAAACTAAAGCATATCCATCAGAGTAGGGGAATCCCAAAATACAGCTTACGATCCAAACCACTATTACAACTTAAAAATACTGTCTCTAAAAAGGAAATAAAAGAGGTGCACTACTAATTCCCAAGCAGTAACCAACAACAACACAAGGAGAAAATATGTATATAGTACGTGGAAGCCTCGTGCTCGTCTCCAGACAGCTACTCGTGCAAAACCACCTAATATGTAACTAGTCTGCTTGTTTAGGAGCACCCACAGTAGTAAGAAGAGACATAAAACTCTAGGTCAGACGAAAGTCTGGTATGAGCGATAGCAAATCTATATCACTAAATAGAGCAATAACAGGTATAACATATCATACCTGACCTGGACCTATAACCACAGAGTTAGCACAACAAGGTGTACAATACTCTAAGGTAACACTAACATATAGTGTAAAAATGGAGTGTGTGTGTCATGGTGATAGAAAACATCAAACATGGCAATCATCCTCACATCTCTCACTCGGTGCGTAAAGCATACAATATCCACCGCTTTGATCACTAAATCCATTAGGGTCATGACGGAGTCCAACTCCGTACAACTATCGCTACGACCACTTTGCCCTTTGGGGCCCTGACGGAGTCCCACTCCATACAACCTCTGACCCTACTGCACTGGTCCATAGTCAATAACCCAATCGAGTCAACCAGTCCACATAGCCCTGATCCTTGTTCGTCTACATACCCCCTCTCTCAGTGATGAACCAAAGTTATGGATATCGATAACCCCTTTGCACACGTCCAGCAACAAAGCCCAATTCTAGAAGTTAACTCGTTGGTTCCCGTCTGGACCTTGAGTAATAACATCTCACTTAGACCTCCTTTGCATCTCGGGTTTTATTTGAATTAGAGTTGATCTTAAGAAGAGTTCACAATCATCGTCGCATGGTATAAATTCAAATCCAGTTCGGTTCGTGGTGCTCCATCTGGTCGGTTCGTGGCCCTCTATTGGTGGAGGTTCGTGACCTCTCCTGGTGGCGGTTCATGTAATACCCCGCATTTTTAACTCAAGATAATAAAATAAGGATAACTTAATTAAATATTCAGAATTAATTAAAATGGACCCTGCCATTGCGTCCATCTCGAAATTCTGGTCAAAATCGACACCTGGTTTGCGTAAAACGGACACCGTATGAAGAAGTTATGAGCACTAGAAGTTTGTATACATATAAGGAGCTTATATGTGTGTGTATATATATATATTATTATACAAATATATCTAGAAAATTTAAAATTAGTTCAAAAATCATAATTCATGAGTGGGAAAATCTGGAGGGAATTTAGGCCGTTGGGGGTCGACCCACCAACAGGGGGGTCGACCCACCAGCGGATCTGGAAACTTCTTCTCTGACGTGGACTATTCTGATGGCTTTTGGTCCAATTTGAGGGTCCTGGTTGCTCCAATACTCCTATAAATAAGACCTTAGACCTAATCCTAAATCTCATAATTCTGTAGTTACGCCGGAGCTCTACCATTACTCCCTCTCTCTCTTTTCAAATCTATTCTAAAAATTAAAATATTAGCCTAGGAAAATTATGAATCCAGATCTGGAAGAGAGAATCAACATAAATAAAAAGGGCATTCAGAATTATGTGAAATGCAAGGTAATATTCTAAATCCGATCTATTCCTCCTCTTTCTTTTCCCTTTTCTCTTTTAATGAAAATAATAAATTCATGGACATTAGGTTGTGAATCCGATTAAAAGGAAAAAAACGATGGACGTTAAAACTGGATCAGATCCAGAATTGGGGAAAGCTTACAAGGTGAGTGGGTTTAAAATATACTTTTTGAATAATAGTATTTTTATCATTCGCCATTCCCCATTAACATACACTATGAACATGTTGGAAGGTTTAATTTGATGAAATGAATTATTGCACTAAAGTGGACAATATATTCAATTAGTTAATATGTTGATATATACATGAATATTGTTGTAAAGATCTATTTTATGAACTTGTCAATTGGGATAATTGAGATTTTGGCGAAATGATACACTATTGGAGAATTACACTTTATTTTAAATAAAGTTAATTACATGTAGAAAGACATGCGACACATATTGGGATATAGGGCATAATTTATAATGGGATTTTGGAACATAACATATATTATGTTTTGAAACTTTAATTTGGCTGCGCAATTTGATATGAACATAAATGATTAAATGAAGATGAATATGCCTAAGATTACAACTATAAATTGTAACAACACTTATGGACGAGGTTAGGTTGCATTAGTGGTGGAAGTCTGCCCGGACCCGACCGGCATATCCCGCAGCCACTAATGTTGAACATAATGTGAGAGGCCTAAGTGCAAAAATTAAAAACATGCAATGGTGCTAAGACACGAGGTTAAGTCAACTTGTGGTAGAAGTTTGCCCAGACCTGCCCGGCAAATCCAGCGTCCACAAGTGTAGGCTTAATGTGAGAGGTTTAGTGCTTACACACACACACACACACATATATAGAAAGATATGAATAAATGGCAATGGTGATAATTAAATTTCTAACTCAGAAAATAAGAAAGGAAGGGATGTAATGAACTGAGTTAGTGTGATAAGAAGGAAAAGTGATGTATTTCCCTAAATGACTTAGTCTTGAAAACGTTGTTGCAAGTAAGCCACGGTAAATAAAGAAAAGTAAAGAAATTACTTGCTAAACGGATTTAGATGAGAATACGTTATGATAATAAATCATTGATTCCTTCTATCAAACTAATAAGGTGCATGAAGTGTTTTCTTTAATATAATAAGGAATATATATTACAGTGAATGAAGAATAATGGTTTACAATAGTAAATGGCTTAAAAGGGGAATGGTAATAACCTATTATAAATAAATAACATTACTGAAAATGTTGTATAATAGGTAGATTTGTCCTAGGGACAAGTGAATATTATAACTTAGGTTATAATAAACTAGTAAGGGAATGGGATAACTGGTGAATTGAGTTAAGGGACACTTAATTATAAATTAAGGGGAAAACCTGAAACCAGTTAAGAAAAGGGGGAAAATATATTGTAATTAATTATAAATTAAGTAATCTGTAAGCTTGGAAGTCTGAAACCCATTGATAAGAATGTCTAGGCTTGTCTAAGGACAAGAAAAAATTATAACATAGGTTATAATAAACGGGTAGAAAACTTATTAATGGGCCTTAGTTAATAGAAATAAGTTAATAAGTAAACAGCTATAAGCTGTATTGACAATGTAAAATGGAATTATGATTAAATGAGAAAGGACGATGAAAACTTATGAGATGAAATAAGTTATATTTAATCATAAATGGTAAGTGACATGTTAATTAGAAAACATGTGAATTGGATATACTTAATCACATATTAATTAAAACATGTTATTGTAATGATGAAATCAACAAGAAGATAAAAAGGAGTTATGGATTACAGACTTTGGGCCACAATCTAGAGAATAACATGTTGTGGGCTTATTAATAAACTTAAATGGATTAAGTTGTATGACTGGAATTAATAAGCAAGACAAACTTGATAATATGAATAAGAATTCAATATGAATTGGAACAGCCAAGTTAACTGGAAACCTGATGAGGTGAGACAAGCACGTAAAAGAATGTTTAGACATAGGGTCTAACAACATGCTAAAGTAAGGCGCTTAGACCAGTCTGTACGGTTGAGGGTGAATAACCCAACGGGATATATCATCGAGGTGTTATAAGGCACGAGGGGAGCGCACATTTATCTGATTGTTCTGACGGCTCCAAAGGACTAGAAGGGGAAGCACGCGGCTTCCTGAGGTGCGTTAGGTGATCCTAGTAGTCCTCTGGGCGGTGATGGATGTCTTAGGTTGTGCTCACAGAGGTTGGATCTACGCGTAACTACAGGTGGGTGGGCCTTGACTGCAGATATAACTATGCAGTCAAAATGCTATGACGCGGTGACACCATGGTGATTCGGCGGTGGCCTCACGAGGAGGCAGAGGATCACAGCCAATAAGGATAGTAGACCGTCGGATACCCATCATCGGCAGCCAGTGGGATGCGAAAAGACTAGAGCTAAACCCAAGATACCATTCACCCTTAACTATCGGGGTAAGGGGTTGTAACACCCCAAGTCCGTTAATGTCACTCACAAAGGGAATGCATTAACTTCCATGAAGCATTATAAGTAAACAGAACAGAATATTACAAGACAGATACATGAAGTAGTACTTGAAAAATTTATCACTTTATTACAGCAGAAACAGAAGTAAGTTTGGTTACATCCTTCAAAACCACAATATCGGAATTCAAGTACATAAATATCAGTCTTGTACAAAAGCCTTCAGAGTACGTAATTTTAAAGCCATAATCCTAAACAGAAAATGCCATAAATAGGTAGAATCAATGCCAAGCAATACTACAAGCACCTCTAGCACTTCAAGCAGAGAAAAATCTAAATCAAGCTCCTACGTTCCCAACCTGAGTACCTGGGGAGGGGTACTGGAAGAAAAGGGGCGAAATAAACTAGGTCAGACATACGTCTGGTGAGTCCAGTGACTTTCAGCATACAAACAGATAACAGTATCATGACATGTAAATAAAACTGAATGAGAGATAGCCGTAACAGGAGTAGCAGGTTAACAGAAGAAACATAATGATATAGACCAAGTTATGCTTCTTACTACATCTTACTTCTCTGCACTAATACTAGTATAACAGAATTAGGTGTTGTCCTAATGTCTAAACAAAAAACTTGATGATCTCTGCAGAAACACGATGCTAGAAATGGGCCTTTACCAACCTAACAGAGACAAATGTTCAGAAACAGAATGCTACCAATGGGCCTTTACCACCCGAACAAAGACAGATAGTACAGAAACAGAATCAGGAACGGAATCAGAGGCAAAAATAGAATAATCCCTACGGAAACAGAATATTAGAATTAGGTGTACACTAGTAATGGGCCTTTAGCACCCCAACCGACGGTACCACACAGAAATAGACAGGTGATACCACCCCAACAGAAATAGACGGTACCCCAACAGAAACAGACAGACCTAAGTGTACCCTAAATTCTACCCCAAGCGATCTGCTCCCTAATACATAAATACCCTTTGCCGGCCCCACAGAAGGGCGTATCAATCCCTAAAGTGGCAACATATAGACACAGACCTATTTACATATGTCACGGTGTCTTATATCCTCAGAGCAGACCGGATCCATGCACGCACATGACCCGGTTGGAATGCGCCATCAACACCCCTCGCCATTATCAGAGTGAACCTCTTACAATTAGTTCAGTAAGCATGCCCTGGACCCCTACCTAGTGTTGGGTCATAATTTTGATACCAGAAAGGGTTACTGACTAATATGGGTCCCAAATAACAGATGACACAAGTAATTACCCCTCCTAACCTTATGTCCCCAAACTAACAAATTTCAGATTAACTTGCTTACATATTTCAGGTGTACAAAGTTCAGATTTAACTAGTTCTCAGATCAGACATACAAGTTAACAATTTTTCAGACTAACAGATCAGATATACAGATTAACAAGTTTTCAGACTTAATGGATCAGATTACAGATTAACAGACTTACAGATTGTTTCACCTAACCTTGTATTGGGTCTACAAATTTTCAAACGGGTTTATTAGATTCATCAGTCCAGTTGATTTAACCTTATCTACCCAGTACGTTTTAGGCATCATATTTATCTTAGATTTGCATTAATTAAATATTAATGCACGGACTGATAAGTTGCATGAAGTGTTTTCCTTAATATAATAAGCAATATATATTACAGTGAATGAAGAATAATGGTTTACAATAGTACATGGTTTAAAAGGGGAATTATAATAACCTATAATAAATAATAACATTACTGAAAATGTTGTATAATAGGTAGACTTGTTCTAGGGACAAGTGAATATTATAACTTAGGTTATAATAAACTAGTAAGGGAATGTGATAACTGGTGAATTGAGTTAAGGGACACTTAATTATAAATTAAGGGGAAAACCTGAAACCAGTTAAGAAAAGGGGGAAAATATATTGTACTTAATTATAAATTAAGTAATCTGTAAGCTTGGAAGTCTGAAACCCATTGATAAGAATGTTTAGGCTTGTCCTAAGGACAAGAAGAAATTATTACATAGGT
Source organism: Allium sativum (assembly GCA_030737875.1). Lineage (NCBI taxonomy): Eukaryota > Viridiplantae > Streptophyta > Magnoliopsida > Asparagales > Amaryllidaceae > Allium > Allium sativum. The sequence continues at coordinate 119,476,668 of CM060911.1, read as the reverse complement.
TATAATAAACGGGTAGAAAAACTTATTAATGGGCCTTAGTTAATAGAAATAAGTTAATAACTAAACAGCGATAAGCTGTATTAACAATGTAAAATGGAATTATGATTAAATGAGAAAGGACGATGAAAACTTATGAGATGAAATAAGTTATATTTAATCATAAATGGTAAGTGACATGTTAATTAGAAAACATGTGAATTGGATATACTTAATTACATATTAAGTAAAACATGTTATTGTAATGATGAAATCAACAAGAAGATAAAAAGGAGTTGTGGATTACAAACTTTGGGCCACAATCAAGAGAATAACATGTTGTGGGCTTATTAATAAACTTAAATGGATTAAGTTGTATGACTGGAATTAATAAGCAAGAGAAACTTGATAATATGAATAAGAATTCAATATGAATTGGAACAGCCAAGTTAACTGGAAACCTGATGAGGTGAGACAAGCACATAAAAGAATGTTTAGACAAAAGGTCTAACAACATGCTAAAGTAAGGCGCTTAGACCAGTCTGTATGGTTGAGGGTGAATAACCCAACATGATATATCATCGAGGTGTTATAAGGCACGAGGGGAGAGCACATTCATCTGATTGTTCTGACGGCTCCAAAGGACTAAAAGTGGAAGCATGCGGCTTCCTGAGGTGCGTTAGGTGGTCCTAGTAGTCCTCTGTGCGGTGACGGATGTCTTAGGTTGTGCTCACAGAGGTTGGATCTATGCGTAACTACTAGGTGGGTGGGCCTTGACTACAGATGTAGCTATGCAGTCAAAATGCTATGTTGCGGTGACACCAGGGTGGTTCGGCAGTTGCCTCACGAGGAGGCAGAGGGTCACGACCAATAAGGATAGTAGACCATTGGATACCCATCATCGGCAGCCAGTGGGATGCGAAAAGACTAGAGCTAAACCCAAGATACCATTCACCCTTCACTATCGGGGTAAGGGGTTGTAACACCCCAAGTCCGTTAATGTCACTCACAAAGGGAATGCATTAACTTCCATGAAGCATTATAAGTAAACAAAACAGAATATTACAAGATAGATATATGAAGTAGTACTTGAAAATTTTATAACTTTATTACACCAGAAACAGAAGTAAGTTTGGTTACATCCTTTAAAACCACAATATCGGAATTCAAGTACAAATATCAGTCTTGTACAAAAGCCTTCAGAGTACGTAATTTTAAAGCCGTAACCTCCAATAGAAAATGCCATAAATAGGTAAAATCAAAGCCAAGCATTACTTCAAGCACTTCAAGAAGAGAGAAATCTAAATCAAGCTCCTACGTTCCCAACCTAAGTACCCGGGGGGGGGGGGGGAGGAACAGAAGAAAAGGGGTGAAACAAACTAGGTTAGACATACGTCGGGTGAGTCCAGTGATTTTCAGCATACAAACAGATAACAGTATCATGACATGTAAATAAAACTGGATGAGAGATAGCCGTAACAGGAGTAGCAGGTTAACAGAAGAAACATAATGATATAGACCAAGTTATGCTTCTTACTATATCTTACTTCTCTGCACTAATACTAGTATAACAGAATTAGGTGTTGTCCTAATGTCTAAACAGGAAACAGGATGATCTCTTCAGAAACACGATGCTAGAAATGGGCCTTTACCACCCTAACAGAGACAGATGTTCAGAAACAGAATCCTACTAATGGGCCTTTACCACCCGAACAGAGACAGATGGTACAAAAACAGAATCAGGAATGGAATCAGAGGCAGAAACAAAATAATCCCTACAGAAATAGAATATTGGAATTAGGTGTACACTAGTAATGGGGCTTTACCACCCTAACAGATGGTACCACACAGAAATAGACAGGTGTTACCACCCCAACAGAAATAGACGGTACCCCAACAGAAACAGACAGAACAAAGTGTACCCTATATTCTACCCCAAGCTATCGGCTCCCTAATACATAAATACCCTGTGATGACCCCACAGAAGGGTGTATCACTCCCTAAAGTGGCAACCTATAGACACAGACCTATTTACATATGTCACAATGACTTACATCCTCAGAGCAGACCGGATCCATGCACGCACATGACCCGATTGGAATGCGCCATCAACACCCCTTGCCATTTCAGAGTGAACCTCTTACAATTAGTTCAGTAAGCGTGCCCTGGACTCCTACCTAGTGTTGGGTCATAATTTTGATACCAGAAAGGGTTACTGACTAATATGGGTCCCAAACAACAGATGACACAAGTAATTACCCCTCCTAACCTTGTGTCCCCAGACTAACAGATTTCAGATTAACTTGGTTACAGATTTCAGGTGTACAAAGTTCAGATTTAACTAGTTCTCAGATCAGACATACAAGTTAACAAGTTTTTAGACTAACAAATCAGATATATAGATTAACAATTTTTCATACATAATGGATCAGATTACAGATTAACAGATTTACAGATTGTTTCACCTAACCTTGTATTGGGTCTACAGATTTTCAAACGGGTTTATTAGATTCATCAGTCCAGTTGATTTAACCTTATCTACCCAATACGTTTTAGACATCATATTTATCTTAGATTTGCATTAATTAAATATTAATGCACAGACCTCTCACATTAGGTCAGTAGCTTGTGGCCGCTGGATGTGTCGGGCGGTTCCGGGCAGACTTCTGCCATAAGCCAGACCCAACCTCGTGTCTGAGCATCATTATGCCTACGATATCTCACGTTAGACTGACAGTTTGCAGTTGCTGGTTAAGCCGGTTGGGTCCGGGCAGGCTTCTACCGCAAACAGAGTCTAACCTCGTGTCTCAGCATTCTTATTTTTAGCTAAAGTATTCATTCTCAGATTTTGCCAATATCATACTAATTATGCCAATTCAACAATTTAACTTATTCACAAGCTACAGCAGATTATCCGAAGTTCTATTAACATGTTTTGCTCAATTTTAGATCAAGTCTACAGATTTCATACCCTAAATTACCGTATTCAGTTTCAATAGAATTAGCAGATTGGGCAATTTAACAGATTTAATCATTCCTTAAAATTCCATTGACATACCTCATATAATCATAAAATTAAGCCTAATTTTACATGCCCAAATTATGGTCATAATTCACCATATAACATATGTCCCAAATTTTTGTTAAATTTGCACTGTACAGAATATTCTCTAAAAGCCCCAAATCATGATGCAGAATATAAATTATGCCAAATTATAGCCGTTGATTACCGCGTATGTCAAATATCCAAAAATCCGAATTAGGCGTATTCACATTAATAGTTATCCCTATTTTAATATAGATCTTTTATGCCTAAATCATATATCTTTTTTTTTTCTTCCAAGTCATAGATCGTCATATAAAACATGCCCCTAAATCTAGATCTTAAATTAAAACATGTATTATGTCCTTAAAATCAGATCTTGAATTATAACTTGCATTTTGTCCCCCAAATTACAAGTCATATGTTGTCATACAATAATTCTCCTTCTTCCAAATCATAAACTGTCATATACAGTGTGCCTAGATCAAGATCTTAAATTACACTTATGTTGTGTTCTCAATTTATTCACAAATCAGTTATGTCCAATTATGCATCATTCAATATTTTCCACAAATTTAGCGTTCGCGTGTCATTCTCTTATGAGATTTGGCTCAGGCTCGTGGTAGCCTGGCTATAGAACAGAAGGAAGGAAGAGATACATAATAGTTACAATAAGATAGATCTACACATAAAAACAGATCTGATAAACAAGAATAAGATGGATCTACACAGAAAAACAGATCTAATAAACAGGAATAAGATAGATCTCCAATTCAGATTTATACCCATGTCAAGATCATAATTAAATTTCATATCTGAAAATAACTATACTTACAAATCGTGATTTATGGAAGAGAAGAACAATTCTGGGATCTGATTTATGGAGTTGATTAGCTTTCCGTTGATGTAGGCGTTGATTTGTTATCTTTATCTTCTCGCTTGAATTGATTGATTAGGGTGGAGGCTAGGTCACTTTAGGTTTTAGGAGCATGGAGGTGCCACTCCTCTTTGTTAATGAATTAGGGTTGGGTCTTGCTATGTATTTATAGGTTTAGAGAGTGTTTTAGAGCCCTTAGATGAACTAGGAGACCATCAGAACCACCCAACTCAAATACACATCATCCGGCCACTCAGAAGAAGACACATCATTACAGAACACTCCAGAATTCTGTGCTAGATCGGTATGGGCGCACTTGGCAGGTGCGCCAGTGCATATTTGTACTGGCGCACTCGTGAAGTGCGCTAGTGCATTCTGGTCAACTTCCGGTTTTTTTGCCTAACTTCGTTTGTCCATATCTTCTTCATACGCTATCCGTTTTACGCATACTCAGACTCTATCTCAAGCAGAATTCCAAGAGGAATGCAATGGCGTAACCCATTTCACCTAATTCTTATTTTAATAATCAATTATTCTTTAATTATCTCTTACGTTCCATTTTAAAATTGCGGGGTGTTACATTCCCCCTACTTATAGGATTTCGTCCCCGAAATCTTCAAGTTAAGAAGAATGTGTCCTACCATCCAATCACCCATCACTCAACCATTATCCACAAACATCCATTGTCCTTAGAAAACTTCTGATGTTATATGTACATATGCAAAAGTGTGTGTATATGTCTCTTATCTAATGCAAAGATCAGGCGATCTACTGATTCAGTTGACCTGCTTAATGCGAATTATGTTAGTGCCATGAGTCCAGTTATGTATGCAAGAAATCCTATTTGATACGCTTCATTTCTATATGAGTGCATAGCCATTCATCCAAATGCAACATCTATATGATGAGTCAATCATTTTGCATCCACAAAAATTGAAAAATGCACACACATCCATATGCAGTACGAAAGTGTTATTGAGCCGATCTAGTGCCTAGTGTGTGTATATGCATCCACGAGCAACCACTAGCAACCACTTGCATCAACTTGCAACCATCAAACATAACATGTCTCAAACACATGTTTACACCCATTAATTTCTACCTAAAGGTCGAAGACTCGATCGATAGGATATAACTGAGTGATAGAAGCAAGTACAATTAAAATAAAAGTTCTGTTCCCACTAGACATCGGTTAAGAAAATAAATCCCTTAGTATCAACCCCGAAGACCGAAATCAACATCAGATTGACACTCAGAGAATTACTCCCACTAAACAATGTCAAAACTGGAAATCTACTTCACGCTTCGAGTAAAAACTCCTATCCTTTTCAGAAATATTCAGATACTTACAAACTACTGGTACAGATCAGATTATCAAATGATTCTTAGGAAACTAAGCATGATAAAACCCTACCATATCCCACAAAAACCAGAATGTATGCGTCATAGTCAACTTAACGCCTAACACAGATACCCTCAAACCCTAACCTATCACAAACAGATGAGTCGTAACCCTCATGGGGTTTGAGACTATAGCGGGATCAGAAACAAGACTAGTATTAAAATGCAGAGTCTTAATTACAGAATCAAAATGCCAGAATCAAAGAGAGTTTTAACTCAATAATCAGATAAGGAAATTAAACCTTCTATAGAAATTTTCCTATCTCTACCCTATCTACCAGCCACGTGAGCATTCGCCTGCCCTCTAGAAGTAGGTTCGGCTCTCTACCCTTGCCCACATTTCTTCGGGCAATCCCTAGTGAAGTGTCCCATTTATCCACAGTTAAAGCAAGCGCCCTTCCTCTTTCTACAATCCTTATTCAGATGAGTCAAGCTTCCACAAGTAAAGCACTTTTTCTCCTTCTTATCTTCAGACTTTTCATTCTTCTTTTATGTTTCCTTTTGGGCCACTCTTTCTTGTTTTGTGGTCCCTCGAGCTTTTCTTCTTTCTTCTCACTTTTGGCTTCCTCTTCATGCATTAATGCCATGTCAACCAATTTCTCGAAGGAGCCCCCATAGGAATGTGGGTCATAGCCAGCCCATGTAGCGGCTCATTTAAACCTTTAACGAATCTCAGGGCCTTCTTCTTAGGTGTGTTCACCAAGTCTAAGCCGAATCTCGCCAACTGATTGAACTTGTTGACGTACTCCTTCACTGATGAATTCCCTTGCTTCAATGCTAAGAACCTCTCCATGTATAAATTGTCTTCAGCTTGTGAGAGGAATTTCATCTCGAACATATGCCTGAAATCCATCCATGTCTCTACCGGACGCTCTCCATTCGTGACCTCCCACCAAAACGAGGCTTCGTCCTTCATTAACCAACAAGCTAATTGGACCTTCCTTCAATCTCCTAACTCAAAGATACCAAACAAATCTTCCACCTCCTTAAGCCAATTTCGAGCTTCAACAAACGTCTCTAATCCATGATAAGTTTTCCCGCCCATTGCCCGAAAGTATTTGCATATCTTCGAAAAAGTATCAACGCGGGGAGGGGGGAGGAGGAGGAGGGACATCTGCTGGGCCTGCGGCGGTGGCCCTAGCCTCCAGATACCTTCTGAACCAAGTTGGTATCAGTATGCCCTCGGGTATCTCGGGTAATCCAGACATGCTGAAAAGAAATGAAGAGATTCAAAATGAAGAATTCGAAAGACAGACATATGGCTTTTGGGGATTATGTTTTTCAAAATAAACTTTCCTTTTGAAAATACTTCCTTTTTAAAACCTTTTTGAAAATAGTTTTCAAAAACTCTTATCTAATCTGGTAACCTTCAGCTCTGATACCAAGTGTAACACCCCAAGTCCGTTAATGTCACTCACAAAGGGAATGCATTAACTTCCATGAAGCATTATAAGTAAAAAGAATAGAATATTACAAGATAGATACATGAAGTAGTACTTGAAAAATTTATAACTTTATTACAGCAGAAACAGAAGTAAGTTTGGTTACATCCTTCAAAACCACAATATCGGAATTCAAATACATAAATATCAGTCTTGTACAAAAGCCTTCAGAGTACGTAATTTTAAAGCCATAATCCCCAATAAAAAATGCCATAAATAGGTAGAATCAAAGCCAAGTAATACTTCAAGCATTTCTAGCACTTCAAGCAGAGAGAAAACTAAATCAAGCTCCTACTTCCCAACCCGAGTACCTGAGGGGGAACAGAAGAAAATAGGCGAAACAAACTAGGTCAGATATACGTCTGGTGAGTCCAGTGACTTTCAGCATATAAACATATAACAGTGTGACATGTAAATAAAACTGGATAAGAGATAGTTGTAACAGGAGTAGCAGGTTAATAGAAGAAACAGAATGATATAGACCAAGTTATGCTTCTTACTATATCTTACTTCTCTGCACTAATACTAGTATAACAGAATTAGGTGTTGTCCTAATGTCTAAACAGAAAACAAGGTGATCTTTTTAGAAACACGATGCTAGAAATGGGCCTTTACCACCCTAACAGAGATAGACGTTCAGAAACAGAATGCTAGTAATGGGCCTTTACCACGCGAACAGAGACAGAAGGTACAGAAACGGAATCAGGAACGAAATCAGAGGCAGAAACAGAATAATCCCTACGGAAACAGAATATTAGATTTAGGTGCACACTAGTAATGAGCCTTTACCACCCCAACAGACGGTACCACACAGAAATAGACAGGTGTTACCACCCCAACAGAAACAGATGGTACCCCAACAGAAACAGACAGAACTAAGTGTACCCTAACTTCTACCCCAAGCGATCGGCTCCCTAATACATAAATACCCTGTGTCGGCCCCACAGAAGGGTGTATCACTCCCTAAAGTGGCAACCTATAGACACAGACCTATTTACAGATGTCACGGTGTCTTACATCCTCAGAGCAAACCGGATCCATGCACGCACATGACCCGGTTGGAATGCGCCATCAACACCCCTCGCCATTATCAGAGTGAACCTCTTACAATTAGTTCAGTAAGCGTGCCTTGGACCCCTACCTAGCGTTGGGTCATAATTTTGATACCAGAAAGGGTTACTGACTAATATGGGTCCCAAACAACAGATGACACAAGTAATTACCCCTCCTAACCTTGTGTCCCCAGACTAATAAATTTCAGATTAACTTGCTTACAGATTTCAGGTGTACAAAGTTCAGATTTAACTAGTTCTCAGATCAGACATACAAGTTTACAAGTTTTCAGACTAACAGATCAGATATACAGATTAACAAGTTTTCAGACTTAATGGATTAGATTACAAATTAACATACTTACAGATTGTTTCACCTAACCTTGCATTGGGTCTACAGATTTTCAGACGGGTTTATTAGATTCATCAGTCCAGTTGATTTAACCTTATCTACCCAATACATTTTAGGCATCATATTTATCTTAGTTTTGCATTAATTAAATATTAATGCACAGACCTCTCACATTAGGTCGGTAGCTTGTGGCCGCTGGATGTGCCGGGCGGTTCCGGACAGACTTCTGCCACAAGCCAGACCTAACCTCGTGTTTGATCATCTTTATGCCTACGACCTCTCACATTAGACTAACAGTTTACGGTTGTTGGTTAAGCCGGTTGGGTCCGGGCAGACTTCTACCACAAACAGAGTCTAACCTCGTGTCTCAGCATTCTTATTTTTAGCTAAAGCATTCATTCACAGATTATGCCAATATCAGACTAATTATGAATTAACTTCTTCACAAGTTACAGTAGATTATCCAAAGTTCTATTAACATGTTTTGCCCAATTTTAGATCGAGCCTACAGATTTCATACCCCAAATTACTGTATTCGGTTTCAATAGATTTAGCAGACTGGGCAATTTAACAGATTCAATCATTTCTTAAAATTCCATTGACATACATCGCCTAATCATAAAATTAAGCCTAATTTTACATGCCCAAATTATGGTCATAATTCACCATATAACATATGTCCCAAATTTTTGTTAAATTTGCACCGTACAAAATATTCTCTAAAACCCCAAATCATGATGCACAATATAAATTATGCCAAATTATAGCCGTTGATTACCGCGTATGTCAAATATCCAAAAATCCGAATTAGGTGTATTCACAATAATAATTATCCCTATTTTATTATAGTTCTTTTACGCCTAAATCATATATCTTTTTTTCTCTTCCATGTCATAGATTGTCATATAAAATATGCCCCTAAATCTAGATCTTAAATTACGACATGTATTATGTCCTCAAAATCAGATCTTGAATTATAACATGCATTATGTCCCCCAAATTACAAGTCATATGTTGTCATACAATGATTCTCCTTCTTCCAAATCATAAACCGTCATATATAGTATGCCTAGATCTAGATCTTAAATAACCACTTATGTCGTGTTCTCAATTTAGCCACTAATCAGTTATGTCCAATTATGCATCATTCAATATTTTCCCCAAATTTAGCGTTCGCGTGTCAATCTCTTATGAGATTTGGCTCAGGCTCGTGGTAGCCTGGCTATAGAACAGAAGGAAGGAAGAGATACATAATAGTTACAATAAGATAGATCTACATAGAAAAACAGATCTGATAAACAAGAATAAGATGGATCTACATAGAAAAACAGATCTGATAAACAAGAATAAGATAGATTCTAGGATCTGATTTCTGGAGTTGATTAGGTCACCTTAGGTTTTAGGAGCATGGAGGCTCCATTCCTCTTTGTTAATGAATTAGGGTTGGGTCTTTCTATGTATTTATAGGTGTAGAGAGTGTTTTAGAGCCCTTAGATGAACAAGGAGACCATCAGAACCACCCAGCTCAAATACACATCATCCGGCCACTCAGAAGAAGACACATCATCACAGAACACTCCAGAATTCTGTTCTGGATTGGTATGGGTGCACTTGGCAGGTGCGCCAGTGCATTTTTGTACTGGCGCACTTGTGAAGTGCGTCAGTGCATTCTGGTCAACTTCCAGTTTTTCTGCCTAACTTCGTTCGTCCATATCTTCTTCACACGGTATCCACGGTATCCATTTTACGCAAACTCGGACTCTCTCAAGCAGAATTCTGAGAGGAATGCAATGGCGTAACCCATTTCACCTAATTCTTATTTTAATAAATAATTATTATTTAATTATCTCTTATATCCCGTTTTAAAATTACGGGGTGTTACAGGGGTTGAGGGCAGAGGCCACATGGACGTTTAGATTGTTTGCGTAGGGGCAGTCGCTTAGCTCTTGTAGTCTTCACTAGTTGAGGAAGGGGCCGAGGTGGGGCTATAGTCACCGTGAAAACAGACCCTAGGGATATCTGTATTTCGAGGCTCTTAAAGGCGGGCTTGTACAGATATGGAAAAGCTCCCGACCGAGTTTCGTGTTTCTTGTATCGCCCTACCATGGAAGTCGATGCACATTAGAGGATGTGCTATTGAGGCATCAAGATACAATTGAAAGATACTTATGGTGGACAGTCTAGATACATGCATGTCGGCTCTGGGTGGTGTATCGTAGACTTGAGGGCATTGCTCCGGTATGAATCCTGATTCGAATAAAGGTGGAAGTCTCGTAGCATAGTAATGACAGATATATGCGGAACATAATATTGTTATTCGTATGTCACTACGGTGTAGGATGAGGGACTGTGTATATTTCGATGGTGTTACAGTGGACACCGTGCGAGTGGAGTACCATGGGGGTGTACCTCAGTATTGGGGAATAGCTACATATATACAATATTAGGTTAATCCACTGGAAAGTAAATGGGTATGACATGTGTGTAAGCCTTGAGTGCTGATAACCCAAGTAACCTAACAAATAGGATAATATGATTGAACGGTATATGTAGGTTTATCCAAAGTGTAAGTTTAAATCCAGTCACCAGAACTTGTGTTCTGACCTCCTCCTCATTAACATACTCGCAGGTTAGATTTGTGGCAGAGACATGATAGCTTTGGATACTGGTTAGGCAGTATTAATAATACGGTAAGACTATGATTTGATTATACTATATTTTGTCCATTCCGCTGTGAGATATTTTCTGAGCTCTGACATATTTTATGTCTCTGTTTTTCTGCAGGATACCAGAGCAAACCAATCTGAGTTTCGATGGATTGGAATTTTGAAAAAAAACACGGTCTGTCGAAATTGGGGTTGTCACAGTTCATGACCCCGGTTCGTGACCCTCTCCTGGTGGTCGTTCGTGACCCTCTCCTGGTGGCGGTTTGTGATGCCGGTTCGTGACCCAATCCAAGAGGAGGTTTGTGACCCTCTCCTGGTGGTGGTTCTTGACCCTCTCCCGTGGGCGGTTCGTGAGGCATACCCCCTTCAGGAACCGAAATCATGCAGTTTTCCAACAAGCTAATTTTGCCAAACAATGACGTTTTCCACCATTCTAACTTTCCTATGACATCAAAAAACATACCAAACAGTAGTAGCAACGTGAGAATCAATCAAAAACATTAACACTTCAATTACCTAGGCTATTTTAGATCAAACATACCCCAAATCTAGGATTTTTCCCCTTTACAATGTTTAACCATATCTAACTATAGGATTAGCATACTTAATCCAAATTAACCCAAATTAACCCAAATTCATAATAACGACATAAAATAATACTTTTAGAATTTCTACATATTTTTCCAGAATTTTTAGGTGTATAATTTCGCTAATTAACAATAATCACCACCAATTAGCCATAATTAGTGTATAAACATGCAAATCACTCACCTTAGCCACAAATGAATGTTAGATCTGAAAATTTTATTGATTTGGCATAAATTCCTATGTAGTGCAGGTGTGCAGCAGCTCCAACTCTAATTTGGTGTTAATCCGACTTGATTTGACGTAGATTTGATCAATTAGTGCTTAGAAAGCAATTAGAGAGAGATTTGGAAGATGGAGGCCATGATTAGAGTTAGAGGAATGTTTGTGGCGGCTGAAAAAATGGAAGGGAATGTTTCTCCAAACCCTTTCATCCCTCCCATAACCCTAATCCCGAAATGGGTTATGGACCTAGTTGTTAATCACCCTATTAAGCCCGATTTAGCTGTTTTCCATCTTCCAAACCTTATTTCAGCTATATCTCCCAAATGGTAAGTCCGTTTGATTAATGTGACCACTCTACAGAATGGGAAACCATTATCTAAATCCAATGGAAGTGGTTTCAAGTGAAAACTCCTTACCAATCAAAAGTTATAGGCGAAATAAGATTCGCTAAGGGCAAAATGGACATTTAAAATTTGGCAAAAATCGTGAATGTGGGAAAAGAGCCCAATAGTTGTTTCCCAAAGTTACACGACCATATGATTTCGTATGAGAATAAAATAAATATTCTACGTTCCTCCTATACATAGAATGCGGGTCATTACACTCTCCCCCTTAAGAAATTTCGCCCCCGAAATTCCTTAACCAAGAAAACATACAATGGTGCCCCGCATGCTTATTAGCCATTTACAAACAATCAAACATACATAATAACACAATAAGCCTATCCTAGCATGCGATTTACTAACAAGGGTGTAACTATATCGCGATTAAAATCTTACCGAGTAAAGAGCTCTGGATATAACTCCCTTATGCTCACCTCGGTTTCCCAAGTACAGTCATTCTCATTATCACCCAACTGGACCTTAACCAGTTTCGCCGTTTTCTTCTGGAGTTGCTTCGTATCGTGTCCAATAATACGAGTTGGTCTGTGGTTACCAATTGCCTCGGGTTCTATCTCGATATCATCTAACTGATCTGGTGAAATAGTCATATCAGAATCATGCATGAACCTTTTTTAATTTGAGAAACATGAAATATGTTGTGCACTCCCGCCATCTTATTAGGTAATCCAACTCTATACACTAAATTCCCAACTTGTTCGAGAATTGGAAATGGACCGACAAAGCTTGGTGCTAATTTACCCCATCCAGCAAACCGAAACACACTCTTTAATGGAGAAATCTTGATGACTACCAAGTCACCAATGGAGAATTTCAAATCTCTTCGTCTTTTATCAGCATAACTCTTCTGCCTATCTTAGGTAGCCTTCATTCGTTGTTGAATAACCTTGTTCTTACCTTAAGTTTCTCTTATTACAACTGGCCCAAGCACAAATTTCTCACCGACCAACATGATAGCGAGTTGCACGTCTTTCGTACAAAGCTTCAAATGGAGCCATACCAATACTGTACTGATAACAATTATTATATGCGAACTCAACCAAATGCAAATGGTCATCCCATGAACCCCCAAAATCCAATATACAAGCTCACAAGAGATCCTATAATACACGATTCACCCTCTTTGTTTGACCGTCAGTTTGAGGATGGTATGCAGTACTGAGATGTAATTATGAACCTAAAGCCTCTTGTAAGCTATTCCAAAACCCACTAGTAAATAATGGATCTCGGTCACTCACAATACCTTTAGGTACTCTATGAAATCTCAATACCGACTTTATATACAGTTCCACTAACTTAGTTGTCGTTCTATTCGACTTGACCGATATAAACCTTGCACTTTTGGTCAATCGATCCGCAATCACCCAAATACTATCCTGACCCGATCTAGTCCTTGGTAAACCATCAATGAAATCCACTGAGACTTGTTCCCATTTCCATTCGGGGATTTCCAATGGTTGTAACAAACCACTAGGCATCTGCTGCTCGGCTTAATTAACTGGCAGTTCGCTCACTTGGATAAAAACTTCCCAATGTCTCTCTTCATCCCTTCCCAGTAGTATGTTTGCTTCATGTCTCGATACATTTTGTTACCACCGGAATGTATAGTCAGCTTCGAGTGATGACACTCTCTAAGAACTTCATCTCTCAATCCATTAATGTTGGGTACAACCAATTTCCCATTCTTTCGAAGCCATCCCTCTCAATCAAGTCCATACTTGTTCATTTCCTCACCGTCAATACCCATCTCTACCTTGGAGATGATTTCCAATAGGTTAGGATCATCCCGCTGACTGGAACCGATTCGCTCAACAAAGTCGGTCTGATCGTCAAACTTACTAACATCTCTGGGTCCAATTCACACTTAGGCCTGAAATCATATCCTGCAATGTACTCTAGTTGCTTCCATTCCAGAAACATAGCCCCCAAATTGGCAAGTCTCCTACTCAATGCAGTAGCTACAACATTGCCCTTTCTGGGTGTATATGCGATATTGAAATCATATGAAGCCAAGAACTCTAACCATCTCTACTGAGGAAAATTTAAATCCTTCTGAGAGAAAAGATACTTTAATGACTTATGGTCGGTAAAAAACTCGAATCTTTCTCCCAAGAGATAGTGTCTCTACATCTTTAACGCGAGCATGATCGCTGCTAATTTCAAATAATGGGTAGGATATCTTTTCTCATGCGGTTTCAGTTGCCGACTAGCATAAGCTCTAACCCTACCTCCTTGCATCAGTACAAAACCTAGTCCGGTACCATAGGCATCCGTGTCTACCGTCATCTCTTCGTTCCCCTTAGGAATAACTAACATTGGTGCACGTGTTAACTTCTCCTTTAGACTTTTAAATACATTCTCACACCTTTCGTCCCAAAAAAAAGCTTTATTCGTCTTGGTCAACTGAGTTAACGGTGCTGCTATCTTGGAGAAGTTTTGGATAAACTTACGATAATATCCAGCTAGCCCCAAGAAACTTCTCACGTCTATTGCATACTTGGGCGTAGACCAATCATGCACCGTAGCCACCTTTGCAGGATCCATGGCAATAACATTCTCTAAAACAACATAGCCCAAGAACCTCACTTCCCTCCTCCTGAAGTGGCACTTAGAAAATTTCTCTTTCAATTGGTGTTTCCTCAACACCTCCATCACTGTCCTCAAATGTCCCTTGTGTTCTTCCTCTGTCCTCAAGTAAACCAATATATCGTGCACGAACACAAGAACAAACTTATTTAACTGATCTTTGAAAACCCTATTCATAATATCCACGAAATATGTGGGTGTACTGGTCAATCCTAATGGCATGACCAACCGCTCATAGAACCCAGACGCCGTCCAAAATGTCGTTTTAGGTATACTCTCAGCTGCTACACGGAGCTGATTAATCCTGTCGCGAGAACTAACTGGGAAAACACTCTTGCTCCATTCAGTTGATCAAACAAATCATCTATCCATGGAAGAGGATATTTATTCTTCCTAGTCACCTTGTTCAACTCGCAGTATTCCATACATAAATGAAGGAAACGATCGGCCTTAGTAGCAAATACAACAGGTGCTCCCCACTTAGAAACACTTCTTTGGATAAATCCCTTCTTCAAAAGATCGCCTACTTGCACCTCGAGATCTAGCTTCTCCCTTGGAGCCATATGATGAAGTTGCATCACTATAGGTCTGGCATTTTTCACTAAATCAATCCGAAACTCGATCTCTTGGTGTGGTGGAAGTCTGGTCACTTCCCCGAAGATGTCCAGATACTCGCCAGCAATAGGCATATTTGGTAACTCATTATGCGGGATGTCGAGGGAATTTAGACAACTAGCCATCACCTCATCACTAGGTAGGCAACCCAATGCCACCCTCCGCCCATCATCCTCTCTAATGGTCACCGAAGACCTCTCACAATCTACCACCACCCCATACCTTTAGAGCCAATCGACTTCCAAAATAATGCCAAACCCAGTAAAGCCCAAAACAAAGCAATCACAAGCAAACACACACCCATGACTCGATAAGACCAAATTATGACAATCATACAAAGGCTTTTTGAACCACCGATCGGATTCATCACAACTAAAGGTCTATCGACAATCTCGGGTTCCAATTCCAACCTATCTACCAGGTCACTAGATACGAAGGAATGGAAAGCCCCGGTATCAAACAGTACTCGAGCATGAACATCATAAATAGAAAGCATACCTTGGATAATGACGCCTTATCCCTTATCTGCCGCTATTGGGGAATTCAACGAAGAAGGAGCAACATTGATAACATATGCTTTCACGATCTGCTTCGACATAGGAGGTTGTGGACATTTGTCCTTGTGATGTCCCACTTGGCTGCAATTGAAGCACTTCCTGTCCGCTGGCTTTGCTCGACAATCTCTGGCATAGTGGCCCTTCTTGCCACAGCTAAAGCACTCGATATTTTTATTATTCTTCTTTTTCTGACTATCCTTGGTTTGCTTTTATTTTCTTTTATTTTGAGAATTCATATTGCCTTCACCGCTTGCCCGCGTTTTCGGCTCCTCCGCAGATGTAACAACGACCTCAGTCTTTGGCTTAGGGTAAAGGCTCTCCGGCCTCAAAGTCTTTCCCACAATAGATTCGAACGTCTCATTGATAAGATTTATAAGTCTTTCCCCCAAGTACCCATCTAAGCCAGTTATGAACTTCTCGTTCTTCTTCTCGGCAATATCGATAAGAGATAATCCATATTTCGATAAAGTATCGAATTCAACAATATATTCTGAGACTGCCCTACCATTCTGCTTAAGCTCCAAAAATTTCCTAAACAAGTCTGATTTCTGAGCAGCTGGGATAAACTTATCACTGAAGCGAGTCTTAAACTGATTCCAAGTAATTTGATCCTCGGGAGTAGCCGCTTTAATTGCATTCCACCAATTCATACCCCGTCCTTGAACCTGACGCGATGCTAACTTTCTCTTCATTACATCATTGATCCCTAAATCCTCGAAGATGCGCTCACAACTATCATGCCAATCTTGAACCTCCGTAGTCGATTCCGTTCCATGGAACAACTTCCCACCAAGACTAGCATAATCCTTGCTGAGCTTGGCAAAATTGGCTCTAGGCGCCTGCACTATTTCACCACCACCGTTAGCAGCATTAGGAATTTCTCCCTGAGCATTCATAAGCATCTCTCGCATGAAGGCAATGAACATCGTCCTCATATCAGGGACATTCCCATTATTGGCCCCTGAACCCCTCCCTGCTCAACTCCCGATGCGGGGTTCCTCATCGTACTCCTTGTGTTTCGGCTCATCGTTCAATCTGTAAAGAGAAAACGATTAACCATCTCCTTAGTGGTGCCAGTGCAGTGTGACTTCATCCTTTGATATACTAATAGCACATATATATAGTTTTTGAAAATTGAAATATCACAAATACGTGCTCTTATATACGTATACTATCTCTCCCTGATGTCCTCCCCTAGGTTAGACTACGCAACCTAGGCTCTGATACCAAGTGTGATCGCCGCCCCTTACCAGCTGATATTTCCTTGAAATGCGCTGTACCGATGCCCAATTAGCACAGGAAGATCGTCAAAAAAGGGGTTTGAAACGATGAATCATCAAGAACATGTAGTATATCTCACAGAGCATGGAATAAAATATAATAATAATATACTTGATATAAAACAGCCGAGTCCGTGCATATGCTGAAAGCATATCCATCAGAGTAGCGGAATCCCAGAATACATCTTATGATCCAAACCATTATTACAACTTAAAAAAACTGTCTCTAAAAAGGAAATAAAAGAGGTACACTACTAATGCCCAAGAAGTGACCAGTAACAACATAAGGAGAATATATGTATATAGTACGTGGAAGCCTCCTGCTCGTCTTCGGACAGCTACTCGTGCATAACCACCTAACATGTCTCTAGTATACTCGTTTAGGAGTACCAACAGTAATAAAAAGAGACATAAAACTCTGGGTCGGACGAAAGTCTGGTATGAGCAATAGCAAATCTATATCACTAAATAGAGCAATAACAGGTATAAGAAATCATACGTGACCTGGACCTGCAACCACAGAGTTAGCACAATAAGATGTACAATACTATAAGGTAACACTAACATATAATGTAAAAATGGGAGTGTGCGTGTCATGGTGATAGCAAACATCAAACATATCAATCATCCTCACATCTCTCACTCAGTGCATAAAGCATATGATATCCACCGCTTTGATAACCAGATCCATTGGGGCCATGATGGAGTCCAACTCCGTATAACTTTCGCTACGACCACTTTGCCCTTTGGGTCCCTGACGGAGTCCCACTCCATACAACCTCTAACCCCACTGCACTGGTCTATAGTCAACATCCCTATCGGGTCAACCAGTCCATATAGCCCTGGTCCTGGTTCGTCTACATATCCCCTCTATCAATGGTGAACCAAAGTTATGGATATCGATAACCCCTTTGCACATGTCCCGCAGCAAAGCCCAATTCTAGAAGTTAACTTGTTAGTTCCTATCTGGATCCTAAGTAATAACTTCTCACTTGGACCTCCTTTGCATCTCGGGTTTTAGTTGAATTGGAGTTGATCTTTCGGAAGAGTTCACAATCGTCATTGCATCGTAGAAATTCAAATCCAATTCAGTTCGTGTTGCTCCATCTGGTCGGTTCGTGACCCCATTTCGTGACCCTCTCCTTGGGGAAGTTCGTGAACCTCTCCTGGTGGCAGTTCGTGACCCCGGTTCCTGACCCCCTCCTAGGGGGGAGGGGGTTCGTGACCCTCTCCTGGTGGCGGTTCGTGACACTCTCTTGGGGGCGGTTTGTGAGGCATACTCCCTTCAGAAACTGAAATCCTGCAGTTTTTCCACCAAGCAAATTTCGCCAAACGACGGCGTTTTCAACCATTCTAACTATCCTATGACATCAAGAAAACATACCAAACAGTAATAGCAACATCTGGAATAAATCAAAAACATTAAAACATCAATTACCTAGGCTTTTGTAGATCAAACATACCCCAAATCTAGGATTTTCCTCTTAATCATGTTTAACCATATCTAACTATAGGATTAGCAAACTTAATACAAATTAACCCAAATTCATACCAGCTACATAAAATAATATTTTTAGAATTTCTAAATATTTTTCCAGAACTTTTAGATGTATAATTTTGCTAATTATCACTAATCACCCCTAATTAGCCATAATTAGTGTAAAAACATGCAAATCACTCACCTTAGCCACAAATGAATGTTATATATGAAACTTATATTGGTTAGGCCTGAATTCCCATGTAGTGTAGCAACTCCAACTTTGATTTGGTGTTAATCCAACTTGATTTGACGTAGATTTGATCAATTAGTTATTAGAAAGCAATTAAGAGAGATATGGAAGATGGAGGCCATGATTAGGGTTAGAGGAAAGTTTGTAGCGGCTGGAAAAGTGAAAGGGAATGTTTCTTCAAACCCTTTCAGGCCTCCTGTAACCTTAATCCCGAAATGGGTTATGGGCCTAACCGCTAATTACCCTATTAAGCCCGATTAAGTTGTTTTTCATTTTCCAATCCTTATTTTAGCTATATCTTCCAAACGATAAGTCCGTTTGATTAGTTTGACCACTCTACAGAATGGGAAACCATCACCCAAATCCAATGGAAGTGGTTTCAGGTCAAAACTCATTACTAATCAAAAGTTATAGGTGAAACAAGATTCTCTAAGGGCAAAACGGTCATTTAAAATTTGGGAAAAATCATGAATGTGGGAAATGACCTTAATAGCCGTTTCTCAAAGTTACACTACCATATGACTTCGTATGAGAATAAAATATATATTCTACGATCCTTTGATACGTAGAATGAGGGTCACTACAAGCTTTGTAAATCGAGATTGGTCTACTAGACGTCTTGGAAACTTAAACTGGCTCTGGTAATAATGACGCCTCACTGTCATATGTCTTTTCGGTTGACCTTGGCTTGATGGTGACCTGACACATCAGCCGAGTCTGGTCCAATAGTCATGTCAATCGAATACGAATAGTCACCTTATTATGTTATAAAAGGAAAACCTTTTTTACTTTTTTCCTTTACTCTTTTACCGCAAAGACCGATTTACCGTTCTGAAGGAAGAAGAAGAAAGATCACCTTCGTCTTTAACCAAGATCATCTTTTTTAGGTAAGAATTGATTCTTCATCTTTTTTCAAAACATTCCAATGTAATCTTCGTGTACAATCTCTTCTTTCTTCACCTTCTCGTAATTTGGGCTCTACGTAAATCATAATTAAGATTATCAGAGTCAAATTGCCGGAGCCAGCGACGATGCGACTGTCCGTGGTGGTTCTGATACCATTGTAGTAAAATCCGATGGTGTTGGAGCTACTAGTCCGAAATGACATAGAGGTGGAGAGGTGTCCCACCTTTTCAAAGTGTCTTGTGTATCAAGGCATTGGTAAACCCTAAGACATGTGGCAGTGTTTGAGAAGGTGGTGATTAAGATAACGATCTTTATACAGTCTGACATATAAGAACAAAAACGATTATGTGGTTTGTCGTTTATCGGGATACCACTGTAAAGTGGAACTAATCACTTTCGAATCAATCTCCAATTTTAGCTTGATAACGTCTTTAATCGACAATGGTCAAGACACGAGGCACTCATAAGTATGGGCCGTGTAAGAAATTTCCCCTCTCTGTCAGAGTAGACAACACTTTTGAGTCTTCAGCTAGTTCTGAGTCTGATTCTGATAATAACTCCCAAGGTCAACCGACAAGTTCACGGCCTCCTCCTGAGGTTACGCTCGAGTCAAGTGAAGCAACATATGTACCAATAACACCCGACATGCTTCCAGGTGCAGAAATTCTGTGAAACCCCCAGACGCCAAAGGATCCGAAATAACTCTCCAATGACTACGAAACCTGACTGTTAAACATAACATTCCTTGGGGAGACGTCCTTCTTGCCAAAGAAACTGATCAACCTCACACTTCCCCAAAAGGCTACATGGCACTATCTCTTCTCATGTGTAATGTTGGAGTTATCCCTTTCCTTCATTTATCGTCAACTTCTTATTGCGTATGAATCTGGCCTCGATGCAGTTCCATCCAATTGTGTATGACAACCTATTATCTTTCTATTACCTGTACATGAGGTACCTGGGCCAACCTCCAACCTTTGATGACTTGGCCTTCTTTTTTAATTTCAAGCACAACAAGAAGCAATCCCCTTCCCTTCTTTATTTCAAGGCTGTATGAGGTTGGAAATTATTGAAAAGGTCCTGAGCAAGGTGGGCGACCCAAAGCGGGAATGGTTTTACATTAAAGGGCAACCGGGATGTGCTCGATATTGGCTCCAATGCAGTATGTTTCTTTGTTGCTTGATATATCCATAATGGAGTTCTTTATATCGACCACTTCTTTTGCAGGGGTGAGCCAATAAAGCCCGTGGGGAAAATGATTGAAGATCGCTTCAGAAAGCTGGTTAAGTTGAAGCCTAGGCGATAGAGGTTTTGGAAGTGTTTGTCCGACGATCATCTACGTCAGTATGCTCTTCCTGGCGAGGGAAGAACAATCGAGCCTCAGAAGGAGGGGTCTAGATTAACAACACCGAGCTGGGTGAGATTCCCCTAGCTAAAAGAAAATCAGATGGTACACATGCAACTCATTTGGTCAGGGAATCTTCTGTCCATTCCTCGCTTGGGGGAAAGAAGAAACTCCGTCCATTGGAAAGAAAGCCCGCTTTCAAAAGACGGACTCGAGAGGCCGAATTTCAATAAAGACAGAAAGGTTCTCCTGGGAAACTCCAAAGAATGTACAACAGGAGTTAGCCGAGGAAGAACCTATTGAGCATTACTCGAGAAAATATGGGATTGAGAAAAACTCTTTTACGGTTCATGGCTCGCTGGAAGAACAAGCCACGTCCCCCTTTTATGACTTAAAGAAGCTGAAGATGCCTGAGACCATCCTCTCTCCACAGAGCTTAGATCCGAACCAATTCTTTGCTAAACAGTCTGAGGAGATCTCTTCTCTGGTTGAACCAAAAGGCATCGAAGGTATGGGTCTAACTTTAGTATAGGGTCAATCTAAGTAGTTTGTTACATTGTATTAGCATTGCACGTCACAACACCATTTTTCCTTGTGTAAATTCAATATTGACTGCACTCATTATGGTTTCTCTTCTTTTCCCGAAGGAAATAAATGATAAGTTTTATGGCAATCTTTTTGCCTCCATCCTGA
Organism: Allium sativum; assembly: GCA_030737875.1. Lineage (NCBI taxonomy): Eukaryota > Viridiplantae > Streptophyta > Magnoliopsida > Asparagales > Amaryllidaceae > Allium > Allium sativum. The sequence goes on along the minus strand of CM060911.1, from coordinate 119,454,936 downwards.
TGGAGGTCAGGCCAATCGGGCCAGCCTTGCAACAAGTTAGGCATGGAGACGAGGACGGAGATAACAATAACTAGAAGAGGAAGGAGAATAAAGACAAAGACAAAGAGAATGAGAAAGAAAAAGAGAAGAATCAAGAGCAAGATGAGCAAAGGAAAAGAAGTTTGGGAAAACACAAGTGGGCATCGGAGGAGAAAGAAGAGAAAGAAAAAAGAGCATAAGTCCCTCAAGCTTCGGCTTTCCCCTCGCCCTCAAGATTAGACCCTCAAAGGTGGTGATAAAGCCGAACATTCTCGGGCCATCCTAAGTCTCCCCAGACTCCCGGTCGACCCTTCTTCCACCAATCGAATTAAAGATCTAGAGCGAAATTTTCCTGATTTTGTTTTTACTGGAATTGAACCTGCCCCTGAATTCAAAACAACCTTGACCGTGCTCTTTCCCAGTATGACGCGATGTACGTGTATGCTAAGCAAGTAAGCGAGGTATTGAAGAACGAGCTAACCAAGATTATCGGTCTGAAGTGGGATATGGATTGCAACAAGAGAACTTTCGGGTTCCTCGAGCAGAAAATAACAGACTATGAGTCACAGCCGGTGGCCACTAAGTGAAAATATGAAAAGCTGCCGAGGATCTGAATGCTCATTTTCAGCTGAAAAGACAAGAGTGTGATTCTTTGAAGGGCGAAGTTGAAATTCTGAAGGGTGAGAAAGGTTGGCTGGACCTAGAGGTGTAAAAGCTCAAGGCCCTTCTTGATTCATCTGAGTTAGCCTAAATACACGCCGAGGAGAATGCTGCTACATCAATCGAGTCCGCTAATAATATAAAGCTTCAACATGACATCGGCGTTCAAACCATCAAAGTTGAGCATGCTCGAGAGATATCTGAAATAAAGAAAGCACACGAGCATCAAGCTCTTACATTTTTTGCAAGGGTCCTTTGTTACAGAAACTTGTCTTAGTTACCAAGATACTCCATGGTGTTGATTGATACATGCAAAATCATCTTGAAGAAGAGAGAGATGCAGCAAAAGGGAAACTGGTGGATGAGGAAGCTTTGATGACTTGATTTCTGGATGATGACGAATGAGCATTGTTGGCTGAGGGAAAGAGCCAAGAGAAGGGGGCGACAGAGGCTGAACGCCGCAAAGCGAAGGGGAAGCCGGTCCCCGAAAGAGAAGTTGGCAGCAGTCGAACTAAGGCATCCCTTTTTTTCCCTTCCACAAATGTGGAGATGGTTTCGACATCTGTCCCTCCCCCCGAGCCATCTAGAGTTGTGGAGGAGCAGCCGACCGAGTCCGACGTTGGAAGTAAGCTTATGCATTTAGTCCTATGTTTACTTATTCGACCATGATTTATATCTTCCGTTGTAGGTACTTCATTGACGAAGGAAGGTGTTAAGGCAGAAACAGCAGCGGTAGAGAAGGATGAAGCTAGAGCGGCAGTTGAAGCCCTAGGGAGGAAAGTGACGATAAAGATCCATTAGAGAACGACGAGCTTTAGTTGATAAAGGAGTCCAAGAAAAGCAATCACCCATCCATGGCTGAGATGAAAGCCCAACGCGAGAAAGACATTTCATCCATGAAGCTCAAGCCATTTGAAGAATCATTGAACATTCGGCCCATCCAAGCCATCCCTCCGACCATCCTTTCTTCGGTCGAGGTTCCTCCTTTTGTGGACTCAATTATCCCACAAGAACAAAACTCAACACTAGTCCCTCGCTCCATCGGAAGTACGCTTGGGGGATTGAGACGTAGGCCAACCACCGAGGAAATGCTATAAATGATTAAACAGAAAGAGCTGGCAGGGATGATTGAATGAGGAGAGATATCACCTCCGTTTTATAGCTCTTTTGATGTAAATTCACTTTTATGCCCTTTGGAAACTTATGCGAGTGCGGCCTCGCGCTTTTGTTATCATCGTATTTCATGATTTCCAGTTAAGGAAGTTCATGCATGATTCTGATTTGACTATTTCACCAGATTAATTGGAAGATATCGAGGTAGAATCCGAGGCAGTTGGGACCCGCAGGACGATTCATATTGTCGGACACGATACAAAACAACTTCGAAGGAAGACGGTGGAACTAGTCATGGTCCAGTGGGGCGATAATGAGAATGACTGTACTTGGGAAATAGAGGAGAGCATAAGGAAGTTATATTCAAAACTCTTTGCCTGGTAAGATTATAAATCGATATATAGTTATTCCCTTATTAGTAAACCGCATGCTAAAATAGGTTTGTTGTGTTATGTATGTTTGATTTTTTGTAAATGGTTGATAGGCATGCGGGACAACATTGTTTGTTTCTTGGATAAGGAATTTCGAGGGCGAAATTTCTTAAGGGGGGAGAGTGTATCGACCCACATTCTACATATCGGAGGATTGTAGAATATTTATTTTAATTTCATACGAAGTCATATGGTCATGTAACTTTGGGAAACGACTATTGGGGTCATTTCTCACATTCACGATTTTTTCCGAATTTTAAATGACCATTTTACCCCTAGCAAATCTTGTTTCGCATATAACTTTTGGTTGGTAAGGATTTTTAACCTAAAATTGCTTCCATTGGAATTGGTTGATGGTTTACCTTTCCATAGAGTGGTCACATTAATCAAACGGACTTACCGTTTGGGAGATATGGCTGAAATAAGGTTTGAAAGATGAAAAACAGCTTAATCGGGCTTAATAGGGTGATTAACAGCTAGGCCCATAACCCATTTTGGGATTACGGTTATGGGAGGGATGAAAGGAGTTAGTGAATGATTTCTTTTCATTTTCTCAGCCATCACAAACATTCCTCTAACCCTAGTAATGGCCTCCACCTTCCAAATCTCTCTCTAATCACTTTCTAATCACATAATTAACCAAATCTACGTCAAATCAAGTCAAATTAGCATCAAATCAGAGATAGATATGCGGCTATACATAGGAATGCATGCCAAATCAATTAGATCTTTAGATCTATCATTACATTCGTGGCTAAGGTGAGTGGTTAACATGTTTATTCACTAATTATGGCTAATTAGCGGTGATTAGTGATAATTAGCGAAACTATGGTTTAGAAAAATATGGAAAAATAAGTAAAAATTCTAAAATATTATTTTATGTCACCGATATAAATTTGGGCTAATTTGGATTAAGTTTGCTAATCCCGGAATTTAGGGGATTAAGGGGAAAACTATGGATTTGGGTATGTTTGATCCTAAATAACACATGTGATTGATGTTTCAATGTTTTTGGTTAATTACATATGTTTTTACTATTGTTTGGTATGATCTACGATTGTTAGTAAAGTTAGAATGGTCGAAAACGCCGTCGAGAGACGAAAAATGGTTTGCAGGAAACTGGTGCAGGTTTCATGTTCGACCCTATATGTACGTTCGACCCTATATGTTTGTTCGACCCTATATATATGTTCGACCCTATATGCATGTTTGACCCTATATGTTTGTTCGACCCTATAAGCATGTTCGACCCTATATGCATGTTCGACCCTATATGTCCATTCGACCTTTTATGAATGTTCGACCCTATATGCAATGTACGTTCGACCCTATATGTACGTTCGACCCTATGTGTGTTGAACTCTGAACCAGAGATGACCATAAACTCTTTTGAAGATCAATTTCAGTCCGACCAAAACCCAAGATGCAAAGGAAGTTCAGATGAGAAGTGATGGCTCAAGATCTAAATGGGGATCGACAGGTTAACTTCTAAAGTTGGGCTTTGTTGTGGGACGTGTGCAAAAGGGGTTATTGATATCTATAACTTTGCTTCACTATTGAGAGGAGAGGCATTGACTATGGATCAGTGCGGTAGGGTCAGATGTTGTATGGAGTCGAATTCCATCAGGCCCTCTAAGGGCAAAGTGGTCGTAGTGATAGTTGGATGAGGTGGGACTCCGTCATGGCCCCAATAGTTATGGTGATCAAAGTGGTGGATATCGTATGATTTACGCACTGAGTGAGAGATGTGAGGATGATTGCTATGTTTGATATTTGCTATCACCATGACATGCACATTCCCATTTTACACTTTATGTTGGTGTTACCTTAGAGTATTGTACATCTTGTTGTGCTAACCCTTTGGTTGCAGGTCCAGGTTCAGGTATGATTATTTATACCTGTTATTGCTTTATTTTGCTGCTATCGCTCATACCATACTTTTGTATGACCCAGAGTTTTATGTCTCTTGTTATTACTCTGGGTGATCCTAAATGAGCAGACTAGAGACAGGTTAGGTGGTTATGCACGAGTAGCTGCCCGGAGATGAGCATGAGGCTTCCATGTACTATTTACATATATTCTCCCTACGTTTTTCTGGTCACTACATTGGGCATTAGTAGTGTACCTTTTCTATTTTTATTTAGAGACAGTATTTTGAAGTTGTAATAATGGTTTGGATCATAAGCTGTATTTTGGATTCCGCTACTCTGATGGATATGATTTAGTTTCCAGCTTATAACTGTCTCGCCTGTTTTATATCAAGTTATGTTACTATTATATTTTATTCCATGCGTTGTGAGATATACTACAAGTTCTTGATGATTCATAGTTTCAAATCCCTTTCTTCTGACAACCATCCCGTGCTAGTTGGACATTGGCACAACGCATTTCGTAGAAATGTCGGCTGGTGCGGGGCGGGCCGTCACACTTGGTATCAGAGCCTAGGTTGCGTAGTTTAACCTAGAGGAAGACATCAGGGAAAAATATTATACGTATATGAGAGCGCGTAATTGTGATATTTTGGTTTTCAAAAACTATATATATACTACTAGTATATCTAAGGATGAAGTCGCACTGCACGGGCACCATTAAGGAGATAGTTGATCGTTTTTCTCTTTACAGATTGAACGATGAGCCAATATACAAGGAGTACGGGTTCAGGAGCCAACAATGGGAATGTCCTTGATATAAGGACGATATTTACTACCTTCATGCGAGAGATGCTTAGGGATGCTTAGGGAGTAGCTCCTAATGCTGCTAACGGTGGTGGTGCAGCAGTGCAGGCGCCTAGGGCCGATTTCGCCAAGCTCAGCAAGGGTTATACTAATCTTGGTGGAAAGTCGTTCCACGGAACAGAATCGGCTACGGATGTTCAAGATTGGCTTGATAGTTGTGAGCGCATCTTCAAAGATTTGGGGATCGATGATGCAATGAAAAGAAAGTTAGCATCACGTCAACTTCAAGGACGGGCTATGAATTGGTGGAATGCTATTAAAGCAGCTACCCGTGAGGATCAAGTTACTTGAAATCAATTTAAGACTCGCTTCAGTGACAAGTTTATCCCAACTGTTCAGAAATCAGATTTTTTTAGGATATTTTTGGAGATTAAGCAAAATGGTTGGGTAGTCTCGGAATATATTGCTGAATTCGATACTTTATCGAAATATGGATTATTCTTATTGATACCACCGAGAAGAAGAATGAGAGGTTCATAAATGGCTTAGATGAGTACTTGGGGGAAAGACTTATAAACCACATCGACGAGACCTTCGAATCTATCGTGGGAAAGGCATTGAGCCAGAGAGCCTTTAACCTAAGTCAAAGACCGAGTTTGCTATTGCATCTGTATGGGAGCTAAAACCTCAGGCAAGCGGTGAAGGCACGAATAATTCCCAGAACAAGAGGAAGAAGAATCAGACTAGGGATGGTCAAAAAAAGAAGGATAAGAAATACGTCGAGTGCTATAGCTGTGACAAGAAGGGCCACTATGCCAGAGATTGTCGAGCAAAGCCAACGGACAGGAAGTGCTTAAGTTGTGGCCAAGTGGGACATCACAAGGATAAATGTCCACAACCTCCTAAGGAGAAGAAGATCGTGAAGGCATATGCTATCAACGTCGTTCCTTCTTTGTCGAATGCCCCAACTGCGACGGAGAAAGGATAGGGTGCCATTATTCAAGGTATGCTTTCTATTTATGTTGTTCTTGTTCGAGTATTGTTTGATACCGGGGCTTCACGTTCCTTCATATGTAGTGACCCGATAGATAGGTTGGGATTAGATCCCGAGATTATCGATAAACCTTTAGTTATGACAAATCCAATCGGTGGGTCGACCAGCCTTTGTATGATTTATCATAATTTTGTCTTATCGAGTCATGGATGCATGTTTGCTTGTGATTGCTTTGTTTTGGGCTTTACTGGTTATGACATTATTTTGGGAATCGATTGGCTCCAAAGGTATGAGGTGGTAGTAGACTATGAGGCGTTTTCAGTGACCATTAAAGCGGTTGATCGGAGGAGGGTAGTACTAGATTGCCTACCTAGTGATAGGGTGATGGCTAGTTTTCTGAATTCCCTCGACATCCCTCATGATGAGTTATCAGAGGTGCCCATTGCTGGCGAGTATCTGGACATCTTCGGGGAAGTGACCGGACTTCCACCACACTGAGAGATCGATTTTCGAATTGATTTAGTGAAAGATGTCAGACCTATAGTGATGCCATTTTATCGTATGGCGCCAAAGGAGCATCGAGAGCTCGAGGTGCAAGTAAGCGATCTTTTGAAGAAGGGATATATCTGAAGGAGTGTTTCTGAGTGGGGAGCACCAGTTGTATTTGCTACTAAGGCAAATGGTTCCCTACGCTTGTGTGTGGACTACCGCGAGTTGAATAAAACGACGAGGAAGAATAAGTATTCTCTCCCACGAATAGATGACTTGTTTGATCAGTTAAGTGGAGCAAGAGTGTTCTCCTAGTTAGATCTCGCGACATGTTTTCATCAACTCCCGGTAGCAGCTAAGAGTATACCTAAACCGATTTAGAACACCGTTTGGATTCTGTGAGTGGTTGGACCTGCCATTCGGGTTGACCAATGCACCAGCATATTTTAGGGATCTTATGAACTAGGTATTTAGGGATCAATTTAGTAAGTTTGTACTTGTGTTCGTGGATGATATCTTGGTTTACTCAAGGATATAGGAAGAACACAAGAAACATTTGAGGATGGTGATGGAGGTGTTAAGAAAACACCAATTAAAAGTGAAATTTTATAAGTATCACTTTTGGAGGAGGGAAGTGGGGTTTTTGGGCCATGTTGTTTTAGAGAATGGTATTGTTGTGTGGACCCTACGAAGGTAGCTGTAGTGCAAGATTTATATGCACCCAAGAATGCAACGGACATGAGAAGTTTCTTGAGGTTAGCTAGATATTATCGTAGGTTTATTCAGGACTTCTCCAAAATAGCGACGTCGTTAATTCAGTTGACTAAGAAGAATCAATATTTCGTCTGGGACGAAAGGTGTGATTATGCATTTAAGAGACTAAAGGAAAAGTTAACGCGTGCACCAGTGTTAGTTATTCCTAAGGGGAACGAAGAGGTGACGGCATACACAGATGCATTTGGTACCGGACTAGGCACTGTACTGATATAAGGAGGTAGTGTTATAGCTTATGCAAGTCGGTAACTGAAACCGCATGAGAAAAGATATCCAACCCATGATTTGGAATTGGCAGCTATCGTGTTTGCGTCATAGATGCGAAGACATTATCTCTTGGGATAAAGATTTGAGTTGTTTACCGATCATAAGTCAATAAAGTATCTTTCCTCTCAAAAGAATTTAAATCTTCATCAGCAGATATGGTTAGAATTCTTGGCTTAATATTATTTTAAAATTGCATACACACACGGGAAGGGAAACACAGTAGCAGATGCATTAAGTAGGAGACATGCCAGTTTAGGGGCCTTGTTTCTGGAATGCAAGCAACTGGAGTATATCACAGGATATGATTTCAGACCTACGGGTGGATAAGATCCAGAGATATTAGCGAGTTTAACGATCAGACCGACTCTGATTGAGCGGATTGGTTCCAGTCAAGGGACGATCCTAACCTATTGGAAATCATCTCCAAGATAGAGATGAGTATCGATGGTGAGGAAATGAACAAGTATGGACTTGATAGAGAAAGATGGCTCTGAAAGAATGGGAGACTAGTTGTACCCAATGTTAATGGATTGAGAGATGAAGTGCTTAGAGAGTGTCATCACTCGAAACTAACTATACATCCCAGTGGTAACAAGATGTATCGAGACATGAAGCAGACATACTACTGGGAAGGGATGAGAAGAGACATTGGGAAGTTTATATCCAAGTGCATGAACTGCCAGCTATTTGAAACCAAGCAAAAGAAGCATAATGGTTTGTTACAACCACTGGAAATTCCCGAATGGAAATGGGAACAAGTCTCAATGGATTTCATTGACGGTTTGCCAAGGACTAGATCGGGTCATGATAGTATTTAGGTGGTTGTGGATCGATTGACCAAGTGTGCAAGGTTTATACTAGTCAAGTCGAATAGAATGGCAGCTAAGTTAGCAGAACTGTATATGAAATGGATAGTGAGATTTCATGGAGTAACTAAAGGTATTGTGAGTGACCGAGATCCATTATTTACTAGTGGGTTTTAGAAGAGCTTACAAGAGGCTTTAGGGTTAGAATTACATCTCAGTACCGCGTACCATCCTCAAACCGACGGTCAAACAAAGAGGGTGAATCGTGTATTAGAAGATCTCTTGAGAGCTTGTATATTGGATTTTGGGGTTTCATGGAATGACCATTTGCATCTGGTTGAGTTCACATATAATAATAGTTACCATTCCAGTAATTGTATAGCTCCATCTGAAGCTTTGTATGGAAGACCGTGCAACTCATCATATTGTTGGTTGGAAACTGATGAGAAGTTTGTGCTTGGGCTAGATGTAATAAGAGAAACTTCAGATAAAATCAAGATTATTCAACAGCGAATGAAGGCTGCCCAAGATAGGCAGAAGAGTTATGCTGATAAAAGGCAAAGAGATTTGAAATTCTATGTTGGCAACTTGGTATTCGTCAAGATTTCTCCGTTGACGAGTGATTCGATTTGGTAGGAGAGGCAAGTTAGCACCAAGGTTTGTTGGCCCATTTCCAGTTCTCGAACAAGTTGGGAATTTAGCGTATAAAGTTGGATTGCCTAATAAGATGGTCGGAGTTCTTGATGTATTTCATGTTTCCCGGTTAAGGAAGTTCATGCACGATTCTGATATGACTATTTCACCAGATCAGTTGGATAATATCGAGGTAGAATCCGAGGCAGTTGGGAGCCGCATGACGATTCGTATTGTCGGACATGATACGAAACAACTTCGAAGGAAGATGGTGGAACTAGTCAAGGTCCAATGGGGGCGATAATGAGAATGACTGTACCCGGGAAACAGAAGAGAGCATAAGGAAGTCATACTCAGAACTCTTCCCCTGGTAAGATTTTAAATCGTGATATAGTTATTCCCTTGTTAGTAAATCGCATGCTAAAATAGGTTTGTTGTTTTATATATGTTGGATTATTTGTAAATGGTTGATAGGCATGTGGGACACCATTATTTTTTTCTTGGTTAAGGAATTTCGGGGGCGAAATTTCTTAAGGGGGAAGAGTGTATCGACCCGCATTCTACGTATCGGAGGATCATAGAATATTTATTTTATTTTCGTATGAAGTCATATGGTCGTGTAACTTTGGGAAACGACTATTGGGGTCATTTCCCACATTCACGATTTTTGCCAAATTTTAAATTGCCGTTTTACCCCTAGCGAATCTTGTTTAGCCTATAACTTTTGATTGGTAAGGATTTTTGACCTAAAACCACTTCCATAAATTTAGATGATGGTTTACCTTTCCGTAGAGTGGTCTCATAATCAAACGGACTTACCATTTGGGAGATATGGCTGAAATAAGGTTTAGAAGATGAAAAACAGCTTAATCGGGCTTAATAGGATGATCAACAGCTAGGCCCAAAAACCATTTCGGAATTAGGTTTATAGGAGGGCTGACAGGAGTTAGATAATGATTCCTTTTCATTTTCTCAGCCGTCACAAACATACCTCTAACCCTAGTAATGGCCCACATCTTCCAAATCTCTACTTTCTAATCACGTAATTAACCAAATCTACATCAAATCAAGTCAAATTAGCATCAAATCAGAGATAGAGCTGCTGTTATACATAGGAATCCATGCAAGTTAGTTAGAGCTTCATATCTATCATTCATTTATGGCTAAGGTGAGTGGTTCATATGTTTATTCACTAACTATGGCTAATTAAGGGTGATTAGTGATAATTAGCGAAACTATGATTCAGAAAAATATGGAAAAATATGTAAAAATTCTAAAATATTATTTTATGTCACTGATATTAATTTGGGTTAATTTGGATTAATTTTGCTAATCCCGAAATTTAGGGGATTAAGGGGAAAACTATGGATTTGGGTATGTTTGATCCTAAATAACACATGTGATTGATGTTTCAATATTTTTGGTTGATTCCATATGTTGTTACTACTTTTTGGTATGATCTATGATTGCGTAGTAAAGTTAGAATGGTCCAAAATGCCGTCAAGAGGTGAAAAATGGTTTGCAGGAAACTGGTGAGGTTTCATGTTCGACCCTATATGTACGTTCAACCCTATATGTATGTTCGACCCTATATGCATGTTTGACCCTATATATCCTTTGACCCTATATGCATGTTTGACCCTATATGCATGATCGACCCTATATGTCCATTCGACTCTATATGCATTTTCAACCCTATATGCATGTTCGACCCTATATGCATCTTCGATCCTATATGTCCATTCGACCCTATATGCATGTTCGACCCTATAAGCATGGTCAATCCTATATGTACATTTTACCCTATATGTATGTTCGACTCTGAACCCGAGATGACCGTAAACTCTTTTGAAGATCAATTTCAGTCCGACCAAAACCAAAGATGCAAAGGAAGTTCATATGAGAAGTGATGGCTCAAGATCCAAATAGGGATCGACGGGTTAACTTCTAAAGTTGGACTTTGTTGCGGGATGTGTGCAAAGGGGTTATCGATATCTATAACTTTGGTTCACTATTGAGAGGGGGCATTGACTATGGACCAGTGTAGTAGGGTCAGAGGTTGTATGGAGTCGAACTCCATCATGGCCTCCAAGGGTAAAGTGGTCGTAGTGATAGTTGGATGGAGTGGGACTCTGTCATGGCCCCAATAGTTCTGGTGATCAAAGTGGTGGATATCATATGGTTTACGCATTGAGTGAGAGATGTGAAGATGATTGCTATGTTTGATGTTTTCTACCACCATGACATGCACACTTCCATTTTACACTTTATGTTAGTGTTACCTTAGAGCATTGTACATCTTGTTATGCTAACTCTTTAGTTGCAAGTCCAAGTTCAGGTATGATTATTTATACCTGCTATTGCTTTATTTTACTGTTATCGCTCAAACTAGACTTTTATCTGACCTAGAGTTTTATGTCTCTTGTTATTACTCTGGGTGCTCCTAAATAAGCAGACTAGAGACAGGTTAAGTGGTTATGCACGAGTAGCTGCCTGGAGACGAACAAGAGGCTTCCACGTACTATTTACATATATTCTCCCTATGTTGTTGTTGTTCCCTACTTTGGGCATTAGTAGTGTACCTTTTCTATTTTGCTTTGGAGACAGTATATTGAAGTTGTAATAATGGTTTGGATCATAAGCTGTATCTTGGATTCTACTACTCTAATGGATATGATTTAGTTTTCAGCTTATGCACTGTCTCGCCTATTTTATATCAAATTATATTTTATTCCATGTGCTATGAGATATACTACAGGTTGTTGATGATTCATAGTTTCAAATCCCTTTCTTTTGACGACCGTCCCATGCTAGTTGGACATTGGCACAACGGATTTCGTTGAAACGTCGGCTGGTGCGCTGTGGGCTGACACGGCACCTTTCACACTCGCCTACAGTTTTATACTCCTCCTCAAGTCGTGAGGGTCGAAGTTATTCTAAACAAATAGTTATACAATTTAAATTAGTACCATCTCACTTTTAGTATCGAATGGAGGTCCGAGGGCGTGAGTATCCACATTAGATTCAGTGTCATCCGATCGAGTCGGTTTCTTATTCCCTAACCAAAGTTAGTTCATAGAAAAGTGGCCGGATGAAGGGGTCATAGAATAAGCATTATATTGAACATATGTCGACCAGATCACAACATAGAGTCGTAGTCGTTAGAAGTGAGCAGGAAAGGAGCGTTTATTTATAAACAACAATGGGTGATTGGAAACACCTTATTATAATACCTAAATAAAATAACTGAAAAATTGAAAATTCTAAGAAAAATAATGTCTCAAATGTTCAGCATTCCATGCTCTTTGATATAGCTTGCCATCAACAATTTACAGCCTAAAGCTTCCATTATCAAGCTTTTGTTGAATGACGTATTGGCCCTTCCCACTTGGGGCCTATATGGACTGGAGTTGGAAAGACCCGTTTGAAAACAAGGTCACCAACATTGAAGGTCTTCGGCCAGACCTTTTTGTTATAGTATCGTGAAAGCCTTCGCCAATGGTCTTCGGCACAAAGATTTGCCTCTTCTCTTTTCTCGTCAACTATGTCTAACTATATCAAGGGAAGTGCTTTATTAGACAATGGATCATAATAAGTCGTCCAATGAGAAGGGACCTCGAGTTCTATCGAAAGAACAGCTTCCGAGCCATAGGACAGGGTGAAAGGAGTATGACCAATGACTGTTTTATGGGTAGTATGATATGCCCAAAGAGCTAGAGGCAATTCATCGACCCATTTACCCTTAGCTCGCTTTAATTCTTTTTTCAAAAGGGTTTTGATAATTTTGTTGACAGCGTCAACTTGTCCATTGGACTGTGGATGCGTGACCGATGTATACTTCTTTTCAATATGATATTGTTCGCTGTAGTTTTTAAATTTCAAGCTACTAAATTGGGTCCTATTGTCAGTGATAATCATCCGACGCACCCCATAACGACATATAATATTCCTCACGGTGAAATTGGTGACATGCTTTGTAGTAATTGTGGTTAGCTGCTCGGCCTCTGCTTGCTTTTTGAAGTAATCCACAACCACGATCACAAATCTGGCACCCCCTTTGGAGATTGGCAAGGTCCTTATTATGTCGATTCCCCAAACAACGAATGGCCAAGGACAAGTCATCTAAGTAAGCTCCATGGGCGGAGCTTGGGGTATTTGGGCGAACCTATGGCACCTATCACATCGTATGGAGTAGTTTGCTGCATCTTTGCTGACAGTCACCGTCGGCCAGAAATACCCATATCTTAACAACTTCTTTGCTAAAGTCTACCATCTCGTATGAGCGCTGCATGATCCTTCTTGAACCTCTCTGTGAACCTTCTTAACTTCGTCATTTCCCATGCACTGAAACATCGGGACTGAGAAGCCTCTTCGATAGAGCTGACCTTGTTGGATAATATATCTGGATGCTTGTCGCACAAGGGCGCGTCTCTTGTTTTTTCCTCTCCGGGATGGTCCTGTATAGTAGGTAATTTTTGATGGAGGTCATCCAGAATTCTCTTTCGGGCTCTATCTCCAATTGATCGACCTCCATTTGATCTATACTCGGGATGTTCAAAGTTTCAATAAGGACTAATTTGGTCTCACTCGAATTGTCGGAGCTAGATAATTTTGCCAGACGGTCTGCTTTTTGATTCTCATCTATAGGGATATGGGAAATGCTGTACTTACTAAAGCCATTTAGTAGCTCTTCAACCCGTTTAAGATATAAGACCAGTCGATCTCCCCTGGTTTGAAATTCCTTCTTAACCTAAAACACAATCAACCATGAATCGCAAAAAAGGTCAAACGATGTTATTTTTATGTCCTTCGCAAGTTTGAGCCCGGCAATCAGGGCCTCATACTCAGAATCATTATTAGTAGCTATGAATTTTTATCTCAAAGCGTAATAGGTCGATCATCCCTCGGGTGATAACAACACTACCCCAGTACCAGAACGTCAATCATTGTAGGCCCCATCGGTATACAACTTCCATGTGCCAGATCTCAATCCTATCTCTGGGAGCTCAGCCCCCTCTTCTAAATCATTATCTTTTGGGATGGTAAACTCGGCTATATAATCAGCCAACACTTTCCCTCGGATCGACTTCCATGGGAAAAAATTCAGGTCGAACTGGCTTAGCTCGATGTTCCATTTGAGCAGTCTCCCACTGGCTTTAGGTCATTTCAGTAGCTGTCATATGGGTTGATCCGTGAAAACTTTTGTAGGGTGAGCCTGAAAGTAATGACGAAGCTCCCAGGATGCAATTGGAAAACTATAGGCAAGTTTTTCCAATTTCTGATAGTTGCGCTCAGCTCCAGTTAGTTTCTTACTGACATAGTAAACTGGACATCGTACTCGGTCCTCTTCTCAAATTAGAACTGAGCTGATAGCATGCGCAGATACAGCCAGATATACAAATAGTTCCTCATGGTCGATAGGTTTGGATAGAATGGGAGGTTTCTATAAATGATCAAGTAAATTCTGAAAGGCTTCGACATAGTTGGGCATCTAAGAAAAATTATTCTTTCCTCTCTTGATTAATTCAAAGAAGGGTAACCATTTGTTGATTGCCTTGGATATGAATTAACTCAAGGCCGCAACCTTTCCTGCCAAACTTTGCACATCCTTAATCCTTCTCGGCTCTTGGATATTCTTGATAGCAGAGTTTTGGTCGGGATTAATTTCATTGCCACAAGAACTAACTATAAATCCTAGGAACTTTTCCGATACTACCCCGAAAGAGCATTTTAGGGGGTTAAGCTTCATCCCATACTTCCGTAGGATGTTGAACATCTCTGCCAAATCCTTTGCGTGGTCGATAGATTGTTTTGACTTCACCAACCTATCATCAACATAAACTTCCATTATTTTTCCAATCTGATCATGAAACATGCGATTAACCAATCATTGATATGTTGCCCCCCGCATTCTTCAGTCCAAAGAGAATAACTACATAACAATATAGTCCAAGGTCAGTGATGAAGCTGGTATGTTCTTGGTCGGGGATATGCATGGCGGTCTGGTTGTATCCAGAGTATGCATCCATGAATGATAAGAGTTCGTGCCGAGCTGTCGAGTCCATCAGCTGGTCAATCCTAGGCAATGGGAAGCTATCCTTCGGGCAAGCTTTATTCCAATCAGAAAAATCAATACATGTTCTCCACTTTCTATTGGCTTTCTTTACCAGCACAGGATTTCCAATCTGTAACACCCCACACCCGCTAAGGTCACTCACTAAGGGAATGCCTTAACTTCGGTGGAGCATTTTAAGTGAGTATAGAACAGAAAAATTACAACAAGACAGATATAAATACTTGAAAATCTAAAACATCATTTCATAGCAGCAGAAGGTAAACATGTTTAGTTACAACACCATAAAGAGTCAAGTACTAAATATCCATCCTGATAAAAACATAAGTACATAATCCCACTACATAAACAATAGCCATAAAAGAAAAGATAAGCTGGGCTTTACATCACGGTCCAAGCTCCAGAAGATAGATAAAGAAATCTGATCAAAGCCCACTAGTGCTAGGCCCAACCTGAGGACCTGAGGGGGAAAAAGATAAAAACAACGGGGTCAGACATAAGTCTAAGTGAGCCCTATAACTTTAACAACACAATCATTAAAGTAATTAGGGTATGATATAAACTTGGCATGGGATGACTGGGGATAAATGACTACACTAAGTAGCCAACTAGACATAAGGTGAACTAGGATAACGGTAAAGACGCATCTACCCACCCAAGGATAATTACTAACTGCACCACACCAGTCATTCCTACTTATAGGTTGATCCCTCCCAAGGACTTAGAAACTTTACCCAGTAGTTTCGTGTACCCCTAGCTGACTACATAGGTGCCGTATGCCCCTATCTCCACTAGGTGTACCCACTACTCCCAAGCGATCGGCTCCCTACCGTAGATACCCGTGCTGGCCCCACAATGGGGTGTATCACTCCCCAAAGTGGCAACCCGATACAACAAATGGTGCACGGCTTATACCTACACGATGCAACAACGTCTTACCTACCAGCCCGGGTCCACACACGCATATGAAACCCGTTGGACTTGCGTTGCCACCGCTAACCCGTTTTGGCCTCTTATAATCAAGCCCAGTACGCGTGTCCCGTCCTCGACATGGGTCGAGCCCAATAAGATACATATGGGTTACTGGTTGAAATGCCCCCCCCCCACAAGCTACTACCTAAGCTTGTCAATATATCTAGTGCATCCCACTTAACCCTTTAATCATGTTTGATTACATGTTTCCACTTGGTTAAGTATTCTAATCGTATTTTCTATTGCCACCCAAGGCAACCCACTAGATTTCCACATGCCACCCGAGGCACTTACTTGATTTCCACATGCCACCCAAGGCACCCACTTAACCCCTCATGCCCACTACATGCTTATCTGGTTAAGTGTTTCTTAATTGATTAAGAACGTAACCATTGTAAAGACCTCTCACATTAGACTATCTTTTATGGCAGCTGGATTTGCCGGTTGGGTCCGGGCAGCCTTACGCCATAACCGAGTCTAACCTCATGTCTTTACACTTGTCACGTATGTAGTTTGTGCCTAAGACCTCTCACATTGGGCCAATCATTTGTAGCCGCTGGATTTGCCGGTCGGTTCCGGGCAGTCTTATGCTACAAAAGGGTCCAACCTCGTGTCTTAGTCGATTAATTACACCTAATTAATCACCCCCGAATTAATTTTCCTTAATTAATTCCAATTTTAACGATGTACATAATTGACTCAATTATGTCCATCCACTTTATGGTATGCATAATCATACCAACTTCACACCATTTCATTAACATGTATATTAACCCCATCGTTCCCCACGTAATTCGCTAACATGACATAAAAGGGAAGATTCATCACAAATATAATGGGTTCAACTTGCATAACATTAGCATCAACATGGGTTTAAAGGTGTCAACATGCATATAGCATCAAACCCAACTAACATAAATAATCAACCCAAACTTACATGAATCACATATGTCATAGGTTAACTTGCACAAGTTATTTATGTCATACAAAGGGGTAAACTTGCATGTGTATGTATGACATACAAAGGGGTTAACTTGCATATGTATGCATATCATACAAAGGTGTAAACTTGCACATGTTACTTGCATATAATCAAACACCATACTTGCATAACATGTCATATATGAACTCGCATATAATCATACACCAAACTTGCATACCATATCATGTATGAACTAGCATATAATCATACACCAAACTTGCATATCATGGTGTCATAATGGATCAATGTTTATCATAGCAACTAGCATCATGAACACTTGCATAACTTGCATGACATCATGATCATATAGCATATAGCTTGCATAACTTGCATAACATCATGAACATGTAACATATGACTTGCATAACTTGCATAACATCATGAACATATAGCATATGACTTGCATAACTTGCATAACATCACAAACACATAGCACATAACTTGCATAACATGCATAACATCATTAACACATAGCATATAACTTGCATAACATGCATAACATCATTAACACATAGCATATAATTTGCATAACTTGCATTGATCCACATTCATAGCCATAACCTCATTATATCCTATCATAATCATTTCAATAATTGGTCATTAAGGCTATAGAAAACTCACAACTTGTTGATTAGCACTCCTAAGAAGAAGATTAAGTTGCTAGAGTTGATTAGAGGTTGATTTGAGATGCTATCTTCTTCTACAATTTGATGGAGGCTCCTTCAAGTTGCATTTTGACGGCATGACGGCATTGTATCTATTTTTAGTATGAATTAGGGTAGTCTTAGGGTGTATTTATAGAGTAGTTAGGTGTTTTAGGCCATTAGATTAACCCTAAATCAGATTAGAGCCGTCAGATCTCGTCCTAGCCACTAAAACACAGCCCAAAAGACAAGCTGGTGCACCCAGGTCACCTGGGCTCGACCGGGGAGGTCGACCCCCAGGTCGACCCTAGGGTCGACTCCCCAGTCGACCTGGTGGGCAGGTCGACTCCCCAGTCGACCCCCAGGTCGACCCCCTGGGTCTGGCGGGAATTTTCCCGCCACTTCTGAAATGTGAAATTTTCGTTTTTAAATCTGTTTTGAATTTTCTGAAAACTTCTTTGGGCCTTATCTGGGTCATACGGACTCCGATTTTCGAAAACTCAGACTCTATTTCGCGTATTTTTCCGAGACGAACGCAATGGCATAGCCCGTTTCCCCTGATTCAGATTTTAAAATTTAATTCTGCCCTGTTTTATATTATAGCAGGTTATTCAACATACGGGGTGTTACATTCTCCCCTACTTAAAGGATTTCGTCCCTGAAATCTCTAAGTCAAGAAGAACGTATCCTACCAACCAAACAACCATCTACTAAACCATCAAACACTGGCATCCATTGTCCTTAGAGTTTCTAATGTTGTATGAACATATGCAAAGAGTGTGTGTATATGTTCCCTGTCTAATGCAAAATCAGGCGGTCTACTGATTCAGTTGACCTCCTTAATGCAAACCATGATAGTGCCATGCATCCAATATGTATGCGAAAGAACCTTATCGACACATACTATTTCTACATGAGTGCACAATCATTCACCAAAATGCATCATCCATATGATAGCACAACCATTATACATCCATTAATATAGCTACCTACACACAATTTTATGCAATATGCAATATGAAGTGATTGAGCCGATCTAGTGCCTAGAGTGTGTGTATATGCATCCACGAGCAACCACTAGCAACCACTTGCATCCACACGCATCCATCAAACATAACATGTCTCAAACACATGTTTCAACCATAGGTTTTACCCTATCTAAAGTTCAAAGGTACTAATGAGAGGACATACTAAAGATAAGATAAGTACTAGACAAACGATAAAGGAGAAGTTAAAAGACATACCCTCAAAAAGGAATGGGTATAATGAACGCATCTTCGCTTCTGTCTCCCAAGTAGCATTGCTCTCATCTTCTCCCCATTGCACTTTGACTAGCCGCACCTCTCTGTTCCTCAACTTCCTAATCTCTGACCCAAGGATGCGGGTAGGAGCTCGTCGAATAGTTGCATCACGCTCTACCTCCACTTCTTTAAGTAAGCTCGGCTCTACCACCTCTGCGGTCTCATGTAGGCACTTCCTCAATTGTGACACATGGAATACGTCATGTACCCCACTAAGTCTCTCGGGTAAATCCACTCTATATGCCATCCGTCCAATCCTTTCCTTAATAGGAAACGGCCCAACAAATCTTGGAGCTAACTTTCCAACGGACCCAAAGCGAACTACATTCCGTAATGGAGATACTTTGACAAAGACCATGTCCCCAACCTCAAACTCCAGATCCGTCCTTCTCTTGTCCGCATAAGATTTTTGCCTATCCTGCGCTGCTTTCATCCTTCTTCGAATTAAATCAATCTTTTCCGAAGTCTCTCTAACCATATCGGGCCCAAGCAAGATCTTATCCGTAGATTCCCACCAACATGTAGGTGATCGACAAGGCCTTCCATAAAGAGCTTCGAAAGGAGCCATACCAATACTGGACTGAAAGCTGTTATTATATGCGAACTCCACCAATGGAAGATGCTCTTCCCATGTACCTCCAAAATCTAAGATACAAAGCCTCAAAAGGTCTTCCAGAACACGATTCACCCTCTCGGTCTGGCCGTCCGTCTGAGGATGATATGCGGTGCTCAGACATAACTGAGTCCCCACTGCTTCTTGCAAACTCTTCCAAAACTCGCTAGTGAAGATAGGATCTCGATCACTCACTATGCTAGAGGGTACCCCATGCAATCGAACTATCTCTCGAAGATAAACTGAAGCTAGCCATGGAGCAGTCCTCTTGCTCTTCAAAGGTAGGAAATGGGCGCTTTTAGTAAGTCTGTCTACCACAACCCAAATTCCCGTATTACCCTTTCTCGATCTGGGTAACCCGTCAATAAAATCCATCGAGACGCTATTGTTGTATGTAATAGTGTTGTATACACAATTGCATGATTTTTGTTTGATGATAACAACCAAATATATTTTATTATGTAATGTGTTGATTTACTACACAACAAACAGAAATAAAAATATTTTATTTCAATATCAAAAAGTACATCTTTTTACTCCACTATTTGACATACTACATTTCATTCATACAACTCTGTCACTCACTCTATACAACTACTTTTATATTCACATACACAGACAATTATACATTGACATTTTTTTACTGTCATCTTATGTCTTCACAAGCCCAAGTCAAGTCCTGTCTTCATACCTGTCACAAGAAACGCACACACACAGTAGACTACAACAAAAATAAATTCAAATACAAGCAAATAAAAATTTAGTTTTAAATTTTATTTGCCTCAGAATTACGGTGTGTTTCTCATCATTTTTCTAGACTTGGTCTGATATGCAGGGATAGGAAAAACATGGCTGCATGTACACACATACGTGTGCACTGCCTCGCCAATCAGTGTGTGCATCTGGGGAGTAGCCATCAAGGACCAACTCGACTCAGCATTACATGTCAAAATGGACAGTACAAAAATAACCAAAGTGGTCGAGCAAAGCAATCATGAACACAAGGCAAACACAAATATGGTGAAACTTAAAGTTGCACAAGCACCAACAACTCAGAGCACATGTGAAATGGTCAAAACAGCAAGTCAATCATGGTCGAGAAAATGGCCAAAGCAGTAAAGAATGGAGCAACAACATATGATGTAACTCAAATGCGAGCAGCAAAAACAAGTGCATGATGGTGCAACTCAACATGGAGCAAAAGAGATCTAAGAAATGAAGTACACATGTCATGGGTAAAAGTGCAACTCAGACACATGTAAAGCATCTCAGCAGCGACTAAAATGGTCGAGCAATGGTGCAAGTTAGTCACGAAACAACAAATCTATGTCAAGAAGACACTACAATTGCAAAAGTAGTGCAGCTACATGGTGAAATAAATGAAGTATTCAATGCATGAAAGTGAACAGCAATACAGACATGACAATGGTGCACACAACCAGGTTACAAATACAAGGTGTAAAGAAATGCATATATGGCAACAGTTCAAGTCATGGCAGCATAGTGATGCACAAATTCACTAAAGCAAGTCATTTTAAGACTTATGTTCACAGCAAATGTTCAGGTGCAAGGCAGTATTCGAGCAGAGCATGGTGATCAAGTATACAAAAGGTTGGAGTGTACACATAAGCAGGTCTTAAGTAAGCATGCACCAGTTTTTTTAATGCAGAGGTAGACAAAGTAAAGTGTTCATATATGTCAAGTCTGCATGTATATTTTTGGAAGAAAATTGATTGGCAAAACCAATGAAGGCATAGAAAATGCATGAACAGTTTTTCAAGTGGAGCAAGTTTTAAATGGAAAGAGCATCTTCCAAATCAGAAAGTTTTCAAAGTCCAGAACTATCACAAGTGCTAAAAATACAAGATTGCATAAAGACCAATTCAAATTCAAAATCACTCATGAATAAAGGCTGAAGATTTCAAATCTATTCTCAGGGAGGACCAACTCAAAAATCAGTTAGTCAAATATGGCAAGCAAATATTCTCGTTTTAAAAACCGACGAAAATTACCACAAATCCATCCACGAAGACTCCAGAATCAGAAGATTTCAAAGGCCCAAAATTCAAGCGAAAATTCTCGTATATATCATGACGAAAACAAAGCAAAATATCAGCAAGAATCGAGCCCAAAATCGATGAATATATTCAAGACCAAGTCTACACTGAAATCAGAGATTTATTCTTCTTCTAGAGTGTTCATAATACTCTATATAATTACCAATTCATCATAGGCAAAGGAAATCGAGAAAAAAAAACAAGCATATTAACAGAGGAACCAGTGAATTAAAATCAGTAATTTTACCAATTTTCGATAATTCAGAAATCAAATCGGTGACGAGAAGAGCAACAGCATACGGAGCATCACGAATTCACCTCAAGTAGTAAGAACAAAGTCACGGTTTGAAAAGAGGAAGAAAACCCTAGCAAAACCGCCAGCCATCATTTTTCAGAGAAAGATAAAGGTCGCGATTTTGAAAAAAGGGAATTGAAACCCTAATTTTAGCGCCGCCATTATTTTTCCAGAGAGAAAAAGAAGATCGGGCTTAAAGGGTTGAACTAAATTACAAAGGAGGCTGGTTTACTCTTATGTTAAAAAGGGAATAACCCTTAATCTTTAACTCCTAGGGTTTTATTATCTATTGTTTGTTTTAAATTTCCAATTTCCTTTCTTAGGGTCAATAACTACTAGTGTCTGTAATTGGAAAAATCACAACTTAACGGATCGAGTTGTGTCAAGGTCTTGAGCGTAGGGTTTAAACAGTCGGGAGCGAAGGTCGCAAGTTTACAAGAGTCTGTAAGCGAAGAGATTGTTAAAATTCCTAGTAGAAACCTTGAATGCAGCAGTAGGCATAGTTTTGCCGAAGCTGGGTATTTTCTGTGTGTGATTTTTCTTTCTGCAATTTTTCTGTGACATTTTATTTTTTATTTTAAATTTATTTAATATGCAATAAACCCTATTCACCCCCCCTCTAGGGTTAATTTAGATCCTACAAGTGGTATCAGAGCGGGTATTTTTTAACTCTAGAGTCATGAATTTGTCAAACAACGCTTTTTCTGAGGGTCAGTCCATAGCTAGGCCACCAATGTTTTATGGAACCGATTATGCCTATTGGAAAGCTAAGATGAAAATTTACTTAAGTTCTGTCGATTATGATGTATGGGATATTGTAGAGACAGGCTACAAACCTCCCGTTACGATTATTAATGATATTGAAATTCCTAAGCCAAAAGATAAGTGGGATGCTAATGATAAAAAATTATTCTCAACTGATGCCAAAGCAATGAACGCTTTAATTTGTGCTCTTGATAAAACTGAGTTTAACCGTATATCTCACTGTTCAATTGCGCAGGAAATTTGGCATACTTTGGAAGTTACACATGAAGGAACATCTCAAGTCAAGGAATCTCGTCTCACACTACTCTGCAACGAATATGAAAATTTCACGATGCGGAAAGACGAAGATATAAAAGAGATGTATGGTCGATTTTCTACACTAATTTATAATGCAAGGGCTCTTGGTAAAGTCTACACTGAAGTAGAATTAATACGCAAGATACTGAGAGTACTGCCAATGAATTTCGAAGCCAAAGTAACTGCCATTCAAGAATCAAAAGATCTAAATAAGTTGAAAATAGAAGAATTGATTGGAAACTTGATTGCTTATGAAATGGAGTTAAAAGCCAAAGAAGGACGCGATGAGTCAGAATCAAAGAAAAAGACAATTGCTCTAAGCAACACTGTTGAAAGTAACGAAGAAGCCGAGAATCCTATCGAAGAGTTGGCCATGGTTCTTAAAAAGTGGTCTAACAAAAAATACAAGTCACGAAAGAAGAGTTCAAAATCCAACAAATCCAAGAATTCAGACAATTCAGACGATGAAGTCATATGCTACAACTGCAATAAACCAGGTCATATCAAACCAAACTGTCCATTACTTCAGAAATACAGAAAGAAGAAGAAGAAGACGAAGAAAGCTTTTGCAGCTACATGGGACGATGAAGAAGGAGAAGAAGAAGATTCTGACAGTGATAAAGAGGAAGCCAATTTGTGTCTTATGGCACAGTCAGATTCAGAAAGTAGCGAAGATGATTCCACTGTGGTACCAAATTACTCTTATAAAGATTTAATTTTAATGTGTCATGATCTTACCAAAACCGTTGATTCTCTTGAGCTAAAAATTAAGAAATTAAAATCTGATAGGTTAAAATTAGTTCACGAAAACAATAGGTTAGAAATTGAGCTTAAAAAAGTAACAAACCTTGATTGTGAAAACTGCAAGTTTTTAAAACAAGAGCAAACAGAATTTGAAGCAAAGTTTGAGAAATTAAAAAAGGAACACTTGGCTTTAAAAGAAAGTGATGACACAAAAAGAAAGAATTTCATCAGCAGATGCACTTCTCTTGTAAATGAAAATGCAGCACTTAAAACCAAAACAAAAAATCTTGAAACATCATTAAGTAAGTTTTCAAAAGGGGAAAAGTCATTTAGGATGCTGCTTGGAAATCAATTATATGCTAATAATAAGAAAGGATTAGGATTTGGGAAAACACATATTAATATGAATGATAATGCAAAAGGTGGAAGTGTTTTTCCTAAATGTATAAAATATGGAAAAATTGGACATAGCTATGAAAAATGTCAAAATAGGAACAATAATAAAAAATTCATACAAATTTGGGTTCCAAAAGGGTCGACAAGTAATTGTAATAGATTTGGATTTGATAAGAACAAACAAATTTGGATTCCAAAAGGATCTGTTGTTCAAAATCCAAATTTTTCAGTTACTAATTTTATTAGACCTATGAGTTTCTCTAGGTCATTCTCTTCTTCTTGTGTGTAGGTATGTTGGCGGGCTAAGGAAAAACAAGAATGGTACTTGGATTCAGGTTGTTCCAAACATATGACAGGAGATAAATTAATGTTCCTTAGCCTTGAAAAATATAAAGGAGGAAGTGTGATAATGGGCGATAACAGAAAATGTAAAATTATCGGTAAAGGTAAAGTAGGTAATAGTACTTTCTCCTTAACTGATGTTTTATATGTTGAAAACTTGCATCATAATCTCATTTCCATAAGCCAACTATGTGACAAAGAAATGAGTGTGATATTTGATAAAGAATCTTGCAAAATTATTGAAAAATCCACAAACAATATTGTGTTCACGGGAAAAAGAAAAGGAAATGTTTATACGATTTCATTTGATGATTTGACTCTCTCACGATGTTTAGTAGCTATGGATGAAGAAGTTTTCTTATGGCATAGGAGATTGGGTCACGCTAGTATGAGTCTCTTGGAAAAACTTGAATCAAAAGAATTGGTAAGAGGACTACCACATCAGAAATATAAAAATAATAAAGTGTGTAAATCATGTGCTATGGGAAAATTCAGTCGTTCATCATTTCGTCCCAAAAATGTTGTTAGTACTAATAGGGTACTTGAATTGATTCACATGGATTTATTTGGACCAAATGAAATCGCTAGCTTGAATGGAAAAAGGTATTGTTATGTGCTGGTTGATGATTATTCTAGATTTACATGGGTTTATTTTCTAGCCAAAAAATCCGAAACTTTTGATTACTTTTCAAAGTTTGCAAAAATTGTTCAAAATGAAAAAGGTGTTTCAATAAAAACTTTAAGAAGTGATCATGGTGGTGAATTTGAAAATTTGGATTTTGAAAATTTTTGTGCAGAAAATGGTTTTAAACACGAATTTTCTGCTCCTCGAACACCCCAACAAAATGGGGTAGTCGAAAGGAAAAATCGTACATTACAGGAATTGGCTAGATCTATGTTAAGTGAATATAATTTGCCTTTGACTTTTTGGGCAGAGGCAGTTAATACATCCTGCCATGTAATGAACAGAGTAATGATTAGACCAATACTTAACAAAACGTCCTATGAATTGTGGTTTGACAGAAAGCCTAACATTTCATATTTTAGAGTTTTTGGATGCCCTTGTTATCTTCTTAATACAGGTGATCATCTTGGTAAGTTTGAATCAAAGGCCGACGAGGGAATTTTCATGGGTTACTCTTCAAGAAGGAAGGCTTACCGAATCTTCAACAAACGATCAAAAACTATTGTTGAAACCATAAACGTGAAATTTAATGAATCAGATCCAGATACGGTGGACAAAGAGAAAAACGATGAGGGAATTACATATGAAGGTGAAAAAGAAAATAGCAAAGAGAAGACTGGCAGTGATGATCCAACAAAACAAACGTTTGAAGTCGAAAAGTTGAAATTCAAAGCCAACCATCCTCCAGAATTGGTGATAGGAAATCCAACGGCAGGTATATGAATTCGTTCATCATTTAATAAAGATATCTGTACTTTTTGTATTCACAGTTGTTTTATCTCTGAAATCGAACCTAAAAATGTTGAAATTGCACTTAATGATGAAAGTTGGATTTTAGCGATGCAAGAAGAACTTAATCAATTTAAGCGGAATAAAGTTTGGAAATTAGTTCCTAGACCGAATGACTATCCAGTAGTAGGACCTAAATGGGTGTTCAAAAATAAACTTGATGAATCCGGAAATGTAATTAGAAACAAAGCTAGGTTGGTTGCAAAAGGATATAATCAAATTGAAGGCATTGATTTTGATGAGACATTTGCACCAGTAGCTAGGTTAGAAGCCATTAGAATTTTGCTCAGTTTTGCGTGTTATAAAGGTTTCAAACTTAAACAAATGGACGTAAAAAGTGCGTTTTTAAATGGAGAATTAAAAGAAGAAGTTTTTGTGGAACAACCCCCCGGTTTTGAAAATCATGAATTTCCAAATCATGTATTCAAACTTGAAAAAGCATTATATGGTCTTAAACAAGCTCCTAGAGCTTGGTACGATTGTTTAAGTGCATATCTTTTGGAAAACGGTTTTAAAAAGGGCAGTGCTGACACTACATTGTTTCTATTACATGAAGGTGATGACTTTTTAATAGTCCAAATTTATGTTGATGATATTATTTATGGTGCTACTAATGATTGTTTGTGTGAGAAATTTGAAAAAGTTATGCAGGATAAATTCGAAATGAGCTTAGTAGGTGAATTAAAATACTTCCTTGGATTTCAAATCAAACAAAGCTCCAAGGGTATTTTCATATCACAAACAAAATACATTGCTGAATTGCTGAAAAGATTTGGACTAGAAAATGCAAAACCACTCAGAACACCGATGAGTCCTTCAACCAAGCTTGACAAAGACGAGAGAGGAGTTGCAGTTAATCAGAAAAAATATCATGGAATAATTGGTTCACTTCTTTATCTCACTGCATCTAGGCCTGATATTATGTTTGCTGTTTGTTTATGTGCACGCTTTCAATCCAATCCAAAAGAATCTCACTTAAAAGCCACAAAAAGAATATTAAGATATCTTTTGCACACACTCAAATTTGGTTTATGGTACCCACATGCAATAATTTCGAATTAATTGGATATTCTGATGCTGATTATGCTGGATCCCTTGTTGATAGAAAAAGCACTAGTGGGACTTGTTTTATGCTAGGACACTCGTTAGTCTCATGGTCAAGTCGAAAACAAAATTGTGTTGCTTTATCCACAACTGAAGCTGAATACATTGCTTTAGGAAGTTGTTGTGCACAAATACTATGGATGATGCAAACTCTTTCAGACTTTGGTCTAATTTATAAAAAAGTACCACTAAAATGTGACAGTAAAAGTGCTATAGACCTGTCTAATAACCCTGTTCATCATTCACGCACTAAACACATAGATGTGAGACATCATTTTATTAGAGATCACATTTCACGAGAAGATATTTGTATTGAGTTTATTTCAACTGACTGTCAACTTGCTGATATCTTTACAAAACCTCTTCCCGAAGATAGATTTCACGATTACGCTTAGATTTGGGATTATAGAAATTGATTGATCATTATCCATTTTTAAAAAAAAATTCTTAAATGGTTATTCAAAAGTTAAATGATTGATCATTTGAACTATTTTGGAACTCGTTGATATTATGTCATATCTTGGAATTGTGATGAGTATTGACTATAATGTTTTTTATCATGAGGAAATATTTCTAAATTTCATGATGATTGGACAGATTTTATAATACTTTCGAATTAGAGCTTATTTCACGACCATCTTCTATATCTACCATACTTCTGTCACTCATCATGGTTTTATTTAATTTGGGGAGTTCTAATTATTCTTGGAATGAAATAAATAAATAAATAAATAAATAAATAATAATTTATCCTTGGTACTCACTCCCATTTAAAAGTCCTCGCGGTTATGCGTGGGTGAATTACCTTAATCTCTATGTGCTTCCATTCTCACTTAAAAGACCTTTGGGCTGTGCATGGATGGAACTCATCAGAGAGGATAAAGTTAAGTTACTACTAACCCCATTTAAAAGACCTTTGGGCTATGCGTGGTTAGGAAGTGCTTAACACATTTTTAAGCATATTTAAAATCTTTAAATTTTATATTCAAATAGTCAGTTTTTATTGAACTCTCCTAATTCTATAAAATCCATAGAAAATCCATTCATTCTGAAAGTGAAATTTGTCTCTGATTCCAAGAATATTATGATTTTTGTTTGATTCAATGAGATTTACGATATATTATCCACTTGATCTGAATTTATATTTCTAGTTTATATTCATCACTGTTTTAATTTCTGCTATTCTTTTGATGATAACAAACGGGGGAGAATGGTCAAGATTTTGATGGATGAGTAAACATTTATAGAATATTTTGAAATTTGGGATTGATTAATTCATTTCAAAATTTTCAAATCTATGCATCAATAAGGGAAGCTTAGTTGTAGGGGGAGTATACAAATAGGGGGAGTAACATACCTCACGTTTCAAACACATTCAAAATCTTTTATTTGTTTGTCATCATCAAAAGGGGGAGATTGTTGTATATAATAGTGTTGTATAACAATTACATGATTTTTGTTTGAAGATAACAACCAAATATATTTTATTATGGAATGTGTTGATTTACTACACAACAAACAGAAATAAAAGTATTTTATTTCAATATAAAAAAGTACATCTTTTTACTCCACTATTTGACATACTACATTTCATTCATACAACTCTGTCACTCACTCTATACAACTACTTTTATATTCACATATACAGACAATTATACATTGACATTTTTTTTACTGTCTTCCATCTTATGTCTTCACAAGCCCAAGTCAAGTCATGTCTTCATACCTGTCACAAGAAACGCACACACACAGTAGACTACAACAAAAATAAATTCAAATACAAGCAAATAAAAATTTAGTTTTAAATTTTATTTGCCTCAGAATTACGGTGTGTTTCTCATCATTTTTCTAGACTTGGTCTGATATGCAGGGATAGGAAAAACATGGCTGCATGTACACACATATGTGTGCACTGCCTCGCCAATCAGTGTGTGCATCTGAGGAGTAGCCATCAAGGACCAACTCGACTCAGCATTACATGTCAAAATGGACAGTACAAAAATAACCAAAATGGTCGAGCAAAGCAATCATGAACACAAGGCAAACACAAATATGGTGAAACTTAAAGTTGCACAAGCACCAACAACTCAGAGCACATGTGAAATGGTCAAAACAGCAAGTCAATCATGGTCGAGAAAATGGCCAAAGCAGTAAAGAATGGAGCAACATCATATGATGTAACTCAAATGCGAGCAGCAAAAACAAGTGCATGATGGTGCAACTCAACATGGAGCAAAAGAGATCTAAGAAATGAAGTACATAAGTCATGGGTAAAAGTGCAACTCAGACACATGTAAAGCATCTCAGCAGCGACTAAAATGGTCGAGCAATGGTGCAAGTTAGTCACGAAACAACAAATCTGTGTCAAGAAGACACTACAATTGCAAAAGTAGTGCAGCTACATGGTGAAATAAATGAAGTATTCAATGCATGAAAGTGAACTGCAATACAGACATGACAATGGTGCACACAACCAGGTTACAAATACAAGGTGTAAAGAAATGCATATATGGCAATAGTTCAAGTCATGGCAGCATAGTGATGCACAAATTCACTAAAGCAAGTCATTTTAAGACTTATGTTCACAGCAAATGTTCAGGTGCAAGGCAGTATTCGAGCAGAGCATGGTGATCAAGTATACAAAAGGTTGGAGTGTACACATAAGCAGGTCTTAAGTAAGCATGCACCAGTTTTTTTAATGCAGAGGTAGACAAAGTAAAGTATTCATATATGTCAAGTCTGCATGTATATTTTTGGAAGAAAATTGATTGGCAAAACCAATGAAGGCATAGAGAATGCATGAACAGTTTTTCAAGTGGAGCAAGTTTTAAATGGAAAGAGCATCTTCCAAATCAGAAAGTTTTCAAAGTCCAGATCACAAGTGCTAAAAATACAAGATTGCATAAAGACCAATTCAAATTCAAAATCACTCACGAATAAAGGCTGAAGATTTCAAATCTATTCTCAGGGAGGACCAACTCAAAAATCAGTTAGTCAAATATGGCAAGCAAATATTCTCGTTTTAAAAACCGACGAAAATTACCACAAATCCATCCACGAAGACTCCAGAATCAGAAGATTTCAAAGCCCCAAAATTCAAG
Source organism: Allium sativum (assembly GCA_030737875.1). NCBI lineage: Eukaryota > Viridiplantae > Streptophyta > Magnoliopsida > Asparagales > Amaryllidaceae > Allium > Allium sativum. The sequence continues at coordinate 119,424,916 of CM060911.1, read as the reverse complement.
TGAAAATTCTCGTATATATCATGACGAAAACAAAGCAAAATATCAGCAAGAATCGAGCCCAAAATCCACGAATATATTCAAGACCAAGTCTACACTGAAATCAGAGATTTATTCTTCTTCTAGAGTGTTCATAATACTCTATATAATTACCAATTCATCATAGGCAAAGGAAATCGAGAAAAAAAAACAAAAAAAACAAGCATATTAACAGAGGAACCAGAAAATTAAAATCAGAAATTTTACCAAGTTTCGATAATTCAGAAATCAAATCGGTGACGAGAAGAGCAACAGCATACGGAGCATCACGAATTCACCTCAAGTAGTAAGAACAAAGTCACGGTTTGAAAAGAGGAAGAAAACCCTAGCAAAACCGCCAGCCATCATTTTTCAGAGAAAGATAAAGGTCGCGATTTTGAAAAAAGGGAATTGAAACCCTAATTTTAGCGCCACCATTATTTTTCCAGAGAGAAAAAGAAGATCGGGCTTAAAGGGTTGAACTAAATTACAAAGGAGGCTGGTTTACTCTTATGTTAAAAAGGGAATAACCCTTAATCTTTAACTCCTAGGGTTTTATTATCTATTGTTTGTTTTAAATTTCCAATTTCCTTTCTTAGGGTCAATAACTACTAGTGTCTGTAATTGGAAAAATCACAACTTAACGGATCGAGTTGTGTCAAGGTCTTGAGCGTAGGGTTTAAACAGTCGGGAGCGAAGGTCGCAAGTTTACAAGAGTCTGTAAGCGAAGAGATTGTTAAAATTCCTAGTAGAAACCTTGAATGCAGCAGTAGGCATAGTTTTGCCGAAGCTGGGTATTTTCTGTGTGTGATTTTTCTTTCTGCAATTTTTCTGTGACATTTTATTTTTTATTTTAAATTTATTTAATTTGCAATAAACCCTATTCACCCCCCCCCTCTAGGGTTAATTTAGATCCTACAGCTATCCCACTTCCATTGCGCAACTTCCAATGGGTGAAGCAACCCACCTGGTTTCTTTTGCTGCTTTCACCTGTTGGCACACCAAGCATCTAGCGACATACTCGGCCACATCCTTTTTCATACCATCCCAAAAGAAAACTCGCTTCATGTCTTGGTACATCTTGTCCCCACCGGGATGAATGGTCATCCTAGAACGGTGTGCATCATCAAGAATAGCCTTCCTCAAACCCTCGTCTTGCGGTACACAAAGTCTACCGTCTCTACGCAAGCACCCCCTATCGTCTAGGGTGTACCTACTCAAATGGCTGGACGACTCCCCCCTTATGAGCCTCTCTACCAACTCAACCAACTGTGGGTCGTCCCGCTGTGCCTCGCCAATCCGCCCCAAAAGAGTAGGTCTGACCTCCAAGGATGCTAGCAAACCGGGTATATAGTCAACGAAAGGTCTGAAATCAAACATCGAGATAAATTCCAAGCTTTGTCGTTCCACATACAATGGACTCAAGGACAACCTTTTTCTACTCAAGGCGTCCGCCACCACGTTACCCTTGCCAGGGGTATACGCTATCTCGAAATCATAGGATGCTAAGAACTCCATCCACCTTTGCTGTCTCAAGTTCAAATCCTTCTGAGAAAACAAGTACTTCAATGATTTGTGGTCAGTGAACAATTCGAATCTCTCACCAAGAAGATAATGGCGTCAAATCTTAAGCGCAAAAACAATAGCGGCCAACTCTAAATCATGGGTAGGGTAATTCTTCTCATGCTTTCTCAACTGCCTTCCACCATAGGCTATTACCTTCCCTCTTGCATTAAGACTGCGCCCAGTCCTGTCCCACAAGCATCGGTATAGACAACAAATGGCTTACTCCCATCTGGCAACACTAAGACTGGAGCTGTGGTTAAAGCTCTCTTTAACCGTCAGAACGCATCATCACAATCTACGTCCCATGCGAAGACTAGATTCTTCTTCGTCAAGCGAGTTAATGGGGCCGATATCTTCGTGAAGTCCTTGATAAACTTCCTATAGTAGCCAGCCAACCCCAAGAAACTCCTCACCTCGGTAGCATTCTTTGGAACCTTCCAATCTTGAATTGATACTACCTTCGCGGGATCCACAGCTATCCCTTCCTTGGAGACCACGTGCCCCAAGAACCGTACTTCCTTCCTCCAGAAGTGACATTTAGAAAATTTAGCCTTAAGGCTATGCGCTCGAAGAGTCTCCAACACTTCCCTAAGATGTAGGGCATGCTCTTCTTCACTCTTAGAAAATACTAAGATGTCATCCACAAAGATCACGACGAACTTATTAAGGAACTCCCTGAACACCCTACTCATCAAATCAACAAAGTATGCAGGGGCGTTCGTCAACCCAAATGGCATCACCAGCCACTCATAGAAACCATCCGGAGTCCTAAAGGCAGTCTTGTCTATGCTATCCTCAGCCACCCTCAACTGATGAAACCCCGTGGCCAAGTCCAACTGCGAAAACACTGAAGCGCCAACCAACTGATCAAAGAGATCATCAATCCTCGGCAATGGGTGTCTATTCTTCTTTGTGAGCTTGTTGAGTTCTCTATAGTCTACACAAAATCTGAGGGACCCATCCGCCTTCGTTGCAAAAACTACTGGAGCACCCCACTCCGATATACTTCGTCTTATGAACCCCTTCTCAAGCAACTCCCCTACTTGCTTATGGAGTTCCCTCCTCTCACGAGGAGCCATGTGGCGCACTAATAAAGATACAGGTTTAGCATTATCCACCAAATATATTCGTAAGTCTATCTCCCGCTTTGGAGGTAAGCCCTTCACCTCCTCAAACACATCCGAGTATTCCCGGACCACTCTAACAGATCGCAAACTCTCGACCGAAGCGTCAAGCGATTCAAGATAACTTAGCATAACAGATTCCATGGGATTACAAGAGATCTCGAGAGTGTTCCCCAAACGGGTCATGAGCCTAATAACTCTCCTTTCGCAATCAAGAACGGCACCATTACTGGATAACCAGTCCATGCCCAAAATCAACCCATAGCCCGTGAAGCCCAAAACAAAAGCATCACGTCTAAACTCAATGCTAAGTATAGAAATCTTCAAACCCAAACATATCATGGACAAATAAGTGGAGCCCCCAATTGGGTTTGAAACAACCAAGGGATCATCTACTAGACTGGTGTCTAAGTGCAGTGACTCAACTAATGATGATGAGATAAACGAATGCGATGCGCCAGAGTCAAACAATGTACGGACAGGATGATCAAATAGAAAAACCAGACTTTCAACGGAAATAGTTCTACCTCTTTCCTGAGTTGGTGTAACTGCGAGAGCCTGAACTTGCCCCCTTGCCTGACCCGGTGCCATAAGAGCTTGCACCTGTCCTCCTGAGGTAGATCCCGTCCTTTGCCCCTTCTTAGGGCAGTCCTTCACTAGATGCCCTGCTTCACCACAGTGGTAGCAGCCAGTCTTCTTCTTCTTCTGAAAATATTTGCTTAGGTGGCCTGGTATCCCGCAATTGAAGCACTTCTTCTTCCCCTTGCCACCGTTGCCTTTCCCACCTTTGTTTTGTTGCTGTTGAGGTCTCTTTTGATCTCCCTTCTTCTCGGGTGCCTTATTAGCATTGGGACCCTTCTCTTCCTCATGCATGAGTGCCATGTCAACTAGCTTCTCAAAGGTGGCCCCCATAGGGATATGAGTCATAGCCAATCCACGCATCGGTTCATTCAAGCCTTTAACGAACCTCAAAGCCTTCTTCTCCGGTGTATTCACCATGTCTATGCCAAACCTTGCCAATTGATTAAACTTGTTGACATATTCCTTCACCGAGAGATTTCCTTGCTTTAGAGTCAAGAACCTTTCCATATACAAGTTTTCCTCCGCCCTTGAGAGAAACTTTGCCACAAATCTTTACCTGAAATCCGCCCAAGAGTCAACGGGGCGTTCTCCATTAGTGACCTCCCACCAGAATGAGGCCTCTCCCTTCATTAACCAAGCAGCTAACTTGACTTTCTTTCCTTCTTCCATCTCAAAGATATCTATCAACTCTTCCACCTCCTTAAGCCAATCTCTAGCCTCCATAAAAGTTTCTGATCCTTGAAAAGGTTTCCCTCCCATAGCTTTAAATTCCTTGCAAGTCTTAGCAAAAGTTTCCGTACGAGGAGGAGGAGGAGGGGGAGGAGGAAGATCGGGTGCTACGGTTGGTGGAGGAACATTTGCTGGACCCGCAGTGGCGGCCCTAGCCTCCATCAATCTCCTATACCATACTGGTATCGTCACACCCTCCGGAAAATTAAGATCCTCAGCCATGCTGAAACGAAAAAGGAAAGATTCAAAACGGAGAATTCGAAAGATAAAGATATGGCTATTGGGGATTATGCTTTTCTTTCAAAAACTTTTCTCTTTAAAGACATGTTTTTGAAAATACTTCTTCCAAAAATGTTTTTATAAAAATAGTTTTCTAAAAATTTTATCTGTTCTGGTAACCTGGCTCTGATACCACGTGTAACACCCCACACCCGCTAAGGTCACTCACTAAGGGAATGCCTTAACTTCGGTGGAGCATTTTAAGTGAGTATAGAATAGAAAAATTACAACAAGACAGATATAAATACTTGAAAATCTAAAACATCATTTCATAGCAGCAGAAGGTAAACATGTTTAGTTACAACACCATAAAGAGTCAAGTACTAAATATCCATCCTGATAAAAACATAAGTACATAATCCCACTACATAAACAATAGCCATAAAAGAAAAGATAAGTTGGGCTTTACATCACGGTCCAAGCTCCAGAAGATAGATAAAAAATTTGATCAAAGCCCACTAGTGCTAGGCCCAACCTGAGGACCTGAGGGGGAAAAAGATAAAAACAACGGGGTCAGATATAAGTCTGAGTGAGCCCTATAACTTTAACAACACAATCATTAAAGTAATTAGGGTATGATATAAACTTGGCACGGGATGACTGGGGATAAATGACTACACTAAGTAGCCAACTAGACATAAGGTGAACTAGGATAACGGTAAAGACGCATCTACCCACCCGAGGATAATTACTAACTGCACCACACCAGTCATTCCTACTTAAAAGTTGATCCCTCCCAAGGACTTAGAAACTTTACCCAGTAGTTTCATGTACCCCTAGCTGACTACATAGGTGCCATCTGCCCCTATCTCCACTAGGTGTACCCACTACTCCCAAGCGATCGGCTCCCTACCGTAGATACCCGTGCTGGCCTCACAATGGGGTGTATCACTCCCCAAAGTGGCAACCCGATACAACAAATGGTGCACGACTTATACCTACACGATGCAACAACGTCTTACCTACCAGCCCGGGTCCACACACGCATATGAAACCCGTTGGACTTGCGTTGCCACCGCTAACCCGTTTTGGCCTCTTATAATCAAGCCCAGTACGCGTGTCCTGTCCTCGACATGGGTCGAGCCCAATAAGATACATATGGGTTACTGGTTGAAATGGGCCCCCCACAAGCTACCACCTAAGCTTGTCAATATATCTAGTGCATCCCACTTAACCCTTTAATCATGTTTAATTACATGTTTTCACTTGGTTAAGTATTCTAATCGTATTTTCTATTGCCACCCAAGGCAACCCACTAGATTTCCACATGCCACCCGAGGCACTTACTTGATTTCCACATGCCACCCAAGGCACCCACTTAACCCCTCATGCCCACTACATGCTTATCTAGTTAAGTGTTTCTTAATTGATTAAGAACGTAACCGTTGTAAAGACCTCTCACATTAGACTATCTTTTATGGCAGCTGGATTTGCCGGTTTGGTCCGGGCAGCCTTACGCCATAACCGAGTCTAACCTCGTGTCTTTACACTTGTCACGTATGTAGTTTGTGCCTAAGACCTCTCACATTGGGCCAATCATTTGTAGCCGCTGGATTTGCCGGTCGGTTCCGGGCAGTCTTATGCTACAAAAGGGTCCAACCTCGTGTCTTAGTCGATTAATTACACCTAATTAATCACCCATGAATTAATTTTCCCTAATTAATTCCAATTTTAACGATGTACATAATTGACTCAATTATGTCCATCCACTTTATGGTATGCATAATCATACCAACTTCACACCATTTCATTAACATGTATATTAACCCCATCGTTCCCTACGTAATTCACTAACATGACATAAAAGGGTAGATTCATCACAAATATAATGGGTTCAACTTGCATAACATTAGCATCAACATGGGTTTAAAGGTGTCAACATGCATATAGCATCAAACCCAACTAACATAAATAATCAACCCAAACTTACATGAATCACATATGTCATAAGGAGGTTAACTTGCATAAGTTATTTATGTCATACAAAGGGGTAAACTTGCATATGTATGTATGACATACAAAGGGGTTAACTTGCATATGTATGCATATCATACAAAGGTGTAAACTTGCACATGTTACTTGCATATAATCAAACACCATACTTGCATAACATGTCATATATGAACTTGCATATAATCATACACCAAACTTGCATACCATATCATGTATGAACTAGCATATAATCATACACCAAACTTGCATATCATGGTGTCATAATGGATCAATGTTTATCATAGCAACTAGCATCATGAACACTTGCATAACTTGCATGACATCATGATCATATAGCATATAACTTGCATAACTTGCATAACATCATGAACATGTAACATATGACTTGCATAACATCATGAACATATAGCATATGACTTGCATAACTTGCATAACATCACAAACACATAGCACATAACTCGCATAACATGCATAACATCATTAACACATAGCATATAACTTGCATAACATGCATAACATCATTAACACATAGCATATAACTTGCATAACTTGCATTGATCCACATTCATAGCCATAACCTCATTATATCCTATCATAATCATTTCAATAATTGGTCATTAAGGCTATAGAAAACTCACAACTTGTTGATTAGCACTCCTAAGAAGAAGATTAAGTTGCTAGAGTTGATTAGAGGTTGATTTGAGATGCTATCTTCTTCTACAATTTGATGGAGGCTCCTTCAAGTTGCATTTTGACGGCATGACGGCATTGTATCTATTTTTAGTATGAATTAGGGTAGTCTTAGGGTGTATTTATAGAGTAGTTAGGTGTTTTAGGCCATTAGATTAACCCTAAATCAAATTAGAGCCGTCAGATCTCGTCCTAGCCACTAAAACACAGCCCAAAAGACAAGCTGGTGCACCCAGGTCACCTGGGCTCGACCAGGGAGGTCGACCCCCAGGTCGACCCTAGGGTCGACTCCCCAGTCGACCTGGTGGGCAGGTCGACTCCCCAGTCGACCCCCTGGGTCTGGCGGGAATTTTCCCGCCACTTCTGAAATGTGAAATTTTCGTTTTTAAATCTGTTTTGAATTTTCTGAAAACTTCTTTGGGCCTTATCTGGGTCATAAGGACTCCGATTTTCGAAAACTCGGACTCTATTTCGCGTATTTTTCCGAGACGAACGCAATGGCATAGCCCGTTCCCCCTGATTCAGATTTTAAAATTTAATTCTGCCCTGTTTTATATTATAGCAAGTTTTTCAACATACGGGGTGTTACACAATCCATTCGGGATAATTTACATCTCGAATAAAACCATTGGATTGCAGTTTTCCAATCTATTCTTTTAAGGCTGCAGATCTCTCTGGACCAAGCATCCACATTTTCTATTTGATAGGGGTATACTTTGGGCTCATGCTAAGAGCATGGGTTATAACAGAAGGTATGATCCCACACATGTCAGCATGGGCCCATGTAAATACATCTAGGTTAGCGCGAAGAAACTCAGTCAATTCCCTCATCCGGAGGGGGTTGAGATGGGATCCAATTTTCAAGACCCTAGTTGGATCGTCATCATTATTTGGTATCTCGACTGTGGTTTCATTCGGTGTTGCCATTCGGCATCCGACTCCTCGTTCTCTCTTGGATTGATGTACTTGAATCGAAAAGCGGACGATCTTGGCCGGGACACACTCTGTAGTTGCTATGCTTCCTTCTCCTCCATAGGTGGAGGAGCGTCTTTCGGTCCTTTTCCACTCTTGTTTTGCAGATCTTTCCACTCCATCAACTAGCAAGCTTTCCCCGTCACTTGGTCCTCACGCACTGTTCCAATTCCTTCATTGGTTGGGAACTTCAAGAGTAGGCACCGTGGGGAGATATAGGCTCTGAACTCAAATAGGGATGACCGGCCTAAAAACACATTATGTCTGGAGTTCATATTCATAACAACAAAGGGCAGTATTCGCATCTGCCTACGATCTCCGTCTCCCAATTCATCGGATAACTTAATTAGTCCGATTGGCTTGGTAGACGAACCACTGAAGCCACATATCTAACCGATACATGGCTCTGAATCCTTCAACTCCAATTTCATTTGCTCATAAGCCTGCTTAAACAGTATGTTTATTAAACTCTCATTGTCAATTAGGACCTTTCTTATAGTAGTCGGTCCGATGATGGCTGTTATTACTAATGGATCGACCGTTGGGGCTTCTATACTGATTGATTCCCATTCATGGAAGAAGACATCTTCCATTTCCATTTTCCATTATTTTATGGGGCTGGAGGCTTCATGGCTGCTAGTTTCGATGACATCAAGGTGTTTTGTAGAGTTAACATATCGGTCCATAGCCCGAATACTGTGCCCGGCCGGATGAGATCCTCCAACAATGGCATTGATGACTATTCCTTTTACCTTGTTCTGGGATGTGGCTCCAGTCTCCGCCTATTTTTGTGTAAGCGCCGAGCTACCTTGCCCCTTCTCCCTTGGAAACATCTTGTATTCATCAAGATTTCATTCTCGAAGAAGCTTCTCAACTATGTCTTGCAAAAGTCGGCAGTCATTATTCGAGTGCCCATAGATTTCATGGAACAAACAAAACTTCCCTATCGCCCTCTCTTTCTCCATGGCTTCTCGTAGGGGCGGCTTCTTGTATGGGATCGTACTACAGGTGTCAAGATAAATTTTCTCAAGTGTATCATTTATGGTAGTATAACTCTCAAAGACTTGGAACCGTGGTCGCTTTATGGAATTCCCTCTTTGTCCGGGGTTTCCATTGGTTCCTTTCGATTCATCACCATTCCGTTTGTCGCGGTTTCCGACATTTACTTCTACTTTCCCAGAACTATCTCTGGATTGTTTGACTGCTAGATTACTTTGAATTAGTCGGGCAGGTACATCCTTCAACCCATCCTCATCCTCTTGCCTTAGTCGGACGTTGTCTTTTTCAAAGAATATTTCGATTGTTGTAGGAGGTTTCCTAATTAAATACTTTCCAAATTCTGTTCTTTTGTCAATACCATCGACCATGGCCATTAGGACGGTTTCATGATTAGGGTTGCTTACTTCAGTGGCAGCCCGGTTGAATTAATTGAGATAGTTTCTCAGGGACTCGCCCCTTCATTGCTTGATTGCCGAAACAGCCATGACATGCTTCGATTTGGAGGTATGAAGACGGAATGGATTCTAGAATTTCTAACTCAAGTCTTTAAAGCTCAGGACCGATCTTGTAGGCAGACATACAGACCGTATGAGTGGCACTCTGCTCTATAAAATTGGAAAGGCTTTACATTTGATGTTGTCAGGAGCTACTGCCACCTCCATATGCAACGTGTATCTCATCAGATCTTGTTGCAGATAGGTGGTTCCATTGTAGTGGTTCATCTGGGGAATATTGAATCTTATGGGGAATTCAGCACGTAAGATGTCATAAGTGAATAGCGTATGGCTTCGGCCGACTCTACAGTCCTCATTTTTATGCCCTCTGCTTTCATTCATGATCTGTCGTACCATGGCGGTTAGGTTCGGAGGAATAACTGCGTCTCGACTAGTTTCCTTAACCGACCGACTGCTCCTGGTTCTCTCCACAGGTAACGTCATCAAACTTGCCGTTCGGTCAGTCCTCCTTCCTCCCCGGGTATCTCGGTCGATCACAAAATTCTAGAGGGGATGAGTAAGGGCCCAATCTACCTGGAAAGCATTCTAATGAGAAGGAGGAGAGGCTACTTGGTTTTGCGGGGATACGGGACCGACGGTTTCCACCTCAGCCTGATTCTGATCTCCTGCCCCTAGCTGGTCTGAACATCCTTCAAGATGCAACTGGTGAATATTCTCTACCCTCTCTAATGGACGCCGAGGTTGACGCTGATCTCTACTTCCCCCCAAATGATGATAAGCTCTCCAAAATATGGTCCAGTTTGGGAGGAGGAGTAGATTGTCCCTGAACTCCTAAGCTTGTTGATTCCTGAACTCCTCTCTTTGCTTTGACATGTGATTCATATCCTGTAGCATCGTAGCTTTCTCCCGAGCATGGGCTTTTAAGGCATCCGTAGTTTCCTGGAGCTGATTCAGCATGGTCATAAATTCATCTCTGGTGGCATAGGCTAAGGAGGGAGCCGGATCTGCTGCGGGGGGTAATGCAGGTTGATCCGAAGTAGTTTCAGGTGGAGCCGATCCACTGGCTGCATCCGTAGATGTCCCAACTTGCGACTGTTTCTCGATATTGCAAGTTGTCTTTCCAGCCATAACTCAACAATATAGGAAAAAACATAGGATTTCGTCTTGGACTTAGTGATCCGAAATTAGAGCAAAAATATATCTTAGGCGGAGAATATCGCTTCTCAGTGGAAGCACCAAAGTGTTGATACCAAAAATTGGCAGAACACCCAAAGAAAGGGTTATGTAGAGAATAAATGAAGACGAATAATTGCAAAAACTGAAAATAGAGGGAATTACACGCAAGTTTATAGTGGTTCGGCGTTAATGAGCCTACATTCACTCTATAATCTCTTATATATTCTTTAAACTATCGGACGGAATAGTTACAGCGACAATACAACAAGAGATTAACAAAGATTTGAAAGCTAGAGACTCAAACTTCTAAAACTCCTTTCTTCTGAGTATAGAAGGGTATTTATAGGTGTTACGGTGCTTTAGTCGGCTTGGACATGCGTTGTATGATCCAAAATAGTAGTTAAGCTTGAAGAAATGTTCTCCTTCTATGGAATTGGCACTCCTTGAATTACCGTTCATAGGTGGCAATCGATCCGATCTATTCAGATGGCTTGGAACGGGCAAGGCTGGGCGTGAGCTATTCTTCAGGCGGGTATTAGGTTCGTAACTAGGTCCGACCTGGCTCAGTCGGTTCGATCAAAGCGGGCTTCAACTGGACTGCGTCTGGCGTAAGTGATGAGCTTAAGTAATGGGCTTCATCAATCGACCCACTTCTTGACTTCGGCTATCTACTTCGGGTATTCGAGGCATGGACCCATGGTATTGTCGAGCCTTGATGGGCTAGCCAAAAGGCCCATCAATAGCTTCTATGCTAAGACACTTCGATTTCATGGAATCTCGTGGATCGAAGAATACGCCCGCATGCTTTCCCTAGCTTGGGAGATGCTGGTGGAGTACGAAGCTAGGGTCCAGGAAGTAAAGAAAGCCAATGAGTCAGTGACAGAGGAGAAGCTCCAGGTGTGGGCTAAAGGTAGGACCTTATTGAACGAAGACATTGAGGCGGAGATGGTAGAGCGGCTTGGTGCCGAGAAGGGGAAAGCCATTGTTACTTAGAGTGTGGTGGTCGGTGTGACAATTCCCAACATCAATAAGTCATTCCGTTTTGTTCCGCTGGCGGTCCGTCAATGCCAACTCCCGCTGTTACAGAATATGATCCCAATTACTCGGGGTTGGATCATGGATGCTCCCTTCCACCAATTACTGAGAGTACGATGCCACTTGAAGCCACGCAACAAGTGACGAAAGGTATATCCACTTCCTGAATGGTACTCAAAAGGATGGTAACATGAATTAAAAGTAGACTAACTTGCCTTCTTCTTCATCACCCAGGATCTTGCTATGGGCCAATAGTACCTGTCGTGCCTGGTTTGATGTGGAGGCTTACCGAGAGCAACTAGGCAAGGTATCAGTCACCGGAAATGTTTGTAGGACCTGAGTTGTCACCGGAAGACTTTGACAATTTTTTTCCGAAGAGAAAGGAAAGCAAGAGGTGGATCCTCAGGTGATCATACTGACAGAGGCAAGCAGCCCAACTATGCACAAACTAGTTGAACATAAGAAGGCTCAAATGTTAGTGAAGTCAGAGGAGATGGAGGCGAAGAAGAAACTCGATGAGGAAGCCCTTCTCAAGTCTCAAGAACGGGTAAGGGAAAAAGCCAAAGTGGATGCCCATGCCAAAATTGAGGAAACCCGACGTGGAAGCTGATGTCACTAAGATTCTGAGCGACTCCAATGAAGAACTACTGCTCGAAGGGCATTCATAGTTTGAGATAAAGCCATTCCCCCAGCATACTCTTCCAAAAGGGACATAAGGGAAGCAACGTAAGTAACCTCAAGAGGAAAAGGAAGGAGGAAGAGGCGGAGGAGCCACCTGAGTCTGAATCGGAGAAGAAGTAGAAAGGTGGCCCTATGGAATGATGGCCATAGGTAGATAGTTTTTACTATTGTAAGCCAATGGAATATACGAGTACAACCCTTGATTTTGGAAGCACGATGTGATTTTGATGTACATCGTGTCATCAGAAAGAAATATTTTGAGTTGTTAGTGAAAATTAGTTTACTTTGCTTATATTACATGTCGTCTTAAGTATTCAAGTGTTCTTTACATTTTCCAGTAGTGTACTTATGTAAATTAACTTGTCATTACACTTAAATTTAAGTTGTTCGAAACTTTAATTCTGAGAAACTCAAGTTGTGTGAAGTTCGCTGCGTTGACCCTATTCTCGAAATCTCATTTCGTTCATTGATTTCGAGTCATTTCGAGTCTAAGTGACTGAACTTCACTCTTGGGACCTCCTTTCTGTCGCTGGTCTTGAGTCAAAGTGTAGTTCAAATTTTGTGACTCCCATCTCGGAACTTCCTTACGATCATTGATTCCGAGTCGTGAGGAGTCATGTCGTCGTTGTTTCGTCTTTTATAATCTACTATCGTTTCATTCGGGTTAGAGTTGAAGGCATCATTGGTTCGCTAGTTTTGCATCCGGATCCGAACTCTGCGGATCAGACTTATCCAAGTAGGCGGTCTATATCATGCTTACTCGACTGGTGGGTTACCCCCAAGTACATAGACTATGGGATGTAGTTGGACACTTAAATTATTAAGAATCGCAAGTTTTTTATACTTGCACTCGTTGTTGGTTCGATACTCGAGTTGACTTGTGAAGAACATACCTCTTCACAAGGTTTGAGCCATAGTAAAGACTTGAGATGGTGAGTAGATTCCAAGCTCTGAGGTGCCAATACTTGTTCGCTCATGCATGAAAGTTGATCATAATCATAGTTTTAACATGGAGGTTTAAATTTTGTTGCTGATGAAAAATCGACTGTAACAACCTTTTCTTCACAGTTTCTTGAATTGAAAACAAAAAAATTGTGGCAAGCAGTAAGTCCGTACAACAACCTAAGTGAAGTAGCGACAAAGGTGCTCATTTTTCCATTCCCTTTGTAGTTCATCCCCATCAATGGTCGTTATCTTAAAGGTACCAACTCTAAGCCTCCACTGAATTACGTACGGACCTTCCCAACGAGGATTAAGGCCGGTCGATGGGGGAAAGACCTGCTTAATGATAAGGTTGTCGATGTCGAAGTGCCTTGGACAGACCTTGGTGTTAAAGTATCGGGCGACCTGCAGGTGGTGTGCAGCTGCTCTAAGTTCATACTCATCCTTTTTCTCTTCGAGTAAGTCAAGAGACTTTAAGAGGAGATCTCTGTTTGTCTCTGGATTGTAGTAAGTGACTTGATGGGGCTGTAGCTCGAGCTTGATGGAAATTACAGCTTCAAATCCATATGGAAGATCCAATGGAGTGTGGTCGATCATTGACTAGTGGGTATTCTGATAAGCCCAAAGCGCTATAGGGACTCCATCTACCCACTTGCCTCTAGCATTTTTCAAATGTTTCTTGATGATGTATTTGATGACTTTGTTATGGGCTTCGAGTTGTCATTGGGTTGAGGATGAACTACCATCAAGAATTATATCTTGATGTTGTGCCGACGACAAAAATCTTTAAACTAAAAACTTTTGAATAGGGTCCCGTTATCAGAAATGATAGTCTTGGGAACTCCAAAATGACAAATGATATCACGAATGACGAAGTTGATTACTTTCTTGGTAGTGATTGTAGTCAGAGACTCAGCTTCATACCATTTGGTGAAGTAATTAAGTGCGACGATAGGGTGACGAGCGCCGCCTTTTGCCATTAGAAGAGTTTCGATGATCTAGAAATGCCCGGCAATTTCTTATTGACACCATTTTGGGCACATTTGGTACACTCCAAAATAACTTAAACTCGGACATCTTTACCCTTAGCCATGAACCTCCTTTCAATTATGGATCGACTTAATTCTTCTATTTTCGACCCGAATCTAAATCTAAGAAGACGAATAAAACAAAAAAGAAATATATATACTGATTCCCCACATTGTGAATGGCTATGGACTATCCATTTGTGTAAGGTCTGTAGGCAGGCCTCGATGAATCTTGGAGAATCTCCAGCACTTGTCACACTTGTGGGTATAGTCTGATATATCCAATTCAAGAGTTGGCCAAAAGTAGCGGTAGCGGAGAATCTTTTTTCCCCATAGTTTATCCCCTGGTGTGGTCGTTGAACTCGCCATCGTGCACATCTAGTAGTACACATTTGGCGTTGTTGTAGGCTATACACTAGAGTAATGGAATAGAGAATCCTCTTCGGTAGAGCACTCCTTCTAGGATGATGTAGCGTGATGCTTTACGAAGGAGTGACCATTTTTCGTTTCGAGAGTCGGGGAGTATTCCATGTTACAAGTATCCTTTGATCGGTATCATCCATGACTCAGGTTCCAGCTCAACCTCAATCATTGATATCAGATCAGTCTCCATCTGATCGATACTCAAAAAGTCGAGCACTTCGAGGGGACAATTCCCAAAAGTTGTGCATCCCTAAAACTTGCTAATTTGGTCAATAAATTGGCCTTCTCGTTCTGTTTCCGAGGCGTGTGAGTAATGATGAATTGAAGCTAGTAAGCCATTCACGAACCCGAGCTAGATAGGGACTGAGCCATGCTCCTTTCGCTTGATAATCCCCATGCACTTGGCAAACGATAAGTTGTGAATCTGAGAATATTTAGAGAGCCTTGATGTTGAGTTCGATTTCAATTTCGAGTCTATCGATCAAGGCTTCGTATTCTACACCGTTATTAGCTGCGGGGAAGTTGAGCTTCAAAGCATAAAAAATCGAGCATTCCTCAAGAGTAACAAGCACGACTCCGGCATCGGAATACTGATTATTTGACGAACCATCCACGTACGACTTCCATTGGATGTTAGGAGGCTCGCTATCTTCCGAAGGATCTTCGAGAGTAGTGAACTATGCGATGAAGTATGCTAGTGCTTGTCCAAAGATGTCTCTTCGAGGAGTGAAGGTGAGCTCGAATTGACCTAGCTCGATGTTCCATTTCAAAAGTCGCCGAGACGCCTTAAGTTGTTGAAGGACTTGTCATAGCGGCTGGTTCTTTTTAGCTCCTGTCAATCTCTTACGCATGTAGTAAACTAGCCTTTGGACACGATGTTCTTAGTGCACAAGCGCATGCCTAATAACCTGCGCAGAAACAACCAAATAGATATATAAGTCCCCGTGGTCCACAGGCTTAGATAGGATAGGTGGTCGTTCTAAGCGATTCAAGAGGTCCTGGAATGCGGCAGCATATTCCGGTGTCCATGCAAAGTTGCACTTCCCTTCCATGATCAAACCAAAGAAAGGAATGCACTTGTCGGTTGCTTTTGAAATGAATCAACTTAGGGCGACCACTTTATCATTCAAACTTTGAACATCCTTAACATTCTTTGGAGCTTCGATTCCCCAAATAGCTTTGATCTTTTCTAGATTTTCTTTTATTCCTCGTGAACTGATGATGAAACCCAAGAATTTTCCCGATGCAATGCCAAAAGAGCATTTCAAGGGATTGAGTTTCATGTCATATTCGTTGACTTGGTCATTCGATAGTTTCATTTTCACAAGCATGTCATCCACGTATACTTCCATGGATCTTCAAATTTTGTCTTTGAACATTCGGTTGATGAGTCATTGATAGGTGGCTCCAACATTCTTTGAGACCGAAGGGCATGACAACATAGCAATACAGCCTAAGGTCGGTGATGAATGAAATGTGTTCCTAATCGGGAATGTATATCAAAATCTGATTATAGCCCGAGTATGCATCCATAAAGGAGAGAAGCTGGTGATCTTCAGTTGAATCAACGAGTAGGTCCATCTTTAGAAGCTGGAAATTGTCCTTCGGGCATGCTTTATTGAAGTCAAAATAATTGATGCATGTCTGCCATTTCCCGTTTGATTTTTTGACTAGGGCAAGGTTGGAGACCCATTCTGGATAGAGGGCCTCACGGATAAAGCTGTTGTCGAGTAGCCTATCCATCTCATCTCTAAGTGCAGCTGATCTTTCTAATCCTAAGATTTAGCATTTCTGTTTAATGGAAAGATACTTTGCGATGATACCAATCATGTGACAAGTGATTCTTGTGTCGATGCCACACATATCAGAGTGGATCCAAGCGAATATCAAGTTGGCCCGTAAAAAGTCCACAAGTTCTTCCCTGATAGCTGGGTGAAGTTGCAATCAAACTTTCAAGACACAAGATGGTCGACGGAAATGATCGTGACATCAATGGTTGGTTCCACTATAGTAGCCCTCTCGTACTCAGGCTCTTCGTCCTTTTGCAGATCAAGGTCCTGGGAGAGACGACTATGGCATCTGAGCTAGGACTCAGACTTAGATGGCTACTATGCGCTGATGGTTTTGGTGCAGAGTGTCATCTCCATACCGTTTCCTTTCTCTTTGTTGACTACATCTTCCCACTCGATAAGGTAGCAGGCTCTTGCTACGAATTAGTCGCCTCGTCTGAGTCTGATCCCATTGTATGTCGAGAAATTCATGAGGAGGCACCAAGGCGCCATAAATATTCGAAATTCGGCGAGGGCTGGTCATCCGAGGAAGGTATTGTAGCAAGAGGGGATGCCGATAACAATGAATGTGAGGATCCTGACTCAGCTTTGATCCCCATCACCAAATTGTTCCGGCAGCTCTACAAGACCGACTGGCCAGTTGGAAGCATCGCTGAATAATGGTAGCTTTGTATGGATTCAAATCTCCGGGCTCAAAGCTTCATTTGATCATAGGTCGATTTGAAGATAATGTTTACAGAACTCCCCGAGTCTACGAGGAATTTTTGACATAAGCCGAACCTATGTAGGTTGAGATGACGAGCGGATCATTGGTGGGATTATCAATTTGTGTATCGTCCTTCTCTCGGAATACTATGTCCTCCCTCGTAGTCTTTTATAGTTTTGTTGGGACAGATTCATCTACGGCAATGGAGCACGCTTCTTGGTTGGCATGCTTGATGGACTTGGTGTATCCTTGCATACAAATAAAGCTTTCATTTGCGGGATGAGGTCCATCGCAAATAGTATTAATCAGAATGCCCCTTTGACGAGGTCTTAGGTTGGACGGTCCAGGTGCCGCTTGGATCTGAGAGGGTGCAGGCATTGAAGGGCTCGCGATTGATTCTTTCGAAGTAGGATTCTGGATGTACTGCTAGAGTTGTTCTCATTAATGAGTTCTTCGATTACATCACTAAGACGTCGGCAATCATTTTTATCATGATTGAACATGTCGTGGAATTTGTATTATTATTGAACATGTCGTGGAATTTGTATTATTTTCCAAGTTCATCTCTCGACCAGTATATTCTCGCGATGCTGGCTTCTTATGCTTCATGATGTTACAAGTCTCTAAGTAGATTTTCTCCAACTCAGAGTTGAGTGGAGTGTAGACCTTGTATGATGGGAAGCAGTCGCAATTCTTAGAGACCTTTTCCATATTGTTGCTCTTCCTGGTCTGGCGTTGTTCGGCTTGGGTTTGAACAGAGCAATCCCTTTGCCCTTGTCAAAGCTTTCTCTAACCTGTTTGGCTTTGACGTTGTCTTGCGCGGAAGCCTGGTGTGGTTTGTTGGTGGTAGCCAACTCAAGCAGCCTTGTTCCTGCATGCTTCTTCTTGGCATAGGAACTAATTTACCTTCTCATAGAAAACTTCCAATGACTTCGAATTTTTCCAATCGATTCAAGCTGCAAACTTGAAATTGGGTAGTATGACTTTGGCAAGTTAAACAAGAATGAGGCAAGGCTCGGGGTCTTCGACTTAGGCCAAGGCATTGTTGAAGTGTTCGAGGTCGCTCTTTAGAGTTTCCCCGGTGCCTTGGCAAATGATCGAGAGGGAGAGAGTATCTTTCGGCCTGGTAAGGTGATTCGGAATTGCTTCACCAATTCAGTAGCTAGTTGATCGAAAGTTGCGATGGTTCTTATAGGGATTCAAGAGAACGAAAGTAGGGCCATATCTTCAAGAAAAACAGGAAAGCACTTTCACTTTACGGCATCGATGGCGCAACTCGAGTCCATGTGCCACTCATAATGGTTTAGAAATTTTAGAGGATCGGTCTTCCCCGAGTAAGTTGTTAGTTGTAGCATATTGAAGCGCCCCATCCAATCAGCATTAAGGATAGCTAGAGTGAAGGATTTACGTTTATCGGTTTCCTAGATGTCGTTGAGTTCCCCCGTGTTTCACTAATGATCCTTCGAATCATTTTTGTGAGAATAAAAGGATGGACCTCCGTTGGATTCCAAAGGTTGGGGTCCACCTCAGAATTTCACGGCCTTGGGCTCTTTCTCGGATGAGCATCAACATCATCCCCTCATAAATCATCAACCTCGATTCTTTGATTTTGCAGAGGTTGGTTGAGAGAGACTTGAGCCTGCTGCGCAACTAGCTGTGTTGACACCAAGTTCTGAACAGTGGCAGGCGGAGGTTGCCTTGTAGAGGATTAGCGCTAGTTCCAGGATCGGGACTAGGCCCTAATACGGAGTGGTTGGAATGACGGGATCCCACTCTGATTGTGAGCATAGCACCCTTTTAATTGATTCTTCATCTTTGGTTATGGTTGCAGTGATAAGTATCGGAAGAAGAGCTTTCTAAAATGTACCAAGTGAGAGGAAGGGCCCATATTGGCTTGAGGGCGTGTGATATCCCTATGCGTATTCAAGTGTAGCCTTTGCATCAATTCAATATTTTTCTTAATCTGATCATTGAGCTTTCGTTGGGTTTCCTTCAACTTTTTAGCCATTTAATCAATTGAGCTTGCAAGACTAGAGCTTTTGGGTTGGAGTAAGTCGCATTTCCCTGGCAATCGGACCTTCTAAAGCTTGTCATTGCAGAGAGGTTTCCAGTTGGTCTAAGTCCCAATGAGAGGAGATTTCCCTTTCTTCTCCATATTCACAAACTTAGTCGGTAAATCTAAAGAGACCTAAGTAGCGCTTCCAAGTTTCGGTTGAAGAACGATGGGAAAGAGGAAGTCTTGTAGTCTCTCGATGAAAGCACCAGAATGTTGATGTGCAAAAGTTGGAACAACACCAAAAGAGTTCCAAAATAGTGAAACTATACATTCGGAGTGGAAATTATGTAGAAAGTAAATTAACACAATATTTTATAGTGGTTCGATCCGTGAGAACCTACGTCCACTTTGAAGGTTTTTCTCGTTTTATTCACTTTTAGTCAAAGTACAATGGTGGGAACCATAGTTCCATATGAATACATCGACAATGGAGGAAAGTAAGTTCTACGAGATCCAAGTTAGAGCCCAAGTCCTTATTCCTGAAATGCCTATGCTATCCAAATTGTCTATGTGTCCAAAAAGAGGCAAGTGTCTTCTTCGTGGAGTGATACAACAAGCTTGGGGGTCAAGGAGAAAATATCTTCTTCCAAAAGTGTCAAATGAGCAAAGTTTCAACCCTTTTTATGCTGTAGAATGAGGGGTATTTATAGGAAGAAGGAGAACGTGGGATTAGGTAAGGGGTAGAGGCTGGAGAGCATGTGTATCAAATTTCGTACCCTAAGATCGGTACCGATCCTGGGGTTGGTACGTATCCCGGAAGTTTTTGTTTTGTTCTACTTCTTAAGGCCTTGAACTCTTTTGCTCTACATTGCTTTGTTGATTTTCTTATATGGAGGTATGAAGTTGAGTGCACTGATCTTGGAAGCTTGGTGGTATTTTGGGTGAACTTCGTGGATACGAACATCATATCGATCTAAGGAGTCGAAGGCAGGGTTACAAAATTGGTGAAGAGGATAATACCAATCCCTGGAGCACTTAGGTGATTTTGAGCAGTTTCGATAAGCTGTGATGACAATAGTTTTACGACTCCATCCGAGCTTTGATTCCTGGGTATCTTGGCGACACTTCTGGACTTTTCACCATGTGATGTGCCGAGTCGTATGGGCCTAGACTGCCTCTGGTATTTGGACTAAAAGGCCGGGTAACATGTCATATAGTTAAGAATACACGCCTATCTCTTCCCAATTTACGACCAGTAAATGATGTTGCCTTGCCATCAATTCTATTCCTAACAATGGCTGCTATTTTGATTATTATCAAGCGGCCTCACCATTACCATGTAATATCACCAACTTGATGGTTGCAATTGTCTTTTAGACTCGAATTTGAGTGTGTATTCCTAACATATTACTTATATACAAGATAGTTACTTACTTAAAACAATTATTTACATTAAAAAACACTTCATATTTATTCTCTTAACTTTTTCAAAACACAATTTTTGCTTAACAATTCTTTAATTCCTTTTGGATAATATTAAACCACTAAATTATTACAGTTCTTCTCATTATTAGGCTGTAAAGTATTTATAATATCATTACTGCCTCACCTTCTTTCCTACTATTATCATTTCAAATAGTGGTTTAACAATGTTCTTATACGAATATTTTCCATTACTCTTTCCCAAAAATTTATTTTATTACTCCAAAATAATGTGCTCGATTATCTCGTATAAATGTTTAAGAAATTCTTGTCGATATTGTTTATCGGGCTAGCGATCATAACCCCTTAAAATACCGTACGGACATTTCAACACAAAATATAATCACATATTTTTAGGTTTAGTCAGGTTGTATTCATTATTTCATCATCACTATTATTCTTAATTCATTTTAAAATAAACACAATCAACTTTAAGCTCCATAAGTTAATTACTTGTATCAATTTTTTACTCCTCATTTAACTCTTAATAGTAATACATACAATTTACTCCATCCCTTTTACTCCACTTAAAATTTATTAAATTTTTAACACAGTTGAAACAGTTTACCAGTTTCCGTTGCGCAACTCTGATTAATCTCAAATTAATACTCATTTCCTCAAAATGCATTTCACTTTGATTATCTTGGATTTAATTTATTTACCAATCTCATTCTATTTTATTAAACTTAATCTTCAATCGAACTCAAAAGGACATGATTTAGGTTCCACTAAATTTTAAACCTACGAATTTTAATTTTCGAAAAGACTTAAGAGGACGGAAGTGTCTACAAGTATACCTTAGATAATAGGATTCGAATCATGGAATACTATGGAACGTATATTCCTAGTTGTATTTCCAAAGCTAATATTCACTTGAGACTTAATAATACAAATTAATAATAACAATATGAAGTGATAGAAGTAAAAACGCGTGTTATCTTTCCTTATTGTAACACATGTACTATTCCACTTTTGTTTGATATTTATCATACTTCGTTCTGAGTTTGGCTTTGATACCAAACTATAACACCCCTCCTTGAGACCCATCCTAATAAAGAGCATTACTTAGTAATACTATCTATTAGAGTAGAGAATAGGGCTTGTTAAGGGCAGTCATCCGTAATTCTCGTATTAGACGAGTATTGGATACATCAATTTGGGGTATAATATTTTTTCTTTCTTATTAAAGTGGTTTAACGTACCTGATCCATGTCTAATATAAACTACGGTGGTTAAGGACCATATCCAGAACAGAGTACAAATACAACACATATAACAAATCACTGAACAATCACATATAATTACAAACAGTGGAATCAAAACAATGCATGAGTACATATTCGACTGGTTCAAAAAATTATATGCATATACAACGATTCTCAATAAATATACATCAAGCGACTCAATTATTCTAATATAAGACTCAAGAAATAACTCCACAATGATAAAGCCAAAGTGACAGCAAAGCAAGCTCGAACCTATAGATATATCTGAAATAGCTCGATCTGACCCAAGTATAAATACATAGGTCGGTCTAGCTTAAACATATCAGTTATCATAAGATAAGCGAAATAGACAACACATATATGAATTCCTTTTTAGAAAATTAACTATTTAAGCTCAAATCAACTAACTATAAAAGGTCTCATGAAATGATGATGAAATGAGAATAAACATTCTTGTCAAATGTGTCGCTCAAGCCCTAAGGCCATGCGATACAATTTAAAATCACCAAAAACTACAAAGACCAAAAAAGGTAATTTCATTAAATGTCAACCTATAAAACTCATGTAAGAGTTTGTTCAAATTATAAGTAGTCAACATAAAGTGGTTTGCACCAGATTAACTCTTAGGACATAGAGGAAGTATTATATCATCATAAAACTGGGTCTAGTGTAACCGAATAGCAAAAAAAAGCACTATAAAGTGGTCCCAAAGCCACAATTAGCCATATAACAATCAAAATTTTCACGGATAGTAATTAATTAAAAAATCAATCAGTTAGAGAATAAGTTGGAAAATAATGTGAAATGGGCGATATGGTTTGCGCCATTGGGTCCATTATGATTTCCTGGTTCAGATAGACATTTGGTTTGCATAAAACGGACTTTAAACCAAGAAGTTATAACCAAAAGAAGTTTGAAATTTAAAATCAAAAATTAAATAAACAAAACGAACAAAATATAAAAAAAATTATAACGTTAGAAATGGGATGTCCTAGTCCCAGATTGGGTCAACCTAGGGGTTGACCTAGGCCAAAG
Organism: Allium sativum; assembly: GCA_030737875.1. Taxonomy (NCBI): domain Eukaryota; kingdom Viridiplantae; phylum Streptophyta; class Magnoliopsida; order Asparagales; family Amaryllidaceae; genus Allium; species Allium sativum. The sequence goes on along the minus strand of CM060911.1, from coordinate 119,402,032 downwards.
ATGGGTCGACCCCTATGTCAACCCACCTGGGCGATGGGTTGACCCAGGTAAAAACCAGGCACGATTTTGTGCTTGGCACGAAATCAGAATTTTTTTGGGAGGTTTGAGACTTTTCTTTTGCATCCAACGTTCAGGATTGAAAATCTAAAATCTAAAGGTTTTGGGTTTCCTACTCCTACTATAAACATACCTCCCATCCTCCCTCATTTCTTACAACTCCATTCTTCTTTTCTGTGTGTTCTCTATATTAATTTCTCCTTCAAATAAAAATGGAGTTTTGAGATAAAGTAAAATTATACATATACTCTTGAGATTGTTTATACACAGATTCTGGAATCCTATCGAATCCAATGGAAAATCTAAATCTAGGTGAGATTATATAGTGATTATCTAGATTTTTGAGCAGACCAGAGGCAGGTTAGGTGGTTATGCACGAGTAGATGTCCGGAGAGGAGCAGGAGGCTTCCACGTGCTATATATATATTCTCCCTATGTTGTTGCTGGTCACTGCTTTAGGCATTAGTAATGTACCTTTTTATTTCCTTTTAGAGACATTATTTTGAAGTTGTAATAATTGGATATGAAGCTGTATTTTGGATTGTGCTAGTCTTTGTTCATCTTTTCCATCCTTTTTTATGATCGTTCCGTACTAGTCGGGCATTAGAATAGCGCATTTCAGGGAAATGTCTAATGGTACGGGGTGGTTGTCACTCTCAGATCTAAATTCTCAATAGTTTATTTATATATTCATATTGTTACATTTTTATTTCAGATTCTGATTGTCTCTATTTTCTTTTTGTAATCCTTCTGTCTATTTCTATGATTTTTATTTAGAGTTCTATAAACTGTTGTGTTAGTTCTCTTTTTCCCTTTTTCTTTTTCTAGTTTACAGTTTTTTATGTTACGTCAAAATATGCCAAAAAAGTATATGAATTCGAATGAATTAGGCATAGATCTATCTGCCTAATATTCTATGATGGATTATTATTCTTTCTTTTTTATTCTACACTTGGATTTGGGAATAAAATAAATTGAATTAATATAACCAAATTGAGCCTAAATTGAATACGCTGAAAACTGCAATTAAAAAGGAAATAATTGGATTGATTCTAATTTGACTCTATAAACACATATTAAACAAAATATGATAGAAATTAGACTATAATAAGTAAATTTCATAAATATGATAGTTTGGAATCATAATGAACATATATGGTTATTTCCGATATTTTGAAATGACTATAATTGGTTGAAAAAGACAGTTGAGGCTTCATATGTACATATTGATTTACGGTTGTTGGGTAAATTATGAGCCTAAAAGTTATACCGGTAGGCTTTAATATGTATGTATTGATTTACAGTTGTTGGTTGGATTACGAGCCTAAAAAGAAAACTTAAAAGCCGTAGTTAGGCCTTATTATGTACATATTGATTTACGGTGGTTGGGTAAATTATATGCCTAATAAACTAAAATTTGTATGGGGGCCAAATCAACCATTAGGGATTTGAGCCAAATTATTTCTTTGTTTAGATCTATTCCATGTAGCATACTTTTTTATCACTTTTGGTCTTAATTAAGAGGCATGGGCACGCATTATGGTATGTTGTGGATGTAAGTTGGTCTAAGTAGAAGGTATGAGTGCGTTCTGACAGGTCATTATGTGTGCATTGGTCTGATTTGGGAACACAATCCACTTCAACACCTATAGATAAGGTTATTATTTTGCTGATGGGCTAGGGTCTGATAAACCCAACCTAAAGTGGGCATAGATTATCCATAATTTGTTGCAGCCGATCGATTCGGTTGTATTAGGAATTTCTTCCTAATTAGATTTATTGTTCCTATAGAAGTGCAAAACAGTCATCCTTATCAAATCCATATGAACAAGAACAATTAACCTTTTATGTTATTCTCTATTCCATCTGCTCATTTTTAGGTGTACATAGACACTTACCCTATTATGACACTAGAACAACTGTTTTATCTAGTTTTTTTTCTTATCAATCATGCTAATATTCACTACAGCTCACCAAACTTTTTTTTGGGACCTATTTCTCCTTTTCTTCTTTCCATTTTCTTCCCCCAGGCTCTCAGGAGGGATCAATTAGTTGGATTGCTTAGCTTGTTCTTCCTGGTTCTTTCTTGGAGATTCCTCTTTAGATGTATTGTTTTCTTCTTCTTTTCTTTTCCACTGATTTGTTGTTTACTTTTGCTATTTGGGGGTAATTTCAATAATTATGTACTTTAAAGATATTTCTTTTATGGTAAGATTTAAGGCATAAAAATTTGATATAATTTGGTTATGTTGGAATAAATGGTTTTTTAACGTAAATTGTCTTCTTGTTCTGCTGTAAATTTTATTTGTTTATGTCTTGTGAAATCTTAATTTCTTTGATGTTTTTTTCTTTATACCTATAATACTCCATATTTCTTAACGGAATTCTATATTAGGATAACATTAAGGGGCATGGAGTGTCATAATTGGTATTAGAACCTAAGTTTGCAAGATCACTGAAATTTTGTTTTAAAATAAATCTTTTTGAAAGAAAACCAATTTTTCAAAAGCCAAAAGTTATTTTTGAAAATAAAACATATCCCGTCTAGTCAAATTACAACATTCTTTTGATTCCTTCAAATTTTAAATTTCTATCCTTTCTTTTGTGCAGCATGTCGGAGCCCCTAATCTTCTTGAGAGCGTTCCTATCCCTAATTGGTTCTCTAGATATTTAGAGGCTACGACACCGATTGAGGGATAAGAGCATGTGTAGGTTCCAGCACCCACTGCGGTGGTTCCTCCCACCCACTGCAGCCGCGAATTTTACTAAGCTTTGAAAGGATTTCTCTAACTTAGATGACAAGACTTTTCAAGGTACCGAGATGTTTGTAAAGGAGCTCACTTGGATTAGAGAGACTGAGAGGATTTTGATTTGCTAGGACTTGAGGATAGGACAAGAGTTCGACTTGCAACTTGGCAACTTAAGGAAGAAGCTTCATTTTGGTAGGAGACTGTAGAGGCTGAAAGATGACATGTGGATTAGGCCGGATTCATGAATAGGTTCGAAAGGAAGTTTCTATCACCTGTTAAGGAAGGAATGCAATTGAAACGATTTTTGAATTTAAAGCAAGAAGTTTGCCGATAAAGGAATCCATAAACTAGTTCAACGAGTTATCAAGATTTGGCTTGGATTTGGTTAACACGACTAACAAGAAGGTTGTTCGGTTTACGAGAGGGTTTAAGTTTTGGCAATGACTTGCATTCCTATGGGAGCGACATATGTAGATTTGATTGAGACGTGGTTGATGCGTGAGGATAAGAAAGAAAAGGTTAAGGATGATAAGAGCGGAGCTTCTAAGTTTTCTAGTCCTAAAAAGAATTTCTGGAATAAGAAAGATAAGAAGAAGAAAGTTGGGAATCCTTAGAAAGGACAGATCAAGACTGAGATAAGATGTCATAAGTGTGGGAGAGCAGGGCATCTCATTAAGGATTGCTAGAAGTTGAAGGGCAAGTTTTTCCATTGCAGGCAAGTAAGGTATTTAGTAGAGTATGTCCACAAAAGGATGGACAAAGGACTGGTACGTCGACAACTCAGGTGCATGTGTTAGAGGCATCTCTGACTAATAGTGGCCCAGATAGAGGTAGGAAAGTTTATGTTGATGGTTTGATCTCTATCTCTGATTTTCCTGTACGCACTCTTTCCAATTTGGGAGCTTGTAATTAGTTTATTTCTGGTACTTTGCTTGACTGTTTGCACTTAGAAATCTCACTAGTTACCGACCCCTTAGTAGATTCAAACCTTATAGGTGGTTCGGCGCATATATCAATGATTTGTAGGGGTTTGAAAATTTCTTTATCAGGTGTTGAGTTTGATTGTGATGCCTATGTTTTGGGATTTTCGCAGTATAGGATGATCTTAGGAATGGACTGGTTATCCATGTATGGGGCTATCCTTGACTGCGAGAGGAGGGTCGTTCGTTCGATGACATAAAATGGTAGAAGCCTCAAGATTTCTTGCGACCCACGGGGGTCAGTCATGTTGATTTTTCTTTACTTCCAAGATTTTTCTATTGGTATTTGTTCTGTATCTGTTGTCTGTGAGTATCCGGATGTATTCGAGGAGGTTAAAAGATTGCCACCTAAGCAAGAGATTGATTTTTGAATTTATTTAGCGAGAATGAGAATTTTGTAGTGCTACCTGTTCGGCATATGGATTTGAGGGAATGAAGAGAGTTGAGCAAGCAAGTGGGTGAGCTTTTGGAAAGGGTTTAATTAGGCGGAGTATTTCTGAGCGGGGAGCACCTGTTGTCTTTGCCACTAAGGCTAATGGTTCCCTCTGTCTCATGGATTATCAAGAGTTAAATAAGATCACAAAGAATAATCGTAACCAACTCCCTCAAATAGATGATTTGTATGATCAGTTGGTAGGCGCATATGTATTCTCTTAGTTGGATTTGGCTACTGGTTTCCATCAGTTATGCATGGCAGAGGATTATATCGATAAAATAGTGTTTCGATGTCCTAATGGCTTCTTTGAGTGGATGGTTACTGCTTTTAGACTGACAATGCACTAACGTATTTCGTGTATTTGATGAGTAAGGTATTCAGAGACGTTTTTACCAAGTTTGTGGAGGTTTATGTAGATGATATCCTTGTCTTCTCAAGGAATGAGGATGAGCATGCTTTGCATTTGGGAGAGGTTCTTTGTACTCTCCAAGTTCATCAGTTGAAGGCGAAATTCTCCAGGTGTCATTTTCTGAGGAAAGAGGTACGCTTCTTAGGGGATATGGTCTCAAAGCATGGGTTAGCGAATTATCCTACCAAGATAGTGGCGGTACAGGATTAGAGGACCATCAAGAACGTGACTAGGTTATTACAGGAAGTTCGTTAAGGACTTCGCGTGGATCTCAGCACCACTGACCCGACTTACTAAGAAGAATCTGGCTTTCTTTTAGGATATGGATCGTGAGGATTCTTTTTAGAGATTGAAGAATGCTCTCACCAATTCACCAGTTCTGACATTACCCAATGGATCTAAGGCGTTCACACTTTATACCGATGCTTGTGGGACTGGTCTAGGTGTGGTATTGATGCAAGAGGGTAGAGTGGTGTGCTACATCAGTAAGAAGCTAAAGGTTCATGATAGGAATTATCTAATGCACGATTTGGAGTTAGCTGTTATAAGTCTTGGAGACACTACCTACTAGGCGAGTGGTTTGAGCTCTTTACAGACCATAAGTCACTAAAGTATTTTCTCTTTTATAGGGATCTCAATTTGAGGCAGCAAAGGTGGATGGAGTTTCTAGCATCATATGATTTCGATATTTCTTATACCACTAGAAAGGGAACGTAGTGGATGATGTTTTGAGCAGACAGAGGGCGACATTGAGTCCCTTATTCGTTGAGTGGCATGTTTTGAAGTATATAACTGCATTCGACTTTCGACCATCTTCATATTTCACTCTAAGATCGCTAGACCAGATTGGGAAGAGGCAAAGAGAGGATTCTAAGCTTTCAGGCACTTTGGTTAGATTAAGTAGAGGACAGGTTTCTAGACACCTCCTCATATATACTGTGGATTGCAGAGGTTGACTTTGATGGGATGGTACATTATGTGTACCCTGCACAGATGAATTGACAAGTGCGGTACTAGCCGAGGCTGATCACTTCCGGATGACTATCCATCTGGATGATGATAAGATATACCATGATATAAGATGATTCTTTTATTGGATTGGTATAAAGAAGAGTGTGGCTGAGTATGTAATTGGATGTGTGACTTGCCAAAGGGTCAAGGCAGAGCAAAAGAAGCCCAATGGACTGCTTCAGCCTTTGGATATACCATTGTAAAAATGGGAGAGTGTTTCTATGGATTTTATGGATGGTTTTCTTAGGTTGAGAAAGGACAATACCATCATTTGAGTCATCATGGATCGATTGACCAAGAGCGCCCATTTCATACCAGTTAAGAGTAAGAGGACGGTTGTGTGGTTGGCTACTTTGTTTATTCACGAGATAATTAGACTCCATGGTATTCCTTCAAGCATTGTGAGCGACACAGACCTGACTTTCACATGTGAGTTTTGGAGAATTCTGCAAGAGGCTTTGGGAACACAACTTAGGTTGAGTGTTTCTTACCACCCTTGGATAGATGGACAAACCGAGAGGGTGAATAGGATTTTAGAGGACCTACTGAGGATGCGTATTTTGGATTTTAGAGAGACATGAAAGGATAATTTACCCCTTGTGTAATTCACATATAATAATAGCATGCAGTCTAGCATTAGCATGACACCCTTCGGAGCCTTATATGGATGACCTTGCAGATCCTCGACATGTTGGTGGGATTCGACAGACAAACCAGTTCTTAGGCCCGAAATGATTAAAGAGACCTTCGATAAGGTTGATTTGATTTCTAGGATGAAGGCCGCACAGGATAGACAGATGTCATATGCGGACAAAAGAAGGATTAACTTAGAGTTTGGTAATAAATTTTTGGTTTTCATCAAAGTTTCGCCGTTGAGGAATGCGATGAGGTTTGGCTTCAAAGGCAAGTTGGCACTGAGGTTCATTGGACCATTCCCGGTCACAGAGAGAGTAGGGAAAATGTCTTATAGGGTTCGATTACCAAAGAGACTATGGAGTGCTCATGTCATGCTCCATGTATCGCAATTGTAAAAGTGCCTGCACTATTCAATAGTGGTTGTTAAGCCTAGCGCATTAGAGGATGTGGAGATCGAACGGGAGGCATCTATTCCACTAGCACCTTGGCGGTTAATTGGATTTTGAGACCAAGAGGCTAAGGAACAAGGAAGTGATATTAGTTAAGGTTTAATGGAGTGACGACCCCAAAGCGACCACTTGGGAACCCCTACAGAAGATGCATATTTATTATCCTTATCTTTTTGATGGTACGTTCCTATTGTTTCCATCTTCCTTTCAAATTCTTTTGAATATGATCTAAAAAGAAACCTATAGATTATAGGATGTAGTTGAAACATGTCGTTGAAACATGTTAAGTTTGATGGTTGCAAATGGATGCAAGTGTTTGCAAGTAGATGCAGTAGATGCATATAACACACCAGGCACTATACTCGGCTAAATAGGACACTTGCATATGCATATGGATGTTTTTGTATTTTATTTCTATGGTTGTAATATATGTATGTTATCACATGGGTGTTGCATATAGATAATGTTTAATGCATGCATGTATAATGATCTATTATCATTAGATTTTTGCGTACATTTGGATGCACGGCATAAACATAATTGCATAAAAAGGAGTTCGACTGAATAAGTGGACCGCCAATTCTTTTGCCTTAGTTAGGATCATATACACTACATTATTGCATAAGTACATAAATTGTATAAGATAAATTAAGGACAATGTTTGCCAGTGGATGATGGATGATTAGATGGATGTAGAAAAAACATTTATATTATTCTTCTACCTTAGAGATTTCAGGGACGAAATCCTTTAAGGAGGAGAGAATGTAACAACCAAAATTTTAATGAATAATTATCAATTAACAATTGATTAGTTAAAGAAAAAGTTGCAAAATAATGGAAACTAGGCAATGGGGTTTGTTACAGTTTTCTAGTTCAGGTAGACATTTGTTTGCGTAAAACGGACTTAAAACGAAGAAGTTATGACCAAAAGAAGTTTGATTCTTAAATTCAACAAATGAACAAAATAAATAACATTTTATAACGTTAAAATTGGGACGACCCAGCTCCAGGCTGGGTCGATCCAGAGGTTGACCCTTGTGTCGACCCACCCGGGTGTTGGGTCGACCAAGGTAAAAGCCAGGCACACTATTGAGCCTGGCACAAAACCAGAGATTTGCTGAGAGGTTTGAGACTTTTCTTTTGCATACGGCATTTAGGATTGAAAACCTAAAATCTAAAGGTTCCAGGTTTCCTACTTCTACTATAAATATACCTCATATCCTTCCGCATTTCTCACTACTCCATTCTTCTTTTTTCTGCCTCCTCTTTACCAGTATCTCCCTTAGATAAAAATGGAGTTTTGAGATAAAATTAAATTATACGCATACTCTGGAGGTTGTTTATACATAGATTCTGGAATCCTACCAGCGCTATTGGAAAAGATAAATTTAGGTGACATTACATTGTGATTATCTAGATTTTTATAAGTTAAAGGAAAATCCGTATAATAGTAATTTTCGACATTCTTAGATCTAAATTCTCCATAGTCTATTTATACATTCAGATTATTATAGTTTTGTTTTAGATTCTAATTATCTTTATTTTATTTTAGTAATTCTTCTATCTATTTCTACAATTTCTATTTGGAGTTATGTATACTGTTATCTCAGATCACTTTTTCCCCTTTTCTTTTTCTAGTTTGCAAGTTGTTTATGCTACGTCAAAATATGCCTAAAAGGCACATGAATACGAATGAATTAGGCAAGGACCAATCTGCCTAATAATCTACAAAAGATTATTATTCCTTTTCTTTTATTTTATGCCTAGGTTGGGGAATGAAACAAATTGAATTAAAATAATCAAATTGAGGTTAAATCAAATATGTTGGAGACTGCAGTTAAAAAGGAAATAATAAGATTAAGTCTAATTTGACTGTATAAACACATATTGAACATAATATGATATAAACTAGACTATAATCAACAAATTGCATAAATATAATAATTTCAAATCATAATCAACACATATGGTTTATTTGAAATTTTTAAATGACTATAATTTGTTGAAAAAGATAGTTAATGCTTAATATGTACATATTGATTTATGGTGGTTGGGTAAATTACGAGCCTAAAAGTTATAGCATTAGGCTTTAATATGTATGTATTGATTTACAGTGATTGGGTAAACTACGAGCCTAAAAAGAAAATATAGAAGTTGTAATTAGGCTTTAATATGTACATACTGAATTAATGATGATTAGGCAAATTACGACCCTAAAAACTAGAGCAATAAACTTTAATATGTATATATTAATTTACGCTAGTTGGGTAAATTACAGGCCTAATAAACTAAAATTTGTGTGGGGGGGGGGGGAGGGAAGGGGATCAAGGGTTGGAGATTTGAGCCAAATTATTTGTTTTTGGGATCCATTACATGTAGCATAACTTTTCATCACTTTCGGTCTCTATTAAGAGGCAAGGGTAGGCACTGTGCTATGTTGTGGATGTAAGTTAGTCCAAGTAGAGTGCGTGGGTGCATTCTGATGGGTCATTGTGCATGCATTAATCTGATTTGGGAACATAATCCACTTTAACACCTGTATTAAGATTTAATCCAACTTTTCAGCTCACAAGATGGATCGATTGAAAAGTGCATAGGGTCGTTCAGATTCTAGACTGCTTGCAATTTTATGTGATTCGAAAGTGTGCAAGCGTAAGATGGTACAAAACAACATGGATCAACTGAAGATAGTGTCATGGATTGGATCATTCATAAAAAAATCACTCGTAAATGCTAGACCTCAAATGTGTACATATATTGCGTGTGCTTGTTCAATATCTAGATTGGATGCATACATAATAGATGGGTCGGTGTAATTTCATTAACTGCTAACAACCATGGATCGACCAGATTCCATGGATCGGGAAAAATAAGTGGAACATATGGATTGGGTCGCGCACATACATTGAATCGAATGCGCAATAGTATGTGGATCAAATAGATATAATGGATCGCAAGGCGATCCATGCATGGATCGAAAAATAACGGGTCAGCCTGATGTACACACAGTGGGTCATTCGAAATACGAAGCAGGCTTCCCTAGGCCGCAAAAATGATGGATCACATGCGATCCATAAAATGGATCGCTGGCCGATCCAGATAACTTCATACACTCCATTTCAAGCCTCTATTGCACTCCAGTCTTCGCCTATAAATACTGGACCCCCTCACACATAAAAGGGGTTAGAAATTATCCTCTCAAAGGGTTGTCATTATTGATCTATAATAACGCTCAAGCTTCAACAACTCCACTAAACCTTCCTCAAGCATCATTTGAAGATCTATATCATCATTCCCATCGAGAAATCATTAAAGATCATCACCAAGCCCGATTATCGAAGATCTACTCAGATAATCACCGCTACTAGTGAGATTCGAAGATATTAAAGAGAGAGAATCTTCAAGAGATAGTAGAGAAGAGATAGAATCATTGTAAAAGATAAAGAAAAGTGTAAAATGAGATTATATATGTACCTTGTAATGGAGAAAGTAATGAAATCCTCATTCAAAGTGGACGTAGGCCAAAACTGAGGCCAACCCACTGTAAATTTGCTCTCTATTTGCTATATTCCACATATTTTTGCTCTTAACTTTATTTTTCATAGTGCAAAGGTGTTTTCTCACCTCCCGAGTTTTGGCATTCATTTTTTGGTGTTAACATTTTTGGCGCCCGCCGTGGGGCTCGAACCCACGACCACAAGGTTAACAGCCTTGATCATGAAAAGTTGAAGCATGTCCTTTTACGATAGATCCGCAAAATCTAAAATTCAGGCCCATTGAAAGGACTTCTATGAAGATTAGAAAGTTGTCTGATATCATGGCACCATCGAAGAAGACTCGTGAATCTATCACTGTGAGAACTTCTGGAAATGTTGCAGATGATGCTACAACCACTCCTCAAACAAACAATCTGACTACTTCTCAAACTCTGCTAGCTGGTATAACTCGAGGAGAGTTGGATGCCATTGTTGCTGGCTTGAATAAACAAATGGAAGCCTTAAATAAAGCTTTGATTGATAAGTTGGATGCTCTTCTCACTACTCACTCCAATCCCGCAAGTCGTAGAGTTGAGATTGATTTGGACGAGAATGTACACTCCTCGGCTTTGGATCGCAATCGTGAATACTATGTAAAGGAAGTAAATGATTCGTCTAGTAGTGGAGATGGCACTGACATTGACGATTCCAAAGCAAATACGAAGAATAGTTCCCAAAAATATGCTTCTCGTAAAGTTGCTAGCCCCACCAAAGGGGCACCACCCCAAGTTGGAGGTTCAGGTCCCCGGTTCTCTAATTGTGATCGTCGGCCAAGACAAGCATCCGGTAAAGGAACCGACATCCGCCCCATGGACTGACACAAAGATGAAGAATATATTTCGGACATGATTAAGCATATTATAAAGGAAAGTATGGCCAAAAATGAAGATGAGAAAGAATGGGATTTTTCTCCAAGTAAAACTCCGTTTACTGAAAGAATTCGAAGGGCTGAGTTTCCGAAGAAGTTTGTTCCTCCAACTATGCTAGCTCATAATGGAGTTGTTGATCCAAATCTATTTTTGTACAAGTATGACTGGCACATGAGTGGTGCAATGGAAACAGATGAAATCAAGTGTTTATACGTTCCTATCTACTTGGAGGGAGTAACATCGCTATGGTTCACTAAGTTTCCATCAAGATATGTGGATCAGTTTTCTGATTTGGCAAAGAAATTCAGGGAACAATTCACATTGTACACTGCAAAATCCAAAGACATCATGTTGCTATCAGGAATTGAGCAAATCCCGAGAGAATCAATGAAAGCTTTCCTCACTAGTTTCAATGCTGCTATAATAAAAGTTGGAAATATAGAGCCTAAAATGATATTAATGGCACTGGTGCGAGCTGCGGATAAGAAGACCGGGTTCGGGAAATTGATGAAGATGAAGGAGCCCAATATGCTTGAGAAATTCTATGAGAAAGATGAAGAGTTCATCAGGCTGGAAGTAGATCCTTCTGCTACTTAGAATGCGGTTGAAACCATTGTTGTGGAATATAAAAAGGATAATGACGTTCAGAGCAATCAAAAGAATACCGGAGGGCAGAAGAGGGGAAATGATGGAAAAGATAGCAGGAGTAACAAGAAGTTTCGCTTTTTCAACCCTGCAGAGTTGACCCTTTTGACCGTTACTCCGGAGAATATCTACACTACCACTATAGATAAAAAATATCCGGATCCAAAACCGCAAAAAGAGGGAGACATAGAGGTTAAATCTGGAATATTCTGTCGTTTCCATAACTAGCCCGGTCACAACATCAATTAATGAAAACATTTAAAGAACTTGATTGAAGAGTTGATCAGGAAGAATAGGCTACAATAGTATGTGAGGAAGTCACAAGCTGCAAATCCTTCCCAAACTCCTTAAGGGAAAATTGCACCTGCCAACCAATCCGATCTAAGCAATGGAGCTCCAGCCCATATTAATGCAAGGGCGGTGATTAACACCATATCCAGTGATCTTCATCCGGCGGGTAGCAGGTGAGGGGGATTGAGAGGTATGTAGGAGCTCTGAAGTATGTCCCGCGAGAGGAGAGATGCTTGATTCTCAGCAATACTATTCCGGCAAAGCAGCAAAAAATTTCTTATAGTGAAATTGTGTTCAGGGAGAGAGATGTGGAAGTTGTGGTAGCTCTAACTCTCGATCTAATGGTGGTCATAGTTGGGATTGGTCCGAAAATGGATAAGAGAGTGTTAGTAGACTGCGGTGTCCTCTTCATAAAGACCTTCAACTTAATGAATCTCTCAATGAAAGATGTTCAAGCTTGTCAGACAAAGATCTATGGGTTCACGAGAGAGCCGAAGCAACCAATCAGAACTATTGGCTGGCTTGCAGATTTTGGGGAAGGAGAGAGAAGGCTATTCTGAAGCAGACCTTTGTACTCGTTGACGAAGTTTCCGCTTACAATGCATTCCTTGGCAGACCCACTTTGGCTGACTTCAGAATTGCACTAGCACCATGGTGTTTGACGATGAAGTTCCCTAGAAAAAGGTGTTAGTGTGATAAAGGGAGATCAAAATACTCTCAGAGAATGTTACCTCACAGAGTTGCGACAAGCTAAGAAGAAAGACGAGGGGAAGAATGTGGAGGGCCCCCTCCGCATTCATTAATCTTCCTTATAGAAACTAAAGCACGACCTCTGCACTAGGGAGAATAGTGGTGATAAAAAAGTGATGGATCCTCGAAAGTCCAGTGCAGGGGATCGAGCGGCGCCAACAGAGATCATAATTCCTATAGCAGTTTCTGATCAAGTCATGAATATAGGATCTCAGCTGGGCTAGAAGTTGCAGAAAGATTTGATTGTTTTTCTTAAAGAAAATTTGGATGAATTCGTGTGGAGTCAAGCAGATATGTGCGGGATATCGCCAAAAGTGGCAGTTCATGCATTGAATATTGATCCTCGCGTCTCACCTGTAAAGAAAAAAAAAAGAAGAATTCAAGGACCCAAAAGTTTGATGGCTCTCAAAGAAGAAGTGGATATGTTAATGGAGAATCGCTTCATTAGAGAGTCAGCATATCCAGAGTAGGTGTCCAATCCGGTTTTGGCAAAGAAACCCAATGGAAAATGGCATGTGTGCATTACTTATTACGATATCAACAAGGCGTGCTTAAAAGATAGATTTACATTGCCTAGGATTGATTAGCTAGTAGATGCGGCAGTGGGGAATGAATTGCTATCGTTCATGGATGCTTATTCCGGGTATAATCAGATAATGATGCATGAGCCAGATCAAGAGAATACGTGCTTCGTCACAGATGTAGGTTTGTACTGCTATAAAGTCATGCCATTTAGGTTGAAGAATGAAGGAAACTTACCAGCGGCTTGTCAATGCAATGTTCAAGTCACATATTGGCAAGACTATGGAAGCTTATGTTGATGACATGTTGGTTAAGTCGAAGAAACCAGTAGATCACATGGAAAACTTGGTTGAAATATTCGATATTCTAAGAAGATATGGCATGAAGTTGAATCTGATCAAATGTTCATTTGCGTTGCATCAGAGAAATTTGGGGTTCATGGTCAATGCCAGGGGCATCGAATCTAACCCTGCTCAAATTCAACATTGAAAGAGGTGTGGGATCCTAGAACGAAGAAAGAGCTTCAAAATTTGAATGGGAAGATGGATGCATTGAGTCGATTCATCTCCAAAGCAACTAATAGGTGTATTTCGTTCTTTGATGCATTAAGAAAAGAAAAGGACTTCGAATGGACTCCAGCTTTCCAAATGGCCTTTGAAGAATTGATCAAGTATATGGGAACACCTCCGATGCTTTCCAATCCCGGTCATGGTGAGGATTTATTTCTATATTTGGTAGTATCTTCCCATGTTTTAAGTGCATCTTTGGTGCGAGATGATTTAAAGATTCAAAAGCATGTATACTACATCAACAAAAGGCTCACTGGGGCAGAGTTGAGTTATCCAAAGCTAGAGAAGCTCGCATACTATCTGCTCATTGCCTCGAAGAAGCTCGGGCCACATTTCCAAGCCCATTCCATCAAAGTGTGCATGGATCAGCCGCTAAAGCAAGTCTTGTTTCATCTAGAGACTTCGGGAAGGTTATTAAAGCGGAATATTGAGCTCAGTAAGTAAGTATGATACCACGTACCATCCCCGAAGAGAAATCAATGGACAAGCACTAGCAGACTTCATTTCCGAGTTCACCGACAGAGGTGACGAAAAGGAAGAGCCTATTCAAGTGGTGGTCCGGTGGAAGTTGTTCATTGATGAAGCCATGAATGCATACTGTTCAGGGGCAAGAGTAGTTCTAGAGACTCCAAAAGGTCGTTCAATATGCTATGCATTGAGACTAGAGTTTCGATCAACAAATAATGAGGCAGAATATGAGGCAGTGATAGCTGGATTGAAGATAGCAAAGGAGTTGAATTTGAAAGCCTTGCTAATTTTCAATGATTCACAGTTGGTGGTGCGTCAAGTTTGAAGAAAGTTTCAAACTAAAGGAGGAAACTTGCTAGCTTATCTTTCCAAAGCTTGGGAACTACTCAACAATCTTGACTACTACACCATCACCCATATTCATCGAGAAGAGAACATGAAGGCGGATTCACTTGCCAAGTATGCCAGCATAGGGGATGCTCAGTTACTGGGGTAAGTGCCCGTCGAAGTTCTCTCCAATCCAAGTACTGAAGATGCCAATGTTGATTAGGTCATGGAAACTGCCAAAGAGCCAGAATCATGGATGACTCCAATCAAAGATTATCTTCTCGGTGGAATGCTCTCCTCTGATCCAAAGAAGCAAAAGAAGCTGTTGCGAAAAGCCCCTTTGTTTCTCATGCAGGATGGTTGGTTGTACAGGTGAGGCTTCTTTATGCCTTTTCTTAAATGTGTCCCGAGAAAGGAATCCAGAACAATCTTGGCAGAATTGCATGAAGAGGAGTGCGGAGGACATACGGGTGGTCAGGCATTAGCTAAGACGATTCTTCGATATGGTTGTTTCTAGCCTGACCTAAACCGAGACTCTGCAGATTATGCCAAGAAATGTGACAGATGCCAAAGGTTCACAAAGATTCCAAGAGTACCATCCAAAGAATTGACTCAAATGGTCAGCTCGTGGATGATTGCTGTTTATGAGATTGATTCAATTGGAGAATTACCAGCTTCAAAATCCAACATAAGATACACCATTTTCATCGTTGATTACTTTATCAAGTGGGTTGAAGCAGAGCCTTTAGCCACCATTACCTCAAAGAAAGCTATAAATTTTGTACTGAAAACATTATTTGTAGGTTTGGTTTGCCTCAGAAAATAATGATGGACAGTGGAACTCAATTCAAGAGTAAGGAATTGAAAGATTTTTGTGTTAAGTACAAGAACCAAAAGAGCTTTGCAGTTGTGGCCCATCCGCATGCAAACGGGCAGGTGGAAGCAGTCAACAATATCATTAAGTCAACCATCAAAAAGCGTCTCGAGAAAGCTAAAGGAGGTTGGGTAGATGAGTTGCCACTTGCACCATAGGCATATTAGATGACTCATAAATCTGCGACTAGGAACACACCATTCTCATTGGCATTTGTCTCCGAAGCAATGATTCCTATAGAGCTTGAAGTTCCTACTCATCGCAGAATTCACTCCAATCAAGTGGAGAGCGAGCAACTACAACTGGAAACACTCGATTAACTTGAAGAAAGAAGAGATGAAGTCGAGCTCCAAATAGCAGCACACCAGAGAAGGATAGCCATGCATTTAAACTCCAAATTCCGCTAGAGAACTTTAGAAATTTGTGACCTTATGCTAAAGCGGGTGATGACAGGGACATGAGTATTCTGACCAGATTGGGAAGGACCATACATAATCAGTCAAAAGCTCTTTGATGGCACATTCGAGCTCTCAACTGTGGATCGAATCCCAACACTGAGGGCTTGGAACAACGACCACCTACGTCAATGTTTCACTTGATGCATTGTTCAATCTCTATAAAAATGGTTGTATATTTTTTACAAGTGTTGTATTTGAACATCATCTCTATGAATGAAAGCATGCCTGCTTGTCACGATCATATATTTGCAATTTTTTTAAATAATTCAAAAATTGCTTAAAGTTGATTTAACATTACAGGCTATCTAAAGAGCGCTCACTTCCCCAAAATCCGACAAGACATGGTGACACTTACAACAACGCATCGCAACAAAAACGGCTCAAGTGTCGAGTTTCGAAAACATCAATCTGCATAAATGTGTGGATGTAACGCACTTCCTTGTAGATCGAAAGAGGGAGTCGCTGGGAGTCAAGTGATGAAAAGCCAGTAAGCAAGCATGAGACAAAAGGTTGCAAGTTCCAACAAAGAGGCACATCCCCAAGTGAGAGGTACAGGACCCTGGTTCTCCAACCGTGATTGCTTGCCAATTTAAGCATCTGGTGAAAGGACTAGCGTCCTCCCCGTGGAACAATGCAATGAAGAAAGCTTCCTGAAAGGAGCGAATACCAAAAAAGATGTAAGTTTCACCAAAGATGTACCTCCCTAAGTTGGAGGTCTAGGGCCTTGGTTCTCTAACTGTGATCGCCTACCAAGACAAGCATTCGGTAATAGGACTGGCGTCTTCCCCATGGAATGACACAACAACAAAAGTCTCTCAAAGTGAAGCTAAAGGGAAAATTCCTACAAAAAGCCTCTCAAAGTGAAGCTAAAGGGATAATTCGTACAAAAGCCTCTTAAAGTGAAGCTAAAAGAAAAAGTTCCGATTGGGGCACCCAATCTAGTCTCCGATGCCTGATTTACTTGGTGGGAAGGGACGAAAGTTGGGTTGATAAGACCTGTCCGGAGGTGTCCAATCTAGTCTTTGATGCCTAATTTACTCGGCAGGAGAAGACGAACATTTGATTAAGCAGAAATCTCGGCTAAAAGGGGGTGTCCAATCTAGTCTCTGATGCTTGATTTACTCGGCGGGAGCAAACTAACGTTGGATTAAGAAGAAATCATAGGCAAAAGGGGGTGTCCAATCTAGTCTTCGATGCCTACTTTACTCGGCGGAGCAGACGAACATTGGATTAAGAAGAAATCCCAACCGAAAGGGGGTGTCTAATCTAGTTTCTTCCAGGCCTAATTTACAAGGTCGATTGAGATGGAAGTTGGATTAATGACATCTCCGGGGGAACATGAACTAAAAACTTCTCCAAGAAGAAGAAAAAGATCAACCAAAAAAGCTAGGTTTCATAGATACATTGGCAAGCTCAGAAGCTCTCAATACGTTGGCAAAAGCAAAAAGACTTCGCCAACAAAGTGGAAGCGTCTAGTACCTTAATCAAAATCAAAGGAACTTGACAAAGTTTATCTCATCCAGTCTATGCAATCTGTCATGACATACGATATAAGGCAACATAGCCACATTGGAATGAGACAATACTTGCAAGACAAACCACAAGCTCATCATGACATCGCAACAAACAAAAGACTTGTACTCTACAAAGAGGTGAATACATGGAAGTACGACAAAGCTAAAAGAAAAGGCTAAAGTATAGCAAACCAAAAGCAATTTATTACACCAAAGCGAGTCTTAAAAGAAAGTCTTTAAAAAGCCAAAAGCGAGGGCCGACACTCACAAAACATCCGATCAAAAGAAACTACAAGAAATAAAGTTAAACAAGCAGAAAGAGCAGTCCAAAGTTTTAATCCTTCTTCCCACCTTTAGAAGAGCTTCCTGACCTCAATGTGAGTTTGACAGGCCTAGTGGGAGGAGGTGTAATGGCGGGCTAACTCTCATCCTTAGCTTCTTCATTATCCTCAAGAATAGCATGAGAAGGTGAAATATGTGTTTTCTTACAAGCACCATGCTTTCTCCAATGCCTTTTTGTTGGGAACTTTAACCTCTTTTCCTGAGTGGCCCTTGACATCCTTCTTCGGGCTTTCTTCGACATCCTCCATTCCCCGTACGGATAAGCCGGTCGGGTCATCCAAATCATTTAGTGCAACGATTGTTACTGATTGTGGACCAAGTTAAGAAGCAAAGGCGGGGGTAGACTATAGAGCTAAGGAAGGATCGCTTGGTGGAGCAGTCACAGTCAAAACACTTGCCGTCACTTAAATTGAAGGGGTGAAGATGGCTTCGGTTCCAGTTCCTTCAGGCAGGACCGGAGAAGGCTTCAGAATTTCCAGGCCTAATTTAAAGGAATGATAATCAGGAACTCATTGTACCCATATGGAGAAATTAAGAGGTCCCAGTTTGGTAGTATCGGATCAACACATGTTTTACCTGACATGAGAGGGCTTCTGAGCTTTACTTCATAAGCAGTTGTGTAACAACCCGAAAATCTGGGCCAGTTTAAAATTTTTATTTTGGCAATTTTAGCGAATTTTGAATATTTAAAATAGATTATTTTAAATAATATCGACGAAAAATTTATTTTGAATATATTTAGAACGTATATATTTATACGCGTCGTCGTTAGAATATAAATAATTATATATAATTATAAAAGGAATTGAAAATGGCGCGGTAGTTCGAGAATTCGATCTCAAGTTTCAATTGAATGTACCGGGTGCAAAACAATCCGGATTTTAGTGAAACCAAAAACAATAGGATTTAATTGAGAATATCTTTCCAACGAATCCGAAAAATCAAAATTTCATAGCGGGAATCAAAAGATATGTCCAGTTGAAAATTCTGAATAGTCGCTATGGAATTCGGGCCCTTAAAAATTGACATTTTGCAAACGACCTTGGATTTCGACGAAACCACTTTTGTTGGGTCCGTGATGCCAAGTTATTGCTAGATTCCAAATTTTATAATTTTTCGAATCAATATGTGAGCGTGGCAAAGGAAAACGCGTTTGACCAGTTTCAGTTGATTTTAATTGACTGGAAAATGGCCATTTTTCAAACGATCTCAGAATTTGACGAAACTAGTTTTGTTAGTATCGTATCGTCAATACGAAGCTAGAAAATATTTTTCTGGAATTTTTAAAGTTCGTATGTGACCCCGGTAAATTGAAATACGCGTTCAAATTCAATATATAGAGTTATATGTTGATTTTAACGGAAATTGATCGAAACAGTCGAATCAGCCTACGATACATATCCCATTGTGTTCGGAATGGGGGTAAAACGCTATGGGCGATAGGCGGTGGGCCTCGTTTTGAGGTCGAAAATAAAAGTTGCTCTTAGGCGAAAAATAAAATAATTTAAATAATATAAAATATAATCCCACCCCCCTTATTCCTCTTCATTCAGAAAATTAATCGAAATAAAAAAAAAGAAAAAAACCCTAAACAATTGATCCCCCCCCCCCCCCCCGTCGATCGCCGCCGCCGCCAGGAGGCGCGGCTCCTCTGACCTCCCTCCTGCCGTTCAACTCCCCTCCCCTCCTTCTTCCCTCCTCGTCGAAGCCCCCCAAGAAACCGACGAGCCCCATAAAACCCCACGCCCTCGCGATAACCCGATAGCCCCAAACTCCTCAGCCCAGGCGCGAGTTCCACTGCACCGCCACCCAATGGCAGCAACCACCGCGAGGGAGCGCACCTCTTCCCAGTCCAGACGACGGCGACAGAAACCCCCCCCCCCTCAGAACGATGCTGATTAATCAACACTGTGAGTTTCCTTCTTGACTGATTTTATATACCAATAAAATAGCTAAAGATCTAATTTTTATATATTAATGACATTGTTAAGGGACTGATTTTATATATGACACTATTTTATAAAAAGGGTTGAATTTTAATTTAAGTAGATTTGTTTTAAAAAAAATGAGATTTTTTATAGTTAATGGTTTTTAGATAATAGATTAGCTTTTTGTTTGAATAAAAAAAATTAGTTTTTGTTTGTAGAAAAAGGTATAATTTTTATATTATAGAAAGGCTAAAAATATCATCTTTATGTGGTAGAGGTAATTAAAATATAATGTGTATATAATATAGATGATAAAAATTCGATCTTTATTATGTAGGAAATATAAAAATATGATTTTTATATTAAATAGATAATAAAAATGTGATCATTATATGGTAGGATATAAAAAGATGATGTTTTTATGTAGTGAAAGACGACATTTTTAAAGTAGAAAAAGGAGAAATCCATATTTTTATAAAGGCGAAATCCATATTTTTATAAAGGCGAAATCTATATTTTTATAAAGGCGAAATCTATATTTTTATAATGGCGAAATCTATATTTTTGAAATGGAATTTTTATCTATATGACAGCGAAGTAAAAATTCGATTTTTATATATTGAATAGCGAAGTGAAAATTCGATTTTTAAATATATGAAGTGATTATAAAAAAAATGATTTTTAAATTGAAAGTGAACAAATAAAAATGTGATTTTTATATATTGAATAGCATAGTAAAAATATGATTTTTATATATTGAATAGCAAAGTAAAAATATGATTTTTATATATTGAATAGCATAGTAAAAATTCGATTTTTATATATTGAATAGCATAGTAAAAATTCGATTTTTATATATTGAATAGCAAAGTAAAAATGTGATTTTTATATATGTAGTGGCTACAGGCAACGAAGATGACAAAAAGGCGATAATGACGAAGGTTTCTGCAAAAGAAGTGCCGTGGAGTTAGGATAGCTATTGGTGAGAACTTCTCACTCAAAGTTCTTTTTCTAGCTATATATATATACTAGGATGCAGACGGTGTTTAGTAGCACCCGACACCCGTCATCCACAGACCATGGATGGCTTGTTTGTTTAATTGTTTGGTTGTGTAGTTGGTTAGATTATTTGGTTTGAATTGAATGGTTTGGTGAAATGAAATTGATCTGATTGATGTGTGAATGGCGTGGGCCTTCACTAGACCAGGGATAAGGCTAGGCCTTGTCCCGTTTCTAGTATCGTGTCGTTATGCCGCCGAAATTTTCTAAAATAAGTTAAAAAAATAAAAATATCATTTTTATTTTGAGAATGAACTGAATAAAATTTCATGTGTTAAAATAAAATAGTTTGATTGTTAAAAATATAATTTTTAACGTGAATGTGAATAAATAAATATTCATTTACAAACCGGACGGTTTGTTTATGTACACCTATTTGAAAGACATTGATTGGGACGATAAATTTTACACATCGCCCAACTGCACAAATAAAAATCTGTGTGTGATTGCTTGAAACCCCACACGGGTATTGGGATGATATTTGACGTACACTAATCCCGATTGTTTTGTTGTATGTCAATCGATTGATTGACAGGCTGTTATAAGCGTTGAATATTTATATTTGATGCTTATACAGTGTAGAATGCACCTTGGATGATGGTTGATTATTCATCGTTGTTGATATATTCATGTGTTGTAGAAAATCCATATAATTAACATTATATGGTAATTGATTGGGCCTCATTTCAGTTTTAAATAGGAATATTTGAAAAAGAAATATTTGAAATAGAATATTTGAAAATAGGAATATATGAAGCCGTATTGATTAATTGACGCCATTTTGACGTGAACGATATTTATATCGATTTTATTCATTTTAAAACGAATATTGAAAAGTGATTTCGAAATCGAATATTTTGAAATGAAATTTAATTTGAATTGAATCGAATGGAAAACCAAATTTGAATTGAATAGAAAACCAATTTGAATTGAATTGAAAACGAATTCGAATTGAATTGAAAACGAATTCGAATCGAATGGAAAACGAATTCGAATTGAATTGAAACCAAATTGAAATGAATTCAAATTGAATGGAAATTTGAATTGAATAGAAATGAATTTTAAAACGAGTTTATAAAGAAGAATTCAATTTTGATTTGAATTGAAATGGAAGTTGAAAATGTTTTTGAAACTAATTCAAAACTATCTATATAATTCGTTTTAAATAGAAATCGACGAAATATATATTATATATATAATATATATAATATAACGGCCTGAATAGAACGCGCCGCGGTAGTTCGCGAATTTTGACCATTGACTTCGAACGGATATTACGGGAGATCCGATCGTCGGATTCTCCTAAAACCGGAACCGTTGGGTTCGTATCGAAAAGAGCTTTCTAACGAATGTGAGAAATTAAAATTTAAACGGTTGGATTTGGAATTATGTCCAAATCAAATTTGAAAAAGGTCGCTGTAAGTGCAGTTCTGTAGTGACCCGCATTTTTAGTTGTTGAATAATTTATTTATTTAAATTGTTAAATATCGATTTATCGATATCGAGAACGTGAATTAAATAATATTGAATATTTAATCAATAATTAAAATATAATAAAATATATTATAATATCGAAATAATCAAAAATATTGGAAATACAAATATTCTGTGAATGGGGTCATCCCAAAGATATAATTCAACTTAGAGTTGGATTATATTGACGAATATATTCAATCGACGACAATTTGAACGTATAATTATATTATAATTAAAAAAGAGCTTGAAACGACGCGGCAGTTCGCTATTTGGCGATTCAGACTTCAACTGAATGTACAGGATTCGTTTTAAGCCGGATTTCTGTGAAACAAGAAACGCGTGGAGCTGGTGGAGTATATTTTTCTAATGGAAGAGAAAAATCTGGATTTTCGTTGTGTAGATTTTGATTTACGTCCAAATCAAATTTCAGAAAAGTCGCTATGGAATTTCTTTATAATTCGTAACGCTTTATATACGTTATAAAAGGATTTTTCAAATGTAAAGTGAATATCGATTCAAATCTGGACTCGGAATAGCGAATATATAATTATCCTCGAGCTGTATGATATTCCTCGGTGAAGATATACGGTAATATAAATTTATTTATATTTAATTTAATAATATTTAAATATATTTATATATTTAAATGGGTCATTCAGAGCGTTAAAAATAGCCGGTTTTGCAAACGAAGTCGGAATTCGACGAAACTAGTTTTGTTGGATCCGCAGTGTTGAATTTTTGTTAGATTTCCAGTTTCTTGATTTTTAGAGTCACTGTGTGGCCGTATGGATTTTTAGAGTGAGAAACAGTCAGTATTTTGACGGTTAAAAATACGCTGTGTGAGCATACGAAGTCGGAATTCGACGAAACCAGTTTCGTCGGGACCGTAATGTCGAACTCTAGCAGTATGTCAAATTTCGTGATTTTTGGGTATCGTGGGTGACCACAGGAATTTTTAAGGGCGATTTTTGACAGCGTAGTATTAAATATAAATAAAATAATCAATTAGAAAAATAATATACCTATCCTATAAGTACCTAACCTTCATTCTAAACCTAATTTCCTAAGTCCACAGTCAACCAAAACCCGCCACTCTCGTTCTCTTTATGCTCTTCATACAGTAAAAGGAAAGAGAGGAAATAAAATCAAAACAAAGCAAACAAAAATCCTAAAATCGTGGGATGGATCTCATTGTACTCAGCATCAGAAGAGCCTGAAGTTCGCATTGATTTTTCCATACTCGATCACGTTGTCGCGACTTCAGAGAATAGGCGCAGCTGCCTAGGGTTTCGGATTCAAGGAGTTTGAAGCTCAAATCAACAGAACGATGATTGTAGTTGATTTCATGATGAAGTTTCGAGTCGTTTGTGATAATTTGAGGGATTTCCGATCTGAAAAAGGTCGATGCTTTTACTGGCATTGCGAGTAGGTCCGGCGAACGCATTTTGGGTGGGTGACCGAGAAGTCCGAGGTGGTGGTGAGGTGAACGAGCTCGTGAAGATAAGAAGAATGGTGGCGAGTTTACAAGGTTTGGTGGAGTGGTTGTGGAGGGAGGATGGCAGAACGTTGCGGTCATGGCTTTTGAACGAGAGCAGGTCTGGAGTTTTATCACGGGGAAGATGGATTGACCGGTCTTGGGTTTAAGGGTTGTAGTGGGCCAAGGTAAAGGTGTTAAGGCCCAAAGAAAATAATAATTCATGTTTATTTAATCTAAATATTGTAATAACTTGTAACCATTGTATCTCGGTCGTATGAAATCAGAATCACGAACCGTCAGTCACGTTGGGACCGTATGGACGAGAGCTTCACAATGAGACTGACCGAGAGAGAAACAGAGCTCGCTACAATTTATGGCGAAATAAATTGTCCGACTGAGTCCAACGACGCAAACCGTTATTTAACGGCTAACGCGCAAATGTGAGTAAAAACTCACTAACTCTCCTCAATTTATATTTTAATATAAATTGTATTTTATTTCTGTATTTGACTGCTAGTTATGTACTGTTAATTTGGACTGTTAAGTTGTATTGTTAAATTGGACTGTAGATTTGACTGTTAAATAATTGATTGAAAACAGTATGGATATATATATATATATATCTACATATATATATATATATCATTATTAAACGGTGATTTTGTTATCAGTGTATTTCATTAGAAATGCAAGTGATGTTATATACGTTGTTTAACATCGGTGGATGCGGGGAAACAGGTTGGAGGAATCCGACTGGATTCCTCAACAGTTATTTTATGGTTTTTCATATATTGCGTTATATGATGTGATATATAATCTGTTGTTGATTGTGTGTGTATGGACGATATTGAACATCGTGATTTGATATGATTGAATACCATAACATACCGAAATGTTGATAAAAGATATTTTTCAAAGTGATGTTGATAACAGAATATTTATAAATTGGAATATTTATAAATAAGTGATATTTATAAATTTAAATATTTATAAATAAGGAATATTTATAAATTGGGATATTTATAAATAGGAGATATTTTAAAAAAGAAAATAAATTCGAAACATTTCTTTTTGAATGGAAAGGCCTGTGTGGCGGGTTTGGGGATTTTCTCGATACTCCCGATACAAAGGAGGTTATGGCGAATTTTCCCGGAAAGTTAAGGGGTTAGAATATTTTTAAGAATAAATTTGAAAAGGAAATATTTGCAAACCATTTGCAAATAGAATAAAATAGAGAAAAGAAATATTTGTAAACCATTTACAAATAGAATTGAAAGGGGAATATTTAGAAAATAAATAGAGTTAATAAAAAGGAAATTGGTTTATAAAGGAAACATTATAAAAAGGAAATCATTTTTAAAGTGTAGAACCGTTATTTAAAAGTAAATCTTTTCAAATGGATAAAACGTTGTTAAAAAGGAAGTCTTTATAAAGTGAATAATAAAGTTAATCGAATATAGACATTCGAAAGGAGAAATCGAATATGGTATTCGAAGTTAGTTAATCGAATATAGACATTCGAAGTTAGTTAATCGAATATAGACATTCGAAGTTAGTTAATCAAATATAGACATTCGAAGTTAGTTAATCGAATATGGTATTCGAAGTTAGTTAATCGAATATGGTATTCGAAGTTAGTTAATCGAATATGGTATTCGAAAGTTAGTTAATCGAATATGTTATTCGAAAGGGGTTAGTCAAGTCGAGTTAGTCAAATAGAGTTAACCAGTTATAGTTAACCAGTTGGAGTTAATTAGTTAGAGTTAATCAATTAGAGTTAAAACGAACTAGAGTTAATCAAATATAGTTATTTGAAACAGAGTTAGTCAAACATAGTATTCAGGGTAAGTTGCCATCTTGTACGACTGCTAGCGTAATTCGCAGGGCTGTAAATAGTCTACGGCGGTCGGATATTTCCTGAGGGAGTCAGGCGTAACCATTGTGATCGCTGCGATCTAGAGTCAAGCGAATGGAGTTAAATCGAATATTAGTTATTCGATAGGAGTTAATCGAGTTGATCGAGTTGAGAAATAAGTTAAGTTAAATAAGTTGGGCTGATCGGGTGGTTCGACCAAGTTAGTCGAGCCTAGTTAATCGAATCGAATTGGTCGAACCAAGTAAGTCGAGTTAGTCGAGTCAAGTTAAGTTAGTCGAGTTAAGTTCGTCGAGTTAAATAAATCGATGTTAGTTTCATCGAAAGGAGTAATCGATGTTAGTTTCATCGAAAGAAGTTATCGATGTTAGTTTCATCGAAAGGAGTTATCGATGTTAGTTTCATCGAAAGGAGTTATCGATGTTAGTTTCATCGAAAGGAGTTATCGATGCTAGTTTCATTGAAGGGAGTTATCGATTATAGTTTAATCGAAGTGAGATTTTCAAATATGAGATATTTGAAAAGGAAGAGTTATAGAATATTAGTTATTCGAAGAGAGATTATCGAATATCGTTTATTCGAGAAGGAGTTAATCGAATATAGGTTATTCGAAGAAGAGTTAATCAAATAGAGATTTCTCGAAGAGAGTTAATCGGCAAATTCGATTTTATCGAATTCGGGAAAGTACTTATACTTTCCAGTGTTTAAATAGAGATTTATTTATTTATAAATAAATAAGTGTTAGGTTAATTATTCACTAATAGGAATAGAAGTTATAATTAAAGTTAGATAATTCAAAAGTAGGGATTATAACGTTATCTTTATAACCAATGTTTTAAATATAGAAGTGGACTAGTAAAATTGAATTCGAGAAAGGCGTAAAGAAGTTGTTAAAGATTAAAAGATAAACTTTGACCATTTCGAAGTTATAACGTTGTTCAGTTAAGGTCTGAGAGGTAATTATACCCCAACTTGAGTGACTTCCTTCTTAACTAAGAAATGGTAAGGTTTGATCGTAAAGGAGTTTTGGAGATGTTTTCCAAACGAGAATCAGAAATGTTTTCTGATAAAAGAAAATAAGAATTTAGAATATAGGGAAACAAGAGATAAGTAAATAAATGAACTAAAGAGATTAATGTTAAATGATGTTTGTTCGACATAATTTCCATCTGGGAATAATATCGTTGTTTGCACACTTGTTTTTCTTTGATGGTTAAATCACAGACTATCGAAGTTTTGACCATTTTAACGTTGTTAATATGGAGAGACCGGTTGGATTATTATCCATAGAACCACTCTGTATTGGCATAAGCGTCGCGAATCATATATGCCAAAGATAATTGAAGACAGAGTAAAATGCAAGGGCTATCCTGTTTACAGAATAGTGCCTTCGTTTGTCCAGTCCCAGGACAACTTGTATGGACGAAGGTCTGACAGAGTATATCCAATGGATCGCGTAAGTTGATCTGTTCAAACGTATTCACGTTTGGTGGCGGAGGAATTCGTTTCTCTTAGCTGTATACCCGTGTTATTTTTGGATAAGTCAATTTGTGATTTGGCGGGTATGACGATGTGACATTTCTAAGTGAATGAAGATGGATGTCTGACATAGTATTTCCAGACGGTCACTTACATTGATTTCTTCAACTATACCAAGAGAGGAAGCGGAGAAGGAAACTTCTTTAGCTAACACGTAATGTACTGTTGTAGACGTCAATTAGTGATTCTCGATGGATTTGACAATGTAGCATTCGAAGTGAATCTGATGTAATGATAAAGCGTAGCTTCTAGCCTCATCATCCGGTAAATGACAGAAATCGGGTAGGCAGCATGGCTAAGTCGGTCGCACCGAAGTAGGGTGTATAATCACATATCTAGTGAATATTCATTTGTTTCTTAAATCTATCAATGTTGTCCCATATATATATACGGGAACGGTTGCTGATCCCAACCGTTGGTGATGTACATTCGATACACTCAAGCGAAATGAGTGGTCGGTCATGTGTGGCTGAGTTACAAGATGTTCTTGTTGAACTCCAGTGTATCGTTCCTAGAGTACACTGATCGGAAGGTGGTTCCATACCTTGTCATAGTTGGAAATCCATTATCCAATACGTGCTTGCGATTTTGATTGTATACTATATATGTAGAACGTGAGATGAAAGCGTTTCTGCTAGTTGATATCTATTTGTACATAGACATTATTATAATATCAAAAGGTTTTTGATATAAAGATATTTTGGATTCTCATAAGGTAAAAACCCGTTCCGTTCTGCGGCGTGGTCTTATGAGATATCGTTTACTTGTTCATATACCTGTTTAAACTGTTTTACTCATACCAGTCCCATGACTGACCCGGAGTTTACTTTGTTGTTTTCCCTAAACTCTTGGGTGCCTAATTTTGTACGGGCAGTCAAGTAGTCAGGAATTTACAGATATACTGGAAGAGCGTGGAGCAGGAGGCTTCAAGATCATATAGCTATTATTATTTCCGTTGTTGTTGTAAGTGTTGTACTCTGATAAGTGTTATTGTATACATATACTGATGTTATTTCAAAGATATGTTATGTTATATTTTATTCGTTCCGCTGTGAGATTCGTGTTTACTCTGATGATGTTCTTCTTCTTCTTCTATTCTATAAGTTCTATCTTATCTATTCTCACCTTCTAATTTCTTTCATTAATTACCGGGATTTTTCGATGTTTTGGTTATCGACGTCGAGCTTACGTCGATAACCAAAGTCGCCGAAAATCCGGGTTGCTACAAGTTCGATGACCGTTGATGGAAATCGACTGTACGGGCCTTGATAAAATTATTAAAAATAGTAATAATTTGTGTAAAATCATAAGAAATGATTTAGAAAGGATTGGGATGAAAAACTCCATATTTGAAAAGATAAAAATAGATTTTTATCGAAATGAACTAGTTTTGAACTAGAATTATAATTCTATTCATTTTTAAATAAATAAATTGGATTTGAAAAAGGTTTTAAAAATAACCAGAATTTCCAATGATTACATTGGAGTGGATTTGAATAGAAATTGTTTTCGGAATATTTCGATGTTGGAATTCGTGATTATACAGATGTTGTTATGGAAATTTGAAAGATATATATTTATATCGTTATTTCCAATACGACATTTGTTAATCGTAGAATTTGATATTGAATATAGCCGATATATTTTCTATTCAGAGCCTTGTATTGAATATCAAATGTGATTTGGGTTTGTCGTGAATGGTGTCTTCATTAACACTGTTCTTGAACCCAGTTGAAAAAAAAGATTAAATCTTTTTATTTAGATTTAATGAAGTGTACCAATTAAATAATATTTAATTGGAATTGAATTGATATTGATTTTTGGGTTTATCGTGAACAGTGTTTTAAATAACACTTGTTCTTTAACCCGATAATTAATGGAATGTGATTGTGGGTTTATCGTGAATCGTGTCTTAAATGACACTGATTCTTTAACCCAGTTAACGATTAAAACTAAGTGGAGTTTTAATGAATCTTTAATTAGATTGAAATGATCGAGAATGGAGTATCACCAGTTTTGCTCCAGGCGATAGTCAAATCTTTAATTAGATTTGAACGTGAAATGGTAATTGAATTTACCGATAACACCGTGGTGTTAGATATGAAGTAGAACCAGTTTTACTTCATGGGATGAATAGGTTGGGATTGGGAAATTAAAACAAATGATTACTTCGGTAAAGTTCGTTAATCCCGACTAGTTTGAATTGATATTCAAAAGTAGATTAAAGAATAAATTAAAGAATTTATCTTTGATAAAATTAATGGGAACCTTTCCCTATGAATGTGAAATTTAGAAACTAATTGTCGGTTAGCCAAGCAGAATGGTTTTCTGGATATTGATCTGATGTTGGTTTCGACCTTCGGGGTTAATATTTGGGGAATTATTCTCTTGATTAATTTACGGTTAGTGACTGACATAGTGGAATGAGGCGTATGTTGTGTTTGTGTAACACTTATTTAAAATATACGCGAGATATTCGGAAAGACCGGGTTTAACCCATTCTGAATAACTGATACGACGATAAGTCGAAGATGAAGACGGCGGTTGAAGACCGGAAGTCTTCACATCGTTTGGGTGATTGCTGATGATCTTGATTGGGCTGTACACCCAAGAAGATGGAAACAGTTGGTGATCGTCCAGACGTATTTGGAGATCGATGGATATGCGGGGTACTAGGTGCCTCCGGTTTCGTTCAGACCCAGAACGGACTTGTAAATGGACTGTGTGTCTGACATTGGATTTTAGTCTGTGTGATTGATTTCTATTAAATATATATTTGTTTGGCGGCGGAGAATTTATTCTCTTGCTTAACGCCCTTCTCTGAGACGTACGAGCTCAGAGGTTATATACTGATGGATATCAAACGCATAGAGTGAACTGCCGGTGTGGCATGCCTAAGTGGCGAATGATCAAGGGTTCTATTGAAAAGAAAAGTCTTGTGGTTGATGATCGAAGCACGGCCTTTGTGGCGTAGCTTTCTGTAACGTTTACTTCACGAGTTTCACACCCCGGTATGAACCAAAAACGGGAGACGGACCTCAGGGAGGGCATGCGTTTCTTTCTAGTTAGAAGTGGTGTCAGTGGTTTTACACGCCCTGACAAGTTTGACTTATGTGGTTGTTGCTGTTGCGAGGCGCCTCGGTTTGATCGGACGATCCGGGTCCGATGGAGTCATTCGTTGGCTCATTTACGCCCCAAAGGGCGGGGAAACGCAGTGTTCAGGAATTTTAATCCACATCGGTGGACCGGCCCAGACGATCCAAAGGCTTGACTGAGTACTTGCCTGAGGGGCGGGCTAGAGCGTCTCGAATCAGTTGAGGACTATCTTTTGCCTCGGTTCATAGATGGAAATCCAATTTCCAAATACGTGACATTTGCGGTTTTAATTGTAGAACTAGTATGGCGACATGATATATGGTACCCATGCCGCCTATGATTGATAATTATGATTGAAATTGTTTTAAACACTATACACTTATTATAGTATCAAATGATTTGTTTTAAACGTATCAAGCATTCTTTGGCTGTTATAAGGAAAAACCCTATCCCCCGGCTTGCGTTGCGTTGTGTGATAGGACCTGGGTCTTATAACAACTTCATTTTTCTTTATTTAGCATTGCGCTGTTTATTTATGCACTGGTATTCTTGGGAGGAAACCCGTTCCGTGTTATACGGCGTGGTCCCTTGATTTACCTAGCTTTAAAAAGAAAGATTAACAACTGTTTAGTTCTCACACCAGTCACCTGACTGACCTGGAGTTTATTGTTTTAACCTAAACTCTGGGTGCCCTTATTTTGACACGGGCAGCTAGTAGTTTTGGTTTTGCAGATTTATATTCACAGGATCCTGGTTTACAGCTGGAATGATATCCGGAAAGCTTTGTATCTGTATATCTCTTCTAGTTGTGTATTGTTTTATTTTCCGCTGCTATGTAATTTATTGTAATCTCTGATATTTTATGAACTGTAATATTTAATTCATACTCTGTATATTCTTGTATTCTGATGCATTGTTGTAATATACAATGAAATGTTCTTTTGTATGCGTTCTGTTTCGCCGTGTTCTCAAAACAATTCGTTCTTTCTCTTCTCTTTGGAGACCGGGGAAGTTCGGGTCGTTTCAACGTGGTATCAGAGCTTTGGTTTACAAAGCAGAGAACAAGGCACATTAGAACCATACGAAAGAATTCATCAGATATTGGATTAGCAATATCCAATGAGAATGACTCGTTAGAGATGGGATCAGTAGCATCCTAGAACGAGTGAGAAGAGTATATTTTTCAAATGAAAACAAATCTGTTTTGAAATTTAAATCGTTTTACACGTATTTGAATAATTTATTTATATTGATTAGGACAGTCCATTATATAGAGATTTCGCATATACGCCTTGCAAACGTGTGTTCGAAATTTTAATATATTGGATAGATATAGAATCACACTCTATTCGCCCGGAGGTAATTCTGATGATGAGGCCTCATCATCAGTGTTTATATTCGAGTGACAAAAGTGAGATTTCTATATATTTCCTATTGACTGGTGTGAGAACCAAAAATTAGATAGGGCTTATTGTTGTGATTTGGAATCAAAAACATGATTTTTGTATATGTATCAAAATTATGAATTTGAAACTCTAATTCACTAGTTGATTGATGTTTGTGTTGTTTGTTTACTTGTTTGCTAATTTTTATCCATTTAGCCTAATTGAACCAAATATTGAATTATATTGAAAATCGGTCACATTTGCTTGCATATACATGTACTTACATTGAACAGGTCATAGCAAGGAGGCTAGAGCAGAGAATAAAATTTGTTTGCCCGACAAATAGGTACATGTTTACTACATAATTTACTGTTTTGTTTGGGTGATGATGATTTTATGAGCCTATTGGCTAGCCGCTTGGCTTTTTCTTTTTGGGATCAGAAGGCCTATATGGCAATTTCGGGATTTTCCCGTGGCTCCCGGTGCAGGGTAGGTTATGGCGAAATTTTTCGAAAATTTAGGGTGTTAGCCAAATTTTTGAAATTTTTGAAAATTCTCAGAAACTGAAAAGTTGGAGAATGGAAGTCAGACCGAACGTAGAGTTGATTAATCAAACCACTTTCGACTTTGTTCCTTTTCGGGGACGAAAAGTTTTAAGTGGGGGAGATTGTAACAACCCGAAAATCTGGGCCAGTTTAAAATTTTTATTTTGGCAATTTTAGCGAATTTTGAATATTTAAAATAGATTATTTTACATAATATCGACGAAAAATTTATTTTGAATATATTTAGAACGTATATATTTATACGCGTCGTCGTTAGAATATAAATAATTATATATAATTATAAAAGGAATTGAAAATGGCGCGGTAGTTCGATAATTCGATCTCAAGTTTCAATTGAATGTACCGGGTGCAAAACAATCCGGATTTTAGTGAAACCAAAAACAATAGGATTTAATTGAGAATATCTTTCCAACGAATCCGAAAAATCAAAATTTCATAGCGGGAATCAAAAGATATGTCCAGTTGAAAATTCTGAATAGTCGCTATGGAATTCGGGCCCTTAAAAATTGACATTTTGCAAACGACCTCGGATTTCGACGAAACCACTTTTGTTGGGTCCGTGATGCCAAGTTATTGCTAGATTCCAAATTTTATAATTTTTCGAATCAATATGTGAGCGTGGCAAAGGAAAACGCGTTTGACCAGTTTCAGTTGATTTTAATCGACTGGAAAATGGCCATTTTTCAAACGATCTCAGAATTTGACGAAACTAGTTTTGTTAGGACCGTATCGTCAATACGAAGCTAGAAAATATTTTTTTGGAATTTTTAAAGTTCGTATGTGACCCCGGTAAATTGAAATACGCGTTCAAATTCAATATATAGAGTTATATGTTGATTTTAACGGAAATTGATCGAAACAGTCGAATCAGCCTACGATACATATCCCATTGTGTTCGGAATGGGGGTAAAACGCTATGGGCGACATGCGGTGGGCCTCGTTTTGAGGTCGAAAATAAAAGTTGCTTTTAGGCGAAAAATAAAATAATTTAAATAATATAAAATATAATCCCACCCCCCTTATTCCTCTTCATTCAGAAAATTAATCGAAAAAAAAACCCTAAACTATCGAACCCCCCCCCCCCCCCCCCCCCCGTTGATCTCGATCGCCGCCGCCGCCAGGAGGCGCGGCGCCTCTGGCCTCCCTCCTGCCGTTCAACTCCCCTCCCCTCCTTCTTCCCTCCTCGTCGAAGCCCCCCAAGAAACCGACGAGCCCCATGAAACCGCACGCCCTCGAGATAACCCGATAGCCCCAAACTCCTCAGCCCAGGCGCGAGTTCCACTGCACCGCCACCCAATGGCAGCAACCACCGTGAGGGAGCGCACCTCTTCCCAGTCCAGACGACGACGACAGAAACCCCCCCCCCTCAGAATGACGCTGATTAATCAACGCTGTGAGTTTCCTTCTTGACTGATTTTATATACCAATAAAATAGCTAAAGATCTAATTTTTATATATTAATGACATTGTTAAGGGACTGGTTTTATATATGACACTATTTTATAAAAAGGGTTGAATTTTAATTTAAGTAGATTTGTTTTAAAAAAAAATGAGATTTTTTATAGTTAATGGTTTTTAGATAATAGATTAGCTTTTTGTTTGAATAAAAAAAATTAGTTTTTGTTTGTAGAAAAAGGTATAATTTTTATATTATAGAAAGGCTAAAAATATCATCTTTATGTGGTAGAGGTAATTAAAATATAATGTGTATATAATATAGATGATAAAAATTCGATCTTTATTATGTAGGAAATATAAAAATATGATTTTTATATTAAATAGATAATAAAAATGTGATCTTTATATGGTAGGATATAAAAAGACGATATTTTTATGTAGTGAAAGACGACATTTTTAAAGTAGAAAAAGGCGAAATCCATATTTTTATAAAGGCGAAATCTATATTTTTATAAAGGCGAAATCCATATTTTTATAAAGGCGAAATCTATATTTTTATAAAGGCGAAATCTATATTTTTATAAAGGCGAAATCTATATTTTTGAAATGGAATTTTTATCTATATGACAGCGAAGTAAAAATTCGATTTTTATATATTGAATAGCGAAGTGAAAATTCGATTTTTAAATATATGAAGTGATTATAAAAAAAATGATTTTTAAATTGAAAGTGAACAAATAAAAATGTGATTTTTATATATTGAATAGCATAGTAAAAATATGATTTTTATATATTGAATAGCAAAGTAAAAATATGATTTTTATATATTGAATAGCATAGTAAAAATTCGATTTTTATATATTGAATAGCATAGTAAAAATTCGATTTTTATATATTGAATAGCAAAGTAAAAATGTGATTTTTATATATGTAGTGGCTACGGGCAACGAAGATGACAAAAAGGCGATAACGACGAAGGTTTCTGCAAAAGAAGTGCCGTGGAGTTAGGATAGCTATTGGTGAGAACTTCTCACTCAAAGTTCTTTTTCTAGTTATATATATACTAGGATGCAGACGGTGTTTAGTAGCACCCGACACCCGTCATCCACGGACCATGGATGGCTTGTTTGTTTAATTGTTTGGTTGTGTAGTTGGTTAGATTATTTGGTTTGAATTGAATGGTTTGGTGAAATGAAATTGATCTGATTGATGTGTGAATGGCGTGGGCCTTCACTAGACCGGGGATAAGGCTAGGCCTTGTCCCGTTTCTAGTATCGTGCCGTTATGCCACCGAAATTTTCTAAAATAAGTTAGAAAAATAAAAATATCATTTTTTTTTGAGAATGAACTAAATAAAATTTCATGTGTTAAAATAAAATAGTTTGATTGTTAAAAATATAATTTTTAACATGAATGTGAATAAATAAATATTCATTTACAAACCGGACGGTTTGTTTATGTACACTTATTTGAAAGACATTGATTGGGACGATAAATTTTACACATCGCCCAACTGCACAAATAAAAATCTGTGTGTGATTGCTTGAAACCCCACACGGGTATTGGGATGATATTTGACGTACACTAATCCCGAATGTTTAGTTGTATGTCGATCGATTGATTGACAGGCTGTTATAAGCGTTGAATATTTATATTTGATGCTTATACAGTGTAGAATGCACTTTGGATGATGGTTGATTATTCATCGTTGTTGATATATTCATGTGTTGTAGAAAATCCATATAATTAACATTATATGGTAATTGATTGGGCCTCATTCCAGTTTTAAATAGGAATATTTGAAAAAGAAATATTTGAAATAGAATATTTGAAAATAGGAATATATGAAGCCGTATTGATTAGATTGACGCCATTTTGACGTGAACGATATTTATATCAATTTTATTCATTTTAAAACGAATATTGAAAAGTGATTTCGAAATCGAATATTTTGAAATGAAATTTAATTTGAATTGAATCGAATGGAAAACCAAATTTGAATTGAATAGAAAACCAATTTGAATTGAATTGAAAACGAATTCAAATTGAATTGAAAACGAATTCGAATCGAATGGAAAACGAATTCGAATTGAATTGAAACCGAATTGAAATGAATTCAAATTGAATGGATATTTGAATTGAATAGAAATGAATTTTAAAACGAGTTTATAAGGAAGAATTCAATTTTGATTTGAATTGAAATGGAGGTTGAAAATGTTTTTGAAACTAATTCAAAACTATCTATATAATTCGTTTTAAATAGAAATTGACGAAATATATATTATATATATATATATATATATATATATATATATATATATATATATATATAATATAACGACCTGAATAGAACACGTCGCGCCGCGGCAGTTCGCGAATTTTGACCATTGACTTCGAACGGATATTACGGGAGATCTGACCGTCGGATTCTCCTAAAACCGGAACCGTTGGGTTCGTATCGAAAAGAGCTTTCTAATGAATGTGAGAAATTAGAATTTTAACGGTTAGATTTGGAATTATGTCCAAATCAAATTTGAAAAAGGTCGTTGTAAGTACAGTTCGATGACCGTTAATGGAAATCGACTGTACGGGCCTTGATAAAATTATTAAAAATAGTAATAATTTGTGTAAAATCATAAGAAATGATTTAGAAAGGATTGGGATGAAAAACTCCATATTTGAAAAGATAAAAATAGATTTTTATCGAAATGAACTAGTTTTGAACTAGAATTATAATTCTATTCATTTTTAAATAAATAAATTGGATTTGAAAAAGGTTTTAAAAATAACCAGAATTTCCAATGATTACATTGGAGTGGATTTGAATCGAAATTGTTTTCGGAATATTTCGATGTTGGAATTCGTGATTATACAGATGTTGTTATGGAAATTTGAAAGATATATATTTATATCGTTATTTCCAATACGACATTTGTTAATCGTAGAATTTGATATTGAATATAAGCCGATATATTTTCTATTCAGAGCCTTGTATTGAATATCAAATGTGATTTGGGTTTGTCGTGAATGGTGTCTTCATTAACACTGTTCTTGAACCCAGTTGAAAAAAAAGATTAAATCTTTTTATTTAGATTTAATGAAGAGTACCAATTAAATAATATTTAATTGGAATTGAATTGATATTGATTTTTGGGTTTATCGTGAACAGTGTTTTAAATAACACTTGTTCTTTAACCCGATAATTAATGGAATGTGATTGTGGGTTTATCGTGAATCGTGTCTTAAATGACACTGATTCTTTAACCCAGTTAACGATTAAAACTAAGTGGAGTTTTAATGAATCTTTAATTAGATTGAAATGATCGAGAATGGAGTATCACCAGTTTTGCTCCAGGCGATAGTCAAATCTTTAATTAGATTTGAACGTGAAATGGTAATTGAATTTACCGATAACACCGTGGTGTTAGATATGAAGTAGAACCAGTTTTACTTCATGGGATGAATAGGTTGGGATTGGGAAATTAAAACAAATGATTACTTCGGTAAAGTTCGTTAATCCCGACTAGTTTGAATTGATATT
Source organism: Allium sativum (assembly GCA_030737875.1). NCBI lineage: Eukaryota > Viridiplantae > Streptophyta > Magnoliopsida > Asparagales > Amaryllidaceae > Allium > Allium sativum. The sequence continues at coordinate 119,364,801 of CM060911.1, read as the reverse complement.
CAAAAGTAGATTAAAGAATAAATTAAAGAATTTATCTTTGATAAAATTAATGGGAACCTTTCCCTATGAATGTGAAATTTAGAAACTAATTGTTGGTTAGCCAAGCAGAATGGTTTTCTGGATATTGATCTGATGTTGGTTTCGACCTTCGGGGTTAATATTTGGGGAATTATTCTCTTGATTAATTTACGGTTAGTGACTGACATAGTGGAATGAGGCGTATGTTGTGTTTGTGTAACACTTATTTAAAATATACGCGAGATATTCGGAAAGACCGGGTTTAACCCATTCTGAATAACTGATACGACGATAAGTCGAAGATGAAGACGGCGGTTGAAGACCGGAAGTCTTCACATCGTTTGGGTGATTACTAATGATCTTAATTGGGCTGTACACCCAAGAAGATGGAAACAGTTGGTGATCGTCCAGACGTATTTGGAGATCGATGGATATGCGGGGTACCAGGTGCCTCCGGTTTCGTTCAGACCCAGAACGGACTTGTAAATGGACTGTGTGTCTGACATTGGATTTTAGTCTGTGTGATTGATTTCTATTAAATATATATCTGTTTGGCGGCGGAGAATTTATTCTCTTGCTTAACGCCCTTCTCTGAGACGTACGAGCTAAGAGGTTATATACTGATGGATATCAAACGCATAGAGTGAACTGCCGGTGTGGCATGCCTAAGTGGCGAATGATCAAGGCTTCTGTTGAAAAGCAAAGTCTTGTGGTTGATGATCGAAGCACGGCCTTTGTGGCGTAGCTTTGTGTAATGTTTACTTCGCGAGTTTCACACCCCGGTATGAACCAAAAACGGGAGACGGACCTCAGGAAGGGCATGTGTTTCTTTCTAGTTAGAAGTGGCGTCAGTGGTTTTACACGCCCTGACGAGTTTGACTTATGTGGTTGTTGCTGTTGCGAGGCGCCTCGGTTTGATCGGACGATCCGGGTCCGATGGAGTCATTCGTTGGCTCATTTACGCCCCAAAAGGCGGGGAAACGCAGTGTTCAGGAATTTTAATCCACATCGGTGGACCGGCCCTGACGATCCAGAGGCTTGACTGAGTACTTGCCTGAGGGGCGGGCTAGAGCGTCTCAAATCGGTTGAGGACTATCTTTTGCCTCGGTTCATAGATGGAAATCCAATTTCCAAATATGTGACATTTGCGGTTTTAATTGTAGAACTAGTATGGCGACATGATATATGGTACCCATGCCGCCTATGATTGATATTTATGATTGAAATTGTTTTAAACACTATACACTTATTATAGTATCAAATGATTTGTTTTAAACGTATCAAGCATTCTTTGGCTGTTATAAGGAAAAACCCTATCCCCCGGCTTGCGTTGCATTGTGCGATAGGACCTGGGTCTTATAACAGCTTCATTTTTCTTTATTTAGCATTGCGCTGTTTATTTATGCACTGGTATTATTGGGAGGAAACCCGTTCCGTGTTATACGGCGTGGTCCCTTGATTTACCTAGCTTTAAAAAGAAAGATTAACAACTGTTTAGTTCTCACACCAGTCACCTGACTGGCCTGGAGTTTATTGTTTTAACCTAAACTCTGGGTGCCCTTATTTTGACACGGGCAGCTAGTAGTTTTGGTTTTGCAGATTTATATTCACAGGATCGTGGTTTACAGCTGGAATGATATCTGGAAAGCTTTGTATCCGTATATCTCTTCTAGTTGTGTATTGTTTTATTTTCCACTGCTATGTAATTTATTGTAATCTCTGATATTTTATGAACTGTAATATTTAATTCATACTCTGTATATTCTTGTATTCTGATGCATTGTTGTAATATACAATGAAATGTTCTTTTGTATGCGTTCTGTTTCGCCGTGTTCTCAAAACAATTCGTTCTTTCTCTTCTCTTTGGAGACCGGGGAAGTTCGGGTCGTTTCAACTTGGGTCGTCATTGTTGCCTTCATCTCCTTCTAAATGCTCCTTAGTAGCCTCCTTCTTTTATCCAAGAATTGTAGCAGGCTCTGTCGAAGGTACAACAGGAAGCCTAGGATCAGAAATCATAACCTCAGTGGAAGTAATCTGAGCAGTGGTAGCGGTTGTGTCCAGAGTTTGGTCCCCAGAAGATCTAACTCCAATCGCTAGCTCATGCTCTTTCCTGAGTTTTTCTTTTCCCTTGGCAAGGGCAATGCGACCTTCATCGTCCAAGTAATGCTGCAAAAGCTCCTCCTTCGAGTAACCTCTACCATTAAGCTGTGCAAGAATAATCTCTCAAACCTCGGCCAAAGTGATCGGATATTTGTCTTGCAAGAAAGATAAACTCACACGGCCCATGATGATGAAAGTATAGAACTTAAACAAAGTGTTTTTGAAACTGGCCTTAGTATCACCATGTGCTTGCTCAACAACGGCCTTGTAAGAAAGAGCCTGATTTCTCTCTTGCTCCAGTTCCTCCACTCTGGCCCTCAGCGAAGAAATTTCTATGTCTTGAGAGCTAACTTTTTTGTCCAAGCTCGCGGTTCTTTTCTGCACTATGGCTAGTCTGTCTTCAACATTCTTTTGAGCTGAGTGAGCATCTTTAACTTGAGCAGTCAATAGGATTTCCTTTTGCCTATAAGAAGAAGTAGTAGTATAAAGCTCTTCCTTAACTCTCTGATTCTTAGCCTCTAGCTCCTCATTCCTCTCAGAAAAATGTTTGATATTGGTGTTGCAGGCCTTGAGAGTTCTTTCCCATTCATCTTTATCATTTTTCAAAATGAGAATTGCCTTGGAATTAAGCTTATTAACTCTCTGGATCTCATCAACTAGCTTCTACCAATAAGTCAGCTTCTCAATTTCATCTTTCACCTTCTCAAGATTCCTAAGAATCACATCTTTATCCATCGGAGTTATGTCCAAGTCAAAGCAAACTCCTCTCGCACACTTCTCATCTCTACCGCGATCCTTTCTTTTCACTCTAGAATTTCCAATAACCCCTTATAGATTTGAAAAGGTGAAAAGAAAGAAAGAAAATTGGTCTTTGTCAAAACAAAAATTTGCATAAATGTCAATGTCTCGCGACTTGAATTAACACTTAGTGAGCATCAAGCTATGATCTCTTTCCTACTAGGTGACCTTCGTCTTGAACTTGGTATGGAGTAAGAGATCCATCACTTAAGCCACAAAATTGAACATGTATAATATTTTAAAGTTCGCAAAGTAAAGGTGATGCATTATACTTCCCAAATGTCTAAACCTGGATGTTCATAGGTGCTCTAGAGTATCAGCCCTCATAATACTCATGGGAAACGACCACACTTCCACACCTAAGTAGGTGAATCCCATCAAGTGTGAGTTACATCACACCACCAAAAAATGGATACAGGTTCATTAAGAGCCATTTTCTCGACCTCATTCTCATTTGTAGCAAGCACACAACAAACATCTATTATTGTATTAATTACAATATTCAATTTTCTAGCTTTTTATGATTGTTTAGCTTCACTATTAATTGAGAATTTACACCTCTTAATAATTGATTAATAACATCAGTTACTCCTTGCTTTGTATTTTCTTACGGCCTATAAATTGGTCTTTCTTTTCCTCTCCGAAAACACAAACAAGAGAAAAAAAAACAATTAATCTTCTCCTCTAAAATTCTCCACTGGTCTTTAGGCAAATATTCTGAGTTCCAGTCGGGTTTGTGAGTGCACACAAATTCCGGTGCCATGCTTATCCTGGAGGGCAACCGCTTCTTATCTATTGCACTAAAGGTGGTGCGGAATTATCTTTTAGGTCAGTGGTTCACCACGACGCGGCTATTGTCAGTTTACTTCACCCAACATCAAGATAAGTAATTTCAATTTCATATCTTAGGCTTTTATCCCATTCATAATCCATTTCTAACAACTCATTCCAATAACATATTATATTTAACCTAGGTTTAATAACTTTGTCAAATATTGGATTTATAACATCCACTTAAATAGGATTCCAATAAGAATTCAATTTAAACTTTCAATTCAAACTTAACTTATATTATTGTTAATATTAAATCACTTAAAAATATCATTAAACTATAAATAGGCCTTAAAGTTTCATAAACCTCCATTAATACATTTAAAATCGTAATATTACCACTTTGATTATTAAACAAATAATAATCGAATATCAACATTTATAAAAATCAAAATGGTTTACTTCACTATTAACTATCTCCATAAAATTAACAAACTAATTTAATAATCAATTTCAATTAAAGCAGTTGACTTAGTCAAATCTAAACCTGATTAACTCGTTAATCAATTCCAATTAATCTTTTTATTTAAATTTTGAAAGGAAAGCGCGATTTTTTTTATTACTCAACTTGTAAAAATTACAACATGTACAATCCCTCATTATATACACAACAAACAAACTGACTAAAAACAAAACCCTCACTTACTGGCCAAGCCACATTTTACAAGCACAAAACAACAATTACAAAAGACCCATTACAGCTGACATGAAGGTCATCATAACTCCACTCGAACTCATAAGCTTCAGCAAACTTAGCTAGGAAGAAAATCTCAACAGTCACTGTTCAAGTTCAGCAGTATCCACTTGAAAACCTGACGTGTCTACGAACGTGATATACAGAAAACGTCAGTGACTTGGGTCCTGATGTATCTACATATGTTTACATAATGCACCTGTAACCAGAAATCTCCTAATGCTTCTACAAATGAATATAAATAACATAACTGTTTGATATATAAAAGCCAAAATTGTATAAAAGATCAAACAACTCTAGACAACACCAAAGCATTACTAAAACTTAATCCAAGTTCCTCATATAACAACATTGAGAAAAGAAAGGATCAAATATAGGAGAAGGATTCCTCCTCATATGTCGCTTATTCGGTTTCAACTTACTATTTATAAGCATAACATCATTAGTTTATAGTCTCTTCCTTCGTCCAAATCATCCCAAAATTTACCTTTCAATTTGTATCTCTTAGATGTGGACACTGGAATAACACATGAAGACACCGCATTAGATAAAGAAACTGATGTAGTATTAACAGTAGGAGGAGGCAACTATAAATGTGAAGGTGTTAATGACCATAAGGAGAAGCTTTTTAGCGAGAAGATGATGTTGAACCAGAACTGTTCACCATATTACTAACTGTAGTGGAATCCCTAAAAATGTAAGATGATGGATAAGACATTGAAGAAAGTGATGATAAAGTGGTCGAGAAAGAATTGATGGCTGATGAACTCAAAGAGGCAAAAGATGATGATGATATAGTAGTAGTGGCATGTGTACTCAAAGAAGTTGAAGTTGTTGATGTTAGAGTAGAAGTGGCGGACGAGGAAAATGGATATAAACCATTATTCTCATCCTCAGCATTATCTCCATATAAGTTGCCAAAAAATGTTTCATCATCAGTAGCATTATAAGTCTGATCCAAACTAGTTTCTTCACCTAAGTTAACCCCAATGTTTTGATCCACAACTTTACTAACTTCAAATATTATACCATTTAAACCAGAAATATCACCAATGTTATCTGTTTTATTACGATGAGTTGCCTCACTATTACCGTGAACTTGTGCATTCACTCAAACTTCAACCTCAACATTGTTGTCATTAAGATCATAGGCTAGTGCAAAAAATGGATTAGAATTAGCATTAACTGCAGCAGTAACACTGGCTACTTTATCCTTGTTATACTTTTAATCTTTCCTCCACCAGATTTTATTTAGCTTTGTATTAACAGTGGTCCAATTAATATAATTGGCAGATGGATTAACCATTTTACCATACTAACCATCAAAACCATTAACTCGATCATGTTTACCCACAAAACAAACCACAACTTGCCCTTCAATACACATCTCTATTTTGGAACCAAATTCACATGTAGGTGATTCATGGCCAAAAACTTTACATATAGTACAGATACTCGATCTCCAGTTGTATGATATTTTCATAGATGGACAGTTATCACCCAAACCAGCTATTTCAATTGAATCAGGAAGTTCATAATCTGGAGAAACTTCTACTAAAGCCTTTGCATATATAAACCTATGCATTTTCTCAGTGCTTAAGTCAAAACAAATTAATTTTCCTATGTGACAAACAAACCGATTAATTCATAAAAGCGTCCAAATATCATAAGAATTCTATACAGATGAATCCATACATGCACTTTTTTAATCAAAGACTGCAAGCTACCAATTGTCAGATCCCACCTAGTAATTATAAACATTCTTCCTTAGAGATGGGATCAGTTAAAGCAGTTAACTAATCAACTCTAAACCTGATTAACTCGTTAATCAAACTAATATTTTCGTTTAAATTAATTAATAATAAAATTAATTTAAATAAATCCATTTACTCTAATTATTATTAAATAAATAATAATCAATTCCAATATAATCCCCATTTTAATCGTTTCTTAACAACAATTAGTCTCAGTTGCTAATCGTTATGTTAATCTGTGCTCACTTGCTTATCAATCTTATTAATATAAGAATTAGCTTTACAAAATCATTTAATAATCACTAATAAACTTAAATAATAAATATATTTATTTCACTTATTTTATAAAATTCCCTTTAAAATAGTATATTTCAAAATCTCTCTTCAGTTATTAAATAAATTTTATAACTTCATTTCTAACGATTCACTTGACGGTAAATCACGACTATATATTTAGGCCTTCTGCTATTAGTTGCTCAACTAATATTACCCGTTGGTTAATAACGAAACAAATGTTGAATTTGGGTTCAACAGTCGATAACCAAATCAAAACCCAATTCATATTCATTAAACATTTCATATAATGATAATATGAAAATAGACAATAAATTTGAAGAATCCAGTTGGATCCCTCCAACCTGTTTTTCCCTGCATCCAAATAGGTTACCTCAAATAAAACAATCCATTAAATACGATAATGTATTATCTGCATAAATAATTGATTCAACTGATAATGGTCAATTAATAATAATAATTCGAGCATCCAATTCATTTTTAAATGTTTATATTATTATAAATATAACTAACAATATTCATATACAAAAAATACCACAACGTAAAAACATCTCAATGGTTATTTTAATGGTGATAGTCTTCTGGCTTCTCTTTTATTTTTTGTGTCCTACTTGCTTTTCTATCTGCTCGCTCGAGTCTCTGGTGTTATTTCCTATTGTTGCTCGTGCGCTTGCTCTTGTGGTTTCCTTGTTTTGAGAAACCCTTTTTTATGCATGCCTTTGAGCACAATTGCCAAAGAATTTGTTATGTCTGGCTCTTTTCTTCAGCCTTGTCCATGATTTGAGGCTATAGCGTGCTTGCTTTTGGAAGTGACAGGGTCCGATTTTTGTTGTGGTAACAGGTGATTTTTTTATCGAGATCCGACTTTACTCGTTGAAATCCTTTGCTGGTATACTGCGCCACCGTTTCTTGGTTGTTGATGATTGTTTTCTCGAGCTTTCCCCCCTTTACTTATCAGAGCTAGTAACTTCCCCCGAACGGGAGTTTACATAGATCGCAATCTATAGGGGAGAAAGGTCCACTTCGCAGCCCTGAATTCAGTCGAGAAAAACGGGGTTTAACTGGTTGTTAGCAAGGAAGCTCTTTCTTCTATTCCTTGTCGTGTAGAGGCTTTAGCTTCTAAGGTTGCGGGTAGTAGCCCTCGGGGGCTCCGTGGCGCTGCTTTTAGACATCGACGACGGTCTGCTATAGCTGAACTTTGTTTGCATCCAGGGTGTGGTTATGTTGGCATGGCAATGGAGTCCAATCATCGGACTGGTAGCTTGGTGTGTGTTGAGATTGTTGATGCAAGTTTTCTTGAGGGTTTGGCTATTGGTCCTTGTTTGGCAATAATTGGTAATAAAAGCATCAAACTTGATTCTTTGATTGCCAGGGAGGTATGGTTTTTTTTTCCTTATTCTTGTTTCGGTTGTTGTTATGTTTGTGGCTGTCCTTCTGCCTTTGGATTTTAGTCCATTCTCGAGCGATGTTTTTGATGTTCTTGTTTGTTTTAGTGGGGTATTTGCAAATCATTCAGCGATAAAGTACCTAATTTTCCCTTTTTTTGATATTGTGGCCATTAGTTTTAGCTAGCCATTTCTTGTGGCTTTGTTGGTTGGACTGTGCGGTATGTATTGCACTGAGCCCTGACACATACTTGTGTGTGCTCCCCATCTTAGCTCAGCCATCTTCGGATGTGAGAAGGACGGGCCATATGTATGTGATTTTGTGTGCTCCTGTGTTGTTGGTCGGCTTCTTAGGTTTCTGTTTATCTTTTCGGTCGATATTTGTGCGGCATTCGGCCTATTCTCTCCATCTTGGTTTGCATGGCATGTTTGTTATGATTTCTTTCCGGACCGGTTTTGGGTGGACTTGTGGGCTTTTAGTGGGCCTAGTGGCTTTGTTTTGTTGGGTCCGCTTCGTTTCCAGCTCTAGTTGGTTTAGACTGGACATTGTTTCGGCTTGTTAGATGGGCATCAGTTTGGTTTTTCGAGCAGGCCGCTTTCTTGAGTCATTGCGAGGCCTATTATGTATTGTTTGTGACTCAGTTATATTGGTTTTGGCTTTCGGTTTCTTGTGGAATATATTTTCCACTTAGCTGGATGTTGTCTGAGTGGGATGGGTGTTCTCCCTTTTGTAGGCATATAGTGGTGCCTTTGATGGCCCACTATACGGTTTACCAGGGAGTCGGCCTCCCTACTTTATCTTTTCCTCTATATGCTGCTGATGCCCAAGCTATCGATCTTTACCTATCAGGCGGGGATGTCAATCTGATGACTGTTTGGCATTGGTAATGTTCACACAACAACAGGTGTTGCCTACTATAGGCAACCCCACATTTCCTTGTGTTAGCTCTTTTTTCCTTGATTTATCTACTTGTTCTGTTTCTGTGGTATCGGTGTTTCCCCTCGCTCCACTGTCTCGCCCTGTTGCCTCTGTTTGTGTCGCGTATCCCCTTATTAGTAAGGAGAAACAACGAACATTAATGATCATCCATCTTGTCTTACTAAGAACTCCTGCCCCTCTAGGTGTTGTCGGTTTAGCGCTTCTCCTCGTTAGACCCATGTGAGATATTTGGGCTTCTCTATTTCTGGTGGGGCTTCCGCTAGCTCCTCAACCCTCTTGTCACATTGTGGCCATCAAGCAACGCTAACACTCCTCGCACCACTCGCACACACTCTATAGCGGCGTTTGACCAGATCGTTAGATCTACTCGGCACACGTTGTATCTTGTCTGAGATGGATGGGGGTTGTTACTGGTTCTGGCTTTGCTTTCTTGTTCTCTAATCTCTTTTTTCTAAGTGGCTTTGTTTTGGTTTTTTAATGGCAAATTTCCTATTTTGGATTTTCTGAGGTGTTGGCAACGATGCGTCAGTGACTAGACTCCAGCGCATTGCTAAGAATCATTATATCCTCTTGGTAGCGCTCCTGGACCCTATGTTAGGTTCGGAAGAGATCACCAAATCTGTTCTATCTCTTGGCTTTGGCGATGCCTTAGTCAATGTATCAGGCAAGCTTTTGATCCTTTGGTCCAAAGACAAAGTTGCCCCCATCTGTCTTCGACTCTGACCAGTTACTTTCGATAGCCTACTCATTTCCTTCCTTTTCCTTGTCTTTTTTCTTCTCTGCTATCTACGCTAAATGCGACAAGATTGAACAATCAGCTCTGTGGATTGATGTCCTAGGCCTTTCTAACTTTGGTTTTCCTTCTTAGTTTTAGGAGGCGACTTTAATATAGTTGCCTACCAAGTTGAAAAACGGGGAGGCAATGTTGTTAGCCATGCGGCTGCGGTGGATTTCAATGTCTTCATCGTCAGTTCGGGGATGACTAAAGTCTCTTTTGTCCGTTCGGCTTTCACTTGGTGTAACAACCAATAAGGGCCTAACATGATTCTTTCTAGGCTAGATCAAATTTTCGGTTCAGAAAGTTGGTTCTCCGTCTCTTATCTACATTGGACCTTCTCGGACCATGCTCTTATGCTTCTCAGTTTCTCTCCCCACACTCATTCTAGACCTTCCTCCTTCATGTTTCAGAGTATGTGGAGATCTCATCACTTGTTCCATCGGGTCTTGGAAGACTCCTAGAACTCCTCGGTTCTTGGCTCGCATGTTATCGCCTTTTCTAGTAAGCTAAAGCGTCTCAAGTCTTGCCTTAAGTCTTGGAACGTTTATGTTTTCAAGAAAATTTTCGACTGTGTCAGAGCGACCGAAGAGATACTTATTCTTGCAGAGGCTTCTTTCGATGAAGATCCCTCGGCTGCTAACAAGGAGATGCGAGCCCTTGCCCAGTTAGCCTTCTCTTTAGAGCTTCGTATCGAGAATGACTATCTTCGCCAAAAGGCGAGGATCAAGTGGGTTATCGATGGAGGTTCGAACTCCAAGTTCTTTCACTGCTCCATTTGTAAGAAGAATAGACTTCTTATGATCTTTCAGATCCATCACTTTGATCTCTATGTGGATTCCACTCCTGTGGAAGTCAAAGAGACCATCCTTTCTCACCTTCATACCTTCCTAGGTTCTCTCTCTCTCTCTCAGTTTATGATCCATCTTCGTATCCACACTGGTTCTTCCTTCAAAGAGTGTAGACCTTGTCATTCCTCCTTCTTCGAAAGAGATACACGCTTGTGTCTTCGCTCTTAGCAAGGATAGTGCTGGTAGGCCTGATGACTACAATGGGGTTTTCTACCAGTGTATATGGCCGATCATCCAATCAGACTTTTGCCTAGCGACTCGGTTCTTCTTCTCAGGTGGAGACCTGCCTCAGGGCTGGACTTCCACCAACTTGTCCTATATCCCAAAGAGATAAAATCATCGTACATGTGCAGATTTTCTACGTATCAGCTTGTGTAACTTTTCTAACAAGGTTATATCTAAGATCCTGGCCACTAGACTGGCCCTATTTCTCCAGCATATTATTTCCGCTTCTCAAGCTGGGTTTGCAAAAGGATGCTTGATTATGAATAATGACCTTTTATCCTAGGAACTCATGTCTCAAATTGATAGAAAAGTCAGGGGATCTAATGTGGTCGTCAAGCTGGACATGGCCAAAGGTTATGATTGTATGTCCTGGTTTTTCATCATTAAGGTTAAAGAGCTTTTGGATTTCTCGAGGCCCTTATCGATATTATATGGAGGTTCATTTCCAACTGTTAGTTCTCTGTCCTCATCAATGGACCGACCAACAGGTATTTCAAGGCCAAAAGGGGCCTTCGTCAGAGTGATCCTCTTTCCCCTACTCTGTTCGTTATCGCTGCCGAGGCTTTAGTACGTGGATTGCATTCACTAACGTTAGTATATCAAATTCACCGTTTTGGCATCCCTATGGGCTGCCCTATCATTTCTCCCTTATCCTTTGCTGATGACATTATCATTTTCACAAATGATAATTGTCGGTCTGTCCGTTGTCTTCTCGGTCTCATTCAGCAGTACGAGAGGTGTTCAGGTCAACTCGTTAATACTGCTAAAAGTTGTTTCGTCCCGTCGAGAGATTTGCCAGCGGTTAGATCTTCTTGGATCAAAAACTTCATTAGCTTCAAGGTTGCTTGGCTTCCCTTACCATACCTCAGTATTGTACTTTACAGAGGTCCTAAGCTCAACGCCATTTTCGACCCCCTAACCGATAAAGTCAGGGGGAAAATCATAAGGTGGAATGCGACGATTCTCTCCTAGGAAGGAAGACTGGTCCTCATAAAGTCTGTGCTTGACTCTATAGGATCGCATGTCTTTGCTGCTATGACTCCTACGTCTTCTTTTTTCAGATCTTACCGTTCTTTGGTATCTTCCTTTTTATGGGGTAAAAGGGACAATGCTTATCATCACCATTTGATTTCTTGAGACACCATTTGCCGTCCCAAAAGCGAAGGGGGCTTAGGTCTCAAAAATCCAAAGGATTCATTTACTACTTTCGCTTGTAAGTTATGGTCTAGGTTTGCAGCGAACGATTCCTTATGGGCGATGTTCCTTCACATTAAATACCATGGGTTGTAGTCCGCGAACTATTCCGGTGTTCTGTCTTACATTAGTGAAACATGGAAACATATGCAATCGGTGAAGGCATTTTCGGATTCTCATGGCGAAAAATCCGGATGGGACGGTAGTCCCTTTTCAATTAAAGCGGCTTGGAGTTCGGCGAGGACCCCATCACCACGTCTCCACCTATTCTCTTTCGTCTGGGATGTTCGTATTCCCTTGAAGGTTTCTCAGTTTATGTGGTGGACCTCATGAGGAGCTACCGATAGATGAGAACGGATAGAGGATTAGTATCCCTTTAGTGTCTCGTTGCAAGTATTGTGGAACCGAGGACACGGAGTCCGTAGCCTACTTGTTTTTCTTAGGCTTTTCGGCCATTTTGGTTTGGAATTACTTTAGGAACTTGGTTGGTCTTCGAGGTAATGCGCCTTCTCTCGCTGATATACTTAGAAGCTGGTGGACCGGAATCTCAAGGAAATCCTCGCATTCTATCCTTTTCCATCTTATCCCCTGTTTTATCTGCTGGCATATCTGGTGCTCGCGGAATAAGGTGGTTTTCGATGAAGTGCCTATGGACCCTTCATCTATCATCTGAAAGGTAAGGGACGACGCGTTCCTCGCTTTTAGTGGCAGACCGTTTAAAGGTTCTATTGGTTCCCGATCGCGGTGGCTTGCTGTTATCTTTGATGTTTCATCAGTTCCTACAAACTCTCGAGCGGGGATCGGTTGAACCTTTTGCTCTTAGGTTAGCGGGATCCGTCCCACTATCCTCTCCATACCTCCCCACCCCCCGTTTCAAACGCTGTTGTCGTTTTCTAGTAGTGTCGGGCCTGGATTTACAGGTTGGTTTGATTGCTGGTACTTGGTTCTTCAAGTTATAGGCATGCTCTTTGGTTCTTAGAGCGGTCTTTCGAGCTGGATTGCTGGCTTCTTTTGATCAGAGTGTTGACTGCCTGTTTACGGGATCTTCAGCTTGGTATCTTTGGCTGGTAGTTCAAGTACAATAGACTTTTTGCCTTGTAGGTCGCCTTTCCACTTTGCAGTGGTCTACGCCTGTCTGGTTGATTTTTATTGGTTTCGTCTTTTATTTCCCCACATTTTGTTGTTGTACTTATGAGACTGCTTTGGATGTTATTCTTTTTGGCTTTTGTTGTATGCATAGATCCTGTAGTTTCTACGGATCTGTTTTTGTGAGCCGTAGAATGACTTGATTTTCCTTTTTGTTATATCTATACATTTCCTTAAAAAAATGTAACCAACAAGATAAGTTACCTCATTTGGAAAAATCGTTAAAAATAACGATTGTTTTGATTAAATTAGACGAACGTTTAATTGGATCGGTTATGTAAAATTATTCAGTATATATTATAACAATCATATAAGTAGGACAACCGAGTGAGTTTTACTCACCTTGGTTTGATTCGATGTCAAAACGGTTTTTTTTAATTAAATTAAATAAGCATTTAATTTAATTAAAATTTTTAACTATGCCCAACTCTTTCCAAACCAGTTCCTTAGTAAAGGGCTCACCGATACGGTTCCAACACGACCAATTTTGTCAAATTCTGGTAACATAGGAGCACGTTAAATATATAATTATAATGGTTGGCCAAATAAATTTAATTAGGCACGTTCAATAGTGATTAGGCATATTAATATATACAGATTGTATTTCAAATAATGTGAGTTATGTATATTCATATGAATATTGTTAAATACAACTATTGCAAAGAAAATGCATTTATTTGTTGTTATCACTATTAACTCAGCATATTTGTTTGATTTAATAATACAGAAATAATTTGGTAAACTAAATGTAATTAAATTCTAAGTATAAAATTAGTTATCAATTTATGAACCGTTATAGTTTAATATGTTGTTGACTTCCTCACCTGCTATTTGTAAGGAAACTTATACTAATTATTGGGCCATGATATATATATATACACACACATATATATAAAATTAGGCATGTATATAATATATTAGGCATATGTTAAGTTTACTACTTCCCACCTGTTGTTTTACATTATGGGTCAGCCATGTTAATATACATATAATTAGGCACAAATACAGGTTTAAGCATATTTAAAATGGTTTTAATTCAAACAAATTTAATCTTAACTAAACCATTATTAACGTTATGTTAAAATTTCCATTATCCAAGTTAATTTAAAATTAGGTACATTTAAATTGGATTAGGCATATACAAATCCTTCCCTCACGTACTATAAGTTATTTGAATGTCATTCATGAACGTACACCATGTCACACCTCGAGACTTCGACTGCCACCACATACACTTGTGTCGACATACTGTCGATGTCAGGGGACTACCGCCGGCCATCTCTCTCCCACTGGCCTGAGCCCAACTACTCAACTCGACCTCTTCTTTCGTCCAGTTCGCCTATTCCTGACCATAACTTCACCCTCAAGTGACCCACCACCTCACCGATCCTCTGACCCGACTGCCTAATACTGCCCACAACTTCTTCGTCTCCCTCCTTTTCGAAACTCAGAACCCCGATTACCACGTCGACTCACCCAAAATCTGTCCGACCAACGCTGTTAGCCCGTCTTTGCCACCCCAAATGAAATAGTAACCTACCTAGTGAACACGCCTCTGCAGTTCATGACCTTCTAGTTTCTTTTATTTTTAAAAGGAGGCTTTAGGTATATTTTTTATCGAGATTGATTTACTTAGATGAGAGAAACAGGAAAAAGGGCATGGATGGCAATGAAAGAGAGGAAAAACAAAAAAAGTTGGGAAGAAAGCTTTGTATAAATAGTGGAAGATACATGGGTGCCACGAACACGCGAAAGTGAAGGAACATAGGGTACAAGGAAATTGGTTCTTTAGTGGGCAAGGAATTTAAATGGAATTGTATGTAAGGAACAAGAGGTTTGGCGCGCAAGTAAAAGAACATTGTGGAAGTTTTTATAAGATTAAATTAATAAATGTATAATATACCTACTTCATCTGATCGATGTTTTAATTTCCTATGACTACACACTAACATGAAAAATAACAAAAATAGACACACTACTATGTCTTGATGTTATGATTCCAATGAAATTAATTTCGTCGAATTCCAACTCCATTTGTACAACTATGTTATTTTAATTCCAATTTGTTTATCGGTTCCCAATTAAAATATCGCCGCTCACAAAATAACTCCGATTGGCTCCAAATTGAAAATATAGAAATAATTAACTATACGTATTCCAATAAAATCGGTTTCATCGAAAACGGAGGTCGTTTGAAAAACAGATATTTCTCAGGCTTATACAGTATCGATAAAATATTAGTTAAATTCTAAAACAATTCAATTAAATTATAATAAATAATATTACCATATATATCCAAATAAAATAATATATCACTTCAAATAAAACCAATATGGAATTATAATTCAACGTTAGCATTTCGAGTTAAACGATATCCAAATTATATAAAAATCCCTCTTTAATTTATTAAATAAACGTTATCGTTTAAATGATTTCCATAGTGATTATTTTCAAATTTTATTTGGACATAACTTAAAATTTATATGATGAAATCTCAATTTTTCTATTTCATAAGAAAATTATAATCTAATAGATTCGAACGTTTCTTGTTTCACAGAATTCTGACTTAAAGCGGATTATGTATATTCAATTGAAGTTCAAAACTCAATTTTACGAACTACCATGACGTTACGAGTTCATTTTTAATATAAATATAAATTATATACATTCAATCATAAACGAAATCTATATTAAAATCCATTAATATTCCAAATATAATATTTGAAACAAGTATAAATATTCAAATTCAAATCAAAAAATTTGGGTCGTTACAAAAACCAATAGCTAGAAATATTCAAATGCTACAGAATTTTTATATAATGCTTGTTGCATGATTTTAGTGATGAGTTACTGTTTCATAATTTTTTATGTTCGTATGAATTAATTATAAATTTTCTAAGTTTAAATTTATTAAGAAGGCTTTTATATGGATTAAAATGATAGGTATATCTGTATAATTATTTTATATATGATCTATGCAAAAGTACTGTAAAAAGACCATATATGGACAATATTTAATTTTATGAGCCAATGAGAGTTCGACAAATATGATGGAGTAAGTATAAATTATTACTTTAAGAGGACATAAGTTAGCAATTTTAGTACTTTCTATTAGTGCCACCGCCATATCGGAAAATAATGTTCGATGCTTTTGAAAGCCATCTTTCGATAGCACTGAATACTTGAAATATCACAAGTATAGCATAAGAAGTATTTAGGATTCTGCCCTTTACCTTCTAGATGTGGTATTGGCCCAGTCATTTATATGTTTTGAAAGTAACAATACTCCATCAAAGACTTTTGCCTCCAGTCCTACGGCATGGATGAAGGGGAATCTTTTATAAGAAATAATGGTTTTGAAATAGGATCTTTACACCTTTTGGGGGAACCAAAAGGGGGTCCTAACTATAAAGAAACCGAAAGGGTTACCTTTTGGAGTTGATTGATGCCATGACTTGGTTATCTGATTGACTGCCAACTCTCCTGAATTCAAAAAGGGGGTGGTACCTTTCGGGGGAATAATTATGTGGCGTTGGAGGGGTTATTGTTACCTGGCCTTTTGGCCCGGTAATTAGAAGCACTTCAAGCCAACACAAATCAACCATCGCATGGATAAAAGAATCAGAAGTGTCAACCGAACACCTAGAAGTAACATCCATATAGAGTCGTGCAAGTATGGTCGTCCCACTCGTTAAAACCACTCTGAGACGGCTTTGCGTTTGGTGATTTGTACAAATCACCTATAGAGATTGGAACATATCACTACATTCCAAGCTACTCAAAAAATATATCTAAGTGCTTCAAGATCGGTACGACACCCCGAAGACAATCGATATTGGCACGTAACCCTAAGTCATCAGGGATTGTACGTATCCCTAAGCCATCCGGGATCGGTGCAACTTCCTACTTCTCATAATTCCTCCAGCACTTCTGGGGTTGATAGGAATCACAATCATCAGGAATCGGCGTGAATCACCAACAACTCAAAATTTATACCAACTCTTTCCGGATCGGTACGTTCCCTTGATTCCAAAAGTTCAACTCAACTTCAAGCCATCATACTTCCTGATCCGTCAAGAAAATTCCAACCAATCTTGGCCAAAAGACAGAGCAAAGGCGGAAGACCTACTCATCATTCCAAATCCAAAACATTAAGTGTTTCGGGATAGGTATCGATCCTGATTCATAGAGATTTGGGAATTCTTAGGCTCCTTCCCGCGCACTTGCCCAGTTTCCCTCTAAAGTGTCACCCATAAATAACACCTTCAAACATGAGATAGGGGTTGGCTTCTTAGCACTTGGCTTTTTCTTGTATATATGGCACTTTGTAGGAACTTAGCACTCTTGGGTAAATTTTGGCACTATAGGAAGAAGAATTTCAGCTCCTTCTTAGAACTTTTTTGGACTTCTTCCACCATTTCTATTGTAGATACACGGGAATACTAATCCCCCTCTTATAAAACCGACGTACTGAATAAAGTGCTAAATCTTCAAAGTGGACGTAGGTTCTCACGGACCGAACCACTATAAATGCCACGTCACTTACTTTGCTGCATTTCTCTACTAAAAGTCCTTATTTTACATTTATTTTTGTAACAACCCGAATTTTTAACAACACTAAAAAAGGGATAAATTAAATAATAATTAATTTAATATTCATAATAAAGGAAAACAGACTGCGCCATCGTGTCCGTCTCGAAATTCTGGTCAAGATAGACATTTGGTTTGCGTAAAACGGACACCGTATGAAGAAGTTACGAGGGTTTAAGTTTGTATACGTGTAGAAAGAACATATATACACATATGGGTCATGTATGAGTCTGATATGAGTCAGAACCTATCCAGAATAGTTCGAAAATCAAAAATTCGTCAAAGCGGCAAAATTCTCGCTCTATGGGGTCGACCCCCCTTAAGGGGTGTCGACCTATGGGTCGACCCACCCACAGGGGTGTCGACACCCCTAGGGCTGAGGTGACAGTCGGTTTTAGAGGGTTCTGCAACTATAAGTATGTGCTCAATTCTCCTATTTCTTCATTGGAAACTATGGGAGCCATATGATGCGGGTGTGCGAACTGAGACATATTCGTTTTCTTCAACAACATACAACATTCAACTTTGCAAATCAAATCCAAAAATTCAAGATCCATTCTTTCTCTATTCTCTAAACCTAACTCTATGAGTTTCTAGTTGCTTTTAGGTTTAGATAAATAAAAGTGAATTATGAAAGACTGTGAATTGGATATGTTGTAAATTATGAAACTATGTTATTGTAAAATCTTATACTATGTCATGATGGATCTACATCTTTAGATCCAATGCAATTGCGGTTATTCTATTATGTTACCTTTGTGGATCTTGACTTGTAACTATGTTATGGTGAATGTAAATCTGTTAATTTGGACAGTTGCAACATTGGTTAGATCTAACTCTTTGTGTAAATTACCTTTCACCTGCCATATTGCGATCAACTTAGATATGTTGTAAGTTGGATACATGAACCCATATTTAGATCTAAACATGCTATTATGTCGTTCTAATAGTATTAGATCTATTTTAACCCCTAGATCTGAATTATGTGATCTAATTTATCACCTTGTGTTATCATGTTAGATCTAAACCAATTGGACATCTAAACTGCTTAGACCTTATGTTATGCTTATTGTGACATCGTAGTTATATTGACTGCCACCCGTTCATCAGTTTTAGGTCCACCTTATTATGATGTTAATTACATGTCCATGCCAGTATGTATGTTCACCTTATCATCATGCTAGCTTATGTTTATGCCAAGATGATCACTTTGGTTATATTCCCATTATTTTCCTATTATCAATCATAACTAGCTTATTAACTAGCCTAGGCATGCCACCAGTTTATGAGTGCGCTAGTTAAGAAACGGGGAAAAATGGTTAATATTGGCATAATTTGAATATGAACATTTTTGGACATATAATTCAAATTATTGGGTAAAATGGGCATTAACACCTATAAAGGGAAAGGATTAATTAATTAATTAGTTAATTAAAAATGGAATGTCTAGTAATTACAATTAGGAATTGTAACTGTACTTATGACATGAGGTTAGGTTGCATTAGTGGTGGAAGTCTGCCCAGACCCGACCGGCATATCCAGCAGCCACTAATGTTGAACCTAATGTGGGAGGTCTAAGTACGCAAATACGAATGGGGCTAAGACACGCGGTTAGGCCCAACTGTGGAATAAGTCTGCTCGGACCCGACCGGCATATCCAGCATCCATACGTTGTAGGCCTAATGTGGGAGGTCTAGCCCATTATAAACCATAAATGGACATGGTAATGAATTGAAATACCTAACCAAATCTAATCCATAGGGATTGTATGATATAAAATAAAGTTAGGGTTAAGTAAATTGATTGGATAGTGGATGGGTTAAGCAAATCTGGAAGGGGTGGGTAATACTTACATATAGGCCCACAAACTTAACCCGATAAGGTTATGTAATTAAAGACACCTAGTGGTGTACATAACCGGAGGAAAGTATAAAAGTTATGTAATTAAATACACCTTTTAGGGTAAGCATAACTGGTATAAGGCTATGTAATTAAAGACATCTAGTGGTATACATAGTCAGTGAAAAACCTAGTTGGTGATACAAGACAAAGGGGAGAGCTTGTATCATATTGTGTGGGACCCATTTCAGTCAGCAACCTGGAGTAGGTATCAAATTAAACACTCCATACTAGGCAGAGAGATCCAAACGTGGAGGACCATATGGACGGCGCAAACCAAACGAGCCATGTGCATGCATGAGCCGGGCAGAGGGGGATAAGACGACCGTGACACCTGTAGATATGAGGTTGTGCATATCAGTGAGGGGTTGCCACTTTACGACGTGATTCATTCTGCGGTGGGGCTGACATAGAGTATCTACGCGGTTTAGGGAGCCAATCGATTAGGGTAGTGGTTAGGGTATATTTGGACATATGTCCTAAGTCTACCGCCTTATAGTGGAAGGGATCATCTCATTTCGGTTATACTAGTAATAGTGCAGAGTAATCGTTAGAGAAGTGTATACACCTTACCCTGTCTATCTTGTCACACCTTCCATTTATGTAGTGATCTCTCTTATCCACTTTATATGCCTATCATGTTACTTCTATTTATTTACTAGCTAAAAGTAACTAGACCCGCAATACTTTATGTCTGACTCTTTTGTTTCTCCTTCTTCCTTCCGTTTCCCCCCTGGTTCTCTGGGTGGAAACACTCAGGCTTAGTCAGGACTCAGATATCATCTTGCTAGGAGCTACTTCTGAAGTATGGCTTAAGTTCTTGTCTCTACTATGGCTTAACTCCTTCAATCGGGGGATTATGTTTTTCATATTCTTATGTACTCTGATGAGGCAAGACAGAAGTTATTTTATTGTCATGGTTTTTGTGACTTATGGTATTGTAGACCACAACATTTTGATTTATGTTTGAAGAAAAAATTCCGCTGCTATCTTATTTATATCTGTCTTGTAATTATTCTGTGTCTGTTTACCTATAATGCTTCACGAAACTTAATGCATTCCCTTAGTGAGTGACATTAACAAACGTGGGGTGTCACAATTTTCACTGTTGTGGAATCTTTGGGTGTTGTAGCTACTTTTGGACATCAACATTATAGTGATTTCATTGGGAGTCCAAGAAAATGCCATCTTTTTCCTACCGTTCTTTCATCTAGACTCGGAGTGCTACTTGGATCTTCCTAGTTCTACCTACCCAGTCCGATGAAAATGGTGAAGAAAGGAAAAGCTTCCTTGGCTTGACTTTCTACTACTGACCAAGAAACCTCTCTCTAGCAACAATCTTCTGAAGCTCCAACCACCATGGATATTGCTATTTCCTCTAATCTTGAAAATCCGGTTACTCAAGCTCAGATCTTTGAAGTGACTAAGTAGTTGGAGGAAACTCAGAGATTGCTTAATGACCAAATTAAGAAAAATATTGGCTTGATGCAAAGGCTCCAAAGAGAGCCCATAGAGGTATTACCTCCCATCAAGTCAATATGAGTGCTCAGCCCGCTCTCTACATCTCAAAAAGTTTTTTTTACGACACCCTACACAGTAATCATAGCCAAAGGAAGAGGATTAGCTATATGGTGCTACAATTACCATCAGAGAGGGATCCCGTCATTCTGACCGCTCTTGGTTGGTCCCTAGTAATACTCGAGGAACTATTGCTCAACCCACTACTGTACATCATCCACTTGTCATTGTTCTTAACTTGGTGCCTACATTTAGAATGACTACCTAGGCTCAAGTTGCTTTCGGCACACCTCCATGATACCAAAGGGTTGAGGATGATGATTCTTAAGAGGATGAAGACGTCCACCACATGATGCCTCATTGGAAGCCCGCTTAAGAGTTGGATCACGACCGCTAGAATCCAGCGAAGATTCAACCTCCGATTCTCGCCAATATGGCCTGTAGGATAATGAGGGAATCACGAGGAAATGCCACCGACAACTAGGAAGCCACTACGAGACGTACCCCCTTCACCGAGGTTGTCCTTAACACCAAATGGCCAAGACGCTTCAATATGCAATAGGTTACGGTTTACTTAGAAAAAATCGATCCCTGTTGCTTCCTGAACCGTTAGAAATGACATTTAGATTCTACACACGCGACAGACATGGTGAAGTGCAAATGATTCCCGATCTTTCTTAAAGGCATAGCTCTACTTTGGTTCTCTATACTTTCGTCGAGAACCATTGCGACCTTTGATGAGTTCACCTGGGAGATGGTAAAGTAGTTCACGATGCACATTACAAGACCCAAAGATATCCTGACCATCTCAAACATCTACTAGGAATCGAAGAAACTCTTAAGAGCTACCTTGAAAGATTCAATAATTCTCCGGTAGTGGTAGAAGACCCCAAGCCTCGTACTGTCCTTGTCCAGCTGCTAAGGGTGTACTGCCAAATTTTGAGCTTAGGGCTTGGATTGATATAAAATCACCTAAGCCTTTAGATGTTTTAAAGGAGAAGGCTAATCAGTTATTGTTCCAGGAAGAAGCGCGCATGAACAGGGTTGCTCGAAGCGGCTATCTCCATAATCCACAATAAGGCGTTACGTAAGACAGTGTCATAGCCATAAAACTGGGGAAAGCACTGAAAAAGGGTAAGAGGATTGCCCTCAACAAGCCCAACTCAAATAATGTAAAGCATGGGGGTTGTAATCAAGAGAAGGAGTCTAAAAAGCATGATCGCTTTCCTTCTTATAATATTTTCACCCCCGCTGAATGCTCAGTTGGAGACAATCTATCTAGAGACTTGTAACATAACATAGTACAAAAGGTAGACGTTGAGGTAATCTACTGGCATAAGGAAGAACTCTAACAAATATCGCAGATTCAATGATATGTTTGACCACAATACCGACGACAACCGGCACCTTTGAGACGCAATCAAAAAACTTATCCTAAAAAAGCATCTTGAATAGTACGTTCAGAATCCTGCTCCAAAGAAGCAGTAGCGGGCCCTTCAACTCCTGCATCTCCTCAAAGTCTAAGAACCCCACAAAGGGGTATTGGGATTAACACCATCTGCGATGGTCCCTACCTCGCAAATGAAAACTTTCGACATACGAGGAATACATCAACCCCAACAAGCACACTGATTGTGAAGGGTGCTCCACCACGGACGAAATAGTCCCAACAAAATTGTAGAAAATCATGAGAGATTACATTGTCTTCAAGGGATAGGATGTTACAAGGGTTGAAGCCCTATCCGTTGATCCACTTTTTGTATCCACCTACATAGTCCCGGACTATGTTAAAAACATCCTCATCGATTCAGGGAGTTTCGTGAACATAATTTTCAAGTGGTCCTACGATCAAATGAAACTTGAGGTCAAAGACTTGAAGGCATGCAATGCAACTGTTTATGGATTTAATGGCTCTGCAAACCGACCAATCGGACTCATCGAACTACATGTACAACTCGGAGATGGGGATAAACCAGAGTCAGAATCCTCACCTTCATCGTCATCTACATCACTTCTCCATATAACATCTTTCTGTGGTGCCTAGCCCTCATGGAATTCCGAATCTTCATAGCATTCTGGTGCTTAATAATGAAGTTCTCGATTGAGAATGGGACTGGAATGATCCGAGGCGATCAAGCCACGATG
Organism: Allium sativum; assembly: GCA_030737875.1. NCBI lineage: Eukaryota > Viridiplantae > Streptophyta > Magnoliopsida > Asparagales > Amaryllidaceae > Allium > Allium sativum. The sequence goes on along the minus strand of CM060911.1, from coordinate 119,341,644 downwards.
AGATCATGTTATCTCATGGAATGGAAAGATGCAGCTAACTAGGAGAATGACAAAGGTGCAATGAGGACATCTGCACCAAAATCCTCGAAGCAAGGCATCCAGTAAACTTTTAGTCCTGGCTTAGACGTCATAACCGTCTTTCCTAAGATCTTGATCCATAGAAGGACGAAGAGCCTGAGTATGAAAGGGAAGACTCCGGTGGAGCCCACCATAGTCGTTTCGATCATCTTCGTCGACCCATATCGGGTCTTTAAAATCGGATCACAACTTTATCCAACTTTTCTAGTGAAACTTTTTGATTGTAAGGTCCAATCTAAATGGCTTTGCTTGGACCCATGCTGTTATGTGTAGAATCAACCTAGGAATCACATGTCACATGCTTGATATCAACTCAAAGTTCCTCCCAGTCAAGCGGAAGTGACGAAACTTAGGATCAGAAAGAATAACGGCACTCAGAGAGGAGGTGGATAAGCTACTTGACGACGATTTTATTTGCGATGCCCTCTATCCAGAATGGGTCTCCAAACTAGTCTTAGAGAAGAATCAAATGGTAAATAGTGGTCATGCGTCTGTTATTCCAACTTGAATAAATCATGTCCAAAATATAGCTTTATGCTTCCGAAGATCGACCAACTCATGGATTCAACCATTGTCCATACACTTATGTCATTCATGGATGCATACTTAGGCTATAATAATATTCTTGTGTACATCCCCGACCAAGAGCACACTTTATTTATCATTAATCATGGGTTGTATTGCTATGTAGTTATGCCCTTCAGTCTCAAGAGTACTAGAGCCATCTATCAACGGTTGGTCAATCGAATGTTTAAAGATCAAATTGGGAGTTCATGGAAGCTTAAGTGGACGATATGCTCGTCAAAATACGGCTGTCGAACGACTATGTCAACAACCTCGCGGAGTTGTTACATGTTCTTCGCAAGTATGACATAAACTCAATCCCTTAAAATGCTCTTTCGGCATTTCATTTGGAAAAGTCTTGGGTTTCATTGTCAATTCACGAGGGCTTGAAGCCCTTAAAAATATCGATGCCATATGAGGCATCAGAGTTCCAGAAAATATCAAAGATGTTCAAAGCTTAAATTAAAAGAGGCCGCTCTAAATTGTTCATCTCAAAAACAACTTATAAGTGCATTCCTTTCTTTGATCTAATCGAGAAGGGGAAGCACAACTTTGCACGCCACAATCAAGGACCTTTTGAATCACTTAGAGAGGCCACCCATTCTATTAAAGCATGTGGACCACGAAAACTTATTTATCTATTTGGTTGTTTATATGCAGGCCAGTAACTCGGCGCTTGCGTGTGACGAAGATCATGTCAAGAGGTCGATTTACTACATCATCAATATATTGGCAAGAGTTGAGAAAAATTATCCAAAGCTCGAAAATCTTGCATACTGCTTGTTGATCTTTTCCAAAAGCTTCATCTGTATTTCCAATCACATTCCATTACAGTCCACAGTGACCGACCACTACGACGGATCCTTCAATGACTTGAGGTATCTAGGGGACTCTTGAAGTGGAACATTGAGCTGAATCAGTTTGACCAGAACTATATCCCTCGAAGAGCCATCCTAGGATAGGCCTTAGCATATTTCATTATCGAGTTCACTACTACCAAAGATCAACCTGAGGATAGTGAACCTCCCAACATTCGATGAAAACTATACATGGATGGTTCATCAAACAATTAGTGTTCTAGAGCTAAAATCGTAGTTATTACTCCAGAGGAACGCTCGATTTGTTGCTCTTTGAAGCTCAACTTCTCTTTCACTAACAACGATGCAGAATATGAGGCTCTGATTGCTGGACTCAGAATTGCAAAAGAGCACAAGATCAAGGTCGTTCTGATCTTCTTAGATTCATAACTCATCGTGTGCCAAGTGTGTGGGTAATATCATGATAAATGAGCACGATTAGCTCCTTATCTCACTCAGGTTCGCGAACTGCTAAGTGGTTTCAAGCACTACATCATCACTCACATCCTTCAAGAAAATTTAAAAAATCCGATTCACTGGCCAAGATAGAAAGTTCTGGGGATACCCAAATCTTGGGAATCGTCTAAGTTGAAGTTCTCAATTTTACATGTATCAATCAGATTGAGATTAATATGATATTAATGACGGATCCTAAGCCCAAACCGGAGTTATGGACGACTCTAGTCCAAAACTACCTGCAACACGGAATACTCCATGACAACCAAAATGAAAATGTTCACAAAGCTTCATGTTACATCATTCACGATGGAATGTTATATCGAAGGGGATTTTATGTTCCATTACTCCTATGTATAGCCTATAATGACACCAAACTTGTACTGTTGGATGTACACGAAGGCGACTGCGGTGACTACACTACGGCAGCAAATTTTGGCAAAAAAGATTCTTTGCTATCACTATTTCTAGCCAGCCCTCACACGGGATGCAACTGACTATACCCCTAAATTCAACAAATGCCAGAGATTCTCCAAGATTCCTATATCCCTATCTATAGAGCTTACACAGATGGTTAGTCCATGGCCGTTCACAATTAGGGAATCAACATCATCAGAACTCTTCCGATGGAAAAGGGCGATGCTCGATATGATATAGTCATGTTGATTACTTTACCAAGTGGGCATATGTTGAGCCTCTCACGACAAGTACAACCAAGAAATAGTCATCTTCATCATCCGAAACATTATTTGTCATTTTGAAGTTCCCAAGACTATCATTTCTGATAACGGGTTCCAATTCGAAAGTTCTAAGTTCAAAGACTTCTGTCGATGCCATCGCAACGAGAAACAATTTTCGACAGTAGCTCATCCTCAAGGCAATGGTCAAGTTGTTGTAGTTATCAATAAAATCATTAAATTTATCATCTAAAAGCGTTTGGAAAAGGTCGGAGGCATATGGGTAGACGAACTTCCCTTAGTACTCTGAGCATATCGGATTACCCATAAGTCTGCAACATCCATACTCCATTTGCTCTCTCATATGGATCTGAAGCTGTAATCCCCATAAAGCTTGAACTACAATCTCATCGAGACACTTACTATGATCCAAGAACCAACAGAGTTCTCCTCTTGGAATCTCTTGACTCACATAAAGAGAAAAGGGATGAGTTTGAACTCAGAGAAACTGCACACTGCCAATGAGTCGCCCGATACTTCAACACCAAAGTCCATCCAAAGCACTTAGACATTGTCGATCTTGTCTTGAAGAAGATCTTTCCCACATCGACCAGACTTGGTCCTTGTTGGGAAGGTCCTTACATCATTCAACGGAGGCTTGGATATGGTACTTTCAAGCTAACAACCGTTGATGGCGCCAAACACCCTAGAGCATGGAACAACGAACATTTTTGCTGCTACTTCACCTAACTTATTATGTAGACTTACTCCTTTCCACAATGTAATTTTGTTTTTAATTCAAGGAATTGTAAATAGGATGCTATCACCAACAGTATCAGCAAAGACTTCCAGATCTCCACGTTCTTGGTGTGTTTACTTTATGCATAGTATGTTACTTTATGCATAGTATGTTAAGCTACGATAATGACTGACTTGCATATACGAGCGTAAAACACCAAATTGGCACCTCGGACCTTGAAATCAATCCACCACCTTGAGTCTTTACTAAGACTCAAACCTTATGGAGTGGTCCTCCCACCGCAATCAACTCGAGTCTCGAACCAACGACAAGGATAGGTATAAATAACTCGCAACGCTTATTAATTTAAGCGCCGGACTCTATCCCTTAGTCTCCGGACTTGGGGGTAATCCACTAGCCGAGTAAGTGTGATACCGACCACTGACTTGGCTAACTCAGATCCTCAAAGTTTGGGTTTGAGTATAAATTGGAGAAACAACAATGTCTTCGACTCTAACATGAACGAAACAATAAGAGAGTATAAACGACGAACCAATAATATCCACTTATAACTCCTCACAACTTGTGATCATCGACCACAAGGAGGTCCTGAGAGTGGATTTACCAAACCCGAACTTCATATAAATCAAGACTAATAATGGAGAGGAAGTCTCGAGAGCGAAGTTCGCACACCAAGGCTTTACAAGACTTGACTTAATCAGGAGTGAAGCAATGAATAATGTGAATTTAAGAGTAACGATGAGCATATTACGTAAGTAAAACAATTGGAAAACATAAATGAAACTCCAATACTTAAAACAATATGTGATATAAGAAAAATCAACTTTCATTTACATATGAGAATATATTTCATTTTAACAAATATTACCAAACCACATCGTGCCTTCAAAAGTGAGGGTCGTACTTGCATGTCCTATCGGCCTACAAAGGCAAAACTATTATATAACCATCATTTGGATGAGCTTCCCTTCTTTGTTTTCTTCACAGACTCTGGCTTAGGTAGCTCATTCTCGTCCTTCTCCCTCTTCTCTCCACTTCCCTCAGATCCTTTCGGTTCTCCTTGTGGAGTAGACATAGTACAAGGCCTTAAGTCAAAGGCCTTGGTTGTGTCTAACTTGACTTTCCTTTTCATTAGAAATTTCCATCACTTCATGCAAGGGGAGGATTACCTTCAATGGAGGAGGAGTAGCATCGACCATAGCTCGAGAGATCTATGGATTCTTGGCTTTCCTCTGGACCTCCTCGGCCATATTGGCCTCTTTCTCAGTTTTTTAGCCTCATCCTCGACATTTCTCTTTGCATCCTCCTCGGCCATCTTCTTCTTGGCCTCCTTCTCTGCTCTTTTCTGGACCATCTCTTCATCGACTTTCTTACAAGACTCTTCCCACACTCTATCATGGGCCTCCTCTTCAGCTTTCCCTTAGCCTTCACCTATGCTTTGAGAATTGGCTCCTTACCTCCCCTCCTCTTAGCCTCAATCTCCTCAGATTTCGCTAGCATTTGGGTTCGCTAATGTTCAACCAGATCATGCATCAACGACCCGCCTACTTCTACCTATCCAACCTCATTGGGATCCACATAATGCCTCCCGTTATCCTTGTTAAAGATGCAGGAGAACTCCTCCATCTCCCCAAACAAGTGGATCTGATCAACCTCGCTCAGACCCAAGCCCGTATAAGTGTTAACAGGCCCAAAATCTTCACCCATTTGCCTCTTGTATGCCTCGACATTGAACGCGGGACCAACAGCCATAGTGATCCCAAAGCCAGCTTGGATCCTCGTTCTATGAGTACCTACACATCAAAAACAAATACGTGTTTGTCTATTTTACTTCTTGCGATCATTATTTCAAATACTGGAGACAAAGTGGATATACCTCCAAGCATTTGTTGCGTGACTTCGATCTATGCAGTGCCTTCAACTATTCTTGGAAGAAAACTCAGGGTGCTCATTCCTGGATGCTCGAGATCATACTCCAAGTCTTTAGAAGCTAGTGTGGACGGGTTACCAGTGGAAGCAAGTGGAATGACTTGTTTTTATTAGGAAGTATCACCTTCAATTTCATGAGAAACCACAATTCTCTCGGTAACAATTGCCTTCTCCTTTTCTTCAGCAAGTCTTTCCGTCGCTTCCTCTTCGGCATCTACCTTAAGTATTACCTTTCCTTCCGCTAATACCCAACACTCTTCCTCAGTCAGATATTGCGCAATCAACACCTCTTTCATCCACTGTATCCACATCCATAGTGGCACCCACATTTTCCAATAGTTTCTTCAGGCTAGAGCAAGCATCCGAGCATAGTCCTCAACCCATGAGTTTCCGCAGTATTAAAGGGTTTTAACATAAAGGCCCAAGATTTCTATTTCAATCCCTCTTTGCCTCTGCTCGATCCACTATTGCTTTGGCTCTAAGCTCCTCCGTTTGGGCTTCGAATTCTTCCCTGACCCCTTCGGCTTGGCCCAGCACCTCTCTGATGGATGCCTCTTCTATCTCTTTGTCTTTATTTACCTGCTCATGCTCAACACATTTTGTTTCAAATATTTTCTTGAGCTCCTCATTTTCCATTATCAGGCATTGAGTCTCTTCATTCTCTCTCTGTAGCCTTTGATTTTCTTTAATCATCGACTGGTTCTCTTTTCTGAGCCACTCAACCTCCTCGTTGTCTTTCCATAGCCTGAGGTTCTCCTCGGTAAGCCATTTGTTATCTTTCACCACTATGACAACTCGAGTGGAGAGAGAAGCCATTACATCCTTATGTTGATCCCGAGCTAGACTGAATGATGCATGAACTTCATTCGTCCTTTTATTTACAGCTTCCATTTATTTCTTTAGCTACTCAATTTCAGCATCTCGGGACTTGACCCTCTCATGATAAACCTTATTCTCAAGCTTTAGACCTTGAATTTTGGCATTCTTCTGGATGATCAGCTCAGAGAGCCTCCTGCAACCATAACCCGATGCTGGTTATAAACGTCGTATACCTAAGTCCAAGTTTCTTTGTGTATCTCCATCGAGATGCGATCTATCTTGGGTATCCAGATCTTTTTCTCAAAGTAGAAGCCCGGGAAATACTTTATCAATTAAGATTTTCCCTCCTCTGGAGACATCTCCGGGATCTCGGAAGTTCTCTGCACCGTAAGGCCATGTCGTCTCTCTTCCCTTCCTCCTACTCCCGATCCTCCACTGATCCTCTCCATGCCTATGTCTTTAATCATTAATGCAGGGGGTATATATTTTTTCGAAGAAACATGATGAAAAGTAACGAGAGCCGCATACTTTTTGGTGCTCATGGACTATTCCCGTCTTTCCACATCATTCGATCACGTGCTTGGTGGCCGAGACACCGAGCGTCGAGGATAGTCTCAGTGGTGACGATGACTATCATAATTATGGGGCTACCCGGACTTTGAATCTCGCAACTTTGTACTCCTTAAAAAAGCACCCATGACTTGAGGTTTCAATCGTCTGGAACTTCCGGATCCCCAATCACGATGTTTGTTGCCTTCTCAAGTTATAGCTCCTGCACAAAAAAAACTTGAATCAGAAATGAACATCCTACACATGCACAAGTTAAGTGCTGTGTTACACAACTCTTATGAGTGTGTGTATCTTAGTGTTACTCCCACAGATCAGTTGTCGGCTTGCTTGAAGGGGTGACCTCCCCAATATTCAGCAAAAAACTTTCAATGTTTGTGTTGGTAAGTCCAAATGAAGACGTTTCAATGGGGACTCTATCTAGGACTTTGAACTAACCCTCTACTTCTATCGATGTAGCGGTCTCAGAGGTTGTAACTAGAGAAATTGTTTTGGAAGCCTCTCCCAACCTCATATCCTTTGTTATAGAAGGAACGGGAGTAGGTTGTAAACCTTCTCCTTCAACGAGCTCCTCCTCATCACCACCGTCATGAGCGCTAACTTCACCTTGAGCTATGGCCTCCTTCTCTTCTTCTAAAGGCACGTTTGGAGGCACTTCAACCTACGCACCCAGAGGAAACTCTCGTCCCAACAATAGAGTCTGGGCATCGTAAAATGCATTCAGGACGTTCCTCAGTGCCAAGACTGCTTAAATATTACCCCTTGGAATCCGGGGAATACATGTCTCAAGTTAGTTTAGAGCTTACGATTTAATTAGCTTGGAACGCAACGTGAGTATTAAAACATTTGCATCCAATAATCCATTCCTTGCAAATACTGGAAGAAATTGAATGTAGAACTAATCGTGTTTGAAGTAGATGATTTTTTTCCATGCCTCTAGGATGAAATGACTGTTGCCCTTTACCTCTAAATAGATGAGGGAAAGCGAGATGTTTCTTCTCTTGAGGGAGTAGAGATATCAGATGTTCTCCCTAGTTGATTGCACATCCAAGTTTTCTATGTAAAGATGTAGATACTGAGCAGGAAGGCATATGCATTGGGATATATCTATGTTTCCGCTAGGCGAAAGAAGTACAACATATCTCGGATGTACATGCAAGACAGAGGTGCACACCTAACAGAACACATATGTCTATTCCAAGCAGTATACCCTTCTAAGGGTGCGTGCGCCCTATCGTCCCTTCTAGGGGACAAGACATTATTTTATGTTATACCGCGTGCAAATGAACGTCGGTGAAACTCTATCAATTCGCGAGGCGAAAGAATCTGCGAGATTCTCAAGAATACTAGTATGACCCATTATATCTGATGCTACTAGAATGTCCTCATGTTCACCACCTACACCTCCACCTCTTGTAGGCCACCTCCTTCTAGCTCTGGAAATTCCTAAACAATGGGTTCGTCCATATGCTCATCTAAATCCTACGATCCTTCGAATTGTTCCTCTTGATCATAAGCGTTGGGTGAACTCACTTGTTGAGAAGAGGTAGAAGCTTATGCCGTCTCACATCGCTATATGTTGGGTTGGAATCATATGAAGATTCTAATGAACTCGAAGACGGTTCCATGGCTTCAACTGGCAAGCCTTGGGGTTGTCTTGAACTTCGCAGTGCCATAGAAAGCTATACTTTTAAGATAGTTGCATAGTTAGCACACTAAAACATATGTCATCTGTGTTGGTGTAAACTAATGTGTAACATGTAGTGTCGTTCATGCTGATGCAATTACAGTAAATCACTTTGGGACGCGATGATGATTTTTAGTTTTGTAAACAAAAAACCGTCCTTGTCGCAAATCAATATCATAGAACTCAAGTCGATTTGCGATAACATCATGGTTAGGTTGAGAATTGAACTCTATAATCGATGGTTCAGTCATATGTCCACAGTCCAGTTTTATGCTACAATCTTATGTGCATGTCTGAATTGTCAGTCCAAATAATTTCGTTTGTTGAGAGTTAACGCATTAAATGATGATACATTTGATTTGAACCCTAACCCAACCAAGCGACGTTGGGAGATGGTTAAACTTCATGAACTCTATTTTCAAAGCCGAAGTTTCCTAAGTCTTACAGCATAAAAAGTTTTCAAATTCGTATCCCTAAAGCATTCAAAAAATTGTTGAACTCCTAAAAGTGTAGATTCCAAAATGCTTAAGTGATCCAGGGTACAATATTTGAATTCATATCCCCGAACACTTGTTTTTTCATGACTTCTTTTTCAACACTCTAGCACCGATCTAGGTCCACCTATCCTAGATTTCCTCAACTCGAATCCTTTTTCCTCCAGAATCGATAAAATGCCTAAGTACTCAAGATATGAAGTTATCACTTCATATCCCCAATACTTGGCAATTTTACCAGGCCTGGGGATATGAAGTGAGAATTTGTCTCCGCATAACTTGGTATTTCCCATGTCCTCTACTCCATATTCATAATCCATCATGTATACTTTGAAACTCTTCTTCTCGAACTCCTTTAAACTTCGCGACATGGACAACGATTTCGGCATCCAGCCTTGAATCTACCAATGAGATCATCACCAGCCACTCCTCGTCTTATTCCATTGTCATACAATATGAGATTCACAAAAAATTTGAGAAAACCCCAATTTAAAATCTATTCAGTTGCTCAAATTCAAACCCACATGAGAGTACTATGTATATTCAGGTATGCGGGGTGATCTTAAGTTGTAATTCTTCTAGGGAACGGCGGAGTATAAGGGGTGAGGACCTGAAAGTTTCCAGAGAAAAACTACAAGGTAGGGAGTATGTAAACGAGGTCAAAAGGAAAGTGAGGAAGAGTTCAGATATGAGAATTTATAGGGGAATGGAAAGAAGGAAGCTTTCACCGAAAAACTCAAAGTATTTGGGGATCGGTGCTGATCCCCAGATTAGTACTGACCCAAAACCAAATAAAAAAATAGAAAAACAATGGAAATGGGGATAAGGAAAAAATAGGATCACTCTAGATCAAGGAACACTTCTGAACTCAAAACTACGACCATAATCGCGTATACACGTTTTCAAACTCCAATCATCGAAATTGATTCGAGTCATTAACCAATCATATACTAAACAATCTCAATGATTCGTAAGTAAATGCTTAACGATCAAGTTAAAATTTGATGACCTTTTGAAAACAAACTCACGCAATTGCACACCCGAAACATATCATTTCTATTACGTTCCTATTATAAACTCTGATCATATCATGCAAAATCACGTGCAAACGTGTGAGTGCATATGTGACTCTATGCCAAAAACGACCCATTTACACCTCGACTTGGGAGAGAATCGACGACCACACACACTTAAACAATCATATAGGTTCCAGTCCAAACAATCAGAACTCTCAACAATGCTGAAACTCTGCGCTTATACTGGCAAGCTTCGACAAAGCATCATAGCTACTCAAAAACGACACTTCTTGGAATGTACTACTCAACATAAAGGTCGCAACCTTTTACTAGACATGACCTGGCGATCTTTCCCATTACCAAAAAGATTTACTCAACTCAAAGCACACCATGTTAACACAAGACATACTTTGAGGGGAAAGTGTTACCCAACTTTTTAGCCCTGCTGTCAGAAGCACTCCTGGCCAACACAACTCGATCATTATGTGGCTAAATGACTCAGAATTGTCATTCGCATACCCGTAAGTCATGTTCAGATAATTTTGTGCAAGTATGATCATCCTAGCTCGTCAAAACAGCTCTCGAATGGCTAAGTGTTTGGGGTTCAGTATAAAACATCTTTAGGGATTAGTACATATCCCCATATTCCAAGCTTCTCAACAGAAAATCTATGTAATTCAAGATCAATATGATTCTACGAAGGCAATCGGGATTGGTATGTATCCCCAAGTCACCAGGGATCAGTACGTATCCCCAAGCCATCTGAGATCGGTGTAAATTCCGATTTTTTCTAAATTTCTCCAAGACTTCCTAGATCAGTAGGAATAACGTCCTCTTAAGTGAACGGTAGAAATCACAACCATTTCAAGAATCTGTGTGAATCATCAACAACTCAGAATGTGCACCAACTCTTTCCAGATTGGTATTTATTCCTCATTCCAGAAGTTTAATTCAGCTTCAAGTCATCATACTTCCCGATCCATCAAGCAACTTCCAACTAAACTTGGCAAGAAGAAAAATCAAAGAGAGAAGACCAACTCATCATCCCCGAATACCAAAAAATAAGCATTTTGGGATTTGTATCGATCCCAATACATAGGGGTTTAAGCCCTGGGTTTTTTAGGCTCCTTCCCATGCCCCTGCCGGGTTTTCCTCTAAAGTCTCTTCCATAAATATCCCCTTCAGATATGAAATAGGGGTTGGCTTCTTCTTGGATATTTGGCACTTTAAAGGAACTTGGCAAAGTTGGGAACACTTTAGCACTTAAGGAAGAAGAAAATTCAGCTCCTTCTTGAACCTTTTTTTGGACTTTCTCCATCATTCTATTGTAGAGACTAGGAAAAATTGATCTGCCTCTTGCAAAGCTAATGTATACATGAATAAAGTGTTAAATTTTCAAAGTGGACATAAGTTCTCACTGACTGAACCACAATAAATGTTGTGTCACTTATTTTGCTGTATTTCTCTACTAAAAAGCCTCATTTTACATTTATCTTCACTAAGTGTTAATCTTTTTGCGGTGTTAGCTTTTGTACATCAACAGTTACCTTTAAGTAAATGATAGTTTATCTTATGCATCTAGAAGGGGTTACCTTTTAAGGATAGCCGGAAGGGGATGCCTTTAATTTTTTTTGGAAGTGATTGGTTATTAACTTGGTAACATCATTGAAAGTTTCACATGTTATTGGTGGGTAACCATGGGCACAACATTTTCATTTGTGTCAAGATTTAGGGGAGGGGGGTACTAATGGGTGAATAATTGGGGATACCAATTAAGTAACTGAATTAAAGAACTTTGATTCCGTTGTTAGCGGGGTTCTTCTAAAGCATGGGAGAGGGGTCGAAGCTATATCATTGCCTAGCAAATGGTTACCTTGAGTTTCATAGTTTAGATACCAGTAAGAAAGAGACCGCGGTTACCAATTCATCCTAACAAAAATGCATCTGGACTCAATGCTTTGCGCAACCTGGGAGGTTCTTCGATTTCGAAAGCTAGCGAACAGTTACCTTGCGATACCTGCGAAGGGAACTGAAAAATGAACTTAAATGATGGGTAATCATTTCAGAAGGAAAATAATGGGTAATCATTTAAAAAAATGTTAAGGTTGGTAACCTAGCATAATGGGGATAGGTAATTTATTGTGTGTTGCATATTGCACATCTATATTTAGTTACTCAGATTATAGTGGCCTTCGTTCTAATCATTAAGTGCCAGAGAACAGGTTTAATTCCTGAAAGGTTTCCGCGGGTGACTTAATGCTAGCATGGAGAAAACTTATTCCTCTATGTGACGTGGTCTCGCTACCGCTAGTCAATTACATATTACATATAAAGTATTATTATTTGCACCAGTCATTTGAGTAGGCCGAGGTTAGGGACTTTCAGTATCTCCTTTGTATAAGTTTCCAAAGGCAAGCAAGAGGCTATAAAAATTAGAAGTTCCACTTTTTTTTTCATCTTTTGATGCATATATCGACTATTGTCATTGCCTATATATATACTTTGGTCAACCGAGGGTCATCGTCATATGCTGCTCTTGGGGTATATTTTGCAATAAGTTATATGTTCTTTATGCGGTTTATATGAATCGGATGTACGAATGAAATATTTGTTGGTGAATGTTTTATGAAGTTCTTCATAATCCTATGTCTCTTGATGTTATGGTTTATTTACACCCAGTTTTCTATCACCGAAAGCTGACACTAGAGATGACGTAGCACCTATAGCGTTGTGCTTCCAGTCTTGGAGAATGGGGCACTATAAATTTTTATCAAAACTTAGATTCATGCAATTTAAAAGAACAATTTATTTATAAATGTTTTCAATTAATACTCAAAAATCATTTAAATATACTAAAGGTTAGGATAACGAAACTATAGCATATTTGTATTTGTATATTATATAAGTACGTGTATCCCTACAGTCCTAAGGTCACCCATAGGTATCTTACTAATGTTTCTTCTACAGAAAAAGGAGTAATATGGAGGGAAGAGTGTAAGAAAGAAATTTGGTGGTGGAAGCACTACTACCAATGGAAATTTTCCAATGTAGCGGGAGGACAGCGCCGAAGGGTCCATGAGAACCGTGGAGCTGCTAACCCACTGGCGAATATGGGGAACCTGCTCTATATGTTTATCCAAATGTTTCATGCCGGAGCCGCTTTTGGTCTTGAAGGAGTTAACCGTGAAGAACAACTATGCAAAGTTGAGTAGAGATTATACAGGCTTAGGAGGAAAGCGGTTCTTGGAATGGAGGATGTTTCTACTATGGACACTTGGTTGTTTTAGTAGGAGAGTATCTTCAAAAACTTAGGCTTAGCAGATGAGCAGAAAAGAAGATTGAACTTAAGATAGTTGTTGAGTAATGCTTTGCATTGGTGGAATGGTGTTACGGTTACAACACCGGAAGAGGAAATTACTTGAGAAAAATTTCGATGGAGGCTTAGAGCAAGTTTCGTATCGTAAGTTTCCTACTCTATGATGATGAGAAAGTTTGCTGATTTGAAGCAAGGAAGTATTACAGTAGTTGAGGATGTCGTTAGGTTCGATGAATTATCTTGTTATGTCTAAGGAGTAATTGATTCTATCATTTTCATGGAATGAGAAGTTCATTAAGGGAATGCGATTTGAGATTGTGAAAGCAACGATACCTCATTTGCGAGACACCAATGATGTTGTAGTGAAGATGGCCATTTGTAACGAAGAGATGCTTACAGAAGGTGGAAACCAAGGATATCAAGAAAAAAAGAGAAAAATATATAAGGGTGGAAAGGTTTAGAAAGAGAAAAGCCCAAAGGAATAAGGCAGATATCACTTTCTTTAAGTGTCACTAGAAGGGTCACTATTCAATCGAGTGCAACGCAGTGAGAGCAAAGATCACTACCGGGAGGTCGAACGTTAGGTGGTTTAATGTTAATCATCTAGGGTACCAGCCAAGGGTAAAGCAACGACTGAGGAACCTTCATCTTTGAAAGGTATTCTTTTGTTTCGTAGCATACCTGTTACAGTTTTGTTTAACACTGGTGCATCACATTCATTTATCTCTAGAAGTGTAGTAGATAAATTATCCTTGGAACCATCTTATCTTGTCACTTCCTTTTGGGTGGTTAGTCCCATTGAAGGATATACAACTCTAGATTAAGATGCGATAACCTAAAATTTCTATTGTTAGGCTTTACATTCAGTTGCAACTTATATGTGCTTGTTTTCGAGGGTTTCAGAACTATTTTGGGTATGATTGGTTAAGTTGTTATGATGCGGAAGTGTTGTGTCCAAATAGAGTAGTATCGTTGGAGCATCCCGATAGTGACGAAAGGATTATATTCATGATAGGAAGTGCAGTTTTGAAGATGACTTCATGGATAAGTGCTCTATAATTGGAAGAAGAGGTAAGCAACGTTCCGATTGTTAACAAATTTGTTGATGTCTTCAAACCAGTGAAAGTGTTACCACAAAAGAGCTATCGACTTTTAGGTCGATCTCATGCCAGGAGCAGAGCCAGTGTATAGGCCACTAAGCCCAATAACCTTGGAGTTGAAGGTGCACCTTGTCGATCGGAAGGTAAAAGTTTTATTTGTCCAAGTAGTTTGCCATGAGGCACATCGGCAGTTTTCATGAAGAAGCCAAATGGATCATTGAGAATGTGTATTAATTACTAAAGGCTAAACGAGAGGACAGTGAAGAATAAGTATCCTTTGCCTTGTATTGATGATATATACTATCAATTGAGTGGAATGAAAGTTTTTTTGCAATTAGAATTAGCAGTAGTGTTTCACTGGCTCGGAGTAATGGAAGAGAGTGTCCTGTTGACTACGTTTCGTACCAGGTATGAATCATAAAAATGGATGGTTATGTCATTCTGACAAACGCACCAGCTTTCTTCTTGGATTTGATAAAACAAATATTCCAGGAAAACTTGGCCAGATTTGTGTTGGTCTTCATTGATAACGTATTTATGTATTTGAATGATGCGGAAGAGCATGAGACTCAGCTTCTGGTAGTGCTAAAGACTCTGCAAAAGCACCAATTGAAGGCTAAGTTTTCTAAGTGTTGATTTTGGGAAGGAGAGCAGAGTTTCTCGGTCACGTGGTTTAAGAAGTAGGATTGTCGGTAGATCCAGCTAAAATTGTTGCTATCATTAGTTGGAAGAGGCCTGAAATGTGTTACGGAAGTCCGAAGCTTTTTGAGATTGGCTGGGTACCATCAATGGTTTATTAAGGACTTTTCATGGGTAGCGACATCGCTCACTAAGCTGACCCAAAATGATGTTAAGTTTATTTAGTCTAATAAGTGCGAGGAAGCATTCTAGGATTTAAAGCGCTTGTTGACCATTGCACCAATGTTGGTACTAGAAGGAAACCAGGATATGATTGTTTTTAATGATGCTTGTGAAAAAGGGTTAGGATCTATTTTGATGCAGATGGAAAGGGATATTGCTTATGCTTCCCGATAGTTTAGACCTCATGAAGTCCGATATCCAAGTCATGAGCTTGATTTAGTAGCTGTTGCTTTTGCCTTGAAGATTTGGAGGCATTACTTGTTGGGTGAAATGTTCTCGTTGTTCATGTACCATAAGTCCTTGAGATATTTATTTTCTTAGAAAGAATTGAATGTGCGACAACAAAAGTGGTTAGAGTTCTTGACAACTTATAACTTTCACATAGAGTATACTTCTAGAAAAGGAAATAAAGTTGTGGATGACATTAGCTGGAAACATCAAGGAATAGTGTCAGCTATGTTAAATGAATGGAAGGTCTTATAAACTTTGGTCACATGTAATGTGAGGATTAGGTCAACAAACATATCTAGTAGAAGCACTCTATTTGTGTCATGCTTAGAGGTTCGGCCAGCTTTGATGGAGAAGATTTCTTCTAGGTACGAGGAGGATCCTTCATTGCCGAAAGGATCCAACAGATCAAAGCCAAAACAGAGAGAAATAGCCAGGGTTAGTTTTCTCTTGACTGAAAGGAATGGTTACAGAGAAATAGTATACTATGTATTTCGTATGTTGGTGATCTGAGAAAGGAAGTTCTTAGATAATTCCATCGTTCTAAGTTCATGGTACATCATGGAGAAACCAAAATGTACTGTGACATGAAGTGAAATTTCTTCTAGGAAGGAATGAAGAAGGACATTGGCGTATAAATGAAGAAGTGTATGAACTATTAGCAAGTGAAAGAAAAACACCACAAGCCTAGTGGTCTGTTACAACTACTAGATATTCCAGCTTGGAAATGTGATTCAATACCATGGATTTCATTGATGGATTACCGAGACCAAGAAGGGGAAACAAAATCATTTGGGTTGTTATGCATAGATAGACTAAGAGTGCTCATTTAATTCCCGTGAGGCTAACTAGGAAGGCGCCTGTTTTGGCAGAGCTATTCATGAAGAATATAGTGAGACTTCATGGAATTCCTAGTACTATCGTAAAACTTAGGGATCCGTTGTTTACGAGTGAGTTTTGGAAAAGTTTGCAGAATGAAATGAGGACGAAACTCAAGTGAGTATAGCTTATCACCCTCAGACAGATGGGAAAATTGAAAGGATGAACAAAGTGCTGGAAAATTTATTGAGTGCTCATGTTCTGGGCTTTGATGATTCATAGGAAGAACATTTGCACTTTGTGGAACTTTCCTATAATAATAGCTTTCAGGCTACTATAGGAATGACACCTTTCAAAACCTTATATGGAAGACCATGTAAATCTCCTTCCTATTGGTTGGTGGTAAGCGATAGGCTAATTCTAGGACCAAAATTAGTGAAGGAATATCATCTGAGATCGAATGAAGGAAGCTTAATTCAGGCAGAAAATTTACGTAGATAGAAGGCATAAGGACTTTGAATTCTCTGTTGAAGAAAGGGTTTTCGTTAATGTGTCGCCGATGAAAGGCGTGTTCCAGTTTGGAAAAGCAAGGAAGCTTGCACCAAGATTTGTTGGAACTTTTCAGGTATGGAAAAAGATTGGAAAGCTTCCCATCGGGTGGAGCTACCATATAGGCTTGCGGATGTCCAAAGTGTGTTTCATGTATCGCAGTTGCAAAAGTATTTACATGATCCTGACACTACCATTGATCGATAGGCATTGGAAGAATTGGTACTGGAACTTGATTTTACTATTACAAGACAACCAATTCGTGTTGTTGATAGAGATAAAAGGAAATGAGAACCAAGACAGTTAAAGTAGTGAAACTTTGGTGGAGTACCGACGAAAGGGATTGTACTAGAGAGAAGGAAGAAAGGATTAGGGGAGCTTTTCCAGATTTTCTTCCGGTAAGATCTATATTGTTTTTTGGATAAGCTACTAGTGGGTTACACTAGTATATGTTTAATTGAATTGCTTACTGGGTTGTTGTTATTACTTTGCTTGTTTTAGTCCATGACTGGATTTCGAGGACAAAATTCTTTTAAGGAGGGGAGGATATAATACCCCTAATTTTGATAGCATTATTCATGAATTTAGTTAGTTAAATTAAATGAGAATGATGAGTAAAACGAGATCTATGCTAGAATAAGTTAACTAGTCAGTTGACCTTGGAAACAAATTAACTAAATAATGTTAAGGGAAAGGTATATGAGATAGTAAAGGTGGTAAACTTTCAGCCCTTATATATATATCATGTATCCTACCACTTTGTTTTACTTTTCATTCATTCTAAAATTTAAAAGAACCTAAGTGGGTGGCCATTAAACCTAGGAAGGAAGAAGAAAGTAAAGCTAGGATTTTTTAGCATGAAAACAACATCAACAAATCTCGCCAACTCTTCTAATCAAGGTGAATAATACTCTTACATCTATGTTTCGGTTGTTGGGTAAATATTTGAAAATGTTGTGTTAATTCATGATGGGTTTTCATGATAGAAATGATGCTAATTGATGTTTAATCACTAGCAATGTTTGATATGTTTAATACATACATGGAAATGATAGGTTTTAGGGAAAAAACTATAGTATAAATCTCCAGATGCTACATAATTTTATATGATGCTTGTTACATGATTTTAGGAAGGGTCTCAAGATTCATAATTTTTCATGCTTGTGTGAATTTTCATGAATGATCTAAGTTTGAATTTCTTAAGAAAAGGATTTCGTATGGATTGAAATGCTAAATATATCCATATAATTATTTTATACATAGCAAGTTTAAAAGTACTATAAAATGACTACATATGGACAATATTTCACTTTATGAGCCAACGAGAATTTGACAAATATGATGGAGTAAGTATAAAGTATTACTATAAAAGGAAATAAGTCAGTAATTTCAGTATTTATGGTCAGTACCCTCGCCATATCCGGAAATAACATTTTGATTCTTTCATAAGCCTTCTTTCGGTAGAACTGGATACTTGAAATATCACAAGTATAGTATAAGAAGTGTTCAGGCTTCCACCTCTTACCTTTCAGATGAGGTCTTGGCCCTGCTACTTATATGTTTTGAGAGTAACTATTCCACCAGAGGGTTTTGCCTCCGCTCCTGCGAATGGGACAAAGGGTCATCTTATGTAAGAAAGAATGGTTTTGAAATAGGATATTTACACCTTTAGGGGGAACCTAAAGAGAATTCTAACTATAACGAAACCGAAAGGGTTTACCTTTTGGAGTTGATAGTTTCCATGACTTGGTTGTTTAATTGAGTGTTTTCTTGCCTAAATCCATAAAAGGGGTACCTTTCAGGGGAACAATTGTGTGGCGCTAGAAGGGTTACCTTTGGAGTAAATGATAGTTTTTCATATGCATCCAGAAGGGGTTACCTTTTGGAGATAGCCGGAAGGGGATACCTTTCGGAATTTCGGGAAGTGATTCATTACTAACATGGTAGGACACCATAGAAAGGCGCACATGTTATTGGTAGGTAACCATGGGAATGACATTTGCATTTGTGTGAACATTGGGGTACCATAGTTAAATAGTTGGGGATACCAATTAAATAATTAAATCAAAGAGTGTTGGTTCTATTATTAGTGAGGGTTCATAGTGCGAGGCATAGGATGGGGATCAGATGGGTACCATTGCCTAGTAAGTGTTTACCTTGAGTTGTGTAGTTTGGATACTAGTAAGAAAGGGATTAGTGTTACCAATTCAACCTAATGAAAATGCATCTGGACCCAATGCTTCGCGCAACCTTGGATGTGCTTCGGTCTGAAGGCTATCAGGGAATTACCTTGCGATACCTAGTAGGAAAACTGAAAGAATGAACTAGAATGATGAGTGATCATTTAAAAAGGAAAATGATGGGTAATCACTTAGAAACCATTAAGGTGGTAATGCAGAATAACAGCGCCGGGGATGCATATTATATTTAGTCACTCAGGTTATTATGGCTTTCTTTCTAGCCATTAAGTATAAAAGAACAAGGTTGGTTCCGGAAGGGTTCCGGAGGTGACTTGATGCTAGCGTGGGGAAAACCCGTTCCGCTATGGGGCGTGGTCCCGCTAGTCAATTATGTATTGGGTATAAATGATTATTACTCACAACCGTTTATTGACTGACCCAAAGTTTTTACTTTCCGATTTAACTCTCGGGTGCTCATTTGAGTAGCCTGAGGGTTATGGTCTTTAAGGTATCTCCTTTGTATAAGCTTTCAAAAGTGATTAAGAGGCTATAGCTATTAGGAGTTCTGTTGTTTTGTCTTTGGATGTATGTAGCGGTTGTTATTATTGCCTATATATATATATGTATATATATATATATATATTCTGGTCAACCTAGGATGCATCGTTATATGCTACTCTTGGAGTGTATTTTGAAGTAAATTATATGTTCTCTGAGCGGGTTATACGAAAGGGATGTATGGATGAAATATTTGTCAATGAATGTTATGTGAAGTTTTTTATACTCCTATGTCTCTTAGTATTGTGGTTTATTTGTACCTGGTTTTTTATCATCGAAATCCAATACTAGAAATGACTGCAGCATCTATAGGGTTGTGCTTCTGGTCTTGGAGAACAGGGTGTTACAGATTAAGTATGCCAATAGGTTCGAGTAATCATCATGATACGCTTATAGTACTATTGATACCGTAATTATGAGAAATGAGAAGTTTATTTGCGGATTAAAGCCGAAGATTGCTAAGGTGACGATGACATACTTAAAAGATCTATTCCATATTGTGGTGGAAATGGCTAATAGGAATGAGGAGTTTTGCTTTGTTTAATAATGAAAAGCTAGTAGAGACCCATAGTTCAAGGAAAGAAAAGAAAGTCCTTTAAAGGAAAGGGATCTCGAATAAGAGGAAAGGCTAAAAAGAGAAAGCCTAAGGTCTCTTGCTTTAAGAATGATAATTAGACCATTAAGTTAATGAGTGCGAGGCCAGTGAGGCTAAGAAAATGTGAGAAAGTTGAATGTGAGGTGCTATAATTGCAATAAGCTGGGACATTACAGGAGTAAGTGTCTAAAGATAGTTAAAAGGAAATTTTTTGCTCTGGAATCGTCCTCAATTATACTCATTGTTGTTGAAAAGGAAAAATCTGCAATGGAAGGTACAATTTTGATTCATAACATACTTGTTAGAGTACTATTTGATACCTTTGTATCACATTCATTTATCTTCAAAAGTTTGGTAGATAAGTTGCATTAGAACCATTATGCATTGTTACTTACTTTAAGGCAGCTAATCCTATAGGTGGTTATGCAACTCTAGAGATGAGATGTTATAACCTAGAATTTGAGTTGCAAGTTCATGTTTTTGCCTATGGTTTATATGTGTTGGATTTTGTAGGCTTTGGAATTATCTTAGGTATGGATTAGTTGAATCATTATGATGCTAAGATATTTTTCCAAAATAGGAAAATATAATTGAGATACCCTAGTTGCAGTAATTACATCATATACTCAGTAAACAGTGCAAGTTCTCAAATTTATGCTTTCTTTGATGTGACTAAGTTAGGGGGTGAAATAAGTCAAGCTCTTGTTGTTAAGGAGTTCACAAACGAAGCTGGTTATAGGATTACTGCCAAGGAAAGCTATAGAGTTCACAATAGATCTTGTACCTGAAGCTGAGCCAGTAAGGATGTCATTAGTTGAGTTGAAGGAATTGAAGGTGTAACTAGTGGAATTGGAAGGAAAGAGTTACATTCGACCAAGAAGTCCGTCTTGGGGAATAGTTGCAGTATTTGTGAAGAAATCAAATGGATTAATGAGGTTGTGCATTAATATCGCAAGCTTAATGTGAAGACGTGAAGAGTATGTCCGTTTTACTGTGGATGGATGATTTGTTTAATCAATTGAGTAGAGACACGTGTTTTCTCTATTAGATGTGGCTATAGGATCTTATCTGCAAAAGATAATATTCCGTTGACAAAATTTCGAACAAGATATAATTCTTACAAATTCATGGTCATGTCATTTAGGTTAACGAATGCACCTGCTTTCTTTGTGGATCCAACGAACTGGATTTCCTGATACTACTTAGATATGTTTGTTCTAGTTTTCATTAATGATATATTGGTGTATTCCAAAGTCGAAAAGGAGCATGGTATTGATCTTTAAATTAGGTTTGATATTTTGAGGCAAGATCAGTAGAAACCTAAGTCTTCTAATTATCACCTTTGGGGGAAGGAAGTGAAGTTTCTTGGCTATATAGTTTCAGGTGAAGGGTTGTTTATGGATCCAACTAAGATTGAGGCTGTCAATAGTTGGAAGAGTTCGGTAATTGTTACTGAGATTAGAAGTTTTCTTGGGATGGTTGACTGTTACTTGAGATTCATTTAGGATTTCTTGTGGATAGCAGTGTCGGTTACTGGACTGACTAGAAAGGATGTTAAGTTTGTTTGATCAAGCAAATGTGAGGAAGCATTTCAGAATCTGAAGCGTCTATTGACCAATGCTCCTATTTTATAGTACCATATAGTAATTAGGATTTTGTAGTTAATAATGATTATTATGGAACTAGATTAGGAGTTATTCTAATGCTAACGAGTAAAGTGATTGCATATACTTTTAGGCAGCTACATAAAGTAATGTATCCAACTCATGATTTGGAGTTAGCGGCAGTAGTCTTTACTTTGAAGAATTGTAGTTAGCGGCAATTCTCTCAAAAAAAGTGAAATATGAGAATATAGATGGTTGGAGCTTTAGAAACTTATGACCTTGGCATTGAGTATACATCAGGAAAAGGGAATAATACCGCAGATGCCCTTAGTAGGAAATAGCAAGATGTGGTGTTGGATATGTTTCCAGTGTGTGGAAAGACTTAGAAGCATTGACTACTTTTGATGTGTAGATTAGATCGATGGCAAGTTTGAACCAAAACACAGTTGTGATGTCATGTCTGGAAGTTCAACCAGTATTTGATAGAAAGGTCACTTCTAAGTAAGGGGAAGATCCAGTATTTTCGGAATGATCACGAGACTCCAAGTTGGAGTAGAGAATGATGCTTTGAAAGATTCCAGTCTTGACCATGAGGGGTGGTTGAGAAAGAAGGGAAAATTGTGTATCCCAAGTATTGGAAATCTAAGGATGGAAGTTTTTAGAAAGCGTCATCAAACTAAGCTTATGATTCATCTTAGAGGTACTAAGATGTATCAAGACACAAAGAGAAGTTTCTTTTGGGAAGGAAATGAAAAGTGATGTAGGCATATAAGTGAAATGAGATTGGATATCAACGGATTTTATCAACGAGTTGCCAAGGATGATAAAAGGGAATGAGAGTATTTCGGTCATAGTAGACAGACTGACTAAAAGTGCCTATTTTGTTCCAACTAAGTCAACCTAGGATGGCGTTTGTGTTATTGGAATCATTCACGAGGATTATAGTTAGACGTCATGGGATTTCTAGTAACATAGTTAGTGATAGGGATTCATTAATCACTATTGAGTTTTGAAAGTCAACCAAAGGTTTTAGGTACCAAGCTTAATATGAGTATAGCTCATCGCCTATAGATGGATGGGCAAACGAAGAGAGTCAGTAAGGTATTTAAGATTTATTGAGAGCTTATATTCTAAACTTTGGAGACTCACGAAGGGATAATTTGCATCTAGTTGTGTTTTCTTATAATTATATTTAGCAGAATTGTACATGAATGACTCCTTCCAAAGCGTTATTCGGAAGGCCATGCGAGCCACCCGCTTATTGGTTAGAGACCGAAGATAGATTAGTCTGAGGTCCAAATTTATAGAAGGAAACTGCAAAAAAGATTGAGTTAATCTAAGGCCGAATGAAGAAATTTCAGTCGAGGCAAAAGATTTATGCATATATGATACATAAAGATCTTAAGTTCTCTGTTATAGACTAAGTTTTCATTAAAGTATCACTGAAAAAGGGTGCCTAAGTTTTGGAAAGTTGAGGAAACTGGATCCGAGGTTTATTGGATACTTTCCTATCATAGAAAGGATCGTGAAGCTCGCGTATCGAGTAAAGTTATCAAATAGTTTGGCGGGTGTCCTTTTTCATGTTGTAATCTTTGGGAGAGTGTGTCTAGAGACTACAGTAAATCCAATTGTATTGGAAGATTTAATGATATAATAGGAAATGACTTTTGTGAGACAACCAATTTGAGTTGTATTAAAAGATAACCGAGGCTTAAAAATAAGACAATCAAATTAGTGGAAGTCCACTGCAGTGACAATGTAAAAGATTGTATTTGGGAGATAGATGACAGTATTTGGGATACTCATCTTGATCTTCTTCATGGTACGTTCCACGTTGTTTTAATCTAAAGTTTAGATAGCTGGTAGGATATACTAGCATTGTTTGCATGGTTGCAATGTTAGTTTCAGTCCTTTACTGAATTTCGAGAATGAGATTCTTTTAAGGAGAGGAGAATTTAATACCCCTAATTTTTTAGTGTAATGTAATTTAGGAACTATAATCAAATAAATTAAGTAGGATAACACAGAAGGATGTTAAAGTGAGATTTGTAACTAAGTATAGTTAGGGTTTAGCAACTAATCAAGTAGAAATAACATGAGTGAAAGCTTATAAGAAGGGCAAAGTGAAAATTGCAAAATCCTTCATAAAGATAACCTTCCACTTTTTCATTTTATTCTCTCATTTGCAAAACAAAACCCTAAAAATAAAATAAGGGAGGTTGACTACATACCTATAGAAGAAGAAGAAAAAAACCAAGGATAAGTTAAGAGAAGAAAGCTTAGGACCAAGTAACCACAAATAACAAATCTTCTATCCAATCTAAGATGAATAATGATTTTTATCCATGTCTGATTCGACTATACATAATACCCAAATTGTTGTTGTGTTTTCATGATTGCTTGCACGATAGTTGTGATGCTATGTCATTATTTAGTTACAATAATGTTTGGATCTAATTGCTTGTGCTTATTTTGCATAGATTTGAATAGGTTTTAGATCAAAACTTATAATTTTACATCTCTAATTGGCTTGAAATTTTTATATAATGTTCTTAACATGTTTAACGAGATTTGTTTTAAGTTTCTTAATTTTAAAAATCTTAGGGATTTTTCTATCAAATTCCTAAGGAAGAAATGTTGTTAATTTTAATTATTAAAAAAGGTTAAATAATAATTTTTGATTTGAAAGTTCTATATAGGGAAAACAAGGATACTCTCGAATTTTAGTGATTTTTTAAGATTTCTCCCATGTTTTTATATTTTTTTCCTAAGTTAGATAAACTTAGGGAATTAATACATTAATTTAGATTAGTTAATGATTTTTACATGTTTCCACATATGAATTTTGAAAATTCTGAATGGTAGTTCAGAAAAGCTTTTAGTAAAAAATAACATCTTGCAAAATTATGTGGAGTAGGTGAAAAGAATTACTTTATATTTTAGAAATCAGTTTTCACATTATTTATTATCAGGCCATCAATATAATCTATAATCCCTGTAACTATCGTCCTATTCAATAAGCTCCTTGATGCATGGAATAACATTAAACGTGGTAGAGGATATATTTAGACCTTATTGCTATTGTTGTCATCATTCTTTTCAACTTAGTCTTTGTTGCCTTTATCCTTATATTTTAAAGATAACAACTCCGTAAAGGTTTGCCACCTTTATACATATATGATATCTTATCGCTTATGGCTAGACCATAGGGCTATTTTCTTATATGAAGTATGAGGCTTGCTGCCTCTACTATTTTAAATCTTATCGAGGCTAATGCCTCCGTTATTTTCAATCTTTATCGTGGTTATTCCCTTTATTGTTTTTAAAAGAGCTTTGAGGTTTTGTCCTCTATTCCTTGTTATCATCAACTAGGATGAAAAGCATTGTTTAAAACTGGTCTTCAAAACGTTTTAAGTTCAAGTGTAGTTAACCTCTCACTACTAGAAAAAGTAGAATGGACATCACAGTTTTAATATCGATCGTAAATTCAGCCGATGTCAAACATTTTTAACATCGACAATTTTTAAAATGATTTTGTTGGTTTCTCAAACATCGAATTATTGAACGACTAATGTCTTAAAAACACTTATAAAAAATTAAACTTAGGCCATACCAAAAATCTTGGCTATTACATCACTTATTAAAATAACTGTTGTCTATTACATCACTTGTAAAATGTATTATTGTTAATGATTAATAATTAGTAAATTATAGTTAATATTTATAAATTATATTTTATAGTTAATATTTTTAGTAATTATAGTTAATATTTATTAATTATAGTTAATATTATAATTAGTAAATTATAGTTAATATTTTTTAATAATTATAGTTAGTATTTATTAATTATAGTTAATATTTATTAGTTATATTATAATTAGTACACTACAGTTAATATTTTTTAGTAATTATAGTTAATATTTATTGGTTATATTATAATTAGTAATTATAGTTAATATTTTTTAATAATTATAGTTAATATTTAATTATAATTAATATTTATTAATTATATTTTATAGTAAAATTATATCTTACATTAATAAATAAATTGAATTGTGCTTTAACATTAGTTTCTATGCGTCGTTTACATTAACTTTATGCATGATGTTAAAGTTCTCATAATTTGCTTTCCTTGTCAATCCATACCACCCATAATTTCCTATATCTATCCGTTGATCACTTTTCCTAATCTGCAACCATCAAAACCCTCCAATCAGCCTCATCTGTGTCATCACCAATTCCCCTCTTCACGTTTGAATACTCCCATGTTTCTCAGATAATCAAAGTCGGTCACTCTTACTTGGCCCCTTGCTTTGTTAAAAAAATGTCGGCTTCCTCTTAATCTTCAATGGCGACCGAACTCTAAAAATAGGGTTTCTTCCCAAATCGAATCGTTACTACAAATCTGGATGAGCCTTCTAATGGTTCGACTGTCTTTGCTTGCTTGTCAATTGATTTCGAGATTGTGATTGAAAACCGTGAGTACTCTGATTTGATTTTTTGATTTGCTCTCAAATTTGTTCCTTGGGTTTTTCAATCCCTTCCGCCGATGATGAATAGGTTAATTTATACGATTTTTGATCCAAAAAATGTCTAATTTCATCGTTAGACTTGGTAGTGATATGTGCGTAAATATTGGGCTTGAATTCCATGGCTTTGAATTTGTTTTGTACTTCTGGAGTTGTGTTTGCTCCGATTTTTTTAGCTTGAAATTTTCAACCTTGCTGAATATATTGCGTGTGAAATCTAAAATCTGATTGAGTCTCCCTAGCAAAAAGAATCTCGTAAATTTTTCTAGAAATAAATGTGTTGATAATTTCTGGGACAACACACTTCTCTATAGTTCTTCAAACCATTTCCGTGAGTTAAACATGCCATTAAAATTCAAACGGAATACTTGACTTTTTTTGGGGCTTTCCTAGAGATAAAAACTTGAACATATGCTATACTTTGATTTTCACAAATTTGAACCGATGCTAGAAAAATTGAACCGATACTACATATTTACTTGTCTCGGCTTTGAACTGATCAATGACTAGTTGATTGGACACTATACTTGATTATTTTTGAATGGATACTTCACTTCAGTCAGTTGTCACTCAAGTTTCCATCTTTGGTTTTGAAATGCTATTTGTACTAGTCCATATATACTCTTGAATTGTTGCTTCGCTTCATGTTCTGCTTTGTTCAACAGATATATGTATTTAAAACTGTTTGCATCTGCCTGTTTGAGAATACATCTCCTTGTTAAAACTACTGTACATACTCAGGATGCCTTGTTTCACTCACCTTGGCTTCATGTTGCCGTTTTGGTCATTTGTACTACCTTGTAATCATTTTGGTCATTTGCTTACTGCTTCATTTATCTTCCCTTTACCCATTTTCGTGTTGTTCCAAAGGTTGAGCTGTGCACATCTTATTGATGTACATATATTTTTGCTATGACCCATGAACTTTGGCTTTTTATTGCTCCTTTTTGTTGTGCCATTTGTGCTGGTTGCTTTGTATCGTCTTGTACATGCATATGAAACTGGTGCACTCCATTTTCTTGGCTTTCCATTTGCGCACCTTAGTTGCTTGATCTGCTTAGCTTAAAACCATAAACATCTGACTTGCTCGGGTTTGCTTTTGTGCATCACTTTGCTCCTGTACACTCGCTTGATTTGCATTGATATTGAGTTCCATGTATATCACTTCACGCCTTGCGATACTCTGTTTGTACAGTTTGTCACATGGTAGCAAAAACACTGGTTCGATGCACACATGTTCACTTGCATTGTTTTATCCATATTGCACCTGCACAAATATATGTGTATATATATATACAAAAGTGTGTGTATACATGTATCATGCACATGTAATTTATATATGTGGGTTATTCATACATATATTGGTTTGTGGCATCCTTATTAAAACTGCTGCTTGTTTATTTGAACCTGCTATATTCATTTGAGGCCATAGTTTTGTGCCTGTGCCTATGAGTTTTTCCATGTTGTTTCTCTTGCATACTTATCCATTTATGCATTGTTTTACTTGCTGGTTACACTTAAAATTCTAGAACCTTTGCTTCTCCATTTTCTTGGCAGACCTAGTTGGTTACATTGGCATTTATGTTGATTTATTTACTAGCTTGTGCTCTTCTTGACATGTTGCATTTCTGTGCATTTAGGTGTCCATATTGCCCAGGTTTGTGTTATTTGTGCAACCATATTATACTTGCACATTTATATATGTGTATATACATATAATTGTATACATGTATTGTATATGTGTACTTTATATAAGTGTTCTTTTCGAATGACAGACATGAATGGTTTATCAGCAGACTACTATATCTGAGTTGTGGCTGTTTAGAATCAGTTTTTTATAATGCTGGTTCTGATCAGCAAACCAGTGTAGTTGTGTTGGGGCTGATCTGTGAGCACTGGAGTATATATATCAGACCAAGTCTAAGAAAACAACTAGAAACACACCAAAATTCCGAGGCAAAAAAAAGATAGCCTTGAATTACTATTCAAATTATATTATATTTTACAGTTACTCCTCTAGAAATGTATGTGATTGGCACAGAAGAATGGAAAGGTGGAGCACAAGCTAGACAATGAAAATCAAATCAAGTCAGCTAGAGTGATGAGTGTTGTAGCGATGTAGCAATGTAAAACTGATTGTGTAATGTATTGAATTGTGTATAAGAAATGTGAATGTAAAATAGTTGGAGTCAGAAATTTATGCAATTTCATATGTTTAAATAAATTTTTTAATTAAATAAAAATAATATTTGAATATTCAATTCTGTGCAATAGTATTTCTTTTAATAAATATTTATTTTTGTATATGAGATGAGAAAACAACATAAACAAGCCATCGTAGACATCAATATAAAGCCATCATGGACATCAGTCAAAAGCTGATACGGTAAAATACCTATTACAACTGTTGATTAATTAATTTATGATGTCTTAAAGCTGCTTTGACATCATTTTTTAACTGATGTAAAAAAGAGGTACTTTAAACATCATCGACAAAGACATCACTCCAGAAAAAAGAGGACATCGCTTTTTAGTCGATGTCTATACGAAGTTTTCTTATAGTGTATGTAGGTGATTGGCAGACCCTTGGCTGCCGATATAGTCAACTTTATTAGCTTCAATGCTCTAGTTAAAAAGTCAATAAGGACAAGGATGAAAGGGTTGTCGTGCCTATTGATTTTTCAATATTGTTCATAGGGAGCCACATATTATTTTGTATCTATTATCGATCCAGTCAATAAAGGTCGTCGCTTGTTTCTTGTTTACAGTAGATAACCAATTATCATTTACTAAGTTTTCACCCTTGGATACCATTTTCTATGTTAATGCTTGTATTGTTTTCACATAATTAACTCATATTAGGGATACCAATGGATTAAATAATCATGTATATACACATTAGTGCTACCAGTAGACTTTGAATATTCTTCGGAAGTAAGATTAAATATGAATTAATGAGTTCATAATCATCCTATGGATAAAACTATGGCATATGTGATGGTTAATCCACCAATGTATGAAAATTCATGGCAAAGTATTGTGTGTGTGATAGATAACCCACATCTAACGGAGCTCCAAAAAATTTGAACTTTTATAAACTGGGTGGGTAGTTAACCCAAATGGTCGGGGTTGGGTAATTCTTATGTAATATGGGATGGGTAATCTCAATTTCTTAAAATAGTAGTTTACTTGTAGACAAACAGGTGACTTGTTAATACGATAGGTAATCATAAACCATAAAGTCAGTTAGTCCAGGAAATGGTGATGGGTAATCCACTATACGACACATGATTGCTTATAATTAGTATATATTGTTTGTAACAATTGTGAGTGCAGGAGCCCATGACTGGTTATTATATGGCAAGACACTAATAAGAGGGAAACTTATTCTGTAAGTGGTATGATCTCATTAGAAATGCATTTGTTTCGGGACAGCTGTTATTATTCACACCAGGCTAATGTCTGGTATGAAGTTTTCATTTACTCCTTGAAAACTCAGTACTCAATTGAGTAAATTAAGAGAAAGTTTTTTTAGGTTCTTCTTGCAATAAAAAGTTATTAACGTTTAAGTATACACGCTTTTTATTAAATAATTAATTCCTTAATTATAAATTTGTTAACTGACTACTTTGATTAGATTATAATTAGGCCAAATAACTCTTTGTTCCTTCATTCCCGTTCAGCACGACTTCACCCAACCTCAACGCATGATTCGACACCTGCCGCACCTCCTCCTGACTAGTGGTCGGCCATCCATCGCCACCAGCACACGCGCCTTACCCCCTCACGTTCAACCCAATTATCACCTCACCTGACTCCTTCGTTCGCCAATAGTTAGCCCCCGAACACCAGCGTTTCCTGGCCCGATTTCGGCCACCTCGATGCTCAAAACCCGATCACCACCGTTCAGTTTATGGCTTTATCGAGCTTGTCATATTTGTAGTTAGGAGATTCTGATATAGATGCATGGAATGAGAGATAAATCATAGAGAAGAGGGATGTTTTTAGGTCGTTCAATATTAGGTGGAGGTGGCTCAATTGCATTGACCACGCAGAATGGGTTGACCAAAAGTAGGATCAAGGGTGCGTGTACATATAGAGAGAGAATTTATTATTATTATATTAATTTACAAAGTTACGTCATAAGTTTCATGCCCGAACTATCACATACGAGCTTCGATTGTGATGAAATTGAAATTCTACCATAACTTAATATTCCAAACACGATGGAACTAGTTTTATTAAATTCCGAGATCATTTTTACTTCCTTTTTATTTTACAATGTGAATCATTACACGTTTATACTGCTCACGATCACAAATTAAATCCAATTGACCTAAAACGGGAAATCTTACCATAATTAATCAACACATATTTAATGAAATCGATTTCATTGAAATCCATATCTGTTTCATAATTGGCAATTTTTAACTTGATTAAAATAATACAAAATTCTCATTTTCGTCAAATCAACATCAACCTAAATTTTGAAAAAGGTGCGTTTGACACAGGTCCCTATTAAGTTTCAAAATTAGGCTCACATCCAATCCAAAACTTATCATAAATTACATCCCTATTTTTCGAAAATCCATTAAAAAATAAAAAAATCATGTAAATTCGTATTTAAATAAAACAAATAATCATAAAAAAATTCAGATAAAAAAACTACAAAATACCGCATCAAAAACAACAAAATACAAAAAACAACGAAACTGTAGTAACTTGCATCAAATCATGCAAATATTTGAAATTTCTGCATTTATCTGTGCAACTATTTCAGTTATGCATCTGGATTAGCTTTTTTGCATACACGCACGCAAGTAATACATAATTCTTGCATACAAGTATGCTATAATTCGTAGGCATGCAAATCAGTTTGTATTTATTTGCATACAAGCATGCAAGTATTCAGACTAAGTGCACACATGTGTGAAACAATCCATAGGCATGAATATCAGTTCATTTTTACTTGCATACATGTATGCAAGAAAAAAGAATACTTGCATACATACATGCAAGTATTCATGCAGATTTTCAGTGTAAACCGCTTCAGGAATACTTGCATACATGTGTGCAACTATTGTGTATACTTGTACACATTTATGCAAGCTTTTTTTGTGGTCTTCTGGTAATATTTGCAGATTTTAACAAATTTTATTATATGGCAGCGCAAAAATTTCTGGCAAAACAAGTAACTCCAATTATAGGGACCCGCATTGAAAGTACAACATGGAAGGGAGGCCGTTTATATTTTGAAAGTTTAAAGGACGCTGTACTAATTTTCGCTTTTAAAAAACTCTATCAACATCCATTATATTTCAATATCATACACATAATTATTCAGAAACCATTTTAATCCTTGTTAAATTCTAGGTTATAACGGTATTCAATTTATTAAAAACCCTTTTATTCTATTTAATAAATTGTTATGGTTTATAAATGATTCCATAAAGACTTTCTGAAAATTTCGTTTTGACATAACTCAAAATTTATAATATGAAATCTTAATTTTTCTCTTTCATTAGAAAATTATAATCAAACAGATTCGGATGATTCTTGTTTCAAAGAGTTCCGACTTATATTGGATTATGCATATTCAATTAAAGTTCAAAACATTAAACTACGAGCTACCGCGACGCTACGAGCTCATTTTTAGTTAAATTATATATTATACGTTCAAACATCATTTAATAAACGAATTTCTTATTATAATTCAAATCTAAACTTAACTAAATTCTTTTATGTTATCTAGTTCATACTGCATTGCAAATCCAACTTTGTTTTGACCATTTTAGAATTAAATTTGCTATTTTATTATTTATATTGAATTAATGCTCAAAATCACTGAGTTCGAGCTATTTAAATATCCAAATCAACATTTAAAACCAATTTTGAATTTTCAGACTTAACGGTTAGAAATATGGGTCGTTACATTCCTCCACCCTTAAAAGAATTTCATCCCCGAAATTACTATGGTAGGAAAAATGCTACAAACCCATTAACTTTTTAAAAATCTATTCAGTTAAAATCTTCCGTTCTATTTTCTGAACTTTTTTTGTTTTAACAGACCGAATTAGTTTTTATAGAAAAACCAATTCATTCTTGTTAACAAAAAAAATTCAAAAATATCGAAAATTCTCTAACACCTTTATCGAATTTTTTTTGGTACGGTTCCCATTGTACGGATGGACTTTTGCAATAGCACAAAAGAGATAAAAATGTATACTTCGACTTCGACCCACGCGGTCGGAAAACACAATTTATATACCAAAATTTATATTTTTGCGTAGGCGTACCTTATATAAGCATTATCAAGCATACTTTCTCAACTTATGTGCAATCTACGCAACCAAAATCAATCCCCATAGCCTTCTGGTACCTGTACTTAACTCAATTTACCATGTAAGTAAGAAATATATGAAATTTTAAATAAACTTAGTTGATCAACAAGTGTAACTATACAAATGTGACGGCAAGGAATTTCGCTCGATCTGAATCAGTCGTTAAACCGATCTAGACCGTTCGAAACCCCTGATCGTTTGAGAACAGGACAAAATAGAACGCAGACGGAAGAACATTTCATTGCTATTACAACAATTCCATCAGATACAAGAATATACAGAGTATAATTGAATAAATTACATTCGACAAATATCAGAGATTACAATAAATTACATAGCAGTGGAAAATAATACAAAGCACAACTGAAGGTGATATACGGATACAGAGCTTTCCGGATATCATTCCAGCTATAAACCAAGATCCTGTGAATATAAATCTGCAAAACCAAAACTACTAGCTGCCCGTGCGGAAAATAGGGGCACCCAGAGTTTAGGTTAAAACAATAAACTCCAGGTCAGTCATGTGACTGGTGTGAGAACTAAAACAGTTATTAATATTGGTTTTAAAGTTAGGTAAATCAAGGGACCACGCCGTATAACACGGAACGGGTTTCCTCCCAAGAATACCAGTGCATAGAATAAACAACGCAATGCTTTTTTCGAAAAATGAAGCTATTATAAGACCCAGGTCCCATCACACAATGCAACGCAAGCCGGAGGATAGAGTTTTCCCTTATAATAGCCAAACATGCTTGGTACGTTTAAAACAAATCATTTGATACTATAATAAGTGTATAGTGTCAAAACAATTTCAATCATAAATATCAATCATAGACGGCATGGGTACCATATATCATGTCATCATACTAGTTCTACAATTAAAACCGCAATACACGTATTGGAAATTGGGTTTCCGTCATGAGTCGAGGCAAGGGGCAAGCTCCTCTCCGCTTTCGAGACACTCTAGCAAATGTCCCAGGGCTACGCACTCTGGGCAACCCCTGGATCTTCAGGGCCGGTCCTCACTTACGTTAGAGGATTATTTATTCCTGAACACACGTTTCCCGGTCCTTACAGACCTAAAATCGAGGCGCCTCATCCAACAACCACATAGGTGAAAAGTATATAAATGTCAGGGCTGGTAAGTCACTGACACCACCAAAGCTAGAAAGAAACGTCGTGCTCTCCCTGCAGTCCTTATCCCGTTTTTGACTCATACCGAGGTGTGAGGCTAGCGAATCCACGCTATACACAAAGCTGCCACGTAGGCCGTGCTTTGATCATCAACCACAAGACTTTGCTTTTCAACAGAAGCCTTGATCCATGCAACTCAGCGTGCCACACAGGCAATCCATTCCATGCGATTGATATCTATCGATATATAACCTCTAAGCTCGTACGTCTCAGAGAAGGGCGTTAAGCAAGAGAATAAATTCTCCGCCACCAAACAGATATATATTTAACAGAAATCAATCAACACAGAATAAAATCTAATGTCAGACACACAATCCATTTACAAGTTCGTTATGGGTCTGAACGAAACCGGAGGCACTTTCCTCGCATATCCATCGATCTCCAAGTACGTCTGGACGACCACCAACTATTTCCATCCTCTTGGGTGTACAGCCCAATCAGGATCATCAGTAATTATCCAAACGATGTGAATACTTCCGGTCTTCGACCACCGTCATCATCTTCGACTTATCGTCGAATCGGTTATTCAGAATGGGTATTAACCCGGCCTTTCCGAACAACCCGCGTATATTAAAAACAAATGTTACACAAACACAACGTACGCCTCATTCCAATTCATTAGCCACTAACCGTAAATCAGTAAGAGAGCAATTTCCCAAATATTAACCCCGAAGGCCGAAACCAACATCAGATCAATATCTAGGAAACCATTCTTCTTAACTAACCTACCGCTAGTTTCTAAATTTCATATTCTTAGGGAAAGGTTCCCATTAATTTTATCCAAGATAAATTCTTTAAAAATTATTCTTTAATCTTCCTTTGGATGTCATTTCAAACCAAATTATGGTTTTCCAAACTAGTCGAGATTAGCGAACCACACCGAAGTAATTATTTATTTTATTTCCCAATCCCAACCTATTCATCCCATGAAGCAAAACTGGTAATACTCCATATCTAACACCACGGTGTTATCGATAAAATTAATTACTATTTCACGTTCAAATCTAATTAAAGATTTAACTATCGCTTTGGAGCAAAACTGGTGATACTCCATTCTCGCTTATCTTCCAAATTTGATAATTTAGATTATCAATGCACATTTCAATCTAATTGCAGATTCATTAAAACTCCTCTTACAGGGTTAAAGAACTAATGTCCTTTAAAACACAGTTCACGACAAACCCAAATCACATTCTATTTATTTATCGGGTTAAAGAACAAGTGTTATTTAAAACACTGTTCACGATAAACCCACAAATCAATTCTATTTAAAACCCATTTCAAATCCAACTTATTTATTTAAAAATAAATGGGTTTTTTTACTTTAGTTCTAAACTAGTTCATTTCGATAAAAATCTATTTTTATCTTTTCAAATATGGAGTTTTTCATCCCAGTTTTTCCCAAATCATTTCTTATGATTTTACACAAATTATTACTATTTTTAATAATTTTATCAAGGCCCGTATAGTCGATTTCCATCAATGGTCATCGAACTGCACTTACAGCGACCTTTTTTTCCAAATTTGATTTGGACGTATCTCCAAATCCAACCGTTAGATTTCAAATTTCTATTATTCATTAGAAAGCTCTTTTCGATACGAACCCAACGGTTCCAGTTTTAGGAGAATCCGACGGTCGGATCTCCCTTAATGTCCGTTCGAAATCAATGGTCGAAATTCGCGAACTGCCACGGCGTGGCGCGTTCTATTCAGGCCATTATATTATATATATAATATATATAATATATATTTCGTCGATTCTATTTAAAATGAATTTTATAAATAGTTTTAAATTCGTTTCAAAAACATTTCAACTTCTATTTCCAATTCAATTCAAATTTCAATTCAATTCGAATTTGGTTTATATTCAATTCAATTCGAATTTGCTTTATATATATTTGTTTTTTATCTCTTTTCAATATTCATTATAAAAATGAATAAAATCGATATAAATATCGTTCGCGTCAAAATAGCGCATCTCTAATCAACACGGCTTTATATATTTCAATAATTCCGTTATTCTATTCAACAAATGAATATTTATTCTATTCAATACGTGAATCTATATTTTTGTCAACACATGACTAATCTCAACGAATGAGTACTGTCCACGTGTGACTATTTTTGTTATTCAATATATTTTATAAATATTATGGTATCTATCGTTTGATTTCAAATCAGACTCCAACCGTAAAGTAGTAAGAGAACGATTCCCTGAATATTAACCCCGAAGGCCGAAACCAACGTCAGATTAATATTCAGGAGACCACTCATCTTATCTATTTTTCAGTTAGTTTCTAATTTTATATATGATAAAGATGTAAATTTTATTGATAAAATATTTCGTTCAACACATGACTAATCTCAACGGATGAGTACTGTCAACACATGAACCTTTATAATATAAAGATGTAAATTTTATTGTTAAAATATTTCGTTGAACACATGACTAATCTCAACGGATGAGTGCAGTCAACACATGAACCTTTATTTTATAATATCCTTTACCTTCTAAATTGGAATGAGGCCCAATCAATTACCATACAAAGTTAATTATATGGATTCCATACAACACATGTATATAATAGCAACGATACATAATCAACCATCATCCAAAGTGCACTACACTGTATAAGCATCAAATATAGATATCTAACGCTTATAACAGCTTGTCGATCCATCGATCGACATATAACTAATTATTGGGATTAGTGTATGCCGTGTTTTATCCCAATACCCATGTGGGGTTTCAAACAATCAAACACAGATTTTATTTGTGCATTTGGGCGATGTGTAAAATTTATCGTCTCAATCAATGTCCTTCAAATAGGTGTACATAAACAAACCGTCCGGTTTGTAAATGAATATTGATTTATTCACATTCACGTTAAAAATTATATTTTTAACAACCAAACTATTTTATTCAACCTATGAATATTCTATTCGGTTCATTTATTAAATAAAATGATATCTTTATTTTTCTAACTTATTTTAAAAAAAATCGGCGGCATAACGGCGCGATACTAGAAACGGGACAAGGCCTAGCCTTATCCCCGGTCTAGTGAAGGCCCACGCCATTCACACATCAATCAAATCCATTCCATTGCACCAAACAATTCAATTCAAACCAAATAATCTAACCAACTACACAACCAAACAAACAAGTCCATGGTCTGTGGACGATGGTGTCGGGTGCTACTAAACACCGTCTGCATCCTAGTATATATATATATATATATATATATATATATATATATATATAACTAGAAAAAGGGATTTTGAGTGAGAAGTTCTCACTGATAGTTATCCCAATTCCACGGCACTTCTAATGCAGGAAATCTTCACTATTCTCGTCTCTTATAGCTTTCGTTGCCCGTAGCCACTACATATACAAAAATCACATTTTTTATTTGTCTACTTCCAATTTAAAAATCATATTTTTCTAATCACTTCATATATTTAAAAATCGAATTTTTACTTCGCTATTCAATATATAAAAAATCGAATTTTCACTATGCTATTCAATATATAAAAATCGAATTTTTTTATATCTCGCTATATGGATAAAATTCTATTTTTACACAGCTACTATATAGATAAAAATTCTATTTTTGCATCGCTACTATATAGATAAAAATTCTATTTTTTTTTTTACATCCTATTCTCTACATAAAGATTTCGTCTTTTCAAATATAAATATTTCGCCTTTTCAAATATAAATATTTCGCCTTTTCATTAGTAAAAATTCGACCTTTCTATTATTAAAAATTCTAACTTTCTATTTTAAAAATCCTAAGTTTCTATTTAAAAAAATCTAACCTTTTCTTTTTAAAAAAATCTTAGCTTTACATTGTTATTTTCTACATAAAAATCCAATTTTTTTATCTCGTTGTTACTATAGCAAAAATCATATTTAAATCTCTTTTCTATTTACATAAAAAAAATATAGAAAAGAAAATAAACAAAGAAAAAAACTCACAGTTTCCGGTTGTTTATGGCGGTGGAGTCTGGTGCGGATCGCTGCTGACGTCTGGGGGGTCAGGGAGGCGCGAGCATGGTCGGCGGTGGTTGGAGTGGGGCAGTGGGTGGCGGATTTGGGGCATGGAAGCTGATTTGGGGTTCTCCGGTGAGGTAATTGCGGGTTGGGGGTTTCAGGAGGGAGAGAAGGACTAGAGGAGACACGAAGGGGGAGGGTCGCGACTGTGGGTGGCGGCGGCCATGGAAGCGGCGGTCGATGGCGCTGGGGCAACGAGATTCGATCGTTTTTTTTTATTTCTTTCTGAACGAATTGAAAAGCGAGAAAGGGGGGGCAGAGGTAAAGGAAAGGAGAGAGAAGGGTTAGGTTATTATATTTTATTTATTTAATTATTTAATTTTCCACCAAAAAGCAACTTTTATTTTCGACCTCAAAACGAGGCCCACCGCCTGTCCTCCATAGCGTATTACCCCCATTCCAAATACAATGGGATATGTATCGCAAGCTGATTCTATCGTTTCGATCAGTTTTCGTTCAAATTAACATATAACTCTATATATTGAATTTGAACGCGTATTTCAATTTACCGGGGTCACATACGAACTCTATAAATCCCAGAAAAATATTTTCTAGCTTCGTATTGACGATACGGTCATAACAAAACTAGTTTCGTCGAATTCTGAGACCGTTAGAAAAATGGCCAATTTCCAGTCGATTAAAATCAACTGAAACTGGTCAAACGCGTTTTCCTTTGCCACGCTCACATATTGATTCGAAAAATTATGAAATTTGGAATCTAGCAATAATTTGACATCACGGATCCAATAAAAGTGGTTTCGTCGAAATCCGAGGTCATTTGCAAAATGTCTATTTTTAAGGGCCTGAATTCCATAGCGACTATTCAGAATTTTCAACTGGACATATCTTTTGATTCCTGCTATGAAATTTCGATTTGTCGGATTCATTGGAAAGATATTCACGAATAGATCCTATTAATTTTGGTTTCACTAAAATCCGGTTTATTTTGCACCCGGTACATTCAATTGAAGTTTGAAATCGAATTATCGAACTATCGCGCCATTTTCAATTCTATTATAATTATATATAATTATTTATATTCTAACGACGGCGTATATAATATATACGTTCGAATTATATTCAAAATAAATTTCTCGTCGATAATATTTAAAATAATCTATTTTAAATATTCAGAATTCGCTAAAATTGCCAAAATAAAAATTTTAAACTGGCTCAGAATTTCCGGGTTATTACAACAAATTCCCAGAACCAAACATGTAGCATCATTCATTTAGATGGTATATCAGATACACGGTTACATTATTTAGTTTCAGTTCGTAAGTGGTTCCATTCAAATTTATTATACTGGAATTCATTTCCTTAGCATTCAATTCATTTAACTCTTTATTAAACAGTTGATGAATTATATTAAACTCATTAACAAACAATGCACAACCAACTTTACCCAATCATTCATATTTTTTTATCAAATTCAATTGGTTTGGTTAAATTCAATTAATATTCAACATTAATATTTTTTTAGTTTAACATACTTTAATATCAGATTGACTTCCACTTCATATGATTCATTTTAATTCCATAATAAAATTCTCATTTACTAATTCATATGTGAAATCTCCTTTTGTTATATTAAACCGTTCCAATTTTATAATCCAATTAAATTCCATTCAAATCAATCAAACAAACCAATACTACCTTAATTTGAGAAAATTTAAAGATATAAGCTGGGAAAAATTATTTCATTTACCCTCTTTTCAAAATACTAGGAAAAAAATAATATAATAGTAATTTTATATTCAACTACAAATACTCATATATATATACACTCAAACTCAATCTAAGGTATTACTATCCCCCTCTCTATTGAGTTATGCCACAAAGCCAAGGTTATTACTTATCCATTAGCT
The DNA here is from genome assembly GCA_030737875.1 of Allium sativum. Taxonomy (NCBI): domain Eukaryota; kingdom Viridiplantae; phylum Streptophyta; class Magnoliopsida; order Asparagales; family Amaryllidaceae; genus Allium; species Allium sativum. The sequence continues at coordinate 119,301,944 of CM060911.1, read as the reverse complement.
CTGATATCAATTGTAGCGAACCAAAATTCCGGCACCCTTTGAATCGCACATGACTTACATAAAGTGCACGGGAAGCGGATTACTAAAAGAAAGAAATTAGAGGGTGTGAGAAAGGTAAGAAAGAAAAGACATAATAAAATAAAAAGAAGAAGGATCAAATTAACCAACACATCAAAGAGTATCGCATCGCAACAGAAATTAATATAATATAGAAATAAATTTTTACAAAGAACTTGTATAGATACTTACATTCAACAGAGTACAGCAGACAACCAATACATCTGAATAGTTATAACAACTTGTCTTCATACACAACACATAGTGTAATAAATAATAAATACGTATCATACTTCTGAAATCCTCCATCATGTCTTCTGAGGTTCGTAGCATCCTATCACAAACCTGTAAAACTCAGTCTGACTTGAGCATTTAAAACGCTACAAATCAGTCTGACCAACGTGAGCAAACTCACCAAATTTAAAGGTATCATTCAAGTAATTTAAAGTTAAAAATCCTTTGAAAGAAAAAGGATAATCGTAAGACGGTCCACACATAAATGTAGACGACTTTTACCTAATGATAACCCAAAACATTTTTATGTCAAAATCTAGTGATATTATAATAGTTTCTATATCAAATAAATAACCATCTAGCAGAACGCTTGTTTCTCACGGTCCACAAACATAGTATATAATCAGAAACCGTATGACGCGTACTGGAGAATGGATTCCAACTACGGCAAGGTATGATACCACCTTCCAAACAGTGTAACTCTAGAGAGCAATACACTAGGGTTCAATAAGAACATCTTGCAACCCGACCACACATGACCAGCCACTCATTCAACTTGAGTGTATCGAATATATCATCACCACAGTTTTCATCCATCCAACTATTTCCTGTAAGCATGTAGAAGTGATGGAAGAAAGAACAAATGATTTTTCTCTAGATGGTAATGATACACCCTAATGGGAACGACTCACATAGCTATGTCGCATGCCCGATTTCTGCCGTTTTCCCGGTTGATGAGGCTTGAGGTCACGACTACCTTTTAGAACATTACATCATCATTTACTTTGAATGCCACATTGTCAGATCCATCCAATCACTAATTGGCATCCACAAATATACTCTTGGTGTTAACCAAAAGAAGTTGTCGTCTCCGCCGCCAAACTTGGTATATTTGTAAAATTCAATGTATGTGACCCCTAGGAAATACTCGGTCAGATATTCATCCATACAAATCATCCAGGAACAGAATGAACCGAAGGCACTCTCATACCGCATCATATATAGGAATCACCCCAAGGATAAGTAGCGAGGAGTCCTTGCAATCCGTATATTTCAACCACGACGGAATCTCACGGTTTATCTCTAGGAGCTAACTAATGATTATAAGTAGTTCTTTCGCTTTATGAAGATCTACGGGTCTTCAAATGCTCCATATTGACTATCATTTGATATCTTCCATGTTTATGTGTTTGCTAGTTCAGAATGGTATTCAAATACAAATTTGATCCCAATCTTTCCGTACCAACAACCAATAATAGGTCAGATTTGATAGTCGATTATTTAACTACGAAATAAATAACCATTCAACCATGAAAATAAAATGAATTCACTGGTTCGGTACATTGACCTCTTTAATTAACCATTCTTTAGTTAAAACTTCTAAATCTTTCAATATTTGGAACGTAGTCTTTTACTTCTTATTGTAATACAAGAGTATTCTCAAAACCATTTTATTTTTAATACTTACATATATCAATTATATTATTTGCAAAACATTTGCCATCACCATTATTCGTTGTCTAAAAATAAAAATAAAGTTCTTTTTATAAAGATATATGATTGTTAACCAAATTAATTCAACTTAATATCTGTAAAATAAGGTTACAGATTCTATCATTAACCCTTTCTTATCATATTAATTTATATTCAACAAATCCTTTCCATAGCATATTCATTTATATTCAAAAAATCTTTTTCTATATAATTCAACTTATATATGTAACTCCATTTATAACTTTACTTTTGGAAAGAAGACCGTATTATTTTCATTATTTGGAAAATAATGTTATATACTTAACCGAATGATATAAGGATAGTCTTCATACTTGGGCAAAATAATGTTAAATTATACATTGTTTACTATAAAATCTAATAGTTCCAATTACATCTCAAAATCTTGCAAACAAGTTGCAGTATTTCTCTTATTGAAATAATAAACTATTTTCAACATCCTTTACCATTACAAACTAATACCGTCCCTTTATAATAGTGAAGTCGTTCAAGTTAGGGTGTTCATTTACCTCTCAGATCTTGATTGATAACGTTCTTATCTTAAGATAGATAAAAGTTCGTAACTCTAAAACTGATCCTAATTATAATATCCCATCAAATTTCATTTACTATTCTATTTAAACCAAGAAATCTATTATTTCACACATCTCATTTACAAAGTCCCTTTATATTTGTAAGCAACTTTTATAAATACATTCATTAGATATGAAAACCTATTTTTTTTACCAACTTCTTAACAAATTTACAAATACTTCATGTCCTTTTCACAACCATTATATCACTTCAATTTATTAAAATGACCAATTCTATAACTTAACCATAGGTTAATAATATTTCAAAATTAACTTTAGTTATATTTAAACGACTATAAAAACATAATTTAATCCTCAGAAATTATTTTGAAGAATCTGACTAACTGCTTATAAATTTATTTAAAACATAAGAATTTGCAATATTAAATATTTATACTTACTTTTATAAAACCAATCATAAATATCAATTTATTTATAAACATCTATTTTTATAAAACTTATAAATATAAATTAAAAATCTTATAAAAATAAATTAAAAATCTTGCTCCAGTTATAAAAAATATATTTTTATAAATAAAACTTCGTCAATTCACCTGATAACAAATAATGTCTCAAAAAGGTATAAATCTTATAACTTTCAGACTCGATTTGATTCCAAAAATTTCTTATTACATCGGCAATAGTAAAAGCCAAACTACTGCTAAAATACCAAACTGTGAAATAAGATTTTGTCTCAACCACTTTCACACTCAACCAAATATATTCAACATATATGATTAATATTTGTGAGGAATCCTGTTGGATCCCTTCAACTGTATTTTCCTGCACCTCAAGTTTCAATATTTCAACATAATATATGAAATTTAACAACCGCTGGTGGGGAATCCAGTTGGACTCCTTCAACCTGTTTCACTACATCACAAACATGTTACTTCAAAATAAAATCATCCAAATCAATATACAGATATAATTTTCAGCAATCAACCAATAACAGCAATCCAAGCATCCATCTTTTAATTTAATATGTTTATATTCCTATAAACATGACTAGCAACATAAGTCACATCATTTTGTAATAATTCATAACGACCCAAATTTTTGTTGTTGTTTAATTTTGAACATTTACCCACAACAGGGTTTCCAGAGTGGAGAAAATGTGTTAATGGCGACAAGGCGGCTGCTTCTATCTTCTTCCACAAATCTCTAATCTCTACCACTTCTTCAATTCTCAACTGCATTCCTTCGACTATCCTTTCTTCATGCTTTCCACCCTCCTTGTTTTCGCCATGCGTGTGTTTTCCCCATTTTCGAAATTTCAGTTCCAGATCTAAAACCCTTTTGCTCGCAAGCCTCCACCTTTTCAGTTACTTCCTTCCTCAACTACTATCCCTACCTACTCTGGCCTCAAACATCCTTCTAAGTACTGGCATGGTGGCTTTTTGGGTTTCCAGATCTAGTTCGACTTACGAGTGCTTGGTAGTTTGGATCCACGCGGTGAGTCCATTGCTTAGTCGGTCTCCTTCTTCATCGAGATTGTATCGCGATTCGCTATCTTAGCCTTTCAGATTGCCAAAGTTCTGTACTTTTATACTGGGTTGCTACTGTGCCCTCGTATGTGACTGTTTATCGGTAAATTGAGGGTTTCTACTTGCGGATCACTCTAGTTCGGTGAGTTATACTAAGAACTGTGTTGGCAATCTGTTTTGATTTTGATAGTTGTATTGGTTCTTCTCTTTTGGAGTTTGAAATCTGTCAGCTTTGGTCTTCGACTTGTGGGTTTAATTTGATTGTTTGCGGTAGTTTACTGGTTTTGGATTTTTTTTAAGGGTTTCTTTCCTAGGTTGGAGGTTTGCTTTGCTTTGAATTGTCTGCCTCTTGGCCTGAAATTGTCTAGGTTTTGAACAATATGGCCATTGCTATGATTTTCGACTGCACACATGATGCTTTTGCATTGGCCGTAGTTGATCTTCATTGTGATGGTTTGCCAAAAAGTTCGCTCCAGTGCTTTTTCCGGTCATGCAAGGTAGCTATGCAACTATCTTGTCCCAGAATGGTTAAGAGTGTTAGTGTGCTGGTTCTAATGTGTCCTCTGTTTATGGTGCTTCTCCCTCTTTCTCTTTTAACTGGCTTTCTTGGATCATTTATGGGACTTCTCATGAAGCCAGTCTTGGAAGTGCCATGCTTCTAGTGGGCGTGGTGTTTATGGAATTATGACTGCAAATGCTTGTTCTGTGCAAACATTTTCTATAGTTTATGTTATTGAAAATGGAATTGTATCTAGGGATGGCAAAAAAATCCGTACCCGTGGTTATCCGCGGGTAAAATCCGTCATGGGTATGAAACGGATAGTTAAATGGGTATCCATGGGTAAAATAAACGGGTATTTTTAATATCCGTCAATTAATGGGGCGGGTATGGATAGTAAGATATCTATGTTCACGGGTACCCGTGCCCGTATTGAATGTGATTTATTATCAATAGTCAATACAAAAAATATTGTTGTTGGCGGTTCAGTATTTGTGTGCATGCTTTTACTCAACAGTTTATAACTGGTTGTTGATATTTTGATGGATACTTCTGTTGTTGTCTCTTCTTTTTTGGATATTGGTTTAAATATGTATTGGTACTTTGAGGTTAGCATTAAAGAATTGGTCTAATTTGTTTTTTTACCAAATGTACTTTTAAATAATTTCAATAAATGGCTAAAAAATAAATTTTGAATAAATATAATGGATACCCACGAATACCCGCCATTACCCGCAACCCGTTTAAAATCCGTTTAATGGATACCCGTGCGGGTATGGGGCGGGCACGGGGCAAAAAATCACCCAACGGGGCGAGTGATGGGGTGGTACTATCCGCGCCCGCCCCGCCCCATTGCCATCCCTAATTGTATCCATGAAATTTGTATCTATCATGATGAAATGTAGAATAAGGAAATTTACTGCCTTGATAAATGTAAACAAGTCATATCCTCCCTGTGGCGTGATGTTATCAGTGGATGGCCCACGTTAAAGGCCGATGACGGTGGACGGTCCACCTTAAATATCAAATTAGCTGACTGCTAACTACAGTCACCTGTATTAAATTGTTATTTTATTATTAATCATAATAAAAGAGTGTTACGGATCACTATAAAAACCGGTCGGCTATGCCAAAAAATATTGAACATTTAAATTTATTTTAAATGTTGAATTGGAAATATAAATGGAATTTTATATGTAATTTTTGGATTAATAATTGTATACTAATGAATTACGAATATGTCAAGTTATCGTAATACAAAAACAAAATATAATTGAATTCAAAGTTAAAACTGAATTGAATGATTCAGATGATTGATATAAAATTCTATTTGAATTAGAATGATAATAATAATTTATTATTGCTTGGTTTGATTGTTTTGAATTTAAATCAAATTTTGTTGATTTAATTTGACACGTACCAATAGCCAATTTTCGAATGACCTGGGTTTTCGACGAAATAATTTTATTGGATTTGGAACGTTAAACCATAGAAGTGTGTTAAGGAACATTGCGATTGGAGCTTGCATGTGGTTATTTAAATATGAAACTTTACGCATAAGTTTCATAAGAATATAATAATAATAAATCGTATCAAATTGTATTAATCGAAAAATTGAAATCAATTCTCGTTAAAATAAAATAAATTCGGAATTAAAAATGCTTGTACTTCGGGAGACAAACATTAAATGTTATAGATATGTTTTGTCCCCTCTTCCTCTATATATATCGCGACCCCCCTTTGTTTCTTTTCATTCTCATTCTTCAGGAAAATAAAATCAATAGATAGCTTCAGGAAATCATGACCTCTAACTTCCCCTTTTCAAAATCAAATTAAAAAATTGAAATTCAAATTCGATTATAAGGGTTAGCATCTATGTACTAAGTTATGGAAATCTCTATTCATTTTCGTTCGCACGATTTCTACTGGGAAACCAAAGCCACGTCAAACAAGAGGAGCTGTTCGATGTGGAGGATGAGATTGTGGTGAAGGTCTCTATTTGAGGAGGGGTGCGACATTGGTTTCTGGGTGGTGTGATGTGGTTACGGTCGCGGTTGAGTAGTGGTGATGTCATGGGTTGTTGCTGGAAGTTGCAATGGGTTCTAGACTAGTGATTGAGGAGGGTTGGAACTGTGTAAAGGCGTGTGTGGTTGCGGGAAGGTTGCAATGTGGATGTACTTGGAGATGCAAAGGTAGAGATCGTGACTTGATTATTGCATAGTGGATTGCTGATGTTGTATAATAAGTTATTGGAACTTGTTGTATTGCTATGTAGAGGTGGGATTTAGCTGTAGCGGTGGGGTACAAATGAGTTGAAGGCTATGGCAGCGAACTATGGCAACATCATTGAGAAGAAGCAAGTGTTTGATGGAATAATCGGCTATCAAATACTATGTGAATGGCGAGTGAGAAGCAATAGATGTTCGATGGAATGCTACAATGGAGGTGAGAGTGTGGGTAGGTAGCAGTCTGCTATGTTAATGAGAAGGAAGATGATAGCGTGGTGTCGTTTTTGAAAAGGAGAGGAAGATTAAACATGATTGAGGTAATCATTTTTAGTTTAGTAATTATTATTTTTACAATTTTTGATTTTTTTTGATGATTTATATAATGAATGTCATATTAAATAAATACAAGATTTAATCGAATGGAGTCGGTAGCGTAATTCATAGCTGTGGATTTCATAAGCTGGATTTAAATTTGGAATCAGAATGGATCGAAAAAAATTTCAAAGTGAGTAAACTCACTCTCTATTTTTGTTTAAAATTTATTATAAACAAATTTTTATTTAGTGTATAAATTTTATTTGTTTGTTTAGATGCATTGATGAATTATTATCAGTGATTGTTATTATATATATTAGTTATATTTAGGCTTGGTAAATGGATATTCCAGCAAATTTTGGCGGATGAGACCTTATGCGCTCTGCATAATAGAGATGACCTTCTATACTGCGATATCCTGCCTTGAAGTAGGATTGGTATTATTTATGTTGTCTAACATCTGTGGATGTAGGAAAAACAGGTTGGAGGGATCCAACTGGATTCCTCAACAGTTTTATTATTGTTTCCATATATAGCGTTATATGATGTGATAAATGACCTATGATTGATTATTGGGTGTTTTGAATGTTCGAATAGCGCTGGCCCTAAAATAATTGGTTTCTAAATACCATAAAAATATATTCAATTGAAAGCGAAAAGAATTTAGGTTTATAAAAGGAAAATTTATTTTTCGAAAATAGAAGTTGAATTTCGAATGGGATAGAAAATATAAACTTGTTTGATAATAAAAACAAGTAGTTGAATTTATAAACGATGTTTATAAATGAATTGAAATAAATTGTCGTTGGACAATTTAAGAATGTAAATTCAAGTGTGAATGTAAAGGGAAAGGGGAATCATTTTGTAAAAAAGGAACGATGAAATTTATTCTGATGTTCAGAACATAAATTGAATTGTCATAAATCCATATGGATTTATAATTTGAATCGACTATGTCAAATTTATAAAAATAAATGATTTCCAGAGAGGATAATCGGATTTTATTAAATAGAAACTAAAATTTAAAATTAATTATGAAAATAGATTTTATCTTTTTATGTAAGTTATAATAATAAAATGTTCCAAAATAGGAGTTGGGTTTCAAATGGATTTTGAAACAAAAACTTGTTTTAATATATAAAACAAGGAAATTAATTTATAAATGATGTTTATAAATATAGTGAAGTAATTATCATTGGATAATTTGGAAGTTTAAATTCAAATGTGAACTTAAAAGGCAATTGGAAATTGTTTCGAAAATGAAACGATATATTTTATTTAGAAATTTGGAGTATAAACTGAATTGAGATAAATCTAAGGGATATATAATTGGAATTCGATTTTGTTGAAATTTATAAAGTAAATTATTTCCAAGGGAATTGGAATTTAATATTGGAAATTGAGTTGTAAATAAATTTATAATCGGATGATGAATTTTGAATGAAATAATTAATGATTTAAGATAATCAGAAATTTTAAGTTAGATTTGGAAAACTGGCTTAATTCATATTTAAATATATAAGAATAGGGTTGAAATTGATTTAACAAACAAAGTTTAAACTTTATATTTAAATTAAATAAAATCGAGCTCGTTGCAGCATGGTAGTCGTAATTTGACGATTCATACTTCAATTGAGTATATAGAACTCTGTATAAGTCAGAATTCTTTGAAACGAGTATCGTTCGAACCCAATGGGTAATAATTTTCTAATTGAAGAGAAAAATCTGGATTTCGTCTTATAGATTTTGAGTTATATTAAAATCCAATTTTCACAATAAAACAGCGGTATAATCGTTTATAAATCATAATAATTTATTTAATAAAATTAAAGGATTTTAAGCGACTTCCCAAAAGTACGCTTTATGGGTTTGTTGGGTCGGGGTATGGTCGATAGTGGTTTGGTAGTGAAGAGTTGTGGTGTTGTTTCGACTTGTTTGGAATGTGATGGATCGACACTATCAAGGTAAAACCCAGGTTCACAGTAACTTCCTTCTCTTATCTAGTTTCGCGTTTCGCTCGTGTGGGTAGTGATGGTACTGGATGGAGATAGATATTCAATGTGGATTGGTTTTGGCTAGATGGTGTTAATTTTGTTGCCTGCATGTGGATTTTGGTCTTGAGGTTTGTAGTCTGTTGGTTTGGATTACTGCTTATGAAAGTTTTGGTTTTCTTTCCCATTGGCTTCTAGTTTTGGAGTTGGGTCTATGATGTTTGGTGTGGGTTGGCCACCACATGCGAAGATTTACGTGCTCAAAGTGCTAATGATAAGGTGGTGGTCATTTGTTCACTAGATGTTTGCACCCGCATTAAATAAGTCCGTAGGTAATCTGTTTATGCAATTTTGCTATGCGATGTATTGGCGTGCTATGGTGCTTACTATGTAACTCACTTCTCTGGTGAAGTATGCAAATTCCCGAAGTGATGTTGTGCATAATGTCTCTGGTATTCTTGGATACTGCGGATTCTTTACGCATCACTGTTTTTGTAATTGAGTATTTGATGAGAACTTATTGATGTAATTTGGTCTAACCTCCCTACATGGAGTGTTTAGAATTAGGTAATATTGTAGTCTACTTAAATTAGGCTAGCTCCAGTGTTGTAATCCTATAAGGTAGAGTGGACGGAACACTATAAATTCCATAAGCGGTAGACGGACAACCTAAAAAACCGAAGTAGCTGATTGTTAACTATAGTAACATGTACTATACTCTATTTTTTATTATTAGTTATAATAACACTACGCCATAAACGACCTAATGCAACGAATTTGTAAGGTGTTGCCAGCCAAAATATCCTGATAGCTATTCTATTTTGGTCCTGCCGCAACATTCTATATTTAGTGTTACCTTAGCCATAAAAATGTGTTGTTCTAGATACAAAAGTGTAAAACGATGCAATATTTTGTACAGTGTTGATACAACAGACCTTTCCATGAACTACATGGCGATCCGCACCATTAGTTAAAATAATATCTTAGTCGTCCATCCACGCCATCAATCCACATCCCACCTATTTCCATTTCCCGATTTTATTTTCATTCACTCACTTTCGTTCTAACCCCCAAAATTTTGAAATCTTCAATCCCTAATTTTCATTTCGTTAACCCCCAAAATTTCAAAATCTTCAATCCTTAATCTTCGATCTGGGGGGCACACATCTCCAATCTGCCCTTAGCGAAATTAGATATGGATTTCTAGTGATTCAATCGTTGTTTCGAAAATAAAATCGGGGTCAAGGCATTAGAGAAATTGAGTTTCAGCGTATTTAACTTCCAAATTCGTGCAGGATTTGTTATTACCATAGCTTTTGATCTTTTTGCATAGGATAAGAATTTTATTGTTGGACTTAAATAGTTAGATTTAGGGCTTTCATTTGTGGGTTCGCTGGTACTAACAGTGACAATCCTCAAAACGTTGTTGTAAGGATTTGGGGATTTAGTTTCATTTCAAATAATGCACATTTCTGTTCAATATTATATTCGTGTGCTAAGTCTTCTTTGATTAAACCTGTAAGGAGCATAACATCTACAAGTAGCTCCTTGGTTTCATTCGAAATTTCACCATTCTGCTTTTCAACATGTCTATACTTTGTGTGTTCTCATCTTGGTTAACATTGTGACTTCCATGCCATGCAGTATGGTTGAAGTTTTACTTTAGTAATGCATCAGGTGGTTCAGGTAATACCATTTCCTTTTCATTCATGACTTTATGCTGTATTTTATCTTCTATTGTTTGGCAACCAGTCAATTCAATCACTGTTTGCACATTTCCATAACTCATAGTCTCAACAACAATAGTTTCAAAGGACCCATTCTCTTTAACTACAATACATTCATCTGACTTTGTTGGATTAACAATATTACTACTATCGATCTTTTTATCACTAACACTTTCCCATGGTTATTTGCTTCAACAACTAAGTCCTTTATCTTTCCAAGACCATCAACTTCACGTTGTAATAAAGGAATCTCCAACCTATCTACTATGCCAATATGATCTGTTTTCAACTTTAATTTCGTTTGTGGGTTTGTAAGAATATGTTAAAATATGAAAATGAGTCTGGTAGGCTGTACCTATGACTATTATTTTACATTTATAAATAACCCACATCATTATTGCCACAAGGATATAATTTTATGGAAGCCTACATGCCTTAGCAGTTAATTTATAAGAGCACTTGGAGCACTACCTGTTAGCAATGGGCCATCCAAAATCACTACATTAATAATGACAAATACAATATGTTGTTTGTCCATTTCCCTGTTTCTTGTTCGAGTGCTTGTGTAATTGATCTATCAATCTTCTTGAACATGTGTAGTTGTTAAAAAATTAATTCATACACACAAGTATACATGCATATATTCATATTCACACGTGTGCATATTTATATGTAGTTGATTTGTCCATGTTCGAGTTCAATGGCCACTCAATCAATTTCTTCAACAACAGCGGTAGGAAATAAGCAATGCCACCACAAAATCCCCGCGAAGATGAGGACTGAGAAGGTAGGGTTGAATGCAGGGAAGAAGTTATTTGGTTGCTCCATGTGACTTGTAAGTATAAATTAGGTATTTTCGGTTGCTTTGTCGATTATCGTATTTTTCAGTGATGTTTAAGTCAAGAATTTAACATATGTGCAGAATGACGATAATGGGTAATTTATGTGGCATAAGTAAGTGTATGAAATCAATAGCAATGCTGAAATGGAAGATACTACTATTAAATTGATGGAAAAAGAAAATACTATATCACATTTGTTCATGGAAAGGAAGACACTTGAAGATAAGTGGTTGAAGCAAAAGTAAAAGAGGGCAAAGACCGATGAATTTGTGGCTGATATGAAGGTAGAGTTGGCCTTTATGTACGCTAAATGTGGAAAGCACGAGAAAGGGAAACAATTCTTTGCAAGAACTTTAGCTATGTCCTGGATAATGATTGGAATTTTTTTGTGTATACTTACGACAATGTAGTGCAGTGAAGTACCATCCAAGTGAAATAGCATGTATGGACAGTTTTTCTTCATAATTTTTCTTCATGTTTCGTCTTTTTGGAGTTGTTGATAATGAACTGTGATGTGTACTATTGTATGTTTTGAAATGAATCTACAAATGGTGTTTTATGCAAGTGGTGTATGTGATATTATGCAAGTAGCTTTAGTACTATTGTATGTGGTATTATGCAAGTAGCTGCCATACTATTATATGTGGTATTACGCAAGTAGCTCACCAAAACAAATTCAGAAATTTAATATCTATAGCAACATTTTTGGATGTTGCTACAGAAACCTAAGGATGTTGCTATATACCTAAATAAGGTTCTACTGTAACAATATTTGTTGTGTTGCCATAGATAGTCAAAATGTTGCCTTTGAGGTTTGTAGCAACGGTGAAAATTGCATCACTCTAAAAACATTGCCAAAGACTTGTGCCAACAATTTTTTGCATTGCGTTAGTTTGTTTATGGTGTATTGTAGAAAGGTGTTTGCAGTCACCTTAAAAAATGGTTGGCTTTGCCAAAAAAAATTACATTAGTAAAATCCGAACTTGGGTTATTATATAAATATGAACTCAAGTGGAGAAATGGGTTGAGTTTTGGGACAAAAATTAGATTTTTAATTATTGAATAGAATTGACTAATTAGGAGAATGATTAGTTAATACAGGTTTGGATTGAAATTAACTTTGTATAAGTGAATTGGATTTGTGAATTGTGAAACTTGAGCTGAAAATGGAATTCGATTAGTTTATAAACAAATTAAAAATATATTTGAATGTTATATGTTCAAATAAAAAGGGGATTATGCAAAAGAGCTAATTAGAGAATAAATTAGTGAGTTAAATTAAAAACGATTGGATTAATTTGAAATAAATTGGGAATGGTTGAATATATGTTAAACAAGTATGGAATGAAGATAATGGAAGAAATAAATTGAATGTTCATTAAAAAGCTATGTAATCAATTCAATATGAGATTTTTATGAGCCTATTGGGCAAGCCGCTTGGCTTTTTGATTTTCTTTTTTTATTGGAAAGGGATTAGAGAGGTGATTTTTGGTTATACTGATTGAGCCGTACAAACGAGATGCTGGCGAAATTTTCCAGGAATATAAGAAAACAGATTTATTTTAGAAAATCTAATAAATAAAATCGATTTATCAATTATATATAGAACTTAGAACCAAATTAGTTAATAAAATTTAACGTGTTGTAATAGACGTTTTTCATTAAAAATAGAAAAGCATGGGCAATAACACTATTGTTATAGTAAATGATTTCCGAAAAGGTAACGATTTCGATTTAATACGAGATTTAAGTATAGCTAGTTAAATGCAGTATTTTAGGTTGTAATAACTGTGTTTTATGCAACATTCGTTTTTACCTAAGTAAATGTGATTGGAAACGTTTTCCAAATAAAATGAGGAATATTTTATAAGTATATAAAATAAGAATTTGATGGGAAATTAGAAATGTTTTCCAGGTATCATGGGAGGCCAAAACAGTTTTAAAATATCTCGGTAAGGGGATTTGATAATAAATATTGGGAAGAATTTAATTAATGAAATATTAACTATGAAGGGCTTAGTGATTGTTTTGTGCAAATCAATAGCATTTCTTTAGAAAATAGGGATTTGTACGAATGTATTTTTTTTCTTTGATAGTTAAATAACCGACTATAGAAGTTCTGGCCGATTAGATGTTATCGTTGTCAATATGGAGGGACTGGTTGGTTTTACTAGCTGAAAATCACTCTGTATTGGCATAAGCATTACGAATCATATTATTTTGAAGATAATTGAAGACGGAGAAAAGTGCAACGTCTTTTTCTGTTAATGCGAGGTAGAAAGTTCCTAAGATGGATTAATGGAAATCGTACTTTCGGTTTTGTTATGTCCCAGAATAGACTTTTACAGATGAATGTCTGATATAGTATTTCCAATGATTATGCACGTTGGATTTTACAAATATACCCAACGTGGTTGCAGAGAATTTATTCTTTTAGCTTAACAACCAGAGTATATATGTGTAAATCAATTAGTAAATGACGGATATGATAACGTGGCATTCAGAGTTTGAGTGTGATATCCAAAAAGGTAATCATAGCCTCAAGCCTCGTCAACTGGAAAGATGACAAAAATCAGGCAGGAAGCATGACTATGTGGGTCGCAAACATTAGGATGTACTATCACCGATCTAGAACAAATTCAATTGTTTCTTATTCTGTCGCTACTTTATGCTTTCAAAAATGGTTTCTGATCACAATCATTGGTGATAATGCATTTGGTTCGCTCAAGCGAAATGAGAGGTCGGTCATGTGTGGCCAGGTTGCAAGTTGTTCTTATTGAGCCTAGTGTATTCCTCTAGAGAAACACTATCGAAAGGTGGTTCCATATCTTGTCATAGTTAGAAATTCGTTCTTTCACAAGCGCCTGCGATTTTTGATTGTATACTATTTATGTGGATCGTGGGATGCAAATGTTTTGTTAGATAGCTATTGATATGATTAGACACTATTATAATATTAGAATAGTGTTGGTACAAAGAATATTTTGGGCCATCGTAAGGAAAAAACCATCCATGTTTATGTGTGGATTGGTCTTACGATTATATTTCCTTTTGAAGAAATTTTTAAGAGTAAATCAAGTAATTATAGCTTACTCACACCAGTCCCATGACTGACCCAGAGTTTATTTTGTTTTGTTTTACCCTAAACTTTTGGATACCCAAATTTGTGTGAGCAGTCAAGTAGTTCATGTGTTTATAGATATATTTAGAGGATTTTGGAGCAGGAGGCTTCGGCATTAGATATCTACTGTTTATTTCCGCTGTAATTGTATTGTGTTATACTCTGATGATGGTATGCAGATATGGTACAAATTTTTGCATTTAAAAGTTGTTATATGTACTATATTTTATTTCATTGCGATGTGAGATTCTGTGTTGTTATTTTTGTTTTCTTCTTTAATAGTTTTCTTCTTTACCCATAACGATCTGTATTTCTATGCACTTTGGGTTCGACGTGTAGTGTATTTAGTCAACTCAAAGGGTATGGATTTGCGGGTCATTACAGTTGGTGTTAGAGCTTAGGTTGAGCGAACACCTAGGCATTGGTGCGGGTTTACTCATTAGGGATAGTGTCAGTAGTACCCTAAAATGAGTTAAGTGTATATATACAAGAGCACATATTTGTTAATATATATATATATATATATATAAAAGTTGTTTATATTGTATTGGATTATTTCTTGAGTGTCTTATGAATTCTGGTCAAATTTTGGGAGGCCACGACAATGATAATAGTTTCTGAATACTCGAACAGAGAAATTCAACCATGATATTGTTTTAAAGTGGCTAAATAAAATATTTTTACTCAAAATTTATATTTTAATATAAAAGAAATAATTTTTTAAATTTATTATAATATATGGATGTATTGGTTGTTATTATTATAATCAAATGAGATTATAAAATTGAAATGGTTATATATAACCAATATAATTTGTATATGAATAGTATATACTAATGAGATGAATTAAAATTGAATTCAACCAAAATCTGGGATTTTAAATCCCGGAAATTTAGAAAAATATTCTTCTAAAAGAATATAAAGTAATATAGCATGGCTTTGAGGGATTTTTGAATGAAAATCATTTTTGATGGATTTTTAGAGAGATAGAGCACTGAACTCACTTCAGTCGTAGGAAAATAATTTAGATGATGATGGCCACATCATTTATATTTATTTTCGAGGTTTTAAGTGATGGGCTAACATAGTAAAAATTTCTAATGGAAAATTATTTCAGAAAACAAGTTGGTTTGAAAAATTCAAATGTTTTGAATTTGAGATGGTTATTAATGTATGTATATAACAGTGTATGGCCCGTGCTACGCACACGGGTAGACGCGAAAGTTTATTACATTTGTTTCTGTTTAACGTCTGTCATCCGTAAATCAATGAGAATTATTTGTAAATATTGTTGTAGATATTTTTGTTAAGTTATATTTGCTCAAAGTTTTGAAGTCCTCCTTAATTTAAATAATCAAACACAGTTATCAAGTTTGTATAATTGTATATGTAAACATGTCAAGATTCGTTTTGGAACACATTTAGTTTAAAAGTTCACGTATTTATAATATTTAAATCAAACAGCTGATCACAAATGCTATATTTTTTGTAAATGTAAATGCATAGAGGTAGCCAAAATTATATCTTTGAATGATGTGAGTAAGCAATTAAGATATATACACAGAAGGAATAAATTCCTGATTGAATAAGTCAATGAAAAATGTCACCGATTAGTAAATATTTGCAAGGCAGTGAGTACTTCTACCTATAAGCAACCTAATTGAGCATTTCAGTCGTCCACAGACGGAGCCAGGAATTGAAATGAACCCGGGCTATTGTATTATCAGTATTTCGTCCAAATTGCAGAAAATACTAGAAAGTAGTTGCTAAACAAAAAAGATGCAGTTACATAAAAGTAGAAGGTAGATGAATGGAAGACTGAAGATTTAAGAACAAAACATGAATAAGAAAATAGTATAATTAATTGAATGTAGGAACAAACAAGTTAAATGTCAAACACAATATGAACGAAGATAGGTAAACTGAGAACAAAATAGTAAGTAAATACTATGTGATAATTTAAGCATTTGCTATCATCTAATGAACATATTATCTCACTATTTTTATTTTTTCAAGAACATCAAAGCTTATAATTTGTGAAGTACATTTTGGTTTGTTTCTTAGCTAAAAAAACGATTAGCGTGGCTGCAGTAAGATATAATATCTTCAGTGACTGAAGTAATATACCTATTGTATATTAGTGACCCGGGCTGTAGCCCAGGGTTCCACCAACGTAGTTCCGTCCTTGCAGTCGTCTCACCTAAGTATGGCAGATAGGCAGATGTAACGGATTTTATTGTTATTTGAGGGAGATGTTTGAATGAGAAAATATAACTAATAGGAAAGTATTGTTAAAGCTTGTTAAAGGATAATAGAGTTTTGACATATATTGCAGTCCTCAGTGCAATAATAGAATATTATGTTCACGTATACAGGAAAAAAAACTAGTAACCCATATTGTACATTGAACAAACCAAAACCGAAATGGAGATAGGAAAGTATACTACAACTATTATTTATAGGGCCAACTCTTTAGCAAAGCAGATAAAGCAACCACTTAGGGCCACAGAAAATCCAGGGCACCATCTTCGATCTTCCCAATTTACCAACGCAGCCGAAAAAAAAGATTAAATCGAAACCTGCAGAACAGAAAATAAGAAATCAGGAATATAGATCGTCGATCGTGGCTAGCAGCATGACTACTTGCTACTGACGACTGCACCGAGGAGGCGAGGCGAAGATGACTCCATATCCAAATTGATCGATAGCGACTCCATCTCCGAATCATATGATTTCCTGTTTTTAACTTATCGAAAAGGTCCTACTTAATTTTAGATTTTTTAGTTTGTTATATTCTGATTTCCAGTTACTTTTACTTCTTTTAATTAACAAAATTGTATTTTGTACTTTAACTGTGTTCTAATTCCAACTTGAATTTGATTCCTGTGCTCTAATTTTAGGTAAATTGATTGTATATTGAGGATGGATTTGTATAAAGATTGAAAGGCAGACCTAAGTCTGAATTGATACATCTGAACTACTGTTTGATTTGTAAATTTGATTATGGAAAAGAGCCCTTGCAAGCCTGAACATGATTTGGGTTTGTATTTACTTCACTAATCTTTGATTAATACTTGCTACTGCTCATTATAATTTATTTTTCATCTTGAACAAATATAGAGAATTTGTGAGTCCAGAACATTTGTTTTTCACGGTGATATGGGATGGTTGTTATAGCATACAGATTTGTATGACAATGTTTAAATTTGATATGGGAAGAAACTGCCTACGAAGCTAAGTTTTAGGAAACTCGATTTTATAGTGCAATGAAGTAGTGTTATGGTATTAGCTTATTACATGGCGTGTGAATGAATGAAAGGAAGCATACTAAGCTAAATTTTCTGATGAAGTTATCTTTAGGCAACTGCATTTTTTTAAAAAAAAAAAAAACTTCATTGATTTAATAAGATACAATGGACATGTGTACGAAAATATTATTGGTAAATTTGCGAGTAAAATGACTATAAAATGTTCATAAGCAATTAATATTCGTTTTGTTGTATAACTTGGATTATTGTTATGAATATAATTATTAACTTTTTTCCTCTACTCATTTTTTATAAACAACATAAATTATTTTGATATGTAATTAATGATAATAGCTTATTTTGTACAAGGCCTTTATTTTTCAATCGGCTCTGGGTACCAAAACTGGTAGGATCAACCCTGATTATTTATTCTTCAAAAACGACCCAACTGGAAAAAAAATATCCCAAATTGGTAAAAAGATAAATAAGACATAGTATAAAGAGGAACAACTATTCTGAAACAAAATTACAAAGCGGCTGGTGTAAGGTTTGGGAAGGTGGTCCAAATAGGCAACACATCATCTTGTACTTTTTCCTACATAACCGATAACTCTGTCGTTCTTTTTTCGACGAGTCACATTTGGATGTTCCTTTTATGTTCCTCTATAATGCATGACTCGCTCCTTCTTTTCCAACTTTATTAACATACCCTCCATTTGTTTATCTTTGTCAACCTGCATACTCACTAAGTTGTGAGCGCTATTTCTATCAACTTGAAATAAGCTTATATGATCTTCAACTGAAACAACGTAGGAATCAAAAAAAAGAGAAAAAAAAGAATTTTAATTAGCCTGAGATTTATACTTTTGTCATCAAATGAATCAAATACTGTATATATTTTAAATATGAAAATTGGACGTTTGTGTTATTCTATTAGAAACATGAACCAAGGACATACCATAAATCGGATTCGAGAAATCTCATATATAGCGAGTATCCTTTGTACTTTAGTTATTGGCTTTAAACTATATTTTGATAAATTGAACATGCCGAACCATTGAAAATTCACAAAAATACTGTTCTGGATGACTGTTATACTTTTAGTAACATTTTGCAATGCATGATGTCAAATTAGACGATGTATGTAGCCTAATTTAGCAATGTCTGATGCTATTTATAGACTATATACATTAAAAATGAGAATCTATGACTACTGTACTCCAGCCACACTTTGCAATGTCTGATGCTAAATTAGGCTACACAACATATATACGAAAGATGAAAATTTCAAACTGATCACTGTACTTTTCCTCTTCGTTATTCAACTCAAGCAAAAATCTTACAAAAAAATAATGGTAATGTGAAGCTTATGGTTTCAATTTATTTGACACAAAAAGATGGTCGTCGTGACCATTTGGTCAACTCTTATTGAAATGATCATGTCTGAGGTTTTACTTAATTTGGCATTTTTTGTGCATAGTAAAAATGATAAAATATTATTTAGTGGCAACTTAGGATGTTACCCATATCCTACAGCTTATCGATATGTTTCGAATTATTAACTTGCATGATCATAAGCAGTTTGTCTTCAACATCATCTCTTGTGTGCATTTACTCATCCATATATGGATAGGCTATCACCTGTAAATAATCTATCTTCAAACATAAGTTATGTAACTTTTTAACATAGGCAAAACGAAGATCGAACGTCAATTTTGTAGATACAAATTGTTATTATTTCAAAATATTTAAGTTATACAGCTACATTTTTTTGGCTAAGTCAAATTAAGTTTTTGTTATTTCAAAATATCGATATATCAAAAATTAATTCACATTTCACACCGTAGTTTTGGTTAAAGTTATCATGTATCCAACCGATACATAGTGAAGCATTTGAATTTAAGATGATGAAATCGTGCTGTTATATACTGATATTGGGTCATGTGCAGTGCTGACCCAAAAAAATGGTCGCCCAAGCCCATGTTTCATTTTAAACGAACAACATATTTGGTTTTGCAAAGAAATAAAAATAAAACTTACATTGCTACCCCATGCCAAATATTGAACCTACATCACCGAACACTAACTATCAAACTACATTTTGATTTAGAATTTTTCCTATACAACTTATATATATTAACAGTTTATTAACTAAAAAAGGTTCTTCTGGTTATTGAGCCTGATGTGCTGCCCTAGCTGAAGGGCTTGGTGCGCTATCCTCCCGACTAGGCCTGTGCGTGTGAACCATAAAGAAGATATGTGATACATGGGTCCGTCTATTGACACCCCGCTAGTTGCTCTTCACCCCCCATTAAATAGAAAATAAAATGCACACCCCAACTATTTCTCTTCGCACCCCGCTTATTCCAAAAATGCCCTTACTATATTTTTATTCTTATTGTTTTTTCTTTACTTTACTTCTTATTTCAAACTTGCAGTTTTTTGTGCATCTCTTTTTTAATGTCTAGATCGAATTAATTGACGCTTAGCATCGTTGATTGCCAATTGTTGGTTGTGGTTTTATTAACACTCCACCTGGGCTGATTTATTTAAATTAACACTTTCTACAGCGATAATTTAGTTATTTGTTATTCAGGCATTCGTAATTCCTGTACATTGTTGATCTATTCGGTCTAAAAATACATAACTATATACACCGTTGACTTTAAAATTTTCAAATTTTTAATCATCGTTTGTAATTCCCGTCTTTGATTTTTTTGAAATCAAGTATAACGCCGATTTTTAATTTTAAGTAAATTAGCCTGAAACATTGCTGATTTTTTATTATTTTTAATCATTACATTAGACAAATTATTTATTTTATCATCAAGGGTATAATTGGGAATAAATGTTTAAAATTTTAACGGGGGGTGAAGAGCAAATATCGGGGTGGCAATAGCCGGACCCGTGATACATTATGCACTTTTCAATTGCAAAGTCAACCATAAACATTTTAAAAAAGTAGAAAATACATCATCTTCAGAATTGCAAACAAACTTGTAAACTACTGTCAAAATCATGTCTTTGGAAAAATATTACATTTTCAATAAGAAAGCAACTTGGACCTACAAAACACTGAAAAGGCAATGCATCATTGAAAAATAGAAGTACATAATATTCATTGAATTAGATCCAAAAATACGCACTGGTTCATTCGGCTGACTGTAATACACATTACACTCAGAAAATGCTAAGAAATTAGTCAGTGGATGATATCAAGTAAAATCGTAGAAGTATTACCAACTACAATTTAGAGAAATAAACACAAAAACATAAATTTCATGTCAATATTTTAATTTGATCTGGGTTTGGGCCAAAAATTTAGAACCTACCACAGTTAATTTTTTTGACTCTGTCTTACCTTCAATATTGTAGTAATGAATATAAAACAAAAACTGCAAAATATTATACCAAATTTTTCTAGAGATCTTGCCATGAAGTAATATAAACTATTTAACTACACCTTCTTCATTATATGATGTATACATACTGATATTTTGAATTTCCTAAGTCAGATACATTATGAAACATTTTATAATAGAAAACCGATGTAACAACCCGGAACCAATTTAAAATTTTACTTTAAGTTATTTTAAGAATTTAAAATGATTTATTTTGAGAATTAAAGATTCAAAATTTATTTAAATCGAATTTAGAACATATAAATTTATTTTAATTATAAAACGAACTCGAAATGGCGTGGTAGTTTGAAAATTCGATTTTAAATTTCAAATGAATGTACAGAATTCAAAATAAATTGGATTTCAGTGGAACAAGTAATATTGGAATATTTTGAATTGTAATTTTCTAACGAATGTAAGAAACTGAGATTTCACTTTATGAATTATAAGTTATGTCTAAATAAAAATTTAGAATAGTCGTTATGAAATTTATATATATCTTAATTATATAAGCTCTTAAAAATAACCATTTTGCAAACGACCTCCGTTTTCAACAAAATCACTTTTGTTGGATCCGAAATGTCAAATTATTGTTAGTTCTAAAATTTCATAAATTTTGGAATTAATATGTGAGCGCAGTGAATTTAAATGTGTTTCGTAATTTCAATTTGAATTTAATCGACTGGAAAAAGGCCAATTTTCAAACGGTCTCCAAATTCGATGAAATTAGTTTTGTTACGACCGTATCGTTAAAACATGTAGATTTAATTTTTTTGAAACTTTAGGATTCAGTATGTGGCCCAGGTAAATTAAAATGTACGTTCAAATTCAATATTGACCGTTATATTAATTTATATTTTAATTTTGATGAAAACTGATCGAAACGATCGAATTGGCTTATGAAACATATCCCATTGTGTCCGGAATAAGGGTGTTTAGCTAGGAACGACAGTCGTTGGGTTTGATTTGGAGTTCGAATGTGAAATTCACTTTTTAGAATTTAATTGAATTAAATAATATAATAATTTATATAAATACCTCACTTAAAACCCTAATTCTCCAATCAGAAAACACAACCGCCACTTCAAAACCGATGATCATAATAGTCCAGAATTCAATCCCAAATTTCATCCGTCCTACTTCGAATTAACTTATGAAATCAAAAGGAAAATTCAAGAGCATTACACGAGCTTTGAATTGGAGCGGGAATGATCTAATTTAGTGAAGTGTTCGGCTCAAATTTCGAGCTCAAAGCTTAGTGGTTCGCCGTCGTTTCTAGGGTTCATGGGGAACTCAGGTGGGGCCATGCTCCTGGAGGGAGAAGGCGATGTGAAGGTGAGGCACGGGGTGGTTTCTGGTCATCGGTCAGGAGCGTAGGTTGGCGTGTGTCAGTGGCTGGAAGGGGGAAGCAAGTTCGAGTTTTGTATGTAGAAGATAACGAAGAAGAGGGAAAGGATTAAGGGTGGGATTAATTTGTTATTAATTAATTAGTTTAATTAATTATATATTGAAATGTGTAAATGTTTAATTAGATGTAACTTTGTCATACAGAATCAGAACTCGACGATTTCAGTTGCATTGGGATCGTGACAGCAAACACTACAACATGGAACTGACCAAAACGAAAACGGAGTAAGATGGATTTTGAGCTAAATTAAAAGGTTGTTTAATTTAGTTTAAAAACAAAATCCTTCAATAAAGACCGACGAAGTGGAAACCAAAGTGAGAATTCTCTCACTAAATTATTTGTACAGTTATTTTATATAAATTGCGAGTATTAATTTTTATCAGTTTTAATTATCACAAAAATGTTGTACTATGCTAGTTAGCTCACATTCACTATTGTTTAAAAACCATGGATGATCTGATTGACTATAGTGTGTTTTGATTGTGATTGTGAACATTTTAAAAATAATGTTAATATTATTGTGGTAGTTGAAATTAAATTATAAATATCCATTTATAATTTTGAATAGTGAAAATTGGCTAATTAGAAAAATAATTCGAATCAAATTAGAACTGGTTAAATTTATTAACTAGCGATTATTTTGAATCGATTGCTGTTGTTTGAAAACCCACACGAGTCTGAGGATGATAATTAATTCACATCTCCCCTGGATTTGATTGTATTTCAATCGATTGATTGACATACTGTTATAGGCGTTATTTAATTATTTAATGCTTATACAATTGTAATTGCACTTTGGATATGAATTGAATGTTTAACAGTTGTTTATCACTATTTTTGAATGCATGCAATGTATGGAATTCATATAAATAAAATTATACAATAATTGATTGAGTATGATTCCAATCCAGAAATAACAAATATTTTAAAATAATATTCAGTGAAGTATCAAAATACGACTTTGATGTCCGATTTTTGATGGACACGAGAATATATAAAAATATGAAGCCGGTTTAAGTATAGAAACTCTATTTTAACTCGAATGAGTTTTTATATCGATTTTATTCATTATTAGAATTAATATCGAGAAGACAGAATTTCAAAATCAGAAATTTTGAAAAGATTATCATTTTGAGATTATAATAAAATGGGATGTTCAATTTTAATTTAAAATTGAAAAGAAAGTTAAAATCGTTTTAAAACGAATTTATAAACGATTTATAAAATACGTTTTAAATAGAAATTGATGATATATATATATATATATATATATATATATATTTAGTGGCTTGAATAGAACCCGCCGTGCAGGGACCATTCACGAATTTCAACCATTGACTTCAAATTAATGTGATGGGAGATCCGACCGTCGGATTCTCTTAAAACTAGAACCGTTGGGTTCATATTGAAAAGAGCTTTCCAAGAATATAAGAGATTTAATTTTGAATGGTTGGATTTTAAAATATGTCCAAATCAATTTCAGAAACGGTCGCTATGAATGCAGTTCGGTGGCCGTTACTGGAAACTGACTGTAAGGGCCTTAATAAAATTATTAAAAATATGGAAGAATTATGTAAAATCGTATAACTGATTTGGAAAGATTTTGGATGAAAAATTCCAAGTTTGAAAAGATAAAAATATATTTATATCAAAATGAACTAGGTAATAACTAGAATAATAATCCACTTATTTTTAGAAATAATAAATTGGATTGAAAAATGGGTTTTAAAATAACCAATGTTTCCAATTCATAAATTGGAATGGATTTGGAATGGAAATTATCTTCGGATATTTTGATATTGGATTCCTTGGTTATACGGATGTTGTGGAGAAATTTGGAAGATATAGATATCGTTATTTTCGATGCGATATTCGTTGGTTTCAAAATTTGATATTGAATATAAGCCGATATTAATTTCTATTCAGAGCCTTGTATTTGATATTAAATTGGATTTTGGGGTTTGCCATGAATGGCGTCTTTAATAACACCGTTCTTAAACCACGTTGAGAAAATAATAAATCTTTTAATTAAGGTAGATGAAGTTTTCCAATTTATAATTATAAATTGGAATCAAATGGAAGATGATTTCGGGTTCATTATGCATGATGTTTTAAATGACATTTGTTCTTAAAACCCAATTAACAGTGAAGGTATGATCTGGAATTTATAAATCTTTTTGTTAAAAATCAATGGAAATTTTCCAAAGTAAAGTTTTCCAATTTAATATATTAATTTGGAATTGAATGGAATTCGATTTGGTAATAATCGAGATGAGCTTCTGTAAGGGAAGACCGTTACTATATATGGAATTTAAAAGGCTTTTTCGTTATTCCATTTATATTATTAGGCTGATACGGAAATTCATATCGATTATATATTGATCTGTTTTTCGTGAAGATTCCATAGTTATTGGAAGATGATTTGGGTTTATTGTGAACTTTGCTTTAAATGACATTGGTTCTTTAACCAAGTTAAAGACAAGATTAATTTCTTAAAGTTGAGTAATCATAAAGTAATGATTTTTGGTATTGAAACCAAGTTGGAGTTTTAAAGAATCTTTAAATAGATTGAAATGTGAATGGAATAATTAAATTTATCGAATTCATGAAATGATCGAGAATGGAGTACCACCAGTTTTACTCCAGGCGATAGTTAAATCTTTATTTAGATTTGAACGTGAAATGGTAATTAATTTTACCAATAACACAGTGGGTGTTAGATATGGAAACCACCAGTTTTGCTCCATAGGATGAATAGGTTCGGATTGGAATAATAAAAATAAACGATCATTTTGGTAAGATTCGCTAATCCCGACTAGTTGATAAACCTTAATTTGGTTGAAGTTGTGAAAAGAAAAAATGAAATCTTTTGAAATGATATCCAAAGGAAGAATAAAGAATGAGTTTAAAAGAATTTATCTTTGATAAAATTAATGGGAACCTTTTCCTTAAGATGTCAATATTTAAATAAAAGAATATTATGAATTGGAATGAGGCATATGATATGTTTTTATAGCACTTGATTTTAAGATACGCGAGTTATTCAGAAAGACCGGGTTTAACCTATTTTGAATGACTGATACAACGATTAAAAGTCGGCAATGAAGACGGTGGTTGAAGACCGGAGATCTTCACGTCGAATGGATGATTAGTGATGTCTTGATTGGGCTGTACACCCAAGACAAGGTAATAAGTGGTGATCATCCAGATGTACTTGGAGATCGACTTGATATGCGAGGCCTCTCTCATGTATTGGACATATGGGACGAGGAATAAGGTGTCTCCGGTTTCGTTCAGATCTAGAACGGACTTGCAAATGGATGGTAAGTCTGACATTGTATTCCTTTATACTATGTTCGTTGATCTTTGTTAAATATATATCTGCTTGGTGGCGGAGGATTTATTCTCTTGCTTAAAACCCTTCTCTGAGACGTACGAGCTTAGAGGTTATATATTGGTGGAAATCAATAGTGCGGTATGGATTGACAAGGTGGCATACTGAGTTTGTAACAACCCGGAAAATACGAGCCAATTTAAAAATTTTAAATTGGTCATTTCAAAGGAATTTGAACAATTGAAATAGAATATTTCAATAAAATAGTGAGTCAGTTTGAAAATTTGAATTCAAACTTTGACCGACTGTGCAGGGTGGAAAATATAACGGATTTTAGCGAAACCAAAAATATTTAAATCTGTTAGTCAATACCTTTCTAACGAATCTGAAAAATCAAAATTTCATAACGGGAATAAAAAGTTATGGCCGAATGAATTTTCAGAAAGATCGCTATATAGAATATATAGCCCTGGAAAATTGATATTTTGCAAACGACCTCGGAATTCGACGAAACCACTTTTGTTGGGTCCAGGATGTCAAATTATTGTTAGGTTTCGAATTTCATAATTTTTGAAGCTAGTATGTAAGCGTGGAAAAGGAAAATGTGTTTGGTCAATTTCTGTTAAATTAGATCGACCAGAAAATGGCCATTTTTCAAACGATCTCAGAATTCGACGAAACTAGTTTTGTTGGGACCATAGCGTCAAAACATAGCTAGATTTATTTTTCTGGAATTTTTCGAATCAGTTTGTGGCCCTGGCAAATTGAAATGTACGTTCAAAGTTAAAATTAAATGTTTTACACTTTAATTTGAAAAATAAATGACTATAACAGTCGAATTGGCCAACGAAACATATCCCATTGTGTCCGGGATGGGAGTATTTGGCTAGAGGTGACAGTCGTTGGGTTCGAATTGGGGTTCGTATGGGAAAACCCTAATTTTATGAATAATATATATATCGGTGAATCAGAAAATTTCTTTCATAAATTAAAAATAAAAAAAAACCCGCTTCCCTCTGAAACGAACGGTGAAACCCGTTCAAATCTTTCCCGACCGATCACCGCCGCCACAGGCGACGATACCCCGCGCCACCACCCAGAATCGAACCGGCTCCCTCCCTTCTTCAAATCCGACCAACTCTCACCACCTCTCGTCAAGCCAGCGTCGCGAATCGAGCCCAGGAAGTCTCCGACTTCCCAGCGCCGCCCTGATCGCCACCGACCACCGAGCCACCCCAAACCGCCACCGATCGACTCCCCTCTCCTTCCTCTTCCGCGTCAGCACCTCCGATCATCCCCTCGTGCCTCGGTTTTCGCGAAAACCGCAACCTTAGTTTCGAACCATCGTGAAAGGTGAGTTCTTTTTGATGTTTGCACTTTGAAAAATCATATCTTTATGGTGTGTTGACGAAATTCGATGAAACAGGAAACATCGGGACCGCAAGGAAGCTCTCTACCACATAGAAGAGACCGCGGATTTTTCTGAGTCATCTACGATTTTTAGCACTCCGAAAACCAAGGTGAGAAATCTAAATTAAATGAATTTGAATGGAAAATGTCGTGTATAAATTATATAAGTGAAATATAAATTACACACGTGTTGTATACCTCATGTACATGCGATGTGTAAGCTATATAAGCGAAGTATGAATTATACATGCATAGAATAATTGATATATGTGTTGAAATGCAAGTGAAATATAGCAATAATAAATATATATATATACTCCCCTCGTCCAAAAACCATGGACGATATTTATTGTTGTGAATTGGTGTGAAACATTGGATGAAAAATACGAATGGTTGAATAATTGTTTGTGGTTGATATTGTTTGGTTGTGGTTGAAAAATACCCATTGGTGATTGAAATGAATTGGAAAAAATGTGGAAATAAAAATAAAACATGCCGCCTGCGTGCGAATTAGATGCATGAATCCCCATTGTCAAAAACCGCGAGGTTTTAAGGTAGAGCGAGGAGCTGTACTAGGGACGGTGCCGGTTTTAACTACCCTGTCGTTATGCTGCTGAAATTTTGAATAATATTTATATGTTAGAATTATTTTCATATGTTGAAATTATCTTCATGCATTGAAATTAAAGTCATATGTTGAAACTATATCCATGTGTGGAAATGTTCATGTGTTGAAAAGTGATGTGTGAACATTAAATTCATTTGTGAACGAATGAAGAGTTTAAACAATAAAAATCACATTTTTATAATATATATGAAGTATGAAAAATATTCGCCTTATATATAAATAGTTTCAACAATAAAAATTTCATCTTTCTTATATGAACAACATATATAAAATATCCATGTGTGGAAATGCTCATGTGTTGAGAAGTGTGTGTATTGGAAAAGTTCATGTGTTGAATAAAAGGATCGAACAATAAAAATCACATTTTTATTGAAATTATAAAGTGTTGAAAACATTCATTTGTTGAATAAATATTTTAAATGATAAAAACATCATTTTTATCATATATGTGAGATGTTAAACATATGCGAGCGTTGAAATAAATATTTGTGGAAGGAATATTATTTTTAACATGCATAGGAACTAAATAAAATAGTCATGTGTTGAAATATATTTTAGTTCGCCAAAATTATCATCTTTGAAATGTGAAGTGTTAAAAATAGCCACTCGTTCAAATAAATATGCATGAGTTGAAATATTCATTAATTAGCTAATGATATGATTTTAGCCTATGCATGCAACATTAGAATGAATGGTGTTTTTAAACCGAAGTAAATCAAATATGAAGTTAAATGGAAAATGTGAAGTGATAAGAATAGTATATATGTACATGCATATTTATTGAACAGGTTATAGCAAAGGGGCTAGAGAAGAGGAATAAAATTTTGTGCCCGACAAATAGGTACACGTTTATTGTTTTGTTTGGGTGATGATTTTATGAGCCTATTGGCTAGCCGCTTGGCTTTTTCTTTTTCTTTTTGACATGAGACGCCCGTGTGGCTATTTGGGAATTTTCCCAGCCCCTCCCGTACAAAGGAGGTTATGGCGAAATTTTCAAAATTTAAAGGCGTTAGTGAAATATTTGAAGTGGAAACGATATAGGAATTTTTGAATGAACTATATTTATATAAATATATAAATATAAATAAAATTAAAACGAAACGTGGCCGTGCAGTTCGTGTTTTGAAACCGTGATTTCAAACAACTAGTGCGGGAAATCCGACCATTGGATTTTCCCGAAACCGCAACCGTTGGGTTCGCCTTGGAAATATCTTTCGAACGGCACCAACTTTGTGAAGATCCGACGGTTGGATTGTCTGGAATGTTTAATTCAAATTTGAAGAAAAACAACGCTAGAAACGATTATATTTTTATATATATAAATATAATTAAATTAAATCAAACAAACGACGCTGCAGTTCGTAAATTGAAATCGTAACTTCAAATGGCTAGTGTGGGAAATCCGACCATTGGATTTTCCCAAAACTGAAACCGTTGGATTCATTTTGAAATGACCTTCCTAATGATATAAAATTTGTGAAGATCCAGCGGTTAGATTTTCAGATATGTGTAAAACAAAATTAGTGGAAAACAGCGCCAGTGCATCGGCATGACCTGAAACGTCGTTTAATTAAATATGGTCGTTTTAAAAATAGATAAAAATGGCGATATATCGTTATAAAATACTATTGACGATATAGAGTGGAAATAAACCAATTTTGTTGTGTTTGCTTGATATGTGATGGTTGAAGATATCTAACAGGAAAATTATAACTAAAGAACTGAAATGTGAATGTTGAATAGTCCAACCATGTGATAAATTGATTTGAAAATCTAAATATACGTGGGTTATTTGAAAAGGCCGAGTTCAACTCATTTCAAATAATCGATCGACATTGAGAAGTCGAAGAGTCGAAGACGGTTGAAGACCGACGATCTTCACATTGGATGTATGGGCGCTACTGATGCTCTTGATCGGAGTAGCTACCTTGAAGGAGCTGAAGTAGTAGCCGTCCAAACATACTGTTGATTGTACGGATATGTGAGGAATTTGGTGCCTCCGGTTTCGTTCAAACCCAGAACGGACTTGTAAATGGACTGTGTGTCTGACATTGGATTTTGTTCTGTGCTGATTGATCTCTGTTAAATATATATCTGTTTGGCGGTGGAGAATTTATTCTCTTGCTTAACGCCCTTCTCTGAGACGTACGAGCTCAGAGGTTATGTATTGATAGAAATCAGTCGCATGGAGTGGATTGCCTGTGTGGCACGCCTAAGTGGCATATGATCAAGGCTTCTGTTGCAAAGCAAGGTCTTGTGGTTGATGATCAAAGCATGATCTGTGTGACGTAGCTTTGTGTATAACGTGAATTCGCGAGCCTCACACCTCGGTATGGGTCAAAAACGGGATAGTAACTGCAGGGAGAGTACGACGTTTCTTTCTAGCTAAGGTGGTGTCAGTGACCTACCAGCCCTGACATTATATATACTTTTCACCTGTGTGGTTGTTGGAATACGAGGCGCCTCGGTTATAGGTCTGTAAGGACCGGGAAATGTGTGTTCAGGAATTGCCAATCCTCAAAAGTAAGAGAGGACCGGCCTTGAAGATCCAAGGATCATAGTGGGGTCCTGGGACATTTGCTAGAGTGTCTCGAATCGGAGAGGAGCTTGCCCCTTGCCTCGACTCATGAAGGAATCCAATTTCCAATACGAAATATGCGGACGTGATTGTATTACTAGTATGGCGACATAGTAGATGGTAGCTATGCCGCCTAGGATTGATATTTATGATTGAATTCGCTTTTGAAACATATATGCACTAGCAATAATATCAAACACTTTTGTTTTATTCGTATAAAGCATTTTTGGCCATTATAAGGTAAAAACTCTATCCTCCGGCTTGCGTAACATTGTGTGATGGGACCTGAGTCTTATAATGGCTTCATTTTATAAAAAGCATTGCGATGATTTAATCATTTACTTTATTTCATGCACTAGCACTCATTGGAGTAAACCCGTTCCACGAAAGTGGCGTGGTCCTTTTATTTGCCTTCTTATTGTTGTTAATAAGTTAAGTAGATTTCTCATACCAGTCCCATGACTGACTCGTAGTTTGTTTTCACCTTGCAAACTCGGGTGCCCTCATTTTCACACAGGCAGCCTAGTTACAGGTATCTGGTGCACCTTTTGGTTCATGGCGAGGCTTGACTACACCGTGCTGACTTTGACTCTTTTCGCCATTATTGTATCTATATTATGATTCCACCATTGGCGATGTAGACTGATATTTATTTTGTGTACTCTTTATGTATGATTCCGCCTCTGGCGATGGTGACTGATTATGTATTATTATGCACTAAGTTGTATCCTACACTGTGCTCTCTGATGTGATGATATCTATATGTTTCCGCTGTCATATGTGTGTAAATTATTCCATTTTATGTTTATGCTATTATCTGTGATCTGCTAATGATGGTTAATGTGTTATATTCCAATGATTATCCTTAACACCGTGTCACGGGATTTTGGGGTCGTCACAGAGTTGCATAGATCAAGGCTTTTTGTTGAAAAGAATAGTCTTGTGGATGATGATCAAAGCATAGCTTTAATATAGAATACCTTTGTGTGTAGAGACGTGACTTCGACGAGTTTCACAACTCGCAAATGATTGAGGTCGGATAATAAACGGCAAGAAGGAATCTGGTATCTAGGAGCACAAATAAGGGTGATTCTCCACTGAAGGGCTATGGGATCAAGGAGCCCATTAAGGTGTACGCCACTGTCATAGTGTGAAGGATACAGATTCGCCCCTAAAAAGCCAATGATATGAACATTGAGTGCATGTCGATATGGAATCACTATTTTGAGCCTTGGATTTAATGTAACAATTGAATGCATGTCGATATGATTTCTTTCGAGTCTTGGATTCAATGTAGGGATGGCAAGAAAGCCTCAGTCATAGATGGAATCCAATTTTCAATACGCGACTTTTCGGTTTTAGTTGTAAACCTATGTATAGCGGCATAATATATTTTGGTACTTATGTCGTCTATGATTGATACATTTATATTTAAAGTTAATTTTGACACTATGCACTTATAGTAATATCAAAATGATTTGTTTTAAATGTACCAATCATGTTTAACTATTATAAGGTAAAACTCTATCCTCCGGCTTGCGTTGCACTGTGTGATGGGACCTGAGTCTTATAATAGCTTCATTTTTCGAAAAGCATTGCATTGTTTACAAATTGTTTTATTTTAGAGTATTCATTGGAGAAAACCCATTCCACGACATACGGCGTGGTCCCGTGATTTACCTCATTTTAAAGTGAAGTTTAATAACTATTTTGAGTTCTTACACCAGTCCCATGACTGACTCGAAGTTTATTGTTTCTACCTGAACTCTAGGTGCCCATATTTTCCACACGGACAGCTAGTAGTTTTGGTTTTTGCAGATATTTCTTTTCAAAGAATCATGGATTACAGCTGGAGCTATATTCGGAAAGCTTCGTATCCGTGTATTTCTTTCAGTTGTGGTAGTTGATGTATTTCCACTGTGCATTATATTTATGTATATATTTCCTGCTGTTTTGTATTTTAAATCTCTGATATTTTTCCATTGTATATTATTTATTCATACTCCGATTCTTGTACTCTGATGTATATTGTTGTAATAGCAATGAAATATTCTGTTATTTGTGTTCCGATGCATCGTGTTCTCAAAGCAATCTGGGCTCCTCTGTCTCCTCGGGGATCGGGGAAGTCTAGGTCGTCACAGCTAATGTCCTAAGTTCACCATTGAAACGATTGTCCCACTGGGGTAGAAACTGATGAATCATGCAGAAATACTTCCATCATCAAAATGAAGTTATGATTCAAAAAAAATGCAGGGTTTATTAGACCGTCATTATGCATTTTATATATCCAAATATAAAGGACTATCTATTATGTCCAGCTGTTACATGAATACTAATTAAATCAAAAGTAAATCTTTTAACATTAAAACTGCTATTATGCACCTTGTTAAATTTATACACGTGATAAGCTAATAAATTTCCATCTATATTTACGGCATTTTCGTCTCATTTCAACACCATTTTATTATCCAAAATACGAAAAGTGACAGAGTAGCTTGTTTTATTTACATCATTTTCGTAGTAGATCATGGAAGGTAAGGAAATAAAACATCTTTGTCTACGTTTAGGTTCAGGTATATTTGAGTGAATCTGCATTTTAAGTTGGAAAATTAAGTCTGAAATACCAAAGAATGGTTATTTTTCAACATATAACAAAAACTTGGAATATTTTTTTTGTATTTAGAAGATAAAAAAGAATTGATAATGGTTATAGAACTTTCGTACAAAAAATGTAAATTGAGAAAGCAGATTTGCGTGTATTAACTAAAAATAAGATAGTGCAAATGGATAAATCATTGTGAAGCTTCGATTTTGTCAAAGAAAAGTAGAAGGCATTTACATCCTTTAAACTGAATCGAATCAAAGTGAACATGGAATTATTGCCAAAGAAATGTGGTATTTGGAACACTAATGCATGATTGCGAATTTTCAGATGGTTTGTTCAAAATGATATAGTGATCCTTTCTTTCTCGGTGCACAAAAAGATAAATTTAAATGGATAAAGAAAACAAAATTATCTTCGATTTTCTATAGTCCTATGAAATTATCTCAATATTTGAAGATTTTTTTTATCAATTTTATAATGTATATTAACACATGGAGTCAGTGGTCCATATATAGATATCTCTCATCCAAATATTTTACTTATAATTGTTTACATTGAAATATTATAGTTTGGGGTATAAAAGGTTATGCGAAAAGAAATTAATCCGTTTAGTGTCAAGAATGAACAGGTAGAGCATTAAACTAAATTAAGAAGATTTCATTCAAACCTATGTTCATACGGAAGTAGTGTCATCCTTTCGTCCCTTCAATGTGATAAAATAAATTGTAATGGACAAAGAAAGTAAAATTATATATTATTTTTTGCCTTCTCGTGAATGTTCCACACCATCGGAAAAACATTCTTAGCTATACCCTTCATATTAACACGTGGACCATATGGTCTTTGATAAAAATGTTTCTCATCCAAATATGTTTGCATTGATTGTTTACATGAAAATACAATACCTATTGATATAAAAGGTTGTTAAACGTAGATTAGCTAGATTAGTGCAATAAATGAATCAATATAAGTGTTAAACAAAACTAAGAATTCTCCTCCATGAACATATTGAAGATATGTTTGTTAAAAGCTTGTTAGTTACAATACCTAATGGTAACACAACTTAGATAAATGAGCTTTATAGAAGAAACCAATAAATCGAACAAAATGAAATGAAATGTTATACATAATTGTGATAAAAATGTATTAACGTCATAATGACAAAAAGGCAAATGATAAGAACTTGAATAGTAATAATATGAATAGAAATCAAATTACCACATAATTCCTATTTTAGAAAGAATATATCAGTTTAAACAGTTCCCTCGACTTCCTAGTATGAGCATAAACATGAAATACTTAAAAAGACATCCAAGAAAATTGAAACGCATATGGATTTCTATTTGTTGAGTATTAGATAATTAGTCGAAACAACATCAAGATGTACATTGGACATTCTGTAATTATGGCAGCATAATAATTAATACCAATAATATCCTCGGTATCTCAAAGGAATTAAATACAAAAACTATACACACAAAGGCAGAGGAATCAGCGCACCGATACATAGTAATATTGTTCCAATTAAAAAAATAGGAAAATTAAATGAATAGAAGGAAAAGGAAAAAACGCTACCTTTGAAAGGAAGAGATGAGATCTTAATTATGAAATGAGAAAGCACGATGCAGAAAATTGAGAAAAAGGAGGCACCTCCGTCCAAGTGATAGCCAGTATGCCTCCATCAAAGTGACTATAATCCCGTCTGCAGGAAAATTAAACGTTTACCTAAGGTTGATTACATATACTGTAATTTGAATACCACTATATGAAAGGATTTCAACATTAGTTATTCGTAGATTTGTGAATTAGAAAAGATGAAGTATGAGCAGGTAGTTATCGATAAAAAATAAAAGATATATGTAACCCACATGTAATTATCTGTTGTTTGAATGTTGAAAATTCAATTAATGGGAAGCACGTGCCAAACAATCATATAAAAGGACACGTGGCAGCATATTAGATTGTTCGCTTTTGCTTTCCAGTATAAATAGTAGATTCTTTATAAAATCTTTGGACAAAACTCTTATTTCTATAAATGTAGGCAACCTTTACAAATTGAAAATATTACATGTTATCTTACCCTATTCACGCATCAAGACAGGAAGATATAACTGAAAAAGTTTAGATATAACTGAAAAGTTTACAAAAACACTGAACAATACGATACCCACATTTATGCGCTTTGAAGTTTTTCGTGTGTGTAACGTAGGTCATTTAGTCGTAAAAAACTGTACCGGATATTGGTTGTCAATACATAACGGAATCACAAACGTTGTGGAGAACATGTGCATTTGTTAATTAAGAGAAATAAAATAATCGTGCAACCAGACGATTAGCATATCATAACAGTATAAAACTTGCACTCTCTCTAGTGAACAATTGGACAAAAATAAGGAATATAAACAAATAACTACATGCATGACTAGACATAAACAACCGTAAACATATAGGTGTAGGACCTAATGTTGTAGTAAACAAACGAATGACAAACTTGTTGGATTTTACATCATCAAACCCTATCATTGAGTTATGCTATAACATAATTGACTATTGTAGTTTAACACAGAAGCAACCATAATTGCCAGGTAAAGATGTAGTACAACATTATTTAGCACTGTAATTACTAATAGATAGCCTAATAATTTATTTCATATATGCTTCTTAAACCCATAATATACGGATTTTCCAAAGTTAAGTACGTGCATAATGAAAAACTTTTTATAATTAACTCACAATGACAATCTGCAAAAGCTAATATAGTCAAACTATTAAAAGTGTTTTGTAAGCAGGAATAAGATAAAGATAACCATCATCCTGCAAATTGGGGTTAAATACATATTTTTGTAACTATTTTTATGTTAAACAATTTCAGCTCCAAAGATACATGAAAAAAACTGATGATCCATCAATCATCTTCCATAATTTTTTATTACACTCTCTTTTTAAGTTAACACCTAAGGTAACGTGGGAATAGATATGTTGCACAGTATACACATGCATTCTCATATTTTCTTATACAGTACACAAATATGAGAAGGAAGAGGTGAACATAATTAAAGAATTTGACTTGTTTCTAGCTCATAATGTAATTGAAAAGGTAGAACAACGAAGAGTAAAATAAACTTGAGTTAAAAATAATTTATGAGTGGTAGGCAAATATTTTATACCAATTCAGGGATTTAAACTCAGTCATACACAAACGTGCAGACATGAATGATGTACAAAAATAAATACAAGTTCATTTATTTCCTATTTCAAGCTCCGAAGCATAAGTTAAAACAGAACCACGGCAGAAGAAATATCACATAACATATAATGAAGTACATATCTAACTGGTAAAAATAAAACAACATTAAGAGTTTGACAAATAGTGACTCTGTCTTCTATCTAAGAGATTGACTGTTATTTTTTTGATTTGAAAGTATCATTGACTCCCCACTTAGTTAAAGTCAAGATGGTTTGAATGCAAAGATAAACAAATAAAAAATTCTTGCTAACGTTTTTTTCTAACAGAAAGTATTACAAAATAAGTAAAAATCTAAGTTCATGATTATCACAGTTAACACCCAATTAGCTTAAAACTTCTTTAATCTGCATTTAACTGAATTAAATAGGAAAACCCAAAAATAGCAAAGGAAGTTCAAGATTATTAACCTGGATAACATAACATAGAATATGTTTGATTTAAAGAAGATAAAAGCGGGATTTAATATTTTCAATCTTAAAATTGTAACTGTTAAAAAAATCCATTTTTGGTATGAAATAAAATAAGAGTTATTTTAGTTCTTGAAAAAAGGAAGTAAGCAGCATATGCAGTCGCCAAAGGGGAACATGGGAACAAAGAGTTAACCACTACGGTAGGTAATAAATGACTATTATCATAGTGAAATGGCTGACATTTAGGGTAATGCTAACTAATAATAGTTGGAAACACCAACTATTTAAAATTGGATTTAATCCATGTTAATTAATAAATGTAAATTGATTGAGGTTATTACAGTTAAGGAAAAACAGAAGTGCATATTGATTTGCAGTTTCAAACAACCATTGTTTGAAACGTTACCATGTTAAATGTTAAATTTGGTGATACAAAATCACAAATAGGTGGACACAATATGCACAATGGAAATTAAACATTTTTAATGCATTAATTATTGATTGCATATGTAAGAGATGGCAAAGAAACTAATGCAGAGATTATTTTCTTCCATCTTTACTAAGGAAAGGAATTGATTGGTTTACTTACTACGTTTGCACCATTTGATTGATTGAGGTTATTACAGTTAAAGCTCACATATATTACACTAGCTATATGTTGGGGGTAGAGTTCATTGTAAACCCATCTTGGCATGGAGCCTGAGATCTCCAAATGAAGTGTCTCTTCTTATTAAGCCTAATTTGAGGTTTTCGTTATGCAAACTCTTCTCTTGTAATCACTTGTATCTCTCTCTTACGTGAAATAAATTCTCTCTCCTTTGAACTGGACGTACACTATCTTATTGATGATAGTGGAACCAGTATAAATATAGTGTGTCTCCTTTCTTCTTTATAGTTATTTACTATTTGTTTGGAGTAATAGAATAATTATTATTAGATTGATGTTCAATTGGCAAATCTAGATCATGTTTACTGTCCTTCTGCATCTGTGTAATTTTGGCACAACAGATTAGTATCGTAGCCAGGTTATTTGTTTAGATTTCACATCAATGGCTTGAAGAAAGAGAGGCATATCTGATGGTAATTATGCTATAATTATTTGGGGGGGGGGGGGGAGGGGGGGAAGGAAGACTTTGGTAGAGGAGATTATGTTGAGAGAGAAGAGGATTCTAGACTTGGAACTTTGACGTGATAAGAAGTTTAGTGTGTTGAAGGGACCATTGATTTTGGAACTTTTGATCTTGTTTCTGGCAGGGGTCTTCATGTTGATAATGCTCGAGGGATCCAAGATGATTAGGAAATGAGCTTAGGTTAAGTGATAGAAAGGTGTTGAGACGGAGATCATTATGGTATACAAACCTTTTTTTACTGTTGGTTTTTGCATGGTGCATCTCATGTGAAAGATGCTTCTTTTACAGGCGATAGGTGAAGTTTGTAATGGTTTTGATTGAATTATGTGGCAGAAGAGAGATTTTTTGTACGTATAGAGATTTGGATCAGCCATTTTTAATTGGCTTTAACTTCTAGCTCTGTATTTAATTAGAGGATTTGTAGGCCTTAGTGTGGTACTGAGATTACTTTGGAATCTACCCTATTTGGATTTTGGATATTTACAACATTTGTTGGTGGGTAGGGACGTTGTTCGAGCTCATTAACACGGTGTGATGGGGGGTAGCTTTGTTGGAACCCATTTGGTAAATATTCAGTTTTCTCACTATGAGATTTTGGCTTAAGCCGGAGTTCTTATTTGAAAAGTTTTATGTTGTGAAGGGAATTTGACTCGGATGGGGTGTTGGAGATAAGTGATTTTGCATCAAGGTGGAGTGTTAAATTAGGTGAAGTAAAATCACAAATAGGTAGAAACAAATATGCACAATGCAAATGAAACATTTTGAATGCATAAATTATTGATTGCATGTGCATGAGATGACAAAGAAACTAATGCAGAGATTATTTTCTTCCATCTTTGATAAGGAAACGAATTGATTGATTTACTTGCTATGTTTGCGCCATTCGTTTCCTCTGCAATTGGCCTCTCTTATTTCTTTCCATATCTTGTAAGATAATTGATGATTCACTTATATTTCACTGGCTATATATAACTTCATTGTAAACCCATCCTGGCATGGAGCTAGAGATACCCAAATGAAGGGTCTCTACTTGTTAAGCCTAATTTGAGGTTTTTGTTGTGAAAACTCATATCTTGTAATCTCTCTCTAATATAGAATAATATCTCTCTCCTTTGAACTGGACGTACACTATCTTATTGATGATAGTGGAACTAGTACAAATATAGTGTGTCTCTTTTCTTCTTTATAGTTATTTATTATTTGTTTGGAGTAATAGAATAATTATTGTTACGTTGATGTTCAATTAACAAATGTAGATCCTTTTTACTGTCCATCCGCATCTGTGCAATTTTGGCACAACAGATTGCTATCAAAGCAATTTATGCAAATTTTTGCATAAAATTAAAGTCCTTAACAGTGTATAAAACCAAGATAGTACACCCACACAAGGGACACATAACATACATTAATTTTAATCACATGTTGTTAGTATATAGTACAAGTAATTTTATGTGTTAATTGTTGGTCGATGGTTATTGTATGTTACAATTAATCGTCGATTTAAAATTATAACTAAATATAAACATTATGATTAACATTCGAGCATCGTTATTGCATTGCACATTGAATTATTTAAATATTACGACAAAATTTAATGTCATGTATTTGAAGATGTGCATAAATTTCAAATTGTAATCAAGTTACTTAAGTTGACATAATTATACAAAACATGAAAAAGAAGCATGATCATCAACCAGTATAGCAACACAATGAATATGTGTGGTACATAGTAATTTGACAACCACGTAATATGAACAACATCAACCGATCAATATTAAATCTTATTTTCCATGTTGTGATATTTACTGAGAAGTGGAATAATCAAAAAATTATTGCATTTATTTTGTCATATATATATATATATATATAGCGAATATTTAAATGAAATAAAACATAAATGGTAACATAAAAGATCTGGACCATCGAATTTCTCCATTTGTATATTGAAGGTGGAATTCAAGGGATAATTCAATGGTAAAGCTTATTTGTGTATCCAATTGTGTTTAACTTTATTTCTAAATAGAATTTCTCATGTATCTGTATATATACACACACATATGTGTGTATATATACATATATGTGTGTACATACATACATATGTACATATAGCTACATTTGCATGTATATAATATATATGTAAAAGGAAGTTGATGGCATGATATGATAATGTTACTAAACATCTAAAATTGAATGAGAATACATCACTGAAGCAAGAAATTATTGGAATTAACAATAACTGGAACAAAATAATTTTATGACATCCACCTTAAAAAATGTGTTGAAGAATAACTACAGTAGGATAAAATGGAGGACATATAGGTTCAAAGGAAAAATGAGAATGATTAAATACCTTGACAGGAGTTATGTGTCTTCGCTTCGCTTCAGCATACATTATCATGCTACCTGATTACCTGAAAAAGGTAGTAAAAATTATGAAATGCTATGATGAAAAATATACCATAGAATATATTATATTTCAATTAGATGTGTTGGCATATTTTTTTAGGAGAAATATAGATTACGAAGATGAAATAGAACATAACAGCAAGGCTTCATGTTCCTACTCTTGTCCATACTGTATACAACACATCCTTTAATAACATTTTTCAACTTTTCCAAGGACAACATTAATTTAAACCAAAATATATTTATTTTGTAGTGGTTAATCTAGGTCTACTACAACCTATTATAAGCACTAACTATGCCAATGTCACTATTCACTCTTCTATTCGATGCTTGCTTTTTCTTTTTGGTGAAAATTGCAAAATATAATCATACATTATGGCATTCAATGTTTTCTTTCAAAAGAAATGCTACTTGGTGTCATCCTTACTCTTAGTTCTTCACTTTTCTTTAGTAGTGTATGTCTAAATCAATCAACTGAAAGAACTTTCCAAACATGAGGCCAACATATAATAATTTGGGTATGCTAGAGTAACAAATCACCTAAATGAAAAATTACTCCACCCGAAAAAACATTCCAATATGTTGCCAGTATAACATAATTTGGGTCTATTAGTATAACATAATTTGGGTCTGTTAAACTCCTAGTCAATTGCATATTAAAAAATTTATGTTCTCTCTGTCAGCGTTGACATGGACAGAAAGTGCAGGAGTACCTTTATTTTTGTGAAACCATTAAAAGAATAAATTGAAGGTTTATTTTTATTCTAACTTCTGAAACATTTTTTTTTCTGTGAAAGAGAATCATTATCAACATACGCGTTAAGCTTTTTCGAAATAATCAAATAGCCAAAAGGGAACTTGATTGTTGTTTTGTAAGAGCATTAATACTATCAAATTTTGTCATTCCAGTTGATACCCAACCAAAGCAGAAGAAATATCACATAACATATATTTGAATACATACCGAATCGTCTAAAAATAAAACAATATTGAAGAATCCTAAGAATACTGACCCTGTGTTATATCCGTGAATTTGATTATTAAATTGTTTGGTAGAATAATAATATTTATCCCATACGCATTTACAACTACTCAAGGTGGTTCGACTTCAATGAGAAGCATATTCGAAATTATCGCTATTTTTTTTCAAATGAAAAAAATATTAAAACATAAGTAAAAGAAAAAGGGACTAAATTCAGAATTATTACAGTTGAAAGTCAGTCGGTTCACAACTGTAATAACTAGCGTTTACATGTACTGAACCGTGAAAACAAAAAATTAGGTCAAGAAGCCAGGATTACTAACCTGGATACCCTAATTTTCAAAATCGTCTTTACTGCGCCGCTGTAGTAACATCGACATTGGAAACCATGTGGAAGGATTAGAAGACATGAAAAGCAACACTGGAAATATCGGTTTTTCACATTGTTGGTTATAGTGGTGTCTACCAAACAGACGGTTTTTGTAGAAGAGGGACAAAGTTTACATGGTACGGTGCCCTACCGGTGGTGATAAGAACGGTAAGTAGTGGGCAAGGTACAAGCCTAGAATTAGAATCAGAATGTGGAGAAAGGTTTAAGATCGGGTGACGATTTGAGGTCAAAAATTTGGGTTTTAGACAAATTTTGATAGATAATGGATTGTAGAGGGGGAAAAGAGACTGAAAAGTAATGGATTGTCTGAGTATGTTGTCGGCAACGAGCAGGGTGATGGGAAATAGGGGGAATTAGGGATGAAAAGAGAAACAACGAAGTGGATTACAGTAGGGCGACATGTAGGTTGTGGAGGATCTCAGTGGAAAAATAGGAATGGCGGTTGATTGGACGGTGGGCGGAAGAAACTAATCATCACAGAAAAAAGAGAACACGTGAGTAATAGGGGAACATATGTCATAACATAAACAACTTGATTTCTGCTTTCTAGTATAAGTAATAGATAGATACTTATATGATTCCTAAAGGATTTGAAATAAAAACCCAAGTACTTTAATTTTGGAATTTAAATTTAACTTAAGCAAGTTGAATGAATTGGAATGGATAAATTGATTTGGAATCAATTTAAAATTTGCTAGAGATATAAGTGGCTATTTTATTAATCGGGTTGATCAAAATGAAATCGGTGGGAATGCTAAAGTGTGTGAACTTATTCATAATAATGTACTTACTGTGCCAAGCTCCTCCAACCAGAATATTATTTAGCTTTGGAAGCTTGCGGATGAGATTAAAATGTAAGAAGAGGAAGGTGAACTGATCCATTGGGGTAGTAAAGGAAAAAGTTTCAGCATCTAGGAAATTTATTGTTTATTAGTTGGTGCTGAGGAGTTATGGGATTGTAGATGGTGTAGAAGAATTTAGTGTAAGGAAAACATGCTGCATTGGAAAGTTCTTTACCAAGATTTACTTACTAAAGTGGTTCTTAGTTAAAGAGGTATACTAATTAGTAAGCTTTGTGTATTTTGTGAAATTCAACAAGAGACAGTGGCTCATTTATTTTTTGAATATCCTTATCTATATCCATTATGGTAATTGCTTATGTCCAGACATAAAAGAAACAACACTAGCCAAAGTAATATTAGAGAATGGAAATGAGACGACCCCGAACCCCGTACTTACGGTGGCAAGGGTAATCCTTGGAATATAACACAGAAACAGATAATAACAGAACAGAAATAAATAAATACACCAGATAATGAACAATAGAATATACTGGATAAACGTAATCATCAGAGTTACACAGTATACAGGATCATACTTAATACAAATACAGTTCAGCTATACATAAATGTCTACAGCGGAAAACAAACATAATGTACAATAGGAGCTAAACAGCATAAAAAGAGATAAATGATAGAATCCATCTTCAGCTCCAGCTATCCGGATAAAGCCTGCTAAACCTGAATACAAGGCTGCCCGTGTAGAAAAAGAGGCACCTGAGTTTACAGGATCATACTTAATACAAATACAGTTCAGCTATACATAAATGTCTACAGCGGAAAACAAACATAATGTACAATAGGAGCTGAACAGCATAAAAAGAGATAAATGATAGAATCCATCTTCAGCTCCAGCTATCCGGATAAAGCCTGCTAAACCTGAATACAAGGCTGCCCGTGTAGAAAAAGGGGCACCTGAGTTTGAAAGTGAAACAAACTACGAGTCAGTCATGGGACTGGTATGAGAAATCTACTCAACACATTTAAAATATGGCTAATCTCAGGACCACGCCACTTTCGTGGAACGGGTTTACTCCATTGGATTGCCAATGCTTTAAAACAAATCATTCTTTTAAACATCGCAATGCTTTTTATAAAAATGAAGCCATTATAAGACTCAGTTCCCATCACACAATGCAACGCAAACCGGAGGATAGAGTTTTTACCTTATAATGGCCAAAATATGCTTGATACGAATAAAACAAAAGCATTTGATATTATTGCTAGTGTTATATGTTTTAAAAACAATTTCAAATCATAACTATCAATCATAGACGTCATTAATGCCCCATACCACTATGTCGCCATATATAGGTATACAATCAAAACCGCACAGTCACGTATTTGGAAATTGGATTTCCTTCATGAACCAAGGCAAAAGATAGTCCTTACCGACTTCGAGACTGCCTAGCCCGAGCCTCAGGAACAGCCGCAACTGCCCCTTGGATCGTTAGGGCCGGTCCACCGATGTGGATTAAAATTCCTGAACAATGCGTTTCCCCGCCCTTTGGGGCGTAAGTGAGCCAACGAATGACTCCATCGGACCCGGATCGTTCGATCTAACCGAGGCGCCTCGCAACAGCAACAACCACATAAGTCAAACTCGTCAGGGCGTGTAAAACCACTGACGCCACTTCTAGCTAGGAAGAAACGCATGTCCCCCCTGAGGTCCTCTCCCGTTTCTGGTTCATACCGGGGTGTGAGGTTCACGAATTCACG
Organism: Allium sativum; assembly: GCA_030737875.1. NCBI lineage: Eukaryota > Viridiplantae > Streptophyta > Magnoliopsida > Asparagales > Amaryllidaceae > Allium > Allium sativum. The sequence goes on along the minus strand of CM060911.1, from coordinate 119,257,623 downwards.
ATGTACACAAAGCTACGCCACACAGGCGTTGCTTTGATCATCACCACAAGACTTTGCTTTTCAACAGAAGCCCTGATCACTGCATCTTAGCATGCCACACAGGCAATTCACGCCGTGCAACTGATGGCTATCAATCACACAGAATAAATTCCAATGTCAGACACACTGTCCATTTGCAAGTCCGTTCTGGGTCTGAACGAAACCGGAGGCACTATATACCTCACAAACCCATCGATCACCATGTACGTCTGGACGATCACCACTTATTATCCATATTTCAGGATGCTTCCCAATCAGGACCTCGGTTACCATCCCAAACGAAGTGAAGATCTCCGGTCTTCGACCACCATCTTCATCTTCGATTTCTTATCGTCGATTCAGTTATTCAGAATGGGATAAAACCGGTCTTTCTGAGCAACTCGCGTATATAATAAACAAGTGCAACACTAACATACATACACATCATTTCAATTCATTAGTCACTAACCGTCAATCAGTAAGAGAACGATTTCCCAAATATTAACCCCGAAGGCCGAAACCAACATCAGATCAACACCCAGGAAACCATTCGGCTTAGCCAACCTTCAGTTAATTTCTAAATTTCATATCCATATCGTTTATAATATTTTATAATGATTTATCGCTATTTTTATTTATTTTAAAATAGCCAATTTATTCAAAACGGCGCTTCGGGCCATAACGCGATCGTGGCGCTGTTTTTCTTTAGATTTGATTTACATATATCTGAAAATCTAACCAATGGATCTTCACAAAATTTACATCATTAGAAAGATCTTTTCAAAACGAATCCAACGGTTCCAGTTTCGGGAAAATCCGACGGTCGGATCTCCCGGTATAATCGTTTGAAGTTTCGATTTCAAAATACGAACTTCAGCGTCGTTATTCGATTAAATATAATTATATTTATATTTATATTTATATATATATAAATATAATCGATTCTGGTGCTGTTTTTCTTCAGATTTGAATTAAACATTCCAGACAATCCAACCGTTGGATCTTTACAAAGTTGGTGCCGTTGGAAAGATATTTCCAAAGCGGACCCAAGGTTGCGGTTACGGGAAAATCCGATGGTCGGATCTTCCGCAATAATCGTTTGAAATCACGGTTTCAAAATGCGAACTGCAGCTTCGTTATTTGATATATTTCGATTCTATTTAATTATATATATATATATATATCGATTCTTCGATTTCAAACTATATGATTTTCATACTTTTGATAAAAATGATATTTTTATCAAACTGTCTTCTATTTCAACACTTCACTATTTTTAATAATTCACGTATGTAATAAAAATGTGATTTTTAATTTAAAACAATTTATTTCTAAACTCAACTATTTTATATAGTTAATATACGTGATAAAAATAGGATTTTTATTATAAAACAATTTATTTCAAAACAAGATTATTTTATATAGTTCATATCGATGATAAAAATTGGATTTTTATTATAAAACAATTTCTTTCAAAATATGAATACCATTCAACACATGAATTTCAATTCAACGAATGAATTTCGATTTAACACATGAAGGTTTTCTATAGTTTATATATATAGATAAAAATGTGATTTTTATATTTAAAACACGAATACCATTCAACACATGAATTTCAATCCAAAGAATGAATTTCTATTCAACACATGAAGGTTTTCTATAGTTTGTATATATAGATAAAAATGTGATTTTTATATTTAAAACACGAATACGATTCAACACATGAATTTCAATTCAACGAATGAATTTCTATTCAACACATGAAGGTTTTCTGTAGTTTGTATATATAGATAACAATGTGATTTTTATATTTAAAACACGAATACCATTCAACACATGAATTTCAATTCAACGAATGAATTTCTATTCAACACATGAAGGTTTTCTATAGTTTGTATATATAGATAAAAATGTGATTTTTATATTTAAAACACGAATACCATTCAACACATGAATTTCAATTCAACGAATGAATTTCTATGCAACACATGAAGGTTTTCTATTCAAAAGACGAATATAATTTCAACTCAGGAAAATAATTCTAACACATGAACATTATTCAAAATTTCGGCAGTATAACGGCAGGGTAGTTAAAACCGGGACCGTCCCTAGTACGGCTCCTCGCTCTACCTTAAAACCACGCGGTTTTTGACAATGGGGATTCATGCATCTAGTTCGCACGCAAGCGACATGTATATTTATTTCATTTCCACAAACTAACCCTATGTGGTTTCAACCAAATATTTCTTAACCACAAACGGGTATTTTTCAACGACAATCAATCAATATCAACCGCAAACAATTCCAATCAACCATTCGCTATCAATCAATTTTCACACCAATCACAACCAATAAATATCGTCCATGGTTTGTGAACGAGGGCCGTATATATATATATATATATATATATATATATATATATATATATATATATAGCATTTCACTTCTATTTCAACACATATATAATTTTTACAACGCATATACAACTTATACATCGAACGTACAACTTATACAACGCTTATACAAGAGGTGTACAACGCTTATATAACTCATACATCGACTATATAATTTATACATCGTCGTTTCCATATTGTTTATAAATTAGAAATCTCACTTTTCACATTTCGTATATATATACCATTCACAGCCACAACACAATCAAATAAATCGTCCATGGTCTGTGGACGTATGTGAACAGTTCAGATATGCAGTTATAATATAAATAACTGTACAAGAAAATTTATAGTGAGAGAATTCTCACTTTGGGATCCACTCCGCCATTTTTTATTTGAATTTTTGTTCTGGTTTCGATTTGGAATTGCCTGAAATTATGACGTACTCTGTTTTGAACGCGGTCAGTTTTGTTGTGAAGCTCTCATCTCCACGATCGCAACGGATCCAAATTTGTAATTTTTCGACCTCATATGCAAAAGTTATCGTGTTACAAACATTGAATACTTTAAACTAGTGATTAATTAAGTTAATTAAATAATTAACCTACACTAATTCTTCTTCCCCAACGTCGACTTCAGCTCAAAACCCTAAATCGCTGGCGCCGTTCACCTCAGGCTGCCGGAGCCTGATCAGGGTTCGTCACGTCGAAGCCCCATGGAAGCCGCTCCCCCCCTTGTTGGCCAACTCGGTGGCCCCATATAGCCTGAAAACGGGCTCGACGCCGCCCTGTTTGGGCTCGAAATTCGAGCCGACCACCTAACGATAATCCTCCACACTACCATGGATGCGTAGAACGAAGTAAGAGCTTTGATTTCCCTTTTGGAGTTTAGGAAATCATTGAGTGGATAGAGAGCGATTCTGATTTGAAATTTCGAGCATTTTGCGCCGTTCAACGAGGCTTGGCGGCTAGGGTTTCGTAACGAGAGAGGGGGGGTTTCATAGTCAAGTATTTTATATTATATTATTATTTAAATTCTTTTAATTTGAAAATAATTTGCTTTATGTCACGAACTCCAATTCAAACCCAACGACTGTCGCCCCTAGCGTTTTACCCCCATTCCGAACACAATGGGATATGTTTCGTAGGCTCGTTCGACCGTTTCAATCAGTTTCGTCGAATTCTGGCTATGTTTTGACGATACGGTCCCAACAAAACTAGTTTCGTCGAATTCTGAGACGGTTTGAAAAACGGCCCATTTCTGGTCGATCAAATTTAATAAAAATCGACCAAACACATTTTCCTTTGCCACGCTCACATATTAACTTCAAAAATTATGAAATTTGAAACGTAGCAATAGTTTAACATCCCGGACCCTACAAAAGTGGTTTCGTCGAATTCCGAGGTCGTTTGCAAAATGGCCAATATCACGGGCTATATAAATTCCATAGCGACCTTTCTGAAAATTCATTTGGCCATAACTTTTGCTTTCCGCTATGAAACTTCGATTTTTCAGATTCGTTAGAAAGGTATTCACTAACAGATTTAAATATTTTTGGTTTCACTCAAATCCGTTTTGTTTTGCACCCGGTACAGTCCGACAAAGTTTGAATTCAATTTTTGAAATTGCAGTGCCTTTTCAGGCCTTGTTTATAATTAGAATTAATTATATTCGTTTTCAAACGTCGATTCAAACTTACTCTTCATCGCTATTATTTAAATATTTATTTTAAATATTTAAAATCCACTATTTTAGCCAATTTAAAATTACAGTTAAATTGGTTTAGATTTTCCGGGTCGTTACAATCTCCCCCACTTAAAACTTTTCGTCCCCGAAAAGGAACAAAGTCGAAAGTGGTTTGATTAATCTATTCTACGTTCAATCTGGCTTCCATTCTCCAACTTTTCAGTTTTTGAGAATTTTCAAATTCTTCAAAAATTTGGCTAACACCCGGAATTTTCGAAAAATTTCGCCATAACCTCCTTTGTACGGGGAGAGGTTTGGAAATTTATTGGGCCGTATTAGGTACCCAATAAATCCTAATAAGCATACACATATTTATAGTGATATATTCTGGTGTTTACAGGGGAGCGTGTATAGATAATAACTCCAGAGAATAAATTCTCGTCACCCTGTCAAAGCCTGAGGGAGTGTGTATTTTAAATGCTCCAGAGGATAAATCCTCGTCACCTCGTCCCGTGTGGGAAATAAATAGTCCATGTGCCGTATCTAATGACTAGAGAGACGTGATTATTGTTAACTCCAGACCCGTGTGGGGTTTTTATTAATCTGGCAATTTTATCGTTACAATTTAAATAGTCCATATCAGTCATCAGTTCAACCTGTAAAATATAGTCATCGCCATACAAGCCTCTCGCTCGTATGGTAAATCTTCCCCACAAGCTCCAAATGCTTATGTGGTATATGATGAAGTATGCCTATCTTCAGAAGTATGCCATGCAGTGTAGTTCAAAATTAATTGTTACTATCCTATGGCGATATTTATTATTTCACACAGAACAACCAGCACTCTACATCCAATGGCATTCACAGGAGTTGATATAATAATATTTCGCATCCAACTCATTAAGGTTTATGTAACAACCCGAAAAATCAAAACAAATTTAAAATTTTATTTTAAAGGAATTTTGTTAGAAAATGCGTCAGAAAAGAAAAAATATATATTCCATTATTAGATTAAATTATTGGATTTAAAAAGTTTTTTTTAATTACACAAATAATTTTTCTATCCATTCACATTTCATACAAGTTTTCTTTTCTTTCCTATTCCTTTTCTAATTTCCTCATATTCAGTGCTTCTTTCTCTCCACTCTAATTCTCCGTTAATGTAGCATTCATTGTTTCCTATTTAATGCATACATTACCCATTTCTATTTAGATATAATAAAAATATGCTAAAACAAATAAATGGGGAGAAAGTTTCTTTATTAGAATTACACCTTTCTCCCTTCTCTTTCATTTATTTCTTAACGCTACAATTCTTAAATAAATAAATAAACAATAAGAAAAAAAACACATGAAGAGTTAATGCACCCTCTACCCATTCTAATTCCTTTCTCTTTCTTCTATTTATTTTTATGTCACTCCTCTTACCTTCCATTCAACTTTCACATATTATTCCTTCCTTTTTCTCCATTAAGTGCACATTTATTTCTTTCCTTACTTTTACATTCATACATCTTATTTCATTTGCATGTTCTCATTCAATATGTTTTCATCCCCTTATTCTCCTTTCCCGTTTTTCTTTCTTGTTATATTTTTCTTTAAAAACAAACAATCATCTCTCTCTCTCTCTCACACACACACACACATATATATATTATTTCCTTCTATATCTATTCTTGTTTACATTATCTTTATGTATTTATAGACATTTTCGTTGCCTTATTCTTGTCTGTGCAATTTAATATGTTCCCTACAATTATGATGTTATATGTTTTGAAATTAAAGAGGACACACAAATTTATAACGATTAGCATCAAACAATTTCTTATGCATTCATTTTCTTTGTTTTCTCTTTCTCCTTGTGGCTTATTTTTGAATTTTGAATATGAGATAAATATTGCCATCTCAGCCTTAATAAACCACGTTTAATTTATTTATAACTTACCTAATACAAAAGGGAATCTTAGTTAAATAAATCATGTATATATCTTTTCATTTCTCATTCTCTATCAGAAAACTATAATTCTCCTAGATCTACATCTCAAAAATTCATGGAGAATTTTTTTCCTCAAAATCCATTTGCAAATGAAGAATCAAGGAAAACAAATCCTATATTCCTCTCTCTCTCTCTCTCTCTTATCATCTCCTCTCTAAAATCCATGCCATATTTTCAACAACTTAATTCATGAAAATTAAAGAGATTCTCCTGCTCTTTATTTGTATACGAACATGATGAATTTTTGTGGCCTGCTCTACTCGCAATTGCCACTCAAAGCCGCTATCTTTACAGCGTTTTCGGGTGAGGCTGGGTCCAATGAGTTGGGGACGGCGCTGGGTGCGGGAAGGAGTCGGACCGGCGCTGAAGCCGTTGGGATGGAAGATTTCAAGTCGACGGGTTTTGGGTTCTTCTGAAGAAGAAAACGATGAAGGGGAATTTGATGAAACCGACCAAATCAAAACGGAGCATGTTGGAAATTCAGACAAACCAATGTGAGAATCTTTTATTTTCACAATCTAATTTATTTAATTAATTATTTTGTCGCTGTTGAATGATTACTTGTATGTCATCTATTTAGATCTGTGTGTAATTGTTGTTCTGATGAGCGGTTTGTATTGTATTGTATTGAATTGAATTGAATTGTTTAGATCCGTTCTTGTAATTATAGATCTGTATAAATTCGACCAAGATCATCGATATTGTTGAATTAGATTATAATAGGATTTTTAATCTAAATTAAAATATCATGTAGTTTATTTTTATTTTATGAATATAAAATTTTATATCATATTGAACATAGTGTTGTATGAAATCAAGTTGTCAAATAAAAACAAAAACGGTTAAACATATTTTTATTTGCGAATAAAAAGTTAAGATTTGTAAATACATTTTTATTTGCGATTTTATGTGTGAATCAAAATAAAGTTAAGATTTGTAAATGTACTTTTATTTGCATTTTATTTGCGAATAAAAGAACAAAATGGTTAGGCATATTTTTATTTTCTTTTCTTTTGTAAATAAAAGAACAATTTAGAAACATTTTTTTTTTTACATTTCATTTGTAAATAAAAAGGCTTATTTAGAATTTACATTGTTATTTACATCTTATTTGTAAATAAAAAGAAATAACTGGAAATCACATTCTGTTTACACTTTATTTTATTATTAAATGGATACGATGACCAGTCTTGATCCAACTAATTATATTTTATTGTTAAATGGTTACAATAAAAAGAATTTAACATTTTTTATTGTTGAATGGGTCAACAAAGGACAAAATTAACATTTTTGTTTAATTAGATTATAAAGGACAAAATAATATTTTTGTATTGAAATTATCATCTTTATTGAAATGAGAACCGACAAAATTAAATTGTCATTTTATTGAAATTGATATTTTGTTGAATTGGAATGGACATTATAAAAATGTCATTTATGAGTAATTATTTTATGTTAATTATTAAAATGTGATTTAGGTTAATTATTAAAATGTTATTTATGTTCATAATAAAATTATCATTTATGTTCATTTGAAATTGTCAAAAATAAAGGTCATTATACAAACGTCATTATATTAGAAAGGTCCTTAGTATAGAAATACCATTTTTGTCATGAAATGTCATATTAATAGAAAAATGTCCTTTTGTTATGAAATGTATATTGGCATAAATTGTCATTTTAGTTATAAATATCATTTTAGTTATAAAATGCCATTTTTGTCAAAAATGTCACCTTAGAATAAGAATACCATTTTTTAGAAATGTCATCTTAAAAATAAGAAATGTCCCTTTTTATTAGAATTGGCAAAAGAGAAAAAAATGTCATATTTTAATTTATATAATTAATTATCAAGAATATAAATATCATTTATGTTCATATAAAATTGTCAAAAATGAAGTATCATTTATATTCATCTAGAGATGTCGTTTATGTTCATGTAGGATTGTCGAAGATAAGAGTATCTTTTCTATATGTCATTTAGATTAGAACATATTTGGCAAATAAATTTGTCATTTAGATTGAATCATATTTTATAAATAAAATATGTCATGTATATAAAATATGTCATTTATATAGAATATGTCATTTACATAGAAAATGTCATGTTAAGATTAAAACACCATTTTTGGGTTAAAAATGTACATTAGAATAGAAACATCACTTTTGATTAGAAATGTACATTAGAATAGAAACATCACTTTTGATTAGGAATGTACATTAGAATAAAAAGAGGATTTTCTTTTAAAGGACAAAGTTTGGATATTTTTTGGTAAAAAGTATGGGAAGTTTTAAAAATAGGGAGAAGGACACATTTACACTAAAGGTGGAATTCAGGGGGCCCACTAACCTTTTCCCATTTACGCTATCATTTGGCCTTCTCACTAAATTCTAAACTTCCCATACTTTTCACCAAAAATTTTGTTAACTTTGTCCTTCTCCCTATTTTCCACGAATAAAAATATCATTTCTGTTAGAAATGTCCCAATAGATCGAAAGTGTCATTTTATGTTAGTATTTAAAATGTGAATCATGTTATGTTACATTGAAAATGCCACATATTTAGATTATGTCATGTTACATTAAAAATGTCTTATATTTAGATTATGACATGGTCTATTAAATTATATGTTTGTTGAAATAAAATTATAAATATTTATTTGTAATTTAAAACAGTGGGAATTGGTTAAATTTATTAACCAATAATCTATTTGGATGAAATGTAGTTGTTTGAAAACCCCACACGGGTGTTGGGATGACAAACACTAGTCCCAATATTTAACTGTATGTCAATCGATGGATTGACAGTTTGTGATGAGCGTTATTATTTATTAATTTTAATGCTCACACAATTATAAATCTCACTATGGATGTGAATGGATTGTTGTGTGTTTATTTATCATTATTGTCATATACATGCAATGGATGAAATCCATGTATTTGAAATTACATGGTGATTGATTGAGTCACATTCCAATAAAGAATATTCTAGAAGAAAAATATTTTAGGAAAAAGAATATTTTAAAATAAAAATATTTTAGATAAATAATGGTTTATAATAATGAATGTTTTACAATGTAAAATTTACAATTATAAATTATAATTGCGCTTTAGACCCGAGGTTAAGCCCAACTTATGGGATAAGTCTGCCCGGAACCAACCGGCATATCCAACATCCATAAGTCGCAGGCTTAATGTGGCAGGTCTGGCCCAGTATAAAATATGAATGAATATTAAAAAGAAGTGATTTATAAATTTAATATTAATATTTTTAATATGATAAGTAAATAGAATATTCAATTTTGACTTTAAATTGGAAATGAAGTTAAAATCGTCTTAAAGCGAATTTATAAATATTTTATAAAGTACGTTTTAAATGAAAATCGACGATATATATATATATATATATATATATATATATATATATATAATGGCCTGAATAGAACGCACCGAGCAGCGACCGTTCGCGAATTTCGACCATTAACTTTAAATGGACGTAACGGGAGATCCGACCGTCGGATTCTCCTAAAACCGGAACCGTTGGGTTCGTATCGAAAAGAGATTTTCAATGAATATAAGAGTTTTGAAATCTAACGGTTGGATTTGGAATTATGTCCAAATCAAATTTAGAAAAGGTCGCTATGGATGCAGTTCGGTGGCCGTTATTGGAAACCGACTGTACGAGCGAAAATAAAATTATTAAAAATATGGAAATATTATGTAAAATCATAATAAATGATTTAAAAGGAATTTAGATGAAAATTTCCAATAGTGAAGAGATAAAAATATATTTTATCGATATGAACTAGTTATTAACTAGAACAAATCTTATAATTAAGGTTTAATAAAGTTTTCCAATAAGTTAATATTTACTTGGAATTAAATAGAATAAATTGGATTTTTGGGTTGTCGTGAATGGTGTCTTAAATAACATTGTTCTTAATCCCAGTTGAGCAAAGAATAAATCTTTTAATTAAGATTTTTAGAGTTTCAATCATATTTGATAATTGGAATAAAATGAAATGTAAATTGGATTTATCGTGAATAGTGTTTTAAATGACACTTGTTCTTTAACCCAGTTTGCAGTGGAATATAATTTGGGATTTATGGATCTTTTATTAAGATTTAAATTGGAATATTTTCCAAGAGTAAAGTTTTCCAATTTAATATATTAAATTGGAATTGAATGGAATTTGATTTAATAATATGCGAGATGAGCTTCTGTAAAAGAAGGTCGTTAATATATATGGAATTTAAAAGGCTTTGCCGTTATTCCATTTATATTAATAGCCCGATACAGAAATTCATATCGATTATACATTGGTCTGATTTCTATGAAAATCCCCTATTTAATGGGAGATGAATTTGAGTTTATCGTGAACAATGTTTTAAATGACATTAGTTCTTTAACTCAAATAAGGATAAGATTAATTTCTTAAAATTAAATAATCATTAAATAATGATTTTGATATTTAAAACCAAATTGGAGTTTTTAATAAATCTTTAAAAGAAAAGATTTAAGAATAAACTTAAAGGATTTATCTTTGATAGAATAATACGAATATTTTATTAGAAGAATATTCTGAATTGGAATGTGGCGTTGGATGTGCTTTTATAGAGTACTTGATTTTTAATATATAAATACGTGGGTTATTCGGAAAGGCCGGATTTAACCCATTCCGAATAATCACTACGACGATGAAGAGTCAAGTTGAAGACGGTGATTGAAGACCGACGATCTTCACATCGGATGGATGTGTTGCTACAGAGACCCTTGATGGGAGTAGCTACCTTGAAGGCGCTTCAGTGGTGGCCGTCCGGACTATTGTTGATTGTTCGGATTTGGTTTTCGCTCAGACCCAGAGAATAAGCTAGTAAATGGATGCGTTGTCTGACATTGGATTTCGTTCCATGTGAATTAAATCGATTTCTGTTAATGTATGTCTGTTTGGTGGTGGAGGATTTATTCTCCACTTAACACCCTGATATATATTAATAGTGATTGATCGCATGGCGTGAATTGTCAATGTGGCACACCAAGATGAAAATGATCAAGGCTTTTGTTGAAAAGCAGGGCCTTGTGGGATGATCAAAGCATAGCCTATTACGGCATAACTTTGTGTATATCATGACTTCGCGAGCCTCACACCCCGGTATGAGTCAAAAACGGGATATGGACCGTAGGGAGTGCACACGTTTCTTTCTAGCTAGTGGTAGTGTCAGTGCTTTAGCACGGCCTGGCATTTTACTTATGTGGATGATGGATTTTGAGGCGCCTCGGATTTTTATAGGCCGATAGTGGTCATATTATTGGTTCAAAGGAACCGGGAAACGTGTGTTCAGGCATAACCAATCCACTGCCGATAGGCGGGGACCGGCCCTACCGCATCCAAGGGTTCACTGCGGGGATCCTGAGGCATTTGCTAGAGTGTCTCGAATTGGAGAGGAGCTTGTTCCTAGCCTCGATTCATGATGGAAATCCAATTTCCAATACGACCTTGCGGTTTTGAATGTAAAACTAGTATGGCGACATGATATATGGTACCCATGCCGTCTATGATTAATACATTATGATTGAAATGTTTTTATTAGAATATATACACACTAATACTAAATCCGTTTACCGTATCAAGCATCTTTTGACCATTATAAGGTAAAACCCTCTCCTCCGGTTTGCGTTGCATCGTGTGATGGGACTTGGGTCTTATAATGATTTCATTTTCTAAAAAGCATAGCGTTATTTGAACGATTTACTTTACTTATGCACTGGCAATCCAATGGAGTAAACCCGTTCTGCGTTAGCGGCGTGGTCCTGTGATTAGCCTTATCATTAGATTAGTTTAGTTAAGATTTCTCATACCAGTCCCATGACTGACCTGTAGTTTGTTTCACTGGCAAACTCGGGTGCCCATATTTTTCCACACGGGCAGTCGAGTAGCTTGTTTTGCAGATATCTATTATTTTAGCAGGATCCTGGATTGAAGCTTAAAGCTGCGTCCAGAGCATTTATAGTCTTCCGCTGTGTATTGTGTTTATGTATTGTAATTTAACTTCCGATGTATCATTCCTTTAATTGATGTAGTCTGATATTCTGTACTCTGATGTAACATTATTGTAATGTCTATAAAAGTCTATTGTTATTTGTTCTTATGAATTGTATTCCCAAAGTTAACGTATGCGAGTTTTGAACGGTCCAGGTCGATTTTGCGATCGATTAGGTCCGGGCAAAATCCGTGCCGTTACAGTTGGTATCAGAGCTCAGGTTAGCTCAAATCTTTGGGGTACAACTCGTTAGAACTGAACAAAGACTCATCAGAGATTGGATTGGTAATATCCAATAAGAATACTCATTAGAGATGGGATCAGTAGTATCCTAGAATGAGTCCAAAGAGTGTTGTTTTTAAAAATAAATAAAAGCGGTAATAAATTTAGTTTTGAAAATTTATCTTAAAATACGTATTTGAGATATTATTATATTTCAGATTTGGACAATCAAGTATATAGAGATTTTAATATACGCCTTGCAAGCGTGTATAAGAAGCTCCAATATATTAGATAGATATAGAGTCACACTCTAATAGCCCGGAGACGATTCTGATGATGAGGCATCATCATCAGTGTTTATGTTCGAGTTCGGAGTGAGAGATCTATATATTTCCAATCGACTGGTATGAGAACCAAAAACTTAGTTAGAACACATTGTTGTGATTTGCACTAAAAATATAATTTTTGACTATATATGTAAAAGTTATATATATTCGAAAAGTTAATCATCTAATTGATTGCTGGTTGTGATGTTTGATTATTGGATTAACTAATAAAATTATTGAAACCAATAAATAAAATTTTAATTAAGTTAGCTAATTAAACAACTTTTAGCCTCGTTCCTTTTCGAGGACGAAAAGATTTTAAGTGGGGGAGATTGTAACAACCCGGAAAATCAGAACAAATTTAAAATATTGTTTTAAAGAAATTTTGTTAGAAAATGCGTCAGAAAAGAAAAAATATATATTCCATTATTAGATCAAAATATTGGATTTAAAAAGTTTTTTTTTTAATTACACAAATAATTTTTCTATCCATTCACATTTCATACAAGTTTTCTTTTCTTTCCTATTCCTTTTCTAATTTCGTCAGATTCAGTGCTTCTTTCTCTCCACTCTGTTTCTCCATTAATGTAGCATTCATTGTTTCCTATTTAATGCATACATTACCCATTTCTATTTAGATATAATAAAAATATGCTAAAACAAATAAATGGGAGAAAGTTTCTTTATTAGAATTACACCTTTCTCCCTTCTCTTTCATTTATTTCTTAACGTTACAATTCTTAAATAAATAAATAAACAATAAGAAAAAAAAACACATGAAGTGTTAATGTACCCTCTACCCATTCTAATTCCTTTCTCTTTCTTCTATTTATTCTTGTGTCACTCCTCTTACCTTCCATTCAACTTTCACATATTATTACTTCCTTTTTCTCCATTAAGTGCACATTTATTTCTTTCCTTACTTTTACATTCATGCATCTTATTTCATTTGCATGTTCTCACTCAATATGTTTTCATCCCCTTATTCTCCTTTCCCGTTTTTCTTTCTTGTTATCTTTTTCTTTAAAAACAAACAATCCTCTCTCTCTCTCTCTCACACACACACACACACACACACACACACACACATATATATATATATATATTATTTCCTTCTATATCTATTCTTGTTTACATTATCTTTATGTATTTATAGACATTTTCGTTGCCTTATTCTTGTCTGTGCAATTTAATATGTTCCCTACAATTATGATGTTATATGTTTTGAAATTAAAGAGGACACACAAATTTATAACGATTAGCATCAAACAATTTCTTATGCATTCATTTTCTTTGTTTTCTCTTTCTCCTTGTGGCTTATTTTTGAATTTTGAATATGAGATAAATATTGTCATCTCAGCCTTAATAAACCACGTTTAATTTATTTATAACTTACCTAATACAAAAGGGAATCTTAGTTAAATAAATCATGTATATATCTTTTCATTTCTCATTCTGTATCAGAAAACTATAATTCTCCTAGATCTACATCTCAAAAATTCATGGAGAATTTTTTTCCTCAAAATCCATTTGCAAATGAAGAATCAAGGAAAACAAATCCTATATTCCTCTCTCTCTCTCTCTTATCATCTCCTCTCTAAAATCCATGCCATATTTTCAACAACTTAATTCATGGAAATTAAAGAGATTCTCCTGCTCTTTATTTGTATACGAACATGATGAATTTTTGTGGCCTGCTCTACTCGCAATTGCCACTCAAAGTCGCTATCTTTACAGCGTTTTCGGGTGAGGCTGGGTCCAATGAGTTGGGGACGGCGCTGGGTGTGGGAAGGAGTCGGACCGGCGCTGGAGCCGTTGGGATGGAAGATTTCAAGTCGACGGGTTTTGGGTTCTTCTGAAGAAGAAAACGATGAAGGGGAATTTTATGAAACCAACCAAATCAAAACGGAGCATGTTGGAAATTCAGACAAACCAATGTGAGAATCTTTGATTTTCACAATCTAATTTAATTAATTAATTATTTTGTCGATGTTGAATGATTACTTGTATGTCATCTATTTAGATCTGTGTGTAATTGTTGTTCTGATGAGTGGTTTGTATTGTATTGAATTGAATTGAATTGTTTAGATCCGTTCTTGTAACTATAGATCTGTATAAATTCAACCAAGATCATCGATATTGTTGAATTAGATTATAATAGGATTTTTAATCTAAATTAAAATATCATGTAGTTTATTTTTATTTTATGAATATAAAATTTTATATCATATTGAACATAGTGTTGTATGAAATCAAGTTGTCAAATAAAAACAAGAACGGTTAAACATATTTTTATTTGCGAATAAAAAGTTAAGATTTGTAAATACATTTTTATTTGCGATTTTATGTGTGAATCAAAATAAAGTTAAGATTTGTAAATGTACTTTTATTTGCATTTTATTTGCGAATAAAAGAACAAAATGGTTAGGCATATTTTTATTTTCTTTTCTTTTGTAAATAAAAGAACAATTTAGAAACATGTTTTTTTTTACATTTCATTTGTAAATAAAAAGGCTTATTTAAAATTTACATTGTTATTTACATCTTATTTGTAAATAAAAAGAAATAACTGGAAAGCACATTCTGTTTACACTTTATTTTATTGTTAAATGGATACAATGACCAGTCTTGATCCAACTAATTATATTTTATTGTTAAATGGTTACAATAAAAAGAATTTAACATTTTTTATTGTTGAATGGGTCAATAAAGGACAAAATTAACATTTTTGTTTAATTAGATTATAAAGGATAAAATAATATTTTTGTATTAAAATTATCATCTTTATTGAAATGAGAACCGACAAAATTAAATTGTCATTTTATTGAAATTGATATTTTGTTGAATTGGAATGGACATTATAAAAATGTCATTTATGAGTAATTATTTTATGTTAATTATTAAAATGTGATTTAGGTTAATTATTAAATGTTATTTATGTTCATAATAAAATTATCATTCATGTTCATTTGAAATTGTCAAAAATAAAGGTCATTATACAAACGTCATTATATTAGAAAGGTCCTTAGTATAGAAATACCATTTTTGTCATTAAATGTCATATTAATAGAAAAATGTCCTTTTGTTATGAAATGTATATTGGCATAAATTGTCATTTTAGTTATAAATATCATTTTAGTTATAAAATGCCATTTTTGTCAAAAATGTCACCTTAGAATAAGAATACCATTTTGTAGAAATGTCATCTTAAAAATAAGAAATGTCCCTTTTTATTAGAATTGGTAAAAGAGAAAAAAATGTCATATTTTAATTTATAAAATTATCAAGAATATAAATATCATTTATGTTCATATAAAATTGTCAAAAATGAAGTATCATTTATATTCATCTAGAGATGTCGTTTATGTTCATGTAGGATTGTCGAAGATAAGAGTATCTTTTCTATATGTCATTTAGATTAGAACATATTTGGCAAATAAATTTGTCATTTAGATTGAATCATATTTTATAAATAAAATATGTCATATATATAAAATATGTCATTTATATAGAATATGTCATTTACATAGAAAATGTCATGTTAAGATTAAAACACCATTTTTGGGTTAAAAATGTACATTAGAATAGAAACATCACTTTTGATTAGAAATGTACATTAGAATAGAAACATCACTTTTGATTAGGAATGTACATTAGAATAAAAATATCATTTCTGTTAGAAATGTCCCATTAGATTGAAAGTGTCATTTTATGTTAGTATTTAAAATGTGAATCATGTTATGTTACATTGAAAATGCCACATATTTAGATTATGTCATGTTACATTAAAAATGTCTTATATTTAGATTATGACATGGTCTATTAAATTATATGTTTGTTGAAATCGAATTATAAATATTTATTTATAATTTGAAACAGTGGGAATTGGTTAAATTTATTAACCAATAATCTATTTGGATGAAATGTTGTTGTTTGAAAACCCCACACGGGTGTTGGGATGACAAACACTAGTCCCAATATTTAACTGTATGTCAATCGATGGATTGACAGTTTGTGATGATCGTTATTATTTATTAATTTTAATGCTCACACAATTATAAATCTCACTATGGATGTGAATGGATTGTTGTGTGTTTATTTATCATTATTGTCATATACATGCAATGGATGAAATCCATGTATTTGAAATTACATGGTGATTGATTGAGTCACATTCCAATAAAGAATATTCTAGAAAAAGAATATTTTAGGAAAAAGAATATTTTAAAATAAAAATATTTTAGATAAATAATGGTTTATAATAATGAATGTTTTACAATGTAAAATTTACAATTATAAATTATAATTGCGCTTTAGACCTGAGGTTAAGCCCAACTTATGGGATAAGTCTGCCCGGAACCAACCGGCATATCCAGCATCCATAAGTCGCAGGCTTAATGTGGGAGGTCTGACCCAGTATAAAATATGAATGAATATTAAAAAGAAGTGATTTATAAATTTAATATTAATATTTTTAATATGATAAGTAAATAGAATATTCAATTTTGACTTTAAATTGGAAATGAAGTTAAAATCGTCTTAAAGCGAATTTATAAATATTTTATAAAGTACGTTTTAAATGAAAATCGACGATATATATATATATATATATATATATATATATATATATATATATATATATAATGGCCTGAATAGAACGCACCGAGCAGCGACCGTTCGCGAATTTCGACCATTAACTTTAAATGGACGTAACGGGAGATCCGACCGTCGGATTCTCCTAAAACCGGAACCGTTGGGTTCGTATCGAAAAGAGATTTTCAATGAATATAAGAGTTTTGAAATCTAACGGTTGGATTTGGAATTATGTCCAAATCAAATTTAGAAAAGGTCGCTATGGATGCAGTTCGGTGGCCGTTATTGGAAACCGACTGTACGAGCGAAAATAAAATTATTAAAAATATGGAAATATTATGTAAAATCATAATAAATGATTTAAAAGGAATTTAGATGAAAATTTCCAATAGTGAAGAGATAAAAATATATTTTATCGATATGAACTAGTTATTAACTAGAACAAATCTTATAATTAAGGTTTAATAAAGTTTTCCAATAAGTTAATATTTACTTGGAATTAAATAGAATAAATTGGATTTTTGGGTTGTCGTGAATGGTGTCTTAAATAACATTGTTCTTAATCCCAGTTGAGCAAAGAATAAATCTTTTAATTAAGATTTTTAGAGTTTCAATCATATTTGATAATTGGAATAAAATGAAATGTAAATTGGATTTATCGTGAATAGTGTTTTAAATGACACTTGTTCTTTAACCCAGTTTGCAGTGGAATATAATTTGGGATTTATGGATCTTTTATTAAGATTTAAATTGGAATATTTTCCAAGAGTAAAGTTTTCCAATTTAATATATTAAATTGGAATTGAATGGAATTTGATTTAATAATATGCGAGATGAGCTTCTGTAAAAGAAGGTCGTTAATATATATGGAATTTAAAAGGCTTTGCCGTTATTCCATTTATATTAATAGCCCGATACAGAAATTCATATCGATTATACATTGGTCTGATTTCTATGAAAATCCCCTATTTAATGGGAGATGAATTTGAGTTTATCGTGAACAATGTTTTAAATGACATTAGTTCTTTAACTCAAATAAGGATAAGATTAATTTCTTAAAATTAAATAATCATTAAATAATGATTTTGATATTTAAAACCAAATTGGAGTTTTTAATAAATCTTTAAAAGAAAAGATTTAAGAATAAACTTAAAGGATTTATCTTTGATAGAATAATACGAATATTTTATTAGAAGAATATTCTGAATTGGAATGTGGCGTTGGATGTGCTTTTATAGAGTACTTGATTTTTAATATATAAATACGTGGGTTATTCGGAAAGGCCGGGATTAACCCATTCCGAATAATCATTACGACGATGAAGAGTCGAAGTTGAAGACGGTGATTGAAGACCGACGATCTTCACATCGGATGGATGTGTTGCTACAGAGACCCTTGATGGGAGTAGCTACCTTGAAGGGGCTTCAGTGGTGGCCGTCCGGACTATTGTTGATTGTTCGGATTTGGTTTTCGCTCAGACCCAGAGCATAAGCTAGTAAATGGATGCGTTGTCTGACATTGGATTTCGTTCCATGTGAATTAAATCGATTTCTGTTAATGTATGTCTGTTTGGTGGTGGAGGATTTATTCTCCACTTAACACCCTGGTATATATTAATAGTGATTGATCGCATGGCGTGAATTGTCAATGTGGCACGCCAAGATGCAAATGATCAAGGCTTTTGTTGAAAAGCAGGGCCTTGTGGGATGATCAAAGCATAGCCTATTACGGAATAGCTTTGTGTATATCGTGACTTCGCGAGCCTCACACCCCGGTATGAGTCAAAAACGGGATATTGACCGTAGGGAGTGCAAACGTTTCTTTCTAACTAGTGGTAGTGTCAGTGCTTTAGCATGGCCTGGCATTTTACTTATGTGGATGATGGATTTTGAGGCGCCTCGGATTTATTTAGGCCGATAGTGGTCATATTATAGGTTCAAAGGAACCGGGAAACGTGTGTTCAGGCATAACCAATCCACTGCCGATAGGCAGAGACCGGCCCTACCGCATCCAAGGGTTCACTGCGGGGGATCCTGAGGCATTTGCTAGAGTGTCTCGAATCAGAGAGGAGCTTGTTCCTAGCCTCGACTCATGATGGAAATCCAATTTCCAATACGACCTTGCGGTTTTGAATGTAGAACTAGTATGGCGACATGATATATGGTACCCATGCCGTCTATGATTAATACATTATGATTGAAATGTTTTTATTAGAATATATACACACTAATACTAAATCCATTTACCGTATCAAGCATCTTTTGACCATTATAAGGTAAAACCCTTTCCTTCGGTTTGTGTTGCATTGTGTGATGGGACTTGGGTCTTAGAATGGTTTCATTTTCTAAAAAGCATAGCGTTATTTGAACGATTTACTTTACTTATGCACTGACAATCAAATGGAGTAAACCCGTTCCGCGTTAGCGGCGTGGTCCTGTGATTAGCCTTATCATTAGATTAGTTTAGTTAAGATTTCTCATACCAGTCCCATGACTGACCTGTAGTTTGTTTCACTGGCAAACTCGGGTGCCCATATTTTTCCACACGGGCAGTCGAGTAGCTTGTTTTGCAGATATCTATTCTTTTAGCAGGATCCTGGATTGAAGCTTTAAGCTGTGTCCAGAGCATTTATAGTCTTCCGCTATGTATTGTATTTATGTATTGTAATTTAACTTCCACTGTATCATTCCTTTAATTGATGTACTCTGATATTCTGTACTCTGATGTAACATTACTGTAATGTCTATAAAAGTCTATTGTTATTTGTTCTTATGAATTGTATTCCCAAAGTTAACGTATGCGAGTTTTGAACGGTCCTGGTCGATTTTGCGATCGCTTAGGTCCGGGAAAAATCCATGCCGTTACAGTTTACCTTTTTGTCGGGCACGCAAATAAATTCTTTACTCAACAGCTATCCAATTACCTGTTCAAACATATATAATGCACAAGTATATATTTCTATCTATTTTCTAATCAGTTCAATGTGTGATTTAAATGAATAAATTCTACCATTATTCTATTATTGATTAAATTAACTATCGTTTTAATAATTTAATTAATCAAATCTACTCTCACACAACACTAACAATAATCAAATTGTTTTTAACTTTTCAAACATATATCTTTTATATATTCAAAAATTATATTTCTAAAACCAGCCTATATATATTATCACAAATACGTTATTTAAAAACATATTACCCTCGACTCGTTCTGAGGCACTTCTGACCCCATCTCTAACGAGTTGTTCTGATTCTGCTGTACTCAGACTAGGATATTGCTGATCCTATCTGTAATTAGTTATTCATCCTAGAACACTACTGGTTCTATTTCTGACGAGTTCGTTAATATGTTATATTCCAGAACTAAGCTTAACCAAAGCTCTGATACCAAATGAGACGACCCCGAAACCCGTACTTACGGCGGCAAGGCTAATCCTTGGAATATAACACAGAAACATATAATAACAGAACAGAAATAAATAAATACACCAGATAATGAACAATAGAATATACTGGATAAATGTAATCATCAGAGTTACACAATATACAGGATCATACTTAGTACAAATACACTTCAGCTATACATAAATGTCTACAGCGGGAAACAAACATAATGTACAATAGGAGATGAACATCATAAAAAGAGATAAATGATAGAATCCATCTTCAGCTCCAGCTATTCGGATAAAGCCTGCTAAACCTGAATACAAGGCTGCCCGTGTAGAAAAAGGGGCACCTGAGTTTGAAAGTGAAACAAACTACGAGTCAGTCATGGGACTGGTATGAGAAATCTACTCAACACATTTAAAATATGGCTAATCTCAGGACCACGCCACTTTCGTGGAATGGGTTTACTCCATTGGATTGCCAATGCTTTAAAACAAATCATTCTTTTAAACATCGCAATGCTTTTTATAAAAATGAAGCCATTATAAGACTCAGTTCCCATCACACAATGCAACGCAAACCGGAGGATAGAGTTTTTACCTTATAATGGCCAAAATATGCTTGATACGAATAAAACAAAAGCATTTGATATTATTGCTAGTGTTATATGTTTTAAAAACAATTTCAAATCATAACTATCAATCATAGACGGCATTAATGCCCCATACCACTATGTCGCCATATATAGGTATACAATCAAAACCGCACAGTCGCGTATTTGGAAATTGGATTTCCGTCATGAACCAAGGCAAAAGATAGTCCTTACCGACTTCGAGACTGCCTAGCCCGAGCCTCAGGAACAGCCGCAACTGCCCCTTGGATCGTCAGGGCCGGTCCACCGATGTGGATTAAAATTCCTGAACAATGCGTTTCCCCGCCCTTTGGGGCGTAAGTGAGCCAACGAATGACTCCATCGGACCCGGATCGTCTGATCTAACCGAGGCGCCTCGCAACAGCAACAACCACACAAGTCAAACTCGTCAGGGCATGCAAAACCACTGACGCCACTTCTAGCTAGGAAGAAACGCATGTCCCCCCCGAGGTCCTCTCCCGTTTCTGGTTCATACCGGGGTGTGAGGTTCGCGAATTCACGATGTACACAAAGCTACGCCACACAGGCGGTGGTTTGATCATCACCACAAGACTTTGCTTTTCAACAGAAGCCCTGATCACTGCATCTTAGCATGCCACACAGGCAATTCACACCGTGCAACTGATGTCTATCAATCACACAGAATAAATTCCAATGTCAGACACACTGTCCATTTGCAAGTCCGTTCTGGGTCTGAACGAAACCGGAGGCACTATATACCTCGCAAACCCATCGATCACCACGTACGTCTAGATGATCACCACTCATTATCCATATTTCGGGATGCCTCCCAATCAGGACCTCGGTTACCATCCCAAACGAAGTGAAGATCTCCGGTCTTCGACCACCGTCTTCATCTTCGATTTCTTATCGTCGATTCAGTTATTCAGAATGGGATAAACCCGATCTTTCTGAGCAACTCGCGTATATAATAAACAAGTGCAACACTAACATACATACGCATCATTTCAATTCATTAGTCACTAACCGTCAATCAGTAAGAGAACGATTTCCCAAATATTAACCCCGAAGGCCGAAACCAACATCAGATCAACACCCAGGAAACCATTCGGCTAATTAGCCAACCTTCAGTTAATTTTTAAATTTCACATCCATATCGTTTATAATATTTTATAACGATTTATCGCCATTTTTATTTATTTTAAAATAGCCAATTTATTCAAAACGACGCTTCGGTCCATAACGCGACCGTGGCGCTGTTTTTCTTCAGATTTGATTTACACATATCTGAAAATCTAACTGTTGGATATTCACAAAATTTACATCATTAGAAAGATCTTTTCAAAACGAATCCAACGGTTCCAGTTTCGGGAAAATCTGATGGTCGGATCTCCCGGTATAATTGTTTGATGTTTCGATTTCAAAATACGAACTGCAGCGTCGTTATTCGATTAAATATAATTATATATATATATATATAAATATAAATATAATCGATTCTGGCGTTGTTTTTCTTCAGATTTGAATTAAACATTCCAGACAATCCAACCGTTGGATCTTTACAAAGTTGGTGCCGTTGGAAAGATATTTCCAAAGCGGACCCAACGGTTGCGGTTTCGGGAAAATCCGATGGTCGGATCTTCCGCAATAATCGTTTGAAATCACGGTTTCAAAATGCGAACTGCAGCTTCGTTATTCGATATATTTCGATTCTATTTATATATATCGATTCTTCGATTCCAAACTATATGATTTTCATACTTTTGATAAAAATGATATTTTTATCAAACTGTCTTCTATTTCAACACTTCACTATTTTTAACAATTCACGTATGTAATAAAAATGTGATTTTTAATGTAAAACAATTTATTTCTAAACTCGACTATTTTATATAGTTAATATACGTGATAAAAATTGGATTTTTATTATAAAATAATTTATTTCAAAACAAGATTATTTTATGTAGTTCATATCGATGATACAAATTGGATTTTTATTATAAAACAATTTCTTTCAAAATATGAATACCATTCAACACATGAATTTCAATTCAATGAATGAATTTCGATTTAACACATGAAGGTTTTCTATAGTTTATATATATAGATAAAAATGTGATTTTTATATTTAAAACACGAATACCATTCAACACATGAATTTCAATTCAACGAATGAATTTCTATTCAACACATGAAAGTTTTCTATAGTTTGTATATATAGATAAAAATGTGATTTTTATATTTAAAACACGAATACCATTCAACACATGAATTTCAATTCAACGAATGAATTTCTATTCAACACATGAAGGTTTTCTATAGTTTGCATATATAGATAACAATGTGATTTTTATATTTCAATTCAACGAATGAATTTCTATTCAACACATGAAGGTTTTCTATAGTTTGTATATATAGATAAAAATGTGATTTTTATATTTAAAACATGAATACCATTCAACACATGAATTTCAATTCAACGAATGAATTTCTATTCAACACATGAAGGTTTTCTATTCAACAAACGAATATAATTTCAACACAGGAAAATAATTCTAACACATGAATATTATTCAAAATTTCGGCAGCATAACGGCAGGGTAGTTAAAACCGGGACCGTCCCTAGTACGGCTCCTCGCTCTACCTTAAAACCACACGGTTTTTGACAATGGGGATTCATGCATCTAGTTCACACGCAGGCGGCATGTATATTTATTTCATTTCCACAAACTAATTCTATGTGGTTTCAACCAAATATTTCTCAACTACAAACGGGTATTTTTCAACCACAATCAATCAATATCAACCACAAACAATTCCAATCAACCATTCGCTATCAATCAATTTTCACATCAATCACAACCAATACATATCTTCCATGGTTTGTGGACGAGCGGCGTATATATATATATATATATATATATATATATATAGCATTTCACTTCTATTTCAACACATATATAATTTTTACAACGCATATACAATACATCGAACGTACAACTTATACAACGCTTATACAAGAGGTGTACAACGCTTATATAACTCATACATCGACTATATAATTTATACATCGTCGTTTCCATATTGTTTATAAATTAGAAATCTCACTTTTCACATTTCGTATATATATACCATTCACAGTCACAACATAATCAAATAAATCGTCCATGGTCTGTGGACGTATGTGAACAGTTCAGATATGCAGTTATAATATAAATAACTGTACAAGAAAATTTATAGTGAGAGAATTCTCACTTTGGGATCCACTCCGCCATTTTTTATTTGAATTTCTGTTCTGGTTTCGATTTGGAATTGCCTGAAATTCTAACGTGCTCTGTTTTGAACACGGTCAGTTTTGTTGTGAAGCTCTCATCTCCACGATCGCAACGGATCCAAATTTGTAATTTTCCGACCTTATATGCAAAAGTTATCATGTTACGAACATTGAATACTTTAAACTAGTGATTAATTAAGTTAATTAAATAATTAACCTACACTAATTCTTCTTCCCCAACGTCGACTTCAGCTCAAAACCCTAAATCGCTGGCACCGTTCACCTCAGGCCGCTGGAGCCTGATCAGGGTTCATCGCGTCGAAGCCCCATGGAAGCCGCTCCCCCCCCCCTTGTTGGCCAACTCGGTGGCCCCATATAGCCTGAAAACGGGTTCGACGCCGCTCTGTTTGGGCTCGAAATTCGAGCCGACCACCTAACGATAATCCTCCACACTACCATGGATTCTTAGAGCGAAGTGAGAGCTTTGATTTCCCTTTTGGAGTTTAGGAAATCATTGAGTGGATAGAGAGCGATTCTGATTTGAAATTTCGAGCATTTTGCGTCGTTCAACGAGGCTTGGCGGCTAGGGTATCGTATCGAGAGAGGGGGGGTTTATAGTCAAGTATTTTATATTATATTATTATTTAAATTCTTTTAATTTGAAAATAATTTGCTTTATGTCACGAACTCCAATTCAAACCCAACGACTGTCGCCCTTAGCGTTTTACCCCCATTCCGAACACAATGGGATATGTTTCGTAGGCCCGTTTGACCGTTTCAGTCAGTTTCCATTCAAATTAAAATATAAAACATTCAATATTCGATTTGAACGTACATTTCAATTTGCCAGGGCCACAAACTGATTCGAAAAATTCCAGAAAAATAAATCTGTCTATGTTTTGACGATACGGTCCCAACAAAACTAGTTTCGTCGAATTCTGAGACTATTTGAAAAATGGCCCATTTCTGGTCGATCAAATTTAATTAAAATCAACCAAACACATTTTCCTTTGCCACGCTCACATATTAACTTCAAAAATTATGAAATTTGAAACCTAGCAATAGTTTAACATCTCGGATCCAACAAAAGTGGTCTCGTCGAATTCCGATGTCGTTTGCAAAATGGCCAATTTCACGGGCTATATAAATTCCATAGCGACCTTTTTGAAAATTCATTTGGCCATAACTTTTGCTTTCCGCTATGAAACTTTTATTTTTCAGATTCGTTAGAAAGGTATTCACTAACAGATTTAAATATATTTGTTTTCACTCAAATCCGTTTTGTTTTGCACCCGGTACAGTCCAACAAAGTTTGAATTCAAATTTTGAAACTGCAGCGTCTTTTCAGGCCTTGTTTATAATTAGAATTAATTATATTCATTTTCAAACGTCGATTCAAACTTACTTTTCATCGCTATTATTTAAAATATTTATTTTAAATATTTAAAATCCACTATTTTAGCCAATTTAAAATTACAGTTAAATTGGTTCAGATTTTCTGGGTCGTTACATGAAAGCTCTTGAAAACTTAACTGGAAGGAAGAAGCATAAGAAAATAATGTTCAATTATGTTTTGAAGAATTACATCATGTGTAACAACCCGAATTTTTAATGAACAATAATTAATTAATGGATTAATTAATTAAGGAATAAACTAATGAAATAAATATTAATCAGAAAAATATTGGAAATTGAGCAAAATGAATTTTACCTTGCATCTGTTACGAAATTCTAATTCAGATAAACTATTACTTTGAGTAAATCGGACTAAAAACGAACTAGTTATGAACAATCAAAGTTTGAAGTAAAATTAAATAAATTAGTTAACAAAATTAGAATGGTGCAATGGTAAATGGGTGACCCAAGCCCTACACGGGTCGACCCCCTGGTCAACACAAGTGTTGACCCACATATGAGGTGGGTCGACCCACTTCGAGCCAAGAAAGAACCTGTGCCTGGCCAAACACACCTTTTTCTAGACTATTCCTTTTGTTGACTCATGTTGAGGTGTTTTCTATGGTTTAGATTAAAAACCCAATATCTAATGGCTTAAAATATAAACATAAAATACAATGAACTTGGACATGTAACTCTGCTATAAATAGTCTCCAACATCTAACCAATTCTTCACTACTCCATTTCTCTACCTCTCTCAAATATTATCAAATATAATTTTAATGGAGTATTAGGGGATTGATTCTACACATATTTCTGGTGGACATTCATCGATAGAGAGGATCTACAAAGCCTATTGGATTTTCTCAATTTTATGTGAGTATTATTGTGATTATCATATATCTTCTAAGTCAATGTTAAAATAGATATAATAGTTGTTACAGCGATTTCAGATCTAAATAAAAAGGATTAAGATAGTAAAATAGACTAGATCTGAAAGTTTGACAATTACAGTGTTTATGAGTTTATCTTTTACATGCTATTGTTCATCTTGTTTACTATCTATTACTTATTTATCTACAAGTAAATTCTTCTTCTTTATCCCCTTCTCTATCATTATTTTGTTTACAGTCTGGTAATGGCTATTTATTCATCTCTGTTTATTTCTGAGCTTAGACCTACTTATCTTTTTTCATTGTTTTTGCGTTGAGCCTATGCGAACAAGAGCCTAGGCCTTTACCGTTTAATTTGCGTAAAAATTGGAATAATATGAAAAAATGTTAAGAAGGGAATTTTAGGGCATGTTGAGAACTATGGACTACAAATTACGGTAAATTCTAATGGAAGAATATGCAAACTTGTGAACTGGAATAAACTGTACTTAATTATACATTAAGTAAACAGTAGTTTGGAAAACATATTAATTCGACACACTACTACAAAAGTGAGCATATTTGACACAAGTTTTATGTGGCCTTAGATCGAAAAAGTGTTACATTTCCTCTTTTTTCAAATAGGCAACACCAGAAGGCGTGGCATCCGCGGCCGTTGCCTTAGCCCTCTAAGGCAATGCTTTAGCACATCTACTGCCACGGAAGGAAAGTGTTGCATTATAGACGTAATGCAACAATATTCAGCGTTGCTTGAAAATTATTTAGGTCCTGGCTACCAGGTCACGATGGCGGGGCCACGTCAGCTTTCCATATCAGCTGCCTACGTGTCACACGACACGTCAGCTCTCCACGTCAGCTGCACACGTATCGCATGCCATGTCAGCTGTGGTGTCTGCGTGTCATCTGGAATTACTACTATTTCATGTAATGCAACACCACTATGTTATGGAATGCAACACCATTATCTTGAAATACAACATCAGGAAAAAGCCAAATGCAATAGTAAAAGAAGGTAAATACAACGCTTTAATTATAAAATTTGCAATACCAGTTTTGTATATAGAAGAAACACATCTGTTACATTCATCATCACATTCAAACCGTCCAAAACATTCATCATCACATATATTACCAATTCTTCAAATATAACACATACGATTAAATACATAATTTAAAAGTAGCACAAGTGCCAACACATACCACCTTCAATACAAGTGCCAACAAATACAATCAGTGTGCATTTTACAAAGTAGCAATGCCATGAACCAGAAACTGTATCTCTCCATGTAATTTCAGGTCATCCACTTGTCGGCTGTGTCTCTCCTAGTCATTTCAGATCCTGCAATTTGATTTCACAAGTTATTTGATAAGTGCATATGTGTTGTGTGCATTTGTGCATTTGGCCATCTAATTAACTTATAAATCTTATGCATACAATTATAACAGTTGACCATTCAACATTGGTCACTCGTGCCACCTCAGAATTGAGTATGCTTCGTCTTCTGTGCAAGCATTTCCAGTTCACATATTTACCTAACACGATCCATTGGGTCCCTCGCATATCCTTTCCAGCTTTAGAACATCATCATCTCCATATACCCTAAACTCCAATCTTCGAAAGTTCAAAAAAAAATCAATGGAGGACTTATCGCTATACATCAATGTCACTGTTCTTAAGGGACATTGGAATTTTGAAGTTGTGCATGACATTATTAAGGTGATTCTGAATCATAATTCATGGCCTATACGGGTAATACCCAATAACTCTTTTCTAGTATCATGCCCATCTTACAGTAAGCGTGATCATGCACTAATGTTGAATGTTTTTACAAAACCTGGTGGTGCTATTTACCTGCAAGCATGGTCTGATGAAGAATTTGAGCCTGAACCAGCATTAGAAGTGGAATCATGAGCTAAAGTTAATGGCTTTCCCGAGTTTTTAAAGAGTAATGTTCCTACTGTTGAAGAAATAATGAAGCCAATGGGACGTGTGCTTGCAATTGACGACTATAATTGGTCTCAGTATGACCTTACATCTTTCAACCTGAAAATGCAATTTTATGAAGGCATTGGCAATATCAATACTTTTGCTGCTCAATTCAATAACAAGGTTTACCTCATTAAGGTTCAGCACTGTACACATGCTCATCCTTGAACAAGGCCTGAACTTCTTTTTGTGAGCAATAAGGAGGAACATGTGGTTCCATGTTTGCGTCATTACGAATGAGAATGGGAAATTGATTCAGATGAAAGATTTGACGCAATGATATAAGAAGTTGCTTTGCTACCCCCTTGCCAAGCTTATTTCCTGAAGCCACCTATGACATACATGTTGATAACCAAGCCCCAATGAACCAGAGGAATGATTAGTGGGTAGATTTGGAAGTTGATCAGGAATATGATTGACCAAAATACCTCATCCCTTGTCCTGATGTTGCGGGTCCATCACATGTTGCGGGTCCATCACATGTGGCTTCTCACTTCAGACTGGCTCTCCCACAGCCGCAAAGCCCTAACGAATCTGTTGGAAGTTCCACAGCCCCGCAAAGCCCTGATCTGCTATGAACTGATGCTACTATAATGTCATTTTTTGGATGTGTATGTATTAAGTTAACTTTATGATACTTTTGGATGTGGATGTGTATGGTATGAACTGATGTTGCCTTATGATAATTTTGCTACCTTATGATACTTTTTTATGTGACTGCTTTATGATACGTAGTAAGGCATAATATGAATGCAAAACCGAGCATACGTTTCCAAAATCAAAACATTGAAATGGGTAGTTTCCAAAATCAAATGAAAAATATTTGTGCGTGTAGCAAATTAGACACGGGTGAACTACTCGTCCGGATCGAGAAATTGGTAGTTTCCAAAGCCTTTACACAAACACATAGCAGTGCAAACACACCGCAGTGCTACACATGTATCTGTATCACAAAACCTCAAGCATACAATTATATGTTAATGTAAATGAAAGCAAAGTGCAAATCAATTTTGATGGTAATGTCATCATTCCTTAACTAGCTCGACCTCTATAATAAACCAATGTCTTTTTCATGCCAATAGTCCGGTTCCTATGGACCAAATGGGTATCACTCGGTTGGTGAAACCTAAATCCTGGTGGCAAATCCACCGGCGCCATCTCCTTTTTTTGATTTATTGTTGGGTATAATTTTCGAATAAACCTTAGCATAATCCCAAATCCCAAATCCCAAATCAATGGTCAAAGCGCAACTAATTACTCATTATCCAATCTTTCACCGACTAATCACTCATAAGCGAACGGGGTTTCCTAAGTTTGGGATGTCCAAGCAACTAATTACTCATAAATGAATGAGTTTTCCAAAATGTAACAAATGAACTAATTACTAATTATTCATAATCCAATATATAATAAGCGCAACTAATTCACAGTACTATACAAACTGAACTAAGGGAAAAAAAAACGGCGATGTCAACGCCCTGAGCAATCAAAGCTAGAAAGCGTTTCAAAGTTTCAACCTTTTCGGAATAAAATTTGTTGTCGAGGAGAGGAGCGATACTGATGTGAATTTAGGTATAAATTTTTGTCAATAGTAAAAAAGGGGGAAAGAACGATTAGATGATAGAGAAGAAGAACGATTTGTGACTAAATTGTTTTCACAAGATCGCTCCAAAATTACATCACAAGAATGCAATAACATGGTTGTCATTGATGGATGATGGCTAACGTTTAGAATCATCAGAACCATAGATGGTTTGAACCATTTGATTAATCTTGCATTTACGGTGGGGGTTTTTATATGTCGATAAAGCGGATCGCTGAGCTGGACTGTATATACGTAATGCTACGATTTTAACTGGTGTTGCATGTCAAAACACTAGAATTCCCACCGCAACAGTGCATTCACGTATAATGCAATAACATATGAATATTGTTGCAGAAAATCAAAGAAAGCATAGCTTTCGCCATACTTTTCATGCAACACACACAAATTAGTGTCGAATATGCCCACTTTTGTAGTAGTGACAGTAATTTAAAAAATATGTTAATTTGATAGTAATTTGGAAAACATGTTAGTTTGACAGTAATTTGGAAAACATATTAGTTTGACAGTAATTTGGAAAAACATGTTAGTTTGACACTAATTTGGAAAACATGTTAATTTGACAGTAATTTAAAAAACAAGCTAATTGAAATGAATTGTATTTAATTTGATATTAAGTAACTTGTATATGGAAAAAATATTAATTGAAATGAATTATACTTAATTTGACATTAAGTAACCTGCATTTGGAAAACATGTTAATTGAAATGAATTGTACTTAATTTGACATTAAGTAACCTGTATTTGAAAAACATGTTAATTGAAATGAATTATACTTAATTTGACATTAAGTAACCTGTATTGGGAAAACATGTTAATTGGAATGAACTACACTTAGTATATTAAGTAAACATGTGATTAGAAAACATGTGAATCAGAGTAAGATATACTTAATTATACATTAAGTAAAACATGTTATTGTAACTTGTAATCGGACAACAAATGACATGGTAATAAAAAAAGGTTGCAAATTACTTTCGTTAATTACAATCTGGGGATAAAAGGTTGCATATTACTTTTGTTAGTTACAATCTAGAGGTAAGGGGTTGTAGATTACTCTCATTCATTACAATCCGAGGATAAAAAGTATTAGATTACTTTCGTTAATTATAATCTAAGAAATAACAAGTTGTTACACTGATATTATTAATGAACTTAAAAATGTTAAGTTAAACTTTTATGATTAATAAACGAGAAGGGTCCATTCCTTTGAGATATAAGGGGCTCGTAGAAATTCCAGTTAACTTGGGGGCTAAGTCTCAGCGGCTTGTGTCATATGCATTTTGTGTGGAAACCCGTATCAGTTAGTATTCCTTGGTTATCAACGCGGCCTCACACGAGGTAGGGGATAAGTCACGCTTATACTGAACTGGATAGTAAGAGGTCTAAATGAAAGGTGGGTACAGGCACGTTTCGGCGGAGTCATGAGCGTGCATGAATCCGAAATGGGGAGATAAGACGCTGTAACACCTGTGATTAAGGTTGTGTCTTTTTAGTTGATGGGTTCGGGACTGATAAGCCCGAATGTTATAGCTGGCACGGATTATTCACATCTTGTTTAAGAAGCTGGTCAATGGGCATCATTAGGAAATCCCTTCCTAATTACTTGTTTCTATCTGAATCTGTACAAGTGCAAAACAGTTAATCCGTTTTAGTATAATCATTATATCATCATTGTCTCGTGGATAAGAATAGTCAACCCTTTATGTCAATTCATATCAGTTACTGTTCACCTTTAGATATGTACATACACTTACCCTTTATGATACTAGAACTTCTATTTATTTGTTTTCCTTGACTTAGTAGTCGTGATGGCAATCATAGCAGCTCACCAAGCTTTATGTCTGACCCATTTCCTTTCACTTTTCTTACCCTCCGGCTTACAGGGAGAAAGTGTATAGTTCAGGTTTCTTTGTTAATTTTGTCGTGATGGATTTTCGCAAAAGACGGATTACTTCCTGTTCTCTTTCGAAGGTTAGGTTGTATCTTTTGAATATTTGGAGGATATTATTATTTTACTCTGATATTGTTTCTGACTGAGATTTTGAGATATGACACTTTGTAACTATTTGGTTTATTGAAACAAAAATTGGTTTTGTATTTATAAAATGAATCTTCTTTCACTGTAAATTTATTGTTTTATAACTCTTAAAATCTTAGTCTCTGTGTTGTTTTATGTCTTTATACCTACAATGCTCCATAATTTCTTAATCAATCCTCATACGGGTGAATTAAGGAATGCGGGGTGTTACATCATGACCATTTAGAGAGAAAGAGATACTGGAATTTTCAGACGTGCGAAGAAATTAGATGTAGTTCATCTTTGAACCAAGGTTGTTTTGAAGATTAGAGGGACTAAATTTGGTTGAAATTACCTTTGGTCATGGTATTTGGATCGCTCTTTGATTTCATTTTGTTTTGTGTTTTTTCTTTTTTTCTCTTATTGTTTTTTTTTCATGGTTGTGTTTTCTTTTTGACTAGGTAACTATGTTTCTATGTATGTTGTTTGTGTTGCATTTTCTTTTTCTTGTGGTGCTCAATAAAATGATAGACATCCATTTAATCCCGTCGACCTTGTCAAAAAACACATAAATCCAAAGCATTCATAAAAATTAATTCATCCAAACGATTCGATATCGCATCAATTTACAAGTTATCATGTGCCAGGTTTAACTAGCAATTAGATTTCAATTTAAACCTAACTAACAGTTGAATTAAATTATACTATCGATGCAAATCAACATAAATATACATTTTAAACTAGCAAACAACTGCGAATGCAATCATATGATAACATGATTTTAATTTAACTAACAATAATATTTTAGTTAAGCGTGAGTGAGTTTAATCACTTACCTTTGGTTCCGAACTCGTTTGAAATCCACATATAGGCCCAGAATTTAACAATCTCCAAATCCAACCAAACCAACTTCATGTCATCCCAAATTTTGATTCGGCCGCAAACGAAAAAACCACGTATAAATCTGAATCTATATGAAAAAGTTATACTCATTTTAAACTGAAGTTTCAATATACAAAAAAATATAAAAATCCCCACGCAATACTTGATTGCCACTTCCTCATCTTCCCCTCTCACCCGCTTCACTATAGTACGCAAAAAATGAACCGAACTACCCAAAACTCGTCCAAATCAATCCACCATTGTGCCTCCAAAGAGCCACCGGTGTAATACCCTACACTTTTCCGAGCCTAAATTTCGATAAAAACCGTAATTCGAACACATTCAAGTATGAAGCGTGTAAATCTGGTACCTGCAAATAAATGAGCATGAGCATAATCAGAGTAGGGTAAAGAAACTCACAATGGAAACAAAATAGGATATACTAGTATTAACTCAAGTAACTACCTTTTTAAAGTAAGTCACTTTGCCAATACCGAGCATGAGAGAGAACGAGAACCGAAAGCCAAATTTAACACCTGTAAGAACCCGACCTTCTCTAGGACACCTGGGTGGTTATAATGAGGAGGGGGGTCAGAACAACAAGATCAAGTAAACAGAAAATGTACAACACAGATTATAATACAAAGATTTATTCAGTTTGGTTCAACCCAAAATGTATGCCTATTAAGATTAGTGATTCTAGCCTTAGTAAATATTTACGCATGACTCCAACTACCCTTCCCAACGTTGTATTTTCTTAATATCACTACAACAAAACGCGAAATTCCTAACAAAAATATTTTCATAGTAGTAACACCCAAATTGTGTTATAACATAACAACACTTAAAATCCATTACAATTGTTTGAAGAACCGTTATAAAAGGAGAAAACATATTATATAAAGGTTTTACACCGTTATGGCGTTTGACAAAAATTGACTAACAAAGGGGTAAATTCGGAAAGAACAATGCTAGAACGACTGAAAAATTTACGGTGAACACCGCATCTTAAAATCTACGGCAAGGAATCTCCGCAATTCACGGAGGAAAAAGATCTGATGGCCAATTCTGCTGCCGCGTTTTCTAACATGCGAATTGCCGGTTGATGAAGCAATTTCCGTTCGAAAAACAATTAAAATCACTCTCACGACGCCTATCACGCTACAGGCTAAAGACGCCTCTTCCAAAAACCACGAAGAAAACTTCTAGGCCAAAGCGAAATCGAAGCGGGTTCACGCAAAATCGAAGCGTCTTCACGTAAAATCGCAGCGGGGGCTTTCGTAGAGAGAAATCTTCTCAAAGCGGGATAGAAGCGGGCCTCACAAGCGGATCTTCTGTTTCCAAGATTTTACGTGTAGCTCTGGTATATATGTGCGATTTTAGTACCATTTAATGCATGTTTTTTGGGGTTATTATTGAGTTGTACAGTTTATATATGATAACAAACCTCCCCCACGCACTTTTTATCATGATGCACTGACATTGAGATGTAACTTGTTAATGAGGATGAAGTGAGGTTGTTACCCTATTCCATCCTATGTTCTAAAATATTGAACAATTTTTAACTAAGGTATTAAAGAAAAGAGGTGCTTTTTTTGAATGAAAAATATTGGCATGGATTTTACAATTGATAGTGTTAAACTTTGGTTGAAATATAGTTACATGTGTTTATTTTTTATTTGGTTGTCCATTTTTTATATTAGTATAGGAGGAAGTTTCGTAAAAGATGAAACATAAGGGTGAACCATTATAGATATAGATGTGAGAGGAAAATATGATATTTATTTTTGGTGTGTCCATAGGAGTTATTATTTGAAGAATGGGATATGAAATTAAATTTTGTATGTCTTCACAATGGTTTGATGAAAAGAGTATTTTTGAGATGGCAATTGGTGTTGCATATGATGGAGGGACGTAGGGAAATGTTGGTGATGTATGTTGGTTCAGGTGGTTGGAAAATGTGAGCTGGGTTGCTGAAGTGCATGAGCGGTTTTGTAGTCATATGATGCAATATTGTAATATTACGGTTTGGATGCAATGAGAAGTGGCTGGTATAAGTGCAGGATAGTGATGGTCGAAAGAGCAGTTGCAATGAATTTGCCTGCGAGTTTGAGGTCATAGTTGTGAATGAGTGATGCTGGAAGTGCATAAGGGGGGTGATAGTAAAAAATGACCTGAAGATAACACCTGAATCGATGGGTAACTTTACCATTATGAGTTTAGTCATAATTGGGTAAGTTACTTTAAGTATTTTAGGAAGTTAAATTAAAATATGAGCATTATATGATTCACTTGGATTGAAGCACGAGTTAATCGAGGATGAGAACCCATTTTTTATGTTCTTGTTTTTTGTTAGTGGACACACACATTAGTAAGACAAAACTATTTGATAGATGTTAATTTTACATTGCTAGAAAAAAATGAAAATAAAAGTAGTTATGTTTCTTTTATTTGCAACATTCAATGGGCAACCTATTACATTACTTTTTAAAAAAAGAAAAAAGAAAAAGCAAACCAGTAGGAAAATCTATAGATTTGTTTCAGAAGCAAGTACATTTGAGTAATATCAAAAATCCTACCAATCAATAATCTGCTGCAGGCAGCAAGTATATGCTTTGGCCAGTTATATTTCCCCATTTAGAACTTAATCTGTGTATATGTGTATGTAACAATCGCAGTTGATGCATGTACCAAATGCCTTGTAACCAGGCCACAGTTTGTTTGGCATTTAGTTTCATTGTAGATTCCACAGTAATCACAGTCGCTGCATGTACCAGATGCCTTGTAACAAGGCCAATATGTACCAAAATTTTGACCATTTATCCATATTTGGCCTTTACCCATGCTGCCAGTGGCGGAGCCACATTGGGCCTGAGGGGGGCACGTGCCCCTCCCAGGATTCAAGATTCTTTTTTTTAATTGCATATAACCATGAAGCTTTGTAATTTCCAAACTTCTACAGATAAGTACTTTAGCATATCAGAGAAGCGACAATAGCAAACAGGAAAAGATTCTGGCTTCACAGTTTTATTATCCAAACTTTTGTAAACAAACTGGAAAAAATAAATCAAAACCACTGCCTTCACAGTTTGAAATTTTCAATTATGCCCTCGTCAGTAAAAGATTCTGGCTACGCCACTGCATGCTGCTCATATCTAAAGCTAGTGGTTCACTGCCTTCCGGGGCATTGAAGAGAGCCTTGTACCAAGCTCAGGATTGTTTTTGAGATGCAGCTCCCCATTCCACATTGGAACTTCCACTAAGTGAATGAAGTTCCAATTCTTCACCTTTCAGACCAGTCTGATAGCTCCATTTTTTCCATGTAATATATTTTTTCCCTTCGTTGAGTGCAGTCAGAGTAACTGGACCATGTACCCCAGTGTTCCATGTCTCAAAATGCTCTCCAACACTAGGCATGCCAAGTAATACCCTTAATAGAAATAGTGTTGCTGCCTGCCAACAGCTTAATGTTTCCAGTGTATGTCAGCTTTGGATTTTCCAAACTAGCATATGTCGTTCCTGTGAATTGCCCATTTATGAAGACATGTACAGAATGACCAACACCCATAACAGTAAGTATAGGATTCTGTCCATTCTCCAAAAACTGTTCGCCTTGATTTATGTCAACATAAGTTGTATACCACAGATAATCTGTAGTGTCTCTTGTCACGTTCACTTGCTCCAGCAATCCATTTGTTGCGAATGATTTGTCATTGTATGAACTGACGTCCTCATTGTATAATTCCCAGCAAAACCCCCTATCTAATCCACTTTCATTTGTGAAGTTTGAACACCCACCCTTGCAGTGTTAAAAACTGTAGTTTTACAGTCAGGAAGAATGCTTATAGACCAAGAAGGTAAATCATAGTGCATCCCATTAAATTTTACTTTGGCATAATTTTTGGTATCATAGTTGGTGAGAAAGGCAGCACATTCATTTGATGATGTGAAAATGCGAGACTCTTGTTTTCCCCAAGTGAAGTTACTACAAGATCAACAGAAAGCAAAGCTGATTCACAGTACTTGATTGCTTTGTGTAAGTCTCTCAAGTGC
Organism: Allium sativum; assembly: GCA_030737875.1. NCBI lineage: Eukaryota > Viridiplantae > Streptophyta > Magnoliopsida > Asparagales > Amaryllidaceae > Allium > Allium sativum. Next base: position 119,220,235 of record CM060911.1, on the reverse strand, counting down.
CCATATGCAACCTATTACATTACTGTTATTATGCAAGACATTTGATGTCAAAAGCCACAACACAAAAAAAAATTGTACTATAGCAAAGTTTATCAACTGTCTTGATTTCAATTAACAACAGCTGAAGTTAAAACATGAAAAAAAAAATCTACCTTTAGGGCAGCAGAAGGTTTCTCTTGCAACACTTTGCTGTCATCAAGCACTAGCCCAATGTGGCCACAAAGCAGCAATAGTATGCTGCCGTGAGTAGCAGTCTGGAGTGGTGTTTGCAAATAGGATAGAGATAATGATATTAATTTTGTCAATTCAACTAAATTATTGTAAAACACAGACATTCCAGTATATCAAACTAATCTAAAAATAATGAAATTTAAGACACTACAACAGTAAAGTACTTTCGTGATAAATTTCCATATGCTTTGTCACTGAGTTTGGGTTTACGTGACCTGGTTCATATTTTTCGTGATTTGTTCTTACTTTGTGGAGATTTTGCATATGGCATTTTGATTTATGGTTTTGTGCGCTGAGACCCCATGTGTTATCAATTGACAACCTCGCTTATCTCGTACTTTAGCTCTTTCTCCTTTACTCCCATCAACCAATACAACATGGACTCCTAGGCAACTAGCTTTGTTGCCATCGATAATGAAGGCTGTGGCATAACAGTATCTTAAAATTAGGCCATTTTACTTTAAAATTATCTATTAGTTTACATTTATCTATTTGCACAAAAAATAGATAAGCCCATATATAGAAATGTGAGACATGAAAGGATTTCTCCTGTATCAAGATTATCTTGAGATATAGAGAAATGCTTTACAGTATATAAATATGAAAAATCTACAGTATCATTAATGAATTCAAGATAATCTTAATATCTTAATATCAATATATTAACAGTAGTTTGCAACTTTGCATTGATAAAAGTTAAATTACATCGACCGTTACAATAAAAAGGACTTAGATAAACTACCAAATGTGTTAATATCAAGATAATATTATATTTATTAACAGGGTCTGATTATCTTATATTAAGATAATATATTATTATCTTAATATCAAGATAATAATATTATTATCAGCCTTAATATCATTATAATCTTAATATCAAGATTATCTTGATATTAAGATTATGATGATAAGATAATTTCAAGGTTTAAGGATATCAATTTGGTAATAAGATAATATATTAAGACAAGTGCGAACCCGGCTTGGTTCAAAATAGAGAGTGTGTGTGTATTTGATTTATTGTTAATTAAAAAGAATTATAGCATAACAATGTTTCATCATTAAAAAAAAGTGCAAGGATAAATAAATGAAGACTTGGAAACATAAATTGCAGCTCCAAGGTCTGATAAGCATTTTTAAGCGCAAGTAAAAGGAAAGGTGGGAAGTTTTAAAGTGTGCAACAATCCCAAAAGAAAAGGAAGCACATAGTTATATTTGGAGATGTTTTCAATTCTTTTCTAAGGAAGCACTAATACACATTATGTTAATTCAATATAATAGTAACACCAGAGCCCCCGTAAGGAAGTTTTTTCTTGATTTTACAGATATAATTTTCATATGCCCATGCATATGTGAAACAGATAAGAGTAGCATAGTAACAGATAGAAATAAATTTTTAAAGATCTCTTATACATACTGCGTGTAAGGTACACAGTTGATACGGAAGATGTTGAAAGACAATGAAACAGCATAATTGTCCAACGTGAAAGAATAAAATAAGGTTTGTTTGCAAAATACTTGTAAAAACAATTATTTTAATATCAATGTTGCCTACGTTAATCTCTTTTTCGCTGCTACTGTTCCCATGTCAAGAAGAAAACAAAGGGGATCACTGGGAAACCACCGTTTGCAAGCCAATACTTCCTAGCTGTACCCGACAGTTATCACTAAAACAACATTTCTGTAATATAGATCTAGAGAACCAATATGATTTTCCTGCACATATCCCAAAATATACGTAAGTGTCACAAAAAGGAACAAAAGACAAACATTACTACTAATAGGAAAATTATCGAGACATGCTAACATGAAGAGTGAAAACATCTGACATAAGACAACAAATGAGAGAAAACTGAAACCAGAAATGCATAGTTAGTTACATTAGAGGAATATGGTTCTAGGTTAGTTCAAAAAAGCAGGATGCATATGATGCCATGCTTATCATCCTATCTAAACTTGTCTACTATTGAATGTACGTTCTACTCAAGCTAATGGACATCTTCAAGAGCATACATCTAATATTTGAGCATACATCTAATATTTTTATTTTTATTTCAAGAAGGAAGCATTATAGAGCTAACACTCCCTATAATAATATTCATCAAGTGACCCAATGTACAACACAAAAACACAAAGTCATTGGAACTATAGCTGATTTCAAATAGTGTGAATATAAGATATATGATCAATCTAATATCCTCTCCTATCAATACAATGGACATATATTTGATCTAACGCTACCCTTGAAGATTCTTTGATAAGCATCCGAAAATGCAAAAATCCGGTGAAAAGGTAGAACAAACTTAACTGAACTGAACTGCAATAAAAATGTATATTACAATAATAAAATATCCACATTATAATAGTATTGTAATAATGAGTAAAATTGGAGATTGAAACCTATCTTAGCAGTAGTTGCAGGTGTAAGGCATTGGAATGTAAACAACAACGGAGATTGAAACCCAACTTAACAGTAATTGCAGGTGTAAGACACTGGAATGTAAAAACAAATGTCAATAGGATCTTTTAATGGGAACATCCTACAGTTGGACTCGGTTAAATGTTAAATGGATTTCAACAGTATTTGGACTGTCATGTCATTTGCAATTAGGTAACCTATAACAGTATAGCATACATGTCAGAAATGGAGGGCAACACTTTAAAAGGTAAGGATAAATAAAAATGAGTTGCAGTCATCATAAAATGTAATGAACAAACAGGTCAAAAAGACCCTGATGTTGGAGAAAAATGGAGGTAAACCTTAGTAACGCAGACACCATTGAGATAATTTGATGAGAAACTGTAGGTTACATAAAATCACAGGGAAGGTTGTGCTTAAGATAGGAAGAATAAAAATGAGTTATCGATTGCCAGCTGTAAAAGTTCCTTGAGTAATAAATGGCAGCCATTTGGTATGAAGTCATGGCAGGGTAAACTACGGTTGTACTAAGTCAATGATATGTCATGAAGAAAAAAGGGTTTGTTGATGTGTTGTAACATGATATAGAAAGTAAGAAACAAAGCACATCTATATAAATGATGAGAGGTATAACCATTAGAACTTTTGAACCCATTTAAAATAGTATCAAACAGGATACTTTTAAATGATTTTCTACTTAATTTCATGGATATCAATTAATGGGTTTCAAGCTCTTCAAAACAGGTTTTGAACCTGTTTAAGACAGATATACTTTGAATAGAAAACATACTCTTCTTAAATTTATGTATTGGAAAGAATAGCTTACTAATGCATGTTTATATATTTTTATAATTAATATATGTTACTGATAAAAAGAAAACATATTTACTGTGTTACTTAGGTGTATATACTGCATTTTGAATGTTACCGAGAGTATACATGTTCGTAATATTTCATTTATTTGTTTCAGGCTAGTGGACAATTAGTTTATTAAAGAGCAAGATGGACTCTAAACTGGGCAAGTACCAAAATGAAACCCTCTTTTCATTAACTTTCGTATCAACTATATAAGGTAAGCCTGACCTAAGAAAAGGAAAAAGGTAAAAATGTAGGAATATCACTCCTGTGAAGACTAACATAGTGCGGTAACCAACGAATGTTGAATTGGTATTTGATTCATTATATAAAATGATAATTATATATCTTCATGCAAAGTAAAGGAAGTGGAAGATCAATCAATGTATGATTTCATCAAATGAAAAGGAATATGATGTTGTTATGTTTGATGATCTCATATTCTATTGTTTGACTACAACCAGGTTTTTAGATAGAAACTGCAATAGAGTGATCTGTAGATTGATATAGAGCGTATCATGAAATTGCATGGTCAGCATAATAATTTTGTAAATCCTTATAAACAGAATTTAAAGTTTTCTAGTATGAAATAGATTAGTACCGTAATTATTTTAAATTGAATATCCAACATAAGAATAAACGTATCATAGTTAAAAAATAATTTCATCACTGTAAGGACATTCCAAAGATAAAATAATGAAGGTGAAGCTTATCTAAAACATGAACATTTTTGCAAAGGGTGAAATAACTTAGGTTTTTTCGTAAAACCCAAAAGCAAAGATTATACCAAAAAGGGATGAATAGAAAGGAAAAAATTAGCCTATTATTCATGGAAAACTGGATTGGACCATATTAGTGCAGAACTGTAATTCATAAATTCATGGATGAAAGATTCAGCTAATCAAATGTGCCAAGTATTCAATGTAAGATGATATAAGCAAGTTATTCAATTCAGGGAATGATATTTCAAAGCTATATACCAAATAATATCAGTAATAAAAATATTGAAATTGTTAAAAATGCAGAAATACTTTAATCCCTATGATCAACTTCAGCTTGAAGCAACTGCAAATTTGTATTGTTTATACCTATTCAGCTAAAATAACCAACAAATCCTGCATGAGCACTGAAAGAACTATCTGTATTTGTACTTTGCAATAAATTTATCAAAAGTTGGAGCTTATATTCAATTTTTAAAGGAAAAAACGGTGGGAACGACAATATAATTTCTTTCGTACAACTATTTTACTAACAGTCAACTTATAATCATTCATTTGAAGTAGTAAACCGGGTATTTACGCAAACCATGATTTTGTCAAATCGCTATATTTTCATTTTATTTTAGCAGTATACGCATTAAACCATCAACATTTATACGATAGTCATGCTGCTTTTATTTCATTTCCCTTTGAAATTACATGGCATTAAAGGAGAAGGATTTAACACAAACATGGAAAAAGCCATGTAATCATGATTCCAAGTTTCAACTCTTGTTACACAAAGAAATAACATATGTTAAGCTTAAAATATAGAATGTTAATGGGTACAAAACTTATTGTAGATAAAAAATTAGTATATTAGCTATATTTAAAGAAAATGGGCACTGAAATTTTTCATGCTTTGCTAAAAGGAGAAACGTACCCATAGGATTACAAAGGGAACGAAATTTTTATTTCTTACAAAGTTACCAAGTTACTACGTGGAAGTTATTGACCATGAAATATAAACACATTTCAAAGTTGAAAATATTATTGAAAAGGAAAGCATTATGAAACATATTAAAATTTTAAGTGCATTATACCATTTATTCTTTATTTCATATGACAAATATAACGTACAAAAATATTACATTACACTATCGTATTCCTCCAATATATGTGTCAAATAACTTAACACGTTTGGATACAATGCGCTGGACTAAGATTGTATACGGGTAGTCGGCCAAAGTATCAAATGTATACAAAACGGTTAACATAACAGAACCTAAGTAATTTTGGATAGAGGATAAACTGATAGCATTTTGATGGGAAAAAATAAAGGTTAAAGACAAATCACCTAATCGGATGTTATTTATCTATATAAGTGGCACCATTAGACAACACTCTGCTCACCTTGTTGAATGTGATCAAAGCAATAATAATATATTAACATGCGCTAATGTGTCAAACTTCTTATAGTTCTATATATTTTTTTTAGAAGTAGAACTTTTTGTACTAAAACGTTGCATAAAATTAGGATAAACGACAAAAATATTTGAATTCAATTCAGCAACTTATATCCTTGACTACTAAAAATCCTTTGTATTAAATTGAGTGTGTATACACAGAAAGAGAGAGAGAGAGAGAGAGAGAGAGAGAGAAAGAGAGAGACTACGGTTTCCCAAGAAAAATAAAGCTTGAATTCCTAATATGGCTCCCTAAGAAGAAAAAATTATGTACAATACCAATGCTTTTCCTAGTACAAAACAATTGTAAGTAAATACAATTAAGGTTACTTTAATTTCTAGAGTTTTTTTATTGTATATTCTTCTTATTCACTCTATAATGTCAAACATAAAAGAAGATATTTAAAAGGTGATTAAGACCTATTGTAATGTGTTGCATGGCGAAGCCAACAGAGTAGCACAAACTATATATGACATTAAAGAAGATTGCAGAAAGATATACTGGCCTAGCAAATTAAGACCAATTGCAAAAATATGCAGCGAGGATAAAAGAGAAATAACAGAGAAGAGGAATAAAATGTTTGGAATGTAAAACGATTTAACATATCCTATTAATCTTTGAAAAACTCAATGGGAAAAAAACCCTACAACATGGTTATATCCATCTGAATTTGAAGTTTATCATATTTTTAAGTTTCAAACAAATCCACATAAGATATGCATGAACTGGAATCCATGATTATTAAAAGAGGTTAAAAAAAATATTTGTACCAAATGAAACATAGAAATAGATGCTATGAAATTTTGTTTTAGCACATGAATGAAAATAAAGTGAATATTAATGTCAACTTGACATAAATTTAGCATTTGAAATCTTTGTGCAAATAAAATAGCAATTCCAGATTTGCTTTTGCTTGTCGAAAGATATAACACACTCTAAATAAAACTTTGAATCATGGATTTCAAGGTTAAACCCTTTTTGACCATGGTTACATAGTGACATAATCTATGGGAGGAAAATTTTGTTTTCAGATCTAAATAACAGTTATAAGCTGTTACATTTTTGTTCAATTACTATATCATATGGTGTATGTCCTAAATATTTATTTATGCAAATATTACACTTCTGTTTATATGTATGAGAAGTTGTATGTTGTTGTACATGTCAAAAAGCCAAAAATGCAACTCGTAAGATAATGCATCATAACTTTGAATCAGATTTGTACCTAATATAAATTTGTTATGAAAATATTGTACTTCTATTGTATTGGTAGGGGAAAGTGTAACTTGTAGTGTATTTTCAAGGAGGCAAAAAGTATGGTATATGATTTTCACAAAATATGGTTACCATAAATTCATCAGTTTAAATTGCAATGACCAAGTCTATCAAAATTGCAAATTGTGGTAATAATGTTTGCTTTCATTTCTAGTTTCCAGACTTGGTCATTCTAAATAAGATAAAGCACGCATATATTTCCCTGCATTCAAGGAAAGCAGTTTAACATGAAAATTTTAATTCATTCATCGTCAGGAGAGAGATAGGTATCAAATTAGCAGTTCAAAAATCTAAATAATTCCTCGTTTCATGATTTTGAGTTAATTAATAGAACACTAGCTGAAGTTAATGCCAAATCCTTTAATTTTATGAAACAATCTTATATAGTCTAGTATATACATAAAGCATCTACTATGTAAATATGTTTATCTGAAATCATTTTAATCAGACACTAAATCTAATATGGAGATAGATGTCCAAATAAAGAAAAGTATTTTTTCACCCTTCCAAACAACCGTCTTTATGAAGTTGGCCCTTTTTCAACTACAAAATTTTAGGACGTGCATATAATGTTACTTTTTCCAAATGTTAATGAGATCCATGGAAGAACAAACTAAAGAGAACATGTTATGTGGTATAAATAAAAGATAGGTAGAAATTAAAAGATATAACAACTCAAACTATATGATCCTATACAATATAACTTATTAAAATGCACATGGGAGCTATAATTATAAAGGGAATAATAATAGTGGGCTCACCTCAACCAAATGATGAATGCAATTCCTCCCTTCCTGGTGCCCCTTGCATTACCTTATGCTGTAAACGCAACAACCGATGCCAATTTTTTTATCATCTTTACCATTTATGCACTCAATCTGCAATCGTAATGAATCCAAATTAGAAGTTCGAAGTATTTGTCTCAGCTTTAAATTTGTTTTTATTTATAAAAAATAGTTAACAAATTGATGTCAAATATTTTAAATGTTTTGTAAAAGAGTCAAAAAGGAAGGGGCACAAAATTAAAAGTCTTGATTTTGTTTGAAATAGTACTTTGATTAAACAGTATTCTAAAGCAAATTTTAATTTTCAAACTTTCTACGGCAGCACCCTTCTTTGCCAATTAAGACCTCTATGCTAGATGCGCGAAGCCAAGATGAAAATAATTCATTTAAGGTGCGTAAATTTTGACATGTATGTATCATAGTTATCAGTAGACAGCTCAGGTTAAAATCATCTTGTAAGATATGATGATTATATAGATAATGGTAAGATATTGAGAAGAAGCGAGGTGTTTTTCCCACTGATTAGAGTTTACATTAGTTTACGCTATATAAGAAAGTAGAGGTGGCCTTTTCCATTAAAATTTTGATATGTATATGCAATATAATTTCCATATCCTGCGGTCTGAATTATCAAAAGCTCTATTTAAACATTTTTTTTTATTATTATATTGAGATCAGAAAAATCCCTATTACTCAATATTTTTTCCCAAGTAACATAAGAAAAATAAATTCGACTTAAAGTAAACTGTTCTAACTTTCACCAAGAATATGGGATACGCAGATAGAAATGTTATTGGATCAATTGCATCGATGAAAAATAAAATAGGGATCACTCACGAATAAAAACCATCTGCTAACAGAACAAATTGAATAAATAACTGCAGTAAGAATGGGAAGAAAATGGTAACTGTAGAAAAGTAGGCATACTATTCAAGAATACGATCAAAAAAAAAAAAAAAAAAAAAAAACACACACACACACACACACACAATTGACGTCTTTTTGGTGCTGCAACAACCCACCAAATCCAACAAAACAGCAAGCAGTCTGAACCGCTTTACGCCAATCAGTGGTCTGTTACTTCCCTATATATGGATTTGCATGTCAACAATCCAAGCATACTGAATTTCAATTGACGTTATGGTTTGTGTTATTTTATGTTATGGAAGTTGCATCGAATTAATTTGAGTAACATTAGAAATTGAAAAATTAATGCAAAGACAAATGCAGAATCAAATTGATTGAAAACTGCAAAACTATAAATTAGTAGAGGATGGAAAACACCTATACTTTCTCAATTTGACATCCTACGCTGTACAGTCTCTACATTCCTTCGTCCGTGTGATTTACAATGCTCATTACCTGTTGAATAAAAAACAGCTCTCAATATTAAATAAGACACAACTAATCGTTTCATGAAAATGAGGTAATCTGCACAATCCATTGGAGATTATTGTTTCTTTTTTAAGGTCAATTCGCAAATGACAATGTTAGCAATGGAAATCGGATAGTCTCATCGATATTTTTTTTATTAATTTTAACAAACTATGAATATCAGAGCTTATGTAATATAATATTAAGGTCAATAAAATATGAATTATTGCTTCTTGTGTAAACTATGCTTCCTTTGATGCACAATAGAGTATATACTATACTGAGGCTAACATCCTTAATATTATACAGCCTCTACAACCCCAGAGTTAAACCCAAATGCTCTTTGAAACTACTTAGATTAACTATCATATGAATTCAACAGAGCAATGAATAATAACTTGTTGCAAAAACTCATATTATTAATTCTAATTGTTGGTGCATTACTCCACAAACTCAGAATCTAAGAAATAATTTCATGGAGCTAATCTCGTCAATTTTTATTCACATATAAAATAAGAGAAACGACTGCCAGCTTTTATCCAGTGTTTCACAGATTGACATACTGAGCTAGATTGTACCCACCAATATCAAAGCAATACATAATTGCTGCATTATACTTGTATCCCAAGATCTGGTCAACAAAAAATTCCATTTTCTCTTTCTTATAATGTAACGTGGACATATTATGTTGAACTATTGAAATAGGTAGGGAAATAGTACAATCCATACTTGAATTTCTTTGCAAATAAGGATTAATCTTAAGACTGCAGCACAAATAAATGTTTAATTAACTTTAATAAACAAATAAGGAGATTGTATAAAAAACTAAGCAAAAAATCTTCTTTTGAAGTGGATATATCATATGCTGTTATACATAAAATTTCAAGACCACTGTATGATATGATTATCTCAGGAATTTACATACAACAATTAAGGATGCCAATATGCTAATCAATTTAGCAAGCAGCTTAGTGGAAAATTAAATGGGAAAGCCAACACTGATTATCATGACATCTGCAAAAAATCATAATTCAACATAATGTAAAAGAAATTGTTGATTAAGAAAGTTTCTTTGGATGTAGATAACCCAAAATTTGCTGAATTAGGCAACCAATTTTCAGGAAAGGCCAAAGAACTACGGTTCTTCCAAATCTGAAAGGAAAATGAGTTTAGAGGACTCTAGGATTGGCAACTGAGTGCTGATAAACAGAGGAAAAAAAGATACAAATTTTAGAACAGAAATCAGTACAATCATATATTAAGGAACCTGAATTATGCTTAATGAATTTCCTTTACATTCGACTAAAAATTATCATTAACTGTATTCAGCTGTCATGACTACAGAAACCAAAATATCCGATTCAGATAATAAACAAATCTTGCACAGTTCCAAAGATCCATGCCCATTAATAAAAAAATAGCACCAAATGAGATATTTTTCAAAAGGAAAAAATGGAGTTGAAAAAAAAAAAAAAAAAAAAAAAAAAAAGCTAAAAGTTTAGTCAGATTAAAAATAATATAAAAGCTACAATTTGCATAATTATTTTATCCTAACTTTCAAACGTTACCATTGACAATGAATTATGACTGTACAGTTAAGCCTCAATCCAGAAACATCACAAACGTGGCAAAGCTTGTAGAAAAAGAAATAATAAACCTGAGTGCGTACCGAAAAGAAAGGATGATTCGACGCCTACTGGATGCAGCGAGAGAAGGGTGCCGACGATGGCAAAGAGATACGGGATTTAGTGGATATCGATGACACGGGGAGTAATCCGTAGTGAGATCTCTAATTGCAGACTGTAGAAGCAAAAAAGAAAAGTGATTCAAGAGGAAACCTAGCTAGTGATGAGGTAGAATAATATTTAGGGTTTGGACGATGAAACAGGAGAGATAAACATCAGGGATGGAGAAGATAAGAATTAACCATTTGTATTAGAGACGATGGCGGCAGCCTTAGATCTGGAGGAAACTGAGAAGGAAATCGCCATTTTTTAAGCGTTTGGGAGAGGAAAGGACGGAAATTTGAGGAGATAACATTGATGAGGATTAGCAGTGCTCAAGTGATGCCAGGTCGAAGAGGTACGACTGTTGAGTTTATATTACAATCGAAAATGGCTGAGAGCGCTCTAAATATAACTCAGTAATTACAATATATATATTATAGATTATAGATTATAGATTATGCCATGGATAATGAGATCCACAAACATCATTATATTAAGATTATGACGATAAGATAATTTTGTTTGTGATTAATAATATTATTATCAGCCTTATTAATTTGATAAATCTTAATATTGGCATTGTTTACTTGATAAGTATAAGGTAATCTTCTTGTTAATTACTCTAGATTATTAAATGGCATGCTTATACAGAAGATATGGCCAATTATGCTAATTACTGAAATATTAACAGCCTTATCTATTTGGTAACCTTCTGTGGCGTAAACCTTATCTTGATATCTTGTTTTTCTACATTAATTAACTCGACCTCACAGTCATGGCCACGACCACGATCGAAGCTGGGCTCGGAAATGTTGTTGGGCATTGCCCTGTCCATCCGGCAGCGCAACCCAAGACCGGCTCATTCATCTTCCAAATGAAAGACTCCTCCAAGTAATTAAGAAAAACACAGTGGTTTTCCTCTGTCCATATACCTCCACGTCCTACCTTTAGATTCCATTGAACCATGTACAGAATATTTAAGAGTTGTTATGCAGTAATATATAAGTGTTGAAGTGTTGTAGTATGAAGAAGAATACAGTTGGTAGTAAGTTTTGTAAGATATTTTGAACACGTAACCAATGTATTTGGTCATAGGTGAGCGGGTTTGTCCGTCTGCAAAGTTCTCTGTAATTCTTTGGTTTATAGACAAATCTTGTCAAACCTCTCGTGTGTTTCCTTTTAATCTGTATGTGCATTATCGGGAAACCATGTTTTTCACCTATCAGGCTCTTTTTGACTGGCATTGGAATCAAAATTATTATAGCTATCTACTGCACTGAATGTTATACCCTACAGCGCAGATATTGAAACCTAATGGTATTAACAAATGCTAGTATGATTTATAGCAACATATGAATGAAATGGTGATTATACGACAGCAAAAGTAGTGGACACGTAAACTTTATTAAAGATATATACTTGATGCAGCGTCTGTATATGACATTCACATGAGTGGTGGATGAAATATCCTTCTGTCAACATAATATGAGTACAATTGTGGTATCAGTACTAATTAATACCATGTCCTACTTTCAGGTTGATCAATATTGGCCTGACCCAGAGCATGACATTTTTTTTTATCTTAAATCTGTTTCCGAATATGTCAACTGGGATACAAAGTTTTGTGGCAATAAATGTATCCACTATTAAGTACTATCTTATTTTTAAATTATCACGCAGAATCAAATAAAATGGATGAGTTTTTGAGGAACTGTTGGTGGTTGGGTTATTAATAGAACATGGTAGAATCAAAGATAACCGTCAGCAATTTTTTTGTTCTAATGAAAGTGGATGATAATGTGTTATCAAAATGTGTATTTACTGCAGGTTGTGTACAAATAGGAACATGTATAAATAAATTTTAGATTGAAATCTCGTAGTGAACCCTGGTAGTTATAATAAAAATATGTATGAATGTCTATGCCACTGATGTAATTGTAGCCCTTTTAAGATGGTCAAGTACAGGTTTGGAAAACTTATCATAGTTACATGCTCATTATAAACTCTTATCTGTACATGAAACCGACAAGTCCAGTTGACTGCAATGGTTTTACACACGAAAATTAAATGATAACCTTGTACTCTGGAACACATAACTGGACATATTTCTTGATGCACACGAGCAAGAGATACTGATCATGCCTTCTCCAGCCAGTGCAAATATGCATGCTACTGTGGTGTTTTATGTTGGTTGTGGTGTGTGTGTGTGTATGCAGTTTTGTGTGTATGTATGTCGACCTGTGTGAGTGCAGTAATGCATGCAGGTTAGTTGGGTTTATGTCAGGGTGATTATCAGACTTTTTTTTAAAAAAAAAAAAAAACATTTCCTCATTCCCTGTTGTTTCTATTCCTCGTTCCAACATGGGCAAATCAAACCACCGTGAGCTGTTCTAGGAACACGCTGATATGTGTTTTGTGTACATTTGCATATATTGTTGAGTTTCACCTGCTCATAATCATATACTTTTTGACCAAGTATTATGCACAACCTGTCATAATCAAACAATTTGCCCTCATGTTTTTATACTATATACTTAATGCAAGCCCTCATTTATGTGTGATATTTCTGGTTAGCGTATCACAATTCATAATATACTCTTTAGTTTTCTTATATTTTTTTTACACTGATACATTTGCGTATTATGTTGGCATTAGTTGAAGTAACAGAGGAAAGACAAAAGGAAGGTCTCGATGCAGAAGTTTAGAAGAATTTGAGAATGATCTCGTTGCTCAAGTGTTTGGAAATGAGAAAAGAAAACGTTGTTGTCGTGCAATTAGCTCTTCGTCGACCATAAAGCAAGTGAAGCACCTATTTATGAAGTGTTTGATCCAAAAGCACATATTTAAAAAGCACCATAAAATGGTAATTATAGCTATTTGATATAATTGATGGAGGTTTCGTTATTTGGCATGAGTATCGTATTCGCTATTTGTAGGATCTAGAATTTATTTTGAAGTCATGTTAGAAGTTATATTATTTTGATCTCACTCTTGTATGATGAACTTGTGAAATTTCAATTCTTCCTTTAATTTGTTATCAAATATTTGTGCAATTTAACGTGTATGTTTAGATGCGTAATTGTTTATTGTTATGGATATTATGTAACTATGGTATGCATGTGTCTGTTGTATTATAGTAGACAACCTTGTAGTAGAAATTTAGTAGTATATTGTTTGGTAATTGTAATGAACATATTCGTTGCTAATAAATAAATTTATAATGAACATATTCGTTGCTAATGAAGATATTTATAACAAATATATTTGTTGGCAAAGGAAAATTTTGTAACAGACATAGTCGTTATAACTTATAGCGACAACGCCTACTCCAACCATGCTAAGGGAAATTAGTAACGGGTAAAATCCGTTATAAAACGGTTCTATTAATAACAAAATATTTTGTTACAAAATATCATCTTTTCAACGGCACAGTTCGTTGGTAAGTTATAATGTTAATAATGGGTATAGGCCGTTACGAATATTTGTAACGATATTCCCCACGCCTGTACCGCTCACGACTATATTCGTTATAAATTTCGTTTGTAACGACTATATTCGTTACAAATACACCTCTTTGGTATTGTGTTACAAATCTACAATTAATCTGAAAAGGGGATACTTTCAGATTTGTAGACATGCAAGAAAATAGGAAAAGAGGGGAGGATTTGATGTAGAATAGCTTAGCTGTCGTTCATGTTCTTTTCCATTTAGATTTGATAACCCCTTTCAATTCTATATGATTTTTATTTGATTGATTGTATATGAATATAATTTTGATTAAGAAATTTGATTGGAAAAGAAAGGGAAATGACAGAGCTTCGCTACTGCCTACAGATTTGTGTGGAAAAGAATGAGGTCTTACCCCTTTATTTATATGAGTGGAATTGGCCATGAGCCGTTAGATTTATTTAAATATACATCCGTCCGTTTATATTATATAATATAACGAAATTGCCCCTTAAAACTCAGCCGTTACTGGGTATTTCTGGCCCAAAGTGGTCGACACCCTCCTTAGGGGCGGTTGACTGCCCTCTGGCCGATTTGCCCAGTGAGGGCTGGTCAAAGAGGGAAAGATATATATATATATATATTAATTATTCTATTTATTTACTTCCGTTAGTTTTTCATATTTCGTCCGTAACTTTTTCATAAGGACTCTGTTCGCGAAACTCCAAACATGAAAATTGACCAAAATTTCGAGACGAATGCATCGATTAAAGTTTCATGATCAAATTCCATAGTTTGCATAAATTCCTATTTTTTGAGAATCTAATTAAATAACTAATATATTGTCAAAATTCCGGGTTATTACAACCGGTCCACGATCCAATACCTCCATCAACACCGCCATTTAGGCTCCACCATCGGCCAAGGGCCAACCCCCCTACAGTGATATCATTGGCCTCCAATGAACCCAAAATCATGCTGGCTTCAAGGCCAAATTCTGACGATTCCATGTCCAAATGACTATGATTTGTTGTATCGATGTGAAGATCTCATCTTCCTTTTAAACTTTGCTTTTGTAACTTCCTCAAATCGATGCACGAATAAAGAGAAATTAAGGGAAGAAGATGATGATTTTATGGCCATCGAAATGTATAGGAGGTGGCCATGGAGAAATTCAGAGAATATTTTAATAATCTTTTACCTCGATTTTCGTGTATTTAAACCAAGAACGAGCCGGAGTCCAAACCAGACCTGCTAACAGAGCAATAGTCGATCTGTAGGTCTAAAGGACTTTTGAATGCAATGAGACTAATGTCAAGATCCAATTCCGAAGTCTACAGCAGTTGTTCTTAAAAATTCAATTATGATTTTCTATGCAATTTAGATTCGTACAACCAAACTATAAGTCGATCGACACCAAATTTGAAACTTTACAATAATTTAGTATGTTAGACTCGATGAAACTGGTTTCATTGAAATCCAAGATTGCTTATAAAATGGCTATTTTAACGGGTAATAAATATATATTATATTCAATTTTTGTTTGTACACTTTTAGATTCAATTCAAAAGTTTATAAACTTTATTCAAAGCAAAACATTTTTTAAAATAACTTTATAAATCAAAATTTCATTTACAAATTCCTATTTTGATTATTACCAACTTCATTAGAATTTCTATTATAAATTTATTAACTCAATTTCATTCACATACTTCAATATTAAGTTTCAATTTTCAATATCTATCATTACAAAACAAATTACAGTTTCATTTACAACCAATGCAAAGTATCTTTGTTATAACTAGTTGACGTTCATTACATAATTAATTTAATTAAGTTTGCATCATAAGTTTACATAACTAAATCATTAATTTTTTATAACCGTAATAATAATCAAGATCATATTAAATTCAATAGTTTGAATAGTGGAAAAATACGGGTTGTTACAACGGATTTCTAGTTTTTTTTAATACAATAGTTCAACAAATGTGGGTATATTAGAAACGGATAAAAATAAAATTTAGCATTCAAAATAATAAAAAGAGATATCATAGGGTTAACATTTTTCAACCTAATCAATGTTCACTTTCTCAACACTGTATCCCATAATAAATCAAGCATAAATTTTGTGTTCACCTCATGAAATTAGTTACAATCTGCTATAATCTAACATTCCACTTAAAATTAATATTGCAATGACACAACCTCAATAATTGAATACTGCAACCAATATACTTCAAAATCATTTGACAATGCAAACAAATTACCAAGGAGCAATACTCTATATCAGTAGTATATGGTAGGACCCCTTTTTTCTAATTTTTCCGTACTTTTTTGTCGTACAATCTACTGGTGGTTAATTTATATAGAAATACATTTGTAGTTTGAAATTTTGGAAATTGAGTATCTACTCTTGAGCGTTGAATATTGAGTTATGATTGCCAAATGTTAAATTAGGGAAGCTATTATGTTCCCATTCTTAAATATATGTTAGAATGAATGGAAATAACAGCTTTGTTAATATTACCCTCTATATTAATTAGTCTTCAACATGATAGTTACCAATTTGAAAACTCCAAACTATAAGTTTAAATTATTCTAAAGCTTTAAATGCAAGAAAAAATAAACATAAAAAATATGTGGAATTTGCGAAAATTAGATTTGGGATTAACGTTTATAAGTTTTTGTTTTGGATGATTGGAATTCGTTATATTTCAAATGTCAATATTTTCAACTTATCATATTTTTACAAATCAAAAGTAAATAAAAACATATATATTTATCAGCATTATATATTTAAAAATATATTGTTTTGGAACTTCTTTTTAGAAGTTTAATATTGTGGTTTGGTTTTCTCAAAATTTGAAGTTGAAAAAATATTCAAAAAGACTTATAGAGTTTGAAACCTAATAAAATGGATTTTTGAATCTTGATTTCCAATTTTTTTGCATCTTAGAAAATGCGGGCTTTTAGTTTTTCTACAACAGTTCAACAAATGTAAGTATATTATATACGAAGAAAAATATTATTTAACATTCAAAATTACGAAAGAGACAGAGGGTGGTTAACATTTTTCTATCAAATCGGTGTTCGCTTTTTTGCTCACTGTATTCCATAATAAATCAAAATCTATCAGTAAATTTCATATTCATCTCATGAAATATGTTGAGATGCGCATCGACCATACTTTAACATTCCATTTAAAAAGAGTATTTGAATGGGATGATACAGCCTTAATAATTGAATACCAGAACACAAAAAATTTCAAAATCGTTTCACAACGCAAACAAACCAACAAGAAGTATTACTCTAGATCAGCGATATATATATATATACCATATGAAAATCAACCAAAAATAATAATAAATTTAATAATAAAATAATAAAACATAACATATATCAACATTTGATGTGATTGACTAAATATACTAAGGGAATATTTTTTGAAGTTCACAACATTCTACCATAGAATAAATTGACTCTACACTTAGATCATCTCCAAAAGAGAACTAAAACTTACATTTTGTAAGATCTGCACCGAAAAGCAACTCCGATGGTGTGTATATTTATGAACTGGTTGTATTTCCGACAGATTTAGTTACAAATTTGTAAAAGCGAGCGTTCGGTCGATTCGGTTAGTTTTGAGGTAGAAAAACTTAAACCGAATTGAGGCCGAAAAATTTCAAAGCCGAACCGAACTAAATTAATTTCGGCTAATTTAAATGATGAATAAACCCAAAGTAAAACATAAATTCAAGTTTGAAGAAATTAAATAGTAAATTTTACGGTTCATAAAAAATTTGGATCTATTTGCAATACATGCCATTGTATTTTAAAGTACTACAACATCGTAAAATTAGATAATAAATTAAAATGTCAGTTAATTCAATTAAATTGAAAAAAAATACAAACCGAATTCAAACAGATTTAATTTTAAATTCGAACCAATTGAAATAAATCGGTTTGATCGGTTAATTTGGTTTGAATCAAATATTGGTCACCCTACATATTTGTAATCTTTTCATGATTAACATAGAAATGTGTTTATATTATGCTCTTATATCTTATCTTTTGTATATAAATAAATATCACTTGGGTATTATTTTTTCACTTTTACAGATATGCCAACTAAGCCACATGCAGTCAGAAAAAAAAAAAAGATCAAAATGTTGTGTATATACATATGAAGATTTGCAGATGAAGACTTAGTTGCTTTGGAGTTTAAGATATATTCATGTTTGGTTGAATAAATCTTATAAAATTTTATCTCCCATCAATTAGTCACATGTCAAACAAGGAAGACGTGGGAGGAATAATGGCTAATTAAGAGGGAGGAATAATGGCTAATTAAGTGGGGAGGAGTAATTGCTGATTAACAGGCCTGTATATGCATAGATTGGATTGGGGTTTTAGGTTGGCTATTTATCCCCTATAAATATCAAACTTTTATCCTGGAATTAATAAAGTTTTTTTTCTCTATTCTGCAGTCTTTTTATTTTTCTTAGCAATTAGTGTTGTCTACACAATTAGATTTGGTAGAACACTATTTGTATTTTGCAATTATTTTTATTAGTGATTGACAGTCTGATTAGATTCAGCGGTAATCCTAATTTTATTTTGTGTTCGTTATTTTAATTTCTGCAATTTTAATTTCTATTCTTTTTACTGCTCCCTAAGTCATATTGGATTGAATACAGATTTGATTAGATTCAGATCTGATTCAATTTAATAATAGTTTAATTGCAGTTTCAATTTCGTCTGCTTTCAAAACCAACCTCGTAGATTTGTCTAACTCGACCAAGAGATTATATAAATAATTTAATTTACCTTCCTATGATTCTACCTGCATACTACACGATCTGTGCACTTGCAGTATTTATTTAAAATTCGCGCTTTTCTAATTCATAGAAAGCGTCGATCAAGTTTTTGGCGCCATTGCCGGGGACGTAACGACTAAATTTTATTATTTATTTAATTTCCGATTCGTGATAGTTTTTGTTTTTATTTTCCTTTTGTTTTCTTGTATATATATATATATATATAACAAATCTCAATTAGTAAGTGGTGTATCAATTACTTTGGTACTGTCATGAACTATGCAAGAAAAAAATTGCAAATTTTTCTCAACTTTATTTTTATTTTTCAATCACTTTTCTAGTTTTTACATCCTTGATTTCCTTGCTATTTCTTTTCATTGCTTTCCTTTTAAAAAAAAATAATTTTTTTCTTTCCTTCCTTCCTATTTTATTCTCTGCCTTAATTCTCCTCTCTGCCTTAATTCTCTTCCCTTTTCTCAAATTTCTTTCCCTTTCTACAACTGTTTAACTTTCACAAATCTTTTCAAAAAAAAAAATCTTGCTTGTTTCTCTTTGGTTCCTTTCCTTTTTATTCCTTAATTGTTACTTTTTTTTTATTGTTTTCCTTTTATGCAAACAAACAAAAAAACAAAGAAAAAAAGGGCAACAAATTTCTTTCGGCTATATTATCCCCTAATTTCTTCTCTGCCTCGCACCACAATTTCCCTCCCATTACGTTTTCTACAAAACCCACCGGCTTCACCATCAAAACAGCGCCCACACAAACCAACATCCGACCACCCTCTTCGTAATATCCTCACCACACCATCTTCACGCATACCCATAATTTACTCTCAACATCCCTCATCACGCACAAACGCTACTGCCCTTCCATTAACCTTTAGAACTACCAATACAACAGACCCTCTCCACCTTTCGATTATACTTTGCCATACTCACGTATCCCATCTTCCCAACGCCTGCTTCGTCCACTTAACTCCCTGACTTCACCACTTTGAAACACTCTACCCGAAATCCACTTCCACTACGCAAATCACAAACACAAAACCGCACCCATTATCACTTCAGACAATCACACAAACATCCCCTACCCAAATCATCTCCAGATCTACCGCCGGTTTCAAATCACGCACTACTTCCATCAGATCACAAACCCTGGCATCGTGAAACCACTGTCCCATTAATCTTCATCCCGTCCAAAAACAACCACCACCGTTTGTACTGCCCAAACTTCAGCCCCAAATCACAAGCCAAAACCGAGAAGAAACATAACTCGATTTCGAAAAGAGAGCAAAGAGAAGAGCGAGCAAATCCAACTCAATTTGAGCAAAATAAAAGGGGGATTGCGTTTGTTTGGAGTTGAAGGGAACCCTGAGTGGTGCCTTGGGTTTAGTTCCTGAGAGATAATATAATGTGAGGAGCGGTCGTTTTAAGTTGAGAGGAGCGTGATTTTTATATTTGGAAGCTTGAGATTTTTAGCATTGATTTGTGGCCCTTTTGTTTGTGATCTTTTGGGTAGGTTTGAGTGGTTGATTTATTTTTATTTTTTTAATTACAATTTTTGGTTGGTTTGTCTGTGAGTTTGGACTGAAATTTTGTTTTCTCTGATGCAGTTGATCATTTACCCTTGAATACGCTGATAGCTGAGCGGACTATTTGTTAGTGAGTGCAACTTTTTTTTGTTTATTCTGATCTTGTTAAGCTTAGATTCTTTTTAAGTTGAGTTTGGTTTTTCATTTACTTGGACTACTCAGTTTTTTAGGTCAGTTTTTGTTTTAGTTTAGATTCAGTTTTTTTCTTCTTATCTTTCTTTTCTTTTTTTTGTTTAATTGTTTTCTGTTCTTTTCAAGAAAAAAAAGGTAAGTTTTTAGTTTTTTTTTAAAGGTTTAAATTTCTTTATAAGTTAGTTTTGCTTGCCTTTTTTCTTTTAGTTTGGTCATTTTTAGTTTAGTTTTTGTTCCCCTTCTGACTTAGTTTTTATTTTTTATCTTTGTTTTTGTCTATTTTATTTTCTTCATCCTAAAAATAATAATAGCAAAAGTGAAATCTCAAAAATAAATCAAAGGCTAAAGTGAGGAATAGAAGTCAAGCATCAAACAGGGAATTCAACGGTCAATCGATTTGCAAGCAGTGAAGTTTGAATTGTCAACACTACTCAATTTTTTTTTTTTGGAAGGACTGCCATACACCACTGTAAAATTTTCTGAACTCTACAGGTGCTTTGCTGCAAAGAAAAAAATATAGACATTGCTTGTAAAAATCTTCTACAGGGGCAACGGCTTGTTTGTATAATTTTTTTATTTATTTGTGCAGTTATTATTGCCTGATTGTTCTGATTGGCTGAAATTTCCATAATTGAAATATGCATTCTCATTGTTTTCAAAAATAAAAATAGACATTGCAAAATAATATAATTGAAAAGTGGTGCGTTGTGAAGTTGATTGTCTCGTATAATTGGATCGCGGATATATAGTAGTTCAATTTACTGAACTATTAGCAAAAGAGATTGCATACTACCCGTAAAACATTGGTCGTATCTCTTAGTATTTATACTATACGTGAACGACCATAAGATCCTCTTCTCCCTTCTAATTGAATCAGTTAATTAATAGAGCACAACTCAGTATTTTATAATATTTTGAAATGAGAATAATTTCTGTCTTGTCGTGACTTCTTTAAAATGTCCTATTCAAAAAAATCATTGAGAGAAATGTGGGATAATAATTGGAGTAGAAGTCCTCTTGGGGAGTATGAGTATGAATTACAACTCATGAGGCAAGATTTTCCAAAATATCGTGACCCCAATGCCAACAATTTTCAAAATTTTCCAAATGACCAACGTTTTCAAAATCATGGACAGGATCGAAATTGCGATTTCAACTCAAATTTCAATAATTTCGATTATGGGCCACATCCACATCAAAATGGCTTTGAATCGCAATATACCTTTGATCAAAATCAATATGGAGTTGAAAACCAAAATTTTCAAAATTATAGCCCATATCAACATCTTGAAAATAACCAAAATCACTCAAATTTTAACAATTTTGGTTACGAACATAATTTTTATGATCAAAATGATTTCCAATATCATTGTCATTTTTTTGAAAATTCAAACAACCACCACATTGGAAATAATTTTGATTGTGAAATTGATGTGGACTATAATCTTGAGAATCAAGAAATCCAAAATGAGAGCTCTCAAATCAACAATTCTGAAGAATGTGATGAGAGGGAAGAATGGCTAAATAAAAAGATGGATGAACTTTCTTTGTTTAATGACATCTTTGAAAGAATAACGAGAGCAACAAAATCAAATTCAAACAAGAGATAAATCAGAAAATAATCCATTTTTTACTGATAGTGAAAATTTTCAGGTAACAACTTTGGAAATTGAGAATAACGATCTAAATGAAGTTGTTCAAAATTCAACAAATGACTTGGATTTTGATTCTTTTCAGAAAAAAGATTTAAGCTCAGATTTATCTTCCTCTTTCAGGCTGCGAGAAACTTCAAAATTTTGAAATTGATTTTTTTTTCAAAAACTCAAAAGTGGAAAAGGATTTTAATGAACATGAAAATTTTGGATTGTATGAGGATGAGTTGCCAAATGAGGATGAAGTGGATTCAAGTCACAAGTTCGAAAATTTTAATTTTGAGAAAACTTCCAACGAACTTGAAATTATCAGTATCGAAAAGACGTTGTCAATTAATGAAATTAAGAAATGTGATCACATAGTCTTGAGCAACACTCAGAATTTAAATTTCACAATTGCAACTGAGTTTATATACGAACACAAATTTTTGAACAATTACACTGATAAATTTGTTGAACACATGAATTAACTTTGGAATGCTGGCTTGATTGAAAAATTCCATCTTAGGATGACCCTGGACATTTATCTATTGAACTATAAATCAAGGTATAAAGATGAGATGGTTTTCAAAACCCTTTACTTACTAGAAAACATGCCTAGACATAGTTTGATTGGGACTCATCGGGCCGGAACCAAGTGTGAGGGAAAAGGTTGGTGGCATTCTTTGCATCGTATGCATCGGATACACATATATCATTGTACATATGATCCATTCTTACATATAGCTAGACTGCATTTCATTCTACAAATAATTTTGCATTTAATCCATCTTTGGGTTTTATCTTTTACATTTAGAAGACGTGTTTACAGTGCGGACACTGTTTAGTTCTAGTGTGTGGGGGGGGGGGGGGGAGGGGGGTGAGGTCTGCATTGCATCTTTTATTTTTATTTATTTTCTTTTTTATTTTCATGCATTTAGATAGGACTATCATGCATTTTAGATTGTAGTAACATGCCCCCTTTTTTTTTGGAAAATACGACTCTTTTTAGATTGATACAACAAAATAAGGTAACAATTGCTAGTCAGTTGATATTTTTTTTCTCTCAACTAAGATCGAATAAAAAATATAATGAAAAGTTGAATTTTGAGGGATATTAGTGTAACTGGTACATAGGGAGATTCTTAGGCGATGGCCATGAAGTTTATTCTAAATTGTAGTCTTTGTTTAATGAGTGAAGGACTTAAAATACCTAAATTGGTTTTTCGAATCTTTAAAACTAAGTTGTATTAAGCTGAATTCGCGTAATCTCTCATTTTCTTATATTTCAATAATAATAATCCAAGGGTATCCAACATTGCTTGTATATCTAACGTTGGTGTGCAAACCCGCCAAGCTCTATCTGACACGTTGTTGACAAAGTCAGCGCCGGAATATCTTGGTCTCATTTTAAGAGTTGGACACCTAAGGATTACCGACATGTTGTTGACAAAGTCAACGTTGGTATGCACAATCTGCCAAGCTCTGTCCCAACTCTTCGTCAGTCCGCAAGGCAGTGTATGGGTGGTATAACTTGGTCTTTAAGTTAGGTGTATGTAATTAATCGTAAATTTCAATTTTTATAGAGATAGAGAATAAGCGATGATGTCCAAACATTTCTTGACCTTATTGATTTAACTAGCCATACACAAGGAAATTAGAATACCACTTCACAAACTGTGACAAGCAAACTAAGAATTTATTTCATGGCTGCACTATGTTATCGACCGAACTAACTGGCCCAACTGGAATTTAACATTTGAAAACTTGATTTATATTGAAAATTTGTGACAAGTAGAGGTATCTAAAATAAAATCAACTAACTAGAAATTGTTAATTTAATTTGTTGTACCAATTTCCTGGAACAAGCTGTGTTTTCATTTTTGTTTTCAAATGCATAAGTCCTCTGCATTCATGTAGTTACATTAGAGCCATAGTATACTGCATTCGGATTTTGTGGGTAGTATCCACTAAAATCCTCACGAGACACCATTCGTCCTACTAGGGACACCTAGAGGTTTAACGGCTTATTGCATACGCTTAATGCAGTCGTGTTTCCTACGAAAGTGTGACCTATCTAGTTAGTTTTTTATTATTTTTATTTTACTCGAGGACGAGTAAAAGATAACACTACAAGAAGCGGCTGAAACTGCAACGGGGGAGGGCGACGGCTTGCGACGGCTAAAAAAACGGCCATCGCAAGCCGTTGCACGGGGCGAGATAATTAACTGCTACTCCTTCTTCCCCAAATTAGTTCTGCAACAAAAAAAAAACCTCTCTCCGCCGTCGCTCCCCCTTGCTCCGATTTCAGCCCCTCCAATCCTCTCAAATCGTGCCGGTATGTCTTCTAAACTCTATTTCATGTTTAATTAGTGTTATTTAGAGTTATTTAGGGTTAATTTGTATGTTTAAATTGGGTTGTAAATTCAGTGTCTATGGACATGAAATTGGTTGTCTTGTGAGATGCATATGATGTTGCTTTTGTTATACATTGATTTGGGAATAAGTGGAATTGATTAGGAGGTTGAAATCATTGATTATCACATATATACTTTGATTTAGGAGCATGAAAATGACGATTATCATGTATGTAAACGTGATTGGTTTGTTGTAGTAACTTGATTGTGATTATCACATATTTGTAACGTAACACCTTAAATTTGAATTGAAATTAAATAATTAACTTGAAAGCTTAGTTTGTATTTCAAAAATTGAAACTAATTTATTAAAATTAACTTCATAATTTATACATTAAACTAAAATTAACTAAAACTAATTTATACTTCATAATTTTCACTGTCATGTTATTTTACAAATTGAAATTAGGCAAAAATATTATATAAACGCTATGTAGTTAACGCGCGAGCGTAGACGGAAAAAGGCGCAAGGCGCAACTAAGGGGCTTTTTTGAAGTTTAAGGCGCACCTATTAACAAAGCGCAAAAAAACCCAAAGCACATAAAGCGCGCTTTTTTCATTTGAATTGTTTTTTTGATTTAAACTTAGGTTAAATGTTTTTTTGACTATTTATGTGAACCCCTTAGATAAATTTGGCCCCGTCCGACATTTGTTGTATATGATCGTTATATGGGTATTCGTTTTTATATAAAACGGAAATCTATATTCATCTGATACAATATTGTTGGATTTGTCTTAGTATTTCGGACAAGTTACAAATATAATAACGTAAGCATATTTTATAAATCATTCCAGGTTAAACGGTTAACAAAATTTCGATGGCACTTCCTTTTTGTTCCCTGTGTACACGCATTTGTGTACGATACAGGGACCAAAGGGAAGTGCTGCCGAAATTTTGTAGAACCGTTTAACCTGAAATGATTTATAAAATATACTTGCGTTATTATATTTGTAATGGGAAGTAGGTAGACTGGCCGTCAAAGCAAAAAGGTAATAAACGAAAACATGTAGTAGTTATAAATGAAATTTTACAAGATTTCAATTAATATAATATTCGATCGAATTTTCTAACATATTTGTTGAAAATCAGGAAAATGTCCGATTATTTTCGTGATCGTAGTTGGATGTATCAACCCCGAATCGGTAAGAAAGGGTCGATAAAGAAACATTTTTGTAATGGGGTCCAAGAATTTATTAGATTCGCTATATCTAACAATCGGGGCAACGTAGACGTTCGTTGTCCGTGTAGTAAGTGCAAACATCTGAAGCATTGGAAGCCAGATGTAGTAGAAGTACATCTGTATAAATTCGGTTTTGTATCGAATTATTACTTTTGGGATCGTCAAGGAGAACTTGTTCAACCTACGTCAGATCCTGTAGTGGTAGAGGACGATAGTACAATGATGAACGATAATACAATGATGAATCCGATAGAAAATATGGTGCAAGATGCAGCACGATCAATGTTTCCTAACATTGGTCCGCAAGGCGACGATGAGAATGAAAATGTTGAAGAACCAACGGCGGAAGCGAAAAAAAATTATGATTTATTGAATTCTGCTAAGAGGCCATTGTGGGAAGGATGTACAAGCGGAACCGAATTGTCTGTAACCGCCGAATTCATCACTATGAAATCAAAATTCAATCTTACAGAAGTTGCATTTACAGCAGTTGTACAAACTGCAAAAAAACATATGCCGTCCAATAATTTGATGTGCGATAGTCATTATAAAGTGAAAAAACTTATGTCTGCTTTTGGACTACCGTATCATAAGATAGATACATGTGTTAAAGGTTGCATGTTGTATTGGAAAGAAGACACTCAACGTAAAAGATGCAAATATTGCAACGAAGAAAGATATAAACCAAGGAAAAAGAAAGGAAAAGAAGTTCCGTATAAAAGAATGCATTACCTACCCATAACTCCTAGACTTCAACGGCTATATGCATCTTCTGCTACAGCGTGTCATATGCGATGGCATAGCGTGAGAACAACAGAAGAAGGAACTATGATACATCCGTCTGATGGTGAAGCATGAAAACACTTTGATAGGACTTATCCTGAATTTGCTGCAGAGAGCCGTAATGTTAGGCTCGGCTTATGCACGGATGGGTTTTCGCCATTTTCTCAGTTTGGTAGTAAATATTCATCATGGCCTATCATTGTTACTCCTTATAACTTACCTCCATGGATGTGTATGAAAAATCCATATATGTTTCTAGCGGTTGTCGTCCCCGGTCCCGATGATCCGACACAAGGAATTGATGTTTATCTACAACCGTTGATTGAAGAGTTGAAAATACTGTGGCATGAAGGAGTCGAAACGTACGACGTTTCGAGAAAAAGAAATTTTCGTATGTTTGCATCTATATTATGGACTATTAGCGATTTTCCCGCGTATGGCATGCTTTCGGGTTGGAGCACTGCTGGACGTCTAGCTTGTCCTCATTGTATGGAGGAGACACGAGCATTTTCATTAAAGTATGGAAAAAAAATTCTTGGTTTGACTGTCATCGATGCTTTCTACATATTAATCATAAATTTAGAACGGATAAAAAAAACTTTAAAGCTAACAGAATAGAGACTATGCAATCGCCTAAAGTTTGGACAAGTGAAGAGGTATATGAAAGCAGGTTGAAATTCCAGGTAAATCGGACATTCATAATTGGTGCAAACAAAGTATATTTTGGGAGTTACCTTACTGGAAAAATCTAAAACTTCGACATAATATTGACGTGATGCACAATGAAAAAAACGTTTTTGATAACGTTTTTAATACAGTGTTGAATGTAAAGGGGAAAACCAAGGACGATGCGAATTCGAGACGTGATATATTACACTTTTGTAAACGGCCGGAACTGCACTTGTATGACGAGAATAAAAAACCTAAAGCATGTTATGAGCTAGACAACAGGCAAGTACAACTCGTGCTAAAGTGGGTGGAAGGATTACGATGTCCTGATGGGATTTCTTCTAACCTCCGTAGATGTGTAGACTTTAAAAACAGTAAATTGAGTGGAATGAAAAGCCATGATTGCCATATCATGATGGAATACTTTTTACCTGTGATTTTCAAGGAATTGTTTCCTACAAAAATCTGGAGTGTAATAACAGAGTTAAGTTTGTTTTATAAACAACTATGTTCAACGACGTTAAAGGTTGATCGTCTACGTAAGCTTGAGTTAGAAATCCCTGTACTGATCTGCAAACTCGAAAAAATATTTCCACCTGGTTTTTTTAATGTAATGGAGCATTTACCTATTCATCTTCCGTCCGAAGCACTCCTTAGAGGTCCAGTCCAATATGGATGGATGTATCCATTTGAGAGGTAATTTTGTATATAATTTTAATAATCGTGATAGATTACACCTTAGATTATTGTACCAACATAATAAATTATTTAATCTTATTATAGGTACTTGAATCATCTGAAGAAAAAAATTAGGCAAAAAGCTCGAGTAGAAGGTTCGATTTGCAAATCGTACCTTGAAGAAGAAGCTTCATTTTTTTTCTCTCATTATTTTAGTGAAGATGTGAACTTGTCTTTTGTAACTGTTCCCCGTAATGAAGTCGCTGTTGAACAGGAGTCTTCTCAAACAATGTTATCTATTTTTAGACAACATGGAAGACCTGTAGGAAAATGTGTGGAAATATGGCTAAGCGATAAAGATTACAAAGTGGCACACACATATGTTTTGTTAAATTGTGCGGAAGTTGCACCATTTGTCAGGTGATACTAAATTCATATACATTTCAATTATATATTTATTTGTCTCTATTAATAAAAAAAGGAACATAACACATATTTGTAGTATCTACGAATCACAATATCCATCTGGTGATCTCAGTAAAGACTTTGCTGGATGGTTCTCAGACTATGTTCATGATCCAAAAAACTCTGTTGTTAACGAAGGATTACGACATCTTGCTATCGGACCAAAAAGAAATGTCAAAACTTATCCAATATACTTTGTCAATGGTTTTAAATTCAATACCGATGACTACAGAGCTGAAAAATTAACGTATAACAACGGTGTATTTGTCAAGGGTAGTGATGATCCAGAGGAGCATATAAAGGATTTTTACGGCATCTTAACGTAAGTTGTAGAGTTGACATATTATGTTCAGCCCGTAGAGAAAATTTATCTATTCAAATGCAACTGGTTTAGCACTGTTCCTGGTTCTGGAATTAACGTGCACAAAGATTATAAGCTAATCGAAATAAGGCATACGTCGCATTACTATAAATATGATCTTTTTGTGTTAGCTAAGCAAGCATTACAAGTCTATTTTGCTCCGTATCCGTCCTTAAAAAAAAGATAAAGCAGATTGGTGGGTTGTTTTTAAAACAAAGGCAAGATTTACATTTGATGGAATAATATTCCAGACGAAGTGGCGTATCAAGAGGATCTAGATCCAAATACCGAAATAATAATAGCTGATGACATTGATGTAGGGCCGTTGAATGATGAAGCGAATGTATTAGTTGATGCATTTGTAAGTACTGAAGAAAATGATATAGAGTATGAGACTGAGTCTGAATCCGAACAAGATGAAGACTGATGTTATAAGTACTTATGTTATGTATTATTATGAGCTATGTATTATGTTATGTACTATTCTGAGCTATGTAATTAATAATGATGTTGATTGTTCTTAGCTAGGAATTTACTTACGTTATTTACTATTCTGATTTATGTAATGATAATGTTGACTATGTATGTTATGCAATATTGTTCTTCTCATTTACGAATTATGTAATGATAGCGATGACTGATGTTAATAATTCAAGTTATTTTGTATGCACATTATATGATTGCAACATATATGTCGGATGATAGACAGCGACGACGATCGAGGAGTACATCTCAGCCTACTCCTTCACCATCTCCGCATACTCCTTCACCATCTCAGCATACTCCTTCGCCAGGAGCAGGTCCGAGCAGCTTTGTTCCAGATCAGCGTACTCCTGTGCAGATTGTTCCCAAAAGTGCCAGGTAAATGTCAATTTAATTTTATTTCAATTTGGATTATTCAAAATATATGATCAAATTTTTATATCAACATCTACGCAGAGGATTACAGTTTCAGCCAACATAGTTCGTATTAGATATATCGAGGAATTCTTACATAAGCAGGATGTCGAGGGCTTGGCCGCATTGGGATTCTATTCCACCCCATATTAAGAATGCCATTCTGGTTGATGTACTTGTAAGTAATTTTTTAAACGAGTGTTGAAAATTGATATACTGTAAATAATTGAAAATAAATCTAATATGCAGGCCGTTGTCCGTGTTGAGGAGCATGACATGAACACTTTTTTGGATATTTGGAATACGAAGATGCGTAAAAATTATCGGGAGACAATTTCAAGGGCGAAGACAGGTGGAAAAAAGCCTTCGTGGATGAGTGATGATGTTTGGGCAGCATTTCAACAGTACTGGCAGACGGAAAAAGCTAAAGTAAGATATAATGAAAATATTTACATTTATATTGATTGCTGTATTTTACATAATCGTGTATCAAATGTAATAGGAAGTAGCATCCAGAAATAAAGCGAACAGAGAAAAGAATCCTGGTCTACACCGTGGTGGCTCTAAATCATTTCAAGATCATAGGAGAGAATTGGTATAAATTTTAAATATTTGTAGCTTATGTTCACGTTAAAATTTAGTGTATATCATTTATTCATATTTTCAATAATTTTATTATTGTATGTTTACTCAGCATGCAAAGATCGGAAGAGAGCCTTCGATGATAGAGGTATTCAGACGTACACATGCGGTGGAGCATACCGACGAGGAAGGAAATGTTACGTATGAATGGGCGGATTCGAAGAGTGCGGGTGTAATGGTAAATATGCTTATCCGTATGAATTAAAATGTTTCATATTCGTTCATATCACAATATATAAGTAAATTTTACAACATTGGTGTTAAAATTATATTGGTATGTAGGAGAGATACTACACAGAGTCTACTAGAGTGTTGTAGGCATATTTAAGTAAAATTATATAAGTAAAATTATAATGGTAAATATGCTTATTATTGTATGTTTACAGTCGCGCAGTCTGATCGTATATGGGACTCTATCATAAAGCCGCCTTCTCGTAACAGGCGATATGGATACGGTAATCAGGAGGTAAGACTTAAATTACAAACTTAATAATTTACAACGATGTGATGCCATAAATATATAAATTGTGGGTATTAATTAGTGCATTTTATATTAATGTTTTGAATTGGAAACATAACGCGTTTTATTTTACAATCAGGAGCTAATAAATTTAATGTGAACTTAATTATTTCGCAGGCTACTCAGAGTGCTTTTAGGAGGTCGATGGAGGAGGAGACTATTGCTCGGATGCAGGAGCAGATGAACGAAATGATGGACTGGCGAAAAACCCAGATGCAACATGACGTAGATGAGCGCATTGCAGCTTACCTTCAGGAGTATGGGTTTATGCCTGGGCAGGGAGGAGATGCTACAAGTGAAGGAGGCGAAGACGACGACGACGAGGAGGCGGCGGAAGATTAGTTTGGATGACATATACTTTGGTTTATGCTTAGGTATGTACATATACTTTGCTTTCATGACGATATGGTATGTTTGACGATGTTATGGTGTGTTTTGGTGACGTTATGGTGTGTTTTCATGACGATATGGTATGTTTTGATGTGTATGATGACGATATATGACGATGGATATAGTGTTTTGGATGTTATGTGATGATATTTTATGATGGTGGTTTTAATTTTGGTTTCTTTTTCATTTGGTTTGAGTTGGTGACGAATTGATGGGATAATAGTGGTCTGATAGTGGCCAATGTGATGGTATTGGATTGGTTTGTGGTTGTGTGGCTTGAAGAAATGGAATTGCTGTTTGCAGTGCAAATTTTTTTTCCAGAATTGCGACGGCTTACGACGCCAATTTGGTTGGTATATTGCGACGGCTTGCGGCGGCCACATTGTAACGCTTAACAACGGTTTGCGACGGCTTGGCGGTAAAATCAACTACTTGCCACGTAAGCAATTTACCGTTGCCAGCCGTCGCTAAAATGGCAACGGAGCCGTCGCTCAAGCCGTTGCAATTTTGGCATCGCGACGACTAAAATTGCGACGGCACTTTGCGACGGCCGCCAACGCCTATTAGCCGTCGCAATTCCCTGTGCATTTTGTAGTGTAAGTGTGGGGGTATTTGATTAACATAGAAATGTGTTTATTTTATGCTCTTATATCTTATCTTTTGTATATAAATAAATATTATTTGAGTATTATTTTGTCACTTTTACAGATATGCCAACTAAGCCACATGCAGTCAGAAAAACAGAAAATAAAGATCAAAATGTTGTGTATATACATATGAAGATTTGCAGATGAAGACTTAACATTGTGTTGCTTTGGAGTTTAAAATATATTCATGTTTGGTTGAATAAATCTTATGAAATTTTATCTCCCACCAATTAGTCACATGTCAAACAAGGAAGATGCGGGAGGAATAATGACTAATTAGGAGGGAGGAATAATGACTAATTAAGAGGGGAGGAGTAATTGCTGATCATCAGGCCCATATATGCATAGATTGGATTGGGGTTTTAGGTTGGCTATCTATCCCCTATAAATATCCATGTATTCCATTGTAAACTTTTATCCTGGAATTAATAAAGTTTTCTTTTTTTTTTTCTCTATTATGCAGTTTTTTTATTTTTCTTAGCAATTAGTGTTGTCTACACAATTAGATTTGGTAGAACACTATTTGTATTTTGCAATTATTTTTATTAGTGATTGACCGTCTTATTAGATTCAGCGGTAATCCAAATTTTATTTTGTGTTTGTTATTTTAATTTTTGCAGTTTTAATTTTTATTCTTTTTACTGCTCCCTAGGTCATATTGGATTGACTACAGATTTGATTAGATTCAGATCTGATTCAATTTAATAATAGTTTAATTGCAGCCCAAGAAAATATAGATAATTTTATTTTATTTACCTCCCTGTGATTTGACCTACATACTACACGATCTGTGCGCTTGTAGTATTTATTTAAAATTCGTGCTTTTCTAATTTATAGAAAGCGGCGATCACTTCATGTGCCCGTTGAACAAATATTTAAAACTGAGACATCTGTTATGTGAAACGTTTGTTTAACAGAATTCCGATGTTAAGGTTTTCTAAAAATAATATTTTATTTTATTATTTTCAAATATTTAACATTTTCTAGCCTTGCTTTTGTTGAGTGAAATGTCGGATTATATTTTGCAAGTATAGAAAATGTGATATCTACTTTAAAGTTCATTATTTTATCCCATCAAATAAACCAAGATGCAGCCATGATGCGCAATTAGCAATAATTTAGTCCCACGATCCAGAGGTTGATGATAGGATTAATGTTTTTAGCACACAACGTTTATTTTTTGAACCCTTTTAACTCTATCGTCGTTAACGTATTCAACATCTTTAGTGCTTACTTTATTCAACATCTTTAGTGCTTACTTTTCTAGTATCTCCTGCTCATTGTCCTTACAATCATAATCACTTTCAAATTTATTACAGAATTTGGTTCCATGGTTACGTTTCTTTTCTTAATGATTACTTTCACAAAGTTGGGTTTTGAATTTTTGATCTTGCATTGGAAAAAAGAAAAAAGAAAAAAACAATCCAATTTTTGAACTGCAATTCAAATGAAAACACTCTTGTAGAAAACAAAACACTCTTAAACCACTATTACAAGCATATTTTGAATGAGGTAACTAAATACCAAGGAAGACTTCAAACAGCAACTGCAACTCCATCTTCTTGATCATCATTCTCACCAGAGATCTCCTCCAAAGAACGCCCATTGGATTCAGGAACCAAGAAGGTAAGCAGCAATCCCAACAAATTGCATCCAGCAAGCAAAAACAAAGAATTCCTAACCCCAATTCCTGGCCTATACCCATGATCCACCTTCGCCGGATCTTTGCTTTGGGCCAGATACAAAAACCCGAACGATCCAATAATAGCTCCGAGCTTCCCTGCTGCAGCAGATATCCCATGGCAGGTCGACCTTAGCCTAGCAGGAAATATCTCAGCCGGGACGATGAACGTCGTGCTATTCGGCCCAAAGTTAGCGAAGAAAAAGGTAAATCCATACAGCAATATGAACCCGATATGATTTCCCGGCGCAGTCCAGTGATCGTAAGGCACGGCCAATCCCAGCATAAAGACGGTCATCATGAAAAATCCCATCACCTGTATCTTGAACCGTCCGATCACGTCGATCAGCCCGACCGTGAACCAGTATCCCGGCACCGTCCCACACAAAGCGATCAAAGACTGCGCCCTCGCGATCTTAAACAGTTCCTCCAAAGCATTCATGGAAGCCGCTTTAGGTATCCATCCTATAGCGGAGAATATATCCTTTTGAAACAGGTTCTGGCTGTAAAATGCAATGTCCAGTAAAAACCATGTACTTGCTGTCCCGAGCAGGTGCAGGCCATGTCTATGCAGGAACTCACTGGAAAACAAACCGAAGGAGTTTGTTTTCTTCTCCTCCACGACTTTGTGCTGTTCGCTCTCTATCTCGACCTGTAACACCTTCGACATATCCGCGGCTGCCTGTTTCGCGTTCTTGGCGACAAGAGCGGTGTACCTGGCGGTTTCGGGCATTTTCGTCCTCCAGTAGTAAGTGAGAGCGGCAGGCAGCGCACCGAACATGAGAATGAGACGCCAGACGAAGTCGGCTTGAGGAACGGTTGATCGGGCAGGATCCACGGCGTAAGCTGGAGAAGGGAAGGCGGACTTGAAGGAAGCGGAGATGAGGATGGCGACTGTGCCGCCTGTGAGGATGCCGAAGCCCTGCATGGCGAAGACGGCTGCAATGAAGGCGCCGCGCGTTTTCTTGTTGGCGTACTCGGACATGATGGTGGCGGAGAGAGGGTAGTCCCCGCCGATGCCAAACCCTAGCCAGAAGCGGAAGAAGCAGAGAGTGGCCATGACGGACTTAGGTGTGTGCCCGAAAGAGAGGCCCGAGGCCACGGAGCATAGTACCATGAGCATTAGGGTTAGACCGTATACCTTTTTCCGACCCATCTTGTCGCCCAACCATCCAAAGAATAGCTGACCAGAGAGGGTACCGCAGAAGGCGACGCCATTGACTGCGGCAGACACGTTGGGCGGAAGAGAGCCTGGGGTGGGGGAGCCCTCGACGTGGTAGTAGATTCTGCCTAGAAGTTTTGTTACTAAAGAGATGCAGAAGAGGTCGTAGGCGTCCGTGAAAAAGCCCATGCCGGCGACTAGGATCGCTGTAAAGTGGTACCATTGAGTTTTGGCTGAGTCCAAGGCGTTTAGCACTTTTAGGTTTTTGCTGTCCGCCATTGATGATTCTTCAAAAACTTCTCTAGTCTGCAAAAGAAACCCAAAATTAACCAACGCTGATAATGCAGATCGAAATTCTAGAGAAGAGATTTCGATATGATGAATTTAATATATTACCTTTATAAGCAGTTTTTGATTTACTTCTGCTTTTCGTATTTCTTTCTTCTGTTTCTCGTGAGAATATGTAAAGGCTTGATCCATTTATATTGGTAGGGTGAGAAACGGTATAAGAGGAATATTCTTAATTCCCACTGCTAATTCGTAGCTGGCAAATAACTATTTGCTTGGGTTTATGGTAATTGTAATTACTGCAGTGTTAGATTTCCGAAATATTAGATGGTATATCCTGTTTTTTATCAGAGAATATCGGATTGTTATGTTACTGTTCCATAATTTGCTTACACGTATAGACCATATTTTAAAATTCATTGACGTCATCTATTTCAATTTGAATTTGAAACTTAACTGTACAACTTATACTAGAATTACCGTACAATAATGGAAAAAACCGGCCATTAAAATGTATAAACTTTTATAAAAAAAATGTTTGTAGCAATTATTTATGTTTAAAAATATATATCGAACTTTTATTTGCATTAGAAGAACAAAACAACTAAACTTTGTAAAATTATATGTACATGTGAAAACATTCAGACAGACAGACGTATGCAAATATATAGAAACACACACATGTAGATACATAATACATATATGTACACAATAATATGCATGTATATAAGTTCATGTGCATGTATGTTCATCTAAAAAAAGGGATGAATCAATATAATACATATGTACATTAAATACATTTAGAATGTCATCCATATTTAAGAATACTTGTCTGCGTTAATACATATATATGTCTGTTGATAAGCTATATCATGCTTTCATCGACTCCAGATTGAACAATATTTATTTTAGTACAGTAACAATAAGATATCATTTCAAATCATACAAGCACACCTTTTTACAGCAAACAAAATCAAAAAAAAAAAAAAAAAAAAAAAACATTTTGTCCTAGAACACAAAATATAAAAATCATAGGCATCTTCTGCTTCAACTTTTGACCATTTGCTTAAACAAACTTCATCTTGTTTCAAACCCATATAAAATGCTAAAATGCTCCACTCTGAATTTCCATTGCTCCATAACCGGATCATAGGAAACGAACTGGGCCCCTTGCTCCTCGACCTTCTTAGCCAGCATCTCCTCGTACATTTTCACATTCGGCCCATCCACATAATGCTCTTCAGTTCTCTTATTAACACGCTTATGTTCAGCAGACTGACAATAGCCGACTTGTTCAGGACCTGCCCAATACGAGCTTGTTTCTCTCATCCCTATACGCAATCACTTCACGGTAGTTGAACTGGACATTGAAGTCGAGGTCCAGCCCATGTACGTCGGTCTCGTCCAAGAACCGGATGCTTCCAAACGCATGCTGACCCACTATGAAGTCCTTAACACAATGGCAGAACCCAGGTTCGGCGCGCTCTTGGAAGCTCGGGGTTGTGTAGTAAGACGGGGTCCGGAGTTTGGGCATTTGTAACGACCCAGGTTTTCGCGATCCTGGTTATCGACATAAACTCAATGTCGACTATTCAAGCATCTGAAATACCAGATAGTTAATAGAAAGAAGTTAGAGAGTGAGAATAGATAAGATAGAAAATTAGAATAGAAGAAGAACATACAACACATCAGAGTAACACGAATCTCACAGCAGAACGAATAAATATATTATATAACATAACTTTGAAACAAAATCTGTAATTGAATATACATATCATTATCAAAGTACAACACTTACAACACAACAGAAACAAACAATTGTTATATAATCCTGAAGCCTCATGCTCCAAGCTCTCAGTATATCTGTAAAATCCAGATTACTTGACTGCCCGTACAAAATTCGGCACCCAAGAGTTTAGGGAAAACAAACAAAGTAAATTCTGAGTCAGTCATGGGACTGGTATGAGTAAAACCATTTAAAATAGTTTGAGAAAATAAACAATATCTCATAAGACCACGTCGTATAACACGGAACGGGTTTTTTCCCTTACGAGAATCAAAATAATCTTTATATCAAAATTCTTTTGGTATTATAATAGTGTCTATCAGCCACAATATAATAATCATCTAGCAGAACGCTTTCATCTCACATTCCACATACATAATATATTATCAAAAACCACGGGCGCTTATTAGTTAATGAATTCCAGCTGGCAAGGTATGGGACCACATTCCGATAGTGTATCTCTAGAGGGGAGTACACCGGGTTCAACAAGAACATCTTGTAACCCAGGCTAAAGATGACCGGTCACTCATTTGCTTGAGTGTACCAAATGTATTATCACCAACGATTGGGATCAACAACCATTTCCCGAAAGGGACAACATCGAAATAGATTATATAAGTAAATGGAATTTCTCTAGATCAGGTGACAATACACCCTAATTATAGCTAACCACTTAGCCATGCGACCTACCCGATTTTATACCATTCCGGTTTGTGAGGCTTGAGGCCAAAACGTACAGATCACACATTTATTTACTTTAAATGTCACATCGTCATACCTGCCAAGTCACAAATTGATTTCTCCAAACATACCACGGGTAAACAGCTAAGAGAAATAAATTCCTCCACCACCAAACGTAAATACGTTTGAAGAGATTAACTTACGCGATATATTAAATATACTCTGTCAGACATTCTTTCATACAGGTCGTCCTGAGACTGGACAGACCGAAGGTACATCCTGTAAATCCATCTTAGACAATTTCTACCTAGGATTTACTAAACAGCCCTTGCATAACTCCATCTTCAATTATCTTCGTCATATTTGATTCGCAATGCTAATGCCATACGGAGTGGTTTTCAGATAATATATCTGATCCCGTCTCTCCGTATTGACAACAGAAAAATGGTCAAAAACTTTGATAGTCGGTGATTTAACTATCAAAGAAAAACATGTGTACAACAACAGTCGTATTTCCAAATGGAAATCTTACCGATCAATCATCGTTTCATTTCCCAATTTCCCATTTATCGTTTCCAAATATCCATAAATTCCTTATTTCTAAAATTAGAAAATATACGTAATTAACTTTGGAAAACTTTCCATTTCTGATTCACGCATCAATATCTTTCCACCTGTAACAACCCGCAAATTATGAACCAATTTAAAATTTTTATTTTAGAAATTTTAATGGAATTTTAATAGTTAAAATAATTTATTTTAAATAATAACAATGAGAAAATTTGTTTAAATTGAAGTTAGAACGAAAATTTTAATTTTAATTATAAAAGGAGTTAGAAATAGCACGGTAGTTTGAAAAGTCAAACTTGAACTTTGACCGGATGTACAGGATGCAAAATAAAACGGATTTTAGTGAAACCAAAAATATTAGAATCTATTTAAAAATATATTTCCAACGAATCCGAAAAATTGAAATTTCATAGCGGGAATCAAAAGTTATACCCAGTTTAAAATTCAGAATAGTCGCTGTAGAATATATATATATATTAATATTAAAAATAGCCATTTTCAAACAGTCTCAGAATTCAACGAAATTAGTCTTGTTAGAACCGTATCGTCAAAACATAACTAGAAATATTTTTTATGGAATTTTTAGAGGTCGTATGTGGCCTCGGTGAATTTAAATGTAAGATTGAATTAATTAAATAAATGATTTAAATATTAAATTAAATAAAACAGGCTACAGACATTCGTTTGGGCTCACGAGACATGGCTCATTGGATCCGGAATGGGGGTTATTAGCTAGGAATGACTTTCGTTAGGCTGAAATTGGATCTGAAAAGAGATAACGGGCCTTAACTAAAATTAGAGAATAAAATAATATTATATTATAAATAACACTTCATTTTCTAACCCTAATTCACAAATTTCCAGCCGCCACCTAGGAATAAATAGCTAAAATTATTTGAAATTTGTCCCTCAATAATTCCTAATCTAATTTGAATTAAAGGATGAATCCAAGGCGAACATTCTAAATCTATTCGTGCTCTTCAAATTGATATGGACAAGATGGGTTTTCGTGAATCATATGAATTGGATTATGGGCTTAAAGCCACTGGAGTTTGACGCCGTTCTAGGGCGTTTGGAGGCATCGCAGGACCCGCCACTGGCGGCGATGAAGGAGGAAGCCTCGAGCTTCGGGATGACTGTGTCTGATCGATGAACGGAGGCTCGTGTGGTGGTGCGCAGGAGATTGATGAAGTGGAGCGAATTGGGTTCCCTGTTGCGTGAAATCTACAGGAAGAAGAACGAGAAGAAGGGGAGAAAGCCTGCACCATGGATGAGGAGATCAATGGTGGGAAGAAAATAATAGTTTAATTAATATTTAATTAGATTA
Organism: Allium sativum; assembly: GCA_030737875.1. Lineage (NCBI taxonomy): Eukaryota > Viridiplantae > Streptophyta > Magnoliopsida > Asparagales > Amaryllidaceae > Allium > Allium sativum. The sequence goes on along the minus strand of CM060911.1, from coordinate 119,180,643 downwards.
TGTAATTATGTAGTTAATCTATAAAATACGATAACTTCTTCATACAGAAACGAAATCAAACGATTTCAGAAGCATTGGATTCGTATTGACGAGATCTACACAACAGTATAAACCAGATCTGAAAACAAGGACTTTGAAATTTCAGACAAATCGAGGTAAGATATCTGATTTTATAATTTAAAATAGAATTATTTATCGTTATGTGAAATTCATGGATGTACGTTATTATATGTAACAACCCGTATTTCTGATAACCTGTTATAATGTAAATCGAGGCAGAATTTAATTTAAAAATCTGAATCAAGGGAAACGGGCTGTGCCATTGCGTTCGTCTCGGAAAAATACGCAAAATAGAGTCCGAGTTTTCGAAAATCGGAGTCCGTATGACCCGATTAAGGCCCAACGAAGTTTTCAGAAAAATTCAAAGTAAAAACAGATTTCAAATTCAAGTTTGAATTTGGAAATTTGGGGCAGTTGGGCGCAGGTGGGAAATTTCCCGCAAGACCACCCATGTCGACAGCCCTGTCGACTGGGTAGTCGACATGGTAGGCCCAAGTCGACAGCCCTGTCGACTTGGGTGTCGACTTGGCTCAGCCGGGCAGTTTTGCCTGGTGCACCATTTTGGGGTTGTGTTGAGTTTGGGGGCCAGATTCGGTTTTAAGGGCTGAGATTGGAAGTAGGGTTTAATCCTAAGGCTAAAACTAGTCCTAATCTCTATAAATAAGGCCCTAACCTAACCCTAAATTATCATTATTCATTCATACAACTAAACTATGGCAAAATCATTCCTCTCATGGCCTCCACTCTCTTCATAAAATTCCTAAGTCATTTTTATGAGAGATTTTCCATGCATACAAGTGTTTTCAAGCTTGTATGAGCATCATTAGCTTGCATTCAAGTCAAGTTTCCATATTTACATCATAAAGCAAGGGTTTTGATCATTTTTGCTCAAGGGTTTTTCTATTGGAGCTTGCATTTTGGGTTTAATTGATTGCATAAGGGCTTTGTTATATTTTTGTGTCTTCATAAGCATTGTAAGCCCTTTTCTACTTTCATATTTAAACTCTAAAGTTAAATGAATGATGCAAGTTTGGTTAACTATTATGATATGCAAGTTTATCATGTTATGTTATGCAAGTATGCCATGTTATGATATGCAAGTTTACCATGTTATGCTATGCAAGTTTGCCATGTTATGATATGCAAGTTTATCATGTTATGTTATGCAAGTTTGATATGTTATGATATGCAAGTTTGCCATATTATGTTATGCAAGTTTGCCATATTATGTTATGCAAGTTTGCCATGTTATGATATGCAAGTTGTCATGTTATGTATGCAAGTTTGGGTGGAGCATTTTACTCATGTTATCATGTTATGCAAGCTTACCTTGAGTATATGAACATAAAGCTTCAAGCTTTATGCTAAAGGTTGCATTTTGGCAACATGTAAGTTATCATATCTCTTATGATAACTTGCATGTGAGGCTAAATGCGAACTTATGGCCATTTCTACATGTCATTTATCACCATGTATCACCAATATGCTAACTTTGGTTTTATGCATGCTTTTGAGGCCTAGAAATGTAATATGCAAGTATATGAACATATGTACATTTCATATGCCACCATGTTAAACTTGTGGCTTCAACACCTTTATGTCATGATTATGCCAAGTTCCCTCTTTCTATCCTTTATGCGCTATTGCGATATGTAAGCGATGGGATTGCGTTTGGGGTTGGGTAAACTTAAAAGACATAAAAACATAAGATTGGGAATTTACCTATTAAGTTAGGTCTACCCATTGGGAATTTACCTATTAAGTTAGGTCTACCCAAATGCTTGAAAACTTGTAATATGTTTTGTAAACATAATGGACATGACACTTAGAAAATATAAGTGTGACCAACTCGAGGTTGGGTTGAGTTTGTAGCGTAAACCTACCCGGAACCGACCGGCTTAACTAGTTGCTACAAACAATAGGACCCAATGTGAGAAGTCGGTCATGTGGTACCTTGAACCCGAGGTTAGACCAAGTTGTGGTGTAAAGCTACCCGGAACCGACCGGCTTAACTAGTAACCGCAACAAAGTCTAATGTGAGAGGTTAAGGCACATTAATTAATTGATGCTACATGATAAGGTTAAGTAAATTTGACTTATGACACTTAACCAATCTGAACTCGGTAAATTAACGGGGTTAAGTTAACCTACACTTAACCAATCTGAACTCGGTAATTTAACGGGGTTAAGTTGAACTATACTTAACCAATCCAACTCAGTAATTTGATAAGGCAGAGAACCAATTTGATACCTGGTCTGGATAAACTAACTTGATTGATAAATTAAACGAACCTATTTTGCGGATCTGTAGGACCCACACCAAGTTAGGCAAGTTCGTAAATCTGTTATCTGATCCGTTAGTCTGAAAACTGATCGTCTGAACTTTGTATGTCTGAACTCTGTTAATAAGTTAATCTGAATCTGATAGTCTGGGGACACAAGGGGGAATACTTGTGTCATTTGTTGTTTGGGACCCATATTAGTCAGTAACCCTTTCTGGTATCAAAACTTTGACCCAACTGTAGGTAGGGTCCGGGCACGCTTACTGAACTAATTATAAGTGGTTCATTCTGATAATGGCGATGGGTGTTGATGGTGCGTTCCAACCGGGTCATGTGCGTGCATGGATCCTGGTCTGCCTCTGAGGACGTAAGACGCCGTGACATCTGTAAGTATGCCTGTGCCAATTGGTTGCCACTTTAGGGAGTGATACACCCTATCGTGGGGCCGACACAGGGTATTTATGTATTAGGGAGCCGATCGCTTGGGTAGGATTTAGGTTACACTTAGCTCTGTCTGATTCTGTTGGTACCGTCTGTTTTGTTGGGTGGCAACACCCGTCTGTTTCTGCGTGGTACCGTTCTGTTAGGGTGGTAAAGGCCCATTATTGTTAGCATTCCGTTTCTGTACTTTATCTGTTAGGGTGGTTAAGGCCCATTATTGTTAGCATTCCGTTTCTGTACTTTATCTGTTAGGGTGGTAAAGGCCCATTATTGTTAGCATTCCGTTTCTGTACTTTATCTGTTAGGATGGTAAAAGCCCATTTTTCCCAAACTCTATTTCTGTATGGACCATTCTGTTCCGTCCTGTTTCGATGTGAACATTGGGGTAACACCTAATCCTGTTATACTAGAATTGGTACCAAGAAGTTGGATCTTGATTTAAGTCAAACACCTGATACTGGGCCAAGTTTAGGCCAAGGGATAAATTCTTGATTATACATGACATGTTAGAATGCTGGTACACCTGTGGTGAAAAACCTTAAACCTGATTATGCGATGACACCTTTATCTACCTTGTTAGTTAATCATCATGCTAGTATGTTGTTATCCTTATGTTCATCCCTGCTTCTCATGCCAGTTAACTTTATCAGTTTACATTGATTGTAGTAGGGCTTACTCAGTCTTTTTGACTGACCTGTTTTTCTTTCGCCTCTTTTCTCCCCCCCCCCCCAGGTTCTCAGGGTGGGAATATTGGAGCTTAGCTTGGATTTCTGATCGCTTGCTTGTGGGATTTTAGGTCATGTACGGTCTTGACATGAAGCTAGCTATGGTTATCACTTATTTTGGGGATAGTACTTATGTATTTCAGTTTTTCAGTGATGTTGTTTTTATCTAGACTTGTGTATTTGGAAAGTTGACATTATGTTGTACCAGACTTGTTTTGAAATAGTTTGAAATCTTCCGCTGTTTTACTTATCTTATTTACTCTGTTTACATATATACATATGTTCTTGTTCTGCCTTGATATATCATTATGCATGTTTACCTGATTCAAACACCCCTCCAAAGTCAGAGTGCTTGCAAGAGCCACCCTGGCGGAGGTGGGGTGTTACATGTTTGGTATCAGAGCATATGGTTTACGAGAAGGAACAAAAGCTTTTGAAAAACTATTTTCAAAACCAAGTATAAAGTATTTTCCAAAGAAAAGTCTAGTTTATTTTAAAAGGCTATTCCCCAAAAGCCATTAGCACAATCCTTAGTTATCTATTCTTAGTTTCCTCGTTCTGAATCTATCTTTTCCTTCGTTTCAGTATGGCCGATAACTTTGTTATCCCAGAGGGAGTGCAAGTTCCTGTTTGGTATAGGAGACTTATGGAGGCTAGGGCGACCGAAGCCGGCCCCGCAAATGTTACTCCTCCTCCGGTGGTTAATGTTCCTCCTTCTCCTGTTGCTGAGGTTCCTCCTCCTCCTCCCCCTCAGCATCCTCCAGTAGAGTTCACGAAGATTTGCAAGGACTTCAAGGCAATGGGTGGCAAGAACTTTCTAGGTACCGAGACTTTTGTAGAGGCCCGGAATTGGTTGAAAGAGACCGAGGATTTATTCGCTATCTTTGGATTAGATGATCAGAGAAAGATCCTGTTGGCGGTTTGGCTTATGAAGGATGAAGCCGCTTATTGGTGGGAGATCACCACCGCGACTAGGTCCGTTGAGACTTGGGCCGATTTCAGGACAAAATTCGGGCTTAAGTTTCTGTCTTCTGCTGAAGAGAATTTGCAAATGGAGAGGTTTATTGCTTTGAAGCAGGGAGACATGTCTGTCAAAGAATATGTGAACAAGTTCAATCAGTTAGCTCGTTTTGGCTTCGATATGGTGAGTACTACTCAGAAGAAGGCTCTTCGTTTTGCTAGAGGATTGAATGAGCCGTTACAGGAGTTAGCTATGTCTCATATGCCCATGGGGGCCACGTTTGAGAGTTTGGTAGATATGGCCCTACTCAATGAAGAGAACAAGAGTGCAAAGAAGGAGGTCAAGGTGAATGAGTCTCAAAACAAGAAAACAGGGACCAAAAAGGAAATACAAAAGAAGGAGGAGAAGTCTGAAGATAAGAAGGAAAAGAAGTGCTTTACTTGTGGAAGCTCAACTCATCTAAACAAGGATTGCAGAAAGAGGAAGGGCACTTGCTTTAACTGTGGAGAGATGGGACACTTCACTAGGGACTGCCCGAAGAAGAAAGGGACTACATCGGAAGGAACGGTGAATACTCGCATGGCGAGTGAATAGATTAGGGCTAGAATAATTTTTCTGTAGGATGTTTAATTTTCCTTGTCTGATTTTCAGTTTGAAACTCTTTTTCTGGTATTTTGATTCTGTAATGGAAACTCAGTACTTTAATGCTAGTCTTGCTTCTGATCTGGTAATAGTCTCAAACTCCCTGAGAGTTATAACTCATCTGTTTGTGATAAATTGGGGTTTGAGAGTATCTGTGTTGGGCATGAGGGTGACTATGACGAATACATTCTGGGTTTCTACCATGCTTATTTTTCTAAGAATCATTTGGGGAAATTTGATCTGTACTAGTAGTCTGTAAGTATATGTACCAAGTTTTTGTTTTATCTGTACTCGCTTCCATCACTCGACTGTATCTTGTTGAGATAGGAATCCTATGGATGTAAACATGTGTTTGAGACATGTTATGTTTGATGGTTGCAAGTGGATGCAAGTGGTTGCTAGTGGTTGCTCGTGGATGCATAAACACACACTAGGCACTAGATCGGCTTGAAATACACTCTCATATTGCATATGGACGTGTGTACATTTTCAATTCTTATGGTTGCAAGATGGTTAATTCAGCACATGGATGTTGCATATGGACGAATGCTTGTGCACACATATAGTATTATATGATTAGGACTGTTTGCATACATAATGGATTCATTTCACTAACATACTTTGCATTGATGATCTTTGCATTAGATAAGAACATATACACACACCTTTTGCATATGCTCATACCGCATTAGAATCTTTAAGGACAATGATTGCTCGTGAATGATGATTTGAGTAGATGGATGATGGATGGTAGGATGCGTTCTTCCTAACTTGAAGATTTCGAGGACGAAATCCTTTAAGGAGGGGAGAATGTAACAACCCGTATTTCTGATAACCTGTTATAACGTAAATCAAGGCATAATTTAATTTAAAAATCTGAATCAAGGGAAACGGGCTATGCCATTGCGTTCGTCTCGGAAAAATACGCGAAATAGAGTCCGAGTTTTCGAAAATCGGAGTCCGTATGACCCGATTAAGGCCCAACGAAGTTTTCAGAAAAATTCAAAGTAAAAACAGATTTCAAATTCAAGTTTGAATTTGGAAATTTGGGCGTAGGCGGGAAATTTCCCGCCAGACCACCCATGTCGACAGCCCTGTCGACTGGGCAGTCGACATGGTAGGCCCAAGTCGACAGCCCTGTCGACTTGGGTGTCGACTTGGCTCAGCCGGGCAGTTTTGCCTGGTGCACCATTTTGGGGTTGTGTTGAGTTTGGGGGCCAGATTCGGTTTTAAGGGCTGAGATTGGAACTAGGGTTTAATCCTAAGGCTAAAACTAGTCCTAATCTCTATAAATAAGGCCCTAACCTAACCCTAAATCATCATTATTCATTCATACAACTAAACTATGACAAAATCATTCCTCTCATGGCCTCCACTCTCTTCATAAAATTCCTAAGTCATTTTTATGAGAGATTTTCCATGCATACAAGTGTTTTCAAGCTTGTATGAGCATCATTAGCTTGCATTCAAGTCAAGTTTCCATATTTACATCATAAAGCAAGGGTTTTGATCATTTTTGCTCAAGGGTTTTTCTATTGGAGCTTGCATTTTGGGTTTAATTGATTGCATAAGGGCTTTGTTATATTTTTGTGTCTTCATAAACATTGTAAGCCCTTTTCTACTTTCATATTTAAACTCTAAAGTTAAATGAATGATGCAAGTTTGGTTGACTATTATGATATGCAAGTTATCATGTTATGTTATGCAAGTATGCCATGTTATGATATGCAAGTTTACCATGTTATGCTATGCAAGTTTGCCATGTTATGATATGCAAGTTTATCATGTTATGTTATGCAAGTTTGAAATGTTATGATATGCAAGTTTGCCATATTATGTTATGCAAGTTTGCCATATTATGTTATGCAAGTTTTCCATGTTATGATATGCAAGTTGTCATGTTATGTATGCAAGTTTGGGTGGAGCATTTTACTCATGTTATCATGTTATGCAAGCTTACCTTGAGTATATGAACATAAAGCTTCAAGCTTTATGCTAAAGGTTGCATTTTGGCAACATGTAAGTTATCATATCTCTTATGATAACTTGCATGTGAGGCTAAATGCGAACTTATGGCCATTTCTACATGTCATTTATCACCATGTATCACCAATATGCTAAGTTTGGTTTTATGCATGCTTTTGAGGCCTAGAAATGTAATATGCAAGTATATGAACATATGTACATTTCATATGCCACCATGTTAAACTTGTGGCTTCAACACTTTTATGTCATGATTATGCCAAGTTCCCTCTTTCTATCCTTTATGCGCTATTGCGATATGTAAGCGATGGGATTGCGTTTGGGGTTGGGTAAACTTAAAAGACATAAAAACATAAGATTGGGAATTTACCTATTAAGTTAGGTCTACCCATTGGGAATTTACCTATTAAGTTAGGTCTACCCAAATGATTGAAAACTTGTAATATGTTTTGTAAACATAATGGACATGACACTTAGAAAATATAAGTGTGACCAACTCGAGGTTGGGTTGAGTTTGTAGCGTAAACCTACCCGGAACCGACCGGCTTAACTAGTTGCTACAAACAATAGGACCCAATGTGAGAAGTCGGTCATGTGGTACCTTGAACCCGAGGTTAGACCAAGTTGTGGTGTAAAGCTACCCGGAACCGACCGGCTTAACTAGTAACCGCAACAAAGTCTAATGTGAGAGGTTAAGGCACATTAATTAATTGATGCTACATGATAAGGTTAAGTAAATTTGACTTATGACACTTAACCAATCTGAACTCGGAAAATTAACGGGGTTAAGTTAACCTACACTTAACCAATCTGAACTCGGTAATTTAACGGGGTTAAGTTGAACTATACTTAACCAATCCAACTCAGTAATTTGATAAGGCTGAGAACCAATTTGATACCTGGTCTGGATAAACTAACTTGATTGATAAATTAAACGAACCTGTTTTGCGGATCTGTAGGACCCACACCAAGTTAGGCAAGTTTGTAAATCTGTTATCTGATCCGTTAGTCTGAAAACTGATCGTCTGAACTTTGTATGTCTGAACTCTGTTAATAAGTTAATCTGAATCTGATAGTCTGGGGACACAAGGGGGGAATACTTGTGTCATTTGTTGTTTGGGACCTATATTAGTCAGTAACCCTTTTTGGTATCAAAACTTTGACCCAACTGTAGGTAGGGTCCGGGCATGCTTACTGAACTAATTATAAGTGGTTCATTCTGATAATGGCGATGGGTGTTGATGGTGCGTTCCAACTGGGTCATGTGCGTGCATGGATCCCGGTCTGCCTCTGAGGACGTAAGACGCCGTGACATCTGTAAGTATGCCTGTGCCAATTGGTTGCCACTTTAGGGAGTGATACACCCTATCGTGGGGCCGACACAGGGTATTTATGTATTAGAGAGCCGATCGCTTGGGTAGGATTTAGGGTACACTTAGCTCTGTCTGATTCTGTTGGTACCGTCTGTTTTGTTGGGTGGCAACACCCGTCTGTTTTTGCGTGGTACCGTTCTGTTAGGGTGGTAAAGGCCCATTATTGTTAGCATTCCGTTTCTGTACTTTATCTGTTAGGGTGGTTAAGGCCCATTATTGTTAGCATTCCGTTTCTGTACTTTATCTGTTAGGGTGGTAAAGGCCCATTATTGTTAGCATTCCATTTCTGTACTTTATCTGTTAGGATGGTAAAAGCCCATTTTTCCCAAACTCTATTTCTGTATGGACCATTCTGTTCCGTCCTGTTTCGATGTGAACATTGGGGTAACACCTAATCCTGTTATACTAGAATTGGTACCAAGAAGTTGGATCTTGATTTAAGTCAAACACCTGATACTGGGCCAAGTTTAGGCCAAGGGATAAATTCTTGATTATACATGACATGTTAGAATGCTGGTACACCTGTGGTGAAAAACCTTAAACCTGATTATGCGATGACACCTTTATCTACCTTGTTAGTTAATCATCATGCTAGTATGTTGTTATCCTTATGTTCATCCCTGCTTCTCATGCCAGTTAACTTTATCAGTTTACATTGATTGTAGTAGGGCTTACTCAGTCTTTTTGACTGACCTGTTTTTCTTTCGCCTCTTTTCTTCCGTTCCCCCCCCCCAGGTTCTCAGGGTGGGAATATTGGAGCTTAGCTTGGATTTCTGATCGCTTCCTTGTGGGATTTTAGCTCATGTACGGTCTTGACATGAAGCTAGCTATGGTTATCACTTATTTTGGGGATAGTACTTATGTATTTCAGTTTTTCAGTGATGTTGTTTTTATCTAGACTTGTGTATTTGGAAAGTTGACATTATGTTGTACCAGACTTGTTTTGAAATAGTTTGAAATCTTCCGCTGTTTTACTTATCTTATTTACTCTGTTTACATATATACATATGTTCTTGTTCTGCCTTGATATATCATTATGCATGTTTACCTGATTCAAACACCCCTCCAAAGTCAGAGTGCTTGCAAGGGCCACCCTGGCGGAGGTGGGGTGTTACATTATAGATCATATATGTGGTGTATAAGGTCATATGTGATTGTTTGTTTGTGGTTGAGATGAATAAACTGCATTGGATTTTGTAGATCTAGACTTTGCTTACAGTAAAAAAATCAAATTTTTATTGTATATATACAAATATTCATGTTGAGTGAAATAAATTTGTTTATTCAATAAAACAATATTTTATTATATAGATAAAAATATTCATTGTTCTAAAATTGGGTAAGTTTACGATAGAATCCACATTTTTATTTTGTATATAAAAGAATCATATTTTTGAAATAAAATATGTTAATTAGTTATATTCATGTTTTATAAATTAAAATGTCATCTCTACTAGAAATGTTACACGAGGATGAAATATGTCAAATTTTTATTAAAAAGGTTATATTAGAATAAACATGACACTTTATCTAAAAATGTTTATTCCAATTTAAAATAACCATTTTGTCGCATTAGATTTGCCAAATTTAAAATAACCATTTTGTCGCAATAGAATTGTCAATTCCACATAAACATTATTTCGCCATTTTTAATTGAAAAAGAATTGTAAATTCAATGTAAAATATTATTTTGTCACTTTCTTAGATTTAATAGAATGATCAATACAATTGTGAACATATCACTGAATTGAGACAGAGAATAAATATATATATATATATATTGAAAATTAAAGATGGTTGTTTTATTTGCATTCTCCTATGCAATATACATTAAAAGTAAAAATGTTCTTTTATCCAATGTAAATACACCTTGAAAAATAAAGTTGTTCTTTTATTTGCATCCCTTGATGCAAATAAACTTTGAATTTAAAAGTTATTCTTTTATTTGCATTCTTTTATGCAAATATTCATTGAATAAAAAGGGTTGTTCTTTTACTTGCATTCGTTGATGCAAATATACCTTGAAATAAAAAGTTGTACTTTTATTTGCATCTTTTTATGCAAATATTCATAGAAAATATAAATGTCCTTTTATTTTCATTCTTTTATGCAAATATTCATAGAAAATATAAATGCCATTTTATTTGCATTCTTTTATGCAAATATTCATAGAAATATAAATGTCCTTTTATTTGTATTCTTTTATGCAAATATTCATAGAAATATAAATGTCATTTTATTTGTATTCTTTTATGCAAATATGCATAGAAATATAAATGTTTTTTTATTTGCATTCTTTTATGCAAATATATATACAGAAATGTAAAATGTTCTTTTATTTGCATTCTTTATGCAAATACACTTTGGAATATAAAATATTCTTTATTTTGCATTCTCCAACGCAAATATACATTGAAATAATTAAAACAATATTTTTATTTGCAATTTTAGATACAAACAAAACATTAGAATTAAAATCATATTTTTGTTTGCAATTTTAGATGCAAACAAACCATTAGAATTAAAACCATATTTTTGTTTGCAATTTTAGATGAAAACAAAACATTAGAATAAAATTTACATTTTACTTGCATTTTAGATGCAAACAAAAACATTAGAATGAATATAACATTTTTATTTTGTATTTTAGATAGAAATAAAAATATGATTTCAAGAGTTACATTTTTGTTTATAAATTTAGTTGCAAACAAAGCATAAAACATAAGTTAAAATATTACATTTCTATTTGCATATTTAGATGCAAATAAACATCGTAGTTAAAATATTACAATTTTATTTTCATATTTAGATGCAAATAAACACCGTATTTAAAAGTCGAATTTCTATTTGCATTCTTTGATGCAAATAAACACCGTGTTTAAAAGTCGAATTTTCATTCGCATTCTTTGATGCAAATAAACCATCATATTAAAGGTTGAATTTATATTTGCATTCTTTGGTGCAAATAAACTATTGGATTAGAAGTTGCATTTTTATTTGCAAATTTAGATGCAAATAAAACCTTGAATTAGAAGTTGTATTTTTATTTGCATTCTTTGATGCAAATAAATAATAAATTAAAATATTACCTCTTTATTTGCATTTTAGATGCAAATTAAAAGGTATAGTTTAGAAGTTACACTTTTATTACATTTTAGAAATAAATAAAAGAATAGGATTGGAAGTATCATTTTACTTTTAAACTAGAGTAAATAAAAAGATGACTATAAAATGAATTCATCTTTGTTGTAATTTTGTTAAATTAGATAAAATGTTTTTATTTTCATCATAGATTAAAATAAAAAGATTAGAATAAAAAGATATATTTTTAGTGTCATCTTAGCTAAAATAAAAAGAGTAATAAATAGATAATGTTTATTTGTCCTTTTGTTGCAATACAAGAAGATACATTTTTTAATAGAATGAGGTAAAATTATTTGATTTTGTCATTTCAAAAAAGTTAAGACAAATGTATTCACTTTTGTCATTTTAGAGAAATGAGACAGAATATTCATATGTGTGCCACTTAAAAGGAATGAAGTAAAAACATTCACCATTATCAATTTACGATAGTTGAAATATATTTTGTCATTTTTGTCAAACTGTAATGGTTAAAACAAAACATTATCATTTTGTCGACAAAACAAACTCATCACTTATATTTGTTTTGTTGAATTAGCTTTGTTAACAAAACAAAATCATCGTCTTTGTTGTTTTGTTGAAATAGAGTAGTTAAGTCAAGATATACATCTTGTCAAAATATTCATTTTTGACAAATTAGATTAGTTAAAGCAAACTATATATTTTTGTCAATATATATACTTTTGTCAGAGTAGACAAGTTTAATCAAATCCCCATTTTTGTACAAATAGCTTAGTTGAAACAAAATAATTATTTCTGTCAAAAATATTTACTTTTGCTAAAAATGTAATAGTTGAAACAAAATTACCTTTTGTTAATTAGAATTGTCAGCAAAATAGAATTTCTCATACATTTTGTTGAGATGGGATTTATATGCAAATATAATAACCATTTTTATTTGCATAACATACAATAGGATTCATATGCAAATATAATAATCATTTTTTATTTTCATAACACAACATAGAATTTATACGCAAATATAAAAATCATTCTTATTTGCAAAATTACATTAGGATTTATATTCAAATATAAAAATCCTATTCTTGGTCTAAACATAGATTAGAATGTATAGTTGAGATAAAATGACATCTTTATATGTTAATGCATACATTAGAATTTGTATGCAATTTAAATAAACATTTTAGGTGTTGAGTTATACTTTAAAATATATATGAATGAGATTATTTCTTTTACGTTAAGAATAATTACTTACAAATAAAGTATAGGGGAGATTATCTTTTATTTGGCATTAGCAATAATGCCATACAAATAAATTACATTCTATTAAATGGAAAAGAAATTATGCGAGTAAGATTTATATTTTATTTCGACATTAGGAATAAAATATCATGTTTTGTCTATCATTATCAACATGTTGATAGTATTATAATTGGTTAAATTAATTAACCAATTATTTATTTATATGTAATGTTGTTGGCTGAAAACCCCACACGGGTATTGGGATGATAATTGATATACACTAGTCCCAATATTTATTCATATCTCAATCGATAGATTGACAGGCTGCGATGAGCGTTTTTATTTCATTTAATGCTCACACAGTTGAGAACTTCACTTTGGATGTTGAATGGATGGTTTGATGATTATTTATTATTATTTTCATTTACATACGATGTATGAAATCCATATAACCAAAGTTATATGGTAAATGATTGAGTCGCTTTCCGATTCAGAATATCTTTTATATAAAGAATATTTTTAAATAAGGAATTTCATTTAAATAAAGAATAGATCTTTCAACTAAGATTATTGGTATTTCAGTTTATATTTATTTATTGGAAAAGGATTTTGGGTTTACCGTGAACAATGTTTTAAATGACATTGGTTCTTTAACCTAGTTAAAAATAAGATTTATTGCTTAAATTGGAATAATTGTAAAGTAGTGATTTTTGATATTATAACTGAATTGGAATTTTAACAAATCTTTGAAAATAAGGTTTAAGTATAAATTCAAATGATTTTATCTTTGATAAAATTAATGGGAACCTTCCCTAATAATATGAATATTTATTTAAAGAATATTCTGAATTGGAAAGAGGCGTTGGAAGTATCCTTATAACACTTGATTTTTAATTATAAAAATACGCGAGTTATTCGGAATGACCGGGTTTAACCCATTCTGAATAATTACCACAACGATTAAAAGTCGAAGATGAAGACGGTGGTTGAAGACCGGCGATCCTCACATCGAATGGATGAGGACTACTGATGCCTTTGATTGGACTTGCTGCCTTGAAAAGGTTCCAGTGGTAGTTGTCCGGACGTATTGTTGATCGTTCGGATATGCGAGGTATAAGGTGCCTCCGGTTCCGTTCAGACCTAGAACGGACTTGTAAATGGATGTGTGTCTGACATTGAATTTCATTCTATGTAAATTGATTTCTATTAATATACAACCGTTGGTGGCGGAGAATTTATTCTCTTGCTTAACACCCATAGAGGTTGTGTGTTGATAGTTATCAATCGCATGGTATGGACTGTCAATGTGGCATGCCAAGATGCATTTGATCAAGGCTTTTGTTGAAAAGCAGAGCCTTGTGGATGATGATCAAAGCATAGCCTATTTAGGCATAGCTTTGTGTATTTCGTTGCCTCGCGAGCCTCACACCCCGGTAGAGTCAAAAACGGAGCAAGGGAACACAGGGAGTGCACACGTTTCTTTCTAGCTAGAAGTGGTGTTTGGGTTTAACGCAACCTGGCATTTTACTTATGTGGTTGATGGATTTTGAGGCGCCTCGGATTTTTATTGGCCGCAATGGCCAATTTATAGGTCCGATAGAATCGGGAAGCGTGTGTTCAGGAATTGCCAATCCAACCCATTGCACTATTGGGGGACCAGCCCTGCAGGATCCAAGGGTTCACCAGCGTCCGAATCCTGAGACATTGTTAGAGTGTCTCGAATCGGTAAGGAGATCGTTCCTAGCCTTGACTCTTGATGGAAACCCAATTTCCAATACCACACCATGCGATTTTGATTGTAGAACTAGTATGGCGACATAGTATATGGTAGCTATGTCGTCTATGATTAATACATTATGATTGGAAGGTTTTTAAAACATATATACACTAGTAATAATATCAAATCCGTTTTTATCATATCAAGCATTTTTGACCATTATAAGGTAAAACTCTATCCTCTGGCTTGCGTTGCATTGTGTGATGGGACCTGAGTCTTATAATGGTTTCATTTTTCTAAAAAGCATTGCGTTGTTTTAACGATTTAATTTGTTTATGCACTGGCAATCCAATGGAGTAAACCCGTTCCGCGATAGCGGCATGGTCCTGTGATTAGCCTCCTTATTAGTTAAGTTAAATAAAGATTTCTCACACTAGTCCCATGACTGACCCGTAGTTTGTTTCACTTTGCAAACTCGGGTGCCCTCTTTTCCACACGGGCAGTCGAGTAGCTTATTTTGCAGATATTGAGCAGGATTCTGGATCGAAGCTTAAAGTTGTGTCCAGAGCATTGATGGTCTTCCGCTATGATTGATTCAATTATTCCGCTGCATTGTATTACATTTATTGTAATTTAATCTTCCGCTATATTATTTATCAATGTACTCTGATATATTCTGTACTCTGATGTAACATTATTACAATGTTTATAAAAGTCTGTTGTATTTGTTCTGATGTGTTGTATTCCCAAAGTTAACGTATTCGGGTTTTGAGCGGTCTTGGTCGATACCAGCGATTGATCGGGTCGGGCGGAACCCGGGTCGTTACAGTTGGTATCAGAGCTCAGGTTAGCTCAAATCTTTGGGGTACAACTCGTTAGAACTGAACAAAAGACTCATCAGAGATTGGATTAGTAATATCCAATAAGAATAACTCGTTAGAGATGGGATCAGTAGTATCCTAGAACGAGTGTAAAGAGTATTAATTTTTAAATTAAAAATGCAAACAAATTTAGTTTTGAAAATTTAAAATCTTATTATACGTATTTGAATATATTGTTTTGTTTTATTTTGGACAATCGAGTATATAAAGATTTTGCATATACGCCTAGCTAGCGTGTATACGAAGTCTCAAATATACTGGGTAGATATAGAATCACACTTAAGTCGCCCGGAGATGTTCTGATGGTGGTTCGAAACATCATCAAAATTTAAGTTCGAGTTTCGAAAGTGGTATATCTATATATTTCCATTGACTGGTGTGAGAAGCAAAACTAGATAGGGTCTATTGCTGTGATTTGCACTAAAAATATGATTTTTGACTATATATAAAAGTTATATATAATTGAAAAGTTAATCACCTAATAGATTGCTGGTTGTGATGTTTGATAATTAGTTTGACTAATTAAAATATTGGAATGATAATTAATTTAACTAATATATAAAAGAATGATAAATTTAACTAAATCAAATTTAATATTGAACCGAACTGAAAATTGATTAAAATTAAAAGTTGAGTTGGTAAATTAAACGACTTTTAGCATCGCTCCTTTTCGAGGACGAAAAGATTTTAAGTGGGGGAGATTGTAACAACCCGCAAATTCTGAACCAATTTAAAAATTTTATTTTAGAAATTTTAATAGTTAAAATAATTTATTTTAAATAATAACGATGAGAAAATTTATTTAAATCGAAGTTAGAACGAAAATTTTAACTTTAATTATAAAAGGAGTTAGAAATAACATGGTAGTTTGAAAAGTCAAACTTGAACTTTGACCGGATGTACAGGATGCAAAATAAAATAGATTTTAGTGAAACCAAAAATATTAGAATCTAATTAAAAATATCTTTCCAACGAATCCGAAAAATCGAAATTTCATAGCGGGAATAAAATGTTATGCTCAGTTTATAATTCAGAATAGTCATTGTAGAATTTATATATATATATATATATATATTAATATTAATATTAAAAATAGCCATTTTTCAAACAATCTCAGAATTCGACAAAATTAGTCTTGTTAGAACCGTATCGTCAAAACATAACTAGAAATAATTTTTATGGAATTTTTAGAGGTCGTATGTTGCCCCCGTGAATTTAAATGTAAGATTGAATTAATTAAATAAATGATTTAAATATTAAATTAAATAAAACAGGCTACAGACATTCGTTTGGGCTCCCGAGACATGGCTCATTGGATCCAGAACGGGGGTTATTAGCTAGGAATGACTTCCGTTGGGCTGAAATTGGATCTGAAAAGAGATAACGGGCCTTAACTGAAATTAAAGAATAAAATAATATTATATTATAAATAACACTTCATTTTCTAACCCTAATTCACAAATTTCCAGCCACCACCTAGGAATAAATGGCTGAAATGATTTGAAATTTGTTCCTCAATAATTCCTAATCTAATTCGAATTAAAGGATGAATCCAAGGCAAACATTCTAAATCTATTCGTGCTCTTCAAATTGATATGGACAAGATGGGTTTTCGTGAATCATATGAATTGGATTATGGGCTTAAAACCGCTGGAGTTCGACGCCGTTCTAGGGCGTTTGGAGGCATCGCAGGACCCGCCACTGGCGGCGATGAAGGAGGAAGCCTCGAGCTTCGGGATGGCTGTGTCTAATCGATGAACGGAGGCTCGTGTGGTGGTGCGCAGGAGATTGATGAAGTGAAGCGAATTGGGTTCCCTGTTGCATGAAATCTACAGGAAGAAGAATGGGAAGAAGGGGAGAAAGCCTGGACCGTGGATGAGGAGATCAACGGTGGGAAGAAAATAATAGTTTAATTAATATTTAATTAGATTATGTAATTATGTAGTTAATCTATAAAATACAATAACTTCTTCATACATAAACAAAATCAAACGATTTCAGAAGCATTGGATTCGTATTGACGAGATCTACACAACAGTATAGACCAGATCTGAAAACAAGGACTTTGAAATTTCAGACAAATCGAGGTGAGATATCTGATTTTATAATTTAAAATAGAATTATTTATCGTTATGTGAAATTCATGGATGTACGTTATTATAGATCATATATGTGGTGTTTGAGGTCAGATGTGATTGTTTGTTTGTGGTTGAGATGAATAAACTGCATTGGATTTTGTAGATCTAGACTTTGCTTATAGTAAAAAAATCAAAATTTTATTGTATATATACAAATATTCATGTTGAGTGAAATAAATTTGTTTACTCAATAAAACAATATTTTATTATATAGATAAAAATATTCATTGTTCTAAAATTGGATAAGTTTACAATAGAATCCACATTTTTATTTTGTATATAAAAGAATCATATTTTTGAAACAAAATATGTTAATTAGTTATATTCATGTTTTGTAAGTGAAAATGTCATCTCTACTAGAAATATTACACGAGGATGAAATATGTCAAATTTTTATTAAAAAGGTTATATTAGAATAAACATGACACTTTATCTAAAAATGTTTATTCCAATTTAAAATAACCATTTTGTCGCATTAGATTTTCCAAATTTAAAATAACCATTTTGTCGCAATAGAATTGTCAATTCCACATAAACATTATTTCACCATTTTTAATTGAAAAAGAATTGTAAATTCAATGTAAAATATTATTTTGTCACTTTATTAGATTTAATAGAATGATCAATACAATTGTGAACATGTCATTGAATTGAGACAGAGAGATAAATAAATAAATAAATAAATATATATATATATATTAAAAATTAAAGATGGTTCTTTTATTTGCTTTCTCCTATGCAATATACATTAAAAGTAAAAATGTTCTTTTATCCAATGTAAATACACCTTGAAAAATAAAGTTGTTCTTTTATTTGCATCCCTTGATGCAAATAAACATTGAATTTAAAAGTTGTTCTTTTATTTGCATTCTTTTATGCAAATATTCATTGAATAAAAAGGGTTGTTCTTTTATCTGCATTCGTTGATGCAAATATACCTTGAAATAAAAAGTTGTACTTTTATTTGCATCCTTTTAGGAAAATATTCATAGAAAATATAAATGTCCTTTTATTTGCATTCTTTTATGCAAATATTCATAGAAAATATAAATGTCCTTTTATTTGCATTCTTTTATGCAAATATTCATATAAATATAAATGTCCTTTTATTTGTATTCTTTTATGAAAATATTCATAGAAATATAAATGTCCTTTTATCTGTATTCTTTTATGCAAATATACATAGAAATATAAATGTTCTTTTATTTGCATTCCTTTATGCGAATATATACATAGAAATGTAAAATGTTCTTTTATTTGCATTCTTTATGAAAATACACTTTGGAATATAAAATATTCTTTATTTTGCATTCTCCAACGCAAATATGCATTGAAATAATTAAAACAATATTTTTGGTTGCAATTTTAGATGCAAACAAAACATTAGAATTGAAATCATATTTTTGTTTGCAATTTTAGATGCAAACAAACCATTAGAATTAAAACCATATTTTTGTTTGCAATTTTAGATGCAAACAAAACATTAGAATAAAAATTACATTTTGCTTGCATTTTAGATGCAAACAAAAACATTAGAATGAATATAACATTTTTATTTTGTATTTTAGATAGAAATTAAAATATGATTTCAAGAGTTACATTTTTGTTTATAAATTTAGTTGCAAACAAAACATAAAGCAAAAAATAAAATATTACATTTTTATTTGCATATTTAGATGCAAATAAACATCGTAGTTAAAATATTACATGTTTATTTGCATATTTAGATGCAAATAACCACCATATTTAAAAGTCGAATTTCTATTTGCATTCTTTGATGCAAATAAACACCGTATTTAAAATTCGAATTTTCATTCGCATTCTTTGATGCAAATAAACCATCATGTTAAAGGTTGAATTTATATTTGCATTCTTTGGTGCAAATAAACTATTGGATTAGAAGTTGCATTTTTATTTGCAAATTTAGATGCAAATAAAACCTTGAATTAGAAGTTGTATTTTTATTTGAATTCTTTGATGCAAATAAATAATAAATTAAAATATTACCTCTTTATTTGCATTTTAGATGCAAATAAAAAGGTATAGTTTAGAAGTTACACTTTTATTATATTTTAGAAATAAATAAAAGAATAGGATTGGAAGAATCATTTTACTTTTAAACTAGAGTAAATAAAAAATGACTATAAAATGAATTCATCTTTGTTGTAATTTTGTTAAATTAGATAAAATGTTTTTATTTTCATCATAGATTAGAATAAAAAGATATATTTTTAGTGTCATCTTAGCTAAAATAAAAAGAGTAATAGATAGATAAGGTTTATTTGTCCTTTTATTGCAATACAAGAAGATACATTTTTTATCATTTAATAGAACGAGGTAAAATTATTTGATTTTGTCATTTCAAAAAGGTTAAGACAAATGTATTCACTTTTGTCATTTTAGAGAAATGAGACAGAATATTCATATGTGTGCCACTTAAAAGGAATGAAGTAAAAACATTCACCATTATCAATTTACGATAGTTGAAATACATTTTGTCATTTTTGTCAAACTGTAATGGTTAAAACAAAACATTATCATTTTTTCGACAAAACAAACTCATCACTTATATTTGTTTTTTTGAATTAGATTTGTCAACAAAACAAAATCATCGTCTTTGTTGTTTTGGTAAAATAGAGTAGTTAAGTTAAGATATACATCTTGTCAAATTATTCATTTTTGACAAATTAGATTAGTTAAAGCAAACTAAATATTTTTGTTAATATATATACTTTTGTCAAAGTAGACAAGTTGAATCAAATCCCCATTTTTGTACAAATAGCTTAGTTGAAACAAAATAATTATTTCTGTCAAAAATATTTACTTTTGCTAAAAATGTAATAGTTGAAACAAAATTACCTTTTGTTAATTAGAATTGTCAGCAAAATAGAATTTCTTATACATTTTGTTGAGATGGGATTTATATGCAAATATAATAACCATTTTTATTTGCATAACATACAATAGGATTCATATGCAAATATAATAACCATTTTTTATTTTCATAACACAGCATAGAATTTATATGCAAATATAAAAATCATTCTTATTTGCAAACTTACATTAGGATTTATACTCAAATATAAAAATCCTATTCTTGGTCTAAACATAGATTAGAATGTATAGTTGAGATAAAATGACATCTTTATATGAAAGAACCCGTAACTTCCCCGTGAAGGAAAGCACGAATACTTTGAGAACAATACACAAAAGGACGCATACGGAAGAACATTTCATTGTTATTACAACAATTCCATCAGATACAAGAATATACAGAGTATAAATGAATAAATTACATTCGATAAATATCAGAGATTACAATAAGTTACATAGCAGCGGAAAATAATACAAAATACAACTGAAAATGATACACGGATACAGAGCTTTCCGAGCATCGTTCCAGCTGTTAATCAGGACCCTGTGAATATAAATCTGCAAAACCAAAACTACTAGCTGCCCGTGTGGAAAATAGGGGCACCCAGAGTTTAGGTTAAAACAATAAACTCCAGGTCAGTCATGTGACTGGTGTGAGAACTAAAACAGTTATAATTCTTTATTTTAAAGTTCGGTAAATCAAGGGACCACGCCGTATAACACGGAACGGGTTTCCTCCCAAGAATACCAGTGCATAAAACAAACAGCGCAATGCTAAATAAAGAAGAATGAAGCTGTTATAAGACCCAGGTCCCATCACACAATGCAACGCAAGCCAGAGGATAGGGTTTTTACCTTATAACAGCCAAAGCATGCTTGATACGTTTAAAACACATTATTTGATACTATAATAAGTGTATAGTGCCAAAACAATTTCAATCATAAGTATCAATCATAGGCGGCATGGGTACCATCTATCATGTCGCCATACTAGTTCTACAATTAAAACCGCAATATCACGTATTGGAAATTGGATTTCCGTCATGAGCCGAGGCAAGGGGCAAGCTCCTCTCCGCGTTCGAGACACTCTAGCAAATGTCCCAGGACCCCACTATGATCCTTGGAATCGGCTGGGCCGGTCCTCTCTTACTTTTGAGGATTGGCAATTCCTGAACACACGTTTCCCGGTCCTTACAGACCTATATCCGAGGCGCCTCGCATTCCAACAACCACACAGGTGAAAAGTATATAAATGTCAGGGCTGGTAGGTCACTGACACCACCCTAGCTAGAAAGAAACGTCGTGCTCTCCCAGCGGTCCGTCTCCCGTTTTTGACTCATACCGAGGTGTGAGGCTCGCGAATTCACGTTATACACAAAGCTATGCCACACAGGCCGTGCTTTGATCATCAACCACAAGACTTTGCTTTTCAACAGAAGCCCTGATCAATTGCCACTTACGCATGCCACACAGGCAATTCACTCCATGCGTTTGATATCCATCAATATATAACCCCTGAGCTCGTACGTCTCAGAGAAGGGCGTTAAGCAAGAGAATAAATTCTCCGCCGCCAAACAGATATATATTTAATAGAGATCAATCACACGGACTAAAATCCAATGTCAGACACACAGTCCATTTACAAGTCCGTTCTGGGTCTGAACGAAACCGGAGGCACTTTCCTCGCATATCCATCGATCTCCAAGTACGTCTGGACGATCACCGACTGTTTCCCTCATCTTGGGTGTACAGCCCAATCAAGATCATCAGTAATCACCCAAACGATGTGAAGACTTCCGGTCTTCAACCACCGTCTTCATCTTCGACATCTCGTCGAATCGGTTATTCAGAATGGGTATAAACCCGGCCTTTCTGAATAACCCACGTATATAATAAACGAATGTTACACAAACACAACAAACGCCTCATTCCAATTCAGAATATTCTTTTATTCACAAAATCACATTCTTAGGGAAAGGTTCCCATTAATTTTATCCAAGATAAATTCTTCTAAATTTATTCTTTAATCCTCCTTTGGATATCATTTCAACTAGTCGGGATTAACGAACCACACCGAAGTAATTATTTATTTTATTTCCCAATCCCAACCTATATATCCCATGGAGAAAACTGGTAATACTCCACATCTAACACCACGGTGTTATCGGTAAAATTAATTACCATTTCACGTTCAAATCTAATTAAAGATTTAACTATCGCTTTGGAGCAAAACTGGTGGTACTCCATTCTCGATCACCTTTCAGATTTGATAATTTAAATTATCAATTCACTTTTTAATCCAATTAAAGATTCATTAAAACTCCACTTAGTTTTAATCTTTTCAAAAATCAATATCCTGTCTTTAACTGGGTTAAAGAACCAATGTCATATAAAACACGATTCACGACAAACCCAAATCATATTTGATATTAAATACAAGGCTCTGAATAGAAAATATATCGGCTTATATTCAATATCAAATTCTGAAACCAACAAATATCGTATTGGAAATAACGATATAAAATATCTTTCAAATCCCCATAACAATATTTGTATAGTCACGAAATCCAACATCGAAATATCCCGAAGATAATTTCGATTCAGCTCCAATCCAATCCACGTATTGGAAATTATCGATTATTTTCAAAATCACTTTCATATTCAATTTATTTATTTTAAAAATAAATTGATTTCAATTCTAGTTCAAAACTAGTTCATTTCGATAAAAATCTATTTTTATCTTTTCAAATGTGGAATTTTCCAGCCCAAATCTTTCCAATTCACATATTATAATTTTACACAAATTATAGATATTTTTATTAATTTTATCAAGGCCCGTACAGTCGATTTCCAACAACGGCCATCGAACTGCACTTACAGCGACCTTTTTCGAATTTGATTTGGACATAATTCCAAATCCAACCGTTAGATTTCAAATTTCTAATATTCATTGGAAAGCTCTTTTCGATACGAACCCAACGGTTCCGGTTTTAGGAGAATCCGACGGTCGGATCTCCCGCAATGTCCGTTTGAATTAAATGGTCGAAATTCACGAACTACCGCGGCGCGGCGCGTTCTATTCAGGCCATTATATATATAATATATATATTATATATATATTTCGTCGATTTCCTTTTAAAACGAATTTTATACATCGTTTTAACTTCGTTTCAAAACCATTTCAACACTATTTCCATTCAAAGCCAAAATTGAATTCTTCTTTATAAATTCGTTTTAAAATTCATTTCTATTCAATTCAAATTTTAATTCAATTTGAATTCATTTCAATTCACTTCATTTTGAATTCGTTTTCAATTCAATTCATTTCGAAATCGTTTTCAATTCAATTCATTTCGAAATCGTTTTCAATTCAATTCATTTCGAAATCGTTTTCAATTCAATTCATTTCGAAATCGTTTTCAATTCAATTCATTTCGAAATCGTTTTCAATTCAATTCATTTTGAAATCGTTTTCAATTCAATTCATTTCGAAATCGTTTTCAATTCATTTCATTTCGAAATCGTTTTCAATTCATTTCATTTCGAAATCGTTTAAAATCGATATAAATATCGTTCACGTCGAAATAACGCATCTCTAATCAACACGGCTTTATATTTTTCAAAACTCCTTTATTCTATCCAACAAATGAATATTTATCCCATTCAACACATGAATCTATATTTCTTTCAACACACGACTCATCTCAACACATGAGTACTGTCAACACGTCACTATTTTTGTTATGTAAAATATTTTATAAAACTATGGTATCTATCGTTTGATTTTAATTAGACTTCTACTAGGAAGTAGTTCTAATTTTAAATATGATAAAGATGTAATTTATTTTATTTAAAATATTTTACTCAACACATGAATAGTTTCTACACATAATCATCGCCCACACATGACTATTTTTATATTCAACACATGAATTTTCTTTTATAATATTCATTGTTCTCCCGATTGGAATGAGGCCCAATCAATCACCATATAATGTTAATTATATAGATTCCATACAACACATGTATATACTAGCATTGATAAACAATCAACCATCAACCAAAGTGCACTACACTGTATAAGCATCAAATATAGATATCTAACGCTTATAACAGCCTGTCAATCGATCGATCGACATATTTAATCAATCAGGATGAGTGAACTTCAAATTTCATCCCAAGACCCGTGTGGGGTTTCAAACAATCAAACACAGATTTTATTTGTGCAGTTGGGCGATGTGTAAAATTTATCAACCCAATCAATATCAGTCAAATCAGTGTAAATAAACAAATCGGCCGATTTGTTTATAAATATTTATTTATTCACTTTCACGTTAAAAATTATATTTTTAACGATAAAATATTTATTTCAACACTTGAATTCCTATTCAGTTCATTTACACAATAAAATGATATTTTTATTTTTCTAACATATTTTAGAAAATTTCGGCGGCATAACGGCACGATACTAGAAACGGGACAAGGTCTAGCCTTATCCCCGGTCTAGTGAAGGCCCACGCCATTCACACATCAATCAAATCAATCTCAATTCACCAAACAATTCAATTTAAACCAAATAGACTAACCAACTACACAACCAAACAATTTAACAAACAAGCCATCCATGGTCTGTGGATGACGGGTGTCGGGTGCTACTAAACACCGTCTACATCCTAGTATATATATATATAACTAGAAAAAGAATTTGAAAGGTGAGAAGTTCTCACCGAAAGCTATCCAATCATCTTGATTCTTCTTTGATTGAAATCTTCTTCGTTATCCCATCTTCGTCATCTTCGTTGCCCGTAGTTACTACATATATAAAAATCACACATTTTTATATTTTGATGTCTTTAAAATAAAAATCACATTTTTATTTATTCACTTTCAATTTAAAAATCATATTTCCTTACCGCTAATATATAGATAAAAATTCTATTTCAAAAATATAGATTTCGCCCTTATAAAAATATAGATTTCGCCTTTTCTAATATGAAGTTTTCGCCTTTATAAAAATAAAGTTTTCGCCTTTATAAAAATAAAGTTTTCGCCTTTATAAAAATAAAGTTTTCGCCTTTATAAAAATAAAGACTTCATCTTTTCAAAAATATAGATTTCATCATTATAAAAATTACCACTTTATCTCAACGTATATAAAATAAAAATCAGATTTTTATTTCGCTACATATACAAAGATGATATTTTTATATTCTCTATCCTATAAAGATTACATTTTTAATACTTTAAAAATATAAAAATCATATTTTTAATATTTCTATATAGTAAAGATTATATTTTTAATACTTTAAAAATATAAAAATCATATTCTTATTACTTTAAAAATATAAAGATCATACCTTTTCTATTTTAAAGTTTAAACCCTTTATAAAAATAAAATCAGTTTTCTTTATTTCTTAAAAAAAATCAGTTTTAATTTTCTATTTATATAAAATAAAAGTAAAACAAATAAATTAAAAAAACGACTTACAGGGGGCTACGTCGGTCATCAGGGGGGGATTTGCTGCTCGCGCGAGGCTGGAGGTGGAAGAGGGTTTCGGAGGTGGTCGGTGGGCTCTGCTTGGTCGGGGTCAGGAGGTTGGTGGCGCTCGGCGTGGAGGAGGGCGTTGCGGTGGGTTCAGGAGGTTCGGGGTTCGAAGGGGGTAACGGCGGGTTTCTTCATGGAGTTAGGGTTTGGGGGGCTGTAGGGTTCGAACGGAGGGAGGGAAGAGGAGGAGGCGTCGGTGGCGGAGGGCGGTGGGTGGCAGTCGCGTCGGCGGTGGAATAGCGGGGCCGAGATCGATTTGGATGCGGTTTCTTTTTTTTTCTTCCTTTTTTTTTCTTCTGTAAATCGATTATGAACGGGGGGGGGGGGGGGGGTATATGAAAAAGATTTTATATATTTAATTTAATTTTAATTTATTTTATCCCAAGGAGTTGACTTTTTATTCGACTTCGAAACGAGGCCCACCGACTGTCGCCCATAGCGTTTCACCCCCATCCCGAACACAATGGGATATGTATCGTAAGCTGATTCGGCTGTTACAATCAGTTTTCGTTAAATTTACATTTAAATCACTATATTGAATTTTAAACGTACATTTCAAATTACCGGGGTCACATACTAACTAGAAAAATTCTAGAAAAATATTTTCTAGCTTCGTATTGACGATACGGTCCTAACAAAACTAGTTTCGTCGAATTCTGAGACCGTTAGAAAAATGGCCAATTTCCAGTCGATTAAAATCAACTGAAATGGTCAAAACACGTTTTCCTTTGCCACGCTCACATATTGATTCGAAAAATTATGAAATTTGAAACCTAGCAATAACTTGACACTGCGGATCCAACAAAAGTGGTTTCGTCGAAATCCGAGGTCGTTTGCAAAATGTCCATTTTTAAGGGCCTGAATTCCATAGCGACTATTCAGAATTTTCAACTGGACATATCTATTGATTCCCGCTATGAAATCCCGATTTTTCGGATTCGTTGGAAAGATCTCATCAATTAGATCCTAATGTTTTTGGTTTCACTAAAATCCGGATTGTTTTGCACCCGGTACGTTCAATTGAAGTTTGAAATCGAATTATCGAACTACCGCGCCATTTTCAATTCTATTTATAATTATATATATAAATATTTATATTCTAACGACGACGCGTATAATATATACGTCGAATTCTATTCAAAATAAATTTCTCGTCGATTTTATTTAAAATAATCTATTTTAAATATTCAAAATTCGCTAAAATTGCCAAAATAAAAATTTTAAACTGGCCCAGATTTTGCGGGTTATTACAATCTCCCCCACTTAAAACTTTTCGTCCCCGAAAAGGAACAAAGTTGAAAGTGGTTTGATTATTCAACACTATGTTCGATCTGGCTTCCATTCTCCAACTTTTCAGTTTCTGAGAATTTTCAAAATTTCAAAAAAATTGGCTAACACCCTAAATTTTCGAAAAATTTCGCCATAACCTCCCCTGCAATGGGAGCATCGGGGAATTTCAAATAGCTTCCCCGGTCCTTCAGATCTCAAAAAGAAAAAGAAAAAGCCAAGCGGCTAGCCAATAGGCTCACAAAATCATCATCACCCAAACAAAACAGGAAATTATGTAGTAAACATGTACCTATTTGTCGGGCAAACAAATTTTATTCTCTGGCTCTAGCCTCCTTGCTATGACCTGTTCAATGTAAGTATATGTATATGCAAGCAAATGCGACCAATTTTCAATACAATTCAATATTCGGTTCAATTAGGCATAATGGTTAAAAATTATCAAACAATTAAACAAACAACTCAAACATCAATCAATTAGTGAATTAGAGTTTCAAATTCATAATTTTGATATATATACAAAAAATCATGTTTTGATGCCAATTCACAACAAAGTGTTCTAACTATATAAGTTTTGGTTCTCACACCAGTCTAATGGAAATATATAGATATCACACCTTCGTAACACGAACATAAATTCTGATGATGATATATCAATCATCAGAACCATCTCCGGGTGTCTAGGATGTGATTCTATATCTACCCAGTATATTAAAACTTCGAATATACGTTCATGACGCGTATACGCGAAATCTATATATACTCGATTGTCCATATTCAAAATAAAGAAATATTCAAATACGTTTAAAACGATTTAAATTTTCAAAACAAAATTGTTTTCATTTGAAAAATATACTCTTCTCACTCGTTCTAGGATACTACTGATCCTATCTCTAACGAGTCATTCTAATTGGATATTACTAATCCAATATCTGATGAATTCTTTCGTATGGTTCTAATGTGTCTTGTTCTCGAGCTCTGTAAACCAAAGCTCTGATACCAACTGAAAGAACCCGTAACTTCCCCGTGAAGGAAAGCACGAATACTTTGAGAACAATACACAAAAGGACGCATACGGAAGAACATTTCATTGTTATTACAACAATTCCATCAGATACAAGAATATACAGAGTATAAATGAATAAATTACATTCGATAAATATCAGAGATTACAATAAGTTACATAGCAGCGGAAAATAATACAAAATACAACTGAAAATGATACACGGATACAGAGCTTTCCGAGCATCGTTCCAGCTGTTAATCAGGACCCTGTGAATATAAATCTGCAAAACCAAAACTACTAGCTGCCCGTGTGGAAAATAGGGGCACCCAGAGTTTAGGTTAAAACAATAAACTCCAGGTCAGTCATGTGACTGGTGTGAGAACTAAAACAGTTATAATTCTTTATTTTAAAGTTCGGTAAATCAAGGGACCACGCCGTATAACACGGAACGGGTTTCCTCCCAAGAATACCAGTGCATAAAACAAACAGCGCAATGCTAAATAAAGAAGAATGAAGCTGTTATAAGACCCAGGTCCCATCACACAATGCAACGCAAGCCGGAGGATAGGGTTTTTACCTTATAACAGCCAAAGCATGCTTGATACGTTTAAAACACATTATTTGATACTATAATAAGTGTATAGTGCCAAAACAATTTCAATCATAAGTATCAATCATAGGCGGCATGGGTACCATCTATCATGTCGCCATACTAGTTCTACAATTAAAACCGCAATATCACGTATTGGAAATTGGATTTCCGTCATGAGCCGAGGCAAGGGGCAAGCTCCTCTCCGCGTTCGAGACACTCTAGCAAATGTCCCAGGACCCCACTATGATCCTTGGAATCGGCTGGGCCGGTCCTCTCTTACTTTTGAGGATTGGCAATTCCTGAACACACGTTTCCCGGTCCTTACAGACCTATATCCGAGGCGCCTCGCATTCCAACAACCACACAGGTGAAAAGTATATAAATGTCAGGGCTGGTAGGTCACTGACACCACCCTAGCTAGAAAGAAACATCGTGCTCTCCCAGCGGTCCGTCTCCCGTTTTTGACTCATACCGAGGTGTGAGGCTCGCGAATTCACGTTATACACAAAGCTATGCCACACAGGCCGTGCTTTGATCATCAACCACAAGACTTTGCTTTTCAACAGAAGCCCTGATCAATTGCCACTTACGCATGCCACACAGGCAATTCACTCCATGCGTTTGATATCCATCAATATATAACCCCTGAGCTCGTACGTCTCAGAGAAGGGCGTTAAGCAAGAGAATAAATTCTCCGCCGCCAAACAGATATATATTTAATAGAGATCAATCACACGGACTAAAATCCAATGTCAGACACACAGTCCATTTACAAGTCCGTTCTGGGTCTGAACGAAACCGGAGGCACTTTCCTCGCATATCCATCGATCTCCAAGTACGTCTGGACGATCACCGACTGTTTCCCTCATCTTGGGTGTACAACCCAATCAAGATCATCAGTAATCACCCAAACGATGTGAAGACTTCCGGTCTTCAACCACCGTCTTCATCTTCGACATCTCGTCGAATCGGTTATTCAGAATGGGTATAAACCCGGCCTTTCTGAATAACCCACGTATATAATAAACGAATGTTACACAAACACAACAAACGCCTCATTCCAATTCAGAATATTCTTTTATTCACAAAATCACATTCTTAGGGAAAGGTTCCCATTAATTTTATCCAAGATAAATTCTTCTAAATTTATTCTTTAATCCTCCTTTGGATATCATTTCAACTAGTCGGGATTAACGAACCACACCGAAGTAATTATTTATTTTATTTCCCAATCCCAACCTATATATCCCATGGAGAAAACTGGTAATACTCCACATCTAACACCACGGTGTTATCGGTAAAATTAATTACCATTTCATGTTCAAATCTAATTAAAGATTTAACTATCGCTTTGGAGCAAAACTGGTGGTACTCCATTCTCGATCACCTTTCAGATTTGATAATTTAAATTATCAATTCACTTTTTAATCCAATTAAAGATTCATTAAAACTCCACTTAGTTTTAATCTTTTCAAAAATCAATATCCTGTCTTTAACTGGGTTAAAGAACCAATGTCATATAAAACACGATTCACGACAAACCCAAATCATATTTGATATTAAATACAAGGCTCTGAATAGAAAATATATCGGCTTATATTCAATATCAAATTCTGAAACCAACAAATATCGTATTGGAAATAACGATATAAAATATCTTTCAAATCCCCATAACAATATTTGTATAGTCACGAAATCCAACATCGAAATATCCCGAAGATAATTTCGATTCAGCTCCAATCCAATCCACGTATTGGAAATTATCGATTATTTTCAAAATCACTTTCATATTCAATTTATTTATTTTAAAAATAAATTGATTTCAATTCTAGTTCAAAACTAGTTCATTTCGATAAAAATCTATTTTTATCTTTTCAAATGTGGAATTTTCCAGCCCAAATCTTTCCAATTCACATATTATAATTTTACACAAATTATAGATATTTTTATTAATTTTATCAAGGCCCGTACAGTCGATTTCCAACAACGGCCATCGAACTGCACTTACAGCGACCTTTTTCGAATTTGATTTGGACATAATTCCAAATCCAACCGTTAGATTTCAAATTTCTAATATTCATTGGAAAGCTCTTTTCGATACGAACCCAACGGTTCCGGTTTTAGGAGAATCCGACGGTCGGATCTCCCGCAATGTCCGTTTGAATTAAATGGTCGAAATTCACGAACTACCGCGGCGCGGCGCGTTCTATTCAGGCCATTATATATATAATATATATATTATATATATATTTCGTCGATTTCCTTTTAAAACGAATTTTATACATCGTTTTAACTTCGTTTCAAAACCATTTCAACACTATTTCCATTCAAAGCCAAAATTGAATTCTTCTTTATAAATTCGTTTTAAAATTCATTTCTATTCAATTCAAATTTTAATTCAATTTGAATTCATTTCAATTCACTTCATTTTGAATTCGTTTTCAATTCAATTCATTTCGAAATCGTTTTCAATTCAATTCATTTCGAAATCGTTTTCAATTCAATTCATTTCGAAATCGTTTTCAATTCAATTCATTTCGAAATCGTTTTCAATTCAATTCATTTCGAAATCGTTTTCAATTCAATTCATTTTGAAATCGTTTTCAATTCAATTCATTTCGAAATCGTTTTCAATTCATTTCATTTCGAAATCGTTTTCAATTCATTTCATTTCGAAATCGTTTAAAATCGATATAAATATCGTTCACGTCGAAATAACGCATCTCTAATCAACACGGCTTTATATTTTTCAAAACTCCTTTATTCTATCCAACAAATGAATATTTATCCCATTCAACACATGAATCTATATTTCTTTCAACACACGACTCATCTCAACACATGAGTACTGTCAACACGTCACTATTTTTGTTATGTAAAATATTTTATAAAACTATGGTATCTATCGTTTGATTTTAATTAGACTTCTACTAGGAAGTAGTTCTAATTTTAAATATGATAAAGATGTAATTTATTTTATTTAAAATATTTTACTCAACACATGAATAGTTTCTACACATAATCATCGCCCACACATGACTATTTTTATATTCAACACATGAATTTTCTTTTATAATATTCATTGTTCTCCCGATTGGAATGAGGCCCAATCAATCACCATATAATGTTAATTATATAGATTCCATACAACACATGTATATACTAGCATTGATAAACAATCAACCATCAACCAAAGTGCACTACACTGTATAAGCATCAAATATAGATATCTAACGCTTATAACAGCCTGTCAATCGATCGATCGACATATTTAATCAATCAGGATGAGTGAACTTCAAATTTCATCCCAAGACCCGTGTGGGGTTTCAAACAATCAAACACAGATTTTATTTGTGCAGTTGGGCGATGTGTAAAATTTATCAGCCCAATCAATATCAGTCAAATCAGTGTAAATAAACAAATCGGCCGATTTGTTTATAAATATTTATTTATTCACTTTCACGTTAAAAATTATATTTTTAACGATAAAATATTTATTTCAACACTTGAATTCCTATTCAGTTCATTTACACAATAAAATGATATTTTTATTTTTCTAACATATTTTAGAAAATTTCGGCGGCATAACGGCACGATACTAGAAACGGGACAAGGTCTAGCCTTATCCCCGGTCTAGTGAAGGCCCACGCCATTCACACATCAATCAAATCAATCTCAATTCACCAAACAATTCAATTTAAACCAAATAGACTAACCAACTACACAACCAAACAATTTAACAAACAAGCCATCCATGGTCTGTGGATGACGGGTGTCGGGTGCTACTAAACACCGTCTACATCCTAGTATATATATATATAACTAGAAAAAGAATTTGAAAGGTGAGAAGTTCTCACCGAAAGCTATCCAATCATCTTGACTCTTCTTTGATTGAAATCTTCTTCGTTATCCCATCTTCGTCATCTTCGTTGCCCGTAGTTACTACATATATAAAAATCACACATTTTTATATTTTGATGTCTTTAAAATAAAAATCACATTTTTATTTATTCACTTTCAATTTAAAAATCATATTTCCTTACCGCTAATATATAGATAAAAATTCTATTTCAAAAATATAGATTTCGCCCTTATAAAAATATAGATTTCGCCTTTTCTAATATGAAGTTTTCGCCTTTATAAAAATAAAGTTTTCGCCTTTATAAAAATAAAGTTTTCGCCTTTATAAAAATAAAGTTTTCGCCTTTATAAAAATAAAGACTTCATCTTTTCAAAAATATAGATTTCATCATTATAAAAATTACCACTTTATCTCAACGTATATAAAATAAAAATCAGATTTTTATTTCGCTACATATACAAAGATGATATTTTTATATTCTCTATCCTATAAAGATTACATTTTTAATACTTTAAAAATATAAAAATCATATTTTTAATATTTCTATATAGTAAAGATTATATTTTTAATACTTTAAAAATATAAAAATCATATTCTTATTACTTTAAAAATATAAAGATCATACCTTTTCTATTTTAAAGTTTAAACCCTTTATAAAAATAAAATCAGTTTTCTTTATTTCTTAAAAAAAATCAGTTTTAATTTTCTATTTATATAAAATAAAAGTAAAACAAATAAATTAAAAAAACGACTTACAGGGGGCTACGTCGGTCATCAAGGGGGGGATTTGCTGCTCGCGCGAGGCTGGAGGTGGAAGAGGGTTTCGGAGGTGGTCGGTGGGCTCTGCTTGGTCGGGGTCAGGAGGTTGGTGGCGCTCGGCGTGGAGGAGGGCGTTGCGGTGGGTTCAGGAGGTTCGGGGTTCGAAGGGGGTAACGGCGGGTTTCTTCATGGAGTTAGGGTTTGGGGGGCTGTAGGGTTCGAACGGAGGGAGGGAAGAGGAGGAGGCGTCGGTGGCGGAGGGCGGTGGGTGGCAGTCGCGTCGGCGGTGGAATAGCGGGGCCGAGATCGATTTGGATGCGGTTTCTTTTTTTTTTTCTTCCTTTTTTTTTTCTTTTGTAAATCGATTATGAACGGGGGGGGGGGGGGTATATGAAAAAGATTTTATATATTTAATTTAATTTTAATTTATTTTATCCCAAGGAGTTGACTTTTTATTCGACTTCGAAACGAGGCCCACCGACTGTCGCCCATAACGTTTCACCCCCATCCCGAACACAATGGGATATGTATCGTAAGCTGATTCGGCTGTTACAATCAGTTTTCGTTAAATTTACATTTAAATCACTATATTGAATTTTAAACGTACATTTCAAATTACCGGGGTCACATACTAACTAGAAAAATTCTAGAAAAATATTTTCTAGCTTCGTATTGACGATACGGTCCTAACAAAACTAGTTTCGTCGAATTCTGAGACCGTTAGAAAAATGGCCAATTTCCAGTCGATTAAAATCAACTGAAATGGTCAAAACACGTTTTCCTTTGCCACGCTCACATATTGATTCGAAAAATTATGAAATTTGAAACCTAGCAATAACTTGACACTGCGGATCCAACAAAAGTGGTTTCGTCGAAATCCGAGGTCGTTTGCAAAATGTCCATTTTTAAGGGCCTGAATTCCATAGCGACTATTCAGAATTTTCAACTGGACATATCTTTTGATTCCCGCTATGAAATCCCGATTTTTCGGATTCGTTGGAAAGATCTCATCAATTAGATCCTAATGTTTTTGGTTTCACTAAAATCCGGATTGTTTTGCACCCGGTACGTTCAATTGAAGTTTGAAATCGAATTATCGAACTACCGCGCCATTTTCAATTCTATTTATAATTATATATATAAATATTTATATTCTAACGACGACGCGTATAATATATACGTCGAATTCTATTCAAAATAAATTTCTCGTCGATTTTATTTAAAATAATCTATTTTAAATATTCAAAATTCGCTAAAATTGCCAAAATAAAAATTTTAAACTGGCCCAGATTTTGCGGGTTATTACATTATATGTTAATGCATACATTAGAATTTGTATGCAATTTAAATAAACATTTTATGTGTTGCGTTATACTTTAAAATATATACAAATGAGATTATTCCTGTTACGTTAAGAATAATTACTTACAAATAAAGTATAAGAGAAATTATCTTTTATTTGGCATTAGCAGTAATGCCATACAAATAAATTACATTCTATTGAATGTAAAAGAAATTATGCGAGTCAGATTTATATTTTATTTCGACATTAGGAATAAAATATCATGTTTTGTCTATCATTATCAACATGTTGATAGTATTAAAATTGGTTAAATTAATTAACCAATTATTTATTTATATGTACTGTTGAAAACCCCACACGGGTATTGGGATGATAATTGATATAAACTAGTGCCAATATTTATTCATATGTCAATCGATAGATTGACAGGCTGCGATTAGCGTTATTATTTCATTTAATGCTCACACAGTTGAGAACTTCACTTTGGATGTTGAATGGATGGTTTAATGATTATTTATTATTTTTGTCATTTACATACGATGTATGAAATCCATATAACCAAAGTTATATGGCAAATGATTGAGTCGCTTTCCGATTCAGAATATCTTTTATATAAAGAATATTTTTAAATAAGGAATTTCATTTAAATAAAGAATAGTTCTTTCAACTAAGATTATTGGTATTTCATTTTATATTTATTTATTTGAAAAGGATTTTGGGTTTATCGCGAACAATGTTTTAAATGACATTGATTCTTTAACCCAGTTAAAAATAAGATTTATTCCTTAAATTGGAATAATTGTAAAGTAGTGATTTTTGATATTATAACTGAATTGGAATTTTAACAAATCTTTGAAAATAAGGTTTAAGAATAAATTCAAAGGATTTTATCTTTGATAAAATTAATGGGAACCTTCCCTAATAATATGAATATTTTATTTAAAGAATATTCTGAATTGAAAAGAGGCGTTGGAAGTATCCTTATAACACTTGATTTTTAATTATAAAAATACGCAAGTTATTCAGGATGACCAGGTTTAACCCATTCTGATTAATTACTACGACGATTAAAAGTCGAAGATAAAGACGGTGGTTAAATACCGGCGATCCTCACATCGAATGGATGAGGAGTACTGATGCCTTTGATTGGAGTTGCTGCCTTAAAAAGGTTCCTGTGGTAGTTGTCCGGACGTATTGTTGATCGTTCGGATATGCGAGGTATAAGGTGCCTCCGGTTCCGTTCAGACCCAGAACGGACTTGTAAATGGATGTGTGTCTGACGTTGAATTTCGTTCTATGTAAATTGATTTCTATTAATATACAACCGTTGGTGGCGGAGAATTTATTCTCTTGCTTAACACCCATAGAGGTTGTATGTTGATAGTTATCAATCACATGTGATCGACGCTAGTCTATGAATTAGAAAAGCGCGACATTTGTAATAAATTCTACAAGCATACAGATGTGTAGCATACAGGTCGAACACAGGGAGGTGAATTAAATCAAATTATTTATCTAATCTCTTGGGCGAGTTAGACGAAGCTGGAGGTTGATTTTGCAAAACAAAACAAAATTAAAACTGTAATTTGATTCAGAACAGATCTAACTGAACCGACGATCAAATCACAATTTCAATGGAAAAGCAATGAAACTATGAATCAGATTCAAGTCTGATCAAATCCAATTTAACCTATGAACGCGATTAAAATACCGAAAATAAAAGTGCAGAATATAAATAACAACATGAAATAAAATTAGGATTACCGCTGAATCTAATCAGACGGTCAATCACTAATGAAAAGAAATGCAAAACACAAATAGTGTTCTACCGAATCTAATCGTGTAGACACACTAATTGCTAAGAAATAGAAAAAAAATGCAGAAAATAAAAAGAAGAAGAAGAACTAGAAACTTTATTAGAAATCGAAAATGGGATCTAGGATATGATGGTGGCTACAATGCCATTACAAGGGTATATATAGGGGATAACCAAACCCTAACCCTAACCCTAATGATAACTGGGCCTTGTCATTACATCACTAATTAGTTTACAATGAGAAACATAAATGGGCCTTAGATAAATAAAGCAAATTTGGGCCTTTTCTCTTTTCCTCTTGCTTCCTTGATATTTCTTCATTGATTTGTGATGTGCAAAGCCTTTTTATCACTCCTTTTCTTGTCCAACAGCAACTAGATGTGATATCTTCATCTACAATTCTTCAAAATGCAAATACATAGCAAATTGAACTCTATTTCTCTACATTTCTGGTTGCATGCAGGTTGGGTTGGAATATCTGTAAAAGTAACAAAACAATACCCAAGTAATATTTATTTATATACAAAAGATAAGATATAAGAGCATAAAATAAACACATTTCTATGTCAATCAAATACCCCCACACTTATCTTTTACTCGTCCTCGAGTAAAACAAGAAATGGAAAACTAACTAGATAGGTCACACTTTCGTAGGAAACACGATTGCATTGAGCGTATGCAACAAGCCGTTAAACCTCTAGGTGTCCCTAGTAGGACGAGTGGTGTCTCGTGAGGGTTTTCAGCGGATACTACCCACAAAATCCAAATGTAATATGCTATGATTCTAATGAAACTACATGAATGCAATGGACACATGCAAATAAAAACGAAAAATGAAAATACGACTTGTTTCAGGAAAGTGGTAAAAAAATTAAGTTAACAATTTCTTGTCAGTTGATTTTATTTTAGATACCTCAACTTGTCACAAATTTTCAATATAAATCAAGTTTTCAAATGTTAAATTCCAGTTTGGCCAGTTAGTTCGGTCGATAACATAGTGCAGCCATGAAATAAATTCTTAGTTTGCTTGGCACAGTTTGCAAAGTGGTATTCTATTTTTCTCATGTATGGCTAGTCAAATCAATAAGGTCAAGAAGTATTTGGGTATCATCGCTTATTCTTTATTCTATAAAATTTTAAGATTTATGATTAAGTACATACACCTAACTAAAAAGACCAAGGTTTACCACCCATGCACTGCCTCGCGGACTAACGGAGAGTAGGTAAAGAGCTTGGCGGATTGTGCAGGCCGACTTTGACTTTGTCAACAACGTGTCGGTAATCCTTAGGTGTCCAATCTCATAAAATGAGACCAAGATATTCCAACGCTGACTTTGTCAACAACGTGTCGGATAGAGCTTGGCGGGTTTGCACACCAACGCTCGATATACAAGCAATGTTGGATACCCTTGGATTACTATTATTATTATTATCGAAAATATAAGCACAAAAGAGAGTTACGCGAATTCAACTTAACACAACTTGGTTTTAAAGATTTGAAAAGCCAATATAAGTATTTTAAGTCCTCCACTTATTTAAACAAAGTCTACAATATAGAATAGATTTCATGGCCATCACCTAAGAATCTCCCTATGTACCGGTTACACTATTATCCC
Organism: Allium sativum; assembly: GCA_030737875.1. Classification (NCBI taxonomy): domain Eukaryota; kingdom Viridiplantae; phylum Streptophyta; class Magnoliopsida; order Asparagales; family Amaryllidaceae; genus Allium; species Allium sativum. The sequence goes on along the minus strand of CM060911.1, from coordinate 119,142,436 downwards.
TCAAAATTAAACTTTTCATTATATTTCCTATTCGATCTAAGTTGAGAGAAAAAAATACTATCAACTGGCTAAAAATTGTAAACTTATTTTGTTGTATCAATTGAAAATGAGTCGTATTTCAAAAAAAAAAAAAGGCATGTTACTACAGTCTAAAATGCATGATGGTCCTATTTAAATGGCTGAAATTGAAAAGAAAGAAAAATAAGAGAAAAATCAAAAGAATGTAATGCAGACTCCCCCCACACTAGAACTATACAGTGTCCACACTGTAAACGTTTCCTAAATTTGAAAGATCGTACCCAAAGGTGAATGAGATGCAAAATTATTTGAAGGATGAAATGGAGTTTAGCCACTATATGTGAATGCCAATCATATGTACAATGATATATGTGCTTGCGGTGCACGCGATGCAAAGAATTCCACCAACTTTTCCCCCCACACTTGGTTCTTGCTCGATGAGTTCCATTCCCACCATGTCTAGGCATATTTTCTAACAAGCAAGAGTTTTTGAAAACCATATCGTCTTTAAACCTAGATTTATAGTCCAGGAGATAAATATCTAGGGTCGTCCTCACACGAAGTTTTTCAATTAAGCCAACATTCCAAAAATAATTCATGTGCTCAACAAATTTATCAGTGTAATTGTTCAAAAATTTGTGATCGTATATAAATTCAGTGAAATTTGAATTCTGAGTGTTGTTTAAGAGCATGTGATCACCTTTCTCAATTGACAAGGTATTTTCGGCACTGACAATTTCAAGTTCGTTTGAAATTTTCTCAAAGTTAAACTTTTCGAACTCGTGACGTGAGTCTATTTCTTCCTCGTTTGGCAAATCATCTTCATACAATCCAAGAAATTTGGGTTCATTAAAATCCTTTTCCAAATTTGAATTGAAAATTTCAACATTTTTATTCTGTTCAATTTCTAGAATTTCAAGTTTCTTGCAGCGTGAAAGAGGAAGATCAAAATCTGAGTTTAAATCTTTTTCTTGAAAAGAATTGAAATCCAAATCATTTGTTGAATTTTGAAAAACTTCATCATGATGATTATTAACAATTTCCAAAGCCGTTATTTGAAAATTTTCAATGTCAATAGAAATTGGATTATTTTCTGATTCATCGCTTGTTTGAATTTGATTTTCTTGCTCTCGTTGTTCTTTCAAAGATGTCAATAAACAAAGAAGTTCATCCATCTTTCTATCTTTTTCATTAAGCCGTCTATCTAGCCTTTCTACCCTCTCTCTAAAAACGTTAAGATGGTATTCTTCAAAATCGTTGATTTGCGAGCTCTCGTTTTGGATTTCTTGAGTTTCAAAACTATAGTCCATATCAATTTCACAATCAAAATTACTTCCAATGTGGTGGTTGTTTGAATTTTCGTTTTGATATTGGAAATCATTTTGATCATAAAAATTATGTTCGTAACCAAAACTGTTAAAATTCGAGGGAAAATTGCAATCTTGGTTATATTCAAGTTGTGGATATGGATCGTTATGCTGAAGATTTTGATCGATTTGAAAATCATTTTCATACCCAAAATTATTTTTGAATTGGTTTCCAACTCCATACTGATGTGGGTCAAAGCTATTTTGGGTTTCAAAATTGTTTTGATGTGGGTGTGGTCCATAATCGAAATTATTGAAATTTGAATTGAAATCGTAATTTCGATCATTTCTATGATTTTGAAAATGTTGGTCGGTTGGAAAATTTTGAAAATTGTTGGTAGTGGGCTCACGAAATTTCGGAAAATTTTGCCTCATGAGTTGTCGTTCATATTCATATTCTTCCAGTGGACGTCTACTCAGGTTATTATTCCACATTTCTCTCAAAGATTTTTTTGAATTGGACATTTGAATGAAGTCAGGGTAAGACATAAGTTATTCTCACTTCAAAATAATATAAAATGTCGAGTAGTGCTCTATTAATTCACTGACTCAATTAGAAGGGGGAAGAGGGTCTTATGGCCGTTCACGTATAGTATAAATACTAAGGGATACGACCAATGTTTTACGGGTAGTATGTTTTGCTAATAGTTCAATAAATTGAACTACTATATATCCGCGATCCAATTATACGAGACAGTCAACTTCACAAAACACCACTTTTCAATTATATTATTTTGAAAATTCAAAATTTTATTGTTGAAAAACGATGAGATTGATGATAGTAGCAATGGAAATTCGTTCCTCACCAAATATTTTCAGAAAATTCAGTCACAGAACAGTCACAGAATAAATTGCAGAAAATTAAAAATTGTACATAGCAAGCCGATGCCCCTGTAGAAGATTTTTACAAGCAATTTCTATATTTTCAAAACAGCTTCAGCACCTGTAGGGTTTAGAAAATTTTACAGTGGATTATGGCAGTCCGTCCAGAATAATTTCAGCAGCGTCAGCAGTCCGTCCAGAATAATTTCGCAATTCGATTGTCCTCCGAATTCCTTGTTGCTTTTTTTTTTCACTCCAAAGTTGGCCTTTAATTTGAAGGTCTTTTTTCTTTTTCTTTTTTACTTCTTTGGTTTGTTTGTTTTTTTTTGATAAACAACTTTCTTTTTAAAAAAATTGAAACTAACAAGGAAATAGAGGAAAAGAAAATCTAACTTAACAAAAAAATGAAATTGCCATGAAATTGAAACAAGAGCAAGAAAGGAAGAAAGAAAAAAAATATATATATGGAATTAACCTGGCCTTAACTTGCTGCATGCCAAACAGTCAAAAACAACATTGCCAAACAGGGAGTCTACCATCTTATAATCGTGCAAGCTCAAATCAGAAACAACTTTCCATACACCTTACCACTTTCTTATATTTTACGGTTTATCACTGAATCCCACGCAAACCTCAAACCGACGAGAAAAAGAAAAAAATATATCGATTTAAGTCCTATTTTACTTCGAAATCGATATCAATTCAAATTGGTTAGATTTCGAACTCCGATTGAGGTAATTTTAGATCTAATTTCAGTTGAGTATTTCTCGAATTCAGTTGGCTTTCGAATTGGGTTATGGATGTTTGGTTTCGAGAATTTTGGGCTCGGAGTTCGAATCGTGCATGGTTGAGATAATTCGGTGATCTGGCGGAAGTGTGGTGAAGTTTCCGAATTGCAAATGCCGATCTGTAGAGGCTAATGTTTGTAGATGTGGATGCTTTCGGTGGAGGTATTATGGTTGCGAGAATTAGTGGCGCCTATGAGAAGATAGAAGAGTTGCGGATTATTGGTGAGTTTGTTTGTTGAACTTAGGGTTCGGCTGGGATGAAACAAGTTTGAACGGTGATGGCTGGATTGTTGTGTGGTCTGAAGGGTTTCCTAGATGTATTGGCAAAAGGAGGTGCTGTGAGGATGTTCTTGGCAAACGTAGGGGTATGGATGAATTTTTGTTGAAGTGAGATGTTAATGCTGGGTAGGACTTGACCGTGGGTGTGGATCTAGGATTTAATGGACTTGAACGTGGGTGCTGCGAGGTTCTGTGAAGAACGTTTATGCGTGAGTATTTGTTTAATTGTGATGAAAACGTGGAAACTTGTTGTTGAACTTGTTAAAGAAGGTGGCGTTGCAGGGTGTAATGATGAAGGTGGAGGTTTGGATGATCGGAAGTGGGCAGGGTCTGGCCTGAAAGTGATGGTCTGTTTCGTGGTGGAAGTGTGTTGATCGATGGTGCTGTTTAGATGAAGGGTTTGAAGTGGATCGTAATGAATTCAGATGAACGAGGGTGATGGTGAGAGATGGGAAGAAGATGTAGGGAGAATGATGATTTTTTTCTGAAACTTGCAGAAGTGGGAAACAGTGTATAGAAATCAGGAAAGAAAATAGAAGGAAAGAGATCTGAAGAAAAAGTTGCTCGAAAATAGGAAAAGAATATTTGTAATTTTTTTTTATGTAGAGGAAAAGAAACAATTGTATTAAAACAGGAAGAGAATTGGAAACAAAAGGCAAGGTTTTTTTTTAATTATTGTTGTGAAGATAGAAAAGAGAAAAAAAACTTGTAAAAGGAAAGAAAATTGAAAAAGGGATAGAAATAAATGAAAAAAAAACAAAGGAAAATTGGCAAGTATTTTTTTCTTACTAGGAAGATCACAGTATCAAAAGTTTAATACCAAATCGCCTAATCAAGATTTTTTTTTCTTCATATATACATGAAAACAAAAGAAAAATGAAAATAAAAACTAACACGAATCAAAAATTAAATAAATAATAAAATTTAATCGTTACCTCCCCGGCAACGGTGCCAAAAACTTGATCGACGCTAGTCTATGAATTAGAAAAGCGCGACATTTGTAATAAATTATGCAAGCATACAGGTGTGTAGCATACAGGTCGAACACAGGGAGGTGAATTAAATCAAATTATTTATCTAATCTCTTGGGCGAGTTAGACGAAGCTGGAGTTTGATTTTGCAAAACAAAACAAAATTAAAACTGTAATTTGATTCAGAACAGATCTAACTGAACCGACGATCAAATCACAATTTCAATGGAAAAGCAATGAAACTATGAATCAGATTCAAGTCTGATAACCTATGAACGCGATTAAAATACCGAAAATAAAAGTGCAGAATATAAATAACAACAAGAAATAAAATTAGGATTACCGCTGAATCTAATCAGACGGTCAATCACTAATGAAAAGAAATGCAAAACACAAATAGTGTTCTACCGAATCTAATCGTGTAGACACACTAATTGCTAAGAAATAGAAAAAAAATGCAGAAAATAAAAAGAAGAAGAAGAACTAGAAACTTTATTAGAAATAGAAAATGGGATCTAGGATATGATGGTGGCTACAATGCCATTACAAGGGTATATATAGGGGATAACCAAACCCTTACCCTAACCCTAATGATAACTGGGCCTTGTCATTACATCACTAATTAGTTTACAATGAGAAACATAAATGGGCCTTAGATAAATAAAGCAAATTTGGGCCTTTTCTCTTTTCCTCTTGCTTCCTTGATATTTCTTCATTGATTTGTGATGTGCAAAGCCTTTTTATCACTCCTTTTCTTGTCCAACAGCAACTAGATGTGATATCTTCATCTACAATTCTTCAAAATGCAAATACATAGCAAATTGAACTCTATTTCTCTACATTTCTGGTTGCATGCGGGTTGGGTTGGAATATCTGTCAAAGTAACAAAACAATACCCAAGTAATATTTATTTATATACAAAAGATAAGATATAAGAGCATAAAATAAACACATTTCTATGTCATTCAAATACCCCCACACTTATCTTTTACTCGTCCTCGAGTAAAACAATAAATGGAAAACTAACTAGATAGGTCACACTTTCGTAGGAAACACGATTGCATTGAGCGTATGCAACAAGCCGTTAAACCTCTAGGTGTCCCTAGTAGGACGAGTGGTGTCTCGTGAGGGTTTTCAGCGGATACTACCCACAAAATCCAAATGTAATATGCTATGATTCTAATGAAACTACATGAATGCAATGGACACATGCAAATAAAAACGAAAAATGAAAATACGACTTGTTTCAGGAAAGTGGTACAACAAATTAAGTTAACAATTTCTTGTCAGTTGATTTTATTTTAGATTCCTCAACTTGTCACAAATTTTCAATATAAATCAAGTTTTCAAATGTTAAATTCCAGTTTGGCCAGTTAGTTCGGTCGATAACATAGTGCAGCCATGAAATAAATTCTTAGTTTGCTTGGCACAGTTTGCAAAGTGGTATTCTATTTTTCTCATGTATGGCTAGTCAAATCAATAAGGTCAAGAAGTGTTTGGGTATCATCGCTTATTCTTTATTCTATAAAATTTTAAGATTTATGATTAAGTACATACACCTAACTAAAAAGACCAAGGTTTACCACCCATGCACTGCCTCGTGGACTAACGGAGAGTAGGTAAAGAGCTTGGCGGATTGTGCAGGCCGACTTTGACTTTGTCAACAACGTGTCGGTAATCCTTAGGTGTCCAATCTCATAAAATGAGACCAAGATATTCCAACGCTGACTTTGTCAACAACGTGTCGGATAGAGCTTGGCGGGTTTGCACACCAACGCTCGATATACAAGCAATGTTGGATGCCCTTGGATTACTATTATTATTATTATCGAAAATATAAGCACAAAAGAGAGTTACGCGAATTCAACTTAACACAACTTGGTTTTAAAGATTTGAAAAGCCAATATAAGTATTTTAAGTCCTCCACTTATTTAAACAATGTCTACAATATAGAATAGATTTCATGGCCATCACCTAAGAATCTCCCTATGTACCGGTTACACTATTATCCCTCAAAATTAAACTTTTCATTATATTTCCTATTCGATCTAAGTTAAGAGAAAAAAATACTATCAACTGGCTAAAAATTGTAAACTTATTTTGTTGTATCAATTGAAAATGAGTCGTATTTCAAAAAAAAAAAGGCATGTTACTACAGTCTAAAATGCATGATGGTCCTATATAAATGGCTGAAATTGAAAAGAAAGAAAAATAAGAGAAAAATCAAAAGAATGCAATGCAGACTCCTTCCACACTAGAACTATACAGTGTCCACACTGTAAACGTTTCCTAAATTTGAAAGATCGTACCCAAAGGTGAATGAGATGCAAAATTATTTGAAGGATGAAATGGAGTTTAGCCACTATATGTGAATGCCAATCATATGTACAATGATATATGTGCTTGCGGTGCACGCGATGCAAAGAATTCCACCAACTTTTCCTCCCACACTTGGTTCTTGCTCGATGAGTTCCATTCCCACCATGTCTAGGCATATTTTCTAACAAGCAAGAGTTTTTGAAAACCATATCATCTTTAAACCTAGATTTATAGTCCAGGAGATAAATATCTAGGGTCGTCCTCACACGAAGTTTTTCAATTAAGCCAACATTCCAAAAATAATTCATGTGCTCAACAAATTTATCAGTGTAATTGTTCAAAAATTTGTGATCGTATATAAATTCAGTGAAATTTGAATTCTGAGTGTTGTTTAAGAGCATGTGATCACCTTTCTCAATTGACAAGGTATTTTCGACACTGACAATTTCAAGTTCGTTTGAAATTTTCTCAAAGTTAAACTTTTCGAACTCGTGACGTGAATCTATTTCTTCCTCGTTTGGCAAATCATCTTCATACAATCCAAGAAATTTGGGTTCATTAAAATCCTTTTCCAAATTTGAATTGAAAATTTCAAATTTTTATTCTGTTCAATTTCTAGAATTTCAAGTTTCTCGCAGCGTGAAAGAGGAAGATCAAAATCTGAGTTTAAATCTTTTTCTTGAAAAGAATTGAAATCCAAATCATTTGTTGAATTTTGAAAAACTTCATCATGATGATTATTAACAATTTCCAAAGCCGTTATTTGAAAATTTTCAATGTCAATAGAAATTGGATTATTTTCTGATTCATCGCTTGTTTGAATTTGATTTTCTTGCTCTCGTTGTTCTTTCAAAGATGTCAATAAACAAAGAAGTTCATCCATCTTTCTATCTTTTTCATTAAGCCGTCTATCTAGCCTTTCTACCCTCTCTCTAAAAACATTAAGATGGTATTCTTCAAAATCGTTGATTTGCGAGCTCTCGTTTTGGATTTCTTGAGTTTCAAAACTATAGTTCATATCAATTTCACAATCAAAATTACTTCCAATGTGGTGGTTGTTTGAATTTTCGTTTTGATATTGGAAATCATTTTGATCATAAAAATTATGTTCGTAACCAAAACTGTTAAAATTCGAGGGAAAATTGCAATCTTGGTTATATTCAAGTTGTGGATATGGATCGTTATGCTGAAGATTTTGATCGATTTGAAAATCATTTTCATATCCAAAATTATTTTTGAATTGGTTTCCAACTCCATACTGATGTGGGTCAAAGCTATTTTGGGATTCAAAATTGTTTTGATGTGGGTGTGGTCCATAATCGAAATTATTGAAATTTGAATTGAAATCGCAATTTCGATCATTTCTATGATTTTGAAAATGTTGGTCGGTTGGAAAATTTTGAAAATTGTTGGCAGTGGGCTCACGAAATTTCGGAAAATTTTGCCTCATGAGTTGTCGTTCATATTCATATTCTTCCAGTGGACGTCTACTCAGGTTATTATTCCACATTTCTCTCAAAGATTTTTTTGAATTGGACATTTGAATGAAGTCAGGGTAAGACATAAGTTATTCTCACTTCAAAATAATATAAAATGTCGAGTAGTGCTCTATTAATTCACTGACTCAATTAGAAGGGGGAAGAGGATCTTATGGCCGTTCACGTATAGTATAAATACTAAGGGATACGACCAATGTTTTACGGGTAGTATGTTTTGCTAATAGTTCAATAAATTGAACTACTATATATCCGCGATCCAATTATACGAGACAGTCAACTTCACAAAACACCACTTTTCAATTATATTATTTTGAAAAGTCAAAATTTTATTGTTGAAAAACGATGAGATTGATGATAGTAGCAATGGAAATTCGTTCCTCACCAAATATTTTCAGAAAATTCAGTCACAGAACAGTCACAGAATAAATTGCAGAAAATTAAAAATTGTACATAGCAAGCCGATGCCCCTGCAGAAGATTTTTACAAGCAATTTCTATATTTTCAAAACAGCTTCAGCACCTGTAGGGTTTAGAAAATTTTACAGTGGATTATGGCAGTCCGTCCAGAATAATTTGAGCAGCGTCAGCAGTCCGTCCAGAATAATTTCGCAATTCGATTGTCCTCCGAATTCCTTGTTGCTTTTTTTTTTCACTCCAAAGTTGGCCTTTAATTTGAAGGTCTTTTTTCTTTTTCTTTTTTACTTCTTTGGTTTGTTTTTTTTTTTTTTTTGATAAACAACTTTCTTTTTAAAAAAATTGAAACTAACAAGGAAATAGAGGAAAAGAAAATCTAACTTAACAAAAAAATGAAATTGCCATGAAATTGAAACAAGAGCAAGAAAGGAAGAAAGAAAAAAAAAATATGGAATTAACCTGGCCTTAACTTGCTGAATGCCAAACAGTCAAAAACAACATTGCCAAACAGGGAGTCTACCATCTTATAATCGTGCAAGCTCAAATCAGAAACAACTTTCCATACACCTTACCACTTTCTTATATTTTACGGTTTATCACTGAATCCCACACAAACCTCAAACCGACGAGAAAAAGAAAAAAATATATCGATTTAAGTCCTTTTTTACTTCGAAATCGATATCAATTCAAATTGGTTAGATTTCGAACTCCGATTGAGGTAATTTTAGATCTAATTTCAGTTGAGTATTTCTCGAATTCAGTTGGCTTTCGAATTGGGTTATGGATGTTTGGTTTCGAGAATTTTGGGCTCGGAGTTCGAATCGTGCATGGTTGAGATAATTCGGTGATCTGACGGAAGTGTGGTGAAGTTTCCGAATTGCAGATGCCGATCTATGGAGGCTAATGTTTGTAGATGTGGATGCTTTCGGTGGAGGTATTATGGTTGCGAGAATTAGTGGCGCCTATGAGAAGATAGAAGAGTTGCGGATTATTGGTGAGTTTGTTTGTTGAACTTAGGGTTCGGCTGGGATGAAACAAGTTTGAACGGTGATGGCTTTGGGGTTGATGCTGGATTGTTGTGTGGTCTGAAGGGTTTCCTAGATGTATTGGCAAAAGGAGGTGTTGTGAGGATGTTCTTGGCAAACGTAGGGGTATGGACGAATTTTTGTTGAAGTGAGATGTTAATGCTGGGTAGGACTTGACCGTGGGTGTGGATCTAGGATTTAATGGACTTGAACGTGGGTGCTGCGAGGTTCTGTGTAGAACGTTTATGCGTGAGTATTTGTTTAATTGTGATGAAAACGTGGAAACTTGTTGTTGAACTTGTTGAAGAAGGTGGCGTTGCAGGGTGTAATGATGAAGGTGGAGGTTTGGATGATCGGAAGTGGGCAGGGTCTGGCCTGAAAGTGATGGTCTGTTCCGTGGTGGAAGTGTGTTGATCGATGGTGCTGTTTAGATGAAGGGTTTGAAGTGGATCGTAATGAATTCAGATGAACGAGGGTGATGGTGAGAGATGGGAAGAAGATGTAGGGAGAATGATGATTTTTTTCTGAAACTTGCAGAAGTGGGAAACAGTGTATAGAAATCAGGAAAGAAAATAGAAGGAAAGAGATCTGAAGAAAAAGTTGCTCGAAAATAGGAAAAGAATATTTGTAATTTTTTTTTATGTAGAGGAAAAGAAACAATTGTATTAAAACAGGAAGAGAATTGGAAACAAAAGGCAAGGTTTTTTTTTAATTATTGTTGTGAAGATAGAAAAGAGAAAAAAAAACTTGTAAAAGGAAAGAAAATTGAAAAAGGGATAGAAATAAATGAAAAAAAAACAAAGGAAAATTGGCAAGTATTTTTTTCTTACTAGGAAGATCACAGTATCAAAAGTTTAATACCAAGTCGCCTAATCAAGATTTTTTTTTCTTCATATATACATGAAAACAAAAGAAAAATGAAAATAAAAACTAACACGAATCAAAAATTAAATAAATAATAAAATTTAATCGTTACCTCCCCGGCAACGGCGCCAAAAACTTGATCGACGCTAGTCTATGAATTAGAAAAGCGCGACATTTGTAATAAATTCTGCAAGCATACAGGTGTGTAGCATACAGGTCGAACACAGAGAGGTGAATTAAATCAAATTATTTATCTAATCTCTTGGGCGAGTTAGACGAAGCTGGAGGTTGATTTTGCAAAACAAAACAAAATTAAAACTGTAATTTGATTCAGAACAGATCTAACTGAACTGACGATCAAATCACAATTTCAATGGAAAAGCAATGAAACTATGAATCAGATTCAAGTCTGATCAAATCCAATTTAACCTATGAACGCGATTAAAATACCGAAAATAAAAGTGCAGAATATAAATAACAACAGGAAATAAAATTAGGATTACCGCTGAATCTAATCAGACGGTCAATCACTAATGAAAAGAAATGCAAAACACAAATAGTGTTCTACCGAATCTAATCGTGTAGACACACTAATTGCTAAGAAATAGAAAAAAAATGCAGAAAATAAAAAGAAGAAGAAGAACTAGAAACTTTATTAGAAATAGAAAATGGGATCTAGGATATGATGGTGGCTACAATGTCATTACAAGGGTATATATAGGGGATAACCAAACCCTAACCCTAACCCTAATGATAGCTGGGCCTTGTCATTACATCACTAATTAGTTTACAATGAGAAACATAAATGGGCCTTAGATAAATAAAGCAAATTTGGGCCTTTTCTCTTTTCCTCTTGCTTCCTTGATATTTCTTCATTGATTTGTGATGTGCAAAGCCTTTTTATCACTCCTTTTCTTGTCCAACAGCAACTAGATGTGATATCTTCATCTACAATTCTTCAAAATGCAAATACACAGCAAATTGAACTCTATTTCTCTACATTTCTGGTTGCATGCGGGCTGGGTTGGAATATCTGTAAAAGTAACAAAACAATACCCAAGTAATATTTATTTATATACAAAAGATAAGATATAAGAGCATAAAATAAACACATTTCTATGTCAATCAACATGGTATGGACTGTCAATGTGGCATGCCAAGATGCATTTGATTAAGGATTTTGTTGAAAAGCAGAGCCTTGTGGATGATGACCAAAGCATAGCCTATTTAGGCATAGCTTTGTGTATTTCGTTGCCTCGCGGGCCTCACACCTCGGTAGAATCAAAAACGGAGTAAGGGAACGCAGGGAGTGCACACGTTTCTTTCTAGCTAGTAGTGGTGTTTGGGTTTAACACGGCCCGACATTTTACTTATGTGGTTGATGGATTTTGAGGCGCCTCGGATTTTTATTGGCCGCAATGGCCAATTTATAGGTCCGGTATGATTGGGAAGCGTGTGTTCAGGGATTGCCAATCCAACCCATTGCACTATTGGGGGACCGGCCCTGCAGGATCCAAGGGTTCGTCTGCGTCCGAATCCTGAGACATTGTTAGAGTGTCTCGAATCGGTAAGGAGATCGTTCCTAGCCTTGACTCTTGATGGAAACCCAATTTCCAATACGACACCATGCGGTTTTGATTGTATAACTAGTATGGCGACATAGTATATGGTAGCTATGCCGTCTGTGATTAATACATTATGATTGAAAGGTTTTTAAAACATATATACACTAGTAATAATATCAAATCCTTTTTTATCGTATCAAGCATTTTTGACAATTATAGGGTAAAACTCTATCCTCCGGCTTGCGTTGCATTGTGTGATGGGACCTGAGTCTTATAATGGTTTCATTTTTCTAAAAAGCATTGCGTTGTTTTAACGATTTACTTTATTTATGCACTGGCAATGCAATGGAGTAAACCCGTTCCGCGATAGCGGCGTGGTCCTGTGATTAGCCTCCTTATTAGTTAAGTTAAATAAAGATTTCTCACACCAGTCCCATGACTGACCCGTAGTTTGTTCCACTTTGCAAATTCGGGTGCCCTCTTTTTCACACGGGCAGTCGAGTAGCTTATTTTGCAGATATTGAGCAGGATTCTGGATCGAAGCTTAAAACTGTGTCCAGAGCATTGATGGTCTTCCGCTGTGATTGATTCAATTATTCCGCTGCATTGTATTACATTTATTGTAATTTAATCTTCCGTTGTATTATTTATCAATGTACTCTGATATATTCTGTACTCTGATGTAACATTATTACAATGTTTATAAAAGTCTGTTGTATTTGTTCTGATGTGTTGTATTCCCAAAGTTAACGTATTTGGGTTTTGAGCGGTTTTGGTCGATCACAGCGATCGATCGGGTCGGGCAGAACCCGGGTCGTTACACCACCTCTATCAGTCTCTAACTGTAAACTAGTAAGAGAGAAGCTTCCCAAGTTTAAACCCCGAAGGCCAAAACCAACATCAGATCGATACCCAGAAAGCCATTCAACTCAACTAATTTCCAGTCAGTTTCTAATTTCAGTAATTCCATTTAAATTCCTAATTCAAACCCCAAATTCCTTTATAATATTTTATTTACAAATTATTTACTTAAATCATTTATTCACATTAAATGTAAATAATATTTCTTCTTTGCAATCAAAACAGTTTGATTTCTTATTTAAAACAATATCCCAAATCCAATTTCTATTTATACTTCTAATTATAGAATTATTTATATAAAATCTCATTTTATTCTTCTAACACTTATAATCCCATTTATAATCATCTTTATAAATGCTGCTCAAATTCCATTTAAGATATCGGTGTTAAAACCGATTCCTACTTCTCTATATAAATTCAGTCTTATATATTCTGTTTATCAAATGATAAATATTTATTTTATTTATAAAACATTATTTATAAATTAGTCTTCTCAATCTATTTGTTAAAACAGATTTCTATTTATTATCCACTTTAAACAATCTTCTCATAATTCTTTTATATCTCGTCAAATATCCCTTTTATAATTCTATTTACTTTCTAAATAAATATTTTTTAAAATTCTTTGATTTTATAAATATTCCATTTATAAAATTCTATGATTTTATAAATATTCCTTTTATAAAAAAATTCGATTTTATAAATATTCCTTTTATAAAATTCTTTGATTTTATAAATATTCCTTTTATAAAGCTCTTTGATTTTGTAAATATTCCTTTTATAAAATTCTTTGATTTCATAAATATATTATTTTCAATTTACACTTTGAAAATTACCTTTTCACATTTCGGTATTTCTTATGGTATTTAAAATACCAAATAACCATGATCAACATCATCTACACAGCCAAAATCAATCATAGATTATATATCCCATCATATATCATAATATATGAAAACAAATAGTATTATAAATATTGAGGAATCCAGTTGGATCCCTCCAACCTGTTTCCCTGCATTCACAGATGATAAACAACATAAATAACATAGATTTCATTTCAATATGAAATATTCTGATAAATAAAATCAATATTTGATTAACGATTTATATATATATTGTTATCTACAATTTCAACCAATAAATCGGCAATTTAACCAAACAATCAAGACACAACAATCAATCATCATTTATCAATACTAGATTATATTTATAAAATTATAAATTGTACAGAGTTAGTGAGATTTACTCACATTGGATGGTTTATCATTAAACAACGATAACTGTCGGTTGATTCGGACGTACAATTTATTTTTCTATAAATTGTAATGAGCTCCAATTCACTCCTAGTCAGTTCCATAGTGTAGCGCTCGTTCATACGATCCCAACGGATCTGACCGTTCGAAATTCTGACATCGTATGCAATAGTTATGGATTTTACAAGTTTGTAAACACTTTAAATATCATTAACGAGGTAATTAACTTAATATTAAACATTGATTTACCCCTTATCCACGTCATCATCCTTTAAATCCCATCGCTCATCTCTTTCTCCTACATTTGAACCTGACAGTAACAACAAATAGCCATTTCCCATTATTCGATCCTTCCTCAAACTCTACACACTCCATTATACTCCAAACGGAACATACCATGATTCTTCTCTTTCATTTCTCTATCAAGCTATACCAAAAACGGAGAACTCGCATGCATTTATGAAACCGCGACTCAGCTGCTATCTCCGCCATGAACAGTAAAACATGCGAACAGTTTCATCGTGCAAACACCTTGAATTTTTCTAACAAGCTTGAATCAGCCTCCTGAATCTAAAATCGAACTTGGATTCTTAAATCAATGCTTCAATAATCTACAAAGCCCAACCCTAGTTCGAACTAAGCCTACGCTGTGTAAAATGCAGCGACAAGAAGTTGCATCGAACCCAAAATACCTACGTAGGATTAACAAGAATCATCTTGCGAATCGAAATATAATAGTTTGGTCATTTAAGCAAATTTATCTGGTTTTACATGAATTTAGGAAAATGGAAATCTTTTTATTGGAAGAAAGAAATGTGGCGGCACATCTCTGTTGACTGTCGAAGTAAATGACTTAGGGTATTTATAGTATAGTTTTAATATTTTAATACTCCGTTTAATATTCATTTTTAACCAACCGCTGATTGTACTCGTCATTTAAAATCCGTATGGTCACACACGATACCCAATTTTGATCAAAATGGACATATAGCTACATTTCGATATTATGGACCCAACGAAACTGGTTTTGTCGAATTCCAAATTCGTTTGCTCACACAGCATATTTTTAAAGTCAGAACATTGACTGTATTTCACATTAAAATCCCGTACGGCCACATACTGACTCCAAAAATCACGAAAATTGAAATCGAGCAATTATTTAATATTCCGGATCCAACAAAATTAGTTTCATCGAAAACGGAGGTCGTTTGCAAAACTGACTATTTATAAAGCTCTAAATAAACCCATTTAAATATAAATATATTTAAAAATAATTAAATTTAATAAATTAATATTGTCGTATATATCCACAATAGAATATCGTACAACTCCAAAATATTCCTATCTGAATTTATAACTCGACATTTTAAATCTAGATTAAATCTAGATTAAATCTATATTAAATTTATATTAAAAATCCATTTATAATATAAATAAATCATTATAAATTATAAAGGAATTCCATAGCGACTTTTCGAAAATTTGATTTGATCATAAATCAAAATCTACTCGACGAAATCCCGATTTTTCTCTTCCATTAGAAAAATATACTTCACCAGCTCTGAACGTTTCTTATTTCACAGAAATCCGACTTAAAACGGATTCTGTATATTCGTTTAAAGTTTGAATTGCCAAAATACGAACTGCCATGCCATTTCGAGCTCTATTATAATTAAAATAAAATTTATACATTCAACTATCGTTCAAATAATATATTCGTTATTCTAATTCAATTCCAAACTGGATTATATATTATATGATCCAACTCACACAATATTGTGAATTCCACTATTTCCGACTATTTCGAAAATTAAATATATTATTCTATTATTTATATTAATTAAATATTCAATATTATTTAATTAAACAACCATTTAAATCTCTAAATCACTATTTAAATAATTAAATAAATCATTTATTATACCGTAAAAATACGGGACATTACATTCTTCCCCCCTTAAAATAATTTCATCCTCGAAATTGCTAAGGTTGAAAACAAAC
This sequence comes from Allium sativum, assembly GCA_030737875.1. NCBI lineage: Eukaryota > Viridiplantae > Streptophyta > Magnoliopsida > Asparagales > Amaryllidaceae > Allium > Allium sativum. The sequence continues at coordinate 119,126,391 of CM060911.1, read as the reverse complement.
CTTATTAACTAGGTTAAAATTTATTTGTTTATATATAAATATCAGTTTCAATTAAACTAATTTAATATCAATTAAATATTTATTCATTCCTACTAACGAAAATTTTCAAAAATCCTAAAAATTTTCTAACACCTTAACTTTTTGAAATTTTTCGCCAGCACCTCCTTTGTACTGGTTAATAGCTCAAACTCCAACTCACCTCTCTAGGCCTTCTTCAACCCAAAAGAAAATCAAACAACCAAGTGGCTTGCAAATTCGGCTCATAAAAACCTCATACGCAATATAAACATAAACTGGTACCTTTTTGTTGGGCATATCAATACATCCTTTCCATCTATTACCAATTCTGCATATACCAATGTCATCTCAATCATTCGTTTATACCCAAGCCGAATTCTGTTCTTAACAAAGGTTCCATTTTTAATTTCAACTCTTAACTTACGAGTCCAATTCCATTTCAGATTATCTCTAATCCAATCTAATTCGATATTTTCTATCTCAATTCATTTTCCACTTAACTGGTTTTAATTCAATTTCTATTTTTATTTGCTTTTACAAATTCTAATTTAATTTGTTTTAATTCAAATAATATTCCCCAGGGAATTTCAAACAGTTTACCTTTTCTAAAACCAGATATCCCTTTTCAGGATTCAAAACAACTTGCTTTCCACAAAACAACTCAAAAACAAAATCCTTGGTAGTAATCCGTCACTTTATAACTCGAAAATGAACACTGATGATGTGGCCAGCATCATCAGAATTATTTCCCAGCTACTAAAGTGAGTTCAATACTACATCACTTTCAAAACCATTTCTAACCATTTCCATTTTGAAATACATTTCAAAATATTATTCACAATGATTGTAAACAATTTAAAGTCTCCCAGGATTTTAATTTTTTTATATATTATTCCAGATCTATTTACAAACACTTATTCAAATTTCCATGTTTTCAATTCCAATTCTAATTTAAATTCAGATTTAACCGATTTCACATATTACAATTATACGATTTCGGATTGGTTATTTATAATCATTTCAATTATAATCTTCTTCAATTATAATAATGACCATCACATCGAATACAATAATTCCAATATATATACTCCTTTATATCAAAATATATTTTGTTCAAAATTATTTCATGTACTCTCTTTTCAAAACATACTATGTCGGTTCATCGTATACGAGTGTTTAGAAACCCCTACTGATAAAGTGGATCAAACCGATCGATCAGAATTCATAAACAACTCAATCAATAAACCTCCACAATATAATATCATTTTATATCAAATAACAAATACGCTCACTCGTATATATACACTCAACTCAATCTAGTGTATTAATTAACCCCATCTCTACTGAGTTACGCCACAAAGCCAAGGTAATTACTTAACCTTCAGCTCTGATACCACTGTAACGATCCAGGTTTTCGCGATCCTGGTTATCGACATAAACTAAATGTCGACTATTCAAGCACCGGAAATACCGGATAGTTAATAGAAAGAAGTTAGAGGATGAGAATAGATAAGATAGAAAATTAGAATAAAAGAAGAAGAAGAACATACAACACATCAGAGTAACACGAATCTCACAGCGGAACAAATAAATATATTATATAACATAACTTTGAAACAAAATCTGTACTTGAATATACATATCATTATCAAAGTACAACACTTACACCACAGCAGAAATAAACAATTGCTATATAATCCTGAAGCCTCCTGCTCCAAGCTCTCAGTATATCTGTAAAATCCTGACTACTTGACTGCCCATACAAAATTAGGCACCCAAGGGTTTAGGGAAAACAAACAAAATAAACTCCGGGTTAGTCATGGGACTGGTATGAGTAAAACAATTTAAAACAGTTTGAGAAAATAAATGATATCTCATAAGACCATGCCGTATAACACGGAACGGGTTTTTCCCTTATGAGAATCAAAATAATCTTTATATCAAAATTCTTTTGGTATTATAATAGTGTCTATCAACCACAATATAATAATCATCTAGCAGAACGCTTTCATCTCACGTTCCATATACATAATATATTATCAAAAACCGCGGGCGCTTATTGGTTAATGAATTCCAACTGGCAAAGTATGGGACCACTTTCTGATAGTGTATCTCTAGAGAGGAATACACTGGGTTCAACAAGAACTTCTTGTAACCCAGGCTAAACATGACCGGTCACTTATTTCGCTTGAGTGTACTGAATGTATTATCACCAACGGTTGGGATCAACAACCGTTTCCCGAAAGGGACAACATCGAAATAGATGAGTAAATGGAATTTCTCTAGATCAGGTGACAATACACCCTAATTGTAGCTAACTACTTAGCCATGCGACCTACTCGATTTTATACCATTCCGGTTTGTGAGGCTTGAGGCGAAAACGTACAGATCACACCTTTATTTACTTTAAATGTCACATTATCATACCCGCCAAATCACAAATTGATTTCTCCAAACATACCATGGGTAAACAGCAAAGAGAAACGAATTCCTCCACCTCCAAACGTAAATATGTTTGAAGAGATCAACTTAAGCGATATATTAAACATACTCTGTTGGACATTCTTCCATACAGGTCATCCTGGGACTGGACAGACCGAAGGTACATCCTGTAAATCCATCTTAGACAATTTCTACCTAGGATTTACTGAACACCCCTTGCATAACTCCATCTTCAATTATCTTCATCATATTTAATTCACAACGCTAATGCCATACGGAGTGGTTTTCAGATAATATATCTGATCCCGGTCTCTTCGTATTGACAATGGAAAAATGATCAAAAACTTTGATAGTCGGTGATTTAACTATCAAAGAAAACCATGTGTACAACAACGGTCGTATTTCCAAACGGAAATCTTACTGATCTATCATCATTTCATTTCCCAACTTACGATTTATCGTTTCCATATACTCATAAATTCCTTATTTTCTAAAATTAGAAAATATACGGTATTTACTTCGGAAAACGTTTCCATTTCTGATTCACGCATCAATATCTTCCCATCTCTATCAGTCTCTAACTGTAAACTATTAAGAGAGCAACTTCCCAAGTATAAACCCCGAAGGCCGAAACCAACATCAGGTCGATACCCAGAAAGCCATTCAACTCAACTAATTTCCAGTCAGTTTCTAATTTCAGCAATTCCATTTAAATTCCTAATTCAAACCCCAAATTCCTTTATAATATTTTATTTGCAAAATATTTACTTAAATCCTTTATTCACATTAAATGTAAATAATATTTCTTCTTTGCAATCAAAACAGTTTGATTTTGTATTTAAAACAATATCCCAAATCCAATTTCTATTTATACTTCTAATTATAGAATTATTTATATAAAATCTCATTTTATTCTTCTAACACTTATAATCCCATTTATAATCACCTTTGTAAATGCTGCTCAAATTCCATTTAAAATATCGGTGTTAAAACCGATTCCTACTTCTCTATATAAATTCAGTCTTATATATTCTGTTTATCAAATGATAAATATTTTATTTAATTTGTAAAACATTATTTATAAATTAATCTTCTCAATCTATTTGTTAAAACAGATTTCTATTTAATATCCACTTTAAACAATCTTCTCATAATTCTTTTATATCTCATCAAATATCCCTTTTATAATTCTATTTACTTTCTAAATAAATATTCCTTTTTATAAAATTCTTTGATTTTGTAAATATTCCTTTTATAAAATTCTTTGATTTTGTAAATATTCCTTTTATAAAAAATTTGATTTTATAAATATATTATTTTCAATTTACACTTTGAAAATTCCCTTTTCACATTCTGCTATTTCTTATGGTATTTAAAATACCAAATAACCATGATCAACATCATCTACACACCCATAATCAATCACAGATTATATATCACATCATATATCACAATATATGAAAACAAACAGTATTATAAATATTAAGGAATCCAGTTGGATCCCTCTTACCTGTTTCCCTGCATTCACAAATGTTAAACAATATAAATAACATCGATTTCATTTCAATATGAAATATTCTGATAAACAGAATCAATATTTGATTAACGATTTATATATATATCGTTCTCTACAATTTCAACCAATAAATCAGCAATTCAACCAAACAATCAACGCACATCAATCAATTAACCATTTATCAATACTAGATTACATTTATAAAAATATAAACTGTACAGAGTTAGTGAGATTTACTCACATTGGACGGTTTATCGTTGAATAACGATTACAGTCGGTTGATTCGAACATACAATTTATTTCGCTATAAATTGTCACGAGCTCCAATTCACTCCCAATCCGTTCCATAGTGTAGCGCTCGTTCATATGATCCCAAAGGATCTGACCGTTCGAAATTCTGACATCGTATGCAATAGTTATGGATTTTACAAGTTTGTAAACACTTTAAATATCATTAATAAGGTAATTAATTTAATATTAAATATTGATTTACCCCTTATCCACGTCATCATCCTTTAAATCCCAATGTTCATCTCTTTCTCCTACATTTGAACCCGACAGTAACAGCAAATAGCCATTTCCTATTGTTCGATCCTTCCTCAAACCCTATACACTCCATTATACTCCAAATAGAATATACCACGATTCTTCTCTTTCATTTCTCTATCTAGCCATACCAAAAACGGAGAGCTCGCATACATTTCTGAAACCGCGACTCAGCTGCTATCTCCTCCATGAACAGTAAAACGTGCAAATAGTTTCATCGCGCAAACACCCATAATTTTTCCAACAAACTTGAATCGGCTTCCTGAATCTAAAATCGACCTTGGATTTTTAAATCAATGCTTCAATAATCTACAAAGCCCAACCCTAGTTCGAACTAAGACGACGCTGTGTAAAATGCAGCGATAAGAAGTTGCATCGAACCCAAAAATACCTACGTAGGATTAACAAGAATCATCTTGCGAATCGAAATATACTAGTTTGGTCATTTAACGAAATTTATCTGGTTTTACATGAATTTAGGAAGATGGAAATCTTTTTATTGGAAGAAAGATATGCGGCGGCACATCTCTATTGACTGTCGAAGTAAATGACTTAGGGTTAGATGTACTAGGGTATTTACAGTATAGTTTTAATATTTTAATACTCCATTTAATATTCATTTTTAACCAACTACTGATTGTATTCGTCATTTAAAAGCCGTATGGTCACACGATACCCAATTTTGATCAAAATGGACATACAACTACATTTCGATATTACGGACCCAACGAAACCGGTTTTGTCGAATTCCGAATCCGTTTGCTCACACAACGTATTTTTAAAGTCAGAACATTGACTGTATTTCACATTAAAATCCCGTACGGCCACATACTGACTCCAAAAATCACGAAAATTGAAATCCAGCAATAATTTAATATTCCGGATCCAACAAAATTAGTTTCATCGAAAACGGTGGTCTTTTGCAAAACTGGCTATTTTTAAAGCTTTAAATAAACCCATTTAAATATAAATATATTTAAAAATAATTTAATTTAATTTTAATAATTTTGTCGTATATATTCACAATAGAATATCGTACAACGCCAAAATATTCCTATCTGAATTTATAACTCGATATTTCAAATCTAGATTAGATCTATATTCAATTTATATTAAAAATCCATTTATAATATAAATAAATCATTATAAATTATAAAGGAATTCCATAACGACTTTTCAAAAATTTGATTTGATCATAAATCAATATCTACTCGGTGAAATCCCGAATTTTCTCTTCCATTAGAAAAATATACTTCACCAACTCCGAATATTTCTTATTTCATAGAAATCCGACTTAAAATGGATTATGTATATTTGCTTGAAGTTTGAATCGCCAAATTACGAACTGCCATGCCATTTTGAGCTCGATTATAATTAAAATAAAATTTATACGTTCAACTATCGTTCAAATAATATATTCGTTAATCTAATTCAATTCTAAACAGAATTATATATTATATATGATCCAATTCACACAATATTGTGAATTCCACTACTTCCAACTATTTCGAAAATTAAATATATTATTCTATTATTTATATTAATTAAATATTCAATATTATTTAATTAAAAAACCATTTAAATCTCTAAATCACTATTTAAATAATTAAATTAATTAATTATTATACCGTAAAAATACGGGACATTACAACATTTATGTGTCGATCCACAATTCGGGTTCAGATCGGTTTTCATTTGTGTGTCTGTTAGTGTAAATGGTCGTCTTTTGATGGTAGTGGTACTGTGTCAGCGGCACTTTTATCTTCCTCTGCATTGCTGTTTGCGTTAGGACTCATCATGATGATCTTCTCTAGGTTCATCAAGAGGTGGAGCACTTGGCTCACTAGATGCTTCACCATTTCCATTGACCAGAGAATCTCTTGATAAAACTATTTTTTCCATGTTATATTTTGGAGGCCAGTGTTCAATTGGACAAATAATCAGTAATCTTGGATTCTCCCTTGGAATAAACAGGGCGTCTGCCTTAGGTGTTGATGTTAATTCATTCTCACTAAAGAATGGTACTCTTTCACTCCCTATTTTAGGATGATACTTCCTTGCAGGAAGCCTGATTCTCCTCCATGACAAATGTCTAGCGGACGATAAGGAGGACATCCTGACCATAGCTGGTTTCTCAAAAACAGACATACTAAAGATTCCATACTAAACAGAAGGGGTGGAAGCACCTGCACGACCAATGGACATCTGAGGATCAGCTGGAAGTGTGCCCAAAGGATTGAACAATATTATACCTATGGCTGGATATCATGTTTAAGAATGATCAGAATGAATTATGAAATCATCGCTAATCTATTAATACTATGCCACATAATATGTAACGGGAATTTCCTAGCTTAACAGGTAAACAAAACCCAGAACATATAGCCCAACTTGAAAGAAAAGTGAAGAAACAAATAAGTCAAAAACTACTTGTCAAAAAAGAATGTTGCACCAAAAGGCTCTTTAAATAAAATCCACCTCCCAAAACTAAGAACTACAATAAAACTCTTTGGAACAATTCAAAAAAGCATAGTAAAGAAGTTTAAAGGAAAAAAAAGCAACTGCTGTAAAATCATTCCAATAGCTACATGAACTAGACTAGATAACACATAAATATAATAATTTTCATGTGTATGTTACTACCAAAAAATTGACAATGAAATAGAGTAACAACGAAAGGGTATTGGATAACTATAAGCACCCAATGGTCTTTTAGAGACTAGGGCCAAGGACTAAGAAGAGGCAAAAATAGGGAGAAAAATTCCAAAGGGCAGCATCAAGCGAGACTCATCCCCGCTACCAGCTAATGGCGAAAAGGGTATCTAGTGAACACGAGACCGAAAGGATGATTTAAGAGCCACACAGACCCTGCCTCCTTAAGAGAAAAGAATTCAAAGTCCACAAATTGCCGAAACAGCCTATCCGGCAGAGTATATCCATTAAGGGATACCCTATAACGAAAGGGAAGGAGTCCGAGCCTGCAAACTAAGAAATACAGAGGAGAGAATCCCAATAGCAGAAACACAAAAGGACGAAAGGGTGTGTCGTCATTAGTCCCCGCTTTAATATCAACACGAAAGGATAGGGAAAACATCAGGAAGCAGCCTCTTCTGAGTATCCACAGAATGACCGGGAGCTGACCTCTGAGGGCATACAACCGGAAGCTGCCATCAAGAAATCCAAATATATTTCAAAAGGCACTGTGTTAACAAATTCATACCCACCTCAAAGAAGTGGAAAACAACGGAAGCCCTACTTCGAAGGCCATAACTAGTGCCGCAAAAGTGGCCGGGAGCCGGACGTCCGAAACCAAAGAAGAAGAAGGTCGACAAAGCTCTTACAGGCCCAATAGCCCAATAACAGCAGGGTCCTCAAACCCTCTATAAGTAAGACCCCAATTGGTAACACGAGGGGGGAAGGAAAAAAAGGCTACAACCCTATTCTTTTTCCCTAGAAAGTAAAAACCCAAAATTGATAAATTAATCTGGGGATTACCATGTAACCTCCTCCATGAATAAAATCATGAAAACTCTTAAAGTGGACGTAGGTTCCTAAGGAACTGAACCACTATAAAATTGTGTGTCTTTACTTTTTCCGCATACAATACTACTTTTCGATATACTCTTGTGCGAATCTTGTCAGGCAGCGTGATCGTCAGAATATTCCTGCTGAAGCCGTTAGGTTCTTAACAACCTAATGTTGTCTCCACGGTCCACTCCCATAGGCCTATTTCCGGTGTTGGCGAAAAATATCGTTAACATTTTGGCGCTAAAAGGAGGGCCTGAACCTCCTACCTTGTGGTTGTTAACCACACATATCTACCTAGGCTGTTCCGCCCCGAATTGGACTAGATTTGAAGAAAAGGAACCAAGCAAAGAGAGCCTTGGCGAGGAGCTTCCAACCCGTATATGGCTAATTGAAGAAATCGATTAATTGAGAAGCTGGGTAACCCTAAAGCTACCTACCTTACCTCTCATATTCCTTCCCTTTTTTATCCTATATTTCATCGTAACAAGACTTCCTCGGAACTGTTTAAAATAGATGCACAGCAGGAAGGTGTGGAGCAAGGCTCCCACTTATCCTCGGATGTAGAAATTAGCGTACTATCAAATGCGAACTCTACAAATTTAAGAGCGAGGAAGTCCCCGATTCTGATACAGGAGAAGAACGATGAATTGGAAGTGTTATATCTAACTTTGCAGCTTGATGCAACTTGGAGGTCCATTGGAGAAAATTCAACACAGAGAGCCTTCGAGGTGGAAACCCATCAAGCAGAGTTTAAGGCGAAGATACCCTCCGAATTCAACAGCCCCCGTCTAGTCTGCAATCTAACCCATCTAAATCAAGAATGAAGGGATCTCCAGCCCTAATGTCAAAAGGGTAAGCGACGAGATAGAAATATTACTTTTGGCAACACAAATCAATACTACCAGGAGACTTATTAAGGCAGACTTGGCCCGGTTGGCCTCAGGCATGGTGCCTTATGAAGCAGAATCAAGAATAATGGCACCTCAAGAGTCTGACAACCCCATCGAACCTTTAGCAGACCTACAGAGACATCCAGTTTCACTAGGGAACAATCGGGTGTCAAGCGTAACAACTAATCAAGCATGGATAGAAGTCTGTCACCACCAAAGGGCGAAAGGGAGAGAACCATTGAAACTCCATCCAGCATAAAGGCACCACGATTTATATATGACGGAGCTACGGACCCTGAAGAACATCTTGCTGCATTTGAAAGTTATATGGATTTCCATGATGCTTCAAAAATGATTCAACGCCGAATGTTTCCTTTGACATTACAAAAAACAGCTGCTAAATGGTACCGCCGATATCAGGAGAAAAAAATCCGTTCTTGGGAGCAATTCTCCCATGATTTCTCTGTACAATTTTGCAGTCATAATAACCCAGTGGTAAATTACTCAACTGTTGTAAGCGTAAAACAAGGACCAGAAGAATCTATAGCTGACTACATAAAGCGATTCAATGTTGAAGCTTCGAGCGCAGAGGGTATGAGCAGTAGTGATAAGCTTTTCGCCATTCATTCAGGACTAATTGAAGGAATGCCTTTTTGGGAAGAACTATACATATGAGGATGTAAAGATTTACAAGAATTTTACCATCATGCGAACACCTTCATCCACATGGAAGAGTTGTATCACTTGAGAGGCAGTCTTGGTTGTTACAAAGAAGACAAGAAACCTCACACTTGTCAGAATCTTCGGGATGGGAGGCCTAGATTTCATGAAGATTAAAAGAACGTAAGGGCAGAGAAACCAAGCGCCAACACTGTGACCTTAAGCAAACCTATTTCACACCTATATGAAGCGATGAAGAAGAAAATCCACTTCTCGTTGCCTTTCAAATCGAAGAACCATCCAGAACCATTCAAGGGAGGGGAGTATTGCGAATATCACAAGAGAAATGGACATCAAACCGACAAATGCGAGGTGTTGGAAGGTGTAATGCAAAGACTTATCCAGGAAGGACACCTAGAGGAAGATACCTATGACGAAATGAAGTCTACTCAACAACGACTCAACCTCACATCGAATGACCCAGCAGTCGGGGACTCTCCTGCACCTATGCCTCCTAAAACAAGGTTTGCTAATTCTTATGGCAAAGGTCTTAATTCCAGGAGTGGGAAGGAACCTTCCAGACTCAGAACCTTCGTCTCCACCCATGAGAATAGTTACAATTATGGGTCAAAGGACCGCTACTCTAAGTGTCCAAGGACCCGTATTTGTCGCATTTGCTAAACGTCGGGACATGCGACGCTTTCATTCCCCGCGTTTTGGAAGGGATGCAAGGTACTAAGTAAGCTCCTAGAGGCACTCCTTCTGGATCGGGTAGTTGCCGCTGCTACAATTTCCAACTTATGAATGCTTGTGTGTGCATTGTGTGGTTTATACCTAGATAATCATACTAAGGGTTATGTGCCTGTTTAAGGCTTCTATAGTGCTAAGGTTAGCTTAAGACCTCAGCCTAGATGATCCTTCTTCGTGCCCAATCCTCGCTCTTTAGGCGAATAGGGAGTTAAAGGTAGCACCTAGAGTAATTAAATCTTTGAGTCTAAGGAAAGTAGGAAGTTTTTCTACAAGGTGCCATGGATGATTGTTTGAGTGGTTGTGATTGTTTTGCTTTGTACGACAAGTTACAAACCTTTACTTATGCTGGAAGGCACTACAATGACGAGGATTCCCCTAAAAATCCCTCGACGCTTTGAATTCTGACACAATATCTTTGTTTTATGTCTAATGATAATTTCGCATATCATAAACCAAGATGCTCAAGCTAAGCTGTTGTAACACCGCGTAATTTTATAACATTAAAATTCACAAATTAAAGTATACTTAATTTTTAGAAAACAAGTAAGTGAAATGGGTTGCGCAGAGAAATATATATATATTGATATATATATATATATAAATTAAAAATTAAATAAATAAATATGCGAAAAAGTTCAAAACAACGAATTGGGAGGGGGAATAACCGAACCGACCCATTTTTGAGGTCGACCCAAGCCCTGCTGGGTCGACTAGGGGTTAATCCAGGGTGTTTGGCTGTCAACCCGTGGGCCGATTCGCTCAAATGCAGATTTTGCATTTGATTGGTTCTCATGGTTCAGGGTTAATCTAATGGTCCTAAATAACTTCCTACACCTATAAATACATCCTAATGCTAACCCTAAACCTAATTAAAATAGAATAGTTACCATCATACCATCGCCATGGAAATCAATGGAGCTGCCGCCAACTAAGAAAGAAGAAAAGCAAATTTAATTCTAATTCTCTCAACCCTAAAGCAAAGCAAAACTCTCTCTTTTCTTCTCTAAATTGTGAGTATGATGATCTTAACAAGATTATTATCATTTTAATTAGGTTGAGTTATGAATGGATTATGAGTAGATGATGTGAATTATCATATATGTTGTTGTAAACCCCTTTTGCTATCATGTATATTGTAAATCCAATGTTATGTGATGATGATATCTTATATGTTGTAAATCATGCTATGATGATGTTATGTATGTTGAAAGTTTCTATGCTAAGTTGTGATGAATCATACATGTTAAAAAGGCCATGATGTTACCATCTATGCTAGTTAGTTCATATTAGTTAAATCATCATGTTTGGGTTATGTTGATCTATACGACAAGTCACATATGCAAGTTAGATTGATTAGAAAAGTTATGAACATATACCAAGACATCTATTATGACATCTAGAATTATGCTATGACATATGTGATATCCTATTCTAGTTCACACCATCATTATGTTGCCTAAAAACCCCATATGCAAGTTTATGTATAGATTTGGGCTATGATCATATCATATAAATTGAGACATTTAACAAGTTGACACCTTTTGATCCTTAACATGTGTAGTTCATGCAAGTTTCACCCCTATTATGATTAGATTTATTTTAATTGTCTATATGTTGTGATAATTTATCTTTGTGCTAGGTGTTAGACTATACAAGTCTAGCCTATATTATGCGTTGAATAAGCGAACGTATAAACGTGGGGTAGGGGTAATATTAAGGATTTAATATTAAAAAGTTGGGGTGCAATTGATATGATTTTGCATGCCATAAGTGGATGGTCATAATTGAGTCAATTATGGACATCATTAAAAGTTGACTTAATTAATAATTTGAATAGGGAATTATTAAAACTGGGGTAAAAGATTTTAAGTGTTAATCAATGCTTAGGACACGAGGTTGGACTCGTTTGTGATGTAAACCTGCCCGGACCCGCCCAGCAAATCCACTGGTCACAAATGTCAGCCCAATGTAAGAGGTCCTAGGCATAAACTAAAGCATAACGGTTGTAAAGACACGAGGTTAGACTCTTTTATGGTGTAAGACTGCACGGACCTGCCCGGCAAATCCAGCTGCCATAAATGCCAGTCTAATGTGAGAGGTCTTTATGAGGTTATGGCCTGAATGAATTAAGAAATACTTAACCAGATAAACATGTAAGGTGGGACATGGGGGTTAAGTAGGTGCCTTGGGTGGCATGAGGAATCTAGGGGGTGCCCTTAGTGTCATGTGAAATACGATTAGTAAGACTTAACCAAACACACATGTAAATGAACATGACTAAGAGGGTTAAGTGGGATATACTAGTGACAAGCTTAGGTGGGTAGCTTGTGGGGGCCCATTTCGACCAGTATCCCAAACGTATCTTTGTGGGCTCGACCCAAGTCGAGGACGGGACACGCATGCTGGGTTTGACTGTAAGAGGCCAAAACGAGGAGCGGTGGCAACGCAAGTCCAACGGGTTTCGTATGCGTGTTTGAACCCGGGCTGGTAGGTAAGACGTTGTTGCATCATGTAGGTATAAGCCGTGCATTCTCAAGTTGTATCGGGTTTCCACTTTAGGGGAGTGATACACCCCACTGTGGGGCCAGCACGGGTATCTACGAGTAGGGAGCCGATCGAAAGTGGGTAGTGGGGTACACCTAGTGGAGATAGAGGCAGACGGCACCTATGTAGTCAGCTAGGGGTACGTAAGGCTATTTATAAAGTTTCTGTGTGAAGCAAGTGGGATCAAACAATAGGGAGACTGGTGTGGTGTAGTGTGGTAATGTGCGGTGCAGTGTAGTAATCATTCGTTAGTAATTAGGTGTGCCTTTACCGTTATCTTTAACGTTATCTTAAGCGCTATCTTTATCTTCCTAAGAGTTCATAGACATTTACTTGTCTTCCAGCTTATGCCTTAGTCTAGTTATTTTGATAATAGTATTGTTAGAATTATCATACTCGCCAGACTTTATGTCTGACCCCCTCTATTTCTATCCTTTTTCCCCTTCCAGGTCCTCAGGTTGGGCCCAGCTCTAGTGGAGTTTGATTGAATTGCTTCATCTCTCTTTGGAAAGCTTGGACCGTTGAAGTAAAGTCTAGCTTGTTTTCTTTTTAATGGCTACTTATGTAATGGGATTATGTATTTTGTTTTTATGAAGATGGATATTGTACTTGGTTATGATCTATGGTTTTATGATGTAACAAACATGTTTAATTTCCGCTATAATAAAGTGAAGTCTTAGATTTCCAAGTACTATTTATTATCTGTCTTGTTGTAATTTTTCTGTTCTATATTCACTTATAACCCCCATGGAAGTTAATGCTTTCCCTTTGTGAGTGACATTAATGGACGTGGGGTGTTACACGTGGTATCAGAGCTTAAGGTTACCAGAACAGATAAAAATACTTTAGAAAAATAGTTATTTTTGGAAGAAGTGTTTTCAAAAACATGTTTTAATGAGAAATTTAAAGAGAAAAGTTTTTAAGAAAAACATAATCCCCAATAGCCACATATCTTTATCTTTCGAATTCTCCATTTTGAATCTTTCCTTTTTCGTTTCAGCATGGCTGAAGATCTTAATCTACCCGACGGTGTAACGATACCAGGATGGTATAGGAGGCTAGGGCCGCTGCAGGTCCAGCCAATGTTCCTCCACCACCAGTTGCACCCGTTCCTCCTCCTCCTCCTCGCGTAGATACTTTTGCAAAGACGTGCAAGGAATTCAAGGCTATGGGTGGAAAGACATTTCAAGGGTCAGAAACGTTTGTGGAAGCTAGAGATTGGCTTAAGGAGGTGGAAGAATTGCTAGAAATCTTTGAAGTAGAAGAAGGGAGGAGAGTTCTTTTAGCAGCTTGGTTGATGAAGGGAGAGGCCTCGTTTTGGTGGGAGGTCACTAATGGGGAGCGTCCTGTTGACTCTTGGGCGGATTTCAGACGTAGGTTCGAGGCGAAGTTTCTCTCAAGGGCGGAAGAAAATCTATATATGGAAAGGTTCTTGACATTGAAGCAAGGAAGCTCATCGGTGAAAGAATATGTCAATAAATTTAATCAGTTAGCAACGTTTGGCTTGGACTTAGTAAACACGCCGGAGAAGAAGGCTCTAAGGTTCGTGAATGGCTTGAATGAACCATTGCAAGGGTTGGCTATGACCCACATCCCGATGGGGCCACCTTTGAGAAGTTAGTAGAAATGGCGCTCATGCATGAGGAGAAAAGCGCTAAAGCTGGTAAGGCACCCGAGAAGAAGGGGGATCAGAAGAAACCACAACAGCAAAACAAGAAGGGTGGAAAAGACAATAATGGCAAGGGAAAGAAGAAGTGCTTTAACTGTGGAACCCCAAGCCATCTCAGCAAGGATTGCCGAAAGAAAAAGAAGACAGGCTGTTTTCATTGTGGCGATGCGGGACATTTAGTGAAGGACTGCCCAAAGAAGGGGCAGAGGGCAGGAGCTACCTCGGGAGGACAGGTGCAGGCTCTTATGGCACCAGGGCAGGCTAAGGGACAAGTTCTGGCTCTCGCGGTCCCACCACTGCAAGAACGAGGTAGAACCATTTCTGTTGAAAGCTTAATTTTTCTGTTTGATCATCCTGTCCATACCTTATTCGATTCGGGCGTATCACATTCGTTTATCTCTACATCATTAGTTGAATCACTGCACTTAAACACCAGTTTAATAGTGGATCCCTTAGTTGTTTCGAATCCAATAGGGGGCTCAGCTTATTTGTCCATGATGTGTTTGGATTTGAAAATTTCCATACTTAGCGTTGAATTTAGAAGTGATGCTTATGTGTTGGGCTTCACAGGCTATGGGCTAATTTTAGGAATGGATTGGTTATCCAGAAATTGGGCCATTCTTGATTGTGAAAGGAGAGTAGTTAGACTCGTGACTCGCCTTGGCAACACTCTCGAAATCTTCTATAATCCCATAAATTCAGTTATGCTAAGTTATCTAGAATCACTTGACGCGTCTGAGGAAAATCTACGATCTGTTAGAGTGGTCCGAGAATATTCGGATGTGTTTGAGGAGGTGAAGGGCTTGCCTCCGAAGCGGGAGATAGATTTTCGAATATATCTTGTGGATAATGCGAAACCAGTATCTTTGCCAGTACGCCACATGGCTCCACGTGAAAGGAGGGAACTCGATAAGCAAGTGAAGGAGTTGCTTGAGAAGGGGTTCATAAGACGAAGTATATTGGAGTGGGGTGCTCCAGTAGTATTTGCCACGAAGGTGGATGGGTCCCTTAGACTGTGTGTGGACTATAGAGAACTTAATAAACTTACTAAGAAGAATAGACACCCACTGCCGAGGATTGACGATCTCTTCGATCAGTTAGTTGGTGCCTCAGTGTTTTCGCAGTTGGACTTAGCCACTGGGTTCCATCAGTTGAGAGTGGCTGAGGATAGCATAGACAAGACTGCCTTTAGGACTCCGGACGGTTTCTATGAATGGCTAGTGATGCCCTTCGGTTTGACAAACGCCCCCGCATACTTTGTTGATTTGATGAGTAGGGTGTTTAGGGAGTACCTTAACAAATTCGTGGTAGTCTTTGTAGATGACATCTTGATCTTTTCTAAGGATGAAGAAGAGCATGCCCTATATCTTAGGGAAGTGTTGGAGACCCTACGAGCGCATAGCCTTAAGGCTAAATTTTCTAAGTGTCACTTCTGGAGGAAGGAAGTATGGTTCTTGGGGCACGTGGTTTCCAAAGAAGGGATAGCCGTGGATCCCACGAAGGTGGTGGCCATCCAAGATTGGAAGGTCCCTAAAAATGCTACCGAAGTGAGAAGTTTCTTGGGGTTGGCTGGCTACTATAGGAAGTTTATCAAAGACTTCGCAAAGATATCAGCTCCATTGACACGCTTGACGAAGAAGAACCTAGTTTTCACATGGGACGTAGATTGTGATGATGTGTTCCAACGTTTGAAGAGAGCTTTGACTTCAGCCCCAGTCTTAGTATTGCCAGACGGGAGTAAGCCGTTTACCGTTTATACTGATGCTTGTGGGACAGGACTAGGCGCAGTCTTAATGCAAGAGGGTAGGGTAATAGCCTATGGTTGAAGGCAGTTGAGAGCGCATGAGAAAAATTATCCCACACATGACCTAGAATTGGCCGCTATTGTTTTCGCGCTTAAGTCTTGGCGTCATTATCTTCTTGGCGAGAAATTCGAATTATTCACTGACCACAAGTCTTTAAAATACCTATTCTCTCAAAAAGGACTTGAACTTAAGGCAGCAAAGGTGGATGGAGTTCTTAGCGTCCTACGACTTCGAAATAGCCTGTACCCCTGGCAAGGGTAACGTGGTGGCAGACGCCTTAAGTAGAAAAAGATTATCCTTAAGTCCTTTGTTTGTTGAGCGGCAAAGTTTAGAATTCATTTCGGTGTTTGACTTTAGACCTTCCGTTGACTTCGTACCCGGTTTGCTAGCATCCTTGGAGGTCAGACCTATGCTTTTGGGACGGATTGGCGAGGCATAGCGAGACGACCCGTAGTTGGTTGAGTTAGTAGAAAAACTCAAAGGAGGGGAGTCATCAAGCCATCTCCGTAGGTATACCCTAGACGATAAGGGTTGGTTACGTAGGGACGGTAGACTTTGTGTACCAAAAGACGATGACCTAAGGAAGATTGTTCTTGACGAAGCACATCATTCGAAGATGACCATTCATCCCGGCGGGGACAAGACGTACAAAGACATGAAGAGAGTTTACTTTTGGGCTGGCATGAAGAAAGATGTGGCCGAGTATGTCGCTAGATGCTTGGTGTGCCAACAAGTAAAAGCGGAGAAAAAGAAACCCGGTGGGTTGCTTCACCCATTGGAGGTTCCACTATGGAAGTGGGAAAGTGTCTCGATGGATTTTGTGGATGGGTTACCGCGATCAAGGAAGGGTAATACGGGAATTTGGGTTATAGTAGATAGACTTACTAAAAGCGCCCATTTCATTCCCGTAAAGAGTAAGAGGACTGCTCCATGGTTAGCCTCCGTATACGTTCTAGAAATAGTTCGTTTGCACGGTGTTCCTTCTAGCATAGTGAGCGACCGCGATCCTATTTTCACTAGCGAATTTTGGTGAAGCTTACAAGAGGCAGTAGGGACTCAGTTATGTTTGGGCACCGCATATCATCCTCAGACGGACGGCCAGACCGAGAGGGTGACTCGCATTCTAGAGGATCTGTTGAGGCTATGTATCCTAGACTTTGGGGGTACGTGGGAAGAACATCTTCCATTGGTCGAGTTCGCATATAATAACAGCTTTCAGTCCAGCATTGGTATGTCACCATTCGAATCTCTTTATGGATGACCTTGTCGTTCACCTATATGTTGGTGGGAATCTACGGATAAGATCTTACTTGGGCCCGATATGATTAGGGAGATTTCGGAGAAGATCGACTTGATTCGAAGGAGGATGAAAGCAGCACAGGATAGGCAGAAATCTTATGCGGATAAGAGGAGGACAGATCTCGAGTTTGATGTTGGGGACATGGTCTTTGTCAAAGTGTCTCCATTACGGAACGTTTTTCTCTTTGGTTCCGTTGGGAAATTAGCACCAAGGTTTGTAGGGCCGTTTCCTATTAAGGAGAAAATTGGATAGATGGCGTATAGAGTGGAGCTGCCCGAGAGACTTAGTGGTGTACACGACGTATTCCATGTGTCACATTTGAGGAAGTGCTTGCACGAGACCACGGAAGTGGTAGAGCCGAGCTTTCTTAGAGAGGTGGAGATAGAGCGTGATGCGACAATTCGACGAGCTCCTACGCGCATTCTTGGGTCGGACATCAAGAGGTTGAGGAATCGAGAGGTCAGACTAGTCAAAGTGCAATGGGGAGATGATGAGAGCAACGCTACTTGGGAGACAGAAGAGAAGATGCGTTCACGATACCCTTTTCTTTTTGAGAGTATGTCTTTTAATTTCTCCTTTATCGCTTAGCTTGTACTTATCTTATCTTTAGTATATCCTCTTGCTAGTATCTTTGACCTTTAGTTAGGATAATCCTATGGTTGAAACATGTGTTTGAGACATGTTATGTATGGTGGATGCATAGTGGATGCAAGTGTTTGCTAGTGGTTGCTCGTGGATGCATATACACACACTATTAGGCACCAGATCGGCTCAGTCACTTCATATTGCATATTGCATATATATGGATGTATTTAGTAAAATGGATGTATAATGGTTGTATTATCATATAGTTGCTGCATTCGGGTGGATGGTTGTGCACGCATATAGAATTAATATGTATCATTAGGAATCTTTTGCATACATATTGGACGCATGGCACTATCATGAATTGCACTAAGGAGGTCGACTGAATTAGTAGACCGCCTAATTTTGCATTAGATATGGACATATACACACACTGTGCATATAAACATTAAAGCATTAGAAGTCTTTTAAGGACAATGGATGCTGGTGTTTGATGGTTGAGTAGATGGACGATTAGATGGTAGGATATACATTCTTCTTGACTTGGAGATTTCGAGGATGAAATCCTTTAAGGAGGGGAGAATGTAACACCGCGTAATTTTATAACATTAAAATTCACAAATTAAAGTATACTTAATTTTTAGAAAAGAATTAAGTGAAATGGGTTGCGCAGAGAAATATATATATATTGATATATATATATATATAAATTAAAAATTAAATAAATAAATATGCGGAAAAGTTCAAAATAGCGAATTGGGAGGGGGAATAACCGAACCGGCCCATTTTCGAGGTCGACCCGAGCCTCGCTGGGTCGACTAGGGGTTAATCCAGGGTGTTTGGCTGTCAACCCGTGGGCCGATTCGCTCAAATGCCGATTTTGCATTTGATTGGTTCTCATGGTTCAAGGTTAATCTAACGGTCCTAAATAACTTCCTACACCTATAAATACATCCTAATGCTAACCCTAAACCTAATTAAAATAGAATAGTTACCGTCATACCATCGCCATGGAAATCAATGGAGCCGCCGCCAACTAAGAAAGAAGAAAAGCAAATTCAATTCTAATTCTCTCAACCCTAAAGCAAAGAAAAACTCTCTCTTTTCTTCTCTAAATTGTGAGTATGATGATCTTAACAAGATTATTATCATTTTAATTAGGTTGAGTTATGAATGGATTATGAGTAGATGATGTGAATTATCATATATGTTGTTGTAAACCCCTTTTGCTATCATGTATATTGTAAATCCAATGTTATGTGATGATGATATCTTATATGTTGTAAATCATGCTATGATGATGTTATGTATGTTGAAAGTTTCTATGCCAAGTTGTGATGAATCATACATGTTAAAAAGGCCATGATGTTACCATCTATGCTAGTTAGTTCATATTAGTTAAATCATCATGTTTGGGTTATGTTGATCTATATGACAAGTCACATATGCAAGTTAGATTGATTAGAAAAGTTACGAACATATACCAAGACATCTATTATGACATCTAGAATTATGCTATGACATATGTGATATCCTATGCTAGTTCACACCATCATTATGTTGCCTAAAAACTCCATATGCAAGTTTATGTATAGATTTGAGCTATGATCATATCATATAAATTGAGACATTTAACAAGTTGACACCTTTGATCCTTAACATGTGTAGTTTATGCAAGTTTCACCCCTATTATGATTAGATTTATTTTAATTGTCTATATGTTGTGATAATTTATCTTTGTGCTAGGTGTTAGACTATACAAGTCTAGCCTATATTATGCGTTGAATAAGCGAACGTATAAACGCGGGGTAGGGTTAATAATAAGGATTTAATATTAAAAAGTTGGGGTGCAATTGATACGATTTTGCATGCCATAAGTGGATGGCCATAATTGAGTCAATTATGGACATCATTAAAAGTTGACTTAATTAATAATTTGAATAGGGAATTATTAAAACTGGGGTAAAAGATTTTAAGTGTTATTCAATGCTTAGGACACGAGGTTGGACTCGTTTGTGACGTAAACCTGCCCGGACCCGCCCAACAAATCCAGTGGTCACAAATGTCAGCCCAATGTGAGAGGTCCAAGGCATAAACTAAAGCATAACGGTTGTAAAGACACGAGGTTAGACTCTTTTATGGTGTAAGACTGCCCGGACCCGCCCGGCAAATCCAGCTGCCATAAATGCCAGTCTAATGTGAGAGGTCTTTATCAGGTTAT
The DNA here is from genome assembly GCA_030737875.1 of Allium sativum. Classification (NCBI taxonomy): domain Eukaryota; kingdom Viridiplantae; phylum Streptophyta; class Magnoliopsida; order Asparagales; family Amaryllidaceae; genus Allium; species Allium sativum. Next base: position 119,105,917 of record CM060911.1, on the reverse strand, counting down.
GGCCTGAATGAATTAAGAAATACTTAACCAGATAAACATGTAAGGGGGGACATGGGGGTTAAGTAGGTGCCTTGGGTGGCATGAGGAATCTAGGGGGTGCCCTTAGTGGCATTTGAAATACGATTAGTAAGACTTAACCAAACACACATGTAAATGAACATGACTAAGAGGGTTAAGTGGGATATACTAGTGACAAGCTTAGGTGGGTAGCTTATGGGGGCCCATTTCGACCAGTATCCCAAACGTATCTTTGTGGGCTCGACCCAAGTCGAGGACGGGACACGCATGCTGGGTTTGACTGTAAGAGGCCAAAACGAGGAGCGGTGGCAACGCAAGTCCAACGGGTTTCGTATGCGTTTGTGGACCCGGGCTGGTAGGTAAGACGTTGTTGCATCGTGTAGGTATAAGCCGTGCATTCTCAAGTTGTATCGAGTTGCCACTTTAGGGGAGTGATACACCCCACTGTGGGGCCAGCACGGGTATCTACGAGTAGGGAGCCGATCGAAAGTGGGTAGTGGGGTACACCTAGTGGAGATAGGGGCAGACGAAACCTATGTAGTTAGCTAGGGTTACGTAAGGCTATTTATAAAGTTTCTGTGTGAAGCAAGTGGGATCAAACAATAGGGTGACTGGTGTGGTGCAGTGTAGTAATGTGCGGTGCAGTGTAGTAATCATTCGTTAGTAATTAGGTGTGCCTTTACCGTTATCTTTAACGTTATCTTAAGCGCTATCTTTATCTTCCTAAGAGTTCATAGACATTTACTTGTCTTCCAGCTTATGCCTTAGTCTAGTTATTTTGATAATAGTATTGTTAGAATTATCATACTCGCCAGACTTTATGTCTGATCCCCTCTATTTCTATCCTTTTTCCCCCTCCAAGTCCTCAGGTTGGGCCCAGCTCTAGTGGAGTTTGATTGAATTGCTTCATCTCTCTTTGGAAAGCTTGGACCGTTGAAGTAAAATCCAGCTTGTTATCTTTTTAATGGCTATTTATGTAATGGGATTATGTATTTTGTTTTTATGAAGATGGATATTGTACTTGGTTATGATCTATGGTTTTATGATGTAACAAACATGTTTAATTTCCGCTGCAATAAAGTGAAGTTTTAGATTTCCAAGTACTATTTATTATCTGTCTTGTTGTAATTTTTCTGTTCTATATTCACTTGTAACCTCCATGGAAGTTAATGCATTCCCTTTGTGAGTGACATTAATGGACGTGGGGTGTTACAGCTGCCATGCGGCATTTGACTAATCTCGCCGGCCTGCAAAGCTTTGTGTGGGTGCACTTTTAACAACATCTTTGATGGCCATTAGTGGTTTGTCCATCTGCGGAACTACGGTTCTGCTCCCATCATTTTTACGCTACGTGGGATGTATGCTCATCACGCCACGGGCTGTATGCTCTACGCGGTACGAGCTGTAAGCTCACCTAACCAATGCTCTTGAGTACATTCTAACCAATGCTCTTCTTGAGTACGTTCTAGCCAATACCCTACATAGGTACGTTCTAACCAATGCTCATGAGTACGTTATAACCAATGCCCTACATGGGTACGTTCTAACCAATTCTCCAAAATGGGAGTATGTTTTCCAACCCGAAGAAGGAAGAAAAAACTCGAAGGGAGCACTTGGAGCACGTACATCCGCTACTCAAAATCCAACCCGAAGAAGGGAGAAAAAGCTCGAAGGGAACACTTGGAGCGTATACATGCTCTACGCAAAATCCAACCCGAAGAATGGAGAAAAAGCTCGATGGGAGCACCTGGAGCACATACAGCCTCTGCTCAAATATCATCCCGTGAAAGGGAGAGAAAGCTTAAAGAAAACAAAAGCTTGAAGAAAACGAAAGTCTGAAGAAAGCAAAAGCTTGAAGAAAGCAAAAGCTTGAAGAAAACAAAAGTTTGAAAGAAGTGAAAGCTTAAAGAAAACGAAAGCCTGAAAGAAGCAAAAGCTTGAAGAAAGCTTGAAGGAAGCACCCAAAAACGCACACAACCTACGCTTAGGTAAATGAAACCGAAATGATAACTCAAAACAAAGGTTTAATACCCGAATCTGGGTCCAGTTCGGGACTTCTATTAATATCGGAAGGGGTTCCGGTCTTCTATTTATTTAATACCCGAATCTGGGATCGGTTCGGGACTTCTATTAATACCAGAAGGGTCCAGTCTTTTGCCTATTTAAGACCCGAATCTGGGTATGGTTCAGGACTTCTATTAATGCCGAAAGGGGTTCTGGTCTTCTATTTATTTAATACCCGATGGGTTTGGTTCAGGACTTCTATTAATACCAGAAGGGGTTCCACTCTTCTGTCTATTTAATACCAGAAGCTGGGTATGGTTCGGGACTTCTATTAATACCAGAAAGAGTTCCAGTCTTTTATCTATTTAATACATGAATCTGGGTTCGGTTCGGGCCTTTTATTAATACCGGAAGGGGTTCCGGTCTTCTATCTATTTAATACCCGAATCTGGGTATCGTTTGGGACTTCCATTAATACTTGAAGGGGTTCCAGTCTTCTGTCTATTTAATATCTGAATCTGAGTATGGTTTGGGACTTCTATTAATACCATAAGGGGTTCATGTCTTCTATCCATTTAATACCCGAATCTGGATATGGTTCGGGACTTATATTAATACCGGAAGGGGTTCCAGTCTTCTGTCTATTTAATACCCGAATCTAGGTTGGTTCGGGACTTCTATTAATACCGGAAGGGGTTCCCGATCTTCTGTCTATTTAATACCCGAATCTGCGTCTGTTTCGAGACTTCCGCTACGTTGGCACCGGAAGGGGTTTCTAGTCTTCAACCATCTAAGTACCCTAACCCTGATGTGATCCAGCTTTCCTACTCTTTAATACTTAAGGGGTTCCTGATCTTCAGCCTTCATTCGACCAGATGAGGAATAGTCCCGAAACCCTCTTATCTGCTCGGATCTCTTCCTAAGAAAACAAAGATGAATGTACATTAACCAAAGTAAATTCAACCTCATCTTCGCCTTCCATACTCCTAAAATGATGTCAGAAAATTTGTCCGATATGAAACCTCACGTGCAAGCAAAGCCTCAGATAAACCTCGCATGCCCCAATTAAAGAATTATTTAGAGAAATACTATTAAAGAATTATTTACCCTAAGTCGAGGCAAAGAAACCATCACTACCTGCTCTTAAGGCCTCTTTGTATTCTGGAAACCTGTGAAGGATCAAATCACATGAAGTGACACTGGTGGTTTGGGAATTCTAACTGCCGGATTGAAGATTGTAGAAATCTGGTCCTTTACTTTGAGTATAAAAAGACAAGGCATTAAGGATTTCGATGCTCTTACTCTCCTTATTCAAAAACAAAAAGAAGAGAGACAACATGCCAACTAGAAATGAGGTCGACATATCACCATTTGTTTCTGACGAAGATTTACGGCACTTCAATTCCTGGGCAATTATCTCAGTTTTCTTCGTTCAGTTCTCGATGAATAGCATCAAATGAGCTTTGAAATGGGAATTCTATTACCTATATTCTTGGGAATGGAACATCAAGAAGTTCATGAACGTTTTCATTGTTAAATTCCCAAGGAATTTCTTTCCAGGGGATATCTACTCCATTACAACTCACAGGTGCACCCTACACATTCGGCCACGCAGTCTCAATTTCGGTTCTGCAAAACCCAGACATGAGGTGGTTGTTTGGATTATCTTAAAGAATCTTCCCCTTGTATTTCGTAGCTCTAAAGTGGTGAAGATCATACTGCCGAAAGTAGGAAAAGTTTTGAGGATACAAGAAGATGCATGGGACGTGGTTGACTTTTCTTATCTTAAGGTGGAGATAGAGGTTCCATTGCCAGCATATGTTCCATCACTAATAAGACTTTTTGTCCAGACCTCATATCACGAAATTGAAGTTATCAAGCTTTCCGGGGACCCCAACGATCCTTTTGAGCCTACAGATTTCGAGAATTGGGTGTTTAGAAAAATTGGAATGGGTTCCTCAGAGTCTAGAAACCAAGAAGAAAAATGAAGGTTTTGGGTAGCTTTAACATTGGAGGAGCGTCTTCTTCGAACCCATTTGCAATTCTTTCAGATATCAACGAAGACGAAGAAGAGTTGTCGGACGACGACGAAGAAGAGATGTTCAATTATGAAAGAGATAAGGAGAGAACCAATGCTATTGACGTAGTACTAGAAAAAGTGGGTTTTGATGACAGTAACAGGATGGAGTATGCTAAGGAGACCACTAAAGGCAAGGATGTAGTTGGCTCTTCTGGTGCGGAACTATCAAAGGGCAATGCTTGGGAAGGCTCAGGCCTTGGTCATCTTCTAGGAGATTTTGATCATTGTGAGTTTGACCAAATACTGCGTGACCGCTTTGGCAGCAGAACACGCAGCAGATGGATGATGTAGTTAGGGTTTGGTAAGTGCTTTCCCGTTTTGCATGAAAAATCTCGGCTCCTGTGTAGCACTGTTTGTGTGCACTTTTGTTTCTAAACTGTAATGGAAGTATTACTATGCTCTGATTGTTGTATGTATTTAAGTATAGCACCAAATTTTTGGTGCCTCACTATCCCTTCTTTGTTAAAAAAAAGAGGAAAAAGGTAAAAAAAAATCAGGATTTTCGTATTCAAAACTAATGAGAACCACGTGAAGAAAAACCAACTAAGACATCAACCGAGATAGATCAAAGGATACTACGAAATTGACAAAGAATTTGACTTGAAAAGTCAAAAATTACCCCTAGTAGGGGGTCAAATGTTACTACCAAAAAATTGACGATGAAATATAGTAACACCGAAGGGGTATCGGATAACCATAAGCACCCAATGGTCTTTTAGAGAGTAGGGCCAAGGACTAAGAAGAGGCAAAAATAGGGAGAAAGTTTCCGAAGGGCAGCATCAACCGAGACTCATCCCCACTACCATCTAATGGCGAAAAGGATATCTAGTGAACACGAGATCGAAAAGATGATTTAAGAGCCACACAGACCCCGACTCCTTAAGAGAAAAGAATTCAAAGTCCACAAATTGCCGACACAGCCTATCCAACAGAGTATATCCATTAACGGATATCCTATAACGAAAGGGGAGGAGTCCGAGTTGGCAAACTAAGAGAAAGAGAGGAGAGAATCTTGATAATATAAACACAGAAGGGAGAAAGGGTGTACCAGCATTGGTCCCCCCTTTAATATCGACACGACAAGATAGGGAAAACATCAGGAAAGCAGGCTCTTCTGAGTATCCACAGAATGTCTGGGAGCTGACCTCCGAGGGCACACAACCGGAAGCTACCAATAAGAAATCCAAATACATTCAGAAAGTCACTGTATCAACAAATTCATACCCACCTCAAAGAAGTGGCAAACAACGGAAGCCCCACTTCGAAGGCCATAACTAGTGCCTCAAAAGCAACCTGGAGCCGGACGTCCGAAACCGAAGAAGAAGAAGGCCAACAAAGCTCTTATAGGCTCGATAGCCCAATAACAGAAGGGTCCTCCAACCCTCTATAAGTAAGACCCTAGGGGGTAACATGAGGGGGAAGAAAAAAAAGGCTACAACCTACTTCTTTTTCCCTAGAAAGTAAGATAACTAAAATTGATAAATCAATTTGGGGATTCCCATGTATCCTCCTCCATCAATAAAATCATGAAAACTCTTAAAGTGGGCGTAGGTTCCCAAGGAACTGAACCACTATAAAATTGTGTGTCTTTACTTTTTCCGCATACTATACTACTTTTCGGTATACTCTTGTGCGAATCTTGTCAGGCGGCGGGATCGTCAAAATATTCCTGCTGAAGCCGTTAGGTTCTTAGCAACCTAACATTGTCTCCACGATCCACTCCCACAGACCTATTTCCGGTGTTGACGAGAAATACTGTTAACAATATATATATGTTAATAAAACAAAAAATTAAATGAAAGGTTAATTAGTTTAAGATTGTATTAGTTTGCAGGAAGTGGAAGGTATTAGCCTATGAAGATATATTGTGGTGAAACCTATTATAAATTTTCATAAAAATATATTACATGACAAACATCTGCCTACTTATAATACTGTAATCCATGAAACTTCAACCATTTTAACATATATTTTTTGCAAACCAATGCTTAGTTACCACGTGATAGAAAATGTGTATCCAAAACAAATAATACCTTGCTTTGATATGAAATCCGATGTTGTCATAGTTATGCTAGTATTTGAAATAGTGTTCGATAGTCGTACTTTGCTATCCTGAGTTGTAGTTTAAATCAAAATAGATGGTGTATTAAAACATATGACAACAACTGAGCATGTAATCAAATAGCTTTCAGTTTCGAGACGACCACCAGAACCAAACAACATTTTTAGTCAAATTCTTTCAGAGCTTCCTGTTATATTGAATGATACTATAAGAATGATAGAAGTCATATATCTTACCATCTAAATGCAGAATGTAGATGAAAACTAAAGTAAGAAAGTGATATATTTTAGCGAACAGAAAGATTACAAAGCAATAGCTAGTCACAATTTCAATATCAATAAGAATGGAGTAAACATGCAGGTATATGAAAGATCAATTGTGTTGATTCGTGTTCGAATAGTAAATTCAAAGTTGAGCAATTACCTAGAATCGGGGATGGTGGAGATTGGAGAATAATCAGAGTGGTTGCGAAACTTCGCTGGTATCGCAGTTCGTGGATGCCGAAATAATCGGAGTTGTAATTGGAGATGGGTAAAACAAATCTGATTGAGTTTTATAACGGGAATCCATAGAAAAATCAAGTAGAAAAAAAAGCGTGAAATGCTAAAGAAGAAAAGGTCCGATTGAAATTACATAACGAGGGCAGAAACAAGAACCAGTAAAAAAATGAGGAGATTAAAAAGGGAGCATTGAATTCTGAAGAAGAAAGAGGGACCGAGAAACTGGAGAAAAAGGGTGGCGAGAAATAACAATGAAACACGCGGCATGTATTTCTGGCTTCAAACGAAATTGATTTCAGCCTGCAATAGGAAAACCACCCTAACGGTCGATTTGATTATGGATATACTACACATACAAATTTTAAATATGAGTTATCATCATCGAGTTTAGACCATTTTTATTGGATGATACTATTTACAATAACATCTTTTTAACACATGCAATTTCGTATTGCACAGTCATTCAATAATTAATTTTTTTTGCACAGAATACTATACTATATAATGGGATTTATACGTGTTTCGATATGTATTATGTATATACACATTTGCATGTTCGATGTAACTCTTTCCTGTCCAAGGCCGACCAGTTTACTTATGCTGTCCACAGCCAACCGAAACACCAAAAAAGAAAGTACATGAAAATATCTTATCCAAATAGGGATTGAACCACGGGCCAACCCATTTACTTATGCTGTCCACGACCAACTAAACACCAAAAAAGAAAGTATATGAAAATATCATACCCAAATAGGGATTGAATGTAGCTGCTTGAAGCAACAAGGTTCATGTCAAACCAATTGGCCATGCATACAATTAATAAGAATTGGACACTAAGTTATAAATATAGATAAACTATTATTAAAATATAAAAGGAATTAAATTTGTTGTCCCAGCCCAGGCCTAGGTTGCATATGCCTTAGGTTGGCTCAAGCCTAGGCCCGGGCCTGTTCCTATAACAGATGAGTATTTTAGCATTCCATGTTTCAGTGGAATTAATAATAGTTAGATCATGCAATGAAATCTTATTAGTTTTGTGGTTGAGTTATGTAGGCAGTGTGCTGCTATGTTTACAGTCTTATTATTTGTACGAACGTTACGACACACGCTTCACACCCGAGGTGTTTTCTTTACAATTCGTATATGTTTAACCCATTCAAAATAAAATTATTTACATGTATATTTTGATGTTAAAATCATATATTTTTTTTGCTAATTTTTAAATTTGTTTATGTTGCAATATCTTATGATTTTTAAGTGTTATTCTTTATTCATATTATCCGTGAATGAAAAATGAATTTGTATATAAATATTATTTGTTAAATAATGTTTATAAGCAATATTAAGGCTTGTTCATATTTGTAAATGGGTGTTTGGAATTTGTAAATGTATTTCGTGTGTAAGATCCTATTTTTAAATAATATTATGATCTAATAATATTTGTCGATTGACATGTTGAATTAGTAAGTGAGATTTATTTCTGAGATCCTATATTTTAGTAATAACATAATTATAATATATATGGATAATTTTTTGTAATTCACGTTTACACCAAAAAATTGCGACACCAAAGGTTTCCAACTATTAATAACGATACATATATTAAGTGGAAGAACACAATTTCTTCAAGTAGAATAGAAATGTTGGAACAATGCTCTTTTGTAGTCGACTTTGTAATATATATTTAATTAATTTTTTCAAAATAAAATGATCTACATTTATGTTTTGGTGTTATAACCATGTTTTTTAATTGTAATGTTGCATTATCTTATATTTTTAAGTGTTAATCTTCATTTCTTTTGTTCATTAATAAAAAAATAAATATATATACAAAGATTGCTTATTAGATCTACTTTTAAGCGATATTAAGACTAGTTAACATTTGTAGATGGATTCTTTGAATTTATACATAAAGTAGGTGTTTTCACCAAAAAAATGACTCAAACACCAATGGTACGAGAACCGTACTTCACCAACATGGTTAAAAAGTAATTGGACCTGCATTCAACAGAAATTAAGAGTAAAAATGTGAGGAAAGTAAAATGGAGACGAGGTTTTAGAGTGGTTCGGCCCTAAGCTAGGCCTACGTCCACTATGAATATAGTTTGCATTATAAAAATGATGATTACAAGGCATAAACTCTCTCTTTATACATACATTCTCTCTCCCTTTTGCAATAGATACTCTTTTTTACATGCGAGTCACGCTTAAATTCGTGGAATTCGATGGAGAGATTATATAGTCCTAAGGAGGAGGATAGGCTGGCATCGGAGAAGAAGAATGTCCTTGTTGGAGAGGAAGATGAAAGATGATCTTCTGTCTCTCAGCCACTTAAGCGGCCTCAATGGGTACCATGGCCAAATGGATGAAAGATCTTCCAAATGGAAATAATGATAGTAGTTGAAATGCTAAGGAATGGTGGAGGAAAAGATTCAACAGCACTTCGTGGTTGCAAAAAAGTTCCCCTCTCTTGGTGGAAGCCATGGCCTATTTATAAGTGAGCTCCCCTGAAGAAATGAGCCGAAATCCGTATATGCAGACTATAGGCCACCCGTTTCATTAATCACTAAAATGCCACCGCCTAACTGTAGCCAACTATTGGTTACTATTTCCAGCTGTCAGTATAAGCCACTTTGTAGGAGCGAGCAACTTTGTAGGAGCGAGCGACTTTGTAGGAGTATACGTTTGCATAGATCTGAGTAGATCAGGCGAGCGATCAGCATCGTAGTTTACAGGCAATCGATCAAGGCTTGTAGATCAAAATGTAAGCGCGACCCTTAAAGAGCTGGTATTTGATCGAAGTGTTAGCGAATGATTGAGGAATGAGCGGGCGATTGTGGTTGCAATCTATGAGCGAACACGGTATATATGTGCAACCTCTGGCTTCTTCGTGCTTCTTGTTATCCATGATTGACCGGGGTAGCATGGACGAACGATTGCAGAATGGATCATATGACCAAAATCAATTATTCTCTTCGTCTTGTACGACCACTTTCCTTCGTACAATGATGAATGACTTCCTTAATATGGACGATCTTTGAAAGAAGTACGAGCCTTAATGTTTCGCGTCGTGCTATTCTTGAGCTAGCTTGAAGTGCGCGACCTCTCTATATGGTTGTGTTGTGTTGTACGACCAATTCTGTTTGTGTTTGAGTGGATGACCCATCTTGTTCTGATATTCAAGCAACTTTGTTTGCCATAAATGACCGATCCTTGCTCCCATGCTCGAGCCATGGCCTATGTTTGGCCTCGTTGTGCACGAATGACCTTGGTTGGGGCATGAGTACACAAACCTCGTGTGTGCTCGTCTTACGGTTCTATAGGTTTAATCCTTCAATGCATGCATGATTCTTAAAGGACAACATTTGCCACTCGAAGTTTGTAATTTTTAATTTGTAAAGATTATATGCTTCGAAATGTAACACCATTTGATGGATTGGGTCCAGTTTCCCAGATCTGATTGAGCTATCGTGTCACTTTAGTCTGGAAGGGCCTTTTAGTCTTCTTTTTATACCATCTTTTCGTTTTCCCGCTCATTATGTATTTCGTTTTTTTTGAAAGTTCTGCTCTAATGGAGGTTCTACTGTAGAAAATTTTTACTACCATCGATTACTCCCAGACTTTGACTGCATTACCTTCTTCAATTTATCATTGCGCCTGATCTTCCTAGGCTGTGCTTCTTTAAATTTCGAAATCAGCTAGAGCTTTTCCTCCTTATAATTGAACCTGCCTATTTGTTTGTAAGTGAATTTTCTCTTTAAATTTCGCTTTTGGGTTAATCCAATTAGCTTCATAAAAGTTCCCAGTTGGTAAGAACTGAATTATTTGAGCATGTATTGAAATTCTCTGTAGTTTGCTGTGATTGCAATGACTAGAAAATGTTGATTTGACTTAGTATGCTCTAGGGTTGTGTGTGTAATCATTTAATAGACCTGATTCTCACAAAAGCCCTTTGGTTTTATGATTTCCGTAATACGCCTGCAAGTTGCTTGTTGAAATGTCTTTGAAACGATGTTTTTAATTTACCACGCCTCTGTCAAATGTTTGATTGAATCTATGCCATAGAACTTTGACATTGTCATTTTTGCTTCATGTTCTGTTTGTTGCTAGTATCATCTGATTATTATGCTTGACCTATACTTATTTATAACCGACCAGGCCAGAACCTTTGTTAATGCAGGGGTCACGTGCGACTGGTCGAGACTGTTTCGTTTTTTGTTGGTCGAATTTTCCTTGTAATGCTTAATCTGTAACGACAAGTCTTACCATACACTTTTGAACTCGCAATTTTACCTTTGTTGGTTGTACTACTAGTAGATTTTGAAGACTAGGAATAGCTGATGGTTTATACTTTAAATGGAACATTCACTCAGAGTTGTTTTCCTTTAGTTATTAGCAACCTGGCTGTAACTTATTTCTCAAACATACTTACCTATGTAGAAATGCAAACTAAAGACCAATTTAGTCAAGATCCCAAGGAGGGTACCATGTCTGGAGAGCCCAAAGGTTCTGGTCAGGTGACTGGGGCTGCCCCGGCTGTTAGTCCTAGAGTGAACGTTAGCCAAATTTATCCCCCACCCGAATCCTTGAATGGGTTCCCTCTAACAGCCGTAAATTGATGCTCCCATTTGGCTTATATCAGTAAATGTGTGCTTGTAAAAACCCGTAACTTCCCCGTGAAGGAAAGCGCGGATAGTTCGAGAACAAGCCACAACAGAACGCATATAAAAGAACATTTCATTGTATATTACAACAATGCATCAGATTACAAGAATATACAGAGTATAAATGAATAAATATTACACAGAAATATCAGAGATTTAAATTACATTTAAATACATAGCAGCGGAAAATAATACAATACACAACTAGAATGAGATATACGGATACAAAGCTTTTCGGATATCGTTCCAGCTGTAAACCAGGATCCTGTGAATATAAATCTGCAAAACCAAAACTACTAGTTGCCCGTGTCAAAATAAGGGCACCCAGAGTTTAGGTTAAAACAATAAACTCCAGGTCAGTCATGGGACTGGTGTGAGAACTAAAACAGTTATTATTCTTTATTTTTAATGTTAGGTAAATCAAGGGACCACGCCGTATAACACGGAACGGGTTTCCTCCCAAGAATAGCAGTGCATAAAACAACAGCGCAATGCTAAATAAAGAAAAATGAAGCTATTATAAGACCCAGGTTCTATCACACAATGCAACGCAAGCCGGGGGATAGGGTTTTTACCTTATAATAGCCAAGAATGCTTGATACGTTTAAAACAAATCATTTGATACTATTATAAGTACATAGTGTATAAAACAACTTCAAATCATAAATATCAATCATAGGCGGCATGAGCGTCCCATGCCACTATGTCGCCATATATAGGTTTACAAATAAAACCGCAAAGTCACGTATTTGGAAATTGGATTTCCATCTATGAACCGAGGCAAAAGATAGTCCTCAACCGATTCGAGACGCTCTAGCCCGCCCCTCAGGATCAGAGCTCGAGTGACCCTTGGATCGTCAGGGCCGGTCCACCGATGTGGATTAAAATGCCTGAACATGCGTTTCCCCGCCCTTTGGGGCGTAAATGAGCCAACGAATGGCTCCATCGGACCCGGATCGTCCGATCTAACCGAGGCGCCTCGCAACAGCAACAACCACACAGGTGAAAAATATATAAATGTCAGGGCTGGTAGGTCACTGACACCACCCTAGCTAGAAAGAAACGCATGCCCTCCCTGAGGTCCGTCTCCCATTTTTGGTTCACAACCGGGGTGTGAGGCTCGCGAATTCACGTTACACAAAGCTGTGCCACACAGGCCTTGCTTTGATCATCACCACAAGACTTTGCTTTTCAGCAGAAGCCTCGATCAATTGCATCTTAGCATGCCACACAGGCAAACCACTCTATGCAACCGATATCAGTCACACAGAATGAAATCCAATGTCAGACACACAGTCCATTTACAAGTCCGTTCTGGGTCTGAACGAAACCGGAGGCACTTTCCTCCCATATCCATCGATCTCCAAGTACGTCTGGACGATCACCAACTAATTCCCTCATCTTGGGTGTACAGCCCAATCAAGATCATTAGTTATCACCCAAACGATGTGAAGACTTCCGGTCTTCGACCACCATCTTCATCTTTGACTTATCGTCGTATCAATTATTCAGAATGGGATAAACCCGGTCTTTCCGAATAACTCGCGTATATTTTAAATAAGTGTTACACAAACACAACATACGCCTCATTCCAATTCATCAGTCACTAACCGTAAATTAATCAAGAGAATAATTTCCCAAATATTAACCCCGAAGGCCGAAACCAACATCAGATCAATATCCAGAAAACCATTCTGCTTGGCTAACCGACAGTTAGTTCCTAAATTTCACATTCATAGGGAAAGGTTCCCATTAATTTTATCCAAGATAAATTCCTTGAATTTATTCTTTAATCATCTTTTGAATTTTGATTCAACTAGTCGGGGTTAGCGAACCATACCGAAGTAATCATTTATTTTATTTCTCAATCCCAACCTATTCATCCCATGAAGTAAAACTGGTAATACTTCATATCTAACACCACAGTGTTATCGGTAATTCAATTACCATTTCACGTTCGAATCTAATTAAAGATTCAACTATCGCTTGGAGTAAAACTGGTGATACTCCATTCTCGATCTTTTCAATCTATTTAAAGATTCATTAAAACTCCACTTAGTTTTAATCTTTAACTGGGTTAAAGAATCAGTGTCATTTAAAACACAGTTCACGATAAACCCAAAATCACATTCCATTAATTATCGGGTTAAAGAACGAGTGTTATTTAAAACACTGTCCACGATAAACCCAAAAATCAATATCCATTCAATTCCAATTAAATATCATTTAATTGGTACACTTCATTAAATCTAAATAAAAAGATTTAATCTTTTCTCAACTGGGTTCAAGAACAGTGTTAATGAAGACACCATTCACGACAAACCCCAAATCACATTTGATATTCAATACAAGGCTCTGAATAGAAAATATATCGGCTTATATTCAATATCAAATTCTACGATTAACAAATGTCGTATTGGAAATAACGATATAAATATATATCTTTCAAATTTCCATAACAACATCTGTATAATCACGAATTCCAACATCGAAATATTCCGAAGACAATTTCGATTCAAATCCACTCCAATGCAATCATTGGAAATTCTGGTTATTTTTAAAACCCTTTTCAAATTCAATTTATTTATTTAAAAATAAATAGAATTATAATTCTAGTTCAAAAGTAGTTCATTTCGATAAAAATCTATTTTTATCTTTTCAAATATGGAGTTTTTCATCCCAAATCTTCACAAATCATTTCTTATGATTTTACACAAATTATTACTATTTTTAATAATTTTATCAAGGCCCGTACAGTCGATTTCCATCAACGGCCATCGAACTGCACTTACATCGACCTTTTCCAAATTTGATTTGGACATAATTCCAAATCCAACCGTTAGATTTCAAATTTCTAATATTCGTTAGAAAGCTCTTTTCGATACGAACCCAACGGTTCCGGTTTTGGGAGAATCCGACGGTCGGATCTCCCGTAATATCCGTTCGAAGTCAATGGTCGAAATTCGCGAACTGCCGCGGCGCGGCGCGTTCTATTCAGGCCATTATATTATATATATAATATATATAATATATACTTTGTCGATTTCAATTCAAAACGTGCTTTATAAATCGTTTTAAATTCATTTTCAAAACGGTTTCAACTTCATATTCAATTTCAAATCAAAATTGAATATTCCAATATAAATTCGTTTTAAATTCATTTTCAAATCGATTTCAATTCAAATTGATTTCTAATTCAATTTCAGTTCGTTTTCAATTTCAATTCGAATTCATTTATATTCAATTTCAATTCGAATTCATTTATATTCAATTTCAATTCGAATTCATTCATATTCAATTTCAATTCGAATTCTTTTATATTCAATTTCAAAATATCAGATTTTGAAATCACTTTCGATATTCATTATAAAATGAATAAAATCGATATAAATATCGTTCACGTCAAAATGGCGTCAATCTAATCAATACGGCTTCATATATTCCTATTTTCAAATATTCTATTTCAAATATTTCTTTTTCAAATATTTCTATTTTAAAACTGGAATGAGGCCCAATCAATTACCATATAACGTTAATTATATGGATTTTCTACAACACATGTATATATCAACAACGATGAATAATCAACCATCATCCAAAGTGCATTCTACACTGTATAAGCATCAAATATAAATATCCAACGCTTATAACAGCCTGTCAATCAATCGATCGACATACAACTAAACAATCGGGATTAGTGTACGTCAAATATCATCCCAATACCCGTGTGGGGTTTCAAGCAATCCAACACAGATTTTTATTTGTGCAGTTGGGCGATGTGTAAAATTTATCGTCCCAATCAATGTCCTTCAAATAGGTGTACATAAACAAACCGTCCGGTTTGTAAATGAATATTTATTTATTCACATTCACGTTAAAAAATATATTTTTAACGATCAAACTATTTTATTCAACCTATGAATATTCTATTCGGTTCATTTATTAAATAAAATGTTATCTTTATTTTTCTAACTTATTTTTAGAAAATTTCGGCGGCATAACGGCACGATACTAGAAACGGAACAAGGCCTAGCCTTATCCCCGGTATAGTGAAGGCCCACGCCATTCACACATCAATCAAATCAATTCATTTCACCAAACAATTCAATTCAAACCAAATAATCTAACCAACTACACAACCAAACAAACAAGTCCATGGTCTGTGGACGATTGTGTCGGATGCTACTAAGCACCGTCCGCATCCTAGTATATATATATAACTAGAAAAGAAATTGAAGAGTGAGAAATTCTCACCGAAAGCTATCCAATACCACGACTCTTCATTTAGAGAAATCTTCATCGTTATCGCATTTTTGTCATCTTCGTTGCCCGTATTCTCTACATATGTAAAAATCACATTTTCACTTCGCCATTCAATATATAAAATTGAATTTTTACTTCGCTATTCAATATATAAAAATCGAATTTTTCCTTCGCTATTCAATATATAAAAATCGAATTTTTACTATGCTATTCAATATATAAAAATCGAATTTTTATTATGCTATTCAATATAAAAAAAAATCTAATTTTTATTTCGCTATTCAATATATAAAAATCGAATTTTTATTTCGCTATTCAATATATAAAAATCGAATTTTTATTTCGCTATTCAATATATAAAAATCGAATTTTTACTACTATGTCATATAGATAAAAATTCCATTTCTATCCCGCTATTCTTCATATAAAGATTTCGACTTTTCAAAAATATAGATTTCATCTTTTCAAATATATCATTATAAAAATCACATTTTTATTTTTCTACACATATAAAGATGCTATTTTTAATATTTCTATCATGTAAAAATTATATTTTTAAATCTCTACCTAAACAAAAATCATATTTTTATATCATCTAGATAGTAAAGACTATATTTTTAATACTTTAAAAATATAAAAATCATATTTTTAATTCTTCTACGTAAAAATCCTCTTATCAAATAAAAACCAAACCTTTATATTCACTCAAAATCGAACCTTTATACTTACCATACATCATATATACTTCAAACATTTTATATACTCTAATCTCAGATTTTAAAACTATTCTAAATTTTAAAACAATACTGAATGAGTTAAATATTAAAGTCTAAATGAAATAAAATAAAATAATTAAAGGCAGAAGACTTACTGTAAAAATCAGAAGAGGAGGGGGGAAGAGTTTTCAGTCGAAGGAGAAGAGGAGGCGTCGGCGGTTTTGGCAGGAAGGGGGGCGTCGGTGGGCGGGCGATGGTCTCGGGTTCGAACGTCGACGGTGCGAGAAGGAAGAAGGAGAGGAGGGGTGGTGCTACGAGACCAGGGGAGTGCGGTGCCGTCGACGAGATGCGGCGACGGAGTTCTGGCCAGAGGGCGACGGGGTGGGGTGGCGATGGGTGTCGGTCGCCATCGATTGGAAGCAGCGGGTTTTTTTTCTAATTTTCTTCGATCTGAAATCGATTGAAAAAGGGGGGGCAACGTGATTTAAGGAGGAGGGGGAGAGAATATTTTATTTTATTTTATTATTTTAAATTTCAAAAAGTAGACTTTTACATACGACCTCTAAACGAGGCCCACCGCCTGTCGCCCATAGCGTTTTACCCCCATTCCGAACACAATGGGATATGTATCGCAAGCTGATTTGATCATTTCGATTTGTTTCCGTTGAATTTACATTTAAATCACTATATTGAATTTCAAACGTACATTTAATTTTACCGGTGTCACATACTAACTAGAAAAATTCTCGAAAAATATTTTCTAGCTTCGTATTGACGATACGGTCCTAACAAAACTAGTTTCGTTGAATTCTGAGGCCGTTGGAAAAATGGCCATTTTCCAGTCGATTAAAATCAACTGAAACTGGTCAAACGCGTTTTCCTTTGCCACGCTCACATACTGATTCAAAAAATTATGAAATTTGAAACCTAGCAATAATTTGACACTGCGGATCCAACAAAAGTGGTTTCGTCGAAATCCGAGGTCATTTGCAAAATGTCCATTTTTAAGGGCCTGAATTCCATAGCGACAATTCAGAATTTTCAACTGGACATATCTTTTGATTCCCGCTATGAAATTTTGATTTTTCGGATTCATTGGAAAGATATTCTCAATTAGATTCCATTATTTTTGGTTTCACTAAAATTCGGTTTGTTTTGCACCCGGTACATTCAATTGAAGTTTGAAATCAATTTATCGAACTACCGCGCCATTTTCAATTCCTTATATAATTTAAAATAAATATTTATATTCTAACGAAGATCTATATAATATATATGTTCGAATTATATTCAAAATAAATTTCTCGTCGCTGTTATTTAAAATAATTCATTTTAAATGATCAAAATTCGCTAAAATTGCCAAAATAAAAATTTTAAACTGGCCCAGATTTCCGGGTTATTACAATCTCCCCCACTTAAAACTTTTCGTCCCTGAAAAGGAACAATGTCGAAAGTGGTTTGATTAATCAACTCTACGTTCGATCTGGCTTTCATTCTCCAACTTTTCAGTTTATGAGAATTTTCAAATTCTTCAAAAAATTTGGCTAACACCCTAAATTTTCGAAAAATTTCGCCATAACCTCCCCTGCACCGGGAGCCACGGGAAAATCCCGAAATTGCCATACAGGCCTTTTGATCTCAAAAAGAAAAAGAAAAAGTCAATCGGCTCATAAAATCATCATCGCCCAAACAAAACAGTAAATTATAGTAAACATGTACCTATTTGTCGGGCAAACAAATTTTACTCTTCGGCTCTAGCCTCTTTGCTATGACCTGTTCAATGTAAGTACATATATATGCAAGCAAATGCGACCAATTTTCAATACAATTCAATATTTGATTCAATTAGGCATAATGGTTCAAAATTATCAATCAAATAAACAAACAACACAAACATCAATCAATTAGTTGATTAGTTTTTGAAATTCATAACTTTGATATATAGTCAAAAATCAGATTTTTGATGCCAATTCACAACAATAAGCCCTATCTAATTTTGGTTCTCACACCAGTCAATTGGAAATTTATAGAAATCTCACTTTCGAAACTCGAAAATAAATACTGGCAACGGTGCCCCATCACCAGAATTATCCCCGGGCAACTAGAGTATGATTCTATAACTATCCAGTATATTAAAACTTCAAATACACGTTTGCAAGGCGTATATGCAAAATCTTTATATATCGGATTGTCCCGATCAATATAGAATAAATAATCAAATACGAATAGTTGATTTAAATTTCAAAACAAAACTTGTTTTTACTTTAAAAATATACTCTTCACACTCGTTCTAGGATACTGCTGATCCCATCTCTAACGAGTCATTCCCATTGGATTTTACTAGTCCAATATCTGATGAATTCTTTCGTATGGTTCTAATGTGCCTTGTTCTCTAAGCTTTGTAAACCAAAGCTCTGATACCAACTGTAAAAACCCGTAACTTCCCCGTGAAGGAAAGCGCGGATAGTTCGAGAACAAGCCACAACAGAACGCATATAAAAGAACATTTCATTGTATATTACAACAATGCATCAAATTACAAGAATATACAGAGTATAAATGAATAATATTACACAGAAATATCAGAGATTTAAATTACATTTAAATACATCGCAGCGGAAAATAATACAATACACAACTAGAATGAGATATACGGATACAAAGCTTTCCGGATATCGTTCCAGCTGTAAACCAGGATTCTGTGAATATAAATCTGCAAAACCAAAACTACTAGCTGCCCGTGTCAAAATAAGGGCACCCAGAGTTTAGGTTAAAACAATAAACTCCAGGTCAGTCATGGGACTGGTGTGAGAACTAAAACAGTTATTATTCTTTATTTTTAAAGTTAGGTAAATCAAGGGACCACGCCGTATAACACGGAACGGGTTTCCTCCCAAGAATAGCAGTGCATAAAACAACAGCGCAATGCTAAATAAAGAAAAATGAAGCTATTATAAGACCCAGGTCCTATCACACAATGCAACGCAAGCCGGGGGATAGGGTTTTTACCTTATAATAGCCAAGAATGCTTGATACGTTTAAAACAAATCATTTGATACTATTATAAGTGCATAATGTATAAAACAACTTCAAATCATAAATATCAATCATAGGCGGCATGAGCGTCCCATGCCACTATGTCGCCATATATAGGTTTACAAATAAAACCGCAAAGTCAAGTATTTGGAAATTGGATTTCCATCAATGAACCGAGGCAAAAGATAGTCCTCAACCGATTCGAGACGCTCTAGCCCGCCCTTCAGGATCAGAGCTCGAGTGACCCTTGGATCGTCAGGGCCGGTCCACCGATG
Organism: Allium sativum; assembly: GCA_030737875.1. Taxonomy (NCBI): domain Eukaryota; kingdom Viridiplantae; phylum Streptophyta; class Magnoliopsida; order Asparagales; family Amaryllidaceae; genus Allium; species Allium sativum. The sequence continues at coordinate 119,086,299 of CM060911.1, read as the reverse complement.
TGGATTAAAATGCCTGAACATGCGTTTCCCCGCCCTTTGGGGCGTAAATGAGCCAACGAATGGCTCCATCGGACCTGGATCGTCCGATCTAACCGAGGCGCCTCGCAACAGCAACAACCACACAGGTGAAAAATATATAAATGTCAGGGCTGGTAGGTCACTGACACCACCCTAGCTAGAAAGAAATGCATGCCCTCCCTGAGGTTCGTCTCCTGTTTTTGGTTCACAACCGGGGTGTGAGGCTCGCGAATTCACGTTACACAAAGCTGTGCCACACAGGCCTTGCTTTGATCATCACCACAAGACTTTGCTTTTCAACAGAAGCCTCGATCAATTGCATCTTAGCATGCCACACAGGCAAACCACTCTATGCAACCGATATCAGTCACACAGAATGAAATCCAATGTCAGGCACACAGTCCATTTACAAGTCCGTTCTGGGTCTGAACGAAACCGGAGGCACTTTCCTCGCATATCCATCGATCTCCAAGTACGTCTGGACGATCACCAACTAATTCCCTCATCTTGGGTGTACAGCCCAATCAAGATCATCAGTTATCACCCAAACGATGTGAAGACTTCCGGTCTTCGACCACCATCTTCATCTTTGACTTATCGTCGTATCAGTTATTCAGAATGGGATAAACCCGGTCTTTCCGAATAACTCGCGTATATTTTAAATAAGTGTTACACAAACACAACATATGCCTCATTCCAATTCATCAGTCACTAACCGTAAATTAATCAAGAGAATAATTTCCCAAATATTAACCCCGAAGGCCGAAACCAACATCAGATCAATATCCAGAAAACCATTCTGCTTGGCTAACCGACAGTTAGTTCCTAAATTTCACATTCATAGGGAAAAGTTCCTATTAATTTTATCCAAGACAAATTCCTTGAATTTATTCTTTAATCTTCTTTTGAATTTTGATTCAACTAGTCGGGATTAGCGAACCATACCGAAGTAATCATTTATTTTATTTCTCAATCCCAACCTATTCATCCCATGAAGTAAAACTGGTAATACTTCATATCTAACACCACAGTGTTATCGGTAATTCAATTACCATTTCACGTTCAAATCTAATTAAAGATTCAACTATCGCTTGGAGTAAAACTGGTGATACTCCATTCTCGATCTTTTCAATCTATTTAAAGATTAATTAAAATTCCACTTAGTTTTAATCTTTAACTGGGTTAAAGAATCAGTGTCATTTAAAACACAGTTCACGATAAACCCAAAATCACATTCCATTAATTATCGGGTTAAAGAACGAGTGTTATTTAAAACACTGTCCACGATAAACCCAAAAATCAATATCCATTCAATTCCAATTAAATATCATTTAATTGGTACACTTCATTAAATCTAAATAAAAAGATTTAATCTTTTCTCAACTGGGTTCAAGAACAGTGTTAATGAAGACACCATTCACGACAAACCCCAAATCACATTTGATATTCAATACAAGGCTCTGAATAGAAAATATATCGGCTTATATTCAATATCAAATTCTACGATTAACAAATGTCGTATTGGAAATAACGATATAAATATATATCTTTCAAATTTCCATAACAACATCTGTATAATCACGAATTCCAACATCGAAATATTCCGAAGATAATTTCGATTCAAATCCACTCCAATGCAATCATTGGAAATTCTGGTTATTTTTAAAACCCTTTTCAAATTCAATTTATTTATTTAAAAATAAATAGAATTATAATTCTAGTACAAAACTAGTTCATTTCGATAAAAATCTATTTTTATCTTTTCAAATATGGAGTTTTTCATCCCAAATCTTCACAAATCATTTCTTATGATATTACACAAATTATTACTATTTTTAATAATTTTATCAAGGCCCGTACAGTCGATTTCCATCAACGGCCATCGAACTGCACTTACAGCGACCTTTTCCAAATTTGATTTGGACATAATTCCAAATCCAACCGTTAGATTTCAAATTTCTAATATTCGTTAGAAAGCTCTTTTCAATACGAACCCAACGGTTCCGGTTTTAGGAGAATCCGACGGTCGGATCTCCCGTAATATCCGTTCGAAGTCAATGGTCGAAATTCGCGAACTGCCGCGGCGCGGCGCGTTCTATTCAGGCCATTATATTATATATATAATATATACTTTGTCGAACGTGCTTTATAAATCGTTTTAAATTCATTTTCAAAACGGTTTCAACTTCATATTCAATTTCAAATCAAAATTGAATATTCCAATATAAATTCGTTTTAAATTCATTTTCAAATCGATTTCAATTCAAATTGATTTCTAATTCAATTTCAGTTCGTTTTCAATTCAATTTCAATTCGAATTCATTTATATTCAATTTCAATTCGAATTCTTTTATATCCAATTTCAATTCGAATTCATTCATATTCAATTTCAATTCGAATTCATTTATATTCAATTTCAAAATATCAGATTTTGAAATCACTTTCGATATTCATTATAAAATGAATAAAATCGATATAAATATCGTTCACGTCAAAATGGCGTCAATCTAATCAATACGGCTTCATATATTCCTATTTTCAAATATTCTATTTCAAATATTTCTTTTTCAAATATTTCTATTTTAAAACTGGAATGAGGCCTAATCAATTACCATATAACGTTAATTATATGGATTTTCTACAACACATGTATATATCAACAACGATGAATAATCAACCATCATCCAAAGTGCATTCTACACTGTATAAGCATCAAATATAAATATCCAACGCTTATAACAGCCTGCCAATCAATCGATCGACATACAACTAAACAATCGGGATTAGTGTACGTCAAATATCATCCCAATACCCGTGTGGGGTTTCAAGCAATCCAACACAGATTTTTATTTGTGCAGTTGGGCGATGTGTAAAATTTATCGTCCCAATCAATGTCCTTCAAATAGGTGTACATAAAAAAACCGTCCGGTTTGTAAATGAATATTTATTTATTCACATTCACGTTAAAAATTATATTTTTAACGATCAAACTATTTTATTCAACCTATGAATATTCTATTCGGTTCATTTATTAAATAAAATGTTATCTTTATTTTTCTAACTTATTTTTAGAAAATTTCGGCGGCATAATGGCACGATACTAGAAACGGGACAAGGCCTAGCCTTATCCCCGGTCTAGTGAAGGCCCACGCCATTCACACATCAATCAAATCAATTCATTTCACCAAGCAATTCAATTCAAACCAAATAATCTAACCAACTACACAACCAAACAAACAAGTCCATGGTCTGTGGACGATTGTGTCGGGTGCTACTAAGCACCGTCTGCATCCTAGTATATATATATATATAACTAGAAAAGAAATTGAAGAGTGAGAAATTCTCACCGAAAGCTATCCAATACCATGACTCTTCATTTAGAGAAATCTTCATCGTTATCGCATTTTTGTCATCTTCGTTGCCCGTATTCTCTACATATGTAAAATTCACATTTTCACTTCGCTATTCAATATATAAAAATTGAATTTTTTACTTCGCTATTCAATATATAAAAATCGAATTTTTTCTTCGCTATTCAATATATAAAAATCGAATTTTTACTATGCTATTCAATATATAAAAATCGAATTTTTATTATGCTATTCAATATATAAAAATCGAATTTTTATTTCGCTATTCAATATATAAAAATCGAATTTTTATTTCGCTATTCAATATATAAAAATCGAATTTTTACTACTATGTCATATAGATAAAAATTCCATTTCTATCCCGCTATTCTTCATATAAAGATTTCGCCTTTTCAAAAATATAGATTTCATCTTTTCAAATATATCATTATAAAAATCACATTTTTATTTTTCTACACATATAAAGATGCTATTTTTAATAATTCTATCATGTAAAAATTATATTTTTAATTCTCTACCTAAACAAAAATCATATTTTTATATCATCTAGATAGTAAAGACTATATTTTTAATACTTTAAAAATATAAAAATCATATTTTTAATTCTTCTACGTAAAAATCCTCTTATCAAATAAAAACCAAACCTTTATATTCACTCAAAATCGAACCTTTATACTTACCATACATCATATATACTTCAAACATTTTATATACTCTAATCTTAGATTTTAAAACTATTCTAAATTTTAAAACAATACTGAATAAGTTAAATATTAAAGTCTAAATGAAATAAAATAAAATAATTAAAGGCAGAAGACTTACTGTAAAACTCAGAAGAGGAGGGGGGAAGAGTTTTCAGTCGAAGGAGAAGAGAAGGCGTCGGCGGTTTTGGCAAGAAGGGGGGCGTCGGTGGGCGGGCGATGGTCTCGGCTTGGTGGGGTTCGAACGTCGACAGTGCGAGAAGGAAGAAGGAGAGGAGGGGTGGTGCTGCGAGAGCAGGGGAGTGCGGTGCCGTCGACGAGATGCGGCGACGGAGTTCTGGCCAGAGGGCGACGGGGTGGGGTGGCGATGGGTGTCGGTCGCCATCGATTGGAAGCAGCGGTTTTTTTTCTAATTTTCTTCGATCTGAAATCGATTGAAAAGGGGGGGGGGCAACGTGATTTAAGGAGGAGGGGGAGAGAATATTTTTTTATTTTGTTATTTTAAATTTCAAAAAGTTGACTTTTAGATACGACCTCTAAACGAGGCCCACCGCCTATCGCCCAAAGCGTTTTACCCCTATTCCGAACACAATGGGATATGTATCGCAAGCTGATTTGATCGTTTCGATCAGTTTCCGTTGAATTTACATTTAAATCACTATATTGAATTTTAAACGTACATTTCAATTTACCGGGGTCACATACTAACTAGAAAAATTCTCGAAAAATATTTTTTAGCTTCGTATTGACGATAAGGTCCTAACAAAACTAGTTTCGTTGAATTCTGAGGCCATTGGAAAAATGGCCATTTTCCAGTCGATTAAAATCAACCGAAACTGGTCAAACGCGTTTTCCTTTGCCACGATCACATACTGATTCAAAAAATTATGAAATTTGAAACCTAGCAATAATTTGACACTGCGGATCCAACAAAAGTGGTTTCGTCGAAATCCGAGGTCATTTGCAAAATGTCCATTTTTAAGGGCCTGAATTCCATAGCGACTATTCAGAATTTTCAACTGGACATATCTTTTGATTCCCGCTATGAAATTTTGATTTTTCAGATTCGTTGGAAAGATATTCTCAATTAGATTTCATTATTTTTGGTTTCACTAAAATCCGGTTTGTTTTGCACCGTTACATTCAATTGAAGTTTGAAATCAAATTATCGAACTACCGCGCCATTTTCAATTCCTTATATAATTTAAAATAAATATTTATATTCTAACGACGATCTATATAATATATACGTTCGAATTATATTCAAAATAAATTTCTCGTCGCTATTATTTAAAATAATTCATTTTAAATGATCAAAATTCGCTAAAATTGCCAAAATAAAAATTTTAAACTGGCCCAGATTTCCGGGTTATTACAGTGCTCGTTTTGGGTTTTTTGAAGGGGAAACCAGATTTCCAAGGAAAGATGATTCGGTCGATCGTCCGCCCCCTAGATATGTAGCAGTTAATCATCATTTGTTTTCCAGTGGAGCGGTTCCTCCTTTTAACTCCTATTTAGAGTCCATTTTGCGGCATCTGGCCATTGCCCCATTCCAGTTGCATCCCAATGGATATCATATTTTATTAGGGCTATACATACTTTTTATGAGAGTCAAGCAACGAGCACCTACGTTTCTGGATATCTGTTCATTATATGCTTTCGAAAGAAGGGAGGCAAACAGTTCCTATTTTATTTTTATGGAAGGAAGACATTGTAGAATTATTATTGGCTTAACAAACAATGTCAAGGGGTTTCCAGATCAATATTTTTATGTTCGATGTCCTAGTAACTTGTACGGGCGGTGGATGGAAGGAGGTAACTGCCCTTGCTTTGGAATCTTTACTTCTTTTCCCTTTTTTATTGGTTCTCTTTCCATTTTGCAGTACTTCCTTCCAATGAAGGCCTTGTCCTTGACCGGGCTCTTCTCGATTCTTTGGTTGCAATTGACAAGACTGACAGAAGCTGACATGTGTTGCTTTCAGAGGGAAACCTTCATAAATATTAGTTACTCCATCCTTCACGATCCATTAAGAAAACTTTAGCTTATACACAAAGTACTATTGGCAAATCCCTTACCAAAAAGAAACGCTTAGTCCTTGGTGATAGTAGCCAATCTTCACCGGGATCATCCTTGCCTTTGATTACTGAAGGGAGTGATAAAGGAATCGATGAAAACATAGATGGTAAAAAAGATAATATAATTTCTGAAAAGATTATGGAAATCCTGCTCACTTTATTATTCAGGAAGAGAGTTCCATAGGAACTTTAGGAGGCTTGAGAGATTTAGACACCGTCAATAATCTTAGTTAGGGTGATATTGTAACTTATGATCCTGTAGTGTCTGATATGGAAAGAACTCGAAAATCTTCCCAACGGCCTGGGAAAGCATTTGATTTAGGAACTCCCCTTGAAATTGGTTCGTTATTGGATAATTTCTTTGTATGCTTACTAAAGTTTTGCTTCGTTCCCTTGGCCTGGTATAAGCATGGAACACTAATTATTGGATAATTTCTCCCAACAAGCTGGTTTTATTGATCCATAAAGTCTTTTACAGTCTCGCCTTTCTCGTCACTTGAAGCGCTCCCAGTCGTCCTCAAGTTCTCATCCTCAACACATTCTTAAACTCCCACTGACTGATCCTTTAAGGAGGGAAGGATCCGATCGTGCAGAGGTATAGGACAAGGGCGAAAAAGGTGAGCACGACATAGAAGGAGAGAAGAAGAAAAGGAGCAGGAACGATCGAGGCAAAAGTGAGATTCAAAAGCGTCCTGCATCAACTGATTTCCTAGACTTCGATATTCCCTTTTTTCCTGAACGATCCATTGTCCCAAAATCCAAATGATTCTCGAGCGACCCCCTTATCAGGTCCCAACTGGAAACTTGATGCTTAGGGATCGTTTCGGAGGTTGGGATTTGAAGGGAATGTATTTTATTTAGATCTCCATCCAAATGATAGGCGAGATGCTGTTGAGGGGTTAAGTACTATAAAGAGTTGTATGATTACTCAGTTTAACACTACTAGGAGTCAACTCAAAACACGGTTGAACCTGGCCATGAGGAATGTTGATAAGCAACTAGAACATTGGGCCAAATTTGATTATGAATCCCAAAGGTTAAATTCTCGGTACCTTGACCATATTGACGTCTTGGAAAATGACAAAGATGGATTGGTTCACTTGATCAGGTTTCAAGAATCAGAAATTGCCTTTTAAAGATTGGGAATATTAGAGTGAACAACTTGGAGGCTGAAAATGAGAAACTCAAAAGAGAGATTGAGGCCGTAAGAGGGCAATTTTGAGAAGCTCATCCTACTCAAGAACTTGTTGAATGTCAATTGGCTTTGGAGAGACATGCTTCGGCTTCTTATCAGCAAGAAAAAGCGGTTCTTGAGAACAAGATTAATTCTCAGAATGAGACTCTAAGGACTCTGAAAAAAGGCAGGATCAAGCTGCGCAAAGCCCTTGACGAGGCCAGAATTGAAACTAACAAAACCTTGTTCCAATTTTACACTTATAGTTTTATGAACCACGAAACTTAAGTTATCTGAACAAAGACTTTCCACGGACTTTGGCTCTTGTTTGGGAACAAGTGCTTTCATACTCTGTTGGTGTTGATGATGAATATATCCAGGAGAACCTTTTGAAAGAAGAAGACCGTAGGGCTTTAGTTAGAGGTAGAAAAATATTGGTGGACGAGCGAGCTCGATCTTTCGAGGGGAAAACCCTAGATGCTACTACCATTTTTGGTACAACCAGTCCTATTGATATTGAAGCTTCAAGATTTCAAACTCCCCCTGTGGAACACCCTGTCCAGGATGCTACTGGGGTTTAACCAATTAAAGAGCACATAGTTCAGGAGAATGCTCTCAAACAATGTGCGAGCCATGATGACACCTCTTTAAATGTGAATGATTATGAGGTCGACCTTATATACCCATTTACCTCTGGTAAAATCGATATCTATTAGTCTGCACCAGAGTGGGATTATCTTACTTCTTCAACTGGGTTTGCTGAATTTAGTGCTTAGTATTCATTTGCACCAGGTCCGCCTTTGCCACCTCTTTTGTCTACTGGTGGTACCACTGTTCAAGCTGCTGCTATTGACTCCATTTTAGTATCAACCAGTATTAGCCCGCGCACCACACCTTTACCGCGCAACCCAAAATTACTTAACATGTCTGACCTGGAAGACGATGACGAAATTTGGAATACGAAGGCTGTGTCCACTTTGACACGCAGAAAAAATCCCATTGCAAAGAGTCCAAGAATTATTAACATGTCCTCTCCTGATAGTACTTGTGTAAACAAAGGAACAAAGGGTAGACATCAAGCAGTTGGTTTACCTCTTCCTTTCTCTATTAAGAAGTAGAACTTGTGACCCTTATTGTAATGACCCGAGTTTTCGGTCAACTAATTTTAAATATTTAATCTCGTTTTAAATATTGTGTAGACAATATCAATGAAATTTTTATATAGAGTTATCGATTTAATGTCGAAATACGATTTAATTTAGAATAAATCGAATTATCGTAATACAGAAATAATTGAATTCAAAATTCAATACTGAATCGAGACGATTCAGAGATGATCAATAAAATTCTATTAGAATAAAAAGTTAATAATATTAATTTATTATCTTGGGAATTAGTTGTTCTGGAATTTAATTTATATAGGTTTGAATTAATATCATCTCAAGACGATCAAATTGGACTTCGTAACCTATCCCAGTGTGTTCAGAATAGTTGTGTAACCCTAAAAATGTCAATTGTTGGGTTCAGAAAGGAGTTCGGAGTCAAGGGTTATTTTAATTAAAGTATACTAGTGTTAATTAAAATTAAAATAAAAATTGAATAAAATTAAAGGTGAAATAAATGGACACCTCCCTCTTTGTTAATCACCACTCCTTTCCTTCTGCTCAAAATCAAACCACGTCCTTATTTTCTTCTGAAACCAAAGAAAACGTCGCCTCCTTTTCCATTTAAACCACTCCATTTCAAAAACAAAAATGGTCTCTTCACTGAATAAACCCATATACTCCCCTTCCTTATCATTCAATTTTCCTCAGACAATGAGGAAATCAAAGTCATGCCCTTTTATTTTAATTTCCTCAAATTAAAATCCATTTTTGAAAAGAAAAAGAAAAGAATTGAAATAGGAAATCACGATCTCAAATCGAGATCGAACGACGGAATTGCTCAAAGCTCGACAACATCTTAGCAACACTCGTGTGGGGGTTGTGACTTTGAATGTGACGGTGGACTCGAAAGGAAACAGGGATCGCAAGTTTTCCTGCAAGCTCGACAACGTTCTAGGTTTTCGTTGGTCTTTGATTCAAAGGGGATTGGGTGGTAAAATGAGAATCGCGATATGGATTCTGGGAAGCTGGTGGTTGCGGGTTTTTTTTCTGGTATCAATGATGTTTACATAAAATGGAAATTTGAGGTGCTTGGTGATGCTGAGTTGTGAACGGGAGGACAAGGTCAAAGCAGTTGGGCGAATGATGAAACAAGGTGGAAATCGCGACTGGAAGGGGGGCTCGAACCATTCGGCGGTGGTGAGATGTCGACCTCAGGTTCCAGGCCGAGGTGGATTTTGAAATGGTGATGACAGGCTTCGAACAGTGAAACTTATCAGTGATGAGGAGATATGTTTTGGTTCTGGGGGTTTAAGTGTTCGGTAGAAATTGCAGATCTGTAAAATGGAGGTGTAGCAGTGGAAGGAGGTCTGATGGAGATGGTTGTTTTGTCAGATCAGTTTGGAAAGAGCAGGTTGAAGTGGTGTTTCTTGAGTAAGGTGATTTGTGCATATGGGTTGATCAGTTTGGGACTGCGGCAATTTGCTGCTGATTGGATTGGCGAACGCTGAACTGTCATGAGGCAAGGCTGCGTGATGAGTTTGGCCATTTCCAGGAGCAAGAAGGTTCGGATTTTAGCAAAGCAAGAAGATAAATATATGTTAAGGTAAAATCAAATAATTAATTTAATTAATTACGTTTGAAAATTTATATAAGTATGTAGTGTACAAGCGTATAGTGACTATATCTTTATCATACGAATTCAGATTCAAATGTTGTCAATTTCGCTGAGCTCGTTTGAATTTAATCTTCGCAATGGGATTTGTTTCAGAAAAATTTAGAGTCAACTGGAATCAGAATGGAATGCCAATTAAAGTTAAGGTGAGTAAATTCTCACTCAAGAATTTTATTTAAATTATTTTTGGTCGTTAAAAATAATCTGTTGGTTGTTTGATTGCATGCAAATATTACTGTGGCTATTATAAAAATATATAGTAGTTATATAGGATTGGTATTTGTGGCTATTATATATATATATTGGTGATTGGATTCCCGCAGTATCATTAGCGGATGCCCGCGGTATCATTAGCGGATGATTTTCCTATGCTCCCCACAAATATATATTAGTGGATGATCTTCTATACCACGATATCTTGCCTCGAAGCAAGATGGGTATTATTTTTGTTGACTAACGTCTGTGGATGCAGGAAAACAGGTTGGAGGAATCCAACTGGATTCCTCAAAAATATTATTGTTGTTGTTTCACATATATTATCATATATGATGTGTTAGAAATCCTGTGATTTTTAATGAGGTGTTTTGATCGTTTGAAATAGAACTGGGTCTGAATGTTGATTTATAAATTAAAAAATATCATGAAAGAGATTTTGAGATTTAAAAAGGAAAAATCTATTTTCTAAAATAGAATTTGAATTTAGAATGGGCTAAAAATATTTACTTGTTGAAAATAAATAAAAAAAGTATTGAATTTATGAACGATGTTTATAAATTAAATAATGCAAGAAATTGAAGTGAATTTATAAATGGTGTTCATAAATAAAATAGATTGATTTTCATTGGATAATCAGATAATTGAAAAGAAATTATAAACAATGTTTATAGATAAAATGGAAAAAATTATCATTTTGATAATTCGAATATTTAAGTTCAATTGTGAATTTAAAAGAAGAAATGGGATAATCGTTTTAAAGAAATAAACGATGGGATTTATTCTGATGTTCAGAATATAATTGAAATAAAATAAATCCGTAAAGATTTATGATTTGAATTCGATTAATTCGAATTTATTTAAATAGAAGTTAAATCGAATATGAAACTTGAATTGAAATTAGAATTAAATTAGTTTATAAGTAAGTTGAAATATTTTTGAGCATGTTATGTTCAAATATGAAAGTGAAATAGGCAAAAGAGTCGATTAACGAATTTATTAACGAGTTGAGTAAAAACAAGTGTATTAAGTTGAAATGAATTAGAAATGTATGGATATACATGAGACAAGTTTGGAACAAGTGTTAGAAGAAATATAAATAGAATGCTCGACAAAAAGGTATGTATTTAAATTGAATATGAGATTTTATGCGCTGTATCGGCTAGCTGCTTGGCTTTTTGATTTTCTTTTCGAATGGATAGGACTGTGTGGTGGTTTGGGGATTTTCCCGATGCTCCCCGTACAAAGGAGGTTATGGCAAATTTTTCTGGAAATTTAAGGAGTTAGAATATTTTTAAGAAGATTTGATAAACTAGAAATCGATATATCGATATATATAGAATTTGACAATGAAATGAACTTAAAAATAGAATATTACAAATGAAAAGGAATTTTATAAATAAAATCCTGGGAGATATACGTTTTAAAGTGAACGATGATGTAAAAGCGAATGATTTGCAGATTTAAAATGATCGTGTTGATAAGAAGTTAATCAAATGGAGTTAAAGAAATAGAGTTAAGCAGAATTAGAAACTGACTGGAAATTAGTTGAGTTGAACGACTTTTGAGTATCGATCTGATGTTGGTTTCAGACTTCGGGGTTTATACTTACGAAGTTGTTCTTTTACTGGTTTACAGTTAGAGTCTGATAGACGTGGAAGAATAGTGATATGTAAATATGCAATGGAAATGTTTTACAGAGTTAATAACGTATATTTTCTTAATAAGGAAATATGAATATATATATATATATATATGTTTGATGATGTGTTCGATAATTCCATTTGGAAATAAGATCATTGTGTGTACACGAACATGTTTTCATTTGATAGTTAAATCACTGACTATCAAAGTTTGACCATTTTTACGTTGTTAATATGGAGAGACTGGTTGGATTCTTATCTGAAGAACTACTCCGTATTGGCATAAGCGTTGAGAATCATATATGCCAAAGAAAATTGAAGACGGAGTAAAGTGCAAGGGCTATTGTATAAGTCCTAGGTAGAGATTGCCTAGGATGGATGTACGGAATAGTGCCTTCGGTTTCGTTTAGTCCCAGAACGAACGTATATGGACGAGTGTCTGACAGAGTATTTCCAATGATCGAATATGTTGGTCTGTATAAATATATATGGTGGCAACATATTTATTCCCTTAACATAATATCTGGAATATTTGTGCAAACCAAATTAATGATTAACGGATCTGATAATGTGGCATTCAAAGTAATGGTGTTATCAGTGAGAGAAGTAATCGTAGCCTTAGGCCTTAACAACCGGGAAATGACAAAAATCGGGCAGGCAGCATGGCTATGTGGTTAGCTCCCATTAGGGTGTATCATCACCTATCAAGAGATTCATTTAATTCCTTATTCTATTCGATGTTGTCCCATTCGGGAAACGGTTGCTGATCCCAACCGTTGGTGATATACATTCGATACATTCAAGCGAAATGAGTGGTCAGTCATGTGTGGCAGAGTTGCAAGATGTTCTTGTTGAACTCGGTGTATTCTCCTCTATAGATACACCAGCGGAAGGTGGTTCCATACCTTGTCATAGTCGGAATCCAATCTCCAATAAGAGCCTGCGGTTTATGATTATACATTATATATGTAGAGCGTGAGATGCAATCATTCCACTAGATTTCTATTTATTTGATTTAGACACTATTATAATATCAAAAGAGTTTGATATAAAGATCATTTTGGATTCTCATAAGGGAAAACCCGTTCTGTGTTATACGGCGTGGTCTTATGAGTTATCGTTTATTTTCTCGAGCTGTTTTAAAATTGTTTACTCATACCAGTCCCATGACTGACCCGGAGTTTATTTTGTTTTGTTTTCTCTAAACTCTTGGGTGCCCAAATTTGTACGGGCAGTCAAGTAGTTCAGGTATTCTCAGATATTTGGAGGAGCATAGAGCAGGAGGCTTCAACGTTGGTTATCTAGTGTTATTTCCGCTGTATTGTAAGTGTTGTACTCTGATGATAATGTTATGTATATACAGTCAAATTTTGTATTCCAAAATCTGTTATATATATTATATTTTATTCCGCTGCGATGTGAGATTCTGTGTTGTGTTTCTGTTCTTCTTCTTCTATTCTAAGTTTCTTTCTTTCTATTTTTCATACTCTAACTTCTTTCAATAATGATTTGTATTTCTGTGCAATTTTGTTTGGATGTGTATTGTATTTAGTCAACTCAGATAGTACGGATTTGCGGGACGTTACAATTGGTATCAGAGCTTAGGTTGAGCGAGTACCTAGGTTTTGGTGGGATTGTGCTCATTAGAGATAGGGTCAGTAGTACCCTAGAATGAGTTGAGTGTATATATATACGAGAGAGCATATTTGTTAATTGATATAAAAATTTGATTTATATTATGTTGGCTTGTCTGTTGAGTGATTTATGAATTCTGATCGAATCGTGGGACACCACAAAGTCAATAGGAATTTCTAAACACTTGAACAGATAAATTCGACATAGTATTGTTTTTAAAAGTGGGTCAATGAAATAATTTTACCCAAAAATTCTATTTTTGATAGAAAAAGAATAATTTTCTGAAATTATTAAAATATATGGATGTGTTGGATGTTAATATTATAATCAGATGAGATTATAAAATTGGAATGGTTATATATAACCAAAATAAACTTGTATATGAATTAATTATACAAATGAGATGAATTAGAATTGAATTCAAACCAGAATTTGGAATTTTAAATCCTGGAAAGTTTGAAAATATTTTCGAAGTGTATTAAAATAATATAGCTTTGTTTGGAAGGATTTTTGAATAAAAATCATTTGAATGGATGGAAACCAAAAGTTTTGGTTAGAACTAAAATTTGTTGAAATTCGAAATGTGTGTTTCAACATAAGTGGATTTTGAAAAATTAACGAGTTTATAGCCTTTTTCTTACCTTAGTAATTTCGGGAACGAAATTCTTTTAAGAGGGGAAGAATGTAATGACCCGGGTTTTCGGTCAACTGTTGATTACTGTTACTAGCTATTAATAATTGTAGGATTGAATGTTTGCATGGATCTGAGTAGATTGGACGGGCGATCAGCACCGTAGTTTACAGGCGAGCGATCAAGGCTTGTAGATCAAAATGTAAGCGCGACCCTTAAGGAGCTGGTATCTGATCGAAGTGTTAGTGACTGATTGAGGAATAAGCGGGCGATTATGGTTGCAATCTATGAGTGAACACGGGATATATGTGCGATGTAATGACCCGCATTGGCAGAGGTATTATAATTAATTTATTTAATTATATAAATAGTGATATAGTGAATTTAATGGTCGTGGAATTTAATAATAGTGAATATTTAATTAAAATAATAAATTAAATAATATATTTAATTCTGAAATAATCAGAATTGGCTGAAATGACGATATGGTGTGAACCGGATCATCTATGATATTTAAATTCAGCTTGGAACTGAATTTGAATAACGAATATATTTTATAAACGACAGTTCAAACATAGAATTTAAATATAATTAAAATCGAGCTCGAAATGGCACTGTAGTTCGTAAATTGGCGATTCGAACTTCAACTGAATGTACAGGATTCGTTTTAAGTCGGATTTCTGTGAAACAAGAAACGTTAGGAGCTGGTGAAGTATATCTTTCTAGTGGAAGAGAAAAATCGGGATTTCGTCGTGTAGATTTTGATTCACGTCCAAATCAAATTTTAGAAAAGTCGCTGTGGAATTCCTTTATAATTTATAAAGGAATTATTTATACTTTGAAAAGGAATTTCAATACAAATCGAATATCGGGTTGACCCGGATTTGAATATCGAGTTAGAAATCCATATAAGGGTTTTCTGAACTGTATGGTATTCTACTACGAATATATATACGATAATATTAATTTATTAATATTTTATTTAATTACATTTAAATATATTTATATATTTAAATGGGTCATCCAGAGCTTTAAAAATAGCCACTTTTGCAAACGAAGTCGGAATTCGACGAAACCAGTTTCGTTGGGACCGTAATGTCGAACTATAGCTGAATGTCTGGTTTCGTGGTTTTTAAGTACCGTATGCGATCGTACCGATTTTTAGAAGGCAAATCGAATATTTAAAATACAAATATCCCAGAAAATATCTAAACTAAAAATATCTAGATATTTATCCTATCTATAAATACTTCCCCTTAACATTCTTAAAACCTAATTCTTAGGTCAGACCATTTTTGCGCCGTCACTTTTCCCTCTTTGTTCTTCCAGGAAAATATATCCATCTTCAAAATTCAAAAGAAAAACCAAATAAAATCTATAAATCCCAAAACATTGATATTCGAAGTCTGTACGAGGAGCTCTTCATCCTGGCGCGACCTGGTAGGGTGCGACACCCATCTTTGTTCGATGGAAATGAGTGACGCGAGCTAGGGTTTACATTGGGTGGATTTTGAAGCGTTGATGGGAACAATGGTGGTCGTATTTGAGTCTAGGGTGTTGAGGAGTATCGTTGGTGAATTTTTAGTGAAGTTCGGTTGTAATTTGGGATGGGCGATTTACTGGGGCTGCGTGAAGACATGTCGACGGATTCCCATTTGCCAACTTCGAGTTTTGCGAAACCTGTATGGATGGATGGTGGTTTCGGAGAGGAAGAAGTTGGTTATTTTAGTTTGAATTTCCATGTTGAAATGAAGGAGGATTTGGAGCTTGAAGGACCGGGTTTGGTTGTGGTATACAGGGAGCGACGGGTTTATCAGGTGAATTGGGGAAGAAGGTCAACGTGGGTCTGGTCAATGAAAGGGTATTGGGCCGCGAATGAAAGGTTAAAGCCCATAAACGATTTTAACTAGTTTTATTTTAAATCAAATTAGTTCAAACTTCAAATATGTATAACTTAATCATACGATATCAGATTGACGAACCGTAAGTTGTGTTGGGATCGTATGGACGGGAACAACACAATGAGACTGACCGGGAGTGAATCCGAGCTCATTACAATTTATGGCAAAATAAATTGTTCGACTGAATCAAATAACGCAAACGGTTATTTAACGGCTAACGCGCAAATGTGAGTAAATCTCACTAACTCTGAACAGTTTATAATTTCATGTTGTATGTTTAGAACTGTTAAATATTGGCTGATTGACTGTGTGTTGACTGTTTGATTGAACTACTAGTCAGTTAGTTGAATTTCTATATTGATTCTGTTTAACAGAATATATCATATGGAACTGAAAGTGATGTTGATTTTATTATGTAACATCTGTGGATGCAGGGAAACAGGTTGGAGGAATCCGACTGGATTCCTCAACATTTATTTTACTGTTTTTCATATATTGTGATATATGATGTGTTATATAATCTGTTATGGATTATGTGTGTTGGAATGATATTGATCCTCGTTATTCGATATTTTAAATATCATAAAAGACCCAGGGATGTAAAAAAAATTATTTCAATGTATATTGAAATAAAGGGATTTTATAAAATCAATAGATTTTATAAAAAGAAATATTTCGAAAGTAAATAAAAAGGGAAATGTTGATAAAACGAATAGAGTTTTGTAAAAGGGAAAAATGTTGATAAAACGAATAGAATAGAAAAAAGGAAATAACTAGACTAGAATAAATAAAGATATACAAGGAATATTTGTAAACCATTTACAAATAGGATTGAAAAGGAAATAGTGTAAAACCATTAGCAAATAGATTAGAACGAGGAAGGTTTGTAAACCATTTACAAATCAATCAGAAAGAGAAATGGTTGTAAACCATTTACAAATGAGATTGAATATGGGATATTTGTGAAACCATTTACGAATAGAATTAAAAAAGGGAAATCATTTGTAAAGTGAAGAACCGTTACTAAAAGTAAATCTTTATAAATGAATAGTTTATTCGAGTTAAAAGGAGTTAATTGATGTTAGTTTAATCGAGTTAAAAGGAGTTAATTGATGTTAGTTTAATCGAAAGGAGTTAATCGATGTTAGTTTAATCAATTAGAGTTAAAGCAAACGAGGTAATCGAATATATAGTTTATTCGAATAGAATAAAGGAGTTAATCGAATATATAGTTTATTCGAATAGAATAAAGTAGTTAATCGAATATATAGTTTATTCAAATAGAATTAAAAGAGTTATCGAATATAGTTATTCGATAGGAGTTAAGTGAATAGAGTTAAAGTTAAATCAAAAGAGTTAAGTGAATAGAATAAATTGAATAGAGTTATCGAATATACCTTATTGAAGGAAAGAATTATCGAATAGAAAAGATTTGAAAGAGAGTTACATAAGGAAGTTTGTTAAAGAATTAGAAGGGTGAACTTGGTCTATTTCAAGGTTAGAAACGTTGTTTAGTTAAGGTCTGAGAGGTAGTATTACCCCAACTTGATTGACTTCATTTTTAACTAAGGAATGGTTAAGGTTCGACAGTAAAGGATGGTTAAGTGAATTTAGTAATTAAAGGAAATGGTTTGAGTTGGCATCGCGATGGTTTGTTTAAACATCTGTCTAAGTCCAATGAAGAAGCTTTGGAAATGTTTTCCAAATAAGAAACCAGAAATGTTTTCTAATAGAGAAAAAAAGAAATGGAAATGTTTTCCATTTTTAGTAACGTATATTTTCCAAATTTAGAAAATAAGAAATATTGAATATAGGGAAATAGGAGATAAGTAAATTAATGAAATAAAGAGATAAATGTTGATTGATGATTGATTGATAGAATTTCCGTCTGGAAATAATATCGTTGTTTGCACACGTGTTTTTCTTCGATAGTTAAATCACAGACTATCGAAGTTTTGACCATTTTAACGTTGTTAATATGGACAGACCGGTTGGATTATTATCCAAAGAACCACTCTGTATTGGCATAAGCGTTGCGAATCATATATGCCCAAGGAAATTGAAGACGGAGTTATGCAAGGGCTATCCTGTTTACAGAATAGTGCCTTCGGTTCATCCTGTTCCTGGATGACTTGTATGGACGGATGTCTGACAGAGTATTTCCAGACGATCACGTATATTGATTTCTCCAACCGTACCAAGAGTGGAAGCGGAGAGGGAAACTTCTTTTAGCTAACACATAATGTATGGTTGAGGACGTCAATCGGTGATTTGATGGATTTGACGATATGGCATTCAAAGTGAATCTGGTGTGATGATAAAGCGTAGCTTCTAGCCTCACATCTGGTAAATGACAGAAATCGGGCAGGCAGCATGGCTAAGTCGGTCGCACCGAAGTAGGGTGTATAATTACCTGATCTAGAGTTTCATTTACTTCTAAAAATGTATTGTTGATGTTGTCCCATTCGGGAAACGGTTGCTGATCCTAACCGTTGGTGATATACATTCGATACACTCAGGCGAAATAAGTGGTCGGTCATGTGTGGCCGGGTTGCAAGATGTTCTTGTTGAACCCAGTGTATTCCATTCTAGAGGTACACTAGCGAAAGGTGGTTCCATACCTTGTCATAGGTTGAAATCCATTACCCAATATGTGCTTGCGGTTTTGATTGTATACTATATATGTAGAACGTGAGATGAAATCGTTTCTGCTAGATGATTATTATATTGTGGTTGATAGACATTATTATAATATCAAAAGGTTTTTGATATAAAGATTGTTTGGATTCTCATAAGGGAAAAACCCGTTCCGTTATACGGCGTGGTCTTATGAGATATCGATTACCTGCTTGAACTGTTTTAAACTGTTTTACTCATACCCGTCCATGTTGCGTGCTTGGGGCGTGTGTCGCATGATAGGGGGTTCTCGCTTTTCGTTAGGTGGCGAACGGGAGACTCTTACCCCTACATGTCCCGAAAATGAGGGTTGGTTGTGAAGTCGAAAGGCTGGTCGTAAAATATGGTGCTAGGGTACCAATGTAAGCCACAGTGGGGTATTACCTTGCTGCTTCGGGATGATGTGGAGAGGATGGTTGCAAGGCCTACTTGAAACGGTTTTTCGGGTCATTACAGTTGGTATCAGAGCTTAAGTTAAGTGAATTACCTTGGCCCTGTGGCATAACTCAGTAGAGATAGGGTTAGTAATGCCCTAGATTGAGTTTGAGTGTATATATACGAGTGAACATATTTGTTATTGATATAAAAATTTATTTTATATTGTGAAGATTTATTGGTTGAGTAGTTTATGGGTTCTGGTCGATCAGTTTGATCCACTGTATCGGTAGGAGTTACTAAACACTCGAATATGATGGGTCGTCACGATATGTTTTGAAAAGCGGGTAAATTAAAATAAGTTTACCCAAAGTATATTTTGATATAAAGAAGTATATATATTAGATATATTGGTTGTTATTATAATCGAGTAAGATTATAAATTAAACGGTTTTGTAAATAACCAATCAGAATTCATATAAGTGAAATATGTGAAATCAGATGAGTTGAATCTAAAATTTAAACCAGAAATTGAATTAAAATGCTGGAAAATTGGATAAGTGTTTGTAAATGGATTTGGATTTAAAATAATGAAAATTTAAGATCCTGGGAGATTTTAAATTGCTTTACAAGCAGTGTAATTATATTTTGAAATGAATTTCAAAGTGGAAATGTTTAGAAATGGTTTTATAGTATTGAACTCACTTCGATTGCTGGAAAATAGATTCTAATGATGACAGCTGCATCATCAGTATTCATTTTCGAGTTGTAAGTGACGAATTACTACCAGAGATATTGTTTTGAATTTGTTTTGCGAAAGACAAGTTGTGTTGAATTTCAAAATGGGATTTATATAATAGAATTTGAATTTTTAAATAGATTTGAAATATAAACTTGTTTTGAAAAATAAAACAAGTGATTTATTTATAAACGAAGTTTATAAATAGTTCTTTTATAAACGAAGTTTATAAATGAAGTGAAAAGAATTATCATTGGATAATTCAGAAATAAAATTACAAGTGTGAAATTGAAAGGGAAATCTATTTTCCAAAGGTAGAAATATCAATTTAAAAAGGAATTGAAATTGAGACTTATTTAAAGAATGAATAAAGAAAGTTTAAAAAGGAATTTGAATAAAGGAAATTCAAACATAGAATTTAAATAAGAGAATTAAAAGGGGATTTGAATATAGAAATTCAAATGAGATTTGAATAAAGAAGATTTAAATAATGGAAAATTGAATATAGAATTCATATAGAGTAATAATGAAATTTAAATATAGAATTCAAATAGTTTGAAATGAAATTTGAATATAGAATTCAAATAGAGTTGAAATGGGAATTGGAATATATAATTCAATGGAGTTTGAAAATAGATTTGAATATCGAAAGTGAAATGGAATTTGAATATAGAAATTCAAATATGGAATTTGAATATAGATTTCAAATGGAATTCAAATGGAATTCAAATATAGGATTTGAATATCGAAAGTGAAGTAGAATTGAATATAGAAATTCAAAGGGAGTTTGAATGTATGAAATTCAATGGAATTGAAATAGAAATTGAATATAGAAATTCAAAGGGAGTTTGAATATATGAAATTCAATGGAATTGAAATAGAGTTTGAATATAGAATTCAAATGGAATTTAAACTATAGAATTTGAATATATAGAATTTGAATAGAATTTGATATATAGATTTGAATAATAGAAATGACATAAAATTCGAATAGAAATTGAATAAAATTAACTAAGTCGAAGAGGAATTAGTTAATCGAGTTTTGAATTTGAAGTTGAACTTTGAAAGGTGAATTGGATTTGAAAATGGATATTCAAAATCGAATATAGAACTTAAATTTGAAATTTGGATTCAAATTAGTAATAAGCAAGTTAAAATATATTTGAGCATGTCATATTCAAATATAAAAGTGAAATAGACTAAAGAGTTTATTAACAAATTAATTAACGAATTGAGTTAAAATGATCAGGTATAGTTAAAATAGATTGGGCAGGTATAAATATACATGAGATAGGTATGGATAAGGTATGAAGGTATATAAATAGAATGCTCGACGAAAAGGTACATATTTAATTCATATATGGGATTTTTTGCGCCGTATCGGCTAGCCGCTTGGCTTTTTCTTTTTCTTTTGGATTGGTGAGGGCCACGGGAGGCTATTTGAAATATCCCGATGCTCCTGGTACAAAGGAGGTTATGGCGAATTTTTCCGGGAATTTAAGGAGTTAGAATATTTTTAAGATAATGTGATAGTTAGAGATCAACGTACCGATATATATATATAGAAGTCGATAAGGAAACGAACTTAGAAATAGAATAGTAAAATCAAAAAGGAAGACTAAGAATAAAATCTAGTAAGAATAGAAGAGGAAGCATATACATGTTTAAAAGTGAATAAGTAGTTGTATGGTATTGATTATTCGAGTAAGTAATCATATCTGTTTTGACGTTATAAATGTTATTCAGTCAAGGTCTGAGAGGTAGTTATACCCCAAGTTGATTGATTTCATTATTAACAAATAAATAGTAAGATTTCAGGCTTGAAGATCAATGTTGAATAAGAGTTAGTTGAATATAGTATTTGGATTGTCGTAACGATGTTTTACACAACATCCGTTTTAACCCAAATAAGTGTAAGCTTGGAAATATAATAAAGAATATTTCTTAAGTATAGAAATAAACGAGATCGGAAAAGAGATAAGTAATTGGAATATTTTCCAATTATAAATAGCATATATTTTCTAAAGTTTAGAAAATAAAGGAAGGTGATATTCGGAAATGTTTTCCAAATAACATAAAAGGCCAATATGGTTATTGAAAATATTTAGTTAACAAATATTGATAAAGAAATAGAGAAGTGATTTAACTAATGGAATATTAATAAAGGGCTCAGTGACATGTTCAAAAGGAAAGTTTAATTTTTGAAAAGAGTAAACTGTTTAAAAAACTCCCAGGGAAAGACTGTTTGAATGAAAAACAAATTCAACAGAAATTTGTGAAAGAAAAATTGAATTAAAGTAAAGCCAGTAAAGTGGTAACTGGGATTGAATTAGAATGATATCAAGACAAATTGGATTGTGAGATTTAAATTTGAAGTGTAATGTAATAACCCGTATTTCGATAACATGATTAAGACAAGAATCAAGGCAGAATTTAATTTTAAATTCTGAATCAAGTTAAACGGGCTATGCCATTGCGTTCGTCTCAGAAAAATACGCGAAATAGAGTTCGAGTTTTCGAAAATCGGAGTCCGTATGACCCGATTAAGGCCCAACGAAGTTTTCAGAAAATTTCTAAGTAAAAACATATTTCAAATTCAAACTTGAATTTGGAAAAATTGGGCCAGTTGGGCCAGGCGGGAAAAATTCCCGCCACAGTACCCAAGTCGACAGCCCTGTCGACTTGGGAGTCGACTTGGTCTGACCAAGTCGACAGCCCTGTCGACTTGGCTGTCGACTTGGCTCAGACGAGCAGTCTTGCCTGGTGCACCTATTTCTATCTTGGCTAGGTTTTGGGGCCTGGTTTGAGATCTGACGGTTCAGG
Source organism: Allium sativum (assembly GCA_030737875.1). Taxonomy (NCBI): domain Eukaryota; kingdom Viridiplantae; phylum Streptophyta; class Magnoliopsida; order Asparagales; family Amaryllidaceae; genus Allium; species Allium sativum. The sequence goes on along the minus strand of CM060911.1, from coordinate 119,063,545 downwards.
TTGGTCCTAGGGTTAATCTAAGGGTCCTAACTAATCCTAATCTCTATAAATAAGCCCCTAACCCTCCCCTAAACCCTCATTATTCACTCATGTAACTAAACTATGGCAAAATTTCTACTCTCATGGCCTCCACTCAACTATCCTAGCCTCCACTTCATTACTATGAGAGGTTTCATGATCATGAGAGTGTTAGAGAGTCCCTATGTTAGTATGAGAGCTTCTCAAGTTGATTTCAAGGCTAAAGCTTTGATCTTTGTTCATAAAGAGGGGGTTTTATTGATTTGGAGTGTTCATCTTTGGGTTTTTGGGTGATGGCATGCATAGGCTTCATCACAAGCTTTAGTTTAATCGATTTAGGCCTTCATAGCAATGTAAGCCCTTCCCTACTCTTAGATATTAACTATGAAATTAAATGTTCATGTTGCAAGTTTGGGTTTGATCATTGAGAATGATATATGCTATCATGTCATGCAAGTTTATGAAGTCATTATCTTGATCTTATGAGCAAAAAGCTACAACCTTTATGTTGAAATGTTGCATTATGCAACATGAGAACCTTCATAATCTTTATGTCAACTTGCATATGAAGTCATAACCCTTATATGATGATATATGCGAGTTACTAGTCATCATTCCATGTCTTTTGTCACCATGATTCGTTTATGTGCCAAGTTTGGGTTTATGCATGTTTTTGAGGCTTAAGAATGTAACATGCAAGTTAATGAACACATGTGTGCCTCATTTGCCACCATGATTAACTTGTGGCTTAATATCCATTTTTGTCATGCCTTTGTCAAGTCTCTTCTTTTAATCCATTACGTTGTTGCGGACGTATATGCGAGTTTAAAAGCGTTGGGTTATGTTATGGGTAATTTCTAATGACATGAAAATACAACTTGAAAACATGACTTGAAATATAACATGGAAGTTGACATGTAAGTATGCTTGAAAACATAAGCTTGGGAATTTACCTATTAAGTTAGGTCTACCCATTGGGAATTTACCTATTAAGTTAGGTCTACCCAATTGCTTGAAAACTTGAATATGAACATGACACTAGACTAAACATGAAAGCGGCCAACTCGAGGTTGGGTTGAGTTTGCAACGTAAAACTACCCGGAACCGACCGGCCTAACTAGTAGTTGCAAACAATAGGACCCATGTGAGAAGTTGGTCATGTTGTGCTTGAACCCGAGGTTAGACCAAGTTGTGGTGTAAAGCTACCCGGAACCGATCGGCTTAACTAGTAACCACAACAAAGTCTAATGTGAGAGGTGAAGGTGCATTAAGTAATTAATGCCACATAATAGGGTTAAGACAATTTGATTAATGACTCTTAACCAAATATGACATGGACAAGTGGGTTAAGTAATTTGATTAGGCTAATGATACTTAACAAAACATGACAAGGTTGGGTAGGTTAAGTAACTTGATTTGCCTAATGACACTTAACCATTTTTATACGACTAGTGGACGGGGTTAAGTTAATCAACACTTAATCAATCCAACACGATAACTTGGTAAGGTTAAGTAAGTTTCCTTAATGACACTTAACCAAAAGATACAGTTAATGGATGGGGTTAAGATTAGACTCAATTAGTCTAAACATGGTAATCGGATGGGGTTAAGTTAACCTAAACTTAATTAATCCCACTTGGTAGTTTAATGGGGTTAAGTTAAACACTTAACCAATTTAACTCGTTAATTTGATGTGGTTAAGTGACCTATAACTTAACCAATCTAACTCGTTAATTTGATGTGGTTAGGTGACCTATACTTAACCAATCTAACTCGTTAATTTGATGTGGTTAAGTGACCTAAACTTAACCAATCTAACTCGTTAATTTGATGTGGTTAAGTGATCTATACTTAACCAATCTAACTCGTGAATTTATTGAGGTTAAGTTAACCCATACTTAACCAATATAACGTGAAAACATGGTAAGGCTAAGTCACGAATCGCTTGAATACACTTGACCGGTTTGACTAAGAAATTTGATAGGGTCAAGTTAATATATACTTAACCAACTTGAGCATGGTTTGTAGGGCTAAGTCTTGAACTTAAATACTTAGCCAATCTTGACGTGATTCGTGGGCAGGTTAAGTCATGGGCTTGAATGATAACACTTAACCCAATAGACAAACCCTAGTTAGAGGAACTAGGTAGAAAATCGAGGTTAATCAAGGATAACAGGAAAGGAAGCTAAGTGGTAAACCTTAGTTAAGGGTAACTAAGTAATAATTCTTAGCTAAGGACATGGGACTAGTTCATGAAGGGATGAGTAACCTGATACGGTAGGTCATCGCTTAGTATACGAGGAGGAGCAGGTTATCGGACTTAGATAAAAGCTCCAGCGAACTGGGTGCCGAAGCGGAAGCTTCGGGGGAACGTGAGGGTACTCTTGGTATCCCTCTGTGAGGTGGCAAGTGGTCCATGAAACCCGGCCTCACAGGGGTTAAGGTCTGCGGTAGAAGAGCCAAGAGTATGCCTTGGTTGCTATGCGAGCGACCTAAAGACTGGGATGGATTAGCGTGGAGTCGACGATTCTTGGTTTTCGCCCCGGGATAGCATGTCGCCGACTACCTACCATCTTTAGTCAATCGTGTACGTACGGAAAGGCAGGGAACTCCCAACAGACCATATACTAGCTATCAAGTTATGGGTGAGGATGGCTATCAGGAATTGGGCATCGATGGGCCTAGTGTAGTTCTCATACATGATCTTTTCGTGGGTTGCCTTTCAGTAGTTGAGGGAGGGGTCACGTGGGACCATAGCCACGGATACAAAAACAGACCTTGATATCTGCATCAGCAGATGACTTAAAGCTCCCGACCGAGTTCCGTATTTCTTGGTTTGCCCTGGCACGGAACTCAGATGGCACATTGGGGAACATGTGCGTCTAGACATGGGAAACGATTCACGATACACACGTGGGATGAAGGGCGCGGTTGACGGGTGGCATAATCCCTAGTGGTCCTAGGTGGCTGAACCCAAACCGAGACATGGAAACGTTCATTAGGTAGCATAATCCCTAGTGGTCCTAGGTGGCATAAATCCTAGGTGAACGCGCGATAGTTCATGGTAAGGAAACATAACTAGATCAAGGGTTGCAGTCCAAAACAACTTCAAGGATAAAACGTTTACATGGGAAAGCCCGTATGGCCTGCGGCAAAGGACTGAACTTATACATGGAAAGAAACATACGAGTTGGGAAAACCTACATATTCGGTTGGCATGGACCATTACATGACATTGGGCAAGGGACATTCATAGTTAACACATGACGCGGGTTGGGATACTAGTACAAGAGGTGCAGAGCAAATATACATGTTAGAACCAGGAGAAATATACAAGATAGAAACCGGGGGACGTTATACGTGATAGATATCTTGGGGATATTATACTTGATAGAAACCTGACGATGTGATACCTTGTTTTATCTTGACATCGTAATTTATCATGACACCTTAGTTTATCTGAGTTCAGTAGTTCATCCTGTTATTTTGATTTAGCTTGTCTATCTTGTTATCATGCTTATGTTCATCTCAGTTTCTCATGACAGTTAACTTTACTAGTTTTTATACTAATAGTAGATAGGGCTTACTCAGTCTTTTTGACTGACCCGTTTTGTTTCGCCTCTTTTCTTCCGTTTCCCCCCCAGGTTACAAGGAGGAAATGCTGTTGTTTAGTTCAGACTTCTTCTGCTTGAAGGTCATCATGGATGGCTTGGACTTTTCTTAGATAATGGCTACTTTACTGTTTTTACTTGGGGAATAATTTATGAAAATGTCTTTATGCTTCTTTACTATTGCAAGACAGGTTTTGATGTACTCTGATGTAAAAGGCTTTAGACCTTATTTATTCATGTTATGAAAGTTTGATTTTGCTTCCGCTATTTTATATGTTCTGTCTTGTGATATTTCTGTGCATGTTTACCAATAATACCCCTCTAAAGCTAGTGCATTCCTTTGCGAGTGACCCTAGCGGAGGCGGGGTGTTACATTTGGTATCAGAGCAGAAGGTTACCAGACTGGGCAAAAGTTTTTAAAGACCTTCTGAAAACTATTTGAAAACCGTTTACAAAGAAGCATTTTTCAAGAAAATTTTCTTTCAAAAGAAAAAAAGGCTATTCCCCAAAGGCCATTAGCATTATCCTTGTTTCCTTAATTTAATCTCTTTTCCTTTCTTTCCTCCATCTGTAGTCACAGTGGTTTTAACTGCGACTAGTCTTTTCCATCTACGAAAGTGCTTTCCATGCGATGGAGGTGGTTCTCGAGAGACCAGTGGCCGCGATATAAGAAAGGATTGTGAGAAAGAGGATAAAGGATACGAGCTTAAGGATGAGCAACTTGTTGGTATGGCTCAACCCAGAATGAGAAAGAAAGATGAACAATGAAACCCATGACGAGAGAGTACCTTTGGCATGGTGAAACGGGGTGGATAGTTAAGTATCATGGGACAAGGACAAGATCATCGGGAGGGCAATAGTATGCTCTCATTTCTAGCGTACCTCGGAAGGAGGGTAACGATCTTGTTAAAGGTTTAGCTTTTCTTCTCTATTATCCCGTTAGGACTTTGTTTTGATCATGGTATCAATTAAGTCTGCTTCGATAGTTGAGTCTCTGCACCTTAAGTACTAGCGTAATAGAGAATCCCAATTTTTGTCTCAAAGTCCTATTGGAGAGTCAGTCCATGTATACATGACTTGTTTGGATTTGAGAATGTCTATGCCAAGTGTTGAGTTTGGAAATAATGCTTATGTTTATAAGCTATGGATGGATTCTAGGGATGAAATGGTTATCCAGTAAGGGGTGCCACTCCCGGTTTTGATAGGAGGGTAATTAGACTTTTGACTAGCCTTGGTAATACCCTCGAAGTATCGTGTAACCTTTTTGAGGTTCTGTCATGACTAGTTACTTAGAATCCCTGGATGCCTTTATTGGAAATTTGAAGCCCGATCGAGTGGTGTTCGCCGATGAGACGGATGGTCTATTTCACTTATGCATGGGTTATAGAAGTCACCCTAGTAAGTGCGCTTGATAACCTGGTTGACATCTGCTTACTTTCAAGAGAAAGTTCTTCTACGTGGAATACCTTATGGTACGAGGTCCGAGATTCACTAGTGAATTTTGGAAAGCATGCATGAGATCATGAGTACGCAGTCATGTTTGCGCCAAATATTCTAGAAAAAGGATAGGTGCAAAGTGGAACGAGAGGCGATGAAGAAATGAGTTCCAGCTCATGTTATGGAAACAGGAAATAAGAAGCTACGAAATCGCGAAGTTAAAAGACGGTCAAGGCACAATGGAATTGAGCTCAAGGAAATACGACTTTGATGGTCAAAGACTAGATACGCGTATGATATCTCTTTTTGGGAGTATATCCTTGATCCCTATTTTCCTGTAGAGCTTGCTTGTAGGCTATCTTTGGTGAATATCCTCTCGGTCCTATTTTCTGTTACAAACCCCGTAGGGAGTTTGTCTTGTTTATCTTTTCGACCCTGTTTCAGGGAATCCTAGGTAGAACCCTATGGATGTAAACATGTATTTGAAACATGTTATGATTGATATGGTTGCAAGTGGTTGCAAGTGGTTGCTCGTGGATGCGCGAATACACATTAGATGCTAGCTCGACTCAGTCACAATTCATATTGCATATGCACGAGTATTTGTACTTGTTTATGGATGAAATCGAATGTGTTATCATGCGGTTGTTGCATATGAATGAATGATTGTGCATGCATATAGTATCTATATGACTAGGACTATTTGCATACATGTTGGATTCATGGCACAATACATATTTTTGCATTAGAAAGATTATTCAGGCCTGATCATTAGCATTAGCTAAGGAACATGTACACACACGTTTTGCATATATTCATACAGCATTAGAAATCATCTAAGGACAATGGTTGCTTGTGGACGATGTTTTGAGTAGATGGATGATGGATGGTAGGATATGTTCTTCCTAACTTGGAGATTTCGGGGACGAAATCCTAAAAGGTGGGGAGAATGTAATAACCCGTATTTCGATAACATGATTAAGACGAGAATCAAGGCAGAATTTAATTTTAAATTCTGAATCAAGTTAAACGGGCTATGCCATTGCGTTCGTCTCGGAAAAATACGCGAAATAGAGTCCGAGTTTTCGAAAATCGGAGTCCGTATGACCCGATTAAGGCCCAACGAAGTTTTCAGAAAATTTCTAAGTAAAAACAGATTTCAAATTCAAACTTGAATTTGGAAAAATTGGGCCAGTTGGGCCAGGCGGGAAAAATTCCCGCCACAGTACCCAAGTCGACATCCCTGTCGACTTGGGAGTCGACTTGGTCTGACCAAGTCGACAGCCCTATCGACTTGGCTGTCGACTTGGCTCAGACGAGCAGTCTTGCCTGGTGCACCTATTTCTATCTTGGCTAGGTTTTGGGGCCTGGTTTGAGATCTGACGGTTCAGGTTGGTCCTAGGGTTAATCTAAGGGTCCTAACTAATCCTAATCTCTATAAATAAGCCCCTAACCCTCCCCTAAACCCTCATTATTCACTCATGTAACTAAACTATGGCAAAATTTCTACTCTCATGGCCTCCACTCAACTATCCTAGCCTCCACTTCATTACTATGAGAGGTTTCATGATCATGAGAGTGTTAGAGAGTCCCTATGTTAGTATGAGAGCTTCTCAAGTTGATTTCAAGGCTAAAGCTTTGATCTTTGTTCATAAAGAGGGGGTTTTATTGATTTGGAGTGTTCATCTTTGGGTTTTTGGGTGATGGCATGCATAGGCTTCATCACAAGCTTTAGTTTAATCGATTTAGGCCTTCATAGCAATGTAAGCCCTTCCCTACTCTTAGATATTAACTATGAAGTTAAATGTTCATGTTGCAAGTTTGGGTTTGATCATTGAGAATGATATATGCTATCATGTCATGCAAGTTTATGAAGTCATTATCTTGATCTTATGAGCAAAAAGCTACAACCTTTATGTTGAAATGTTGCATTATGCAACATGAGAACCTTCATAATCTTTATGTCAACTTGCATATGAAGTCATAACCCTTATATGATGATATATGCGAGTTACTAGTCATCATTCCATGTCTTTTGTCACCATGATTCGTTTATGTGCCAAGTTTGGGTTTATGCATGTTTTTGAGGCTTAAGAATGTAACATGCAAGTTAATGAACACATGTGTGCCTCATTTGCCACCATTATTAACTTGTGGCTTAATATCCATTTTTGTGATGCCTTTGTCAAGTCTCTTCTTTTAATCCATTACGTTGTTGCGAACGTATATGCGAGTTTAAAAGCGTTGGGTTATGTTATGGGTAATTTCTAATGACATGAAAATACAACTTGAAAACATGACTTGAAATATAACATGGAAGTTGACATGTAAGTATGCTTGAAAACATAAGCTTGGGAATTTACCTATTAAGTTAGGTCTACCCATTGGGAATTTACCTATTAAGTTAGGTCTACCCAATTGCTTGAAAACTTGAATATGAACATGACACTAGACTAAACATGAAAGTGGCCAACTCGAGGTTGGGTTGAGTTTGCAACGTAAAACTACCCGGAACCGACCGGCCTAACTAGTAGTTGCAAACAATAGGACCTAATGTGAGAAGTTGGTCATGTTGTGCTTGAACCCGAGGTTAGACCAAGTTGTGGTGTAAAGCTACCCGGAACCGACCGGCTTAACTAGTAACCACAACAAAGTCTAATGTGAGAGGTGAAGGTGCATTAAGTAATTAATGCCACATAATAGGGTTAAGACAATTTGATTAATGACTCTTAACCAAATATGACATGGACAAGTGGGTTAAGTAATTTGATTAGGCTAATGATACTTAACAAAACATGACAAGGTTGGGTAGGTTAAGTAACTTGATTTGCCTAATGACACTTAACCATTTTTATACGACTAGTGGACGGGGTTAAGTTAATCAACACTTAATCAATCCAACACGATAACTTGGTAAGGTTAAGTAAGTTTCCTTAATGACACTTAACCAAAAGATACAGTTAATGGATGGGGTTAAGATTAGACTCAATTAGTCTAAACATGGTAATCGGATGGGGTTAAGTTAACCTAAACTTAATTAATCCCACTTGGTAGTTTAATGGGGTTAAGTTAAACACTTAACCAATTTAACTCGTTAATTTGATGTGGTTAAGTGACCTATACTTAACCAATCTAACTCGTTAATTTGATGTGGTTAGGTGACCTATACTTAACCAATCTAACTCTTTAATTTGATGTGGTTAAGTGACCTAAACTTAACCAATCTAACTCGTTAATTTGATGTGGTTAAGTGATCTATACTTAACCAATCTAACTCGTGAATTTATTGAGGTTAAGTTAACCCATACTTAACCAATATAACGTGAAAACATGGTAAGGCTAAGTCACGAATCGCTTGAATACACTTGACCGGTTTGACTAAGAAATTTGATAGGGTCAAGTTAATATATACTTAACCAACTTGAGCATGGTTTGTAGGGCTAAGTCTTGAACTTAAATACTTAGCCAATCTTGACGTGATTCGTGGGCAGGTTAAGTCATGGGCTTGAATGATAACACTTAACCCAATAGACAAACCCTAGTTAGAGGAACTAGGTAGAAAATCGAGGTTAATCAAGGATAACAGGAAAGGAAGCTAAGTGGTAAACCTTAGTTAAGGGTAACTAAGTAATAATTCTTAGCTAAGGACATGGGACTAGTTCATGAAGGGATGAGTAACCTGATACGGTAGGTCATCGCTTAGTATACGAGGAGGAGCAGGTTATCGGACTTAGATAAAAGCTCCAGCGAACTGGGTGCCGAAGCGGAAGCTTCGGGGGAACGTGAGGGTACTCTTGGTATCCCTCTGTGAGGTGGCAAGTGGTCCATGAAACCCGGCCTCACAGGGGTTAAGGTCTGCGGTAGAAGAGCCAAGAGTATGCCTTGGTTGCTATGCGAGCGACCTAAAGACTGGGATGGATTAGCGTGGAGTCGACGATTCTTGGTTTTCGCCCCGGGATAGCATGTCGCCGACTACCTACCATCTTTAGTCAATCGTGTACGTACGGAAAGGCAGGGAACTCCCAACAGACCATATACTAGCTATCAAGTTATGGGTGAGGATGGCTATCAGGAATTGGGCATCGATGGGCCTAGTGTAGTTCTCATACATGATCTTTTCGTGGGTTGCCTTTCAATAGTTGAGGGAGGGGTCACGTGGGACCATAGCTACGGATACAAAAACAGACCTTGATATCTGCATCAGCAGATGACTTAAAGCTCCCGACCGAGTTCCGTATTTCTTGGTTTGCCCTGGCACGGAACTCGGATGGCACATTGGGGAACATGTGCGTCTAGACATGGGAAACGATTCACGATACACACGTGGGATGAAGGGCGCGGTTGACGGGTGGCATAATCCCTAGTGATCCTAGGTGGCTGAACCCAAACCGAGACATGGAAACGTTCATTAGGTAGCATAATCCCTAGTGGTCCTAGGTAGCATAAATCCTAGGTGAACGCGCGATAGTTCATGGTAAGGAAACATAACTAGATCAAGGGTTGCAGTCCAAAACAACTTCAAGGATAAAACGTTTACATGGGAAAGCCCGTATGGCCTGCGGCAAAGGACTGAACTTATACATGGAAAGAAACATACGAGTTGGGAAAACCTACATATTAGGTTGGCATGGACCATTACATGACATTGGGCAAGGGACATTCATAGTTAACACATGACGCGGGTTGGGATACTAGTACAAGAGGTGCAGAGCAAATATACATGTTAGAACCAGGAGAAATATACATGATAGAAACCGGGGGACGTTATACGTGATAGATATCTTGGGGATATTATACTTGATAGAAACCTGACGATGTGATACCTTGTTTTATCTTGACATCGTAATTTATCATGACACCTTAGTTTATCCGAGTTCAGTAGTTCATCCTGTTATTTTGATTTAGCTTGTCTATCTTGTTATCATGCTTATGTTCATCTCAGTTTCTCATGACAGTTAACTTTACTAGTTTTTATACTAATAGTAGATAGGGCTTACTCAGTCTTTTTGACTGACCCGTTTTGTTTCGCCTCTTTTCTTCCGTTTCCCCCCAGGTTACAGGGAGGAAATGCTGTTGTTTAGTTCAGACTTCTTCTGCTTGAAGGTCATCATGGATGGCTTGGACTTTTCTTGGCTAATGGCTACTTTACTGTTTTTACTTGGGGAATAATTTATGAAAATGTCTTTATGCTTCTTTACTATTGCAAGACAGGTTTTGATGTACTCTGATGTAAAAGGCTTTAGACCTTATTTATTCATGTTATGAAAGTTTGATTTTGCTTCCGCTATTTTATATGTTCTGTCCTGTGATATTTCTGTGCATGTTTACCAATAATACCCCTCTAAAGCTAGTGCATTCCTTTGCGAGTGACCCTAGCGGAGGCGGGGTGTTACATGTAATGTGATAATCAAGTTAAGAGTTGGGAATCGAGAAGAAACTCGAGTTGAAATGATATTTGGCTCGGATATAAGCGAATGGTTGTGTTGTGGATAAAAGCAGATTATAATTTGATTGGGATGACCCTTGTATCCGCTGAATTGATAACAGGTGGAAAGGATATAATGATATGTCAACAAAAGGTACAAGTTTATATTTCTATTGGATATAAGATTTATGAGCTGAATTGGCAGGCCACTTGGCTATTTGATTTTCTTTTGGGATAGAGATGGCCCAGAGAGGCGAGTTGGAGTTTGACTGATTGACCAGTACAAAGGAGGTGCTGGCGAAATTTTTCGAAGAGTTAAGGCATTAGAAAATTTTCAGGATTTTTGAAAATTTTCGATAATAAAAATTAAAATGAATTGGTCCAGTTGGAAATCGGAGTTGAGAAGTGAACGTATATGTTCTAACCAGTCGATAGGGTCGTCCTCTACCTTTTAGCAATTTCGAGGACGAAATTATTTTAAGTGGGAAAGATTGTAATGACCCGCATTGGCAGAGGTATTATAATTTATTTATTTAATTATATAAATAGTGATATAGTGAATTTAATGGTCGTGGAATTTAATAATGGTGAATATTTAATTAAAATAATATATTTAATTCTGAAATAATCAGAATTGGCTGAAATGACGATATGGTGTGAACCGGATCATCTGTGATATTTAAATTCAGCTTGGAATTGAATTTGAATAACGAATATATTTTATAAACGACAGTTCGAACATAGAATTTTAATATAACTAAAATCGAGCTCGAAATGGCATTGCAGTTCGTAAATTGGCGATTCGAACTTCAACTGAATGTACAGGATTCGTTTTAAGTCGGATTTCTGTGAAACAAGAAACGTTAGGAGCTGGTGAAGTATATCTTCCTAGTGGAAGAGATAAATCTGGATTTCGTCGTGTAGATTTTGATTCACGTCCAAATCAAATTTTAGAAAAGTCGCTGTGGAATTCCTTTATAATTTATAAAGGAATTATTTATACTTTGAAAAGGAATTTCGATATAAATCGAATATCGGGTTGACCGGATTTGAATATCGAGTTAGAAATCCATATAAGGGTTTTCTGAACTGTATGGTATTCTACTACGAATATATATACGATAATATTAATTTATTAATATTTTATTTATTAATATTTAAATATATTTATATATTTAAATGGGTCATCCAGAGCTTTAAAAATAGCCACTTTTGCAAACGAAGTCGGAATTCGACGAAACCAGTTTCGTTGGGACCATAATGTCGAACTGTAGCTGCATGTCCAGTTTCGTGGTTTTTAAGTACCGTATGTGATCGTACCGATTTTTAGAAGGCAAATCGAATATTTAAAATACAAATATCCTAGAAAATATCTAAACTAAAATATCTAGATATTTATCCTATCTATAAATACTCCCCCTTAACATTCTTAAAACCTAATTCTTAGGTCAAAACATTTTTGCGCCGTCACTTTTCCCTCTTTGTTCTTCCAGGAAAATAAATCCATCTTCAAAATTCAAAAGAAAAACCAAATAAAATCTATAAATCCCAAAACATTGATATTCGAAGTCTGTACGAGGAGCTCTTCATCCTGGCGTGACCTGGTAGGGTGCGACACCCATCTTTGTTCGCTGGAAATGAGTGACGTGAGCTAGGGTTAACATTGGGTGGATTTTGAAGCGTCGATGGGAACAATGGTGGTCGTATTTGAGTCTAGGGCGTTGAGGAGTATCGTTGGTGAATTTTTAGTGAAGTTCGGTTGTAATTTGGGATGGGCGATTTTCTAGGGCTGCGTGAAGACATGTCGACGGATTCCCATTTGCCAACTTCAAGTTTTGCGAAACCTGTATGGATGGAGGGTGGTTTCGGAGAGGAAGAAGTTGGTTATTTTTGTTTGAATTTCCATGTTGAAATGAAGGAGGATTTGGAGCTTGAAGGACCGGGTTTGGTTGTGGTATACAGGGAGCGACGGGTTTATCAGGTGAATTGGGGAAGAAGGTCAACGTGGGTCTGGTCAATGAAAGGGTATTGGGCCACGAATGAAAGGTTAAAGCCCATAAACGATTTTAACTAGTTTTATTTTAAATCAAATTAGTTCAAACTTCAAATATGTATAACTTAATCATACGATATCAGATTGACAAACCGTAAGTTGCGTTAGGATCGTATGGACGGGAGCAACACAATGAGATTGACCGGGAGTGAATATGAGCTCATTACAATTTATGGAGAAATAAATTGTCCGACTGAATCAAATAACGCAAACCGTTATTTAACGGCTAACGCGCAAATGTGAGTAAATCTCACTAACTCTGAACAGTTTATAATTTCATGTTGTATTTTTAGAACTGTTAAATATTGGCTGATTGACTGTGTGTTGACTGTTTGATTGAACTGCTAGTCAGTTAGTTGAAGTTCTATATTGATTCTGTTTAACAGAATATATCATATGGAACTGAAAGTGATGTTGATTTTATTGTGTAACATCTGTGGATGCAGGGAAATAGGTTGGAGGAATCCGACTGGATTCCTCAACATTTATTTTACTGTTTTTCATATATTGTGATATATGAAGTGTTATATAATCTGTTATGGATTATGTGTGTTGGAACGATATTGATCCTTGTTATTCGATATTTTAAATATCATAAAAGACCCTGGGATGTAAAAAGAATTATTTCAATGTATATTGAAATAAAGGGATTTTATAAAATCAATAGATTTTATAAAAGAAAATATTTCGAAAGTAAATAAAAGGGCAAATGTTGATAAAATGAATAGAGTTTTATAAAAGGGAAAAATGTTGATAAAACGAATAGAATAGAAAAAAGGAAATAACTAGAGTAGAATAAATAAAGATATACAAGGAAATATTTGTAAACCATTTACAAATAGGATTGAAAAGGAAATAGTGTAAAACCATTAGCAAATAGATTAGAACGAGGAAGGTTTGTAAACCATTTACAAATCAATCAGAAAGAGAAATGGTTGTAAACCATTTACAAATGAGATTGAATAGGGGATATTTGTAAAACCATTTACGAATAGAATTAAAAAGGGAAATCATTTATAAAGTGAAGAACCGTTACTAAAAGTAAATCTTTATAAATGAATAGTTTAATCGAGTTAAAAGGAGTTAATTGATGTTAGTTTAATCGAGTTAAAAGGAGTTAATCGATTTTAGTTTAATCGAAAGGAGTTAATCGATGTTAGTTTAATCGAAAGGAGTTAATCGATGTTAGTTTAATCGATTAGAGTTAAAGCAAATGAGTTAATCGAATATATAGTTTATTCGAATAGAATAAAGGAGTTAATCGAATATATAGTTTATTCGAATAGAATAAAGGAGTTAATTGAATATATAGTTTATTCAAATAGAATTAAAAGAGTTATCGAATATAGTTATTCGATAGGAGTTAAGTGAATAGAGTTAAAGTTAAATCAAAAGAGTTAAGTGAATAGAATAAATTGAATAGAGTTATCGAATATACCTTATCGAAGAAAAGAATTATCGAATAGAAAAGATATGAAAGAGAGTTACGTAAGGAAGTTTGTTAAAGAATTAGAAGGGTGAACTTGGTCTTTTTCAAGGTTAGAAACATTGTTCAGTTAAGGTCTGAGAGGTAGTATTACCCCAACTTGATTGACTTCATTTTTAACTAAGGAATGGTTAAGGTTCGATAGTAAAGGATGATTAAGTGAATTTAGTAATTAAAGGAAATGGTTTGAGTTGGCATCGCGATGGTCTGTTTAAACATCTGTCTAAGTCCAATGAAGAAGCTTTGGAAATGTTTTCCAAATAAGAAACCAGAAATGTTTTCTAATAGAGAAAACAAGAAATGGAAATGTTTTCCATTGTTAATAACGTATATTTTCCAAATTTAGAAAATAAGAAATATTGAATATAGGAAAACAGGAGATAAGTAAATTAATGAAATAAAGAGATAAATGTTGATTGATGATTGATTGATAGAATTTCCATCTGGAAATAATATCATTGTTTGCACACGTGTTTTTCTTCGATAGTTAAATCACAGACTATCGAAGTTTTGACCATTTTAACGTTGTTAATATGGAGAGACTGGTTGGATTATTATCCAAAGAACCACTCTGTATTGGCATAAGCGTTGCGAATCATATATGCCCAAGGAAATTGAAGACGGAGTTATGCAAGGGCTATCCTGTTTACAGAATAGTGCCTTCGGTTCATCCTATTCCTGGATGACTTGTATGGATGGATGTCTGACAGAGTATTTCCAGACGATCACGTATATTGATTTCTCCAACCGTACCAAGAGTGGAAGCGGAGAAGGAAACTTCTTTTAGCTAACACATAATGTATGGTTGAGGACGTCAATCGGTGATTTGATGGATTTGACGATGTGGCATTCAAAGTGAATCTGGTGTGACGATAAAGCGTAGCTTCTAGCCTCACATCCGGTAAATGACAGAAATCGGGTAGGCAGCATGGCTAAGTCGGTCGCACCGAAGTAGGGTGTATAATCACCTGATTTATAGTTTCATTTACTTCTAAAAATCTATTGTTGATGTTGTCCCATTCGGGAAACGGTTGCTGATCCCAACCGTTGGTGATATACATTCGATGCACTCAGGCAAAATGAGTGGTCAGTCATGTGTGGCCGGGTTGCAAGATGTTCTTGTTGAACCCAGTGTATTCCTTTCTGGAGGTACACTAGCGAAAGGTGGTTCCATACCTTGTCATAGTTGGAAATCCATTACCCAATACGTGCTTGCGGTTTTGATTGTATACTATATATGTAGAACGTGAGATGAAAGCGTTTCTGCTAGATGATTATTATATTGTGGTTGATAGACATTATTATAATATCAAAAGGTTTTTGATATAAAGATAATTTGGATTCTCATAAGGGAAAACCCGTTCCGTTATAAGGCGTGGTCTTATGAGATATTGATTACCTGCTTGAACTATTTTAAACTGTTTTACTCATACCAGTCTCATGACTGACCCGAAGTTTATTTGTTTGTCTCCCTAAACTCTTGGGTGCCTAATTTTGTCCGGGCAGTCAAGTAGTCGGGATTTACAGATACATTAAAGAGCTGGAGCAGGAGGCTTCTGAATTATATAGCTATTATTATTCCGCTGTGTTGCAAGTGTTGTACTTTGATAATGATGTGTATATTCAAGTACAGATGTATATTTCAAGTTATGTTATATATATTATATGTTATTCGTTTCGCTGTGAGGTTCGTGTTACTATGATGTTGTGCTCTTCTTCTTCTTCTTCTTCTATTCTAAGTTTCTATCTTATCTTTCCTCACCCTCTGTTTTTTTTTCTATTAATTTCCTAAATTTCAGTTTAACTTGGGGTTGAACTTGCGTTTTTGGTCAGCTCAAATTGGACCGGATTTTCGGGTCATTACATGCGACCTCTGGCTTCTTCGTGCTTCTTGTTATGCATGATCGACCGAGGTAGCATGAACGAACGACTGCAGAATGGATCATATGACCAGAATCAATTCTTCTCTTCGTCTTGTACGACTGATTTCCTTGGTACAAGGATGAATGACTTCCTTAATATGGACGATCTTTGCAAGATGCACGAGCCTTGATGTTTCGCACCGTGCTATTCTTGAGCTAGTTTGAAGTCGCGACCTCTCTGCATGGCCATGCTGTGTTGTACGATTAATCCTGTTTGAGCGGACGACCCATCTTGTTCTAATATTCAAGCGACTTTTTTTGCCATAAATGACCGATCCTTACTTCCATGCTCAAGCCATGGCCTATGTTTGACCTCGTTGTGCACGAACGACCTTGGCTGGGGCATGAGTACACGAACCTCGTGTGTGCTCGTCTTACGGTTCTAGCACAGGCTTAATCCTTCAATGCACGCACGACTCTTAAGGGATAAATAGTAGGATCTAATGAATATTTCGTTTGCTAATTTAAAATGGCCCTCAATAGATATTAGTAGATTATAATATCGCTTGAAACGAGGATTCAACACATAAGGTTAATTAAAAATTCACACTTTAATTGATTATTAGAAATCAATCTGCTCCTATATATATACTAGTGTGTAACTCGTACATTGCACATGATAACGTTATAAAAATAGTATTTATTATTTTAATGTTAGAAAGAGAACTTTGATATGCAATATATGATAAAGTATGAAGTTGAGTACATAAACTATTAATTAAAATTATTATTATTATTTGGGCATTTATGCTCTATAGCTTACATAAATAATATGTTTGTATATGTATTTGATAGAATTTTTAATTCATTTTTGTTAATATAGATATACATGTTGAAATTGATGTACGTTAGTACTGTATTCGATGAATTATCAAATATTATTTAGTAGAATTTGTTAATAAGTTAAATGTAAAATTACGAATTAAGCTTTGACTGTATAGCATAACAAAAAAAATAGATTTTTTCTTTGTAAAATATAAATAAATTTATTGTGGAGTTTTTTATGTTAATTTTTTATGGTATAATGTATGGTAAATTTTCGATATAAATGAATCATAATGTAATGACTTGCATTCTACGCATCGGAGGGTCGTAGAATATTTATTTCATTTTCATACGAAGCCATATGGTCATGTAACTTTTGGAAACAACTATTGGGGTCATTTTCCATATTCCCTATTTTTGCCGAATTTTAAATGACCATTTTGCCCCTGGAGAATCTTATCCCATCTATTACTTTTGATTGGAAAGGAGTTTCGACTTGAAGCCACTTCCATTAGATCCGGATGATGGTTTAACATTCCGTAGAGTGGTCGTATTAATCAAACGGACTTACCGTTTGGGAGATATGGCTAAAATAAGAATTGAAGATGGAAAAACAGCCTAATCGGGCTTAGTAGGGTGATTGGCAGCTAGGCCCATAGCCCATTTCGAGATTAGGGTTATGGGAGGTCTGAAAGGAGTTAGAGAATGGTTCCTTTTCATTTTTCTAGCCGCCACAAACATTCCTCTAACCCTAGCAATGGCATCCATCTTCTTAATCACTCCCTAATCACCTTTTTATCACTGATTAAGCAAAACTACATCAAATCAAGTCAAATTAGCATCAAATCAGAAATAGAGCTGTTGCTATACATAGGAATCTGTGCCAAATCAGTGGATTTTTCAGATCTATACCTTATTTGTGGCTAAGGTCAGTGATTTGCATGTTCATACACTAACTACGGCTAATTAGGCGTAATTAGTGATAATTAGCAAAATTATGCATCATAAATATTTGGAAAAATATGTAGAAATTCTAAAATATTATTTTATGTCACTGGTATAAATTTGGGCTAATTTGGATTAAGTTTGCTAATCCTATCGTTAAACATGGTTTAACGGATTCAGGGGAAAATCCTGGATTTTGGGTATGTTTGATCCTAAATGATGCATATGATTGATGTTTTAATGTTTTTGATTGATTACTCATGTTATTACTGCTGTTTGGTATGCTTTGGGGTTGCATAGGGGAGTTAGAATGGTTGAAAAAGTCATCGTTTGGCGAAATAAGCATGCTGGAAAACTGCAGAAAATTGGTTCCTGAAGGGGGTTGCCTCACGAACCCCCCAGAAGGACTTCGGTTCCTGAAGGGGGTATATCTCACGAACCTCCCAGGGGTCATGAACCGCTCCAAGATGATGGTCACGAACCGCAAACCGCCAGCGGAGCGACCCGCGACCCGGCCAAAGGGGGCGAACAGGGTGGGAAGGGGGGACCTGACCCTGATGAGGACCACGACCCGAACAAAGATGATGACTCCAAATTGAACCGGATTCGAACTTCTACCACACTACGACAATTATGAACTCTTCTGGAGATCAAAACCAATCCAACCCAAACCCGAGATGCAAAGGAAGTCCAAACTCGAAGTTATTACTCAAGATCCAGACGGGAACCAACGAGTTAACTTATAGAGTTGGACTTTGCTGTGGGACATGAGCAAAGGGGTTATCGATATCTGTAACTTTAGTTCACTGTTGAAGAGAGGGGGCATGTAGATGAACCAGAGGCAGGGAAGTTTGGATTGGTTGGCCCTTAACTTAGAGCCAGGGATGTGTGGACTGGGTAGGGTTATTGACTATAGATCAGGGAAGTATGGTTATAGCAATAGTTGTACGGAGTTGTCTCCATGGCCCAATAGATTTGGCGATCAAAGCGGCGGATACTGTATGCTTTACGCACTGAGTGAGTGATGTGAGGATGATTGTTATGTTTGATGTTTGCTATCACCATGATACACAATTTCATTTCACACTGTATGTTAGTGTTACCTTGGAGTATTGTACATCTTGTTGTGCTAACTTTTTGGTTGCAGGTCCAGGTTCAGGTATGATTATTTATACCTGTTATTGCTTTGTTCAGTTATATAGAGTTGCTATCGTTCATACCAGACTTTTGTCTGACCCAGAGTTTTATGTCTCTTCTTGTTACTCTGGGTACTCTTAAACGAGCAGACTAGAGACATGTTAGGTGGTTATGATCGAGTAGTTGTCCAGAGTCCAGAGACAAGCAGGAAGCTTCCACGTATTATATATATATATTCTCCCTGTGTTGTTGTCGGTCACCACTTTGGGCATTAGTAGTGTACCTCTCTTTATTTCTTTTTAGAGACAGTATTTTGAAGTTGTAATAATGGTTTGGATCGTAAGCTGTATGTTGGTTTCCGCTACTCTGATGGATATGGTTTAGTTTTCAGTTTCTGCATTGTCTCGCCTGTTTTATGTCAAGTTATGTTATTATTATATTTTGTTCCATGCGCTGTGAGATATACTACAAGTTCTTGGTGATTCATAGTTTCAACCCTTTTTTATTCGACGACCGTCCCGTGCTTGTTGGATATCGGCACAACGCATTTCGTGGAAATGTCGACTGGTGCGCAGCAGGCCGTCACACTTGGTATCAGGGCCTAGGTTGTATAGTTTAACCTAGGGGAAGACATCAGGGAGAGATATTATACATTTATGAGAGCGCGTATTTGTGGTATTTTGGTTTTAAAAAGCTATATATATATACATACTATTAGTATATCTAAGGATGAAGTCGCACTGCATTGGCACCACTAAGGAGATGGTTAATCGTTTTCTCTTTATAGATTGAACGATGAGCCGAAATACGAGGAGCATGGTGAGGAATCCTGCACCAGGAGTTGAAAAAGGAGCAGGTTCAGGGGACAACAATGGGAATGTCCCTGATATGAGGACGATGTTTACTGCCTTTATACGGGAGATGCTTAGGGATAACCAAGTAGCAGTTCCTAATGCTGCTAACGGTGGTGGTGCAGTAGTGCAGGCGCCTAAAGCCGACTTCACCAAACTTAGCAAGGATTATACTAACTTGGTGGAAAGTCGTTCCACGGGACTGAATCGGCTACGGAGGTTCAAGATTAGCTTGATAGTTGTGAGCGCATCTTTGAGGATTTGTGTAATGACCTGGATTTTGAGCCATTTAATTCTGTATATTT
Source organism: Allium sativum (assembly GCA_030737875.1). Lineage (NCBI taxonomy): Eukaryota > Viridiplantae > Streptophyta > Magnoliopsida > Asparagales > Amaryllidaceae > Allium > Allium sativum. Next base: position 119,043,590 of record CM060911.1, on the reverse strand, counting down.
AAATTGGTTTTAAATATTTTATTTGAAATTTTTTATAAGGAATTTATTTATTAAAAAGAAAGTTTTAACATATAACTTATAATATAATTATAATCGAGCTCATAACATCGCGGTAGTTGATAATATTACGTTTTCAACATCAACTGAATATACAGGATTCGTTATAAGTCAGATTTCTTTGAAAAAAGAAACGTTTGAATCTATTAAACTGTATCTTTCTGATGGAAGTGAAAAATCGAGATTTCGTTTTATAGATTGTAAGTTATGTCATAATCAAATTTCCAAAAAGTTGCTGTAGAGTCATATATAAGCCAAAACGGTTTATTTAATATAATTAAATATTGGTTTTGAATTTGGACAAGATTTCCGAGACGTAGTTATTATTTAATTTATAGAATTTTTCTATAATTTTTATTTTGAAAAAATAAGCAACATTTTATTTGAAATATTTTACAGTCTATATCAGCGTTTTGGGATATCGCAATATAAGTTAACTTGTCTATATTATTTTATTTTTGGGATAATGGCACATCACTTGACACGATAGTATTTTTATTTTCGTCTCTAATAGTTCGTAAGTGAATAAAATGTGGTGTAGTGGGGTACGCTAATCTTTAAATAAAATTAAATAAATGTGAAGCTTTTATTGGAAGCCACACAATTCCTTTCGTGTGAAGCCATCCCAAAGCTTCCATCAGAAGCCGAATTTTCTATTTATAAATTGGTCATCCTTCCATTTCCCCGAAGATCTTCTATTGACAAAAATTGAAAGCCCCTAATTCGATCAAAGGTTCAAATTAAATAATATATTCTCTACCGTAAATATTGGCCGTCCTCACAACCAAGATTCCCAAATTCTTTGCACCCGTTCTTCACTTTTTCTATTCTCCTAGTAAAAACACGAGCTAATATATTCCATCCACTTCAAAAATAGGTTAAAAATTCAATGTATCACGATATTTTCTGATTCTCGATCTAATAGCTTTGTTTATGGAAGAGCGTCGCGATAATACCAAATTCACTAAGCTCGAAGGTCTTCCTGGAATTCGTAATACTCAGTAGCGACGCTAGGGTTAAGGTAATATGGAGATTTCAGCATCGATTTGAGAAACAAATTGTATATCTTGGTTTAGCGTAGGATTTGGTAGTTTGTGATGGGAATTTAGATGATTTCATGGTAAAAAAAAATCGAGACTCACAGTGGGTTCGCTGGAAAACCGTGAGGGCAAGGGGTTTCCGAGATGTATACCTTGAGGATGGTGGTAGTTGGTTGTCTTTCATGGAGGTTGTGAAACTGTGAAGGGTGTGAGGAGTAAGGGATGATGAAATTTACTATATGGCTTCTTTTGTTTCTGGAATAGGAATTAATCAGAATATTGGGGAAAAAGGTACGAGATAGTTGTGTTGTGTTGAGTTTGCTAACCCTTTTTCTATAGCATTGACATTAATGGCATGGTTTGCTTGTCTAAATAAAGAGTGCGATTCAAAGTTTGTGGGCATGGTGGGTTGACTGTAGCGAATATTGTTGTTGCTTGTTGGTGGTTTTGAGATTTTCTGAGGAGGGAGTTGCGTGGTATATTTTGGGAATGAGGAGGTTCTGTAATGAAGTGAAGGAGAGTTTGATGGTGATAGTTGTATAAAGAACGGTGAGTTTGGCTTGGAAAGCGGTGATGTAAATGATCAAGGGGAGAATGTGTGGAGGGGTTAAATGGGATGGTTGGTTTGGCAGTCGGTAGATTGACGTGTACGGAGAGCAACGTGGGTGGGGTGAATGGGGTTGAAGTATTATCACGTTTTGTCCAGAGAAGAGGAGCTATAGTTGAAAATCCTTATTGTGTCCCCTTAGTTATCATATTTTCCACCATCTGCGAACAGAAGCAAAATGAAGGAGAGCAAGAAAATTGCGTTTGTTTGTCCAGCACCGACTACTGGGAAAGAAAAAAAAAGTTATTTAATGACTTGATCATATCTGTACATGAATCTGTTAGCGGTTGAGCGATTGCATATGCGTTGTATCAAGTTTCTAGAAGGAGCAGAATCGCATAAAGAACGATGCAGAAAGAAATCAACTAATCGGCCGATGTTCTATAAGTAACGTAATTAGCTAATTAATTTCTATTAAAGAATTGATTAACTAAAATTAATCATGAATGTTTATAATTGCGTCACTTGGTTATGTGTGAACAAATTTAAACTAGACTGGATCCATTGAAACCGTAACGACAAGAGCTACATTTAGGAATAGATTTCGCTAGAAACAGAGCTACCAATATTTCATGATAAAATCAAATGTCTGTTTGATTTTAAAGGAAACAAAATCAGAACCGTCAACTACAAACCGAGGTGAGTAAACTCACTAACTCTGGCTCGTTTATATTTCTATATAAACGAGTTTTAAATTTATATATATCATAATTTTATGCTGTGTGATGGTTGTTTGGATGAATGGTTGATAAATTGGGTGAAATAATTGATTAGTTATATATATTTAATCATTCGTTGAATATTGATTCTGTTTACCATGATATCATATATTGATGTGAAATTGATGTTATATATATTGATTGACATCCGTGGATGCAGGGAAATAGTTTGGAGGGATCCAACTGAATTGCTCAACATTTATATTATGGTTTGTTATTTACTGTGATATGTACTGTGATTGATTATGTTGTGTTGAATTACCCTGACCCATAAATTTTGGTATTTATGTACGGTAAAATATTTTTGGATATAGAAAATAAAATTTGAGTTTTAAAAAGGAAATTTATTTCCCAAAAATGGAAACGTAATTTCGAATAGAGTTGAAATGAAAACATGTTAATGGAGAAAACAACAAGTTATTTATAAACGAGAGTATAAATTAAGTGAATTTTTATCATTTGATAAATTGAAACATAAATTCCAATTTGAATTTATATGAAAAAGTGGAAATCAGTTTTAAAACCAATATTTGAAATGAGATTTGAACTTAGCAACTTTTAAAGAAAATTATAAACGAGATTTAAAATGATTGCAATACAAATGAGATTGGTATGGAAAAATCTGAATAGAAGTTATAAATAGAATTTGGGTTTAAGGTATTATTTATAAATATGAAATCAAACTGATTTGATTGTATATAAAAGAAATATATTCAAGATTAAGGTGAATAATGGTTTAAAGGAAATATTGTGCAAATGAAATATAACTAAAGGAAATTTAAATTTGAAATATGAATCCAGATTGGAAATTGAATGAAAAGGGAAATGGGTAATTGTTTTAAAAGAAAACGATGAGTTTTAGTTCAAAATTCGGAATATAAAATAAATTGTGATAATGTTTGTAGACTGGGATGGCTATAAAGGAATTTGGTAATGATTTGGAAAGGATAAATTCAAAAGTGAATTTGGAATTTGAATTAACCTGAAATGGTAGATAAATTCCGAGGTTCGGAATATAAATTGAGTATAGATTATTAGAGAGAGTTATTTATTGGAATTCGATTATATCGAATTTAGTAAAGTAGTTATTTTTACTTTCCATTTGAATCAAATATAATTATTCATTTATTTACTTATTTATTTATACAATTCATGTTTTTATAAACCAAATATTTGGAAACAACGATTATAACACTACCGTTATAATAAATGTTTTTTAAATCTAAACAGCAGTTATACTGCTACCGTTATATAAATGTTTTATAAATCTAAACAGCGATTATAACGCTATCATTATAATAAATGTGTTATAAATCTAAACAGCGATTATTGCGCTATCGGTATAATAAATGTTTTATAAATCTAAACAACGATTTTAATGCTATCGTTAAAATAAATGTTTTATAAATCAAATGTTTGGAAACAATGATTATAACGCTACCGTTATAATCAACATTTTTTTGGTAAAAGAAGTGGATTCTTAGATTAAATCTGAAAGTCGCGTAAGCGATGTTTTATTTGAAGTTGTGAGCTTTGACTATTTCAAAGTTGAGAATGTTGTTCAATTAAGGTCTGAGAGGTAATTATACCCCAACTTGATTGACTTCATGATTGATGGAGGAATGGTTAAGGTTCGACAGTGAAGATTGGTTGGCAATATGGTTAGTTAATAAATGATTAATGATTTGAGTTATAATAACGATGTTTTATAACATCGCATTAATTTAGAGGATTTTGAAATGTTTTCCCCAAATAAAATGAGAGATATTTTCTACGCATAGAAAACGAAATGAATTGATCAACGAGGAATTAAGAAATGGAACATGGAAATATCTTCTGATATTAATAATGTATATTTTCTGAATACAGAAAATAAGGATTTGGGACTATTTAGAAATGTATTCTAACTGGAATAAGAGATTTTTTCTCGAATAAAGAAATTAGGATATTGGAAATGTTTTCCCAAAAATTGAGAGAGAAAATAGATCTTTGAAAGGATACGAAAGATGGGAAAAGGGAATTGGAAATGAAAATATAATAAGGAATTGATTTAAAAAGGGGCCGGTGTTGTTGGATGGTTTGTCGATAATATTTCCATTTGGAAATAGGATCATTGGTTGTATGGATGTTTTCTTTGATAGTTAAACTACCGACTATCAAAGTTTTAATTTATTTTATACCTCCGTTGTCAATACGGAGAGACCGGGATTAGGTTTAATATCTGAAAACCACTCTATATTGGCATAAGCGTTACGAATCATCTTATGCCGAAGATAATTGAAGACGGAGTAAAATGCAAGGATTGTTCTGTTAATCCTAGGTAGAAATTGGCCAACATGGAATAATAGAATGGTGCCTTTGGTTTGTCCAATCCAAGGACAACGTATATGGAAGAATGTCTGATGATGTGACAATCAAAGTAAATGGTGACAAGATGTTCAAAAAGGATAATCGTGACCTCAAGCCTCATCAACTGGGAAATGATAGAAATCAGGCAGGTAGCATGGCCAAGTGGATCATTCCCATTAGGGATATTATCGCCTGATCTAGAGAAAATTCAGTTGTTTCTCATTCTATTCGCTGCTGTATGCTTTCGGTAACGGTTGCTGATCACAACCATTGGTGATAATATGCTCGATACACTCAAGTTAAATGAGTGGTCAGCCATGTGTGGCCGGGTTGCAAGATGTTCTTGTTAAACCCCAGTGTATCCCCTCTAGAGTACACTGATCAGAAGGTGGTTCCATACCTTGTCATAGTCGGAATCCAATCTCCAATAAGCGCCCTGCGGTTTTTGATTTTATATTATATATGGAGCGTGAGATGCAAGCGTTCCGCTAGATTCTATTTATTTGATGCAGACACTATTATAATACCATCGGATTTGATATCAATTTTTTTGTTATCGTAAGATAAAAACCATCCGTGTTTATGTGTGGATCGATCTTACGATTATCATTTCTTTTGAAAGGATTTTTAAAAAGGTTAAACCAATGGTTGGAGTTTACTCACACCAGTCCCATGACTGACCCAGAGTTTATTTTGTTTTGTTTTGCCCTAAACTCTTGGGTGCCCAAATTTGTATGGGCAGTCAAGTAGTCAGGATTTTACAGATTCACATAGAGGAGCTTGAAGCAGGAGATGTCACTAGTTAGCTATAGACTATCATATTTTCTGCTATGTACTATGTTGTATCTGGAAACAAGTGTTTATAACTGTTCCAGAAATAACTGTTGTGCTCTGATGATGGTATGTATATGCACTTACTAATTTGTATTTCAAAAATTATGTTATTATATATATTTTATTCGTTCCGCTGTGAGATTATGTTCTTTGTTTTTCTTCTATTCTAACTTTTATTTCTTTCTATTTCTCATCCTCTAACTTCTTTCTATTAATGATTCGTATTTCTATACAATTTGAGTTGGACGTGTGGTGTTATTAGTCGACTCAAAGGGTACGGAAATTCGGGCCATTACATTTGGTATCAGAGCTGAAGGTTGAGTAATAACCTTGGCTCTTTGGCGTAACTCAATAGAGACGGGGTTAGTAATACTTTCGATTGAGTTTGAGTGTATATATGAGCGCGTATTTGTAGATTTGATATGAAATTGTTTTGTATTGTGTTGATTGATTTGTTGAGTGGTTTATGAATTCTAGTCGATACAAAATGTACTACTGCATCAATAGATGTTTCTAAACTCTCGAACAAAGCAATTTGATACAGTATTTTAAAAAAAAGGGGTAAATGAATTAATTTTTCCCAAAAACTATTTTTGATATAAAAGGGATAATTTTCTGAATTTATTGATTTGTATGGTTGTTATTATAATCAAAAGGGACTATAATAGTGAAATGGTCATATAAAACCAAATTGAATTTGTATATGAATGGAATATACAAATAAACTAAATTAGAATTGGATTCAAATCAGAAGTGTTGAATTAAATCCCAGATATCTAGTAAATATCTTTCGAAGTATTTTAAAGATTATATTATTACTTTGAAGGATTTATGAATAGATTTTTTAAAATGGATTTTGAAATTGACTAAGAACTGAAATCACTTCAATGGCGAGAAAATAATTCTGATAATGGATCGCGACATTATCGGTATTCATTTTCAAGTTTCTGAGTGATGGATTGCTACCGTAATAATTCATTGATGGAAAATTTATTTGAAAAGAACATGTTGTTTTAAAAATTCAAATGTTTTGAATGTACAAATGATTATGAATATATATGTATAATTATATGATTTTAAACCGATTTGGAAATAAAAACCCGGAAATTTGAATTCTGGAATTTGAGTTTAACTTATGAAATGAAATAGATTGAAATGGTATAAATGAAGTAAATTGAAATTTAACTTAAGTTAAGTTAAATAAAATTGGATTGAATTAGAAATAATTCTGAATGAAATTAAATAAAGAGAAATGTTGAGATTCCAATTATTACTATGAATTCGACTTATGAATAAGCAAGTTGAATATATATTGGATGTTGTTAATTAAAATTGAATTGTGATAAATTTGGATTCAAGTATAATAAGTAGATTGACTTAAATAAAAATCAGACTTGAGTTGATAGAATGGAAGTGAAATAACCAGAAATTGATTAGAGTGGAAAAAAGCAACTGGAAGTTGGATTGATTTGAAACCAACTGGAAATGGATATATGTATACTGAGCAGATATTGAATGGAAGCAAATGCAAGAGATTGAATTTATGCCCGACAAAAACGTACATGTTTACAATATTACTTGGGTTTGATGGTTTTATGAGCCTATGGGGAAAGCCGCTTGGCTTTTTGATTTTCTTTTGGATTGGATAAGGCCTAGAAAAACGAGTTGTGGTTGTATCGATTGGGCCATGCAAAGGAGATGATGGCGAAATTTTTCGAAAATTTAAAGAGTTAGAAATTTTTTAAGAAATTTTTTGATAATTTAAAATCGAGTTGTTAATTGTAATTGAAATAAGAAAACCAGAATTGGTTAATAAAATTTCAAGTGGAGTAATGAAATTGATAAATGGATTTAAAGTCAATTGGAATGGGTGTGGATATGAAGAAGAGCATATGGATTGAAGATAAGAAAGTGATGATGGATTGTCCAAAAATGGTGAACAGATCATTTTGGAAAGAATTATGAATGGTCAAGTATTGGTATGAGAATTCGAAGGTCGGGTAAGAACTGGGTTATGAAGATCTGGAATATAATATTTCAACTAAGTAGGTTATGAGGAGTTAGAGTTATAGCATTTTTACTGCTTAGTAATTTCGAGGATGAAATTATGTTAAGGGGGAAGGAATGTAACGACCCGGATTTTGAGCCATTTAATTCTGAATATTTAAACTGGTTTTAAATATTTTATTTGAATTACAAAACATATTTTTATAAGGAATTTATTTATTAAAAACAAAGTTTTAATGTATAATTTATAATATAATTATAATCGGGCTCGTAACGTCGCGATAGTTGATAATATTACGTTATCAACTTCAACTGAATATACAGGATTCGTTATAAGTCAGATTTCTTTGAAACAAGAAACGTTTGAATCTATTAAACTGTATCTTTCTAATGTAAGTGAAAAATCGAGAGTTCGTTTTATAGATTATAAGTTATGTCCAAATCAAATTTTCAGAAAGTCACTGTAGAGTCATATATAAGCCATGACGGTTTATTTAATATAATTAAATATTGGTTTTGAATTTGGATAAGATTTTTGAGACGTAGTTATAATTCAGTTTATAGTATTTTTCTATAATTTTTATTTTGAAAAAATAAGCAACTTTTTATTTGAAATATTTTACACTCTATATCAGCGTTTTGGGATATCATAATATAAGTTAACTTGCCTATATTATTTTATTTTTTGGATCATGGCGCATCACATGTCACGACAGTATTTTTATTTTTGTCTTTAGTTGTAACAACCCATATTTCAACTACACTAAGGAGGATAAATTAAAGATTAATTAATTTAATATTCATAATTAAGGGAAACGGACTACGTCATTGCATCCGTCTCGAAATTTTGGTCAAGATAAAAACCTGGTTTGCGTAAAACAGATAACGTGTGAAGAAGTTATGAACGGTAGAAGCTTGACGATAAAAGTAGGGACAACTGGTGCACTTGACAAGTGCGTCAAGGTATTTCTGCACTGGCGCACCTGTAAAGTGTGCCCATGTTAAATTTTGAGCATCCGGACCCAAGTGGGTGTCGACCCATGGCCCAATTCCCCTTAGGGCTGAGGTGGCAGTCAAATTTTGGAGGCAGGCCGCTATTAATATACCCTCATTTCTCTTGTTTTCTCATACTAAAACAATGGAGGCCAAATGTTGTCAGTGCTTGAACTAAATCTAATCCTTTCTTCTACAAATCAAGTTTAAAGATTCAAGTGTTCCAAATATAGATCTGAGATTCAACACCAACAATTTCTTTTCTATCTTCTAAAATCCGAACACTGTGAGTTAGTTACTTTTAGATTTAAATGATTAAAAGTAAACGTGATATGAGTGCGATTTGGATTTGTTATAAATTGTGAATTTATGACATTCTTGGATCTTAAAATTTATCATGCTAGATCTACCTTTATAAATCTAATTCATTTGTGGTTAATTTATCATGTCACATTTGTGGATCTTAAACTTTATCATGCTAAATCTACCTTTATATATTTAATTCACTTGTGGTTAATTTATCATGCCACATTTGTGAATCCTAAGCGTTATCATGTTAGATCTATTTTTTTGATTATAGATCTAATTCTATTTAGATCATTTTGTACCTATCATGTTGTAGTTGATTTGGATCTTAACCGTCATCATGTCAAATCTACTTTGTTAATGGATCTAATTCTTTTTAGATCATTTTTTACCTATCATGTCGTGGTTATTTTAGATCTTAACCTTATTTATGTCAGATCTAGTCTGATTATGGATTTAATTCTTTTTAGATCATTTTGTACGTATCATGTTGAGGTTATTTTGGATCTTAACCTTATTTATGTCAGATCTAGTTTTGATTATGGCTCTAACTCTATTTAGATAATTTTGTACCTATCATGTTGAGGTTGTTTTGGATCTTAACCTTATTTATGTCAGATCTAGTTTTGCTTATGGATCTAATTCACTTTTTAGATCATTTGGTAGCTATCATGTTGTGGTTATTTTGGATTTGTCATTAGTTGGACATGTTTTAGATTAGATATAAACTTTCACCTAATTGTCATGACAAGACTACCTTAGTTTCACTGTTTAGATTACCTTGTTCCTATCGTATTGCAGTTAAATAGGATCTATTATTAGTTTGACATCTAAATTATTATTTAGATCTTATCATGCCAGTTATGACATCCCTATTATGTTAAGATTGATCCTATTATCACATATTCACTAGATCCGTTCATATATGTCCACCTTATCATTATGTCATTATATGATTATGCCACCACATGTTTATGTCAATTTTGTTAAAATAATCATTTATATCACCATGTCCCTTTTATTTTAGCCTGGCTACTTTCTAGCCTAGGCATTTACGTTAAAATGGGAACGAAGGGGAAAATGGTATAAAATTGGACATAATTTGTAAATGGAAAGTTTGGCATAACTTAATGTTTATGAACATGGATTTGGGGCATATAATTAATTACGAACATAATTGGGGAAAAAGAGGAATGAACACCTATAAAGACATAGGTATAATTAATTAATAATTGAAATGCCTAGAATTACAGTAATTAGAAACTGTAATGGCACTTATGACACGAGGTTAGATTGCATTTGTTGTGGAAATCTGCCTGGACCCGACCGGCATGTCCAGCAACCGCAAAAGTTGAATCTAATGTGAGGCGTCTTAGTGCACAAATACGAGACGGGCTAGGACACAAGGTTAGGCCCAACTTGTGGAAGAAGTCTGCCCGGACCTGACCGACATATCTAGATCCACAAGTTGTAGGCCTAATGTGGGAGGTCTAGCCCATTATAACCATAAATGGACATGGTAACGAATTGGAATACTTAACCTAGTTGAATCCATAGGGATTGTATCAATATGAACTAAAGTTGGGGTTAAGTAAATTTGGTTGAACAGTGGGTGGGTTAAGTAAATCCGAGGGGGTAGGTAATAGTTACATATAGGCCCACAAACTTAACCTGATAAGGTTATGTAATTAAAGACAACTAGTGATATACATAACCGGTGGAAATAATAAAGTTATGCAATTAAAGACACCTTTTAGGGTAAGCATAACTTGTAGAAATGATAGAGTTATGTAATTAAAGTCACCTAGTGGTATACATAGCCAATGAAAACCTAGTGGGGGATACAAGACAAAGGGGAGAGCTTGTATCATATTGTGTGGGACCCGTTTCTGTCAGTAACCCAGAGTAGGTATCAAACATGTACTCTGAACTAGGTCGGAGAAGGGGCACGCTTACTGGACCGATTGTAAGAGATCCAAACGTGGAGGACGGTGTAGGCATGAGCCGGGCAGAGGGGGATAAGACGACCGTGACACCTGTATATATGCGGCTGAGCATATCAACGAAGGTTTGCAATTTTAGGACGTGATACAACCTATGGTGCGGTCGGCATAGAGTATCTATGCGGATTAGGGAACCAATCGATTAGGGTAGTAGTTTGGGTACATTTGGATGTATGCCTAAGTCTACCACCTTACAGTGGAAGGGATCATCTTATTCTGGATATACTAGTAGTAATGTAGAGTAATCATTAAGGAAGCGTATACACCCTATCCTGTTTACCTAGTCATACGTGTCTTTTATGTAGTTATCTCTCTTATCCACTTTATATGCCTGTCATGCTACTTTTGTTTATTTACTTGCTAAAAGTAACTCGCTAGACTTTATGTCTGACCCTTTTTGTTTCCTCTTCTTTCTTCCGTTCCCCCCCTCCGAGGTTCTCAGGTCAGGAACACTCAGGCTTGACCGTGATTCTGGTAACATTGTGTTGGAGCTGCTTATATGTACGGCTCAAGCTCCTATCCTTGCTACTATGGCTTTTTATCTTTTTGGGGAATTATTCTTTTATGTACTTTGATGGAACAAGATAGAAAGTTTTATATTTTTGTAATGGCTTTTAGTTTCAGACTTGTGATAGTTTGGACCACGATGTTATGATTTATGTTTGAAATAAAATTTTAAATTCCGTTGTTGCTTTCATATCTATCTTGTAATATTTTTGTTTCTGTTTACCTATAACGCTACACGAAACTAAATGCATTCCCTTAGTGAGTGACATTAACAGACGTGGGGTGTCACACTTGGTATCAGAGCTGAAGGTTACCGGATTAGATAAAATTCTTTGAAAATTATTTTCAAAAAGGTTTTAAAAGAAATCATTTTCAAAAAGAAAAGTCTGTTTTTTAAAACATTCCCCAAAAATCCATAGGTGATATCTTTCGATCCTTTGTCTGAATCTCTTTCCTTTTTCTTTTCAGCATGTCTGGGGAACCTTGTATTCCCGAGAGCATTGAAGTACCGGATTGGTTCCGTAGGTATCTTAAAGCCACGACACCAACCAGAAGCCAAGGAGACGTCCCTCTCCCAGCTGTAATCGTTGTTCCTCCACTGTCGCGATTAGATGATTTCTCTAAAAAGAAGGAAGTTAAGGTTGAGGAAACACAAAACAAGAAAGTGTGACCCAAGAAAGGACAACAACATGGGGGCAAAAAGCACAACAAGGTTCAAGGAAAAAAGAAACGCCATGGTTACGGGAACGTGGGTCATTTGGTCGAAGACTGCAGAAAAAGGAAAAATGATTACTTCAACTGTGGTGAAGTTAGACACTACACTAAGGAGTGCCCGAAGAAGCAAAGGCATGACTAAAGGGTAGGATCTTCTAGAGAGCAGGTGCATGCCCTCGTGGCTGGTGTACCAGATATAGGTAGGAAAGTTTATGTTGAAGGTTTGATTTTCTCTTTCCAATCATCCTGTTAGAACTTTTTTAATCTGGCACTCCATATTCGTTTATATCTAATTCTATGGTTGAATCTCTGCACTTAGATACTAGAATGGTAGTGGATCCCGTAGTTGTCTCAAACCCGATTTGTGGTTCGGCTCATTTATCTATGATTTGTCGGGGTTTGAGAATATCTGTGTTAGGCGTCAAGTTTGAGTGCGACGCATATCTTGTTTCATGGGTTATGGTTTGGTTCTAGGGATAGGTTGGCTAGCCATGTATGGTGCCTTTCTAGATTGTAAGAGGAGGGTCATTAGACTTTTGACTTGCCAAGGGAGAACCCTCGAGATTTCTTGTGACCCCAAGGGTCTGTTATGCTTAGTTTCCTAGAGTCTCTTGATGCATCTATAGATGATTTGCGATCTGTTCCAGTAGTCCGAGATTATTCTGATGTTTTTGAGGAGGTTCGGGGCCTACCTCCAAGGCGCGAGATCGATTTTCGTATATACTTAGTGGACAATGCAAAGTCAGTTGCATTACCTGTGCACCATATGGCTCCAAGGGAAAGAAGTGAGCTCAGCAAACAAGTAGGGAACTACTTGAGAAAGGGTTTTCTTTTAGTATGGGATGAAGAAAGATGTAGTAGAGTTTGTTTCTTAATGTCTGATTTGCCAGCAAGTCAAAGCTAAGCAAAGGAAGCCCGGTGGTTTACTTCATCATTTAGAGGTCCCACGATGGGAGTGGGAGAGCGTCTCCATGAATTTCATAAATGGTTTGCCTAGATCAAAGAAATGCAACACCAATACCTGGGTTGTGGTGGGTAGGCTTACTAAGAGCGCTCATTTCATACCCGTTAAAGAGTAAGAGGATGGCGGCATGGTTGGCAGTCGTTTACGTTCGTGAGATAGACCATCTTCATGGAGTACCTTCCAGCATCGCGAGCGAACGTGACCCCTTCTTCACCAGTGAATTTTGGAGGATCTTGCAAGACGCATTAGGTACACAGTTGTGTTTGAGCATCGCTTATCATCCTCAGACCGATGGACAGACGGAGAGAGTGAACATAATTCTTGAGGATCTATTAAGGCTGTGTATCCTAGACTTCGAAGGGACTTGGGAAGAGCATCCTCCTTTAGTAGAGTTTGCCTAAAACAACAGTTATCAAGATATCATCGGCATGGCACCCTTCGAAGCATTGTACGGACGACCCTGTAGATCACAACTTGTTGGGGGGAATCTACAGAAAGATTATTACTTGGACATGATATGTTTAGAGAAACATCCGAGAAAATTGATCTTATTTGAGACGAATGAAGACATCTCAAGATAGGCAGATGTCATATGCAGACAATAGAAGGACCAACATCGAATTTGAAATGGGAGACTTAGTTTTCATTAAAGTATCACCTCTGAGGAATGTGGTTCGCTTCCGATCTTTAGGGAAGTTGGCACCCAGATTTGTGGGACCATTTCCCATAACCAAAAGGATTGTCCAAACGGACTATATGGTAAAGCTACCAGAAAATCTATTCGGTGTTCATGATGATTTCCACGTTTCTCATCTGCGGAAGTGCTTGCATGACACCGCGGAAGTTGTTGGGCCAAGTATATTAGAGGAAGTAGAAGTGGAGCGGGAGGCGACAATCAGACGATTCCCTACCCATATTCTCGGATCCACTACAAGAAAACTATATTTTAATAATGCCAAAAGATAACGGTTTATTACATTGTGTTATTATTTTCATTTTAATTTGTGACTTATCGTGGGAATTAGCTAGTAACGTATGTAAAGCGGGCTTTATTTTTACGGCCGCCAATTTCTGAAATTTTCAGTACCTTCCATTTTCCCAAATCATCCCATCTAAACCTAACACAAATTCACTGTCAAATTATCACCATTCAAACTTGCTTCCCTGTCGCTCGAATGTCAGCTCTATGCGATTTGCGATGGCCTTGAACAACTCCTCTAGCAAGCGTCGGTCCTTATTTCAGCATGTGAAAGGTCGATTACCCCATACTCTTCCCGATTTGGGGACGGTATTCAAATGAAGACGATTTGGGGATTATGCATGGAGATAGTCAGGTTTCAGATTGAGGTTTCTTATTCAATTTATGGATTTGGGGATTATGCAAGACGATCTGGTATTTAGATGGTATTTTCTTATTCGATTTGAGTTTTCACTACTTATATTTCATCTTTATTTTTATTAAACATTACACTAAGATGAATTTCTTTATCTACCTATTCTTGAGTGTATTTTTCTGGTAAGGAGATGGTTTATGTATTTTGGTACGGCTATATTGTTTACATTGGATTCTTTGTTTTTCCTTTCGAAATAGTTGTTGTGTACTTAATTCGGACTATTATGTAATTCTTGAATATTATTTAATTCTTATCAGAATATTGTTTACATATTCCTCTAGGTTGGAAGCTATGAATCACCATTTACCTTCACTAACCGATGAAGTTATCAATATAAAAAAAAGCGCACTGCGAGAAGACATATATGATGCACTGCTAAAACCTACAAACAATTGAAGGAGTGATGCTTGGTATAATTTTCTTCTGTGCTTTTGCTTTGTTCTCTAGTCCATGTTATGTATTTTCTTTTTCATATTTCTTTTGGGTAAATTAAGTCATGATATCTTACTGAAGCATACATAATAGATGCCCTTAGTTTAGGTGGATTTGCTAGGAGATGAAATGGGTATACTCTGGGATCGTTTTATTTGTTATCTTTACTTTCAGGACTAACCATTGATATACATGACTATGTCTCAGAATAATTCTAACTTCACTTTCTACATTGATTATTTGCAAGACAGTGAAGCACCAAAAGCTAACATCATATTTCAGAAATTACTACGTGAGTGTTTGAGTTGATTTCCAACAAGTACTAAATAAAGAACATGGATACATATTTGACTGCAAGAAAAATATAAAAAAAGAGGTAGTTTGGTAACTTGATCAAGTATTAGCTATACAAAGGCAAACATATTGAACTCGTGTAAATATTATAGCCTGTATGACTTGCGAAAATCGCTTGATTGCTTTATTTACTCATTTGCTCCCTTACTCTGCGTATACATAAGCTACAATGTGCTTAGCGGAGAAGATCTTTATTTACTGACTCAAATTATATGCTTTCATCTTCACAAAACATAATTCAAGAATTACACAATATAGCCAAACTAACCTATGTAGAAAAAAGCATATCAGAATATGGCCAATGTAATTACAAAACGTAATTTTCACACTAATATTGTTTATAAAATATTGCTTACAGAATAGTTACTGTGTAGTTAGGTATATCTGTTATCAGATATCAGATTATCTGTAAGCTTATCTCTTGCATCTTTTATCAACATGTCTATAATATCGTGTGCTGCATTATTGCTTACACCATTATCGTTCTTTTCACACTTCTCTTTTATGATTTTCTCTATTAGTCCAACCATATTTTTCTTTGCCTGCACAAGCAAAACATTGGTGATTACACATTATTTTTGTTGTTTCTCTTGAGCAGATAAATATTTTGTAAGTAAATCAGTTGAGAACTCGCCATTAAGGTTCAAATTGGTGCAGGTCTTGATCCATGAGATTTTGCCGTCCAGGCTGCTTTTAGTGCATTGCGAGTTTTCGAAGGAAGGCGAGGAAGAAAACGGAGGTGTGGTTAGTACCTTTCTTGGTCATGGACTAACTTACTTTCTTGTGTTCTGTGGAATGTTTACTTGGGGTATCGGATGTGCTGCCTGTGTATCCTCTCAGAGGAGAAGTCAAAGGTAATTGAAACTCATTCGAAAATCTTGTCTAATGCATATGACGGTAAGGTTTAACTTGGCTGTAATAGAGCGTTGTGGAAGGCTTATGTACTAATTTGTTGGGGTTGATGGTGGAGTGTGTACCGAGTTGGGTGATGGTGGTGGATGTGGATGTGATAAAGAGGTTGGGCGTGGGACTTAGGCAGATGAACTAGAATGAGCTTGCTTTTTCCTTGTTTCATAAGGCTAGGGTGCGAGATATGGGTATGGCTGCTGGGGCCGTAATAGTTGCTTACGAAAGAGAAGAGCGATGGTATCTTTTTTCCTTCCTGTTTTCCTATTTTTAATCTTACTAATCTCGCATTCTTTTTCGCATTGAAATCGTGTGATCAAAAAGAAGAAAAGAGGATTAAGATTAGCAACAGAAAGTGTGTTTTTGATCTTAAGTTGTAAAATGGTAAAGAGTTCCACCTTGACAAATGTACTTTCAGGTTTATTATCCGATCAAGTTTGCTGTTGTTATATCCGTTCCAGAGCTTCATTCATATTTCTGTCTCAATGAATTGTGCTTAAACAACTGGATATATAAGCCATTCTTCTGGTATTTATGTGGGGTTATTCTGCTTAAGTTGTCTAAACGCACTTTCTCAATGTCATATTGCACACCAACATCTTTTAAACCAACTAATTAATTTCAATGTCATGTTCTGCCATAAAATTTTCAATATAGATATTGCCTAAATGTGACATATATTACATGATGTCAACCGCGGTTATTTTTTTGACAGGGAAGCCAAGAGTTATATAGGTGAGAAAGTCGATGATATGCTTAGCATCTACAAATCAGTAAGTTGTTCGCTTTCACCTGTTTTCTATTTAGAAAATTATAGTTAACTTTGAAATTCACCAGCATTTGATTAACGTTTTGTTCATTAGGTTACTAACACCTTCCATTGTCATAACTTTTGCTGCATATTATGTTTGTTATAGGAGAATGGTACACGTAAAATTGGCAGAATTTTCTAGCATCTCTTCGGGACAGAGGCGTTAATCGACTTTAGTCCAACGAATTATGAAATGAATTATCTCGATGCTTTCCTCATAGCTCGAAAAATTACCAAGCGATTGATCTTGTTTGAAATAGCTGTTGTTCCGTCCGGGCTAATCCGCTTACACTTATTAAAATTACAGGCCAATGTCTAATTTTATATGATTCCCAACACAATATACGATGTTTTCGGTATACACTTGTTAACAGAAAGTGTGTTTATCGATCTTAAACTGCAAAATGGTAAAACTCTCATCGACCATGGTTAGTTTTAGGTTATGCACACACTTCTCGTTAAAATTAATACCCCAAGTATAAATATCAAATTTTGGGAAAATACAATGGCATAGGCTTGCTATACCACATCATGATATATGTTGGATGCCTTAACACAGACTTAGATGAACAACAGATATTTGACATGTTATTTCTCATGTTGATAACTAGTAAGGATTATTAATAATAATACGCCGGTGTCTTAAAATTAAATAAAAGTTTATAGGAAAAACATACCTTAAAGAACTAGTGATAATTGATAAAGCTCCTGTGCACATCAATCATGCGCAACCTACCAACAACATCAAGTGTACAGTTTGAAAATTTAAGAATATATGTTGCATAAACATGATAAGAGCAGTGTGTGAAATAATTAGCTCCACCATTATGCCATATAGGTTTGATTAATGGGCATACTTACATTTGTCCTTTATGTACACAAATCATAAGAGTAGACATAGTTAGGTGGTCAGGTCAATATTACTGTTGTTTGGGTGACACACGGCCTTAGGCAGGTATGCATAACTTTTGAAAAGTAAATACAACCCCCCATTAACAATGCTCTTTTTGCATGTTTCAATGATTTCTTACACCAAATTGTCTCAAATTTGCAAAATGGTATACGGTGTCTGTCATTTAGTGTTTTTTTTGTTGTTCTAGTTGATGTTTTATAAGATGTTTATTCTTTGCAGGTAGTCAATAAACATCAAATTGATTTGCTTACTGCTCAAGCATGGTTTTCACAGAGCAAGAAACTTGAGGAAAAGGTTAGTAGCACGTTGCTGCTTGCTTTCATTTTGCATTGGATTTTTCTCGACCACTTCCTCAGCAGCTTGTTAGCTTCTATGTATCATGGCCTTTAGTCCACTGTTATGCCATGTTTCTAAGGAAACATTTTCTGTTGATGGGAAGAAACATAAGAGAGGTTTGTTAGTTGTGATAAGGAAGTGTTGGTTAGCATTTACGGCACCATGATATATTATAGTTTCTTCTGCCTTTCTAAACCTCATTCTTGTTCTTCTAAATATACGTGTAAATTCTAGGCATTCAAATATTCTGTTAAATCCACGTCCACTTGTTGAATTATGGTACAAAATATCCATGCTAGTTATCCTATAACACTACAAACTGCATTTTTTTTGGTCATTTTAAGCCATATGTTTGTAACAAACAATGAAAAAGCTGTAAATAAAATTATTATAGCAGAATTTTTGTCATTTATAGTCTTTGCTAACTATGCAGGAAACCATAGTTGCATTAATATTCAGCCTTCTTGTTCAAATATTGTTTTCTTTTAAGTATATTATTTTCTCAATTAAAAATAGAGCATTGTTTTCTATATAATCAACATTACTCTAGAAAATATGAGATCAAAACAGATGTTTTGATTTTTGTGTGCAAGGAAGCAAAATTGAATATTTTTTCAATCTATTAACGCGTTATAAAAAGTCAATCAATATAAAAAATCATCAGATCATGTGTTTTGGTTAGGTGTAGATATCATGTATAAACTAAAGATAACTGATCCAACAATGATTAATTTGAAGGTAGTGCATATCATTTTCCCATGTGTTTTTTATTTTATTTTTGAATCGTCTGCATTCATTGACTTCAATAATTATAAATAGATTTCCCTCAATTTGTTCATTTTTTCTCTGAATAAATTAGCGTTTTGATATATAACAGGTCAACACTGGGAGATCAACTGATATTTCAGATATGTGTATGTACGATAATAATATTATTTTTAACTGTCATCAAACTAGCTTTTATCATATTTGTGAATAGGACATTTGTCATAGAGATCTCAAATTGGAGAATACACCATTGAATGAAACGGCAGTCCCATGCCTATAGGTGAAATTTTACAAAATATCTGATTGTTCATATTATTAGTGCTATGAATTCTAGAGTTTTCAGGTTTCATGGGTTGAGCATATGGAAGTTAAAGATAAGATTCAACACATAGATTGTTTCGTGATTTATTTGAAAGTGGAACAGCTTTCGGAGCTCAAAGATGGTCAACTACTCTATGTTGTGTCAAGACTTCATTGCTTCATTGGCGCAGATCCAAATAGTAGGGATATTGGAACAGGTAATTATGAAGATCTAATATTATAAAATTTGTTGATATGCAAAAATTACAACATGGTACAAATACTGAGTTTGCTCATCTAGATGTAATGAGTGTTGATACTGATTTAGTGATTCCTACAACTAAGGGAAAAAGAAGTATGATGGAACTATCACAAAGAACGCTGAACTAATTTTTCAGTAGTTTAAGCCCTTCTGTTGTTAATTAATGGAACACTCTCTTGGACCTTAACAAAGTCAAAGTTCGAGTCATTGGTGAACATAGTCATTCTAATTTGTTTAATCAATAAGTTTCATGATCATTAATGCAAACAAATAGTTTGTTAGCTTGAACATAAGATCAGTCACTCATTTGTTGTGCGGGCTAAATAACATTGGATTTCTACATTTGAACATTAGCTTATCAGACTTTATGATCTATAATCAGCAAGTATATCTAACTTCATATCGTCTTCATGTTTGAACTTTTGATAAGGCAATCTCAAATACCTTATTAGCATTTTATGATTTTTGTTACTTCATTCTGATAGCTATGTATTTATATGGAGGTGAATACATCAACGAAATTGGCAGTAATTTTGTAATTTGAGGAACAGCCGAAACATAAGTAAGATGAGTGTTGTATTGTTTTAGGGACTAGTTATTTGGACAGGCTTATAGGATTGCAATATACTCATATTTAGAGGAATTGGTGGAGCCAGTTACAATGTGGATTGTGCACCATTTATAAGCAGAATTAGTAGTAACCATACAAAAAAAGTTTGGAAATGGGTAAACCTTCATTTTATTCGCTTATTAACTAGAATTGAATTCTTGTCATGTTGTGTTTCACACATTATTTGTTGGTTACAATTTATGTCCCTTCAGAATTAAACGTTTGGACATAATTATAGGCTCACAATAGTTACTAGTTCATATGCATTGTTATCTCTAAGTAAACTGGTGGAGACAACCACAACTTATCTAGAGCACCATGTAGGAAGCTTAGTATAATGGAAAAAATAAGTCTACTAACCTTCCTTTTATTTCCTTATCATCTAGAGTAACATGGTACTCACGTATGATGATGTGTCCAATGCATTATTTTTTGTTTACATCATCACGATTTCATGCTCTTACGTTTGACCATCTAGACTCATTCTGCAGGAGTGTGGCCATGTTACACATAGCACGCAGATATTTACCTTCAGCGTCGCTTCTTTACTCCTTCCTGTAAACTCTTGACCTGTATATCCTGCTTCTTGCATCAGTTATTTCATCGAATGTCTGATCAATCGGCACCTACATTTTTGACTTACTCTTCGTAGCTGCATGCAACACTCTTGTGGAACTATGTTTGATGGAGGATGAGCGGTTCGTCATGGTTTTATTGTAGACTTCAAATTTGAAATATGTTCTATTTTTTGTTAACTCAAATTGACATTAATATGAAATTGAAAACATATGTATTGAACTTATTTCTTGTTAATTGATCCTTTGTCTTTTTATCATGAATATATGTTACATTTGTTGAGTATTACAATTTTTTCTGTCATATACTGCTTTTGAAATTATTGTGGCGATTCATTTGATTGTTATTATTATAATATATTGAAAAGCGTTATAAAAGATAATGTAATATAGGAGCTTGCTGGCAAACGATATCATCGAATATGTGTTATATCTACATATTTTATAGCGGCATATACATGCTGTAAAAGAATTTAGCAATGCTATCATGTTGGTTTATAGCGCGATAAACCCGCTATTGTATTTATATTTTATAGCAGTTATACAATGTTATAGAAATTCATTATTTTCATGAAGAATGACATGTTTCATAGAGGCAATAGCGAGCTACAATCTTTACGTATCATAGCGGCATATAGCCGCTATAAAATCATACCCTTTTAAAGCGGTAGTTTTAATGTTATAATTGTTCAACTATTTTTTATAAAATGTCGATATATAGCGTTTTTCGGGCTGCTATAGTATTCTTTAATAGCGGCTATATGCCGCTATACAAGACTATTTATGTTGTAGTGATCAAAAGTTAAGAAGTTACGCAATAAAGAGATCAAGCTGATAAAGGTTCAATAGGGAGATAACCCAGAGGATGCGGCTTGGAAGACCGAAGACAAGATTCATGCTTCGTGCCCTTTCTTTTTCGAGGGTATGTTCTTAACTCCTTTTCCAAAGTTTTATCTATGTTTGTTTCTATCATCTGAGTATATCTTATCGATATAATCTTCGACCTTTAGGTAGGAAATCCCATGATTGTAAATATGTGTTTGAGACTGTTACGTTTGATGAATGCAAGTGAATGCAAGTGGCTGCTAGTGGTTGCTCGTGGATGCATATACACACACATTAGGCACTAGATCGGCTCAATCACTCTCATACTGCATTTGGATGTGTGTGCATTTTCCTTTCTTTTAATGGATGAAAATGGATGTATCATCATATGAATGTTGCATTTGAACAGATGATTGTGCACACATATAGAACTTACATGTTATAATAGGATTATTTGCATACATGTTGGATTTATGACACAAACATACATTACATTAAGGAGGTCGACTGAATCAGTAGACCGCCTGATCTTTCACATTAGTGTTGGGACATAGACACACACCTTTACATATGCTCATATAAGCATTAGAAAATTTTAAGGACAATGGATGCCTGTGATTGGTGGATGAGTAGATGGATGATGGATGGTAGGATACATTCTTCCTAACTTGGAGATTTCGGGGATGAAATCCTTTGAGTAGGGGAGAATGTAATACCCCATATTTCAACTACACTAAAGAGGATAAATTAAAGAATAATTAATTTAATATTCCAAATCAAGAGAAACAGACTACGTCATTGCGTCCGTCTCGAAATTCTGGTCAAGATAGACACCTGGTTTGCGTAAAACGGATAATGTATGAAGAAGTTATGAACGGTAGAAGTTTGATGATAAAATAGGGGAACCTGGCGCACTTGACAAGCGCAATAAGGTATTTTTGCACTGGTGCACCTGTAAAGTGCGCCCATGTTAAATTTTAGGCATCCGGACCCAAGTGGGTGTCGACCCATGGCCCGACTCCCCCTAGGGCTGAGGTGGCTATCGAATTCTGGAGGTTGGAAGCTATAAATATACCCTCATTTCTCTTGTTTTCTCATACTAAAAACAATGGAGGCCAAATGCTATCAGAGCCTGAACTGAGTCTAATCCTTTCTTATACAAATCAAGTTTAAAGATTCAAGTGTTTCATGAAACAACCCACCTCCGTTAAGGTCACTCACAAAGGGAATGCCTTAATTTTGGTGGAGGTTTATAAGTAAAAGCCACAGATAAACTCAAGACAGATATAAATACACATATTTTAAAACAACGGAAACCAGCAGACTTTTATTGCATCAATACGTGTTCAAAACAAAACATTCCATAATTGTCTCAAAATACTTCCATCATTACAACATCATAACTGCCTTGATTATTATAGAAGCATAAAACATAAATAAAGTGACAAAAATCCCCATAGTGATATCCAAAGTCATAGTCCGAGCAAAAGAGACCCAAATCATACATCTACGTTCTTGGAGCTCGAACAGAGCCTGACTGAGCTGAGCTGTTTCCTCCCTGTGGACCTGGGGGGAGGGGGGAAACGAAATAAAAGAAGACGAAAAGAAAATAGGGTCAGACATAAAGCCTGAGTAAATCTAGTAACTCTTCAGTATGTGAATAAGAAAAGGGCATGATAGATATATACTGAAAATAGGATAGTGTCACAAGCTAAGGGAGTGTCGAATGTACTATCGCACCCATACTATATCTCTGCATCTACTTGAGTTTACTCTAACTGGCACCCCATGATAAGGGTGAAGTGATCCCCAACTTTATATAAAAATCGGCTCCTACTCGCGTCAACATGTGTCATGCGGCCCCCAAGAATTGTAGATACCTATGCTGGTCCCACCATGGGGTGTAACAAGACCCATGGTGGCGGCCCCGACACAAATTCTAGAAGTCATAGGTTATATTACTGGTGTTCCCAGTGCCCTGGTTGTCTGCTCCGAAGTGTGTGCACGCCCGCACTCCGTTAGACCTGCACTGTGCACCCACCGCCGTCGTTTTGACTGCTTACAATCAGCCCAGTAATCGTGCCCCACCCTGCCTAGTTTCAGGGTACCGTTGATGCCTAAATTGGGTTACTGTTGAAACGGGTCCCTCGTTACTAGGATTTTCTAGTCAAACATGTTAAGTGGTTAAGTGTCTGTATTTACCTAACCCCCACCCATCAATTCTTGTTAACATGTTGAAATTGGTTAAGTGTTATAGTTGACTTAACCCTACCACCTGTCCTTAGCCTCTTAGGAGCACCAGACCACTCACATTAGACAGGTATTGCTACGGTTACTGGATATGCCGGTCGCTTCCGGGCAGGTTTACACCTTAGCTCAGTCTAACCTCGGGTCTTTATTGGGCTCAATGCTTAACCACCCACATTGGATAGGTATTGTTGTGACTACTGGACAGCCGGGCGGTTCCGGACAGGTTTACATCACAACTCAATCCAACCTCGGGTTAAGCATATCGTGTTTTCTAAATTTACATATTTTATTATTATATATGCAAATGTCGTATCTTTTATTCTTGGGCATAACAATTTATACCGCTTAAATGTCATTGTCATTGGCATGTGCCAAACATGCCAACATATATTTTCATGTTTTACACCCAACGTTATTACCCCCGTTTATACGTTCGCAACGTTATAACAAATGTTGGGCTCGACACAATTCAGCCCAACTTTATAAGCATAAGAAAAGGGGAAATTAAGAACATGTAATATTTTGCAACATATAAGGGTGTGTGGCGCATGAACTTGCGGTTTAGCGATACTAACATAAATGATGGGTCATGTGAACTTGCATTCAAATCAAAGTATAACTAAGTAGGTGGCATATGAGATGGCATAGTTTAGGCAAATACAAACTTGTGTTTAAACATGTTTAACTTGGCATAATGTCAAACACAAAACTAGCATGATGTATATTCACCAAAAGGTCCAATTATAACATTTAATTCACATAGCCTATTTCAACACGAACTTGCATAGTTTATGGAACACAAACGATACTTAACATAGATCCAATTTCACTTGCAAATAAACATGAACTCGCATGATTTATGAAACCCAAACGATGCTTAACATAGATCTAATTATACTTGCAAACAAACATGAAAGTGATAACATAGGCTTTGGGTCATGTAGGCATAAAAGGTTTCAAGTCTAAATCATGTTTACATAAATTCTAATTTAGACTAAGGGAATATACATAGTCCATGCCATCGACATATACATAAAGGGATCAGTTCTATTCTTTTGCCACAAACTTGCAAGTGTCATTGTTTTCATATACAATTGTTCAATAGGCTTGCATTAATCAATTTATGCCACAAACGTCAATACACAAGTCATGATAGAATCATCAAAATACATAGAATTTTATACAATACAATAACGCAATTCTATTTTCATTCACATCGAATCACATCGCAATTCTTATTCAAATTCTGAAAGGTTACTATACTTACAACGAATGCAGAATCTTGAATTCTGGATTCTGAATTCTGAAATTGAGGTGCGCTCCTTTGGGTAGACTAACGTTGCGTTGATAATTTTTGATTCAAACTTTAATCTTCTTCTTAGTTTCAATTCGTCTCTAGGCTTTTCTCTTGATGGCTATGTTCAATTCCTCCCTAGCAGCATGACGACTCCTTTCTCATATATTTGTGTGAATTTTCAGTTGAGAGTTAAGGTGTATTTATAGATTTTTAAGTTGTTTCGAGCCGTCAGATGAAGATAGGAGGAATCTAGGCCATTCAAAATTCAGAGAGCCAATCAAGAGGTGGCACGTCAGCCCTAGTGACACACAGGGCCTCAGAAATTCGAGCCAGAGTCAGACCTGGCCAGCCAGGTCGACCAGGCAGGTCGACACCCAGGTCGACACTATGGTCGACCTGGGGGGGACCAGGTCGACACCATGGTCGACCTGGGGTAACCAGGTCGACTCCATGGTCGACCCTATGGTCGACCTGGTCTCTGGGCGGGAATTTTCCCGCCCAGCCCAGTTTGAACCTGAAATTCGAAATTTTGAAATTAAACTGAGCTGTTTGAATTTAAATTTGATTCTGAAACTTCCGAAGGCCATAACTCCTTCATACGGAGTCCGATTCGCGCAAACTCGGACTCTATCTCAAGCAGAATTCCGAGATGAACGCAATGACGTAACTCGTTTCCCTTAATTCTTTCATTTAGAATTAATTATACTTTAATTTGTGAAGCTTAGAATTATAGAATTCACGGGGTGTTACATTTCACGTATAGATATGAGATTCAACACCAACAATTTCTTTTCTATCTACTAAAATCCAAACACTATGAGTTAGTTACTTTTAGATTTAAATGATTAGAAGTAAACATGATATGACTGTGATTTGGATTTGTTATAAATTGTGAATCTATGACATTCTTGGATCTTAAACTTTATCATGCTAGATCTACCTTTATAGATCTAATTCACTTGGGTTAATTTATCATGTCACATTTGTGGATCTTAAACTTTATCATGCTAGATCTACCTTTATTGATCTAATTCACTTGTGGTTAATTTATCATGCCACATTTGTGGATACTATCTGTTATCATGTTAGACCTATTTTGTTTAATTATATATCTAATTCTATTTAGATCATTTTGTACCTATCATTTTCTAGTTGATTTGGATCTTAACCTTTATTGTAAGGACCCATAACTTCCCCGTTAAGGAAAGAGCGGATACTTCGAGAACAACACACAAAAGAACGCAGACGGAAGAACATTTCATTGTATATTACAACAATTCCATTAGATTACAAGAATATACAGAGTATAAATAAACATTACAGTTCATAAAATATCAGAGATTACAATTTATTACATAGCAGTGGAAAATAATACAAAATACAACTGAAGGAGATATATGGATACAAAGCTTTCCAGATATCGTTCCAGCTGTAAACCAGGATCCTGTGAATATAAATCTGCAAAACCAAAACTACTAGCTGCCCATGTCAAAATAAGGGCACCCAGAGTTTAGGTTAAAACAATAAACTCCAGGTCATTCATGGGACTGGTGTGAGAACTAAAATAGTTATTAATCTTCATTTTTAAAGTTAGGTAAATCAAGGGACCACGCCATATAACACGGAACGGGTTTCCTCCCAAGAATACCAGTGCATTAAACAACAACGCAATGCTAAATAGAGAACAATGAAGCTATTATAAGACCCAGGTCCCATCACACAATGCAACGCAAGCCGGAGGATAGGGTTTTCCCTTATAATAGCCAAACATGTTTGGTACGTTTAAAACAAATCATTTGATACTAATAAGTGCATAGTGTATAAAACAACTTCAAGTCGTAAGTATGAATCATAGACGGCATGGGTACCATATATCATGTCGCCATACTAGGCTCTACAATCAAAACCGCAAAGTCACGTATTTGGAAATTGGATTTCCATCTGTGAACTGAGGCAAAAGATAGTCCTCTACCGATTCGAGACAATCTAGCCCATGTCTCAGGACCCAGACTCAGGTGGGCCCTTGGAGCGACAGGGCCGGTCCACCGATGTGGATTAAAATGCCTGAACACTGCGTTTCCCCGCCCTTTGGGGCGTAAATGAGCCAACGAATGGCTCCATCGGATCCAGATCATCCGATCTAACCGAGTCGCCTCGCAACAGCCACAACCACATAAGTCATACTCGTTAGGGCGTGTAAAACCACTGACGCTACTTCTAACTAGAAAGAAACGCATGTCCTCCCTGAGGTCCTCTCCCATTTTTGGTTCACCACCGGGGTGTGAGACTCGCGAATTCACGTTACATAAAGCTATGCCACACAGGCGGTGCTTTGATCATCAACCACAAGACTTTGCTTTTCAACAGAAGCCTCGATCAATTACCACTTAGGCATGCCACACAGGCAATTCACTCCATGCGTTTAATATCCATCAATATATAACCTCTAAGCTCGTATGTCTCAGAGAAGGGCGTTAAGCAAGAGAATAAATTCTCCGCCGCCAAACAGATATATATTTAATAGAAATCAATCACACAGACTAAAATCCAATGTCAGATACACAGTCCATTTACTAGTCCGTTCTGGGTCTGAACGAAACCGGAGGCACCTAGTATCCCGCATATCCATCGATCTCCAAGTACGTCTGGACGACCACTAACTGATTCCCTCCTATTGGGTGTACGGCCCAATCAAGATCATCAATAATCACCCAAACGACGTGAAGACTTCCGGTCTTCAACCACCATCTTCATCTTCAACACCTCGTCGAATCAGTTATTCAGAATGGGATAAACCCGGTCTTTCTGAATAACTCGCGTATATAATAAACATGTGTTACACAAACACAACATACGCCTCATTCCAATTCGGAATATTCTTTTATTCAAATATTCTTACACTTTGGGAAAGGTTCCCATTAATTTTATCAAAGATAAATTCTTTAAATTTATTCTTTAATCTTCTTTGAATATCAATTCAAACTAGACGGGATTAGCGAACCACGCCGAAGTAATCATTTATTTTATTTCCCAATCCCAACCTATTCATCCCATGATGTAAAACTGGTCATACTTCATATCTAACACCATGGTATTTTCGGTAAATTCAATTACCATTTCACGTTCAAATCTAATTAAAGATTTAACTATCGCCTGGAGCAAAACTGGTGATACTCCATTCTCGACCATTTCAATCTAATTAAAGATTCATTAAAACCCCACTTAGTTTTAATCTTCACAGAAATCAATATCCTGCCTTTAACTGGGTTAAAGAACCAATGTCATTTAAAACACAGCTCACGATAAACCCAAAATCACATTCCATTAATTATCGGGTTAAAGTACCAGTGTTATTTAAAACACCGTTCATGATAAACCCAAAAATCAATTCTAATTCAATTCCAATTAAATACCATTTAATTGGTATACTTCATTAAATCTAAATAAAAAGATTTAATCTCTTTCTCAATTGGGTTTAAGAACAGTGTTAATGAAGACTTATATTCAATATCAAATTCTACGACCAACAAATATCATATTGGTAATAACGATATAAATATATCTTTCAAATTTCCATAACAATATCTGTATAATCACGAAATCCAACATCGAAATATTCCACAGACAATTTCGATTCAAATCCATTCCAATTCAATTATTGGAAATTCTGGTTATTTTCAAAACCATTTCAAATCCAATTTATTTATTTTAAAAATAAATAAATCAAAACTAGTTCATTTCGATAAAAAACTATTTTTATCTTTTCAAATATGGAGTTTTTCATCCCAATCCTTCCCAAATCATTTCTTATGATTTTACACAAATTATTACTATTTTTAATAAATTTATCAAGGCCCGTACAGTCGATTTCCATCAACGGCCATCGAACTGCATTTACAGCAACCTTTTCCAAATTTGATTTGGACATAATTCCAAATCCAACCGTTAGATTTCAAATTTCTAATATTTGTTAGAAAGATCTTTTCAATACGAACCCAACGGTTCCGGTTTTAGGAGAATCCGACGGTCGGATCTCCCGCAATATCCATTCGAAGTCAATGGTCGAAATTCGCAAACTGCCGCGGCGCGGCACGTTCTATTCAGGCCATTATATATATATATATAATATAATATATATTATATATATTTCGTCGATTCCCTTTTAAAACGTATTATATAAATCGTTTTTAATTCGTTTTCAAAACGATTTCAACTTATTTTCAAATTCAAATCAAAATTGAATTTTTCCTTATAAATTCGTTTTAAATTCATTTCAAATTGATTTCAATTCAAATTGATTTCTAATTCAAATTCAGTTCGTTTTCAATTCAATTCAATTTCAATTCGAATTCATTTCTATTCAATTTCAATTCGAATTCATTTCTATTTAATTTCAATTCGAATTCATTTCTATTCAGTTTAATTCGAATTCATTTATATTCAGTTTAATTTGAATTTCAATTCTTTTCAAAATATCAGATTTTGAAATCACTTTTGATATTCATTATAAAATGAATAAAATTGATATAAATATCGTTCACGCCAAAATGGAGTCAATCTAATCAACACGGCTTCATATATTTCTATTTTCAAATATTTCTATTCAAAACTGGAATAAGGCCCAATCAATTTCCATAGATTTTATTTCTATGGATTTCCATACAACGCACGTATATATCAACAATGACAAATAACCAACCATCATCCAAAGTACATTCTACACTGTATAAGCATCAAATATAAATATTCAACGCTTATAACAGTCTGTCAATCAATCGATCGACATACAACTAATTATTGGGATTAGTGTATGTCATATATCACCCCAATACCCGTGTGGGGTTTTCAACAATCAAACACAGATTTTATTTGTGCAGTTGGGCGATGTGTAAAATTTATCGTCCCAATCAATATCAATCAAATCAGTGTATATAAACAAATCTCCGATTTGTTTATAAATATTTATTTTATATACACGTTAAAAATTATATTTTCAACTATAAAATATTTTATTTCATTTCACATCACATTACACAATCAACTACACATCAAAATCAAACAACCAAGCATACAAGCCGTCCATGGTCTATGGACGATGGGTGTCGGGTGCTACTAAACACCGTCTGCATCCTAGTATATATTTCAAACTAGAAATAAAAATAAAGGTGAGGAGTTCTCACAGAGGGTTCCACTCCGCCGTGCTTTATTTCTGAACGGTCTGGATTTGTCTGCAATGTCCACGCAGCCTTCTCTATTTCATTAAAAATCGCATTTTTATTACAAAGCCATTTCAATAAAAATCACATTTTTATCACAAAGCCATTTCAATAAAAATCACATTTTTATTCTACTACCTTACATATAAAAATTATATTTTTATTCTGCTTATGTATATATATAAATTATATTTTTAACTTCTCATATAAACATCGAATTTTTATCTCTACTTTATATGTATAAAAATCTCACCTTTTCTTAACTAAAAATCAAACTTTTCTGTAGTAAAAACTTCACCTTTCTAATGTTATAAATCGCATCCTTTATAACTGAACATCGTATGTTTTTATATACTTTAAAAATCATTTCTAAAATTACTCGCATTTATTGCTACTGCACTGTTCATTCTAATTCCTACTGCTTTTTTACTTATTATCTATGTAAAAACAGTTAGCCAAAATGATTAATTTGAATTATCAGTTCTTAGCAGTTCAATTCAATTCAATGATTCAAGAAATGAAAGAAAAGAATTCAAACTGTAAGTCTTAAATGAAATGATTGCGCTGAGCTGGAATCAGAACAGAAGTAGCTTATTAAGTATCTAAGCTAGTGTGGTAGAAAGAACTATAATATATAGTTCTTTCTACCACGCTAGCTAGTATTGTATACTAATATTAATAATATATTTAAAAACCATATTTTTATTATAACCTTAAAGAAAAACCGATTTCATAATAAAATAAAAACAAAAAGGATAAATAAATACTTACAGTTGGATTTATAAGGGGAGGGGTTGTTCGAGCTCACGGTGGACTGGCGGCGCATGGATCGAGGTAGAGGATGAGGTGGCGTCGCAGGCATCGTGGGAGGTGGCGCGGTTTCAAGGAAAAGAAAGGGGAGGGGCTCGGGGGTTTTCCTGCTCGCGATTGGGCGTCAGGGCGCTGGAGTTTATCACGTCGAGGGGGGCATCGGAGGATGAGGTGGCGTGGAAGGCGACTTCCACTGGAAGCGGGGCGCGATGGCGATTTCCAGGTAGGCCGCGACGAGGTGAGAAGGCGGTGACGAGATCTGGACTTCGGGTCTCTACCCCCTTTTTTTGATTTTAAAATAAAGGGCGTTGACTGAAAGGTATATAGGGAGAGAGAGAATATAGTTTAATTAATTAATTTATTATTTTATTTTCTCCATAATTGTGATTTCATATACGAACGCCAAACGAGACCCAAGGACTGCCGCCCCTAGCTAATTACCCTCATTCCGAATACAATGGGATATGTAGTGTAAGCTGATTCGATCGTTTCGATCAGTTTTCGTCAAAATCAACATATAACTCTATATATTGAATTTGAATGCGCATTTCAATTTACCGGGGCCACATATTAACTCTACAAATTCCCGAAAAATATTTTTTAGCTTCGTATCGATTAAAATCAACTAAAACTGGTCAAACGCGTTTTCCTTTGCCACACTCACATATTGATTCGAAAAATTATGAAATTTGAAACCTAGCAATAACTTGACATCCCGGATCCAACAAAAGTGGTTTCATCGAAATCCGAGGTCGTTTGCAAAATTGCTATTTTTAAAGGCCGAAATTCCATAGCGACTATTCTGAATTTTTAACTGGACATATCTTTTTATCCCCGCTATGAAATTTCGATTTTTCGGATTCATTGGAAATATATTCTCAATTAGATTCAAATATTTTTGGTTTCACTAAAATCCGGTTTATATTGCACCCGGTACATTCATTCGAACTTTGAAATCGAATTATCGAACTATCACGCCATTTTCAATTCCTTTTATATATTAAAATAAATATTTATACTCTAACGACGATCTATATATATATATATATACACATTTGAATTCTATTCAAAATGAATTTCTCATTGATATTATTTAAAATAACTCATTCTAAATAATCAAATTTTGTTAAAATTGCCAAAATAAAAAATTTAAATTAGCTCGGATTTTCGGGTTATTACATTTATCATGTCAAATCTACTTTTGGTTATGGATCCAATTCTTTTTAGATCATTCTGTACCTATCATGTCGTGGTTATTTTGGATCTTAACCTTATTTATGTTAGATCTAGTTTTGATTATGGATCTAATTCTTTTTAGATCATTTTGTACATATCATGTTGAGGTTATTTTGAAACTTAACCTTATTTATGTCAGATCTAGTTTTGATTATGGATCTAATTCTTTTTAGATCATTTTGTACCTATCATGTTGAGGTTATTTTGGATCCTAACCTTATTTATGTCTGATCTAGTTTTGATTATGGATCTAATTCACTTTTTAGATCATTTGGTGGCTATCATGTTGTGGTTATTTTGGATCTGTCATTAGTTGGACATGTTTTAGATTAGATAATTTTTTTCACCTAATTGTCATGACACGACTACCTTGGTTTCACTGTTTAGATTACCTTGTTCCTATCATATTGCGGTTAAATAGGATCTATTATTAGTTTGACATCTAAATTATTATTTAGATCTTATCATGCCAGTTATGACATCCCTATTATGTTAAGGTTGATTCTAATACCACATGTTCACTAGATCCGTTTATATATGTCCACCTTATCATTATGTCGTTATATGATTATGCCACCAAATGTTTATGTCAATCTTGTTGGAATAATCATTTTTGTCACCCCGTCCCCTTTATTTTAGCCTGGCTACTTTCTAGCCTAGGCATGATGTTAAATTATGCGAATATGTTAAAATGGGAACGAAGAAAAACGATATAAAATTGGACATAATTTGTAAATGGAAAGTTTGGCGTAACTTAATGTTTATGAACGTGGATTTGGGGCATATAATTAATTATGAACATAATTGGGGGAAAAGAGGCATAAAAACCTATAAAGACATAGGTATAATTAATTAATAACTGAAATGCCTAGGATTACAGTAATTAGAAACTGTAATGACACTTACGACACGAGGTTAGATTGCATTCTTGGTGGAAGTCTGCCCGGACCCTACCGGCATATCCAACAACCGCAAATGTTGAATCTAATGTGAGGGGTTTAAGTGCACAAATACTAGACGGGCTAGGACACGAGGTTAGGCTCAACTTATGGAAGAAGTCTACCCAGACTCGACCGGCATATCTAGATCCACAAGTTGTAGGCCTAACGTGGGAGGTCTAGCCCATTATAACCATAAATGGACATGGTAACGAATTGGAATACTTAACCTAGTTGAATCCGTAGGGATTGTATGAATATGAACTAAAGTTGGGGTTAAGTAAATTTGGTTGAACAGTGGGTGGGTTAAGTAAATCTGAGGGGGTGGGTAATATTTACATATAGGCCCACAAACTTGACCTGATAAGGTTATGTAGTTAAAGACACCTAGTGGTATACATAACCGGTGGAAATAATAAAGTTTTGTAATTAAAGACACCTTTTAGGGTAAGCATAACTTGTAGAAATGATAGAGTTATGTAATTAAAGACACCTAATGGTATACCTAACCAATGAAAACCTAGTCGGTGATACAAGACAAATGGGAGAGCTTGTATCATACTGTGTGAGACCTGTTTCAGCCAGTAACCCGGAGTAGGTATCAAACATGTACTCCGAACTAGGACGGAGAAGGGGCATGCTTACTAGACTGATTGTAAGAGATTCAAACATGGAGGACGGTGCGCAAACCGACCGGGCCATCTGCGCGCATGAGCTGGGAAGAGGGGGATAAGACGACCGTGAAACTTGTAGACATGGGGCTGTGCATATCAGCGAAGGGTTGTAACTTTAGGACGTGATACATCCTATGGTGGGGTCGCCACATAGTATCTATGTGGATTAGGGAGCCGATCGATTAGGGTAGTAGTTAGGATACATTTGGATGTATGCCTAAGTTTACCGCCTTATAGTGGAACATATCATCTTATTCTGGATATACTAGTAGTGGTGCAGAGTAATCATTAAGGAAGCGTATACCAACTTATCCTGTTTACCTAGTCATACCTGCCTTTTATGTAGTTATCTCTCTTATCCACTTTATATGCCTGTCATGCTACTTTTATTTATTTACTTGCTAAAAGTAACTAGACTCGCCAGACTTTATGTCTGACCCTTTTTGTTTCCTCTTCTTTCTTCTGTTTGCCCCCTCCTCCCCCCCCCCCCCCAAGGTTCTCTGGGAGGGAACACTCAAGCTTGACTGTGATTCTGCTTACATTGTGCTGGAGCTGCATATATGTATGGCTCAAGCTCCTATCCTTGCTACTATGGCTTTGTCTATTTTTTGGGGAATTATGCTTTTTATGTACTCTGATGGAACAAGACAGAAAGTTTTATATTTTTGTAATGGATTT
The DNA here is from genome assembly GCA_030737875.1 of Allium sativum. NCBI lineage: Eukaryota > Viridiplantae > Streptophyta > Magnoliopsida > Asparagales > Amaryllidaceae > Allium > Allium sativum. The sequence goes on along the minus strand of CM060911.1, from coordinate 119,008,905 downwards.
TATGTAGTTTCATACTTGTGATATTTTGGACCACGATGTTATGACTTATGTTTGAAATAAAATTTTAAATTTCGCTGTTGCTTTTATATATATCTTGTAATATTTCTGTTTCTATTTACCTATAATGCTTCACGAAACTTAATGCATTCCCTTAGTGATTGACATTAACGGACGTGGGGTGTCGCACTAGCAGTCCGTAAGTGAATAAAATGTGGTGTAGCAGGGTACGCTGATCTTTAAATAAAATTAAATAAATGTGAAGCTTTTATTGGAAGCCACACAATTCCTTTCGTGTGAAGCCATCCCAAAGCTTCCATCAGAAGCCGAATTTTTTATTTATAAATTGGTCCTCCTTTCTTTTCCCCGAAGTTCTTCCATTGACAAAAATTGAAAGCCCCTAATTCGACCAAAGGTTCAAATTAAATAATATATTCTCCACCCGTAAATATCGGCCGTCCTCACAACCAAGATTCCCAAATTCTTTCTGCCCGTTCTTCACTTCTTCTATTTTCCCAGTAAAAACACAAACTAATATTTCCATCCACTTCAAAAATGTTTAAAAATTCAATGTATCACGATATTGTCTGATTCTCGAACTAATAGCTTTGTTTATGGAAGAGTGTCACGATAATACCAAAATCACTAAGCTCGAAGGTCTTCCGGGAATTCGTAATACTCAGTAGCGACGCTAGGGTTAAGGTAATATAGTGATTTCAGCTTCGATTTGAGAAACAAATTGTACATCTCGGTTTAGCGTAGGATTTGGTAGTCTGTGACGGGAATTTGGATGATTTCATGTTAAAAAAATTTGTGACTTACAATGGGTTCACTGGAAAACCGTGAGGGCAAGGGGTTTGCGAGTTGTATACCTTGAGGATGGTGGTAGTTGGTTGTCTTTCGTGGAGGTTGTGAAACCATGAAGGGAGTGAGGAGTAAGGGATAATGAAATTTACTGTATGGCTTCTTTTGTTTCAGGAATAGGAATCAATCAAAATATTGGGGAAAAGGGTACGAGATAGTTGTGTTGAGTTTGCTAACCCTTTGTCTGTAGCATTAACATTAATCCCGTGGTCTGCTTGTCTAAATAAGGAGTGCGATTCAAAGTATGTGGGCATGATGGGTTGACTGTAGCGAATATTGTTGTTTCATGTTGGTGGTTTCGAGATTTTCTGAGGAGGGAGTTGCGATGGTATATTTTGAGAATGAGGAGGTTCTGTAATGAAGTGAAGGAGGGTACGATGGTGATAGTTGTATAAAGAACGGTGAGTTTGTCTTGGCAAGAGGTGATGTAAATGATCAAGGGGAGAATGTGTGGAGGAGTTAAATGGGATGGTTGTTTTGGCAGTCGGTAGATGGACATGCACGGAGAGCAGCGTGGGTAGGGTGAATGGGGTTAAAGTATTATCACATTTTGTTCGGAGAAGAGGAGCTACAGTTGAACATCCTTATTGCGTCCCCTTAGTTATAATATTCTCCACCATCTGCAAACAGAAGCAAAATGAAGGAGAGAAAGAAAATTGCGTTTGTTTTGTCCAGCACCGACTACTGGAAAAGAAAAGAATAGTGGGGTCGCCTCGGTCTCTTTTTACTTTTTAGGATCAACCACTTTCGGATATGAAAGAACCGGTGTAATATATATAAAACAAAAATGAAGTTCTTGCTCAAAATAATAAATTTAAGATCCTAAGGTTCTTCTTAGTTAATGACTTGATCATATCTGTACATGAAGCTGTTAGCGGTTGCATACGTGTAGTATCAAGTTTCTAGAAGGAGCGGAATCGCATAAAGAACGATGCATAAGGAAATCAACTAATCAGCCGATGTTTTATAAGTACCGTGATTAGCTAATTAATCTCTATTAAAGAATTGATTAATTAAAATTAATCATGATGCGTAACTTGGTTATATGTGAACAGAATTAAACCAGACCGGATCCATTGAAACCGTAACGACAAGAGCTACATTAAGGAATAGATTTCGCTGGAAATGGAGCAACTAATATTTCGTGATAAAATCAAATGTCTGTTTGATTTTAAATGAAACAAAATCAGAACCGTCAACTACAAACCGAGATGAGTAAACTCACTAATTCTGGCTCGTTTATATTTTTATATAAACGAGTTATAAATTTATATATATCATAATTTTATACTGTGTGATGGTTGTTTGTATGAATGGTCGATAAATTGGGTGAAATTATTGATTAGTTATATATATATTAAATCATTGGTTGAATATTAATTCTGTTTACCATGATATCATATATTGATGTGAAATTGATGTTATATATGTTGATTGACATATGTGGATGCAGGGAAACAGGTTGGAGGGATCCAACTGGATTCCTCAACATTTATATTATTGTTTGTTATTTACTGTGATATACACTGTGATTGATTATGCTGTGTTGAATTACCCTGACCCATAATGTAACGTCCCAGAAATTTTGACCACTGGAATGTAAAATTAATTAAAGATTTAACTATTTACAATCAAATTTTACCTTGATACTGGGATTAAAACTCGAATAAATGGTTCGGTGTACAAATTGAATTCAATATTTAATTTATTTTTGTTGGTTGAGTATCAAATATTTGCTGTTGGATATTTGGATCGAATTTGGTTGATAAAGAGGAGGAATTAATAAACGTTATTAACGTTAAATAAATTAGAAATTTTATTTGTAGAAATATATGGAAATTGGTTTAGACATGTGTACATTTGTGTGTATAAAGAAATTGAAATCTAACGTTTCAAATTTGGAATAAAACGGAGTTGTTGGTAGACAAACAAAATAAAATCAGTGGATGGTGAAGTAATTTAAATTGGATCCAGAACTTCGGGATATGGTAGTACATTAAATTCCATTACGTTTGGAGGTAGCATTGGCGGTATGTATATAGAGCGTTGGGTGGTAATTCACAGTATAATTAAAATATAACAGTTATAAACTACTCAGATTTACTTTCCTCGGGTAAAATACGTAACCTATTTTTGCCTTGACCACCATGAAAACATGGTACCCACGGTTAAGCATTTATAAAAGAATCACCAGTCTCCCTGAAATTTATTCATGACAAAAACTTGTTTCCTCTTTTTTGCCTTATTAATGATGACCGAAATCAACTTTCCCCAAATCGTTCTTCCCCAAAAAATGAATTTCGTCTTCCTCCAAATAAATGGCCACCGAAGAAAATCAGCACTTCGAGCACCTCATCGTAAACCCTAACTTCACCAATCGTTGTCGTTTCTCCAAGAATTGCCATTGGCCACCTAGAAGCACGATTCATTCTCCTACGTTGTCGCTTGAGACATGTCGTCACCTAGTGCTGCTCCTTTCCGAGTCAGAGCCAACATCCACGCCATCGTCTAATCTGCTACCTCGTGGCACCCGAGTTGCCTGTACCGTTGACGTTGCACCAATCAGTGAATTTTTGCCTCGTCCCTCCAAATCTTCGTCTTCACGGCTGTATGGTGAGTTATCACTCATGATTAACCTTAAGTGCAAGTAAATTTAACTTGATTTCTAATGATATAATGTTGGGTATGGTGCATCTTGTTGATTGTTTTGTGGTTACTGTTAGGTGATTGACATACCAAATATGATCCATATGAACAGGCTCAAAAATTTACTAGACGTAAGATTAGGAAAACAGACATTTACATTTGAATAAGTGGATAAATGGATTAATGTTCCACTGATTCTCGTATTACCGATTAAAAACATATACGGTGCATGGTCTCTTTGTTCTCTGTGCCTCATTTCATGTTAATCATTATATATGTAGTTTGCCTTAATGTTTTGGTTATGTGTACTTGAGATTCAAAAGATGCTTCACCCCTCGCTGATAAGTACAAGCACTTATATACAGTTTGCGTATGTTCTGAGTTTCGAAATTTGGTTACCTGTTTTTTTTAGGTAAAAAATTAAAAAATTAAAATAAAAATTATACATGCAGTATTTAAAATACACATGATACCCGATCATGAATCTAAGCATATAAGTTGAGTTACCTACCCTGAATCGACAAACTTATCCTTTTTTGGTTTAAACTGGAATACACATGTATACGTCTATCTGTACATGTATATGTTGTACTCATATCTGAATACATACTGGTACACATCACTTCCTGTATATAAATAGGCCTCGCTTAGGTGTGACCCATTTACCCATGTAATCATACCTTCGTAAGGCTTAAGATAAATGGCAGTGATAAATACCCTATAAACTGAAAGCCAAAATCCAGTGGCTATAAGTGAGTCAACACCCTAGACCTCTCTACTAATTGATATTTAACTCTTAACTGATGTAAGCTACATATGTGTTGTCATATACCTATCATTAGAAGGGTAGTTTGATTATGGTTTGAGGGTTGGACAACATGCGAATGAATAATAAAGGCCTGAGACTAAGATAAGCAACAACAGCGAGCGTGTTGAGAATAAATACTTTTTTCCTACGTCTTGATTACATGCATTAGGTCATATTCATGCTCCAGTTCATTCAGATTATTATTCTTAGTTGCATGCATGGAATACATATATACGTGTGTTCACAATCTTGCTCTTTCTAGTCGGGCTCACTGCCTTTTGTTTTCACTCATTACTATTGATATTGTCATTTTTTTCTTCAGATTGCTTTAATCTGACCTATTTGCAGACCTTAAATCTTGCTCTCCTTTTACATAAATATATACATAGATTGCTTAATTTGTTATCCTAGCATGCCTTGATTTTGTTCCAAGAATTTTATGCAGTATTTCCGTGGTTGATACACTCGAAATAAAAATAAATAGTCATTGACCTAAATGTTGAACTTCAAATTAATTTTTTATTTGATGCTGTATTTTTTTACTAACTAAATATTTTCAAATGAAATTTATGAGAAGAAGTTTCAATGGATAAATGGACAGTAGTTGCATGAATGAAATCTTAAAATCATTAAGTGAATATTTGATTATCTGGCCTTGGCTGAATAACTCTATACTTGCATCTTCCTATTTGCGTAACATTACACTTGTGGGTGAGGGATTAATTTGCACCTTCCTATTGGGTCCCGACTGAGTTATTTGCGGAACCTGAATGTTTTTATTTGGTGAGCACTGCTACATTTCTACTTGTTTTCTCCTATGCATGCTTGCATACTTTCTGGCTTAGTTAATGGCAATATTGGGCAGGACTTTATCTAGTAATATAGTGGTCACTTGCTCTGATAACCAAGATTGTATTTAGCCAAGGTCAGTAGCACATGATTTACCTTATCTGTACATTTGACTGTATTTAAGGCACTGTTATGCATGCCCGTTGTCTCGTCTTGTTATATATGCATAGCTGCATTTCATTTCTAAGTTATAACTTTTAATTTTTTTTCTCTACTTCATGAGTGGTGGACCTCTTTATAAAATATAACTTGCTGGTTTCTTTAAGTATTAGGTCGCACATTCATTCGGCAAATCGTACAAAATATTTTCCTCTTCATAAATATTTCAAATAACCTGTTATGATCTCTTTGGTCAAAACTGTTTGTTTTTCCATCTTATTTTCTTGTAAGCTTATATTATTATTTAACTTCTAAACGAGCTAGTGTTGTAGAGGTTAATATACATGTTTGTTTCAAATTTTAAACGAGAAGAACAGTGTTTCAGTTTTACACATCCGAATTCCTTGATCTGAAATGATATTTTATCATGACAGTTTTATGAAATGTTGTTATTTTTTTGGAATCATGGAAATATGTTGTTGCACACATATTCTTCATCCATGTGCGTATGCATGTTCTTGTTTCTGTTCTCACTGTGTGTAAGGGAGAATCCGAGTTGTGTGGATACATACATGTTCATGGGCTATTTTATTTTGTCCTACTGTGTAATCCCAGATTTGCCTGATACATATCATTCGATTTTCATAGTTTCTTTGCCTATATTTGCAATATTAAAAATGTGAAAATCTGAGTAAGAACCTTTCTTGTAAACCTGAACATAACAACTTAGCCCATCTTACTTTAAACTTGGATCCGTGCTGTCCTGTTTTCCCTATTGTGTAACCCAACGTGTGACGAATTTCTGGATATCATTTACCAGTCTTGAATGTATATAAAGGCCCTATAGTTTTGAAACTGTCAATAGACTATTATGTGAATTGCATTGGTACGTTAAGGTATAACTTGAGTATTTATGGAAAGACATGATCATTTGTAGTTTATGACTCTGTGCATACTGAACATTTAAACTATGTAAGTGAGAGAGACCACTGCTTCATTCCTATCCTGTTTGATTAGTTTGGATATATGTACTTAAATTTAAAAATTCACATATAGGATTTACTATTATACCTCAGTTCTATTGAAGTTTATTTACTTGAACTATGATTAATCCTGACTCGAGTGTTTTATGTTTTTGCATGGAACGCTCGCGTTAGACTCGAGTGTTACAGATTTTAAAAATCACAATTTAGGACTCGAAGATTGGCGAAGCTAGGGATTTCAAAGACAGGCGCACTCTAAAGATTTTTAAACAAGTAAATATTTCTTTTGTATTCAAACCCTATTTTTTTCCGTTCCGCTGTGCAAAGGAAAATTCTTGTATTTAAAGATTCTAATTAATATACAAAGGTTATTTCGCAGTTCAATACTGTGTTATTTATTTTTCTGTGTTGATTATGTTTTAAACTCTGTAAGCTAAATAACGATCTGTCGATTTGAATGTTTTAAGTTGGCTTAATTACCAATTTGAAGTGGTCAAAAAGGCAGGACGTTACACATTAATTTTTGGTATTTAAATACCGTAAAATATTTTCAAATATAGAAAATGAAATTTGAGTTTTAAAAAGGAAATTTATTTCCCAAAAATGGAAATGTAATTTCGAATAGAGTTGAAATAAAAAACATGTTAATGGAGAAACAACAAGTTATTTATAAACGAGAGTATAAATAAGTGGATTATTTATCATTTGATAAATTGAAACATAAATTCAAATTTGAATTTATACGAAAAAGTGGAAATCGGTTTTAAAACCAATATTTGAAATGAGATTTGAACTTAGAAAATTATAAAGGAAATTAAAAAGGAGATTTTAAATGGTTGCAATACAAATGGGATTACTATGGAAAAATCTGAATAGAAGTTATAAATAGAATTTGGGTTTAAGATATTATTTAAAAATATGAAATCAAACTGATTTGATTGTATATAAAAGGAATATATTCATGCTTAAATTGAATAATGGTTTAAAGGAAATATTTTGTAAATGAAATATCTCTAAATGAAATTTAAATTTGAAATATGAATCCAGATTGAAAATTGAATGAAAAGGGAAATGGGTAATCGTTTTAAAAGAATACGATGAGTTTTAGTTCAAAATTCGGAATATAAAATGAAGTGTGATAACATTTATAGACTGGAATGGTTATAAAGGAATTTGGTAAGGATTTGGAAAGGATAAATTCAAAAGTGAAATTGGAATTTGAATTAACCTGAAATGGTAGATAAATTCTGAGGTTCGGAATATAAATCGAGTATAGATTATTCGAGAGAGTTATTTATTGGAATTCGATTATATCGAATATAGGAAAGTAGTTATTTTTACTTTTCGTTTGAATCAAATTTAATTACTCATTTATTTACTTATTTATTTATAGAAATAAATAAGTACATGTTATGTTTTTATAAACCAAATATTTGGAAACAACGATTATAACGCTTCCTGTATAATAAATTATTTTTAAATCTAAATAGCAATTATACCGCTATTGTTATAATAAATGTTTTATAAATCTAAACAACGATTATAACGCTACAGTTATAATAAATGTTTTATAAATCTAAACAGCAATTATAGCGCTACCGGTATAATAAATGTTTTATAAGTCTAAACAGCGATTTTAACGCTATCGTTACAATAAATGTTTTAAAAATCGAATGTTTGGAAATAAAGATTATAACTCTACCGTTATTATCAATGATTTTTTTCGTAAAAGAAGTAGATTCTTAGATTAATCTGAGAGTCACGTAAGCGATGTTTTGTTTGAAATTGTGAGCTTTGGCTATTTCAAAGTTGAGAATGTTGTTCAATTAAGGTCTGAGAGGTAATTATACCCCAACTTGATTGACTTCATGATTGATGGAGGAATGGTTAAGGTTCGATGAAGATTGGTTAGCAATATAGTTAGTTAATAAATGATTAATGATTTGAGTTATAATAACGATGTTTTATAACATCGCGTTAATTTAAAGGATTTTGAAATGTTTTCCCCAAATAAAATGAGAGATATTTTCTACGCATAGAAAATGAAATGAATTGGCCAAAGAGGAATTAAGAAATGGAATATGGAAATATCTTCCGATATTAATAATGTATATTTTCTGAAATAGAAAATAAGGATTTTTGACTATTTAGAAATGTTTTCTAATTGGAATAAGAGATATTTTCTCGAATAAAGAAATTAGGATATTGGAAATGTTTTTCCAATAATTGAGAGAGAAAATAAAGCTTTGAAAGGATATAAAAGACGGGAAATGGGAATTAAGGGGCCGGTGTTGTTTGATGGTTGATCGATAATATTTCCATTTGGAAATAGGATCGTTAGTTTTATGGATGTTTTATTTGATAGTTATACCACCGACTATCAAAGTTTTAATTTATTTTTTACCTCCGTTGTCAATACGGAGAGACCGGGATCAGGTTTAATATTTGAAAACCACTCTGTATTGGCATAAGCATTATGAATTAGCTTATCCGGAAGATAATTGAAGACGGAGTAAAGTGCAAGGATTGTTCTGTTAACCTTAGGTAGAAATTGGCCAACATGGAATAATAGAATGGTGCCTTCGGTTTGTCCAGTCCCAGGACAACGTATATGGATGAATGCCTGACGATGTGACATTCAAAGTAAATGGTGACAAGATGTTCAAAAAGGATAATCGTGACCTTAAGCCTCATCAACCGGGAAATGACAGAAATCGGTCAGGCAGCATGGCCAAGTGGGTCATTCCCATTAGAGGTATTATCACTGGTCTAGAGAAAATTCATTTGTTTCTCATTCTATTCACTGCTATATGCTTTCAGTAACAGTTGCTGATCACAACCGCTGGTGATAATATGCTCGATACACTTAAGTTAAATGAGCGGTCAGCCATGTGTGGCCGGGTTGCAAGATGTTCTTGTTGAACTCCAGTGTATCTCCTCTAAAGTACACTGATCGGAAGGTGGTTCCTTACCTTTTCATAGTCGGAATCCAATCTCTAATAAGCGCCATGTGGTTTTTGATTTTATATTATATACGGAGCGTGAGATGTAAGCGTTCTGCTAGATTCTATTTATTTGATGTAGACACTATTATAATATCACCGGATTTGATATCAATTTTTTTGTTATCGTAAGGTAAAAACTATCCGTGTTTATGTGTGGTCGGTCTTACGATTATCATTTCTTTCGAAAGTATTTTTAAAAAGGTTAGACCAATGGTTGGAGTTTACTCACACCAGTCCCATGACTGACCTAGAGTTTATTTTGTTTTACACTAAACTCTTGGGTGCCCAAATTTGTACAGGCGGTCAAATAGTCAGGATTTTACAGATTCACTTTGAGGAGCTTGAAGTAGGAGACGTCACCGGTTAGCTATAGACTATCATATTTTCCGTTGTGTACTCTGTTGTATCTGGAAACAAGCGTTTATAACTGTTCCTGGAATAACTTTTGTGCTCTGATGATGGTATGTATATAAAGTTACTGATTTGTATTTCAAAAGTTATGTTATTATATATATTTTATTTGTTCCGCTGTGAGATTATGTTCTTCGTTTTTCTTCTAATCTAACTTTTCTTTCTTTCTATTTCTCATCCTCTAACTTCTTTCTGTTAATGATTCGTATTTCTGTACAATTTGAGTTGGACGTGTGGTGTTATTAGTTGACTCAAAGGGTACGGAAATTCTGACCATTACAATTTGGAGATCGAGGATGCAATGAAGAGAAAGTTAGCATCGCGCCAGCTTCAAGGACGAGCAATGAATTATTGGAATGCTATTAAAGTAGCTACTCCCAAGGATCAAGTTACTTGGAATTAGTTTAAGACTCGCTTTAGTGACAAGTTTATTCCAACTGCTCAGAAATCAGAATTGCTCGTGAAATTTTTAAAGCTTAAGCAGAATGGTAGGGAAGTCTCGGAATATATTGCTGAGTTCGATATCTTATCGAAATATGGATTATCTCTTATCGATACAACCGAGAAGAAGAACGAGAAGTTCATAGCTGTCCTAAATGAATACTTGGGAGAAAGGCTTATAAACCATATAGATGAGACCTTCGAATCTATTATGGGGAAGACATTGAGATCAGAGAGCCTTTATCCTAAGTCGAAGACGAGAATGCTATTACATCCATAGAGGATCCAAAACCGCAGGCAAGCGGTGAACGCGAGAAGAATTCCTAGAATAAGAGGAAACAGAATCAGACCAAGGATGGTCAGAAAAAGAAGAATAAGAAAGATATCGAGTGCTTTAGCTGTGGCAAGAAGGTCCACTATGCCAGCAATTATCGAGCAAAACCAGGGGAAAAGAAGTGCTTCAACTGTGGCTAAGTGGGACATTTAAAAATGAATGTCCACAACCCCCTAAGTAGAAGAAAATGGTGAAAGCATATACTATCAATGTTGTTCCTTCTTCATCGAATGCCCCAACTGCAGCGCAGAAGGGAAAAGGTGTCGTTATTCAATGTATGCTTTCTATTTATGTGTTCCTGTTCGAAAACTGTTTGATATGGGGGTTTCCCATTCCTTCATATCTAGTGACCTATTGGAATTGGAACCCGGGATTGTCGATAGACCTTTAGTTGTGACGAAACCGACCGGTGGTTCGACTAGTCTTAGTATGATTTTTCGTAATTTGGTCTTATCGAGTCATGGATGTATGTTTGCTTGTGATTGCTTTGTTTTGGGCTTTACTGGGTTTGGCATTATTTTGGGAGTCGATTGGCTCCAAAGATATAGGGTGATGGTAGACTGTGTGGGGTATTCGGTGACCATTAGAGCAGATGACGGGCGGAGGGTGGTATTGCGTTGCCTACCTAGTGATGAGGTGATGGCTAGTTTTCTACATTCCCTCGACATCCTGTATGATGAGTTATCAGATGTGTCTATTGCTAGCGAGTATTCAGACATCTTCGAGGGAGTCCGGACTTCCACCACACCGAGAGATCGAGTTTTTGGATTGATTTAGTGAAAGATGTCAAACCTATAGTGATGCCACTTCGTCGTATGGCGCCAAGGGAGCAGCGAGAGCTCGAGGTGCAAGGAAGCGATCTTTTGAAGAAGGGATTTATCCGAAGAAGTTTTTCCGAGTGGGGAGCACCAGTTGTATTTGCTACTAATTTTGGTATAACATTTTGGTTTAAGTGACTGATATTGTTAAGTTATAAGTAGTGATGATTAATTATTTTGAAACAACTAACTTACCACTGATAGAATTGCAAATGCCAAATTTGCAATCTGATAACAGAGATAGCACTCTTTACGTTTTATTATGCGCACACAAAATTTTTGCAAAATCCATCACACAACACTATTCTTTCCGTATTTTATTCCTTTCTGGTTTATGACATGATTTTTTATATTGGCTATAATTGTTATTTTTGATGAAATTGATTTCGCTTCATAGAGGATCCATGTTAATAATGCTCCAAACTAAGAAAACTTAAAAAATTCGAATGAGATTTCATTTATAATTAAAAGATCCTGAATCAATTTAAATGTAACTAATACTCCCTCATGTTCGAGACCTATCATTCATTCTTAATTTTCATATCTATTCTTCAAAGTATGAAATGAATACATGTGCTCGATAATTTTTCTCACCTTAGAATTGTAGCTTAAGCTTGTATTTTATTCTCTTGACTTCTTCTAAGCTTTACCTTGTTTTTGTTTTGTGAATGTATGAAAAGAAATGAACATTTCCACCCTTTTTATAGCAATCTTTAAGGCTAGTTTAGTAATTCGGTTTTGGACACTTGTCCACCTTATATTTATGCAAGCTATAGGATGTAGACACATTTCCCTTTAGGTGATTTGGGATGTTTCTATACATGGACACCTAATAGAGTTATGTGTCTTTCTTTCATTTAATCTAAAGACATGTGTATGGTTCATTTGATGACATGTGTTCTTATCATTTTTTGCCACCTATCTTATTTTTAAAATATATATACATATACCATTTGTTTTTAGTTATAAGCTATGTGTTATATATATATATATATAGACACACACACACGCACACGCACACACATTTATATGTATACATTATACTTAAATGTTTGAATTGAATCGAGCTAGTATAATAAAAAAAATAAGAATCTTTTTCATACCCAGATTTTGAGTTAGGCTGTTACAGTGTAATATATGAAATACAAGGCTTATATAAACTGGAGTGTTCCATTTTTAGTTACCAGAACATTTCACTTAAGTAAATTTACTTGCATAAAGATGTTAGTCATGACTCGAGTATTTTGTTTTTCTTCACAGTCGAGTCAGACCGAGTATTTAAGTTTATTAAAGACACCTACTTCTGAAGACAAAGATGGAGTTGAATATCGTATCTATTATTATTAACATTTGTTTATTAAATGTGAAATGTATAAATTTTTTTATAGTGTAAATTGCCAAATCTAATTCTACTGAAAAGTTTCTTGAACCATTTATGTATTATTTATTTTGTTTATTACATTTTATCCTTCTGCTACGAGATATTGTACTTGTTCTTTTGAATCTTATTCTTTAAAACAAAAACCATTGATAATCTATATTTTTGAATCATATATATGTGGTTTATTATCAATTTAAGCTATTCAAAAAGTGGGTAATCACAGTTGGCATCAGATATTTAGTTTAGCGATGTAACAATGCCTGGTTAGGTTAAGCTTATTAGAGATAGGGGCAGTCGTGCCCTAGAATAAGTTGAGAGTATTAAGAGAGCGCACTTGTATTTCATAAGTATATTTTTTATGATTTAAATAATTATTACAATTTAAAACCCTTGAATTAAAAGGGGTGATTATATAATAAGTTAAGCATATTACAAGCTTGGATTTTATAATATGTATAAGTTTGTTTTGTCATCATTTATAATATACTTTAGGTTAATAATTGAATTGAAAAAAGAAATTAAAATGAAGTGTATTATGTTAAATGAAGATAATAAATTAATATGACACTGATACTAAAATTTGATTTACTAAGAAGTTGTAACTAAAAGCTATTCAACTAAAATTTGAGAACGGAATTTTGAAAAATTGAAATTGATTTCTAATATATTAGAAAATGATACTAGTATTATTTGAATGTATTTTCCAGATAGAAATGTTTCAAATGATTGTCCATGATGTTTTCAAAAGTAATAAAGAATGGAGTCGCTAGAAAATAATTTTGGAGATATTTTCCAAATCATTGAAATCCATTTTCGAGTTTTCAAAGTAGGAGAGTCCATTGAAGTAGCTTTGCTGCTTGTTTATTTGGTGCAATGGAATTGATTTACATTTATAAAGTATGATTTTTTATGTATATACATACACACACACATATACATACACACATATATATATATATATATATTTCGAATGATTGAAATAAAATTTGGACTTTCATTCTCGAGTTTTGGTTAAATAATTATTCTATGCATTAGGATAACGTGACTTTACATCTCAAAGAGAAGATTGATTCCTAATTTCCAATCAATAAACTTAAATTTGATTTTTCGGCTAATTTGAATAACTATTCTAGTGAGTTTTTAAAATTTTAAGATAAAGTGTAATCTAAATGATTTTAAATCAGTTAAATATCTAAAATGTGAAGTGAACAAGATTTTGTATTATTTACATATGAAATTTACTTTGAAATGTCCAAGTGCAATACTCATAACTCAAAAAGTGAAGTCATCAAGTCTAAATCATATTTCATGTCTTAAGTAAATGGTAACCTAGAATTGGGACGATAACATTAACTTGAGAATGATTTTTGAAATTGAATATTAATAACAATGCGATCAAGTTGAATGATGGACAAAGTAAATATATTATTTTGAACACAATGCTCAAATATGTGTGTGTGTGTACGTTATATTTAAACGAACATTTCAATTGTATTGATAAGCGAAATTTACTTTAATCAAAGCTTAAGTTGTCATGTAACATAAATAGAATTCATTCAGTTATATTGAAATGCTCCCCGTTTTGAACTTAAATGAACAAATGATCTTTAAGAGATTTTTGGGAAAAAAATAAGAACAAATGTTATTAGAACATAAAACGAACGCAAACTATTAAATTCTGAAATTTGAATGTAGAAATTAATGATCTTATATTTATATAAGCGTGAAATCTAAAAGTTTAGAATCTACTGGTTATTAAAATCTTTGAATTCGACAAAGATTCAGTATTGAAAAAAATGGGTCTTATATTAAAGGAAATTTGATTTTATGTGACTTATGAAATATAAGTAAATTTTCTAAACTATTGATTTTGATGTTTAGAAAGATTTAAATCTGAATAATATTTGATCGAGGAAAATAATTGTTGAAATCAGATATAATTTTAAATTCAAACTGATATTGAAAATGATGAAGTGTAAGAAAGTTTTATTCTATAAATATTTTGATATCAAAGTTTTCAAACTTATATATAAATGATTTGTGTATGTATGAAGTTAGTTTGAAAACAATCATAGTGAATAATAATCGATATGAAATGATAATCTTATATATAATAGAATTTATATAAGAAAGATATGTTTGAATTATAATTTGGAAAATCTTATGTAAATGGAAATCTATATAAGTACGATATACGCAGAGCATGAAATGAAATACTATATATAGTACCTATGTTTTCAAATCGAAGATATGAGAAGTATCTTCCATAGGAAAATATGGACTAAATTGGTAGGGGCAGCGTTAGAGCTTTACCTGACGAGAACGTCCATTGGAAATCAGGATCATACTCGGTAGGGATACGTACTTGGATCCCACTCGATAAAGTCACTTTGATTTATTATACTTATTTGATAATTATTCAATAGCTAATTCGAGGGGCGATGATGCCTGCAACTACAAGAGATCTACTAAGATAGTGGCGCAAATGTTGCATAACTACAATCTATGAACCATAGCATAATTCGACGGGTCGTTAATGCCTATAGTTTCAAGCGATTCCATTGAGATATCGGCGTAACCATTGCGTGACTGTGATCTATCCAACAACTATAGCGAAATTCAAGGGGTCAGTGATGCCTACAATTATAAGTGATTCTGCTAGAATAGCGATGTAACCATTGCGTAATTATGATCCATGAGGGAATATGCTTTCTATATATGTTTTAAAAGTTTTAAGTATTTTCACTAAGAGTACATTGAAACCAGTCTGTTAAGTACTTGGAAATCTTTAGTCATGCTCCTAATCAACATTTGCCTAAATTTTATAAGAACGAAAATACTTGTTAAGACTTCAAGTTATAAAGTATATTTGATTTAATAACAAATCAATAACATGAAAACTGATTATTGTATAACTTTAACACAATAAACTAAGAACAGGTTTTAAATGTTTTACAAGTTCATTGTTTTGAAATATATCAATATACTATTTTTTCATTCCTAGAAAGGAGGGAATCAATGGAATAAATATGTAGCTGAACATAATTCATTATGTTCGCATGACACTTTTGATTCAAATTCGAAAATACAATTTTGGTTTCAAGTAGAATTTTCACTCAGTTCTCCAAGATAAACAATGATATGGATTTTTAATACGAATCTGAAGTTCTTTATCATAGCTTATTACTATGCAATGAGAATGAAAGTTCGAATCAAGATTCGATCAGTGTCGTACTAGAGTGCTTCGGTTACTAATACTAGTTAGAAGGAAAATTTTATATTTTGACAAACAATCGAATTTTTATATGCATATGAATGATATATTGTTTTAGTTCCATATTTCATTCCTTTTCGAGGATGAAAAGTTCTGAGTTGGAGAGATTGCAACAATTTTCGAACAATTTTAAATTATTAAATTATATGAAATTTTGAAAATGAATTTTATGATGTAGTTGATAAGCTAGTATTCCTAAATAAATTTAAAAGGAAAGGAGTTAACCGTAATACACGTTTTACGTTTAATCGAATTTGCATTTTAATGAAATTAAAAATAATATTTCCAGAAAATAAATTATACGTGTTCATTTTGAAGTTAAGCATAATATTATAAAAAAATAAATCTGAGTTTTAAAACAAAACTTTACGATCATTAAATAATAGCCGTAAACGATATAAAAACAATCTTAACATTAAATTTAAAACCTTTAAGTTTGAATTTGAAATTTTGATTATGTGTGTTTAGTTTGATTTAAATAAATTAAATTGATCATTAAGAACAGAAATATACAATGATTTTAATTAGTGCAGTTAATAAAGAATTAACGTAAAAAAATTAATGGTCGAATTTAGTTACAAAAATTTATTATTTGGAATGTGTCTAATTTATTGAAGCGGAGGAAAAATTTTCAAGTAAAGTACGCTAGTTTTGCGAGAATTTAGTTAAATTTAATAAATTCATTAAAACAAAATATTTTAGGAATTCAGGAGTTTTTTTAAAGAAAAATACTAGATTTTTTCTGACAATGACATCAGTTTTTGTTTCGTTAAATTCGGACGTTCGCAGCTTCAAATACATGATTTTGTTGGTAGAACCACACAAAATTTACAATGCAGTTGTATCCCTTTGTTCAAATGCCTATGTATAATCTAAGCCTTTTCACTTCTTGCTTATTCAGGATTCAAGCCTTGAATTCTGTGAAAAATGAAAATGAAACGGTTCCACTTGCCCATTTCGAATAAACAAACGTTGCACACTTATTATTTTCGAAAGGTCACATGTTACTTTTCTCAACTTTGGAATACGAAACCATACTTAAGAAAAAGAAAGAAATATATAATGTTACACGTTTGCTATTATTCATTTTCCACTAGGCTATTCCCATTTTTTTCTTGTCAAAAAAGAAAAATGAATGAACTGCAACACCTGCAACCACCGAGCGTCGTCCTCCTCCCTTCCCAATCTGAGCTCCGACTGCTGCCCTTCTCGAGCTTCCCTTCCACATCGTGAGTGGCAGTTGACACCCGAGCTCACCTCCCATGCCTTAGCCCCACAGCTTAAACGCTATCCTACTTCTGACCTCCAGACCCAAGACCAGACCCTCACACCACCCTGAAACCATGTGGCTCCGTCCATTTTGCCTCATCTCGGCCTCCTGCAATTTTCGGCCACAATAAACCTACCACCACTGCTTTCCCCTTTCTCCGGACCGTTCAACCTCCTAACAGCCCTATGTCGCAGCAAGCACTATCCTCCACCATCCCCACTTCCCTCCTCCGCCAGTCGCTCCATTGTCTGCTCGTTACATGAATGAATGCGCCGTATTCATCTTGATGGGCATCTTTCTGGTAGCATGTGCTATGATGAACGTTGAACATTGTTAATGCATGTCAGAATTCGGAGGTACTTATGTTTCTGTGAGAAGAAAAGTTAATTGTTTGAGTCGAAGAAAAAATAAAGTGCTGAAATCTGGATTGAATTGTGTTGCTTTGTCGAGTTGTGTAAGCTGTGTGCCTCTTTGTAGTGCTTGGCTCAGCTGGTGCCATTTTTGTTATAGTTGGCATTGTCTTCTATTCGTGTTGGTTTTTAGGTTTAGTTACGTCACTTTGAAATGTTGTTGCATGACATACTAGTATTTATATTTGACACATGGTATGATCTATTATGCTAATTTGAGATGTGATATGATATCATGCTATGTTACACTTATGACACATAGACATAGGGATGTAAAAGGATGCAGACAGATAAGGATAGTGCTATATCCGAACCCATATTCGAAAATAAAATTCTGTATCCGTATCAAATATCAACAGATACCCGTTTAAGAATATCTGTATCCGTAACTGCGGATATTTTCGGATATCCGAAAATATCCGTATCCACCTTAGTGAATATGGATATCTGAAAAATATCCGAAAATATCCTTATCTGAAAAATAAAAATGTACATTAGATGTAGTTATCTGAAAATATCCGAAAAAATATCTGAAAAATATCCGAAAATATCCGTATCTGAAAAATAAAAATGTACATTAGATGTGGTTATCTGAAAATATCTGAAAAAATATTCGAAAATATCCGAAAATAAAACAATAAAAGTTTACAAATTTGGCTCATTAAATACTTTTTGAAAAGATGAATACATCTAATTAAATTTTACAAGTAAGACATTGAACAAATAAATTTCATATAGTAAATATTTTAAGAGATAAAGTGTTTGAAATATGAAATAAACCACCTTAAGACTAAAACAAAATAAAATATAAATCATATAAGCATATACACAATTATGTATTAATTATAACCATACCACAAAATAAAATGAGTACATAATTTAAAATGTTGTATAATACCAAATACAATATTCTTTTATAATCCAATAGTTGAGATTAGTTTAGCTATTTTAAGGAAATTTATATATTAATTTAAGCTTAGGTGTAAACTAAAAATTGTATATATAATATATATACACACATACATACACACGCATCAGAAAACCGGATGGATATTTTTCGGATACAAATACTGTAACGTCCCGTATTTTTACAGTGAAATAATTAATTTATTTAATTATTAAATATCGATTTGGCGATATCGATAACTTGAATTAAATAATATTTATATTTAATTAATATAAATAGAAGAATAATAAATTATAAATTTCCGAAGTAGTCAGAAATAGTAGAGTTCACAATATTGTGTGAATGGGATAATGTAAGAAATTGGTTAAGTTTAGATTCGGGTTTTAATAACAAATCTATTTAACAAACGGCGTTAGAACGTATAAATTATATTATAATTATGATCGAGCTCGAAATAGTGCGGCAGTTCGTAATTTGGCGATTTGAAGTTCAAATGAATATACAGAATCCGGTTTAAGTCAGATTTCTATGAAACAAGAAACGTTGGAATCGGTTGAACTGTATTTTTCTAATGAAAGAGAAAAATCGAGATTTTGTCATGTAGATTGTGAGTTGCGTCCAAATCAAATTTCCAAATAGTCGCTATAGAATCGTTTATCGACCGTAACGGTTTATTTGATATAACTAGATATCGGTTTCGAATTTAGACAAGATTCTTTTGAGACGTAGCTATAATTTAATTTTTACAATTTTACTGTAATTTTTATTTTGGAAAACAAACTAATTTTTATTTGGAGTATTTTGCACCCTATATCAATATTTTGAGGTTCACAATTTAAATTAAACTACCGATATTATTATATTTTTAGGATCGTGGCACAACGTTCGTCACGATCATATTTTTATTTCTGTCTGTGGCAACCCGTACGCGAACAAATCTTATGTAAAAGGGTGTCGATATTTTAAAAAAAGTATATATATACAAATACCTAAAATTTAGAAAAAAACAAAGACATATGAGATCTTTAATATCAACATGTACTAACATATATAAACGTCCATGTCTATAATTGTTACATCAGCGACAACGCATGCATGCCTCAAACATGAAATATCAATGTAAAAGAATTTAAAACGTTATTGGTATCACATGATCATACTGAAACTTTTTCTACTAAAATTAAATAGAACAAATAAAATAACAAACACACATATATATTTGTTCCCTAGGGGGACTTAGACATTGAAGTAGAAGCATTGAGTCACGTCAACTTGAAATAATAATAACATAACATACATACATACACACACACACATATATATATATATATATATATATATCTACTTTATGCGTAAACACCAAATAGAAGGACATGCTCTACTCCATCCCTCTCTACTTTGCAACCGCGCAGCTCTACTCCAACGGCAGCACCTAACCTTCATACTTAGTTCATCTTTTCTTTTTCTTCTTGTTATTCTTATTTTATAACAATTTGTTTAGTACGCATTACAACGGATTTGAGTAGGACCATCTTGAGCATTCGTTCCGATAAGAATATTTTTCTATCGTTATACGTTCTACTTCATGAAGATAATCAAAAGTAATGCTTTTCCCCTAAGGAAAACATACGTACATATACAGAACCCTAAAATTTTGTCACCTATCCTATTGTTGCATCCTACCCAGACTTCATGTCAAAAGTAAACAGCTATGCAATTTCAAATCTATGCTGATTTATTCGCAGCAGTGTATTCTCAAATCGAAGCCACCAGCTATCCCCTAAAGCTAAACGTATACGACATTCAAACCATTCTACTTTGTAGCTGAGCCTTACCCTACCCTGCACACTGCAAATGCCTAGTATTTTTCCAATTTGAAGCAGCACATGCGTCTACTTCCTACTCAAAGGGCACAGACCTATGTAATCCCATCAATAAAAATATGTATCAAGACAGCTGTGGAAAAGAGAGAACAAAGTAGCTATTCTGCCAATCCACATGCCTGCCTAAAGTCGTCTAACAGCTACCAGTACTACTGGAAATGACATTGAAGCTATCCAGACCCCTAACCGTGCTTTCCAAGTTTCTTTTCACTATAAATAAGGCAGCTCGTCCATTCACGGAAGCAACGAAATATACAACTCTTGTTTCATTCTTCTCGCTTCAGCAAATATTTTCATTATTTTTTCTGCAGTTTCAAATATCTTTACAAAAGTAATACTACACGTTAATATCTAAAACCAGTATTGTTGGAACCCTCGAAAGCTGCTGGTCATTCGCGTACTACTCTTGAGGTGCGAGCTGTTTCTTTGTAGGTGGGGCGGATGAATCTTTGAAGTGGAGTTTGAAAGTGTAGAATAGGAGCAGCGTGTATATTTGTTTTATTCGAGAAGAAGTGGATACTGAGGAAGTAGTAGAAGAACGGTTCAGGAAGAAGGAAGAAAGGGCTGCAGTATTTTGGAGCAGGTGGAGATTTCCAGAGGCGGGCTGTTATGAAAAGGGGTATTGGGCTGGGCGTATATTGTTAGCCCATTCAAAAAAAAAGTGTATATATATATATGAAGAGAAATGGCGTGGTAAAGGAGTTGGCTAGAGAGACATTAGGACAAGTTATGGTATGAGGGAAGCAGTATAGCAGGAGTGGAATGTGTGGATTCGGGTAAACATATCCTATAGCACACGGGGTTTAAAGTGGGAAGATGGGCTAGTTTACGGTAAGGCCCAATTATATGATATCATAAATAACTTAGCTTAATTATACAGTTATGCGTATACTCTAAAACAAGTATATACAGTCCACTTTAAGCTTCCAAACAAGATCTAAACATTTCATATTTACAACTATAGGGAATCGTAATGTGATTTGGCAAATAAAATAAGGGATTAGGATTTTATTTTAAATTTTTATTAAATTTATTTATATCGTTTAAATCAATATAAATTGTAAAATTTATATCTCTTCCATACGTGGTCAGAATTACGAACGATCAGTCACTTTGGAATCATACGGGAACAGGCTATGCTATGAAGCTGAGTCAAAGCCAATTGGAGCTAGTTTGAATTTATAGCATAATTAAACACCAGATATGATCAACCAAACGTTAACCGTTATTTAACGATTAACGAACAAGGTGAGTAAACTTACTACCTCTGTCCAGTTTTATAATTTTATAAACGTCATTTAATATCTATAAAAATGGTTGAATGCTGTGTGTGATGATTGTTTGGATGGTTTGCAGATAAATTTGGTTGATAGTTAGTGTTATTTATGTTGATTAACATCTGTGGATGCAGGGAAACAGGTCGGAGGGACCCAACTGGGTTCCTCAACATTTATTTTACTGTTTTTTCATATATTGTGATATATGATGTGATTTATAATCTGTTGTTGATTATGTGTGTTCGATCATGGTTATTTGGTACTTTTAAATACCAAAGGAAATACCAGAACGTGAAAAGGTAAATTTCAAACTATAATTTGAAATAAAATATTTATATATATATAAAATCAAAGGATTTTATATAAAAAGGAAATTTGAAATGATTATTAAATAGTGGAAGTTTATAAAATCGAAAGGGAATTTGTGAAGTATATATCGAAATAAGGATTTTATAAATCAAAAAGGTTTTATAAAAAGAAGGGATATGTGAAAATGAAATCAGAAGCTTCTATATAAAATTATTAACAGTTATGTGGAAGTTTAAAAGACCGTTATTGGTAGATTACTTAATAGAAGTAATAAGAAGTAAGTAAAGAAATATATGAAGGGGAATATTTAACAAAAATAGATAGGATGTTATAAATGAACCAAAATAAATTATCAGTGGATAATTGAGATTTCGAATTCAACAGTGAATGTTATATAGGAAATTTGGAGTGGTTTAAAAAAAAAGAATGATGAAATTTATTACTATTTTTGAAATGTGAAAGAGGGATAAATCGAATATAGTTTATTCGAAAGGGAGATAAATCGAATAGAGAATATTCAAAAGAGAGATAATCGAATATAGTTTATTCGAAAGAAAGAGTTGATCGAATATTAGTTATTCGAACAGAGTTAAATCAAATATATAGTTTATTCGAAAGAAAGAGTTATCGAATATAATTTATTCGAAAGAGAGTTACGTAAGGAAGTTGTTAAGTTTTAAAAAGATGAACTTTGTCTATTTCGAGGTTAGAAATGTTGTCCAGTTAAGGTCTGAGAGGTAATTATACCCCAACTTGATTGGCTTTAGTTTTAACTAAGGGATGGGTAAAGTTCAATAGTGAATGTTGGTTAAGTGAATCTAGTTAACGAGTGAAATGGTTCGAGTTCGCATAACGACGTTATATTTAAACATCTGTTTAAATCTAATAAAGGAGTTTTGGAAATGTTTTCCAATGATTAATAAAGTATATTCGCTAAGTTTAGAAAATAAGAATTTAGGAATATATAGAAATAGATAAATGGATAAATTAATGATAATTTAAAGAGATAAATGTTGAATGATGATTGATCGATAGAATTTCGATATGGAAATTCTATCGTTGTTTGTACACATATTTTTCTTTGATAGTTAAATCAACGACTATCGAAGTTTTTGACCATTTATCCCTCGTCAATACGGAGAGACCGGGATCAGATTCATTATCTGAAAACCACTCTATATGGACGTTAGCGTTGCGATCAAATATGATGAAAATAATTGAAGACGGAGTTATACAAGGGCTATCCTGTTTACAGAGTAGTGCCTTCGGTTTGTCCAGTCCCAGGACAAACGTGAATGGACGAATGTTCGACAGAGTATATCCAACAGATCGTGTAAGTTGATCTCTTCAAACGTACTTACATTTGGTGGCGGAGAAATTCGTTTCTCTTAGCTTTATACCCATGGTATTTTTGGGGAAATCAATTTGTGATTTGACGGGTATGACGATGTGGCATTCAAAGTGAATGGTGGTCAGGTGTTTTAAAAGATACGTTATGACCTCAAGCCTCATCAACCGGGAAATGACATAAATCGGGCAGGCAGCATGGCTAAGTGGGTCGCTCCCATTAGGGTGTATATACCTATCTAGAGAAAAATCCATTTCATTCTTTTATCTATTCGATGCTGTCCCTTTTCGAGAAGACGGTGGGTAGCTCCTAACCGTTGGTGATATACATTCAATACACTCAAGAGAAATGAGTGGTCGGTCATGTATAGGCCGGGTTGCAAGATGTTCTTGTTGAACCCAGTGTATTCGTCTCTAGAGATACACTATCGGCAGGTGGTCTCATACCTTGTCATAGTTGGTATCCAATCTCCAATAAGCGCTCACGGTTTTGTTTGTATACTATATATGTGGAACGTGAGATGCAAGCGTTCTGCTAGATTCTAATTACTTGTGATTAGACATTATTATAATATCAAGAGAAGTATTGATTTCGAAAGTGTTTTTGGGTTATCGTAAGGTAAAAACCGTCCGGGTTTATGTGTGGATCAGTCTGACGATTATCTATTCTTTTGAAAAGGATTTTGAAAAGTTAAACCAAATGATTTGAGTTTACTCACACCAGTACCATGACTGACCCAGAGTTTATTTTGTTTTGTTTTTCCCTAAACTCTTGGGTGCCCAAATATGTACAGGCAATCAAGTAGTTCAGGTCGTTACAGATATACTTGGAGGAGCTTGAAGCAGGAGGCTTCAGGACTATATAGCTATTGTTATTTCCGCTGTGTGTAAGTGTTGTACTCTGATAATGTTATTGGATATATATACCATTTTTTGCCAAAGTTTTGTGATATAATATATTTTATTCGTTCCGCTGTGAGATTCGTGTTTACTCTGATTGTGTTCTTCTTCTTCTTCTATCCTAATTTTCTATCTTATCTATTCTCACCCTCTAACTTCTTTCTATTAATGATCTGGAATGTTCGATGCCTTAATAATTACATGGGTTTTATGTTGATTTTCTGGGTCGAAAATCCCAGTTCGTTACAAATACCACTATAACCATATCTGTATCGGGAAGGATTTTCGGATATTAGATATTCGTATCCGCATCTCGGATAACGGATATATTCCATGTTTTTGATACGAATGCGGACGGATATCAGATTTTTCGGGCATTCATTGACAACCGTACATAGACATGCTTTATACAATACATGACACTAATGATATTATGATGTTCTATGTAATTTCTTATGTGACTTATGAATTATTATGTATGCTCAATATGTTATGTTATTTATTTAAATTGTTCGCGCACTGCAAGTTCCCTTTAGATAGGAAAACATTATGGGCAGAAATTATACATACCTGAATCATATATACGAACACCATTTGACCGAGATAATATTATTTGCTAAAAAAATATATTTATGTTTTGACTAAATAAACCGATTTGGAAATTTAAGTTTAAACTAATGTTTGGACTTTAAATAATGAAATCGAAATTTAATCGATTTAATGAAAGGTTTTAGTTAAGTTTTAAAATTTAATTTGTTGTTTGACTTTAATAGATTTAATTTAAATTTAAATGAAAAGATAAGTTCTATTCGAAATTAGATTCGATTTGATACATTAATTTAAAATTAATATAAAGATCATATTTAATTCAATTCATTTTTTGTCATAGCTAACCGGTTTTTAAAGTGATTCGTAACACTTTTATTATAATAAATATTAAATAAATTATTAAATGAGATAGACTGAATGCTTAGCTACTACTATTGGTTTTTAAGATGGACAGTCCACCACATACGGTTTTTAATGCGGACCGACTGATACAGATTATAGAATCTTACAGCGTAGAAGCAAAACATAAATGTTTAGACTACATAATCATTCTCCATGTCGGGAGAACAAATCACATTTTGACAATGCACAACACGAAGGGGGCAAAAATTGCATTAACCATTTTAAAAACAAAAGTGTAATCTAATTAGAAGGTACATCAAGTACACATTTCATTGAGTCATATAAGCCGAGCTATACTAGCACAGCAGATAAGCCGAGCTAGAGAACTAGCTCAGCAAATACCATTCCGAGCAGATGACATCCCATCACTCGCCAACCCAGCTACACAGTAGGGACAAGGCATAGACCTTTACTCGTTCAGCAATCCAGATCCAGATGACCAGCAAACTCCACAGAGAAGACAAGCCATAGGACCTCAGCAGCTCACTAAAAACACACCTCCATAGTACACCAGAGCTGCAAAACAACTCGGCACATGACCAAACACCAAAATTTTAATGTAACAAACTAAAAATCACAGTGCAAAATCCGACAGCCCAAAACATAACCATACAGTCCACACTCAAAAGCCAATAAGAAGATGACCTTGAGTAAGATAGACAACCAAACTACATTTAATGCCCAATACAGACCAACGTAATAAAATCTGGAACACCATGCAATCTCTACATATGTTCACCAAGAAAGAGGCATAAAACAACTTCCCCTCAGCTCTCTTGGTAAATAAAAGAAATTAATACAAGCATACCAGCTAAGAATGCATGAGAGTCGCGGAACATTAAAATGGAATTTCATGTGCTATTAAAACGCTCAACAGATCCAATGCGGCGGAGGTGCAAAAAGTTGTAGTAGAGATAAAGCGAGGAAATAGCGGGATATAGCGGATGGGTCTAAAATAACATTTAAAAATAGTATTTAATGCTTTTACAAATATATAAATGGAAAATTAACATTTAACTTGATTATAATTAGTACATTATTAGTTTTAGATAAATGCATAGGCAAATATATGTAAATAAATGTTAAACTTTATTTAGCTTGACTAAATTTAGTAGAATAATATAGTATTTTATATTTCGAAAATTTATGTTAAAAATTATATTAATAAATTAATTATATAATGTATAAATGTCGTTTCTTAGTTGTTTTCTTTTATAGAAGATATAGCGGAATATAGCTGAAATAACGGGATATATCAGGAATATCGGAATATAGCGGGGCTTAAAGCGGAAAGACTATTTTAGAGGCAATTTGGAAATGGCGTTGTGGTAGAAATCCACTATATACGATATAGATGGGATATGGAGGGGTAATAGCGGAGCATTAACTGCATAGAATGGAACATGATCTAGCTATGTACCAGAGGCACTCCACATTGGCACCGAAACTTCCAATACTCTAGCAAATCGAACCACTTCCATCAGTTGGTGAACCCCACAATCGTGAACCTAGACAGGAGCACTAACATACCAAAACCATACCAATTATCCTGACGTGAGCCAAACTAACACCAAACAAAAATTGGCTAAGCAATCTCTAGAACATACTCGCTCGGAGACCTCGTGTAGCACATTATAGAAAAGGTACAACAAGGAGTCGCGAAATCAGATCTGCGAAGGCCACAAAAATGAACTCACAAAAGATAAGGGGGACACCATGCTATAATATAGAAAGGGAGTACTAGAGCATGTTAGGGCATAGGAGGTTGAAGGTGAGGAGGATCGGAGAAAATAGGGAGTAGTAATTCGGAGTAAACGGGTTCAGATCTGACAAGCAAAATTGGGATTGGCGGTTCATCCATGTAGGAGAAAGCAGGATATAGGAGAGAGATGAGGAGATAGAAAGTGGATCAAAGAGATCTGAGGCAGAAACGTTGAGAAAGGAGTAAAGAAACGAACAAAGGAAGACGAATGAAATCCTATCACCATTCACGGGTGAAAATTCCCAAGAGGAACCCCTCTTCCTTTATTTTTTTGACTCTTCTGTGATTTAATTTAATTTAATGATTAATTTAATATAATGATGTAATATTACTTATTTAAACTTTAAAAGATTTAATTGACTAGTCAAAAAATTTGAAGTATGGAAAAATAATTTTAAATTATTAATTTTACACTGATTTTAAAGGTAAATTTGTGAAATTTAAAGAATTTGATTTTAGTGGGAAAACTTGATAATTTAAATTGAATTGATGTAAATAGCTCAAATTAGAAATTTAAACTATTAAACTTTAATTTAATTTGGAATTTAAAGTCTAAATTGATTTAAGTTAAGATTTTGAAATGTTGATATATGGTTCGGATTGGATTACAGATTATTAATAATTAAAAGTGGAGTTTTGAAATATGTAGTTGAATTCGTATGGTTTAATATAAATTATTATATATTAAAACTATTTTTAAATTTGAACTTATTTATATTAACTATTTAATTAAATTAAGCTCCCTTTTAATATTAGTTTCATACTTTTATATTTGCAACTATTTTATATAAAATCTAACTACTGTATTTTATAACTATTTTTTAGTTAAACTATTTTATATTTATATCTTATGTAACTATTTAATTAAATTATTTAGGATAAACCTAGCAACTTTATCTTATAACTATTTTAACAAACTATTTATATTAAGTTCAATTATCAATATTTTATAACTATTTTTAACTAAGCTATTTTATATTAAATCCAACTTTGTACGTTTTATAGCCATTTTGTTTAAATTGTTACATATAAGTTTTAACTACTACATTTATATAATAATTTTTGTAAAAGTCCTTTTTAAATCCAAATTATTTAAGTTCAAATTGTTGAATTCAAGGATTTTGTTTATTTAAGTTATGACATGGAAATCCAAAATGAAATGTTGAAGTTTGGTATTGAACCGTTTTGAAGTGCGGGAATTTGAATCTATAATTAAATCCAATATTAAAGTAATTTGGAAACAATAATAGGAATCATTATTTGATGTGAATCGAAGTAAGATATGAAGTACGATGTTATTTAAACCAGAGTGTTACATATTAAGTTGCCAGCAAATTTCACTTAAGTAAATTTACATGTATAAAGATGTTAGGTCCGACTCGAATGTATTGTTTTTCTTTACGCTCGGGTCAGACCGAGTAATTATATTTATTGAGGACACACGTTTCTAAAGACGGAGATATGGTCGAAGGTCATATCTATTATTATTAGCATTAGTTTATTCAGCCTTAAGTGTATAATTCATTTTATAATGTAAACTATAAAATGTGACTCTACCATAATAGCTTCATGAGTTGTAATAACCCGGAAATCCGAGCCAATTTAAAATTTTTATTTTGGCAATTTTGGCAATTTTAGCGAATTTTGAATATTTAAAATGAATTATTTTAAATAATAACGACGAGAAATTTATTTTGAATGGAATTCGAACGTATATATTTATATACGTCGTCGTTAGAATATAAATAATTATATATAATTATAAAAGGGATTGAAAATGGCGCGGTAGTTCGATAATTCGATTTCAAAATTCAAATGAATGTACTGGGTGCAAAATAAACCGGATTTTAGCGAAACCAAAAATATTTGAATCTAATTGTGGATATCTTTACAACGAAGCCGAAAAATCAAAATTTCATCGCGGGGATAAAAAGATATGTCCAGTTGAAAATTCAGAATAGTCACTATGGAATTCTGGCCCTTAAAAATGGGAATTTTGCAAACGACCTCGGATTTCGACGAAACCACTTTTGTTGGAACCGTGGTGTCATGTTATTGCTAGGTTTCAAATTTCATAATTTTTCGAATCAATATGTGAGCGTGGCAAAGGAAAACGCGTTTGACCAGTTTAGTTGATTTTAATCGACTGGAAAATGGCCATTTTTCAAACGATCTCGGAATTCGATGAAATTAGTTTTGTTAGGACCGTATCGTTAATACGAAGTTAGAAAATATTTTCCTGGAATATATTGAGTCGGTATGTGGCCCCGGTAAATTGAAATGTGCGTTCAACTTCAATATATATAGTTATATTTGGATTTTGACGAAAACTGATCGAAACGGTCAAATTGGCCTACGATACATATTCCATTGTGTTCGGAATGGGGGTAATTAGCTATGGATGACAGTCATTGGGTCTCGTTTGGTGTTCAAATATAAAGTCAACTCTTTGTTTTCTTTTTCTTTAATAAAATAATTAAATTATATAATTATATAAAGCCCCCCTTATATTTTCTAAACCTAATTCAGAATCTCGAGCCCCCCTTTTCAAATCAAAAACCCGCTGTTCATTCCACCGCCCCTCTCTCTCGAAGCCGCTCGCCACCACCCGTCGACGGTGGTGTCGTGCCCCTCCTCAGGCGCGCCTCCACCCTCGACACCCCCCTGATCTGCGCCCCCTTCTCCTCTCTCCACAGCCTCCTCAAATCGATGTGAGGCCCAAACCTAACCGGCCCCAAATCAGCCGCGTCGCCATCAACGACGGAGCCGACCACCTCCTGCCTCGCCGACCAGCTGCGACGCCTCCTCCCCTCAACTCCAAACTCCGGCGCAACGTTCTTCTCCCTTCACCATATACAGTAAGCTTTCTTTTACTTTTAATTAATTTAAAAACTGATTTTACTTAGCTAGTTAAAAACTGATTTTTATGTTAAATGAAAACCGATTTTTATGCTAGTTGAAAACTGGTTTTTATGTTAGTTGAAAACTGTTTTTTTTGTGTCGTAATAATTAGACTTTTATATAGTATGAAAGATACGATTTTTATATTATATAGATAATAAAAATGTGATTTTTATATTATAGGAATTATAAAAATATAATTTTTATAATATAGAAAGGATAAAAATATAATTTTTATAATATAGAAAAGTTAAAAATATAATTTTTTATACTAGTGACATAATAAAAATATGATTTTTATTTAGGTGAGGTTATAAAAATATAACCTTTATTAGAAGAGGAGCGAGATAAAAATATAATTTTTATAACGAAGTAGTGTAGATAAAAATATGATTTTTATATTTTTAACGAAATGAAAATCCGCTTTTTATATATTAGGAATAGCGATAAAAATTCGATTTTTATATAAGAAGAAGCATCGTAAAAATATATAATATTTATATATAAAGTGCCAGTATAAAAATGGGTTTTTTTAAAGTGAACATCATATTGAAAATATGATTTTTACTATAAACAGCATGACAAGAACTGAATTGGAATTTCAAAGGAATCCAGACGGTTCAGCAGTTCAAAAGCAAAGCACGGCGGAGTGGAACCCTCGGTGAGAACTTCTCATCTTTTAATTTTGTTTTCTAGTTAAAATATATACTAGGATGCAGACGGTGTTTAGTAGCACCCGACACCCGTCGTCCACAGACCATGGATGGCTTGTATGCTTGTTTGTTTGATTTTGATGTGTAGTTGATTGTGTGATGTGATGTGAAATGAAATAAAATATTTTATAGTGTAAAATATTTTATAGTTAAAAATAGAATTTTTAACGTGTATTTAAAATAAATATTTATAAACAAATCAAAGATTTGTTTATATACACTGATTTGATTGATATGGATTGGGATGATAAATTTTACACATCGCCCAACTACACAAATAAAATCTGTGTTTGATTGTTTGAAACCCCACACAGGTATTGGGATGATATATGACATACACTAATCCCAATAATTAGTCGTATGTCGATTGATTGATTGACAGACTGTTATAAGCGTTAAATATTTATATTTGATGCTTATACAGTGTAGAATGCACTTTGGATGATGGTTGATTATTCGTCATTGTTGATATATACATGCGTTGTATGGAAATCCATAGAAATAAAATCTATGGTAATTGATTGGGCTTCATTCGAGTTTTGAATAGAAATATTTGAAAAAATATATTTGAAATAGAATATTCGAAAATAGAAATATATGAAGCCGTGTTGATTAAATTGACGCAATTTTGACGTGAACGATATTTATATCGATTTTATTCATTTTATAATGAATAACGAAAGTGATTTCAAAATCTGATATTTTGAAAAGAATTAGAATTCGAATTGAAATTGAATAGAAATGAATTCGAATTGAAATTGAATAGAAATGAATTCGAATTGAAATTGAATAGAATTGAATTCGAATTGCAATAGAATAGAATATAATTGAATTGAATAGAATTGAATTCGAATTGGAATTGAATTAATTTGAAATTCAAATTGAATTGAAAACGAACTGAAATTGAATTAATTTAAAAGGTAAAATTCAATTTTGATTTGAATTTGAAAAAGAAGTTGAAATCGTTTTGAAAACGAATTTAAAACGATTTATAAAATACGTTTTAAAAGGAAATCGACGAAGTATATATTATATATATATTATATATATATATAATATAATGGCCTGCATAGAACGCGCCGCGCCGCGGTAGTTCGCGAATTTCGACCATTGACTTCGAATGGACATTGCGGGAGATCCAACCGTCGGATTCTCCTAAAACCGGAACCGTTGGGTTCGTATCGAAAAAAGCTTTCTAACGAATATTAGAAATTTGAAATCTAACTGATGGATTTGGAATTATGTTCAAATCAAATTTGGAAAAGGTCGCTGTAAGTGCTGTTCGATGGCCGTTGATGGAAATCGACTGTACGGGTCTTGATAAAATTATGAAAATAATAATAATTTGTGTAAAATCATAAGAAATGATTTGTGAAGAATTGGGATGAAAAACTCCATATTTGAAAAGATAAAAATAGATTTTTATCGAAATGAACTAGTTTTGAACTAGAATAGTAATTTATTTATTTTTAAAATAAATAAATTGGATTTGAAATGGTTTTGAAAATAACCAGAATTTCCAATAATTGCATTGAAATGGATTTGAATCGAAATTGTCTTCGGAATATTTCGATGTTGGGTTTCGTGATTATACAGATGTTGTTATGGAAATTTGAAAGATATATATATATATATATCGTTATTTCCAATACGATATTTGTTGGTTGTGGAATTTGATATTGAATATAAGCCGATATATTTTCTATTCAGAGCCTTGTATTTAATATCAAATGTGATTTGGGTTTGTCGTGAATGGTGTCATCATTAACACTGTTCTTAAGCCCAGTGGAGAAAAAGATTAAATCTTTTTATTTAGATTTAATGAAGTGTACCAATTAAATAATATTTAATTGGAATTGAATTGGTATTGATTTTTGGGTTTATCGTGAACAGTGTTTTAATTAACACTTATTCTTTAACCCGATAATGAATAGAATGTGATTTTGGGTTTATCGTGAACCGTGTTTTAAATGACATTGGCTCTTTAACCCAGTTTAATACAGGATATTGATTTCTGTAAAGATTAAAACTAAGTGGAGTTTTAATGAATCTTTAATTAGATTGAAAAGATCGAGAATGGAGTATCGCCAGTTTCACTCCAGGCGATAGTTAAATCTTTAATTAGATTTGAACGTGAAATGGTAATTGAATTTACCGATAACACCGTGGTGTTAGATATGATGTATTACCAGTTTTACTTCATGGGGTGAATAGGTTGGGATTGGGAAATAAAATAAATGATTACTTCGGTGTGGTTCGCTAATCCCGACTAGTTTGAATAGATATTCAAAGGTGATTAAATTTAAAGAATTTATCGTTGATAAAATTAATGGGAACATTTCCCAAAGTATAAGAATATTTGAAAGAAAGAATATTCTGAATTGGAATGAGGCGTATGTTGTGTTTGTGTAACACTTGTTTATTATATACGCGAGTTATTCGGAAAGACCGGGTTTATCCCATTCTGAATAACTGATACGACGATAAGTCGAAGATGAAGATGGTGGTCGAAGACCGGAGGTCTTCACGTCGTTTGGGTGGTTACTGATGATCTTGATTGGGCTGTACACCCAAGAAGATGGAAACAGTTAGTGATCGTCCAGACGTACTTGGAGACCGATGGATATGCGGGGTACTAGGTGCCTCCGGTTTCGTTCAGACCCAGAACAGACTTGTAAATGGACTGTGTGTCTGACATAAGATTTTATTCTGTGTGATTGATTTCTATTAAATATATATCTGTTTGGCGACGCAGAATTTATTCTCTTGCTTAACGCCCTTCTCTGAGACGTACGAGCTCAGAGGTTATATATTAATGGATATCAAACGCATGGAGTGAATTGCCTGTGTGGCATGCCTAAGTGGTAATTGATCAAGGCTTCTGTTGAAAGGCAAAGTCTTGTGGTTGATGATCAAAGCACAGCCTGTGTGGCATAGCTTTGTGTAGCGTTGATTCGCGAGCCTCACACCCCGTTTGTGAACTAAAAACGGGAGAAGGACCTCAGGGAGGGCATGCGTTTCTTTCTAGCTAGAAGTGGCGTCAGTGGTTTTACACGCCCTGACGAGTTTGACTTATGTGGTTGTTGCTGTTGCGAGGCGCCTCGGTTATATCGGTCGATCCGGGACCGATGGAGTCATTCGTTGGCTCACTTACGCCCCATAGGGCGAGGAGACGTATTGTTCAGGCATAATAATCCACTCCGTGTGGACCAGCCCTGACGATCCATGGGACAGTTGCGGCTGTTCCTGAGACATGGGCTGGATTGTCTCGAATCGGTTGAGGACGATCCCTGGCCTCGGTTCACAGATGGAAATCCAATTTCCAAATACGTGACTTTGCGGTTTTATTTGTAGAGCCTAGTATGGCGACATGATATATGGTACCCATGCCGCCTATGATCGATATTTATGATTTGAAGTTGTTTTAAACATTACACACTTATAATAGTATCAAATGATTTGTTTTAAACGTATCAAGCATGCTTTGGCTGTTATAAGGTAAAACCCTATCCTCCGGCTTGCGTTGCATTGTGTGATGGGACCTGGGTCTTATAACAGATTCATTTTTCTTTACTTAGCATTGCGCTGTTTGTTTTATGCACTGGTGTTCTTGGGAGGAAACCCGTTCCGCGTTAGCGGCGTAGTCCCATGATTTACCTAACTTTAAAATAAAGATTAATAACTGTTTTAGTTCTCACACCAGTCACATGACTAACCTGGAGTTTATTGTTTTAACCTAAACTCTGGGTGCCCTTATTTTGACACGGGCAGCTAGTAGTTTTGGTTTTGCGGATTTATATTCACAGGATCCTGGTTTATAGCTGGAATGATATCCGGAAAGCTTTGTATCCGTATATCTCCTTCAGTTGTGTATTGTATTATTTTCCGCTGCTATGTAATGTATTGTAATCTCTGATATTTTCTATGTAATATTTATTCATTTATACTCTGTATATTCTAGTATTCTGATGGAATTTTTGTAATTAACAATGAAATGTTCTTCCGTCTGCGTTCTGTTGTGGCTTGTTCTCGACTCAATCCGGGATTTCCCGTAAGGGGGATTTCGGGTCGTTTCATCATGGTATCAGAGCTTTGGTTTACAAAGCTCAGAGAACAAGACACGTTAGAACCAAACGAAGGAATTCATTAGATATTGGATTAGTACTATCCGATGGGAGTGACTGGTTAGAGATGGGATCAGTAGTATCCTAGAACGAGTGTGAAGAGTATATTTTTAAATTGAAAACAAGTTTTGTTTTGAAAATTTAATTCAATTATTCGTATTTGAATATTAATTTATATTGATTTGGACTATCCAGTATATAAAGATTTTGCATATACGTCTGATCCGCGTGTATTCGAAGTTTTAATATATTGGGTAGATATAGAATCACACTCTAGTCGCCCGGGCATGA
This sequence comes from Allium sativum, assembly GCA_030737875.1. NCBI lineage: Eukaryota > Viridiplantae > Streptophyta > Magnoliopsida > Asparagales > Amaryllidaceae > Allium > Allium sativum. The sequence continues at coordinate 118,973,950 of CM060911.1, read as the reverse complement.
TTCTACTGATGACGTACGGCATCAGTAGTCTGTTTTCGAGTGTCGAAAGTGGGATATCTATATATTTCCATTAGACTAGTGTGAGAACCAAAATTAGATAGGGCTTATTGTTGTGATTTGGCACCAAAAATGTGATTTTTGACTATATATCAAAGTTATGAATTTGAAAAGCTAATCAACTAATTGATTGCTGGTTGTGTTGTTTGATTATAGTTTGATTAATTAAAATTTGAACCTTTAGCCAAATTGAATCAAATAGTGAATTATATTGAAAATTTATCATATTTGCATGCATAGTACATGTATATCTATTGAACAGGTCATTGCAAGGAGGCTAGAGCAGAGAATAAAATTGTTTGCCCGACAAATAGGTACATGTTTACCATAATTTACTGTTTTGTTTGGGTGATGATGATTATGTGAGCCGATTGGCTAGCCGCTCGGCTTTTTCTTTTTCTTTTGGATTGAAGAAGGCTATGGGAGGCTATATGAAATATCATGAAGTTCCCGGTGCAGGGGAGGTTATGGCGAAATTTTTTGAAAATTTAGGGTGTTAGCCAAATTTTTGAAAAAATTGAAAAGTTCTTAGAAACTGAAAAGTTGAAGAACTTAAGCCGTAATGAAAATAACGGAAGTTGAGTTGATTTGTGAAACAACTTTTGGCTTCGTTCCTTTTCGGGGATGAAAAGTTTTAAGTGAGGGAGATTGTAATAACCCGGAAATCCGAGCCAATTTAAAATTTTTATTTTGGCAATTTTAGCGAATTTTGAATATTTAAAATGAACTATTTTAAATAATAATGACGAGAAATTTATTTTGAATGGAATTCGAACGTATATATTTATATACGTCGTCATTAGAATATAAATAATTATATATAATTATAAAAGGAATTGAAAATGGCGCGGTAGTTCGATAATTCGATTTCAAAATTCAAATGAATGTACCAGGTGCAAAATAAACCGGATTTTAGCGAAACCAAAAATATTTGAATCTAATTGTGGATATCTTTCCAACGAATCCGAAAAATCAAAATTTCATAGCGGGAATAAAAAGATATGTCCAGTTGAAAATTCAGAATAGTCGCTATGGAATTCTGGCCCTTAAAAATGGGAATTTTGCAACGACCTCTGATTTTGACGAAACCACTTTTGTTGGAACCATGGTGTCAAGTTATTGCTAGGTTTCAAATTTCATAATTTTTCGAATCAATATGTGAGCGTGGCAAAGGAAAACGCGTTTGACCAGTTTCAGTTGATTTTAATCGACTGGAAAATGGCCATTTTTCAAACGATCTCGGAATTCGATGAAATTAGTTTTGTTAGGACCGTATCGTTAATACGAAGTTAGAAAATATTTTTCTGGAATATATTGAGTCGGTATGTGGCCCCGGTAAATTGAAACGTGCGTTCAACTTCAATATATAGAGTTATATTTGGATTTTGACGAAAACTGATCGAAACGGTCAAATTGGCCTACGATACATATTCCATTGTGTTCGGAATGGGGGTAATTAGCTAGGGATGACAGTCGTTGGGTCTCGTTTGGTGTTCAAATATATAAAGTCAACTCTTTGTTTTCTTTTTCTTTAATAAAATAATTAAATTATATAATTATATAAAGCCCCCCTTATATTTTCTAAACCCAATTCAGAATCTTAAGCCCCCCTTTTCAAATCAAAAACCCGCCGTTCATTCCACCGCCCCTCTCTCTTGAAGCCGCTCGCCACCACCCGTCGACGGCGGCGCCGTGCCCCTCCTCAGGCGCGCCTCCACCCTCGACACCCCCCTGATCTGCGTGCCCTTCTCTCTCCACAGCCTCCTCAAATTGATGTGAGGCCCAAACCTAACCGGCCCCAAATCAGCCGCGTCGCCATCAACGACGGAGCCGACCACCTCCTGCCTCGCCGACCTGCTGCGACGCCTCCTCCCCTCAACTCCAAACTCCGGCGCAACGTTCTTCTCCCTTCACCATATACAGTAAGCTTTCTTTTAATTTTAATTAATTTAAAAACTGATTTTACTTAGCTAGTTAAAAACTGATTTTTATGTTAAATGAAAACTGATTTTTATGTTAAATGAAAACTGATTTTTATGTTAGTTGAAAACTGGTTTTTATGTTAGTTGAAAACTGATTTTTTTTGTGTCGTAAAAATTAGATTTTTATATAGGATGAAAGATACGATTTTTATATTATATAGATAATAAAAATATGATTGTTATATTATAGGAATTATAAAAATATAATTTTTAAAATATAGAAAGGATAAAAATATAATTTTTATAATATAGAAAAGTTAAAAATATAATTTTTTATACTAGTGACATAATAAAAATATGATTTTTATTTAGGTGGGGTTATAAAAATATAACCTTTATTAGAAGAGGAACGAGATAAAAATATAATTTTTATAACGAAGTAGTGTAGATAAAAATATGATTTTTATAACGAAGTAGTGTAGATAAAAATATGATTTTTATATTTTTAACGAAATGAAAATCTGCTTTTTATATATTAGGAATAGCGATAAAATTCGATTTTTATATAAGAAGAAGCGTCGTAAAAATATATAATATTTATATATAAAGTGCCAGTATAAAAATGGATTTTTTTAAAATGAACATCATATTGAAAATATGATTTTTACTATAAACAGCGTGACAAGAACTGAATTGGAATTTCAAAGGAATCCAGACGGTTCAGCAGTTCAAAAGCAAAGCACGGCGGAGTGGAACCCTCGGTGAGAACTTCTCACCTTTTAATTTTGTTTTCTAGTTAAAATATATACTAGGATGCAGACTGTGTTTAGTAGCACCCGACACCCATCGTCCACAGACCATGGACGGCTTGTATGCTTGTTTGTTTGATTTTGATGTGTAGTTGATTGTGTGATGTGATGTGAAATGAAATAAAATATTATATAGTGGAAATTATTTTATAGTTAAAAATAGAATTTTTAACGTGTATTTAAAATAAATATTTATAAACAAATCGGTGATTTGTTTATATACACTGATTTGATTGATATTGATTGGGACGATAAATTTTACATATCGCCCAACTGCACAAATAAATTCTTTGTTTGATTCTTTGAAACCCCACACGGGTGTTGGGATGATATATGACATACACTAATCCCAATAATTAGTCGTATGTCGATCGATTGATTGACAGACTGTTATAAACGTTAAATATTTATATTTGATGCATATACAGTGTAGAATGCACTTTGGATGATGGTTGATTATTCGTCATTGTTGATATATACATGCGTTGTATGGAAATCCATAGAAATAAAATCTATGGTAATTGATTGGGCTTCATTCCAGTTTTAAATAGAAATATTTGAAAAAATATATTTGAAATAGAATATTTGAAAATAGAAATATATGAAGCCATGTTGATTAAATTGACGCCATTTTGACGTGAACGATATTTATATCGATTTTATTCGTTTTATAATGAATATTGAAAGTGATTTCAAAATCTGATATTTTGAAAAGAATTAGAATTCGAATTGAAATTGAATAGAAATGAATTCGAATTGAAATTGAATAGAAATGAATTCGAATTGAAATTGAATAGAATTGAATTCGAATTGAAACAGAATAGAATTGAATTGAAATTGAATAGAATTGAATTCGAATTGAATCAATTTGAAATTCATATTGAATTGAAAATGAACTGAAATTGAATTAATTTAAAAGGGAAAATTCAATTTTGATTTGAATTTGAAAAAGAAGTTGAAATCGTTTTGAAAAAGAATTTAAAACGATTTATAAAATACGTTTTAAAAGGAAATCGACGAAGTATATATTATATATATATTATATATATAATATAATGGCCTGAATAGAACGCGCCGCGCCGCGGCAGTTCGCGAATTTCGACCATTGACTTCGAATGGACATTGCGGGAGATCCGACCGTCGGATTCTCCTAAAACCGGAACCGTTGGGTTCGTATCGAAAAAAGCTTTCTAACGAATATTAGAAATTTGAAATCTAATAGATGGATTTGGAATTATGTCCAAATCAAATTTGGAAAAGGTCGCTGTAAGTGCAGTTCGATGGCCGTTGATGGAAATCGACCGTACGAGCCTTGATAAAATTATTAAAAATAATAATAATTTGTGTAAAATCATAAAAAAGGATTTGTGAAGAATTAGGATGAAAAACTCCATATTTGAAAAGATAGAAATAGATTTTTATCAAAATGAACTAGTTTTGAACTAGAATAGTAATTTATTTATTTTTAAAATAAATAAATTGGATTTGAAATGGTTTTGAAAATAACCAGAATTTCCAATAATTGCATTGAAATGGATTTGAATTGAAATTGTCTTCGGAATATTTCATGTTGGGTTTCGTGATTATACAGATGTTGTTATGGAAATTTGAAAGATATATATAGATATCGTTATTTCCAATACGATATTTTTTGGTTGTGGAATTTGATATTGAATATAAGCCGATATATTTTCTATTCAGAGCATTGTATTTAATATCAAATGTGATTTGGGTTTGTCGTGAATGGTGTCATCATTAACACTGTTCTTAAGCCAAGTGGAGAAAAAGATTAAATCTTTTTATTTAGATTTAATGAAGTGTACCAATTAAATAATATTCAATTGGAATTGAATTGGTATTGATTTTTGGGTTTATCGTGAACAGTGTTTTAAATAACACTTGTTCTTTAACCCGATAATTAATAGAATGTGATTTTGGGCTCTTTAACCTAGTTAAATACAGGATATTGATTTCTGTAAAGATTAAAACTAAGTGGAGTTTTAATGAATCTTTAATTAGATTGAAAAGATCGAGAATGGAGTATCGCCGGTTTTACTCCAGGCGATAGTTAAATCTTTAATTAGATTTGAACGTGAAATGGTAATTGAATTTACCGATAACACCGTGGTGTTAGATATGAAGTATTACCAGTTTTACTTCATGGGGTGAATAGGTTGGGATTGGGAAATAAAATAAATGATTACTTCGGTGTGGTTCGCTAATCCCAACTAGTTTGAATTGATATTCAAAGGTGATTAAATTTAAAGAATTTATCTTTGATAAAATTAATGGGAACCTTTCCCAAAGTATAAGAATATTTGAATGAAAGAATATTCTGAATTGGAATGAGGCGTATGTTGTGTTTGTGTAAAACTTGTTTATTATATACGCGAGTTATTCGAAAAGACCGGGTTTATCCCATTCTGAATAACTGATACGACGATAAGTCGAAGATGAAGACGGTGGTCGAAGACCAGAGGTCTTCACGTCATTTGGGTGGTTACTGATGATCTTGATTGGGCTGTACACCCAAGAAGATGGAAACAGTTAGTGATCGTCCAGACGTACTTGGAGATCGATGGATATGCGGGGTACTAGGTGCCTCCGGTTTCGTTCAGACCCAGAACGGACTTGTAAATGGACTGTGTGTCTGACATAAGATTTTATTCTGTGTAATTGATTTCTATTAAATATATATCTGTTTGGCGGCGGAGAATTTATTCTCTTGCTTAACGCCCTTCTCTGAGACGTTCGAGCTCAGGGGTTATATATTGATGGATATCAAACGCATGGAGTGAATTGCCTGTGTGGCATGCCTAAGTGGCAATTGATCAAGGCTTCTGTTGAAAAGAAAAGTCTTGTGGTTGATGATCAAAGCACAGCCTGTGTGGTATAGCTTTGTGTAGCGTTGATTCGTGAGCCTCACACCCCGGTTGTGAACTAAAAACGGGAGAAGGACCTCAGGGAGGGCATGCGTTTCTTTCTAGCTAGAAGTGGCGTCAGTGGTTTTACACGCCCTGACGAGTTTGACTTATGTGGTTGTTGCTGTTGCGAGGCGCCTCGGTTATATCGGTCGATCCGGGACCGATGGAGTCATTCGTTGGCTCACTTACGCCCCATAGGGCGAGGAGACGTATTGTTCAGGCATAATAATCCACTCCGTGTGGACCAGCCCTGACGATCCATGGGACAGTTGCGGCTGTTCCTGAGACATGGGCTGGATTGTCTCGAATCGGTTGAGGACGATCCCTGGCCTCGGTTCACAGATGGAAATCCAATTTCCAAATACGTGACTTTGCGGTTTTATTTGTAGAGCCTAGTATGGCGACATGATATATGGTACCCATGCCGCCTATGATCGATATTTATGATTTGAAGTTGTTTTAAACATTACACACTTATAATAGTATCAAATGATTTGTTTTAAACGTATCAAGCATGCTTTGGCTGTTATAAGGTAAAACCCTATCCTCCGGCTTGCGTTGCATTGTGTGATGGGACCTGGGTCTTATAACAGCTTCATTTTTCTTTACTTAGCATTGCGCTGTTTGTTTTATGCACTGGTGTTATTAAGAGGAAACCCGTTCCGCGTTAGCGGCATGGTCCCTTGATTTACCTAACTTTAAAATAAAGATTAATAATTGTTTTAGTTCTCACACCAGTCACATGACTGACCTGGAGTTTATTGTTTTAACCTAAACTCTGGGTGCCCTTATTTCGACACGGGCAGCTAGTAGTTTTGGTTTTGCAGATTTATATTCACAGAATCCTGGTTTACAGCTGGAATGATATCCGGAAAGCTTTGTATCCGTATATCTCCTTCAGTTGTGTATTGTATTATTTTCCGCTGCTATGTAATGTATTGTAATCTCTGATATTTTCTGTGTAATATTTATTCATTTATACTCTGTATATTCTTGTATTCTGATGGAATTGTTGTAATTAACAATGAAATGTTCTTCCGTCTGCGTTTTGTTGTGGCTTGTTCTTGACTCAATCCGGGATTTCCCGTAAAGGGGATTTCGGGTCGTTTCATGAGCTATTTATGTATTATTTATTTTGTTTATTATAGTTTATCCTTCTACTGCGGTATTCTGTGTTTGTTCTTCTGAATTTTATTCCTTAGAACAAAATACCTTGATAATATATCTTTTTGAATGGTTTGAATTAGACATGTGTGGTTTATTGTCGATTTAAATTGTCCAAAGGTAGATTGTCACACCTATGCAGTGAAAGCGCTTAGAGGATCCATTGCGACGGAGCTCCATAAAGTCAAAGCGGAGATAAAGAGAGGAAATAACTGGATGCGACGGATTTCTCTTTAATAGCACATATAACTTGTTCTTAATGTTTTTAGAAATATATAAACGATATTTAAATGCGAGATTAACATTCGATTTAACTATAATTAGTACATTCTTAACTTTAAATAATAACACGTGCAAATATCTATAAATAAACGCAAACTTCTATTTAACTTAATTTATTTAATAGAATATTAGAGTATTTTTGTTTCGAAAGATATATATTTAAAAATTCAATTAGTAAAATCAAATTTCAAAATTTTTGTAATGCATAAATGTCGTTTTTAAGTTTATTTCTTCTATCAAAGAGATAGCGGGAATAACACAATATTGCGAAAATAATGGGATGTATCGAGAGCGGGGCTTAAAGCGGAAAGGACTATATTAGAGGCTATTTGGGAAAAGCGTGGTGGTGGTATTCCGCTATGCAATATGGCGGGGTTATAACATGGTAATAGCAGGGCACTAAATGCACAACGTCACATTGACAATTTTACAAACTTATTATTTTGCTAATTAATTCTTTAATTAATTACCATTACTCAATTTTTAGGGTTGTTTGAATTGTTAACCCAAATAATCTAATATAATAAAAATGGAAATATAATGGTATATGTAATGTTGAACTTAAAAGTATATGATTTTTCCATTCACTTGAACTTTAGTTCTGACTCTCTCCTCGTAACAATTCACAAGTTATATGGCTAGAAGAAATTATTCAGCTTAAAGACACATGTTTACAAGTGTCAATATTTTAGTAAGTATTTATTATTATATTTTAGTCATTTCCTCTATGAGTTTCTTTTGAGCTCGGATATACTTATCTTTGCCTAATTACAGGATACCATTTACCCAACTCAGATTTTAGTGGAATTGGATTTTAGCATTTTGCGAAAAATCCGGGTTCATTGGAGTTTTTGTTGTTACATTTCATAACGAAAAACCCATTTATATTTATGTGCGGTGTGAGCTTATGAGATACCTTTTATGTCAAAAAGTTTATAAGTTAAAAGAACTAAACTCTTTATGATTTGAGTTTTCATACGTTAGTTTTTCCAATTGACCTGAGCGTTATTTTGTGTTAATTCTTAGGCCCAACCGAGCAATTTGTCAAGTTAACTTAGGTGCTTGGAGGTTAGAAGCGGAGCTGGAGGTCCAAGATGTACTTCCGTATTTTAGTTTATTTTATGTTGAAGGATTGTGTTTTGGTCTTCAACATCTGTAGGGATGTGTTGGATTGTGTTTTGGTCTTCAACATCTATTGGGATGCGTTTTATAACTTTCCAAGATTGATAATAGATTAGTTATGTATACTGATATTTGTTTATGCAACAAAAGTTCTTTCAATTTGTAAAGACTTATTTATGTTAATTAATTACAGGAAAATACCTTAAAGGACAAAATGAACAAAAAAATTATTTCATAAGGACAAGGGGAGAAATTTTTAGCCATAAGGACAATTGCTAGTGTAAAGGAAGAAATTATAGTGGGCCCCTGAATTCCTCCCTTTACACTAAATTTTGTCCTTGAAGATAAAATTTTGCCCCTTATCCTTATGAAACATTTTTTTTGTTCTTTTTGTCCTTAAGGGTAAAAACTCCTTTATATTATATATTATTGGTCACGTTTTTATGAGATCCTGTTTCTTCTTTCCCCTAATGACCCGTCTTTCAAATGGCCAAATAATCAACACAAGAATACCAAGAATGTATCATGTGTCATTTTTAGTCGTAAGAAATGCAGTTTTTTTTACAGAGTATCATGAACAAGAAGTATCAAACATTTGTTCATGTAGTAAACTATTAAAATATGTCATATTATACCCTTTTTCTTTTAATAAGATTTTTCCTATCGTGTTTTTCTTAATCAGTGTTTTTATTTAATGAGGCATTATCCTATCTAAAAATATCAAACTTATTTTAATGAAATAAAATATTAAAATATGTAGTTGTAACTTTTTTCCTTCACTAAAACTTTTCCCATTGGATTTTTCTTAGTATGGTATTAATGAGGCACTATATTGATCATGAAGTATCAAACTCCTCAAAATTAATATCATTTTTATTATGATATACCTGATTTTACAAGTCGTACTCTTTTCCTTATTCAAGATTTTTCTCGTTGGGTTAATGAGATGATAGAAAATATCTATACTCAGCAAATAAATATTTGAAAGCAAGATAATAATGAAGGAGGACATAGATCAGATATGCTTCGAAAGGGACAAATTCAAGTTATCATATAAGCGTCTAATATTTTTTAGATGCATATTCAAGATGAGTGTTATATTATATGTAAATTGGTTAAGGGTGGATATACTAAATGTCAAAGGGCGTTATTGTAATTTTTACTATATAAGGGGACTATAAAAGAAAGCTCATATGTAGTGTTTATATATTCTTAATGAATAAATCTAATCATTTTTCTCCTCTTTAATGGCTTCTTATCTGTTTCTTGCTATATACATCTTTATTAGTACTTGTTATCACACCTTTTTAGTATCAATGTAAACTACCAAAAAAGTTCCTCTATTTTAGTCCCACTTCAAAGATTGGATTTAACTTCTTATACAAATTCGAAATTCCCTTAAAATTTGGATCTTACTTCTTTTTTGCAAATTCAAAATTCTCCTTAAAAATTTGATCTTACATCATTTAAAACTTGAAAATTGCCTCTATAAATACAAATCTTAGTATTTCTTATATCTAATAAATAAATCTCTATAATTATTGTTGAATATTAGTCGCTTAACTATACGATCTAACAAACAAACCTCGTTGGTACGTACTATGAAAGTTTATATGACTTAAAAGTAAGATCTAACAAATATGCTTCTTTTACAGATTAATAAAAAGACTAGAGTAACATTTTTTTATAAATATTTCAGTTGAGGGATAAAAATTCAAATCATAATTTCAACTTAAAAATATGGTTTACTTTTTTTTGCAAATCATTTATTTTCAATACGCTAAACGTATTCAGTGCTAGAAGAATAATTTATGCTGTGGGAAATCAATTTACAAAAAACTTAATACAAGTGTGACTATCAAAAATAATGTTTTTTGATTTTTTTTTTTTTTTGAAAATATGTGAATAGAGTGGGCCAAGCCCAGTACAACCGTGTAACCATCCAAAAACAGCAAGGAAAAAGGCATCATGCACAAATCCTAGCGACGCACAAACATTGCAAAGCAAGCTAATGAAAACCTAAAGCTTTCGAGAAACCAAAAATGGTGAGAAGAGTTAGAAATCGTCAATATTATCTTTGCTTTTTCCTCTTTGGATGTCACTGGCTTCATCTATTTCCTAATACGATAAATCATGGTTCAATAGCAACCTCATAGCTTGATTATTGAGATTAACTGGGCTTAGATCTGAATCACTTCGATCTAAACTCAGATCTCCTCAAAATATTTATGAAGCTTCAAGGTTGTTGACGAGGCGAGGCTCAAAAGAAGCAGCTACGTCACCAACCACTTGATTGAGCTCATGGATCGAACGATTAATAGATTTGTGGTCTTTGACTACGGATCGAACATGAAAAAGCTTGGAATCTATAAAGTCATTGTCATGATGGAGCTTTGGAGACTTCAAAAAGTCTTTAATATTCTGAAAGTTACCGCCTTGGTTGTCTTCAAATGAGTATTTTTTGCTCGCTTTCTTCGATTTGGATAAAATAATATGAATATCCTTACTAATAAGAATCTATCTCTGTTCTTTATTAAGAACTTTGTTATCATGATATCTGTTGTTACGCTCCTTCCAAATGTGATAAATAGTTGTAGTAGTCACAATGTAAGCAAGCTCTCTTTAGATTTGCTAGAAACCTTGTCTTTGATAAATTGGATATCGTACATAGGTCCATCGATCTATTAGTTGTGAATCCCATCAGCTTTTTAGCATTAGACCGTAAATAACTTGAATAATTACATTGAAAAAAATAGATGCTTGCTAGTTTTAGTATTTCTCTGCAAAGAATGCACTTCATATCTTCAACTATTCCCCATCTACTTATATTAGCTTCAGTGGGAACACGGTTGGTAACTGCAAAAAAGGAACAAAAAGATATTTTAGGATAATTTATTTTATCCTAAATAACATCATTCCATTCTATCTTTGGATGTTTGCCTCTAACGAATTCCCAAGTAGCTTTAAATGAGAATTTACCATGCTTCGAAAGAGTCCACTCCCATCTGCCCATATCAACATTCATATCAATAGGAATTTTTTTTAGAATTATAATAAAATTTGATTGCTTCATGTTTTCCAATATTCCATTGGTTATTAGAGAAAACGCCAAAGACTGTGGCTTTGGAATTACCTGTAATAACCCAGAAATCCGAGCCAATTTAAAAAATTTATTTTGGCAATTTTTATGAATTTTGAATATTTAAAATGAATTATTTTAAATAATAACGACGAGAAATTTATTTTGAATAGAATTAGAGCATATATATTTATTTTAATCGTCGTTAGAATATAAATATTTTATTTTAAATATAAAAGGAATTGAAAATGGCGCGGTAGTTTGAAATTACGATTTCGAATTTCAAATGAATGTGCAGGATTCAAAATAAACTAGATTTTAGTGAAACCAAAAATATTAGAAGCTATTTGAGATTTTTTTTTCAACAAATCCGAAAAATTAAAATTTCATAGCGGGGATAAAAAGTTATGCCCAGATGAAAATTCAGAATAGTCGCTATGGAAAATATAGCCATTAAAAATGGAAATTTTGCAAACGATCTTCGTTTTCGACGAAACCACTTTTGTTGGATCTGGGATGTCAAATTATTGCTAGATTGCAATTTGCATAATTTTCTGAATCAATATGTGAGCGTGGCGAAGTTAAACGTGTTTTAACAGTTTCAGTCAATTTCGATCAACCTGAAAATGACCATTTTTCAGATGGTCTCAAAATTCGACGAAATTAGTTTTGTTAGGACCGTATCGTCAATATGAAGCTAGAAATAATTTTTTGTAATTTTTAGAATCAGTATGTGGCCTCGGTAAATTAAAATGTACGTTGAAATCAATTTTGAACGTTATATTAATTTATATTTTAATTTTGATGAAAACTGATCGAAACAGCCGAACTGGCTTACGATACAGATCCCATTGTGTTCAGAATGAGGGTAATTAGCTAAGGGCGACAGTTGTTGGATATGAATTGGAGTTTGGACAAAAAATTCACCTTTTCGAATTAAAATAATAATAAATAAATTAAATAAAAAAAATCCTCACCCCTCTTTTATCTCTCTCCCCTCCCACGTCAGTTAGAAAAATCAAATAAGAAAAAAAACGAAGAAAGAAATCACGCTCAACCCCTTTCCCTCGAAGTCGCCGCCGCTGCCATCGTTCCCTCCCTCTCGTGCCAGGCGCCGCCATGGATGGCCCCCCTTCCTCTCTACCTTCGCTACTCCTCCCCCACCTAAAAACCGCGCCCCTCCCAATGCCCTAATCCCCAAATCGACCCCCCCTGCTTCGCCGAAGACCAGCACAGTAACCCCACCGCACCTGACGATGCGGATCCGCCCCGCTCCGGCGAGCCTCCCCCCCCCCCCCCCCAATCTCGAAAACACCGTAAGCATATTTTAGTTTTATTTATTTACTTAGTTTCTATAAAAATTAGTTTTAAAACTTTAAAAATTCGTTGTTATATGTATAGAGGAATAAAAACATGATTTTTATGTGTTTCATTTTTAAATATAAAAAGATTAGATTTTTAAATATTTTTAACCATAAAAAGTTTATATTTTTAACCATAAAAGGAATATATTTTTATCTATGAAAGTTTATATTTTTATTTAGAAAAGATTATATATATATTTTTGTCGTGAAAAGAAATGATTTTTAGTCATGAAAAGAAATGATTGTTGGTTTGTAAAAGTTGTGATTTTTACACATACAGCTTTGTTATAAAAGTATGATTTTTATATAGAAAACTGAATTGTAAAAATATAAACTTTATATAAAAAGTAGTGATAAAAATTCGATTTTTGTATATGAGGTGGAAATAAAAATATAATTTTTATATATGAAGTAGAGGAATAAACATAGGAATTTATTTTGTATGTATAGTGAAGAAAAATGTGGTTTTTATTTATATAAAGTAGCATTATAAAATATGGTTTTAACACGGTAGTGATGTTTATATAAGGTAATGATTTTTAAGGACATAAAGATTGGATTTTTATAATGAAGTAGCGGTTTAAAGATACGATCTTTGTTTGTTTAAAAATACGATCTTTGGTTGTTTAAAAATATGATCTTTATATTGTCAACATCGAAATAAAAATATGATCTTTATATTGTCAACATCGAAATAAAAATATGATCTTTATATTGTTTACATCGTGTTAAAGTTACGATCTTTATACTGTAAAGATCGATATAAAAATATGATTTTTATTATATAAAATAGCGATATGAAAAGTATGATTTTTAACACAAACCGCGTGAAATAGATCTCGTTGGAAACACGGTGAAGATTTCCTACATATGAAGAGTCGCGGTGTTTGGTTTAGCTTATGGGTGAGAACTCCTCAGTAAAATTTTCTGTTCAGTTATTTATTTTATAACTGCATATATAAACTGTTCCCCGTCGTCCATAGACCATGGACGACTTGTGTGATTGTTTGTGTTGTGAAATTTGACTGTTGGTTGTGATGTGAAATAAAATATATGTTCATGTGTTAAAATAAAATATATATTCATGTGTTGAAATAAAATATATATTCATGTTTTGAAATAAAATAAATATTCATTTACAAATCGAACGATTTGTTTATGTACACCTATTTGACTGACATAGATTGGGATGATAAATTTTACACATCGCCCAACTGCACAAATAAAATATGCGTTTGATTGATTGAAACCCCACACGGTTGTTGGGATGATATTGACGTACACTAATCCCAATTGTTTAGCAGTATGTCGACCGATTGGTTGACAGACTGTGTAAGCGTTAATTATTTATATTTAATGCTTATGAAGTTGTGTGGTGCACTTTGGATGATGGTTGATTATTTATCATTGTTATTATATACATGTGTTGTATAGAATCCATATAAATAACATTATATGGTAATTGAGTGGGTCTCTTTCCCATTTAGAAAATAAAATATATATTCATGTGTTGAATAAAAAGAATATTCATGTATTAAATAAAAGAAAATTCATGTGTTGAATAAAAAGAATATTCATGTGTTGAATAAAAGAAAATTCATGTGTTGAAGAAAATATTCATTTGCTGAATAGAATAACGAAGTTATTGAAATATATAAAGCCGTGTTGATTAGATATGCGTCATTTTGACGTGAACAATATCTATATCGATTTTATTATTTTTTGTAATGAATATCGAAAAGGAATTGATTTCAAAATATAATATTTTGAAAATACTATAATTTATATATCGATGATATGGAATATTCAATTTTGATTTGAAATTGAATATGAAGTTGAAATCGTTTTGAAAACGAATTTAAAACGATTTGTAAAATACGTTTTGAAAGGAAATCGACGATATATATAACATATATATATTATATATATAATGGCCTGAATAGAACGCGCCGCGTTGCGGCAGTTCGCGAATTTCGACCATTGACTTCGAATGCGAATTACGGGAGATCCGACCGTCGGATTCTCCTAAAACCAGAACCGTTGGGTTCGTATCGAAAAGAGCTTTCTAATGAATATTAGAAGTTTGAAATCTAACGGTTGGATTTGGAATTATGTCCAAATCAAATTTGGAAAAGGCCGCTGTAAGTGCAGTTCGATGGCCGTTGATGGAAATTGACTGTACGGGCCTTGATAAAATTATTAAAAATATCAATAATTAGTGTGAAATCATAAGAAATGATTTGGAAAGAATTGGGATGAAAAATTCCATATTTGAAAAGATAAAAATAGATTTTTATCGAAATGAACTAGTTTTGAACTAGAATTATAATCCATTTATTTTTTAAATAAATAAATTGGATTTGAAAAAGGTTTTAAAAAGTAACCAGAATTTCCAATAATTGAATTGGAATGGATTTGAATCGAAATTGTCTTTGGAATATTTCGATGTTGGATTTCGTGAGTATATAGATATTGTTATGGAAATTTGAAAGGTATATTTATATCGTTATTTCCAATACGATATTTTTGGGTCGTAGAATTTGATATTGAATATAAGCTGATATATTATCTATTCAGAGCCTTGTATTTAATATCAAATGTGATTTGGGTTGTCGTGAATGGTATCTTTAATAATACTGTTCTTAGACCCAAACGGAGTTAAGAAAATCAGAAACTAACTGGAGATTAGTTAAGTTGAATGGTTTTCTGAGTATTGATCTGATGTTAGTTTCGGCCTTCGGAGTTAATACTTAGGGAATTGTTCACTTACTAATTTACAGTTAGAGGCTGATAGAATGGAATGTGATTTTGGGTTTATAGTGAACCGTGTTTTAAATGACATTTGTTCTTTAACCCAGTTAAAGACAGGATATGTTTTTCCCAAGTTAAATAATCATTGATAGTGATTTTTGGGAAGATTAAAACCAAGTGGAGTTTTAATGAATCTTTAATTAGATTGAAATGATCGAGGATGGAGTATCACCAGTTTTGCTCCAAGCGATAGTTAAATCTTTAATTAGATTTGAACGTGAAATGGTAATTAAATTTACCGATAACACCGTGGTGTTAGATATGAAGTATTACCAGTTTTACTTCATGGGATGAATAGGTTTGGATTGGGAAATTAAAGCAAATGATTACTTCGGTAAGGTTCGCTAATCCCGACTAGTTTGGATAAACCATAATTTGGTTTGAATTGATATTCAAGAGAAGATTAAAGAATAAATTTAAAGAATTTTTCTTTGATAAAATTAATGGGAACCTTTCCCAAAGTATAAGAATATTTGAATAAAAGAATATTCTAAATTGGAATGAGGCATATGTTGTGTTTGTGTAACACTTGTTTATTATATACACGAGTTATTCAGAAAGATTGGGTTTATCCCATTCTGAATAACTGATTCGACGATGTGCCGAGGATGAAGACAGTGGTCGAAGACCGTAGGTCTTCACATCGTTTGGATAATTACTGATGATCTTGATTGGGCTGTGCACCCAAGAGGAGGGAATCAGTTGGTGATCGTCCAGACATACTTAGAGATCGATGGATATGCGAGGTACAAGGTGCCTCCGGTTTCGTTCAGACCCAGAACGGACTTGTAAATGGACTGTGTGTCTGACATTAGATCTCATTCTGTGTGATTGATGGATATCGGTTGCATGGAGTGGTTTGCCTGTGTGGCATGCTAAGATGCAAATGATCAAGTCTTATGTTGAAAAGCAAAGTCTTGTGGTTGATGATCAAAGCACGGCCTGTGTGGCATAGCTTTGTGTAGCATTGATTCGCGAGCCTCACACCCCCGTTGTGAACCAGAAACGGGAGAAGGACCTCAGGGAGGACATGCGTTTCCTTGTAGCTAGGGTGGTGTCAGTGACCTACTAGCCCTGACATTTATATTATTTTCACCTGTGTGGTTGTTGGATTGCGAGGCGCCTCGGATATATCGGTGACTATGTGGAGCCGATGGAGTCATTTGGCTCATTGACGCCCCAAAGGGTGGGGAAATGCAGTGTTCAGGCATTTTAATCCACATCGGTGGACCGACCCTGACGATCCAAGGCCCCACCTGAGTCTGGGTCCTGAGACACGGGCTAGAGCGTTTCGAATCGGTAGAGGACTATCTTTTGCCTCGGTTCACAGATGGAAATCCAACTTCCAAATACGTGACTTTTCAGTTTTGATTGTAGAGCCTAGTATGGCGACATGATATATGGTACCCATGCTGTCTAGGATTGATACATTTATATTTGAAGTTATTTTATACACTATGCACTTATAATAGTATCAAATGATTTGTTTTTAACGTACCAAGAATGTTTGGCTATTATAAGGGAAAACCCGATCCTCCGGCTTGTGTTGCATTGTGTGATAGGACATGGGTCTTATAATAGCTTCATTTTTCCAAAAAGCATTGCGCTGTTTTGTTATATGCACTGGTATTCTTGGGAGGAAACCCGTTCCGTGTTATACGGCGTGGTCCCTTGATATATCTGATTTAAAGTAAAGTTTTAAATAACTGTTTTAGTTTTCACACCAGTCGCATGACTGACTTGGAGTTTATTGTTTTAACCTAAACTCTGGGTGCCCTTATTTTCGACACGGGCAGCTAGTAGTTTTGGTTTTGCAGATTTATATTCACAGGATCCTGGTTTACAGCTGGAATGATATTCGGAAAGCTCTGTATCCGTATATTCTTTTCAGTTGTGTTTTGTATTATTTTTCCGCTGTAGTAATGTATTTAAATCTTTGATATTTTCTGATGTATATTATTTGTTTATACTCTGTATATTCTTGTATTCTGATGAATTATTGTAATAAACAAGGAAATGTTCTTCTGTCTACGTTCCGATTTGTTTTGTCCTCAGTACAATCCGCGATTTCCCGTAAAGGGGATTTCGGGGCGTTATATTACCTATATAATAAGCTGGTTATTCCAACTTTAAATATTGTTTGATGTTCCATTATTGCACCTAGGGTGTAACACCTCAAAATTTAGTACACCATAACAATACAGTAAAGACAACAAAATGAATATTATATAATTAAATATGCAGAATTAAGTAAAACTAACATTACCGTTGCGTTCATCTCAGAATTATGGTTCAGATGGACCCAAAGTTTGCGTAAATCGGATAACATGTGAAGGAGATATGAGCATTCAAAGTTTGAACACATTTTAAAAATTCAAACAAAAAATATACAGCATGAACCAACGGTGATGGGACGACCCATAACCGACCTTGGTCAACCCATGTCAAGTGGAGTGGACCCATGGGTCGACTCGGTAGCTAGGGGTCGAACCAATGGCAAGCTGGCTCGATTCTAAATGATATATTTGGACTGTTTTGTATATTAGGATCATTGGATGAGTTGTTAGACTAGATTTGATACCCTAAAATCTAACTGTTAAGAATTAGCTCTATTCATCTATAAAAAGGGGGCTTTCTCTCTCATTTTATCTACATACAACTATTCTTCACCCCTCTCTTTCTCCATGAGATATTCTAAATTAAATAATAAAATGGGGAGACGCTGCTGGAATTTAAATTAACAGAGAAGATTCAAGATCTGCATATAACCCTGCAATCAACCTACAACTCTACAATCAACATACAACTTTTTCAGCAACTACTTCTAAACCTAATACCCCGCCCTGTGAGTTTAAGCTTTTTTCAGATCTGATGCATAGAAATATATTATGACAGTAAATAAAATTGGATCTAGAACATACAGTACCTATAAGTTATTTTTTATTCCTGTTCTTTTACTGATATTTATCTATGCAGTTGTTATAGTAATATATGTTCTTTTACTGTCAGTTAATTAATCATTTATGTTCATGCCTATATATCTTCGTTTTTCTTATTCTGTTGTTTTAATTTATTTCCAGTCTTGTTTATATGCCTGTTTATACGATTTGATTTGATTATATTCTTCTCCTTCTATTTTTCCCTTTTTATTTACGCTAAGCCTAGGCCATTGAGAGCCCAAGCCATGTCCGATTTAAGATTGCGTGTAATTGAATTTGGAATAATATGAAATGACAAAGAAAAAGGGGAATTTGGGCATATTGTTAAATTAAGGACTTTTTGACTATAATTTGGGCATATTACAAATTGAAGACTTTTGACTGTAATATGGGGAATATAATCAAAAGGAAGAATATGCATATATGTATACATGTTATGTTAGACTTAATGCAGAGCTTAAGTAAAGGACGTGTTAAAATAATGCGAGTACCAGATGTAGGATAAGTAAACCAAATTACTGTAGTATATATGTACATCTGGATAGGTTCTTGTTTGGGGAAGGGGTTGTACACACATAATAACATGTAATTTTACAACCACGCTTAGTAATGAACTTAAGCCTGCTAAGTTAAACCTGATTATTAGTAAGCTAAGAGGTCCCTCGTTCTGCTGTTGTATCGGGTTTTGGGGACTCTTAAATCCTAGTTAATTGGGGGCACAAGCTTAAGGGGTTTGGCTTGTGTCAATCTTGTTGTATGGAACCCAAATCAGTCGGTATCCATGTTGGTATCTTGTTAGGGGGCCTCGCACTAGGTAGGGGCCAGGGCACGCTTTACTGAACTAGATAGTAAAAGGTTCAAAAAGAGGAAGGTGGGTGCGAGCATGTTCCGGTGGAGTCATGAGCGCGCATGGATCCAATTAGGGAAACTAAGATGTTGTAACACTAATAAATAGGTCTGTGTTCTATAAGTTGTTGGGTTAGAGAGTGATACACTCTACTGTCAGGGCTGACACAGGGTATTTATGTAGCAGGGAGTCGATCGCATGGGTAGTAATCAGGGTAACACCTAACCTTGTTACACAATTAGGGTAACATCTAATCCTATTATGTAATTAGGGTAACACCTAATCAGATGTAATTATGGTAACACCTAATCCTGTTATACTAATATTGGTGTAAGGAAAACTTGTTCTTGGGATATAAATGAGAAGCTTTACTCGATCCTTGTTTTATCTAGTTTTATCTTATTGTCTTGTACTTATATGTTACTGTACTTTCTCATCCAGTCTTATACCTGTCTTGATGCCTCTATTTTATGCATATCTGAAAATCACTTGAACTCGCCAGGCTTTATGTCTGACCTATTTTGTTTTGCTTCCTTTTCTTTCTTCATCCCCATGTCCTCAGAGTGGTAGTACTCCATAGTGATTAGGGTTTTCTTTCAACTTGGACCAGGACTCCTCTACTTTGATGTACCGCTTTGATTATCTTTCTACTTTGCTATGACTTGTAAAATGGGATTTTGCATTATCGTACTCTGCTGATTGGCATGATAAGACGTATGTTTTTTATTTGAAGTATTTGATATTTGATGATGTAACTGGTTTGGAACAATGTTTTGTTTTCAATAATAAAAATTTATTTTCCGATGCCTACATATATCTATCTTGTGAAATTTTGTTCTTGTTTACCTATTGCGCTTCACGAAACTTAATGCATTCTCTTATGAGTGACATTAACGGATGTGGGGTGTCACATTGGTATAAGAGCTAAAGGTTACAAGATCAGAGAAAAGTTTTGAAAAATGGTTTTCAGAAAGCAAAGTATTTTCAGATAAAAACCTATTTTTTAAAAACATATACCCTCAAGCCATATACAATATTTTTTCGATCTCTTGTTGAATCTTTGTTTCTTCCCTTTTCAGCATGTTTGGGGCACCCAATCTTCCTGAGGGCATTCCACTACTGACATAGTTCCGTAGGTATTTAGAAGCTACTACACCTGCCGAAGTTCGAGGAGATGCCCCACCCTCAGCTGCAGCCGCAATAGCTCTGCCTCCTCTTGTAGTCAACTTTTCTAAGCTTTGTAAGGACTTCAAAGCAATGGGAGGCAAGCCCTTCTGTGGTACTGAGAGCTTTGTTGAGGCGCGCAATTGGCTTAGAGAAACAGAGAATGTGTAGTGTAACAACCCAAAATTTTGGAACCAATTAAAAATTTGTTTTTAATTAATTTTAATAGAAATTAAATATTTTATACGATTTATTTTGATAATTAACGATTTAAAATTTATTTAACTCGAAGTTTGAACATATAAATTTAATTATAACGAACTTGAAATTAAGTGTTAGTTTGAAAATTTAGTTTTGAACTTTGATTTATTATGTAGAATTCAAAACAAATCGGATTTCAGTAAAATGAGAAACGTTAGGATCTATTTGATAATATCTTTCTAATGAATGTCAAAATTTGAGATTTTGTTTTATACATTATAAGTTATGGCCAGTTTAAAATTTAAGATAGTCGCTATGGAATTTTTATATATTTTAATATTATGTATAGCCATTTTGCAAATGATCTCCGTTTTTGATGAAACTAATTTTTCTGGATTCGAAATATTAAATTATTGCTAGATTTCAAATTTCGTGATTTACGGAGCTAATATGTGACCATGCGCAATTTAAATGTGAAATGGTCAATATTTTGACTTTAAAAATACGCTACTAGAGCAAACGGGATCGGAATGCGATGAAACAAGTTTTGTTGGGTCTGTAATGTCAAAATATAACTATATGTCAATTTTCATTGAAAACAGGATTCGTATGTGGTCATACGAATTTTTAAACGATAATGAGAGTTAATGATCAAATAAAATAAAATAAAACAAGCAAATAAGAAAATTATATTGTTATCCTATATAACATCTTTTCACTTCCTAAACCTACTGACAAGTCCACAACATCATTTTTCATGGCCGACACCCTCTTTCGTTAAAAACGTGAGCTTTGGAAAATCCAAACTAATCATAGAAAAATCAATAAATTCCTAGATAAATATATTTGTACTCGCGAGTTGATTCTTTTCATTCTCATGTCAGTATTGTAGGGTGCGGCATGACTTTTGGTTCGCTAATTGTTTACAGCGTGTGCTAGGGGTTTCTAGGTTTCGAATTCTGGAAATGTTGGGGTTGTTATTTGCGAATTAGAGATTGGTTTGGTGTTTGTGAGTTCGTTTGGGATTCGTATGCAAATTTTCATGAAGTTTGGGGAATATTTTTGTCAATCATGTACTATGTGCATGACTGGAGAATGCACTCTTCATGTCGCATGTGAGTTGAAGGAATTGGTGACGCGGTGATTGAGTTTAAGGAGAGATGAAAAATGGTGGTGTCAGCTTGAGATCTTGTGAAATGATGAAGGAAAATGGGGAGAAGGACGCACACGCAATGGCCATGTGAGAAATGCAGGCTTCGGCAATTGTAAAAGATATTGAGCGGCATATATTAGTGTTAACAAGGTGGATTTAAGTTAATTAATTTTATAACTAATTGCTAGTTAATGATGTATTTATGTACACAAGCAAATAAAATTAATAACTTATCTATACGTTATCGGAATTCAACGAAATACGACCCGTTGGAACCGTTTCGACGAGAGCTTCGCAATGAAACTAACTGGAAGAAATTTGGAGCAAGTTAGAATTTGAGGCAAATTTAAATCCAAACATTACTTAAATCGTTAATTAAAGACTGATGGAGTGGAAACCAATAGTGAGAACTCTCTCACTCAAAAATTTTGTACAATTATTTATTTTTATAACTGAATATACATTGATTGTCTGTGATTGCAATATTTGTTTGGTGATTGATGGTTGTTTACAGTTTTAATGTTATCGTTATTAAACTGTGATTATAAATGTTTATAAATAAAACGTTTATATTATAAATTATTTTGGGATGACAATTTACCTACCCGTCTCCCAAATAATAGATAATTTCACATGGACTGTGATGTAAACCACACAAAGGTATTGATACGATAATTTTACATATCGCCCAAGTATACAAATAATAATATTTATTTGATGATTGAAAAACCCCACATGGGTCTAGGGATGATAATTAATTCACATCTCCCTTGGATTTAATTGTATGTCAACTGATTGATTGACAAACTGTTATAAGCATTATTTAATTATTTAAATCTTATATAGCTGTAAATTGCACTCTGAATGTGGATTGAATGTTTAATAGTTGTTTATCACTATTTTTGAATACATGTGATGTATGGAATCTATATAAATAAAATTATATGGTAATTGATTGAGTCTGATTCCAATTCAGAAATAACGAATATTTTAAAATAATATTCAATGAAGAATCAAAATATGATTTGATGTTCGATTTGGATGGACACGAAAATATTGAAATTCATAACTGAAATGAATATGAAGCCGAGTTAAGTAGATATACTCCATTTTAACTCGAATGGAATTTTCTGTCCATTTTATAATGAATATAAAAAAGATTTGATTTTAAAATCTAATATTTTGAAAATATGATCGTTTTAGTATTATAATGATACGGAATATTCAATTTTAATTTTAAATTGAAATGGAGATTGGAATCGTTTTTAAAATGAATTTATAAACGTTTTATAAAATACATTTTGAATGGAAATTGATGAAATATTATATATATATATATAAATGGTTTAAATAAAACGTGTCGCGAAGCGACCATTCATGAATTTCAACCATTGACTTTGAGTTGACGTAACGGGAGATCCAACCGTCGGATTCTCCTAAAACCGGAACCTTGGGTTCATATCGAAAAGGGATTTCAAATGATAATAAGAGATTTGAAATCTAATAGTTAGATTTTTAAGATATGTCCAAATCATTTTTGGAAAAGGTCGATATGGATGCAGTTTGGTGGACGATATTGGAAACCGACTATAAGGGCCTTAATAAAATTATTAAAAATATGAATAAATTATGTAAAATCATAATAAATGATTTGAAATGATTTTGGATGAAATATTCCAAGTTTGTAAAGATAAAATATATTTTTATCTGAATAAGTTGTTTATCAACTTGAGTAAAGAACTGAAAGAAATTATATGGTTTTAATATAACCAGAATTTTCCAACATATGAATTGGAAAGGATTTGAATGGAAATAATCTTCGGAATATATCAATATTGGATTCCATGATTATATGGATATTTTTGAGAAATTTGGAAGATACAGATATCGTTATTCCCAATACGATATTCGTTGGTTTCATAATTTGATATTGAATATAAGTCGATATGTTTTCTATTCAGAGCCTTGTATTTGATATCAAATTGGATTTTGGGTTTATCGTGAATGGTGCCTTCGATAATACTATTCTCAAACCCAGTTGAGAAAAGAATAAATCTTTCAATTAAGATTAATGAAGTTTTCCAATTAATAAATATAATTGGAACTAAATGGAGGTTGATTTTGGGTTCATTGCGAACGATGTTTTAAATGACATTTGTTCTTTAACCCAATTAACAGTGAAGTTATGATTTGGAATTTATAAATCTTTTAATTAAGATTTAACGGAATTTTTCCAAAGTAAAGTTTTCCAATTTAATATATTAAATTAGAATTGAGTGGAATTCGATTTACTAATAATCGAGATAAGCTTCTGTGAAAGAAGACCACTACTATTTACGGAATTTAAAAGGCTTTGCCGTTATTCTATTTATAGTATTAGTCTGATACGGAAATTTATATCAACTATATATACTGATAAGATTTCTGTGAAGATTCCTGTAACAACCCAGATTTTCAGAACCAATTAAAAAAAAATATTTTCGCTATTTTAATGGATTTTGGATATTTATAATTATTTATTTTTAATAATAACGACTAAAAATTTATTTTAAATGTGGTTAGAACGAATAAATTATTTTAATTATAAAACGAGTCTGAAATGGCGCGGTAGTTTGAAAATTCGATTTCTAATTTCAATTTAATATACAGAATTCAATATAAGTCAAAACTGGACAAAACTAAAAATATTTGAATCTGTTTAATTATTTCTTTCTAACAAATGTAAGAAACTGAGATTTCACTTTATAAATTGAAAGTTATGTCCTGTTTAAAATTCAGAATAGTCGATATGGAATTTATATATATATTAATATAATATATAGCCCTTAAAAATAGCCATTTTGCAAACAAGCTCCGTTTTCGATGAAACCACTTTTGCTGGATCTGGAATGTCAAATTATTGCTAGATTCCAATTTTCATAATTTTTTGAATTAATATGCGAGCGTGGTGAATTTAAACGCGTTTGGTACTTTTAGTTTGAATTTAATCGAGTGGAAAATAACCTTTTTTCAAATGGTCTCCAAGTTCAATGAAATTAGGTTTGTTAGGACCGTATCGTCAAAACATAGCTAGATAAATTTTTCTGTGATTTTTGGAGTCAGTATGTGGCCCTGGTAAATTAAAATGTACGTTTAAATTCAATATATAAGGATTTATATTTTAATTTTGATAAAAACTGATCGAAATGGTAGAATTGGCTTAAGAAACATATCTCATTGTGTCCGGAATGGGGGTATTTAGTTAGGGGCGATAGTCGTTGGGTTCGATTTGGGGTTCGAATTGAAAAACATGAATATTGGAATTAAATCATTATAAAATATAATATAATTATCTATAAAAAGCCCCTAAACCCTTGACCACGTGGTCAAACTTTTCTCAGCCGCCATCTCGTGATGAACGACGGGAATTGCTCAACTTTTCGCACCAAATTTTCTCCTAATCCCTTCAATAAATTCTGAAATGTATTAAACGAAAATCAAAGGGGATCTTCAGCTCTTTAATTCTACACAAGGATCATGATTTTTCGTTGCTTGGAGGGGTGGAATTTCCGCCTCAAAGAGGCGCACTTCGCACGCAATTTCAGAGAGGATGGAGGGACCGAGTTTCGAGGCGGCACCAGCGTTGGGGAGCTCAGATGGCGGCGCACCTCGTGGCACTCTCTGATCATCAACTGGCGCAACAAATGGGAAACGATTTGGAACCCTAGAGGATGAGTTGGGTTTCGTTTTGCTCTAGGCATACACGAAGATGAAGACGGAACCAGTAGCGCTTAAGTAAATGTAATTAATTTGTTAATTTGGTGGTTAAAGAAGGAATTAGTTAATTAAATGTGTGTTGATTTAAAATATATGTAGCATTAGTTTAAATATAAATAGCATTAGTTAAAAATATAATTTATATATATATAGCATTAGTTTAAAAATATAATTTTTATATAAATAGCATCAGTTTAAAAATATAATTTATATATATATGGCATTAGTTTAAAAATATAATTTTTATATATATAGCATTAGTTTACAAATATAATTTTTATATAAATATCATTAGTTTAAAAATATAAATTATATATATAGCATTAGTTTAAAAATGTAATTTTTATATATACAGCATTAGTTTAAAAATATATTTTTTATATATAACATTAGTTTAAAAATATGGTTTTTATATAAACAACTTTGTAATAAAAATACGATTTTTATATATATAGCTTTAAAATTAAATCATGATTTTTAATTTATATATACAGTAGAACAAAAATGTGATTTTTATATAGAAAACATAGTTTTAAGAATGTAATTTTTATTATATATAACATCGAGACAAAAATATGATTTTTAATATATATACCGCGTGAAACAGATTGTGATGGAACTGACTGGAAGTAGAATGGAATCCAAATCGTCCGCTAAAGAATGACGGAGTGGAAACCAAAGGTGAGAACTCTTTCTCACTCTAATTATTTATAGTTAAATATATACTAGGAGGCAGACGGGGCTTAGTAGCCCTGACACTATTTTTCTGTACAAACCATGGTTGATTGATTGTTTGGTTTGTATTGTGGATTGTAATTGATTGATATTGTTGTATATAAAATTATTTATATAAAATGTATATAAAATTATCATGAAAATAAAATAAAATAAATATTCATTTACAAGTCGGACGGTTTGTTTATGTACACCTATTTAACTGATGATGATTGGGATGATAAATTTAACACATCGTCCAACTGCACAAATAATATTCAGTATTTGTTGGTTGAAACCCCACACGGGTATTGGGATGATATTTGACGTACATTAATCCCAATTGTTTAGTTATACGTCAATCAATAGATTGACAGACTGTTGTAAGCGTAATTTATTAATTTTAATGCTTATGCAGTTGTGTAATGCACTCTGGATGATGGTTGATTGTGTATAATTATTGTTGTGTGCATGTGTGTATGAAATCCATATAAATAAAATTATATGATAATTTACTATTCTGATTCCAATTTAAAAAGGACGAATATTTTAAAATAACGAATATTTTAAAATAATATTCAGTAAAGGATTAAAATATGATTTTAATGTCCGATTTGGGATGGACACGAAAATATTGAATCGTGTGAAGCCGTGTTGTTTAGATTTGAGCCATTTTAACACGAATGATATTTATATCGATTTTATTCATTTTCATAATGAATATCGAAAAAGAAATGATTTCAAAATCTGATATTTTGAAAATATTGTCATTTATATATTATAATGATAAGGAGTATTCAATTTTGATTTAAAATTGAAAATGAAGTTAGAATCGTTTTAAAACAAATTTATAAACGATTTATAAAATACATTTTAAATGGAAATCGATGAAATAATATATATATATATATATATATATATATCAATTTTATTTAATGGCCTGAATATAATGCGCCGCAACCATTCGCGAATTTTGACCACTGACTTCAAATTGACATTACGGGAGATCCGACCGTCGGATTCTCCTAAAACTGGTACCGTTGAGTTCGTATCGAAAAGTGCTTTCCAACGAATACAATAAATTTGAAATCTAATGGTTGAATTTGGAATTATATCCAAATCAAATTTGGAAAAGGTCATTGTAAGTGCAGTTCGATGACCCTTTTTGGAAATCGACTGAAAGGGCCTTACTAAAATTATTAAAAATATTAATAATTTGTGTAAAATCATACTTAACGATTTTGAAAGAATTGGGTTGAAAATTTCCATATTTGAAAAGATAAAAATATTTTTTTATCAAAATGAACTAGTTATTAACTAGATTTGAAATCCAATAATTTTTAAATAAATAAATTGGATTTATAAAAAGGGTTTTAATAAAACCAAAAATTTGCAATATATAAATTGGAATGGAAATAATCTTCAGAATATTTCGATATTGGATTCCGTGGTTATACGGATATTGTCATGGGAATTTGGAAGATAAACATATATCATTATTCCCCGTACGATGTATGTTGGTTTCAGAATTTGATATTGAATAGAAGCCGATATAATTTCTATTCAGAGCCTTGTATTTAATATTAAATTGGATCTTGAGTTTGTCGTGAACGCTGTCTTTACTAATACTGTTCTTAAACCAAGTTGAAAATAAATCTTTTAATTAAGATTTAGTGAAGTTTTCCAATTAATTAATATTAAATTGGAATTTAATAAAAGAATTGGATTTTGGGTTTGTCGTGAATGGTGTCTTCAATAACATTGTTCTTAAACCCTGTGTGAAAAGAATAAATCTTTTAATTAAGATTATTAGAGTTTCCAGTTATATTTAGTAATTGGAATAAAACGGAATATGAATTGGGTTTATTGTGAACTGTGTTTTTAACGACATTCGTTCTTTAACCCAATTAGCAGTGAAATGTGATTTAGAATTTATAAATCTTCTTACTAAGATTTAATGGAAATTTTCCAAAGTAAAGTTTTCCAATTTAATAAAACAAATTGGAATGGAATGGAATTCGATTTGGTAATAATCGAAGTGAACTTTTGTGGAGGAAGACTGTTAATATATATGGAATTTAAAAGCCTTTGCCGTTATTCCATTTATATTATTGGTTGGATATGGAAGTTTATATCGATTATATATATTGATCTGTTTTCCGTGAAGATTCCATAATTAATGGAATGTGATTTTGGATTTATCATGAACTGTGTTTTAAATAACATTGGTTCTTTAACCCAGTTAAAGACAGGATTTATTTCCTAAATTTGAATAATCATTATATAATGATTTTTGGGGATTAAAACTAAGTGGAGTTTTAATGAATCTTTAATTAGATTGAAATGTGAATGTGATAATTTAGATTATCAAATTTGGGAAATAATCGAGAATGGAGTATCATTAGTTTTGCTCCAAGGGAAAGTTAAATCTTTAATTAGATTTGAACGTGAAATGGTAATTAATTTTTACCGATAGCACAATGGTGTTAGATATGGAGTACTACCAGTTTTGCTCCATGGGATGAGTAGGTTGGGATTGGGAAATATAATAAATGATTACTTCGGTAAGGTTCGCTAATCCCAGCTAGTTTGGAAATCTGTAATTTGGTTTAAATTGTGAAAAGAATATTTGAATTAAAGAATATTATGGATTGGAATGAGGCGTATGTTGTGTTTTTATAGCACTTGTTTATAAGATACACGTATTATTCAGAAAGACCGGGTTTATACCCATTCTGAATAATTAATTCGGCGATATGTTGAGGACTGAAGGTCTTCACATCATTTGGATGATTATTGATGTCTTGATTGGGTTGTACACCCAAGAAAAGGTAATAAGTGGTGATTGTCCAAAGGTAATTGGAGATCGACCGGATATGCGAGGACCTCTCTCATGTATTGGACATATGGGACGAGGAATAAGGTGCCTCCGGTTTCGTTCAGACCCAAAACGAACTTGTAAATGGATGTGTGTCTGACAATGGATTTTATTCTATGTTGATTGATTTCTATTAAATATATATATCTGTTTGGTGGCGGAGAATTTATTCTCTTTCTTAACACCCTTCTCTGAGACATACGAGCTCAGAGGTTATGTATCGATAGACATCAGTCGCATGGCGTGAATTGTCAGTGTGGCATGCTGAGATGCAAATGATCAAGACTTATGTTGAAAAGAAGAGTCTTGTGGTGGATGATCAAAGCACGACTTTAAACAGCATATCTTTGTGGATAACATTAATTCGCGAGCCTCACACCCCGGTGTGAACCAGAAATGGGAGAGGACCTCAGGGAGAACATGTATTTCCTTCTAGCTATGAGTGTTGTCATGGTATGGAGCCTAGACATTTTACTCATGTGGAAGTTGCATATTATTTGATGGATAGCGAGGCGCCTCGGATATATCGGTCACTATGGGGCCGATGGATGACATGGTCAACATACTAACCAGACTTACTCCCTATAGGGTGGGGAAACGTATTGCTCAGGGATTATTAATCCACTTAGTATGGACCGGCCCTGACGATCCAGGTGCAGTTGCAGCTGAATCTTGAGACATGGGCTAGAGCGTCTCGAATCGAAAGGACGATCCCTTGCCTTGGTTCACAGACGAAAATCCAATTTCTAATACGTGACATTTCGATTTTGATTGTAGAGCCTAGCATGGCGACATAGTAGCATGGAATACTATGTCGCTTATGATTGATACATTTATACTTGAAGTGATTTTGACACTATATACTTATAGTAATATCAAAATGATTTGTTTTAAATGTACCAAGCATGTTTGGCTATTATAAGGGAAAACTCTATCCTCTGGTTTGCATTGCATTGTGTGATGGGACCGGAGTCTTATAATAGCTTCATTTTTCAAAAAGCATTGCGCTGTTTGTTTATGCACTGGTATTCTTGGGAGAAAACCCGTTCTGTGTTATACGGCGTGGTCCCTTGATTTACTTTATTTCTAAAGTAAAGTTTTAAATAACTATTTTAGTTATCACACCAGTCATAGGACTGACTTGGAGTTTATTGTTTTAACCTAAACTCTGGGTGCCCCAATTTTCCACACGGGCAGCTAGTAGTTGGGTTTTTGCAGATATTTCTTTTCTAGGATTCTGGTTTACAGCTGGAGCTATATACAAGAAAGCCCTGTATATGTGTATTTCCTTCAGTTGTGTTATGTATTATTTTTTCGCTGCTATGTATTATATTTTAATCTCTGATATTTTTCTGCTGTATATTATTTATTCATACTTTGCTATATTCTTGTACTCTGATGTAAATTGTTGTAACAGCAATGAAATGTTCTTTCATTTGGGTTCTGATTTGTCGTGTTCTCAACTCAATCCGGGCTTTCCTGAAAGGGCGAGTTTGGGTCGTTTCAATTCCATTTTGATGGAAGAGGATATTGGGTTTATCGTGAACTTTGTTTTAAATGACATTGGTTCTTTAACCCAGTTAAAGGCATGATTAATTTCCTAAGGATTGAAAAATCATTAAGTAATTTTTTTTAGATTAAAACTAAGTGGAGTCTTAATGAATCTTCAATTAGATTGAAATGTGAATAAGGTAATTAAATTTACCGAATTCTAGAAATGTTCGAGAATGGAGTACCACCAGTTTTATTCCATGCGATAGTTAAATATTTAATTAGATTTGAATGTTAAATGGTAACTTAATTTACCGATAACACAGTAGGTGTTAGATTTGGAGTACTACCAGTTCTGCTTCATGGGATGAATAGGTTGGGATAGGAATTATAAAATAAATGATTGCTTCGGTAAGTCTCGTTAATCCTGACTAGTTTGATAAATCTTAATTTGGTTTAAGTTGAGAAAAAATATTATAAATATTTTTAAATGATTTCCAAGAATATTTGAATAAAAGAACATTCTAGATTCGAATGAGGCGTATGATGTGTTTTTATAGCACTTGATTATAAGATACGCGAGTTATTCGGAAAGACCGAGTTTAACCCATTTTGAATAACTAATACGACGACCAAAAGTCGAAGATTGAAAGACGGTGGTTGAAGACCGGAGATCTTCACATTGTTTGGATGATTACTGATGTCTTGATTGGGATGTACACCCAAGACGAGGTAATAAGTGGTGACTGTCCAGACGTACTTAGAGATCCACCGGATATGCGAGGGCCTCTCTCATGTATTGGACATATGGGACGAGGAATAAGGTGCCTCCGGTTTCATTCGGACCCAGAAAGGACTTGCAAATGGATTGTATGTCTGACATTGTGTATCGCGCTTTATTTGTTGATCTCTGTTAAATATATATATGTTTGGTGACGGAGAATTTATTCTCTTGCTTAACATCCTTCTCTGAGACGTACGAGCTTAGAGGTTATATGTTAGTAGAAATCAATGGTATGGTATGGATTGGCAATGTGGCATGCAGAGTTACATGGATTAAAACTTTTGTTGAAAAGTAGGGCTTTGTGGTTGATGATCAAAGCACAGCTTTAAATAGCACAACTTTGTTTATGGTATTGCCAATCAGTGATGACTAACCGGCCCTGAAGATCCAAGGGTTGCCCAGAGGTGTGATCCTGAGGCATTTGCTAGGGTGTCTCAAAATCGGTGAGGGAAATCCAATTTCCACTACGCGATTTCATGGTTTTAGTTGTAAACCTATATGGCAACAAAATATATGCTACCTATGTCCCTTATAATTGATACATTTATAATTTAAGTTGATCTCTTCACTTATAATAATAATAAAAGATAAATTTCGCGTATCAAGCATGTTTGGCCAATATAAGGTAAACTCTATCCTCTGGTTTGTGTTGCATTGTGTGATGGGACCTGAGTCTTATAATGGCTTCATTTTTCCTTTTAGCGTTGCATTGTTCGTTTTATGGTATTCTTGGGAGAAAACCCGTTCCGTGTTATATAGAGTGGTCTCTTGATTTACCCAATTTTAAAAATAAAGTTAATAAATGTTTGTGTTCTCTTACCAGTCCTATGACTGACTCGGAGTTTATTGTTTCCACCTAAACTCTGGATGTCCATATTTTCCACATAGGCAGCTAGTAGTTTTGGTTTGCAGATATATCTTTTCACAAGGTCCTGGATTACGGTTGTAGCTATATATGGAATGCTTTGTATCCGTGTATTTCTTTCAACTTCGCTAGTTGATGTATTTCACTGCACATTATATTTATGTCTTATATTTCCGCTGTTATGTAATTTTAAAATCTCTGATATTTTTCGCTATATATTATTTATTTTGTACTTTGATATCTTGAACTTTAATGCAAATTGTTGTAATAACAATGAAATGTTCTCTTGTTTGTGTTCTGATGCATCGTATTCTCAGAGCAGTCTGTCTTCTTATTCGGTTTAGGCCGGCCGAGAAGTTCGGGTCGCTACAGGTGGTATCAGAGCTTTAGTTTACAAAGCTCGGGAACAAGACATATTAGAACTGAACGAAAGAATTCATCAGAGATAGAATTAGTAATATCCTATAAGAATGGCTCATTACATACCCCAAAATGAGTTTGAAGAGTGTTATTTCTAAAAATGAATTTAGTTTGAAAAAATTATTTTATATAATAAATATTTGATTATTTTATTTGATTTTGGGCTATCGAGTATAAGGAGATTTTGCATATACGTGCCATGAATGTATATATGAAGTCTCAAATATACTGGGTAGATATAGAATCACACTCTAATCGCCCGAGGATGATTCTAATGATCACTATAGTATCATCAACATTTATGTTCAAGTTTCAAAAGTGGGATATCTATATGATTCCAATTGACTGGTGTGAGAACCAAAAACTTAGTTAGATTTTATTGTTTGTGATTTGGCATTGAAAATATGATTTTTGAGTATATAAAAGATATATATTTGAAAATCTAATCAACTAATTGATTGCTGGTTGTGATGTGTGATTATTAATTCAACTAATTAAATATTGGAATAATAAAACCAATATGAGAATGAAGGATAAAATTAAGCCAAGTCAAATATATAGTAGAACTAAATTGAAAATTTAGTTCGAATTGGATATATATATATATATATATCTACGTATACATAATTATTTGTTGATTATGTGATGGGGGCCAACAAGGCCCTAAGGACAAAATAAACCATGGACACCTTATTTTAAATACTTGTACATATATACATATATATATATATATATATTGAACAGGTTATGGATTTGAAGCTAAGTAGAGAAATAAATTGCGTGCCCGACAAACAAGTGCACCTTTATAAGTTGGTTGCGCAATTTTATTACTATTAAACTACCGTGAATGATTTGGATGTGAAACGACCCGAACTTCCCCGTAAAGGAAAGCACGGATTGTACTGAGGACAAGACACATCGGAACACCAACAAAAGAACATTTCATTGCTTAGTACAACAATTCCATCAGAATACAAGAATATACAGAGTATGAATCAATATTACACATCATAAAATATCAGAGATTACAATACATTCCATAGTAGCGGAAAATAATAAAAAACACAACTGAAGGAGATATACGGATACAAAGCTTTCCGAATATCATTCCAGCTGTAAACCAGGATCCTGTGAACATAAATCTGCAAAACTAAAACTACTAGCTGCCCGTGTCGAAAATAAGGGCACCCAGAGTTTAGGTTAAAACAATAAACTCCAGGTCAGTCATGTGACTGGTGTGAGAACTAAAACAGTTATTTAAATCTTTACTTTAAATCAGATATTTCAAGGGACCACGTCGTATAACACGGAACGGGTTTCCTCCCAAGAATACCAGTGCATATAACAAAACAGCGCAATGCTTTTTAGAAAAATGAAGCTATTATAAGACCCAGGTCCCATCACACAATGCAACACAAGCCGGAGGATAGGTTTTCCCTTATAATAGCCAAACATGCTTGGTACGTTAAAAACAAATCATTTGATACTATTATAAGTGCATAGTGTATAAAACAACTTCAAATATAAATGTATCATTCCTAGACGGCATGGGTACCATATATCATGTCGCCATACTAGGCTCTACAATCAAAACCGCAAAGTCACGTATTTGGAAGCTGGATTTCCATCTGTGAACCGAGGCCAGGGATCGTCCTCAATCGATTCGAGACAATCTAGCCCATGTCTCAGGCAAGCACGCAGACAAGCCTTGGATCGTCCGGGTCGGTCCACCGATGTGGATTATTATACTTGAACACTGCGTTTCCCCGCCCTTTGGGGCGTAAATGAGCCAAATGACTCCATCGGCTCCACATAGTCACCGATATATCTGAGGCGCCTCGCAACAGCAACAATCATACAGGTGAAAATAATATAAATATCAGGGCTGGTAGGTTACTGACACCACCCTAGCTAGAAGGAAACGCATGCCCTTTCTGAGGTCCTCTCCCGTTTCTGGTTCACAACCGGGGTGTGAGGCTCGCGAATCAACGTTACACAAAGCTATGCCACACAGGCGGTGCTTTGATCATCAACCACAAGACTTTGCTTTTCAACAGAAGCCTTGATCAATTGCCACTCAGGCATGCCACACAGGCAATTCACTTCATGCTATTGATATCCATCAATATATAACCCCTGAGCTCGTACGTCTCAGAGAAGGGCGTTAAGCAAGAGAATAAATTCTCCGCCGCCAAACAGATATATATTTAATAGAAATCAATCACACAGAATAAAATCCAATGTCAGACACACAGTCCATTTACAAGTTCGTTTTGGGTCTGAACGAAACCGGAGGCACCTTGTACCTCGCATATCCATCGATCTCCAAGTACGCCTGGACGATCACCAACTGATTCCCTCCTCTTGGGTGTACAACCCAATTGTGACGACCCCAAAACCCGGTTCGACGGTGTTAAGGGTAATCTTTGGAATATAACACATAAACAGATAATAGCAGAACAAAATTAAATAAATACACCAGATAATGAACAAATAATACACTGGATAAACGTAATCATCAGAGTTACACAGTATACAGGATCATACTTAGTACAAATACAGTTCAACTGTACATAAATATCTACAGCGGAAAATAAACATAATATGTACAATAGGAGCTGAACAGCATAAAAAGAGATAAATGATAGCATCCATCTTCAGCTTCAGCTATCCAGAAAGAGCCAGCTAAAACCTGAATACAAGGCTACCCATGTAGAAAAAGGTGCACCTGAGTTTGCAAGTGAAACAAACTATGAGTCAGTCATGGGACTGGTATGAGAAATCAACTTAACACATTATAAAATTTGGCCAATCACAGGACCACGCCACTTTCACGGAACGGGTTTACTCCATTGGATTGCCAATGCTTTACAACAAGTAAATCTTTTAAACATCGCAATGCTTTTTATAAAAATGAAGCCATTATAAGACTCAGTTCCCATCACATAATGCAACGCAAACCGGAGGATAGAGTTTTTACCTTATAATGGCCAAAATATGCTTGATACGAATAAAACAAAAGAATTTGATATTATTACTAGTGTTTATATGTTTCAAAAACAATTTCAAATCATAAGTATCAATCAAAGGCGACATTAATTCCCCATACCACTATGTCGCCATATATAGGTATACAATCAAAACCGCACAGTCACGTATTTGGAAATTGGATTTCCGTCATGAACCAAGGCAAAAGATAGTCCTTACCGAATTCGAGACAATCTAGCCCATGTCTGAGGACCCAGACTCAGGTAGGCCCTTGGAGCGACAAGGCCGGTCCACCGATGTGGATTAAAATTCCTGAACACTGCGTTTCCCATCCCTTTGGGGCGTAAATGAGCCAACGAATGACTCCA
This sequence comes from Allium sativum, assembly GCA_030737875.1. Taxonomy (NCBI): domain Eukaryota; kingdom Viridiplantae; phylum Streptophyta; class Magnoliopsida; order Asparagales; family Amaryllidaceae; genus Allium; species Allium sativum. Next base: position 118,937,848 of record CM060911.1, on the reverse strand, counting down.
TCGGTCCCGGATCGACCAATATAACCGAGGCACCTCGCAACAGCAATAACCACATAGGTGAAAATAATATAAATGTCAGCCAGTTCAAGCACCGACACCACCTCTAACTAGAAAGAAACGCATGTCCTCCCTGAGGTCCTCTCTCGTTTCTGGTTCATACCGGGGTGTGAGGTTCGCGAATTCACGTTATACACAAAGCTACGCCACACAGGCGGTGCTTTGATCATTAACCACAAGACTTTGCTTTTCAACAAAAGCCCTGATCACTGCATCTTAGCATGCCACACACGCAATGCACACCATGCAACTGATGGTTATCAATCACACAGAATGAATTCCAATGTCAGACACACAGTCCATTTACAAGTCCGTTCTGGGTCTGAACGAAACCGGAGGCACTATATACCTCGCATACCCATCGATCTCCACGTACATCTGGACGATCACCACTCATTATCCATATTTCGGGATGCCTCCCAATCAGGACATCAGTTACCATCCAAACGAGGTGAAGATCACCGGTCTTCAACCACCGTCTTCATTATCGATTTCTTATCGTCGATTCAGTTATTCAAAATGGGATAAATCCGGTCTTTTTGAGCAACTCGCGTATATAATAAACAAATGCTACATAAACACGACATACGCTTTATTCCAATTCATTAGTCACTAACCGTAAATTAGTAAGAGAACGATTTCCCAAAATATTAACCCCGAAGGCCGAAACCAACATCAGATCAAAACCCAGGAAACCATTCGACTTAGCCAACCTTCAGTTAGTTTCTAAATTTCACATTCCATATCGTTTATAATATTTTATAACGATTTATCGCTATTTTTATTTATTTAAAAATAGCCAATTTATTCAAACGACGCTTCAGGCCATAACGCAGCCGTGGCGCTGTTTTTCTTTAGATTTGATTTACACATATCTGAAAATCTAACCATTGGATCTTCACAAAATTTATATCATTAGAAAGATCTTTTCAAAACAAATCCAACGGTTCCAGTTTTGGGGAAATCCGACGGTCGGATCTCTCGGTACACTCGTTTGAAGTTTTGATTTCAAAATACGAACTGCAGCATCGTTATTCGATTTAATTTAATTATATATATATATATATATACTCGATTCTGGCGCTGTTTTTCTTTAGATTTGAATTAAACATTCTAGACAATCCAACCGTTGGATCTTTACAAAGTTGGTGTCATTGGAAAGATATTTCCAAAGCAAACCCAACGGTTTCGGTTTCGGGAAAATCCGATGGTCGGTTCTCCCGCACTAATCGTTTGAAGTCACAGTTTCAAAACACGAACTACAGCTTCTTTATTCGATTTAATTTAATTATATTTGTATATATAAATATAATCTATTCTTCGATTTCAAAACCATTTTCTTTTCATACATTTGATAAAAATGATATTTTTATCCAACAGACATTTATTTCAACACTTCACTATTTTAACAATTCATGTATATGATAAAAATGTGATTTTTAATGTAAAACAATTTATTTCAAAACACGACAATTTTATATAGTTCATATAGATGATAAAAATACGATTTTTATTATAAAACAATTTATTTCAAAACACGACTATTTTATATAGTTCATATAGATGATAAAAATATGATTTTTATTATAAAACAATTTATTTCAAAACACGAATACCATTCAACACATGAATTTCTATTCAACGAATGAATTTCTATTCAACACATGAATGTTTTCTATAGTTCATATATATATATAAAATGAAAATGTGATTTTTATTGTTAAAACAATTTATTTAAAACACGAATACCATTCAACACATGAGTTTCTATTCAACGAATGAATTTCTATTCAACACATGAATGTTTTCTATAGTTCATATATATATAAAATGAAAATGTGATTTTTATTGTTAAAACAATTTATTTAAAACACGAATACCATTCAACACATGAATTTTATTCAACGAATGAATTTCTATTCAACACATGAAGGTTTTCTATTCGACACACGAATATAGTTTCAACACATAAAAATAATTCTAACACATGAATATTATTCAAAATTTCGGCAGCATAACGGCAGGGTAGTTAAAACCCGGACCGTATCGAAGTACGGCTCCTCTCTCTACCTTAAAACCTTGCGGTTTTTGACAATGGGGATTCATGCATCTAGTTCGCACGCAGGCGGCATGTTTTATTTTCATTTCCACAATCCTATTCTAATTTGTTTCAACCACAAATGGGTATTTTTCAACCATAATCAATCATTCCCAACCACAAACAATTTATATCAACCATTCGCATTATTCACCAAATTTCACATCAACCAAATAATCCAAACAATATCACAACCAATAAATATCGTCCATGGTCTGTGGACGAGGGGAGTATATATATATATATATATATATATATATATATTCGTATATAAATATATTTCAATTCACTTCAATTCATTTCAACGCACATATAATTTTTACAACGCATATATAACTTATACATCGAACATACAACTTATACAACACTTATACATGAGGTGTACAACGCTTATATAACTCATGCATCGACTATATAATTTATACATCGTTGTTTTCCATATCGTTTATAAATTAGAAATCGCACATTGGGTTCCACTCCACCAAAAATAGCAGAAGGCTCAAAAAAATATGCGGTCTCTTCGAGAATGTAGAAGACGTCCACACGAGTCCATTGTCTCTTGTTTCACTGAATTTCGTCAACAAATGAAAAAGATATGATTTTTACAGTGAAATCAAAAACCGTAGCGCTTTAAAGTGCTATAATATAGTTGAAATTAAAATAGGCCGTACCTTTCAAAAATCTGTTCAAAACTAGGTTTTGACTTTTCATGAAATCCGTGAATCGATAGGACGATCAGACTTCACCACGCTGTCGAGCCTCGAGAGGCGCACGTGCGCCTGAAGTAGGGTTCACTTTGGTGGTCTGACAAGGCCACGATGGAGCTTCAAAGCTCCGAACTTCCCATCCACGGTTCTCTTCAGATACTCGACGAGACGGGGAGCAGGTGGTATGGATTTGAAGCTTGTCTCGAGCTCTACAAATAACTCCAAAGGAGCATGGTGTTTTGTTGCACGGATTGATCAGATTTGAGGAGAGAAGGTTGGTAGGTTTTTCCGCCGTGTGCTGATCGGGGAGAAAGAATGTCGGGGGGGGGGGGGAGATCTGGTGTGGACCAATGATTTTTTTATATATATTTATAACTTTTAAAATCCAAAAATACCCCTTGCCTCCTACGAACTCCAATCCAAACCCAACGACTATCGTCCCTAGCTAAATACCCCCATTCCGAACACAATGGGATATGTTTCGTAGGCCTATTCGACAGTTTCAGTCAGTTTTCCTTCAAATTAAAATATAAAACATTCAATATTTGATTTGAACGTACATTTCAATTTTCCGGGGCCACATACTGATTCTAAAAATTCCCAAAAAATAAATCTAGCTATGTTTTGACGATACGGTCTCAACAAAACTAGTTTCGTCGAATTCTGAGACCGTTTGAAAAATGGCCCTTTTCTGGTCGATCCAATTTTATAGAAATCGACCAAACACATTTTCCTTTGCCACGCTCACATACTAGCTTCAAAAATTATGAAATTTGAAACCTAGCAATAATTTAACATCCCGGATCCAACAAAAGTGGTTTCGTCGAATTCTGAGGTCGTTTGCAAAATGGCCATTTTCACGGGCTATATAAATTCTATAGCGACCTTTCTGAAAATTCATTTGGCCATAACTTTTGCTTCCCGCTACGAAACTTCGATTTTTCAGATTCGTTAGAAAGATATTCACTAACAGATTTAAATATTTTTGGTTTCACTAAAATCCGTTTTGTTTTACACCCGGTACAGTCAGTCAAAGTTTGAATTCAAATTTTGAAACTACCGCGCCATTTCAGGCCTTGTTTATAATTAGAATTAATTATATTTATTTTCAAACATCGATTCAAAATCACTTTTAGTCATTATTATTTAAAATATTTATTAAAAATATTTTAAATTCACTATTTTAGCCAATTTAAATTTTCCAAACTGGTTCAGATTTTCCGGGTTATTACACCAATCAAGATCATCAGTAATCACCCAAACGATGTGAAGACCTCTGGTCTTCGACCACCGTCTTCATCCTCGACACATCGTCGAATCAGTTATTCAGAATGGGATAAAACTGGTCTTTCTGAATAACCCACGTATATAATAAACAAGTGTTACACAAACACAACATACGCCTCATTCCAATTCAGAATATTCTTTTATTCAAATATTCTTATACTTTGGGAAAGGTTCCCATTAATTTTATCAAAGATAAATTCTTTAAATCTATTCTTTAATCTTCTTTTGAATATTAATCCAAATTAGTCGGGATTAGCGAACCACACCGAAGTAATCATTTATTTTATTTTCCAATCCCAACCTATTCATCCCATGAAGCAAAACTGGTCATACTTCATATCTAACACCACGGTGTTATCGGTAAATTCAATTACCATTTCATGTTCAAATCTAATTAAAGATTTAACTATCGCCTGGAGTAAAACTGGTGATACTCCATTCTTGATCATTTCAATCTAATTAAAGATTCATTAAAACTCCACTTGGTTTTAATCTTCCCAAAAATCACTATCAATGATTATTTAACTTGGGAAATCATATCCTATCTTTAACTGGGTTAAAGAACCAATGTCATTTAAAACACGGTTCACGATAAACCCAAAATCACATTCTATTAATTATCGGGTTAAAGAACAAGTGTTATTTAAAACACCGTTCACGATAAACCCAAAAATCAATTCAAATTCAATTCCAATTAAATACCATTTAATTGGTATACTTCATTAAATCTAAACAAAAAGATTTGATCTTTTTCTCAACTGGGTTTAAGAACAGTGTTAATGAAGACACCATTCATGACAAACCCAAATCCCATTTGATATCAAATACAAGGCTCTGAATATAAAATATATCGGCTTATATTCAATATCAAATTCTAAGACCAACAAATATCGTATTGGAAATAACGATATAAATATATCTTTCAAATTCCCATAACAATATCTATATAATCACGAAATCCAACGTCGAAATATTCCACAGACAATTTCAATTCAAATCCATTCCAATTCAGTTATTGGAAATTCTGGTTACTTTTAAAACCGTTTCAAATCCAATTTATTTATTTTAAAAATAAATGGATTTTAATTCTAGTTCAAAACTAGTTCATTTCGATAAAAATATATTTTTATCTTTTCAAATTTGGAATTTTGATCCCAATTCTTCACAAATCATTTCTTATGATTTTATACAAATTATTACTTTTTATAATAATTTTATCAAGGCCCGTACAGTCGATTTCCATCAACGGCCATTGAACTGCACTTACGGCGACCTTTTCCAAATTTGATTTGGACATAATTCCAAATCCAACCATTACATTTCTAATTTCTTATATTCTTTAGAAAGCTCTTTTCAATACGAACCCAACATTCCGTTTTTAGGAGAATCCGACGGTCGGATCTCCCGTAATGTCCATTCGAAGTCAATGGTCGAAATTCGCGAACTGCGGCAGCGCGGCGCGTTCTATTCAGGCCATTTAATATATATAATATATATTATATATATTTCGTAGATTTCCTTTTAAAACGTATTTTATAAATAGTTTTCGAAATGATTTCAACTTCATATTCAATTTCTAATTAAAATTGAATATTCCACATCATCGATATACAAATGATAATATTTTAAAAACGTTATATTTTGAAATCACTTCCTTTTCTATAATCATTATAAAAACGAATATAATCGATATAAATATCGTTCGCGTCAAAATGGCGCATATCTAATCAACACGGCTTTATATATTTCAATAACTTCGTTATTCTATTCAACAAATGAATATTTTCTTCAACACCTGAATATATATTTTTATTCAACACATGAATATATATATATATATATATCTTATTCAACACATGAATTTATATTTTTATTCAACACATGAATATTTATTTTATTCAGCACATGAATTTTTATTCTATTCATGTAACGTCCCGTATTTCGATCGCTTCAGTTTTGAATATTTAATTTAGTGTAAATATTGAAATGGTAGTATAATTGAATTTTTATATTAATGAAAACAAAGTTGGAAGCATATAAATATATATATATAATTAAAATGAGCTCGTAAATGACGCGGCAGTTCATAAATTCAGTTTTTAACTTCAGTTGACTGTACAGAATTCGTTACAAGTCAGAATTCGCTGAAACAAGAAATATTTGAATCTATTGAAATATAAATTTCTAATGAAAGAGAAAAATCAGAATTTCGTATTTTATATTAACAGTTATGGCCAAATCAAATTTTGGAATAGTCGCTGTGAAATTCTTTGTAAACGATAACGATTTTATTTAATAAAATAATTCGATTTCAAATCAATTAAATATCAATTTGACTTGAAAATATAATGTCGTGTTTAGAATTCATATTGGTTTATTCTGGAAATTTCATGAATTCAATTTGTGTATATTTATACAATAATAATTTATTTGTTATTTTTGAGGCGATATATATTAAATCAAACTTAATGTTAAATTATTAATCTAATTTAATATCTCCTGTATATGGTCGAATTAGACCGTGGAAATTATTCCGTTGTGTTCAGAATAGGAGTAGAACACTAGGAACATCGTTCGTTGCGCTCAAATAGGGGTTCGTAGTCATAGAATATTTTAATTTGAAGTCACCGGTTAAATATATAAAAACAAATTAAAATAAAACAAATTGAAAAATAGGGGATGGCCTAAATCTCAGAAAACACAGGCTACTCTCCCGTCTTCTCTTTTCATTTCCAGTACGAATTTATTTCATGCTCGTTCTTTCACATTCAATTTTCTTCCTTCTCCTTGAAGGCTCACAATCAAGTACACAGAAAAGCTACTACCCTAATGTCAACTGCTAAAGCTATCTGTACGAATGAAATTCCTTCACTCCGAAGCTTCATAGCCATGTTACGCTACGCCTGAACCTACCGCTATCTATGGAAGTGACGTCGTTTCTATCCTAACCACTCCGCTTCTCTATATAAACAGCCAATGCCTTCGTTATTCTTCCATACACAAAACCAATACAGTACCTTTCCTTTGTTTTCTTTTTCTCCTTCTGTTAATCGCGAGAATCATTTCAGAATTAAAAAAAAGAGTACAAATAAAAACCGAAGAACTGCGATACAAACAAAATAAATGGCCACGCATTTATCTATAGCTCAACGGCAATCGAGGAATCGCAAACTAGGAGCGAGAGTAGAGTTTGAAGAGGATTTTGGGGATGTTGCGATTTTGAATCGACGCTGGTATGGTTCAACTAAATTTCGATTTTTTGTGATAATTTCGGAAGTGCGTTGGGTCAATTTGGGATGTTGGAGGAGGGAATGTTATCAAAACTGGAGTTCGATTTTTCTGGTTATGGTAAATTGCGGTATGGTAATACCAGTGAAGGACGGTCTTGATGATGGAGAGTTTGGTTGTGTTATTTGAGGACTGGAATACGAATTTGGGGGAGGATGTTATGTCGATGATCTGAAATGGAGATTCAAGTTGAAGGTAATTTGTCTAAACACTAGGAGGTTGGTGGAGTATGATCTGTTGTTGTGAAAAAGAAAAAGAAAATGGGTTCAGGCGTGATGAATGTGGATTGAAAAGTGAGGTTTGATCTCTGTAGGTTCGGGATGAACGGTGTGAGGTGGACGTTGGTCTTGGTTCAAACCAGAAATGGGGGTCGATTGATGGAGGAGTTGTCTGCATATAGGGCTGATGAGTGCTGAGAGGGTTGGGTCAATAGCATTGCAGTGAAGGTCAGAAAGTACGGTGCATGTTAGACATAAGTGGTGCAACATTAGTAGGGTAACAGTTCCACTGTGAAAGGGAGGGGAGCTGTCGGTAAGCTGTTTGGTGAAATATCAAGGTGGACTGATGGCAAGTGTAATAACCCGGAAATCTGGGCCAATTTAAAATTTTTATTTTGGCAATTTTAGCGATTTTTGGATATTTAAAATGAATTATTTTAAATAATAACAACGAGAAATTTATTTTGAATAGATTTCGAATGAATATATTTATATAGATCGTCGTTAGAATATAAATATTTATTTTAAATTATAAAAGGAATTGAAAATGGCGCGGTAGTTCGATAATTTGATTTCAAACTTCAATTGAATGTACCGGGTGCAAAATAAACCGGATTTTAGCGAAACCAAAAATATTAGAATCTATTTGTGAATATCTTTCCAATGAATCCGGGAAATCAAATTTTCATAACGGAAATCAAAAGATATGTCTAGTTGAAATTTCAGAATAGTCGCTATGGAATTTCGGCCATTAAAAATAGCCATTTTGCAAACGACCTCGGATTTCGACGAAACCACTTTTGTTGGATCCGTGATGTTAAGTTATTGCTAGATTCCAATTTTCATAATTTTTCGAATCAATATGTGAGCGTGGAAAAAGAAAACGCGTTTGACCAGTTTCAGTTGATTTTAATCGACTGGAAAATGACCATTTTTTAAACAGTCTCAGAATCTGACGAAACTAGTTTGTTAGGACCGTATCGTCAATAGGAAGCTAGAAAATATTTTTCTGGAATTTTTCGAGTTAGTATGTGACCCCGGTAAATTGAAATGTGCGTTCAAATTCAATATATAGAGTTATATGTTGATTTTGACGAAAACTGATCGAAACGATCGAATCAGCCTACGATACATATCCCATTGTGTTCGGAATGGGGGTAAATAGCTAGGGGCGACAGTCGTTGGGTTTCGTTTGGTGTTCGAATGAAAAAGGATATATATGGGAATTAATAAATAAATATAATATAGATTTGTTTTCAATAACACCCCCCTGTTACTTTTCCCCTTCAAAACAAATCGAGCCCCCTGTTTACAGAAAACCACCCGTTGACCCTCCTACCTCCCCCAAATCGATTGTCGAAGGTGGCGCTCCACCGCCCCACGCCTCCGCGTCCTCAGCTCCGCCCACCCTGGCGTCAGCACGACGGCACCGCACTCCCCTGGTCTCGCAGCACCACCCCTCCTCTCCTTCTTCCCTCTCGCGCTGTCACCCCTCGAACCCCACAACCCCGAACCCTAGCAAAGAAGACCGACGCCCCACCTCTGGACGCAGCACCCTCCCATCTCCGATCGACCTCCAAAGACCCTCCGGCGAAGCAACGACCATCCCTAGCCTTAGACCTTAGTTCGAAGCCACTGCAGTGTTGTTCAGAATGAAATGGTAATTAATTTACTTAATTAATTAGTTGTTAATTAGTTTAAATTTTAGTTTTTTTTATATATCAATAACATTAGTAATGTTTTAAAAATAAAATGAGTATTGTTTTTGAAATTAGAAATATACAAATGTTTTTGTTGAATAAAAATATGTTTTATTTTATTTTATTTAATAAAGGTATGATCTTTAGGAAAGGAATGATTTCTTTTTTTTGGTCTTTATTTTATTTAAAGTTAGGGTTTTTATTTTACTAAAGCTATGATTTTTAGCGAAGAAAAAATTCGATTTTTATATACCAAATAGCAAAGTAAAAATTCGATTTTTATATACCGAATAGCAAAGTAAAAATTCGATTTTTATATACCGAATAGCAAAGTAAAAATTCGATTTTTATATACAGAATAGCAAAGTAAAAATTCGATTTTTATATACTGAATAGCAAAGTAAAAATTCGATTTTTATATACTGAATAGCAAAGTAAAAATTCGATTTTTATATATTGAATAGCGAAGTAAAAATTCGATTTTTATATATTGAATAGCGAAGTAAAAATTCGATTTTTATATATGTAGTGAATACGGATGACGAAAGTGATGAAAGAAGAAACGACGGAGATTTTCTACATATGAAGTGTCGTGGAGTTGGGATAGCTTTGGTGAGAATTTCTCACTTTTTAATTTTATTTCTAGTTGAAATATATACTAGGATGCAGACGGTGTTTAGTAGCACCCGACACCCGTCGTCCACAGACCATGGACGGCTTGTATGCTTGTTTGTTTGATTTTGATGTGTAGTTGATTGTGTGATGTGATGTGAAATGAAATAAAACATTTGTATAGTTGAAATAAAATATTTTATAGTGGAAAATATTTTATAGTTAAAAATAGAATCTACATATGAAATGAAATAAAAATAAACAAATCAGACGATTTGTTTATATACACACATTTGACTGATATTGATTGGGACGATAAATTTTACACATCGCCCAACTGCACAAATAAAATCTGTGTTTGATTGTTTGAAATCCCACACGGGTATTGGGATGATATTTGACGTACACTAATCCCGATTGTTTAGTTGTATGTCGATCGATTGATTAACAGACTGTTATAAGTGTTAAATATTTATATTCGATGCTTATACAGTGTAGAGTGCACTTTGGATGATGGTTGATTATTCATCGTTGTTATGGTATACATGTGTTGTAGAAAATCCATATAATTAACATTATATGGTAATTGATTGGGCTTCATTCAATATTTGAAATAGAAATATTTGAAATAGAATATTTGAAAATAGAAATATATGAAGCCGTGTTGATTAGATTGACGCCATTTTGACGTGAACGATATTTATATCGATTTTATAATGAATATCGATTTTATTCATTTTATAATGAATATCGAAAGTGATTTCAAAATCTGATATTTTGAAAAGAATTGAAATTCAAACTGAATTCGAATTGAATTTAATAGAAAACGAATTCGAATTGAATAGAAAACGAATTCAAATAGAATTGAATTGAAAACGAATTTGAATTGAATAGAAAACGAATTCAAATTGAATTGAATTGAAAATGAATTTGAATTGAATCGAATAGAAAACAAATCTGAATTAAATTGAAATCAAATAGATGTGAATGTAAGAAGAATTTATAAGGGAAAATTCAATTTTGATTTGAATTTGAAATAAAGGTTGAAATTGTTTTTGAAACAAATTTGAAATGATTTATAAAATTTGTTTTAAAAAGGAAATCGACGAAATATATATAATATATATATATATTATATATATATAAGGGCCTGAATAGAACGCGCCGCGCCGCGGCAGTTCGTGAATTTCGACCATTGACTTCGAACGGATATTGCGGGAGATCCGACCGTCGGATTCTCCTAAAACCAGAACCGTTGGGTTCGTATCGAAAAGAGCTTTCTAAAGAATATTAGAAATTTGAAATCTAACGGTTGGATTTGGAATTATGTCCAAATCAAATTTGGAAAAGGTCGCTGTAAGTGCAGTTCGATGGCCGTTGATGGAAATCGACTGTACGGGCCTTGATAAAATTATTAAAAATAGTAATAATTTGTTTAAAATCGTAAGAAATGATTTGGGATAAATTGGGATGAAAAACTCCATATTTGAAAAGATAAAAATAGATTTTTATCGAAATGAACTAGTTTTGAACTAGAATTAAAATTCTATTTATTTTTAAATAAATAAATTGAATTTGAAGATGGTTTTGAAAATAACCAGAATTTCCAATAATTATATTGGAATGGATTTGAATCGAAATTGTCTTCGGAATATTTCGATGTTGGATTTCATGATGATACAGATATTGTTATGGGAATTTGAAAGATATATATATATATCGTTATTTCCAATACGATATTTGTTGGTCGTAGAATTTGATATTGAATATAAGCCGGTATATTTTCTATTCAGAGCCTTGTATTTAATATCAAATGTGATTTGGGTTTATCGTGAATGGTGTCTTTATTAACACTATTCTTGAACCCAGTTGAGAAATGATTAAATCTTTTTATTTAGATTTAATGAAGTGTACCAATTAAATAATATTTGATTGGAATTGAATTGATATTGATTTTTGGGTTTATCGTGAACAGTGTTTTAAATAACACTTGTTCTTTAACCCGATAATTAATAAAATGTGGTTTGGGTTGTCGTGAACGGTATCTTCAATAATACTGTTCTTAGATCCAAAGGAGTTAAGAAAATCAGAAACTAACTGGAGATTAGTTAAATTGAATGGTTTCTGGGGTATTGATCTGATGTTGGTTTCGGCCTTCAGGGTTAATACTTAGGGAATTGCTCACTTGCTAATTTATGGTTAGGGTCTGCTTGAAATGTAATGTGATTTTGGGTTTATAGTGAACCGTTTTTACATGACACTGATTCTTTAACCCAGTTAAAGATTAAAACTAAGTGGAGTTTTAATGAATCTTTAATTAGATTGAAAAGATCGAGAATGGAGTATCACCAGTTTTGCTCCAAAGCGATAGTTAAATCTTTAATTAGATTTGGACGTGGAATGGTAACTAATTTTACCGATAACACCGTGGTATTAGATATGGAGTATTACCAGTTTTGCTTCATGGGATGAATAAGTTGGGATTGGGAAATAAAATAAATAATTACTTCGATGTGGTTCGCTAATCCCGACTAGTTTGGAAAACCATAATTTGGTTTGAAATGATATCCAGAGGAAGATTAAAGAATAAATTTTAAAGAATTTATCTTTGATAAAATTAATGGGAACCTTTCCCTAAGAACGTGAAATTTAGAAACTAACTGTAGGTTAGCTAAGAAGAATGGTTTTTTGGGTATTGATCTGATGTTGGTTTCGGCCTTCGGGGTTAATATTTGGGGAATTGTTCCCTTGCTAATTTACGATTAGTGACTGATGAAATGGAATGAGGCGTATGTTGTGATTGTGTAACATTTGTTTACTATATACGCGGGTTGTTCGGAAAGGCCGGGTTTATACCCATTCTGAATAACCGATTCGACGATAAGTCGAAGATGATGACGGTGGTCGAAGACCGAAAGTCTTCACATCATTTGGGTGATTACTGATGATCTTGATTGGGCATTACACCCAAGATGAGGGAATCAGTTGGTGGTCGTCCAGACGTACTTGGAGATCGACGGATATGCGAGGAAAGTGCCTCCGGTTTCGTTCAGACCTAGAACGGACTTGTAAATGGATGGTGTGTCTGACATTGTATTCCTTTATATTGTATTCGTTGATCTCTGCTAAATATATATCTGTTTGGCGGCGGGGAATTTATTCTCTTGCTTAACGCCCTTCTCTGAGACATACGAGCTCAGAGGTTATATATTGGCCGAAATCAGTGGTACGATATGGATTGATAGTGTGGCATGCTGAGATGCAGTGATCCAGACTTTTGTTGAAAAGCAATGTTTGGTGGATGATGATCAAAGCGCAGCTTTGATATAGCATGGCTTTGTGTTTAGCGTTGATTCGCGAGCCTCACACCTCGGTATGGTGGTAAACTGATGGTTTGATCAGTATGATTTTTAGTGGATGGGCACCTTAGTGGTGTCGTGGATTCGGTCGACCAAGATGAGCTTAGTGCTCAGGGATATATAGAGTAAGCGGTGTTTTCTCTCGTTAGGACGTAAGCCGCGGTGATACTCTGGTCCCAAAAGTGCAGATGTGCAGACGGTGTTTCTCTTGTTGGGACGTAAGCCGTGGGGAATTGCATTACGCGATCGATCTTTCGAATCAGGAGCCACCATGACGGAAATCCAATTTCCAATACGCAATATTGCGGTTTTAATTGTAGAACTAGTATGGCGACATGATATATGGTACCCATGCCGTCTATGATTGATACTTATGATTTGAAGTTGTTTTACACGCTATGCACTTATAGTAGTATAAAATGATTTGTTTTAAACGTACTAAGCATGTTTGGCTATTATAAGGGAAAACCCTATCCTCCGGCTTGCGTTGCATTGTGTGATAGGACCTGGGTCTTATAATAGCTTCATTTTTCTTTATTTAGCATTGCGCTGTTTGTTTTATGCACTGGTATTCTTGGGAGGAAACATGTTCCGTGTTATACGGCGTGGTCCCTTGATTTACCTAACTTTAAAATAAAGATTTACAACTGTTTTAGTTCTCACACTAGTCCCATGACTGATCTGGAGTTTATTGTTTTAACCTAAACTCTGGGTGCCCCTATTTTCCACACGGGAAGCTAGTAGTTTTGGTTTTGCAGATTTATATTCACAGGATCCTGGTTTACAGCTGGAATGATATCCGGAAAGCTTTGTATCCGTATATCTCTTCTAGTTGTGTATTGTATTATTTTCCGCTGCGATGTATTTAAATGTAATTTAAATCTCTGATATTTCTGTGTAATATTCATTTATACTCTGTATATTCTTGTAATATGATTGAATTGTTGTAATATACAATGAAATGTTCTTTCGTCTGCGTTCTGATTTGTCTTGTCCTCACAGTAATTCGTTCTTTCTCATCTCTTCGGAGACCGGGGAAGTTCGGGTCGCTTCAATTTGGTATCAGAGCTTTGGTTTACAAAACTCAGAGGACAAGACACTTTAGAACCATACGAAAGAATTCATCAGAATTGGATTAGTAATATCCAACGAGAATGACTCGTTAGAGATGGGATCAGTGGTATCCTAGAACGAGTGTGAAGAGTATATTTTTGAAAATGAAAACAAATTTTGTTTTGAAAATTTAAATCAACTATTCGTATTTGATTAGTTATTATGTTTGAATATGGACAGTCCGGTATATATAGACTTTGCGTATATGTCTGATCCACGTGTATTTGAAGTTTTAATGTACTGGATAGATATAGAATCACACTCTAGTCGCCCAGAGACGATTCTGATGATAGTCTAGACATCATCAGAATTTGTATTCGAGTTTCGAAAGTGAGATTTCTTTATATTTCCATTAGACTGGTGTGAGAACCAAAATTAGATAGGGCTTGTTGTTGTGATTTTGCATCAAAATCTGATTTTTTGACTATATAACAAAGTTATGAATTTAAAAAACTAATCAACTAATTGATTGATGGTTGTGTTGTTTGATTACTGTTTTGATTAATTGAAATTTTAACCATATAGCCAATTTGATCAAATAGTGAGTTGTATTGGAAATTTGGTCGCATTTGCTTGCATATATATGTACTTTCATTGAACAGGTCATAGCAAGGAGGCTAGAGCAGAGAAATAAAATTGTTTGCCCGACAAATAGGTACATGTTTATCATAATTTACTGTTTTGTTTGGGTGATGATGATTTTATGAGCCGATTAGCTAGCCGCTTGGCCTTTTCTTTTTCTTTTTGAGATCAGAAGGCCTGTATGGCAATTTCGGGATTTTCTCGTGCTCCTGGTGCAGGGGAGGTTATGGCGAAATTTTTCGAAAATTTAGGGTGTTAGCAAAATTTTTGAAAAATTTGAAAAGTTCTTAGAAACTGAAAAGTTGAAGAACTTAAGCCGTAATCAAAACAATGAAAGTTGAGTTGGTATTTAAAACAACTTTCAGCTTCGTTCCTTTTCGGGGACGAAAAGTTTTAAGTGGGGGAGATTGTAATAACCCAGAAATTTGGGCCAATTTAAAATTTGTATTTTGGCAATTTTAGCGAATTTTGGATATTTAAAATAAATTATTTTAAATAATAACAAAGAGAAATTTATTTTGAATAGAATTCGAACGAATATATTTATATAGATCATCGATAGAATATAAATATTTTTTTTAAATTATAAAAGGAATTGAAAATGGCGCGGTAGTTCGATAATTCGATTTCAAACTTCAATTGAATGTACCGGGTGCAAAATAAACCGGATTTTAGCGAAACCAAAAATATTAGAATCTATTTGTGAATATCTTTCCAACGAATCTGGGATATCAAAATTTCATAACAGAAATCAAAAGATATGTCCAGTTGAAATTTCAGAATAGTCGCTATGGAATTTCGGCCATTAAAAATAGCCATTTTGCAAACGACCTCGGATTTCGACGAAACCACTTTTGTTGGATCCGTGATGTCAAGTTATTGCTATATTCCAATTTTCATAATTTTTCGAATCAATATGTGAGCGTGGAAAAAGAAAACGCGTTTGACCAGTTTCAGTTGATTTTAATCGACTGGAAAATGACCATTTTTCAAACGGTCTCAGAATCTGACGAAACTAGTTTTGTTAGGACCGTATCGTCAATAGGAAGCTAGAAAATATTTTTCTGGAATTTTTCGATTTAGTATGTGACCCCGGTAAATTGAAATGTGCATTCAAATTCAATATATAGAGTTATATGTTGATTTTGACGAAAACTGATCGAAACGATCGAATCAGCCTACGATACATATCCCATTGTGTTCGGAATAGGGGTAAATAGCTGGGGGTGACAGTCGTTGGGTTTCGTTTGGTGTTCGAATGAAAAAGGATATATATGGGAATTAGTTAATAAATAAATAAATATAATATAGATTTGTTTTCAATAACACCCCCTGTTACTTTTCCCCTTCAAAACAAATCAAGCCCCCTGTTTACAGAAAACCACCCGTTGACTCTCCTACCTCCCCCAAATCGATTGTCGATGGTGGCGCTCCACCGCCCCACGCCTCCGCGTCCTCAGCTCCGCCCACCCTAGCGTCAGCACGACGGCACCACACTCCCCTGGTCTCGCAGCACCACCCCTCCTCTCCTTCTTCCCTCTCGCGCTGTCACCCCTCGAACCCCACAACCCCGAACCCTAGCAAAGAAGACCGACGCCCCACCTCTGGACGCAGCACCCTCCCATCTCCGATCGACCTCCAAAGACCCTCCGGCGAAGCAACGACCATCCCTAGCCTTAGACCTTAGTTCGAAGCCACTGCAGTGTTGTTCAGAATGAAATGGTAATTAATTTACTTAATTAATTAGTTGTTAATTAGTTTAAATTTTAGTTTTTTTTATATATCAATAACATTAGTAATGTTTTAAAAATAAAATGAGTATTGTTTTTGAAATTAGAAATATACAAATGTTTTTGTTGAATAAAAATATGTTTTATTTTATTTTATTTAATAAAGGTATGATCTTTAGGAAAGGAATGATTTCTTTTTTTTGGTCTTTATTTTATTTAAAGTTAGGGTTTTTATTATTTTATTAAAGCTATGATTTTTAGCGAAGTAAAAATTCGATTTTTATATACTGAATAGCAAAGTAAAAATTCGATTTTTATATACCGAATAGCAAAGTAAAAATTCGATTTTTATATACCGAATAGCAAAGTAAAAATTCGATTTTTATATACCGAATAGCAAAGTAAAAAATTCGATTTTTATATACAGAATAGCAAAGTAAAAATTCGATTTTTATATACTGAATAGCAAAGTAAAAATTCGATTTTTATGTATTGAATAGCGAAGTAAAAATTCGATTTTTATATATTGAATAAGGAAGTAAAAATTCGATTTTTATATATGTAGTGAATACGGATGACGAAAGTGATGAAAGAAGAAACGGCGGAGATTTTCTACATATGAAGTGTCGTGGAGTTGGGATAGCTTTGGTGAGAATTTCTCACTTTTTAATTTTGTTTCTAGTTGAAATATATACTAGGATGCAGATGGTGTTTAGTAGCACCCGACACCCGTCGTCCACAGACCATGGACGGCTTGTATGCTTGTTTGTTTGATTTTGATGTGTAGTTGATTGTGTGATGTGATGTGAAATGAAATAAAACATTTATATAGTTGAAATAAAATATTTTATAGTGGAAAATATTTTATAGTTAAAAATAGAATTTTTAACGTGTATATGAAATGAAATAAAAATAAACAAATCGGACGATTTGTTTATATACACACATTTGACTGATATTGATTGGGACGATAAATTTTACACATCGCCTAACTGCACAAATAAAATCTGTGTTTGATTGTTTGAAACCCCACACGGGTATTGGGATGATATTTGACGTACACTAATCCCGATTGTTTAGTTGTATGTCGATCGATTGATTGACAGACTGTTATAAGTGTTAAATATTTATATTCGATGCTTATACAATATAGAGTGCACTTTGGATGATGGTTGATTATTCATCGTTGTTATGGTATACATGTGTTGTAGAAAATCCATATAATTAACATTATATGGTAATTGATTGGGCTTCATTCAATATTTGAAATAGAAATATTTGAAATAGAAATATTTGAAAAAGAAATATTTGAAATAGAATATTTAAAAATAGAAATATATGAAGCCGTGTTGATTAGATTGACGCCATTTTGACGTGAACGATATTTATATCGATTTTATAATGAATATCGATTTTATTCATTTTATAATGAATATCGAAAGTGATTTCAAAATCTGATATTTTGAAAAGAATTGAAATTCAAACTGAATTCGAATTGAATTTAATCGAAAACTAATTCGAATTGAATAGAAAACGAATTCAAATTGAATTGAATTGAAAACGAATTTGAATTGAATAGAAAACAAATTCAAATTGAATTGAATTGAAAACGAATTTGAATTGAATCGAATAGAAAACAAATCTGAATTGAATTGAATTCAATTGAAAACGAATTGAAATCGATTTGAATTGAAATCAAATAGAAGTGAATGTAAAAAGAATTTATAAGGGAAAATTCAATTTTGATTTGAATTTGAAATAAAGGTTGAAATTGTTTTTGAAACAAATTTGAAATGATTTATAAAATTCATTTTAAAAAGGAAATCGACGAAATATATATAATATATATATATATATATATTATATATATAAGGGCCTGAATAGAACGTGCCACGCCGCGGCAGTTCGTGAATTTCGATCATTGACTTCGAACGGACATTGCGGGAGATCCGACCGTCGGATTCTCCTAAAACCAGAACCATTGGGTTCGTATCGAAAAGAGCTTTCTATCGAATATTAGAAATTTGAAATCTAACGGTTGGATTTGGAATTATGTCCAAATCAAATTTGGAAAAGGTCGCTGTAAGTGCAGTTCGATGGCCGTTGATGGAAATCGACTGTACGGGCCTTGATAAAATTATTAAAAATAGTAATAATTTGTGTAAAATCATAAGAAATGATTTGGGAAAAATTGGGATGAAAAACTCCAGATTTGAAAAGATAAAAATAGATTTTTATCGAAATGAACTAGTTTTGAACTAGAATTAAAATTCTATTTATTTTTAAATAAATGAATTGAATTTGAAGATGGTTTTGAAAATAACCAGAATTTCCAATAATTATATTGGAATGGATTTGAATCGAAATTGTCTTCGGAATATTTCGATGTTGGATTTCGTGATGATACAGATATTGTTATGGAAATTTGAAAGATATATATATATCGTTATTTCCAATACGATATTTGTTGGTCGTAGAATTTGATATTGAATATAAGCCGGTATATTTTCTATTCAGAGCCTTGTATTTAATATCAAATGTGATTTAGGTTTGTCGTGAATGGTATCTTTATTAACACTTTTCTTGAACCCAGTTGAGAAAGGATTAAATCTTTTTATTTAGATTTAATGAAGTGTACCAATTAAATAATATTTGATTGGAATTGATATTAATTTTTGGGTTTATCGTGAAAAGTATTTTAAATAACACTTGTTCTTTAACCCGATAATTAACAAAATGTGGTTTGGGTTGTCGTGAACAGTATCTTCAATAATACTGTTCTTAGATGTAACAACCCGTATTTCGATAACATGATTAAGACGAGAATCAAGGCAGAATTTAATTTTAAATTCTGAATCAGGTGAAACGGGCTATGCCATTGCGTTCGTCTCGGAAAAATACGCGAAATAGAGTCCGAGTTTTCGAAAATCGGAGTCCGTATGACCAAGATATGGCCTCGCGAAGTTTCACGAAAAATTCCCAAATTAAAGGATACTTAATTAAGTGAAATGGGTTGCGCAGAGAAATATAAATATATTGATATATATATATATATATAATTGAAAATTAAATAAATAAATATGCAAAAATGTTCAAAACAGCGAATTGGGAGAGGGGAATAACCGAACCGGCCGATTTTTGAGGTCGACCCGAGCTCGCTGGGTCGACTAGGGGTTAATCCAGGGTGTTTGGCTGTCAACCCGTGGGCCGATTCGCTCAAATGCAGATTTTGCATTTGGATGGTTCTCATGGTTCATCTTTAATCTAAAGGCCCTAGATGGTTCCTACACTTGACTTCTTCCCCAAGACATACTTTGATGGCTTGGATTGAATCTAGGTTTAATCCTATGGCCTAAAACACTTGCCTAATCTATAAATAAGCCCCTAACCTACCCCTAAACCCTCATTATTCATTCATGCAACTAAACTATGGCAAAATTGCTACTCTCATGGCCTCCACTCAACTATCCTAGCCTCCACTTCATTTCTATGAGAGGTTTCATGATCATGAGAGTATTAGAGAGTCCCTATGTTAGTATGAGAGCTTCTCAAGTTGATTTCAAGGCAAAAGCTTTGATCTTTGTTCATAAAGATGGTATTTTTGTTGATTTGGAGTGTTCATCTTTGGGTTTTTGGGTGATGGCATGCATAGGCTTCATCACAATCTTTGTTTTGCATTTCGATTTGTGCCTTCATAGCTATGTAAGCCCTTCCCTACTCTTAGATATTTACTATGAAGTTAAATGTTCATGTTGAAAGTTTGGGTTTGATTAATTAGAATGATGCATGCTATCATGTTATGCAAGTTTATGAATTCATTATCTTCATCTTATGAACTAAAAGCCACAACCTTTATGTTGAAATGTTGCATTATGCAACATGAGAATCTTCATAATCATTATGTCAACTTGCATATGAAGTCATAATCCTTATATGATGATATATGCGAGTTTCTAGCCATCATTCCATGTCTTTTGTTACCATGATTCGCTTATGTACCAAGTTTGGGTTGATGCATGTTTTTGAGGCTTAAGAATGTAACATGCAAGCTAATGAACACATTTGTGCCTCATTTGCCACCATGATTAACTTGTGGCTTAATACCCATTTTTGTCATTCCTTTGCCAAGTCTCTTCTTTTAATCCATCACGTTGTTGCGAACGTATATGCTAGTTTAAAAAGCGTTGGGGTCACATTATGGGGAAACATAATGACATGAATATGACTTGGGTAAATGGGTATAAACATGACAACATGTAACGTTAAATATGACATGTGTTTATACTTGAAAACATGACTTGAAGTATAACATGGAAGTTGACATGTAAGTATGCATAAAAACATAAGCTTGGGAATTTACCTATTAAGTTAGGTCTACCCATTGGGAATTTACCTATTAAGTTAGGTCTACCCAATTGCTTGAAAACTTGACTATGAACATGACACTAGACTAAACATGAAAGTGGCCAACTCGAGGTTGGGTTGAGTTTGCAACGTAAAACTACCCGGAACCGACCGGCCTAACTAGTAGTTGCAAACAATAGGACCCAATGTGAGAAGTTGGTCATGTTGTGCTTGAACCCGAGGTTAGACCAAGTTGTGGTGTAAAGCTACCCGGAACCGACCGGCTTAACTAGTAACCACAACAAAGTCTAATGTGAGAGGTTGGGGTGCATTAAGTAATTAATGCCACATGATAGGGTTAAGTTAATTTTATTAATGACTCTTAACCAAATATGACATGGGTAAATGGGTTAAGTAAATAGGTTAGGCTAATGATACTTAACAAAACATGACAAGGTTGGGTAGGTTAAGTGATTTGATTTGCCTAATGACGCTTAACCATTTTTATACGACTAGTGGACGGGGATTAAGTTAACCAACACTTAATCAATCCAACATGATAATTTGGCAAGGTTAAGTAAGTTTTCTTAATGACACTTAACCATACAAGATGATTAGGGGATGGGGTTAAGTAATTTGCACCTAACTAATCCGACACGGTAATTAGATGGGGTTAAGTAATCCACACTTAACTAATCTAAACACGGTAATTCGATGGGGTTAAGTTAAACACTTAACCAATTTAAACTCGGTAATTCAATGAGGTTAAGTAACCAATACTTAACCAACTTAACGTGATAATTTAATGGGGTTAAGCAACTTATACTTAACCAATTATACATGATGATTTGATGGGGTTAAGTAACTTACACTTAACCAATCTAATACGCGGACCTGATAAGGTTAAGTCACAAGACCTTTTTAGAATATACTTAACCATTGTAGTACGATTAGAGGATGGGGTTAAGTCAACCTATACTTAACCAATCCGACTCGATAATTTGATGGGATTAAGATAATCTATGCTTAATCGATCTAGCAAGATAATCCGATAGGATTAAGGTAAGCTAGTACTTGACCAATTTGACTTGATAGGGTTAAGTCATGAGCCTCTGGGTACACTTAACCAACTTGTGGGACTAAGTCTTGAACTTAAATACTTAGCCAATCTTTGACGTGATTCGTGGGCGGGTTAAGTCATGGACTTGAATGATAACACTTAACCCAATAGACAAACCCTAGCTAGAAGAACTAGGTAGAAAACCGTGGTTAATCAAGGATAACGGGAAAGGAAGCTAAGTGGTAAACCTTAGTTAAGGGTAACTAAGTAATAATTCTTAGCTAAGGACATAGGACTAATTCTCAAAACGATGAGTAACCTGATACGGTAGGTCATCACTTAGTATATATACGAGGGGGAGCAAGTTATCTGACTTGGATAAAAGCTCCAGCGCACTGGGTGCCGAAGTGGAAGCTTCGGGGGACGTGAGGATATTCTTGGGATCCCTCTGTGGGCTGCCAGGTAATTATACTAGGCCCATGAGAGGTTAAGGTCTGCGTTAGAAGGACCAAGAGTATGCCTTGGTTGCTATGCGAGCAACCTAAAGACTGGGATGGATTAGCGTGGAGTCGACGATTCTTGTTTTTGCCCTGGATAGCGCATCGCCGACTACCTACCATCTTTAGTCAATCGTGTACGTGCGGAAAGGCAGGGAACCCCCAACAGACCATGTGCTTGCTATCGAGTCATGGGTGAGGTTGGCCCGTAGGAAAGTGGGCTATAGTGGGGCCGTGGAGTGGTTCTTATACATGATTTTTCTTGGATTGCCTTTCAGTAGTTGAGGGAGGGGTCACGTGGGACCATAGCCACGGGTACAAAAACAGACCTTGATATCTGCATCGGCAGACGATTTAAAGCTCCCGACCGAGTTCCGTATTTCTTGATTTGCCCTGGCACGGAACTCGGATGGCACATTGGGGCACATGTGCATCTAGACATGGAAAATGATTCACGATACATATGTGGGATCAAGGGCGCGGTTGACGGGTGGCGTAATCCCTAGTGGTCCTAGGTGGCCAAAACCCAAACCGAGACACGGAAACGTTCATTAGGTAGCATAATCCCTAGCGGTCCTAGGTGGCATAAATCCTAAGTGGACGCGCGATAGTTCATGGTAAGGAAACACAACTAGATCAAGGGTTGCAGTCCAAAACAACTTCAAGGATAAACCGTTTACATGGGAAAGCCCGTACAGCCTACGGCAAAGGACTGAACTTATACATGGAAAGAAACATATGAGTTGAGTAACCTATATATGCGGCATATTAGGTTGACATGGACCATTACACGACTTTTGAGTAAGGGTCATTCACGGATAACACGTAATACAGTTGGGGTACTAGTACGGTAGGTGCAGAGCAGATATACAGGATAGATGCCATGGGACGTTATACGCGATAGATATCTTGGGATATTATACTTGATAGAAACCTGACAATGTGATACCTTGTTTTATCTTGACACCGTAGTTTATCACGACACCCTAGTTTATCTGATTTCAGTAGTTCATCCTGTTATTTTGATTTAGCTTATCTATCTTGTTATCATGCCTATGTTCATCTCAGTTTCTCATGTCAGTTAACTTTACTAGTTTTTATACTAATAGTAGATAGGGCTTACTCAGTCTTTTTGACTGACCCGTTTTGTTTCGCCTCTTTTCTTCCGTTCCCCCCCAGGTTACAGGGAGGAAACACTGCTGTTTAGTTCGGACTTCTTCTGCTTGAAGGTCATCATGGATGGCTTGGACTTTTCCTGGCTATGGCTACTTTACTGTTTTTATTTGGGGAATAATTTATGAAAAAGTCTTTATGCTTCTTTACTATTGCAAGACAGGTTTTGATGTACTCTGATGTAAAAGGCTTTAGACCTTATGTATTCATGTTTATGAAAGTTCGATTTTACTTCCGCTATTTTATATGTTCTGTCTTGTGATATTTCTGTGCATGTTTACCAATAATGCCCCTCTAAAGCTAGTGCATTGCTTTGTGAGTGACCCTAGCGGAGGCGGGGTGTTACATTTGGTATCAGAGCAGAAGGTTACCAGACTGGGCAAAAGTTTTTAAAGACCTTCTGAAAACTATTTGAAAATCGTTTATAAAGAAGCATTTTTCAAGAAAATTTTCTTTTAAAAGAAAAAGGCTATTCCCCAAAGGCCGTTAGCACTATCCTTGTTTCCTTAATTGAATCTCTTTTCCTTTCTTTTCTCCATCTGTAGTCACAGTGGTTTTAACTGCGACTAGTCTTTTCTATCTACGAAAGTGCTTTCCATGCGATGGAGGTGGTTCTCGAGAGACCAGTGGCCGCGTTATAAGAAAGGATAGTGAGAAAGAGGATAAAGGATACGAGCTTAAGGATGAGCAACTGGTTGGTATGGCTTAGTCCTCAAAGGAGGGAGAAAGATGAACAATGAAACCCATGACGAGAGAGTACCTTTGGCATGGTAAAACGGGGTGGATAGTTAAGTATTATGGGACAAGGACAAGATCATCGGGAGGGTAATAGTATGCTCTTATTTCTAGGGTACCTCGGAAGGAGGGTAACGATCTTGTTAAAAGTTTAGCTCTTCTTTTCTATCATCCCGCCAAGACTTTGTTTTGATCCCCGCATCATTTAAGTTTGCTTCGATAGTTGAGTCTCTGCACCTTAAGTACTAGCGTAATAGAGAATCCCATTTTTGTCTCAAGTCCTGTGGAGAACCGGTCCATTTATTCATGACTTGTTTTGGATTTGAGAATAACATGCCTCGGTTATGGATGAAGTGGTTATCCAGTAAGGGGTGCCACTCTCGGTTTTGATAGGAGGGTAGTTAGACTCTTGACTAGCCTTGGTAATACCCTCGAAGTCTCGTGTAACCTTTTTGGGTTCGGTCATGATTAATTACTTAGAATCCCTTGATGCCTTTATTGGAAATTTGAAGCCCGATCGAGTGGTGTTCGCCGATAAGACGGATGGTTTATTTCACTTATGCACGGGTTATGGAAATCGCCTAAGTAAGTGCGCTTGATAACCTGGTTGGCATCTGTTTACTTTCAAGAGAAAGTTCTTCTACGTGGAATACCTTGTGGTACGAGGTCCGAGATTCACTAGTGAATTTTGGAAAGCTTGCATGAGATCATGAGTACGCAGTCATGTTTGCGTCAAGTATTCTAGGAAAAGGATAAGTGCAAGTGGAACGAGAGGCGACAAAGAAATGAGTTCCAGCTCATGTTATGGAAACAGGAAATAAGAAGCTGCGAAATCGTGAAGTTAAAAGACGGTCAAGGCACGATGGAATTAAGCTCAGGAAAGACGACTTTGATGGTCAAAGACTAGATACGCGCATGATATCTCTTTTTGGGAGTATATTCTTGATCCCTGTTTTCGGTAGAGCTTACTTGTAGGCTATCTTTTGTGGACATCCTCTCGGTCCTATTTTCTGTTACAAACCCCGTAAGGAGTTTGTCTTGTTTATCTTCTCGACCCTGTTTCAGGGAATCCTAGGTAGAACCCTATGGATGTAAACATGTATTTGAAACATGTTATGATTGATATGGTTGCAAGTGGTTGCTCGTGGATGCGCGAATACACATTAGATACTAGCTCGACTCGATCACATTTCATATTGCATATGCACGAGTATTTATACTTGTTTATGGATGAAATCGAGTGTATTATCATGCGGTTGTTGCATATGAATGAATGATTGTGCACGCATATAGTATCTATATGACTAGGACTATTTGCATACACGTTGGATACATGGCACTATACATATTTTTGCATTAGAAAGATTATTCAGGCCTGATCATTAGCATTAGCTAAGGAACATGTACACACACGTCTTGCATATATTCATACAGCATTAGAAATCATCTAAGGACAATGGTTGCTTGTGGATGATGTTTTGAGTAGATGGATGATGGACGGTAGGATATGTTCTTCCTAACTTGGAGATTTCGGGGACGAAATCCTAAAAGGTGGGGAGAATGTAACAACCCGTATTTCGATAACATGATTAAGACGAGAATCAAGGCAGAATTTAATTTTAAATTCTGAATCAGGTGAAACGGGCTATGCCATTGCGTTCGTCTCGGAAAAATACGCGAAATAGAGTCCGAGTTTTCGAAAATCGGAGTCCGTATGACCAAGATATGGCCTCGCGAAGTTTGACGAAAAATTCCCAAATTAAAGGATACTTAATTAAGTGAAATGGGTTGCGCAGAGAAATATATATATATTGATATATATATATATATATATATATATAATTGAAAATTAAATAAATAATTATGCAAAAATGTTCAAAACAGCGAATTGGGAGAGGGGAATAACCGAACCGGCCGATTTTTGAGGTCGACCCAAGCCCGCTGGGTCGACTAGGGGTTAATCCAGGGTGTTTGGCTGTCAACCCGTGGGCCGATTCGCTCAAATGCAGATTTTGCATTTGGATGGTTCTCATGGTTCATCTTTAATCTAAAGGCCCTAGATGGTTCCTACACTTGACTTCTTCCCCAAGACATACTTTGATGGCTTGGATTGAATCTAGGTTTAATCCTATGGCCTAAAACACTTGCCTAATCTATAAATAAGCCCCTAACCTACCCCTAAACCCTCATTATTCATTCATGCAACTAAACTATGGCAAAATTGCTACTCTCATGGCCTCCACTCAACTATCCTAGCCTCCACGTCATTTCTATGAGAGGTTTCATGATCATGAGAGTATTAGAGAGTCCCTATGTTAGTATGAGAGCTTCTCAAGTTGATCTCAAGGCAAAAGCTTTGATCTTTGTTCATAAAGATGGTATTTTTGTTGATTTGGAGTGTTCATCTTTGGGTTTTTGGGTGATGGCATGCATAGGCTTCATCACAATCTTTGTTTTGCATTTCGATTTGTGCCTTCATAGCTATGTAAGCCCTTCCCTACTCTTAGATATTAACTATGAAGTTAAATGTTCATGTTGAAAGTTTGGGTTTGATTAATTAGAATGATGCATGCTATCATGTTATGCAAGTTTATGAAGTCATTATCTTGATCTTATGAATTAAAAGCCACAACCTTTATGTTGAAATGTTGCATTATGCAACTTGAGAACCTTCATAATCTTTATGTCAACTTGCATATGAAGTCATAACCCTTATATGATGATATATGCGAGTTTCTAGTCATCATTTCATGTCTTTTGTCACCATGATTCGCTTATGTGCCAAGTTTGGGTTTATGCATGTTTTTGAGGCTTAAGAATGTAACATGCAAGCTAATGAACACATTTGTGCCTCATTTGCCACCATGATTAACTTGTGGCTTAATATCCATTTTTGTCATGCCTTTGTCAAGTCTCTTCTTTTAATCCATTACGTTGTTGCGAACGTATATGTGAGTTTAAAAGCGTTGGGGTCACATTATGGGAAAACATAATGACATGAACATGATTTGGGTAAATGGGTATAAACATGACAACGTGTAACGTTAAATATGACATGTGTTTATACTTGAAAACATGACTTGAAGTATAACATGGAAGTTGACATGTAAGTATGCATAAAAACATAAGCTTGGGAATTTACCTATTAAGTTAGGTCTACCCATTGGGAATTTACCTATTGAGTTAGGTCTACCCAATTGCTTGAAAACTTGAATATGAACATGACACTAGACTAAACATGAAAGTGGCCAACTCGAGGTTGGGTTGAGTTTGCAACGTAAAACTACCCGGAACCGACCGGCCTAACTAGTAGTTGCAAACAATAGGACCCAATGTGAGAAGTTGGTCATGTTGTGCTTGAACCCGAGGTTAGACCAAGTTGTGGTGTAAAGCTACCCGGAACCGACCGGCTTAACTAGTAACCACAACAAAGTCTAATGTGAGAGGTTGGAGTGCATTAAGTAATTAATGCCACATGATAGGGTTAAGTTAATTTGATTAATAACTCTTAACCAAATATGACATGGATAAAGGGGTTAATTAAATTGGTTAGGCTAATGATACTTAACAAAACATGACAAGGTTGGGTAGGTTAAGTGATTTGATTTGCCTAATGACGCTTAACCATTTTTATACGACTAGTGGACGGGGATTAAGTTAACCAACACTTAATCAATCCAACATATAATTTGGCAAGGTTAAGTAAGTTTTCTTAATGACACTTAACCATACAAGATGATTAGGGGATGGGGTTAAGTAATTTACACTTAACTAATCCGACACGGTAATTAGATGGGGTTAAGTAATCCACACTTAACTAATCTAAACACGGTAATTCGATGGGGTTAAGTTAAACACTTAACCAATTTAAACTCGGTAATTCAATGAGGTTAAGTAACCAATACTTAACCAACTTAACGTGATAATTTAATGGGGTTAAGCAACTTATACTTAACCAATTATACATGATGATTTGATGGGGTTAAGTAACTTACACTTAACCAATCTAATACGCGGACCTGATAAGGTTAAGTCACAAGACCTTTTTAGAATATACTTAACCATTATAGTACGATTAGAGGATGGGGTTAAGCCAACCTATACTTAACCAATCCGACTCGATAATTTGATGGGATTAAGATAATATATGCTTAATCGATCTAGCAAGATAATCCGATAGGATTAAGGTAAGCTAGTACTTGACCAATTTGACTTGATAAGGTTAAGTCATGAGCCTCTGGGTACACTTAACCAACTTGTGGGACTAAGTCTTGAACTTAAATACTTAGCCAATCTTTGACGTGATTCGTGGGCGGGTTAAGTCATGGACTTGAATGATAACACTTAACCCAATAGACAAACCCTAGCTAGAAGAACTAGGTAGAAAACCGTGGTTAATCAAGGATAACGGGAAAGGAAGCTAAGTGGTAAACCTTAGTTAAGGGTAACTAAGTAATAATTCTTAGCTAAGGACATAGGACTAATTCTCAAAACGATGAGTAACCTGATATGGTAGGTCATCGATTAGTATACGAGGGGGAGCAAGTTATCTGACTTGGATAAAAGCTCCAGCGCACTGGGTGCCGAAGTGGAAGCTTCGGGGGACGTGAGGATATTCTTGGGATCCCTCTGTGGGCTGCCAGGTAATTATACTAGGCCCATGAGAGGTTAAGGTCTGCGTTAGAAGGACCAAGAGTATGCCTTGGTTGCTATGCGAGCAACCTAAAGACTGGGATGGATTAGCGTGGAGTCGACGATTCTTGTTTTTGCCCTGGATAGCGCATCGCCGACTACCTACCATCTTTAGTCAATCGTGTACGTGCGGAAAGGCAGGGAACCCCCAACAGACCATGTGCTTGCTATCGAGTCATGGGTGAGGTTGGCCCGTAGGAAAGTGGGCTATAGTGGGGCCGTGGAGTGGTTCTTATACATGATTTTTCTTGGATTGCCTTTCAGTAGTTGAGGGAGGGGTCACGTGGGACCATAGCCACGGGTACAAAAACAGACCTTGATATCTGCATCGGCAGACGATTTAAAGCTCCCGACCGAGTTCCGTATTTCTTGATTTGCCCTGGCACGGAACTCGGATGGCACATTGGGGAACATGTGCATCTAGACATGGAAAACGATTCACGATACATACGTGGGATCAAGGGCGCGGTTGACGGGTGGCGTAATCCCTAGTGGTCCTAGGTGGCCAAAACCCAAACCGAGACACGGAAACGTTCATTAGGTAGCATAATCCCTAGCGGTCCTAGGTGGCATAAATCCTAAGTGGACGCGCGATAGTTCATGGTAAGGAAACACAACTAGATCAAGGGTTGCAGTCCAAAACAACTTCAAGGATAAACCGTTATATGGGAAAGCCCGTACAGCCTACGGCAAAGGACTGAACTTATACATGGAAAGAAACATATGAGTTGAGTAACCTATATATGCGGCATATTAGGTTGACATGGACCATTACACGACTTTTGAGTAAGGGTCATTCACGGATAACACGTAATACAGTTGGGGTACTAGTACGGTAGGTGCAGAGCAGATATACAGGATAGATGCCATGGGACGTTATATGTGATAGATATCTTGGGATATTATACTTGATAGAAACCTGACAATGTGATACCTTGTTTTATCTTGACACCGTAGTTTATCACGACACCCTAGTTTATCCGAGTTCAGTAGTTCATCCTGTTATTTTGATTTAGCTTATCTATCTTGTTATCATGCCTATGTTCATCTCAGTTTCTCATGTCAGTTAACTTTACTAGTTTTTATACTAATAGTAGATAGGGCTTACTCAGTCTTTTTGACTGACCCGTTTTGTTTCGCCTCTTTTCTTCCGTTTCCCCCCCCCCCCCAGGTTACAGGGAGGAAACACTGCTGTTTAGTTCGGACTTCTTCTGCTTGAAGGTCATCATGGATGGCTTGGACTTTTCCTGGCTATGGCTACTTTACTGTTTTTATTTGGGGAATAATTTTTGAAAAAGTCTTTATGCTTCTTTACTATTGCAAGACAGGTTTTGATGTACTCTGATGTAAAAGGCTTTAGACCTTATGTATTCATGTTTATGAAAGTTCGATTTTACTTCCGCTATTTTATAT
The DNA here is from genome assembly GCA_030737875.1 of Allium sativum. NCBI lineage: Eukaryota > Viridiplantae > Streptophyta > Magnoliopsida > Asparagales > Amaryllidaceae > Allium > Allium sativum. The sequence continues at coordinate 118,907,183 of CM060911.1, read as the reverse complement.
GTTCTGTCTTGTGATATTTCTGTGCATGTTTACCAATAATGCCCCTCTAAAGCTAGTGCATTCCTTTGCGAGTGACCCTAGCGGAGGCGGGGTGTTACAATTACTCACTGTTGAGATGAATAGAGGAGTAAGGCAAATAGTTTGCAAACGGAAATATTAGAAGGAGGTTTTTCTTAAATACTTAAGTTCTAATTTGATTTAAGTCGAACCAGATGAAATAATAAAGATAGATTGTGTAAAGAATTTTATAAGATGGTAGATAATAAATATTAAAAATAAAGAATTTACAAATGATATTTTATACATATATTTTGGAGATAGAATACAGTTTTATTGAAATAAAGCTGAATTGAGTTGTAGTTTATATATATATATATATATGTTTATGGGAATTGTTTTTGAAATCAACACCTTATTTTATGAAGCTTAAATTGAAATCAAGTTGGTAAAGGAAGTTACATCATATAAGGAGTACTTGTTTGGAAATAAAGACAATATTTAACAAAACGGTTGGTAAATCATATCTTTAAATGGAATATTGGATATTGATAATAATAAATGTTTTGAAATCATATGTGTAAATAAAATATTTGAAATGATGATAAGTTGAGATGAACATCTCGATTTAAGTGATAATCGATAATTGGAATTTTTCTTCGTTAGAAGATAAGGAATGGAATTAAGGAAATTATTCTCTTACTAGTTTACGGTTAGAGACTAATGACCAAAATGAGTAATACACGCTTAAAAAGGGATTTTAAAAATGAAAGGGGATTTTAAATATTCTTATATATAAATATAAGAAGAGCACGAGAGTTCCATTTATTGGAAAAAATAGAGAAGTTTTGAATTAACAAATGGTTGATCAAAAAGAGGCTAAAATGGGAATGAATATTGAATCAGTAAATTTCATTTTCTTTTATGGATGAATGGTTGTTTTATTTGATAGTTAAATAACCGACTATCAAATCTGGCATATACGATGGTTAGTACGGAAAGACCGGGATCGAATTTATTCGAAAACCATTCCGAACTAACTAATACGTAAACGTAGAATATACAAATCGAAGATGGAGCAGTGAAGGCCGTAGATCTTCATAAGCGAAAGGACCACTGGTCGAATTCTCTGGAGTCGCGCCCGGAGATATTTTGATGGTGATCCTGTCATGGTTGAAGTCGACGGATGACAAGGACTACTCGCTACTGATCCATAGGGTGATTCCTAGGATGCGGTAGGAGAGTGCCTTCAGTTTTTCCAGTCCCAGGACAACTTGTATGGATGAATGTCTAACAGAGTATTTCCAAAGGATCATGTACATTGATTTCTTCAAACGAATCATAGTTGATGGCGGAGAAAAGGTTTTCTCTAGCCTAATAACTAGAGTATTTTTGTAGATGTCAATTAGTGATATCTGACGGATTCGACGATGTGGCATTCAAAGTAACGGTGGCCAGATGATCTAGAAATACGATTATAACCTCAAGCCTCACAACCGGGAAATGACAAAAATCGGGCAGGCAGCATGGCTAAGTGGGTCGCACCCATTAGGGTGTATTGTCACCATCTAGAGAATATTCATATTTGTTACTTCTTTTCGCTTTTGTACCTCTCGGGAACGGTTATGTTGCTAGCAACCGTAGGTGACAATATATTTGATACACTGAAGAGAAATGAGTGGTCGGTCATGTGTGGGCCGGGTTGTAAGACGTTCTTGTTGAACCCAGTGTATTCGTCTCTAGAGATACACTATCGGAAGGTGGTCCCATACCTTGTCATAGTTGGAAATCCAATCTCCAATAAGCGCCTGCGGTTTTAATTGTATAGTATTTATGTAGAGCGTGAGATGCAAGCGTTCTGCTAGATTCTATTTATTTGTATTTAGACACTATTATAATATCAGAAAGGATATTGATTTCAAAAATGGTTTGGGTTATCATAAGGTAAAAACCATCCGTGTTTATGTGTGGATTGGTCTTACGATTATCTTTTTCTTTTGAAACACTACAACAAAATGACCCTTCAATAGCGTTTAAAAAACGTTATAAAAGGCTATTATGGCGTTTTTATAAACGCTGTGTATCAACAAGCTATAATAGGCTAGGGATATTTAATAACAAACTAAAAAACGCTATGAAAAGCATGCTATCAATAAAGGCTTTTTATAGCGTTTTAAACGCTATAAAAATTCATGTTATGGCTTGTTTGAACTGCTGGCTTGCAAATGTACAACGGCCAAATTACGCTATTATTCCCTATAACAGCGTTTCTGAAACGCTGTTAAATATTATAACAGCGTTTTATAAATGCTGTTAAATATTATAACTGTCTTTTTGAAATACTATTAAAACCATTAATTGCATGCTATTAAAAATCATTTTTGCATGGTATATACATCCACTATCACACTATAGTCGACGGATTTACATAAACATAGTATATCATTTCACAAATCATATAAATCACATTAAACCAAAATTAACTAACCATTCAACTTCCATATAAAATAAAACATTGTATGTTATAATATTTAATGAGCATTACATTAAAAGTGTAAATGATACATGTGATAAAGACCATGCTACACATGAGAATTAAGTATGCAAACCAAAAAAATTGTTACTCCAGAAGAACTTCAAATCCTTGATATACTGCAGCATGTCGTCATTTGTATGCACCATAGATGGGTATGTACCTATGGAAAAAAAATTCAATAATTAGCAATTATAACTATATTTGTGTGTGACCTAAGTATATAAACTTAATTAATTTAGTAAGTTTTATAAACTTAGTTCATTTATATAAACCAATTAAATTAACTTGGTTAATATTATAAAATTTAGTTAATCTATATTAACATATTAAATTTCTTGAAATGAACGTAAATTTTGTTTTAAATACTTTATTCAACAATTACATGTCTACTGTTATAAGCTTATTAATTTTTATAAAACTTTAACTAAATTTTATAAACTTATTTAATTTAAGAAAATAGTTGTTTATTAGTTATTTGAAAACTTAATTAACCTAGTTACTTATTTTAAACTTAGTTACTTTATTATTATTATTATACTACTACTATCATTATTATAAATTTAGTTAACTTTATAAACTTAATTAATTTTTATAACATAGTTAATTTAAAAAAAAGATGATTTTTACTAAACTTAGTCAACTTTTTTAACAATTTAACAAAATTTTCAAAATAGAGAACATGTAATATTCATAATATTATTATTATATTATTAGTTAAGTATTTATAATATTAGTTTATAAATTTATTATTATTCCATTACTATTATTATATTATTTATAATATTATTAATTAGTTTTTATAACTTAGATAACTTAGTTAATTTTTATAAAAAACTAGATGGTTTTTATCAAACTTAGTACATTTTTCTAACAATTTAAAAAATATTTCAAAATAAAGGACATGTAATATTCATAATAATAACATTATTATATTATTAGTTAAATATTTATAATATTAATTTGTAAATTTATTATTATTATTGTACTATTATTATTATTATATTATAGCATAATATTATTATATATTTATTTTTATATACCTTTGGTTAAAATTTGAAAATCTCGATTAACTTAGTTAAATGTTTATAAAATAAGTTTATAAATTTATTATTTAATTATATTACTATTATTTTTATTACATTATATTATTACTTACTAATTTTTATATATTGTTAGTTAAATTCTATAAAATTCAATTAACTTAGTTAAATTTCACAAAACCCACTTAACTTAGTTAAATATTTATAAAATTAGTTTATAGGTTTATTATTATATTACCACTATTATATTATTACTATTATTCATTTATTACTATTTATTAATTTTATATACCTTTAGTTTAATTTTATAAAGCTCAATTAACTTAGTTAAATATTTATATAATTAGTTTATAAATTTATTATTAGTAAATTACAATTGTTATTGTATTATTATTATTATTTATTATATATCTTTAGGTAAATTTTATAAAACTCAATTAACTTAGTTAAATACTTATTTTATTATAAGTATGCAATGAGTTTTAATAAATTAATATTAACACCTTTCATTTTTTATACACATCATAATTCGTTTGTAAAATTTTCTAACTTTCAGAAAAAATTCAAAATTTCGGCAAAATCTCCTTTGTATGGGGGACGTTTCGGAAAAACCGAATACATAATAATTACAGAACATACATCTCCAAAGAGGCATCCCGAAACACGGGGAAACAAACCACTAACATAATATACTCTTATTTTGCAGTATTTAATCTGAAAACGTACCTTTTATTGGGCATTATTTAGCAAATTACTTATTATTTAACATGCATAAGCAGCTACCAATGCAAGTCCATCCATCAATGCTTCCAAAGTATTTGTTCTCATCTCAAATGTAAATGTTAGTTGCATAAAGGAAGCAAAGGAAATATAAATTAATATAATGGATAAGTAGCATAACATTTCATTTTTAGGTCACTTCTGAATATATCAAAACATTAAAACATCAAGTACAAAATGGAATTACGCTATGATACTTTTAATATCAAATCTGAACTAACATTAAAACATTGCTCGGTTTTGTTTCAAACTGTGCTCAGTTTCTTGAGACGTTGCGACTCCAAAGATATATAATGGTACAAACTAACAAAGGCAATACAAGAGATCATTTTTTATTTTACATTTTCACATTATAGGTCAGATAAAACAAGAAAGCAACAACAGAGCATTGCACAAATACCTTACCAGGTTTGCAAACAGTACTTGTACCAGTAACATCGGCCTCATTTCCGGTTTGAATAAATTCCTCATTTTCTTCCAAAGCATCAGCTATGTCAGTTAGATTTTCCTTCTATCTCCTGTAGATAAGCCTAAAAACAAACCATTTAGAAGCTATTAGTACTTAAATACTTCCAAGTATCAAATCTGAGAAAGATTTTTAGCTTTGCTATACCAAAATTGAGATACAGGGGTCTTAATAAAAACATAAAATGAAACTAATATAGGAAAATTCACAGTACAAAAAATATTTTATTTACATTTTCTGCAAGTAATTTGGCAAATTAAGCATTCAGGTAATGTACCAACTGACTGATAAAATGGATTTAATATGTACATGAAGGCACCTGGAGCATTCTCTTGCTGACATAGCCATATTTCGATCACCAGCTTCTTTAGGTAGAACCCATAAATGTGCATCTTGGTGAAAAAGGTACTAATCCTCTCTCCATGCAACACTCTGATGACATTATCAATGACAGAGAAGCTGCATTATAAATTACGAGTACACAGGGACTTCCGATGGACATGTGCTAATATAAATGTGACCAAAGACGGAATTGTGTTTTAAGTTGGATTTATTTGCTCAATCACAGATATGTCATTTCTATGCAGATATTTATCACTGAATGAATTTGTGCTTTATGGTTGAAGAGTTTGCACTTAATGCATTCTGGTGGGATGATAATATGCAACAATGACCATTTCTTCATAGGAACATGAAATCAATAGGAACATTAATTTTATGTGCACATTTTCATAGGATGAAAAAGATGCTGGTAGCATTGGTAAATCAGACAAAATATTTGATATTAATTACTTTTAATAAAGCCTATAAAGTTCATTAAAATCCATTATTCTTTTGCTGTACCAAATTAATGTAGGGTCATTCAGAAAGAATAAAATTATGGACCCCGTTGTACAAATTCAAATGCAATCCATTCTAATTTGTGTGGGTATCAACCAAAATTCAACTGGAAGCAGATCCACTCCTTTGAGTCGTTCACTAGTTAATGCCAAATATTCTCCTGTATTGAGATCAGTTTAAGAACAATTGGTATTCCATAAAAAAAGCTGCTGAAAAGATAATATGGAAGGTCTGCACACAAGTCGCAAGTCATGTTCTTGTGTAGCTGATAGGAATGACGTACTTGAATTTTGGTTATCAAACACTACAAAAACTGTCATGAGAATAGTATTACTTAAAAATATTATTGTCAATAACATTTTACTAGGAGCTGAAGTACTAATACATAATGGATCTCTCAACTTTCACATCAATACAATGTGAACATTGTGAAGAACAAAAGTACATGTTTTTCCTTAATGATTCCAGTTTGTTTACATACCCAATAAAGAATAAACTAAACTGTTAATAATCTCTTAATGCTAAAATAAAATAGACTATAACCATTCCCAACTAGTTAGTAGGCATATATAAGAAGTTCCCAGTATAACTTATCAGGTTCCAGTCACAATAAACGATTATCATTGAGGAAGAGTAAAAAAACATGATTTGTATATACATATAAATGATGAATGAATGCAATAATTATATAAATATCCATAAACTTAAGTGTGTTTTCTAACTATGCAGAAATGTATGGATATGCAAAAGTTTATTTGAATATGCAGCTATGCCTGTAGTGGATGAAAATAGAGCCGGATTGTTCTGTGATTGCATCCACATATGAAGATTAGTAGAAATTTGTGCCCTCTCACAGCGCAAATGTATGAAGTTTGCCAGAGCGGGTGCACAAATTTCTACTAGTCTTCGTATGTGGATGCAATCATATGCGTGCGCAAATTCTCTTCAAACATTATACTAACCATTAACCAGTTTTATGGGTATTCCTTAAATCACACACGCATGCGCACCCCCTTCCCCCCAACCACCACACACAAAAACACTTCGCTTTTTTTTCTTAAAGTTTCATCAATGAATCTTACCCATTTGTTTCTATTGATGAGCATAGTATTTTGTTTTTTTTTTCTAGTGCAGGTTCCAACACATTTACATCCACTTCTTGAATGTTGGTTTCATCGGCATGCCTAATACTGAAGTAATACAAAAAAAAAATTGTACTTGTTTTCTCTCTTACAGTCATGAATATTCATCCGTGTAACCGATAGACCCTCATGTTGTGTGTGTATGTATTTATAATACGCACACACATTGTATTTACATATGAACAGCATTAATAATTGTAGATATTTCAAAATTAAATATGTGGTTCTAAATATATCTCTAATTTATATACGATGAATATATTCATTTTAGGGATCCAAAATAGAACAATAATATTTTGAAATATATACACCTGGCTTTAAGAAGCAATAAGATAGTGAAAACTTCAAGACTGTTATATCCGCGATCAACGAAATCACCCTAATGAATAATCGATGAAATTTTATGACATCCCTAACAGAAACGCAATAAGTTGTCACTCTTGATCCGAATAACCACCCTGCGCCTCGTGGGCTTACAGCCCATGTTTCGATCTCTTCTGGATCACTCCACATTAGATAGCAGAAGGGTCCCTCGTGTGAGATTTCACAATTCCGATCAATAACTCTAATCTGGCAAAAGGATAAACAAACATCATTCCAATGCAGAGATGAAGTATTAAACAGAAAACATCGCATCATAAACTAGTTACTTCCGAGTGCAAATTTGTATCAAACAATGTACTAGAATCGCTTGAAATTTAGGAGATAATATGAATTCTTTCAGATTGAAAGGAAAAAAAAACAGATAGAATATTAACACAACTGAACATAAAAAAAGAACAAAGATGGACCTGATCAATTGTTCGTTTATCAGGGGAAAGACCACCATGGACACATAACACCTGCATCAACTCTTTAATTTGTTTAGTTTGTCATGGATAATCATATACATAAATAATAGATATATAAATGTTAACCATCATGAGTTAAACTGCATGTGTGCTTATTTCAATGTGATTGACCAATTTCAAGTACAACAACCTGCAGTAAAAAAAAAGATGATGTATTGGACAAAATAATTTACGTTTTCATCAATTATTGCAGACCAAGTTAAATAGTCAAAAACATCTGTGCAGTAGCGCCAAGCATTTGCATTTCCATACTTTCTCTGGCATTCATCATAAAAACCATAAACCTCGAAAAAAACAAGATGTGTTCAGCAAGTACAGATGAGGAAACTGGATAATTTAACTTCTTGCATGCTAGGGGTATTCTATATTTCACATGAAAGGAAAACATCGATACCCACGATTAGTGGTGATGGATATTCCGCAAACTGCACCAACAAACGTATTATGCTGATTCCTAATTTATATGATGTTAGTGATGCTAATATTTTCAAAAAACAAAGTATCATCTATAGCATTTCAAATCAGTAACCTCTAGGGAGGACACGTCTACCAATTTTGTTGAACATGGTCTTGTTATTTATAGTTTTGAATTACAAATTATATTAGTTATGACGGCTTAAATGTGGAGAATCGAATTTCAAACTCGTGTTGCGGAGGATGCAATATAGATGCCTTTAATATTCTGAATCTTGTTTAGGCTTTCGAGGAGGGATTCCAATAGTAAATTAGAAGTTAACAATTGCAGCATTGCTTTAATTTTTCTCCTTTAAAATATTACTGAAGTAAACAAAATGTATGCAGGGCAGTGTATAGGTTTCAAAACACAAACGAAACAAAAAAAAAACAAAAAAAGGATACAAGGATTATTGACATTGCTATTTTTCTTCATTCTAAATATGATCGAACCAAACAAAAGACATACTGAGGCAATAAACAAATTTCCAAGCCATGTTTAACTTTTACCACAAATGGATATTCTGTGGAAAAATGATCGAAACATTAAACACTTAACAAGCAATAGTTGAGAAAATCATGCAGTGGCCTTACAAGGATAGTACTGTAAGATTTTTGTTCTAGCTTGAAAAGATAGGGCAGGGTTAACAACATACCTGAGTTAACTGTCTTCTTTCATGATTTCCACATAACAAGGTTATATGAGCAGGATATCTGGTAGATATAAGCAGGGTGAAAACAGATACGTCATGCAGGTCAACCTCATAAAAAAAGTTCACTGGTTCTAGTTTAATAACGTATTACATGCTAAGAGTCAAACATACTAGTATAGGAACACAGAGATAAATCAAAGCAAAAAATGAAACAACAATGAAAAATAAGGACAATATGATTTCATCTACCAAAGACATGAGTATATATCGATATCTACCGCAATCACCCATAATGTGTGTGACAAGGACTTAACAAACAAACCGTTAATAATAGTATTGTCAAAATCCTATATTCACACAACCAGTAATCGGTCAAACTGATGGTACAGCTACTCAAATATAGACTAGCATCAATGAGGTTCAGTCATACTAGATCTCGATTTTAATTTAAGACTTTCTTTTCGAGCAATGTATATATATCTGACCCTTCAAATAAAATACGGTGCATTTCACAAAGGATAAAATATGGTAAGTTGCGCCATGATTGTTACATATTTTCCTAGGATTAAAGACCTAAAATGATACTGCTACAAAAATCATGTGACAACGGACACCTTACAAAGATGATGACTTCTCTAGAGATGGCTACTGGTTAGGCAAACAGTCTTCTCCGCCATAGTAAATGCCAGCATTTAATTCTACCATGCATAACATTGACAGGAATAATTAAAAAAACCAAATTGCAATTAATCGTTTAGTTCAGAATGTCAACTGGCTGGAGAAAAATCAATGTGAGTGCAATATAAATGTGGGAATGAAAACATACTGCAAAAAGTTTCCCGAATATGGTACACTCAAGTGTTGTTATGTCAATAACCCTTAATCTAAGCTTAAATACTAGTACATATGATCTCTATGAGCTCAACTATTACATCTATGTGGTATGGAAAAAAAAAGATGACATGGTTTTTCTCTTCAGATCTGACAAGTAACTGGACACTTATTGTAACGACCCGGAAAATCTGAACCAATTTAAAAAATTTTAATTGGCTAAAATAATGGATTTTAAATATTTAAAATAAATATTTTAAATAATAGCGATGAAAACTGAGTTTGAATCGACAATTGAAAACGAATATAATTAATTCTAATTATAAACAAGGCCTGAAAGGGCGCTGTAGTTTCAAAAATTGAATTCAAACTTTGTCGGACCGTACCGGGTGCAAAACAAAACGGATTTGAGTGAAACCAAAAATATTTAAATCTGTTAGTGAATACCTTTCTAACGAATCTGAAAAATCAAATTTTCATAGCGGAAAGCAAAAGTTATGGCCAAATGAATTTTCAGAAAGGTCGCTATGGAATTTATATAGCCCGTGAAATTGGCCATTTTGCATACGACCTCGGAATTCGACGAAACCACTTTTGTTGGATCCGGGATGTGAAGTTATTGCTAGGTTTCAAATTTCATAATTTTTGAAGCTAGTATGTGAGCGTGGCAAAGGAAAACGTATTTTGGTCAATTACAGTTAAATTGGATCGACCAGAAATGGGCCTTTTTGCAAACGGTCTCAGAATTCGACGAAACTAGTTTTGTTGGGACCGTATCGTCAAAATATAGCTAGATTTATTTTTCTGGAATTTTTCGAATCAGTTTGTGGCCCTGGCAAATTGAAATGTACGTTCAAATTGAATATTGAATGTTATATATTTTAATTTGAAGGAAAACTGACTGAAACAGTCGAATGGGCCTACGAAACATATCCCATTGTGTTCGGAATGGGGGTAAAACGCTAGGGACGACAGTCGTTGGGTTTGGATTGGTGTTCGTATGAGATAAGGGGTATTTTCGAAATTTTAAAAATATATAAATAAAAGAAAAAAATATGATTGGGCCATATCCTCTTCTCTCTCCCCGACACTCCAGATCGCACGGCGGAAATGAACTCAACCCCTTCTCTCCTCGATTGCTCTCAATCCGCTCAAAATTAGGCCTCCATCCTGTTGAGGATTTTGTAGAGCTAGTCAAGATCTTCAAATCCATAGCAAGTTTGGATTTTTTTTCATTGAGTATCCTTCGAGTTTCGAAGCCCCGAAGTCGCGGACTTTGCGTCGCCGCCAGCATCACCTCCGACCACCGAGTTCGACGAGGTTGCCCTCGTTCTGCGCGCCTCTCCTTCCTCTTCCAGGTGGCAGTGGCCGAGTGTCCTATAGTGCAACAGTTGTTGAGCAAAAATCAAACCTAGTTTTGAACGTTTATCTTGAGGTACGGCTGATTAATTATATAAACTATTTAATAGCAGTTCTAAGCGCTACCGTTTTAGATTTCACTGTAAAAATCATATCTTTTTCGTTTCTTGATGAAATTCAGTGAAACAAGAGACATTGGACTCGTGTGGACGTCTTCTACATTTTAGAAGAGACCGCATATTTTTCTGAGCCTTCTGCTATTTTTGGTGGAGTGGAACCCAATGTGAGATTTCTAATTTATAAACGATATGGAAAACGACGATGTATAAATTATATAGTCAATGTATGAGTTATATAAGCGTTGTACACCTCATGTATAAGCGTTGTATGAGTTGTGCGTTCGATGTATAAGTTATATATGCGTTGTAAAAATTATATATGTGTTGAAATAGAAGTGAATTGCTATATATATATATATGCCCCTCGTCCACAAACCATGGACGATATTTATTGGTTGTGATTGGTGTGAAAATTGATTGATAGCGAATGGTTGATTGAGATTGTTTGTGGTTAATATTGATTGATTGTGGTTGAAAAATACCCATTTGTGGTTGAGAAATATTTGGTTGAAACCACATAGGATTAGTTTGTGGAAACGAAATAAATATACATGCCGCCTGCGTGCGAACTAGATGCATGATTCCCCATTGTCAAAAACCGCGAGGTTTTAAGGTAGAGCGAGGAGCCGTACTAGGGACGGTCCCGGTTTTAACTACCCTGCCGTTATGCTGCCGAAATTTTGAATAATATTCATGTGTTTGAATTATTTTCATTCGTGGAATTGGAATTCATGTGTTTGAATTATTTTCATTCGTTAAATTGAAATTCATGTGTTGAATGGTGTTCGTGTTTTAAATATAAAAATCACATTTTTATCACCTATATAAGCTTTATAAAATAATAGTGTTTCGAAACAAATTGTTTTGCAATAAAAATCACATTTTTATCACCTATATAAACTTTATAAAATAATAGTGTTTCGAAACAAATTGTTTTTGCAATAAAAATCACATTTTTATCACCTATATAAACTTTATAAAATAATAGTGTTTTAAACAAATTGTTTTGCAATAAAAATCACATTTTTATTATATACATGACTTGTCAAATATAGTGAAGTGTTGAAATAGAAGACAGTTTGGTGAAAATATCATTTTTATCAAAAGTATGAAATTCATATGGTTTTGAAATCGAAGAATCGATATATATATTTAAATATAATTGAAATATATCGAAAAACGACGCTGTAGTTCGTATTTTGAAATCGTGATTTCAAACGATTAGTACGGGAGATCCGACCATCGGATTTTCTTGAAATCACAACCGTTGGGTTTGCTTTGGAAATATCTTTCAACGGCACCAACTTTGTAAAAATCCAACGGTTGGATTGTCTGGAATGTTTAATTCAAATCTAAAGAAAAACAGCGCCAGAATCGATTATATATATATATATATAATTAATCGAATAACGACGCTGCAGTTCATATTTTGAAATCGAAACTTCAAACGATTATACCGGGAGATCCGACCGTCGGATTTTCCCGAAACTAAAACCGTTGGATTCGTTTTGAAAAGATCTTTCTAATGATGTAAATTTTGTGAAGATCCAATGGTTAGATTTTCAGATATGTGTAAATCAAATCAGAAGAAAAACAGCGCCACGGCCGCGTTATGGCCCGAAGCGTCGTTTTGAATAAATTGGCTATTTTAAAATAAATAAAAATAGCGATAAATCGTTATAAAATATCATAAACGATATGGAATGGAAATAAACTGAATTTGCTCGATTTATGTGGTATTTGATGGTTGAATGTGTTTGGTGTGAAAATTACATTAAAGAACAAAATTGGTGTTGTCGAATGATTTAACCATTGAATTAAATTGATTTGAAATTCTAAATATCCGTGAATTATTTGAAAAGGCTGAGTTAATTCTCATTTCAAATAATTGACCGACGATTGAAAGTCGAAGATGAAGACGGTGGTTGAAGACCAGAGATCTTCACCTCGTTTGGATGGTAACCGAGGTCCTGATTGGGAGGCATCCTGAAATATGGATAATGAGTGGTGATCGTCAAGACGTACATGGAGGTCGATGGGTTTGCGAGGTATATAGTGCCTCCTGTTTCCTTCAGACCCAGAACGGACTTGTAAATGGACCGTGTGTCTGACATTGGATTTTATTCTGTGTTGACTGATCTCTATTAAATATACATCTGTTTGGCGGCGGAGAATTTATTCTTTTGCTTAACGCCCTTCTCTGAAATGCAAGAGCTCAGAGGTTGTATATCGATGGACATCAGTCGCATGGCATGAATTGCTAGTGTGGCATGCCTAAGTGGCAAATGATCAGGGCTTCTGTTGAAAAGCAAAGTCTTGTGGTGATGACCAAAGCACCGCCTGTGTGGCGTAGCTTTGTGTATAAAGTGAATTCGCGAGCCTCACCCCCCGGTATGAACCAGAAACGGGATAAGGACCTCGGGGAGGGCATGCGTTTCCCTCTAGCTGGGAGTTGTGTCAGTGTTTTTACACGGCCTGACATTTTACTTATATGGTTGTTGCTGTTGCGAGGCGCCTCGGATATATCGGTCGATCCGGGACCAATGGAGTCATTCATTGGCTCATTTACGCCCCATAGGGCGGGGAAGCGTAGTGTTCAGGCATAATAATCCACATCGGTGGATCGGCCCTGACGATCCAAAGGGTTGATGCGTTCTGATCCTAAGATATGGGCTAGATTGTCTCGAATTCGGTAAGGACTATCTTTTTCCTTGGTTCATGACGGAAATCCAATTTCCAAATACGTGACTGTGCGGTTTTGATTGTATATATATATGGCGACATGATATATGGTACCTATGCCGCCTATGATTGATAGTTATGATTCAAATGGTTTTTGAAACATATAAACACTAGTAATAATATCAAATGCTTTTGTTTTATTCGTATCAATCATATATTGGCCATTATAAGGTAAAACTCTATCCTCTGGTTTGCGTTGCATTGTGTGATGGGAACTGAGTCTTATAATGGCTTCATTTTTATAAAAAGCATTGCGTTGTTTAAAAGAAAGATTTGTTTTAAAGCACTGGCAATCCAATGGAGTAAACCCGTTCCACGAAAGTGGCGTGGTCCTGTGATTAGCCATATTATAAATGTGTTGAGTAGATTTCTCATACCAATCCCATGACTGACTCGTAGTTTGTTTCACTTTCAAACTCGGGTGCCCCTTTTTCTGCACGGGCAGCCTTGTATTCAGGTTTAGCTAGTTCTTTCTGGATAGCTGGAGCTGAAGATGGGTTCTATCATTTATCTCTTTTTATGTTGTTCAGCTCCTATTGTATATTATGTTTGTTTTCCGCTAGACATATATGTATAGTTGAACTGTATTTGTACTAAGTATGATCCTGTATACTGTGTAACTCTGATGATTACTCTTATCCAGTATATTATATTGTTCATTATCTGGTGTATTTATTTATTTCTGTTCTGCTATTATCTGTTTCTGTGTTATATTCCAAGGATTACCCTTGTCGCCGTCAGTACGGGGTTTGGGGTCGTCACATCATGGTATCAGAGCTTTGGTTAAGCTTAGTTCTGGAATATAACATATTAACGAACTCGTCAGAAATAGAACCAGTAGTGCTCTAGGACGAGTAACTCATTACAGATAGGATCAGTAATATCCTAGTATGAGTAGCTGAATGAAATAACACCTAGATAGACACATTTACATTCAAGTAATTGTCTCTATATTTTGAAATATCTTTTCTGTGACCAGACACGTGATCTACCGTTTGCAGAAGAACTAGAAAATGAGTGCCAGAAGCAGAAGAAGTAATACTGACCCGGATATAAAAGCTCTATTTATGAAATATAGAAATCTGGGTGGAAAACCCTTCACGGGTGATGAATCAATTATGAAAACACAAGCCTGGATTCGTTCGGCTGAGGAAATCTTTGAAGGATTATAGCTGAGGGATGACCAGAAAAGATTACTGGCCTCCTGGGCACTCAAAGATGAAGCTTTGTTCCGGTGGGATTCGGTTATAAAGGATAATCCAGAAGGTGATATCACCTGGGATAGATTCAAAGTGATTGTCCTTGAAAGATTTACTTCTCCAGAAGCAATTGAGCGACTATGTGATGAATTTTCTTATTTGATACAAGGAGATATGACCATTCCAGAATATCATAAGAAATTCAATGAACTTTCTCACTTTGCCCCTCATCTAATTCAAAATCCGAAGAGGAAGAATTTGAGATTTATCAATGGGCTTCAACGAAAATATCAGAACAGTGTAATGAGGAGTGTGAAGCTTCCTTTTTCTGAAATGATATACATGGCTTACCAGTACGAGGATCTTGACAAGAAAGGTATGTTACAGTACGAAGAGGAAGTCAGCTCTAGTAATAAAATTGAGTCTGAAACTGATCGGCCTGAGGCCAAACAATGTCAGAAGTCAGTAAGAAGCCCAGTGCCAAGAGAAAAAGGGCAAAATCTGAGAAGGAACCAGTAACGACTGCCATATGCAATAACTGCCATAAGAAAGGGCATTTGCAGGGGAATTGCAAATCCTCGAAGAAACGAATAAAGAGTGGATCTAAATCCAAGGAGAATTTTCAAGAGAAAAGGGGTTGCAGTAAATGCCATCAGATTGGTCATCTTGTAAAGGATTGCTGGCTCTTAAAGAAGCCTGGAATGGTACAAGTGAATGAAGTGTCAGAAACTTCAGCACCCTCAGCTGCTCAGGAAAGGCCAGATGTATTAGAAGGCACGCTTACTGTCAAAGATATTCCAGTTAAAGTACTGTTTGACACCGGCGCGTCGCGAAGCTTTGTTGCAAAGAATGTAGCTAAGAAGCTGGATTTGAATTTGAAGAAACTTAAGGAACCAATGACTGTCCAGAATCCAGTCGGGGGTTCCATCGATCTCAGTTGGGTTTGTGGGGTGCCGATTTCTTTTTCTCGTTATCGGTTCCCTACCATCGCGGCTGTCATGAATTTTACAGAGTTTGATCTTATCTTGGGGTTAGACTGGTTGACCAAATATGAGGCAGAGGTTAAATGCGCCGACAGGATCGTTAAGGCAAAGATAAAATCAGATGGTTATATAACCATTCCCTGTGAAGGTCAAAAAGCTAATAGAAAAGACTTCTGGGCAGCTTTGGATGTCTCTCCAGCCCAAATAGAAAATATCCCTGAAGTCACAGAGAATATTCCTGACCTCATCAAAGACAATCCTGTCGTCCAAAATTATGCAGATGTGTTTGAAGAAGTTGTTCGCTTACCTCCGCAGAGAGAAATAGATTTCAAGATTGCTTTGATTCCGAATGCAAGGCCGGTAGTTCATGCTATTCGAAGAATGTCCTTGAAAGAGAAAGAGGAATTAGACAATCAAACACGACAGCTCGTATGGAAAGGTCTGATCAGGCCTAGTTTCTCTGATTGGGGAGCAGCAGTGGTGTTTGTCCCAAAATCTGACGGTACTCTACGTCTATGTGTGGATTATCGTGATTTGAACAAGCAGACCATAAAGAACAAATATCCATTGTCGCGAATAGATGATTTGTTGGATCGATTAAATGGAGCACAGGTATTCGCAAGGATGGACCTAGCTACAGGCTTCCATCAACTTCGAATTGCCGAAGAGTGTGTTCCAATGACAGCATTCAGGGGTCCCGATTTATTCTACGAGTGGTTAGTAATGTCGTTCGGCTTATGTAACGCTCCTGCTTACTTCGTCGATCTGATGAATAGAGTGTTCAAAGGGGTTTTAAATAAATTTGTTCTGGTTTTCATTGACGATATTATAATCTTCTCTAAATCAAAAGCCGAACACGAAAATCATTTGGAACAGGTTCTGGAAATCCTCAGAAGGAATGTATTAAAAGCCAAACTATCCAAATGTATATTCTGGCAAGATGAAGTAAAATTTCTAGGCCATGTCGTATCGAAAGAAGGAATTGCTATGGATCCAAGTAAAATCACGGCTATTCAAAACTGGAAGCAGCCCAGTACTCCTACAGAAGTCCGCAGTTTTCTCGGATTGGCTAGTTATTACCGGAAGTTCGTTAAAAACTTTTCGAAGATATCTGGCCACTTAACGAAGCTTACAAAGAAGCACTCTAAATTCAAATGGACTCCAAAAAGTGAGGAGGCTTTCGAAGACCTAAAGTTAAGATTAACGACAGCTCCAGTGTTAACCATCATCGATGGCAACTAGGATTTAAAAGTTTGGACTGATGCATCTAGAGAAGGCCTTGGCGCAGTGTTAATGCAAAGGGGTCAAGTGATTGCTTATGCTAGCCGTCAACTGAAGCCACACGAAAAGAACTACGTAACTCATGATCTTGAGTTATTGGCTATAGTATTCGCTTTGAAAATCTGGAGACACTATCTGCTGGGTGAGAAATTTGAACTGTATACGGACCATCAGTCGTTAAAGTATCTGTTCACCCAAAAGGACTTGAATCTGAGGCAGCAACGTTGGCTGGAGTTTCTTGTAGCATATGACTTTGAAATTATATACACTCCAGGGAAAGCCAATGTCGTGGCCGATGCGTTAAGCCAAAAGAATGAGATGATCGCCAGTTTTATTATCACGACTTCATTGATGGATAAAATATCTGCTCTTCAGAAGGATGATCACTTCATTCAGAAGATCAGAGAGATAATTCAGAAAGCCGAACCCTCGAGTTTTCAAGTTGATGATGACGGGTTTCTAACGCTGAAAGGTCGAATCTGTGTTCCTAACATTCTTGAGCTTCGAAAGGAAGTACTGGATGAATGCCATAAGTCAAAACTTAGTATCCATCCGGGAGTAAGCAAAATGTATAACGACATCAAACGCACTTTCTGGTGGAAGTCGATGAAGAGGGACATTTCTTTATATGTTAGCCGATGCCCTACCTGCCAGCTAGTCAAAAGCGACCAACAGAAACTGGCTGGATTATTGCAACCGCTAGACGTTCCTGGTTGGAAGTGGGAACATATTTCCATGGACTTCATTGATGGTTTGCCCAGAACCAGAAAAGGAAATGACAGTATTTGGGTGATCGTAGATCGTTTCACGAAGACCGCCCATTTCATACCTGTTAGATCAAACCGAACTGCTCAGAGTCTGGCGCAGATATATTTCAAGGAAATAGTTAGACTACATGGAGTGCCGCTCAGTATAGTCAGTGATAGAGATACAATATTTACTAGCAAATTCTGGGAAGCATTTCAAGTAGAGCTAGGAACAAAGCTGAATCTAAGCACCGCTTATCATCCTCAGACAGATGGTCAGACTGAGAGGGTGAATCGTATACTAGAAGATCTATTGCGGGCTTGTGTTCTAGATTTCGGTGGGTCATGGGAAGACCATCTACATTTGGCTGAATTCTCATACAATAACAGCTACCAGGCGAGCCTGACAATGTCACCATTCGAAGCATTATATGGTAGACCATGCCAATCTCCTGCTTGTTGGGTCGAACCCGGAAATAGACTTGTATTGGAGCCAGATATGATCCGAGAAGCTGCCGACAAAGTCGACTTTATTAAGAAGCGATTACTGGCCGCTCAAAGCCGACAAAAGAGTTATGCTGATAGAAGAAGAAGTGATATATCATTTGTTGTTGGCGACTATGTATATTTGAAAGTATCGCCGATGAGAGGAGTTATCCGGTTCGGTAAAACTGAAAAGTTGGCGCCCAAATTCATTGGTCCGTTTCCTATTCTGGAACGGATCGGAACTCTTGCTTATAGGGTTAAATTGCCTGATTGGTTGCCTGGAGTGCATGATGTATTTCATATATCTCAACTTCGAAAGCACGTTCATGACCCAGACTTGATCGTGGAAGAAGCAGCTCAACAGGATATTGAAATTACTCCAGAATTAGTTGTGAGAAGAGAGCCGCTAAAGATCATCGGCAAAGAAACCAAAGAACTGAGGAACAAGAAGGTTCACTTGGTCAAAGTGCAATGGAGTGGAGATCCGCGAGATTGTACTTGGGAAATTGAGGAGATCATTCAGAAAGCCTATCCTAGATGCCGAGTGGATATCTCTGATTGACTCCGGTGCAAGGTACATTTACCATACTTTGCATTAGCAATTAGTTCTCTACTCTGTTGTTATTTTCTTTCCATGGATGTGCACTTTTAATTCTATAGTCTGGATGATTTTAAAAGAATATAAAAATTGATTTGTATGATTTTGAAAAGTTAAAAACAATTTGATTGTTGTTTGTGATGTGTGATAATAGATTTGATTTATTAAAATTATTAAAACAATAGTTAATTTAATCAATAATAGAATGAATGGTAGAATTTATTCGATTATATCACACATTTAACGGATTAGAAAATAGATAGAAATATATACATGTGCATTATATATGTTTGAACAGGTAAATGGATAGCTGTTGAGTAAAGATTTTATTTGCGTGCCCGACAAATAGGTAAACATTAATGAGTTGGATGCGAAATATTATTATATCAACTCCTATGAATGCCATTGGATGCGGAGTGCTGGTTATTCTGTGTGAAATAATAAACATCGCCATAGGATAGTAACGATTAATTTTGAACTACATTAAATGGCATACTTCTGAAGATAGACATACTTCATCATATACCACATAAGCATTTGGAGCTTGTGTGACGAGGTGGAAGATTTACCATACGAGCGAGAGGCTTGTATGGCAATGACTATATTTTACAGGTTGAACTGATGACTGATATGGACTATTTAAATTGTAACGATTAAAGTGCCAAATTAATAAAAACCCCACACGGGTCTGGAGTTGACAATAATCACATCTCTCTAGTTATTAGATACGGCACATGGACTATTTATTTCCCACATGGGACGAGGTGACGAGGATTTATCCTCTGGAGCATTTAAAATACACACTCCCTCAGGCTTTGACAGGGTAACGAGAATTTATTCTCTGGAGTTATTATCAATAAACGCTCCACTGTAAACACCAGAATATATCACTATAAATATGTGTATGCTTATTAGGATTTATTGGGTACCTAATACGGCCCAATAAATTTCCAAACCTCTCCCCGTACAAAGGAGGTTATGGCGAAATTTTTCGAAAATTCCGGGTGTTAGCCAAATTTTTGAAGAATTTGAAAATTCTCAGAAACTGAAAAGTTGGAGAATGGAAGCCAGATCGAACGTAGAGTTGGTTAATCAAACCACTTTCGACTTTGTTCCTTTTCGGGGACGAAAAGTTTTAAGTGGGGGAGATTGTAACGACCCGGAAAATCTGAACCAATTTAAAACTTTTAAATTGGCTAAAATAATGGATTTTAAATATTTAAAATAAATATTTTAAATAATAGCGATGAAAACTGAGTTTGAATCAACAATTGAAAACGAATATAATTAATTCTAATTATAAACAAGGCCTGAAAGGGCGCTGTAGTTTCAAAAATTGAATTCAAACTTTGTCGGACTGTACCGGGTGCAAAACAAAACGGATTTGAGTGAAACCAAAAATATTTAAATCTGTTAGTGAATACCTTTCTAACGAATCTGAAAAATCAAATTTTCATAGCGGAAAGCAAAAGTTATGGCCAAATGAATTTTCAGAAAGGTCGCTATGGAATTTATATAGCCCGTGAAATTGGCCATTTTGCATACGACCCCGGAATTCGATGAAACAACTTTTGTTGGATCCGAGATGTGAAGTTATTGCTAGGTTACAAATTTCATAATTTTTGAAGCTAGTATGTGAGCGTGGCAAAGGAAAACGTGTTTTGGTCAATTACAGTTAAATTGGATCGACCAGAAATGGGCCTTTTTGCAAACGGTCTCAGAATTCGATGAAACTAGTTTTGTTGGGACCGTATCGTCAAAACATAGCTAAATTTATTTTTCTGGAATTTTTCGAATCAGTTTGTGGCCCTCTGAAATTGAAATGTATGTTCAAATTGAATATTGAATGTTATATATTTTAATTTGAAGGAAAACTGACTGAAACAGTCGAATGGGCCCACGAAACATATCCCATTGTGTTCGGAATGGGGGTAAAACGCTAGGGACGACAGTCGTTGGGTTTGGATTGGTGTTCATATGAGATAAGGGGTATTTTCGAAATTTTAAAAATATATAAATAAAAGAAAAAAATATGATTGGGCCATATCCTCTTCTCTCTCCCCGACACTCCAGATCGCGCGGCGGAAATGAACTCAACCCCTTCTCTCCTCGATTGCTCTCAATCCACTCAAAATTAGGCCTCCATCCCGTTGAGGATTTTGTAGAGCTAGTCAAAATCTTCAAATCCATAGCAAGTTTGGATTTTTTCATTGAGTATCCTTCGAGTTTCGAAGTCGCGGACTTTGCGCCGCCGCCAGCATCACCTCCGACCACCGAGTTCGACGAGGTTGCCCTTGTTCTGCGCGCCTCTCCTTCCTCTTCCAGGTGGCAGTGGCCGATTGTCCTATAGTGCAACGGTTGTCGAGCAAAAATCAAACCTAGTTTTGAACGTTTATCGTGAGGTACGGCTAAATAATTATATAAACTATTTAATAGCAGTTCTAAGCGCTACCGTTTTAGATTTCACTGTAAAAATCATATCTTTTTCGTTTCTTGACTAAATTCAGTGAAACAAGAGACGGTGGACTCGTGTGGACGTCTTCTACATTTTAGAAGAGACCGCATATTTTTCTGAGCCTTCTGCTATTTTTGGTGGAGTGGAACCCAATGTGAGATTTCTAATTTATAAACGATATGGAAAACGATGATGTATAAATTATATAGTCGATGTATGAGTTATATAAGCGTTGTATGAGTTGTACGTTCGATGTATAAGTTATATATGCGTTGTAAAAATTATATATGTGTTGAAATAGAAGTGAATTGCTATATATATATATATATATATATATATATATATATATATATGACCCTCATCCACAAACCATGGACGATATTTATTGGTTGTGATTGGTGTGAAAATTAATTGATAGCGAATGGTTGATTGGGATTGTTTGTGGTTGATATTGATTGATTGTGGTTGAAAAATACCCATTTGTGGTTGAGAAATATTTGGTTGAAACCACATAGGATTAGTTTGTGGAAACGAAATAAATATACATGCCGCATGCGTGCGAACTAGATGCATGATTCCCCATTGTCAAAAACTGCGAGGTTTTAAGGTAGAGCGAGGAGCCGTACTAGGGACGGTCCCGGTTTTAACTACCCTGCCGTTATGCTGCCGAAATTTTGAATAATATTCATGTGTTTGAATTATTTTCATTCATTGAATTATTTTCATTCGTGGAATTGGAATTCATGTGTTTGAATTATTTTCATTCGTTGAATTGAAATTCATGTGTTGAGTGGTGTTCGTGTTTTAAATATAAAAATCACATTTTTATCACCTATATAAGCTTTATAAAATAATAGTGTTTCGAAACAAATTGTTTTGCAATAAAAATCACATTTTTATCACCTATATAAACTTTATAAAATAATAGTGTTTCGAAACAAATTGTTTTTGCAATAAAAATCACATTTTTATCACCTATATAAACTTTATAAAATAATAGTGTTTGGAAACAAATTGTTTTGCAATAAAAATCACATTTTTATTATATACATGAGTTGTCAAATATAGTGAAGTGTTGAAATAGAAGACAGTTTGATGAAAATATCATTTTTATCAAAAGTATGAAATTCATATGGTTTTGAAATCGAAGAATCGATATATATATATATATTTAAATAGAATTGAAATATATCGAAAAACGACGCTGCAGTTTGTATTTTGAAATCGTGATTTCAAACGATTAGTACGGGAGATCCGACCATCGGATTTTCCTGAAATCACAACCGTTGGGTTCGCTTTGGAAATATCTTTCCAACGGCACCAACTTTGTAAAAATCCAACTTTTGGATTGTCTGGAATGTTTAATTCATATCTGAAGAAAAATAGCGCCAGAATCGATTATATATATATATATATAATTATAATTAATCGAATAACGACGCTGCAGTTCGTATTTTGAAATCGAAACTTCAAACGATTATACCGGGAGATCCGACCGTCGGATTTTCCCGAAACTGGAACTGTTGGATTCGTTTTGAAAAGATCTTTCTAATGATGTAAATTTTGTGAAGATCCAACGGTTAGATTTTCAGATATGTGTAAATCAAATCGGAAGAAAAACAGCGCCACGGCCGCGTTATGGCCCGAAGCGTCGTTTTGAATAAATTGGCTATTTTAAAATAAATAAAAATAGCGATAAATCATTATAAAATATCATAAACGATATGGAAAGGAAATAAACTGAATTTGCTCGATTTATGTGGTATTTGATGGTTGAATGTGTTTGGTGTGAAAATTACATTAAAGAACAAAATTGGTGTTGTCAAATGATTTAACCATTGAATTAAATTGATTTGAAATTCTAAATATCCGTGAATTATTTGAAAAGGCCGAGTTAATTCTCATTTCAAATAATTGACCGACGATTGAAAGTCGAAGATGAAGACGGTGGTCGAAGACCGGAGATCTTCACCTCGTTTGGATGGTAACCGAGGTCCTGATTGGGAGGCATCCTGAAATATGGATAATGAGTGGTGATCGTCCAGACGTACGTGGAGGTCGATGGGTTTGCGAGGTATATAGTGCCTCCGGTTTCGTTCAGACCCAGAACGGACTTGTAAATGGACTGTGTGTCTGACATTGGATTTTATTCTGTGTTGACTGATCTCTATTAAATATACATCTGTTTGGCGGCGGAGAATTTATTCTTTTGCTTAACGCCCTTCTCTGAAACGCACGAGCTCAGAGGTTGTATATCGATGGACATCAGTCGCATGGCATGAATTGCTAGTGTGGCATGCCTAAGTGGCAAATGATCAGGGCTTCTGTTGAAAAGCAAAGTCTTGTGGTGATGACCAAAGCACCGCCTGTGTGACGTAGCTTTGTGTATAACGTGAATTCGCGAGCCTCACCCCCCGGTATGAACCAGAAACGGGATAAGGACCTCAGGGAGGGCATGCGTTTCCTTCTAGCTAGGAGTTGTGTCAGTGTTTTTACACGGCCTAACATTTTACTTATGTGGTTGTTGCTGTTGCGAGGCGCCTCGGATATATCGGTCGATCCGGGACCGATGGAGTCATTCATTGGCTCATTTACGCCCCATAGGGCGGGGAAGCGTAGTGTTCAGTCATAATAATCCACATCGGTGGATCGGCCCTGACGATCCAAAGGGTTGATGCGTTCTGATCCTGAGACATGGTCTAGATTGTCTCGAATTCGGTAAGGACTATCTTTTGCCTTGGTTCATGACGGAAATCCAATTTCCAAATACGTGACTGTGCGGTTTTGATTGTATATGTATATGGCGACATGATATATGGTACCCATGCCGCCTATGATTGATAGTTATGATTCAAATGGTTTTTGAAACATATAAACACTAGTAATAATATCAAATGCTTTTTTTTTATTCGTATCAATCATATATTGGCCATTATAAGGTAAAACTCTATCCTCCGGTTTGCGTTGCATTGTGTGATGGGAACTGAGTCTTATAATGGCTTCATTTTTATAAAAAGCATTGCGTTGTTTAAAAGAAAGATTTGTTTTAAAGCACTGGCAATCCAATGGAGTAAACCCGTTCCACGAAAGTGGCGTGGTCCTGTGATTAGCCATATTATAAATGTGTTGAGTAGATTTCTCATACCAGTCCCATGACTGACTCGTAGTTTGTTTCACTTTCAAACTCAGATGCCCCTTTTTCTGCACGGGCAGCCTTGTATTCAGGTTTAGCTGGTTCTTTCTGGATAGCTGGAGCTGAAGATGGGTTCTATCATTTATCTCTTTTTATGCTGTTCAGCTCCTATTGTACATTATGTTTGTTTTCCGCTGTAGACATATATGTATAGTTGAACTGTATTTGTACTAAGTATGATCCTGTATAATGTGTAACTCTGATGATTACTCTTATCCAATATATTATATTATTCATTATCTGGTGTATTTATTTATTTCTGTTCTGCTATTATCTGTTTCTGTGTTATATTCCAAGGATTACCCTTGCCGCCGTCAGTACGGGGTTTGGGGTCGTCACACTTATCGGTAGGAATGACATACTTGAATTTTGGGTATCAAGATACACTACAAAACTTGTCATGAGAATGCTATCACTTAAAAATATTATTGTCAATAACATTTTACTAGGAGTTTAAGTACTAATACAGAATGAATCTCTAACTGTCACAACAATACAATGTGAAGAACAAAAGTTAACACGTTTTTCCTCAATGATTCCAGTTTGTTTACATACCCAATAAACTAAACTGTTAATAGACTTTTAATGCTAAAAATTAAATAGATTATAACCATTCCCAACTAGTCAGTAGGAATATATAAGAAGTTCCGAGTATAACTTACCCGGTTCCAGTCACAATAAACGATTATCATTGAGGAAGAGTAAAAACATGATTTGTTTATACATATAAATGATGAATGAATGCAATAATTATATAAATATCCGTAAATTTAAGCGTGTTTTCTGAATATGCAGAAATGTAGATTCCAAATATGAATATCCAGAAATTTATATGAATATGCAGTTATGCCTATAGTTGATGCAAATAGAGCCGGATTGTTCTGTGATCACATCCACGTATGAAGACTAGCAGAAATTTGTGCACCTCACACCACACAGTATAATATATGAAGTTTGCCTGAGCAGGTGCACAAATTTCTACTAGTCTTCGTATGTGGATGCGATCATACGTGTGTGTCAAACATTTTGAGTACTAACCATTAACCAGTTTTATGGCTATTCCTTAAATCACGCACGCAAGAGCAACCCCCTCCCTTTTTTCCTTAAAGCTCAAATTGCAGTACATCAATGAATCTTCACCATCTGTTTCTATTGATGGACATAGTATTTTGCTTTTTTTTCTGGTGCAGATTTCAAGTTTCAACGCATTTAGATCTACTTCTTGAATGTCGGTTTCATCGGCATGCCTAATACTGAAGCAATACAAAATAAATTTTGTGCTAGTTTTCTCTCTTATAGTCATGAATATTCACCCGGTAACCGATAAACCTCCATGTTGTGTGGGTATACACACACACACACATTGTATTTACATATGAACAACATTAATATTTGTAGATATTTCAAATTTAAATTCGGGAATCTAAATATACCTCTAATTTATATACAATGAATATATTCATCTTAGGGATCCAAAATAGAACAATACTATTTTGAAATATATACCCGCCTTTAAGAAGCAATAAGATAGTGAAAACTTCAAGACTATTATATCCACGATCAATGAAATCACCCTGATGAATAATTGATGAAATTTGTATGACATCCCCAATAGAAACACAATAAGTGTCATGCTAAAATGGTTTACCAACTAAACTTTACCATAAATATGTAATTTGTCTTGGGAACATGTCCACCAGTCTGTAGTTTCATTAGGTCATGAAATTGGCCATGGATATCACCACAAACAGTAAAAGGGCTATTAACAGGCTGCAGCGCTGCGCGTTTGACTCCTCGATGAGAATTTCCTTTACCTGTGTATAATTAATAACAGCGAAGTTAATAAGACAGTAAAAAGTTAAGGTAAGCAAACTAATATTTGATAAGCTTTAATAAACTTTCTTAATACGACTGCAACCGAGTACAATAAAACTGCATGTTTATGCTAGACTACAACTTTAAAGGTTATACAACAAAAAATAAAATCTCGTTAATCAACAAAATTGAGTTATCTCACTTATTTTTAACATCAAAGTTAATAATGTATCATGAAGAATCATAAGGTCAAGTGCCACATCCAGATAAGGTTTCTAAACCATTAATTGAATGGTAAGCCATCGAGTAAATCGTACAAATTGAGAACTTACTCACAATTTTATCTATGAAATTAACCGTACAAATTGACTCTTTTCGCAAACAAAATAAGAAGGTCTAAAAGTATAATCATTGTATTGTAATATACAGTACCCTCCAAGTCATTTCTATGTTAACACTGCACTAAAGCATCGGCCATCAGCAGTATCATCATCACAACCTTTTTGCTTCAAAACAAATATAACTATCATTGATAAATTATGAGAATACTTGTACTTTATACCTCGGTCCAGATATTTTTTAATACAACTTTGTATATATATATATATGTATGTACTAAATAATATTTTCATGTAAATTTATAAGATAAACGTCTAAGCAGCAGAAGTCTGTAATTTAAGGTGGATTTCACAATACCGGGGAAAGAATCGCTACACAGTTATAAATTTTGTTACACAAATATAAGATATAACCAAAAAAGCTATTACAAGTTAAAAAATTGATAAGAATTTCAACAAAATTAATAAGTTGTTACAGGTTGTTTGCTTATCTATTACCGATTAGAAGTTACAAAACAAATAAGCATTTCAATGAAATTAATAAGTTGTTACAAGTTACAGTTTACTGATTCACTTTCTAGAATCATAATGCAAGATACTTGGAAGTAAAGCCCTTTAATATTACAAGTTGTAAAACTAAAAAGCATTTCTATAAAAAATAATTAATTAGATACTGAGGGAGGCCAAATAATATGCATCCTTAAAAAAATAAAAATAAAAATACCTTTGGTTTCTCATACAGCAGTTTTCATGTTCATGTTGACAGCTGTTCAGCTCATCATCTTGTGCAACCGAATCCTGCAAATAATTACCTTTTATATTTCTACCACTCTGCATTAACACAAATAGCTGATTCGAAATGAAGTAGCAAGCAATAGGAAAACAACCTAACATCTAAATATACCTTGCATCATAAATAAATTTACATACACTTTGATTAGAGTATAGAGTGAGCCAGAGAGGGATTAATTGAAAAATCTGGTATTGCTTGTGTCAGCGTCAAAACATAGAACTTCCTGTGTCACTGCAACAACCACAAAATTCAGTTCGTTCGTATCACTTTAGTTGTATAACAAAATAGGGATTTCCCTATTTCAGTTTGGTGAATCAAGGTAAAGCCTATAAACATAACAGAAAATATGCTTCAGAATTAAGGAATTGATTGCTTGACCTCGACTGCTCCCCAAGCCGCAGATCCAAGTTGCAAATCGCAAAGTCCAAGATCAAGCCTTCCTCCTCCCTTAGACCTCATCTATCGCCGCAGGCCAGGCCCTCTTCCTCCGTCGATCCCGTCTATCGCAGTAAGTTGTCACTGGGTTACTGCTCCAAGTTTGGCGGTAGAGATCTGAGCGTCGATTTACAGTTTTTGATTATTGTTGTTATTGGTAAATCAAAGAGAAGCAAATTGTTTTTTTAGGGTTACAACTGAGGGGGAAATGAAAATCGAAGGCCAAAGGAAGCTAAACGAATTGAAAAAGAAGCGGCCTCGAAAATACTTCGTTCGCGGGCTCTCATTTTGACACGTCACTATGTTACAGCGTAGACTGATGTCGTGGATAATTAAAAATAATTTTGGCATGAAGTAATTACAGCAGCTAGCATTTAAACGCTCTTCCACCTGCTATTAATAAGTATTTTTCTTGTAGTGAAATGATTTTTAACTTTAAAACCAAGATGGATGCTACCAATAATTTAGTGAGTTTTCTCACGCTGGTTCACAAGATTGACCTGTGGTGTTTGTAATGCTCGGGTCAGACCAACTTGGGTCTGACCGAGTTTACAGGTTCAGGATAAGATGATACAGATTCCAGAAGACGAGCTGGAGGTAATCAGACGTATGATATATAGTATTCCGCTGTATGTTTTAAATGAGGACAGACTACTATAACTGTCCAAAAGAATTGAATGTCCACTGTACTCTGATAAATTGTAAGTATTGTTCTTAAAGTTTTCAATAAAGGTTTATTATTGTATTATATTTTATTCCACTGCGATGTGAGACTCTGATATTGTGGTTAGCTGTTGTTCTTCTTTTTCTTCTATTCAAATCTTTCTATCTTATCTTTTCTCACCCTCTAACTTCCTTCCTTAACGTTCTGGATTTTCGGTACTCGAGTTTTGGACACGGGGTGTATTTTGTTGAAATTCGAGCATCGAATTTTCCGGGTCATTACAATTCAACACATGAATTTTTATTCTATTCAACACATGAATTTTCATTGTATTCAACACATGAATTTTTATTCTATTCAACACATGAATTTTCATTCTATTCAACACATGAATTTTTATTCTATTCAACACATGAATTTTATCTTCTAATATTCCTTATTTTCCAAATTGGAATGAGGCCCAATCAATTACCATATAATGTTAATTATATGGATTCCATACAACACACGTATATAATAGCAACGATAAATAATCAACCATCATCCAGAGTGCACCACACAACTGCATAAGCATTAAATATAAATAATTAACGCTTACACAGTCTGTCAACCCATCGATTGACATACAACTAAACAATCGGGATTAGTGTACGTCAAATATCATCCCAATACCCGTGTGGGGTTTCAAATCAACAAACACGGATTTTTATTTGTGCAGTTGGGCGATGTGTAAAATTTATCGGCCTAATCAATTATCAGTCAAATGGGTGCACATAAACAAATCGTCCGATTTGTTTATAAATATTTATTTTATATACACATTAAAAATTATATTTTTAACTATAAAATATTTATTTCCATTCCACAACACACAATCAATTTTCACAACACATCAATCAAACAAACAAGCCATCAATGGTCTGTGGACGACGGGTGTCGGGTGCTACTAAGCACCGTCTGCATCCTAGTATATAGTTCAACTAGAAATTAAATAAAAGTGAGGAGTTCTCACCGAGAGCTAAACCAAACGCCGCAACTCTTCATATGTAGAAAAACTTCGCTTTGTTTCCGACGAGATCTGTTCAACACCGTTTGTGTTAAAAATTATATTTTTAACAACGCTACTTCGTATATAAAAATCGAATTTTTATCCTATCGCTACATATATAAAGATTAAATTTTTACTATCTATATAATATAAAAACCGTATTTTTATTATCTCTATAATATAAAAATCATATTTTTATTCTTTCTATAATATAAAAATCATATTTTTATTCTCTACATTGTATAAAAATCATATTTTTATTCTCTACATTATATAAAAATCATATTTTTTTCTAATTAAAAATCATATCTTTTTCGTTGTACATGAATAAAAATCCCTACTTTATATATTGAAAGATCTCATCTTTAGATTAGTAAAAATCTAATCTTTCCCTATCATAAAAATATAACCTTTAACTTCATAAAAATATACTCTTTTAAACTAACATCATATATTTTAAAATCAGAAAATAAACAACGCTATTTTGGTATAAAATCAGATTTTAACAATATGCTTAATTACATAACCAAATTCATAAAATAAAATAAAATAAATTTAAACAAAACTCACTGTTGTACTTGGAGTGGGGGAGGATGGCATCGCCGGAGGTTTGGAGGTCGGAGGGGTGGTCGTGGGTCTGGACGATGCTAGGGTTTCTGTGGCGGGCCGATTTGGGCGCGAGGAGGTTTTAAATGAGGGGAGAGAGAGGAGAGCAAGTCAAAGGGAGTCGGAGGGGGAGAGGCACGAGCAGCGGCGGCCTTGGTTGGGTGGGCGGTGGTCCGGTGAGGCCTGGGGAGGAGGGCGAAGGGGAGTGGTGCGGTTTCTTTTTTTCTTTGGAAAAGTAAACGGGGGGAAGGGCTGACGTGGAAAGAGAGAGGGAGGGTAGAGGGTAAGTTGTAAATTTTATTATTTTATTATTTAAATTTTCCCAAAAAGCAACTTTTAATTTCGACCTCTAAACGAGACCCACCGCCTGTCGTCCGTAGCTAATTACCCTCATTCCGAACACAATGGGATATGTATCGTAAGCTGATTCGACTGTTTCGATCAGTTTCCATTCAAATCAAAATATAAATCTATATATTGAAATTAAACGCGCATTTCAATTTACCGGGGTCACATACGGACTTTAAAAATTCTAGAAAAATTATTTCTAGCTTTGTATTGACGATACGGTCCTAACAAAACTAATTTCGTCAAATTCTGAGATCGTTTGAAAAATGGCCATTTTCCGGTCGATTGAAATTGACTAACACTGTCAAAACACGTTTTACTTCGCCACGCTCACATATTGATTCAAAAAATTACGAATTTTGGATTCTAGCAATAATTCTACATCCCGGATCCAACAAAAGTGGTTTCGTCAAAAACCGAGGTCGTTTGCAAAATTTCCTTTTTTAAGGGCCAGAATTTCATAGCGACTATTCTGAATTTTCAACTGGACATAACTTTTGATTCCCGCTATGAAATTTCAATTTTTCGGATTCGTTGGAAAGATATTCTTAATTAGATTCAAATATTTTTGGTTTTGCTAAAATCCGGTTTATTTTGAATCATGCACATTCGTTTGAAATTTGAAATTTGAAATTTGAAATTTGAAATCGAATTTTCGAACTACCGCGCCATTTTAGGCTCGCTATATAATTAAAAATAAATATTTATATTCTAACGACAATCTATTTATAAATATATACGTTCTAATTCTATTCAAATTAAATTTCTCTTCGTTATTATTTAAAATAAATCATTTTAAATATTCAAAATTCATTAAAATTGCCAAAATAAAAAAAATTAATTGGCTCGGATTTCCAGGTTATTACAGGATGCGCTGTGATGGTTGCTCTGTTCGAAATCAAACATACACCATAGGATAGTAACTAATAAATTATGGACCATAACGCATAACATACATCATGGATAGAGTAGCATAACATATTCCATATAAGCATTTGGCGCTTATACGACGAGGTTTGGATTACCATATGAGCAAGATGCTTGTATGGCGAGGACTGGACTACAGGTTGAACTGAGCACTGATTATGGACTTAATAACATATAACGGTAAATTGCAGGATTAAATAATAAACTCTACACAAGTCAGGAGATGATAAAAATACACTTGTCTCTCTTGTTGTAGCTACGGTGCATGGGCAGGGGGAAAGGGTATATAAATCATAATGGGTATGCACAATTGTTTTGTACGCGATATATTGATTTATGGGTGTGTTTTTTATAGGTCCCTATTAAGTTTTAAAATTAGGCTCACATCCGGTCATAGTTTATAATATAAACTCGCCCCCTATTTTTGAATTGCTGCCTCCTTTTTTTGTGGATCCGCTTCCTACTTTCTAGTTCCGCCTCCTGCTTCTCTTCACATCGCTTCCTTCATTTCCTGCCAGAAAACAATGCGGCACATAGTAATAAAAAAAAATTAAAATCTGCAAATAATCCCAGAAGCCCACGCCAATCAAAAAAAAAGGTTGCATACATGTATGCAACTAAAACAAATAGTTGCACACATGTATGCAACTATTGCATAAAGGAAATACAGCTAACGTTTTTGCCTGTAGATTTGTTGCACACATGTGTGCATGTTTTCAGATTATTTGCACTGTTGAATGCAAACAAAAATGAACTGAGTTTCACGGTTATGAATTAGTGCACGTTTTCATGAAAGAATGAAGCAATACTTGCATAGAAATATGCAAAATAATCAAATGCGGATGCAACACTGGAATACTTGCACATATATATGCATAAAATTGGAACTCGTCGTAATATTATGCATTTAAGTGCATTTTTTCTTTCTTTTTTTTTGGCTGTTTTTTGCTTTTTGCGTGTTTTTTAACTTTTTTTCAGTGATTTTTTTTGTCAAATGCATAATTTAATTAAATAATAATTTTCGTAATTTTTTATTCATTTTTTAGCTACTTTTTAAAAATAGGGACCTAATTTATAATAAGTTTATGACTGGATGTGAGCCTAATTAAGTTTGCGTTTAGGGACATGAGCCCTATTTTCGTGCCTAATACGGGCCAATAAATTTGTTCAGACCAACCCGTACAAAGGAGGTTATGGCGATTTTTTTTAGAAATTTAGGGTGTTAGCCAAATTTCAGGAAAATTAGGAAGTTCTTAGAAACTGAAAAGTTGAAGAACTGAAGCCAGAATGAAAGTTGAGTTGGTTGGTTAAATAAATTTCAACTCTGTTCCTTTTTCGAGTACGAAAAAGTTTTTAGTGGGGGAGATTGTTATAACCAAGAATTTTGGAACCAATTTAATTTTTTTTTAAATTGATTTAATAGAAATTAAATGTTTTATATGATTTATTTTGATAATTAACGATTTAAAACTTATTTAAATCAAAGTTTGAACGTATAAATTTAAAATTTAATTATAACGAACTTGAAATGACACGGTAGTTTGAAATTTTAGTTTTGAACTTTGATTTATTATATAGAATTCAAAACAAATCGGATTTCAGTAAAACGAGAAACGTTAGGATCAATTTAATAATATCTTTGTAACGAATGTGAAAAATTGAGATTTCGTTTTATAAATGTTAAGTTATGGTCAGTTTAATATTCAAGATAGTCGCTATAGAATTTATATATATATTAATATTAAATATAGCCCTTAAAAATAGTCATTTTGCAAACGGCCTCCGTTTTCGACAAAACCATTTTTTGGATTTGTAATATTAAATTATTGCAAGATTTCAAATATCTTGATTTTTGGAGCTAGTATATGGCCGTGCGCAATTTAAATGTGAAACGGTCAATATTTTGACTTTAAAAATACGCTACTGGAGAAAACGAACTTGGAATTTGACGAAACTAGTATTGTTAGGTCTGTAATGTCAAAATAAGTTGTATGTCAATTTTCATTGAAAACAGGATTCGTATGTGGTCATACGAATTTTTAAACGATAATGAGAGTTAATGATCAAATAAAATAAAATAAAACAAGTGAATAAAAAAATTATATTGCTATCCTACATAACATCTTTTCACTTAAACCTACTGACAAGTCCACAACATCATTTTTCATGGCCGACACCCTCTTTGGTTAAAAACGTGAGCTTTGGAAAATCCAAACAAATCATAGAAAAATCAATAAATTCCTAGATAAATATATTTGTACTCGGGAGTTGATTCTTTTCATTCTCATGTCAGTATTATAGGGTGCGGCAGGAATTTTGGTTCGCTGATTGTTTACAACTTGTGTTAGGGGTTTCTAGGGTTCGAATTCTGCAAACGTTGGGGTTGTAATTCGCGAATTGGAGATTGGTTTGGTGTTTGTGAGTTCGTTTAGGATTTGTATGCAATTTTTCATGAAGTTTGGGGAATATTTTTGTCGATCATGTACTGTGTGCGTACGCTGATGACTGGAGAACGCATTCTTCATCTCGCATGCGAGTTAAAGGAATTGGTGACGGAGTGATTGAGTTTAAGGAGAGATGAAGATGGTGGTGTCAGCTTGAGATCTCGTGAAATGATGAAGGAAAATAGGGAGAAGAAAGCGCATGCAATGGCCATGAGAGAAATGCAGGCTTCGGTAATTGTAGAAGATAATGAGCGGCATATATTAGTGTTAACATAATGGATTTAAGTTAATTAATTTTATAATTAATTGATAGATGTATACATGTACACAAGCATATAAAATTAATAACTTATCCATACATTATCGGAATTCAACGAAACAAGATCCGTTGGAACCGTATCGACGAGAGCTTCATAATGAAAATAATTAGAAGAAATTTGGAGCAAGTTAGAATTTGAGGCAAATTTAAACCGAAACTGTACTAAAATCGTTAATTAAAGACTGACGGAGTGGAAACCAATAGTGAGAACTCTCTCACTCAAATAATTTGAACAGTTGTTTATTTTTAACTGAATATATATATATTGATTGTCTGTGATTGCAATATTTGTTTGGTGATTAATGGTTATTTACACCTTTAATGTTATCGTCATTAAACTGTGACTATAAATGTTTATAAACAAAACTTTTATATTATAAATTATTTTGGGATGACAATTTACCTACCCGTCTCCCAAATAATAGATAAGTTCACATGGACTGTGATGTAAACCCCACACGGGTATTGGGATAATAATTTTGCACATCACCCAAGTATATAAATAATAATATTGTTTGATGATTGAAAAACCCCACACGGGTCTGGGGATGATAATTAATTCACATCTCCCTTAGATTTTATTGTATGTCAATCGATTGATTGATAGACTGTTACAAGCGTTATTTAATTATTTAACGCTTGTACAATTGTAAATTGCACTGTGGATGTGAATTGAATGTTTAATAGTTGTTTATCACTACTTTCGAATACATGCGATGTAAGGAATCTATATAAATAAAATTATAGGAAAATTAATTGAGTCTGATTCCAATTCAGAAATAATGAACATTTTAAATAATATTCAGTGAAGAATCAAAATATGATTTGATGTCCGATTTTGGATGAGCACGAAAATATTGAAATTCATAACTAAAATGAATATGAAGCCGAGTTAAGTAGATATACTCCATTTTAACTTGAACGAAATTTTCTATCAGTTTTATTCATTTTATAATGTATATCGAATCGATTTGATTTTAAAATCTGATAATTTGAAATATTATCATTTTAGTATTATAATGATATGTAATATTCAATTTTGATTTAAAATTGAAATGGAAGTTGGAATCATTTTTAAAACGTAATTATAAATGTTTTATTAAATATTTTTTGAATGGAAATAGACGAAATATATTATATATATTTAAATGGTTTGATTAGAACGTGTCGCGCAGCGACCATTCACGAATTTCGATCATTGATTTGAATTGACGTAACAGGAGATCCGACCGTCAGATTCTTCTAAAACTGGAACCATTGGGTTCTTATCGGAAAGAGCTCTCGAATGATAATAAGATATTTAAAATCTAATGGTTAGATTTTTAAGATATGTCCAAATCAGTTTTGGAAAAGGTTGATATGGACGTAGTTCGGTGGCTGATATTGGAAACCGACTGTAAGGGCCTTAATAAAAGTAACAAAAATATGAATAAATTATGTAAAATCATAATAAATGATTTGAAATGATTTTGGATGAAATATTCCAAGTTTGTAAAGATAAAATATATTTTTATCTGAATAAGTTGTTTATCAACTTGAGTAAAGAACTGAAAGAAATCGTATGGTTTTATATAACCAGAATTTTCCAACGCATGATTTGGAAAGGATTTGAATGGAAATAATCTTTGGAAAATTTCGATATTGGATTCCGTGATTATACGGATATTGTTGAGGAATTTGGAAGATAAAGATATCACTATTCCCGATACGATATCCATTGGTTTCAGAATTTCATATCGAATATAAGTCAATATGATTTCTATTCAGAGACTTGTATTTGATATCAAATTGGATTATGGGTTTGTCACGAATAGTGTCTTCAATAACGCTGTTCTTAAACCCAGTTGAGAAAAGGATTAATCTTTTATTTAAGATTAATGAAGTTTTCCAATTAATAAATATAATTGGAACTAAATGGAAGTTTATTTTGGGTTCATTGTGAACGATGTTTTAAATGACATTTCTTCTTTAACCCAATTAACAGTGAAGTTATGATTCAGAATTTATAAATCTTTTAATTAAGATTTAACGGAATTTTTTGAAAGTAAAGTTTTCCAATTTAATATATAAAATTGGATTTGAGTGGAGAATTACTAATAATCGAGATAAGCTTGTGTGAATGAAGACCGTTACTATTTATGGAATTTAAAAGGCTTTGCCGTTATTCTATTTATAGTATTAGTCTGATACCGAAATTTATATCAATTACATACTGATCAGATTTCCGTGAAGATTCCATTTTGATGGAAGAGGGTTTCGGGTTTATCGTGAACTTTGTTTTAAATCACTTTGGTTCTATAACCCATTTAAAGGAAGGATTAATTTCCTAAAGAATTAATAACCATTAAGTAATGATTATTTTTAGATTAAAACTAAGTTGAGTCTTAATGAATCTTTAATTAGATTGAAATGTGAATAAGGTAATTAAATTTATAGAATTCAAGAAATGTTCGAGAATGGAGTACCACCAGTTTTATTCTATGCGATAGTTAAATCTTTAATTAGATTTGAATGTTAAATGGTAACTGAATTTACCGATAACACAATGGGTGACAGATATGGAGTATTACCAGTTTTTCTCCATGGGATGAATAGTTTGGGATAGGGATAATAAAATAAATGATTGCTTCGGTAAGGCTCGTTAATCCTGACTAGTTTGATAAACCTTAATTTGTTTTAAATTGAGAAAAGATATTATAAATCTTTTGAAATGATTTCCAAGAATATTTGAATAAAAGAATATTCTGGATTCGAATGAGGCATTTGATGTGTTTTTATAGCACTTGATTATAAGATACGCGAGTTATTCAGAAAGACCGAGTTTAACCCATTTTGAATAACTGATACGACGATTAACAGTCGAAGATTTGAAGACGGTGGTTGAAAACCGGAGATCTTCACATCGTTTGGATGATTACTGATGTCATGATTGAGTTGTACACCCAATACGAGGTAATAAGTGGTGATCGTCCAGACGTACTTCGAGATCCACCGGATATGCGCGGGCCTCTCTCATTTATTGGACATATGGGACAAGGAATAAGGTGCCTCCGATTTCGTTCAGACCCAGAACAGACTTGCAAATGGATTGTATGTCTAACGTTGTATATCGCGCTGTATTTGTTGATCTCTGCTAAATATATATTTGTTTGGTGGCAGAGAATTTATTCTCTTGCTTAACACCCTTCTCTGAGATGCACAAACTTAGAGGTTATATGTTGGTAAAAATCAATGGTATGGTATGGATTGGCAATATGGCATGCTGAATTGCATGAATCAAAACTTTTGCTGAAAAGCAGGGCTTTGTGGTTGATGATCAAAGCACAACTTTAAATAACATTGCTTTGTGTAGCGTTTATTCGTGAACCTCACACCCCGATATGAACCAAAAACGGGATAGAGACTATAGGGAAACGGACATACGTTAGTTTCTGTCTATGAGTGATGTCATGGTATGGAGCCCAGACATTTTACTTATGTGGATGTTGGATTATGATGGAAAGTGAGGTACCTTGAATTTGATTTGCGCCGGCTAAAAAGCCCTTAATTTGTTCGACATGCTGACCTTACGAGAGGTTTGATAGAACTGACTAACGTATTGTTTATGGTATTGCCAATCTAAGACGACTGACAGGCCCTGAAGATCCAAGGGTTGCCCAGAGGTGTTATCTCGAGGCATTTGCTATAGTGTCTCAAAGTCGGTGAGGAAGATCCCTTGCCTTGGTTCATAGATGGAAATCCAATTTTCAATGCGTGATTTCACGGTTTTAGTTGTAAACCTATACGGTGACAATATATATGCTACCTATGCCACCAATGATTGAAACATTTATATCTGAAGTTGATCCCTTCACTTATAATAATAATAAAAGATAAATTTCGCGTATCAAGCATGTTTGGCCATTATAAGGTAAAACTCTATCCTCTGGTTTGTGTCGCATTGTGTGATGGGACCTGAGTCATATAATAGCTTCATTTTTCCTTTTATCATTGCGTTATTTGTTTGTGGTATTCTTAGGAGAAAACCCGTTCCGTGTTATATGGCGTGGTCCCTTGATTTACCCAACTTTAAAAATAAAGTTAATAACTATTTTAGTTCTCATACCAGTTCCATGACTGGCTCGAAGTTTATTTTTCCACCTAAACTCTGGGTGCCCATATTTTTCACACGGGCAGCTATTAGTTTTGGTTTGCAGATATATTTTTTCACAGGGTCCTAGATTACGGCTGTAGCTATATATGGAATGCTTTGTATCCGTGTACTTCTTTCAGCTGTGATAGTTGGTTTTTTTCGTTGCACATTATATTTATGTATTATATTTCCGATGTTATGTAATTTTAAAATCTCTAATATTTTCCATTGTATATTATTTATTTGTACACAGATATCTTGAACTCTGATGTAAATTGTTGTAATAACAATGAAATGTTCACTTGTTTGTGTTCTGATGCGTTGTGTTCTCAGAGCAATCTGTCTTCTTGTTCGGTTTAGGTAGGTCGAGAAGTTCGGGTCGCTAAATGTTTGGTCTTTTTGAGCTTGATGATAGGAGCATAATACAGTTGGCCGCTTGGCAACTGAAGGAAGAAGCTTTATATTGGCGGGAGGTGACACAGGCGGGACAACCAGTAGATACTTGGGA
The DNA here is from genome assembly GCA_030737875.1 of Allium sativum. Classification (NCBI taxonomy): domain Eukaryota; kingdom Viridiplantae; phylum Streptophyta; class Magnoliopsida; order Asparagales; family Amaryllidaceae; genus Allium; species Allium sativum. Next base: position 118,868,056 of record CM060911.1, on the reverse strand, counting down.
GGATTTTAGCCAGAGATTCGAGATGAAATTCTTATCTCAAGTGAAAGAGGGAATGCAGATAGACAGGTTTTTGCCTTTAAAATAAGGAAATATGTCTATTAAGGAATATGTTAATAAATTTAATCAGCTAGCAAGGTTGGGTCTGGATTTGGTGAATACGCCCCATAAGAAGGCTCTTAGGTTTGCGAGAGAGTTGAATCGACCTATCTAAGAAATAGCACTGTCACATATACCAATGGCGGCAATGTTCGAAAGGCTTGTTGACATGGCTCTAATGCACGAGGATGGTAAGAGTGAGAAGAAAGGGGTCAACACTGAAGATGCACAGCCCAAGGCTAAGAAAAAATGGAGGCCTAAGAAGGGAATGCAAAAGAAAGTAGGAAAACCTGATAATGCTCTGATCAAGACAGAGGTTAAGTGCCATGGTTGCGGAGCTTTGTGTCATTTTGTGAAAGACTGTAGAAAGACAAAGAAAGCTTGTTTCAATTATGGTCAGATTGGACATTTCACTAAGCAATGCCTAGGGGAAGGATCTTTTGGATGAAAAATGCATGCTCTTAAGGCTAGTGAACCTGATCGAGGTTGGAAAGTCATAGTCAAAGTTTTGATTTCCCTTTTTGACTATCCTATTAGGACTCTCTTTGGTTATGGCGCTTCTCATTCATTTATATCCAATTCTGTGGTGGATAATATGCATCTAGATACTAGTGTTGTTTCTGATCCTATAGTAGTCTCAAACCCCATAGGAGGTATGTCTCATTTATCCATGATATGTCGGGGTTTGAGAATTTCTATCTTGGGCGTCGAGTTTGAATGTGATGTGTATGTTCTTGGCTTTATCGGTTATGGATTGATTTTAGGAATGGATTGGCTAGCCATGTATAATGCCATTCTAGACCGTGAGAGAAAAGTTATTAGGGCTCTGACATGCCAAGGGAAAATTCTCGAGATTTCACGTGACACACGGGGGTCGGTTATGCTCAGTTTCCTAGACTCGTTAGATGCTTCTGTTGACGGTTTGCGATCAGTACCCATAGTCAAAGATTATTCGGACGTGTTTGATGATATTACCTCTAAGGCCTGAGATAGACTTCCAGATTTACTTGGTAGAGAATGCGAAGCCAACCGCTTTACCATATGGCTCTTAGGGAAAGGAGGTAGCTCAGCAAGCAACGAGAAAAGATTTATTAGACAGAGGCATGAGGCATACCAGAGTGGGGAGCTCCAATCGTCTTTGCAACTAAGGCACACGGTTCACTTTGTCTATGCATGGACTATAAAGAGTTGGAAAAGCTCACCAAGAAGAATAGGAACCCACTTCCGAGCAATGACGAATTGTTTGATCAGCTAATAGGCACATCAGTTTTCTCGTAGATGGATTTGGCCATGGGATTTCATCAGTTGAGGGTGGCAGAGGATAGTATTGATAAGACTGCATTCAGAACTCCAGATGGTTTCTTTGAGTGGTTGGTCATGCCTTTTGGGCTAACCAATGCACCCGCATATTTTGTTGACTTGATGAGTAGGATGTTTAGAGAGTTTCTGAACATGTTTTTGGTGGTCTTTGTGGATGATATTCTGAAGAATGAGGAGGTGCATACCCTGCACTTAGGAAAGGTACTATGCACTCTCAGATCGCATCAGCTAAAGGCAAAATTTTCTAAGTGTCACTATTGGAGTAAGGAAGTAAGGTTTCTAGGGCATGTAGTCTCCAAGGATGGGATAGCGTTAGACCCAGCTAAAGTCGTCACAGTTCAAAATTGGAAGGCTCCAAAGAATGCGACCAACGTGAGAAGTTTCCTAGGGTTAGCGGGCTATTATAGGATGTTCATCAAGGACTTTGCAAGGATATCGGCCCTGCTCACCCGATTGACGAAGAAGAACATGGATTTTTTTCTTGAAGCATTGATTTTGAGGATGCTTTTCACATATTGAAGAGGGATCTGACATCAGTCCCAATTCTGACTCTCCCCTGTAACATCGCAGAAAATTCATAAGTATTAATAAATAAATAATTAACAACAACCAATTAAATGATATGACTGGAAAATGAGATTCTGCAGCTTTAGGAATTTGGCTACGAAACTCTTTTATTTGGAATCGTGGCGAAATTTTGAATCGTTTTCATATATAATATGCTAAAAATGGTTAACGTATGAAGAAGTTATGATCAAATGAATCTGGACAGCATACACGGAATATATATATATATAATTATGTCAATATTATATATATTGTCCAAATTATAAATTAAATAAAAAAGGGAAATTCAACATTTGAATTTTGAGATAAGATTTAGGGGACAGCGTATATTGGATATATGGAAAAGAATGAAGCAAATTAAAAACGAAATTAATAAAACAACAGCTCAGCAACACAGCGAAATTAGGCGTTCGAGCTCCGAAGGGGTCAACCGCTCCCCCCTTAAGGGGTGTCGACCGCCGGTTGACCACTAGGCAGCTGGAAGGCCCAATCAGCCTACGTGGATGAGGGTTTCTAAGAGGTTATATTTATATAGAAGGCTTGAATTAATTTTTATTGATCCAAAGGCTCATGCTCACACGAGCAAGTATAAATAACCCCTAATACCACACACTAGAAACCCTAATTATTCTACATCTCTGCCTCCATGCTGCTAAATTCCATAGAAAAACAAAGATAATAGGGTGAATGTTTCTTCTACTTCTCTAAATCTATTCTAAATCTCTCTATTTCAATTTATATAAATTTAGGATTTCGGAATTTAGCATAAACATATATGTATAAGACTATAATTTTATGTTTCTTATATTTATATTGTTAGGAGGATAATCAAAGTTCGCATGAATGTTAAGAACCATTGCAGAGCTTGCAATTCTACCACATCTCCGCCTAATTTATGAGTGGAATCTAGTTTTGCTTAAAGGCATATTCATGTTTTCAATAGTTTGTCATATGAATTGATATGCCTAGGAAGATTTGGATATTCGATAATATGAACATGAAATTCCCCAAATCTTCTATCTTGTAATTACGTATGAAATTGTCATGATGTATTAGGTTTGTGGAATTGTGGTTTTTGTATTGGATTTAAAGTAAATATGAGTGTTGTACTATTATTTATATTTTATGTGATTCACTTTATTATCATTAGAATGTAGCCTTAAAAAGTTTGGATTTGAATGTTTTTTGTTTTGAATTGGGTATGGATCCTATGTTGGATCTAAATGCGTTTATAATTGAAATAAGTCAAAAGTAAACATTTTTAGGTGCATAACACCAAACCAAGTGAATTGGGTAAAATATGAATTATAAACATACATATTTAGGTGTAACACCCCACCTCCGCCAGGGCCACTCTTGCAAGGACACTGGCTTTGGAGGGGCGTTAAACAAGGTAAACATGCATGCAGATATCACAAGACAGAACATATAAGTAAAACAGAGTAGTAAAGCAGCGGATAAATCTTAGCATTTCAAAACCATAGTCATGTTACAACAAAGTACTTGTTCATTATTTTCCAACAACAAAGTCTAGATAAAAGCATAAACTGAAAAACTGAAATACATAAAGTACTATCCCCAAAATGAAGTGATAAACCATAGCTAGCTCAATGTCCAAAACCGTACATGAGCAAATCCAGTAAGCAAGCTGTAAAGATCCAAGCTAAGCTCCAATGTTCCCACCCTGAGAACCTGAGGGGGGGGAACGGAAGAAAAGAGGCGAAAGAAAACAGGTCAGTCAAAAAGACTGGTAAGCCCTACTACTGTCTGTCTATGAACTAGTAAAGTTAACTGGCATGAGAAGCTGAGATGAACATAAGGATAACAACATACTGGCATGATGATTAACTAACAAGATAGATAAAGGTATCATCGCATAATCAAGGTTAAGTTTTGCACCACGGGTGTACTAGCATTCTAACATGTCAAGTAAAAACAAGAATTGATCCCTTGGCCCAAGCTTGGCCCAACATCATGAGATGACCTAAATCAAGGTCCAACTACTCGATCTAGTCGATCGGCTCCCTATAAGCCTAACTCGTCAAGTGTCGGTGTCATACGGCTTAATCATGTAGTGTAGTTGACTGTGCAGGGTCCACCCCTAGGGTGTATCAGGCCCTACGGTGTAACCCTCAGACACAATTCCAGGATGCACAGTCTAAACCTACCGGCCCCCGTGTTCAACTCCGGACTTAATGTGCACGACCATGGTCCGCCTGAACAACCGGTGCATCATTCAGGTCTCTTACAATCAGCCAGTAATCGTGCCCCACCCTAGCCTAGTCCTAGGGTCTTATGATACTATCTAGAAGGTTACTGCTGAAAATGACCATGCAACTAGGGTTTCTTAACGGGTTAAATGTGGTTAACCCGATCCAAACGTGGGTTAAATTGGTTAAGAGTACCCAAGGCTCCTGACTTAACCGCGATTAACCCATCAAGCCCAAATTGGTTAAGTATTAAGTGGACCATGACTTAACCCTAATCAGGAGGCATTCATTAACTTAATGCGCTTTAACCTCTCACATTAGACTTTGTTGTGGTTACTAGTTAAGCCGGGCGGGTCCGGGTAGCTTTACACCACAACTAGGTCTAACCTCGGGTTCGAGCACAACATGACCAACTTCTCACATTGGGTCTTATTGTTTGTAGCTACTAGTTAAGCCGGGCGGGTCCGGGTAGATTTATGCTACAAACTCAACCCAACCTCGAGTTGGTCACTTTCATATTTTCTAAGTGTCATGTCCATTATGTTTCCAAAACATAATTACAAGTTAACATATCACGTCATGTTATAAAAATCATGTTCATGTCATAATTTTACCCAACCCCAACGTAATCCCATCGTTTACATACTCGCAACAACGCATAAAGGATAAAATAGGGAACTTGGCATAATCATGACAAAAAGGTGTTGAAGCCACAAGTTTATCATGGTGGCATATGAAATGTACATATATTCATATACTTGCAAATTGCATCATTAGGCTTCAAAAGCATGCATAAAACCAAACTTAGCATATGAGTGATACATGGTGATAAATGACATGTAGAAGTTGCTAGAAGTTCGCATTTAGCCTCACATGCAAGTTATCATAAGGGATATGATAACTTCCATGTTGCCAAAATGCAACCTTCAACATAAAGCTTGAAGCTTTATGCTCACAACTTCAAGTTTAACTTGCATAACATGATAACATGATCAACCCAAACTTGCATATCATAATGATCAACCAAACTTGCATATAATGATCAACCAAACTTGCATATCATAATGATCAACCAAACTTGCATATAATGATCAACCAAACTTGCATATAATGATCAACCAAACTTGCATATCATAATGATCAACCAAACTTGCATATAATGATCAACCAAACTTGCATATCATAATGATCAACCCCAAACTTGCATCATTCATTTAACTTTAGAGTTCAAAGAAAGAAAGTAGTAAAGGGCTTACAATGTTATGAAGACACAAATAAATATTTATTATAAAGATTGAGACGAAGCCCTTATGCAAGCACCAAAAACCCAAATATGCAATCTCCAAATGAAAACCCTTGAGCCAAATCAATAAAAACCCTTGCTTTGAAATAGAAATGTTGCAACTTGACTTGAATGCAAACTAAGAATACTCATACAAGCTTGAAAATACTTGTATGCACTCAAAATCTCTCATAGAAATAAACTTAGGAATTTTAGCATGAGAGTGGAGGCCATGAGAGGAACAAATTTGACATAGTTTAGTTGTAGGATTGAATAATGATGATTTAGGCTAGGTGTTAGGTCCTTTTTATAGAAGATTAGGGTAATATTAGCCATAGGATTAACCCTAGATTCAATCCAAGCCATCAAAGCATGTCTTGGGGAAGAAGTCAAGTGTAGGAACCATCTAGGGCCTTTAGATTAAAGCTGAACCATGAGAACCATTCAAATGCAAAATCTGCATTTGAGCGAATCGGCCCACGGGTTGACAGCCAAACACCCTGGATTAACCCCTAGTCGACCCAGCGAGCTTGGGTCGACCTCAAAAATCGGCCGGTTCGGTTATTCCCCTCTCCCAATTCGCTGTTTTGAACATTTTTGCATATTTATTTATTTAATTTTCAATTATATATATATATATATATATCAATATATATATATATATTTCTCTGCGCAACCCATTTCACTTAATTAAGTACACTTTAATTTGAATTTTCCGTGAAACTTCGCGAGGCCATATCTTAGTCATACGGACTCCGATTTTCGAAAACTCGGACTCTATTTCGTGTATTTTTCCAAGACGAACGCAATGGCACAGCCCGTTTCCCTTGATTCAGACTTTACAGTTTAATTCTGCCTCCATTTATGTTATAATATGTTATTCAAAAATACGGGTTGTTACAGTAGGTGTATGTAACGCTCTATTTTAATTCAGTATTGAAATCACTTCTACATGCCTAGGATGCAAGTTGTAATTGTTATGTATATATGTTTTCCATTCACTGCTATATGTATATGTTCATTATGCCATCATGCCTATATTTTAGTGGTAAAATATGGAAAATCTAACTTGTATGCCTTAAAATTGGATAAACTGGCAATTTGCCACCTCATTAGAACGTTTCCTTATTTATACGAATGTTAACGTTAATTAGGTGCTATTATTATTTTACTTATATAAACATAATTAACGTTGTATTAACGTAATAAATGCGATTAAGTTAGAATTCGAATTTGAAATGTCCCCTTAACAAATATACATATATATTTGTTTGCTTGTGTGTGCGTATATATAGAATGGCTTAAATATATAAATAAGTGACATATAGACACGAGGTTAGTTGCCATTTGTGGTAGAAGCCTGCCCTGGACCAACCAGCAAATCCAGCAACCACAAGTAGGCCCAACTAATGTGAGATGTCTAAGTGCTATGGGCCATTCATAAACTTAGTACACTAGACACGAGGTTAAACCGACTTGTAGTAGAAGCCTGCTCGGAACCGACCAGCATATCCAGCATTTATAGGTATACGGTTTAATGTAAGAGGTCTAGTGTGTATATATATAACTTTATATATACAAGTCTGATGTATGGAAACAGATAGGTTTACTACGCCTTGAGAAGGTCTTAAGTGGTTGACTCACCTTTTTATCTATTTTGGGTCTTAAGTGGTTAGGACTAGGATCCCTCTGAAGGTTTATTCCTTGGAGAGGAACCAAAGTCATGGGACCCACCCTTATTAGAATTAAGGTAGGTCTTTGGGTCCTCCTTTTTTAAAAGTGGTTAGGCATAAAATGGTAACGGAGTAGGGTGGTTCATGGGGATGTCCACTTCCTCTAGAAGCTTGTAAGGGCTTAACTAGGGACATATTGGTAACTGAAATAATATATGGCCATTGCATTCTCACCAACTGTCTAAGGGAAGTCTTAAGCGACGTAGGTGTCCTATCGAGTAATATCAGTTAAGTAGCAACGTTCGCAGTACTACTTCTCATATTACAAATGAGAGAATAGACTTAAGAACGTTGACGTACTTTGACGGGGTCTGAAAGGGCTAAGGGTCTGCCTCAGGGTTATAAGATATCGTAAGATTCCACCTTTAATATGGCCATAAGTGACCGAGAATGCCACCTCGTTGGGTCTTTACCCTAAAAATACTAATGGGCAATTGACTTGGATATCCATCCCATTGGTTAAAAATTTGGTGTTTGATGTGTGTTGCATAATACCTTTACATATGTAACCTGCTAAAATATAGGGTATGGACATTAAGTAACACTATATTTCAGTCACGTAGAACTTTATGTTCTTACCCCCTCTCCTTAACGTCCAATAGGTCAGTAAATGGGGTAAATCCATGGATGAAGTCTTGATTGAAGCCGATGAAGAAGACAAAGTTATTATGATATTATTAGAAGTTATTGCTTCTTTTGGAATCTTATGAGAATGAACTGTTTGATGTACCTATTGAACCAATGTAACTACGACTGTATATTTCTGTGGTTTTGAAATAAATGGTACATCTTATTTTTGGTATTATATTTACTCTTTATGTTGTGTGAGATTTCTATTTGAAGTATATGTTATTATTATCTGTGCAAATGTAATCCTTACAGGAACCAACGACCTGTTTAGGATGGCTCTAAGTTTCAATGGGCCTTTTCTAGGTCGAATTTTAGGCCCATTCCGGGCATACTGCTACATTTTTTATCATAGCATAGGTTACCCGATTATAAGGGAAATATACGTATGAGAGGCGTATTTGTGATTTGGAAAAGATTTTTCAAACTGTATATATATAATATATATTTACCCCAATAAGCATACGCATATATACTAAGCATATTTATCATTTTCAGCATTAAATACTATCTCAGGAGTATCCACTAAGGGATTCTTCATTTTCTTTTAAGATAATAGAGTGGCTGAAAACCAAAACGAGCAGGGTAACCAGGTAAGGCCCAGATACTTGCCTGAATGGTTCCAGCAGTACCTTCATACTGTGGAACAGGTTCCTATCGTGAATCCTGCCCTAGCGGCTCCTGCAGCACCTGACGCTGAAGTGGCCTTCTGTAACGACCCGGGGGATTTGCGACCTTGGTAATCGATATAAACTCAATGTCGACTATTCAAGTATCGGAAATACCGGATAGTTAATGAAAGAAAATAGAGGGTGGGAATTGATAAGATAGAAAATTAGAATATAAGAAGAAGAAGAACATAAATACAACATCAGAGTAACACGAATCTCACAGCGGAACGAATAAAATATAACATAACTTTGAAATAAAACTAGTATATGTATACAATAAAATTATCAAAGTACAACACTTACAACACAGCGGAAATAAACAACAGTCATAAAATCCTGAAGCCTCCTGCTCCAAGCTCCTTCTAGTATATCTGTAAAATACCGACTACTTGACTGCCCGTACAAAATTGGGCACCCAAGAGTTTAGGGAAAACAAAACAAAATAAACTCTGGGTTAATCATGTGACTGGTGTGAGTAAACTTCAACCATTTGTTTAACTTTTAAAATCCCTTTAAAAGAAAGGATAATCGTAAGACCGATCCACACATAAACACGCACGGTTTTCACCTTACGATAAACGAAATTATTCTTCATATCAAATCTCTTCTGATATTACAATAATGTCTATCAACAACAACTAATAATCATTTAGCAAAACGCTTTCATCTCACGTTCCACATACATAATATATAATCAAAAACCGCAGGCCTTATTGGGTAATGAATTCCAACTGGAAAGGTATGGGACCACCTTCCGACAGTGTATCTCTAGAGTGGAATACACCGGGTTCAACAAGAACATCTTGTAACCCAGGGTAAACATGGCCGGTCACTCATTTCGCTTGAGTGTACCGAATGTATTATCACCAACGGTTGGGATCAGCAACTGTTTTCCCGAAAGGGACAACATCGAAATAGGTTATAGAAGTAAATGAAATTTCTCTAGATCATGTGACAATACACCCTAATTGGCAGCTAACCAGTTGGCCATGCGACCTACCCGATTTTATACCATTTTCTGGTTGTAAGGCTAGAGGCCATAACGTACAGACCACACCTTTATTTACTTTGAATGTCACATCGTCATACCCGCCAAATCACAAATTGATTTCTCCAAAAATACCACGGGTATACTGTAAAGACCCGCAACTTCCCCGTAAAGGAAAGCGTCGGATAGTTCGAGAACAAGCCACAGCAGAACGCATACAGAAGAACATTTCACTATATATTACAACAGTGCATCAGATTACAAGAATATACAGAGTATAAATGAATATTACACAGAAATATCAGAGATTTAAATTACATTTAAATACATAGCAGCGGAAAATAATACAATACACAACTAGAATGAGATATACGGATACAAAGCTTTCCGGATATCGTTCCAGCTGTAAACCAGGATCCTGTGAATATAAATCTGCAAAACCGAAACTACTAGCTGCCCGTGTCAAAAATAGGGGCACCCAGAGTTTAGGTTAAAACAATAAACTCCAGGTCAGTCATGCGACTGGTGTGAGAACTAAAACAGTTATTAATCTTTATTTTCAAAGTTAGGTAAATCAAGGGACCACGCCGTATAACACGGAACGGGTTTCCTCCCAAGAATACCAGTGCATAAAACAAACAGCGCAATGCTAAATAAAGAAAAATGAAGCTGTTATAAGACCCAGGTCCTATCACACAATGCAAACGCAAGCCGGGGGATAGGGTTTTCCCTTATAACAGCCAAAGAATGCTTGATACGTTTAAAACAAATCATTTGATACCATAATAAGTGCATAGTGTATAAAACAACTTCAAATCATAAGTATCAATCATAGGCGGCATAAGCGCCCCATCCCACTATGTCGCCATATATAGGATTACAATTAAAACCGCAAAGTCACGTATTTGGAAATTGGATTTCCGTCTATGAACCGAGGCAAAAGATAGTCCTCAACCGATTCGAGACAATCTAGCCCATGTCTCAGGATCAGAGCTCGAGTGACCCTTGGAGCGACAGGGCCGGTCCACCGATTGTGGATTAAAATGCCTGAACACTACGTTTCCCCGCCCTTTGGGGCGTAAATGAGCCAACCAAATGACTCCATCGGTTCGAGAACGACCGATCAATCCGAGGCGCCTCGCAACAGCAACAACCACATAAGTCAAACTCGTCAGGGCGTGTAAAACCACTGACGCCACTTTTTATCTAGAAGGAAACGCATGCCCTCCCTGAGGTCCGTCTCCCGTTTTTGGTTCATACCTGGTGTGAAACACGCGAGGTAAACGTTACACAAAGCTATGCCACAAAGGCCGTGCTTTGATCATCACCACAAGACTTTGCTTTTCAACAGAAGCCTTGATCATTTGCATCTTAGCATGCCACACAGGCAAACCATCCTATGCAACCGATATCAGTCACACAGAATGAAATCCGATGTCAGACACACAGTCCATTTACAAGTCCGTTCTGGGTCTGAACGAAACCGGAGGCACCTAGTACCCCGCATATCCATCGATCTCCAAGTACGTCTGGACGATCACTAACTGTTTCCATCTTCTTGGGTGTACAGCCCAATCAAGATCATCAGTTATCACCCAAACGACGTGAAGACCTCCGGTCTTCGACCATCGTCTTCATCTTCGACTTATCGTCGTATCAGTTATTCAGAATGGGATAAACCCGGTCTTTCCGAATAACTCGCGTATATTTTAAATAAGTGTTACACAAACACAACATACGCCTCATTCCAATTCATTAGTCACTAACCGTAAATTAATCAAGAGAATAATTCCCCAAATATTAACCCCGAAGGCCGAAACCAACATCAGATCAATATCCAGAAAACCATTCTGCTTGGCTAACCGACAGTTAGTTTCTAAATTTCACGTTCAAATCTAATTAAAGATTTAACTATCGCCTGGAGCAAAACTGGTGATACTCCATTCTCGATCTTTTCAATCTAATTAAAGATTCATTAAAACTCCACTTAGTTTTAATCATTATCTGGGTTAAAGAATCAGTGTCATTTAAAACACGGTTCACGATAAACCCAAAATCACATTCATTAATTATCGGGTTAAAGAACGAGTGTTATTTAAAACACTGTTCACGATAAACCCAAAAATCAATATCAATTCAATTCCAATTAAATATCATTTAATTGGTACACTTCATTAAATCTAAATAAAAAGATTTAATCTTTTCTCAACTGGGTCCAAGAACAGTGTTAGTGAAGACACCATTCACGACAAACCCAAATCACATTCATTAATTATCGGGTTAAAGAACAAGTGTTATTTAAAACACTGTTCACGATAAACCCAAAAATCAATATCAATTCAATTCCAATTAAATATTATTTAATTGGTACACTTCATTAAATCTAAATAAAAAGATTTAATCATTTCTCAACTGGGTTCAAGAACGGTGTTAGTGAAGACACCATTCACGACAAACCCAAATCACATTTGATATTAAATACAAGGCTCTGAATAGAAAATATATCGGCCTATATTCAATATCAAATTCTACGATTAACAAATGTCGTATTGGAAATAACGATATAAAATATATCTTTCAAATTTCCATGACAACACCTGTATAATCACGAATTCCAACATCGAAATATTCCGAAGACAATTTCGATTCAAATCCACTCCAATGCAATCATTGGAAATTTTGGTTATTTTCAAAACCCTTTTCGAATTCAATTTATTTATTTAAAAATAAATAGAATTATAATTCTAGTTCAAAACTAGTTCATTTCGATAAAAATCTATTTTTATCTTTTCAAATATGGAGTTTTTCATCCCAAATCTTCACAAATCATTTCTTATGATTTTACATAAATTATTACTATTTTTAATAATTTTATCAAGGCCCGTACAGTCGATTTCCATCAACGGCCATCGAACTGCACTTACAGCGACCTTTTTCGAATTTGATTTGGACGTATCTCCAAATCCAACCGTTAGATTTCAAATTTCTAACCTTCTTTAGAAAGCTCTTTTCGATACGAACCCAACGGTTCCGGTTTTAGGAGAATCCGACGGTCGGATCTCCCGTAATGTCCGTTTGAAATAAATGGTCGAAATTCGCGAACTGCCGCGGCGCGGCGCGTTCTATTCAGGCCATTATATTATATATATAATATATATAATATATATTTCGTCGATTTCTATTTAAAACGAATTATATAAATAGTTTTAAATTCGTTTCAAATTCTATTTCAACTTCTATTTCAATTTAAAGCAAAATTGAATTCTTCTTTATAAGTTCGTTTAAAAATTCATTTCTATTCAATTCGAATTTCAATTCAATTTGAATTCATTTCAATTCGCTTTCTATTCCATTTGAATTCGTTTTCAATTCAATTCATTTCGAAATCGTTTTTAATTCAATTCATTTCGAAATCGTTTTCAATTCATTTTGAATTCGTTTTCAATTCGATTCATTTCGAAATCGTTTTCAATTCATTTTGAATTCGTTTTCAATTCAATTCATTTCGAAATCGTTTTTAATTCATTTTGAATTCGTTTTCAATTCAATTCATTTCGAAATCGTTTTTAATTCATTTTGAATTCGTTTTCAATTCAATTCATTTCGAAATCGTTTTCAATTCAATTCATTTCGAAATCGTTTTCAATTCATTTTGAATTCGTTTTCAATTCAATTCATTTCGAAATCGTTTTAAAATCGATATAAATATCGTTCACGTCTAAATGGCGTCAATCTAATCAATACGGCTTCATAAATTTCTAGTTTCAAATATTCTATTTCAAATATTTCTATTTCAAATATTTCTATTTCTAAACTGGAATGAGGCCCAATCAATTACCATATAAAGTTAACTATATGGATTTTCATACAACACATGTATATAATAACATTGAAAATAATCAACCATCAACCAACGTGCACTACTCTGTATAAGCATCAAATATAGATATCTAACGCTTATAACAGCCTGTCAATCAATCGATCGACATATTTAATCAATCAGGATGAGTGAAATTCATATTTCATCCCAACACCCGTGTGGGGTTTTCAAACAATCAAACACAGATTTTATTTGTGCAGTTGGGCGATGTGTAAAATTTATCGTCCCAATCAATGTCATTCAAATAAGTGTACATAAACAAACCATCTGGTTTGTAAATGAATATTTATTTATTCACTTCACTATTTTCATATTCACGTTAAAATTATATTTTTAACGATAAAACATTCTATTTCAACCTATGAATTTCTATTCAATTCATTTATTCAATAAAATGATATTTTTATTTTTCTAACATATTTTAGAAAATTTCGGCGGCATAACGGCACGATACTAGAAACGGGACGAGGCCTAGCCTTGTCCCCGGACTAGTGAAGGCCCACGCCATTCACATATCAATTTTAATCAATTTCCAATTCAACCAATCAATCAAATCCAAATCAAATAATCTAACCTACTACACAACCAAACAAACAAGTCCATGGTATGTGGACGGGTGTCGGGTGCTTCTAATAAGCACCGTCTGCATCCTAGTATATATATATATAACTAGAAAAATGGAATTTGAGTGAGAAGTTCTCACAGATAGCTATCCTAGCTCCACGGCTCTTCATTTGCAGAAGTCTTCGTCGTTTCGCCTCCTTTCACTTTCTTTGCCTTTCCTCTACATATGTAAAAATCACATTTTTACTTTGCTATTCAATATATAAAAATCGAATTTTTACTTCGAAGTTCAATATATAAAAATCGAATTTTTATTTCAAAGTTCAATATATAAAAATCGAATTTTTATTTCAAAGTTCAATATATAAAAATCGAATTTTTATTTCAAAGTTCAATATATAAAAATCGAATTTTTATTTCAAAGTTCACTATATAAAAATCATATTTTTATCTCGACAATATAAAAGATTATACTTTCTTTCGACAATATAAAAGATTATATTTTTATAACTTTGCAACATAAATAAAAACCAGTTTTTAAAGTAAATAAAATTCAGTTTTAACATCAAAAATAAAATTCAGTCTTAACATCAAAATAAAATTCTGTTTTAACATCAAAATAAAATTCTGTTTTAACATCAAAATAAAATTCTGTTTTAACATCAAAATAAAATTCTGTTTTAACATCAAAATAAAATTCTGTTTTTATATAAATCAAAATAAAATTCTGTTTTTATATAAATCAAAATAAAATTCTGTTTTTATATAAATCAAAATAAAATTCTGTTTTTATATAAATCAAATTCAGTTTATAAAATCTATTATAATCAGTTTATAAATTCTAACAAATCAGTTTTCATAATCCTTTTAAAAAAATCCAGTTTTTATTCTTCTTTTAAAAAATCCAGTTTTTATTCTTCTTTTAAAAAATCCAGTTTTTATTCTTCTTTTCAAAATTCAGTTTTAAAATCTTTTAAAAATTCTGTTTTAAAAATCTAAAACAAAAATCAGTAATTACCTAAATCAGATTTTATTTAAATATTATTACATAAAAATTAAAATTAAAAAGACTTACTGGTAGAAGAGAGAGGGGGGGGGGGGGAATCTCCATCTTCGGCGCCGTAGAGGGGGGCGTCGGAGCGTCATGGTCAGGCGGGTGTCAATCGGAGAGGAGAGGGGGGGGAAAGGGCGGCGCGGTGGTTGTTCGAAGAGGGAGGGGCTCGTGGGTATCGCGAGGTCAGGGGGAAGAGGGGGAGGGCTATCGGCGAACGACGGTGGCGCCTGGCTAGGGGGGGGGGCGTCTTCTCGAGGCGGCGGTGGTTGTTCGAGGGAGGCGGCGGGTCTTCGCAGTCGCCCCCCCTTTTCCTTTTCTTTTTTTTTTTTTTATTTTTTCTTGAATGAACGGTAGGGATTAGTGGGGGGGGGGAGAATAATAATATATAATTAATTTATTTTATTTATTTATTTTCAAACAAAGTTGACTTTTACTTACGTCATCAAAACGAGGCCCACCACCTGTCGTCCCTAGCGTTTAACCCCCATTCCGAACACAATGGGATATGTATCGCAAGCTGATTCGACTGTTTGAATCAGTTTCCGTTTAATTTACATTTAAATCACTATATTGAATTTTAAACGTACTTTTCAAATTACCGGGGTCACATACTAACTAGAAAAATTCCATAAAAATATTTTCTAGCTTCGTATTGACGATACGGTCCTAACAAAACTAGTTTCGTCGAATTCTGAGACCGTTAGAAAAATGGCCAATTTCCAGTCGATTAAAATCAACTGAAACTGGTCAAACGCGTTTTCTTTTGCCACGCTCACATATTGATTCTAAAAATTATGAAATTTGGAATCTAGCAATAACTTTACATCACGGACCCAACAAAACCGGTTTCGTCGAAATCCGAGGTCATTTGCAAAATGTCCATTTTTAAGGGCCTGAATTCCATAGCGACTCTTCAGAATTTTCAACTGGACATATCTTTTGATTCCCGATATGAAATCTTGATTTGTCGGATTCGTTGGAAAGATATTATCAATTAGATCCCGTTATTTTTGGTTTCACTAAAATCCGGATTGTTTTGCACCCGGTACATTCAATTAAAGTTTGAAATCGAATTATCGAACTACCGCGCCATTTTCAATTCTATTTATAATTATATATAAATATTTATATTCTAACGACGACGCGTATAATATATACGATCGAATTATATTCAAAATAAATTTCCTCGTCGATTTTATTTAAAATAATCTATTTTAAATATTCAAAATTCGCTATAATTGCCAAAATAAAAATTTTAAACTGGCCCAGATTTTCGGGTTGTTACAATCTCCCCCACTTAAAACTTTTCGTCCCCGAAAAGGAACAAAGTCGAAAGTGGTTTGATTATTCAGCCCTACGTTCGATCAGGCTTCCATTCTCTAACTTTTCAGTTTCTGAGAATTTTCAAAACTTCAAAAATTTGGCTAACACCCTAAATTTTCGAAAAATTTCGCCATAACCTCCCCTGCAATGGGAGCATCGGGAAATTGCAAATAGCGTTCCCGGTCCTTCAGATCTCAAAAAGAAAAAGAAAAAGCCAAGCGGCTAGCCAATAGGCTCACAAAATCATCATCACCCAAACAAAACAGGAAATTATGTAGTAAACATGTACCTATTTGTCGGGCAAACAAATTTTATTCTCTGGCTCTAGCCTCCTTGCTATGACCTGTTCAATGATATATATGCATATGCAAGCAAATGCGACCAAATTTCAATACAAGTCAATATTTGATTCCTATTAGGCATGATGGTTCAAAATTAGCAAACAAATGAACAATCAACACAAACAACAATCAATTAGTGAATTAGAGTCTCAAATTCATAATTTTGATACATATACAAAAATCAGATTTTTGGTGCCAAATCACAACAATGTGTTCTAACTATATTAGTTTTGGGTTCTCACACCAGCCTAATGGAAATATATAGAAAATCACACCTTCGAGACACGAACATAAATACTGATGATGTCATGACAATCATCAGTACCATCTTCGGGCGACTAGAGTGTGATGCTATATCTATCCAATATATTAAAATTTCGAATACACGCGGATCAGACGTATACGCAAAATCTATATATACTGGATTGTCCACATCAATATAAATAGAAAATCAAATACGAATAATTGATTTAAATTTTCAAAACAAAAGTTTGTTTTCATTTTAAAAATATACTCTTCACACTCGTTCTAGGATACTACTGATCCCATCTCTAACGAGTCATTCTCTTTGGATATTACTAATCCAATTTCTGATGAATTCTTTCGTATGTTTCTAATGTGTCTTGTTCTCTAAGCTTTGTAAACCAAAGCTCTGATACCAAATGTAAAGACCCGCAACTTCCCCGTAAAGGAAAGCGTCGGATAGTTCGAGAACAAGCCACAGCAGAACGCATACAGAAGAACATTTCACTATATATTACAACAGTGCATCAGATTACAAGAATATACAGAGTATAAATGAATATTACACAGAAATATCAGAGATTTAAATTACATTTAAATACATAGCAGCGGAAAATAATACAATACACAACTAGAATGAGATATACGGATACAAAGCTTTCCGGATATCGTTCCAGCTGTAAACCAGGATCCTGTGAATATAAATCTGCAAAACCGAAACTACTAGCTGCCCGTGTCAAAAATAGGGGCACCCAGAGTTTAGGTTAAAACAATAAACTCCAGGTCAGTCATGCGACTGGTGTGAGAACTAAAACAGTTATTAATCTTTATTTTCAAAGTTAGGTAAATCAAGGGACCACGCCGTATAACACGGAACGGGTTTCCTCCCAAGAATACCAGTGCATAAAACAAACAGCGCAATGCTAAATAAAGAAAAATGAAGCTGTTATAAGACCCAGGTCCTATCACACAATGCAAACGCAAGCCGGGGGATAGGGTTTTCCCTTATAACAGCCAAAGAATGCTTGATACGTTTAAAACAAATCATTTGATACCATAATAAGTGCATAGTGTATAAAACAACTTCAAATCATAAGTATCAATCATAGGCGGCATAAGCGCCCCATCCCACTATGTCGCCATATATAGGATTACAATTAAAACCGCAAAGTCACGTATTTGGAAATTGGATTTCCGTCTATGAACCGAGGCAAAAGATAGTCCTCAACCGATTCGAGACAATCTAGCCCATGTCTCAGGATCAGAGCTCGAGTGACCCTTGGAGCGACAGGGCCGGTCCACCGATTGTGGATTAAAATGCCTGAACACTACGTTTCCCCGCCCTTTGGGGCGTAAATGAGCCAACCAAATGACTCCATCGGTTCGAGAACGACCGATCAATCCGAGGCGCCTCGCAACAGCAACAACCACATAAGTCAAACTCGTCAGGGCGTGTAAAACCACTGACGCCACTTTTTATCTAGAAGGAAACGCATGCCCTCCCTGAGGTCCGTCTCCCGTTTTTGGTTCATACCTGGTGTGAAACACGCGAGGTAAACGTTACACAAAGCTATGCCACAAAGGCCGTGCTTTGATCATCACCACAAGACTTTGCTTTTCAACAGAAGCCTTGATCATTTGCATCTTAGCATGCCACACAGGCAAACCATCCTATGCAACCGATATCAGTCACACAGAATGAAATCCGATGTCAGACACACAGTCCATTTACAAGTCCGTTCTGGGTCTGAACGAAACCGGAGGCACCTAGTACCCCGCATATCCATCGATCTCCAAGTACGTCTGGACGATCACTAACTGTTTCCATCTTCTTGGGTGTACAGCCCAATCAAGATCATCAGTTATCACCCAAACGACGTGAAGACCTCCGGTCTTCGACCATCGTCTTCATCTTCGACTTATCGTCGTATCAGTTATTCAGAATGGGATAAACCCGGTCTTTCCGAATAACTCGCGTATATTTTAAATAAGTGTTACACAAACACAACATACGCCTCATTCCAATTCATTAGTCACTAACCGTAAATTAATCAAGAGAATAATTCCCCAAATATTAACCCCGAAGGCCGAAACCAACATCAGATCAATATCCAGAAAACCATTCTGCTTGGCTAACCGACAGTTAGTTTCTAAATTTCACGTTCAAATCTAATTAAAGATTTAACTATCGCCTGGAGCAAAACTGGTGATACTCCATTCTCGATCTTTTCAATCTAATTAAAGATTCATTAAAACTCCACTTAGTTTTAATCATTATCTGGGTTAAAGAATCAGTGTCATTTAAAACACGGTTCACGATAAACCCAAAATCACATTCATTAATTATCGGGTTAAAGAACGAGTGTTATTTAAAACACTGTTCACGATAAACCCAAAAATCAATATCAATTCAATTCCAATTAAATATCATTTAATTGGTACACTTCATTAAATCTAAATAAAAAGATTTAATCTTTTCTCAACTGGGTCCAAGAACAGTGTTAGTGAAGACACCATTCACGACAAACCCAAATCACATTCATTAATTATCGGGTTAAAGAACAAGTGTTATTTAAAACACTGTTCACGATAAACCCAAAAATCAATATCAATTCAATTCCAATTAAATATTATTTAATTGGTACACTTCATTAAATCTAAATAAAAAGATTTAATCATTTCTCAACTGGGTTCAAGAACGGTGTTAGTGAAGACACCATTCACGACAAACCCAAATCACATTTGATATTAAATACAAGGCTCTGAATAGAAAATATATCGGCCTATATTCAATATCAAATTCTACGATTAACAAATGTCGTATTGGAAATAACGATATAAAATATATCTTTCAAATTTCCATGACAACACCTGTATAATCACGAATTCCAACATCGAAATATTCCGAAGACAATTTCGATTCAAATCCACTCCAATGCAATCATTGGAAATTTTGGTTATTTTCAAAACCCTTTTCGAATTCAATTTATTTATTTAAAAATAAATAGAATTATAATTCTAGTTCAAAACTAGTTCATTTCGATAAAAATCTATTTTTATCTTTTCAAATATGGAGTTTTTCATCCCAAATCTTCACAAATCATTTCTTATGATTTTACATAAATTATTACTATTTTTAATAATTTTATCAAGGCCCGTACAGTCGATTTCCATCAACGGCCATCGAACTGCACTTACAGCGACCTTTTTCGAATTTGATTTGGACGTATCTCCAAATCCAACCGTTAGATTTCAAATTTCTAACCTTCTTTAGAAAGCTCTTTTCGATACGAACCCAACGGTTCCGGTTTTAGGAGAATCCGACGGTCGGATCTCCCGTAATGTCCGTTTGAAATAAATGGTCGAAATTCGCGAACTGCCGCGGCGCGGCGCGTTCTATTCAGGCCATTATATTATATATATAATATATATAATATATATTTCGTCGATTTCTATTTAAAACGAATTATATAAATAGTTTTAAATTCGTTTCAAATTCTATTTCAACTTCTATTTCAATTTAAAGCAAAATTGAATTCTTCTTTATAAGTTCGTTTAAAAATTCATTTCTATTCAATTCGAATTTCAATTCAATTTGAATTCATTTCAATTCGCTTTCTATTCCATTTGAATTCGTTTTCAATTCAATTCATTTCGAAATCGTTTTTAATTCAATTCATTTCGAAATCGTTTTCAATTCATTTTGAATTCGTTTTCAATTCGATTCATTTCGAAATCGTTTTCAATTCATTTTGAATTCGTTTTCAATTCAATTCATTTCGAAATCGTTTTTAATTCATTTTGAATTCGTTTTCAATTCAATTCATTTCGAAATCGTTTTTAATTCATTTTGAATTCGTTTTCAATTCAATTCATTTCGAAATCGTTTTCAATTCAATTCATTTCGAAATCGTTTTCAATTCATTTTGAATTCGTTTTCAATTCAATTCATTTCGAAATCGTTTTAAAATCGATATAAATATCGTTCACGTCTAAATGGCGTCAATCTAATCAATACGGCTTCATAAATTTCTAGTTTCAAATATTCTATTTCAAATATTTCTATTTCAAATATTTCTATTTCTAAACTGGAATGAGGCCCAATCAATTACCATATAAAGTTAACTATATGGATTTTCATACAACACATGTATATAATAACATTGAAAATAATCAACCATCAACCAACGTGCACTACTCTGTATAAGCATCAAATATAGATATCTAACGCTTATAACAGCCTGTCAATCAATCGATCGACATATTTAATCAATCAGGATGAGTGAAATTCATATTTCATCCCAACACCCGTGTGGGGTTTTCAAACAATCAAACACAGATTTTATTTGTGCAGTTGGGCGATGTGTAAAATTTATCGTCCCAATCAATGTCATTCAAATAAGTGTACATAAACAAACCATCTGGTTTGTAAATGAATATTTATTTATTCACTTCACTATTTTCATATTCACGTTAAAATTATATTTTTAACGATAAAACATTCTATTTCAACCTATGAATTTCTATTCAATTCATTTATTCAATAAAATGATATTTTTATTTTTCTAACATATTTTAGAAAATTTCGGCGGCATAACGGCACGATACTAGAAACGGGACGAGGCCTAGCCTTGTCCCCGGACTAGTGAAGGCCCACGCCATTCACATATCAATTTTAATCAATTTCCAATTCAACCAATCAATCAAATCCAAATCAAATAATCTAACCTACTACACAACCAAACAAACAAGTCCATGGTATGTGGACGGGTGTCGGGTGCTTCTAATAAGCACCGTCTGCATCCTAGTATATATATATATAACTAGAAAAATGGAATTTGAGTGAGAAGTTCTCACAGATAGCTATCCTAGCTCCACGGCTCTTCATTTGCAGAAGTCTTCGTCGTTTCGCCTCCTTTCACTTTCTTTGCCTTTCCTCTACATATGTAAAAATCACATTTTTACTTTGCTATTCAATATATAAAAATCGAATTTTTACTTCGAAGTTCAATATATAAAAATCGAATTTTTATTTCAAAGTTCAATATATAAAAATCGAATTTTTATTTCAAAGTTCAATATATAAAAATCGAATTTTTATTTCAAAGTTCAATATATAAAAATCGAATTTTTATTTCAAAGTTCACTATATAAAAATCATATTTTTATCTCGACAATATAAAAGATTATACTTTCTTTCGACAATATAAAAGATTATATTTTTATAACTTTGCAACATAAATAAAAACCAGTTTTTAAAGTAAATAAAATTCAGTTTTAACATCAAAAATAAAATTCAGTCTTAACATCAAAATAAAATTCTGTTTTAACATCAAAATAAAATTCTGTTTTAACATCAAAATAAAATTCTGTTTTAACATCAAAATAAAATTCTGTTTTAACATCAAAATAAAATTCTGTTTTTATATAAATCAAAATAAAATTCTGTTTTTATATAAATCAAAATAAAATTCTGTTTTTATATAAATCAAAATAAAATTCTGTTTTTATATAAATCAAATTCAGTTTATAAAATCTATTATAATCAGTTTATAAATTCTAACAAATCAGTTTTCATAATCCTTTTAAAAAAATCCAGTTTTTATTCTTCTTTTAAAAAATCCAGTTTTTATTCTTCTTTTAAAAAATCCAGTTTTTATTCTTCTTTTCAAAATTCAGTTTTAAAATCTTTTAAAAATTCTGTTTTAAAAATCTAAAACAAAAATCAGTAATTACCTAAATCAGATTTTATTTAAATATTATTACATAAAAATTAAAATTAAAAAGACTTACTGGTAGAAGAGAGAGGGGGGGGAATCTCCATCTTCGGCGCCGTAGAGGGGGGCGTCGGAGCGTCATGGTCAGGCGGGTGTCAATCGGAGAGGAGAGGGGGGGGAAAGGGCGGCGCGGTGGTTGTTCGAAGAGGGAGGGGCTCGTGGGTATCGCGAGGTCAGGGGGAAGAGGGGGAGGGCTATCGGCGAACGACGGTGGCGCCTGGCTAGGGGGGGGGGGCGTCTTCTCGAGGCGGCGGTGGTTGTTCGAGGGAGGCGGCGGGTCTTCGCAGTCGCCCCCCCTTTTCCTTTTCTTTTTTTTTTTTTTTTTTTTTTCTTGAATGAACGGTAGGGATTAGTGGGGGGGGAGAATAATAATATATAATTAATTTATTTTATTTATTTATTTTCAAACAAAGTTGACTTTTACTTACGTCATCAAAACGAGGCCCACCACCTGTCGTCCCTAGCGTTTAACCCCCATTCCGAACACAATGGGATATGTATCGCAAGCTGATTCGACTGTTTGAATCAGTTTCCGTTTAATTTACATTTAAATCACTATATTGAATTTTAAACGTACTTTTCAAATTACCGGGGTCACATACTAACTAGAAAAATTCCATAAAAATATTTTCTAGCTTCGTATTGACGATACGGTCCTAACAAAACTAGTTTCGTCGAATTCTGAGACCGTTAGAAAAATGGCCAATTTCCAGTCGATTAAAATCAACTGAAACTGGTCAAACGCGTTTTCTTTTGCCACGCTCACATATTGATTCTAAAAATTATGAAATTTGGAATCTAGCAATAACTTTACATCACGGACCCAACAAAACCGGTTTCGTCGAAATCCGAGGTCATTTGCAAAATGTCCATTTTTAAGGGCCTGAATTCCATAGCGACTCTTCAGAATTTTCAACTGGACATATCTTTTGATTCCCGATATGAAATCTTGATTTGTCGGATTCGTTGGAAAGATATTATCAATTAGATCCCGTTATTTTTGGTTTCACTAAAATCCGGATTGTTTTGCACCCGGTACATTCAATTAAAGTTTGAAATCGAATTATCGAACTACCGCGCCATTTTCAATTCTATTTATAATTATATATAAATATTTATATTCTAACGACGACGCGTATAATATATACGATCGAATTATATTCAAAATAAATTTCCTCGTCGATTTTATTTAAAATAATCTATTTTAAATATTCAAAATTCGCTATAATTGCCAAAATAAAAATTTTAAACTGGCCCAGATTTTCGGGTTGTTACATATACAGCTAAGAGAAACGAATTCCTCCGCCACCAAACGTAAATACGTTTGAAGAGATCAACTTATGCGATCTATTAAATATACTGTGTCAGACATTCTTCCATACAGATTGTCCTGGGACTGGATAAACCAAAGGTACTATTCTGTAAATCCACCTTAGGCAATTTCTACATTGGATCGCCAGAACAGCCCTTGCACAACCCCGTCTTCAATTATCTTCATCATATTTGATTCGCAACGCTAATGCACATACGGAGTGGTTTTCAGATAATAAATCTAATCCCGGTCTCTCCATATTGGCGATGGAAAAATGGTCAAAACTTTGATAGTCGGTTATTTAACTATCAAAGGAAAATATCCGCACACATAATGATCTTATTTCCAAATGGAAATTCTATCGATCAATCATCAATCAACATTTTCCCTTTTAAATTAATTTGTTATTAATTTAATCATTTCCCCATTTTCATATATTCATCAAATTCTTATTTTCTACATTTAGAAAATATATGATATTAACATTGGAAAACATTTCCATTCCTTATTCACGCATCACTATCCGCCCACATCTATCAGTCTCTAACTGTAAACCAGTAAGAGAACAATTCCCTGAATATCAACCCCGAAGGCCGAAACCAACATCAGATCGATACCCAGAAAGCTGTTCAACATAACTAATCTCCAGTCAGTTTCCATTTTCCTGAACTTCGTTTCTTATCTTCTTATCAAATCATTTCTTACGTAACTCTTGGATTCAGTTTACGAATCCAATTCTTTTATAAAAACATTGGTTATAACAATAACGTTATAATCCCTACTTTCGAAATATTTAACTTTAAATAAAACTTTTTATACTTTAATTTAAATAAATAAATAAATGATTTATTAAATAAATAAATCTTGATTTAAAAACTGGAAAGTAAATAGTATTTCCTACATTCGATATAGTCGAATCCCAATGTATAATTCTCACTCGAATAATCTCTATTCAATAATTCTCTTTCGAATAAACTATATTCGACAATCTCTCATTCGAATAAACTATATTCGATAACTCTCTTTCGGATAAACTATATTCGATAACTCTCTTTCGAATAAACTATATTCGACAATCTCTATTTAAATAACTAATATTTGATTAACTCTATTCGAATAACTAATATTCGATTTACTCTCTTCGAATAACTTATATTCGATTTAACTCTATTCAAATAATTAATATTATTTTAACCCTATTTCCTATCTCATTCAAATTCGCGTTTGAATTCCTATTTCAGAAACCCAATTTTCTTTATAAATGTTTTGATTTATAAAATATTTATTTTAATCCATTATTCACATCGAATGTGAAAAATATTTCTTTTATATAATCAATTCAGTTTGATTTTGTATTTTACTAATATCCCATTATATTTCTTTCATATAATCAATTCAGTTTGATTTCGTATTTTACTAATATCCCATTTCCAAATTCTATTTATACCTTTATTTATAGAATTATTTTTACAAAATATCCTTTTTACTTCTAACACTTAAAGTCTCATTTATAATTCCCTTTACAAATGCTAAGTTAAATTTCTATTTAAAATATCGGTGTTAAAACCAATTTCTACTCCTACATATAAATTCAGACTTATATATTCAATTTATTTCATGATAAATTATTTATTTAATTTATAAAACATTATTTATAAATTAATCTTCTCCATTTGTCTGTTAAAACAGATTTCTATTTAAAAATCTCCTTTAAATCCATATTCTTGTAGTTCTTTTATATCTCGCCAATTTCCTTTTATAATTCTATTTATTTTCCCAATAAATTCCTTTTATAACTCTATTTATTTTCCCAATAAATTCCTTTTATTTGTTTTACAAATATTCCTTTTTCAATTCTACTTATTTTCCCAATAAATTCCTTTTTATCAATATCGTGTTACACCCGTGTGCGAAGCACGGGTCTAAACCTCCCTAATGTAAAATTCTCTTTTATAATTCTATAAATTTCCCAAAATATTATATTAACTCCGTATACTCATTTATTTACCTCTGATTACCTTTAATCAGTATTTATACCAAAATGGCATGTTCAAACTTCCATATACTGTTAATAACTTCCTATATATAAGTTTTTGTTAAATTTCCCAAATAATTCCCTTTTTATAAAATTCATTGATTTTATACAAACATTTTATTTTCAATATACACTTTGAAAATTCCCTTTTTATATTTCAGTATTTCTTATGGTATTTAAAATACCAAATAACACGACCAGTGTCATTATAATCAATCACATATTATATATCCCATCATATATCATAATATATGAAAAAAAAACAGTATTATAAATATTGAGGAATCCAGTTGGATCCCTCTAATCTGTTTCCCTGCATTACAGATGTTAAACAATACAAATAACATCAGTTTCATTTCAATATGAAATATTCTGATAAATAGAATTAATATTTGATTGACGATATATATATGTTTATATATATATATATATATCACTAGATCTATTATCTCAACCAATTAATTAGCAGTTCAACCAAACAATCAACACATAATAATCAATTATCATTTATAAATTCTAAAAATACGTTATAAAAATATAAACTAATCAGAGTTAGTGAGATTTACTCACATTAGTGGTTTATCGTTAAATAACGATAACCGTCTTTGATTCAGATCAGACGATTTATTTCGCTATAAATTATAATGAGCTCCAGTTCACTTCGAATCAGTTCCATTGTGTAGCCCTCGTCCATATGATCCCAATGGATCCTGTTTTGTTGGATTTCGATAACATATGAGTGAGATATGGTATTTACAAGTTTACAAGTTAATTAATGAAACGACCCGCAAATCCGTACCCTTTGAGTTGACTAATAACACCACACGTCCAACTCAAATTGCACAGAAATACGAATCATTATTAGAAAGAAGTTAGAGGGTGAGAAATAGAAAGAAAGAAATATTAGAATAGAAGAAAACGAAGATCACAACTCACAGCGGAACGAATAAAATATATTAAATAACATAACTTTTGAAATGCAAATCAGTAACTGTATATATACGTACCATTATCAGAGCACAACAATTATTCCTGGAACAGTTATCAACACCTGTTTCCAGATACAACATAGTACACAGCGGAAATATGATAGTCTATAACTACTGGTGAAGCCTTCAAACTCCTCCAAGTGAATCTGTAAAATCCCAACTACTTGACTGCCCGTACAAATTTGGGCACCCAAGAGTTTAGGGAAAACAACAAAATAAACTCTGGGTCAGTCATGGGACTGGTGTGAGTAAACTCCAACCATTTGTTTAGCTTTCAAAATCCTTTCAAAAGAAATGATAATCGTAAGACCGATCCACACATAAACACGGACGGTTTTTACCTTACGATAACCAAAATAATTTTGATATCAAATCCAGTGATATTATAATAATGTCTACATCAAATAAATAGAATCTAGCGGAACGCTTGCATCTCACGCTCCATATATAATATAAAATCGAAAACCGCAGGGCACTTATTGGAGATTGGATTTCCAACATAACAAGGTATGGGACCACCTGCCGATAGTGTATCTCTAGAGACGAATACACTGGGTTCAACAAGAACATCTTGCAACCCGGCCCATACATGACCGACCACTCATTTCGCTTGAGTGTATCGAATGTATACCACCGACGGTTGGGATCAGCAACCGCCTCCCGAAAAGGGACAGCATCGATAGATTTAAGAAGCAAAAGGAATTTCTCTAGATAGGTGGTTATACATCCTAATGGGTGCGACCCACATAGCCATGCTGCCTGCCCGATTTTTGTCCACTTCCGGGTTGATGAGGCTTGAGGTTTGAATTATCTTCCAGAACATCTGGCCATCATTCACTTTGAATGCCACATCGTCAGATCCATCGGAAATCACTAATTGATTCCCACAAAAATACTCAGATTGTTAGGCTAAAGAAGCTTCCCTTCTATGCCACCAACTTCGTACGTTTGAAGGAATCAACGTACGTAACCCCCTTTGGAAATACTCTGTCAGACACTCGTCCATACAAGTTGTCCTGGGTCTGGACAAACCGAAGGCACTAACCCGTAAACAGGATAGCCCTTGCATAACTCCGTCTTCAATTTTCTTCAGCATTAGTTGCTTCATAACGCTTACGCCAATACGGAGTGGTTTTCAGATATCAAATCTGATCCCGGTCTCTCCGTATTGACAACGGAGGTATATAAAAAAATAAAACTTTGATAGTCGGTGATTTAACCATCAAAGAAACATCCATACAATCAACGGTCCTATTTCCAAATGGAAATTCTATCAATCAAGCATCAAACAACACTGGGCCCTTTTTATATTAGTTCTTTATTTCATTATCATTTCCAATTCCCATTTCCCATCTTTCGTGTTCTTTCAAAGCACTATTTTCTCT
This sequence comes from Allium sativum, assembly GCA_030737875.1. Classification (NCBI taxonomy): domain Eukaryota; kingdom Viridiplantae; phylum Streptophyta; class Magnoliopsida; order Asparagales; family Amaryllidaceae; genus Allium; species Allium sativum. Next base: position 118,839,659 of record CM060911.1, on the reverse strand, counting down.
CACGATTATTGGAAAACATTTCCAATATATATAATTCCTTTATTGAGAAAATATCTTTTACTCCAGTTAGAAAACATCTCCAAATCCTTTGAATTAACTGATGTTATAAACATCGTTATTATAACTCAAATCATAAATCATTCGTTAACTAACGATGTCACTAACCAACCCTTGCTATCGAGCCTTAACCATTTCCCCGTCAATAATGCAGTCAGTCAAGTTGGGGTATAATTACCTCTCAGACCTTAACTGAACGACATTCTTAACTTTGAAATAGTCAGAGCTCACAACTTTAAACCAAACATTGCTTACGCGACTCTCGGATTTGATCTACGAACACACCTTCTTTATAAATATATTGATTATAACGGTAGCGTTATAATCGCTGTCTTCAAATGTTTAGTTTATAAAACATTGCTTTCAACAACAGCGTTAAAACCGCTGTCTAGCATTATAGAACACTTATCATAATCATAGCATTAAGATTGCTATTAAAACAGTTATTATAACGGCAGCGTTAAAATTGCTATTTAGATTTACCAAGACATTTATTATAACAGCAGCGTCTAAAATTGCTGTATAGATTTACAACATCCATTATAACAACAGCGCTAAAATCGCTGTTTAGTTTGATAAAAGCATTTCTTACAAAGACAGCGTTATAATCGCTGTTTAAAATTATAAAAGCATTTCTTATGACAACAGCGATATGATTGCTGTTTTGAATAAAATACCGTGTGCGACGCACACGCTTCCGTTGTTCATTTATAAACTCTGTTTATTTTAAACAATTCAAGTTCTCCTTTAAACATATTTATAAACTATACATTCTTCTAACCACTTAATTCGATTTCTATAAATCCCCTTTTTATATACATTTTATTTGCAAAATATTTCCTTGTTTTAAACTATTATTCTTTATTTATAACATTTTTCTTGGTTTACCCAATGGAATAGGTTTCCATTTGCAACTCAATGAAAAAGAAATTATTTCTAATTTGGAAATAAACTCTGCTTTTAAATTCTAATTTCTTTTTTCACATTCGATGATATTTTACGGTATCTAAAATACCAGGTTCCTAAGGCCAGGGTAAATTAAACACACATATCCAACCATGGATAATGTAGCACAACATATATCACCATCAAATAAAACAGTAAATAAAATGTTGAGGGATCCAGTTGGATCCCTCCAACCTGTTTCCCTGCATCCACAGATGTTAGTAACATCAAAAATATCGCATTAATGGAAAAATCAATCAACGATGTGATTATTCAACCAATTTATCAACTATTCAACCAAGCAACCATTTCACATTATAAAATAATTTTAAACGAGTGAGTTTACTCACTTTGTTCTGCAGTTGACGGTTCTACTTCGGTTTCGTTTACATCACCAGCCATTTTATTTCGTCACGAAATCCCAGCAGTTCATTTCTTAGCGATATTAGCTCCTCAACGTAGGCCTTGTCGATACGATTTCAACACGACCATTTTCATCGGATTCTGTTCACGAATGAAACCATTTCACGTGTTATAAGTTGAATTCGTTGAACATGATTTAAACCCTAATTGAATGGATACATTTTAATTATTAACCTAATCTCATTTTTAACCGCTAATCACGTTGTTTACACCGTGAACTCACCCTTCCCTTTGATCCAGTATTTAACGAACACGGTCAACCAACTAAAACTTCATATCGGTTTAACCAATATAATTAAAATCCATTAACTAAAATTAATTTCAATTCTTTACTTAACTTAGTACTTACGTGATCTAATCCTTCCCCTGCTTTTGTATAAAGTATAAACAAAGCATGAACCAAGTAAAACTCAAATTTTTGGTCACCTTGTTTCGTCCATTACTTCGCTGATTGAAATCATTCCCGAGCTTTATCTCAGTGGCCGCAACACCACTTTCAAGCTTGATCCATCGTCCCTCTAACCCACTCAAAACCAACCAAACTCTGAAACCGGTACTGTCAATATGGTCATTCCTCACCAATTTCCTTCACCTCGTTATCACCATCAAATTAACCCGCATCCTTCTTTAACTCACAGACCGCCCACCTGCTGCTCTCCTCCCTTCAAACACGATGCTTCACCCACCAAAACTTCAACACAGCCGAACCTTCTCGTTGCCAGACCACTTGCGGTCATCATTGGTAGCGTCTTCTACATGAGCAGTCTCCCCACTTGAAAACGTAGCCCTCCAAAACACCTTATGAAACCCACGCTGATATCCTCCTTGCCAACCCCATTCAACACAGCAACTTGCCAACCCCATGCGTGAAGACCTGTACCTCCCCAACGTCTCCATTTTAGCATTAAGCCTCACATCCATGATTAGGTAAATCTTCCCAGTACAACCGAATACCCCTAATACCGCTGCTTCCCCCATTCACAAAAACAAAGATCCATACCAATATTCTTTTCACCTTATTTGCCGTAAAAACCAACTTACAGTATTCATGCAACAGTAGCCTTCATCATCTACATACGCACCTCAGGTTGAACCCCCATTTCTGAAATCGATCGCACCTAATGAAAGAATGACGAAAAGAAAGCCCTCACAGAAATAGGATGATCAGATCATTAATTAGGCATTCTTGTTTTGGATTTAATTTTAAATCCCTTTTTTTTCGATTTTAGAAAGGGGTGTATTATTTTTTTTTTCCATTTCCTGGAGGATGGAGGAAATAGTGAAAAATGAAAACGAGAATGGAAGGGTGTATTTAAAAGTGAAGTGGTTTGGCTGCCACGGTATTAAGTGGCTTGGCACCCACGGAATGTATTGGTTTGGGGAACACGGCATGTATTGGTTTGGAGAACACGCTGTTATAAAGATTGACAGACAAGTTTCTCTTTCTAAAGTATACAGGACAAGGTAGATTATTTTAGTTTAATTTTTAACGAAGGCTGAAAGTCGTGTCCGTACGATTGTTTCTTTTGTTTTGAAAACCTTACAATTGAAATTATGATTATATATTGGATATGCTAGCATAATTAAAGTGTTACCCAATCAAAATCAAATATTTTACCTTCTGTTAACTTCCCGTGCTTCTCAAATACACCTATATTCTTAATATACTATCATCTGGAAATATTTGTTTTGAAAAGTTAATTACGACGCGACACCGGCCGTATATAATTCTGTGTACTTGAATATGAACGAAAAATCATATGAATGAACCGTCTGTTTACTGATAAAAAGGCTAATCTTCGTGTAAAAAGGTATTCTGAACCCAATGGGACAAGTTCCGTCGAATGCTGACTTCGTTTGAAAAAATTTCCTTTATAAAACCAGAAATAAACACACATTTTAATTTTCCACGGTCACCAGATAAATCAAATCAACTCGAAACTGCGAACACCGACAATAACTTTTCGATACGAACACAACGGCACTAGTTTCGTCGCATTCTGAGACTGTTGCCCCGGTAGGCCATTTTTAACGCGCCCCGCACTGCCCTTCTGAACACCAAATTTGCCGATCTCTAAAAATAACAAACTATATACCTACCCTGACTATATCCAATGCTACGAACTCACTGGAACTGGTTTCGTGTCCTGATTCGATCGTCTGTTCAAGTTACACTCTAATATCCCTTTATTCAGTTGAATTAATTTAATTGCACTGAACGAGCGTTTACGGCTACCGTGGTTACATACGACATCGGTTTTCCGCGCCACTCACCACCGTACAATAATTTAACGTTACGGTCCCAATGAAACTGATTTCGTCGAAAACAGAGTCCGTTTGCAAAACGGCTATTTTAACGCGTATATTTTAAATAACGATTTCCACAGCGACTATTTCAAAATTTGATTTGACCATAACTAACAAATTATAACACGAAATCTAGTTTTTTCTCTTTCATATGAGAATTATAATCAATACAGTTCCAATGTTTCTTGTTTTACAGAAATCCGACTTATATCGGATCTTGTATCCCCAGTTGAAGTTCAAAACTCTATATTACGAACCGCCGCGCGATTTCGAGCTCGTTTTATAATTATATTCTAAATTAACGTTCAAACATCGTTTTATAAATAAATTCGTTATAAATTCCTATATATAATTCAAATAAAATATTTAAACCAATTTAAATATTCCGAGTTCAACGGCTGAAAATCCGGGTCGTTACATTCCTTCCCCCTTAAAATAATTTCGTCCTCGAAATTGCTAATGGTAGGAAAAGATACTACATTCCCTAGGTCCAAAAATCCTTTTTGTTCAATTCTTAACTTCAGTTTAACTAGGCCAATTTATTTCAATTTAAAAATGAACATTTTCAAGAATTCTGAAATTTTCTAACACTTTAAATTTTGAAAAATTTCGGCAGCATCTCCTTTGCACGGCTCAATCGGCACAACCACAACTTGCCTTTCTAGGCCTTTTCAATCCAAAAGAAAATCAAAAAGCCAAGTGGCTTGCCCCCATAGGCTCATAAAATCATCAACCCAAACAATATTGTAAACATGTACCTTTTTGTCGGGCATAATTCTATCTCTTGCATTAGCCTCCATTTGATGTTTGCTCAACATCTCCATTCCAATTGATTTCCAAACAAATAAACTCTTGGTTTCCCAATTCACTAATCAACTATCTGATTAGTTCACTTCCATCATATCAACTCAAATCTGATTTCTATTTAAGCCAATCCACTTATCCTTGAATCCAATTCAGTTCCAATTAACAAAACCCAATATATATATTCAACTTATTTATACATAAGTCGAGTTCACTTTATTAATTCCAATTTCAAGTATTTCTCTTTTGTTTAATTCATTCGAAGTTTTTCTAATTCAATCCCATTTTGTTTAACTTAAGTTAAATTTTTAATTCATTTATTTACTTCCACCATTTCAATTTTTTCAATCTTACACAAGTTAAACTTTAATTCAGGATTCAAATTCCCGGTTTTATTTCAAATTTGTTTGAAAATCCCATATATTTATAATCGACTCAATTCAAAACATTTGAATTTCTAAAACAACTTGTCCTTTACAAACAAATTTTTCATTCCCAAATTACTATGGTAGCAATTCGTCACTCAGAAACTCGAAAATGAATACCGATAATGTCGCGACCCATTATCAGTACTATTTTCTCGCCACTGAAGTGATTTCAGTGCTTAATCCCTTTAAAAATCCATTTAAACCATTCTTATTCAAAAATCTCTTCAAACTAATGCCATATTACCTTTAAAATACTTCAAGGAATATTTCAAAACTTCCGGGATTTAAATTCAAATTATGGTTTGAATTAAATTTCAGTTCAGCTTATTTGTATATCCTATTCTTATACAAATTCAATTTGGTTTTATACAACCATTTCAATATTTTATAATTTCCTTTGATTGTAATAACAATCAACACATTCGATAATTTCAGAAAATTATCCCTTTATATCAAAATAACTTTTGGGCAAATTATATCACTTACCCACTTTAAAACAATACTGCGTCGAATTGTTCTGTTCGAGAGTTTAGAAACACCTATCGATACGGTTGTACTTCCTGTATCGACCAGAATTCATAAACCACTCAACAAACCAGCCAACACAATATAAAACAAATTTTATATCGAATTTACAAATACGCGCTCATATATATACACTCAAACTCAACCTAGGGTATTACTAACCCCATCTCTATTGAGTCACACCACAGAGCCAAGGTAATAACTTAACCTTTAGCTCTGATACCAAATGAAACGACCCGCAAATCCGTACCCTTTGAGTCGACTAATAACACCACACGTCCAACTCAAATTGCACAGAAATATGAATCATTATTAGAAAGAAGTTAGAGGATGAGAAATAGAAAGAAAGAAATATTAGAATAGAAGAAAACGAAGATCACAACTCACAGCGGAACGAATAAAATATATTAAATAACATAACTTTTGAAATGCAAATCAGTAACTGTATATATACGTACCATTATCAGAGCACAACAATTATTCCTGGAATAGTTATCAACACCTATTTCCAGATACAACATAGTACACAGCGGAAATATGATAGTCTATAACTACTGGTGAAGCCTTCAAACTCCTCCAAGTGAATCTGTAAAATCCCAACTACTTGACTGCCCGTACAAATTTGGGCACCCAAGAGTTTAGGGAAAACAACAAAATAAACTCTGGGTCAGTCATGGGACTGGTGTGAGTAAACTCCAACCATTTGTTTAGCTTTCAAAATCCTTTCAAAAGAAATGATAATCGTAAGACCGATCCACACATAAACACGGACGGTTTTTACCTTACGATAACCAAAATAATTTTGATATCAAATCCAGTGATATTATAATAATGTCTACATCAAATAAATAGAATCTAGCGGAACGCTTGCATCTCACGCTCCATATATAATATAAAATCGAAAACCGCAGGGCACTTATTGGAGATTGGATTTCCAACATAACAAGGTATGGGACCACCTGCCGATAGTGTATCTCTAGAGACGAATACACTGGGTTCAACAAGAACATCTTGCAACCCGGCCCACACATGACCGACCACTCATTTCGCTTGAGTGTATCGAATGTATACCACCGACGGTTGGGATCAGCAACCGCCTCCCGAAAAGGGACAACATCGATAGATTTAAGAAGAAAAAGGAATTTCTCTAGATAGGTGGTTATACATCCTAATGGGTGCGACCCACATAGCCATGCTGCCTGCCCGATTTTTGTCCACTTCCGGGTTGATGAGGCTTGAGGTTTGAATTATCTTCCAGAACATCTGGCCATCATTCACTTTGAATGCCACATCGTCAGATCCATCGGAAATCACTAATTGATTCCCACAAAAATACTCAGATTGTTAGGCTAAAGAAGCTTCCCTTCTATGCCACCAACTTCGTACGTTTGAAGGAATCAACGTACGTAACCCCCTTTGGAAATACTCTGTCAGACACTCGTCCATACAAGTTGTCCTGGGTCTGGACAAACCGAAGGCACTAACCCGTAAACAGGATAGCCCTTGCATAACTCCGTCTTCAATTTTCTTCAGCATTAGTTGCTTCATAACGCTTACGCCAATACGGAGTGGTTTTCAGATATCAAATCTGATCCCGGTCTCTCCGTATTGACAACGGAGGTATATAAAAAAATAAAACTTTGATAGTCGGTGATTTAACCATCAAAGAAACATCCATACAATCAACGGTCCTATTTCCAAATGGAAATTCTATCAATCAAGCATCAAACAACACTGGGCCCTTTTTATATTAGTTCTTTATTTCATTATCATTTCCAATTCCCATTTCCCATCTTTCGTGTTCTTTCAAAGCACTATTTTCTCTCACGATTATTGGAAAACATTTCCAATATATATAATTCCTTTATTGAGAAAATATCTTTTACTCCAGTTAGAAAACATCTCCAAATCCTTTGAATTAACTGATGTTATAAACATCGTTATTATAACTCAAATCATAAATCATTCGTTAACTAACGATGTCACTAACCAACCCTTGCTATCGAGCCTTAACCATTTCCCCGTCAATAATGCAGTCAGTCAAGTTGGGGTATAATTACCTCTCAGACCTTAACTGAACGACATTCTTAACTTTGAAATAGTCAGAGCTCACAACTTTAAACCAAACATTGCTTACGCGACTCTCGGATTTGATCTACGAACACACCTTCTTTATAAATATATTGATTATAACGGTAGCGTTATAATCGCTGTCTTCAAATGTTTAGTTTATAAAACATTGCTTTCAACAACAGCGTTAAAACCGCTGTCTAGCATTATAGAACACTTATCATAATCATAGCATTAAGATTGCTATTAAAACAGTTATTATAACGACAGCGTTAAAATTGCTATTTAGATTTACCAAGACATTTATTATAACAGCAGCGTCTAAAATTGCTGTATAGATTTACAACATCCATTATAACAACAGCGCTAAAATCGCTGTTTAGTTTTATAAAAGCATTTCTTACAAAGACAGCGTTATAATCGCTGTTTAAAATTATAAAAGCATTTCTTATGACAACAGCGATATGATTGCTGTTTTGAATAAAATACCGTGTGCGACGCACACGCTTCCGTTGTTCATTTATAAACTCTGTTTATTTTAAACAATTCAAGTTCTCCTTTAAACATATTTATAAACTATACATTCTTCTAACCACTTAATTCGATTTCTATAAATCCCCTTTTTATATACATTTTATTTGCAAAATATTTCCTTGTTTTAAACTATTATTCTTTATTTATAACATTTTTCTTGGTTTACCCAATGGAATAGGTTTCCATTTGCAACTCAATGAAAAAGAAATTATTTCTAATTTGGAAATAAACTCTGCTTTTAAATTCTAATTTCTTTTTTCACATTCGATGATATTTTACGGTATCTAAAATACCAGGTTCCTAAGGCCAGGGTAAATTAAACACACATATCCAACCATGGATAATGTAGCACAACATATATCACCATCAAATAAAACAGTAAATAAAATGTTGAGGGATCCAGTTGGATCCCTCCAACCTGTTTCCCTGCATCCACAGATGTTAGTAACATCAAAAATATCGCATTAATGGAAAAATCAATCAACGATGTGATTATTCAACCAATTTATCAACTATTCAACCAAGCAACCATTTCACATTATAAAATAATTTTAAACGAGTGAGTTTACTCACTTTGTTCTGCAGTTGACGGTTCTACTTCGGTTTCGTTTACATCACCAGGCATTTTATTTCGTCACGAAATCCCAGCAGTTCATTTCTTAGCGATATTAGCTCCTCAACGTAGGCCTTGTCGATACGATTTCAACACGACCATTTTCATCGGATTCTGTTCACGAATGAAACCATTTCACGTGTTATAAGTTGAATTCGTTGAACATGATTTAAACCCTAATTGAATGGATACATTTTAATTATTAACCTAATCTCATTTTTAACCGCTAATCACGTTGTTTACACTGTGAACTCACCCTTCCCTTTGATCCAGTATTTAACGAACACGGTCAACCAACTAAAACTTCATATCGGTTTAACCAATATAATTAAAATCCATTAACTAAAATTAATTTCAATTCTTTACTTAACTTAGTACTTACGTGATCTAATCCTTCCCCTGCTTTTGTATAAAGTATAAACAAAGCATGAACCAAGTAAAACTCAAATTTTTGGTCACCTTGTTTCGTCCATTACTTCGCTGATTGAAATCATTCCCGAGCTTTATCTCAGTGGCCGCAACACCACTTTCAAGCTTGATCCATCGTCCCTCTAACCCACTCAAAACCAACCAAACTCTGAAACCGGTACTGTCAATATGGTCATTCCTCACCAATTTCCTTCACCTCGTTATCACCATCAAATTAACCCGCATCCTTCTTTAACTCACAGACCGCCCACCTGCTGCTCTCCTCCCTTCAAACACGATGCTTCACCAACCAAAACTTCAACACAGCCGAACCTTCTCGTTGCCAGACCACTTGCGGTCATCATTGGTAGCGTCTTCTACATGAGCAGTCTCCCCACTTGAAAACGCAGCCCTCCAAAACACCTTATGAAACCCACGCTGATATCCTCCTTGCCAACCCCATTCAACACAGCAACTTGCCAACCCCATGCGTGAAGACCTGTACCTCCCCAACGTCTCCATTTTAGCATTAAGCCTCACATCCATGATTAGGTAAATCTTCCCAGTACAACCGAATACCCCTAATACCGCTGCTTCCCCCATTCACAAAAACAAAGATCCATACCAATATTCTTTTCACCTTATTTGCCGTAAAAACCAACTTACAGTATTCATGCAACAGTAGCCTTCATCATCTACATACGCACCTCAGGTTGAACCCCCATTTCTGAAATCGATCGCACCTAATGAAAGAATGACGAAAAGAAAGCCCTCACAGAAATAGGATGATCAGATCATTAATTAGGCATTCTTGTTTTGGATTTAATTTTAAATCCCTTTTTTTCGATTTTAGAAAGGGGTGTATTATTTTTTTTTTTTTCCATTTCCTGGAGGATGGAGGAAATAGTGAAAAATGAAAACGAGAATGGAAGGGTGTATTTAAAAGTGAAGTGGTTTGGCTGCCACGGTATTAAGTGGCTTGGCACCCACGGAATGTATTGGTTTGGGGAACACGGCATGTATTGGTTTGGAGAACACGCTGTTATAAAGATTGACAGACAAGTTTCTCTTTCTAAAGTATACAGGACAAGGTAGATTATTTTAGTTTAATTTTTAACGAAGGCTGAAAGTCGTGTCCGTACGATTGTTTCTTTTGTTTTGAAAACCTTACAATTGAAATTATGATTCTATATTGGATATGCTAGCATAATTAAAGTGTTACCCAATCAAAATCAAATATTTTACCTTCTGTTAACTTCCCGTGCTTCTCAAATACACCTATATTCTTAATATACTATCATCTGGAAATATTTGTTTTGAAAAGTTAATTACGACGCGGCACCGGCCGTATATAATTCTGTGTACTTGAATATGAACGAAAAATCATATGAATGAACCGTCTGTTTACTGATAAAAAGGCTAATCTTGGTGTAAAAAGGTATTCTGAACCCAATGGGACAAGTTCCGTCGAATGCTGACTTCGTTTGAAAAATTTTCCTTTATAAAACCAGAAATAAACACACATTTTAATTTTCCACGGTCACCAGATAAATCAAATCAACTCGAAACTGCGAACACCGACAATAACTTTTCGATACGAACACAACGGCACTAGTTTCGTCGCATTCTGAGACTGTTGCCCCGGTAGGCCATTTTTAACGCGCCCCGCACTGCCCTTCTGAACACCAAATTTGCCGATCTCTAAAAATAACAAACTATATACCTACCCTGACTATATCCAATGCTACGAACTCACTGGAACTGGTTTCGTGTCCTGATTCGATCGTCTGTTCAAGTTACACTCTAATATCCCTTTATTCAGTTGAATTAATTTAATTGCACTGAACGAGCGTTTACGGCTACCGTGGTTACATACGACATCGGTTTTCCGTGCCACTCACCACCGTACAATAATTTAACGTTACGGTCCCAATGAAACTGATTTCGTCGAAAACAGAGTCCGTTTGCAAAACGGCTATTTTAACGCGTATATTTTAAATAACGATTTCCACAGCGACTATTTCAAAATTTGATTTGACCATAACTAACAAATTATAACACGAAATCTAGTTTTTTCTCTTTCATATGAGAATTATAATCAATACGGTTCCAACGTTTCTTGTTTTACAGAAATCCGACTTATATCGGATCTTGTATCCCCAGTTGAAGTTCAAAACTCTATATTACGAACCGCCGCGCGATTTCGAGCTCGTTTTATAATTATATTCTAAATTAACGTTCAAACATCGTTTTATAAATAAATTCGTTATAAATTCCTATATATAATTCAAATAAAATATTTAAACCAATTTAAATATTCCGAGTTCAACGGCTGAAAATCCGGGTCGTTACAATTAATTAATTTAAACTTAAATTATTTAGAATTTATTGGGCCTTACCCATTTTGAATCAGTCCATGCTCTCTTTAAAATCCACGACTCCTCTATAGTTCCCTTCTTCCCTGAATGAACGGTTGTGCCCTGCTCCATGAAAACACTCCACCATCGCAAGTTTAATGCCAATAAAACTCCTCCAGCCAAACAGTATTCGCATCTCAGCCCATGTCTTACCCTTTGGGCTTCATGATTAAATTCCTTCTTTTTTTTTATAGACTACTGGGCTTTTTCCCTTATTTCACAAGGCCCATCAACTCACGTTATACATATGCCTGTACATTTACCTCCTCCAAATTGAGCAAACACGTTCTAGTCCTTCCCATTACACAACAACATCGTTCACCCTCCCCTCGATTTTAAAACCATGCTCCATAATGCTACAGTCCCTTCTCAGCTTTTATTCCCAACGCATATCTTCACGTAAAACAGAAATTGTTCCCAGTATTTTGTTCCCGTCCACACTTCTAACCTTCCCAATCCCAGGCATCCACACCACCTAACACAACAGCAGCACTTCACTCCTTTGCCAAGTGAACGTACGCTCTTCTTCTCCATTTACAGAAGTTCATCCTCTCACCGTATTATCCAGTTTGAACTCCCCTACCCCTTTTGCTGGTTGCGTTTCTCCATGCTGAAGTGACCGACCAGTTGTCACTTTATAGCTTCAATCTCCTTCAGATCTCACACCTTATAATTAGTTCCTTATCTCTCTTTTTACAACTGTTGTCCAAATAGAAAACTTCCCATACTCTCACTTAAAACTTGCACCACGAGTTCCCCTGTACATGCCGAACGAAAGGAGTCTGCGCATGTAAAAAACTCGGACCAGCGAGAATATGTCTTCAGAGCATGGAAATGAAATGTTGTCCTTTCTTTTGTTCCATGCGTGAGTCATCCCATTAGCCTTTGCTTGCTATGTTTTGTTTTGGTATTCAGAGAAGAAAATAAGAATGAGATATGATAATATATTTGTTTTATTTATTTATTTATATATTTTTTTAGCTGGGTAAATGGTGGCTCATCGAGTTTGGTTTTCTAGCAGAAGAGAAATGTTTTCGACCTCACTTATTTATAGCCAAGGCAAACTTAGTCATGAAGAAATTTAGATTTGTACTAAGTCTTGTCCTAGGCAGCTTCCCTTTTCTTAGCTGCACAATTCGGTGATTTGAAAATACATCCGCTCATTAATTTGATTAGGAAAGGTGGATTTTCTAAGATTTCTTTTTTTTTGTTAGCAGGTTAACTTCGGTATGAAGCTAATGAGTACACTGTATACGTGATGGTGTACAACTTTGATATAAAGAGCGCAAAAAGTGTACTAGTATCACTAACAAATGTTGGCTTCATTATCCATTAAAAAGAAAACATCATTTGAAACCTTCCACACCATCATATTGTCTTGCGGCATGAAGTGTCTACACAAAATGAGGCTGAACCATTTACCGTTACCAATAAGATCTAAAAATTGCTGAACATACTTCAGACTTATCATCGTAGTGGGAGTTTTTTTCATTTCAAAGAACTTTATTTTGATCCGAAAAGGAAAATAAACGATTTAGACATTCCAAATGGTCTAATATTATGATTACTAACATAAGGGAGGATCTGAAGCCTATTATCAATGTAATCCACAGTCTTAAATAAAAGTGTCACAGGCATGTAACGGACATATATTTTAAATTATAAAATTTTATATATCCAGCTATACAAAATTCTTTTCACGTCCAAGCCGCTAATGACAAAAATAAAATTACAGTCGTGTCAAGCAATGCGCTAGGATCACAGAACAATAAAAAAATAGACAAGTTAACTTATTTTGTGAAATTCCGATAATGCTGATATAGGGTGTAAAATACTCATAAAATGTTGCTTATTTTTCAAATTAAAAATTATAGTAAAATTCTAAAAATTAAATTACAACTATGCCTCACAAATCTTGTTCAAATTCAAAATAAATAATTTATTATAATTAAATAATCGTTATAGTTTATAAACGATTCCATAACGACTATTTGGAAATTTGATTTGGACATAACTCACAATATACGCAACGAATTCTCAATTTTTCTCTTTTATTAGAAAAATATCGTTCAACAGATTCAAACTTTTCTTATTTTACCAAAATCCGACTTCAAACGGATTCTGTATATTCAATTGAAGTTCAAAACTCCATATTACGAATTACTGTGCCATTACGAGATCGATTTAAATTATATTATAATTATACGTTCAAACTTTGTTATTTAAATATATTTGTTATTATAATTCAATTCTAAACTGAATTAAATTTCTTATAAATAGTCCAATTCACACAATATTGTGAATTCCACTATTTCCGACTATTTCGAAAATAAATATGTTATTCTATTATTTATATTAATTAAATATTCAATATTATTTAAATTAAACAACCATTTAAATCTCTAAATCACTATTTAAATAATTAAATAAATTAATTATTATCCGTTAAAAATACGGGTTGTTACACCTTCGACTTTTCCCGCTTTTGTAAGACCTTTACGAATTTTGGAGGGAAATCATTTTCTGAAAAGGAAGGCTTTGTCAGTGCCCAATCTTGGATTATGGATTGTGAAAGAATCGTTGAGGCTACAGCCTGGCCCGATGAATAAAAAAAGGATAAAGACCTGGCATTTGAAGGATAAAGCCCTAGAGTGGTGGAACTTAATATAAATGGAGAACGGAGGCCGAATTTTTACATGGGCCGAGTTCAAGACCCGGTTTGAAGTGAAATTTTTACCCCAGGCAGAAACGACTATTCAGCAAGAAAAATTCATACACCTCAAGAAAGGAAGCTTGAGTCTGTAAGAATATGTATCCAAATTCATCGAGTTATGTAAGTTTGGGAGAGGGTTGGTAGACACTCCCATGAACAAAGCCCTTAGGTTTGTCAAAGGACTGAACTCCCCATTGAAGGAGACCTTATTAGCCCAAGTAACGTTTGAGGCAACTTTCGAGACTCTAGTTGAGAAGCCTACCCTCTGTGCGGCCGAAAGCTCCAAGGAGGATAAGGAGGGAGAGAAAAGAGAAGGTTCCAATAAAAATAAGAAGGAGTGGTGGAAGAACAAGAAAAAGAACAAATTCAAAAGGATGCAAGGACTTGTAGAGGTGCACCCGCAAGGGCCATAAGGCCAAGGATTGTAGGACCTCATTGGCGAAAAAGGATTTTAAGGGAAAATGTTACAACTGCCACGAAGAAGGACACATGTCCAAAGGCTGCCCAAAGTCCAAAGTTTCCAAGAGTGGTCAGAACTATGCAATTGAAGCAACCTCAGTTCAAAGCCTACCCCCGCGAGACCAAGGGCAACCCGCACTCGAAGTAAAAATTATATTTTAGGAAATTCAACATATACTTTGTTTGATTCGGGAGCAACCCATTGTTTTACCTACAAGCGATTACTAAATCTGTTGAACCCTTCTGTATCTATCTCGGATAGTCCAATAGAGGTGGCCAACCTTAACGGAGGATCTAAGTATCTTGATCTATTGTGTAAAGATCTAGTATTGGAGGTTGACAATGTTGAGTTTCATTGCGAAGCGTATGCGTTGAGTTTTATGGGGTATGACCTTATCTTAGGTATGGACTGGCTATCGTTTTATGGGGCCATCCTAGATTGTAAAATGATACTCGTTTGTCTCAGGAGTCGAGGAGGATGTAGTCTAAATATTCCTTGTAATGTTAAAAACAAGGACATAGCCTTATTATATTCCTAGTCTCCTAGTTCTGAAGGACCATCTTCAGTCCATATAGTTTGTAAATTCCTGGATGTTTTTGAGGAAGTCAAGGGACTTCCACCCTATAGAGAAATCTCCTTTCACATTGACCTAGAGAAGGTTGCTAGTCCTGTAGCACTGCCCTTGAGGCATATGGTGCCCAAGGAAAGAAGGGAGTTAGATAAACTATTTCAGAGTTGTTACAAAAAGGTTTTAATTGTCAAATTACCTCAGAATGGGGTGCATCTGTTGTATTTGCCACCAAAGCAGATGGATCTTTGAGACTTTGTGTGGACTATAGAGAACTTAATAAATTGACCAAGAAGAAAAGGTACCCTCTTCCAAGAATCGATGACCTTTTTGACCACTAGGGAGGAGCTCGAGTATTTTCCCAACTAGACCTACGGAGGACAGCAAGGACAAAACTGCGTTAAGGACGCCAAACGGATTGTTCCAATGGGAAGTTATGCCCTTCGGATTAACAAATGCACCCGCTTTCTTTGTAGACCTCATGAGTAGAGTATTTAGGGGCATTCTAAATAAAATTGTGGTAGTCTTCATAGATGATATCCTTATGTTTTTGAAGGATCGTGACGAGCATGAAAAACATTTTAGACAAGTGTTGGGGATATAAAGAGAGAACCAAAAGCAAAATTCTCGAAGTGCCATTTCTGGAGGGAAGAAGTGAGATTTTTTGGACACATTATTTCGAGTAAAGGCTTGGTTGTAGACCCCGCGAAGATTGAGACAATCAAGGAAAGGAGGATACCTCGAAATGCTATAGAGGTAAGAAGTTTCCTTGGATTAGTCGGGTATTATAGGAAATTCATTAAAGATTTCGCAAAGATTGCTACTCCATTGACCCAATTGACAAGGAAGAATTTGGTGTTCACTTGGAGTAATAAAAGTGATCCAGCCTTTAAGAAATTAAAGGAAGCATTAACTAGCGCACCAGTCCTAATTATACCCGACTATTCAAAATCATTTACCGTTTACACTGACGCATATGGGACCAGTTTAGGAGCAGTCCTTATGCAAGAAGGAAGAGTAGTTGCCTATGCTAGTAGACAACTCAAGGGTCCAGAGAAAGATTTCTAGTGCATGACCTTGAGTTAGCCGCAGTAGTGTTCTCCCTTAAGATGTGAAGGCATTATCTCTTAGGGGAGAAGTTTGAACTGTTTACTGACCATAAATCCCTTAAGTATTTATTTTCTCAACGTGACCCAAACTTGAGACAACAAAGATGGATGGAATATTTTGCCTCATTTGACTTTACGATTCAGTATACCCTAGGCAAAGGGAATGTTGTGACAGATGTTTTAAGTAGGAAACTTGCGACTTTGAATCCTATCTTAGAATGGAAACAGTTAGAGTTCCTCACAAATTTTAATTTACAACCCTCACCAACCACTTCCAATGGTTTTCTTGGGGCTATGACAATTAGACCTACCCTAAGAGAAAGAACCCAAAGCGCACAAGACATTAGCGAAGAGTTAAAAGGAATAAAGGATAAAGTGGTAAAGGGAAAGACCTTTCCTCATTTGGTTAGGTATTTTATTAGCGAGGATGGGAGTTTACTTTAGGATTGAAAAATTTATGTCCCAAAGGATGAAGGGTTGAGAAAAGAAATTATAGAGGAGTGCCATAGGTCAAAATTGACCACATACCCCAGTGGGGATAAGATATACAAGGATATGAGGAATCTCCATTGGGAAGGAATGAAGTGAGACATAGCTGAGTTTGTGGCCAAATGCTTAACGTGCCAAAAATTAAAGATGGAACTAGGGAAGCCTGGAGGACTGTTGTTACCTTTAGAGATCACCACGTGGAAGTGAGAGTGTATTTCCATGGACTTTATAGATGGACTTCCTAGAAGACAAAAGGGTAATGAGGCCATTTGGGTTGTGATAGACCGATTAACCAATAGCGCCTATTTCATACTAGTAAAGAAGACAAGGACTGCAGCCTCGTTAGCTCAATTATATGTTAAAGAGATGGTCAGAATCCATGATATTCCATTAAGTATCGTGAGTGATAGAGATCCCTTATTCACAAACGAATTTTGGAGAAGCCTATAAGCAGCTTTGGGGACGACCCTTAACTTAAGCATGGCTTATCATCCGCAGACCAACGGATAGACATAGTAAACAAAATCTTATAAGACTTGCACAGAGCTTGTATCATCGACACTGGAGGAGTTTGGGAGCAGCACCTACCGCTTGTGGAGTTCACATATAATAATAGTTTTCAAGCGACGATTGGTATGACCCCTTTCAAAGTGCTATACGGGAGGCCATGCAAATCGCCAACTTGTTGGTGGGAAACTACTGACAAGGTTATACTCGGACCAGTCTTCGTTCATGGATCCACGGAGAAGATATCTTTGATTAGGCAGAGAATGAAGGCAGCCCAAGCCCGCCAGAAATCGTATGCTGATAAGCGTATGAGAGAACTAGAATTTAATGGTGGAGACTTGGTGTTCATGAAAGTTACCCTCTTAAGAAAACTGTTCGGTTCAGGAAGACTGGGAAGTTGGCTCCGAGGTTTATTGGGCCTTTTAGTTTCATCAAGAAGATAAGATGTTTGGCTTATCGAGTGGATCTCCCAGAGCATCTATCGGGAATCCATAATGTTTTTCATGTATCTCATCTAAGGAAATGCCTTCATGATTCTGCTATCAGACTCGAGCTTGGTGAAAGGTCTACTTCTTTCCCACTTTCTCCTATAAGTTCCTTATTTCTTCGTTAAGGTCTTGCATACTCCAAATTCTTTCTCTTAGAGTGGGCTCAACAAGAATAACTCCAAGAAAACTACTAGAGGTTACGGGCGGGGCTGTAAGTTAAGGTCAGAGAGAAACTCTAATTGTTTTCACTCTGAGATTGCATTTAAGGATGCATGCTTTCTATTTAATGTGCCTGCTACGACATTACCCTTTTATAGGGTATACTGGATCATGAAATCAAAAGAGGCAATATATTCCATCCATCGTTGTCTCAGATTCAGGTTACGTTGAGAGAATAAGTACTTTAGGGATTTATAGTCAATAAAAAGTTCAAATTTCTCCCCTAAAAGATAAGGCCTCCACATTTTTAAAGCGAATACTACTACGGATATCTCAAGGTCATGAACTGGGTACCTCTTCTCGAGATCCTTAAGTTGTCTATGGGCGTAAGCAACTACTCTTCCTTCTTGCATAAGGACGGCTCCTAAACCGGTTCTGCACGCATCAGTGTAAATAGTGAACATCTTTGAGCTATCTGGTATAATAAGAACTGACGCACTAGTTAATAATTCCATTAATTTCTTAAAGGCTATATCGCACTCATTATTCGAAGAAAATATCAAGTTCTTCTTTGTTAGTTGAGTCAAAGGAGTAGCGATCTTTGCGAAGCCTTTAATAAACTTCTTATAATATCCATCCAACCCAAGGAAGCTCCTCACTTCTGTAGAATTTGGTGTATTATCCATTCCTTAATTGCCTTGTTCTTCACGAGGACTACTGCTAAGCCTTTGCTTGACATGATATGTCCCAATAATCTAACTACTGCCTTCCTATGGCACTTCGAAAATTTTTCTATCAACTGGTTCTTTCTTAATATCCGTAGAATTTTCATGTTCTTTATGGTCCTTTGAAAATATAAGGATATCGTCAACGAAAACCAATACAATTTCATTTAAAATGTCCCTAAACAATTTACTCATGAGGTCAACATAGAAGGCAGGTGCATTTGTCAGTCTGAAGGACATAACTTCTAATTGGAACAATCCATCCGGTGTCCTAAACATGGTCTTATCTTTACTGTCCTTCGAGATCCTTAATTGGTGAAATCCAGATGCAATGTCTAATTAGGAAAATATTCGCGCTCCTCCCAAGTGGTCGAATAGATCATCAATTCTAGGTAAGGGTTACCTATTCTTCTTGGTCATCTTATTAAACTCTCTATAATCCACGCAAAATCTTAGAGATCCATCGGCTTTGGTGGCAAACACAACAGGTGTACCCCATTCAGAGGTACTTCGCCGAATGAAGCCTTTCTGTAGTAATTCCGAAATCTTATTATCTAGTTCCCTTCTTTCTTCATGCGCCATATGCCTTAAAGGTAAAGCTACTGATCTAGTGTTTTTCTCTAGGTCAATACGAAAAGACATTTCTCTATGCGATGGAAGTCCCGTAACTTCCTCAAAGACGTCCAAGAACTCACATACTATGGGGATTGAAGATGGTCCTTCTGAACTAGAGATAAGTAATATAATAAGGCTATATCCTTGTTCCTAGCATTATAAGGTATACTCAGACTATGTCCTCCTCGGCTCCTAAGACGAACGATTCTCTTGTCGCAGTTGAGGATGGCCCCATAAAATGATAGCCAATCCATGCCTAGGATAAGGTCATACCCCATAAAATCCAATGCATGCACTTTGCAAAGGAATTTGACATAGTCGATCTCCGACTAGATCTTTGCACAACAACTCAAGGTACTTGGCTCCTCCGACAGGGTTGGCCACCTCTATTAGATTACTGGAGTTAGATAAGGGAAGGTTCAACAGATTAACTAGCTTCTTAAGATAAAAGACTGGGTAGCTACCAAATCGAACAATGTAACAACCCGAAAAATCGGAACCAATTTAAAAATTTTATTTTGGCAATTTTAATGAATTTTGAATATTTAAATTGATTTATTTTAAAAAATAACGACTAGAAATTTATTTTGAATAGAATTAGAACGTATATATTTATTTAAATTGAAATTAGAATATAAATATTTATTTTAATTATAAAAGGAATTGAAAATGGCGCGGTAGTTTGAAAATTCAATTTCAAATCTCAAATGAATGTACAAGATTCAAAATAAACCGGATTTTAGTAAAACTAGAAATATTTGAATCTGTTTGAAAATATCTTTCCAACAAATGTGAAAAATCCAGATTTCATAACGGGAATAAAAAGTTATGTCTACTTGAAGATTCAGAATAATCGCTATAGAATTTTGTATAATATATAGCCCTTAAAAATAACGATTTTGCAAACGACCTCCATTTTCGACGAGACCAGTTTTGTTGGATCCGGAGTGTCAATTTATTGCTGGATTCCAATTTTTGTAATTTTTCTAATCAATATGTGAGCGTGGTGAATTTAAACGTGTTTGGTCAATTCAGTTTGAATTTAATCGACTGGAAAATGACCATTTTTCTAACGGTCTCCAAATTCGATGAAATTTGTTATGTTAGGACCGTATCGTCAAAACCTAGCTGGATTTATTTTTTTGGAATTTTTGGAGTCATTATGTGGCTCCGGTAAATTAAAATGTACGTTAAAATCAATTTTGAACGTTAAATTAATTTATATTTTAATTTTGATGAAAACTGATCGAAATGATCGAATTAGCTTACTAGACATATCCCATTGTATCCGGAATGAGGGCATTTAGCTAGGGGCGACAGTCGTTGGGTCTCGTTTCGAGGTCGAATAAAAAGGTTGACTTTTTAGGAAATTTAAATATAAAATAAATAAATTTATAAGCCCCCCTCTTATCTCTCTTTTCCCAAATCGGTTTTACAGGAAAAAAAACCTAAGCTGCCGCTCAAAACCCGATCCCGCTCCACCCAGCCAGCGTCACCCCCTCTCCCCTCCCCCTTGGTCGCCACCAAGTCCGCCACCCTCTCCAATGGCCATCCTCTCCCTCTCTTAGTCGCTCTCCCTCTTTGCTCCCCTAACATGAGTGAACCCCCCTCCTTTAAACCGCGGCGCCACCCATTGTGCCCGCCGTCGCCGCGCCAGTAGTGCCCCACCGCCACAGCACCACCCCCTCCGACCACCTTTGATCCCTGCGCCATCCCCAGGCCCTCAGCCCCCCTTCTCTCACTTAAAAGAAACTATAAGTGTTTTTTTTATAATATAAAGCTTTGTTTGTTTATATGATTTTTAGGTTAATAAAAATAGGATTTTATGTTAATAAAAATAGGATTTTTTATGTGAATAAAGAGACGATTTTTATTAGTAGAAAGTTTTCATTAGAGAAAGATTAGATTTTTAAAATGGAGAGGATATGATTTTTCATAATATAATTTTATTCAAATGAATAATATAAAAGGATTTGATTTTTATTTTTTATAAAAATTTGATTTTCATAATAAAGTAGAGAATATAAAAATTTGATTTTTATAATGAATAGCGATATAAAAATATTATTTTTAGTAGATAAAAAATATTATTTTTAGTAGATAAAAATATTATTTTTAGTTAGATAAAAAATATAATTTTTATCGTATGTATGAAATAATATTTTGAGTAGGATAAAAATATTATTTTTATATATGTAGCGAATTAAAAATATGATTTTTATATAATAGAGAATATAAAAATATTATTTTTATATATGTAGCAAATTAAAAATATGATTTTTATATAAGTAAAGCGTTATAAAAATATGGTTTTTATCATATTAATAACAATATAAAAATGCGATTTTTATATATGTTGTAGAGAAATAAAAAAATTCGATTTTTATATATGAAATAGAATTTATAATGTAGATTTGAAATAAAAATAGGATTTTTATTATATGTATATAGCGAAATAAAAATATGATTTTTAATATACAAACATCATATTAAAAATGTGATTTTTATTATGAACAGCGTGGAAAGGATTGCGTTGACATTACGGGAAAATCCAAATTATTCAGAAATTCAGGAATAGAACTGAAGGAGTGGATCCCAAAGGTGAGAACTTCTCACTTTAATTTATTCTCAAGTTAAAAATATATACTAGGATGCAAATGGTGCTTAGTAGCACCCGACACCTTTGTTTGAAACCATGTTTGTTTGGTTGTTTTGTTGCTTGCATTATTTGGTAGAATTTGGTTTGGGAAATGAAATAAATTGATTAGAATTGGTATGTACATAGAGCGAGCCATTAGTAGGCGAGGGATAAGGCTACACCTCATTCCGGTTCTAGTATCGCGTCGTTATGCTATCGATATTTTCTAAAAATGTTAAAACAATAAAAATATCATTTTTATTATATAAATGAACTGTATAAAATATTGATATGTTGAAATAAATATTTTATAGTTAAAAATATAATTTTTAACGGGTATATGAATAAAATAAAGATTCATTTTACACATCGCCCAACTGCACAAATAATAATCAATATTTGTTGGTTGAAACCCCACACGGGTATTGGGATGATATTGGACATACACTAATCCCAATGTTTAGTTGTATGTCAATCGATGGGTTGACAGGCTGTTGTAAGCATTAATTATTCGTATTTAATGCTTATGCAGTTGTGTAATGCACTCTGGATGATGGTTGACTGTGTCTGATTATTATTGTGTACATGTGTGTATGAAATCCATATAAATAAAATTATATGGTAATTGACTGTGTCTGATTCCAATTTGGAAGGAACGAATATTTTAAATTAAAGAATATTTTGAAATGACAAGTAATAATATTTTAAAATAACAAATATTTTAAAATAACATTCAGTAATGGATCAAAATATGATTTTGATGTCCGATTTGGGATGGACACGGAAATATTAAAATATATGAAGCCATGTTGATTAGAGATGCGCCATTTGGACATGAACAATATTTATATCGATTTTATTCATTTTTATAATTAATATAAAAAAGGAAGTGATTTCAAAATCTAATGTTTTGAAAATATTATCATTTATATATCAATGATAAGGAATATTCAATTTTGATTTGAAATTGAATATGAAGTTGAAATCGTTTTGAAAAAGAATTTAAAACGATTTATAAAATAGGTTTTAAATGGAAATCGATGAAATATATATAATATATATATTATATATATTTAATGGCCTGAATAGAACGCGTCGCGCTGCTGTAGTTCGCGAATTTCGACCATTGAATTCGAATTGGCATTACGGGAGATCCGACTGTCGGATTCTCCTAAAACCGAAACCGTTGGGTTCGTATCGAAAAGAGATTTCCAAAAAATACAAGAAATTTGAAATCTAATGGTTGAATTTGGAATTATGTCCAAATCAAATTTGGAAAAGGTCGTTGTAAGTGCAATTCGATGGTCGTTTATGGAAATCAACTGAATGCACCTTGTTAAAATTATTAAAAATATTAATAATTTGTGTAAAATCATAATAAATGATTTGGAAATAATTGGGATGAAAAATTCCATATTTGAAAAGATAAAAATATATTTTTATCGAAATGAACTAGTTGTTAACTAGAATTAAAATCCAATTATTTTTAAATAAATAAATTGGATTGAGAATGGTTTTTTTTAAATATAACCAGAATTTCCAATATATGAATTGGAGTGGGTTTGAATGGAAATCGTCTTCGGAATACTTCGATATTGGATTCCGTTATTATACGGATATTGTTATGGAATTTTGGAAGATATATTTTATATCGTTATTTCCAATACGATATTTGTTGGTTTCAAAATTTGATATTGAATATAAGCCGATATAATTTCTATTTAGAGCCTTGTATCTAATATTTAATTGGATTTTGGGTTTGTCGTGAATGGTGTCTTCATTAGCATTGTTCTTAAACCCCGTGTGAAAAGAATAAATCTTTTAATTAAGATTATTAGAGTTTCCAGTTAATTAACATTAATTGGAATAAAATGGGATGTGAATTGGGTTTATTGTGAACTGTGTTTTAACGACATTCGTTCTTGTTAGCGTGCTTTGTGACCAGGCTACCCAAAGAAAAGATCATGTTAACACGCTTTTTCGCAAATGCTGTCACATATGGAATCTCTAGATAACATCACTCTCCGACATTGGAAGCATCGTTAGAAGACACAGGGCAGTTTGGTCAAAATCACAACATCAGTATAAACTGGACCGAAACCCCTATTAAACGACCTCATATGGATCTAAACACATCAATTACTTGTAGCCCTCTGAATTAACTTCAAGTAGAGCTTTCGTTTGGTCCAATCGGCCTTACGGTTTGAAAGTTATGTCTGCTTCCGTGAACGCATGCAGAAATATGGAAAAACATGGATTTTGGCATTTCTGAAGACTGGTTCGTGAGCACCACCTGGGGGCGGTTCGTGATCACCCCCTGGGGTGGTTCATGAGCACCCCCTGGGGGCGATTCATGACCACCCTATGGGGTCGGTTCGTGACCACCCCCTGAGGGTGATTCGTGATCATGACCCGGCCTGCCATCACGATCATTACCAGCTCACCCCCCCCCCCCCCCCCCGGCCTCAAGAACCGTGACCATGAACCACGACCAGGACCCGCTACTACGCATGTTGATTTTGACCTATTCTCGAGTCTATGATCGCTCCTACTTTACCGGATCGGGTTCCATGTGTCCTACCACGATCTGATCACCATATGGGCTCTCCTACAGCTATAAATACACCTCCAGAGGGCATTTTCAGGGGACTTTTTGGCTCCTCCTTATCTATGGCTACCATGGCCAACACTTCTCCATGAATAACCACCATCTTACTCAATAAAAATCAATGAATTCAGAGAGAATTATTCATTAGATTCAAGTGACTAAGAGACAATATTTATTGTAATTGTAATCTATGATTGAAATGAAAATATATAAAGTGGATGTAGGCTCGTTAACGCCGAACCACTATAAAAATCCTGTTGTTTTGCTTTTTCTCTATTTTTTTAGTTATTTCTTCATATCCAATGCTCAAAATATGATGATTTGGGTGTTAAGACCATTTTTTGGTCTAACATTTTGGTGCTTTCACTGAGAATTGACTGATTCTCAATCATAGATCTTCTCGTCAACTAATGGATGTCATGGTTCATTAAGGGGAGATCTGTATCTAGCTTGATCGATTCGTTGAATACTTAGATCTGCACAACCTTTATCGGGTTCGAAGTCCATAGAATTGATGTCCAGAAAAGCTTCTCGTTATGGTTGAGTCCCAACATTTACTACACCTGGATCGGAATGGATCCGTGAATTCTATTCCACGAAAAGGACATTGCATTATTCTGATAGCTAGCGTAATTATCACAATGAACTTGCAAATGAGAACACATGGATAGTATTTGGAAAATAGTGTGGAGTTTGCAAAAAATCGTGGCACATGGTATTTTATGGACGGCTCGTGGAAATGTATGGATGGCTCGTGGAACTTTGCAACGTACAAAGACCTGCAGCTCCCAAAGGATACACCTGTTCCAGCCATTTCTCCGCAAGCATTGTATATCCACACCTGCTGTATCCCACAATAGAGCGACCACCTGCAATATATTTCTATAATACGAAAGGTAACAATTCAATAGGGGTCGCCACGACTATCCACAAATCGGATGAACACAGCCTCCCTATCCACCAATCACGATCCGTAAAACAACCACAAGCCGAAGACGTCAAGGGCGGCTCGAATGACGAAGCATTTGATTGAGCATCTCAGCTACATCAACAAGGATCGTTGCTTGTGGTTTACTCTAGAATGTGTTTAATAAACAAGCATACAAATCCTCTCCAGTAACCATTACAATAACGTTTATCTCCATACGAACAACAAATATCCAGATCGTTGTCAAGCTCAGGCAAACTCAAACATTTCCGATCTGGAAGAAACCGATCAGAGAGAACGCCAGCATCTTGAGTATCAAATTTAAAAAAGAGGAGGTTCACGGTGGTTGTTGAATGGGATCTGATCTAACTAGAGGAGGAGTCATTAAAGAAAATGTCGGGATCTATGCATGAGTAAAGAAACAAAGTCGGATTTAAACTGGATTTCCGCCATTGAAGCTTCTTTGTCGAAGCACATATGAACCAAGGGTGGAATGCTTGAAAACACGTGGACACCATTTATACTGCATGGATCGTTGGCTTATTATGCAGAGCATATGGGTTTGCATGCGTATGGACCAGCACGTGACTCCGGCTCGTGACCTGCTCGTTATCACCCGTTTGTGCTTCTATTTCATGACCCGCTCAATGGATATAATACACAACAGATCCACGTTCATTCACGAAGATGAATATTTCAAACCAGACGAGAGGGGGTGTGATCGCATTTAAAATTCACATGATGATAGTTATGCACAAAAGTGTACTATGGATTTCCAGGAAAAGAAATAAGACGGTTGGACAGCTGGCACAATTATCCGCATCATTTGCATAGTGGACCGCAAGATTTATATACATCATGCATGGATTGCTTCAATATCAGGATGGATCATGATGCTCTCAACTATCATCTATCGGCTCCATTCAACGAACATATTTACAAAGGCGGCTTCATGATTTTACATATATATTCTGCCAGCTGAATAGCCTGACATGGTGGAATGAAAGACATTATTAAATTAGGATGTGACAACAAAAGGATGGGTCACTTGTTTTTAGTTGGGTCGGTGAGCATTGGTAAAATGGCATAAATCCCTCAGCTCGTGAAGACCACGTGACCCGCGACTGAAATAAAGCTTCACGAACCGACCTGGAGCGAGTGCTCTGACCTGATCGATGGTGCCTTCACGAACCGATGAAGCTCGGCGAACGCGACCAGAAAGGAATGGCGAACTTAAGCCATGACCCGACCCACTGATGTTATCACGAGTGAGTTTGGAAGAGGTGCTCACGAGTGGGGTCGCAAGCATAAAGATAACAAAAGTTCATTTTGTCATAATAAAGCATTGTTAAAAGCATGATTCAATTGTCGTGATAATAATATGTTCAAACAAGATGATGCTGCTTTGAATACATTATAAGAGTTGGTGCCTAGAGAACTATGAACTTGTAACGGCTGGAAATTTTCGACTCCTCGAGAGTCGAAAATTCCGAGACGTTAGTGAAAGAATTTAGAAGGTGAGAAAGGAAAGATAGAACTAATAGAATAGAAGAAGAAGAAGAACATCAGAATCATCAGAGTAACACAAATCTCACAGCGGAACGAATAACATATAATATATAAGATAGCTTTGAAGTAAACAGTTATATATATACAATAGCACTTATCAGAGTACAACACTTACAACACAGCGGAAATAACTATAGCTATAAAATCTTGCAGCCTCCTGCTCCAAGCTCTCCAAGTATATCTGTAAATCCCGACTACTTGACTGCCCGTACAAATTTAGGCACCCAAGAGTTTAGGGAAAACAACAAAGTAAACTCCGGGTCAGTCATGGGACTGGTATGAGTAAAATAGTTTAAAACAGGTATAGGATATCTCATAAGACCACGCCGTGAATACGGAACGGGTTTTTCCCTTATGAGTATCTGAACAACTTTGACAAGCAATATCATTGTGATATTATAATAATGTCTAAGTACAAATAGGTATCAATCTAGCAGAACGCTTGCATCTCACGTTCTACATACATAGTATAAAATCATAAACCGCAGGGCTCTTATCGGAGAATGGATTCCAACAGACAAGGTATGGGAGCACCTTCTGAATAGTGTACTCTAGAGGTGATACACTCAGGTTCAACAAGAACGTCTTGCAACCCGGCCACACATGACCGCTCACTCATTTAGCTTGAGTGTCGCGAATATATTGCCACCACGGTTGTAGGCCATCAAACCGTCATCCGAAGATACAGAATCAAAAAGAAGTATAAATATGAATATTCTCTAGATCGGCGACAATACACCCTGCTTGGGGATGACCCAACTAGCCATGCTGCCTAGCCCAACTTTTGTTACTTCCCGGTGTGAGGCTAGAAGCTACGTCTATCTTCAGAACATCTGATCACCATTCACTTTGAATGCCACATCGTCATACCCGCCAAATCACAAATTGACTTATCCAAAAATAACACGGGTATACAGCTAAGAGAAACGAATTCCTCCGCCACCAAACGTGAATACGTTTGAACAGATCAACTTACGCGATCCATTGGATATACTCTGTCAGACCTTCTTCCATATACGTTGTCCTGGGACTGGACAAACCGAAGGCACTATTCAGTATATCCATCTTAGTCACTGTTATCTAAGACTTATACAACAGCCCTTGCACTTTACTCCGTCTTCAATTTATCTTTGGCATATATTGCTCGCAACGCTTATGCCGATACAGAGTGGTTCTTTGGATAATAATCCAACCGGTCTCTCCATATTAACAACGTTAAAATGGTAAAAACTTTGATAGTCTGTGATTCAATTATCAAATGAAAACATGTCGGTGTACAAACAACGATCTTATTTCCAAATGGAAATTCGATCGATCAATCATCACATGTTCATATTTCCTTATTTCATATATTTAGAAAATATATGTTATTAATCATTGGAAAACATTTCCATAGCTTATTTTCACATCACTATTATTTCGCAACTATCAGTCCCTAACCGTAACTAGTATGAGAACAATTCTCTAAGTATCAATCCGGAAGGTCGAAACCAACATCAGATCGTCACTTAGAAAACCGTTCAACTTACCCTCTCCAGTCAGTTTCTGAATTTGCTTAACTCTATTTCTTAAATTCTTATCATGAAAACATTTCATTTTCTATGTTTAGAAAACATATCTGACTATATTTAGAAAACGTTTCCAAAACTCATTTACGGATTTCCAATGAACGTTGTATAAAACATCGTTTCGCTTAATCCATTTATCGCTTATTCCTTAACTTTATTTCAAATCAACCTTTTCTATCGAACCCCAACTATTCCTTTGTCAATTCTGAAGCCAATCAAGTTGGGGTATAATTACCTCGCAGACCTTAATTGAACAACGTCCTTTACTGCGAAATAGATGAAGCTCATCACTCCCTTTTTACAATCATCTGTTTACGCAAATTCTCGGATTCAGGTTACGAATCCACTTCTTATATGACAGTGTTTGATTATAACTATAACGTTATAATTTCTACCCCTATATATTTTATTTCCTAACTCGAATAATTTAACAGACACCTAATTTCTAAATCAATAACTTAATCTTGATTTAAACCCTGGAAAGTAAATAGTACTTTCCCGAATTCGCTATAATCGAATTCGATGTATAACTCTCTTTCGAGTAATCTCTATTCGATTAACTACCTTGTTAATAACTTATATTCGATAAACTCTATTTCGATTAACTCCTATCGAATAACTAATATTCGAATAACTCTTCTTGGTTGGCTCTATTTCATTAACTCCTATCGAATAACAAATATGCGATTTTCTTAAATGTGTCAATTCTTATCGAATAACTAACATCCGATTTAACTTAAATGGATTTACTCTTATCGAATAACTTATTCGATTAACTCAACTTGATTTTCTTAACTCGATTATCTCAACTCGATTACTTAACTCGATAAATCTTAACTCGATAACTTAACTTAACCCAAATCGATTAACTCAACTCTAATCGATTAACTTAATTTGATTTACTCCTTCGAATAACTCATTCGAATAACTTAATTGATTAACCCCTTCGAATAACTTACCTTCGAATAACTAATATTCGATTTACTCTAACTCGATTAACTTAATTCTAATCGATTTACTCCATTTCGATTCAACTTAATTCAAATCAATTAACTTAACTCAAATTGATTAACTCTTTTCGAATAACTAAATTCGATTTAACTCTTCTCGAATAACTACATTCGATTAACTCAAATTGAATAACTAATATTCAATTAACTCTTACGTGTTTAACTAATTCGAATAGCTAATTCTAATAACTCTAATGTGTTTAACTCTATTCGAATAACTAATTCGAATAACTCTAATGTGTTTAACTCTATTCGAATATCTAATTCGAATAACTCATTTCGAATAACTAAATTCGATTAACTCTTTTAACTTTACTCGAATAACTATATTCGATTAACACCTTCTTTCGAATAACTATATTCGATTAACTCTTCGACTAACTCCTTTGGATTAACTAACTTCGAATAACTCCTTTGGATTAACTAACTTTGAATAACTCCTTTGGATTAACTAACTTGAATAACTCCTTTGGATTTAACTAACTTCGAATAACCAATATTCGATAACTACTCTTCGAATAAATAATATTCGGTAACTCTTCTCAAATGAATAACATTTGATTTCTCCACTCGAATAAACTATATTCGATAACTCTTCTCAAATGAATAACATTTGATTTCTCCACTCGAATAAACTATATTCGATAACTCTTCTCAAATGAATAGCATTTGATTTCTCCACTCGAATAAACTATATTCGATAACTCTTCTCAAATGAATAACATTTGATTTCTCCACTCGAATAAACTATATTCGATTACTCTTCTCTCGAATACACTATATTCGATAACTCTACTTCGAATAAGTGATATTCGATAACTCTATCTGGTTAACTCTAACTGATCCACTCTAACTGGTCAACTTTATCTGGTTAACCCTAATGGTTTAACCTAACTGGTTAACTCAAATGGTTTAACCTAACTGGTTGACTCAAATGGTTTAACCTAACTGGTTCACTTCGATTACCCACTAAGTTTAACTTAACTAATTCACTTCGATTAACCACTTAGTTTAGCTTAACTAATTCACTTCGATTAACCACTTAGTTTAGCTTAACTAATTCACTTCGATTAACCACTTAGTTTAACTTAACTAATCACTTTGATTTACCACTTAGTTTAACTTAACTAATTTACTTCGATTAACTCGACCAATTCACTTGGTTAACTCGACCAATTTACTGGATTAACTCCTATTTATTTAACAAATAAATATCTCCTTTAGTTTAATTCTATTTATTTAATCTCTAAATAAATATCCTTTATATTTCTTTTAATGAATATAATTCCTTTATATTTTGATTAACAAATATATCCCCTTATATTCGATTAACATACATATTCCCTTGTATTTGATTTACAAATATAAATTCTTTTATATTTGTTTTACCAACTATATTCCTTTATATTCAGAATCCTTTTCCTTATATATATATAAAATCCCTTGATTTTATATAAATAAACTATTTTCAAAATATACTTTGAAAACCCCTCTCCTACATTTTGGTATTTCTCATGGTATTTAACACACCATATAACAACGATAAATATCGTCCCACCACACATAATCACACAGATTATATACATCACATTATATATCACAATATAAAAATCACAGTAAAATAACTGTTGAGGAATCCTGTTAGATTCCTCCAACCTGTTTCCCTGCACCACAGATGTTAGACAACACCAGTATAATATTCTGATAAACAGAATCAACATATAACTATTTGACGGTATATATATATATATATATATACATATATATACATATATATATATATATATTCTCTACTAACTGACTAGCAGTTCAATCAAACAGTCAACACACAATCAAACAGACAATATTCAACAGTTCTAAGAATACACTGTAAAAATAGAACTATTTAGAGTTGGTGAGTTTTACTCACATTTGACGATCATCGTCAATGACGATAACCATCGCTTGATTCAACTGGACAATTTATTTTGCTGTAAATTGTGATGGACTCCAATTGACTCGCGGTCAGTTCCATGTGGAGTGCTCGTCCATACGATCCCAACGCAACTTACGGTTCTTCAATCTGATATCGTATGGAGGAGATATGATGATTACAATTTAATACGATATTTAAATAAAACTTGGACTTAAGAAGTAAACGGGCCTTTACCCTAGTCAAAATTGTCGGCCCACTCCCCTATAATACCAGACCCGACCCATCCTCCTTTTCTCCCCATTTCAGAAAACCCACTCCAGTATTCGATCCACAAAACTCCACGTTGACCTCCCTTTTGACCGACCTCCTCTCGTCATTCTGACCACCGCCAACATCGCCGCCTCCACCATCGAGTTCCTCATCAACATCCGTACCTACCCCACACCCTCTCGTCAAACTCGACTTCCCCGTTCCAGGTGGGCTCAACAGCGTCGCGCCGCCCTAAGTACCACCGAGCATCCCCTTTCCAACCACACCCGATGCGCCTCTCATCCATGAACTCGAATCCATCGTTCATCTCTTCGAATTACAACCTAAATCTCACACTAGGTACATCCCTAGTTCACTGTCGACAAACCCAACCACCCCGAAACTGAATCGCAACCCACAAGAGTAACACAGAATCGAAGAGGCAGCTCTGAGGAGTGAAGTGATATGAGTTTTGGTATTTTAGGAATTTGATTGTATTTATTTTGAATTTCTTTTGTTTTCTTGTATGAGGATTTTCTTTCTGTATGCTGATAATATATACTGCGTTGGGTTGGTAGCACTTGTGGTTGTAAACTGATGATGTGTGGCTTGTTTGTGACCATAGAAAATGAGGGGAGATATTTTTGAATTTATTTTATATTTTATTTTCGCCAATCTCTTCTTGTATCTGACTTCTAAAAATCCGAGCGACTATATACGATACCTAAAAATCACCAAACTGGACGTGTAGTTAGAACTCGACATTACGGTCCCAACGAAACTGGTTTCGTCGAATTCTGGCTCCGTATGCTCACACAGCGTATTTTTAACTGTCGAAATACTGTCTATTTTCCACTCTAAAAATCCCTACGGTCACACAGTGACTCTAAAAATCACGAAACTTGGAATCTAACAACTATTTGACATTGCGGATCCAACAAAACTGATTTCGTCGAATTCCGACTTCGTATGCAAAAGTGGCTATTTTTAACGCTCTAAATAGCCTATTTAAATATATAAATATATTTAAATATAATTAAATTAAATATTTAAAATTAATTATTATCGTCTGTATTCACAGTGTAATGCCGTACAGCTCTAGACTATTCCTGTATATATTTACAACTCGATATTACCTTGTCAGAGTTATATCGACGCTCGATTCCTATTTAAATCCCTATTTAAAATATAATTAAATCGTTATGGTCAGGGCGCTGCATTTCTGATATTTTGATTTGGACGTAACACAAAATCCACCTGACGAAATCCCGATCTCTCTCTTCCACTAGAAAGATATACTCCACCAGCTCCACACGTTTCTTGTTTCACAGCAATCCGATTTAAAACGAACCCTGTACATCCACTTGAAGTCTAAATCGCCAAATAACGAACTGTCGCGTCGTTACGCGCTCTATTTTAATTATAATATAATTAATACGTTTTAACGTCGATTATTAAAACGATTCGTTATTCAAATTCAATTCTAAACTGAATTAAATATTTTAGCTGATCCAATTCACACAGTATTGTGAATTCGGTGATTTCCGATTATTTCGACATTATAATATATTATTATATTATTTATTTTAATTAAATATTCAATATTATTTAATTCAAGTCATCGATATCGCCCAATCGTTATTTAATAATTAAATAAATTAATTATTCGACAGCTAACAAAACGCGCCATTACAGACTTCCCCCCTTAAAATAATTTCGTCCTCGAAATTGCTAAGTTAGAGGTTGACCCTATATATTGGAACTCCTAAGATTGGTTTACCCCTTATTTCTGATTTCAACCGAACCACTTAATATCGACTGAAATATTTATTCTTCCGACTAATTAAAATTTTCAAAAATTCTGAAAATTTTCTAACACTTTAAATTTTCGGAAAATTTTGCCATAACCTCCTTTGTACAGCCCTATCGGTAAAACCACAACTCGCCTCTCTAGGCCATCTCCAACCCAAAAGAAAATTAAATAGCCAAGCGGCTTGCCGATTCGGCTCATAAATCTCATGCTTATATCAAAAATAAACTTGTACCTTTTTGTCGGGCATATCAACCTTATCACTTTCAACTGTATCAACCCAACATATACCAAGGTCTTCTCAATCCAATCTTCAACTCAACCACTTGGTTCTATCCAAGTCAAATTCTATTCAAACTCTTAACCCATCAACTTAATTCCAATCCAGATTATTCTTTAACCGAATCCCGATTTATTTAACTTGGTTCAAGTTAAATTTTAATTTACTATTTGTTTTTACCATCTTGATTCATTCAACTTAACAAGTTAAATTTTAAATTTCAAGATTTAAATTCCTGGGATTTATTTCAAATCAATTTCAAATCCTAATACCAATTCAAAACTTTTGAATTTCTAAACAACTTGTTTTCCTCAACACCATTTGAAAACAAAACCATTGGTAGTAATTCGCCACTTAGAAACTCGAAAATTACACCGACGATGTATCGATCCATCCTCGGAATTATTTTCCAGTCATCCAGGTGAGTTAGATACTATATTTATTTCTAATTGAAAAACATTTTCAAAATCTCCCAGGAACTTAAAATTTCTTTATTTTAATTCCAATTCTGATTTAATTTCAAATTTTAATTCAACTGATTCCACGTATTTTACTTATAGGAATTCTGATTGGTTATATATATATAACCATTTAATTTGTAATCTTACTCGATTATAATAACAACCCATATATCCAATATATTATAATTTTGATATATATATATATATATATATCAAAATATACTTTGGGTAAAGTTAAATTCACTTACCCTCTTTCAAAACATATCGTGACGACCCATCGTATTTGAGTGCTTATTAACTCCTACCGATACAGTGGATCAAACTGATCGACCAGAACTTATAAACAACTCAACCAATGAATCTCCACAATATAAAACCATTTTTATATCAAATACAAATACGCACTCGTATATGTACACTCAATCTCAGTCTAGGGTATTACTAACCCTATCTCTACTGAGTCACGCCACAGAGCCAAGTAATTCTAAACTTAAGCTCTGATACCAACTGTAACGGCTGGAAATTTTCGACTCCTCGAGAGTCGAAAATTCCGAGACGTTAGTGAAAGAATTTAGAAGGTGAGAAAGGAAAGATAGAACTAATAGAATAGAAGAAGAAGAACATCAGAATCATCAGAGTAACACAAATCTCACAGCGGAACGAATAACATATAATATATAACATAGCTTTGAAGTAAACAGTTATATATATACAATAGCACTTATCAGAGTACAACACTTACAACACAGCGGAAATAACTATAGCTATAAAATCTTGCAGCCTCCTGCTCCAAGCTCTCCAAGTATATCTGTAATTCCCGACTACTTGACTGCCCGTACAAATTTAGGCACCCAAGAGTTTAGGGAAAACAACAAAGTAAACTCCGGGTCAGTCATGGGACTGGTATGAGTAAAATAGTTTAAAACAGGTATAGGATATCTCATAAGACCACGCCGTGAATACGGAACGGGTTTTTCCCTTATGAGTATCTGAACAACTTTGACAAGCAATATCATTGTGATATTATAATAATGTCTAAGTACAAATAGGTATCAATCTAGCAGAAACGCTTGCATCTCACGTTCTACATACATAGTATAAAATCATAAACCGCAGGGCTCTTATCGGAGAATGGATTCCAACAGACAAGGTATGGGAGCACCTTCTGAATAGTGTACTCTAGAGGTGATACACTCAGGTTCAACAAGAACGTCTTGCAACCCGGCCACACATGACCGCTCACTCATTTAGCTTGAGTGTCGCGAATATATTGCCACCACGGTTGTAGGCCATCAAACCGTCATCCGAAGATACAGAATCAAAAAGAAGTATAAATATGAATATTCTCTAGATCGGTGACAATACACCCTGCTTGGGGATGACCCAACTAGCCATGCTGCCTAGCCCAACTTTTGTTACTTCCCGGTGTGAGGCTAGAAGCTACGTCTATCTTCAGAACATCTGATCACCATTCACGTTGAATGCCACATCGTCATACCCGCCAAATCACAAATTGACTTATCCAAAAATAACACGGGTATACAGCTAAGAGAAACGAATTCCTCCGCCACCAAACGTGAATATGTTTGAACAGATCAACTTACACGATCCATTGGATATACTCTGTCAGACCTTCTTCCATATACGTTGTCCTGGGACTGGACAAACCGAAGGCACTATTCAGTATATCCATCTTAGTCACTGTTATCTAAGACTTATACAACAGCCCTTGCACTTTACTCCGTCTTCAATTTATCTTTGGCATATATTGCTCGCAACGCTTATGCCGATACAGAGTGTTTCTTTGGATAATAATCCAACCGGTCTCTCCATATTAACAACGTTAAAATGGTAAAAACTTTGATAGTCTGTGATTCAACTATCAAATGAAAACATGTCGGTGTACAAACAACGATCTTATTTCCAAATGGAAATTCGATCGATCAATCATCACATGTTCATATTTCCTTATTTCATATATTTAGAAAATATATGTTATTAATCATTGGAAAACATTTCCATAGCTTATTTTCACATCACTATTATTTCGCAACTATCAGTCCCTAACC
Organism: Allium sativum; assembly: GCA_030737875.1. Taxonomy (NCBI): domain Eukaryota; kingdom Viridiplantae; phylum Streptophyta; class Magnoliopsida; order Asparagales; family Amaryllidaceae; genus Allium; species Allium sativum. The sequence goes on along the minus strand of CM060911.1, from coordinate 118,803,190 downwards.
GTAACTAGTATGAGAACAATTCTCTAAGTATCAATCCGGAAGGTCGAAACCAACATCAGATCGTCACTTAGAAAACCGTTCAACTTACCCTCTCCAGTCAGTTTCTGAATTTGCTTAACTCTATTTCTTAAATTCTTATCATGAAAACATTTCATTTTCTATGTTTAGAAAACATATCTGACTATATTTAGAAAACGTTTCCAAAACTCATTTACGGATTTCCAATGAACGTTGTATAAAACATCGTTTCGCTTAATCCATTTATCGCTTATTCCTTAACTTTATTTCAAATCAACCTTTTCTATCGAACCCCAACTATTCCTTTGTCAATTCTGAAGCCAATCAAGTTGGGGTATAATTACCTCGCAGACCTTAATTGAACAACGTCCTTTACTGCGAAATAGATGAAGCTCATCACTCCCTTTTTACAATCATCTGTTTACGCAAATTCTCGGGTTCAGGTTACGAATCCACTTCTTATATGACAGTGTTTGATTATAACTATAACGTTATAATTTCTACCCCTATATATTTTATTTCCTAACTCGAATAATTTGACAGACACCTAATTTCTAAATCAATAACTAAATCTTGATTTAAACCCTGGAAAGTAAATAGTACTTTCCCGAATTCGCTATAATCGAATTCGACGTATAACTCTCTTTCGAGTAATCTCTATTCGATTAACTACCTTGTTAATAACTTATATTCGATAAACTCTATTTCGATTAACTCCTATCGAATAACTAATATTCGAATAACTCTTCTTGGTTGGCTCTATTTCATTAACTCCTATCGAATAACAAATATTCGATTTTCTTAAATGTGTCAATTCTTATCGAATAACTAACATCCGATTTAACTTAAATGGATTTACTCTTATCGAATAACTTATTCGATTAACTCAACTTGATTTTCTTAACTCGATTACTTAACTCGATAAATCTTAACTCGATAACTTAACTTAACCCAAATCGATTAACTCAACTCTAATCGATTAACTAAATTTGATTTACTCCTTCGAATAACTCATTCGAATAACTTAATTGATTAACCCCTTCGAATAACTAATTCGAATAACTTACCTTCGAATAACTAATATTCGATTTACTCTAACTCGATTAACTTAATTCTAATCGATTTACTCCATTTCGATTCAACTTAATTCAAATCGATTAACTTAACTCAAATTGATTAACTCTTTTCGAATAACTAATTCGATTTAACTCTTCTCGAATAACTACATTCGATTAACTCAAATTGAATAACTAATATTCAATTAACTCTTACGTGTTTAACTAATTCGAATAGCTAATTCGAATAACTCTAATGTGTTTAACTCTATTCGAATAACTAATTCGAATAACTCTAATGTGTTTAACTCTATTCAAATATCTAATTCGAATAACTCATTTCGAATAACTAAATTCGATTAACTCTTTTAACTTTACTCGAATAACTATATTCGATTAACACCTTCTTTCGAATAACTATATTCGATTAACTCTTCGACTAACTCCTTTGGATTAACTAACTTCGAATAACTCCTTTGGATTAACTAACTTTGAATAACTCCTTTGGATTAACTAACTTTGAATAACTCCTTTGGATTTAACTAACTTCGAATAACCAATATTCGATAACTACTCTTCGAATAAATAATATTCGGTAACTCTTCTCAAATGAATAACATTTGATTTCTCCACTCGAATAAACTATATTCGATAACTCTTCTCAAATGAATAACATTTGATTTCTCCACTCGAATAAACTATATTCGATAACTCTTCTCAAATGAATAGCATTTGATTTCTCCACTCGAATAAACTATATTCGATAACTCTTCTCAAATGAATAACATTTGATTTCTCCACTCGAATAAACTATATTCGATTACTCTTCTCTCGAATACACTATATTCGATAACTCTACTTCGAATAAGTGATATTCGATAACTCTATCTGGTTAACTCTAACTGATCCACTCTAACTGGTCAACTTTATCTGGTTAACCCTAATGGTTTAACCTAACTGGTTAACTCAAATGGTTTAACCTAACTGGTTGACTCAAATGGTTTAACCTAACTGGTTCACTTCGATTACCCACTAAGTTTAACTTAACTAATTCACTTCGATTAACCACTTAGTTTAACTTAACTAATTCACTTCGATTAACCACTTAGTTTAGCTTAATTAATTCACTTCGATTAACCACTTAGTTTAACTTAAATAATCACTTTGATTTACCACTTAGTTTAACTTAACTAATTTACTTCGATTAACTCGACCAATTCACTTGGTTAACTCGACCAATTTACTGGATTAACTCCTATTTATTTAACAAATAAATATCTCCTTTAGTTTAATTCTATTTATTTAATCTCTAAATAAATATCCTTTATATTTCTTTTAACGAATATAATTCCTTTATATTTTGATTAACAAATATATCCCCTTATATTCGATTAACATACATATTCCCTTGTATTTGATTTACAAATATAAATTCTTTTATATTTGTTTTACCAACTATATTCCTTTATATTCAGAATCCTTTTCCTTATATATATATATATATATATATATATATATACATAAAATCCCTTGATTTTATATAAATAAAATATTTTCAAAATATACTTTGAAAACCCCTCTCCTACATTTTGGTATTTCTCATGGTATTTAACACACCATATAACAACGATAAATATCGTCCCACCACACATAATCACACAGATTATATACATCACAATATATATCACAATATAAAAATCACAGTAAAATAACTGTTGAGGAATCCTGTTGGATTCCTCTAACCTCTTTCCCTGCACCACAGATGTTAGACAACACCAGTATAATATTCTGATAAACAGAATCAACATATAACTATTTGACGGTATATATATACATATATATACATATATATATAATCTCTACTAACTGACTAGCAATTCAATCAAACAGTCAACACACAATCAAACAGACAATATTCAACAGTTCTAAGAATACACTGTAAAAATAGAACTATTTAGAGTTGGTGAGTTTTACTCAACGATCATCGTCAATGACGATAACCATCGCTTGATTCAACTGGACAATTTATTTTGCTGTAAATTGTGATGGACTCCAATTGACTCGCGGTCAGTTCCATGTGGAGTGCTCGTCCATACGATCCCAACGCAACTTACGGTTCGTCAATCTGATATCGTATGGAGGAGATATGATGATTACAATTTAATACGATATTTAAGTAAATAAAACTTGGACTTAAGAAGTAAACGGGCCTTTACCCTAGTCAAAATTGTCGGCCCACTCCCCTATAATACCAGACCCGACCCATCCTCCTTTTCTCCCCCATTTCAGAAAACCCACTCCAGTATTCGATCCACAAAACTCCACGTTGACCTCCCTTTTGACCGACCTCCTCTCGTCATTCTGACCACCGCCAACATCGCCGCCTCCACCATCGAGTTCCTCATCAACATCCGTACCTACCCTACACCCTCTCGTCAAACTCGACTTCCCCGTTCCAGGTGGGCTCAACAGCGTCGCGCCGCCCTAAGTACCATCGAGCATCCCCTTTCCGACCACACCCGATGCGCCTCTCATCCATGAACTCGAATCCATCGTTCATCTCTTCGAATTACAACCTAAATCTCACACTAGGTACATCCCTAGTTCACCGTCGACAAACCCAACCACCCCGAAACTGAATCGCAACCCACAAGAGTAACACAGAATCGAAGAGGCAGCTCTGAGGAGTGAAGTGATATGAGTTTTGGTATTTTAGGAATTTGATTGTATTTATTTTGAATTTCTTTTGTTTTCTTGTATGAGGATTTTCTTTCTGTATGCTGATAATATATACTGTGTTGGGTTGGTAGCACTTGTGGTTGTAAACTGATGATGTGTGGCTTGTTTGTGACCATAGAAAATGAGGGGAGATATTTTTGAATTTATTTTATATTTTATTTTCGCCAATCTCTTCTTGTATCTGACTTCTAAAAATCCGAGCGACTATATACGATACCTAAAAATCACCAAACTGGACATGTAGTTAGAACTCGACATTACGGTCCCAACGAAACTGGTTTCGTCGAATTCTGGCTCCGTATGCTCACACAGCGTATTTTTAACTGTCGAAATACTATCTATTTTCCACTCTAAAAATCCCTACGGTCACACAGTGACTCTTAAAATTACGAAACTTGGAATCTAACAACTATTTGACATTGCGGATCCAACAAAACCGATTTCGTCGAATTCCGACTTCGTATGCAAAAGTGGCTATTTTTAACGCTCTAAATAGCCTATTTAAATATATAAATATATTTAAATATAATTAAATTAAATATTTAAAATTAATTATTATCGTCTGTATTCACAGTGTAATGCCGTACAGCTCTAGACTATTCCTGTATATATTTACAACTCGATATTACCATGTCAGAGTTATATCGACGCTCGATTCCTATTTAAATCCCTATTTAATATATAATTAAATCGTTATGGTCAGGGCGCTGCATTTCTGATATTTTGATTTGGACGTAACTCAAAATCCACCCGACGAAATCCCGATCTCTCTCTTCCACTAGAAAGATATACTCCACCAGCTCCACACGTTTCTTGTTTCACAGCAATCCGATTTAAAACGAACCCTGTACATCCACTTGAAGTCTAAATCGCCAAATAACGAACTGTCGCGTCGTTACGCGCTCTATTTTAATTATAATATAATTAATACGTTTTAACGTCGATTATTAAATCGATTCGTTATTCAAATTCAATTCTAAACTGAATTAAATATTTTAGCTGATCCAATTCACACAGTATTGTGAATTCGGTGATTTCCGATTATTTCGACATTATAATATATTATTATATTATTTATTTTAATTAAATATTCAATATTATTTAATTCAAGTCATCGATATCGCCCAATCGATATTTAATAATTAAATAAATTAATTATTCGACAGCTAACAAAACGCGCCATTACAGAACTAGTCCAGCGTTACAAGATTTCATAAATAATTATGATATGCATATTGGAATGTTCCATGTGATCCAACCCGCAGATGCTTGGCTCACATGGTATACGAGCTCACCACGAGCCATAGATGCACTCGACACGCGACCCGCATAGCAATCACGAGCCGAGGAGATATACACAATCTGCGATCTGGAAAAACAGCGGTGAACATAGATCCCGACCCGAAAAAGTGATAGTTTTTGGAAAAAACACAATTTTAAAATCATTTCAGAAAAGACTCCTTCTTTTAAAATCGAAAAAATCGGGCGGTGCCCACATTTTCGACCTAACCGGCTAGGTTGATCACCGCCGGGACTGTGGGGCCCCGGACCCCCACCAGCGCTGCACCCGGACCCGCTGACGGCCTCGCCTTCGGCTCGGCATATATTTTGGCCAACAGCATTCATCAAAGATTGTCAATGAAGAATAGACGGAGAGCTGGGATTCCTTCCGAAGCCAAAACCTCTATTTACCGATGTTATTCAATGTAAGGAGCTATTGAAAAGGTTTGGCATGCCTGCTATGACAGTATATGAGACCCTGATTGCCGGTTTGAAACTCGCTAAGGAGTTGGAAGTAGCGGCGTTGAGCATCTTCTGTGACTCTCATATTATTGTTTTCCAGATTCGAAGGGAATTCCAAATGATAGGGCCACAACTCTCAGCTTACCTGGAACAAGAAGAAGAGTTGTTAGATGGATGGGAGCATTGCATCCTACTTCATGTTCCACGAATATAGAATCGAAAGATGGACAAGTTGCCCAAGTTAGAAAGCTTCGACAATCCAGAAACTATGGAAATGGTCCCAATCAAGATATTAGAAACTCCGAGCATTGATCAAACGGAAGTTGATCCACTATTGGATCCCGAGCCCCATCGACAACCCAATGAAGAACTTCCAGCAGCAAAGAATGCATCCAGCAAGGAGAAGTGAAAGACGTTCCATCATTTGTTATGCATCAACAATTCATCGCCCTGAATGATTCGTCAAAATCACTAATCGGTTCCCCGCTAGATGGGAGATGTACATGAATGGAACTTCTGATGAACGACCTTTTTGGTGTAAGAAAGTGAAGATTCACACTTCCACTCCCTGCATCGATTATATTCTAAGCAAACTCATGCCCCAGACGCTAGGGGGAACTGGAGATCTGAGCATGGATTGCCCGAAATTACATCATCTAATTTAAAGCTAATATATCAAGAGTTTGCACGGCCGATTGCTTGAGTCTTGCCTGAAGGATAGCAAATTGGGTGTTTAAAACGCTTACGCCTGAATACTGAGTGATTGTCTATGCACTAACCCTTATCCTTGACATGGGATTGAAGGCATATCGAAAAATTTATGAGATATGACTATTTCACCAGTAGCAACACCCTATTTCCTAGAATGGAAAGTGCAAAAGCTTTTATAAGCATGAATCCATTGTTCTTCTATCAATAACCGTCCTAGCGCCAATGTGATGATGTGCTACCATCAGCGATACAGATATGACTACATGAGGCTCAATTCTTACCCTTGATGTGGGGGCAAGAAGGCGATCCAAATGAGATGCGACCTTGTCACTCTAAGACACCGATCAAGCCATCCTCTGGTAGAGACATGACGAGGGAAAATGGGCCCACCATGCTTCTGCTATGCCACTCTGATTATTTGTGGATTATTCTCGCTCAGAATGATGCTCACTCCTTTAGCAGGATTATTCTTTAACCATGACTCTTGTATTTGCATGCTTTATGAGTAATTGATGTAATTAACTCAGATGAATTAATTTGTGGATGGTATAGGTACCCAGGATCGGGTGCCAATTAGGCTTCTAACACCCTCATGCAGAGTTATAGATCATTGCCATAACGAGCCCGACTGAACTGCTCGTCTACAAAGCCACGCCCTCCGTCTAAAGAAAGATGTATAGCTTAAGGTGGGTCTGAGATGACCATCCAACCCTTGACTCACATGTGGCAAACCACAAGACAATTGTGCATCAATCTCTGAATTGTAAATTCGGAGTCCGACTCCTGATGAACACGGTGTGGCCGTCTATATGTCTCGATCCTATCCTCGATGCCACCAGATTACATGAATCCCGATAGGGGGGCAGCAGTGCCCATTGATATCCTTACCTTTCAATCATGAAATTTGCTTCTACATGCCTCTTGAGTTATTGACATGACTAATTCGTACGAAATGAATAATGCAGGTACCCGAAGTTTAGTGCCAACTACTCCTCCCATAGATTGTTCGGAGGAACACAAAGCCTTGGCACACGTTTCCCAACTGTTTGACTGACTGATGCTATCCACAGAGCTTGGATAGAAATATAAACCTAGGATGGGTAACCCGACCACTTGTCCGAAAAGCTCCATTCGCCAGAGTGAAGCGTGGAGCATGGACCAGAACCGATCTCGAGAACGACACCCGAAACGGCAGAATCCCACTCTTTGAACTAGAGTGTAGAAGGAACGCCGGGGCGAATGATGTGACCGTTCTCCTGAACCACTCTAACTCTCATGATTCGAAAGAGAGTATAAAAGACTAGAGAGAATGTCCATGAGGCGTAAAGGTGCACCGTGACTAAAATTGCCTCGAAATACACTCCACCTCGTTGAAGGATCGGGAGAGTATAAAGGCGCTAGAGACTTAGCGCCCCCAGAACTTCTGCCCTGCCGAAGGATCGGTGAGCAGACTAAGAACCGAGCTCGAACTCTAACCCGCTGAAGGATCGGGAGAGTATAAAGGTGCAAGACACTTAGCATCACAAGAACTCTTATCCTGCTGAAGGATCGGGGGAATGTAAAGGCACAGTGACATATGCCACTCAAGGGCTCCTATCCTGTCACACGACTGGGGGCAAGAATGGAAAACAGAGCCCGAACCCCTCATTCCCTGGTATGGGGAGTAGCACACATATGACTCTAATCAATCCTCAATGAGCCCTGGCCAGGCATCATGTTAATGATTGATTGGGGGCATATACATACACACCTTTGTGCAGTACATAAATTTTAAATTTTTACTACTAGAATGACTCGTGATTCGATTTTAACTTAGTTATGATCTAAATGTTTGTGAATAAGTGTAACAAGTCAAACTTACAGGTACACAGCAATGCAAAAGAAACATAATTTCATTTACTAAGTGCAAATTTACAAAACGAAGATGGACGTCGATCCCCAATGATAAGATTCCTACGTGAATTAAGGCGGTGAACCAAAAGAGGCCTTGAGAGTGAATTATTCAATGACACATCATGCGACTTAATATTCATGGCTGGGAGGGACCCCACCTGTGAACAACACCTTTTGGCCTCACGATCCAACGTGATTGTGACATTCAGGATTTTTACGAATTGAAGATTTCTCGGGCTATCGAGAACACACCTTCATTCATCAAAATTCAAAAGAGATGTGATCCGACCACCACCTGTCCTATGCCGTTACCCCGAACTGTGGACATGACTATTAAAAATGCTCACAAATGGCATAGTTTATTTGCTTGTACTTAATATATTTTGTGATTTTGACAGGCCATGTGAGGACCATGAAACGGATACTGAGAGAACATCCATTTACCAATCCCAAATGACTCCCCAATTCGAAGGCTCACATATGACCAGACGTGGATAGATAATCCTACCTGGCACGCTAATTGGATGCATCATAACTACTTTGTCGACTTTTCCCTCGATGCAAAGAGCAAATGGGAGCACTCGAGGCAACTACGATCTGACCCTTTACCGCTTGATTTTTGTCCTTGGAGCTTGGATGAGAGACTAAAGATTAGTATGGACTGAGTGCCAATAATTTATTTTTCATCCAACTCTAACCCACGACTTGATGGACGCCTATGAACTTAGAAAAGATGTGGATTCGAAGTCTACTACTCAGAAAAAAACCCCGAGGATGGGGGCATGGAATATGAGCCTTAGGCAGCATAGTTCAACTACTCGATGCCTATATTCAGAATTGAATGACAGAAGCCTAATTGACGGCTACTGCTCATGTGGAACCAAGAAGCCCAAGGCCGATCCTCACCTATTTTAAGACTTCACGCTGGGGCCACCAGCGTTGAATTGGAAGTCCAAGCATAGTTCAACTACTCGATGCTCTCTGGATGATGGTTGACTGTGTTTGATTATTATTGTGTACATGTGTGTATGAAATCCATATAAATAAAATTATATGATAATTGACTGTGTTTGATTCCAATTCGTAAGGAACGAATATTTTAAATTAAAGAACATTTTGAAATGACGAGTAATAATATTTTAAAATAACTAATATTTTAAAATAATATTCAGTAATGGATCAAAATATGATTTTGATGTCCGATTTGGGATGGACACGGAAATATTAAAATATATGAAGTCGTGTTGATTAGAGATGCGCCATTTGGACGCGAACGGTATTTATATCGATTTTATTCATTTTTATAATGAATATCGAAAATATGTGATTTCAAAATCTAGTGTTTTAAAAATATTACCATTTATATGTTAATGATATGGAATATTCAATTTTGATTTGAAATTGAATATGAAGTTGAAATCGTTTTGAAAATGAATTTAAAACGATTTATAAAATACATTTTAAATGGAAATCGATGAAATATATAATATATATATTATATATATTTAATGGCCTGAAAAGAACGCGCCGTGGCAGTTCCTGAATTTCGACCATTGACTTCGAATTGACATACGGGAGATCCGATCGTCAGATTTTCCTAAAACCGGAACCGTTGGGTTCATATCGAAAAGAGCTTTCCAACGAATACAAGAAATTTAAAATCTAAAGATTGGATTTGGAATTATGTCCAAATCAAATTTGGAAAAGGTCGCTGTTAGTGCAGTTCGATGGCCGTTTATGGAAATCGACTGAACGGGCCTTGTTAAAATTATTAAAAATATTAATAATTTGTGTAAAATCATAATAAATGATTTGGAAATAATTGGGATGAAAAATTCCGTATTTGAAAAGATAAAAATATATTTTTATCGAAATAAATTAGTTATTAACTAAAATTAAAATCCAATTATTTTTAAATAAATAAATTGGATTGAGAATGGGTTTTTTCAAATATAACCAGAATTTCCAATATATGAATTGGAGTGGGTTTGAATGGAAATCATCTTCGGAATACTTCGATATTGGATTCCGTGATTATGCGGATATTGTTATGGAAATTTGGAAGATATATTTTATATCGTTATTTCCAATACGATATTTGTTGGTTTCAAAATTTGATAGTGAATATAAGCCGATATAATTTCTATTCAGAGCCTTGTATCTAATATTGAATTGGATTTTGGGTTTATCGTGAATGGTGTCTTCATTAACACTGTTCTTAAACCCCGTGTTCTAAGAATAAATCTCTTAATTAAGAATATTAGAGTTTCTAGTTAATTAACATTTAATTGTAATAAAATGGGATGTGAATTGGGTTTATTGTGAACTGTGTTTTAACGACATTTGTTCTTTAACCCGATTTGCAGTGAAATGCGATTTGGAATTCATAAATCTTCTATTTAAGATTTAACGGGAATTTTCCAAAGTAAAGTTTTCCAATTTAATATATTAAATTGGAATTGAGTGGAATTCGATTTGATAATAATCGAAATGAGCTTCTGTGGAGGAAGACTGTTAATACATATGGAATTTAAAAGCTTTGTCATTATTCCATTTATATTATTAGTCGGATACGGAAATTGATATCGATTATATATATTGATCTATTTTCCGTGAAGATTTCATGATTAATGGAATGTGATTTGGATTTATTGTGAACTGTGTTTTAAATGACATTAGTTATTTAACCTAGTTAAAGACATGATTACATGTCTAACATTGTATTTAGAACTGTATGGTTGATCTCTGCTAAATATATATCTGTCTGGTAGCGGAGAATTTATTCTCTTGCTTAACACCCTTCTCTAAGACGTACGAGCTTAGAGGTTATATATCGGCAGAAATCAATAGTACGGTGTAGATTGCCGATGCGACATGTTAGTGTTTCCAAAGTTAAATAATCATTAATATTGATTTTTTGGAAGATTAAAACTAAGTGGATTTTTAATGAACCTTTAATTAGATTGAAAAGAGAATGTGATAATTTAAATTATCAAATTCGGGAAATGATCGAGAATGGAGTAGCACCAGTTTTGCTCCAAGCGATAGTTAAATCTTTAATTAGATTTGAACGGGAAATGGTAATTAATTTTACCGATAACATCGTGGTATTAGTTATGGAGTAATACCAATTTTGTTCCATGGGATGAATAGGCTGGGATTGGGAAATTAAATAAATGATTACTTCGGTAAGGTGCGTTAATCCCGACTAGTTTGGAAAACCTTAATATGGTTTGAATGATAACCAAAGGGAGATTAAAGAATAAATTTTAAAGAATTTATCTCTGATAAAATCAATGGGAACATATCCCTAAGGATGTGAATATTTGAATAAAAGAATATTCTGAATTGGAATGAGGCGTATGTTGTGTTTTTATAGCACTTGTTTATTATATACGTGAGTTATTCGGAAAGGCTGGGTTTATACCCATTCCGAATAACTGATTCGACGATATGTCGACGATGAAGACGGCGGTTGAAGACCGGAGGTCTTCACATCGTTTGGATGATTACTGATGTCTTGATTGGGTTGTACACCCAAGACAAGGTAATAAGTGGTGATCGTTCCAGATGTACTTGGAGATCAACCGGATATGCAAGGACCTCTCTCCTGTATTGGACATATGGGACGAGGAATAAGGTGCCTCCGGTTTCGTTCAGACCCAGAACGAACTTATAAATGGATGTGTGTCTGACATTGGATTTTATTGTGTTGATTGATCTCTATTAAATATATGTGTGTCTGGCGACGGAGAATTTATTCTCTTGCTTAACGCCCTTTTCTGAGATGTACGAGCTCAGAGGTTATATCGATAGACATCAGTCGCATGGCGTGAATTGCTTGTGTGGCATGCTGAAATGCAAATGATCAAGGCTTCTGTTGAAAAGTAGAGTCTTGTGGTTGATGATCAAAGCACGGCTTTAATATAGCATAGCTTTGTGTATAAAATTAATTCGCGAGCCTCACACCTCGGTATAAGTCAAAAACGAGATCGGACGTTGGGAGAACATGACGTTTCTTTCTAGCTATGGATGGTGTCAGGGTTTTGCAAGCCCTGACATTTTTATATTTTTACCTATGTGGTTGTTGGATTGTGAGGCGCCTCGGATATATCGGTCTTTACGGAGCCGATGGATATTGAGTCATCTAGCTCATAGACACCCGATAGGGCGGGGAAACGTGTGTTCAGGAATTGCCAATCCTCAAACGTACGAGAGGACCGGCCCAACAGATCCAAGGGTTACCCAGAGTGTGTAGTCCTGAGACATTTGCTAGAGTGTCTCGAAGAGGTTAGGAGTACATCCCTTGCCTAGACTCATGACGGAAATCCAATTTCCAATACGTGACATTTCGGTTTTGATTGTAGAGCCTAGTATTGGCGCCATGATATATGGTACCCATGTCGTCTATGATTGATACATTTATATTTGAAGCTGTTTTGACACTATACACTTATTATAGTATCAAATGATTTGTTTTAAACATACCAAGCATGTTTGGCTATTATAAGGGAAACCCCTATCCTCCGGCTTGCGTTGCATTGTGTGATAGGACCTGGGTCTTTAAATAGCTTCATTTTTCAAAAAGCATTGTGTTGTTTATAACGGTATATGCACTGGTAGTCTCGGGAGGAAACTCGTTGCGTGTTATACGGCGCGGTCCCTTGATTTGCCTTATTTGTAAAGTAAAGTTTTAAATAACTGTTTTAGTTCTCACACCAGTCACATGAGTGACCTGGAGTTTATTGTTTTAACCTAAACTCTGGGTGCCCCTATTTTCCACACGGACAGCTAGTAGTTTTGGTTTTGCAGATTTATATTCACAGTATCCTGGTTTATAGCTGGAATGATATTCAGAAAGCTCTGTATCCGTGTATCTCTTTCAGTTGTGTTTTATAATATTTTCCACTGCATTGTAATTTGTAGATCTCTGATATTTATCAAATGTATATTATTTGTTCATACTCTGTATGTTCTTGTTCTCTGATGTAAATTGTTGTAATAAGCAATGAAATGTTCTTCTGTTTTTGTTCTGATTTATCGTGTTCTAAAACAATTCGTTCTTCCTCTTCTCTTCGAAGACCGGGGAAGTTCGAGTTGTTTCAAACAAGGTGTATGTGGAAATTCCTAAAATAGAGGTTATACCTTCAAGTGCGGGTTGACCTTGGTCTCTTAGGGGTCGGCTCTGTATCGGTGCTTCCTCTAATTCATAATTCTGACCGCTTTGGATAACTTTAGGCTTTAGGCAGTTTTTAGACATGTGTCCTTCCTCGTGATAGTTGAAACACTTTCCTTTAAATTCTTTCTTTGCCAGAGTAGTCCTGCAATTCTCGGCCGCATGACCCTTGCGGTTGCACCTCGTACAAGTCTTAGCTTCCTTCTTGAATTTACCCTTTTTCTACTTATTCTTCCACCACTCCTTCTTCTTATTCTTATTAGAACTTACTTCTTCCTTCTCACCATCCTTATTCTCCTTAGACCTTTCAGTTGTGCATAAAATGGCCGTCTCCACTAAGGTTTCGTAGGTTGCTCCAAACATTACTTATGATAACAAAGTGTCCTTCAATGGGAAGTTCAACCCTTAACAAATCTTAAGACCTTATTCATTGGGGTATCCATTACACCCCTACCAAACTTGATTAACTCAATGAATTTGGCTACATACTCTTGTAGGCTCAAAATTCCTTTCTTGTGATGGATAAATTTCTTTAACTGGATCGTCATCTCAGCTTTTAGCAGAAACTTTGCTTCGAAGCGGGCTTTGAATTCGGCCTATGTAAATATCTGGCCCTCGTTCTCTCCTGATACTAAGTTCCACCATTCAAAGGCTTCCCTTTTTAAGTGCCAGGCCACAATTCTCCTTTTTACTTCGTCTAGCCAACCAGTGGCTTCAAAAATCCTTTTGCAGTCCATTATCCAAGCTTGGGCATTAGTAAAACCCTTCGTTCCCGAGAATTATTTCCCACCAAGGTGTGTGAAGTTTTTACATAATCGAGAAAAATCAAAGGCTACCTCAGCGGCGAGAGCTGCAGGCACCGCTGAGGTGGGATTAGCAACATGGACTTGCTTCACAGTACGAAGATACCATTGGAACCATTCTGGCAAATACCTAGGCCTTGCCTGGTTTCCCTTTACGGAAGGATGATCAGCCATTCTACTATCTGAAAAGAAAAGGAAGAATCCTTCAGTGGATACTCCTGAGATAGTATTTAAGCTGAAGAGGGAAGAAACAATAAAGCTACCTAGTAAAGATGCGTATGCTTATTGGGGATATGTATATATCTTATATATATATATATATAGTTTGAAAAACCTTTTTCGAAACACAAATACGTCTCTCATGCATGTAATTTACCTATAATCGGGTAACCTATGCTCTGATACTAAATGTAACTACCCGACTGAAAGTGGGCTTAAATTTTGACCCAGAAAAGGCTCATCGAACTTAGAGCCACTCTAAATAGATCGTTGGTTCCTGTAAGGAAATACATTTGCACATAATAATAGATAAACATAGCGTATGGAATCTCACATAGCGGATCGAGAAAATATAATACCAAATTAAGCTGTAACATTTCATAAAAAGCCACAGAATTTAAACAAGATTGTCAATATACAATTATTCAATAGGTACATCATTTCGAATTCATCATTTAGAGTTACCATAAGCTATACAACAATGATAACTAATAATAGCATAATATCTCCATCGTCCTCTTCAGTCTCCATCATTGTTTCGTCCATTGAATTTACCCCACCTACCGACCTATTGGATATGTTAAGGAGAGGGGTCAGAATATAAAGTCTTGTGTGACTGAAAATAGCATTTACTTAAAGATCATACTCTAGATTTGGTAGGTTATATATGTCAAGGTATGTCTACGAAACACACAAGCACACACGCAAACAAGAAGTGTCTAACCAATGGGGTGGATATCTGAGTCAATCACTTAAGACCTCCATTAGTGTAAAGACCCAACGAGGTGGGCATTCTCGGTCGCTTAAGGCCCGTATTGACTTATTTAATAAAGGTGGATTCTTGCGATCTCTTATAACCTTGAGGCGGACCCTAGCCCCATAAGACCCTATCCTAATATGTCAACGTTCTTAAGTCTATGCTCACATAAGTAATATGAGAAGTAATATTTCGTACACTACTACTTACTTGATATTACAGTAGAACACATATGCACTTAAGACTTCCCTTAGAAAGTTGGTGAGCATGCTATGACCACATATCATATATAAACCAATCATGTCCTTAGATTAGCCCTTCCAAGCTCCTAGAGGAAGTGGACATTCCCCGTGGACTACCCTACTTCGTTACCGCTATGCCTAACTTTTTCAGTGAAGAAGGACCCATAGACTTATTTCGAATCTAATAAGGGTGGATCCCGTGACTTTGGTACCTATCCAAGGAATAAACCTTTAGAAAGGGTCTTAGTCCTAACCACTTAAGATCCAAACTAGATAAGAAGAGAGTCAGCCACTCAAGACCTTCCCAAGGTATAGAAAACCTGTCTATTTTCACACACAATAGGTTTTATATATATACACTAGACCTCTCACATTAAACCGTCTACATATAGATGATGGATATGCCGTGAGGTTCTGGGAATACTTCTACTACAGGTGGGTTTGACCTCGTGACATAGTAAACTAAACTTGAATGGCACATGGCACCCAGACCTCACACATTAGTGAACCCACTTGTGGTTGCTGGATTTGCCGGTTAGTTCCGGGCAGACTTCTACCACACATGACGACTAGCCTCGTGTCTATGTGTCATTATTTAATATATAAAACCATTTTATATACATACACAACAAACATTACATGGGGACATTTCAAATTCTAACTGTATTTATTACGTTGAACTACGTTGATTACATTACATAAATAGAATATTAAATACCTATAATAAATGTTAGTTTTCGTTTGGGCAATGAAACGTTCTAACGGTATAAATTGTCAATTTTATCTATATTCAAGGCATACAAGTTTAATTTCCACATCAGACCGCTAAAAACAGGGCATAATGACATAAGGGCATAATTAACAATAGTAGTAATGGGAAAATACAACATGAAAATCAAAACTTGTATCCCTAAGCTTATTGGGATGATTCAAGTAATGAACCAAGAACGAGGTGTAAATCATATGCATATAAACATACATATATATATATATACACGTAGACCTTTATTTACCTTATTTACCCTTTTCTTATGTTGTTCATAAAAACTTTGACATTTGATTTGCTTCAAATCTGAATACATTCAGATTATCCATTTATAATAGAAATCCAAACCTATTCAAATAATAAAACTAATCAAATCTAAACCCTTTTACATCACAACCAAAGTTTTAAATAGAAAGGATATATCAAATCATATAAAAGTATAACACCCAAATGTTCTTCATCCACTACTCAAATAAATCCACAAACCCAATATCAATTGACAATTCATGCGAGATATATATTAAAAACAGGAGATTTGGGGGTTTCATAGTTCGATATTGTCGTTATTCCAAATCTCTTTAGGCATACAATTTCATATAATAATCTGTAAAGGTAGAACATGCCTAAGTAATTACTAATTCCACTCACAGTGATTGGAAATGCCATGGATCTGACGTTGTTTTTTCTATTTGATGTGAACTCCAATCCCTAGAGATCTATATACATAAGAGTTTGATAATTAAAATTCTTATGTACATAATTTATGTAATTCTAGATCTATATTATAATCAAAATCCTATAAGAAAAGAGATTAAAGAAAGAAGAATAGATTTGTAGGAGAAGAAGAAAACCTATTTTGAATTCTTCTGGAATTAATGGCAGAGTGGAGGCATAGATAGAGAGAGTGGCTAGGTTTAGTTATGGAGTCTAGGGGTTATTTATAGGTGTTTGTGTAAACAAGAACCGTCAGATTATAAAGATTTAATCTTGGTTGTTCGTTCTTATAAATTAGCCCTAAAACTTAACCCAGACCCATCCTTATTAGGCACTTCAGGTGCCAAGCAGTCGACCTTCCGCTAGAAGGGCGGCTGACCGACGGTTGACACGGTCAACCGCCCTTCTAGTGGGGGTTGACCTCTTGGTCTCTGATTTTCCAAATAAACGTATGTGGGGGCTGGAAAGTTTTATTATATATAATGTTATTCAATTAGTTTATTTCTTACCTTATAAACGTTATTCTTGTCCCCTTATCCTTATCTCTTCGTTTGAAATTCAAATTACCAGATTATTTTATCTCTTGGATATATATATATATATATATATATATTATTCATTTAACCACATATGTATACATGTTTACCGTCTGATTTCTTTTGACTGTAGTTTCTTCATATGAACACCATTATCAACATATTATATATGAAAATGTATCAGAATTTCGCCACGAATCTAAATAAAATATTTTCGTGACCAAATTCGTAATGCTGCAAAATTTCATTTTTCATCCAGTTATATTTTATTATTTAGCTGCTTATTTTCATTAATTATTATTATTATATTTAGGTATATTTTTGTGGGGTGTTACAAGAACAATCACCGTCTTTTATTTAATTTGCAGACAATGGCAATCCATGATATTTGATAGGCAGAGAGCCTTCAAATATGTATAAGTGATTTAAATTTCATCTCTATTTTCGAAATGCTTGTTGAAATTTGCCTTAATTTTGAATTCATTAACCTATAGGCCTACATGCTTCAAAAGCATGTCAAGACAACTCTTAATAGCAATAGCATTCTGCTTATCAGCCTTAGAAAAAAGCATTAGATCATCAGCATAAGTGAGATGAGTAATATTTGGTTTAACTTTATTAATATACCTAATGTTCTTTTTTATTACTTCCAAATCCATAAGAATAGTAAATTATTCCACAACTAAGGTAAATAGATTTGGGGACAAGGGTCACCTTGTCTAATGCCTCTATTACTTTTTATGAAACCAACGAGTTGAGCTGAATTAGGATAAGGACTATCGTTGTATTTATACATTCAAAAACAAGATCACATGATATTTTATCAAACCCATTTTAATAAGCATTTTTAGATAAACATTATATTGACCTTATCATAAGTTTTCTTAAGATCAACCTTAGTACACATATGATTGTAAGGCTTACCACTTAACTTTCTCACCAGAAGAGCTAAAAGAAAACACAAAAACACTTTGGTTATCAGAGATAGTAGAAGGCAGAAAATTCTTAATTCTATTACAAAGCATGGTAGAAATAATTTTATAAATATAATTACAATAGGAAATAATCCCGAAATCACTAATTTCTTTAGAATTTTTGGTTTTTGGAATAAGAGTGATAAAAGTGATTAAAACTTTTGAGTAATTTATTAGAAACCCGAAATGCATTATCAACTTTAATAATATTATTTTTAATATAATCCGAGTGGACCTTGAAAATTTTAGAATTAAATCCATCAGGGCAAGGATTCTTATTATCACTAGAGTTAAAAATGATATGCATAATTTTAGTTTCATGAGCACATTCTAACAAAATTTCAGAAGACAAAGATTTTAACTTTCTTTTGCGGACAATGCGAGGAATTTTGACATAAGAATCATTACCATTAAATAACTCCTCAAAGTAGTTTACATCAGTTTCAGAAATTTCTTCGAAACTATCAGTAGAATTGCCATCAATATCAAAAATATTATCAATGTTATTGATGTATTTCCTACTAGACATTGTAGCATAAAAAACTCAGTAGCTTCATCCCCTTGAGTAAGCCAAGCAACTTTAGCTTTTTGTTTTAAATTGCTAACCTCCGTTTGCATAATTTTTGACATGTTTACTTGATTACCGATGAATTCAGAGGCAATTTCATTACTTTCAGGATCACTATCTAATAGCTCATGTAATCTCTTACCTTTCTTTTTGATATCAGAAATCAAGTCAGTATGCTTAGTGTTAGTTTTATTCCACTCTTTAAGCAGATGCTTAGTACGTTTTAAGAATATACTAAATTGAAACTGAGAAGTGCTATGGCTATGAAAGGTTAAACTGTCTTTAATAAGCTCTTTATACTTTTCATCATGAGTCCTCCCATTTTTAAATCTAAAAGGGGTATTGTTATAAAAAAAATTAACACCTTTTAGCATTAAGATAACGAGGGTATGGTCACTAGTATTCTGCTCAACAGTAGAACAAGATAAGTTAGGGAATAGATTCAGAAACTTGTCACTAACAAGGATTTTATTCATTTTACATTGAATGTTTCTAAATTCACCAAATCTCCAAGTGAGTTTGTTACCTTTTAATTTAGGTTCAAATAAGGTAGTGACAAGTAAAAAATTCTCAATTTTGTCTGATTTTCTAATAGGAATGGGATTACCACCAGATTTTTGTTTAAATCTCATAACAGTATCAAAATCACTAATCAAAACCCATGGAAAATTGCAATTCTTACTGGTTATAGAAAGATTATTCCAAAGGATATATCTCTCATATTCAAAATTACTGTCATACACACATGTGAATTGGAGCATAACACCACTAGTATTTTGATCAAAACAGTTAATAAACTGGAAATCATGAAATGTTATAAATATTCCAAATGTTATTATCCTATAAAAGATTAACTCTACCCTTCCCAACGTTAACATTGTTATTAATACCTTTCCAGTTGTTAGCCAACTTATGGAAAAAATTATCAAAGTAGTTATTAAGTTTATTTTCTACAATAACAGCAATAGTAGCTTTATATTTCTTAACCATATCAATGACTTCATATTGTTTATATAACGCATTCATTCCCCAAGTATTTCATGATAGAATCGTCATTACAGTTATAAATATAAGGTTTTTTTGGAAAATTTTACTTGGCGAATTAGCCTTACCTCTTTTTCTCTTGTCTGAACTTAAACTTTTAATCTTACCTTTAAGATCATCCAATTTTAGATTGTCCATTGTACATTTTTCTTTGAAGCTATCCAGTTTCTTTGTTTTACTGTAAGTATCTTTATGCTTATATACAGTGTAAAGGACCATGGCTTAATTCGCTGAATTGCATGACAAATCTTCACTGGTGCATTGATGAACATCAGATGATTGTGCAACAATATCAGGGGAAGGAGTATGATTTGCCATGCTCATATCAGGGGAAGGAGTATGTTGGGGGTACGTTAGAATAAATTATTTTCTTTCTGTTTTTACCCCTTTTCCTCTTTTGTTGATGTTGTTTTCTTGTTTTTTTGATAATCAGCTGGCAACTCGACATTAAAATGCACTTCTTGTTCATTGAGTCGAAGTTTGTCAGTCTGTTTTCCCTGATTTTAAATTTCTACATCAGGTATTTTCGAAATAGCTTCAGAATTTCACTGCACTGAAAATCTATTTCAGCATTTGCACTATTTTGGTTTTGATTAGAAAATTGATCAATGTTTTGGCTTTGATCAGCGCCTTGATCAGTTCCCTGATCAGCCTTTGGATTTGGGTTTAGAGAAGTGCATTGTTCTTGATTTTCTTAAACTCTGTGGTCTTGATATCCACTATGTTTTTGAATTACATTGGTTACAATTATGACCAAAGCACACACATACTTCACATTTTGGAGGAACCCATTCATATTCCACCGTTGCACTATTTTTTTCCCGTTATATAATGTGAGATTTAAATCTTTTAGAAGTTCTTCATTTGCATCTACCTCTACCAAAACATAGGCATAACTTAATCTTGTTTTCTTTGTAGTAGCTACATCACATTTGATTGATTTTCCAATAATGCTTCTAATGAGTTAAACGCCTCCAAATCCCATAAATCGAGATTAACATTAGGTAGCCTAACCCAAATAGTCATAGTTGAAAGCAGATTATGGGTCTAATTTGATAGAATTGGACTATCTTCTCATTATAATTAATCTTCCATCATATAAATATGGATTACACTAGATAATTCTCAAACAATCTGAAGCTTCTTTGAAATCAATTAAGAAAAATAAATTTTCTCTTGTATAGATATCAAAATTGCCTGCTAGTTTATAAATCCTTTGTATATAATATTTAAAATACAGAAAATAAGGTTTAGAATCGATTACATAAGCAAAAATTGTGTTTTCCATCAATCTACATATCATACCACTTCATTAATAATATCAATTTTATGATTATTAATCTTCAAATGAGGTATATTTTCCAACATGCATTCTATAGTTTCTTGATTATCTTGACCATTTTGTTCACTTGTTAAAATGTCTTTTCACATTTTTACTTCCTATTTCATGTTTAGTGAAATGGTAGCAGGTTTCCTTGGTAGATCGGAATATCTTCTATCAAGTACTGCACTTTTGGGGACTTAGGATTTGAAAACCCTTCTTTTCTCAACATGCCCCTTGATTTTACTCAAGTTAGCTTGTTTCTCCTCCTGGATAGTTTTCTGAAGAAAACCTTTTCTTTTACGTCTAACCACTGTTTGGTATCCATCATCATAATCAATCAAAGCACCTTTAGAAGAAGTAAAGGTGGGTTGAGGAGGATTTATAGGGTGGTTACGATTGAATTCGGGAATAGGAGAAGAGATTTGAAAAGGAGGGTTTTTCCTTCATGGCAAGAAAAGAGAAAACCTACATTTCGAAATTATAAAGCTTTAACACCATGAATCTAACAAATAATTTTTCTTTACAAATATGGAAAAGCTTCACCATAAACATTATCAAAAATTAATATCACTAAAAAAATAAGATCTAACAGATGAAAATTCAGTCTAACATAAAACTTAGATGTTACAACTTAAAAATAAGAATTCAAACTAATTATACATGACTTCAATGTAAAATATAACTAAATTATGTAAAATATTTTCTCTTGAATATCTTAAACGTATACAAGTATAGAAAAATAATTCATTCATGCAAGTCACGGGCGAAGCATGCGCCGTCACGCTCATAAATAAATAAATATTATAGTGTAACTATAGAATAGAATTCGACCAAATTGGAAAATCGCGTTGGTCCATCCATGCTTGGAATAAATCATGAGGATTTGCATAACAAGCGTTGCGACACGCGCTCGCACATGTGTAATTTGTTCAAGACATTCAAAATAAATAATTTACACGTATAGTTTGATGTTAAAGTCATATGTTTTTTTTGTAAAATTGCAATATCTTATGATTTTTAAATGTGAATCTTCATTTCTTGTACTAATTAATAAAAAATGAATCTGTATATAAAAATTATTAGTTAGATCCTATTTCTGAACAATATTAAGATTTGCATATATATATATGTATGTATGCATGAATGCTTCTAATTTGTATATTAAGTTTGTAACAATGCTTAATTTTGACAATAAATAGTTATTTAATTAGAATCTTGAAAATAGTAATTCATGCAAATAATGGAATTTGACCATGAAACTTTAACCGATGCATTCGTCTCGGAATTCTGATCAACTTTCATGTTTGGAGTTTCACGAACGACGTCCGTATGAAAAAGTTACGGGCAAAATACGAAAAACGGACGAAAATAAATAAACATAATAATTAATATATAGGTTTCCCTCTTTGACTAGCCTTCATTGGGCAAACCGACCAGAGGATGGTCGACCGCCCCTAGGGAGGGTTTCGACCGCTTCAGGCCTGTAGTGCCCAATGACAGCTAGGTTTTGAGGGCCAATTTCGTTATATTTTATAATACGAATAGGCTGATGTTAATCTAAATAAATCTAGCAGTCCTAAGCCAATTCCACTTTTATAAATAAAGGGGTAAGGCCTCATTCTTTTCCAAACAAATCTGTGGGCAGCAGCGAAGCTCTGCCATTTTCCTCTATTTCCAAACCTAATTTCTTAATCAAAAATATATTCTTATACAACAAATCAAATCCAAATCATATAGGATTGAGAGGATTATTAGATCCAATGGAAAAAAAATGCAAATTGACGCTCAACAATAGATTCTTCACTCTCTTCCTATTTTCTTACATCTCTACAGATTTGAAATTATCCCCTTTTTAGATTATTTGTAAATTTATAAGAATTTGGGAATTGTAGGCCTAAAAGATTCAAACATTGGATTTGGATGCTTGAAAGTGAGTGGGAAATTTATATATACATTTATAATAATGTATTTATCTCGTTTGTAATAGATCTCAAAATTTATGCCTATTTTCATCAGATTTGCTCATGATATTGTTGCAATGGAATTAGCACCTATCAGATCTGATTGTAAAAAATTTCAAAACTTGTGAACTGTAAATTGTGGTTATGCATAATGTTAATTATAAGATTCTTAAATTTGTTTACACATATTCCTATAGTTATGTTGTAAAATATATTACTTTTGTTGAAAAGCACCGTAGATCTGGAAATCAGTCCCATGTAAACACCATTTAGATGTAGTTATATTCCAGATCTCTAATTTCAGTGTTAAATAATAAATTATGTGAATATGGAATAAAATGGTAAAATTGTGTGATTGAAATTTTAAATGACTCATATCTGTTTGAATTTAGTATTGTTAGGTATTGGCTTAATTGTTGTAAATATGTTGTTTTCCTCTTTTGAATGAAAAGGCATTACTTTGGAATCGCAAGAGATATGATAAAAAGATTTAAAAAGGGAAAAGTAGTGAAAATGTACGTATAAATATAAATATACATATTTGTGCATAATTTGCATCAACTATTCCAAATTATATAATATTTCTTGTGCTTTGGAAATATGTCAATTCCACTAATTAGGCATAATTTACAATAACCATAGCTAACGGTCTTTTTGTAAGATAGAAACCTTTTGGCAAGATTGAATGCAAAAAGGAATGTTTGGTTATTGACTTTACCAAATCATTAAATTTAAAGAATAATAATAATAATAATAATAATAACAACAACAACAACTTTGACTGCACGAAAACATAAAAATATAAATATTATCCGTCCAAAGCAGCATAAAATGGTAAAATATACATTTTATTGAATGTTTGAATAATGTTCAATTATGGAATTATATGAAAATGTAATCCATATTGAATTTATATATTTTTGGTGACCATTTATAGCAATCAATATAATTAATTGCTATAAATAGGAAAGAAAAACAATAAATAACAATGGTAACCAATGTTGATTTGGGGAAAGTAAATATAATAGTATAGTGGGTGCAATTCCTAAATTAATTAGGATTAATGTTGTACAACCCAACTAGAAAGTTTAAATTATAACCGCATTTAGACACGAGGTTAAGCTCAACTTGTGGTGGAAGTCTGTCCAAAACCGACTAGCAAATCCAGCGTCCACAAGTAGTTAGCTTAATGTGAGGGGTCTAATGCGTAAATGTAAATGTACTAAGACAAGAGGTTAAGTTTAGCTTGTGGTAGAAGTCTTCCCGGAACAGACCGACAAATCCAGCAACCACAAGTACTCAACTTAATGTGAGAGGCCTGGTGCATAAATATATATACATATAACAGTCAACCAATAAATAAATAAATAAAATAGTAATTATCTATTGGGGTACAACAAATAGACACTTCGGGACTGATAAACTAGGGATACCCAGTGTAAATAGTTGCCCTAGGAAAATATGACCGTTGTGGCCATAAATGACAGTAAACTTATGGATGGGAATAAATGACAAAGAAGGGATTAATGGGTATCGATTGTTGTTTAAATACTAAATCCTTTAGGGAAGTACTTAAATAAAATATCCTAGGGTAAGGAGGATATAACTTTCCTTATTTACAATTAGTTAATACAGAACATATAATTAAAAGTCAGAATTGGACTTGGTAGGTTAGTAATGGGAAACATTACTAACCATAGAAACCCGTGACTATAATTAATCATGTGCGGATAGTATTTCCGTGAAGAGAGACTAAACGAGAATGACTTAATGACGTATCCCACTTTATCCCAATAGGGAAAAGTATTAAAGGCTAATGGGGTACGAACCTAATAACCTTCGCGTATAGTCCACTTCCTGGGTCTTAAGTGGCTGGGGTTAAAGAGTCCACCTGCGAATATGTCTTTCAGTTTAGGGGTCTTAAATGGTAGGTGTGTGTGGGCCTACCCAAACCTGGAAATTAAAAATGTCAGATATGGCTACCTATCCTATGGGAAATAATAAGCGACTAAGGGGGTTATCTTATAAGGTCAGCTAGAAGGTATAACGAGCGATAAAATACTATCTCTCACCTTATGCGTGGCAAGTGTATATGCCTGAATGATGGGAGCCTTAACCAGTAGATCCCGTAGCTAGTGCCTTCTAGTTTATGTTAATGTTAAATAATAAGGGATGAGTCAGTGAAGTGTTATACTTTGGGAAGAGTAGTAAAGTCGTGCGTAAACATCTACAAGGTTAGGCTAGATTCACTAACCTTGATAGGCATACATCTTGGGTTGAACCAAACGGGATACATCCGTTTATTATAATCTATGTTGTACATTTCCTGCTCACTATAAACTTCTAGTTCTGACCCCCCTCCCCATTACAACCATCCAGGTTTTCTAGAGAAGGTCGGGTTCTCACATATGTTTAAGTTTGCCTTTTTGTTCTCGTTATCTCTCATGCTCGGTAATTGCACGGTGAGTTACTTTGAAAAAGGTAGTTACTTGAGTTAATACTAGTTTATCCTATTTTCTTTCCGCTGTGAGTTATCTTATCGTACTCTGATTATGCTCATGCTCATTTATTGCAGGTACCAGATCTACACGCTCCATGCTTAGATGTGTTTGAGATTCAATTTTTGTTGAAATTTAGGCGTAGAAAAGTGTGAGGTGTTACATTTGGTATCAGAGCTTAGGTTAAACGATCAAAGGAATTAGTTAAATTAGGGCTCGTGAGAGAACGTAATTCGACTTTATTTTCTGTTTTTCTTCGTCTTTCTTACTCGACATAAATTTATTTCGACGATGAATTAGTCGTGAGCCTAATAATAAAAATGGGCTTTAAGCGACTAAGAATTGAAATATGTTGAGTTCAGGTTTCTAGCCAATTCGGTCTTACTCTAGAGTACTTTGGCGATCTCGTCGTAGCGAGCATGAGGACTGCATATGGTGGAGTCCGTGGATTCGAGTTTGGAGACTAGACAAAAATCTATCTACAACTGAGATAGTCGCGATTTCTGGTCTTTGGTTTTGTTCTTGCAGTTCCGGTTAAGACCATTACTCGATCAAAAATAGGGAAAAGTCCACGTTATTATGTCGTATCCATTTCGAGAATATAATCACGAGGTATACCCATCTACTACTTCGTTAAATTTTTGAATCTATCTTTATTGAAACATTCAATTGAGTTCTTGGCATTGTATTCGAGGAAATTTTATTTTTAAAACTAATTGGGAAGGTAAAAATTGAGCTTTGAAAGTTTGAGAAACGGTTTCAGAAAATGGTTTTACAAAGGCCTAGTTTTGTAAAGATATGGTTTTTAGAATTTTAATCTATTCGTGTTTCAAAATTATAGGGATATTTTGTAATTCTAATAAATATAATCTGATTGGCAGGAAAGATGAAATTAGAGATGACAAGGAATATGCCACTAAACTTAAAAATAATAGATGCATATTCCTTGTGATTTTTAGTATCCATCTCCCTATATATATTGGATAGTTTATCGAAATTATCAAAATTAATCCTTAATATTTTAAAGCTCAAACATTTTTAAATGCAAAAAGGTTTTTCAGTTTGTAATATAAACTGAAATATAAATAATAATAATAATAATAATAATAATAATAATAGTGATAATAAAATGGATTTATAAATACGAAACTGATAGTTTATAATAGATTCCATTATTGGAAAAGTTTTAAATTTTTCTTCGGAAAGGATAAGAAAAATCCATCATCTTGATTTTTGGGGTATTTGGTTTCATGAATCGTCTGTTTGTTGTCAGCTAGGTAAGGGGTAAATCGTTTTAATTTATATTACGGATTTCTAGCTAAATTATTTTTGGAATTCGTTCGTTGTGTAGTCGCAGCATCGTTGTTGAGACTATAAATCCTTGGAGTTGGTTCAGAGTTTAACTACGGTCTTTAAATACTGCAGTGATGAGGATAATTATTTTTCGGATCACGTCAAATTTTAAAAGAAAATGCGGGTCGATTAATATTTCAATTCGGCCTAATAAGACCAAGGTTCAACCGTTGTCCAAAGCCCATCTCATAGTTGACTTGCTAGAATGGTCAACTAGTTAATGAGTTTTGGTACAACTTGAACCTAGGACTCAACCGTAAAAGTTGCGTCCAAATTACCCCCCTTAACTTTCTTCTTTTGGCCTTCCTTCCTCATCTAGACGAACCATACCTCTATTCTTCTTCTCTTTCTTTGTCGTCGCCTCGCCTCCTCTTCTTCACGCTTGTTTGTGCATTAGATCTTGCCTCACTAACACTTCAAGATCTAATTTCTTCTCTTCGACCATTTCTTGTCCTATAATACCTAGTTGCAAAATTTGATCCTACTCATACCATTTAAGCCTCCTCCTTAGATAGAGATCATTTGATTGGATTGGAATGAGCAAAAAGATCTCACCGCTTTAGGGCTAAGAATAATTGTGAAGGCAGTTGGACTTGCATCAGTCAGTTGCTTCGAGATCTTAGAATAGGTTGTTGTTTGTGCTGCATCTGCCTTTGCTATACCTTGTTATAATAGGTTCTTCCAAAGGCGCTTGTCGTTTCGGAGATGAGGATTAAGCTATCTTTTGGATGTTTTTTCTAGGGAGAATCTCGATGAAATTTTAGAGGAATCTGTGTCTTACACGGAATTGAATAGCCTTTTATTTGACCGCCTTTGGAGATTTTGCAGCAAGTCTCTTTTCTTAATGTCGGTTCTTGAGTTCGGGAATCTATGTTTAAACTGCCCATCCAAATGTGTGACCCATTTAGCACATCATTTTATAGATGGAAAATTATGACTAGATTTGTCTCATGATGTGGAAATTAATCTCTTGCTTGATCAATGGCGTAACAATCATTTAGTACCGCATCATATTCGATTCAACTTGTTGTTCTTGCGTTGTCTTATGGAGTTACTTTCTGTAAGTTCACTTATCCATTTTGTCCTTAGAAAATATTTGATGGATTTTCATGAGAAGCTGTTTTATGGTAGGTTTCTTTTCTCAAGGCAGATTCTCTCTTAGAAGAGATGATGATGTAGGAACCTACAACAATATTAGTAATGTTTGTAACACGAGATTGAGCATTTTGCTGCCAAATATGATTAATCAAAGATCATAAAAATGGTTCGAGCTCCAGCTGCGGAGCAAGACATCTCATTGTTTATGGCCATTGTTTTGGAGAGTTTCGGTGTTTTGTTTTGTTGTCGTCTTTGTTGTTATCCCTTCTAGCATCAGGTTCTTGGCTTTGTGGTGATTCGTGATTGTAAATGTTAGTGTTGTTTAAATCGCACGACTTAAGTTAATGAGATTTCTATGTTTGTAATGTTTATGTCATTCATGCATGTCTGTTTGAGTGAAATCTCATTTTTCTTATCTAACTAGCAATTATCCTAGAGTTGGAAAGAATAGAATTCTGTGTTGGATAAATTTAGCAAAGGATCGGTTCTGCGTTGTTTTTCGTCACGGGTATATAAATAAATAAATCATCGTTCCTTGTTAAAGCTAAAACTTGTTTTGGCCTTTTGTGTGCGAATTCAGTTTTCGCATTTACGGCGTGACTGACTTCTTTTTTCGCCAATATGTGACTTGAATCGTTGAAGTTTCCATAAAATACATTTTTAAATTTTTTGGAAAACATTATTTGAAAAAAATAATTAACTGATTTACTTTCTTTTATTTCGGTTTGTGCGAAAACGCAAAATTTAGATACGGCAAATTGTGCATTTTTAAACGTCTACTTTACATTAAGGTAGACGATTTGAAAAGCGCAAAGTGCACGTTACCGAAATTTTGATTTTCATACGAATCTTATATAGAAAGTAAAATAGTACTGAAAAGGAATTTTCAAAATAAACACAAGAAGTTTTTAAGCGGAAATTTATTATGAAAAATTTCGATTTTTGGTCACATAAACAGCGTAAGGAAGATTTTTAGATGCTTTGTGTGCACGTTTTAGCGGTGCAATAGAATCGATGATACGATAAATATGTTAATGATAGCAAGGAAAAGATTGTTTTTGCCTTAAAAAAGTAGTTTTTGTACCTTATCAATGATGCGTAATTAACTCGTTTTACATTTTAGAGCTTGTTTTAAGCCTCCTTTACAGTCTACAGGCGGAAATTTTTGGAGTATCTTAGGTAACTGAGGTGAAAATTCCACTGTAGGACGGAAAATGGAAAAGTTGGAAGTAGAAAAAAATTTAAAATTCTTCGCACGGTTTCCTTTTTCTGGTTTAGGAGAAATTAAATAGGAAACAATTACACTACGTAATGTTTTGGAAGCAAAAAATTTTGCTTCATACTTTTATTTGCAATTGTTCGAAGGTAATGGATGAAAAAGAGTTTTCAAAAATTTGCATTCATATAGAACTGCCAGTATATTTCGAATGTTTTGCATCGTGTTTTCAAAAGTATTTTAAAATTTTATTGCATACATGTAAAGGGTCCGATTTAGAATCATCTTGCATGAACGTTTTATGGTTGAAATGCATTATGTACATCATGCACATATACATATGGTTGCAAAGTGGATGTACACAAATTGGTTGTGTAGGATATGATAACTTGGTGTCAAAATTTCGGGACGAAATTCCTTTTAAGAGGGAAGAATGTAACAACCCGGAATTTTGACAATAAATAGTTATTTAATTACAATCTCAAAAATAAGAATTTCTGCAAACAATGGAATTTTACCATGAAACTTTAACCGATGTGTTCATCTCAGAATTCTGGTCAACTTTCATGTTTTGAGTTTCGCGAACGGAGTCCGTATGAAAAATTTACGGGCAAAATACGAAAAACAGACAAAAATAAATAAACATAATAATTAATATATGTATATATGTTTCCCTCTTTGACCAGCCCTCATTGGGAAAACCGGTCAGAGGGCGGTCACCACCCCTAGGGAGGGTGTCGATCGCTTCGGGCCTGTAGTGCCCAATGACGGCTAGGTTTTGAGGGGAAATTTCGTCATATTTTATAATACGAATGGACGGATGTGAATCTAAATAAATCTAACGGTCCTAGGCCAACTCCACTCCTATAAATAAAGGGGTAAGGCCTCATTCTTTTCTACACAAATCTGTGAGTAGCAATGAAGCTCTGCCATTTTCTTCCTTCTCCAAACCTAATTTCTTAATCAAAAACATATTCTTATACAACAAATAAAATCGAAATCATATACGATTGAGAGGATTATCAAATCCAATGGAAAAGAATGCAAAATGACGCTCAACAATAGATTCTCCCCTCTCTTCCTATATTCTTACATCTCTACAGATCTAAAATTATCCCCTTTTCAGATTGTATGTAGAATTATAAGAATTTAGGGAATTTTAGGCCTAAAAGATTCAAACTTTGGATTTAGATGCTTGAAGGTGAGTGAGAAATTTGTATATACATTTATAATAATGTATTTATCTCGTTTGTAATAGATCTACTTTTTTTTTTTTTTTTTTGCTTATTTTCATCTGACCTTCTCATGATATTGTTGTAATGGAATTAGCACCTATCATATCTGATAGTAAAAATAGTCAAAACTTGTGAATTGTAAATTGTGGTTATCCAAAATGTTAATTGTAGGATTATTAGATTTGTTTACACATATTCCTACAGTTATGTTGCAAAATATATTGCAGTTTTTGAAAAGCACTATAGATCTGGAAATAAGTCCCATGTAAACACCATTTAGACGTAGTTATATTCCAAATCTCTAATTTCAGTGTTAAATAATAAATTATGTGAATATGGAATTAAATGGTAAAATTCTGTGATTGAAATTTTAGATGAATCATACTGTTTGTATTCAATATTGTTAGGTTTTGGCTTAATTGTTGTAAATATGTCGTTTTCCTTTTTCGAATAAAAAGCCATTTTTTTAAAATCACACGAGATATGATAAAAAGAATTAAAAAGATAAAAGTGATGCAAATGTACGTACAAATATAAATATACATATTTGTGCGCAATTTGCATCAACTATTCCAAATTACATATTTACATATATTTCTTGTGATTTGGAAATATGTCAAATCCACTAATTAGGCATAATTTACAATAACCATAGCTAACAGTTTTTTTATAAGATTGAAACCGTTTGGCAAGATTGAATGCAAAAAGGAATGTTTGGTTATTGACTTAAACAAATCATTAAATTTAAAGAATAATAAAAAAATAACTACGTTGACCGCACGAAAACATAAAAATATAAATATATAAATATTATCCGTCCAAAGTAGCGTAAACGGTAAAATATACATTGTATTGAATGTTTGAATGATGTTCAATTATGAAATTATATGAAAATGTAATCCATATTGAATTTATATATTTGTGGTGACCATTTGTAGTAATCAATATAATTAATTGTTATAAATAGGACCGTAAAACAATAAACAACAATGGTAACCAATGTTGACTTGGGAAAGTAAATATAATAGGATAATGGTTGCAATTCCTGAATTAATTAGGATTAATGTTGTACACCCCAATTAGCAAATTTTAATTATAACCGCATTTAGACATGAGGTTAAGCTCAACTTGTGGTAGAAGTCTGCTCGGAACTGACCGGAAAATCCAACATCCACAGGTAGTTAGCTTAATGTGAGGGGTCTAACGCATAAATGTAAATGTACTAAGGCACGAGGTTAAGTTCAACTTGTGGTAGAAGTCTGTCCGGAACCAACCGGCAAATCCAGCATCCACAAGTAGTCAACTTAATGTGAGGCCTAGTGCATAAATATATATACATATAACAGTCAACCAATAAATAAATAAAATAGTAATTGTCTGTTGGGGTACAACAAATAGACACTTTGGGTTTGATAAACTAGGGATACCCATTGTAAATAGTTACCCCAGGAAAATATGACCGTTATGGTCATAAATGGCAATAAACTTGTAAATGGGAATAAATGGATTAATGGATATCGATTGTTGTTTAACTACTAAGTCCAACTAGGGAAAATACTTAAATAAAATATCCTAGGGAAAGGAGGATATAACTTTCCTTATTTACAATTAGTTAATACAGAATTTATAATTAAAAATTATAATGGTAGGTTAGTAATGGGAAACATTATTACCGTAGAAACCCATGACGATAATTAATCATGTGCGGATAGTACTTCCGTGAAGAGATACTAAATGGGAATGACTTAATAACGTAGCCCACTTTATCCTAATAGGGGAAAAATATTAAAGGCTAATGGGGTATGAACCTAATAACCTTCGTGTATAGTCCGCATCTTGGGTCTTAAATGACTGAGGTTAAAGAGTACACCTAAAAATAGGCCTTTCAATTTAG
Organism: Allium sativum; assembly: GCA_030737875.1. Taxonomy (NCBI): domain Eukaryota; kingdom Viridiplantae; phylum Streptophyta; class Magnoliopsida; order Asparagales; family Amaryllidaceae; genus Allium; species Allium sativum. Next base: position 118,770,653 of record CM060911.1, on the reverse strand, counting down.
GGGTCTTAAATGGAAGGTGTGTGGGGGCCTACCCAAACCTAAAAACTAAAAACATCAGATATGGCTACCTATCATACAGGAAGTAATAGGCGACTAAGGGGATTATCTTATAAGGTCTGCTACAAGGTATAGCGAGCGATAAAATACCATCTCTCACCTTATGTGGGGAAATGGTATATGTGTGAATGATGGAAGCCTTAACTAGTAGGGCCATAGCTAGTGCCCTCTAGTTTATGTTAATGTTAAATAATAAGGAATGAGTCAGTGAATTATATATATATATATATATATATATATATATATATATATATAGAAACTCCATAACTAGGGGTCTAATCTCAATTAAATAACCATCCATGCTTTGGTATAAAAGCTTCACAAATATATGTGTAAATGTCATATCTCGGTATTATACTTTGGGAATACCACTTTGGGAGGAGGAGTAAAGTCGTGCGTAAACATCTACAAGGTTAGGCTAGAATCACTAACCGTGATAGGCATACATCTTGGGTTGAACTAAACGGGATACACTTATGTATTATAATCTATGTTGTAAATTTCCCGTTCGCCAGAATTTTGTTGTTCTGATCCCCTCCTCATTACAACCACTCAGGTTTTCTAGAGAAGGTCGGGTTCTCCTAGGTGTTTAAGTTTTGCTTTTTGTTTTCGTTCTCTCTCATGCTCGATATTGGCAAAGTAACTTACTTTGAAAAAGGTAGTTAATTGAGTTAATACTAGTTTATCCTATTTTGTTTCCGCTATGAGTTATCTTATCATACTCTGATTATGCTCATGCTCATTTATTGCAGGTACCAGATCTACACGTTCCATGCTTGGATGTGTTTGAGTTTCGATTTTTGTCGAAATTTAGGCATAGAAAAGTGTGGGGTGTTACAAAGTTTATGTGTAAGATCCTATTTTTAAATGATGTTAAGATAAGATTTGGGATTGGTATTTATTTACTTGCAAGATCCTTTATTTTAGTAATATTAAGATTTATAATATATTTAAGGGCATTTTCAAAAGTTCATGTCTACACCTAAAAAGTGTGACATCAAAGGTATTATAATTGTTGTTAAAGATATATATATGTGTGTGTGTGTGTGTGTGTGTGTGTACATTTAAATCATGTGATTTTTTTAAAATAATTTTTTTTGAAAACTGAGGGAAAGATCTATAGCCATGGCTGCCTTCAAAATTAATCCTAATCCAATCTTTGATGATAACCCTGATCAGAATGGGGGCTTTTCTTCTTCTTCCCCAGCTATCTCTCCCCCGATTCCTAACCTCAACCATGGTATTCCACAACCATCTTTTGTTTTCATTGCTGATGAGGATGGATTCACATTAGTGCAAAACCACAAGAAATCAATGAGTTCTGATCCAGATCTACTGATTCTACACACATGCACAAGGGAATAGGAAGAGGTTTCCGTTTAAATCAAATCAAAAACCCTGTCCAGCATGTAGAGGAAACACTTTTCAGCCCAAGAATCAGAATAAAAATACTCAAGAACAGGTACATTAAGCAAAGATGAATTTACCCAACACCACAAAGCCCTCTTCTTGGGTTGATTTGGTCAAAAAAGGTGGACATAGTTCTGATTTCGATCTGAAATATATTCCACCTGTTACCATCATCGATGGGAAGATAATCGTGGTGAGTGAAGAGGTCAGCAAAAGGACGAAAGACAAAATGTGGTTTTTCAGTTTTTGCCTATGTATTCTACAATCATTTCGGGGCGTTTGTAGCAGTACATGGAATCCTAATGGAACTTTTGAGATCTTCACAAGGGACAACGAATTTTTTATAATCAGATTCTCAAATCTAGAAGACAACGAGAAATTATTAAGAGAAGCGCCTTACTTCATTAATGGAAAGCTTATAATTCTTAAAATATGGAGCAAGAAACTGGTTCTTGATCGTGATTTACTAAGCACAATGCTTGTTTGGATGAAGCTTCCAGAATTAAACTTAAAGTTATGGGACAAGGAAGCCTTTAGTGCTATTGCAAGTATAGTGGGTACTGCTTTAAAATTGGATGAGCAAATTACTAAAGACACCCGTTTAATCTATGCACACATTCATGTTGAAGTCAGTGCAGATGCAGAATTACCCAATGAAGTCTCCACTTTTTATGCACGTTGGAGAAATTATCACACAACAAATTTCATATAAATGGTTACTAGCCAGATGCAAAGACTGTAAATGTTTTGGCTATTCTCTGGAAAATTGTGTCCAAAAAGGAATAGAGGGAAAAGCCAAAAGATAATACAACCTCTGATATTCACAATGAAATCAGTAACGCTGAAAACCAAATAGATGATATATCTCAAAATACATCTAAATCAGAAAATTTTCCCCCATTGCTTAATGGAGGAGATATAAATATTGACTCTACTGCAATATACAACAAAGAAACGGGTACTTCTGATCCGCCCATTCTTATTAAGAATCATTAGGGTTGTGCAAGTTTTCTTGAAAACTTGTAGACCAATCATACTCCAAACAAAACTGAGGATACCCAAGAAGTAGTTGCCTCAGTATTGAAAGAGCAGACTACATCTAACAGTAACATTCAAGAAAACACAGAGGGGGTCACAAAGTCACAATTCATTGAGACCTCCTCCTCTTTGAAGGACCCAAGAGATATTACAAATTCAATTAATAATAATTCAGATGGAGATGAGATTGGCCACAATGCCACACTTCTTTCTGCTAATCCAATTCACACTGATGCATCTTTGTTAGCTAATGGTCTTGCACCTTCTCAACACTTCTCTGTTACTGAAGAAGATATTCAGAATACAGTATACTGTGTTGTCCCTACACTACATGAAAACTTCACATAGACATCAGCTAAAAAATGATGTCTCTATTTTTTGGAAGCAATGTTGATGTCGGTGATGTCTAAAGTGCCAATTTTTTTACATTAGTTAAAAAACGATGTTGAAGCAACATTAATTAGACATCATAAAATAATTAATTAACTGTTGTAATAAGTATTGTACCATATCATCTTTTAACCGATGTCTGTGATGGCTTTATACTGATGTCTATGATGACTTATTTATGTTGTTTTCTCATCTCGTATACAAAAATAAATATTTATTAATTGAAATACTTTTGCACAGAATTTAATATTCAAACAGTATTTTTATTCAACTAAATATTTTATTTCACATTTCTCATACATAATCAATACATTACACAATCAGTTTTACATTGCCACCTCGCTACAACACTCATCACTCTTTAGATTCCAAACTGCTCAACCCTCTACTACAAAACAGACTACATTCCACCTTCTAAACAACTTCATCACTACTACCTTACTTCATCACTATTGCCTTACTCTCAATTCCAAAAAAAAACACTCCAACACTACATTGACCACCACAATCCTTCGCAATCAAGCTAACCGACCATCACTGCATATCCCGGCTACAACACAGAAACAAACTCTTCTACCCTTCAAAACATACCTACATACCTTGAAACACTGGAAAAGTTTTCAATGATTACATTGTTACTAAAAGGAAATTTGGATGAACATTTGTAATATCGCATAATAAAGCTTACTTAAACCCCTTCTTTTCTCCAGCATTTCTCTATTCGATAAATACCATCATAACGCACGCCACTCTCAGGTGCAAATACAGAGCGTTTTTCCTTGTGTGATCTGCTCATCAACTTATAAATAACTATGCTAGTCAGAGGCCTTAAACAGAATCAAAGAGTGCATGAATTTGGGGTTGTAGTACAGTTTGGTTCTGGCAACAATCTGGGGCTGAAATAGGTGTATTTGAAGGTGCCTCAACACCACTCGTCTGCTCAAATGCTTGAACTCTAAAAAATACACATTTTACCTTGAACTTTCAAGAACAGAATCTCAAATTTCAACTACATCTACACTGCAGGCAAAGACACAAACTGTAAATAAGTATTAATGAATGTTGGATGGAAATAGTAGACAATTATCATTAAATGATAAGAATCTGTGGAACAATCCCCACGGTTATATAATCAATGGAAAATTAACTGAATATTCAAAACCTAGAAGACAAATTTAATGAGAAAAACTAAAGGAAGAAAAATTGGAAGCAAGCTCCATACTTGTGTTTCCAAATCATGCCCAAGTTGTTGTGGATTCAAGTGAATTTCCCTGCTCCTTATCAAATACCTATTGAAGTAAATTGAAAACATAAAATCCCTAAAGAGAAAAACAAACATGACTCCTTCACTCAGTGGGATTTCAAATAAATTGCAGAATTATACAAACCCAAAATACATGTCTTCGAATCTCAGTGGGATTTCAAACTAATAATCACCAAATCTTATAATCAAAAAATGATTACACGAATCTTACCCAGTTTGTGTATTACCTAAAGGAGGGAAGTCAATCTCACCGTCGATAGAAGGAGGAGCAAGCGGCTTAGGATTAGGGTTCGAGTACCACTTCCCAGATCTCGTCGACGGTGGTTGTTGTTTGGGAGAGGAAGACGACATACTATGGAGTGAAAAGGTGAGCAAACGAATTGAAGAATGGAGTAAGCGAGGTGGATGGACGCGAATTGGTAGAGAGATCTAAATTGCGATTTTTTTGGGATAAATGCGTCTGGAAGAAATAAAAAGTGAGGAAAGAATAGACTATTCAATGAAGAGAGGGGAAGGGAAATTGCTGATGACGTGGAAGAGGCCGATTGGAGGGTTTTGATGGTTGCGGATTAGAGAAGTGATCAATGGCTAGATATCGCAATTATGGGGGGTGCGGATTGACAAAGAGACCTTTAACATCACGCAAGAAGCTGATGTAAATGATGCATAGAAACTGATGTTAAAGCACATTTCAATTTGTTTATTAATGTAAAATTTTTTCTAATTTGTATTTTTCTAAGAAACAAGATATGTCGTTTTTGGACGGGGAGCTTCCCCTTGGACCCCGCCGAAGGCGCTGCCCCTTGGACCCCCACGACCTGACCGGGCAGGTCGACCCTCGTTTGGGACGTCAGCCATAATAGACAACAACTATTTTAATATTTTTTGGGTATAATCCATCTCAACAATAATACATAATTTTACTATAAAATATAATTTTACTATAAAATATAATTTTACTATAAAATATAGTTTTACTATAAAATATAATTAATAAATATTAACTATAATTACTAAAAAATATTAACTATAATTTACTAATTATAATACAATTAATAAATATTAACTATAATTACTAAAAATATTAACTATAATTTACTAATTACAATATAATTAATAAATATCAATTATAATTACTAAAAATATTTACTATAAAATATAATTAATGTTAAGCACATTTAGATTTATTCATTAATGTAAGAAATAATTTTACTATAAAATATAATTAATAAATATTAATTATAATTACTAACAATATTAATTATAATTTACTAATTATAATATTAACTATAATTAATAAATATTAAATATAATTACTAGAAAATATTAACTATAATTTACTAATTATAATATAATTAATAAATAATAACTATAATTAATAAATATTAACTATGATTACTAAAAAATATTTACTATAAAATATAATTAATAAATATTAACTATAATTTACTAATTATTAATCATTAACAATAATACATTTAACAAGTGATGTAATAGACAACAACATCACTTTAAAAACTGTCGTTCAACAAGTGATGTAATAGCCAAGCGGCCTAACTTAAATTTTTCAAAAGTCTATTTAAGACATCAGTCGTTCAATAAATCAATGTATGAGAAACCAACAACATCACTTTAAAAGTTAGCGATGTTAAAAATATGTTTTGACATTGGCTGAATTTACGACGATGTTAAAATTGTGATGTTTGTTCTACTTTTTCTTGTAGTGCTACTTCACAATCTGCAATACAATTCAAAAGAAAAAAGAAGACCAACACCAAAAGTTTAATAAACATAGTTTCTGTTGAAGAAACTGAAGATGCCAATGATCATGATTTCAGGAAAAAATATATAGAGAAAAATGCCAAATGGGAGAAACAACTTAAAGCCACTAATAGTACAAGTTTCAAAAAGATTGGAAAATAGCCGGAGATCAAAGCAGATAACAACAAGCACAGTGCTCCATTGTAGTTGATCTATATCCTTTGATTGTATCCTAAATTTATATTTTTTATCATTTTTTTATGGATATTATAACATGGAATATGAGAGGGCTCAATTCCCCTAAAAGACAACTGGATCTCTCAAACTTTTTAAGTAAGTATAAACTAAGTATAATTGGTCTGCTTGAACATAAGTTAAATGATCAAAAAAAAATTTGACTTGCATATTAGAAGATTTTCTAACTGGATGGTTACTAATAATAACATAATGGGTGCAAATGGTAGAATAATGGTTCTACATAACTCTAATATATGGACATTTGATAGCATTTTTATTGATCTCCAATATATTCACTGCAGCTTTAAAAATAAAGGTGGACTAGTCTTAAAGATCACCTTTATTTATGCTTCTAATTTTGAAGAGGATAGGTCAAAGTTGTGGAACTGTATTGAACAGTTCATCGATACTATTAATAGTCCATGAATGTTAATTGGGGACTTTAATACTATAGTTATGAGAAGAAGGGTGGTAACTCTGTCCCTTTTCAAAAACTGGAAAGGGTTGCCAAATTCATTATAAAATACGGATTAATAGAACGCCCTATATTAGGCAATAAATTCACCTGGAAATCAAGTGAATTTAGAAACATTCATTATAAATTAGATAGGGTTCTATTAAATCAAGAATTTATTAACCTCTTCTCTGATGTGAAATGCAGTATATTACCCCCAAAATATTAGTGACCATACCCTCATTCAAGTTTCCTTTGTGTTAAACAAAATGGGTGTTAATAGTTCCCCTTTAAGATTTGTTAATGGATGGGTTTAAAGATGTTGTCCCAAACAGTTTTAATAATAACTTGTTCGGTACAGCTCAACATAAATTTAACAAAACTCTACAAATTGTAAAATATAATCTAAAAAATGGAACAAATCTAGAAATAAAAAAGACATAATAACAATTAGGGATGAGTGTGGAAGACTCCAGAATGATTTAGATGAAAACTGCTCAAACAAATTCAAGGTTGAATCATTTTGTAAGGCACAAGCCAGTTTGGTCAATGCTCTTCATGTTAATTTTGTTAACCTTAGACAGAAGGCCAAGATAGATTAGTTAACTTCAGAAGATGAAGCTAGCAAGTTTTTCTATACTAGGATGTCAAATAGGAGAAATATAAATGATATTGGGAAATTTATAGATTATAATGGCAAAATAAGTAATGAGGCCTCTCTCATATATATAGAAATAGGTTATTGATTATTTTAGCTCATTATATAATACTTTGATTATTCTAATATCTTTCCTAACATTGGATTTACATATACTATTAATAGTAATTATTCTGATATTCTCATAGCTCCTATCAGGTCAGAAGATATTAAAAATATTATTTTAATGCAAATAATGATAAAAGGCCCAGGCCCTGATGGGGTTGGTGCAAAATTTTACAAAACCCATTGGGTTGAAATGCAATCCTCTGTTTGTGAAACTATTTCTGAATTTTTTTATTTTGGAAAGTTGTTGAAAAACACAAATCATACTTTTCTGACCCTGATCCCTAAAGTTGAAACTTCTTTGGAGCTAGAAGACTATAGGCTAATTGCTTGTTGCAATTTTATTTATAAAATCATTTCTACTCTTCTTTGTAACATATTGATTTTTTTTCTCAAATTTATTATTTTTGAAAATCAAAGTTCATTTATCCCCGGTAGGCTTATATCATAAAATTTCTTATTAGCACATGAATTAATAAGGAACTTTAACATTAAGGATAAAAATCTTGTGTGTATTAAAATAGACTTGCATAAAACATTGGGTAATATCAATATAAATTTTGTATTATATATTATGCAAAGAATGGGTTTTAATGATCATTTTTGTGCTTTAATTAAGGAATGTATAAACAATGTGACTTTTTCTGTTATGATTAATGGATTCCCAAAAGGCCTTTATCCATAGCAATAGACGAATTAGACAAGGTGACCCATTATCACCATATCTTTTCTCTATGTTATGGAATATTTTTCCATGCAAATGGAAATTGAACTGATAAAGGGGAACATTGAACCGATTAACAGAAACAAGCAACATATTACACATTTATTATATGCTAATGATATGCTTCTATTTATGAAAGCTGACAGGAAAAAGGCAATTACCATTAGAAGAATTCTGGAGAATATGAAAAAATATGCAGGCCTTTCAGTCAATTCAAATAAAAGTAAGATTTATTTTGGTAAGGAGACTATATATAAGGAAGAAATTCTTAATCTCCTGAAATATAAAGAAGGAAAAGTACCAGTCAAGTATCTTGGCCTTCCATTAAGTATTAATTAGATTAAAGAAAGAGACTGTTCAAGACTATTTGACATCATTCATAGTTTATTAGAAGGACAGTCTAGTAAATTACTGTCACTGGCTGGTAGAATGGAACTCACACATACAAGCATCACAACAATTATCATATATTGGATTCAATTATACAACATACCTGTTAATGCTATAAAGAAAATAGAAAAATTATGTGTAAATTTTATTTGGAAAGGCAAGCAGCACGAAATTGCATGGAACAAAGTGTGCAAGTGTAATAACCCGGAAATCTGGGCCAGTTTAAAATTTTTATTTTGGCAATTTTAGCGAATTTTGATTATTTAAAATGAATTATTTTAAATAATATCGACGAGAAATTTATTTTGAATATAATTCGAACGTATATATTATATAGATCGTCGTTAGAATATAAATATTTATTTTAAAATATAAAAGGAATTGAAAATGGCGCGGTAGTTCGATAATTCGATTTCAAAATTCAAATGAATGTACCGGATGCAAAATAAACCGGATTTTAGTGAAACCAAAAATAATGGAATCTAATTGTGACTAAATCAAAATTTCATAACGGGAATCAAGAGATATGTCCAGTTGAAAATTCTGAATAGTCGCTATGGAATTCAGGCCCTTAAAAATGGAAATTCTGCAAACGACCTCGGATTTCGACGAAACCACTTTTGTTGGATCCGGGATGTAAGGTTATTGCTAGATTCCAAAATTCATAATTTTTCGAATCAATATGTGAGCGTGGCAAAAGAAAACGTGTTTGACCAGTTTCAGTTGATTTTTGTCGACTGGAAAATGGCCATTTTTCAAACGGTCTCAGAATTTGACGAAACGAGTTTTGTTAGGACCGTATCGTCAATACAAAGCTAGAAAATATCTTTTAGGAATTTTTAGAGTTCGTATGTGACCCCGGTAAATTGAAATGCGCGTTCAAATTCAATATATAGAGTTATATGTTGATTTTAACGGAAACTGATCGAAACGGCCGAATCAGCTTATGGTACATATCCCATTGTGTTCGGAATGAGGGTAATTAGCTATGGACGACAGGCGGTGGGCTTGATTTCGAGTTCGAAAAGAAAAGTTACTTTATAAGGATTTTAAAATAAAATTAAATAAATTAAAATATATAATTCTTCCTGATAACCCCCTCCCCTTTTCTTCGATCAGAATTGTTTCCCCAAAAAAAAACCATTGTAGCCCTACGTCGCGCCTCCCCTCGGAGCGCCACCCCACCAGAGATCGACCGTCGCCCCTTCGCCTATCTCTCCGACGATCCCCAGCCTCGCGCGCCCCCCTGCCGACGACGTGAGCACCTAGCCATCGCGAACCCTAACCGCCTACGCCCCTAGCCCTAACCGCCTACGCCCTCCTTCCTTCTGCGACGATACCCCCTCCTTCCTTCTGCGAAACCGAATCCCCCCCCCCATCGCGAACCCTAACCGCCTACGCCCCTAGCCCGACGCGCCACCACCGCCTCAAACCCCCTTCTGCTCCTCCTCCAGCCGCCACTTGCCACCCTCCTCTGCTACAATGACCGACGCAAACCCCCCCTTCGACGGTGAAAGGTAATTTTAAATATATATATATATATAATAAGTTTTTGATTAGTAAATTCAATATATAAAATCAGTTTTAGATCTATATAAATTAGAGAATAAAAATTTGATCTTTATTGTGAAGTAAACAATATAAAAATATGATTTTTAATGCGATAAAAATTCGATTTTTCTATATTGAATAGCGAAATAAAAATTCGATTTTTATATATTAAATAACGAAGTAAAAATTCGATTTTTATAAAGTAGCAAAGTAAAAATTCGATTTTTATATATTGAATAGCGAAGTAAAAATTCGATTTTTATATATTGAATAGCAAAGTAAAAATTCGATTTTTATATATTGAATAACGAAGTAAAAATTCGATTTTTATAAAGTAGAAAAGTAAAAATTCGATTTTTTTTATATATTGAATAGCAAAGTAAAAATTCGATTTTTTTTATATATTGAATAGCAAAGTAAAAATTCGATTTTTTTTATATATTGAATAGCAAAGTAAAAATTCGATTTATTTTATATATTGAATAGCAAAGTAAAAATTCGATTTTTATATCTTGAATAGCAAAGTAAAAATGTGATTTTTATATATGTAGTGAATACGGGCAATGAAAATTGACAAGAGGCAAGAAACGGCGAAGATTTCTACATAAGAAGAGTTGTGAGATTGGATTAGCTAATCAGTGAGAACTTCTCACCTTTTAATTTTGTTTTCTAGTTAATAATATATACTCGGATGCAGACGGTGTTTAGTAGCACCCGACACCCGTCGTCCACAGACCATGGACGGCTTGTATGCTTGGTTGTTTAATTTTGATGTGTAGTTGATTGTGTGATGTGATGTGAAATGAAATAAAATATTTTATAGTGGAAAATATTTTATAGTTAAAAATAGAATTTTTAACGTGTATATGAAATGAAATAAAAATAAACAAATCGGACGATTTGTTTATATACACACATTTGACTGATATTGATTGAGACGATAAATTTTACACATCGCCCAACTGCACAAATAAAATCTGTGTTTGATTGTTTGAAACCCCACACGGGTATTGGGATAATATTTGACATACACTAATCCCGATTGGTTAGTTGTATGTCGACCGATTGATTGACAGACTGTTGTAAGCGTTGAATATTTATATTTGATGCTTATACAGTGTAGAATGCACTTTGGATGATGGTTGATTATTCATCGTTGTTATTGTATACATGTGTTGTAGAAAATCCATATAATTAACATTATATGGTAATTGATTGGGCCTCATTCCAGTTTTGAAATAGAAATATTTGAAAAAGAAATATTTGAAATAGAAATATTTGAAAAAGAAATATTTGAAATAGAATATTTGAAAATAGAAATATATGAAGCCGTGTTGATTAGATTGACGCCATTTTGACGTGAACGATATTTATATCGATTTTATTCATTTTATAATGAATATCGAAAGTTATTTCAAAATTGAAATTGAAAAGAATTGAAATTCGAATTGAAATTGAATATAGATGAATTCGAATTGAAATTGAATAGAAATGAATTCGAATAGAAATGGAATAGAAATGAATTCGAATTGGAATTGAATAGAAATGAATTCGAATTGGAATTGAATAGAAATGAATTCGAATTGGAATTGAATAGAAATGAATTCGAATTGGAATTGAATAGAAATGAATTCGAATTGGAATTGAATAGAAATGAATTCGAATTGGAATTGAATTGAAATTGAATATAAATGAATTCGAATTGAAATTGAATATAAATGAATTCGAATTGAAATCGACTTGAAACGAATTTAAAACGATTTATTAAATACGTTTTAATAGGAAATCGACGAAGTACATATTATATATATAATATAATGGCCTGAATAGAACGCGCCGCGCCGCGGCAGTTTACGAATTTCGACCATTGACTTCGAACGGATATTACGGGAGATCCGACCGTCGGATTCTCCTGAAACCGGAACCGTTGGGTTCGTATCGAAAAGAGCTTTCTAACGGATATTATATATTTGAAATCTAACGGTTGGATTTGGAATTATGTCAAAATCAAATTTGGAAAAGGTCGCTGTAAGTGCAGTTCGATGGCCGTTGTTGGAAATCGACTGTACGGGCTTTGATAAAATTATTAAAAATAGTAATAATTTGTGTAAAATCATGAGAAATGATTTGGGAAGAATCGGGATGAAAAATTCCATATTTGAAAAGATAAGAATAGATTTTTATCGAAATGAACTAGTTTTGAACTAGGATTAAATTTCTATTTATTTTTAAATAAATAAATTGGATTTGAAAATGGTTTTGAAAATAACCAGAATTTCCAATAATTGCATTGGAATGGATTTGAATCGAAATTGTCTTCGGGATATTTCGATGTTGGATTTCGTGATTATACAGATGTTATTATGGAAATTTGAAAGATATATATATATATATATATCGTTATTTCCAATACGATATTTGTTGGTCGTAGAATTTGATATTGAATATAAGCCGATATATTTTCTATTCAGAGCCTTGTATTTAATATCAAATGTGATTTGGGTTTGTCGTGAATGGTGTCTTCATTAACACTGTTCTTAAGCCCAGTTGAGAAAAAGATCAAATCTTTTATTTAGATTTAATGAAGTGTACCAATTAAATAATATTTAATTGAATTGATATTGATTTTTGGGTTTATCGTGAACAGTGTTTTAAATAACGCATGTTCTTTAACCCGATAATTAATGGAATGTGATTTCGCGTTTATCGTGAACCATGTTTTAAAATGACACTGATTCTTTAACCCAGTTGAAGATTAAAACTAAGTGGAGTTTTAATGAATCTTTAATTAGATTGAAAATATCGAGAATGGAGTATCACCAGTTTTGCTCCAAGCGATAGTTAAATCTTTTATTAGATTTGAACGTGAAATGGTAATTGAATTTACCGATAACACTGTGGTGTTAGATATAAATTATAACCAGTTTTACTTCATGGGATGAATAGGTTGGGATTGGGAAATAAAATAAATGATTACTTCGGTGTGGTTCGCTAATCCCGACTAGTTTGAATTGATATTCAAAGGAGATTAAAGAATAAATTAATAGAATTTATCTTTGATAAAATTAATGGGAACTTTTCCCAAAGTATAGGAATATTTGAATAAAAGAATATCCTGAATTGGAATGAGGCGTATATTGTGTTTGTGTAACACGTGTTTATTATATATATACGTGAGTTGTTCAGAAAGACCGGGTTTATCCCATTCTGAATAACTGATTCGACGTGGTGTCGAAGATGAAGACGGTGGTTGAAGACCGGAGGTCTTCACGTCGTTTGGGTAATTACTGATGATCTTGATTGGGTTGTACACCCAAGAAGATGGAAACAGTTGGTGATCGTTCAGACGTACTTGGAGATCGATGGATATGCGGGGTACTAGGTGCCTCCGGTTTCGTTCAGACCCAGAACGGACTTGTAAATGGACTGTGTGTCTGACATTGGATTTTAGTCTGTGTGATTGATTTCTATTAAATATATATCTGTTTGGCGGCGGAGAATTTATTCTCTTGCTTAACGCCCTTCTCTGAGACGTACGAGCTCAGGGGTTATATACTGATGGATATCAAACGCATAGAGTGAATTGCCTGTGTGGCACACCAAAGTGGCAATTGATCAAGGCTTCTGTTGAAAAGCAAATTCTTGTGGTGAAGATCAAAGCACATCCTGTGTGGCACAGCTTTGTGTAACGTGAATTCGCGAGCCTCGCACCCCGGTTGTGAACCAAAAACGGGAGAAGGACCTCAGGGAGGGCATGCGTTTCTTTCTAGTTAGAAGTGGCGTCAGTGGTTTTACACGCCCTGACGAGTTTGACTTATGTGGTTGTTGCTATTGCGAGGCGGCTCGGTTTGATCGGACGATCCGGGTCCGATGGAGTCATTTAGTTGGCTCACCTATGCCCCATAGGGCGGGTAAACGCATGTTCAGGCATTTTAATCCACATCGGTGGACCGGCCCTGACGATCCAAGGGCCACTCGAGCTCTGATCCTGAGGGGCGGACTAGAGCGTCTCGAATCGGTTGAGGACTATCTTTTGCCTCGGTTCATAGATGGAAATCCAATTTCCAAATACGTGACATTTGTGGTTTTATTTGTAGAACCTAGTATGGCGACATAGTGGGATGGGGCGCTTATGCCGTCTATGATTGATACTTATGATTTGAAGATTGTTTTATACACTATGCACTTATGATAGTATCAAATGATCTGTTTTAAACGTATCAAGCATTCTTGGCTATTATAAGGTAAAAACCCTATCCTCCGGCTTGCATTGCATTGTGTGATGAGAACTGGGTCTTATAATAGCTTCATTTTTCTTTATTTAGCATTGCGCTGTTTGTTTTATGCACTGGTATTCTTGGGAGAAAACCCGTTCCGTGTTATACGGCGTGGTCCCTTGATTTACCTAACTTTAAAATAAAGATTAATAACTGTTTTAGTTCTCACACCAGTCCCATGACTGACCTGGAGTTTATTGTTTTGACCTAAACTCTGGGTGCCCCTATTTTGACATAGGCAGCTAGTAGTTTTAGTTTTGCAGATTTATATTCACAGGATCCTGGTTTACAGTTGGAACGATATCCGGAAAGCTTTGTATCCGTATATCTCTTCTAGTTCTGTATTGTATTATTTTCCACTGCTATGTAATTGTTAGCCTACTTTGTGAACTAGGCAACACAAAGTCAAGATATCAGACATTGAAGAGCATTTTTAATTAGAAGACTTCGGTTTGGATCGGAGAAGACACTACAACCTCGATCGGACAGCTGCAATCGTTCGGATCGGGTCAAAGCAACGTATCAGTTCGGAGCGGATAAAATCTTCTGTTCGGATCGGTGAGCTATTGCTTTTGAAGGCGGAGAGCGCGTGTTCGGATCGGAGGGCAGTATTCTTCAAGATGGATCGGAAAGCCACCCAATCGTTACAGAGATAGGTCGGAGCGGAGCGGAGCAGATTAAAGAAGAGAGAGCGTTGCCTCCAAGCCAATCCGGGTCGGATCGGGTATCCCGATCCGAACCCCTTATATGTGTGTCTCCGACCCGAGCCCATTTTCCATATCATTCTCCAGCAAAAGCGCCTGGATATTCGGATCGGCTATGACCAGTTCCTACCCATAACGTTCATTACTCTGATGCGTTGTCAACACAATAATTCATCCGAACCCGAAGCTAATGGGATGGACGACACGTGGCTCCGATCCGGATCGGGTTTTGAGCAAATTCACACCTATAAATACCCCGTCTGGAGACAAAGAAAAGGATCTTTTTTCTGGCACTTCGAGAATTCAACTACCTCAATAGTCCGAACTCCAATACTCCCGGAGAATCCAAATCATCTCTCATTATTTGTTTTAGTCAATTGAGTGAATATAAGTGAGTTGTGAGTGGAATCAAGTGAATCTTACATTGTATTTGCAACTGAATCATTGAATATAGTAAAAGATAAGTGGACGTAGGCATTTCTTCGCCGAACCACTATAAATCCTGTGTGTTCATTTTTATTTTTATCTCATTTCATTTTGCTTTTAATCAATTTGGGTGTTAGAACCACTTTTGGGTCTAACATTTTGGTGCTTTCACTGAGAATCCTCATCTAAATTCTTTATTTTCCGGGATTTCTTTCTACTTTTTGGACCGTTGAGTTCAAAGAAGTTAATCCTTAAGTTTCTCCGCTCTTTTATATTTGTTGAAGTGATTGTCAAAGAATCATGGCCAAAGGAAAAGGCAAATAAGTTCAATCTGGTCGAGGAAATGGAGCTGGCGAAGATCAGCAAAATGCGGTTGTAATAAGGTCTCGGGGGCAGAGTTCAGCAGCAGGAAGAACCAATGCGGGAAATCCGAGCCGCCAGCAGGGGGAGAGCTCCGATCCGGGTAGGAGATTCTGAAGCAGTGCATTCCCCCAATCTGAACTGACCCGAGCAGCTTGCCACGTACCGATCCGACCAGGCCCCCCAGCTCCGAACCGACCCGACCTCCTACCTCCGATCCGACCCGATGCTTGGTGAAGCTGGAACCTCTACTCGAGTCCCTACGAATGCTCCAATTCCAGCCACTAGGGTTAGTGATCAGGTTAATCCATCTGCGCCCATCACTCAAGGAGATTTCTCGCGCTTACTTGATATGCTTGAGAGCACAAGGGAGGCTATGAAAGTTCACGAGCGCACTAATCTCATGATGCAGGAAAAATATGAGGCTCATGAGTCGGGAGATTAGTGAACTCCGTCGACAGAGAATTCCATCACCGGTTCATCACACACCAGTGGATCAATCTTCATCTTCCGAGGAAGAGCGGCCCCGTGAACGAAGGCCGCTCGAACGACCTCAGAACATGGAGCAGCTGACATTTGGATCTTTGGGATCTCGTGAGGATATTGCGCGAGCGCTAGGAAACAATGACCCCACTCGAGGGCAAAGACTCCAATCCCCTCCTCCCGAGATCGACCGGGAGCGCAGGGAACGGAATCGAGCAGAGGCAGCTCAAAGAAGAAGGGCATCTCCTGAACGAGAGCCCAGAAGGAACTCGGATACTAGGGCCAGGGAACCTGAGCGGCCCCTAACTAATGCTGATGTGCAGGCAATGGTTCGCCAGATCATGTCCGAGAGCCGGAACTATACAAATGAAGATTATGGCATCGAACGAAGTCATACTCCCTTCACCGATGATATCCTCGACTTCCAATTTCCCCGACGCTTTAACTTGCCACAGATGGACAAATACAACGGAAGGACTGATCCGGGACAGCATTTAATGCGATACTCGTGGCTCATGAATGCTGCTGCTGCCCCTGATGAAGTGAAGTGCAAAGCATTCCCAATCTACTTAGAAGATGTGGCGCTATTCTGGTTTGCCCGACTTCCTCCTCGTTCGATTTCGAATTACAAGGAACTAAGCGAGCGTTTCATGAACCAGTTTCGACTCCATGCCCGAAAGTCCAAAAGTGTTATTGAATTATCGAGAATCAAGCAGGCACCAGGAGAGTCTTTGAGGGCATATCTTGACCGGTTTAACCAAGCTGTGACTGAGGTCAGTGACCCGCATGAGCCCACTATTCTGATGGCATTGAAGGAAGGAGTTAATCCTGAATCTGAGTTTGGAGATTACCTTTCTGGGAAAACAACCTCCACAAGGGAGATCTTCTACGAAAAAGCCGATATTTATCTAAGGCGAGAGGAGGACAGGGCAAACCGAAAGAGAAAGTCTGAGACGGCTTCAAAGGAAAATGTGCAGAGTAATATCGCTGTGAAGCAGTCTGGGGAAAGTTCTGGCAAGGTTGAAGTAAATGTAGGAAACAAGGGTGGAAACAGCACTGCTGGAAGCGGGGGTAACAACAACAATAACTGTAATCCGAACGGTAACAGAAGAAACAGAAATAGGGGAAGTGATCCTAACAAAAGACCCCGATTCCAGAACTACGAGAATTATACACCATTGAACGACACCCTGGAAAATATTTACCTGGATACGTACAATGTGTTACAGTACAAAAGACCGCCACCTCGTGATTCGACCGAGAAAGAAATGGCGACAGGTAAATTTTGTTTGTTTCATGGAACTCATGGGCATTCAACCAATGAATGTCGGCATTTGAGGGATGTGATTGAGAAGCTGCTGCGTGAAGGGAAGTTGGATGAATACAAGGTTGCCCCGAGGGACAGGGGGCAAGGAGAGCAAGCTCCAAAACAGATTCTACCTGCTCCCAAGCCTACAGCGCAGCAGAAAGGTAAAGGAATTGTTATCAACTCCATAGTAGGCGGACCTCACCCAGCAATCCGAAGTTTCAGATCAATGGATCAATATGTAAATGTTGCCAAGCATCTAGACGTGAATGAAGGTGATGATTTGGAAGATATCACCCCCATAAAACAACAGAAGACCATGTTTGACGACGTGGTATTTCGCAGCCGAGACAATACTGGGATCCAATCACCCACCGATGATCCGTTGGTTATTACTACCACCATTGGGCCGGCCTTGGTCCATAAGGTATTAGTAGACAACGGAAGTTCCGTTGATATTTTGTTCAAGAAGTCATTTGATCAGATGAAGCTTGAATCTGAAGACTTGAAGCCATGTGAAGGATGGATCAGAGGCTTCAACGGGGCGTCGACAGCTCCCATGGGATACATAGAATTGCCCGTGACCCTGGGGCAAGGAGAACGTAGAAGAGTGCGGATGCTTCAGTTCGTAGTATTGGACGTAGATTCGCCTTATAATGCATTTTTGGGGAGGCCTGCCCTTGCTGAATTCAGAGTTTGTATCGCCCCTTGGTGCTTGTTACTTAAGTTCCCAACCGAAGCCGGAACTGGAGTAATGAGAGGGGATCAAGTTTCCGGACGGGCCTGCTACGTGGCCGAATTAAAGATGTTGATGAAAGGACTTAACGTTGAGAGTAAAGATGCCTCGTCTCCCTCAAAGGGGGGTCGGCATAGCAATTAGAGAGATTGACCCCAAAGGAGTTGCCCAAAGGAACGCCCGAAGATCTGGATCCCAGAAAAGACGAGGAACCAGAGGCTAGGAATGCAACTCCTAATGAAGCGACAGTGGAAATTCCCATTGATAAAGCTGATCCGACAAAAGTTTTGAAAATTGGTTCTCAATTGGATCCACGTCGAGCCAAAGAACTAACGGACTTCTTGAAGGCAAACTTAGATGTGTTTGCCTGGGCCCATGCTGACATGTGTGGGATATCGCCATCCATTATAAGTCACAAATTAAATGTAAATCCGAAGCATCCGCCTGTGAAGCAAAAGAGACGCATGCTGGGCCTAGAGAGGTCGACTGCTCTCAAAGAGGAAGTAGAGAAGTTGAAGCAGAATGGATTTATTCGAGATTCGACTTATCCCGACTGGATATCGAATCCCGTCTTGGTAAAGAAGCCAAACGGAAAGTGGCGGACTTGCATTGACTTTTCAGATTTAAACAAAGCTTGCCCAAAAGATAGTTTCCCACTTCCCAGGATTGACCAGCTTGTAGACTCAACAGCAGGTCATGAACTTCTCTCTTTCATGGACGCATATTCTGGATACAACCAAATTCCTATGCACGTACCAGACCAAGAACATACGAGCTTCATTACGAATTTAGGATTATATTGTTATGTTGTAATGCCATTTGGATTGAAAAACGCTGGAGCTACTTATCAGCGCTTGGTGAATAGAATGTTTTATAGTCAAATAGGAAAAACTATGGAGGTTTATGTGGACGATATGCTTGTCAAATCGAAACAGTCCTCCAGCCATACGCAAGACTTAGCGGAAATGTTTGGTATCCTGCGAAATATCGGATGAAATTGAATCCTCTAAAATGCTCATTTGGAGTGGCATCGGGAAAGTTCCTTGGTTCATTGTAAGCTCCCGAGGAATTGAAATCAACCCTAGCCAGATAGCAGCAATTAGAAATATCGAAGAGCCGAGGAGAATTAAAGACGTCCAAAGTCTTGCAGGGAAAGTAGCGGCGCTGAGTAGATTCATCTCCAAAGCCACAGACAAATGTGTTCCGTTTTTTGATTTGATTAAAAGAGGAAAGAAGAACTTTGAGTGGACTCCGGACTGTGTTGAGGCCTTTCGTAATTTATTGGAACTGCTAGAGAAGCCGCCGATTTTATCAAAGCCCGTAGATCACGAAGAATTGTTTGTTTATCTGGCAGTCTCGACTCACGCCGTCAGCACAGCCCTGGTTCGAGAAGAAGACAAAATACAAAGGCCAGTATATTATGTAAGCAAGAAATTAGCAGCGGCAGAGCGCAACTACCCAAGAATTGAGAAGCTCGCTTACAGCCTCTTGATCGCATCCCGAAAACTTCGTCACTATTTCCAAGCTCATCCAATAACCATATACACCGACCAGCCCTTAAGGCAGGTGTTGCAGAGACCCGAAGCATCGGGAAGGTTGATCAAATGGAACATAGAACTAAGTCAGTTTGATTTGAATTTTCAACCACGAAAGTCAATCAGGGGGCAAGCTCTAGCAGACTTTATTGCGGAGTTCACCATTCCAGAGGAGGAAGTAGTCGATGACAGAGTGGTTAAGTCTGAGGATGAGTTAAAGATAGATCCGTGGAAACTATATACAGATGGAGCCAAGAACGACCGAAGGTCCGGAGCTGGAATCGTCTTAGTCACTCCCGAAGGACGGTCGTTATATTACGCTCTGCAATTAGAATTTTCGGCGACTAACAATGACTCTGAATATGAAGCCCTGATTGCCGGGCTGAAGCTTGCTAAAGACCTCGGAGTAAAAGTGTTAGGTATATTCTATGATTCTAAAATTGTTGTTTGCCAAGTGCGAGAGGAGTTTGCGGCTTGAGGACCTCGACTTATCGCCTACCTCAAGAAAGTAAGAGAGCTATTGAATAGCTTAGAGCGGTACAACATAACACACATTCCCAGAGTTGAAAACCAGACAGCGGATAGACTGGCAAAGCTGGCTAGTTCCGACAATTCAGAAGAGACTGAAGTAATTCCAATTGAAACGTTGGAATCGCCAAGCTTTGAGTCAATGGAAATTGAATTCGCTTTTGAAGCGGAACCAGAGAAGGAGTCGTGGATGACTCCAATTAAGAATTTCCTTAAGAATGGGACACTCCCATCAAAGAAGAGTGAGAAAAGAGCTGTAGTTCGCAAAGCTACCAGATATGTCATACAAGATGATACTCTTTATAGGCAAGGATTTTCTATGCCACTGTTACGATGTATAGCACACGATGACATCAAGCGTGTACTAAGAGAAGTACACGAAGGTGAGTGTGGAGATCATACAGGAGGTCAAACTTTAGCAAAGAAGATATTGCGGTACAGATACTTCTAGCCTACGATCAATAAAGATGCAGCTGATTATTCACGACGCTGCGATAAGTGCCAGAGATTCGCCAAAATCCCCAGGGCACCGTCGACCCAACTTAAATCAATGGTGAGTCCTTGGCCATTTGCCACGTGGGGAATTGATATCATTGGAGTTCTACCAATTGCTAAAGGAGGAGCTAAGTATGCAATAGTGGCCGTGGACTATTTTAAGAAGTGGGTGGAAGCTGAGCCCTTGACCAAGATCACGGCAAGAAAGGTGATAAGTTTTGTGGTCAGAAATATCATATGCCGGTTCGGGATCCCAAGGACGATTATAACTGACAACGGAACCCAATTTGATAGTACTGAATTCAGAAATTTCTGCCAGAAGTATAAGATAGACAAACGATATACTGCAGTTGCCTATCCGCAATCGAATGGGCAAGTAGAGGCAATAAACAAAGTAATAAAATCCATCCTCAAGAAACGATTAGAGCGTACAAAGGCAAAGTGGGTTGATGAATTGCCCCTAGCTTTGTGGGCATATCGAACAACATTTAAAACGGCCACCGGTCATACCCCTTTCTCTCTCTCTTTTGGCTCAGAAGCTGTAATTCCAGTTGAACTAGAAGTTCCTTCCCACAGGGTGACATATTATGACCCGATGACAAATCGGGCACTTTTACTTGAGTCTCTTGATGAAGTCGAAGAGAAAAGGGATGAAGCAGATTTGCGTGCGGCAAGACATCGGCGTCAGATGGCACGCTATTACGACAAAAAAGTTCGCCTCAGGACTTTTGAACCAGGAGATTTGGTGCTAAAGAGAGTCTTTCCATCCCTTCCTCACCTTGGTCCAAAATGGGAAGGACCCTTTGTCATTCAATGGAAACTTGAAAAAGGAACCTTCAAGTTAACGACCGTGGATGGCGAAGAAGTCCCCAGAGCATGGAATGCCCAGTGCGATATTTGGATTAGAAATGCTGTACTTTGTGTTATTTTTCTTATGAACTCTGTAATAAGGCACGACATGCCTTGGGAAAATCTGACGATATGAATGAAGAACTATAAAGTGGATGTAGGCTACGACTCAGCCGAACCACTATAAAAATACTGTGTTATTTACTTTTATGCATTACATATATACATTTATCAGTTATTCTGTTGTGATTATAAGATACAGGATAACTCACAGCCTAAAAAGGTTGGAAACAGTTTAGACATAAAAAGAAGCACAACGACTATTTGTGCGATAAGACATAAAAGAATGAGAAAACGACATTCTTAACTCTAACTCTCCAGAGAGAGAGAGAGTATAAAAGCGTCTCCGACTGAGCGCTGAAAAAGAAAACCTCCTCCTAACTCTAACTTTCCAGAGAGAAAGAGAGTATAAAAGCGTCTCCGGCTGAGCGCTGAAAAAGAAAACCTCCTCCTAACTCTAACTTTCCATAGAGAAAGAGAGTATAAAAGCGTCTCCGACTGAGCGCTGAAAAAGAAATTCTCCTCCTAACTCTAACTTTTCAGAGAGAAAGAGAGTATAAAGGCGTCTCCGACTGAGCGCTGAGAAAGAAATCTTTCCCCATTGAAAGACTGGGGAATAAACAGATGACTGAGCTCGAATTCTAACTCTCAAGAGAAAGAGAGAGAGTATAAAAGAAATGCCAGAAAAAACGATAGGTACTGATGACACAGGAGGTGCTATCCCGTCAGAAAATCGGGAGCATTCAGATTGCTTGATTAAGCATTAAATAATTTGTGGGAATTGACTGGGGACACTTATGTACACGCATATTTCCCCCCTCCACAACTTCGTTTCAAAACTATAGACATGCATTTTTACATAAGTGCAGAACTACTAACAAATAAACATTGCAAAAAATGAGTTATTTTTATTTACAAATGAATAAATTTGTACAGGAAAATAGCTATAAAAAAAAAGAAAGTGCAGGAGCTACTCTTGTAGCAGCAATTATTGGTTCACTAAATACTAAAACGATACAAGGCAATCCACTATTTAGATTTTGAATGAGCCTTGGATTTCTTGGCGGCTTTCTCCGCGTCCTTTGCTTCTTTCTCAGCCTCCGTCAAGATTCGTTTTGTCTTCTTTTTTCCTGAAGATGCGGTGCTGGAGCCAGTAGACTTCTTCCCGGAGGGCGGGGCGCTGGAATCAAGAGAAGATTTTTTAGCGAGTTCCTCTGTAATAGATCTAGTTGAGAGCTTAACAACTAACCTTGATCCCGCATCCACGACTGCGAGGGGTTTGAGGACTTCGGGGTCTAGCTCTTCAGCTTTTAATTGCAAGCGTTTGTCTTGATCGGCTTTCATTGCAGCCAAGGTAACATCATCAGCATTTTTTGACTCCCCGACTATTGCAACTTCTGGTTCCTCTTCATGCCCCCCGTCTCCGCCATCGTCCTTTAAAGCTGCTATCATTTCTTCATCATGGGGAGTGGCGACCTTAGTTGGCTCACCTCCTTCTCCCAAATCTATAGAAGCAGCCTTGTCTTCCCCTTTTTTGGCCTTATCTGCGGGCTTTGTCCCAGCGGTGGCTCCCTGAGTCACATCTGTCTTTACGGATGATTCAACACCTACAGAATGAGAAGCAACAGTTATCAACTCAGGCGAAAACAATGGGTCTTTCATCGATTGTTCAATCACATGGCGAAAAGTAGAAATAGCCTTGGCAAATTGAGGAGAAAAGGTATGGATACCTTCCGAAGACTTTTCTGCGGGGGTGGCTACTACCTCTGGTGTTGTTTCATGAATAGGAGATAGCAGAGTTGTTCGGGGAATTCCCGGATTTTCAGGATCATACCCCTCTACTTCAGAGGTTGCAGGGGCAGAAGAGGAGGAACCAGCTTCGAGAACAGTTTTTTGTTTAGACTTCCGTCTCTCTTCTTCCATGGCCTCAGCAATAAGGCGACGCCCTTCAGCTAGGCGCTCCGGTTCATCATCCCTCAAGTATTTCTCCATTAGTTTATCTTCATCGAGGGAATCGACCTTAAGCTCCTCTTTTTCCCACTCGACGATCTGATTCCATACTTGAACTAGAGTGGATGGATAGTCCTCGATCCAAGAAATGTTTCGGCGACGAATAATATGTGCAAAGAATTCAATCATTAGTTCGCCGAAACCCTGAATATCAGCCTCCACCTCTGATAGTTGCTTGCGGGCTTCCTCCGCAGAATTAATAGCACACTCCACATTGCCCTCGGTCAGGGCAGCCCTGTTCTCTGCCTCCAGTAGCTTTGAAGCCAAGTCGGCATTTTTCTTTTCTAATTCAGCACTCCTCTTAGCTAACTCGGCGTTTTTCCGTTCAAGCTCAGCATAAGCAAGGCGTGTCTTAGCAGCTTCTGATTTGGCCTCGTCGGCTTGCTTTTTTAATTCAGAACGCTTCTGAGTGTGAGATTCAAGCAAGTCGTGATAACGCTTTTGCATGTCCTCGAATTGTTGTTTGAAATTAGAAGCGTCCCTTTGAGCGACAGCTAGCTGAGCTTGAGTGTCTTCCAAATCTTTTCCAAGAGCTTTTAAGGCCTTAGCATCCTCCTCCGCGGTCTTTTGCATTGAATCAGTATTTGTGATTAGAGTGCGGATGATTCTAGAAAGATTGCGTGAATATTTGAACATCTCAGTATACTGTTTTTCCACTGCATCTATTTTTGCTTTGGCCTCATCTGCCCATTTAGACGAAATAGGTTCAAGGGCAGGTAAAAAAGTCAAAGTCTCGAAGTAGTGCTCAGGAAATTGCTCCACCAAATATGCCTGTTTTACTGCAGTTTCCGCATCTAGTTGGGGAGGAGCGGGGATCGATAATTCGGTGTCCCTGTGTGAAGAGGAGTCGGTAGTCTCTTTGTCTGTCCTAGGCCGTTTAGTAGCAGGGACCTTGTGCTTGCTTCGAGACCCAGTTTCTTTTGGAGGAGTTCTCTCTCTACTGCGCTTTTCATGGGAAGAAGTGGAGTCTTTAGATGGTGGTCTGTCCTCCTCCCTGCGGCTTTGATAACCCTTATATTTCTCTTGTTCCGGTCGAACTGGTGAGCGGGAACGTGAGGGTCGAGAACGATAGGGATCATAAGGTCTTCTCTCCTCCCTACCACGATCATCCCGGCGATCATACTCGACGTCCTGAGGAGGATTGGACATGCTGCGACGAAGCTTCCTGATATCGTAGTAGGATCGAGACATCGTACCTGCATGATAAAACGAACGAAATTTAGAATTAATGGATTCACGAGGAAAGAGGTGCAATGAATGCTAATGCCGTTATATAAAGTGTATCCTAAGTGGTGTGTTTCCCCCCAACCAACCCGAGTCTGAAGCTAGGCTAGTACGGGCAGGCTCTTTGGCCTTAGCAGGAGTGGTCCCTTCAGAAGAGGTGAAGACTAAAGGATCCTTCCTGAAATCCTCTGAAGTGTATATAGCCTCAGGTAAGGGAAGATCCCCCAAACCCTGAAATATTTGCTCATCAGTACTAGGGACATCCCCCTCTGAAGCATGAAGTGGCGACTCTTGGGAGGATTTTGACTTTTCTAGAGAAGTAGTTTCCTCGGGGGCAATATATCCTTCACGATGCTTTTCGGCCAGATTAGCCAATTCATCATCTTGTGTAGAAGATGGAAAAGGTGAAGTGTGAAGAGGCGCTGTAGGAACTCCTGAGCCTTCTCCTGTCTCTGGGACTACCTCCACTGGAGGAATGTATGCGTATGGAACCGTCCCATGACCAATGCTACGAAAAATAGACAACAGCCCATGAAAGTGAAGGTATTCGTCCTTAAGGGCTTCATCGATAGTCAATAATTTCTGATCGCCATTAAGGAGTCGGTGCATCCGGTCGAAGAACACCTGATCTGATATTTGTTTGGGATTGTCGACTGCAAACAAAAAGGAAAACAAGTCAAGGTGATGATTCAAGTGTATAGAGCCCGGATTTAGAAAATCGGTGCTTTACTTGATTTTGTCCACCTCCTGGCGCATCCAGGCTGTCGCTTCACGTAGAACCATTCTAGTCTGGAATCTCCAGCTTTACTGCTAAATGGTGCAGAGATTATCTTCCTTTTTGGAACTGACTCAAAGTAGCAAAAAGATGGAGTCTCTCGGGTCCGATGCTTGAAATTATAGAAGAAGTGAACGTCATCGAACGTGAGCTCTATGCCTAAGATTTCACGATATGCTATGTACAAGGTGTCCAAATAGGCATATGAATTGGGGTGCAATTGCATGGGGGCAATCCGCATTTGTCTTAAAAAGTCAACGATGAAGGGAGAGAATGGAGGAATGGCGCCGACCATGCACATCAATCGAGTGACCGTCATATATCCTTCTGGAGGGTTGTGGGGACGGTCAGAGCGTGAAGGCACTAAAGTGTCCCTTTTCATTATTCCATACTTTAAGCAAATTCGGACAAGTCGATCGTTGTCGATGGTTGATTCAACGGAGTCTGGAGGTGATTCCAATATAATGGCCGATTCAAATTCGTCAGGGGCTCGATCATCACCAATCCCTCCTTCCTCCTCAGAACCCAGAGAAACTTCATTCTCTGAAGACACCTCGTCCCTTTCTCGATGTCCAACCCCGTAATCTGGACCCTCGCTGTCCCATTCTGGATCCGAAGGAGAAGATATATCCTCGAGAGTGATTTTGTTAGAAGTTTCTGGGGCTTCTTTCCTCTCAGCTGGTCTGGAAGAGCGTCCGGGTCTCATTGTCATAGAACTATTGAAGAAGCAATAGCACGAATTAGAGTGAATTAGCCCGTACCCCCCTGTGCATGTGTGTGAACTAAAATGCGTGCAGCAAATGTGAGAAATACAAAGTAAAGGTGCAACAATGTAAGACACAACTTCGAAGAGAAAGTGATAGTCAGAGTAGTTCTTAATGTTCATTTATGTCCGCAAGGCACTATCCTAACTGTTCATGAAGTTAGAAGTAATATCTTTTAAATAGTTGGACGAAAGTTTGTGTTTTGGATTGAGTAGTTTTCAGTTCGGATGCAGACACTAGGTTCGGATCGGATAAGCAAAGGCTCGCACTCAGAAAGATATATCCGGATCGGTTCGGGAAGTGACTCTTGGAGCGGGTCGGATTAACCTGGATAACCAGGCCCCTATTCTCTCTTTTGTTTCATAACCCGGTCCGACCCAAGCGCATAAGTCTTGACCTCCATTTTTATTCATAGATCCGACCCGACCCGGTCAAACAAAGTAAGTCCCATTTCTTTGCCCTATTGCTCCGACCCGGTCCGATTCTGTGAATTGGTCTCTTTTCCTGTTTCTCCTACTGTTCACCCACCCGAACCGATCTCCTTCAATTTTCTTCCTCTTCCTTCTCTTAAGTAGTGAACCCAACTTGATATCCCAAGCCTTAATTAAAACCCAGTGCTTTAGCATTCAAGTATTCAACGACGAGTTTCAACATCTTCCACCAACGCCTCGAAATGGCGTCGATGCCATCAGCGACGAAGGCGGAGGATGAAGGAAACCATGGCGATGGAATTAATCAATTACCTTGTTAGAATCGTTTATCTTAACTGCGGATATAAATTAAAAGCAATTATGGCAACGAGATTCAAGATTACAAGGCTACCTATGTATTTGATTCGAAGATTGAAGCGGGAATTTTGGAGTTTCTTGGAAAGACTAAAGTTTCGATCGGTTCGGATGAGCAAGAACAGTGAATGAAAGAAAGGAAGAAAAGTGAAGTAAATTTATATAAAAAACAAGCTGACTATTCGTATTCCCGATCGGACCGGCTCGAAAAGCCCAATGACGCAGTTTGGCCCACTAATCCATTGTAGAGTATAGGAAGAAGAAGATCCGTCCGGGTCGGAACCCGAACCAGAAATCCGTTCGGATCGGAATTCGAACCGAACAGGATGCAGTACAACAGGTGGGCGTGTGGATTCAGAGGGAAAGATGAAGGCGTCGTGCAACAGCAATCAAAGCATGCTCCGTTTTCAACAGAAGCATCCTTTGAGGGGGCAAAGTGTTAGCCTACTTTGTGAACTAGGCAACACAAAGTCAAGATATCAGACATTGAAGAGCATTTTTAATTAGAAGACTTCGGTTCGGATCGGAGAAGACACTACAACTTAGATCGGACAGCTGCAATCGTTCGGATCGGGTCAAAGCAACGTATCAGTTCGGAGCGGATAAAATCTCCTGTTCGGATCGGTGAGCTATTGCTTTTGAAGGCGGAGAGCGCGTGTTCGGATCGGAGGGCAGTATTCTTCAAGATGGATCGGAAAGCCACCCAGTCGCTACAGAGATAGGTCGGAGCGGAGAGGAGCAGATTAAAGAAGAGAGAGCATTGCCTCCAAGCCAATCCGGGTCGGATCGGGTATCCCGATCCGAACCCCTTATATGTGTGTCTCCGACCCGAGCCCATTTTCCATATCATTCTCCAGCAAAAGCGCCTGGATATCCGGATCGGCTATGACCAGTTCCTACCCATAACGTTCATTACTCTGATGCGTTGTCAACACAATAATTCATCCGAACCCGAAGCTAATGGGATGGACGACACGTGGCTCCGATCCGGATCGGGTTTTGAGCAAATTCACACCTATAAATACCCCGTCTGGAGACAAAGAAAAGGATCTTTTTTCTAGCACTTCGAGAATTCAACTACCTCAATAGTCCGAACTCCAATACTCCCGGAGAATCCAAATCATCTCTCATTATTTGTTTTAGTCAATTGAGTGAATATAAGTGAGTTGTGAGTGGAATCAAGTGAATCTTACATTGTATTTGCAACTGAATCATTGAATATAGTAAAAGATAAGTGGACGTAGGCATTTCTTCGCCGAACCACTATAAATCCTGTGTGTTCATTTTTATTTTTATCCCATTTCATTTTGCTTTTAATCAATTTGGGTGTTAGAACCACTTTTGGGTCTAACAGTAATGTATTGTAATCTCTGATATTTTCTGTGTAAAATGTGATTCATTTATACTCTGTATATTCTTGTAATCTGATGCATTGTTGTAATATACAATGAAACGTTCTTCCGTCTGCGTTCTGTTTGTCATGTTCTCAAAACAATCAGGTGTTTCGAACGGTCTAGATCGGTTTAGCGACAGATTCGGATCGAGCGAAATTCCCGGTCTTCATAGTTGGTATTAGAGCTTTGGTTTACAAAGCTAGAGAATAAGACACATTAGAACCATACGAAAGAATTCATCAGATATTGGATTAGTAATATCCAATGGGAATGACTTGTTAGAGATAGGATCAGTAGTATCCTAGAACGAGTGTGAAGAGTATATTTTTAAAATGAAAACAAGTTTTGTTTTGAAATTTAAATCAATTATTCGTATTTGATTATTTATTTATATGAATTTGGACAATCCAATATATAAAGATGTTACATATATGTCTTGCAAACGTGCATTCGAAGTTTTAATATACTGGATAGTTATAGAATCATACTCTAATTGCCCGGGGATAATTCTGGTGATGGGGCACTGTCGCCAGTATTTATTTTCGAGTAACGAAAGTGAGGTTTCTATATTTCCATTAGACTGGTGTGAGAACCGAAATTAGATAGGGCTTATCGTTGTGGATTGGCATCGAAAACATGATTTTCTGTATATGTATAGGTATCAAAATTATGAATTTGAAACGTTAATCCACTAATTGATTGATGTTTGTGTTGTTTGTTTATTTGTTTGATAATTTTGAACCATTACGCCTAATTGGATCAAATATTGAATTGTATTGAAATTGGTCGCATTTGCTTGCATATACATGTACTTACATTGAACAGGTCATAGCAAGGAGGCTAGAGCAGAAGAATAAAATTGTTTGCCCGACAAATAGGTACATGTTTATCATAATTTACTGTTTTGTTTGGGTGGTGATGATTTTATGAGCCGATTGGCTAGCCGCTTGGCTTTTTCTTTTTCTTTTTGAGATTAGAAGGCCTGTATGGCAATTTCGGGATTTTCCCGTGCTCCCGGTGCAGGGGAGGTTATGGCGAAAATTTCAGAAAATTTAGGGTGTTAGCCAAATTTTTGAAAAATTTGAAAAGTTCTTAGAAACTGAAAAGTTGAAGAACTTAAGCCGTAGTGAAAACACTGGAAGTTGAGTTGATTTGTGAAACAACTTTCGGCTTTGTTCCTTTTCGGGGACGAAAAGTTTTAAGTGGGGGAGATTGTAATAACTCGGAAATCTGGGCCAGTTTAAACTTTTTATTTTGGCAATTTTAGCGAATTTTGATTATTTAAAATGAATTCTTTTAAATAATATCGACGAGAAATTTATTTTGAATATAATTCGAACGTATATATTATATAGATCATCGTTAGAATATAAATATTTATTTTAAAATATAAAAGTAATTGAAAATGGCGCGGTAGTTCGATAATTCGATTTCAAAATTCAAATGAATGTACCGAGTGCAAAATAAACCGGATTTTAGTGAAACCAAAAATAATGGAATCTAATTGTGACTATCTTTCCAAAGAATCCGAAAAATCAAAATTTCATAACGGGAATCAAAAGATATGTCCAGTTGAAAATTCTGATTAGTCGCTATGGAATTCAGGCTCTTAAAAATGGAAATTCTGCAAACGACCTCGGATTTTGACGAAACCACTTTTGTTGGATCCGGGATGTAAGGTTATTGCTAGATTCCAAAATTCATAATTTTTCGAATCAATATGTGAGTGTGGCAAAAGAAAACGTGTTTGACCAGTTAGAGTTGATTTTAATCGACTGGAAAATGGCCATTTTTCAAACGGCCTCAGAATTTGACGAAACTAGTTTTGTTAGGACCGTATCGTCAATACAAAGCTAGAAAATATTTTTCTGGAATTTTTAGAGTTCGTATGTGACCCCGGTAAATTGAAATGCGCGTTCAAATTCAATATATAGAGTTATATGTTGATTTTAACGGAAACTGATCGAAACGGCCGAATCAGCTTATGGTACATATCCCATTGTGTTCGGAATGGGGGTAATTAGCTATGGACGACAGGCGGTGGGCTTGATTTCGAGTTCGAAAAGAAAAGTTACTTTATAAGGATTTTAAAATAAAATTAAATAAATTAAAATATATAATTCTTCCTGATAACCCCCTCCCCTTTTCTCCTTTTCTTCGATCAGAATTGTTTCCCCAAATAAAAAAAAAAAAGAAAACCATCACAGCCCCACGCCGCGCCTCCCCTCGGAGCGCCGCCCCACCAGAGATCGACCGCCGCCCCCTTCGCCTATCTCTCCGACGATCCCCAGCCTCGCGCGCCCCCCTGCCGACGACGTGAGCACCCCCCCTTCCCTCAAGCTTCCTTTCTCCTCGTTTCTCCTTCTGAGACGCGACCCCCCCTCCTCCCTTCTGCGAAACCGAAACCCCCCCCATCGCGAACCCTAACCGCCTACGCCCCTAGCCCAACGCGCCACCACCCCCTCAAACCCCCTTCTGCTCCTCCTCCAGCCGCCAGTTGCCACCCTCCTCCGCTGCAATGACCGACGTGAACCCCCCCCCCCCCCCCTCGACGGTGAAAGGTAATTTTAAATATATATATATATATATAATAAGTTTTTGATTAGTAAATTCAATATATAAAATTAGTTTTTGATCTATATAAATTAGAGAATTAAAATTTGATCTTTATTGTGAAGTGAACAATATAAAAATATGATTTTTAATGCGATAAAAATTCGATTTTTCTATATTGAATAGCGAAATAAAAATTCGATTTTTATATATTGAATAACGAAGTAAAATTCGATTTTTATAAAGTAGCAAAGTAAAAATTCGATTTTTATATATTGAATAGCGAAGTAAAAATTCGATTTTTATATATTGAATAACAAAGTAAAAATTCGATTTTTATATATTGAATAACGAAGTAAAAATTCAATTTTTATAAAGTAGCAAAGTAAAAATTCGATTTTTTTATATATTGAATAGCAAAGTAAAAATTCGATTTTTTTTATATATTGAATAGCAAAGTAAAAATTCGATTTTTTTTATATATTGAATAGCAAAGTAAAAATTCGATTTTTTTTATATATTGAATAGCAAAGTAAAAATTCGATTTTTATATATTGAATAGCAAAGTAAAAATGTGATTTTTATATATGTAGTGAATACGGGCAATGAAAATTGACAAGAGGCAAGAAACGGCGAAGATTTCTACATAAGAAGAGTCGTGGGATTGGATTAGCTAATCAGTGAGAACTTCTCACCTTTTAATTTTGTTTTCTAGTTAATAATATATACTAGGATGCAGACGGTGTTTAGTAGCACCCGACACCCGTCGTCCACAGACCATGGACGGCTTGTATGCTTGGTTGTTTAATTTTGATGTCTAGTTGATTGTGTGATGTGATGTGAAATGAAATAAAATATTTTATAGTGGAAAATATTTTATAGTTAAAAATAGAATTTTTAACGCGTATATGAAATGAAATAAAAATAAACAAATCGGACGATTTGTTTATATACACACATTTGACTGATATTGATTGGGACGATAAATTTTACACATCGCCCAACTGCACAAATAAAATCTGTGTTTGATTGTTTGAAACCCCATACGGGTATTGGGATAATATTTGACGTACACTAATCCCGATTGTTTAGTTGTATGTCGATCAATTGATTGACAGAGTGTTATAAGCGTTGAATATTTATATTTGATGCTTATACAGTGTAGAATGCACTTTGGATGATGGTTGATTATTCATCGTTGTTATTGTATACATGTGTTGTAAAAAATCCATATAATTAACATTATATGGTAATTGATTGGGCCTCATTCCAGTTTTGAAATAGAAATATTTGAAAAAGAAATATTTGAAATAGAAATATTTGAAATAGAAATATTTGAAAAAGAAATATTTGAAATAGAATATTTGAAAATAGAAATATATGAAGCCGTGTTGATTAGATTGACGCCATTTTGACGTGAATGATATTTATATCGATTTTATTCATTTTATAATGAATATCGAAAGTGATTTCAAAATTGAAATTGAAAAGAATTGAAATTTGAATTGAAATTGAATATAGATGAATTCGAATTGAAATTGAATAGAAATGAATTCGAATAGAAATGGAATAGAAATGAATTCGAATTGGAATGGAATAGAAATGAATTCGAATTGGAATTGAATAGAAATGAATTCGAATTGGAATTGAATAGAAATGAATTCGAATTGGAATTGAATAGAAATGAATTCGAATTAAAATTGAATAGAAATGAATTCGAATTGGAATTGAATAGAAATGAATTCGAATTGGAATTGAATAGAAATGAATTCGAATTGAAATTGAATATAAATGAATTCGAATTGAAATTGAATATAAATGAATTCGAATTGAAATTGAATATAAATGAATTCGAATTGAAATCGACTTGAAACGAATTTAAAACGATTTATAAAATACGTTTTAAAAGGAAATCGACGAAGTATATATTATATACATTATATATATAATATAATGGCCTGAATAGAACGCGCCGCGGCAGTTCGCGAATTTCGACCATTGAATTCGAATGGATATTACGGGAGATCCGACCGTCGGATTCTCCTGAAACCGGAACCGTTGGGTTCATATCGAAAAGAGCTTTCTAACGGATATTAGATATTTGAAATCTAACGGTTGGATTTGGAATTATGTCCAAATAAAATTTGGAAAAGGTCGTTGTAAGTGCAGTTCGATGGCCGTTGTTGGAAATCACTGTACGGGCCTTGATAAAATTATTAAAAATAGTAATAATTTGTGTAAAATCATAAGAAATGATTCGGGAAGAATTGGGATGAAAAACTCCATATTTGAAAAGATAAGAATAGATTTTTATCGAAATGAACTAGTTTTGAACTAGGATTAAAATTCTATTTATTTTTAAATAAATAAATTGGATTTGAAAATGGTTTTGAAAATAACCAGAATTTCCAATAATTGCATTGAAATGGATTCGAATCAAAATTGTCTTCGGAATATTTCGATGTTGGATTTCGTGATTATACAGATGTTGTTATGGAAATTTGAAAGATATATATATATATATATATATATCGTTATTTCCAATACGATATTTGTTGGTCGTAGAATTTGATATTGAATATAAGCCGATATATTTTCTATTCAGAGCCTTGTATTTAATATCAAATGTGATTTGGGCTTGTCGTGAATGGTGTCTTCATTAACACTATTCTTAAGCCCAGTTGAGAAAAAGATTAAATCTTTTATTTAGATTTAATGAAGTGTACCAATTAAATAATATTTAATTGAATTGATATTGATTTTTGGGTTTATCGTGAACAGTGTTTTAAATAACGCTTGTTCTTTAACCCGATAATTAATGGAATGTGATTTCGGGTTTATCGTGAGCCGTGTTTTAAAATAACACTGATTCTTTAACCCAGTTGAAGATTAAAACTAAGTGGAGTTTTAATGAATCTTTAATTAGATTGAAAAGATCGAGAATGGAGTATCACCAGTTTTGCTCCAGGCGATAGTTAAATCTTTAATTATATTTGAACGCGAAATGGTAATTGAATTTACCGATAACACTGTGGTGTTAGATATGAAGTATTACCAGTTTTACTTCATGGGATGAATAGGTTGGGATTGGGAAATAAAATAAATGATTACTTCGGTGTGGTTCGCTAATCCCGACTAGTTTGAATTGATATTCAAAGGAGATTAAAGAATAAATTTAAAGAATTTATCTTTGATAAAATTAATGGGAACTTTTCCCAAAGTATAGGAATATTGGAATAAAAGAATATTCTGAATTGGAATGAGGCGTATATTGTGTTTGTGTAACACGTGTTTATTATATATATACGTGAGTTGTTCAGAAAGACCGAGTTTATCCCATTCTAAATAACTGATTCGACGTGGTGTCGAAGATGAAGACGGTTGTGACGGTCCGCCCCACACCAGCCTGCATTTCCTCCGAAAGTGCGCTGTACACATGCCCGACTAGCACGGGACGGTCGTCAGAAGAAAGGAAAGAAGGGAATTAACTAAACGAGGAACCTGTAGAATGTCTCACAGCGCATGGAGTAAAATATAATAATAAAATACTTGACATAAAACAGGTGAGACAGTGTATAAGCTGATAACTAAAACCAACATCAACATCAGAGCAGCGGAAATCCAAATACAGCTTATTACAACTTTTCAAATTTACTGTCTCTAAACAAAAGAAAGCTAAAGTAGAAGATGCACCACCAATGCCCAAGCAGTGATCTTCAACAACACAGGGAGAATACTATATATATATATATATATTACGTGGAAGCCTCATGCTCGTCTCCGCATCATCTACCCGTGCATCTCCAGCTAACCTGTCTCTAGTCTGCTCGTGTGAGCACCCAGGGTAATAAGAGGAGACATAAAACTCTGGGTCAGACATAAAGCCTGGTATGAGCGATAAGCATCTAAACAGAACAATAACAGGTATACTAAACCATACATGAACCTGGACCTGCAACCAAAGAGTTAGTACCACATACCGTACAGTACTCTAAGGTGCCATAAATAGTGTAAAGAATACGGGGGTGGGGTGTGCATGTCATAATGATAGCAAACAAATCATCCATAGCAACCATCCTCACATCTCTCACTCAGTGCGTAAAGCATACGATGTCCACCACTGTCAATCACTAGACCCATTGAAGTAGTGACGGAGTTCAACTTGTACAACTACTGCTACTACCAAGCTTACCACATGGAGTCATGACCAAATCTTTACAAATGACCCCACTTCATTGGTCTATAGCCCTTTAGTCGTACCTAGGCCATTGCAGCCCTGAATCCGTTCACGTACTTCCCATACATAGTGATCCAAAGTCATAGACATCGACTGCCCCTTGGCACACGTCCCGCAGCAAAGCCCAATCATGAAGTGAACTCATCGGTTCCCAACTGGATCCGGAGCTCTAACTTCCCATATTGGACTACCTTTGCATCTCGGGTTATTGGTCAATACTGGGTCGGGTTCTCCTACTAGCCATCGGTTCGGGTCGGGTCTTCTACTTCAGGTCGGTTCGTAGTCTTCTCCTGTAGCGGTTCGGTTCGGGTCCACAGCGTCGCATCGGTTCGGGTCGGGTATTCCGCTTCGGGTCGGGTGTCCTCCTCCGGGTCGGGTCGGGTGCCATCTCCTTTCCAGTTCGTGCTTTCGCTCCGATCTGCCCCCTCGTTCTTCACGTGCTCCGATCCGGTCCCTCCTTCTTCATCTGATCCGATCCTAATTCAATTAGCGTGGCCTTCCCTCTTGCCAGTTCTCCCAAGTGTCAAGTACCGATCCGAGCCCTTCGTCTCCAAGTCGATCCGATCCTCAGCTTAACCAACATGGCCTTCCTTTTTGCCTAGCCTCGTTTGTGCCAGACTCCAGTTCGGGTCGGGTTCCTTACGCAGATACCCGATCCGATCCGAGCCCATACCCGATCCGATCTGGAACCCTGCACAACTTTCTGCAACTTTTTCCAGCAACTTGTTTATGCCATTCGACGACGTTTTCGACAAATCTAACTATACTAATCAATCACAAATCATGTCAAACAGTCATATCAACATAGCAAACTAACCACAAACACCAAAACAATGAATTTACATGTCAAAATGGATCAAATATACCCAAAAACCCCTTATTTTCCCTTAAGCATGTTTAAGTAAAACTAATCATAGGATTAACGAAACTTAATCAAACCGAACCAAATTTCAACAGAGGCATAAAATATTATTTAAGAATTTCTAAATATTTTTCCAGAATTTATTAGTGTATAAATTCGCTAATCTTCACTAATTACCCTTAATTAACTGTAATTAGTGCCAAAACGATGCTAATCACTCACCTTGGCCACAAAATAAAACACCAAATCTGAAATACTCTCTGTTTGGGTCGAATTCCTATGTATAGCAGCAGCTCCAACCTTGCTCTGTTGCTATTTGGTCTTGTTTTGAGGTAGTTTAGGCTTAATCTTCACTAAAAATGTGTTTTGGAGTGGTTTTAGAGGATGGAAGCCGTTACTAGGGTCTCAAGAAGGTTTGTGGCGGCTCAAAACTGAAATGAAAGTGATTTCCTAACCCTAATCAGTCCTCCTATGCCTCTAAACCGGAAATTCCCCTCTGGGGCTAGCTGCTAATCACCCGCTTAAGCCCAATTAAGCTGTTTTTCACCATCTGATACTTGTTTCAGCCATATCTCCCAAACGGTGAGTCCGTTTGGCTAATGTGACCACTCTACGGAACTGTAAACCATCATCCGAAGCCAATGGAAGTGGTTTCAGGTCAAAATTCCTTTCCAGTCAAAAGTTATGGCCAAAACAGTGCCAACTAGGGGTAAAATGGTCATTTAAAAATCGAGAAAAATCATGAACATGGGAAATGACCCCAATAGTCGTCTCCCAAAGTTACATGACCATACGACTTCGTATATGAAAGAAATAAATATTCTACGATCCTATAATGCGTAGAATACAGGTCGTTACACTCTTTCCCCCTTAAGAAATTTCGTCCCCGAAATTCCTTAACCCAAAACATACAAAGGATCCCGCATGCCTAACAACCACATACAGCAATCAAACATGCAAAACAAGCAAACAAGCCTATCCTAGCATGCGGAAAACTAAATCGAAGTCAAAATCTTACCAGGCAAAGAGTTCTGGGTGTGTCTTCCTAATGTTCTCCTCTGTCTCCCAAGTACAATCATTCTCGTCCTCGCCCCACTGAACCTTGACTAGCTTCACCGCCTTCCTTCGAACTTGCTTCATGTCGTGCTCGACAATACAGGCCGGCTTGCGGTTTCCAACCGCCTCGGGTTCTACTTCGAAGTCCTCCAACTGATCAGGTGAAATAGTCATATCTGAGTCGTGAACGAACTTCCTTAGTTGGGAAACATGAAATACATTGTGAACTCCCGCCATCTTCTCTGGTAAGTCAATTCTATATGCCAAATTCCCGACTAGTTCAAGAACAGGGAATGGGCCAACAAATCTTGGTGCTAACTTGCCTCTCCTGCCAAATCGTATTACGCTCTTCAACGGAAAAACCTTGACAAACACCAAGTCACCAACGGAGAATTTTAAGTCTCTTCTCCTCTTATCAGCATAACTCTTCTGCCTATCTTGGGCAGCCTTCATTCGTTGTTGAATGATCTTAATCTTATCTGAAGTTTCCCTCACCACATCTGGTCCAAGCATAAACTTCTCGCCAGTCTCTATCCAACATGATGGTGAGTTGCACGGTCTTCCGTACAAAGCTTCAAACGGAGCCATACCGATACTGGATTGGTAGCTATTGTTATATGCAAACTCTACCAGGTGCAAATGGTCATCCCATGATCCATCAAAATCCAATATACACGCTCTCAAGAGATCTTCCAAAATACGATTCACCCTCTCCGTCTGACCGTCGGTCGGAGGATGATATGCGGTACTGAGATGTAACTCTGACCCTAGAGCCTCTTGTAAGCTCTTCCAAAACCCACTAGTGAACAACGGGTCCCGGTCACTCACAATGCTTTTAGGTACTCCATGAAATCTCACTACCCACTTCATATACAATTCTGCTAACTTAGCTGCCGTTCTGGTCGATTTAACTGGTATGAATCTTGCACTCT
This sequence comes from Allium sativum, assembly GCA_030737875.1. Classification (NCBI taxonomy): domain Eukaryota; kingdom Viridiplantae; phylum Streptophyta; class Magnoliopsida; order Asparagales; family Amaryllidaceae; genus Allium; species Allium sativum. The sequence goes on along the minus strand of CM060911.1, from coordinate 118,732,263 downwards.
TAGTCAATCGATCCACGATCACCCAAATGCTATCATGTCCCGATCTAGTCCTTGGTAAACCATCGATGAAATCCATCGAGACTTGCTCCCATTTCCATTCGGGAATTTCTAATGGTTGTAATAACCCACTAGGCTTCTTTTGCTCGGCTTTAACTAGCTGGCAATTCATGCACTTGGATATAAACTTCCCAACGTCTCTTTTCATCCCTTCCCAGTAGTAAGTCTGCTTCATATCTCGATACATCTTATTACCACCGGGGTGTATAGTCAGTTTTGATTGATGACATTCTCTAAGCACTTCATCTCTCAATCCATTGACGTTGGGTACAACAAGCTTTCCATTCTTACTAAGCCATCTATCTCGATCAAGCCCATACTTGTTCATCTCCTCATCGATATCCATCTCTAAATTGGAGATGATTTCCAATAGGTTAGGATCGTCCCTCTGACTAGAGCCGATCCGCTCAAACAAGGTGGGTCTGATCGTCAAACTTGCTAACATTTCTGGATTCAATTCGCACTTTGGTCTGAAATCAAACCCCGCGATATACTCCAGTTGCTTCCATTCTAGAAACATAGCCCCTAAACTGGCATGTATTCTACTCAACGCATCGGCTACCGCATTTCCCTTTCCCGGTGTATATGCGATATCAAAATCATAGGAAGTCAAGAATTCTAACCACCTTTGTTGCCGGAGATTTAGATCCTTCTGGGAGAAGAGATACTTCAACGACTTATGATCTGTAAACAACTCAAATCTTTCTCCCAAGAGATAGTGTATCCACATCTTCAACGCGAACACGATCGCTGCCAACTCCAAATCATGGGTAGGGTATCTTCTCTCGTGCGGTTTCAATTGCCGACTTGCATAAGCTACAACCCTACCGCCCTGCATCAATACAGCACCCAGTCCGGTACCACAGGCATCCGTGTATACCATCATCTCTTCATTCCCCTTAGGAATGACTAACACTGGTGCGCTTGTCAACTTGTCGTTTAGACTCTTGAATGCATTCTCGCACCTTTCATCCCAGACAAAAGCTTGATTCTTCTTAGTCAACTGGGTCAATGGTGCTGCTATCTTGGAGAAACCTTGGATAAACTTACGATAATATCCAGCTAACCCCAAGAAACTTCTTACATCTGTTGCATTCTTGGGCGTAGGCCAATCCTGTACCGTAGCCACCTTCGCCGAGTCTACGACAATACCATTCTCTGATACAACATGGCCCAAGAACCTCACTTCCCTCCTCCAGAAGTGACACTTAGAAAACTTTGCTTTCAATTGGTGTTTTCTCAACACCTCCATCACTATTTTTAAATGTTCCTTGTGTTCTTCCTCTGTCCTCGAATAGACCAAAATATCATCAACGAACACAAGGACAAACCTATTCAACTGATCTCTGAATACCCTATTCATAAGATCCACAAAATATGCTGGGGCATTGGTCGGCCCGAATGGCATGACCAACCACTCATAAAATCCAGATGGCGTTCGAAATGCCGTTTTAGCTATGCTCTCAGCTTCTACTCTAAGCTGATGAAAACCTGTCGCGAGATCCAACTGAGAAAATACTCTCGCGCCACTCAACTGATCGAACAAATCATCTATCCACGGTAGAGGATACTTGTTCTTCCTCGTCACTTTATTCAACTCGCGGTAGTCTACACACAAACGAAGGGAACCATCCGCCTTGGTAGCAAACACAACTGGTGCTCCCCATTCTGAAACACTCCTTCTGATAAATCCCTTCTTCAAAAGATCGTTGACTTGCACCTCGAGCTCTCGCTGCTCCCTTGGTGCCATACGACGAAGTGGCATCACTATAGGTCTGGCATCTTTTACCAAATCAATACGGAACTCAATCTCTCGGTGTGGTGGAAGCCCGGTCACTTCTTCGAAAACATCCGGATACTAGCCAACCACGGGCAAACCTGACAACTCACTATGCGGAATGTCTAGGGAGTTTAGAAAACTAGCCAATACCCCCTTACTGGGTAGACCACCAAACACTATCCTCCGTCCATCATCCGCTCTAGCTGTCACCAAAAAGCCCTCACAGTCTACCACCACCCCGTATCTTTGGAGCCAATCTACTCCCAAAATAATGCCAAACCCAGTAAAGCCCAAAACAAAGCAATCACAAACAAACATGCATCCATGACTCGATAGGACCACATTACGACAAATCATGCTAAGGCTAGTCGAACCACCAATCGGGTTCGTCACTACTAAAGGTCTATCGACAATCTCGGGCTCCAATCCCAACCTATCTACCAGGTCACTAGATATGAAAGAACTGGAAGCTCCGGTATCAAACAAAACTCTAACAGGAACATCATAAACAGAAAGCATACCTTGAATGACGACATTCTTTCCCTTCTCCGCCGCAGTTGGGGCATTCGACGAAGAAGGAATAACATTAAGGGCGTAGGCTTTCACCATTTGCTTTTCTTTGGGGGGTTGCGGAAACATGTCCTTGTGATGTCCCATTTGGCCACAGTTGAAGCACTTCCTATCCGCTGGCTTGGCCCGACAATTACTAGCATAATGACCCTTCTTACCATAGCTGAAGCACTCAACATCTTGCTTATTCTTTTTCTTCTGGCCATCCTTAGTCTGATTCTGCTTTCTCTTATTCTGGGAACCACCCTTGCCTCCACCACTTTCTTGTGGCTTTGGCTCATCTGCGGATGCAACCTCAGTCTTCGGCTTAGGGTAGAGACTTTCTGATCTTAATGCTTTCCCAATGATCGATTCAAACGTCTCATCGATGTGGTTAATAAGCCTTTCCCCCAAGTACTGATCCAAACCAGTTATGAATTTCTCATTCTTCTTCTCGGCAGTATCAATAAGAGATAACCCATACTTCGACAAGGTGTCGAATTCAGCAATATACTCCGAGACAGCTCTGCCATTCTGCTTGAGCTCCAAGAATTTCTTAAACAGCACTGACTTCTGAGCAGCTGGAATGAACTTCTCGCTAAAGCGAGCCTTAAACTGCTCCCAAGTAATCTGATCTTCGGGAGTAGCTGCCTTTATAGCATTCCACCAATTCATTGCCCTCCCTTGCAGCTGACGGGACGCTAGCTTTCTCTTCATCGCATCCTCGATACCCAAATCCTCAAAGATACGTTCGCAACTATCCAACCAATCTTGAACATCCGTGGCCGACTCCATTCCGTGGAACGACTTCCCACCAAGGCTAGTATAATCCTTATTCAGCTTGGCGAAGTCGACTCTCGGCGCCTGCACTATTGGACCACCACCATTTCCACCATTGGGAGCTGCCCTCTGCACATCCCTAAGCATCTCTCTCATGAGGTCAGTAAACATCGCCCTCATGTCAGCAGCATTCCCATTATTGGCCCCTCTACCGGTACCTCTAACATATCGGCTCATCGTCAATCTGAAAAAGGAAACGATTAACGACCCCATAGTGGTGCTAGTGCAGCACGACTTCATTCTTATACTACTAATAGTATATATATAGCTTTTAAAAACCAAAATAATCACAAATACGCTCTCTCGTATACGCATATTATCTCTCCCTGATAACTTCCCTAGGTTAACTACGCAACCTAGAGCTCTGATACCAAGTGTGACGGCCCGCCCCGCACCAGCCTGCATTTCCTCCGAAAGTGCGCTGTACACATGCCCGACTAGCACGGGACGGTCGTCAGAAGAAAGGAAAGAAGGGAATTAACTAAATGAGGAACCTATAGAATGTCTCACAGCGCATGGAGTAAAATATAATAATAAAATACTTGACATAAAACAGGTGAAACAGTGTATAAGCTGATAACTAAAACCAACATCAACATCAGAGCAGCGGAAATCCAAATACAACTTATTACAACTTTTCAAATTTACTGTCTCTAAACAAAAGAAAGCTAAAGTAGAAGATGCACCACCAATGCCCAAGCAGTGATCTTCAACAACACAGGGAGAATACTATATATATATTACGTGGAAGCCTCCTGCTCGTCTCCGCATCATCTACCCGTGCATCTCCAGCTAACCTGTCTCTAGTCTGCTCGTGTGAGCACCCAGAGTAATAAGAGGAGACATAAAACTCTGGGTCAGACATAAAGCCTGGTATGAGCGATAAGCATCTAAACAGAACAATAACAGGTATACTAAACCATACCTGAACCTGGACCTGCAACCAAAGAGTTAGTAACACATACCGTACAGTACTCTAAGGTGCCATAAATAGTGTAAAGAATACGGGGGTGGGGTGTGCATGTCGTAATGATAGCAAACAAATCATCCATAGCAACCATCCTCACATCTCTCACTCAGTGCGTAAAGTATACGATGTCCACCACTGTCAATCACTAGACCCATTGAAGTAGTGACGGAGTTCAACTTGTACAACTACTGCTACTACCAAGCTTACCACATGGAGTCATGACCAAATCTTTACAAATGACCCCACTTCATTGGTCTATAGCCCTTTAGTCGTACCTAGGCCATTGCAGCCCTGAATCCGTTCACGTACTTCCCATACATAGTGATCCAAAGTCATAGACATCGACTGCCCCTTGGCACACGTCCCGCAGCAAAGCCCAATCATGAAGTGAACTCATCGGTTCCCAACTGGATCCTGAGCTCTAACTTCCCATATTGGACTACCTTTGCATCTCGGGTTATTGGTCAATACTGGGTCGGGTCGGGTTCTCCTTCTAGCCATCGGTTCGGGTCGGGTCCTCTACTTCAGGTCGGTTCGTAGTCTTCTCCTGTAGCGGTTCGGTTCGGGTCCACAGCGTCGCATCGGTTCGGGTCGGGTATTCCGCTTCGGGTCGGGTCGGGTCGGGTGTCCTCCTCCGGGTCGGGTCGGGTGCCATCTCCTTTCCAGTTCGTGCTTTCGCTCCGATCCGCCCCCTCGTTCTTCACGTGCTCCGATCCGGTCCCTCCTTCTTCATCTGATCCGATCCTAGTTCAATTAGCGTGGCCTTCCCTTTTGCCAGTTCTCCCAAGTGTCAAGTACCGATCCGAGCCCTTCGTCTCCAAGTCGATCCGATCCCCAGCTTAACCAACATGGCCTTCCTTTTTGCCTAGCCTCGTTTGTGCCAGACTCCAGTTCGGGTCGGGTTCCTTACGCAGATACCCGATCCGATCCGAGCCCATACCCGATCCGATCCGGAACCCTACACAACTTTCTGCAACTTTTTCCAGCAACTTGTTTATGCCATTCGACGACGTTTTCGACAAATCTAACTATATTAATCAATCACAAATCATGTCAAACAGTCATATCAACATAGCAAACTAACCACAAACACCAAAACAATGAATTTACATGTTAAAATGGATCAAATATACCCAAAAACCCCTTATTTTCCCTTAAGCATGTTTAAGTAAAACTAATCATAGGGTTAACGAAACTTAATCAAATCAAACCAAATTTCTAACAAAGGCATAAAATATTATTTAAGAATTTCTAAACATTTTTCCAGAATTTATTAGTGTATAAATTCGCTAATCTTCACTAATTACCCTTAATTAACTGTAATTAGTGCCAAAACGATGCTAATCACTCACCTTGGCCACAAAATAAAACACCAAATCTGAAATACTATCTGTTTGGGTCGAATTCCTATGTATAGCAGCAGCTCCAACCTTGCTCTGTTGCTATTTGGTCTTGTTTTGAGGTAGTTTAGGCTTAATCTTCACTAAAAATGTGTTTTGGAGTGGTTTTAGAGGATGGAAGCCGTTACTAGGGTCTCAAGAAGGTTTGTGGCGGCTCAAAACTGAAATGAAAGTGATTTCCTAACCCTAATCAGTCCTCCTATGCCTCTAAACCGGAAATTCCCCTCTGGGCCTAGCTGCTAATCACCCGGTTAAGCCCAATTAAGCTGTTTTTCACCATCTGATACTTGTTTCAGCCATATCTCCCAAACGGTGAGTCCGTTTGGCTAATGTGACCACTCTACGGAACTGTAAACCATCATCCGAAGCCAATGGAAGTGGTTTCAGGTCAAAATTCCTTTCCAGTCAAAAGTTATGGCCAAAACAGTGCCAACTAGGGGTAAAATGGTCATTTAAAAATCGAGAAAAATCATGAACATGGGAAATGACCCCAATAGTCGTCTCCCAAAGTTACATGACCATACGACTTCATATATGAAAGAAATAAATATTCTACGATCCTATGATGCGTAAAATACGAGTCGTTACAACGGTGGTTGAAGACCGGAGGTCTTTACATCGTTTGGGTAATTACTGATGATCTTGATTGGGCTGTACACCCAAGAAGATGGAAACAGTTGGTGATCGTCCAGACGTACTTGGAGATCGATGGATATGCGGGGTACTAGGTGCCTCCGGTTTCGTTCAGACCCAGAACGGACTTGTAAATGGACTGTGTGTCTGACATTGGATTTTAGTCTGTGTGATTGATTTCTATTAAATATATATCTGTTTGGCGGCGGATAATTTATTCTCTTGCTTAACGCCCTTCTCTGAGACGTACGAGCTCAGGGGTTATATACTGATGGATATCAAACGCATAGAGTGAATTGCCTATGTGGCACACCTAAGTGGCAATTGATCAAGGATTCTGTTGAAAAGCAAAGTCTTGTGGTGATGATCAAAGCACAGCCTGTGTGGCACAGCTTTGTGTAACGTGAATTCGCGAGCCTCGCACCCCGGTTGTGAACCAAAAACGGGAGAAGGACCTCAGGGAGGGCATGCGTTTCTTTCTAGTTAGAAGTGGCGTCAGTGGTTTTACACGCCCTGACGAGTTTGACTTATGTGGTTGTTGCTGTTGCGAGGCGCCTCGGTTTGATCGGACGATCCGGGTCCGATGGATTCATTTAGTTGGCTCACCTACGCCCTATAGGGCGGGGAAATGCATGTTCAGGCATTTTAATCCACATCGGTGGACCGGCCCTGACGATCCAAGGGTCACTCGAGCTCTGATCCTGAGGGGCGGACTAGAGCATCTCGAATCGGTTGAGGACTATCTTTTGCATCGTTTCATAGATGGAAATCCAATTTCCAAATACGTGACATTTGCGGTTTTATTTGTAGAACCTAGTATGACGACATAGTGGGATGGGGCGCTTATGCCGTCTATGATTGATACTTATGATTTGAAGATTGTTTTATACACTATGCACTTATAATAGTATCAAATGATTTGTTTTAAGCGTATCAAGCATTCTTGGCTATTATAAGGTAAAAACCCTATCCTCCGGCTTGCGTTGCATTGTGTGATGGGAACTGGGTCTTATAATAGCTTCATTTTTTTTATTTAGCATTGCGCTGTTTGTTTTATGCACTGGTATTCTTGGGAGGAAACCCGTTCCGTGTTATACGGCGTGGTCCCTTGATTTACCTAACTTTAAAATAAAGATTAATAACTGTTTTAGTTCTCACACCAGTCCCATGACTGACCTGGAGTTTATTGTTTTGACCTAAACTCTGGGTGCCCCTATTTTGACACGGGCAGCTAGTAGTTTTGGTTTTGCAGATTTATATTCACAGGATTCTGGTTTACAGCTGGAACGATATCCGGAAAGCTTTGTATCCGTATATCTCTTCTAGTTGTGTATTGTATTATTTTCCGCTACTATGTAATGTATTGTAATCTCTGATATTTTCTGTGTAAAATGTGATTCATTTATACTCTGTATATTCTTGTAATCTGATGCATTGTTGTAATATACAATGAAACGTTCTTCCGTCTGCGTTCTGTTTGTCATGTTCTCAAAACAATCAGGTGTTTCGAACGGTCTAGATCGGTTTAGCGACTGATTCGGATCGAGCGAAATTCCCGGTTGTCACAGCAAGCCAAAGAAACTTGGTGGACTTGGGATTAAAAACATAAGAGACTTTTCAAAAGTTTGTCAATTTAAACTTTTCTGGAAATTTTTGGAAGGAAAATCCTTATGGGCTAGATGGATGAAAGCTAAATATTTAAATAAAAAAATTTCTGGATTGTCAAAAAGGAAAGTCAACATTCTTATGTGTGGAAAATTATTTTAGATTGTAGAGAAGTGGGGAAAAAACTCATTGAGAGAAAACAGAAGGATGAAAATCAAACCAGTTTTTGGTTTGACCCATGGATCTGTGGAAACACACTGATTGATCTGCTTGGATGGAACAACTTATATTTACTAGGTGGGGTTAATGATAATGTTCAGAAAATTATCATAAATAACCGTTGGAGCCTTCAAAATTGTTCTGCTTCTCTAATATTTAAAGAACCAATTCAAAGTATTCAAATAGATCAAAGTAGTTTCAAAGACAAATGGGTTTGGAAATTATGTTCAAAGGAGAAATTTTCTTTCAAAAAGATGCGGGAACTTCTTAAGGGTGAGGAGGTGGAGGTTGATTAACACAAGGTAATTTGGTGCAAAACCAATTGTCCAAAAATGGCTCATTATGCCTTTTTTGCACTTCTGAATAAACTTCCCACTAGAGAAAGATACTGCAAATGGAGTAAAGATTTAGAAAAAACATGCCTTTTTTGTAAAAAAGAAATTGAAAGCTCCAATCATTTTTTTTATTGTATATATTCCCAGTACATTTGGCAAAATGCCAAATTCACTTTGGGATTCAATCAATATATTCCCATATTAGATATAAGGAGCAATATTGATTATATTCTGAAATATTATAATCCCAAGTCCAACATTTTTATTAGGGCATGTGTTATGTTAACATCAGTAATATATTATATTTAGAGAGAAAGGAATCAAATGCTTCACTTAAATAAGGAAACCAATGTAATCAACTTTGGAAAAGCATTTTAGCTGATTGCCAAATTATCATGAAAAAAGCCAGTAGACATAGGAATGAAAGCATATATAATCAGGCCAAATATAGTGAAGATGCAGATTATGATAAGCAAGTCGAAGACTTTTTACTTAAAAAGGAAGCAGTGCTCCAATAAGACTTCAAGTTATCAACCCAATTCAAAAGCCAACAACTTGGGTGTATATGGCAATAGAGATCAACATAGTCACTCTGACTTCCTTTCTAGAGGAGGTCATCTCAGTCCTGATAACAATATATATTACTACAAGGGAAGTAAACAAATTAACTTAGACAATATTAATTCTACAGTTAATTATGAGAATAATTATGTGTGGTACTTGCCTGTTACAGGGGGTAGAGATCACCTTCCACCCAGCAGTGATCCAGAGAACAATCAAGATGTTTGCTGCCACTCTGACTTCCTCCTTGGAGCATGCTACCTCAATTCTGATATTATAAAACATTCCTACAAGGGAAGTAGACCAATTATCTCTTCAAAACAGCCTAATTATGCTTACAAATTGAATAGTAATCTTTTGTGTTTACCTGATACAGAAAGAGGAGCCTCCAGCAGTGATCCAGAGAACAATAAACACCTGAGAAAGAGAAAATACAAAGAATAATTCAGCTTTTTGCATAGAATTAGGGAGCACCACTTCAAAAGCATGCTAAATAACCAGATCTATCACTTATCTAGCTGGAGTGAAAACGAAAGTAGCAGCAGAGGAAAGACTGATGATTGTTGAGATCTCAAAAGACTCGGTAAAAGCCGCGGAACCTTGATTGGTTCAGATCCAAGCATCACTACTAAAATCAATAGTCAGAGAATCGATTTGAATGATAGTGTTGCCAAAAAACAAACCCGATTCTCCTCAGAGAAGAAAGGAGAACAAAGTGATACACATTTGGAAGCCGCCTTGAAGTAATAGAGAGTATAACAGAGATTTTATCTCTCGAGAACACACCATTTTTAGGGTTATCAAATAGATAATGAGTACGACTGTAATAGATAGCGGCTAGGGTTTGTGTTTGTTTAGCATGTGATATCAGGTATGCACGAGTTGTTATACCTGTTAACATCATAGGCCTTGGACTAAAACTTTTTTTATGTTTTTAAAAAAAATCATGTGATTTTAATTTTAATTTCTAGGTTGCAACTTCTAATGTGTTGTTACTTTGAATTTCGATGTCTATTATTAATTACTAAAAAATAAAATTTTAAATGTAAGATCCTGTTTTTAAGCGATGTTACAATATAATAATATTTGTAGATTAAGATTTTGGATTGGTATTTATTTACTTATAAGATCCTATTTTCAAGCGATGTTACAATATAATAATATTTGTAGATTAAGATTTTGGATTGGTATTTATTTACTTGTAAGATCCCATATCTTAGTAATATTAAGATTTATAATATATTTAAGGGCATTTTCGAAAGTTCATGTTTACACCAAAAATTGTGACAACAAGCAATGGCGGATTTAGGGAGGGGCTAGTAGGGTCACTGGACCTCACTAGACTTTCTACATGTACAAATGCTAAACATGAGTGTTCGTTTACTGTCTTGTTTTGCTGCTAGTCTTCTACAGAAAAAACAATACTGTTTTTCTTTTTATTATCTTCTTCTTTCCTTTTTGTAAGCAGTAAGTGTACCAGAAGGACGGTACTTTTGATACACGTATTGTATGTCATCGGCACGCAATTCAATCAACAAATTTGTGTTAAGAACTTCGGTTATTCCTAATGAAAATGAATGTGGCCCTGCATTCTGCAATATATAAAGAAAAGAGGTTTACAAAAAGTCAATTGCCATATGTGATTTAGTGGGGATATAACATAGAAACACTAAACAATACCGTATGCTGATTGATTCTTTCAAATCTTCCCACCACAACATATTGAGGCAGTTGCTTCCTATTAATGCGATTTTGGTCAGCCTGACCAACAGTAATATAACATAGAAGACACAAGTTGAAAAAAAAAATTCCATATGCATCAAAAATATATATATATGCTAACCTCCCAAAAGTTCCATAGCTGGTTATGCAGGCATCTCCAATTGGAGTATCACAGAAGTTTGGTGGCCCATTATATGGTTCATAACTAACACCAATTTTGTTGCATTCAAGACCATCCAGCGTAACCTTACTCTCTCTAGAAGCATCCACTGTGTTTGTGTATTTTTGGCCCTCTCTAGCCTCAAACCCTGGCTCCGCCACTGACAACAAATGTATTATAATTGTTGATATATATATATATATATATATATATATATATATATATATACATACACACACACACGTATGTATGTATACATGTGCATTTAAATCATGTGATTTTAGTTTTTAATTTCTAAGTTGCAACCTTTAATGTGTTGTTAGTTTGAATTTCGATGTCTATTATTAATTACTAAAAAATAAAATTTCAAACAAACTTTGCTTCTTAGATTCGATTTTTAAGTGATATCAAAAGTTGGTAGTATTATAGACATACGTTTTGAGTTTGTAAAAAAGTTTATTTTTAAGCGATCTCAATTAACGCGAAAATAGTGTCATAATCATGCGTTTCGGCACACACTTCGCGTATGATCATGGTAGATGCTTTACGTGTGAGTTACGTTTTTAGGAAATGTATATGTTTAACACATCCAAGAGAAAACGATTTATGCGAACATTTAGTTATATTTTTACACTGAAATCATATGTAATTAGTTCGAATTTTTATTTCTTAATTGCAATATCAAATTTTTAATTAGATTTATTCTTTATTGTGTCATTAATTAATAAAGAGAAAGTTTATTTAGATACAATTGATTTCAACCATTGGATTACCCTCTGAATTCCACTCCTCCAATGAGGACAAAAAAGTTCGACGGCCAAGACTTGTTTTCCAATTTGTGTTTGATTTTATGTCCATATAGCTGCCCCATTAAATAATAACAACGACGTAGCAAATGTTTATTTATCATATCTTTTTCTGTAATTGATTAATACATCACCATATAGGTCTAGGAGAGTCTAGAACTTCCGACCTCTTACTCGGTAGGTACACACACCTTACCACTATGTTACACTATCTTGGCCTATTCATCGTATCTTGTGTTTAAATGATGTTAAGATTTTTTTTATATGTAGAAATGTAGTTTGAATTCATAAAAATATTTAGTTATTAGATTATATTTTTAAATACGTACTACTATTTTTAAAGTCACGGTTGGATCAATACAAGACAACTTGTTAATAAAGATAATGCATTGTTAAAGGCACTAGACTGATTGTTAGGGGCTATCAATCCGGTTTTCGGTCGGCAGTTGTCCACTGATCTAGCCACGTTCGCAACCGTTCGATCTACCTTTGACCGTCCAACCAAAAGCAACGCAGTAGCATAGTGTAAACTAGGGTTGTTATAATAATGGTAAATTTACTAGTACCATACCAATACCAAGTAATTGGTAAAAAAAATTGAGACATTTCGGTTTATCAATGTTATCGGTATGGTAACGGTAAATTTACCATTGTTAACGGTAAATATAGCGGTAAAGAAAAGTCAAAACCAGTGGTAACGGTAAATTTACCAATCATATTAAATTTATTTTTCATTATAAGATCAAAACTTAACCATAGACACTTTTAACGATACGTCGTGGTTTTTAAGAAGATTTTGTAGTATTATTTATGATGGTGATTCTTTTTAAGTTTTGTAAGTCTCAAAGTTTGAGATTATAAATGTTATCATCTCATATTATTGTCAATAAGCTATGATGGATTAAGAAATACTTAGATGTCAACTAAAGCATATCGTAATACCATATAAATATCATAGAGTAATATAAAAAGCAAGATAATTGTTTTTTTTTTCCAATTTTAGTGCAATAAAATTTGAATGTTTGTTGTATCGGTAAGTTTCCCATTATCAGCCAACGGTATACCAGTTTATCGGTATAGCAATGAATATTTTACCATTGGTAATGGTAAATTATTGATAGCTATTTTTGATAAATTATTGATAGCTATTTTTGACTTGTCAGTAGTACTGGTACGGTACTGATTCTCATGTATCGGTAGCGGTTACCACGACAGCCCTATAAACCGTTACCTCGACAGCACACTGAATATAAGGCCGTCCGACCGACACACTAGTTCCATAGATTCGCTTAATTGACAACTTCACTTTCATCTAAATCGGCCGCCATCGCCGCATTAAACAGCGCACCTATCAAAACCGATTGACTTAAGCTGCGCCGCATTACTCCTCCTCTAACGTTCATTGAATTTGCGTACGTATTCAATGGTCAAGCGTCTTCTCCATTGCAGTACGTTATCTTCCTCTCTCTCTTTCCAGCCCAGCCCTAATTTCGTTGAAACCTCTAAAAGGAATGTATATTAAATTTCTGTGCAGATTACATCAAGATTTTCAGCTGGAAACATCATGAGTCGTATTATTTCAAAAGATTATGGATTCTGAACAGATTCCTGTCCAAAGATGCTAGAGGTGGTAGTGATGAGATTGCGAATTGTAAAAGTGCAAACCCTGAGCTCGTGCAAAGCAGTAGCTCTGACGATGAAATTGACTACAATAAGAATGCTGGTAGTAAAGATGATTTGATAAGTAGATGGAAATGGAAGGAGGAGTTAGCCTGGTTCACAAGAGCTCTTCAACCTGCTTTCTTGCATTTGTATAAATGGGCTTCTGCTCCAGGTTCCTTGGTTAAATACACTGTGTTTTTTGTTCTTAACCTGTTGTTATTGATAGATAAAATATTTTATGCACATGTATAGTGTCTTATTTTATGTTTGATCAATTATTGTACTATGACTTTTGGATCTAGTTGCGACGTTGCATTGATATGCTTCTGCAAGATGTTAAGGTGTACAAATATGACTGGTGTGAAACCTTGCTACGCACATTGTTCACGTAACTTTTAGACGGACGTTTGTAGAACATATTTTTAGTTGCATAAATGTGAAACATATGCTTTTGAATTGTAATTATTTAGGATTTTATATTTTTTGAAAGCTACTGATAACGCTTAAGTGATAAGCATGTTTAAATAATTTCATGGTTCATAAATCATAACTAACATTCCTTTAAGAAAATGACATTATAAAACAAATACTGATTCAATATAAGTTAGTTTTGACTAGGAAACGTTATGCCCGTTTTCTGTATTGAATTGTTAGCAGTTAATCCATTTTTCTTAATTGCATGGTAATATTGTTTGATGGTGTCGTAACTCAAACAAACATCGAATTTGAGAGTTAAAAATGATAACTAATTGTAGTTAATTGTATTTTATTCTTACGAAAAATTTAAATGATGAATAGGATTATCATAATTAAAAATGTGAAATAAATAACATAAAATCCGTTTCAATTTGTAGGCAACTATTGATACTTTTAAAAAAAAGTTCAAACTAATCAGTGTAAAATTGAATACCACGTAAGTATGCGTATTCATTTATTGTTTTATATAATGTGAGCAAATTATAATAAATATATTTGTTATGTAAATTTGAATTGAACCTGAGCAGTTAAAGTCTTGGTGAAGTCCTGCAAAATTCACGCTATAGCCCATAGCGTTCTCTGACCGATATGCTATTTCAATTTGATGTTATTAAATAGTAGATCCGCTTTAAGCCTCTCACTATTTTCGACACCAACTTATTAAATCAAAAATTTTAACATCTGCTTTAGGACTAGTATATAAATATAATCTGACTAGCTCTATTTTAACCGAAATCGGTGGAGTTAGGATGAAAAATATAATTTTAAGGAATAAATGTTTAAGTTAGAAATTTATTGTATTCACTAAATTTAGTCTGCATAAATAATAATATTATTTGGTTTTGCTATATAAGATTAAAAAATACTTCTTTTTTCTACGTAAATTATGTGAGAACGATATTAAATTAACTTTAAATATTTAGTTTTATGTTTAAACAAGATTTTTAGACATCAATTATTTTTCACGATATCCTCATTTTATCCCTGTTATAACTTTTTGTATCTCCGTCGCTATAGAATCGCTAAGCGTTTTGACCGCATAGGTTGAAACTAAATGGAAATGCAAATATGTTCAGTTAATTATTATTTATATTTCTCTAGCTTTGATTGGACGTCTCCAATTGAAGCCTCTGGAGGCATCGATGCATGTGGAAGTGTAAGACGTACTGAATACTCAAAGAAATGTAGAGATCGACAAATGATGACATGAGAGATAGTACTAAAAAGAGACTTGATGAATTAGAATATATCTAAAAAGCTGGTGTCGGACATTATCTCGTGGAAGTTAGTGATCATTGTACCAAAAATATGAGCATATGGTTGACTTATGGGTAACGGTATAAGTTTTAGATTGTATGATTAATGAATAGGATAATAAGACGTAATGTTTGGTTTTCGATCTCTATTACTACAAGTATTATTATTACCATTAATATCATTATTACTAACGATTATTTTATTTATTTATTATTATTATTTTCTTAATTGTTTTATTTTATTTTATTTTTATTTTTATTTCTATTTTCACCTTTAAATCCTTTTTTAAACTCTACTCCGGATAATATAGCTAGGAAACTCGACTTATCTGCGAAAAATAGCTTAGTTGTTGTTGATGATTTCAATTCGAATTATATAGCTAATTACGTATTAGTCATTAGATTAATGCTCTTTGTGCTATAAATGAATCTTACCGTCAATGGGCATTTCCATTTGGTATAATAACTAATCTATTATTGAAGATGAGAAAATACGGTAATATCTATTCATAATATCATCAATAACCAAATTTGGAAATAAACGTGTTATTAAATTTTTTTAGTCAACTAAATTACGCATCTTCTCTTCTGAATTTATATATAATATTTCTTATAATCTAAGAAAGTAGGCTTAAACTAAAAATAGAAAATAAATCAAACTTAACTTTGTTTCATAAATCAGACCATACATGTGAAAATTCCACGACTTGATCTTCAATCACAGTAGGAAGTCCATCAGCTAAGTTTATAAACAATGCATATGTATAATGGTAAAACACATGCTTTTGTGCTTGCTAATACTGGTGTAATTCCACGAAATCCATCCAAAAATTTATCCTTTTCAATTCCATAAGTACATGTCATCAGCTAATAACTAATTAGTGGACAATAAATTTTAATATTACTAGTAATTTTTCCTTTAATATGACAATTGCAGTTTTCCATTGATATAGCATTGCCACACCCATCAAGAAACTAGCTAGATTTTTAAAATTGATTATTCGTTAATAACAACATTTCTGGAGATTACGTTTTTTAAGGCTATATAAATTTAAAGTGGGACACATAAAATCTTTGAATTTTAGATTTCTTTTTTCCAAAGCTACATACACAAATTCTTTAAAGTATCGTCCCATGATTCTAGCTCATTGATGATTGAGTGATTTGATTGGTTATGCCTTTGACACCGATTTTGGAATTAGGGAAGATGACAAATTTAATTTATTCAGTTATTTATTTAAGGAATATCTGTATAATTTAAAACACATGACCAAAAAGCATTGATAATTAATAAATGAACTCAAAATGGATGAGGGATTTAATTGCCTAACATATCTTTACAATGTAGTTATAAAAATGCCGAAAATACGGAGAGAAGTCCAAAATATGTTCCCATTGTCCTATTTTGGAATCCCTTTAACCGTGTCCCAACAAAAATATGCTGGAGTGCCTACGTTATTACTAAAATTTGTTTCTACTAAAAAGTAGACAAAACAATAATTTCTTTATCAATAAAAACAAGCAGTGTAGTATGAATTATATTTCTTCATCAATAAATAAAAATAACAGTAATTTACATACATAGTAAAATGAACCATCTAAAATTTTGTATTACCATTGAAATCCATGCAAGCTCACACTGCTACTTCATGTAAAATAATGTAGAAGTAAATACCAGAAATCCTGGATGACAAAATGGGGCTTAATTTCAGTTATAAGTTGCCTTGCGGTTCTGTTCATAATGGGAAGAGGAGTAACGACTTTGAATTTTTAATTAATAACAAATTTGACAGTCAAATGTCTACTCCTACAGTTTCCCTGCCCTAGTTTACTAAAGTGTAGTCCCAGCTGGGAAATAAATGGACTTATGGAATACTTATAGTGTAAAAATTAATGATGACAATTAGAAATGTTGGTATTAATATACATAACGAATTATCATATGGCAAAGAAAAAACCGTGGCAGATTTTACATCCGATAGCAAATTCTAAAATCAAACATCTCCTCTTACTAAATTTGTGTAATTCTAACGTGGAAATACATGTAGATTGGATAACAAACAAAATCAGTGTAGACGGTTAATTTAGCAAATATTCAGTACTTACAATGAAAGCGATGAAGATGGATTGCCTAAATTGCAAGTATTAATACTAATATATAATAAATTATCATCTGGAAGAGGCGGAGTATAGAATGTGATTTTGTGATCGATAACAAACTTGAAGGAACAAACATCTCTGACTGGAAAATATTAATTGCTAGGGTTAAGTTTAGCAGCCTGATATCATCTTAACATCAAACTAATGTTATTTCCAACCTAATAACATTAAAATTAATGATATATAATACCAAGTGCAAGAAGATATCCCTTGAATAACCGTACATTCACATTTTAGTTCTCAACCCTTTATAATTGCTGTGAAGTAGTTTAAATATTCTGAAAAGAAAGGCAATGCCAAAATCTTTATTAATAGTTGTTTTGAAAGCCCAAACTTTTGGTTCGACAGTTCGACTGCAAACTTTCTAAAATATCATTGTATATCATTTAAAAATAGAATCCAACAATTAAATATTTTTTGCAAATTCAAACTGTTTTTCTATAAATATTAACAAATCATAATATCATTAAAAAAATATATGATTTAACTTTTTTTTTTTACAACATTGTTTCTTATCAACTAGTAAACAAACAAAATTTGAACTAACAGAAATTAGATACTAACTTTATATGATTTCAACATAAAAGTATAATAAAAAATTCGTGAAAATTATTTCTTTTGAAATTGGCAAATTTATATAGTTTATAAAAACTTAATTCATGCACAAAGTATGTGTCATGATCACGTACGAAGCGCAAGATGTAACACTCATATAAATAAATAGGACAAACCCTATTGGAGGGTTTTTGTTCCAAATTCTTGAACAATCTGGTTATCGAGTTATTAGATATATGTTTATTGATAGTTGACTTGGAAGTGCAAACCTTTCATTCGACGCAAACTTCCAAAAATACTGCTATATATCTTTATCTTTATATATCATTTAAAATTAGGATCTACCACTTAAACTTTTTTGGAAATTCAAACTGTATATAATAACACATCTTATCTTAATATTAACTAAAAAAACATCTAACGATCTTTACAGTATTTTTTGTATTAATTAACAATATAAATAAAAATTAAAACTAATTAAAAAAAATAGATATTGCAACGTAGAAATAAATTCAAACTAATTACTCACCATTTCAACACATAAATATATCTAAACATTCGAGAAAATCATTTTCTACTTAATGTGTTAAACATATAAAGTTTTAAAGACATACGTCATGTGTTTTGATCACGTGCAAAGTGCATGCCATAACGCTTCTTCATTAACATGTTGAGTTTTTGAATTAGTTCAAGTAAGGAAAAAAAATGTAAAAAGAGCTCACTTGATTTGGTGTTGAAACTAATGACATACCATGAAAATTCATTCAAATTTTGAACAAAAAACTCATTCAAATAACACACGTCAGTTTACAGATTACGATATCATGTACATTGAACAAAAAAAAGTGTCAAGTATATTTATTTAAAAAAAATATAGTCGTAGTCTTTTGAAAAGAATATAATTAACTGTACAAAATATTCATAGCAGACTAAAAAAATAATGTCAGATGATTTCTATTTCCATTAACTGTTCAGAAATGAATGTTTATGATTTTTTTTTTTTTTAAAGGATGGACAACATGAACCAATGGGCAAAATTTTTGTTAAAAAGAAAACATGAAATCTGCACCAAGAGTAGATTATTTCAACTAAAAATCAATTAAATATGATCCAATATCAAGCTCAACTATTCTTTATAATTTACATGTTGACACAAGCAGCATTAAAATGTTCGTATTAGGCCAAAATGACTATATATATTTGATGTGCCAATAACATGCTAGTATTGTTCACACCCTGACATATAAATGTATAATTGGACTTGCATTATTCATATCAGCATAGGAGTAACCATTTCTATTAGTTCTCAAGAGGGAGAGAGTGATAAAAATGATAATTAAAAGAGTAATTACTATCTACCTCCATTTTATTAAAATTCAGACATTCGAATTCAATGTAGAATTAATTCTCTTTAACTAAAGAATGGCCTACAAATTATTGGAATAATAAGGAGAATTAAGATGCATGGATTTTTTTAATTAACTTGAATTTAAAAGTATGAATTCAAATCAACCAGAATTAATTAACAATCAGTGCTTTCCAATTAATTCCTTTTGTCATAGAATCTACAAGGAAAACAAATTTGTACCAAAATAAAGTTGAATCCAAACGTAATTTTGGCTACATAGAAAGTGTTAAATAACATTGGTTACCATTATAAACTGTATGCATATCACACATATTTTGTCTATAGTTTCTTTTCAAAGTTGACACAGCATCAGTACTAAACTTTCAATACAATTTGTTTCTCCAACATATTACATTTATTAAGTTTAAAGAATTTACGGCGTTATATACACACACAAATATAATACTGAAAAGTTAGGTAATTTTGGAAACAATTTTTAAAAATATCAATGCTACAAAATTGTGTAGATTTCTCCACAGCCAGTAGTACTATATTAATAAAAGCAAAAATAATCAAAAGAATTGATAATAACAAAACATACTTGATAAAGAGTAGGAAAAAAAAAAAAAAAACCTGCCATCAAAATCACAAAAGTTCTTATTCAGCAAAAGAAAAAAGTGATAGTACACCAGAAAAAGAAGGGGTATCCCCATTTCTGTCATGATGTACCTCTGGAAACGTGAATTACAGTCTTCCACCCCAATTGATAGCCTTACTGGAATTTTCAAACAAACTTATTGGCCATTAACCTAATGGATGGCTTTAGCAGTTGCCCGTCATGCCTTACTTAGCACCTTTCATGTTGTTGATTGTAAGGTTATAAGCACTCCAACTTGTAGATTGTGTAGGTAGAAAACTCATTGACAGACCTTACAGATTGCAAACTCACAATCAAATTGTTTTCCATTATCTCTAAGGTATTTGGAAGAGTGATAGCATGCTATGGTTTCATGCTTCGACAAACCCAGGACGTCTCAGGTTAAAACATCCACAATATTTAGATATGACATATCAATGATATTTGTGAGCCAGGGCTTCCACATCAATTTAGGTTTTCCAGCAAGTTTTCTGCTCAACCCAAATATTTAATGTATAAACTGGAGTAGCTCGTAGTTCACAATGGAAAATTAGCCAAGAGCAACATTTGAGAGATTCTAGTAAAGCATAAAAAATACGGAAAACTTTCAGTTACAATGCGTAGTACCACTAAAATATTTAACAGTTACAATGTATAGTACACTAAAATATTTAACGCTTGATGATTGATGGTTTAATTTATTTGCTAAGCACTAAAATATTTAACAATTGATGATTGATGGTTTAATTTATTTGTCTTTGTTTAGGCGAAGCATCTTGTTAGATATAATGTTATGGCAACAATTCTATATTTATTTTGGAGAAACATGGTCCTAAACTCTTTCGATAACCTATTATTTGAGAGGACCACCAGTTAAAATTAGGACATAATGAACTGCATTGATGATTTATTCTGAATCATAAATTGTAGCTGTGAGTATTTGGTAGTACATCATTGCTAACGAAAACCAGTTGTATGAAACAAACAATTCAGTAAGATGAATTGAACAGGAATCGACCGTTCAAAAGAACTAACATCTTTTCGAGCAACGTATGTGACAAAGTAAATGTGCCAACAACCTAGCTTACACAACCTCTGACAGTGAATATTTGTAATCAAATACTTCATGGCACATAACGGATAATTGCTAACGAGATTACATTAACGATGGTGTCATAATCCTATGTAAGTTAATTAATTAAATAAACCTTTTAGGAATATCATGTAATTAATCCGAGGCAACAAAACTAACAGATACTAAAAATCATCCTCCAAAAAAGCAAGTAATATGTGATCAGTACAATAATCATGTGCAAAACTTTCAGGTTTCAAAGAGATGCTCCAAGCTATAAAGATGACCCAAATATATAACGTATATCAATCAATATGACATAAGTTTAATTATTTCCTAACAGCTCAATATGCTTGATTTCGATTGTGCAAAAGTTTGGTCAAGTCTCTAGTGACAATAAGCACATGCATGACATAAGAAACTTAATTTAAATTGCTACAATTTCTCATTTCATTGTAATGGCAGGAGAATTAGATGTTCTTAATGTTTGCTTATGATATTGTCATGGTGCGAGACTCATATTTAGAGCTACTGCGCACACCAGATCCACTAACTTGTATGGCTAATAAATTGCATGACAATTAAATTTGTACCTAGAAAGGTAGCATTTAACTTAATTTAAGCCATGGTTCTAAGCTTACCAAGCAAGTCCTTGTACGATGTTGAAAGAATATTGAGCCCAAAGACAAAGAAGGTGAGTAAACTTGTTGACCCGATCGAATTCTTATGTTCTGTGACTTCTGGCCGTTAAATTCATTTGCTGATGCACGAGAAGTTGATATGAACGAGGCTGCAAGGTTTGAGAGTTTGTGCTTTTTAGTCTTGTTAAGGTTGTAGTTGTGGTGAAGCACAAAATCTTCTATTTGGTGGCATAAATTTTTTATTCACTGAGCATATTAGTAATGATGGACACAAGGCAAAGATGAAATCAAACGTGTTGTGTTTGTTACCATAATACTCACTGTATGGTTAAGTAGAACTTTATCATCAAATGTCCAAATGGTCATGTATAATATTTCAAGGTAATATTTTCAGTACACCAAAATTTGCCAAATCCAATTTGAAATCTCCAAATGGTTACCTATCCTTCCACGATGGGGTAATTTTTTTTTAAAAAAAAAGGAATTACAGGTATTCGGTTGTTCTTCTCCATCTTATAGACGAATTCATTAATTCATGAGTTCATCTGCATAAATAAATTCATGAATTCATCTGCATTTGACCATAAGTTCATCTACATAAGGCATATATCAACCTGCATAAGCCATGCTTGCTGAGTAGATCCATCCATCTTTTTGGTATCTAATATTCTTGCTTGATATACATAAGGTATCATAAATATTAGAGCAAGGTAATTAATAATATTTAATACACAACTTGTGATTATAGATTTATAGCCTCATGATATTTGTAAATTTTTGGATTCTGCTGATAATTGATTGTTTACGAGGAATCGTTATTTAAGAATGAAATGGAAATTACCGATTAAGAATGTACATAACTTATTCAACACTAAGGTCAACATAATACATTAATTATCTAATAAGTTCGTGTCAATATTTTTTTTGGATACATGAGCCTAATTATATATGGCCCTAACGAATGCAAGTATTCTAAATTCACCTATTGTTATATAATTCTCTGGGTTTACTGCGATAACTTTTACCCATCTCATCAATTTTCTATTTTCATCGCATAATTTTAGACTTCCTATCACTACATTTTTAAGATAATCACTGTTTAAAAATTCACATTCATCGTATTAATGGTTCTATTAAAATAAATTATTTTCACGACAATCGCTATGTAAGAATTCACGCCACTGCACACAATTTGTCTACATAATGCCCTGTATCAATATTTCTCAAATACATTTAGCTAATCCTATATAACTTTGCTTGCATGATGGGCTGGGACCTAAGAAAATTTTGTTGAAAATAAGAGAAAACTAATTAAATGAAAATTTGCAAAAAATAATGTCTATAAGAAACAAGCATATTAATTATTAAAGCATGACAAATATAAATGTGATGTAGCAAGTTGTTCCTTAATTCACTATCAACGATTAACATTGCTAGAACGATAATAATATACTACCACAAATTAATAGGCTTTGTATTTGGAAATCAGTTCACTTCTCAATTTAATACTTTGATATAACCATAGAATTAATTCATATTTTGGAAGTAAAACAATTAGATCTAAATGGTTATAATGATTGATAATGGAGAACTTTGGATAAATTAATTTATATCATACTATGAATCATATGATAGACAGTGTGGAAAAAGAACACAAACTATCCAAATTTAAATCTTCTGTATCATATGATAGACAAATTTGATCAAAAATATTCACAACGAACCAACATAACATATTGGGTGAATCATAGAAGGAGAAATTACATTTTCTTCCAATTTGAGAAATCAGCTGTATACAGTAGTACTAAAATCAAATAAACTCATAAAGGTAAAAGGAATATCCATGCTTCACTAAGAAATGGAGGAACCTAGCTTGTACCCGATACCGACACCTGATTGTCTCCACTGTAGTCAATAGCGAATAGCGCAAGGCTTGCGCTATGCGCTATAGCGCGCGCTATTTGGTCGACTTTTTTTTTTTTTTTTTTTTTTTTTGCATTTTTTAATAACTAATCAAGTATATTATATCCGATTGAAATTTAATTCTATGTTTTTGCATATTTCATGCCACATCCGAACCCTTCATTACTCCAAGCACAAAAACTATCATACTTTATGCATGTACTAAATATTTGTTGATGTAAAATGCAATCATATTAGAGAAAATTTAATAATTTTACATTATACATTAAAAATAATTGATGCCTCATAATATATTTGTCATTTTGTCTTATAGAATTTAAAATATAGTCTTATATGTGTGAATTATGATAAAATTTGTTCTTGTTTTGTAAGTAATGATGATAAAATTATACAAACAAAATGCATGAAAAATATTGTATTTTGCATAAACTGTAAAATATTTTCTAATGACAAGAATTAAGTAAGAATATAAACAACAAAAATCAGCAAAGTAAAAATAAAAAAAGTCAAAAACTATAATTATAAGTAACTTATTTTGTGTTTAGAGATCTCACTTAGAAGAGAAGGAAATATTTTGATACTTTAAGGATAGCAAAAAAATTGTTGTTCAACATACTAGACATATTGGAATTGCTTTTAGATATTGCA
Organism: Allium sativum; assembly: GCA_030737875.1. NCBI lineage: Eukaryota > Viridiplantae > Streptophyta > Magnoliopsida > Asparagales > Amaryllidaceae > Allium > Allium sativum. The sequence goes on along the minus strand of CM060911.1, from coordinate 118,708,247 downwards.
TGCCTTTTTTTTTTTTTTCTGATGATGCTCAAACATACAAAAGAGTCTAGTGTTTCTAGATATTGGATCTAATAGCCTAAACCAAAGAACATAGATATAGAATGGTGTATCTGGACAACGGTCCAACCAAGTCAAGTTCTCAGTTAAAAAAAAAAAAAATTGTGAAATGCGTTGAAAAACTTGATGGAACACTAGCTAAAGCAATATGCAAATCATAGAAGGAAAAAACATGCATGCAGAATCAGAAAACATTGTAGATATGGTTGCATCTCAATGTGTATGGGCTTTAATTACTATACAAAATTAAAAAATCAAATAGCGCGCTATTTTGCGCTATGCGCTATATTGCGCTTCGATAAAATATCGCACTATTTATGCGCTATAAGGAACCCCTACGTTATTTTAGGTTCCATAGCGCAGAGCTTGCGCTATGCGCTATTTTGCGCTAGCGCGCGCTTTGATAACACAGATTGTCTCTGTTGTGTATAGCATGAAGGAATATCCATGCTTCACTAAGAAATTGTTTTCGTTGAGATATTGGTATTGTTGTGGTCAAAAAAGGGAAAAGAGGTGACTGAAGGCAGACAATATTTTGGCATAATTAGAGTTAGAAATTAGGGTAGCTTCAGCATCAATGGAGACTAGATATTCTTCTCCCCGTTGCCTTCCTTTTCCTCTTTAATCGCATGCGATTTTGTCTCTCTCTCTTCCACTCTTTCTTCGCTTTATTCTTCCCCTTGTCTAGCTTTCCTCTTTACTGAGTTGCGCTGCCTTATTGCCTTAACCAGAACCATCCATTCACCTATAACCACCTATTTCGCCCCGCGCATCCATTCTGACACCTGTATCATATTTCAGTGCACCCATTTCCGATTTGTGCCTTTCGATTTCACTTGCCTTCCCCATTATCATTTGTGATAAGCCCTAGATACGCTTTCCTTTAGCCGCCTCAAAAACAAGACTGATATGAAGCTAAAGTGAGGCAGCTATTAGAATAGGAACAAGCAAGGAAAAAAGAAGAAAAGTTGAAGAAGAGAGCATCTTTTTTCTGAATTTGCTTCCATTTCCCTACGGTGATACATATATTTATAATACTAGTGCTTAACAACCTGCAAACAAACTTGCCTACCTAGCATTGCAAGACCACTACTTTCTAATAAATTGCAGTAAAGTGCTAACAGAAAGAAATTCAAGCTAAAAAAGACAAACAACACAATACAACATGTTAATATTGCCATGCAGCTTTGGCCATTAATCCAGGAATCTTCTAGAACCGCGCCATTACCGACCCCTCGAAAACAACCTTGTTCTCAAGGTCGAAGATGCACTCAAGATTGAATATACCACCAAAATCGAAGATGAAAACTTTGCTTTCACATTTCAACTTGTTCCTTTCAACAAAAACACTAGATGCATCAGCCCATTCCAGCTTCAGCTTGGTCATTTCAACAAACATGTTGTGTGCACAAATCCATTTTTGTTCCATATGCCATGTAGAGTTTAGTGCTTGTGTGGTACCCAAAGCCTTAAAAAGTGCAGCTATGGAGTAGTACACATCTGACAGCTGTATCGCTTTCGAATCTAAAGCATGGTTGAGGGCATGGAGTCAAATGTCCTGGCTGCTAGGGTGCTCTGTGACTATTGGTGCATGTATCTTCATAGGTTATTGCTCGGTATTTGGATCTTCATCGAGCAACACAAGAACGATTCTCTTAACGAAACAATGATGACTAGAGGTGTTTATGTTGTTGCAATTGAGGCATAATCCTTGGTCACGGAGCTGCTGCATCCATAGTAGGCAAGGCGCTAAGGCGCAAGCATAGAGCCTAGGGCTTTTTTGAGCCTTGGGTTTTTTGTGTGCCTTTTATATGAGTTCGATATGCTATTTTACTAACTACAAATTAATTTTTAAGCCATATTTTATAATTTATTCAATTATCTACATATTTTATTAATAAGATTTAAATTTTAAACCATATTTTATAATTTAATGAACAATTTTTTTTTATTTAACTATTTATAAACAAAATTTTGAATTTAGCAAAAAAAGCGTCTTAAACTACAAAAAGGCGCACTCAAACTGCAAAAAGGCGCAAGCCTTGAGCTTTTTTGCGCTTAGGCGCGCCTAAGCGCGCGCCTTGATAACTATGGTTGCATCTGCGAGTAAGTAAGGAGTTTAATGGGGTACAATGATGACAATGTTGGTTTTGAGGGTAAGATCGAAGGGGGTGCTGTTGGGATTTAAGTAGAGGTAGAGACGGAGGTGCTGGTGTGTTAATGAGTTGTATGACTGAGGTATGCAATGGCTTGTTGATTCTTGCGTAGAGTTCAGTTAACGAATGGAGGATGTGGTCAAGCGAGGCTTTGATTTCAGCGACAACTTGAGGGTGAATGAGAGTGGTTTCAGCCATGATTTCAACGATAATTTGGTTGGTGAAATGACGAAAAAGGGAAGAGAGATAGACGAAGGAGGCGAAACAAGAGTGAAAGCACCAAAATGACATGGAGGTAAAGTGAGGCAGCCATTAGGATATGAACAAGCAAGGAAATAAGAAGAAAAGTTGAAGAAGAGAGAATCTTTTTTTCTGAATTTGCTTCCATTTCTCTACGGTGATACATATATTTATAATACTAGTGCTTAACAACCTGCTAACAAACTTGCCTATCTGACATTGCAGGACCACTACTTTCTAACAAATTGCAGTAAAGTGCTAACAGAAAGAAATTCAAGCTAAAAAAGAAAACAACAGAATACAACACATTGATATTGCAATGCAGCCTTGGCCATTAGTCCAGGAATCTTCTAGAACCCCATCAGAGACCTTTACGCCTTTTCATTGCGTTGCAGTTGGATTATGGGCGTTGGCCTTTAGATTGTAATATAGTATTTTGGCTTGCCATGACAATCTGGGACGTTGATGCAAAATTTACCGTAAAAATGTTATTCGAATTAGAAGTGTGTTATGAATTAAAGATCAAAGATTGTTTGACACGTATAATTTTTTGATAATAAGAGTGATACTTTCAAGCAAAACACGCATTATAGTTTCTCAGGGGCTCAAGTCCATGAGACATGTAGATATAGAGTACATAATGAGAACTCTTAGTGAATGTAAATAACGTTGTATGCTTTTAACCAACAAAGTAATGAGAAGTATAGTGAATTTAACTATTTTGTGCTTGCTAGTCGTGTACGAGATAGAGCTTTAACATAATTGATATGAGGTAAATAATGTGTTCGTCTGAGATTAGAAGTCTGGATTTAAAAAACATTACTAATTAATCATTTTTTTTGTTGAATTTAATTAGTTTAGATAGTCACAGTAAGAACGATATGTAGGGCTCAGTTTATTTATTCATCATGTGTAAAATTAGACCAAAGCTCAGGTCATTTAATGGAAGAGACTAAAATAGACTTGGTCTATGGATTGAATGAATATGATGGTTTGATCAAAGAGTAGAATGGCCAATCAAACTTGTTTTAAATGTTTCCTTTAAAACATTGAAAAAAACCCCATCATTCATCTGAATGTTGAGTATGCCTATAATATAAAGTTAACAATCCTTGGTAAAACAATTGTAGGGTGGAGACCCCCCCCCCCCCCAAGCACACGTGCACACACAAAGGTATATGCATTATGTGATGATGCAAGTTGGTTTCCTGTTGCATTGATTTATGTATTTTCATGCGATCTATAAAGATTCTTAAGTATTTAGCTATTGTACAACCATGAGAATAGTGGTTATCATGGTTAAAACATAGTTGAAAAGTCCCCGTATTGTTTAAAATTCTGAATTGTTAGATCCGAAATGGTTTAATTCATATTGTTAGAATATTGCTTGCTCATACATAAGGGGTAAGAGTGATCTGTTTGATCTTCCTTGTCTGACATCCCACATCAATTGGACGAACCCTGCTTTGGTTTTAACTAGAGTGTGGTTCTTTAGTAAGATGCATAATTATTTTACTCATTAGTTTGCATTTTTACAATTTATGATTTCTTTACAAGGCACTACCTATGCTTTTGAAGCGTTCTCTGCTAAATTTGATTCAGAAGAATAAAAGTCCAAATGAACTCGAATGAACAAGTACAATTGGATATCGGTGTTATAGGAGGGATAATAATAGTTTTCTACGTATGGCAATGTAATTGTAACGAGTCATGTTTATATACTTGATGACAAAAGTTAGTCAACTAGCACTTGCAGATTAGTTTCTTTTGTTTTTATTGCAGGAGGTAGTGATAATCAAACAACACCTCCAAGCACAATATCACTTTCCGAAGTATTTAATAAACTACAACGGAGTAAAGCTGACGTGCAGGATTGGAGCCTTAGTGATCTCATGGTTGGTTATTTAATCTATCTCAGCCAGACATCTGCTCGCAAGGTTGACGATTTCAAAGGGGTTCAGATTACCTCAGATGTTGCTGTAATTTTTTTTCCCCTTGATTCTTTTTTGATAATACAGAACAGTAGGTATTAAGTGTCATAGAAGAGTAACATTTCTTGACCAAATTGCTGTGTGACAATTCATGCATTCACAAACACAGGACAATAATTAACATCCTAATTTTGTTACCATTTACAAGATCACAGGAGAAATTAAGTATAATGGGGATGTTCTTTTTTTGGGTGCAATTCTGAACAATTTAAGCTTAGCTGATCCACTCTTTCTTGTCCCTTAATTGGATCTCCCATAATCTTTAGGGTCTGCTTGGCAGTTTATTTTATATCGGCTTTGAGTGGTTTTGGACAGCTCTGTATTTCATGTGTTATTATAACACCTGCTTGCAAGTTATTTTTTCACACCGGTAGTCGGTTATAAAACCAGTGAAAACTGGTGTAATGTAATTTTAGTGTCAATCTTCAACCCCTTAAATTTGGGTGTTTTGAGGGGTTATAACTTTTTTTTAGTTATGCCCTCACTAATTGTATTATAAACTTACTCTTCATAAAACAAAAAATTAAATATAGAGATATAAATGTCATGTTATTTTAGTGAAAAACTCTCAAAATCGGTATATGCTAAACTTTCAAGCATGCATTGATCGGTTATAACAACACTTCATGTAAACCAATCAAGACCGTTACGACCATTAACGATCATTTCAAATCTCAGATTTTGGCCAATATCGCGGCCATCTCGGGTGATATTTAAAACACTTATAACTAAATAAGGTGTCAAATCTCGGATTTTCATCTCAAATGATCTCGGGGAGATTTAAGACCTTCAAAAACCGATACTCTCAAAATCTCTCATAAATGGTACCCCAAAACTTCTAAGCGGACCCTTAGTGTAGTTTAATTTGGTTTTGGTATCAAGTACTACTATTCTCTCAGTGATATTTATTAGTTAACGATAAATATTAATGCTGCTAAACTCACGATGGTACCATAAGTTTAGTTTTGTCAGATCAAAAACATTTTCAGGCAATGAAATATCATGTCACCGCTTTCATAGCAGATGTAGAAGTTCTCATGAACTTGAGGAAGCTGTTCCATGTTGTCAGACCATTGTTTTCACTAAAGCATCATTAGTTTGTCTTCTCTTTGGACTTGAATTGTTTTATCTCATTGAACCAATTCTAATCATTAGGAGAAATATGTTTACTTCCTCCAATTATTAGAACAAAATGGGAACATCACTGGACCTGACAGTCTACCGATATATTTAGTACTTTATAATTTGATTATTGATAAACTGTGTAGGAATACTCTCCTAATTATTTTATTCACATCTCGTCTTAACATTTTGATGGTGTAAATAATTGTTCCTTCCAGGTTCAAGAGCTCATTTATCACATTGAGCTTGCAAAGGGGGCTTATAAAGATAGTCCTACTTCTCTTGCAAAATACAGCATGCTTCGAGAAAAGAACGTGGTCAAATTTGTTAAGCATTCTAGTGTTTTAAGGCCTGGGTTTTATGTTGGAATCGATACCCGTAACAAATTAGTCATTTTTGGCATTCGTGGAACACACACTGTTTATGATTTTGTTACTGATGTCATTTCTACAAGTGATCAAGAAATGACGTTCGATGGCTTTTCAACACACTTTGGGACTGCAGAAGCTGCTCAGTGGTACCTTCGTCATGAGTTAGATACCATTAGAAGATGCCTTGACAAACACAAAGTAACACTCACTCTTTTCTTCTTCCTGCTTTCATTGTGTGTTTGTTGTGCCTACGCGTGTTTTTGTTTTTTGTTTTTTTGGGGGGTGGGGGGGGGGGGGGGTGGTAAAACAATATTATAAACCATGTTTTGTACACCTTGTCGACTTCTTTAACTTTGATTGTAAACCTTGAGCATTACTGATAAATAAACATTATGGACAGGGCTTCAGGTTGAGGATTGTGGGTCACTCACTTGGAGGTGCTGCAGCTGCGTTACTCGCAATTATGCTAAGGAAAAAGTCAAAAGAGGAACTTGGATTTAGCCCTGACATTGTTTCTGCTATTGGATTTGGAACTCCACCATGTGTGTCAAAATTACTTGCTGAAAGCTGTGGAAACTACGTCTCTACTGTTGTACTGCAGGTCGTATATAAATACTAAAGAAAATTGCTTATGCACTCCTTATTTTTATGGGAAATAGTTGCCTGTTCACATTCTCCATAAAACTTGTCGTTAATTTAAAATTTATGTGTCTCCAGGGAATCTTCCTTGCAAACAAATATCAAATTCCTCTTTTACAGCGAAATGCGGCATAACAGTTATGCTATCTATTTCCTAAAATGGGGAGAAATTTATTGCTTTATGCTAGAAAAAATCTATTTGGACACAAAATGTAGATACAATTAGTGACATAATGGATTTCCACCTTCCATGCAAGGATAAAAAGATCTGTTGATCCAGATCTTTTTTGGTTTGCATCTTTTGTGTCCAAACAGCCATGCCATTTATGCTATAAAAAAATATACAATTTACATACTGCCTCTAAGATGAACTATTTTAATGGTCCTGTTGCTGAATATGTTCCTGCTCTTATATTACTATTGCAGGATGATATTGTACCTAGGCTAAGTATTGCTTCACTTGCTAGACTGAGAAATGAAATCCTTGAAACTGATTGGTAAGCAACAGGGTTGTAAAATTTGTTTGGCTTACATTCTGCATCAAACTGTCCATAACTTGGTGGCTGGATATATAATTGGTGATTGCTACATTTGAGTTATGATTCCCTTTTGAGAACTTAATTTTTGCCTGTGCAATTATGTAATCTACTGTACACATATAGACGAAAACACTGAAAATGGTTTTCAACGATTAAAGTCATGCACCTAAAAATTCAATTTTCAGGATGGCAGTTTTAGAAAGAGAAGATTGGAAGGGTATTGTTGATTTGGTTACCAATGCTAAGCAATTTGTTTCTCTGGTCCAAGATGTGGCGCAGAAAATTGCAGATTATACTAAATTAACCAATGTGCTGGAAAGCTCTGGTAAGCAAATCCTGAACTTTTTTGGTTACAGTCCAGAAGGGCTTGACTAATTTACTTTCAGGATATACATATGGTGTTATCTTCTCCAGTTCAATATTCTGTTAATAAATTTCAGGCAAATCCATGAAAAATGATTCAATTATTAGCAATTTACCAGAAAAGAAAGATTTGGACGTCAAAAGTATCGTCAAATCTAATGCATCAATCCCCGAAGAGCTATTTATACCAGGGACTGTATATTTCATAAAGAGAAACACAGAAGAAGGTAGCAGCACAGATAAAAGTAAAGTATATTATACTCTTTGGAAGAGAAATCCTGGAGAGCATTTCCAGAAAATTCTACTATCTGGGAATTTGATATCTGATCATAGATGTAACAGCCATTACACTGCTCTAAGAGATGTATTAAAAAGCTTGCCAACTAGTGATGATCGAGTCTATTTCTAGTTATTTTCCAGTGTTATCTCAGGATTATTATAGTTATTAGAGTGTAAATATAGATGGTTAATTCGCCGCTCCAAACATACAAAAGAAATTGTAAATTGTAGCAGTTGTAATTGTTAATCTGGTTTTGTTTTGTTTAACTCTTGTATAATTGTAAATAAGCAGCGGCATGTTTCAATGTTGTAAGTTTTGCTAATGGTAACAATTCGTGGTTTTTCTTCAATATTTTTTTGCTTAATGTTTATCATATTGTATAGCGTTGGTTTAATAACATAAAAAGATACAAAAGTTTCTTTTTGTGTTGCGTTAATCAGGTGGAATGTCTATTTTGGTTTATATCTACTTTGTTCTCGAAAGCAATAATGTAAATTTAGGATGTGTTTGGTTATAGAATGACTTTTGTGTTTTAATTTGAAATGCTCAAAAGAGAAGAAAGAACTACGAGTAAAAAACAACTGATCTGAAAAATTATTTCATTAAAGAATGCTTTTTGTTTTTGTTTTCCAGTTTATTGGAAATGTTGAAAACTATTTTTATTCCTTAGCATTCTTCCATTTGTTGACATGACAAGAATTTACCAACTCTTCTTCCTCCTCCACGCTATTTGATGTACATGTAAAAACGCAAATTTCGTTTCCAAATCAGATGGTATCGTAGGTTAATTATATATACATGGCAAAACCATGGCAGTACGCTTGCCTTCTTTATTCCCCTTTTTAGAAAAAAAGCTTAAATTTTTGTGCAAATACCCGCATTAGTTGCATCAGATAAATCAAATTTATTCACAGATTGGCAGTGAAAATTCTTGTATTGCTGGAAAGTGGCCAGTGAAATTCTCTGTAAAATACCGCACGGATGTATATACAAAAATTCACAAGAAATTCATTACTCGCATAAAGATCGCATGGATACAGATAATAGAAAAACATATTTAGTGATCCAAGCTTGAGTCCGATATGAGCTTGAACATCATTGGTAACATAAGAACTTGTTTGGCATGGCTCTAAAGACCGAATACACATAGGCAGGAGAGAATCATGCAATATCCTTCTTTGCTGGAATTAGCTGACTACGAACATAGATGAACTGTCATTTGCTAACAACTGACACGGCCAGCCCCACCACAAGCACGACATGACCGAGATGACGAACACTTTGAACAATAACTCCATTTCTTTGGAAGCCTGTGAGAATATCGAACGATAAACATAGTTGAAAGTAGCATTAATAGTGATAATATCAATATAAAGAGGAGAAATGCATACCCTGCAGTGTATCGAGTTGCCATGTTTTTTGCAAGCAATCTTGCCCTATCGGCACTTTGTTCTGATAGCTTCTTAAGGACAAATCCTTCACCCTTACATTCTGGACATATACCCGAACCTTGGCAGTCATCGCATGGTTTTGTCAAGCTCTGTTAAAGCAAAACAACATCAATTCGCGAAATCAAGAATGCTATGTAGTGGTATTGATAAACAGTATAGTATGATAGCGACCTCTAGTGTATCAGGAGATTTGGACCTTTGAAGAAGAAGAGTTGCTGCAACACCCACGACCACAGCAGTAGCTACGATCGATGCAACAGCTGTTTCAGGAGGCAAAGCATACGAGATAAGCATATATTTCTGTATGCTTCCATGCTCAGTATATGATGCTGCTGATCCTCTTCCAAATGCTACACACATTCATGTGCTAGTTAGTTGGAAGGCATTAGAGTTTTATGAACCCAACCCAGTACGGTAAAAATTTCAGTTAGGTATTATATGTCCAATTTTATCCCTAGGTATTCAGCAGGGCATTTTGAAAAACATTTAATCTGCATTGCAGACATGTCAACAATAACCTGTTAAACTTGGATTTTCCGTTCTTTTAAGCTTAATATAACACCCAGCACATCAAATGAGTGTATGATTTTACTTTTAAAACGGAAATAAACAAAATAAATCAAATCTACAGCAAAAGAGAATGAAAAGTTACATTACAAATTACCGATGCTTGAAGTGAAGGATAGGTACGGATGAACACGGCCTTTTTCTGGGAAATTTGGTAAGCTGTGATTGCTAAACCTTGGGGAAGAAAAAGAAGCAGCAGCAGCGAGAAGCATTGCAAATTTAATTTTGCTTACATCAGTTTTTCCTCTGTTCCTTGGCTAATGGATTCTTATCTTTGAGGAAATTACCTTGCCACCCTTGCCTCCTCCACCGTAACATAAAAATAGTATGGTTCCTGTTCAAAACTCGAAGAAAATTAACGGGAAGCTTGGAGCTATCAAAACATTAGTTTCATGTACAAATAATATCATATTTGCATTCGCATTCGAAATCATATCAATATCAACATTGGAGGATATTGACAGATATAAAATAATTATTCTATCCGATAACAATCGGTACATCAAAGGACGTAAATAGAAAATTTTGATTTAACATGATTTTTCTTTTCAATGTCGTGAAGTATACAATGTTGAGATTTGTGATACGCAAATCATAAAATTGTAGGCAACAAATTTTCTATGTGGATCCATTTTTGGTGGAGATATTTTTGCTACTTTTGTGCGATATTTGAAAATGAAGGCAAAGATTATTTGGTGCTTATCCAAATAGATATATTTGAGATATATGAGGATATATTGGAGATATATGAGAATAATTTGGGTGACAAGTTACTCTATAAAAGGCCTACATTATATCTTCATTATGTGGTGGAAAAATTTGCCATTGTTCTTCATTATCTTTCTCCTCAAATTGTTTAGCCATTAGATATTCTCTACCTATTTCTCAATAAGGTTATTGATTCAAGTTGTGTTTGTTTAACGATAGTTGAGATCGGTTGTAAACAATATTCTGGTGAATCAATAAAGAGGGTGGTTGGGTGGAATATCGTGTGTTCATATTTCCGATTTTTTTTTTGTGTTGTTGTTTGTTATTCAATCACATTCATCTTCAAGTGATTGGGTGAAAAAGATTCATTTTGTTTTTGGGTGTTTTGTCAAAACTTCCGCTGCGCACAAAACCCCAACAGTTGGTATCGGAGCTCAGATCACCGCATAGCTTGGAGTGTTTGTTGGATTGAAAAAAAAAAATTGATTTTTTGTTTGAAAAAAATTGATTTTTTGATGTCGGAGATGATGACGTTGTCGAAGATGGCTATTTTGAATGGGAGGAATTGGGGTATATGGAAGCCGACGATGGAGGACGTTCTATATCTCAATGGTTTGCATGATCCCATTGATGGAAATGGGGAGAAGCCCTCGAATATGGATGAGGGAAAGTGGAAGAAAATGGACAAAAAGGCGATTGCGTTGATTCGCCAATATTTGGATGATTCTGTGTTCCACCATGTGGCTAGTTGTGAATCCGCAAAGGCGTTGTGGGACAAATTAGTATCGCTGTATGAGTCAAAGAGTGCTACAAGCAAGGCTTTTCTGGTTCGAAAGTTGGTGCAACTTCGATTGGATGAGGAGAAGTCTATTGCAGAGCATTTGAACGAGTTTCAAGATGTCATCAATCAATTGGCAAACATGAAGGTCAATTTTGATGATGAGTTGCAGGCTCTTTTGTTGATGAGTTCTCTTTCGGAAAGCTGGGAGACTTTGGTTGTTTCATTGAGTAATTCCAATGCTAATGGAACTATCTCTTTGGAAACGGTTCGAAGCAGTCTTTTGAATGAGGAGCTAAGGAGAAAAGGGTCGGAGTTGAAATTGGTTCAAACTGAGGCGATGGTAGCAAGGGACTCAGGTAAAGATACAAGGAAGAAGAAAGGTGCTATATTTTGTCATTATTGTGGTAAGAAAGGCCACAAGCGCAATGATTGCTATTCATATATACGAGATATGAAGAAGAAGAAGGCGCAAGGTGATAATAATAGTGATGAGGCACAGGCAGGCTTTGCTGAAGGTACCGAAGGCAATTCTTCATGTGATGTCCTATTTAGTGTTGTGGAGCCTTGGAAGATGGATTCAGGAGCCAGTTTTCACATATGTCGAGATGTGAAAAGTTTTTCTTCGTATGAGAAGAGTGTTGGCATGATAAAGACGGCCAATGGAGTAGAGCTACCAATTTGTGGAGTTGTAGCTGTTAGGTTTCAGATGCATGATGGAGTGGAGAGAGAAGTTGCCGGTGTGAGGCACATACCCACTTGTTCGCATAACCTCATATCTCTCGGTCAGTTAGATCGTCACGGTTGCACTTATGAGACTCGAGGTGGAGTTTTGAGAGTGAAGAAGTGTAACACCCCACACCCGCTATGGTCACTCTCTAAGGGAATGCCATAACATCGGTGGAGTATTTTAAGTGTATATAGAACAGAAAAATTACAACAAGACAGATATAAGTAATACTTGAAAATTTTAAAACATCATTTCATTTCAGCGGGAAGTAAAACATGTTTGGTTACATCTCGAAACCATAATAAGAGTCAAGTACAAAATATCCATCCTGATAAATAAAAGTACATAATCCCAATACATGAACTGATAGCCATAAAAGAAAGGGTAAGCTGAGCTCTACATCTATGGTCCAAGCTCCAAAGAGAGTAAAGCAACCTGATCAAAGCCCACTCGTACTGGGCCCACTCTGATAACCTGAGGGTTGGAAAAAAAAAGATAAAAACAACGGGGTCAGACATAAGTCTGAGCGAGTCCTATAACTTTAACAATACAATCATTAAAGTAACCAGAGAAGACATAAGCTTGATATACGGTAACGTCTGGGGATGAATGGCTACACTAAGCAGCTTGGTAAACTTAGGATAAACTAAGATAACCGTAAAGACACATCTACCCACCCAAGGATAATTACTACACTGCACCACACCAGTCATTCCTACTTAAAGGTTGATCCCACTAAGTGTACTTAGTAATTTAGTAGTTTCGTGTACCCCTATCTGACTACATAGGTGTACCCACTACTCCCCAAGCGATCGGCTCCCTTACGTAGATACCCGTGCTGGTCCCACGATGGGGTGTATCATTCCCCAAAGTGGCAACCTGATAATATCAACGGTGCACGGCTTTATACCTACACGATGCAACAACGACTTACCAACCAGCCCGGGCACACACACGCATATGAAACCCGTTGGTCCTGCGTTGCCACCGCTAACCCGTTTTGGCCTCTTATAGTCAAGCCCAATATGCGTGTCCCGTCCTCGACTTGAGTCGAGCCCACTAAGATACGTTTGGGATATTGGTTGAGATGGGCCCCCACAAGCTACCCACCTAAGCTTGTCATTTCTAGTGAATCCCACTTAACCCTTTTACCATGTCCACTTACATGTTATAAATTTTGGCTAAGTCATTTAATCATATTCTAATTGTCATACAAGGTACCCACTAGATTTTCACATGCCACCCATGGCACTTACTTAACCCTTTCATCATGTTTAATTATATGTTCCACTTTGGTTAAGTATTCTAATCGTATTTTCACATGCCACCCATGGCACTTACTTAACCCTTTAATCATGTTTAATTACATGTTCCACTTTGGTTAAGTATTCTAATCGTATTTTCACATGCCACCCATGACACTTACTCAACCCTTTAATCATGTTTAATTACATGTTCCACTTTGGTTAAGTATTCTAATCGTATTTTCTATTGCCACCCAGGGCAACCACTACATTTCCACATGCCACCCAAGGCACCCACTTAACCCCTCATGTCCCTCTACATGCTAATTTGGTTAAGTGTTTCTTAATTAATTAAGATCGTAACCTTTGTAAAGACCCCTCACATTAGACTATCTTTTATGACCGCTGGTTAAGCCGGTTGGGTCCGGGCAGCCTTATGTCATAACCGAGTCTAACCTCGTGTCTTTACATTAATCACGTATTTAGTTTGTGCCTAAGACCTCTCACATTGGGCTAACATTTGTAGCAACTGGTTAAGCCGGTTGGGTCCGGGCAGTTTTACGCTACAACTGAGTCCAACCTCGTGTCTTAGTCGATTAATTACACCTAATTAATCACCCTCATAATTTATATTAATTATCCCTAATTAATTACACATTTTTTTTAAGAATATGGGTAGACCTAACTAAATAGGTAAATTCCCAATTCCATAGTATGGGTAGACCTAACTTAATAGGTAAATTCCCAACTCCATAATATGGGTAGACCTAACTTAATAGGTAAATTACCAATTATGTCCATTCATTTTATGTTATGCTTAAGCATACCAACTTTACACATTTCTATTAACATGCATATTAACCCCATCGTTTCCCACGTAATTTGTTCTCATGACATGTCATATAAATGGGGAGTTTCATTATAAATGTAATGGGTTCAATCTTAGCACAACGTTGGCATTTACATGGGTTTAAAAGGTGTCAACTTGCATCACAACATTAAACCCAACTAGCATAAATCATTAACCCAAAATTGCATATGAACTTGCATATGAACTTGCATATAAACTTGCACATAAACTTGCATATGAACTTGCATACCATGTCATACATAGAGGCAACCTTGCATATATTATGCATATCATAAAAAGAGACAAACTTGCATAAGTGTTCATAGGTTATACAAAGGGTGAACTTGCATGTCATAATGTATGCATAAAACCAACCACTTAGCATGCATGAAATCAAGTACTTAGCATGCATAAGACCAAACACTTAGCATGCATAAAATCAAATACTTAGCATGCATAAAACCCAATACTTAGCATGCATAAAATCAAATACTTAGCATGCATAAAACCCAATACTTAGCATGCATAAAATCAAGTACTTAGCATGCATAAAATCAAATACTTAGCATGCATAAAATCAAATACTTAGCATGCATAAAACCCACCACTTAACTTGCATAAACCCACATACTTAACTTGCATAAACCCACATACTTAACTTGCATAAACATAGGGTTAACATTAAACATAGATTAGCAAACTAACATCATATCATATGACTTAAAACCCACTAATCCGCATACAAAACCGCATGATCTCATCATATCTCATCTACTTAATTTAGCAATTGGTTATTAAAGTGATAGAAACTCACCAAAACCAAGATTAGCAAACTTATGAAGTAGAACTAGTTGCTATATTTGAGGAAGATGATGATTAGAGGTTGATTAGCTTGCAACTTTCTTCATAAACTCCTTCTAAGTTTGATTTTGGCGGCATGATGGTATCAATTCTATTTTTAGTATGGATTAGGCTTGCATTAGGGTGTATTTATAGGATTAGGGTGTGTTTTAGACCATAGGATTAACCCTAGGTTAGATTAGGTCCGTCAGATTTAGGAAGCTTCCAGAGAATAGCCTAAATCTCAGCCAAACCCTAAAATGGTGCACCAGGTTAAACTGGACGAGCACCCCCTGTCGACACCCAAGTCGACAGGGCTGTCGACCTGGTCCTAGCCAAGTCGGCTGCCCAGTCGACAGGGTTGTCGACTTGGTTAGCTCGGCGGGAATTTACCCGCCTGGGCCCAATGGCCCCAATTTTGAAATTTGAACCTGAATTTTTAAATCTGTTTTGAACTTTGAATTTTCTGAAAACTTCATTAGGCCATAACTGGGCCATACGGACTCCGATTCTTGAAAACTCGGACTCTATTTCGTGTATTTTTCCGAGACGAATGCAATGACGCAGCCCGTTTCCCCCAATTCTCACATCTGAGATTATTTATTCTGTAATTGGTGAATTTTAGTATTGACCGAAATTCGGGGTGTTACATTCTTCCCTCCTTAAAGGATTTCGTCCCCGAAATCTCTAAGCTAAGGAGAATGCATATCCTACCATCCTAATAACCATCTACTCAATCCATCAAACACGGGCATCCATTGTCCTTAAAACAATTTCTAATGATGTATGAGCATATGCAAAAAGTGTGTGTATATGTTCCCTATCTAATGTATGAACATATGCAAACCATGATAGTGCCATGCATCCAATATGTATGCGAGAGAACCCTATCGACACATATTGTATCTATATGAGTGCACAATCATTCACCAAAATGCATCATCCATATGATAATTCAGCCATTATACATCCATAAATATAGCTATCTACACACAATTATATGCAATATGCAATATGAAGTGACTGAGCCGATCTAGTGTCTAAAGTGTGTGTATATGCATCCACGAGCAACCACTAGCAAACACTTGCATCCACATGCATCCATCAATCATAACATGTCTCAAACACATGTTTCAACCATAGGTTCACCCTATCTAAAGGTCAAAGGTACTAACGAGAGGACATACTATAGATAAGATAAGCACAAGACAAACAATAAAGGAGACGTTTAAAGGACAAACCCTCAAAAAAAGGAATGGGTATAACGAACGCATCTTCGCTTCTGTCTCCCAAGTAGCACTGCTCTCACCTTCTCCCCTTTTCACTTTGACTAGTCAAACCTCTCTGTTTCTCAACTTCCTAATCTCTGACCCAAGGATGCGGGTAGGAGCTCGTCGAATAATCACATCACGCTCTACCTTTACTTCTTTAAGCAAGCTCGGCTCTACCGCCTCTGCGGTCTCATGTAGGCACTTCCTCAAATGTGACACATGGAATATGTCATATACACCACTAAGTCTGTCGGGCAACTCCACCAATGGAAGATGCTCTTCTCATGTACCTCCAAAATTCAAGATACATAGCCTCAAAAGGTCTCCTAAAATACGATTCACCCTCTCGGTCTGGCTGTCCGTCTGAGGATGATATGCGGTACTCAAACACAACTGAGTCCCTACCGCCTTTTGCAAACTCTTCCAAAACTCTCTAGTGAAGATAGGATCTCAATCGCTCACTATACTGGAAGGTACACCATACCATCTAATAATCTCTCGAATGTAAATTGAAGCTAGCCATGGAGCAGTTCTCTTACTCTCTACGGGTATAAAATGGGTGCTCTTAGTAAGTCTGTCTACCATAACCCAAATTCCCGTATTACCTTTCCTCGATCTTGGTAATCCATCGAGACACTATCCCCTTTCCATAGCGGAACCTCCAATGGGTGAGGCAACCCACCGGGTTTCTTCTGCCCCGCTTTCATTTGCTAGCACACCAAGCATCTAGCGACATACTCGGCCACATCTTGTCCCTATCGGGATGAATGGTCATCTTCGACCGATGTGCTTCATCAAGTATAGCCTTCCTCAAACCCTCGTCTTGCGATACACAAAGTCTACTATCTCTACGCAACCATCCCTTACCATCTAGGGTGTACCTACTCAAATGGCTGGACGACTCCCCCCCTTATGAGCTTCTCTACTAACTCAACCAACTGTGGGTCGTCTCGCTGTGCCTCGCCAATCCGTCCCAAAAGAGTAGACCTAACCTCCAAGGAGGCTAGCAAACTGGGTACAAAGTCAACGGAAGGTCTAAAGTCAAACATAGAAATAAACTCTAAGCTCCGTCATTCAACGAACAATGAACTCCAGGACAACCTTTTTCTACTTAAGGCGTCCGCTACCACGTTACCCTTGCCATGGGTATATGCTATCTCAAACTCATAGGATGCTAAGAATCCCATCCTAAATCATCACAACTGTCCATCTCTCACGCAGACCATCCTAGTCGAACTCGACATCCCCCAAATGCAAGCCCCAAAGGCCTAAACCAATATCATACAACCACCCAAGGGATACCTCCTTCGAATTCAGACGTCCTACGTGAGATGATACTAGTAAAAACGGCTAAATAATTAAGCCCCTTGTCCAACTCTGGATGTCCTCGCCAGTCTCACTCCAAAACCACCGTTTATCCTATAACTGGCTTTGCTCAACCTATTGAGCACATATGAAAACTTATTTCGCTACTAGAAAAGACCAAGATGTTATTTACAAAGACCATCACGAACTTATTTAGGTACTCCCAGAACACCCTTCTCATCAAATCAATATGCGGGGGCGTTCGTCAAACCAAATGGCATCACCAGCCACTCATAAAAAAAAAAACCATCCGGAGTCCTAAAGGCAGTCTTCTCTATACTATCCTCAGCCACTCTCAACTGACAAAACCCCGTGGCTAAGTCCAACTGCGAAAACACTGAGGCGCCAACCAATTGATCAAAGAGATCATCAATCCTCGGCAATGGGTGTCTATTCTTCTTTGTGAGTTTATTTAGTTCTCTTTAGCCTACACAAAGTCTGAGGGACCCATCCGCCTTTGTGGCAAAAACTACTGGAGCACCCCACTCCGATATACTTCGTCTTATGAACCCCTTCTCAAGCAAATCGCCTACTTGCTTATGGAGTCCCCTCCTCTCACGAGGAGCCATGTGTCACACTGGCCAAGATACTGGTTTGGCATTGTCTAACAGATATATTCGGAAGTCAATCTCCCGCTCCGGAGGTAATCCCTTCACCTCCTCAAACCCATCCGAGTATTCCCGGACCACTCTAACAGATCGCAACTCTCGACCGACGTGTCAAGCGATTCTAGATAACTTAGCATAACAGTTTCCATGGGATTACAAGAGATCTCGAGAGTGTTACCCAAGCGGGTCATAAGCCTAACAACTCTCCCTTAAAAATCAAGAATGGCACCCCTACTGGATAACTAGTCCATGCCCAAAACTAACCCATAGCCCGTGAAGCCCAAAAAGCATCACATCTAAACTCAACGCTAAGTATAGAAACTTTCAAACCCAAACACATCATGGAGCCCCAATTGGGTTTGAAACAACTAAGGGATCATCTACCAAACTGGTGTCTAAGTGCAGTGACTCAACTAATGATGATGAGATAAACGAATGCGATGCGCCAGAATCAAACAATGTACGGACAGGATGATCAAATAGAAAAACCAGACTTTCAATGGAAATAGTTCTACCTCTTTCCCGAATCGGTGGAACTGCGAGAGCCTGAGCCGGTGCCAAAAGAACTTGCACCTGTCCTCCTGAGGTAGATCCCGTTCTTTTCCCCTTCTTTGGACAGTCTTTCTCTAAATGCCCTGCTTCGCCACAGTGGAAGCAGCCAGCCTTCCTCTTCTTGCGACAATCCTTGCTTAGGTGGCCTAGTGTCCCACAATTGAAGCACTTCTTCTTTCCCTTGCCACCGTTACCTTTCCCACCCTTATTTTGTTGTTGAGGTTTCTTCTGATCTCCTTTCTTCTCGGGTGCCTTAATAGCATTGGGGCCCTTCTCTTCCTCATGCATGAATTCCATGTCTACTAACTTCTCGAAGGTGGCCCCCATAGAGATGTGGGTCATAGCCAACCCATGCATTGGTTCGTTCAAGCCTTTAACGAACCTCAAAGCCTTCTCTTCCGGTGTGTTTACCAAGTCTATGTTGAACCTCGCTAACTGATTAAACTTGTTAACATATTCTTTCACTGACAAGTTCCCTTGCTTTAAGTTCAAGAACCTTTCCACGTACAGATTTTCTTCCGCTTTTGAGAGAAACTTTGCCTCAAACCTTTGCCTGAAATCCATCCAAGAGTCAACAGGGCGTTCTCCATTAGTGACCTCCCACCAGAACGAGGCCTCTCCTTCCATTAACCAAGCGGCTAACTTGACTTTCTTTCCCTCTTCCACTTCCAAGATTTCCATCAATTCTTCCGTCTCTTTAAGCCAATCCCTAGCTCCC
This sequence comes from Allium sativum, assembly GCA_030737875.1. Lineage (NCBI taxonomy): Eukaryota > Viridiplantae > Streptophyta > Magnoliopsida > Asparagales > Amaryllidaceae > Allium > Allium sativum. Next base: position 118,688,807 of record CM060911.1, on the reverse strand, counting down.
ACAAAAGGTTTCCCTCCCATAGCCTTAAACTCCTTACAAGTCTTAGCAAAAGTATCCGCGCAAGGAGGAACGGGTGCAACGGGTGGAGGAGGAACATTTGCTGGACCTGCAGCGGCGGCCCTAGCCTCTAACAACCTCCTATACCATACTGGTACCGCTACACCGTCCGGAAGATAAAGATCTTCAGCCATGCTGAAACGAAAGAGGAAAGATTCAAACGGAGAATTCAAAAGATAAAGATATGGCTATCGGGGATTATGCTTTTCTTTCAAAACCTTTTCTCTTAAAAGACATGTTTTTGAAAATACTTCTTTCAAAAATATTCTTAGAAAATAGTTTTTCTAAAAATTCTATCTGTTCTGGTAACCTTAAGCTCTGATACCACGTGTAACACCCCACACCCGCTATGGTCACTCTCTAAGGGAATGCCATAACATCGGTGGAGTATTTTAAGTGTATATAGAATAGAAAAATTACAACAAGACAGATATAAGTAATACTTGAAAATTTTAAAACATCATTTCATTTCAGCGGGAAGTAAAACATGTTTGGTTACATCTCGAAACCATAATAAGAGTCAAGTACAAAATATCCATCCTGATAAATAAAAGTACATAATCCCAATACATGAACTGATAGCCATAAAAGAAAGGGTAAGCTGAGCTCTACATCTATGGTCCAAGCTCCAAAGAGAGTAAAGCAACCTGATCAAAGCCCACTCGTACTGGGCCCACTCTGATAACCTGAGGGTTGAAAAAAAAAAAGATAAAAACAACGGGGTCAGACATAAGTCTGAGCGAGTCCTATAACTTTAACAATACAATCATTAAAGTAACCAGAGAAGACATAAGCTTGATATACGGTAACGTCTGGGGATGAATGGCTACACTAAGCAGCTTGGTAAACTTAGGATAAATTAAGATAACCGTAAAGACACATCTACCCACCCAAGGATAATTACTACACTGCACCACACCAGTCATTCCTACTTAAAGGTTGATCCCACTAAGTGTACTTAGTAATTTAGTAGTTTCGTGTACCCCTATCTGACTACATAGGTGTACCCACTACTCCCCAAGCGATCGGCTCCCTTACGTAGATACCCGTGCTGGTCCCACGATGGGGTGTATCATTCCCCAAAGTGGCAACCTGATAATATCAATGGTGCACGGCTTTATACCTACACGATGCAACAACGACTTACCAACCAGCCCGGGCACACACACGCATATGAAACCCGTTGGTCCTGCGTTGCCACCGCTAACCCGTTTTGGCCTCTTATAGTCAAGCCCAATATGCGTGTCCCGTCCTCGACTTGAGTCGAGCCCACTAAGATACGTTTGGGATATTGGTTGAGATGGGCCCCCACAAGCTACCCACCTAAGCTTGTCATTTCTAGTGAATCCCACTTAACCCTTTTACCATGTCCACTTACATGTTATAAATTTTGGCTAAGTCATTTAATCATATTCTAATTGTCATACAAGGTACCCACTAGATTTTCACATGCCACCCATGGCACTTACTTAACCCTTTCATCATGTTTAATTACATGTTCCACTTTGGTTAAGTATTCTAATCGTATTTTCACATGCCACCCATGGCACTTACTTAACCCTTTAATCATGTTTAATTACATGTTCCACTTTGGTTAAGTATTCTAATCGTATTTTCACATGCCACCCATGGCACTTACTTAACCCTTTAATCATGTTTAATTACATGTTCCACTTTGGTTAAGTATTCTAATCGTATTTTCTATTGCCACCCAGGGCAACCACTACATTTCCACATGCCACCCAAGGCACCCACTTAACCCCTCATGTCCCTCTACATGCTAATTTGGTTAAGTGTTTCTTAATTAATTAAGATCGTAACCTTTGTAAAGACCCCTCACATTAGACTATCTTTTATGACCGCTGGTTAAGCCGGTTGGGTCCGGGCAGCCTTATGTCATAACCGAGTCTAACCTCGTGTCTTTACATTAATCACGTATTTAGTTTGTGCCTAAGACCTCTCACATTGGGCTAACATTTGTAGCAACTGGTTAAGCCGGTTGGGTCCGGGCAGTTTTACGCTACAACTGAGTCCAACCTCGTGTCTTAGTCGATTAATTACACCTAATTAATCACCCTCATAATTTATATTAATTATCCCTAATTAATTACACATTTTTTTTAAGAATATGGGTAGACCTAACTAAATAGGTAAATTCCCAATTCCATAGTATGGGTAGACCTAACTTAATAGGTAAATTCCCAACTCCATAATATGGGTAGACCTAACTTAATAGGTAAATTCCCAATTATGTCCATTCATTTTATGTTATGCTTAAGCATACCAACTTTACACATTTCTATTAACATGCATATTAATCCCATCGTTTCCCACGTAATTTGTTCTCATGACATGTCATATAAATGGGGAGTTTCATTATAAATGTAATGGGTTCAATCTTAGCACAACGTTGGCATTTACATGGGTTTAAAAGGTGTCAACTTGCATCACAACATTAAACCCAACTAGCATAAATCATTAACCCAAAATTGCATATGAACTTGCATATGAACTTGCATATAAACTTGCACATAAACTTGCATATGAACTTGCATACCATGTCATACATAGAGGCAACCTTGCATATATTATGCATATCATAAAAAGAGACAAACTTGCATAAGTGTTCATAGGTTATACAAAGGGTGAACTTGCATGTCATAATGTATGCATAAAACCAACCACTTAGCATGCATGAAATCAAGTACTTAGCATGCATAAGACCAAACACTTAGCATGCATAAAATCAAATACTTAGCATGCATAAAACCCAATACTTAGCATGCATAAAATCAAATACTTAGCATGCATAAAACCCAATACTTAGCATGCATAAAATCAAGTACTTAGCATGCATAAAATCAAATACTTAGCATGCATAAAATCAAATACTTAGCATGCATAAAACCCACCACTTAACTTGCATAAACCCACATACTTAACTTGCATAAACCCACATACTTAACTTGCATAAACATAGGGTTAACATTAAACATAGATTAGCAAACTAACATCATATCATATGACTTAAAACCCACTAATCCGCATACAAAACCGCATGATCTCATCATATCTCATCTACTTAATTTAGCAATTGGTTATTAAAGTGATAGAAACTCACCAAAACCAAGATTAGCAAACTTATGAAGTAGAACTAGTTGCTATATTTGAGGAAGATGATGATTAGAGGTTGATTAGCTTGCAACTTTCTTCATAAACTCCTTCTAAGTTTGATTTTGGCGGCATGATGGTATCAATTCTATTTTTAGTATGGATTAGGCTTGCATTAGGGTGTATTTATAGGATTAGGGTGTGTTTTAGACCATAGGATTAGCCCTAGGTTAGATTAGGTCCGTCAGATTTAGGAAGCTTCTAGAGAATAGCCTAAATCTCAGCCAAACCCTAAAATGGTGCACCAGGTTAAACTGGACGAGCACCCCCTGTCGACACCCAAGTCGACAGGGCTGTCGACCTGGTCCTAGCCAAGTCGACTGCCCAGTCGACAGGGCTGTCGACTTGGTTAGCTCGGCGGGAATTTTCCCGCCTGGGCCCAATGGCCCCAATTTTGAAATTTGAACCTGAATTTTTAAATCTGTTTTGAACTTTGAATTTTCTGAAAACTTCATTAGGCCATAACTGGGCCATACGGACTCCGATTCTCGAAAACTCGGACTCTATTTCGTGTATTTTTCCGAGACGAACGCAATGACGCAGCCCGTTTCCCCCAATTCTCACATCTGAGATTATTTATTCTGTAATTGGTGAATTTTAGTATTGACCGAAATTCGGGGTGTTACAAGAAGGGTGGTCGTGTGATGATGCGAGGAGTTTTGGAGGAGGGGAACCTATATAGTTTGGTCGGTTCAGTGGTCAACAGTGGAAGGCGGGTGAAGGTTGAAAAACCTAGTCCACAGCAAGGTGGAGAGGTTAATATGGTCACTGCTGATGGTCCTAAGGTGGAGGATCATGGTATCGACAAGGGTCTAGATGTTGATGATGCTCGAGGGATCCCGGAGATGAAGAGATCATGTCAAGCGAAAAACGGATGTCGAGTTGTGAAATCCACAAAGACAAGATGGAGGTCTTTGTGGTATTACAAACGCTTTTGAAGATCGCTATTGGCGTGGTGCACGATGAGGGAGGTGCACCATTTGTCGGCAATGGTGGAGGTTTGTAATGATGTTAATTGAGAAAAGAAGGTTGAAAGTGAGAGCTAAGTTGGCTAGTGTTGAGTGGAGGAGATGTTGTGATTTGGTATCAAGGTGGAGTGTTGAGATTTGTGATACGCAAATCACAAAATTGTAGGCAACAAATTTTCTATGTGGATCCATTTTTGGTGGAGATATTTGTTGCTACTTTTGTGGGATATTTGAAAATGAAGGCAAGGATTATTTGGTGCTTATCCAAATAGATATATTTGAGATATATGAGGATATATTTGAGATATATGAGGATAATTTGGGTGACAAGTTACTCTATAAAAGGCCTACATTATATCTTCATTATGTGGTGGAAAAATTTGCCATTGTTCTTCATTTTCTTTCTCCTCAAATTGTTTAGCCATTAGATATTCTCTACCTATTTCTCAATAAGGTTATTGATTCAAGTTGTGTTTGTTTAACGATAGTTGAGATCGGTTGTAAACAATATTTTGGTGAATCAATAAAGAGGGTGGTTGGGTGGAATATCGTGTGTTCATATTTCCGATATTTTTTTTGTGTTGTTGTTTGTTATTCAATCACATTCATCTTCAAGTGATTGGGTGAAAAAGATTCATTTCGTTTTTGGGTGTTTTGTCAAAACTTCCGCTGCGCACAAAACCCCAACATACAAATATACAAAATCAATAAGTACAGTGATAAGAAACAATTTTAAGCAGTTAATATGCATTAAATATGTAAACTATAAATTATTAAATTAATAAAACAATAATTTTACATTATTTATTATGCTAAAATTCATACAAAATAACCTAAAATTTTGACAAAAACCAAGCTGATACTTGATGTGGATGATTTCGTATCCGTATGTACGCCTGCTTTTTTTTTCGAATATCAAATATTTTTCAGCTTATCGGACGTGGATGTGGACGAAAATTTGAATTTATTGGACATCCATTTACAGCTCTGTTCCCGTAAAGAGATAGAATAACACGTGTGCAATTCTATTGCTTCTCTTACACGAGGCATTTATTAAAAAAATAAGGACAAAAGTGCACTTTCGTACAATACTAGTAAAGTATACATTGTAATTATACCACTTCAAAATCTAAAACGTTAATCAATCTAGATAAAGATAGAAATCATTTTTTAATTTTTAGTAGTGGAAGTTGCTGACAAAGAAACTAGACTTAGAATCAATACAAGCTAATAATTTTGATATAGAAACATGACATAATCATGATTTTGAAGCAGAATGTGCAAATGAGGTTTGTACCGCAGGTTGGTAAAAGTGATGTTGAACATGGCAGCGAGGTTTGTTGCTAACTACACAATTGGACCACGAAGATTTTTTTTTCCACACTTTGTCTATCGAGTATTTATTTTTTGGCTAGTCACTCTCATAGAGTTATGTTACCTATTTTCCCCAGGGGTGGGCGCAATTCGATTTGGTGCGATTTGGAGTTCAAATCGCGGTCGCACCGCATCAAACGGTTGATAAAAAATACAAACCATTATACTGATCATTCAAACGGTTCAGTTTTGCTGTAATACAGTCCGGTTTTGGTTCGGTCCGATTTGAATCCATATTAAATATAAAATAAGAGAATTACTTCCATCAACAATGAATTTACGATTGTGTGACGTTTCATTTAAAGGTTAATAATGCACAGAGTGTTGTCATGAACAAAAAAAAATAGTTTCTAACTGTATGAATACTTCAATTTTATATTTAACGAAAAGTGAAGTTGTTTTAGTATATGAACCAGACATCAACGTTAATTAATGCAAAAACAATAAGTAAGATAACTCAAATAAAATTATAATTAGCATTATCAAAAAAAAAAAAAAAAAAACCGGAAACTATTATACCGAAACTAAAAAATTTTCCTTTGTGATAACGGTTATTATTAATATAACAACAGCCTACGTTGAAAATAGAATAAATATCGCTAAAATAAAAAATTAGATAGGAATTAGTTATATTTTTATCATAAGATTACCAGTACAGGTATTTGGTTCGGTTCGGTTTTATATGGTTGGGTCAACAGTTCAAACCGCAACCGAACTATATCGTTGCAAGTTGGTTCAGTTTAGGGTTTTTGCTTTACAGAGAGGATTCAATTTAGTTTCCCATACCGTTTTTACGGTCTGATCCGGACGGTTTCCGTATTGCTGTGCGGTTTATGCCATCCCTAATTTTCCCTACTACTTAATTCTAACAATAACAATGAGAATGGTGCTGACCATACAGAGTTAACACTTGGCTACAGTAATGAATTTACAACATACGATGTAAGATATCAAAATTATGTTTTTTATATTAATTTGATTTTTAATTTACAATATGATACTATGAAGATATTTCTAAGTATTAGAAAAGTTAGTGGAATTGGAGTAGAATATTGGAAAATGACAAGGTTTTGTGATTATTTACATTCTGTTGTCATTGAAGCTCCGTCTAAATTGCGAATTTACTTTAGATGTGAGTGCAGTAGCATGTTTAAGGGAGTGAAATCGACGAAAGTTACTTCAACACCAAAGGTAATGGGTATTAGAAAACACAATTGTCCATTTGAGCTTAAATGTGTTAATTTTCCAAATGTTGATGAATGAAGTTTTGTGGTAGTGAATGAGATTTATAATCATGCCGAGATAAAAAACAAAGAAGGTCATTCTTTTGTTGAGGAAGTGAGTAAGGACGAGGTTAAATTAGTTATTGATATGCATAAAATTTTTAGCTAAACTGAAGGAATTTTTTTATAAATTGAAAAAAAATGATTTGACAAATTGTACAAAGTCAATTTACAATGTCATACAAGCTCTAAATAAGATTGAAAGAGCTAGACAATCTCAAGTTCAATATTTACTATGTAAGCTTAAAGAGGACTTTAGATGACATAAATATTATTAAATATATTTTTTGGGTTCATTCAACTAGCTTTGATTTTTTACGTACATTTCTTCGTGTTATTATTATGTATTATACATACAAAACAAATAAATATAAATTGTCGTTCCTTGAGATTGTCAAAATGATGTAACAAATCATATATTTTTTTGTATTGCCATCACATATTTAGTCGGAGACGACGAAGAAAACTTTATCTTTGGACTTTGGAGAGTTTAAAATCTATTTTGATTGATTGTCAAGTAGATATACCTAGTGTTATTATCACAGATAGAGACATTGCATTGTTGAATTCGATTCAAATAGCACATATGTTATACAAGTGGTATATTAAGAACAATGTTTTTACTTCCACAAAAAGAAACCAAAGTCAATGAGTGTGCAGGAAACTAAGTCGTTCTTTAATGATTAGAATCATAAAATGTTGTACTCTATAACCAAAATTTACAAGCAATATTGCATAAATTATAGGGTGTGAAGTTTATGACGTATATTCACGAGTAGGAATGCCAATGGAACGGGTTGGGGTTGATTTTTTGTGCCTCAAACCTTTTTGAACCCTACCATAGACATGTTCTGTAAACCGGTGCAGATCTAAAATTTTGGCCCAAAGCCGAAATTCGTGCGTGTGGGGGTAGACCCGACTCGTCCCAAGAGACGGTGTAATTGTGTACTAATATACACTACTTAATTAATTTATATTTTTTACCAAATAATAAATTAAGTACAAATAACAACGTCTTTACAATTGTAAGAAAATATAATTCAAATGTGTTGTACGGTAACAGTTCAAAAGATATGCATTTGTTCTAATTATCATTAACGCAGCTTAATACTATGAATTTTTTTTAGCTTATTGATTGAAAGTATATGATATTCATGCCATAATCATTTATACTTAAAAATATTAACAAGTAATCGTTATAATAATAAAGCAGTTTTGTGATGACTTTATAACATGATTTAGGTTAGGGTGGGTCAGTCGTGCCTCGACTCGACCCTAGACCTAGACCTCTCAAAAACAGATTGCATGTCTAATAGCCTCGAATATTCAATGCAACAAGTGTAAACATACCAAAATGGAGGCGATTAAACTGAGTTTTTACCCTAGACTCGCTCCATTGTTATCCTTATTCATGAGAGTTGGTTGGATCCATGGTAATAACGTTTTGTTCATGAATGGACTGATGATCACATGCGTTTTGGCAACTACACTTCAAATAGGTAATTACTTTTAACTAAATTAATTTATGTTACTTTAATAATCAAATCTTTTATTATTATTATTATTATAGGGCTGAGGCAGCACATTCAAAGTTGGAAAAACATTTAGCAGCTTGTTATTGCAACTTTGAATATTTTATATGCATGTCCATTAAGCTTTTCCTATACTTGCTCCAATTTTTAAACTTCTTACTATATCTTGTATGTTGTTAAATTTAAATGTAGTACATTATATTAAATTAATTTTTTTACACATTTCCATTTTATGGAATAAATTATTTTTCATTGCAATGCTAAAAATCCAATAATAACTTATTAACGTGTTAATTTATTATGGGGACAAGTGATTACGAATTAATAGTATAATAGAATTTAATACAAAAAACAATTAAAAGAAACTAAGATTATCGCTTTCATCTTGATTATATACATGTTAATTGCTTACTAACAAACTAAAAACAATGCACCTTTACTATTTATTCCACCGATAGATCCGATTATTTTGTCTCCGTTATCACAAGTATTTGTGTCCAAATTACCATTTTTGCTAACTAAGATATTACTTGTTATGAAATATAACTATATATAGGCATGCACTATCAATTTTGGTCTTCCGAAGTAGTTGAACATTCACATTTCACTCAGAAGCATATTTTTTAAAGGACATAACAGTTAGACATTGATATAAAGATATGCTAGCATGAAGGAACATCTTAGCATGGAATAAAATAAAGAAATAGCCGAAAACATTTCTCTTGAGAGTATATAAACGAGGCATTATAAAGCGGGTTAAATAAGAATTGGGTCAAACAAGCCAAACAAGGAATAAAGCCCAAACTAAACCGTTACATTACTTGCATAAATATTGCTAGCAATACTCTATACTAAATCTTCATTTTGTATTCAATTAAAAGATTACAATAATAAAGAATTCTCTCGTTTTCTTATCATCGAATTAATCAAATTCTAATATGCTATCAGAGATAAAAGCTTAATAGTGCCTTAGATTGATCAATCAAAATACATTTTGTGAAGGGAACTCATCCGAAAAGTATCATCGCTTCATTTTTCTTCTCATCCGAGTTTGATCTCGTTATTTGAGAGTTATCCAGTGATAAAGTTCAAGTGCCATACACGAAAAACTTCATGTTGTATCAAGAACCATTACCATTGAATGCAAACTAAGAAAGTTCAGAAAAACAGACATCAAGAATATGATCAAGCAATCAATTCAAGAAAGTGTCATACTGGGTAAATTCATCAGAATAAAGAGTATCATCTGAAAATCCAACTGGTTGCATATCAAACCTGAATTGGAGATTGATGACTCTGCATTATTTTACCATTATTTCTGAACTACTCTTCGTCTGCATTTCATCCATCTTTTCGAATTCAAACAATCTTGTTGAATCATGACTGATAATATATTGTCAACTACTTAGATAACTCTCAAAACCCATAAATTATGACTGCCACATCTGTTGATCGACTAATAAAGTATGTGATAAGTCTACGAAGTCAACTAATCATAGTCAAACTAGAACAATTTAACTACTTGTGGAAATTTCAAGTTGAAATTGTTATTCAATGATATAGCCCTGAAGGGTTTATCTATGGGACTCTATCCATCCCACCAATATATGTAACTTATCAAGAAAATAGAGTAATCAGTAATGAAAAGTATGTAAAATATCATAGGCAAGGTAGACTAATAAATGCAAGACTATTGTCATCAATAAGTGCCAACTTAATGTCATAAGTTATTAGATACAAATCTACCAATGAAATATGGACAAATATGGAAAATAACTTCAGTTCACAATTAGCAACAAAAATTATGCATTATAAAAGATAGTTACAAAATTCAAAAAAAGACAGAAGTAACATGAAAGAGTACCTATCAAAAGTTAAAGCACTTTGTGATCAACTTACAGCTTCTAAACACAAAGTGCAAGAATCAAAATAGGTATTAACAATGTTAAATGGTCTAAATGATGATTACGAGGCACTTATTGTCATAATTTCCTCTCAAAAGATTATGCTTTCAGGGAGAGTTTCACTCAATTCTATTATCCCATGAAGCAAGAATAGATTGCAAAATACCACAAGAATTAGTTTGTCTATCAATTATGCCAACAGTTACAAAAGCAAAGATCAAAAGTCAAATCGACCAACACAAAAGGATGGCTACAGTAATAGATTAAGAGGTACATGAAAAGTAAATAACAATAATAGAACAATGGGTCAAATATGTAAAAAGGTGGATCACACTACATTCAAATGTAATTTCAGGTTTAATCAAAGTTTCACACCCAATCAAACTACCAACAGCCAAAGAAGCAACAACCTAAATGCCAATGTAGATCACATGCAACACGATCATAACATGCAGACTGGCAACAAATGAAATCACACTCAACATGAAGTAGCTAGAACATATCACATTAATGAGGAGAGATGGTATCCAAATTCAAAGGCTACAAATCATTTAACTAATAATCTTGACAACGTGAATCTTAAAAGCAAAGAGTACAGAGGTAAACAATTAGTATGCATTAGGAATGGTAAGCTAATTTATATTATTCACACGGGTAATGGTTATACAAGTGGAACAAAACACTTAAATAACTTAATGTCAAAGCCTAAAATCAAGAAAAACCACTTACGTGTGTCACAATTTGCTTAAAACAATCAAGTCTATTTTTAATTTTACCTAAAATATTGATTAGTTAGTCACGAAAAACATTCTATTGTAGGGTAAAGAAGTGAAGGGATTATACAAGTTTAATCAAACCAACTGCATCAACACTAATAAAAGACAAGTGTATTGTACTTTAAGTGAGGATAAACTTGAAAGATAGATGAGGGCATTTGACTTGTGGCACAATAAAATTGATCATCCTAGCGCAAGTGTTGTAATACAAATTATTGTAGAAAATAATATTACCTCTGATAATATCTCTTTACCCTACTTATGTACATATTTCCAAATGGGCAAAAGCCATAAGTTGACATTTTCTGACTCAACTAACATAAAACCATCAGAAATGATTGTTGCTTACCTATGGATCCGCTACCAATTCAACTTTGGACTTTGAACGGTTTATATTTTTCTTGCCTATGATATTTTACATACTTTTCTTATTGCCAAATCAGGTGTTGATGTTTGATGCATGATTGTTGACATTTTCTGACTCAACTAACAAAAGTAGTTATGTATTTTCTTATTACCAATTTTACAAAAGTAGAACCAATTGCATCTTCAATAAACTCAAACTCAGATGTAGGTCTCCATAAAGGTGCATTTGGAACTTTAACAATATCAACCCAAACTTTAACAGCACCTTCTCCCAAACGAACAAAATGGACCATCGCATTTGGGTCAGTCGAAGACACAAGTCCTTCAGCAACAACTTCTTTCTCTTCGTGAACACTAATCCACTTGCATTTAAAGTTTGACTTGAAACTAGTGGTCTTCCATGCAATATTTCAAACAGTTTAAATATGTTTTCTACAAAACAGAAGTGATTGTAGTAATAAAACATTATCATGATGTATGCATGTTTTTATAAATTAAATACATAAACTACACATTACCGCTGAATGTGATACTATAAATAAAACAGATAGACTCACATCCCTGCTGCTTCCTTTAACCAGATAAACAATTATGCAAGTAATTATTAATTAGTGGTGATCGTAATGCAATTATGTAAACAATTATGCAAATTAAGGGGCTGTCTCACAAAAAATTAAAAACTAGACGTCTGAATCAATAAACGAGAAGTCTGAAAATTGACAGGGTTAAAACAAAAAACATGAAAACTAAAATTAGACGTCTGAAAAAATTAGCAGATGTCTGAAAATAAACACGGGTTTAAAAATCATCCAACACAGACATCTGAAATTATTCCCAAACGTCTGAAAACTTCCTCGAGTTGAAAAAAACCCTAAATCAAATGTCTGTAAATAAAGCAACAATCAAACATCCAGATTACATCTCGGCCTAAAATATTATGCATGAAGAATCATTCAGACGCCTGGATATTTTATGCAGACGTCTGGATATTTTCTTGTTCTAAAATAATGTTTGCAGAATCGTTAAATATCATAACGAACACATCGATATATTGGACAAATTGATATACATTTACCACACAGCGATATATTTGACAAATTGATATACATTTAGAATACAACAATATATTGGACAACTTGATCAGATATCAAGTTGTTTTGGCATATTGAGTCATCTTTTATGAACATGCACTACACCAAAACCACCAATTTGCAATGGTTTTTAGCCGTTGCAAATGAATTTAGCAACGACTTTAAGCCGTTGCTAAGACCTGGGTTGCAAGTATTTAGCACCAACCCAAAGCCGTTGCTAAATTTGTTTTTCGCAACGGCTTTGAGCCATTGCTAAATTTGTACTTGCAACGGGTTATATCCGTTGCAAAATAAATTTTGCAACGACTTATATCTGTTGCATCGCTATACTAAAATCTAATAGTTTATTTAACAATGGCTTTGGGCGGTTGAAATTTCTATTTAGCAACGGTTTTGGGCCGTTGCAAAGTTAAAGAAATTCCAAATTTTCTAAACATCGTTTCCAGCATTTCACATACAGCAGAAATCTTTGCATATTTGATATAAATACCACAACAATTTATAATATTACGATATTTTCAATACATTCAACATTGGTAACCAAAATAATATTACGATATTACACTACATTTGAGTTCACCAAATCAATATTACAACACACATACCTTCATAAAGTACAAATACTACACACTTGCATCACAATTAAATAGCATACTACAAACACTACATTTGGACTGCATCATAGTTTAATAGACAAACAAAAGCATAAACCATAGTTTCTGGAAAAAGCATCCTGTACCCCGTTTAATTCTCTCATAGTCCTGAAAGAAAACAAAAGCATATGGGAATAAATACATGAAGTACAGCGAATGGAGAATGTGTTGTAACATATGAGGACAAACTAACAGGATAAATACATGAATTCATAAATTACTTTTTACTTCCATGTTCAGATTATTATACTGGGATGGTATCAATCATGTAATCCAGTAATTCAAATTAATATACATGAATTCATAACTCCACTGTATCTTGCTTTTAATTTTGATAAAATTCGCTGTATCTTGCTTCCTCAAACTAATACTCAAACTTTGTACCACTTCTTACTTTCTAAAAGAAACCATGCAATTTCAGATAACAAGTCACTTCCTCATACAACACTCACATAGCCTGAACCAAGGTTTCAACACCCTCTGCAATAAATACTACTCAGCACAGTAAAGCTCTAAACTACATATAAGAACAAAGTATGCTAAAGCCACAGCTAAAGTATAATGATCCATTCACGTTAATTGTTCAGCTATAACAATACATTCAGCTAGAATCATATCCAGTTTGTATCGATGTCTATATGACTTCATCAACAATTTTTAATTGTTCCATTCACATTAGAGCTCAGTGGAAGGGACACAAATATCAAGCATTAGTCCATCAACTATAGTTTTTTACTTCAGTGCTGCTGTAAAACATGCCCACTTGCTATAAATTAGGAATGCACTTTTACCTTGTGTCCACTGCATACTGGGAATTGTCTGTCTTAGTTTCCACATATTTTAAATAAGAAAATAAACACCTCTTTGGATTGTACTGCCATTTTTTTTAATGATCATAACATAAATTTATTGCAGCCACTATATTTTTAGCTTGAATTTAGATTTCATTTTCAGCATCTTAGTCACCAAGCAACATTGTATTGGTGATACAATGGTTAATATTTATTCAATACATGTGATACATATCAATGGATGTTTGTTACCTGCTTCACTACCATAGCTTACAGTCTCTACAAAAAAAAAATGATGAGAATTTGTTCAAGATTAAGTAGTTGGATGGATTTCAAATGTGCTTTTTCAATGTTTGCAGAACTATGGTTTAATTTCCACAAACATTACTGCTTTTTTATAACTGCTTTTATGCACAAATTTTTTTACTTACTACTTTTTTATTTAAAAAACTGACGCATGGAAGTAAAATACTGTCCTCAAAATTAAAAAAAAAAAGGAACATGACCTACCCATAATTGTATCCAGTTAACAGTTGTGCACTTATTAGGTTTTTAATGTTGAATATATTAGGTTTTTCCAAACAGCTCGCAGTAAACCAACATAGACGTTAGTATGTTAATCAATGACACTGATTTTATCCTCCATATCTATTTATTTGTCCAGAACAAAAACGAATTATGTTTAACTCTGTTAATAGGCTACTAACCCATGGAAATATTGAAATTTAACAGATAAGATGTAATGCTTTTAAATTTAACCAGCAGTAAATAATAATGATAGAAATGATGGAGCCCCCATACTATCACAAAACCAATTGGCAATGTGAAGGGTGGACTAGTAATGATTATACAGGAATTATTTTTATAAATTCCCCAATGTGGGACTTGTCTCAACACGCCCCCGCACGTGTGACATATTCTGAGCCAAACACTTATCCATGTCACCCAATAAAATCCACGTGTTAGGCTCAGTAATGCCACACGTGCAGGGGCGTGTTGAGACATGTCCCACATCTGGGAATTTATAAAATTAATCATGTATACTAATCAAGGGTACACCCTTCACATAACCAATTGGTTTTGTAATAATTCGGGGTTCTTTTAACAAGTAAATAGATGAAATCAATGTCATTTGACCAATAGTAAATAATGCATTTAAATTCCGCTAACCTCCACTTTTGACATTATTGTAGTATAACGAGGTAAAAAAAGAGATAAAACTAAAATAAGAAAGAAGGAAAGATGAGCAGCGAGGAGACTAAGATATGTAAGGTGGTATATATAGATCTGAAAAAAGCAAAAACTTTACAAAATTACCACCTATTATTTGCTCAATTTGAGTTTGTTTAATGCAACCGTATGCAACTTTTAGACATGCTGGTGGTACTGATTTCCTGAATTTATTAGCATATCTCTTGATATATGCACTCCAATTCTCGTTTCTTATTCTCCTGTTCCAGTACTAACATTCAACAAAAGACCAGGCTAACCAAAGAAAAGCGCACAAAACTTTCACTAATTTTTCAACTTTAACATACACTTGTCACGAATTTACAACCATGCATGGATTTCACAACTAATCCTTAAGCATATAAATACAATGTCATTGTTATGCTGGCGCTGAAGCGATATAAATATCATAGTATATATCAAGTTATAATAAGATTGAACGAGTGAGGCAGATGTATAACAATTTATATCATGCATCCATTGTATTGATTATCCTTGACAGAGAATTTTAATTCTATTATTATTATTTTTATTATTTCCCTTTAATTTATAGTTCAATCACAGAGAAGCATGTTTATAACGAATGGGTTTTACATAGATCATACCTACTAAAGCCCGCTGATTATTGAAGGGTCGATATTGAAATACTCGTATAAACCTGCATTGCTTGTTTCTGGGTAGGTTTCTTTTTCCTGTATTATGATATATTTTTTCTCATTAAAAATAAATTGCAGACTGTTTTAATTGCACAATGTGAGTTTTTCTGTTCCTTTTCAAGCCTGTTCATGTCACTTTGTCGACCCTATATTCACAATTCTTAATTGCATGCGTGGACTACTTGAAAGTTTAAAAGCAGAAGACATGATCCTTAGCTCGCTAATGCATGAATCCTTCGGGTTTAACAGAGATGCAAAGTAAAGAGGCAGTCCATCTTGCTGTTGATGCCAATAATGTTCTCTAGCCATGTGCTTGGACTTTGTTTGAGATTTCAAAAGAATAAGAGAAATATTGAATTATGTTTATCCTAGACGATCAGTATGTTAATCAATGACACTGATTTCTTCTGTTTACTATTGGTTAAATGTTTCCATTTCCTAGTATCAACAAATCCACATTTATTTTTTTGCTTAAAGCACCCAGCAAGTAATAATACACGCTTGTTACCCCTGATAGGATTGTGCTCAACACATCCATGTTTAACCTAATTTTTTTCTGTTTTCTTCTAGAAGAGGGATAACATGCAGAAGTCCGAGTTTTTAAAGGCCTTATTTGACATGTGGAAAGACTTTGATTCTCGTGTATTGGGGTATAAGGTTTGTGCCACCAAAAAACTTTCAGTCCTGGTGGATATTTTTGTAGAATAATTCTTATACACACACATAATTGATCTGTATTTAAGATAACCAAATTTAAAGGTTCAGAATCAAAACCATTAAATCGAAACTTTAGATAATGAACCATTGTGTCCGACGCCAAGGGTTCATTCTTCAACGTTCCCCAAAGTTTCATTTGACCGTTTGAAAAGTTGCTACGCGTCCGACGAACGAATCGCGAATGTGGTTGCTTTCTACTGCGAAGGACACCTAACTAACTATAATAGGTAGTACAACGAAAGACATTAGATTCAAAAAATATCAGCAATGCTTCAAACCGGTAAGAAACAACAAAAACAAATAGCAAGTAGCTGGTGAACGCTAAAGCTAGAAGCTAATTGTAAACTGATAGTCGATGTCTTTAAATATTAAATACATTAATGAAGCGTCCCTAACTACTGTGGAGACGATGAAATCACACATATCAGTACTTTCTTATCTTTCCTCAGGTCATATCAGTCCATGCTTACAGCCATAGAAATTTCTTCATTTAAAGATTGCTCATCACAGATTCACACTCATGCCCTGGGAGGGGCATAGAAAAATTGCATATGGATTTTTGCCCTTTTTATGTAGTGTTAGTATAATCATTTAGTCATATTGCTACCTCAATATATCAGTATCATTCCACAGATAAAAACTACTTAAACAAACAAAAAACTTGGTGCTCTAGTAGTAGATTTTGTACCGAAAATGAAAGATATACGACCCAAAGACATCTCAAGTGGCATCATTACTGTTAATGGTAGTGACCGAATTATAATTTTGTCAATTTATTTTGCCAAAAAAGCTCTAAGGGCTTAGGCTTGATCATAAGTTCTTTTGATTGTCTCAAATCTGATGTTCTACAGGCACTGTCATGATGTCATCTATGTTCACCAATGTATTAAGTACAGTCCCTGTGCATAAATTGTAGCTGAAGTTGCAGCAAATGAATATAAATCAAGATGTTCTACTCTGAACCTCTTAAAATAAGACCTTGGCTACATAGAATGGTTAAACAAACAAAATGCAGGTTCTGTGATATGCGTGAGCTTTGAGAGTATTAGAAGTTTAGAACAACAAGTAATGAGAAACTGCTTGTGTTTGCATGGGAACTTGCTAATGAGTCATGACAACCATCTTTTTCTCCTAGTGTGTTTGAAGCATAATTCAAAACATATTCTGTTAAGCCACTGCATATTTGTATACCACTCTTGAGCAATCCGTCAAGTTTACTAAAAAAAATTGTTTTTGTTTTTGAGGTAGAGAGGCTTCAATCTTTATAAAGCATTGTGCAGACAAACTAGAGAATCTAATTTTTAATATTTAATCCTCTAGTCTCATGTAATCTTACTATTGGGTGTGTACCGAAGCATTCACACTGAATAGCTATTAGAGATGTTTCATCAAGAAATATATTTCAAACAACAAAAATACGTGCAAAT
Source organism: Allium sativum (assembly GCA_030737875.1). Classification (NCBI taxonomy): domain Eukaryota; kingdom Viridiplantae; phylum Streptophyta; class Magnoliopsida; order Asparagales; family Amaryllidaceae; genus Allium; species Allium sativum. Next base: position 118,670,811 of record CM060911.1, on the reverse strand, counting down.
TATTATTGTGATTTCCAAATAAAGCACGGTTTCTACTTAGCTTAGTCAATATATCGGTTTGTCATTGGGCTGGGCTTTAGCCCATCATGTTAATACTCTATAATTAGACCGTTGGCAACGATAATATATATAAGCCAACGTTAATGTACATTTGCCTATTGAATTACATTCATCAATTACAAATTTCTCTTTCACATTCTGTTTCCATTATGTTATCAGAGCTTCAAGCCTAACGGCATAATATCAAAATTACAAATACTTTGATTTTCAAAACACTGAAAGAGAGTATATTTGAAATTGACACTCCTCAGATAGTTTTTTCATCACCGGAGATCAGAACTGCCTCGCCAAGACGTAAAATCAGAGTATTTTCATCATCTTTTACACCTTGGCTGCAGTTTCAGCCATCAGACATTAGTGTCTTCCTTTGGCGCGAGTTCTGGTTGCAGAAACCACCTTTTCAGGTGATCTTGCCGTCCTAGAGCCTCGCTTCTGTTGAAACTATTACCCTTTTCACCTGAAAACCGATTGCAAAATCACTTAACAGTGATTTCACCACCCAAGATTCCCTCTGTTATTCAAGAAGACGTTTCTTGATTCTGAATATGACTGGAACAGATCAAGCAGCACTCAGCTCAACCAACTCTGGCACCAATCCACCCAATGCACCTCCACCACCAAGCTTCCAACCGATAAAACCCAAAAGCCACATAATTACCATCCCATTGGACGAAGATAATTACATGCTTTGGAAATTCCAGGTGGAAGCGGCATTGAAAGGCTATGGACTTCTTGATTTCATCAAAGGGACTGTGCTGATCCCACCTGTTATGATACATGATAAAGAAGGAAATCTGGTCAGCAATGAAGATTACTTAAACTTTCAGAAGCAAGACAATCTTCTTGTGTCATGGCTAATATCATCCATTAGTGCAAACATATTACCACGTGTGATAGAATGCAATACATCATATGCAATCTAGAATACTATTGAACAAACATTCAGTGCACAGTCAGCAGCAAGAGTCATGCTATATAGAAGGCAGTTGCAATGCATAAAGAAAGATGAGATGTCCATGAATGAATATCTAACTAAAGTAAAAACTCTCTGTGACAAGCTAAACTCGACTGGACAGATGATAAGTGAAAGTGAACAAGTTCTTTATATCACTGGAGGATTAGATGAAGACTATGAATCTATAGTGACATTTATTGTCTCTCAAAAGAATGTACCTGATCTACAATATGTATATTCATCTCTTCTTGCATATGAAGGAAGAGTTGAACAGAAGAAGTTGTCTCAACCAGAGTATTCTGTCAACTATGCCTCCACGACAAGAAACAAAGGACAACAAAAAGGAAATGCTGGTCAAAATAATAAACAAGAAAATCAGTTCTTTATAGGAAATGCAGGCCAAAGAGGCAGAGGCAGAGGAGGAAGGTTTGGCAATAACAACAGGCCAAAATGTCAAATCTGTGAGAAATTTGGTCACACTGCAAGCAGGTGTTACTTCAGATTTAATACAGAATTCAATGTGAATCAACAAAATCAAAGAGCACCAAATGTCAATACAGCACAAGTGGGACAGCAAAGAACTAATGCAGAAAGTTCAAGAATGCAGACACAAGGATCCAACAATGATGACTCTAACAAATTAGATGATATAAACCTTGATGACTGGTACCCAGACTCAGGAGCAACAAATCATGTCACAAACAACTTGCAGAATTTGAACTTGGGTAACAAAAGCTATTCAGGTACGTGTTCTGTTTCAATAGGCAGTGGTGAAACCATAGGTATATCACACATTGGATGTGGTTACATAAAGGAAAAAAGGGAGCTCTATTTAAATAACTTACTTAGAGTGCCCAAGATTAAGAAAAACTTGATTAGCGTATCACAATTTGCTAATGATAATCAGGTATACTTTGAGTTTCACCCAAACTATTGTCTTGTTAAGGACTTACCAAGTAAGAATATATTACTATAGGGTAATTTGGATAGAGGACTATACAGGTTCAAGAATCTGAAGACAAGGGATGTCAGTGATAATGGAAATCATTGTTATAATGTTGAAACTACTACTGATATTCATGTTGAACCTATTACTAATGATAGTAACATGTATAAAACTTTTGATGAATGTCATTGCAAATTAGGACATCCAAATATCAAAACTGTCAAACATGTATTAAATGAAAATAAAATTGATTACAACAGTGTACCTGACCACTTTGTGTGTAGACATTGCCAAATTGGCAAGAGTCATAAACTGCCCTTTCCTGTGTCTGATACAAAATATGACAGACCACTAGAACTCATTGCAGCAGATCTATGGGGACCCTCACCAGTAAAAACAGATCATGGATACAGGTATTATCTTTCCTTTGTTGATGCTTTTACTAGATACACTTGGATTTATCTACTTAAAAACAAGTCAGATGCTTGTAATATAACAATACAGTTTGTAACTCTGGTGGAAAACCAAACCAACTGTAAAGTTAAAATCATGCAAACAGATGGTGGTGGCGAGTTTAAATCATTAAAGAAATTCTTTGAACATAAAGGCATATTGCATAGAATGACTTGCCCACATACATCAGAACAGAATGGGTTGGTTGAGAGAAAACATAGGCACATCGTAGAGACAGGACTTACATTGATATCACAATCCTCAGTACCCTTAAAATTCTGGTCAGAGGCTTTTGTGACATCAGTGTATTTAATAAACAGGATGCCCACTAAGGTCCTGAAATATAAAAGTCCATATGAAATGATGCACAATACAAAACCAGACTACTCTGAATTAAAACCATTTGGTTGCCTATGTTTTCCCTGCCTTAGACCCTATAACAGGCATAAATTGAGCTTGAGATCAAGTCCTTGTACATTTCTTGGTTATAGTGAAAACCAAAAAGGATACAAATGTCTGAGTAATGATGGGAGGTTATACATTTCAAGACATGTTGTGTTTGATGAACATATATTTCCTTTTGCAGAAAAGGATATCAAAACCACTAAAAGAATTATCAACACTGAAAGATGCACTGTGGCTCCACCAGAGTTAGTAGAACATATAGTGAACACAAGCAAACAACATATGTGTGATGAGAAAGAGGATGAAGGAAGTGTGCCTAGTACCAGGTCTATCTACAGTCCAGCTAATTCTATAATTGGTGGAGATGACACTAACCACAATAATGGGAACAATGAGAGTACAGATACAGAATCAGTCAATAACAACAGCAATACCATCACAAACTCAAGCAGTGAAGATGAGCAACATGATCAAAACAGACATCACATGATAACAAGGGCCAAGCATGGTATATTCAAGCCTAAAGTGTATTCTACATCAATAGAGGACAGAGAACCTATCAATTACAATGAAGCAGCAAAGTGTCCAAAGTGGAAAAAGGCTATGGAGGAAGAGTATGCAGCTTTAATTAAAAACAAGACATGGAGTTTAGTGACTGCACCAAAGAACAAAAACATCATAGGATGTAAGTGGACCTACAAACTAAAGAGGGGAGCAGATGGTAGCATACAAAAACACAAGGCCAGACTGGTGGCCAAAGGATACACACAGGAATATGGCTTTGACTTCAAAGAGACTTTCTCCCCAGTGATCAAACACTCTACAATAAGAATTATTATCTGTATAGCTTTACACAAACACTGGTGCATAAGACAACTTGATGTCTGCAATGCATTTCTAAATGGGGAATTACAGGAGGATGTATATATGGAGCAACCAGATGGGTATAAGACTAACCACAGTATGAATTACGTGTGTAAGCTGAACAAAGCCATCTATGGTCTAAAACAGGCATCAAGAGTATGGTATGATAAACTGAAAGGCACATTTATGAGGCTGGGATTCACTACAGCTAAGTCAGACAGTTCACTGCATATTAAAAGAAAAGGAACTGAAGTCATATTTATACTTGTGTATGTTGATGACATTTTAATTACTGGTAGTGATCAGACTGAGATCAACAGGATAGTTCAGTTTTTAAATCAGACCTTCTCCATCAAGGATTTGGGAAACCTGGACTACTTCCTGGGAATACAAGTGACTCAAAATTCCAAAGATGAAATCATGCTGTCACAAAGTAAATACATCACTGAACTTCTTATTAGAGCAAAAATGGATAAAGCCAAACCCATGCCTACACCCATGACTAGTAACCTAAAGCTATCTAAACACAAAGGAGAGGCCATTCAGAATGTTAAAGAGTACAGGAGCATAGTGGGTGCATTACAATACTTAACAATCACCAGACCTGATATTAGTTATAGTGTAAATAAAGTGTGCCAATTCATGCAAACGCCACTCAATGAACACTGGACAGCCGTAAAGAGAATCCTACGCTATCTAAGTGGGACTGTTAATCATGGAATTAAACTAAGAAGCAGCAAAGAGTTAAATATCCAGGCTTACAGTGATGCAGATTGGGCGTCTGACCCAGACGATCGTAGATCGACGTCTGGATACTGTGTATTTATGGGATGCAACCCAATCTCTTGGTGCTCGAAGAAGCAGCCAACAATCTCTCGATCAAGCACTGAGGCGGAGTATAGATCGCTAGCAAGCACGACAGCTGAAGTGATGTGGATAAATTCTCTGCTCAAGGAGCTAGGGTTTCTTCCCAACAAGCAACCAGTAGTGTGGTGTGACAATTTGAGTACTGTATCGTTGTCTGCCAACCCAATTCAACACGCTCGCACAAAGCATATTGAAATTGACCTGTACTTCGTACGAGAACAAACCGCCTCTGGAAAACTGAGTGTAAATCATGTTCCTGCACAATATCAAAGAGCCGATGCCCTCACAAAGCCACTATCGCTGAGAAATTTTGCAAAATTTAGAGATGAAATGAAGATTGAAGATGGTGGCGGCGTAGAAGGAAAAGCGAAAACCCTAGATAGAATTGAGGGTGGGAAATAAAGCACGGTTTCTACTTAGCTTAGTCAATATATCGGTTTGTCATTGGGCTGGGCTTTAGCCCATCATGTTAATACTCTATAATTAGACCGTTGGCAACGATAATATATATAAGCCAACGTTAATGTACATTTGCCTATTGAATTACATTCATCAATTACAAATTTCTCTTTCACATTCTGTTTCCATTATTTCCTACATGTTTTCCTGAACTTTCAAACTTGAATTTCTTGTTCTTAAAGAACACTCTACACCATTTTAAATTCACTCGAAACCTCTTTTGCATTATCTACTTCAGTAATTAAAAATGTTTCAGTCGTTGCATTACTTCAATTGTTGCTTAAGTCAGTTTATATTTCGGTATACCTCTTCTCTAAGTTCTTATACGAATTGATTGGATTGTATATTGATTTCCTCATACATGTTGGCATGAATGGTTGATATATAAGGCTAGCCCGGGTGAAGCTCACCATGACCGTGGCATAAATAGTTGATGTATAAGACAACACTGAACAATAGGACAAGAAGGCTAGTCCTTTAACTATAAGATTAGATTAGATTGGTCCATTTGACACAGAAGAATAGGGTATGATGACTAGTCAATCTAGATATAAGATTAATATTTGAGAATTAAAATTAAATTGAACGAACTCCATGACATCATATGAGAGACGAGAAGCACTAATTCAGACTGATACCGCATTTTCTCCTACATTCCATGGCAGGAAATTATATTCACAACCAAAAATAGAGAATTCAATTAATTTATTATTATACATCTATTAAAAAGCGAAAAGAGTGCAAATCAAAAGTGGCATGAAAAAGGCAAACACGCATGTACAACACGTAGGGTTGTCAATGGATACCCAAAATATCTGATATCCGTTCGAATTCGTATCCGAAATATTCGTTATCCAACATTATCCGAAAAGCGGACATGGATATCCGATATCCAAAAAGCTTTTCGGATACGGATATGGTTATAGTGGTATCCGTATCCGAAAAATATCCGTTTGACTAATTGATGTAACATATATTATTCAAAACAGAAAAATTAGAGTTAATAATTATTTTGTAACTGTTGGATGTTACTATTATATAAATTTTTGTCCATTTTTAGTGAAAAATGGTAGTTTTAGTGTTTAATTTTGGAATATTTTTTGATAAAATCATTCCTCCTGCATATAAAGTTGTTCAAAGTCTCATTTACGAACTATGTGTAATGTATGTTATTAGCATCACCCTTGTCCCAGAGTCTTCTTTGTAAATAAGAATGCAACATTCACCCAGCCATTACATTAAAAACCTGCGTTGTTATTTGAATTTGATTTGCACGGTAATTTTAACTAAAAAAAAAAAAAAGATGACTAAGGGCCAATTTTATTGAGCAATTAAAAAAAACCCACCAAAAAGAACGCATGCCTTTCTGAAGTACACATATGTACTCAGGCTTGCTTAGCTTACGGTCCACACATGGTTGAATCTTTTGTATGCACTAACAAAATTAAAGGCTTTGAAATTTCATATAGTGCAATAGTTTCACCTATGCCCCGATTAAACAGCACAAAAGAATGCATAACATAAGAAGAAGGAATGAAAGCAAAAGGCAACCAAAAATTTCAATGCTACGTTAGATGTTCACGAGTCTGAAGTCCAGTTATGGCCCAGCTTAAATTTAAGTGAGAGCCAAAGATTTGACATTTTGTAAATGGTTTTGAGATTTTCAGATAAGGCATTCGGCCTAACCAGCTTATGCTTATATCTACCCATGCATACGGGTATGTAAAAGATAATGTAGTTTCACTTTTAGTAATGTTTACGATTTAAACATTGTGCAACAACATGAAATTAAGTGAAGAAACAGTTAACCATCATGGACCATCCATATATATATATATATATATATATATATATATATATATATATATATATATATATATATCATATTACAGTTCTAACAAATATATTATCCTCTACTCCTACATGGCATTTGTTAGCTAAAATTCACCTCTTCAAGAGAATTGGTGAAAAAGGTCAAGACAGTAGGAAAAGTATCCAAAGAAACAGGGGAAGGACAAACGCCGTGAAAAGTTATCCAAAGCAAAAGTTTCATATAGACCACCGAAAACACCACTATCGACAAGCAAGGCAATGATGAAAAAAATATTCTTTCGGCGTGGTAAAGAAAAAAAACCCTTCCGACAGCCATCACCGTACATGTTGGCATAAATGGTTGATGTATTAGGCTAACCTGGGTGAAGCCCACCATGACCGTAGGATGAGCCAACCTCCCACCAAGTGCAAAATTTAGGAATAAATGGTTGATGTATAAAGTTAGGAATAAACGGTTAATGAAAATGTTGATATGTGTATTCATTGGTAGACTTAAACTCAGCTTGTATTGCATATCAATCAGCATCTAATGCTACCTTTATCATTATATGTACATGAGACAGTGTGGTAGCTTTATGGCTCGTATATTATATGGTAAACATTATAAAACGTTCACAGCCTTATGTTAATATACTATAAAACTTCATAAATTATCCATGCACTCCGTACGCCGAATTATAAATGACAGAGTTACATGAAATTGAAAAGTAATGTTCAATTTTTGTACCAGAATATCTTTAATATGTACTTTGATGAATTTTACATTAGTTTATACCAAACTATGAGCAACAGATTTGGCATTCGCTCGGTTTAAAAATAAGGTGATTGCGTTGTGATGTATTTAAGATGTAACTTCTTGCATTCTGTTAATAAATAAATGATCAAAAAAGCAAGCAAAGAATAGAATCACACAAGATTTAACGTGGAAAAACCCTTTTTGGGAAAAAACCACGGGAGAAAGACAAACTTTATTAATTAATTGATGGAGTTTTACAAGCTTATTTTCATTACAAACCATAGCAATGAATTTATATTCTACTTTCATGCAGCCAAATAAGGAGAGAAAGAATAAAATAAAGATCTCCTTTATCCTTTAAATGAGGTTGCTGAAAATATCTCAATCAAGAGAATAAATTAAAAGATCTTCTTTATCCTTTAAATGAGGTTGCTAAAAATATCTCAATCAAGAGAATAAATTAAAGATCTCCTTTATTCTTTAAATGAGGTTGCTAAAAATATCTCAATCAAGAGAATAAATTAAGGGTATAGATAAGATCCTTTAGGTGACATCAGCTGGACCAATTCTAATGAGAATTTCGGATCACAAATTAACAGTCTCCACCTTGAGACGAATTCTCATCTTGAAGTAGAAAGATGAACTACAAAAAACGAACTCCTTTAACAAATAAATATCTGCCTTACTCCAATAGTCCCTAAAGACTATACTGTAACACCAACCAAGCTTGAGCAAAGCTCAAACTTAGTAATTGGAACTGGCTTTGTCATCATGTCAGCGGGATTGTCATGAGTACTTATCTTGCAAACTTTAACACCACCTTTAGCAATAACATCTCGAATGTAGTGATACCTAACATCTATATGTTTAGTTCTCTCATGAAACATTTGATCCTTTGTAAGGCATATAGCACTCTGGCTATCAGAAAATATAGTAATGCAAGATGTATCTCCACAAAGCTCAAAATATAAACCTCTCAGCCAAGTAGCTTCTTTACATGCTTCAGAAATAGCCATATACTCGGCCTCAGTAGTAGATAATGCTACGGTAGTTTGCAAGGTTGCTTTCCAACTCACAGCACAACCACCAATGGTGAAAACATAACCTGTTAATGATCTTCTTTTATCCAAATCACCAGCAAAGTCAGAATCCACATAACCAACAAGTTCATCTTTAGATTTACCAAACTGCAAACAAGCATTTGCAGTGCCATGAAGATATCTGAAAATCCATTGAACTGCTTTCCAATGCTCTCTTCCAGGATTGGCCATGAATCTACTGACAACACTCAAAGCATGTGATAAATCATGACGCGAACAAACCATGGCATACATAAGTGAACCAACTGCACTAGAATAGGGAACTCTAGACATGTACTCAATATCCTCATCTGATTGTGGACACATGGCTGATGACAATTTGAAATGTGCAGCAAGAGGAGTACTTACAGGTTTGACATCAAGCATATTAAAACGGCGAAGCACTTTTCTAACATACCCACTCTGACTTAGGTATAATTTTCCAGAAGTTCTATCTCTTGGTATCTCCATGCCAAGAATCTTCTTAGCATCCCCCAAATCTTTCATTTCAAACTCTCTACTCAACTGCCTTTTCAAAATTTCAATTTCTGCCTTGTCTTTTGAAGCAATCAACATATCATCGACATAAAGTAGCAAATAAACGGCTGAATGAGTAGTAATTTTCAAATAGACACAACTATCATAATTGGACCTTTTAAAACCTTGAGATAGCATAAAAGTGTCAAATCTTTTATACCACTGCTACCCATTTGCAATGAATAGGTTTCTTCTCTTTAGGCAAATTGATTAAGTCCCAAGTGTCATTTCTTGCAAGTGACTTCATCTCATCATGCATAGCAGCCATCCACTTATCAGAATCACTAGAGATAACAGCCTCAGAATATGAAGAAGGCTCGGCAATACCTTCTATTTCTTCTGCTATAGCACACGCATAAGCAACAACATTTGCTTCCTCAATAAATATTCTTACTGGTTTTGGATTCCTTCTAGGTCTGCTTGTTGCAATAGATTGCTGCGGTGGTTGTATAACTGCTGGAGGATCCTCAACAATGGTTGCTTCATCCTGTCCCTCAATTTCTGCTTTTGATGTAGCATCTGAATCAATAATATGCTCCACCTGGACATTTGATTTCTGATTACTCTCAACAAGATCATTAGTAGATGGAATATCATGTAACATAGCAGATTCATTAAACACAACATTTCTGCTAATTACAACCTTACTTGTTTCAGGATTCCATAATTTATAGCCTTTAACACCAGACTTATAACCAAGAAAAATGCATTTAACAGCTCTTGGCTCTAGCTTTCCATTATCAACATGAGCATAAGCAATGCATCCAAAAACTTTCAATTCAGAATAATTTGCTGGAGAACCAGACCATACCTCAATCGGAGTTTTCTTACCAATAGCAACAGAGGGAGAGCGGTTGATGAGATAACAGGCTGTGGAAGCAGCTTCAGCCCAAAAACGTCTATCCAAACCTGCGTTTGACAACATGTAGCGAGCCTTAGAAATGATAGTCCTGTTCATACGCTCGGCAACCCCGTTTTGCTGAGGAGTGTGAGGTATGGTGTAGTGCCTAACAATGCCTTCAGCCTTGCAAAATGAATTAAATTCATCTGAACAAAACTCCATCCCATTATCAGTCCGAAGCTTCTTTACCTTCCTTTCAGTTTGTCTCTCAACCATAGTCTTCCACTCTTTGAAAGCTGAAAAAGCTTCAGATTTATGTTTCAAAAAATAAGGCCAAACTCTTCTGGAATAATCATCAATAATTGTCATCATGTAACAAGCACCACCCATGGATGCTTTCCTAGACGGTCCCCATAAGTCTGAATGCACATAATCTAGAATGCCTTCTGTTGTATGAACTGCAGTGTTGAACTTCACTCTCTTATGCTTGCCAAAAATGCAATGCTCACAGAACTTCAGCTTGCCTGCGTTGTTCCCATCAAGAAGTCCTCTCTTGTTCAACTCTGACAGACCTAATTCACTCATATGTCCAAGACGCATATGCCAAAGATTAGCAGTATCACAATCAGAAATATTATTTGAGATAACAGGGGAAGCATTACCTAAAACAGTAGTGCCTTGAAGATAATAAAGGCCATTTGTTTGCCTAAGATTTCCCTTCATTACAATAAGAGAACCATTTGTGACTTTCAGGACACCACCTCCACCTGAATATTTGTACCCTTTGTCATCAAGAGCACTTAAAGAAATCAGATTTCTCTTCATGTTGGGAATGAACTGAACATCTGTTAAAGTTCTGATTGCGCCATCAAACATCTTGATCTGAATAGAACCAATTCCTGCTACTTTACATGCTGAATCATCACCCATCAAAACTGAGCCAGCATCATTTATGGGTTCTAAAGTTGTAAACCATTCTCTATTAGGACACATATGGAAAGTGCAAGCAGTGTCAAGTATCCATTCATCCTTAATCTAAGCACATCCAGCAAACACGGTAACAACAAGCACCTCATTGTCAGAACTATCATTACGAGCACAATTGGCATTAACTTCATCTTCTTTGTTATCTTTTGGTTTGTATGTGTCATTTCTCTTTTCCTTGTTCTGCAGCTTATAACATTCGGATATTTCATGTCCATCCCTCTTACAATATTTGCAAGACTTGTATTTGCCTCTAGATTTAGATCGACCTTTATAGGCATTGGAACTTTTACCTCGAGATCCATTATTTGAATTTTTCTCCTTTGTCCTGCCACGAACGGACAAGCTTTCGGCTTGAGAGCTTGATCCATTTGAAGACACCAGTTGCTCCTTGGCGTGCAAGGCTTCATAAACGTCATTTAGAGTGAGAGTATCATGACTATATAATATGGTATCTCTGAAATTTGAGTAAGAACTCGGCAGAGAACATAACAGGATTAAACCCAAATCTTCATCATCATATTTGACTTCCATTGCTGCCAAGTCAGAAACAATCTCCTTAAAATCAGAAATATGGTCAAGCAAATTACCTCCCTCTTGCAATTTGTGCAGAAACAGCTTTTGTTTGAGATGCATCTTACTTGTGAGATCCTTGGTCATGCAAATTGACTCCAGTTTCAGCCAAAGAGAAGCAGATGTCTTCTCATTCAAAACTTCTTGCAAAATATTATTGTGTAGATGGAGCTGAATTTGAGACAAAGCCTTCCGATCCTTTCTATTCTCATCATCGGTCCATAGTTCAAATCTCTTGTTCTCGAATCCATCCAATGCATCATCATAATCAGCTTGTGCGAGCAACGCCCGCATCTTCACTTGCCACAATGAGAATCGAGTGTTTCGATCCAATAGCGGAAGATCATACTTTAACGACGCCATGTTGAACGAACCAGCGCTCTGATACCACTTGTTAATAAATAAATGATCAAAGAAGCAAGCAAAGAATAGAATCACTCAAGATTTAACGTGGAAAAACCCTTTTTGGGAAAAAACCACGGGAGAAAGGCAAACTTTATTAATTAATTGATGGAGTTTTACAAGCTTATTTTCATTACAAACCATAGCAATGAATTTATATTCTACTTTCATGCAGCCAAATAAGGAGAGAAAGAATAAAATAAAGATCTCCTTTATCCTTTAAATGAGGTTGCTGAAAATATCTCAATCAAGAGAATAAATTAAAAGATCTCCTTTATCCTTTAAATGAGGTTGCTAAAAATATCTCAATCAAGAGAATAAATTAAAGATCTCCTTTATCCTTTAAATGAGGTTGCTAAAAATATTTCAATCAAGAGAATAAATTAAGGATATAGATAAGATCCTTTAGGTGACATCAGCTGGACCAATTCTAATGAGAATTTCAGATCACAAATTAACACATTCATTCTAATAATCAGTACAACCAGCTAATTTTTGTTAATACGTTGTCTGTTATGTTTTGAAATAGAGCTTTAGCACCATAATCAATTAACCTTTATAACTTTGTTTGATGGCGTGTATTTTTCAAGTCCATACGTATATTTGAAATACAACGATATAAAGTACTATGATAAGGTAAACTCCATATATACGTTGAAATAAAACAGCCCATCATACAAAACATGCCCAACATCAAAGGTGGACAAATTAGCTACTTTTGCGAACGCCGAATTAGCATCGTTGTCTTATCTTAGTTTAAATCTATTTCTACTTCAGGAAACATGGCTAATTATTTAACAAAAAAAAGAGGAAAGAAGATACCCGAGCTAAAGAAAACAACAGTGGTAGTTCTGTGCGGATGAGAAATTAAAGCTTGCTTGGCTAGAAGGAAGAAAGTAGAAATTGTTTTGTGCTATGGAAGGAAAGAAAGAAGATGTTGTCAGACTTGTACGAGAAAAAATAATCGCATAATATAAATTCCATACCCTAAATCGATCGGAACTGGAATCTTCGATTGAAACTGAAATCGGTCTTCGATTGAAACTTGAATCTTCGATTTGGAATCAGATTGAAAACTGAGCTTCGTTTTGGGATCGGGAGTTGATCTTAGGGTTTTTCTTTTGTTTCCTTTTTTTTGGACGCAGTGTGTTTTGAAGTAGAGAGCGTACTGGTTTGAGGAGGGGGTAGGGAAGTACTAACAGGAATTAGAACGGGCCAAAGCCGTGCGAGCAGATTTGTAACGGCTAATAACCATTGCAAATTAGCAATGGATCAAAGCCGTTGCAAAGCTTCCGTACAAGGGTGTTGCGAAATTGCTAGTATGGTGTAGTGAGGGTCCAACTTTTTATGTTTTAGCATATGGCCATGATTCATTGATTTACCTTTTGAGCATACCACAACATAGAAACCATGTGTACATGCAGCAGTGTTAAGCCTGTACATGCAGCAGTGTCCAGCTTGAATTTATTCTATCTCTGGATTCATCTTTTGGTTTTGCGAAAAGTGAAGTATGAAACTGCTGCATGTACTCAATCTTCATTTTATCTTTGGGTTTATATGACAACTTGAATTTTATTATGAATTATTTATGTAGTCATTACTCAACAAAAAGTTTATTCAATGATTTACTACGATTCTAAACTCACAGAATGCAAATAACTAATTCCAAATAACCAATTTATTAACTAACGTGCATTTTGAACACCTAAAAATACACCCCATTTGCCGAAATATAGGGACCTTTTGCCATTTCTCATTCAACATAAATCTAGCCTGTAATTAAAAAAAAGGAAAATTTGCATTTAGCCCTCTTGTGAGAACTTATAACGGATATAAATTGCTGGTTTAGGCCTCATTTTGGTATAAGCTTCAGTTGCCTCCTAAAATTAACTTCAATGGCCAAAAATCAAAATTTTCCTCTGAAATTAACTTCAATGGCGTCCTCTTATTATCAACCGCCTCCTACTAGTAAGTCTGCCTAACTCTGTTGTATAAAGTTTGTATGTGTATGTTTAAAATTAAATTTGTGATTAAAGTTCAAGTTATCCATATTTAGTTGTGTATTTTTTGATTGAGTGATGTACTAATGCATGTATCTTAACTGTTTACAGACTATGAAGCAGACGAAGCGTGACCAAGCTAAAGAATTTACTCAGTGATCCACTAGGTGGTGCATTTTAGCTCACGGACCTATTCGGGAGTCAAATGTTGCTTCACTTAACGTAAATTTTTTTGCAACTATTTGTAGTTCAACAATTTATTTTGAAGCAACTTTTACTATCTTTGAAGCAAACTGTGTAGTGTAGGTAATATACATTTGTGCTGTTGTAGGGAAGTGTTTTCCTGAGGTTATCTCTTTTTCTTTTGTTGCAATGAAATAACAGATAACCCCATGAAAACATTTCCCATGTACAACAACACAAATATATATTACTTGCACTACATAGTTTGCTTCAAATATAGTAAAGGTTGCTTCAAAATAAATTGCTGAACTGCAAGGAGTTGCAATTTTCATTATGTTAAGTGAAGCAACATTTGTCACTTAAATAAAGTTAATAAGCATGAAATCCCGAATAGGTCCGTGAGCTAAAATGCATTCACCTAGTGGATCACCGAGTAAATTCTTAACCAGAAATTAAGTTAAAACCCTCAGCTTAGATATGTTATGTTCGATATGCAATTCGGACACGTTGTTGCTATATTCGTTATGATATTTGGGTATGTTATTGTTATATAATTCGGATATGCCATTGTTATGTAATTCGGGTACGTTATTGTGGATGGAAAATATTGTGGATATGGAACTTTAATTATATATGGCTATAGCTCGACAACAAGGAAGACATGCACAGGTGAAACAGGTGTGCCAGACGTCTGGATATTTTTCTAGATGTAGTATCAATCAGATGTCTGAAATTTTAACCAGATGTCTAGAGTTTTCTCCGGCCTAAAGTAAAATGCCTAAAGATGTTTTCAGATGTTTGGATATTTTACCCAGATGTCTGATAGTGTTCTCGTTCTAAAAAAAAATCCATAGAAGAATTCAGACGTCTGATATTTTTCTAGACGTCTGTATTTTTTGTGTTTAAAGTAATATGCCTGAATAAATATTCAGCCGTCTGGTTAGTTTAGCCAGATGTCTAATAGATTTCTCGGGCTAGAGAATTATATTTGCAGAATAATACAGACGTCAGAAATTTTATCCAGACGTCTGGATTTTTTTCTCAACCTAAAATATTAAGCGTGAAGAAGTACTCAGATGTCTGGGTATTTTATCCACACGTCTTATATTTTTCTGGGCCTATAATATTATGCTTGAATAGGTATCCAGATGTCTGGATTTTTGATTTGACGTAAAACAATGAGTTTAGTAGACACAACTAGATAAAAATTACAAAATATACCTGAATGCAATCCCATAAAATGGATTTCCCTAACATAGCATTCCCTGACATGGCTAGTGATATATTACTCAAGTATTCCTTCGCAATCTTCCCTAACATAACTAAGATCCTCGACAGAATCATCAAACTCCATATCGGTTTCTTCAAAATTTCTAGTATTCATGTTAAATTCCTCAAACGAGTCATCTGCATCTATTTCATGAAAAGTTCTTGATGGTGCCCTCATCACAACATACCAATTAGAATCATCATCTTTCCTTAAATAGAAAAATTGTTTTGCTTGGGATGCAAGGATATACAGATCTTTTGAAAATGAAGCTTGATTTTGTTGTAAATTGACAAGGGTAAATCCATCTTCTAACTTCGCACCATTTCCTATATTTGTCCAATGACACTTAAATATAGGAACATAAAAGGCATGGTAGTCTAACAAAAATATATCGGTCAACATCCCATAATAAGTAATCACGCCAACCACTTGGGAAATATATTTTGCGCTAGCCCTACAAATGGTGGTTGCATCATAAGTGACTCCAATATTTTGAGTTTTTCTCTTAATATCTTTTGTGTGAAAACGTTCTCCATTGATGATATAACCTGTACAAGAAAATGCACTACTCCTTGGACCATAGGCGATCCATTTTACCATTGTGTTGTGATCGTTCGCATCATAAGGTATCTGTAAATGAAAATATTATCTATGATGGATCTCGATAATAATATATTAAAATGAATGAGAATATATTTTAAAATTCAACTCACCTTCTTCTTAATCCAATCGGCAAAGTTATTTGTGTGGGTTTTCCAAAGTAAGATCGCATTTTTTCTATGCGCTTGTTTGAGTGTTGCAACTCCTGAAGATGCAAACTATTGTAAAAGAAAAAAACAGATAAGTTGCACTATAAAAATAATTGAACAATAGAACAAAATGCACTAGTCACTTACTCTACAAATGGTTCTACTGTAGTCATATTCATTAGCACAGCCAAATGAGCAGCTTGTTTCTCATTCTTGGACAATATAATTATTTTGCAAGCTGAAGGTAGTCGTCCTTCAAGTATGACATCATTTTCATAATCTTCATTTCAGACTTCCTTCTCTTCTATTTTTCCTGATTTCTTTAAGAATTCACTAAAATATTTCATGCACTCCTCTGCAAGATAGGATTCTGCAATACACCCCTCAGGCCATGCAGTGTTTCTTACATAATGTTTTAGTGTCTTCATGTATCTTTTAATGGGTACATTTAACGAAAATGGACCGGTCCACATAATCTGTCTTCTTTTCCAAGATGAACCGTCAAGTGTATCATTATGTCAAACAACAAAGGTGGAAAATATCTTTCAAGTTCACATAAAATTAGAATAATATCATCATCAAGATGTTGTAGTTTTTCTCTATCAAGAATATGTTGGCATAATGTAAGGAAGAACAAACATATACGAATTATTGCTTTCCTTGGCTTCTTGGGTAACAGTCCTCTTATTGCAATCGGCAACAACTGTTGCGTTAGGACATGATAGTCATGTGACTTCAAACCACTAATTTTACAATCCTCCAACGATATAGAGCTCTTGAAATTCGAGCAATAACCATCAGGTCCCTTAAAATCATACAGTCTTTTACAAAATATTTTGTTTTTCAGATTTGGACAATGTATATGTAGCAGGTGGAAGATATGTTTTTTTTCCCACAAGAATGTGCATAAAAGCCATGTCGAATTCCTCACTCTTCTAAATCTATTGTACAATTAATTCCATCTTTCGATTTGTTATCATGCAGCATTGTGCTTATTACGCTTTCACTAACATTTTTTTCTACATGCATTACGTCTAAATTATGACGCATTGGCAGTTCCTACAAAAACCAACAATGTTAAATTTCATTACTAAAGAACTGTATTATTGATCAATGAAAAATAAAAAAACTAACCTCCCAATATGGTAAATCAAAGAAGATTGATCGTTTTTTCCACCTTGATAGTTCTATATTCACAAGACCACCATCTTCACCTCTATTTTTTTATTAGTATCTTTTCTCTACTTGCTCTTCTGCTTATTTTTTTCTTCTTACCCTTCCCATTCTTGCTATTATTATTTAAAATTTTGATTTCTTTCCCTAAATTATTCGGAAAGTTTTTCAAAATAGCAGAGATGTTTCTTCTAGTCAAAACTCTAGGTATGTGACCATTTTCTACAGTATTATCAAACCAGGTTTTCTTATTTCTCAATGAATCTGAAGGGGGTAAAAATCTCCTATGACCCATATAACCGCTCTTCCGACTATGTTTCAACCATTGATGGTGAGTATTAATACTGCATAATGGACAACCATTTTTACCTTTCACACAACATCCAACAAGATTTTCATACGCTGGAAAGTCATTTATCGTCCATAGTAAAATCGCTCTCACGTTAAAAAGCGATCTACTAAAGGCATCATAAGTTTGAACTCCATTACTCCACAAATGTTGCAAGTCTTCAATGGCTCCAAATATACGTCAATATCATTTCCTGGTTGCTTTGGACCCGGAATCAACAATGTTAAGATGATATTTTCGTTTTTCATGCATAACATTGGCGAGAGGTTGTATGTTACAAGCATCACAAGCCAACAACTATATTTGGAACTCATTATCATAAAAGGATTAACACTATCGGTAGCAAGACCAAGTCTTATATTGCGTGGATCAGCTGCAAACGATTCCCATTTCTCATCTACTACATTCCATTCTATTGAATCCACAGGATGATGCATTTTCCCATCGTTGCTTTTGTTACTAAAATGCCATCTTAAATCTTTTGCCGTATTTTGAGATCTAAACATTCTTCTAAATCTAGGAATGATTGGAAAATATCTCAAAACTTTAATCGGAATGCCATGCAAAATTTCATTGGTACGTTCATTCTTCTTTCATCTTGACACATCATATTTAGGACAACTTTCCAAATCTTTGTACTCTCTTCTAAAAAGGCAACAATCATTTTGACAAGCATGAATTTTTTCAAAACCCATATTGAATATTTTGAGAAACTCTTTTACCTCATATAATGTTTTCGGAAGTACATTATTTTTTGGCAAAAATAATTGTTGCACATTTAGAAGTTTATCAAAGCCGGTATCAGACAAATTAGTCTCACATTTAAGATTATACAAGGCGAGGATGGCAGAGAATTTTGTTTGATCGATACAATCAGGATACAACGGGGCTTTTGCTTCTTCCAAGTTCCTTAACAAATCATCCTCTCATTTTTGTGCGATATCTTCATCTTTATCATGATCGAAAAAGTGTAATTGATGAAATCTTCATTTTCATAATCGATAGCTTCAAATAAATCATATATGTCATCGAACTTAACATCTGTGCTTATATTTATGTGCTCGCCGTGACAATACCACCTACTTGTCTTATATACACGATCCATTCCTCTTATAATTATATGCTCAACTACCACCTTCTCATATTGATGACTAAGATTTCGACAATCTAAGAAAGGACATAGAATTTTTTCTACATTTCCAGAATTTTTCATAGCGGTATGCACAAACTTCCAATCTCCTTGCTGATACACACTACTAGTTCTTTGAAAAAAAAGTATCTTTTAGCTTTCGTCAAAATATAAGATATGATTTTCAAACTACATTTATGTTGAGAATTATGTAGTTACCTGTGTAGATTCACCCAATTTTTATCCATCATCGTCTGCTACATAACCAACCAAATTTCTAAAATTTGAAGTAATAGTCTATTGTTGAGTACAAGTAAATTAACATAACTACTTAAATAAAACAATGATACTAAATGAGATACAACAACTTATAAACTGTTAATAACACAGTCAACATTTTCAGCAAGCATACCAGATGTTAGAAAAAACCGAACATTGGCTAATCAATGAAAAAGATAAAATAATCAAGGCGACGATTACAACGACTTAAGGACGATCAAGACTGAACGGGATCTATGGGTCCGACCTCCATTGGAATGGAAATTACTCCACTGGAACCGATTGCCTTCTGTTATGACAACCGAGAGACCAAGAGCAACAGTGCTAAGTGACGGAGATTCGAAAGTGAGATGGAGACCAGGCAAACGACGAAAATTGGATGGAAAAATTGTAATTGAGAATTTAAAATTTTGGGGAAATATTATAGATTCGTGGCCGATTTTAGTAATAGTGGAGAGAAGTGAAAATTCATTACCGCTTAAATTTATCTCAACGTTTTAATATAAAACCAACGTACTCTTGCTTGATGTCTACAGCATGGAGACCAAAACGCTGTGAGTTGCAATTGTAGATAACTCCTTTTCTTATAGTGATAAAATATTGGATCACACAACAGTCCGGTACGAGCGATAAGATCTATCATAATCTGTACTACAAGATATGTAAATAGACAAGTTCAGTCTCGCACCTGACATGTCCCAGCACATAACAACATGATAATATATGCTACTCAAAGAAATAGTGCTGCACTAAGCAATAATAGAAGAAGTGGGCAAAGTCAGAAGATAAAAAAAAATTCTAGCCTCCTCGGCTCCTATTCCCTATCTCTTCTAAGCCCTATCGGTGATAGTCTACCCAAGAAGTAAAGGTTTAAGTGACAAAACAACCATCATACAAATCCTAACTATCACCTTTTAAAGCCGTGAATGTGTTGATACTTGTATGGCAACCCCAACCAAAGATTAATGAAAATTCTGGTTCTAGTATAAACTCAATGCTTCGCCAGAACGTGCCATTCCAGCTTAAGTTCGCCACCTAGGGTACACGAACCTATCGATCCTAATGGGCGTCCCTATGATACATCTGCTTTGAGTTCCACTAGAACACTCCGAGCTATCAAATATTCCTTGGCAAAACACTAGCAGAGTTATCCATGTATGTATATCTAAATCTTGGGTCCCCCTTGCCAATCCATTATCTTGAAGCTTTGCTACCATGAATCACGTCAATCCTTATAGTTTAATTTGCCACGAGCTATGTCCATAATCACGTTCTCCATAAGTCAATTCTACAGTATCGTTCTCCATGAACTTCCTTACTATCATGTAGTTACGTTCTCATATACTAACCAAAGTTTCCCTTCGATCCACTCCCCAGTCGAGCCTTCGTCGAAGAGTTTATTTCTAGATCATGCCATATCTCTCAAACTAACCATCAAACCCAAATCACCAACACAATCCCTGAGGCATCCTCTTCCTCCCTTATGGACCACATGTCAATACGACCCCTTCTGATGGATCGGTACCAGTCCATTTGCTATGGACCGGTACCAGACCATGTACTTAACCAATTTTTGGTCACGTACTTCGGATACTCGATGTACATCTTCCCGAGGCTGCATTTTCCTACCGGCCCATCGTAACTCCCTACCAGTTCATAAATTAGAAGATTATTCCAGTCTTAACGCTAAGTCTAATTCACCTCAAACTTGACCAATACCCTTCTTATACACTATGGAGTCCAAGACAAAAATCTCATGGCCAAATAACGAATCTCCATGGACCGGTACCGGTCCTAAGCCACGGATCAGTATCTGACCGATACTGGTCAACATGCTTAGCATATTTTGGTCCTATATTTTGGTTATGATCCGCAAATTTCCATAGGAGTCCACGCAAAAAGTTCGGAGGCGAAAGCATCCTATGGATCGACACCGATCCATATTCTTAGCGAATTTTGACCCCAAATTTTCTAGCCATCTTTCTACCGCCTTCTAGAGCCCAACCCTCAATTTTCATGCGATTCCGAAGATTTTTGATCTGGTTGCGCTTCAATCTTCATTCCAATGCCTAATTTCATCAATAATAACACACAAAAACAAGTATAACATCCAAACAACTATTTCATTAATTCAAACAACAAATATATGAATGAACAACATATTCAAACACTCAAATTCATATAAAATGTGAAACAATCATTCATATGCATAGATCAAGTGTATATCTACATGTAATGAATCTAAACTTAAAATTTTAATCCATTTTTCACTAGCTTCATTATCCCTATGGTTTATAAAAAGGGAATTAACATATATGATCATGATTCGATGTGATCTAACACGTAAATGTTATAAAACAACTAATATAAGAATATAATATAACATTACATAGCGAGAGATCTAAACCGTTCAGAAAATCAATGAATATATGTAGATCAATGCTAGGATGATTTGGACAGTAAAGAAATAAATATAGGGAGCTCCTAAATGATGGAAATATGTAAGTAGATGATGATCTAATCTCTTCTAGATGTTTGGAGGAGATTAGAAGTGATTTAGAATGTGTTTTGAGGTTTTTGGAGGAAGAAATAGGGGATCTTATTTCTCATGACTATTGGACAAACAATGAGAGGACCCTAATTAATCTCTTCAGCCTCCTATTTATATTACAAGTCATTAAACCTAATGGGCTTGCCTAATCATCCCATTAGTCTTCCTAACAGTCTTCTTAGTACTCTATAAAACTACTATGTCTACCCATCCACTTGTGTAAAACGTTAATGTATCCACTCTACGGAATGGCCACCCATAAAATCTTTCCAATGGAGCAAGTTTGAGCATTAAATTCTATACCAATCAAAAGAAATGGCCATAGTAAAATACTCAGGGTTAAAATGATTACAAAACAATCCGGAAAAAATCATAGATATATAGAATATCCTAACTAGCCATATATTTAAATATGAGAATGGTACGACCTAATGTGATTTAGAATTATTTTACGATCCTCCGGTACGTAAAATACATGTCATTATTTTCTCCCCCACTTTAGGAATTTTACCCCTCAAAATCCTTAAACATACACAAGAAATGTAATATCCTGCATGCATACCGACCACGAGCAATTAATCTACCACACAACCTAGAATCCAATAGTCCATGCAAGCAACATCCTACCCTAGCATGTAGAATCTAATAATATAGGATACATTTATGCAAGTAGATTCGAAAAATAGGGGCATACCTACTGAAGAATTTTGGATATGCCTCCTTTATACTCTCCTCCATCTCCCATGTACAATCGTCATCATCCATGCCCCCGCAGTATCTTAACTAGCTTAATTAACCTCCTTCTAAGCTTCTTCGTATCGTTCCCCACAGTCCGAAGTTGTACGAGGTCTTGAAACTTCAGGCTCAACCTCTAAGTCTTCAAGCTGATCTTGTACCACTATAATTTTTGAGTCATGCACAAACTTCCATAGGTAAGATACATGAACACCTGCCATCTTCGAAGGTAGATCCACTCTACACGCCAAGTTTTCAATCCTCTCGGCTATGGAAATGGTCCAATAAACCTTGGAGCTAATTTATCCTTCTTCACAAACCGGTCTGCATTCCTAAAAGGAGAAACCTTGACGAATACCATATCGCCAGCCAAGAATTCCAAATCTCATCTTCGTTTATTTGCAAAGCTCTTCTGACGATCTTGAGCTGGTTTCATTCACCAGTTAACCATCCCTATCTTTTTCGATGTCCCTTGAGTCATCTCCATCCGAAGTATCGCATTCTCTCTTTCTTTCCACCAACACGAAGTTGCATTACAGGGTCTTCCGTACAATGCCTCATAAGGTGCCATACCGATACTCGCTTGATAACTATTATTATAAGAGAATTTTATCAAATAAAGGTGATCATCCCAAGATCCTACGAAATCCAAAGTACAAGATCTAAGGAGTCTTCAAAAACTCGATTCACCCTCTCAGTCTGTCAATCTATCTGAAGATGATTAGTTGTACTCATATGTAGCTCAGTGCTCAACATCTCTTGCAAACTTTTCAAGAATCCACTAGTAAACATTGGATCTTTGTCACTTATTATTCCTTTTGGCACACCATGGAATCGAATAATCCATTTCATGTACAATTTGGCCAACTTCGATGTCATCCTACTAGACCTGATAGGTATGAATCTCACGATCCTTGTCAATCGATCCACTATAACCTAAATACTATCAATACCTGCCGTAGTCCGAGGTAATCCATTAATGAAGTCTATAGATATTTGTTCTCATTTCCATTCTAGAACTTCTAATGGTTGAAGTAACCCGTTGACCTCTTTTGCTTAGCTTTCACTAAATGACAGTTCATACACTTCAAAATGAATTTTCCCACATCACTCTTCATACCTTTCCAGTAGTAAGTCCATTTCATGTCTCGATACATCTTATTACCATCAGGACGGATATTCAATCTAGAATGATGATATTCCCCCAAAACTTCCTCTTGAAGACCATTGATATTTGGAACATACAATCATCCATCCTTACGAAGCCAACCATTTCAGTCGATCTCGAATTGCTTCAAATTCTCTAAGTTAGCTCTAGTCTTAATCTTACCTAAAATCTCCGCTAGTTTAGCATCCCACTTCTGGCTAGCTCCAATCCTTATGACGAGAGTGTGTCTGATGGATAAACTCGCTAACATTTCAAGCACCAACTCACAACAAGGTCTAAAATCAAATCCAGCTAAATAATCTAACTGTTTCCAATCCAGAAACATAGCTCCAAGTCCAACATGAATCTAACTTAACGCATCTTCCACTGTGTTATCCTTTCTAGCCTATAGAAGATACTGAAGTCATATGAGGTCATAAACTATAACCATCTCTGTTATCAAAGGTTAAGATACTTTTGAGAGAAAATGTACTTCAATGACTTATGGTCCACGCATAACTCGAACCTTTCTCCAAATAAATGGTGCCTCCATATCTTCAAACCAAAGACAATCGCCGCCAGCTCTAAATCGTGACTAAATTGCACTGTATGACTTTTAAAAATAAATTAATGGGGATGAAATATAAATATAACATGGTGCATCATATTCTAGCAATAGTAAATCGAATTCCGACCATAGTCAACCTCTCTTTTAACTAATAAAGCCACATGCGAAATAGTTGATCCAAATAAGCTTCTGAGCTCCCAGTAGACTTTATGATTGATTTTTTTGGTTACTAAACTAAGTAGCGAAGGAGTTATGTTCTAAAAAGTAGAAAAGGGGTGAGGGAGGGACACAAAAAATATGGGGGAGCCTACTGAAATATTAACTTTGTATAAGTTTTCTGGAAAGTGGAAAGATTATTCAACGCTAAACATTAGATATAATTATTAAATTTAAATTATTAGGGAATGAAATTAATGAATTTTATTTGAACAAAACAGAAGAAGCACGAAATAAGTTTGAAACTAGAATTTTGTAAAATAGTAACCAACAAACATTGTTATCGATTAACAAAAAGAAGTACATATTATTATTTATATGTTTTATTCAAACATTATTATTTTATATTACGAATTATGATTTAGTTATTAATAACTAATTATACTAACTTATTAATATGTAGACAAAAATAATTCTCATTTTGTGAACAATTCTCCTTTCATTTCCCTTTCTGAATATCTCTTTCGTATGACTGTTTCGTGTTCCATATGGATACACTCATAAATTATTAACAATTAATAAATACTCATTAATTAAAAACTATCAATAGTTAATTATTATGACATTATACTTAATTGGAAACATTATTAAAACCTGTACATATGACAAGCACCTTGTACAAGCTAGTTAAGACACTTGGACATGATGCAAGAGGTTATGAGTTCGATTCCATCTTGCTGGATTGAAGCACTTGCCGTGTACTATTGTAGTAACCCCAAAAACCCTAGTTTGATTTTATCTCAATTTGATTAGTAATAAAGATAAAATGTTAGCATGTATGGATGTTAGGAATGTATAAATATAAGTATGAGTTATTATCAGTACACCTGGTATTTTATTATTTAGGGTTAATTAAAAAACTTAAAATTAATAAGAGCATTTTAAAGAAAAAACTAAGTAATTTGATGTTTTAGGTGGGTAAAAATTGCGTGGACCTATGTTACATATATTTATATATATGGCTTAGAACAGATACCTTTATAAGTTATATTTATACAAACAATACTTGTGTCACACTATTTGCATGGTAACTTATTACTATAAATAGCAAAGTGGTAGGACCATTTTTATAAAAAGAAAAGGGGGGATCAATTCTGTTAGTATGGACCGAGGGAAAATGTAAAAAACATTCAAATGATTGGATGGCAACATACTAGGGATAGGATAGGTATTTGGTAGGTCTAAAATCCTAGTGTTTAGCTATGAACTCTATAGCAAAACATTCGGGAAAAGGTTATATAATGGAACATTTTTCTGAAGATGTATTATCATTAGAGTAGTAGGAATAAATAGAAGTTCAAGCTGGAAAATATAAGATCAAGAGATGAAAGAAGTTTGGTGAGTATAATAAATTTTTAGGCAATAAGTCCTATTATAGGAAGCCATTATTCATGTTAAAATATGATATAGTTTACTATTTCTAATATGTGAATAAATATATGGTTATATCATATAAATGAGTTGATATTTTATAAAACCCATTAAGTCTTAAAATCTTGAATAAACGCATCTCTTCTTGCCGTATAAAAAGGATTGGAAAATGCATAAATGAGCAGTATAAATAAGTAGATTCAAGCTTATGTTCATTTGTGTATAAGAATCAGTAGAGCAATGATGGTTCATGTGTTGATCTGCTGGTTCATAGAGTTGATTTTCTAACCCAGTAAAACATATAAAAAGATTACAAATAACTGGGAAGAAAAACATAAGGTTTAGAGGATAGCCCTAAATTATCTCTAATCCCAGCTATATAGAAAGCAATAACATGTAGAAAAAGATAGTACATGATTATTAGTATGTTGTAAGTTAATATAAGCTATGTATATGCTCGGATTCCTTATACATTACTTAATCAGATATAAGTAAATATCCAATCATTTCACCAACGTTTTATTTGTATGAGATAGTTGATGAATGGCTAACATCTACGTTTATTTAAATGCATTGTTGTAATTAGATTATGGGATCTGTAATGACCCGGACATTTGAACAGTTTATTTTAAATATTTAATATGATTTTAAATATTTAATTGAGAATATAAAGGAATTTTTATATTGAGTTGTCGATTTAATAATCGAATATAATTTAATTTAGAATATATCAAATTATCGTAATTCGAAATGTAATTGATTTCGAAGATTTAAACTGTGTTGAAATTGTTTTAGATAATCAATATAAATTATAACTGAATAGAAATGATAATAATAATTTATTAGCAAGGAATTAATTGTTTTTATCAATCTAAATTTATATCTTCTCCATACGATCGAATGGAGCTTCGAATTCTGTTCCAGTGTGTTCAGAGTAGTGGTACAACACTAAGAACGTCGGTTGTTGCACTCGAATTGGAGTTCGAACCCTGAATATATTATTATAAAATTTAACGGATAAGATCGAATCAAATCGAGTTAAATCAAAAATCAAATCACATTAAATTAGTGTACCTTAACCTATAACCTATATTGTACAATCTACATACCTAAATTCCTTAATGAAGAAGGCTTCTCCATTTATATATTTAGACTGTTTTCATTTTCTGCAATGCGAAAGCTTCAAAGAAAAAATAAAAGATAAAAATGGTTGATCTTTTACTTCTAAGTGCTCTTCCTTTCAGTTAAATAAATAACAAATCAAAGCTTCAGAAGGCAAATTAAATGGCAGATCTCCTTTCCATTTAATATATAATGACCTTGTTCCTTTACCTATCTCTAGATCAAAGCCGCTTCATTTAAAACATTTATTCCTTTTCCCTGTTGTGTAATTAAGTAACAAAAAGAAAACAAAATCCTAATTCCACCAGGAAAAAAAGAAGAGATCAGAAATGGAATTCGCGGTGCCATTTCTCATCACGAGTGTAATATGAGGCCCTTTGAAGCTCGATCAGACTTGAAGAGATCAGTGTTTGAGATCGCGATATTTTCATGAACTCGAAATCGAGATCTGATATGCTTGCGTGGGGCATACAATGATGAATTTGATGTTACCATGGGTTGTCGAGATTCCAAAATGTGATGGAAGGGAGCGATTTTGAATCGGTAAACTGGAGATCGATAGTGAGCATAGTGATTTAGGGTTTGTGGTGGTGAAAGCTAGTGCACTTTGAAAAGTGCGTGATATGAATTAGATGGGAGTCCCAGTTGTTCGAACACAAGAAGTTAGAGTTGACTTTGGGTTTTAGATCATTTGGAGCCCCCAAATGGTATATCGATGGGTTCTTTGAAGTGGATGTGATGCTTAATTTGGGAATTTTCTATTTACTTTTGGTCTATGTTTACAACTGGTGCGTACACTGCTGCTTATAAGTGCAAGAACAATAAAGAAAATACTGCTGTTGTGACTTCCAACCAAGAAAGAAAGAAGGGTGCACTATTTAACAGTGAAGTTTCAGAGGGGGGTTCGAATTGGGAAAAATATAGGGAAGTTTGATTTGCATTCTTGGATAAGTGAGAAGTGTTGACAGGAAAATGGTGCGATGGTTGCGGGAACGGAGTTCAATGTTGGAAGATGGATTTAATGGTCAGTTTTGGTTTGAAAACCCAAGTCTAAAAATACATAAGGAGGAAGAAGGCACGTTCTGGGTTAATTAAGCAAAGATAATTAAATCCGGTAGTTATTTATTTAAGTAAAATATATAAAAAGGTTTAATGTTTAAAAATGCATAGATTTGTTTATTTATTAGTTAGGTTAATTTAAATTAGTAATCGATTAATCATTAAATAAAATTTAATAATCGTAGATGTTGAATGGATTCGATCGAGACAACCCGTAGCCGTTAAATTTGGAATTTAACAGGGTATTCGGCAAAAGGAAAATCACGGTGAGTAAATTTCACTCACATTTTATTTTGAATTATTTTATTCGTTAAAATAATTGTTCGTTGGTTGTTTGCATGCACTGAAATATTATTGTGGTTATTAAATATATATTAGTTATTTAGGATTGGTGTTTGTGGCTATAATATATATATTTATATATATTCGTGGTTGGATATTCCCGCAGTACCATTAGCAGATGCCCACAGTATCATTAGCGGATGACTCTGTATGCCCCCACGCTATGATAGTGGATGACCTTTTATACCGCGATATCTTGCCACGAAGCAGGATGGGTATTATTTATGTCGGCTAACGTCTGTGGATGCAGGAAAAACAGGTTGGAGGAATCCAACTGGATTCCTCAAAAATATTATTATTTGTTTGTTCTCATATATATTGTCATATATGATGTGTTAGAAAATCCGTGGTTGATAATTGGTATTTTTGAAATTTAAATGGAAAATTCTATTTATCTAAAATAGAATTTGAATTTAAATTGGACTGTAAATATATTAACTTGTTTGAATATGTAAAACAAGTAGTGAGTTTATAAACGCTGTTTATAAATTAATAATACGAGATTTGAAGTGAAATTATAAAAAGTGTTTATAAATAAAGTGGAAAAATTATCATTGGATAATTTGAATATTTAAATTCAAATGTGAATTTAAAAATAGAAATGGGGAAATCGTTTCAAAGAAAATAAACGATGGAATTTATTCTGATGTTCAGAATATAAATTGAACTAAAATAAATCCGTAAGGATTTATGATTTGAATTCGATTAATTCGAATTTATTTAAATAGAAGTTAAATTGAATATGAAAATAAATTGAGTGTTATGTATATAAGTTATTATAAATAGAAATTTCCAAAATAAGATTTTGGTGTTAAATAGATTTCGAAATAGACTTGTTTAAATATAAAACAAGGAAATTTATAAAATGGTGTTTATAAAATAATGAATTATCAAGAGATAATTTGAATATTTAAATTCAAATATGAATTTAAAAATAGAATTTGAAATCATTCGAAAGGGAACAACGGTTTTTATTCCGCAATTCGTAATATCAAAGGGATGGAGTTTCAAATAGAAATTTGAAAAGGGATCTTGTTTAAATATATGAAACAAGGAAGTTGAATTTATAAATAGTGTTATAAATTTGGTGAAATAAATTATTATTGGATAATTTAAACGATTTAAATTCAAATAGGAATTTAAAAGTAGATTGGGAAGTGTTTGAAACAAAACGATTGATTGTATTTCGGAACTCGGAATATAAGCTGAATCGAGAAGAATTGTAACACCCCACCTCCGCCAATGCCACTCTTGCAAGTACATTAGCTTTGGAGGGGCGTTAAACAAGGTAAACATGCATGCAAATATCACAAGACAGAACATATAAGTAAAACAGAGTAGTAAAACAGCGGATACAACTAACATTTCAAAACCATAGTCAAGTTACATCAAAGTACTTGGTTATTATTTTTCCACAAAACAAAGTCTAGAACATAAACTGAAAAAAACATAAGATAACTATCTCCAAAGTGGAATAAAGCCATAGCATGCTCAAGTCCAAACCATACATGAGCTATCCAGAAAAGCAGCTAAAGATCCAGCTAGGTACCAGTGTTCCCACCCTACAAACCTGGGGGGGGGGGGGGACGGAAGAAAAGAGGCGAAAGAAACCGGGTCAGTCAAAAAGACTGGTAAGTCCTATCGACTATTAGTATAAAAACTAATAAAGTTAACTGGACATGTAAAGCAGAGATGAAACATAGGGTGATAACTGGCATGGTGAAAAGTTAACAAGATAGATCAAGTGTGGCATCGCATATACAAGGTTAAGTTGCACCAGGTGTGTAATAATATTCCAATCCATGTCAAGTATAAACAAGAAATGATACCTTGGCCCAAAGCTGGCCCACATCATGAGATGACCTAAATCGAGGTCCAACTACTCGGTCTAGTCGATCGGCTCCCTAAAAGCCTAACTCGTCAAGTGTCGGTGTCATACGGCCCAATCACGAAGTGTAGTCAAACTGTGCTAGGTCCACCCTAGGGTGTATCAAGCCCTAGGGTGCCAACTATGGACACAAATCAAGCACGCACAGTCTAAACCTACGGGTGCCCGTGTCTGCTTTTTCAACTCCGGACCATGTGCACGACCATAGTCCACCTGAACCTACACCGGCGCACCTACTCAGCCGTCGTTTTGGTCGCTTACATGTCAACCCAGTAATCGTGCCCCACCCTAGCCTAGTCCCTAGGGTATCATGATACAATCAAGAGGGTTACTGGTGAAAAGGACCACGTAACTAGGGTTTCTAGCGGGTTAAATATGGTTAACCCTACCCAATCAAGTATCAAGTTAGTTAAGAGTACCCAAGGTTCATGACTTAACCGCGTCAACCCATCATGTTTAATTGGTTAAGTATTCAAGTGGTCCATGACTTAACCCTACCATGTGGCATTAATTAATTTAATGCACCCAACCTCTCACATTAGACCTTGTTGTGGTTACTAGTTAAGCCGGGCGGGTCCGGGTAGCTTTACACCACAACTTGGTCTAACCTCGGGTTTCAAGTGCGACATGACCAACTACTCACATTGGGTCCTATTGCTTGTAGCCACTAGTTAAGCCGGTCGGTTCCGGGTAGATTTATGCTACAAACTCAACCCAACCTCGAGTTGGCCACTCTCATATTTTCTAGAAGTCATGTCCAAATTCATGTTTACAAACATAATCACAAGTCAATGTGCATGTCATATTTTAAAATCATGTTTCATGTCATTAATATTACCCAAACCCAACGCATTCCCCTCGCATGTACGTTTCGCATAACATAACATAGATCAAAAGAGGGAACTTGGCAAAACATGACAAAAAGGGCATAAGGTAATAAGGTTGACCACTAGTTAAACATGGTGGCATATGAGGCATAAATATGTTCATAAACTTGCATATTACATCATAGGCCTCAAAACATGCATAATATCAAACTTAAGCAAATAGGTGAAACATGATCATAAATGACATAGGATGATGGCTAGTGATTCGCATATAATATCATATGCAAGATAACACAAGGTTTATGAGAGTTTCTAGGTTGCTTTATGCAACATTTCCAATCAAAGCTCATAGCTTTCTATGCATAAGGCAAAGGTGATAGCTTTACAAACATGCATAACATGATAGGATCAAAGCACATATCATACTTAGGCCCAAACTCAACTTGCAACATGTCATATTTAACTTCATAGTTAGAATCTAAGAGTAGTATAGGGCTTACAATGCTATGAAGACTAGAATAAATATAAAATAAGATTGAGACGAAGCCACACTAGCAAATCCGCAACCAAAGACGATAAACTCCACTTCAAGACTTGAGAACAAGAAGGAATAACCCCAAAGACAAAGAAAGATGGCTCTTTTACTTAAGAAAGATGGATCCTTTATGACATAGATTGATTTGAGACACTCATGCTCTCATGAAGAAGGTGGAGGCCAAGATTAGTGAACATTTGGGCAGCATTTAGTTGTAGGGATGATTAATGAAGGTTTAGGCTAGGTCTAGGGGTCTTTTTATAGAGATTAGGGGTAGTTTAGATCATAGGATTAACCCTAAAACGAATCTGAACCATTAACTCCCGTCAGAAACCAACAAAAGAGGACCCAACCTGCCAAAATGGAGCACCAGAAGAATTGGTCTGACCGGGGGGGTCGACCCCTGGGTCGACATGGGTGTCGACCCCTGGGTCGACATGGGTGTCGACCCATTGGGGGGGTCGACACTGGTGTCGACACCTATGTCGACCCTGCCTGGGCGGGAAAATTCCCGCCCAGTCTGTTTTGGCTGAAATTCGATTCTGAATTCGAATTTGAACTGTTTTCGGGCTTAGAATTTTCTGAAAACTTCATTGGGCCATAACTTGGTCATACGGACTCCGTTTTTCGAAAACTCGGACTCTATTTCGCGTATTTTTCCGAGATGAACGCAATGGCACAGCCTGTTTCCCTTGATTCAGATTTTAGAATTTAATTCTGCCTTGATTTACATTATAACATGTTATTAAAAATACGGGTTGTTACATTCTCCCCTCCTTAAAGGATTTCGTCCCCGAAATCTCCAAGTTAGGAAGAACGTATCCTACCATCCTTCATCCATCTACTCAAAACATCATCCACAAGTAACCATTGTCCTTAAAAAGATTCTAAATGCTGTATGAACATATGCAAAAGGTGTGTGTGTATATGTACTTATCTAATGCAAAAATCAGGCGGTTACTGATTCAGTAAACCTCCTTAATGCAAAGTATGTTAGTGAAATGAGTCCATATGTATGCAAATTCCTAACATAATTTATAATCTCTACATGAGTGCACATAACATTCATTCATATGCAACATCCACGTGATAGCACAACAAGTTTCATCCATAAATAAGTGTCAACACTCATGCATATGCAATATGAAAGTGTGTGAGCCGATCTTAGTGCCTAATGTGTGTCATGCATCCATGAGTATCCACTTGCAAACACTTGCAACCACTTGCAAACATCAAGCATAACATGTTTCAAATACATGTTTCATCCAAAGGGTTTCTACTTAAGGTTCTCATGACAAGGTTAACAAGATAAACGGGATAAACATGGATAGCAAAAAGAAAGATATGCTGATTAGGAAAGGAGATTGAGAATGTACCCTCAAAAAGGAATGGATAAAGCCCACACATCTTCTCCTCGGTTTCCCAAGTTGCAACTTCATCGGCTTCACTCCACTGAACTTTCACCAATTTGACTTCTCGATTCCTTAACTTCTTGATTTCTGTTCCCAAGATACGAATCGGAGCTCTCCTCAAGGTTGCCTCTTTCTCTACCCCCACGTCTTCAAGCATGCTTGGTTCAACCACCTCAGCGGACTCATGTAGGCACTTTCGGAGATGCGAGACATGAAAGACATTATGCACTCCGGCTAGCTTCTCGGGCAATTCCACCTTATATGCCATCTTTCCAATTCTCTCTATGATAGGGAAGGGTCCTACAAACCTTGGTGCCAGTTTCCCAACTGCTCCAAAATGAACCACATTACGCAAAGGAGAAACCTTCACGAAAACCATGTCTCCCACTTCGAATTCCAAATCTGCCCTTCGCTTGTCAGCATAGGATTTCTGTCTATCTTGGGCCGCTTTCATCCGTCTTCTCACCAATTCAACTTTCTCGGATGTGTCCCGTATCATATCGGGCCCAAGTATAAGCCTATGTGTTGTCTCCCACCAACAAGATGGTGACCTACACGGCCTCCCATACAAAGCTTCAAATGGTGCCATCCCTATGCTGGCTTGATAGCTATTATTATAAGCAAACTCTACAAGAGGAAGGTGGTCTTCCCAAGTATCACCAAAGTCAAGAACACATAGCCTCAAAAGATCTTCTAGCACTCCATTCACCCTTTCGGTTTGGCCATCCGTCTGGGGGTGATAGGCTGTACTCAGATTCAATCGCGTACCCATCGCTTCTTGTAAACTATTCGAGAACTGGCTAGTGAAAATTGGGTCATGATCGCTAACTATGCTAGAAGGAATTCCATGCAACCGCACTATCTCCCGAAGATAAATAGATGCTAGCCATGATGCGGTCCTCTTGCTCTTCACTGGGATGAAATGAGCACTCTTCGTAAGTCTATCAACTATGACCCATATGCTCGTATTCCCTTTTCTTGACCTCGGCAGTCCATCCACAAAATCCATAGAAATACTCTCCCACTTCCATTGCGGGACCTCCAATGGATGTAATAGCCCACCTAGTTTCTTTGACTCGGCTTTCACTTGTTGGCACACCATGCACTTTGAAACATACTCTGCCACATCTTTCTTCATTCCGGCCCAAAAGAAAATGCGCTTCATATCTTTGTACATATTATCTCCTCCAGGATGTATAGTCATCTTCGAGTGATGTGCTTCTTTGAGAACTTTATGCACCGAGTCTCCTACTTGTGGAACGCATAGCCTTCCATCACGCCTTAGCCAACCCTTGTCATCAATAGTATATCTAGCAAGGTGACTAGACGTCTCACCACGAATCAACTTGTCCATGACCTCGACTATCCGCGGATCTTCCTTCTGTGAAGCCCCTACTTGATCAAGAAGTGTGGGTCTAAGCTCAAGGGATGCTAATGAACACGTCATTGACTCAACAGCCGTCGTGAAATCAAAGGTTGCCAAGAACTCTAAGTTCTTCATCTCAATAAACAAGGGACTCAAAGTCAACCTCCTTCTGCTTAGTGCATCTGCCACAACATTACCCTTGCCAGGGGTATAAGCTATCTCGAAGTCATATGATGCCAAGAATTCCATCCACCTTTGCTGCCTTAGATTCAGATCTTTCTGCGAGAAGAGGTATTTGAGTGACTTGTGATCAGTATACAACTCAAACCTTTCGCCTAGGAGATAGTGGCGCCAGGATTTGAGTGCAAAGACGATCGCCGCCAACTCCAAATCATGAGTGGGATAGTTCTTCTCATGAACTTTAAGTTGCCTACCCCCATAACATATCACCCTTCCCTCTTGCATCAGAACAACACCTAACCCCGTGCCACATGCATCTGTGTACACGGTAAACATCTTACCACTATCGGGTAATGCCAAAACTGGAGCTGTGGTAAGGGCTCTCTTGAGCCTTTGAAAAGCAAGCTCACACTCCAAGTCCCATGCAAAGACTAAGTTCTTCTTCGTCAACTTAGTAAGAGGGGCCGAAATCTTAGCGAAGTCCCTGATGAACTTCCTATAGTAGCCCGCCAGACCGAGAAAGCTTCTTACTTCGGTTGCATTCCTAGGAGTCTTCCAGTCTTGAACCACAACCACTTTCGCGGGATCCATCGCTATGCCTTGCTTAGAAACTATATGTCCAAGAAACCGAACTTCCCTTCTCCAAAAATGACATTTGGAGAACTTGGCTTTCAACTGATGCGCTCTAAGCGTATCCATCACTTCCTTGAGATGCCTAGCATGCTCTTCCTCATCCTTTGAGAAGATCAGAATATCATCCACGAAGACAACAACAAACTTGTTAAGGAACTCCCTGAACACCCTACTCATCAAGTCTATGAAGTAGGCGGGTGCATTAGTCAAACCGAATGGCATGACAAGCCATTCAAAGAATCCATCTGGAGTCCTAAACGCAGTCTTATCAATACTATCCTCAGCTACTCTAAGCTGATGGAATCCGGTGGCTAGATCGAGCTGAGAGAAAACAGAAGCACCAACAAGCTGGTCAAAGAGATCATCAATCCTCGGTAACGGGTGCCTATTCTTCTTTGTCAGCTTGTTCAACTCTCGATAATCAACACATAGACGAAGCGAACCAACCGCCTTAGTAGCGAATACCACCGGAGCACCCCATTCAGAAATGCTTCGCCTAATAAATTTTTTCTCAAGCAGCTCCTTGATTTGCTTACTGAGCTCTCTTCTTTCTCGTGGGGCCATGTGCCTAACGGGCAATGATACTGGCTTGGCATTATCAACAAGATAAATGCGAAAATCTATCTCTCGTTTAGGGGGTAACCCCTTAACCTCTTCAAAGACATCAGGATATTCCCGAACCACCCTTACAGATTGCAGATCATTGATGGACGAGTCAAGAGATTCAAGATAACATAGCATGACGGGATCCATTGGGTTGCAAGAAATCTCTAGGGTATTACCGAGGCAAGTCATGAGCCTCACCACCCTATGCTCACAATCGAGAATGGCTCCATAACTGGACAACCAATCCATGCCCAAAATCAACCTGTATCCCGTAAACCCGAGAACATAAGCATTACACGTGAATTCTACGGTCAAAATAGAAATCTTCAAATCCACACAAATCATAGATAAATGGGCGGAACCCCCAATTGGATTTGAAACACTGACGGGATCCTCAACTAGACTAGTACTTAGGTGCAAACTTTCAACAATGTCAGAAGAAATAAAGGTATTCGATGCGCCAGAATCAAATAAAGTGCGAACAGGAAAGTCAGAAATATAAACAAGACTTTCTACAGAAATACTACCTCGGTCCTGAGCTGGAGCAGTGTTGAGAGCATGCACTTGCCCTCCTGAAGGTCCTGCACGTTGGTTCTGCCCTTGCTTCTTGGGGAAATCCTTGCTAAAATGTCCGGTCTCTCCACAATGAAAGCATTCGCCCAACTTCCTCTTCTTCTTCCTACAATCTTTAGCTATGTGCCCAACAATCCCACAGAAGTTGCATTTTCTTGGGTCCTTTGCCTTGGCCTTGTTGCCCTTGTTGTTCTTGTTGCTCTTGTTGTTCTGATTGCTCTGGTTCCCTCCCCACTTGGAGTCCGTCTTCTTGGTTTGAGTCTCATTAGGCTTGACTTCTTTCTTGCCATTCTTATCGTCTCCTTGAAGCAATGCCATGTCTACTAAGCCTTCAAAAGTGGCCCCCATGGGTATATGAGATAGGGCTAAACCTTGTAATGGCTCATTCAACCCTCGTGCAAAGCGTAAAGCCTTCTTCTGGGGAGTATTAACCATGTCCAAACCGAATCGAGCGAGCTGGTTAAACTTATTCACATACTCCCTCACTATCATGTCCCCTTGCTTCAAAGATATAAACTTCTCCAATTGCAGATTCGCCTCAGCTGATGATAGAAACTTAAGCCCAAACCTCGTCCTAAAGTCGACCCAAGTCTCTATAGGTCTAGTAGCATTGGTGACCTCCCACCAATAAGCAGCTTCTTCTTTTAATAGCCATGCTGCTAATAAAACCTTTCTATGGTCTTCCACATCAAAGATAGCGAAAAGATCTTCAGTTTCTTTCAACCAATTTCGCGCCTCCACAAAAGTCTCCGTCCCAATGAAATTCTTGCCACCCATCGCCTTAAAGTCCTTGCAAACCTTTGCGAAATCTGCTTGTGGATGCTGAGGAGGGGGAGGAGGAGGAACCTCAGTTACGGTGGGGGTATTTGCTGGGCCCGCATCGTTGGCCCTAGCTTCCAAGTACCTCCGGAACCATCCGGGGATGGTCACTCCCTCGGGAAGATTAAGGTCGGCCATGCTGAAAAAGGAAAAGATAGATTTTGAATGAGGAAACGAAGGATAGTGCTAATGGCTTTTGGGGAATAGCCTTTTAAAATAACTAGACTTTTCTTGGAAAATACTTAATTGGTTTTGAAAATAGTTTTCCAAAAAGGTAAGTTTTTTTAAAAACACTTTTGCTCAAATCTTGTAAACCTTATGCTCTGATACCAAATGTAACACCCCACCTCCGCCAATGCCACTCTTGCAGGTACACTAGCTTTGGAGGGGCGTTAAACAAGGTAAACATGCATGCAGATATCACAAGACAGAACATATAAGTAAAACAGAGTAGTAAAGCAGCGGATAAAACTAACATTTCAAAACCATAGTCAAGTTACATCAAAGTACTTGGTTATTATTTTTCCACAAAACAGAGTCTAGAACATAAACTGAAAAAAACATAAGATAACTATCCCCAAAGTGTAATAAAGCCATAGCATGCTCAAGTCCAAACCATACATGAGCTATCCAGAAAAGCAGCTAAAGATCCAGCTAGGTACCAGTGTTCCCACCCTGCAAACATGGGGGGAGGGGGGGAACGGAAGAAAAGAGGCGAAAGAAACCGGGTCAGTCAAAAAGACTGGTATGTCCTATCTACTATTAGTATAAAAACTAATAAAGTTAACTGGACATGTAAAGCAGAGATGAAACATAGGGTGATAACTGGCATGGTGAAAAGTTAACAAGATAGATCAAGTGTGGCATCACATATACAAGGTTAAGTTGCACCAGGTGTGTACTAGTATTCCAATCCATGTCAAGTATAAACAAGAAATGATCCCTTGGCCCAAAGCTGGCCCACATCATGAGATGACCTAAATCGAGGTCCAACTACTCGGTCTAGTCGATCGGCTCCCTAAAAGCCTAACTCGTCAAGTGTCGGTGTCATATGGCCCAATCACGAAGTGTAGTCAAACTGTGCTAGGTCCACCCTAGGGTGTATCAAGCCCTAGGGTGCCAACCATGGACACAAATCAAGCACGCATAGTCTAAACCTACGGGTGCCCGTGTCTGCTTTTTTAACTCCGGACCATGTGCACGACCATAGTCCGCCTGAACCTACACCGGCGCACCTACTCAGCCGTTGTTTTGGTCGCTTACATGTCAACCCAGTAATCGTGCCCCACCCTAGCCTAGTCCCTAGGGTATCATGATACAATCAAGAGGGTTACTGGTGAAAAGGACCACGTAACTAGGGTTTCTAGCGGGTTAAATGTGGTTAACCCTATCCAATCAAGTATCAAGTTAGTTAAGAGTACCCAAGGTTCATGACTTAACCGCGTCAACCCATCATGTTTAATTGGTTAAGTATTCAAGTGGTCCATGACTTAACCCTACCATGTGGCATTAATTAATTTAATGCACCCAACCTCTCACATTAGACCTTGTTGTGGTTACTAGTTAAGCCGGGCGGGTCCGGGTAGCTTTACACCACAACTTGGTCTAACCTCGGGTTTCAAGTGCGACATGACCAACTACTCACATTGGGTCCTATTGCTTGTAGCCACTAGTTAAGCCGGTCGGTTCCGGGTAGATTTATGCTACAAACTCAACCCAACCTCGAGTTGGCCACTCTCATATTTTCTAGAAGTCATGTCCAAATTCATGTTTACAGACATAATCACAAGTCAATGTGCATGTCATATTTTAAAATCATGTTTCATGTCATTAATATTACCCAAACCCAACGCATTCCCCTCGCATGTACGTTTCGCATAACATAACATAGATCAAAAGAGGGAACTTGGCAAAACATGACAAAAAGGGCATAAGGTAATAAGGTTGACCACTAGTTAAACATGGTGGCATATGAGGCATAAATATGTTCATAAACTTGCATATTACATCATAGGCCTCAAAACATGCATAATATCAAACTTAAGCAAATAGGTGAAACATGATCATAAATGACATAGGATGATGGCTAGTGATTCGCATATAACATCATATGCAAGATAACACAAGGTTTATGAGAGTTTCTAGGTTGCTTTATGCAACATTTCCAATCAAAGCTCATAGCTTTCTATGCATAAGGCAAAGGTGATAGCTTTACAAACATGCATAACATGATAGGATCAAAGCACATATCATACTTAGGCCCAAACTCAACTTGTAGCATGTCATATTTAACTTCATAGTTAGAATCTAAGAGTAGTATAGGGCTTAAAATGCTATGAAGACTAGAATAAATATAAAATAAGATTGAGACGAAGCCACACTAGCAAATCCGCAACCAAAGACGATAAACTCCACTTCAAGACTTGAGAACAAGAAGGAATAACCCCAAAGACAAAGAAAGATGGCTCTTTTACTTAAGAAAGATGGCTCCTTTATGACATAGATTGATTTGAGACACTCATGCTCTCATGAAGAAGGTGGAGGCCATGATTAGTGAACATTTGGGTAGCATTTAGTTGTAGGGATGATTAATGAAGGTTTAGGCTAGGTCTAGGGGTCTTTTTATGGAGATTAGGGGTAGTTTAGACCATAGGATTAACCCTAAAACGAATTTGAACCATTAACTCCCGTCAGAAACCAACAAAAGAGGACCCAACCTGCCAAAATGGTGCACCAGAAGAATTGGTCCGACCGGGGGGGGGGGGGGGGTCGACCCCTGGGTCGACATGGGTGTCGACCATTGGGGGGGTCGACACTGGTGTCGACACCTATGTCGACCCTGCCTGGGCGGGAAAATTCCCGCCCAGTCTGTTTTGGCTGAAATTCGATTCTGAATTCGAATTTGAACTGTTTTCGGGCTTAGAATTTTCTGAAAACTTCATTGGGCCATAACTTGGTCATACAGACTCCGTTTTTCGAAAACTCGGACTCTATTTCGCGTATTTTTCCGAGACGAACGCAATGGCACAGCCCGTTTCCCTTGATTCAGATTTTAGAATATAATTCTGCCTAGATTTATATTATAACATGTTATTAAAAATACGGGTTGTTACAAGAATTCAACGGGTTTATAATTGAAATTTGATTATATCGATTTTTACAAATAATTTATTTATAAAAGGAATTGGAATTAAATATAGAAGAGCGAAGTATAAATAAATATATTACCGAGTAAGGAAAAGTCGACAATTATAGATAATCGAAAATATTATGTTGAATTGAGAAATTGATTTGATATGTATTAAAAATATATCATAATGGAGTTGAATTTATTATAAACGAAGTTTAAACGTTTATATATATATATATAATTAAAACAAACTCGCCGCAGCGCGGTAGTTCATAAATTGGCGTTTCGAACTTCAATTGAGTATATAGAACTCAATTTAAGTCGGAATTCTGTGAAACAAGAATCGTCAGGACTGGTTGAATAATAGTTCTGTAATGGAAGAGAAAAATGTGGATTTCATCTTATAGATTTTGAGTTGTGTCAAAATAAAATTTTCAGAAAAACTGCGCCATAACCATTGTAAAACCATAACGGTTTATTTAATTAAATAAAAGGATTTTAGGCAAATAAAACTTAGATTTACATTAGAAGAATCCATACTTGAGTTGTAAAATATATCTGAACTCAAGTGGAGTAATGAAATGATTTTTGAAACAAAAATCAAATTTTTATTTATTAAATAGAATTAACTAATTTGAAGAATAATTAGTTAATCGTGTTTTGAATCGAAATTGGGCGTTGGTTAAGTGAATGGGGTTTATAAATTCATATTCGAAATCGAATATGAAACTCAGGTTGAAAATGGAATTAGATTGGTTTTTAAGTAAAATAAAAACATATCTGGAAGTGATATGTTCAATTGAAAAGATGAAATGGGCAAATAGCTGATTAAAGATAAATTAGCAAATTAAGTTAAAAATGGCCAGTTGAGTTGAAACAAATTGTGAATGGATGTATATGGGTTAGACAGATATGGAATGAAGTATATGAAAATTATAATTTGTGTGCCCGACAAAAGGTTCACGTTTAAATTCCATATGAGATTTTATGCACCGAATCGGCAAGCCACTTGGCGTTTTGATTTTCTTTTTTAATGGAAAGGGCCTAGAGAGGCGAGTTGAGGTTTGAACTATCGACCGGTACAAAGGAGGTTATGGCCCAATTTTCTGGAAATTTAAGGAGTTAGAATATTTTTAAGAAAATTGGATAACTAGAAATCAATGTATCGATATATATAAAATTCGATAAGGAAACGAAATTAAAAATAAAATATTGTAAACAAAAAGGAAATCTATAAATTAGATTTGTTAAAAATAGAAAGCGAACCATATACATGTTTTTAAAATGAATAATTGGTTTTTACGGTGTTGTTTATTCGAGGTAAGTTGTCTTGTCTGTTTTGAAGTTAACGATGTTTTCAGTCAAGGTCTGAGAGGTAGTTATACCCCAACTTGATTGATTCCATTATTAATCGATAAGTAACAAGATTCAGTCTCGAAGAGAGATGTTTAAAGAAATATAGTTGAATGAAATATTTAGGGTTGTTGTAACAATGTTTTATACAACATTCGTTTTAACCTAAGGAAGTGGAATTATGGAAATATAATAAATAAATATTTCCTCAGTGTAGAAATGAATGTGTGTGAAAGAGATAAGTAATTGGAATGTTTTCCAATTATAAATAAAAGATATTTTCGACGTATAGTAAATAAAAGAAGGCGACATATGGATATGTTTTCCAAAAAATGTAAAAGGCCCAGATGACTGTTGAAAAGATTTGGTTAACAAATATTGATAAGGAAATGGAGTAGTGATTTAATTAATGAAATATTAATTAAGGGCCCAATGATTTGTTTGATGCTATGAATGGATGTTTGTTTTTCTTCGATAGTTAAATAACCGACTGTCGAAGTGTTTGCCAATATCGTTGTCAATAAGGAGAGACCGGTTGGATTATTATCCGAGAACCATTCCGTATTGGCAGTAGCATTACGAATCAGATTATATGAAGATAAGCGGAGATGGAATAGAGTGCAAGGGCTTTTCTATTAATGAAAATTGTGCTTTCGGTTTCGTTCAATCCCAGAACGAACGTATATGGACGAATGTTTGACAGAGTATTTCCAATGATCGCATAGTTTGTCCTGTACAAATATATATGGTGGCGGAGAATTTATTCTCTTAGCATAATATCCAAAATATACTTATGCAAATCAATTAACGATTTACGGATCTGATAATGTGTCATTCAGAGTGATTGTGTTATCAATGAAGATAAGTAATCGTAGCCTCAGGCCTCAACAACTGGGAAATGACAAAAATCGGGCAGGCAGCATGGCTATGTGGGTAGCTTCCATTAGGGTGTATTATCACCTATCTGGAGAAATTCATTTAATTCCTTATTCTATTCGATGTTGTCCCATTCAGGAAAATGGTTGTTGATCCCAACCGTTGGTGATATACATTCGATACACTCAAGCGAAATGAGTGGTCGGTCATGTGTGGCTGAGTTACAAGATGTTCTTGTTGAACCTAGTTTATTCTCCTCTAGAGATACACTATCGGAAGGTGGTTCCATACCTTGTCATAGTTGGAAATTCATTACCCAATAAGTGCTCGCGGTTTTGATTGTGTATTATATATATGGAGCGTGAGATGAAAGCGTTCCACTAGATTTCTATTTATTTGATTTAGACATTATTATAATATAAAAAGAGTTTGATATAAAGATTACCGTTTCTTTCAAAAAGACTTTGAAAATTAAATCAAGTGTTTTGGATTCTCATAAGGGAAAAATCTGTTCCATGTTATATGGCGTGGTCTTATGAGATATCGTTATTTCTCAAACTGTTTTAAATTGCTTACTCATACCAGTCCCATGACTGACCTAGAGTTTATTTTGTTTTGTTTTACCTAAACTCTTGGGTGCCCAAATTTGTACGGGCAGTCAATTCAGGATTTTACAGATCTATGTAAAGGAGCATGGAGTAGGAGGCTTTTGTGTTAGATATATAACAT
Source organism: Allium sativum (assembly GCA_030737875.1). NCBI lineage: Eukaryota > Viridiplantae > Streptophyta > Magnoliopsida > Asparagales > Amaryllidaceae > Allium > Allium sativum. The sequence continues at coordinate 118,627,647 of CM060911.1, read as the reverse complement.
TTTTTATTTCCGCTATATTATAAGTGTTGTACTCTGATAGCTAAATGTTAAACAGTTAAAATTTTGTATTTCAAAGATATGATATATTATATTTTGTTCCGCTGCGATGTGAGATTCTGTGCTGTTATTTGTGTTCTTCTTCTACCTTTTTCTTCTAGAAAAATGATTCGTATTTCTGTGATATTTGGGTTGGACAGGTGATGTATGTAGTCAACTCAAATAGTACAAATTTGCGGGCCATTACAGTTGGTAACAGAGCTTAGGTTGAGCGAATACCTAGGCTTTGGTGGGATGTGCTCATTAGAGATAGGGTCAGTAGTACCCTAGAATGAGTTGAGAGTATATATACGAGAGCGCGTATTTGTTAATTGATATAAAAATTGTTTTATATTGTGTTGGCTAGTCTGTTGAGTGGTTTATGAATTCTGATCGAATCGTAGGATGCCACGACGTCGATAAGAGTTTGTAAATACTTGAACAGAAGATTAGACGCGATATTGTTTTTAAGTTGGTAAATGAAATAATTTTACTCAAAATTCTATTTTGATAGAAAAAGAATAATTTTAAGAAATTATTATAATATATGGATGTGTTGGATGTTAAAATTATAATCAAATAAGATTATAAAATTGGAATGGTTATATATAACCTAATATAATTTGTATACGAATGAAATATACAAATGCGAGGAACTGAAATTGGATTTAGAACCAGAATTAAGAATTTAAAATCCTGGGAAGTTGGAAAATATTTTCTGAAATATATTAGAATAATATAGCCTTGTTTGGAAGGATTTTTGAATAAAAATCATTTTAGATGGATTTTGAAAGTGATAAAGCGCTGAACTCACTTCAGTGGCCGGAAAATAATACTAATGATGATCGCGACATCATCAATGTTCATTTCCTGGTTTCTAAGTGATGGATTGCTACCTTAGAAAAGTTTTGATGGAAATTTGTTTGAAAGAAAACAAGTTGGTTTAAAAATTCAAGTATTTTGAATTTGAATGGGAATAAATACGTATATATATATATTTGTGTGATTTCAAAAGGATTTGAAATGAAAACCCGAGAGTTTAAAATTTAACTTAGGCAAGTTAAATGGATTGAAATGGATAAACTGAATTAAAACCAATTTGAATGAGTTTAGAAACATATGAATGAAAACCAAAAGTCCGGTTAGAACTAAATTGTAGAAATATAAAGTGTTGAGTTTCAAAATAAGTGGGTTTTGCAAAGTAATGTGTTATAGCCTTTTCCCTAGCTTAGTAATTTCGGGGACGAAATTCCTTTAAGGGGGGAATAATGTAACGACTCGGATATTTGAAAAGTTTATTTTAAATATTTAATATAATTTTAAATAATTAATTGAGAATATAAAGGAATTTTTATACTGAGCTGTCGATTTAATAATCGAATATAATTTAATTTAGAATATATCTGTAACGACCCGGAATTTTGGGCCGAATTTAAAATTTTTATTTTAATTATTTTAATGGGTTTTTAATATTTAAAATAATTTATTTGATATAATAACGACTATAAATTTATTTTAATCGAAGTTAAAATGAATAAATTTTATTTAAATTATAAAAGGAGTTAGAAATAGCGCGGTAGTTTTAAAATTTGAATTTTAACTTTGACTGACTGTACAGGATGCGAAATAAATCGGATTTTAGCGAAACCAAAAATATTAGAATCTATTTAAAAATATCTTTCCAATGAATCCGAAAAATTGAAATTTCATAGCGGGAATCAAAAGTTATGCCCAAATCAAGATATCAGAAAAAAGGGAAAATTTATATATATAGGACCCAAAACGCTACTTTTTACATACGAATGAATTTGGACTCGAAACCACTTCCATTGAGTTCAAAATGATGTTTCTGTATTGAAAAAGTATAAACACTGATATATTTCGAGATTCAGAATTTATTTATTTATATATGTATTTTTAATATAATTTATTTACGCCTTAAAAATAGTCATTTTTCAAACGGTCTTCAAATTCGACGAAATTAGTTTTGTTGGGACCGTATCGTCAAAACAAAACTATAAATAATTTTTCTGTAATTTTTGGAGTCAGTATGTGGGCGTTATTATTTTTTTAGTGAAAACGGTCAATTTTCAAATTTTAAGAATTCATGAATAATTCATACGGACTCAGAATTTAACGTAACTAGTTTCTTTGGATTCGTATCGTCGAGAAATAGTTATGTTCCAATTTTCAGCAAATTTGGATAATGTATGCATTCGTACGGTCTTTAAAACATTATAATGGACTAAAATTTGAAGACATTAATAACACAAAGGTTATTAATAAAAAGGGGTTAAATTAAACAAGGACTTAATTAAAATTTACATATGCCTATATAATATATCATTAGCAGCCCATAACTCTTTTCTAAACCTAAACCTAATCCTTCATTTCTTCAATGGCGGCTCCTTTCTCCACTAAAATTTCTTTACACAAAACACCCCGAATCTTCAACAATTTATATCTTTAAATCAGAACAGAATTAAACCAAACCCTTTCTGGGTTTTGTTCATCTTCTTATCCTCTATCTTCCATGAAAAATTCAAGACCTATCGTCGCACGGATTCGCCGGGATCTAGCTTGAAAGACAGAAAACTGATTTCGGGTTTTGGGGAATAACTCACAAACCGTCGAGAATTAGGCGATTGCCCAGTTGGAGAAAATGTACCCAAGACATAAACGAACAACATTGCCTTTGTTCATTTCGTCTGAAAGTCGAAGGAAGGGCACAGAAATCGAGAAAAACCGAACTAAAGCAAAACAGCAAAAAACTGAGAACAGAAAACAATACGATTTTTTTTCCATTGATCGGGGAAGAATCAGGTGATGGCACCTGAGCGAAAGTTCTTCGTCTTCGCAAGATCTAGCTACTGTAATTTTTTCAGATTGTTTGGTGGAGGGTGGCGGCCTGTGGGGCCCGCGAGACGAATTTCGCTTTTTGGCGAAATTCCGGCGATCAGAGTATCAACGGCGGCGGCGGCTTGGAAGTGGGTGCGCCTCTCGAAGAGAAAGAGGATGGCGGTGGTTTCAGGTCAATCGGAGGTCGGAGGAGGGAGAAATGTGTGATTAAAGGTGGCGAGGGGCTGTTTGACCGAGATTTGGGGTAACTTTGTAATTCAAACTTTGAAATTGAATATCTCTCTCATACGAATTCAGAATCTGACGATTTCAGATCCGCTGCGATCGTGGCGATAAGATCTTCGCAATGACACTAACTACGTTCAATTCTGAGCGAGTTGAATTTTTGGGTATTTTCGGTAATTTTAATTAATTATTTAATTTTTACAAACTTTGAAAATTCATATCTTTTTGATACGTACTCGAAATCGCACGAAACAGGATTTGCTGCGATTGTGGCATCGAGAGCTTCGCGTAGACATCAATTTTGTCAACTTTAGAGCATGTTGGATTTTGGGCCAATATTGGGCCCGAACAGTCAATTAAAGCCCGACAAAGATGAGAACTCTTTCTCACTAAATTTTTGAACAGATATTTATTTTGATAACCAAAAGTAAGTTAATTATCTGTGTTGGAATTGTTGTTTGTTGGATAAATGTTGATTGGGATGATTGTGTGAATTGTTTGAAAATTTGAGATATGTGAACATGTTAAATAATGTTACGTCATTTATGATATTTAGAAATATGTTTACACTGCCATTAACAAGTTGTCTGACTTGTTTATGTTGATTAGATGATAATTTTTCACTCGTCCAAGAGCACAATTAATGGTATATTATTTGAATTTGTGTTGGTTGAAACCCATACGGGTCTTGGGTTGATATTTTGACTACACATCGCCCTTGTGATTAGTTTAAATTGCACTCTGGCTGTTATTGAATGTTTTATTGTTATTATGGAATTAATGCGATGTTTGAAATCCATATAATCAAAATTATATGGTGATGGTTTGGTCTCATTCCAAGTTTAGAATTAAAAGAATATTTTAATACAATGTTCCGTTAAAAGAATCAAATTATGGTTTTGATGTTTTAAATTAAAAAGATTATTGTTGTATTGTCAAAAAGTTACAATCAAAAGTTTGAATTGAAGAGATTATACCATTATTGTTAAAAAGACAATAAAGAATTAGATTAAAAAGAGCTCACACTTTATTGTTAATGCGTTGAAATTAGAAGATTTGATTTCAAGATGAAACGCTTTGAAAAGGTTACTCTTATATTATTATAATAATATGAAAAGTTCAATTTTTATTAATAATTGAATGGTAAGTTAGAATATTTGAAAACAAAAGATTTTATAAAAGAAACGACGATGTAAAATAAAGATCATTTTTAATAGGGAAACATTTTAATATAAAGTATATTTTGAAATAAAGGGTATTTCAAAATTAAGTTATTTTTTTTTTTGATGCAAAAAGGTAGTGAATCACTAGATTCACGCCTTCATTCATTCATTAAGCATAAAACTAGTACAACGTGTTCAGCATACATAGAGCTATCTACCAGTTACAATAGTGACATATATTTACATAAATATGTACAATCAAAATACATGCACGCAGGCATGTTTACGTAGAGCCCAAAAATTTTATGAAACTACAACAAAAAAAACAGCATGCAAGCCCAGTAAAGTGAAACATGGCGACATCAAGCTCTGCTACCACGGGCCCTGTCCATCACTCTAGCTCCGATTGTGTCAACAAACCTGATTTCTTCCTTGCCTGACCAAAGAGAAACAAAATTAAGTATGCGAAAAATTACTGAGTTGGGCTGTTTCATTTTGCATTTAAACTTTCGTGAGTTGCGTTCATGCCAGAGGATCCAAACATAAGCAAAGTTCACAAGAGCAAACATATGGCGCATGTCAGTGTCAGGTAATGTAATAATAGTGCTATTCCAGAAAAGAAATTGGTCAGAGATGAAGTAAGACCAGTCTAAGCAGATATTAAGGCTAACTAAACACTTCGTCCACACATAAAAGGCGAAATCGCAATCAACAAAAAGATGCTGATAGTCCTCGTCATCATCAGTGCAGAAAACACATCCCCCAGTAACTTGAACACCCTTTAGCCGTAATCTTTTCACTGTATTGAGCTTGTTGTGCATGATCGTCCACATATGTATCCTGACCTTAGCAGGTACGGCCTTAAAACTCCACATTCTCATGAATCCATCGTACTTTCTTCCTGCGAAGTTCATCAACTTATAAAGTGCACTCACGCAAAAGTTACCACCAATCTTCCACACAAAGTCATCCTCCTCATTGCTATGAAGGTTCACATCTTCTAACAAACGAATTAGGCCACAAAGTTGAAGCAGAGCATTACCAGCTACAATACGACTGAAGGACAGGTTCCATTTAAAGTTGGCAGAATTCGCATTAAACATTGCACAGACTGAAGCACTTTTGTTGCATGCAATATCAAACAGATCGGCAAATTCATTACGCAAAGGGATAGGAAGCAACCAACAGTCATGCCAGAAAGAGATGCTTCGGCCATTTTTAACTACTATCTCAGTCCCAATCTTCATCCAGTGAACATTTGCCATAACACCACGCCAGAATGTTGAGCAATGGGAAACGTCCGCATTCCAGTCAAATCTGCCACCATAACAAGTGTTTAAGATCCACTCCTTCCAGAGAACTTTCTTTTCGCTAAGCATAATCCAAAGCCATTTACAAAGCAGTGCAGAGTTCATATTTTTCAAGTGTTGATGACACCCAAACCTCCTTGATCTTTGGACTTGCACACCTGATCCTACGACACTAGACAGCAAGCTTTGCGCGTGTCCTTCGTACCGGTCCAGAAAAAATTCCGACGAACAGCATCAATCTTCTGAACAACCCAACCCGGACACGAATAAAAAGAGAGCCAGTACAAAGGGATAGCCGCCAGAACAGAGTTCACCAGCACCAGACGTCCAGCCTTTGATAGACAATTACCTTTCCACCTCGCTAATCGCCTGTCCACTTTATCAATCACATATTGCCAATCACTTTTCATCAATCTCTTTGGACGGATGTAAGCTCCAAGGTATTTGAGAGGGAAAGAATCCGCCATGCAGTTGAGCATTTCAGCACATTTCCTGTTCACATCAACGCTACAACCCAAAGTGTAAACACTGCTCTTATGAAAATTAATCTTTAAGCCAGAACAACTTTCAAAAGCATAAAGCAAAAATTTTAAAGAGGCAATATTCGTGCAATCAGGGTTGCAAAAAATAATAGTGTCATCAGCATATTGTAGAGAATTAATACCCCCAATGATGTGATCACGCCCAAAGCTTTGAATAATCTCATTAGAACTTGCCACCTGAAGGATCCGACAAAAGACATCGGCAGCCAAGTCAAAGAGGAGTGGGGAAAGTGGGTCACCCTGGCGCAGCCCACGCTTGGATACAATAGTTTTGCCAGCCACTCCATTGACACAGATATTGGATCTGCTTGAAGTTAAAATGCAATGAATCCAGTTTAGCCATTTACACGGAAAGCCTCTCGCTCTAAGAAGATCCATGATAAACCTCCAGTCAACTGTGTCAAAGGCCTTAGCGAAGTCCAGCTTCAGGATTGCGCAAGGCACATTATGTCTATCACTATGGGAGATAACTTCCTGGACAAGTGCCGCACCGTCAAGAATGAATCTTCCTCTAATAAATGCTGTCTGCGAAACATCAATCAGGTTGTCCATCTTCGCTTTCAGTCTGTTTGCGAGAACCTTAGTGATCAATTTGAAACTACTATTCAAGAGACTAATAGGTCGAAAATCCGCAGCCGAGACATTTCCTCCTTTCTTAGGGATCAAAACAACATTAGCGTATCCCAACATGTCCAATCTCAAGGAACCAGAATGAAATTCTCTAAATATGTTAATAACATCCTGTTTAATCACATCCCAATATTTCTTATAGAAGAAATTAGGAAAACTATCAGGGCCAGGGGCTTTGTCACCAGGCATTTCGTTTAAAGCCGCGACAATTTCCTCTTCTGAGAACTCCGTATCAATGCCACTAAGATCAACAGACGAAGGATACAGCATCTTCCAATCAACATTCACACGATTCTCAATGCGTTCACCAAAGATTCCCTTATAAAATTCAGTAAAAACCTCCTCTATCCTTTGATGATCACAAATTTCAACTCCGTCTTTCCAAATGCTACATATTGTGTTAGTACGCCGTCTGCCGTTCGCTACTTTATGGAAATAACTTGTGTTACTATCACCAAGCTTAAGCCACTGAGTTCTCGACCTCTGTTTCCAAAAAATCTCTTCTTGATCAATCACCGTTAGAAGCTCCTTTTCTTTAGATTTTAACAAGGCACGCTCGGCTTCACTTAGATTACGCCCTTCCTCAAGCACATTAAGCTCCATAATCTCAGATTCAAGTCTCTGCTTCTTAACTCTGATGTTTCCAAAGACTTCTCTATTCCATTTGGCTAAAAATTTACGCAAAAGTCTCATTTTCCTACAAAAATTGCTAGCTGGATCACCAAAGTTGCGAAACTCTACCCACTTCTGGCGCAACATCGCATCAAAATTTGGTTCAATACACCACATATTTTCGAACTTAAAAAAAGATTTCCTTCTATAATCGACGTTAGTGTTAAGAACAACCGGGCAGTGATCAGAAATAAGGGAAGTAAGACCTCTTTGAAGAGTTAGGGGGTGCAAGTCATCGAAAGCAGAATTAATGAAGAAGCGATCGAGTCGAACTAAAGTAGGAGGGGTCCTACCGTCAGTCCACGTATATTTTCTATTAGTCATGGGAAGGTCAATAAGGCCACAGCTTCCAACAAAGTCACTAAAATCGTTCATATCGCCCAAGCCAGCGTTTTTCACTACATTACGTTCAGACATAAATCTTGTAACATTAAAGTCGCCGCCAATTACCCAGGGACCATACATGAGTTTATAAAAGTCCAAACCCTCGGCCCATAAAGTCATTCTTTCTCGTCTTGTATTGGGTCCATAAACATTAGAAAAGAAGTAAAGTACATTTGTAGGTTTACATTCCAGGGCCAAATGCAGACAGTAAGTTTGTTTGATTTCTTGCTTAAGCAACCAAGAATTACTATTCCAGCCAGTAAAAATGCCACCCGAGGTTCCCACAGCAGGTATAAAGGCCCATTCATCAATGACACCCCACCCCAGACATTTGAAAATAAATGGTTCAGGATTCTCAAGCTTAGTCTCTTGAAGCATAATGATGTCAGGTTTTACAGACTTGAGGTAATTTTTAACTCTAAGGCACTTATCAAAAGTTCCTAGGCCTCTAACATTCCAAGTGACAATAATCATGTTGAACCATTAACCCTCGCATTTTCTTTATTCTTAATATCACTTATCACATCATCATTTAACACAAAACCAAATTTACTTGCAATATCATGAAGTTGATCACTAGACAAAGTATTAAGTATAGCAGGAACAAAAATGCTACCTGCCAAAGGATGACCAATCCCACGTGCGCTGCGACGTAGCATGACCACACCATGATCCATTGCACGCTTGCCTTTACCGCTTGTAGCCGAGCATTCCCCTGAGCTGGTTGGGGCCAGCGCCAAATCCCCAGCCAAATTTAAGTCTTGTGATTCGTTGTCCATGACTTGTTCATCCACCGCCTCCCTGGCGCCTTGCATGTTGCCTCCCTCCCCAAGATCTTGCAAACCTACTCCATCATTTTCGTTGACGGCGATGATCTCTCTGGAGTTTGCACCCACTCCCACAATGTTGCCAACCTCGTCAACCTCAACTGCCACTCCATCATCAAATCGAACCACATAATTATCATTATTCCTTCTTGCGAAAACATCCCCTTCTCCTTCAATAGCCGAATCTGCCACCGAAGCAATGACTTCCTCCACATGCATTTTGGCACCCCCATCCTTGCTACTCAAAACTTTAAGCTTCCCCTCTCCATCGGTTGCAAACACCCTCTGCTTGAAAAGGGGAACATTGATTTTCGGTGGCGAATCTTCCTCGCATCTTTCAATCTGCACAACATGAGAAAAACCTTCGATTGGAATTGCCACAGAATCCGGCAATGGGGTGCCCACCTCCTTCGTAAATTTGGCACGCAAGCAAGTATAATCCACATCATGAATTGCACCGTACTGGACTCTCTCCACGTCTCCATAGTCTTCCAGAGCTGTTTGGAGGACGTCAAGTTTACGACATACTAGCGGGGCATTTCTCAAGAGGATCCAAAAGGTTTCCTTCTCCCTCGAGACACTGCCGAAACGTGGACTCCACCTCCTCAGGTTAATTCTCCCCATGGAAAAATTGAAGTTGTATTGGAAGTTTACTGTCAGCAGATGCTGTGGGAACCGAACAACAAAGACTTCGCTTGACGTTCCAGTCCCAGGATGGGGCACGATGGCCATATCTGGCTTTCAAAATCTCCTCAATCTGCCACATCGAGAAAGATCCACTCACAATAGAGATGATTACCATCGATCGAGCCCAATCAAAAGAATTTTGGTAGCGATTAGCGGAAATTTGTTTTCTGGATCTTTCAGCCATTTTTGGGGGTGGAGAACGAAAAGATTTGCAATTGAAACCCTTGTGCCCTGTCTTATTGCATTTAAAACAAATAACTGGATTTCGACATGATCTCGCCCAGTGATCTGTCGATCCACATCTGAAGCAGCCATTTTTTGATTTGATATTATTGAGATTTTCATTATAGCTGTGGAGGATGCGAGGAGACGGTTTTGACAAAGGTCTTTTATTATTTAAAAAAATCGGATCTGGATTTCGCTTTACAGCTGGCCTGAGCAGAATATCCTTAAAAGATGGATTAGCAGAAACTTTTTTAACGTTAACATCTTGGTCAACGTGAAAAGAAGAGATTTGAGAGGATAGAGACGATTTGAGAGAAGAAAAAGCGTGTTTTGAATTTTCGAAAAGCGATCGCCATGACGTCGCCATTTCCAAATGTTCCAATGAGGTTGTCGATCAAAGCCCTTTTCTATTACAAATTAAGTTATTTTTATATAAAGAATATTTTAAAATAACATTTTTAGTAAATTAATTATAATCAGGAATTATAATTGTACTTAGACACGAGGTTAGGCTACATTTATGGTGCAAGTCTGCCCGGACCCAACCGGCATATCCAGCAACCACAAATGTTGGGCCTAATGAGAGGGGTCCAAGTGCGCAAATACAAAACGGGCCATGACACGAGGTTTAGCCCAACTCGTGGGATAAGTCTGCCCGGAACCAACCGGCATATCCAACATCCATAAGTCGCAGGCTTAATGTAGGAGGTCTGTCCCAGTATAAAATGTAAATGAATAAGATAATGAATTGGGCTTTTTAATCTATTTTAAAGAGCTAATTCCAAAATAAATATTTTGGAAATAATATTATTTTAATATGATAATAGATAGAATATTCAATTTGGATTTAAAATTGAAATAAAAGTTGGAATCGTTTTATAAACGAATTTATAAACATTTTAGAATAAAGATTGAATTGAAAATAAAGTTTGAAATGAAAATATTACATTTTCCAATGTAATAAAGATTGAAATGAAAATATTACATTTTTCAATGTAATAAAGGTTGAACTAAAAAGATTACATTAAAATGATTTCATTTTTATTTAAGATTGATTACATTAGAAAGAATACCTTTTTTATAGTTAATTTGTTTCAAAAGAATGAAAAAGATTCATTTTAATGTAAATATACATTTCAATGTAAAAGAATGGGTGATTTATTTATTTTAATAAATTAATTAAAATAAATAAAAGGATTAAAGTGGTTTTAATAAAACCAAGATTTTCCAATTCATATATTGGAATGGATTTGAATGGAAATAATCTTCGGATTATTTCAGTATTGGATTTTGTGATTATACGGATATTATTGTGGGAATTTGGAAGATATTAATATCGTTATTCCCAATTTGATATACGTTAATTTTCAGAATTTGATATTGAACAGATTTCTATTCAAAGCATGGTATTTAATATCAGATTAAAATTTGGGTTTATCGTGAATAGTGTCTTAAATAACACTGTTCTTAAACCCATTTGGGAAAGAATAAATCTTTTAACTAAGATTTAAATAAAATTTCCAATTATTAAACATAATTGAAATTAAGTGAAACTGACTTTTGGGTTGATTGCGAACAATGTTTTTAAATGACATTAGTTCTTTAAACCCGACTGACAGTGAAATTTAGATTGGTAATTCATAAATCTTTTAACTAAGATTTAGTGAAATATTCTAAAGAGAAGTTTCAATTTAACATATTAAATTGAAATACGATTTTGGGTTTATTGTGAAGGATGTTTTTAAGCGACATTTGTTCTTTAACCCAGTTAAAGGCAAGATTATTTCTTGAAAGTTAAATAATCATTAAAAAATGATTCTTGAAGATTAAAACTAAATATTGTTTTAATAAAGCGTTAAATTGGATTGAATGAGGATAAAAGTAACTAAATTTACTTAATTCAAGAAATGAACGATAATGGAGTACCACTAGTTTTACTCCAAATGGTAGTTAAATCTTTAATTAGATTTGATCGATAAAACGGTAATTAAGTTTACCGTAACACATTGGGTGTTAGAAATGGAGTACCACCAGTTTACTCCATGGGTTGTGTAGGTTGGGAATGGGATATTAATAAATGATTACTTCGGTAAGGTGTTAATCCCGACTAGTTGAATAAACCTTAATTTGGTTTAAATTAAAATCAAAGAATATTCTTGATGGTAATGAGGCGTTGGTTGTGTTTTAAAGAACATGATTTTAAATTACGCAAATTATTCAGAAAGACCGGGTTTAACCCATTCTGAATAATTCATACGACGATTGAAGATCGATGATGAAGACGGTTATTGAAGACCGGGAAATTTCCATATCGAATGGATGATTATTGATATCTTGATTGGACAGTACACCCAAAATGAGGGAAAAATTGGTTATCATTCAGACGTATTTGGAGATCTACCGGATATGGTTTCGTTCAGACCCAGAACGGACTGATAAATGGATTGTGTGTCTGACATTGTATTCCTTTATATTGTATTCGTTGATCTCTATTTAATATATAGTTGTTTGGTGGCAGAGAAATTATTCTCTTGCTTAACACCCTGTTATATATCGATAGATGAATCAATGATATGGTATGGTCTGATAATGTGGCATGTTAAGATGCATATGATCAAGGCTTTTATTGAAAAGCAGAGCCTTGTGGATGAAGACCAAAACATAGCTTTTATATAGCGCCGCTTTGGATACAACGTGACTTCGCGGGCCTCACACACCACGGTATGATGGTGAATGATTTGTTTGATAATGTTCGGTTTGACCAATATACTTTATACAGATTTGGGGTCGGCCGATGGGGCTAGGGTGGTTGCTCCACTCTAGAAGTGGGATATGTCATTTCAGCCGAATCTCATGAGGATAGATCAGATTACTGCTCATCCAAAGTGCGTAGTATATGTATTACGGTGTTTTCTCTTGCCGAGACGTAAGCCGTGGAGATACGTTCGCGATTTGTCTTTCGAATCAACAGCCATCATGATGGAAAATCAATTTTCCAATACGAGGTTTACGGTTTCAGTTGTACACTTATATGGTGACATAATATATTATGCTGCTTACATAGTATATTATGCCACCTAAGATTGATACATTTATTTTCAAAAATTGATTTCTACACTGTGCACTTATTGTAAAAGATGAATTTCGCGTATTAAGCATTTTTGACCATTATAAGGTAAACTCTATCCTTCGGCTTTCGTTGCAAGGGACTTGAGTCTTATAATGGTTTCATTTTCAAGAAGCGTTGCGTTGTTTTTATGCACTGGTATTCTTGGGAGGAAACCCGTTCCGCGATAGCGGCGTGGTCCCTTGACTTACCCAACTTTAAAATAAAGTTAATAATCGTTTTTGAGTTCTCATACCAGTCCCATGGCTGACCTGGAGTTTATTGTTTTAACCTAAACTCTGGGTGCCCATATTTTCCACACGGGCAGCTAGTAGTTTTGGTTTTGCGGATATTATATTCACAGGATCCTGGTCTACAGCTGAAGCGATATTCGGAAGGCTCTGTATCCGTGTATTTCTTTCAGTTGTGTTTTGTATTATTTTTCCACTGCTATTTAAATGTAATTTAAACTCTGATATTATTGTATTTCCAATGTATATTATTATTCATACTCTGGAAAATTCTTGTACTCTGATGTAATTGTTGTAACAGCAATAAAATGTTCTTCTGTTTTGTGTTTTGATGTGTGTTGTTCTCAAAGCAATCCGGTTTTCCTTTACGGGGAAGTTTGGGTCATCACATTTGGTATCAGAGCTTTGGTTTACAAAGCTCGAGAACAATACACATTAGAACTGAACGAAAGAATTCATCAGAGATTGGATTAGTAATATCCAATAAGAATGACTCGTTAGAGATGGGATCAGTAGCATCCTAGAACGAGTGTGAAGAGTATTATTTTCTTTAAATTTTAATTAAAAACAAATTTAGTTTAGAAAATTTTATCTTAATATGCGTACTTGGGTATATTATTATATTTTAATTTGGACAATCGAGTATATAAAGATTTCGAATATACGAGTAATTAACGGATATTTGAAGTTTTAATATACTGGGTAGATATAGAATCGCACTCTAGTCGCCGGGGGATAATTCTGATGATTGATGCATCATCATCAGAGTTTATGTTTGAGTTTCGAAAGTGGTATATCTATATATTTCCATTGACTGGTGTGATAACCAAAACTAGATAGGGTCTATTGTTGTGATTTGCACTAAAAACATCATTTTTTATTATATATAAAAATTACATATGTTTGAAAATTTAATCACCTAATTGATTGCTGGTTGTTATGTTTGATTATTAGTTTAACTAATAAAATATTGGAATGATAATTAAGTTAACCACTATATAATAGAATGATAAATTTAGTTAAATCAAATTTAATATTGAACTGAATTGGAAATCAATTAGAATTGAAAGTTGAGTTGGTTAATTAAATGACTTTCAGCTCTGTTCCTTTTCGAGGACGAAAAGATTTTAAGTGAGGGAGATTGTAACAACCCAGAAATTTTGGGCCGAATTTAAAATTTTTATTTTAATTATTTTAATGGGTTTTTAATATTTAAAATAATTTATTTTATATAATAACGACTATAAATTTATTTTAATCGAAGTTAAAACGAATAAATTTTATTTAAATTATAAAAGGAGTTAGAAATAGCGCGGTAGTTTTAAAATTTGAATTTTAACTTTGACTGACTGTACAGGATGCGAAATATTTCGGATTTTAGCGAAACCAAAAATATTAGAATCTGTTTAAAAATATATTTCCAATGAATCCGAAAAATTGAAATTTCATAGCAGGAATTAAAAGTTATGCCCAAATCAAGATATCAGAAAAATACGGGAAAATTTATATATATAGGACCCAAAACGCTACTTTTTACGTACGAATGAATTTGGACTCGAAACCACTTCCATTGAGTTGAAAATGATGTTTCTGTATTGAAAAAGTATAAACACTGATATATTTCGAGATTCAGAATTTATTTATTTATATATGTATTTTTAATATAATTTATTTATGCCTTAAAAATAGCCATTTTTCAAACGGTCTTCAAATTTGACGAAATTAGTTTTGTTGGGACCGTATTGTCAAAAAAAAACTATAAATAATTTTTCTGTAATTTTTGGAGTCAGTATGTGGGCGTTATTAATTTTTTTAGCAAAAACGGTCAATTTTCAAACTTTAAGAATTCATGAATAATTCATACGGACTCGGAATTTAACGAAACTAGTTTCTTTGGATTCGTATCGTCGAGAAATAGTTATGTTCCAATTTTCAGCAAATTTGGATAATGTATGCATTCGTACGGTCTTTAAAACATTATAACGGACTAAAATTTGAAGACATTAATAACACAAAGGTTATTAATAAAAAGGGGTTAAATTAAACAAGGACTTAATTAAAATTTACCTATGCCTATATAATATATCATTAGCAGCCCATAACCCTTTTCTAAACCTAAACCTAATCCTTCATCTTCATTTCTTCAATGGTGGCTCCTTTCTATAGTAAAATTTATTTACACAAAACACCCCGAATCTTAAACAATTTATATCTCCAAATCAGAACAAAATTAATACAATTCCTTTCTTGGTTTTGTTCATCTTTTATCCTCTGTCTTCCACGAAAAATTCAAGACCTATCGTCGCACGGATTCACCGGGATCTAGCTTGAAAGACAGAAAACTGATTTCGGGTTTTGGGGTATAACTCACAAACCATCGAGAATTAGGCGATGGCCCAGTTGGAGAAAATGTACCCAAGACATAAACGAACAATTTTTCCTTTGTTCATTTCGTCTGAAAGTCAAAGGAAGGGCACGGAAATCGAGTAAAACCGAACTGAAGCAAAACAACAAAAAACTGAGAACAGAAAACAAAACGATTTTTTACCATCGATCGGGGAAGAATCAGGTGATGGCACCTGAGCAAAAATTCTTCGTCTTCGCGAGATCTAGCTACTGTAATTTTTTCAGATTTTTTTGGTGGAGGGTGGCGGCCTGTGGGGCCCACGAGACGAATTTCGCTTTCTGGCGAAGTTCCGGCGATCAGAGCACCAACGGCGGCGGCGGCTTGGAACGTAGGTGCGCCTCTCAAAGAAAAAGAGGATGGCGGTGGTTTCAGGTCAATCGGAGGTCGAAGGAGGGAGAAAAGTGCGGTCAAAGGTGGCGAGGTGCTGTTTGACCAAGATTGGGGGTAACTTTGTAATTCAAACTTTGAAATTGCATCTCTCTCTCATACGAATTCAGAATCTGACGATTTCAGATCCGTTGCGATCGTGGCGACGAGATCTTCGCAATGACACGAACTACGTTCAATTCTGAGCAAGTTGAATTTTTGGGTATTTTCGGTAATTTTAATTAATTATTTAATTTTTACAAACTTCGAAAATTCATATCTTTTTGATACGAATTCGAAATAGCACGAAACAGGATTTGCTGCGATCGTGGCATCGAAAGCTTCGCGTAGATATCAATTTTGACAACTTTAGAGCATGTTGGATTTTGGGCCAAAATTGGGCTCGAACCGTCAATTAAAGTCCGACAAAGGTGAGAACTCTTTCTCACTAAATTTTTGTACAGTTATTTATTTTTATATTCAAAAGTAAGTTAATTATATGTGTTGGAATTGTTGTTTGTTGGATAAATGTTGATTGGGATGATTGTGTGAATTGTCTGAAAATTTGTAATATGTGAACATGTTAAATAATGTTATGTCATTAATGATATTTAGAAATGTGTTTACACTGCCATTAACAAGTTGCCTGACTTGTTTATGTTGATTGGATGATAATTTTTCACACATCGTCCAAGAGCACAATTAATGGTATATTATTTGAATTTGTGTTGGTTGAAACCCCATACGGGTCTTGGGTTGATATTTTGACTACACATCGCCCTTGTGATTAGTTTAAATTGCACTCTGGCTGTTGTTGAATGTTTTATCATTATTATGGAATTAATGTGATGTTTGAATTCCATATAATTAAAATTATATGGTGATGGTTTGGTCTCATTCCAATTTTAGAATTAAAAGAATATTTTAATACAATGTTCCGTTAAAAGAATCAAATTATGGTTTTG
The DNA here is from genome assembly GCA_030737875.1 of Allium sativum. Taxonomy (NCBI): domain Eukaryota; kingdom Viridiplantae; phylum Streptophyta; class Magnoliopsida; order Asparagales; family Amaryllidaceae; genus Allium; species Allium sativum. Next base: position 118,610,992 of record CM060911.1, on the reverse strand, counting down.
ATGTTTTAAATTAAAAAGACTATTGTTGTATTGTCAAAAAGTTACAATCAAAAGTTTGAATTAAAGAGATTATACTTTTATTGTTAAAAAGACAATAAAGAATTAGATTTTAAAAGAGATCACACTTTATTGTCAATGTGCTGAAATTAGAAGATTTGATTTCAAGATGAAACGCTTTGAAAAGGTTATTATTATATTATTATAATAATATGAAAAGTTCATTTTTTATTAATAATTGAATGGTAAGTTAGAATATTTGAAAACAAAAGATTTTATAAAAGAAACGACGATGTAAAATAAAGATCATTTTTAATAGGGAAATATAAAGTATATTTTGAAATAAAGGGTATTTCAAAATTAAGTTATTTTAATATAAAGAATACTTTAAAATAACATTTTCATTAAATTAATTATAATTAGGAATTATAATTGTACTTAGACACGAGGTTAGGCTACATTTGTGGTGGAAGTCTGCCCGGACCCAACCAGCAACCACAAATGTTGGGCCTAATGTGAAGGGTCCAAGTGCGCAAATACGAAACGGGCCATGACACGAGGTTAAGCCCAACTTGTGGGATAAATCTGCCCGGAACCAACCGGCATATCCAACATCCACAAGTCCGGGCTTAATGTGGGAGGTCTGGCCCAGTATAATATATAAATGAATAAGATAATGAATTGGGCTTTTTAATCTGTTTTAAAGAGCTAATTCCAAAATAAATATTTTGGAAATAATATTATTTTAATATGATAATAGATAGAATGTTCAATTTGGATTTAAAACTGAAATAAAAGTTGGAATCGTTTTATAAACGAATTTATAAACATTTTAGAATAAAGATTGAATTGAAAATAAAGTTTGAATTGAAAATATTACATTTTCCAATGTAATAAAGATTAAAATGAAAATATTACATTTTTCAATGTAATAAAGGTTGAACTAAAAAGATTACATTAAAAAGATTTCATTTTTATTTAAGATTGATTACATTAGAAAGAATACCTTTTTATAGTTAATTTGTTTCAAAAGAATGAAAAAGATTCATTTTAATGTAAATATACATTTCAATGTAAAAGAATGGGTGATTTATTTATTTTAATAAATTAATTAAAATAAATAAAAGGATTAAAGTGGTTTTAATAAAACCAAGATTTTCCAATACATATATTGGAATGGATTTGAATGGAAATAATCTTCGGATTATTTCAGTATTGAATTCTGTGATTATACAGATATTATTGTGGGAATTTGGAAGATATTAATATCGTTATTCCCAAATTGATATGCGTTAATTTTCCGAATTTGATATTGAACATAAATCGATATAATTTCTATTCAAAGTATGATATTTAATATCAGATTAAAATTTGGGTTTGTCGTGAATAGTGGCTTAAATAACACTGTTCTTAAACCCATTTGGGAAAGAATAAATCTTTTAACTAAGATATAAATAAAATTTCCAATTATTAAACATAATTGAAATTAAGTGAAACTTACTTTTGGGTTGATTGCGAGCAATGTTTTTAAATGACATTAGTTCTTTAAACCCGATTGACAGTGAAATTTAGATTGGTAATTCATAAATCATTTAACTAAGATTTAGTGAAATATTCTAAAGAGAAGTTTCAATTTAACATATTAAATTGAAATACGATTTTGGGTTTATTGTGAACGATGTTTTTAAGCGACATTTGTTCTTTAACCCAGTTAAAGGCAAGATTATTTCTTGAAAGCTAAATAATCATTAAACAATGAATCTTGAAGATTAAAACTAAATATAGTTTTAATAAAGCTTTAAATTGGATTGAATGAGGATAAAAGTAATTAAATTTACTTAATTCAAGAAATGAACGATAATGGAGTACCACTAGTTTTACGCCAAGCGGTAGTTAAATCTTTAATTAGATTTGATCGATAAAACGGTAATTAAGTTTACCGTAACACATTGGGTGTTAGAAATGGAGTACCACCAGTTTACTCCATGGGTTGTGTAGGTTGGGAATGGGATATTAATAAATGATTACTTCGGTAAGGTGTTAATCCCGACTAGTTGAATAAACCTTAATTTGGTTTAAATTAAAATCAAAGAATATTCTTGATGGGAATGAGGCGTTGGTTGTGTTTTAAAGCACATGATTTTAAATTACACAAATTATTCAGAAAGACCGGGTTTAACCCATTTTGAATAATTCATACGACGATTGAAGATCGATGATGAAGACGGTTATTGAAGATCGGGAAATTTCCATATCGAATGGATGATTATTGATATCTTGATTGGAACGTACACCCAAAATGAGGGAAAAATTGGTTATCATTCAGACGTATTTGGAGATCTACAGGATATGGTTTTGTTTAGACCCAGAACGGGCTGATAAATGGATTGTGTGTCTGACATTGTATTCCTTTATATTGTATTCGTTGATCTCTATTTAATATATAGCTGTTTGGTGGTGGAGAATTTATTCTCTTGCTTAACACCCTGTTATATATCGATAGATGAATCAATGATATGGTATGGTCTGATAATGTGGCATGCTAAGATGCATATGATCAAGGATTTTATTGAAAAGCAGAGCCTTGTGGATGAAGACCAAAGCATAGCTTTTATATAGCGCCGCTTTGGATACAACGTGACTTCTCGGGCCTCACACACCACGGTATGATGGTGAACGATTTGTTTGATAATGTTCGGTTTGACCAATATACTTTATACGGATTTGGGGTCGGTCGATGGGGCTAGGGTGGTCGCTCCACTCTAGATGTGGGATAGGTCATTTCAGCCGAATCTCTTGAGGATAGATCAGATTACTGCTCATCCAAAGTGCGTAGTATATGTATTACGGTGTTTTATCTTGCCGAGACGTAAGCCGTGGAGATACATTCGCGATTTGTCTTTCGAATCAGCAGCCATCATGATGGAAATCCAATTTTCCAATATGAGATTTACGGTTTCAGTTGTACACTTATATGGTGACATAATATATTATGTCGCTTACATAGTATATTATGCCACCTAAGATTGATACATTTATTTTCAAAAATTGATTTCTACACTGTGCACTTATAGTAAAAGATGAATTTCGCGTATTAAGCATTTTTGACCATTATAAGGTAAACTCTATCCTTCGGCTTTCGTTGTAAGGGACTTGAGTCTTATAATGGTTTCATTTTCTAGAAGCTTTGCGTTGTTTTTATGCACTGGTATTCTTGGGAGGAAACCTGTTCCGCGATAGCGGCGTGGTCCCTTGACTTACCCAACTTTAAAATAAAGTTAATAACTGTTTTTGAGTTCTCATACCAGTCCCATGACTGACCTGGAGTTTATTGTTTTAACCTAAACTCTGGGTGCCCTTATTTTCCACACGGGCAGCTAGTAGTTTTGGTTTTGCAGATATTATATTCACAGGATCCTGGTCTACAACTGAAGCGATATTTGGAAGGCTCTGTATCCGTGTATTTCTTTCAGTTGTGTTTTGTATTATTTTTCCGCTGCTATTTAAATGTAATTTAAACTCTGATATTATTGTATTTCCAATGTATATTATTATTCATACTCTGGAAAATTCTTGTACTCTGATGTAATTGTTGTAACAGCAATAAAATGTTCTTCTGTTTTGTGTTTTGTTGTGTGTTGTTCTCAAAGCAATCTGGCTTTCCTTTACGGGGAAGTTTGGGTCGTCACAATATCAAATTATCGTAATTCGAAATATAATTGATTTCGAAGATTTAAATGGTATTGAAATTGTTTCAGATAATCAATTTAAATTCTAATTGAATAGGAATGATAATAATAATTTATTAGCAAGGAATTAACTATTTTTATCGATCTAAATTTATATCTTCTCCATACAATCGAATGGAGCTTCGAATTCTGTTCCAGTATGTTCAGAATAGTGGTACAACACTAAGAACGTCGGTTGTTGCGCTCGAATTGGAGTTCAGAACTCTGAATATATTATTATAAAATTTAACATATAAGATCGAATCAAATCGAGTAAAATAAAAAATCAAATCACATTAAATTAGTGTACCTTAACCTATAACCTATATTGTACAATCTGCAGATCTAAATTCCTTAATGAAGAAGGCTTCTTCATTTATATATTTAGACCGTTTTCATTTTCTACAATGCGAAAGCTTCAAATAAAAAATCAAAGATAAAAATGGTCAGTCTTTTACTTCTAAGCTCCTCTTCCTTTCTGTTAAATAAATAACAAATCATAGCTTCAGAAGGAAAATTAAATGGCAGATCTCCTTTCCATTTAATATATAATGACCTAGTTCCTTTACCTGTCTCCAGATCGAAGCCGCTTCGTTCAAAACATTTATTCCTTTTCCCCGTTCTGCAATTAAGAAACAAAAAGAAGACAAAATCCTAAATCCACCGGAAAAAAAGAAGAGATCAGAAATGGAATTCGCGGTGCCATTTCTCATCACGAGTGTAATACGAGGCCCTCTAAAGCTCGACCAGACTTGAAGAGATCAGTGTTTGAGATCGCGATATTTTCATGAACTCGAAATCGAGATCTGAGATGCTTGCGTCGGGCATACAGTGATGAATTTGATGTTACCATGGGTTGTCGAGATTCCAACGATGTGATGGGAAGGAGCGATTTCGGATCGGTAAACTAGAGATCAACAGTGACCACAGTGATTTAGGGTTTGTGGTGGTGAAAGTTAGTGCACTTTGACAAGTGCATGACATGAATTAGATGGGAGTCCCAGTTGTTCGAACTCAAGCAATTAGAGTTGACTTTGGGTTTTAGATCATTTGGAGCCCCCAAATGGTATCGCGATGGGTTCTTTGAAGTGGATGTGATGCTTGGTTTGGGAATTTTCGATTTATTTTTGGTTTGTTTTTACAACTGGTGCGTATGTTGCAGCTTATAAGTGCAAGAACAGTAAAGAAAATACTGCTATTGTGACTCCAACCGAGAAAGAAAGAATGGTGCACTGTTTAACAGTGAAGTTTCAAAGGGGGTTCGAACTGGGAAAAATATAAGGAAGATTGATTTGCATTCTTGGATAAGGGAGAAGTGTTGACATGAAAATGGTGCGATGGTTGCGGGAATGGAGTTCAATGTTGGAAGATGGATTTAAGGGTCGGTTTTGGTTTGAAAACCCGAGTCTCGTACATAAGGAGGAAGAAGGCACGTTCTGGGTTAATTAAGCAAAGGTAATTGAATTCGGTAATTGTTTATTTAAGTAAAATATATAAAAATGTCTAATGTTTAAAAATACATAGATTTGTTTTTTTATCGGTTAGGTTAATTTAAATTAGTAATCGATTAATCGTTAAATAAAATTTAATAATCGTAGAGGTTGAATGGATTCGATCGAGACAACTCGTAGCCATTAAATTTGGAATTTAACAGGATATTCGGCAAAAAGGAAAATCACCATGAGTAAATCTCACTCATATTTTATTTCGAATTATTTTATTCATTAAAATAATTGTTCTTGGTTGTTTGCATGCACTGAAATATTATCGTGGTTATTAAATATATATTAGTTATTTAGGATTGGTGTTTGTGGCGATTATATATATATATATTGGTGGTTGGATATTCCCGCAGTACCATTAGCGGACGCCCCCAGTATCATTAGCAGATGACCCAATACGCCCCCACGCTATGATAGTAGATGACCTTCAATACCGGGATATCCTGCTTTGAAGCAGGATGGGTATTATTTATGTCGGCTAACGTCTGTGGGTGTAGGAAAAATAGGTTGGAGGAATCCAACTGGATTCCTCAAAAATATTATTATTTGTTTGTTCTCATATATACTGTCATATATGATGTGTTAGAAAATCCGTGGTTGATAATTGGTATTTTTGAAATTTAAATGGAAAATTCTATTTATCTAAAATAGAATTTGAATTTAAATTGGACTGTAAATATATTAACTTGTTTGAATACGTAAAACAAGTAGTGAATTTATAAACGTTGTTTGTAAATTAATAATACGAGATTTGAAGTGAAATTATAAATAGTGTTTATAAGTAAAGTGGAAAAATTATCGTTGGATAATTTGAATATTTAAATTCAAATGTGAATTTAAAAATAGAAATGGGGAAATCGTTTTAAAGAAATAAATGATGGAATTTATTATGATGTTTAGAATATAAATTGAACTAAAATAAATCCATAAGGATTTATGATTTGAATTCGATTAATTCGAATTTATTTAAATAGAAGTTAAATTGAATATGAAAATAAATTGGGTGTTATGTATATAAGTTATTATAAATAGAAATTTCCAAAATAAGATTTTGGTTTTAAATAGATTTCGAAATAGACTTGTTTAAATATAAAACAAGGAAATTTATAAAATGGTGTTAATAAATATAATGAATTAATTATCAAGAGATAATTTGAATATTTAAATTCAAGTATGAATTTAAAAATAGAATTTGAAATCATTCGAAAGGGAACATCGATTTTTATTCCGCAATTCGGAATATCAAAGGGATGGAGTTTCAAATAGAAATTTGAAAAGGGAACTTGTTTAAATATATGAAACAAGGAAGTTGAATTTATAACTAGTGTTATATATTTGGTGAAATAAATTATCATTGGATAACTTAAACCATTTAAATTCAAATAGAAATTTAAAAGTAAATTAGAAAGTGTTTGAAACAAAACGATTGATTATATTTCAGAACTTGGAATATAAGCTGAATTGAGAAGAATTCAACGGGTTTATAATTGAAATTTGATCATATCAAATTTTATAAATAATTTATGTATAAAAGGAATTGGAATTAAATACGTAAGATAGAAGTACAAATAAATATATTACCGAGTAAGGAAAAATCGACAATTTATTATAAATGAAGTTTAAACATTTAAATATATATATATATAATTAAAACGAACTCGCTGCAACGCGGTTGTTCGTATATTAGCGTTTCGTACTTCAATTGAGTATATAGAACTCAATTTAAGTCGGAATTCTATGAAACAAGAATCGTCAGGACCGGTTGAATTATAGTTCTGTAATGGAAGTGAAAAATCTAGATTTCGTCTTATAGATTTTGAGTTATGTCAAAATCAAATTTTCAGAAAAACAGTGCCATAACCATTATAAAACCATAATGGTTTATTTAATTAAATATAAGGATTTTAGGCAAATAAAACTTAGATTTACATTAGAAGAATCCATACTTGAGTTGTAAAATATATCTGAACTCAAGTGGAGTAATGGAATGATTTTTGAAAAAAAATCAGATTTTTAATTATTAAATAGAATTAACTAATTTGTAGAATAATTAATCAATCGTGTTTGAATCGAAATTGGGCGTTGGATAAGTGAATGGGGTTTATAAATTCATGTTCGAAATCGAATATGAAACTTGGGTTGAAAATGGAATTAGATTGGTTTTTAAGTAAAATAAAAACATATCTGGAAGTGATATGTTGAATTAAAAAGACGAAATGGGCAAATTGCTGATTAAAGATAAATTAGCAAATTAAGTTAAAAATGGCCAGTTGAGTTGAAACAAATTGTGAAAGGATATATATGGGTTAGACAGATATGGAATGAAGTATATGGAGATTATAATTCGTGCGCTCGACAAAAAGGTACACGTTCAAATTCCATATGAGATTTATGCGCCGAACCGGCAAGCCACTTGGCTTTTTGATTTTCTTTTTGAATGGAAAAGGCCTAGAGAGGCGCGTTGAGGTTTGAACTATCGACTGGTACAAAGGAGGTTATGGCAAAATTTTCCAGAAATTTAAGGAGTTAGAATATTTTTAAGAAAATTGGATAACTAGAAATCAATGTAACGATATATATATATATATATATAATTCAATAAGGAAACGAAATTGAAAATAGAATATTGTAAACAAAAAGGAAATCTATATATTAGATTTGTTAAAAATAGAAAGCGAACCATATACATGTTTTTAAAACGAATAATTGGTTTTTATGGTGTTGTTTATTCGAGGTAAGTTGTCTTGTCTGTTTTGAAGTTAACGATGTTTTCAGTCAAGGTCTGAGAGGTAGTTATACCCTCACTTGATTGATTCCATTATTAACCTATAAGTAACAAGATTCAGTCTCGAAGAGAGATGTTTAAAGAAATATAGTTGAATGAAATATTTAGGGTTATTGTAACAATGTTTTATACAATATTCGTTTTAACCAAAGGAAGTGGAATTGTGGAAATATAATAAGTAAATATTTCATCAGTGTAGAAATGAACGGGCGTGAAAGAGATAAGTAATTGGAATGTTTTCCAATTATAAATAAAAGATATTTTCTACGTATAGAAAATAAAAGAAGGCGATATATGGATATGTTTTCCAAATAATGTAAAAGGCCAAGATGACTGTTGAAAAGATTTGGTTAACAAATATTGATAAGGAAATGGAACAATGATTTAATTAATGAAATATTAATTAAGGGCCCAGTGATTTGTTTGATGCTATGAATGGATGTTTATTTTTCTTCGATAGTTAAATAACCGACTATCAAAGTGTTTGCCAATATCGTTGTCAATAAGGAGAGACCAGTTGGATTATTATCCAAGAACCACTCCGTATTGGCAGTAGCGTTGCGAATCAGATTATATGAAGATAATCGGAGATGGAGTAGAGTGCAAGGGCTTTTTCTATTAATGAAAACTGTGCCTTCGGTTTCGTTCAATCCCAGAACGAACGTATATAGACGAATGTCTGACAGAGTATTTCCAATGATCGCATAGGTTGTTCTGCACAAATATATATGGTGGCAGAGAATTTATTTTCTTTGCATAATATCCAGAATATATTTTTGCAAATCAATTAATGATTTACGCATCTGACAATGTGTCATTCAGAGTGATTGTGTTATCAATGAATGATGATAATCGTAGCCTCAGGCCTCAACAACCGGGAAATGACAAAAATAGGGCAGGCAGCATGGCTATGTGGGTAGCTTCCCTTAGGGTGTATTATCACCTATCTAGAGAAATTCATTTAATTCCTTATTCTATTCGATGTTGTCCCATTCGGGAAAATGGTTGTTGATCCCAACTGTTGGTGATATACATTCGATACACTCAAGCGAAATGAGTGGTCGGTCATGTGTGGCTGGGTTACAAGTTGTTCTTGTTGAACCCAGTGTATTCTCCTCTAGAGATACACTATCAGAAGGTGGTTCCATACCTTGTCATAGTTGGAAATTCATTACCCAATAAGTGCTCGCGGTTTTGATTGTATATCATATATATGTGGAGCGTGAGATGAAAGCATTCCACTAGATTTCTATTTATTTGATTTAGACATTATTATAATATCAAAAGAGTTTGATATAAAGATTACTGTTTCTTTCGAAAAGACTTTGAAAGTTAAATCAAGTATTTTGGATTCTCATAAGGGAAAAACCCGTTCCATGTTATACGGCGTGGTCTTATGAGATGTCGTTATTTCTCAAACTGTTTTAAATTGTTTACTCATACCAGTCCCCTGACTGACCCAAAGTTTATTTTGTTTTGTTTTACCTAAACTCTTGGGTGCACAAATTTGTACGGGCAGTCAAGTAGTTCAGGATTTTACAGATTATGTAAAGGAGCTTGGAGCAGGAGGCATCAGTGTTAGATATATATATAGCATTTTTTATTTCCGCTGTATTGTAAGTGTTGTACCCTGATAAGTGAATGTTAGACAGTTAAAATTTTGAATTTCAAAGATATGATATATTATATTTTGTTCCACTGCGATGTGAGATTCTGTGCTGTTATTTCTGTTCTTCTTCTACCTTTTTCTTCTAAAAAAATGATTCGTATTTTTATGATATTTGGGTTAGACGGGTGATGTATGTAGTCAACTCAGATAGTACGGATTTGCTGGCCATTACAGGATCATTCTGTAATTAATATAATTCTAGAAAGGGGTAAAATGAGAGGGGAAATGTTGGTTAGAACACGAGTGAAAAATCTAACAAATAAATAAGAAAAGGTTAAGAGAGGTGCATTGTACCAGTTTACATTGATATGCTTGGTGCAATGATTTGTGCCAAGTATGTACATGGTTTAATTAAATCCAATAGGACTTTGTGTGCTGGGATAACAGAATTAAAGGACTCATACATTGTGCACCTATGTGTTTAAGAATGATAGTAAGACCAAATTAAATTTGCCTATAAACTAGGTGGTGTTATAGACTTAGAGGAAACTACCTAGTGAACAAGCCATTTAGGAGAGGGATTGGGTAGTGTAAACTCAATTGTATTGCATGTACAAGATGGATTGATTGATTTGGTTAGATGTTAATGTCATATTGATCAATATCTTTTTTAAGTAAAGGTGACGTGACATCCCGTATTTTTTTGGTTAATTATTTAAATTTATTTTATTATTTTAAATGTTGATTCGAATTTAAATAATAGAATTTAATAATTTTGAATAGTTTATTAATATAAATAATATGATTATATTTTAATTCCAAAATAATGGGAAATGTTGAAATTTTAGTATAATGTGAATTGCCAACATAAAAGGGTGTAATGTTGTTTATATTGTTATACAACGAATTCGTTTATTTAACGATATTTGAACTATAATTTTATTATAAAACGAGCTCAATGGTACCGTAATTCGTAATATTAAGTTTTGAACTTTAATTGGTTGTACATGATCCAATATAAGTCGTATTTCTTTGAAACAAGAAACGTCCGAAGCTATGGGATAATATTTTTCTAATAAAAGAGAAAAATTGAGTTTTCATATTGTAGATTTTGTTTTATGTCCAAATCAAATTTTCAAATAGTCACTATGGAATTCGTTTATAAATTATATCGATTATTTATATAAATAAAAGGGTTTTTTAATATTTTTAATATCGATTTGGCTTGGAATTTAAATCGGAGTATTTTATTTTGAAAATATATGAAATTCTATTTAGGTAGGTCCAGTTATAATATTTTACTATTATATTGAGGTATTTTAAAATTGGTTTGTTTTAATTCAATTTGGACCCTTAAAAATGGACTTTATTCAAACAACCTATGTTTTCAACGAAACAAATTTTATTAAGACCGTAATGACTAATTATTGCTAAATTTGTAATTTCGCATCAATTGGAGTTATTGTGTGAGCGTGGCAAAGATAAATGTAAATAAATCGATCGTTTGGACTCGAATGAGCACCGTTGCAATAGACAGACTCAGAATTCGACGAAACAAGATTCATTAGGACCGTAATGCCAAATTATACCATGACATCTATTTTCATTACGAACGGAGTTTGTATGTGACCATAGCAACGAATAAACAACGTTCAGAAATGACGATAGGATTGAAAATAAAATCTTTAGTCATTGTCATTTGTTACCTCAACTTAAATTAATATTATTTACTTTTATTTATACAACCTAATATCAGTCTACCCATTCCAACCGATCACCAATGTCCAGAGTTTGCATTTAACCCGAATTCCTCTTTTTAATTTATTACTTCAAATCGGTGACGAACTGGCAGTGGAGATCAAAAGAAAAGTTGTACAGGAGGCCGAGGGGGAGATGCTGGTAAAATTCGGTGAGCTATTGTTGACTGTGGTGGCCAGAATCGGCCAAAAATAGAGATAAACCTGTTTCGTTTTATGGCCTGTATCTCGAGGCAGGGACGTTTTCAGGATGGGGTGTTTAAAGCTATGTTGTTCAGGAGAAATAGGGCTACACTTTTTCTTTTGGTCATGAAGTCTGAAAATGTGTGTGGAGGTTGCGGTTAACATTGATAAAAGGAGTGTCTTTTTCGAAGTTATGCTTAAGTTCGATCAGCTTTGGTGAATTCAACGGCGAAGGTGATGGTTTCGAGGTGGACGGTCTGAAGACGAAAGGTAGTAGAGGGGGCGGCAGTCTGTTTCATGGTGGTGGCGGCGTCCGCATTGGACGGTCGACAATGAATTTGGGTGCAAATCAGTTTCAGTCGAAGTAACTTTCCAACGATTTTGTGGGTGATCAGAGGTCGGGTTTTGGCGGCGTGGGTTCTGCTTGAGTCAAGGAGTATGTGGACAACGTGGGTCAGCCTCTGGTGAACCCTGGTAGGTGCAGCGAAGCTTCAAGGGTTAATCGTGTTTCCTGAAGGGTGTCAGTGGAGAACGGAAGAGATACATTGGGTTTGTTTTTGTTTTGGGAAATTGGCCTAGGGAGAATGCATCAGCGAAAACGTGTGGTACCATGCTAATGTGGATTAAATTTTATAAAGGGTAATTAAGGTAATAAAGTTAGTTTAATTATTTAATTTATATTATATATAAATTATAATTAAACTTGAAACAATCGTAACTAATTCATACATAAACGAAATTCAACAAAACATGACTTGTTGGGATTGTAACGACAAAGCCGAGGTGACCGAGCTGGTTTAGTGTCAATCAGAAGCTGCTATAATTTTATGTAATTTCAAACGTATGTTTGAAATTATATAAAACAACGCAAAAATCATCGACTGAAATAAATGTGAGTTAACTCTCACACTTTTCTGGGATACTGTGATGTGCTAAATTCATATATTGGTAGTAAAAAATTGGATGATTGGATGTTACGAACGTGATTGATTTTTTATTGTTGATTGATTGACGTTATTTATAATTCATCGTTTAAATGCGTTATATTAATGAAATCATATCATATTATTATCAAATGTTATTGTGATAGGTGATGCAGGGACAAACAGGTTGGAGGAATCCAACCGGGTTCCTCAAATAAATTGTATGTCATTGTTGATCAAATTATTCATATGTATGAATTGTTTACCCCAAGTAATATTAAAATCTGATTGAATATTGATGACTGGATGGATGTTTATTGTTGTTATGATTTAAGTCGATCGACAGTATTGATTTAGTGGTTGGCAGTAATGGCCTAAAAACCGTATTTTTTAGTCGTTGATTGCCGTCAGGTAAATTAACGCAGTTGAAGTTATATAATTTTATTTTATGACTGAAGCGAAGTTATATTTTTAGAAAATTTACTAATAAAATAATATTTCATATTAAATGATTTTTTTTTGACCATTTAATAAATTTATAAGCTTGTCCTCCCTTGTCCCTTGCCTTGTGAACCCTCTTACAACCTAGTCCTCTCTGCTTTGTCCCTCAACCTCCCAATTTATCTCTGTTTGAGTACGTACTTGATGTCGATGGTGCGGTTTTGGTAAGATTTTGGGTATTTTCTTGGTTTTCGTTTTATGTTGTATCCTAGGTTGTAGCTTGTCTCTGGATCATGGATCTGGTTGCGTCCTTAATTGGGTGTGTTTCCTTGTGGTATCATGGGTGTTTATAGTGGCTTTTTGTTTTGGCTTAATTAGAAAGTTATTTTCCTTCTATCTAGATCTGTTTTGTGCTTCCTACTAGTTGGCCTTCGATCTGAGTTTTACTTCTTAGCTCTGCATTTTCAATTTCTGCTTGTCTTTCGATTGCTGCCTGCTGGAAGTTGTGATTGTGATATCTAGTTTATGCATATCTATGGGTTCCTATTTATCCTTAGTTTTCTTTGGCTTGATTCCCTGCTTGTTGTTTCATTCAAAGCTGCTTATTCTTTCTTTTGCTGTATACCGAGCCTTTCTTATCTGCTCCGGCTTCTTACTCCTTGCACTACACTTCAATATTCTTTTATTTCACTTCTTTGCTCTGCGACTTGTTCCTTGTGCATTGCATTTTTTTGTTGGCTGATTGTGTTCATCGGTTTCCCCCTGATAGCGCACGGTGCTCCTTCTATGCTATCTTAGTTCTGCTTCTTGGTTTCTCCTTCTCGTGGAACGCCTATTTCTATATCCTTGGCTCCCCTTATTTACAACTAGCTTCTTCAAAGGAGGTGTAAGTTAGTCGAATCTGGTTGGTTTTTATTCTTATGTTTTGGGCTAGTACCGTGAAGGTGATATTTGAGTTTTGATATAGTTTAGTGGTGGTTGGTTTTCCTGTTGTGCTTGTCTCTTTGGTTATTGGTTGTTTGTGTTCTGGTACATCTCCTACCAGTGCTGCCTTGAGTATCTGCGATCTTCCTTACTCTGCTTGGTATACAACATTGTCTTCTTGTTGAATCTGCTAGTTTTAAATCTTTTTTGGTTAATTGCCTTAAAGAAAAGTTGATCCGTTCCATTGCCATGCTCTGGCAATATTGAGGACTATAGGTAATCTCTACGTGGTTTGATATTATAATCTATTGTATTTTAGATGTAACCGATCATATACCCTACGTGGTGATTGATTACAGTTTACATTGTATAGTCAACAATATGTTTGTAGCAGATAAGCGTTTAGCTTATCTCCTGTTATATTTTGTCCTCATTATTTACATAATGAAAAAAGTGGTACGGTCCACTATAAAAACCGGCTGGCTTTGCCAAAAAATAAATAAATTTATAAGCTTATGAAGTTAGAAGTGAACCAAAGAGTTGATAATTTGGGACAATTATTTTGGGTAAACAATTGAGCGGTGATTTAAATTAATTATATTGTTAATTAATTTAAGAAGAAGGGTTATGGAAATTTGGTTAACGAGTTAGCTAATAATTTAAAAGTTGACTAAGTCAACTGATAAGTTGTTAACAAATAAATTGTTTACTTAATAAGATTTGTTAAAAATTAATAAAGTTTCTAATTAACGGTATTAAAGATAATTATCGAATTTGTTGTTTTAAGAAGTGATTCTTAAAGTAATAAACTTTTGCAAAGTGATTAACTATCCTACTTTTGCTTAATATTGAAGTAAGTTACTTCGTTAAATATTAAAATTAAGTATTATCTTAGTTAAAGGAATTACCTTTTTGGAACTACCTAAGAAGGTAATAGGTTGTAATTGAATATAATAAAGGATTTAAGAAATAAGTCCAAATTTTACAAATAAGGTTATGAATAAGGTTAAGACGATGATTTATAAATTTGATGTTACTTGAAATTGAATTAAGAAAATTGCTGTGAATAAAGGAAGATTTTAATAAATGTAAAAGGGAATGATGTAATTGGATTTTAATAAAAATAAATCCAAATTAAGTTTATAATTGAAGGTTTGATGTTTTGGCAAAAGATTTGGTAAATGGTTATTATAATATAATCCAAGTTAAATGGAATTATATAAAAAGGCTTTAAAGCGAAGGGTAAGAATATGGATTATAAAACCATATTTTTATCTAATGGAAATGATGTTTGTGGTATCTGATTTGAGTTACAAACTAATATCTATCTCAAGTTAAGAACGTTGTCGATCAAGGTCTGAGAGGTAATAAAAATACCCGAACTTAAACGATTTCACTATTAGCGGGAGATGATATCAGTTTGTAATGGTATAAGCAGTAGAAAAGGGATTTTGGTGAACATTTATAATAATATTTCCGAGGTAAAAGGAATAAAAGGAAATTTTGATAATTTATAATATATATAGCAATATTTCCATAATAAAGGAAATATAAAAGGGTCTTGAGAAATAAAAGGGACTTGGGAAATTATAACGAAGATTTTGAGAAAGAAGGAAATAAGAAGGCGAGTTTTGAAATATAAAGGATAAGTATTGATTATTGGTTCAAGTAATGTAAAGCCAAGGAAACATAATTGAGACAAGATAGGAAATCGATTTTAATCAATAAAATGATTTTTAATGAATGGTTTTAAGTGAAAGGGACCGGAGCTGCCAATTACTAATCTATATTATTTGAGTTGATAGTTAAAACACCGACTATCAATGAATATTGTTGGACCTTTTGATGTGTTGTTTCGAAGAGACCAGGATGGGAACTAAACCCAAAACCACTTCTAATCAACTGTGCGGATGCGACTAACTTGCAAGCCTATAAAGAGAGAGCATTGAAGACCATTGATGTTCATGAGCGGAAGAATCTAAAAACCCGTAACTTCCCCGGTGAGGAAAGAGCGGATAGTTCGAGAACAAGCCACAAAAGAACGCAGACGGGAGAACATTTCATTGTCTATTACAACAATTCCATCAGATTACAAGAATATACAGAGTATGAATAAATAAATATTACACAGAAAATATCAGAGATTACAATACATTATATAGCAGCGGAAAATAATACAACACACAACTAGAAGGAGATATACGGATACAAAGCTTTCCGGATATCGTTCCAGCTGTAAACCAGGATCCTGTGAATATAAATCTGCAAAACCAAAACTACTAGCTGCCCGTGTCGAAATAAGGGAACCCAGAGTTTAGGTTAAAACAATAAACTCCAGGTCAGTCATGTGACTGGTGTGAGAACTAAAACAGTTATTAATCTTTATTTTAAAGTTAGGTAAGTCAAGGGACCACGCCGTATAACACGGAACGGGTTTCCTCCCAAGAACACCAGTGCATAAAACAAACAGCGCAATGCTAAATAAAAAAAAATGAAGTTGTTATAAGACCCAGGTCCTATCACACAATGCAACGCAAGCCGGGGGATAGGGTTTTCCCTTATAACAGCCAAAGAATGCTTGATACGTTTTAAAGCAAATCATTTGATACTATTATCAGAGTATAGTGTATAAAACAACTTCAAATCATAAGTATCAATCATAGACGACATGGGTACCATATATCATGTCGCCATACTAGGCTCTACAAATAAAACCGCAAATGTCACGTATTTGGAAATTGGATTTCTGTCTGTGAACCGAGGCAAAAGATAGTCCTCTACCGATTCGAGACTATCTAGCCCGAGCCTCAGGCAAATACTCAGTCAAGCCTTGGATCCTCAGGGCCGGTCCACCGATGTGGATTAAAATGCCTGAACACTGTGTTTCCCCACCCTTTGGGGCGTAAATGAGCCAACGAATGGCTCCATCGGACCCGGATCATCCGATCTAACCGAGGCGCCTCGCAACAGCAACAACCACACAGGTGAAAAGTATATAAATGCCAGGGCTGGTAGGTCACTGACACCACCCTAGCTAGAAAGAAACGCATGTCCTCCTTGACGTCCTCTCCCGTTTTTGGTTCACAACCGGGGTGCGAGGCTCGCGAATTCACGTTACACAAAGTTGTGCCACACAGGTTGTGCTTTGATCATCACCACAAGACTTTTCTTTTCAATAGAAGCCTCGATCAATTGCCACTTAGGCATGCCACACAGGCAATTCACTCCATGCGTTTGATATCCATCAATATATAACCCCTGAGCTCGTACATCTCAGAGAAGGGCGTTAAGCAAGAGAATAAATTCTCCGCTGCCAAACAGATATATATTTAATAGAAATCAATCACACGGACTAAAATCTAATGTCAGACACACAGTCCATTTACAAGTCCGTTCTGGGTCTGAACGAAACTGAAGGCACCTAGTACCCCGCATATCCATCGATCTCCAAGTACGTCTGGACGATCACCAACTGTTTCCATATTCTTGGGTGTACAGCCCAATCGAGATCATCAGTAATTATCCAAACGATGTAAAGACCTCCAGTCTTCGACCACCGTCTTCATCTTCGACACCACGTCGAATTATTTATTCAGAATGGGATAAACCCGGTCTTTCTTAACAACTCGCGTATATATAATAAAAATGTTACACAAACACAACATACGCCTCATTCCACTTCAGAATATTCTTTTTATTCAAATATTCTTATATTTTGGGAAAGGTTCCCATTAATTTTATCAAAGATAAATTCTTTAAATTTATTCTTTAATCTCCTTTGAATATCAATTCAAACTAGTCGGGATTAGCGAACCACACCAGAGTAATCATTTATTTTATTTCCCAATCCCAACCTATTCATCCCATGAAGTAAAACTGGTCATACTTCATATCTAACACCACGGTGTTATCGGTAAATTCAATTACCATTTCACGTTCAAATCTAATTAAAGATTTAACTATCGCCAGGAGCAAAACTGGTGATACTCCATTCTCGATCTTTTCAATCTAATTAAAGATTCATTAAAACTCCACTTAGTTTTAATCTTTAACTGGGTTAATGAATAGATATTATTTAATATCAATTCAATTTAATTAAATATTATTTAATTGGTACGCTTCATTAAATCTAAATAAAAAGATTTAATCTTTTCTCAACTGGGTTCAAGAGCAGTGTTAATGAAGACACCATTCACGACAAACCCAAATCCCATTTGATATTCAATACAAGGCTCTGAATAGAAAATATATCGGCTTATATTCAATATCAAATTCTACGACCAACAAATATCGTATTGGAAATAACGATATAAATATATCTTTCAAATTCCCATAACCATATCTGTATCATCACGAAATCCAACATCGAAATATTCCAAAGACAATTTCGATTCAAATCTATTCCAATTCAATTATTGGAAATTCTGGTTATATTTCAAAACCATTTCAAACTCACTTTATTTATTTTAAAAATAAATAAATTACTATTCTAGTTCAACACTAGTTCATTTCGATAAAAATCAATTTTTATCTTTTCAAATATGGAGTTTTTCATCCCAATTCTTCACAAAACACTTCTTATGATTTTACACAAATTATTGCTATTTTTAATAATTTTATCACGGCCCGTATAGTCGATTTCCATCAACGGCCATCGAACTGCACTTACAGCGACCTTTTTCAAATTTGATTTGGACGTAACTCCAAATCCAACCGTTAGATTTCAAATTTCTATTATTCATCAGAAAGCTCTTTTCAATACGAACCCAATGGTTCCGGTTTTAGGAGAATCCGACGGTCGGATCTCCCGTAATATCCGTTCGAAGTCAATGGTCGAAATTCGCGAACTGCCGCGACGCGGCGCGTTCTATTCAGGCCATTATATTATATATATAAAATATATAATATATACTTCGTCGATTTCCTTTCGAAATGAATTTTATAAATCATTTTAAATTCGTTTTCAAAACGGTTTCAACTTCATATTCAATTTCAAATCAAAATTGAATATTCCAATATAAATTCGTTTTAAATTCATTTCAAATTCGTTTTCTATTCAATTCAATTCGAATTCGTTTTCTATTCAATTCAATTCGAATTCATTTATATTCAATTTCAATTTGAATTCATTTCTATTCAATTTAATTCGAATTCATTTCTATTCAATTTAATTCGAATTTCAATTCTTTTCAAAATATCAGATTTTGAAATCACTTTCGATATTCATTATAAAATGAATAAAATCGATATAAATATCGTTCACGTCAAAATGGCGTCAATCTAATCAACACGGCTTCATATATTTCTATTTTCAAATATTCTATTTCGAATATTTCTATTTCAAATATTTCTATTCAAATATTTCTTTTTCAAATATTTCTTTTTTTTTAATATTTCTTTTTCAAATATTTCTTTTTCAAATATTTCTTTTTCAAATATTTCTATTCAAAACTGGAATGAAGCCCAATCAATTACCATATAATGTTAATTATATGGATTTTCTACACCACCTGTATACAATAACAACGATGAATAATCAACCATCATCCAAAGTGCATTCTACACTGTATAAGCATCAAATATAAATATTTAACGCTCATAACAGTCTGTCAATCAATCGATCGACATACAACTAATTATTGGGATTAGTGTATGTCATATATCATCCCAATACCCGTGTGGGGTTTCAAACAATCAAACACAGATTTTATTTGTGCAGTTGGGCGATGTGTAAAATTTATCGTCCCAATCAATATCAGTCAAATGTGTGTATATAAACAAATCGTCCGATCTGTTTATTTTTATTTCATTTTATATACACGTTAAAAATTCTATTTTAACTATAAAATATTTTCAACTATATAAATATTTTATTTCATTTCACATCACATCACACAATCAACTGCACATCAAAATCAAACAACCAAGCATACAAGTCGTCCATGGTCTGTGGACGACGGGTGTCGGGTGCTACTAAACACCGTCTGCATCCTAGTATATATTTTAACTAGAAATAGATTAAAAGGTGAGAAGTTCTCACAGATTAGCTAATCCAATCGCCATGACTCTTCTTATGTAGAAATCTTCGCCGTTCTTGCCTTTTGTCACTTTCTTTGCCCATATTCTCTACATATGTAAAAAATTGAATTTTTACTTCGCTATTCAATATATAAAAATCACATTTTTACTTCGCTATTCAATATATAAAAATCACATTTTTACTTCGCTATTCAATATATAAAAATCACATTTTTACTTCGCTATTCAATATATAAAAATCACATTTTTACTTTGTTGTTCAATATATAAAAATCACATTTTTACTTTGTTGTTCAATATATAAAAATCACAATTTTACTTCGCTATTCAATATATAAGAATCACATTTTTACTTCGCTATTCAATATATAAAAATCACATTTTTACTTTGCTATTCAATATATAAAAATCACATTTTTACTTTGTTATTCAATATATAAAAATCACATTTTTACTTCGCTATTCAATATATAAAAATCACATTTTTACTTCGCTATTCAATATATAAAAATCACATTTTTACTCTGCTATTCAATATATAAAAATCACATTTTTACTTTGTTATTCAATATATAAAAATCACATTTTTACTTCGCTATTCAATATATAAAAATCACATATTTACTTCGCTATTCAATATATAAAAATCACATTTTTACTCTGCTATTCAATATATAAAAATCACATTTTTACTTTGTTGTTCAATATATAAAAATCACATTTTTTACTTTGCTGTTCAATATATAAAAATCACATTTTTACTCTGCTATTCAATATATAAAAATCGAATTTTTACTTCGCTGTTCAATATATAAAAATCGAATTTTTACTTCACTGTTCAATATATAAAAATCACATTTTTACTCTGCTATTCAATATATAAAAATCACATTTTTATATTGTTGCTATGTATATAAAAATTATATTTTTATACTACTACCACATAGATAAAAATTCTATTTTTACACCGCTACTATATAGATAAAAATTCTATTTTTACACCGCTACTATATAGATAAAAATTCTATTTTTACACCGCTACTATATAGATAAAAATTCTATTTTTATAACGATGTTCATATAATAAAGATTATATTTTTATCACGCCATTCTCTATATAAAGATTTCGCCTTTTCATTTCATCACTATAAAATTCACATTTTTATTTCAACATATATATATATATATTAAAAATCATATCTTTATTATCTACATTATATAAAAATCATATTTTTAATATGCCACTTGTATAAAAATTATATTTTTAACCTTTCTATAATATAAAAATTATATTTTTATCCTTTCTTCGTATAAAAATCCTATCTTTCCTCGTATTGCTATTCTATATTTTTCCCTACGATGTTTATATAGAAAGATTAAATTTTTAATAAAACAAAAGCATAAAATCATATTATTAATTGCCAAAAATGATTAGAATTGAAATAGAAGCCTACCGACATTGTCGGGTGGCGGAGGAGGCTCGAGGAAGGGCTGCAACAGGTCAGGGACTGTTTTACAAAACTGGAAAATGATAAAAAAAATATGATTTTTATGGAGCGGAGGGGTGCTACGCCTGTCGGGGGTTGCTGAGTTCGTCGGAGCGGCGACTGGAGGGTGCGCTCGAGGGGGCGGAGTGTTGAAACAGTGGTGGTCGGCATGCTAGGCGGCGGAAGGGTTAGGGCGTCGCGGTTCTTTGAAGGAGGAGGGGTTTTGGGGAGGTTCTCCGGTCGGAGGAAGGAGGGGAAAGGCGGATCGAGGGGGTGGCTGCGGTCTCCGGCGCGGTGGCGCGCCAGGCTGGGCGGCGGCAATGGATCGCCCCCCCATCGTCCCCGTTTTTTTTGTTCTTTTTTTTCGTTTCTGAACTGTTGGGAGAGAGAAGAGGGAATAAAGGGGGGTTTATATAAAATATATATATTTAATTATTTATTGATTTCAAAAAGCAACTTTTTATTTCGAACTCAAAACGAGACCCACCGCCTGTCGTCCCTAGCTAATTACCCCCATTCCGAACGCAATGGGATATGTATCGTAGGCTGATTCAATTGTTTTGATCAGTTTTCATCAAAATCAACATATAACTCTATATATTGAATTTGAACGAACATTTCAATTTACCGGGGTCGCATACTAACTAGAAAAATTCCAGAAAAATATTTTCTAGCTTCGTATTGACGATACGGTCCTAACAAAACTAGTTTCGTCGAATTCTGAGACCGTTGGAAAAATGGCCATTTTCCAGTCGATTAAAATAAACTGAAACTGGTCAAACACGTTTTCCTTTTCCACGCTCACATATTGATTTGAAAAATTACGAAATTTGGAATCTAACAATAATTTGACATCACGGACCCAACAAAAGTGGTTTCGTCGAAATCCGAGGTCGTTTGCAAAATTTCCATTTTTAAGGTCCGAAATTCCATAGCGACTGTTCAGAATTTTCAACTGGACTTATCTTTTGATCCCCGCTATGAAATTTTGATTTTTCGGATTCGTTGGAAAGATATCCTCAAATAGATCCTATTATTTTTGGTTTCACTAAAATCCGGATTGTTTTGCACCCGGTACATTCAATTGAAGTTTGAAATCGAATTATCGAACTACCGCGCCATTTTCAATTCCTTTTTATAATTATATATAATTATTTATATTCTAACGATGATCTATATAATATATACGTTTGAATTCCATTCAAAATACATTTTTCGTCGATATTATTTAAAATAATCTATTTTAAATATTCAAAATTCACGAAATTTGCCAAAATAAAAATTTTAAATTGGCCCAGATTTTCGAGTTATTACAAAGAACTACTTGATAAATTTCTCTGACTTGCAAAATATATTTGAATAGTGATCCTTTCGTGTTTGAAATCTTTGGATTGCAAGGACTTCTCCCTAACGATCCTTGGGGTGATTCCTATATAAGGATGCAGTAGGAGGGTGCCTTCAGTTCATCCTGTTCCTGGATGAATTTTATGGACGGATGTCTAACACGACATTTCCTAAGAGTCATGTATGTTGATTTTTACAAATATACCATGTTTGGTGGCGGAGAAATTCTCTAACACCTAGAGTATATTTATTGACGTCAATTAGTAATTTAACGGATTAGAATTTGACATTCAAAGTAAATGGAGATGTGTTGTTCTAAAAGATAAGTGAGGCCTCAAGCCTCATCAACCAGGAAATGGCAGAAATCGGGTAGGTCGCATGGCTAGTTGGGTCATACCCTTGCAGGGTATATTATTACCTGATCTAGAGAAATAAAATGTTGCAGTTGTTCCTTATTTATGTATGCTTTCGGTTCAGTTGGCCGGCCCCCAACCGTGGTGATGAAATATTCAGTCCACTCAAGTTAAATGAGTGACCGATCATGTTTAGTCTAGGTTGCAAGATGTTCTTATTGAACCCTGGTGTATTCATCTCTAGAGGTATACTGATCGAGTGGTGGTCCCATACTCTCCATAGTTGGAATCCAATCTCCAATAAGCACCTGCAGTTTTTGATTTTATAATGAATATGTAGAGCGTGCGATGCAAGCATTCTGCTAGATGGTTATTTATTTTTGGTTTGATAGACACCATTATAATATCACTGGATTTTTGATATATCAAAAATGTTTTTGGTTATAGTAAGGTAAAAACCGTTTGTGTTTATGTCTGGGGTGGTCATACTATTATCCTTTCTTTCAAAGGATTTCTAAAGTTAAACAAGTTGTTTGTGCTGTAGATTTATCACAGAAAGTATTCCAGACCGATCCGGGTGAATTTTGCTTTGCTTCAGATGTGCATGGGTCAGACCGAGTATATTTCCAGGTTAGGTTTTTCTTGGAGTCCACGAGGTAGAAGCAGGGGGCTTCATCGTTAGTTGTATAAAGTTTATTTCTGCTGTGACTGATGCATGTTGTACTCTGATAAATGGTATATATATATACAGAGATTGTTTCTTTAAAGTTATATTGGAATATTATATTTTATTTGTTCCACTATGAGATTTTGATGTGATGTTCTTCTTCTTTTTCTTCTATTCTAACATTTCTTTCTTTCTACTTCTCATCCTCTAATTTCTTTCTATCAAAGATTCGTAATTTCATGCAATTTGGGTTGGACGTGGGTTGTGATTCGTCAGTCAAATGGTACAGAGTTACGGGCCTTTACAGGCGATCCTGGATAAGTATTCATATTTAAAATCCTTGTACGAAACTTGAAATCTGTCCAATTTATAGATATATTCAGATATAGATGCATATTAAAGGGGAAAATGACCTTTGCATATAAATTCAGTGAATATGCATGTATTTACTCATACCAGACTTTTATGTCTGGCCCTATTTGGTTGTGTTTGCTATCACTTGGGGTGTCTCACTATGATGGGGAAACTCAATGCTTAATTTCAGGTGAAAGGTTTGGTTAACTGCATGTTAAAGTTGCTTGGAGTGTTGTATCAAGGAGCAATTAGAAGTTATATAAGGATTTATGCAAGTGTTTTCTATTTTAAGCTTCACTATGTAATTTAAAGGCTAAACCTAGTAGTTTCTCACTTATGTAATGCTTATTATGCACCTATAAGTTGTACGGGTCATCAATGTTGATGCACCTGAATTTCTTTATTTCTAGATGGGTTTAATTACCTATTTAAATGGGCATTGAATGGAGAGGTGATTATCCCATTTTAAGTAGTAGATGGAGGCGATCTCCTCTATAATTTCTAATGTGTATTTACATCAGTTTTAAGTGTATTGTACTAGCTGTTTTAAGACGGAATTGTATAACTTACATGAGATATGCAAATCGAAGCAACAAGCACCCAGTAAAGCTAGTTGAAATAAAGTGTGCATTGCATGTGACATGTGCCTCTTTCATCTAACTATTATGGAATCTATATGTCACATAAAAATCTTCATATGTTTTATCTTCTGCTTTATACATGTCAAACTGGAATTTATACATCTATAGTTCTAGAGATTCCAACCTTTTGTGCATAATTTTGAATGTCCAGAAAGTGATTATTAAGCCAGTATGTGTTTCCATTTTTCACTACTTTTCAAGTGAATATTCATCTCACCATGACTGCAGATGCATTGGCAGTGACTTTGCCAAATTTCCACAAATGTTATACCTTATAAGTTCCTAAATGAACTGTTTAAATTGATTTAATAAACTCATTTGAGGTTTTACCTTTACAAGTCATGTTTTATACAAGATATCTGTTTTAAGTTTTTATGCTTATATCTTGTAACCACATTTTTCTTAAATTATTCTGCAAAGCAAAATGAGTTTATATATCTTCACATATATAAACTATGGATGATTTGTGTGTAGTAATATATTTATATTGGTCCTATGATCTAAGGAAATTTATGAAAAATTCAGAATTTTGAGAAAATGACTCAAGAACTAAAATAAAATGCATACGACTAAAAAAACTTAATTATAAAAATTGGGTAATTAGAAGGGGGTCACTTCAAGTATGTTATATACTACATAAACATGTAAACAAAGTTGTAATAACCGGGAAATCCGAGCCAATTTAAAATTTTTATTTTGGCAATTCTAGCGAATTTTGATTATTTAAAATAGATTATTTTAAATAATAACAACGAGAAATTTATTTTGAATAGAATTAGAACGTATATATTTATATAGCTCGACGTTAGAATATAAATATTTTACTTTAATTATATAACGAGCCTGAAATGGCGCGGTAGTTCGATAATTCGATTTCAAATTTCAAATGAATGTACCGGGTGCAAAATAAACCGGATTTTAGTAAATCCAAAAATATTTGAATATATTTGGGAATATATTTACAACGAATCCGAAAAATTGAAATTTCATAGCGGGGATAAAAAGTTATGCCCAGTTGAAAATTCAGAATAGTCGCTATGGAATTCTGGCCCTTAAAAATAGAAATTTGGCAAATGACCTTGGTTTTCAACGAAACCACTTTGTTAGATACGGGAATTCAAGTTATTGCTTGATTCCAAAATTCATAATTTTTCGAATCAATATGTGAGCGTGGCAAAGGAAAACGCGTTTGACCAATTTCAGTTGATTTTAATCGACTGGAAAATGGCCATTTTTCAAACGATCTCGGAATTCGATGAAATTAGTTTTGTTAGGACCGTATCATCAATACGAAGCTAGAAAATATTTTTTGGGAATTTTTAGAGTCCGTATGTGGCCCCGGTAAATTGAAATGTGCGTTTAAATTCAATATATAGAGTTATATTTTGATTTTGATGAAAACTGATCGAGACGATCGAATCAGCATACAATACATATCCCATTGTGTTCGGAATGGGGGTAATTAGCTAGGAACGACAGTCGGTGGGTCTCGTTTCGAGTTGGAATAAAAAAGTTGCTTTTAGGGAGAAAATAAATTAAATAAATAATAAATTAATCAAGCCTAAGCCCTTATCCCTCTTCTCAGGTCAAACCCCCCCTTTATACCCAAACCCGATTTCAAAATAAATAGAAAAAAAAAAACACGACGAGGGGGGGCGCGATTCGCCGCCGCTCCTCCGAGAAGCACGCCCCAGCCGCCGACCACCCCATCCTCCTGCTCTCTTTCCTCTTCTCTCTCCCTTCAGCTTCTAAATCCCTAACACCCCCAAACCGATTTGAAAACAGCCGCCGACCCCCCCATCCCGTCGAGATCCGCAACCCACCACCAGAGGCCGCCGACCCCCCTCGAGCACACCTCCGATGCGTGAATACCCC
This sequence comes from Allium sativum, assembly GCA_030737875.1. NCBI lineage: Eukaryota > Viridiplantae > Streptophyta > Magnoliopsida > Asparagales > Amaryllidaceae > Allium > Allium sativum. The sequence continues at coordinate 118,584,383 of CM060911.1, read as the reverse complement.
CCTTCTTCTAATTGTAAAGGTATGTTTTTAAATTTATATTTATTTATTTTTATTTACATTATTTAATCGGTTAGTATATATGAAGTGTAATTTATAAAAGCACGATTTTTAATATAAAGAATTGATTTTAATCGTAGAAGATATTTGATTTAAAGGTGAAAGGATTGTATTTTTATTTATAAAAATATGATCTTTATATTTTACGAAGAATGAAAATCCGATTTTTAACTTATAGAAGATATAAAGATAAGATTTTTATATAATGTAGATAATAAAAATATGGTTTTTATTGAGGTAGAGTAATAAAAATATAATTTTTATAATAGATAGATAATAAAAATTCGATCTTTATATATGAAGTTAGCGTGGTAAAAATATAATATTTTCTATGTATATAGCGTTGTAAAAATATAATCTTTTTTATACAAGTAGCGATGTTAAAAATGTGATTTTTAACATGTACTGCGTGAAACAGATCTCGTGGAAAACACGACGAATATTTCTACATAAGAAGAGTCGTGGCGTTTGGTTTAGCTCTTGGTGAGAACTCCTCACTTTTAATTTATTTCTAGTTTGAAATACTTACTAGCATGCAGACGGTGCTTAGTAGCACCCGACACCCATCGTCCACAGACCATGGATGACTTGTTTGTTTGATTGTTGTGTTGTGAAATTTGATTGTGTGATGTGGAATGAAATAAAATATTTTATAGTGGAAAATATAATTTTTAACGTGTATATAAAATAAATATTTACAAACAAATCGGACGATTTGTTTATATACACTGATTTTACTGATATTGATTGGGATGATAAATTTTACACATCGCCCAACTGCACAAATAAAAATATGTGTTTGTTGGTTTGAAACCCCACACGGGTATTGGGATGATATTTGACGTACACTAATCCCAATTTTTTAGTTGTATGTCAATCGATGGGTTGACAGACTGTGTAAGCGTTAATTATTTATATTTAATTGTTTAATTGGGTGATGGTTGATAATTGCTGTTATATACATGTGTTTTAGAGAATCCATATAATTAACATTATATGGTAATTGATTGGGCCTCATTCCAATTGGGAAACTAAGAAATATAAAATTCATGTGTTGAATAGAAAAATAAATATTCATGTGTTGAATAGAATAAACATTCATGTGTTGAATAAAAGCCGTGTTGATTAGGTTGACGCCATTTTGACGTGAACGATATTTATATCGATTTTATTCATTTTTCAATGAATATTGAAAGTGATTTCGAAATTCAAATTAAACTGAAATGAATTGAAATTCGAATTAAATTGAAATGAATTGAAATTCGAATTAAATTGAATAGATTGAAATTTGAATTAAATTGAAATTCGAATTAAATTGAAATGAATTGAAATTCGAATTAAATTGAAGTGAATTGAAATTCGAATTAAATTGAAATTGAATGGAAATCGATTTAAAATGAAATTAAAACGAATTTATATTGAAAAATTCAATTTTGATTTGAATTTGAAAAGGAAGTTGAAATCGTTTCGAAGACGAATTTTAAATGATTTATAAAATACGTTTTGAAAGGAAATCGACGAAATATATATTATATATATAGAATGGCCAGAATAGAACGTGCCACGCCGCGGCAGTTCGTGAATTTCGACCATTGACTTCGAGTGGACATTGCGGGAGATCCGACCGTCGGATTCTCCTAAAACTGGAACTATTGGGTTCGTATCGAAAAGAGCTTTCTAACGAATATTAGAGATTTGAAATCTAACGGTTGGATTTGGAATTATGTCCAAATCAAATTTGGAAAAGGTCGCTGTAAGTGCAGTTTATAAATGACCGTTTATGGAAATCGACTGTACGGGCCTTGATAAAATTATTAAAAATAGTAATAATTTGTGTAAAATCATAAGAAATGATTTGTGAAGAATTGGGATGAAAAACTCCAAATTTGAAAAGATAAAAGTTGATTTTTATCGAAATGAACTAGTTTTGAACTAAAATTATAATTCTATTTATTTTTAAAATAAATAAAGTGGATTTGAAATGGCTTTAAAAGTAACCAGAATTTCCGATAAGTGAATTGGAATGGATTTGAATCGAAATTGACTTTGGAATATTTCGATGTTGTATTTCCTGATTATACAGATATTGTTATGCAAATTTGAAAGATATATTGATATCGTTATTCCCAATACGATATTTGTTGGTCGTAGAATTTGATATTGAATATAAGCTGATATATTTTCTATTCAGAGCCTTGTATTTAATATCAAATGTGATTTGGGTTTGTCGTGAATGGTGTCTTCATTAATACCGTTCTTAAACCCAGTGGAGAGAAAGATTAAATCTTTTATTTAGATTTAACGAAGTGTACCAATTAAATGGTATTTAATTGTAATTGAATTTGAATTGATTTTTGGGTTTATCGTGAACGGTGTTTTAAATAACACTTGTTCTTTAACCCGACCATTAATCGAATGTGATTTTGGGTTTATAATGAACCGTGTTTTAAATGACATTGGTTCTTTAACCCAGTTAAAGACAGGATGGGATTTCCCAAGTAAAATAATCATTGATAGTGATTATTGGGAAGATTAAAACTAAGTGGAGTTTTAATGAATATTTAAGTAGATTGAAGTGATCGAGAATGGGGTATCACCAGTTTTGCTCCAAGCAATAGTTAAATCCTTAATTAGATTTGAACGTGAAATGGTAATTAAATTAACCGATAACACCATGGTGTTAGATATGAAGTATGACCAGTTTTACTTCATGGGATGAATAGTTTGGGATTTGGAAATAAAATAAATGATTACTTCGGTGTGGTTCATTAATCCCGACTAGTTTGAATTGACATTCAAAAGAAGATTAAAGAATAAATTTAAAGAATTTATCTTTGATAAAATTAATGGGAATTTTCCCCCAAGTATAAGAATATTGGAATAAAAGAATATTCTGAATTGGAATGAGGCGTATGTTGTGTTTGTGTAACACTTGTTTATTATATACGCGAGTTATTCAGAAAGGCCGGGTTTATCCCATTTAGAATAACTAATTCAACGTTATGTCGAGGATGAAGATGGTGGTTGAAGACCGGAGTTCATCACGTCGTTTGGATAATTACTGATGATCTTGATTGGGCCGTACACCGAAGAGGAGGGAAACAGTTAGTGGTCGTCCATACGTACTCGGAGATCGATGGATATGCGCGGTACAAGGTGCCTCCGGTTTCGTTCAGACCCAAAACGAACTTGTAAATGGACTATGTGTCTGACATTGGATTTTATTCTGTATGACTGGTTTCTATTAAATATATATTTGTTTGGCGGTGGAGAATTTATTCTCTTGCTTAACGCCCTTCTCTGAGACGTACGAGCTCAGAGGTTATATATTGATGGATATCAATCGCATGGAGTGAATTGTCTGTGTGGCATGCCTAAGTGGCAATTGATCAAGGCTTCTGTTGAAAAGAAAAGTCTTATGGGGATGATCAAAGCACCGCCTGTGTGTCATAGCTTTTTGTAACGTTGATTCGCGAGCCTCACACCCTGATTGTGAACAAAAACGGGAGAGGACTGCAGGGAGGGCATACGTTTCCTTCTAGCTAGAAGTGGCGTCAGTGGTTTTACATGCCCTGACGAGTTTGACTTATGTGGTTGTTGCTGTTGCGAGGTGCCTTAGATATATCGATGACTGTGTGGAGCCGATGGAGTCACATGGCTCATTTACACCCCAAAGGACGGGGAAATGCAGTGTTCAGGCATTTTAATCCACAACGGTGCACCGGCCCTGAAGATCCAAGGGTCACTCGAGCTCTGATCCTGAGACATGGGCCAGATTGTCTCTAATCAGTGAGGACTATCTTTTGCCTCGGTTCGCAGATGGAAATCCAACTTCCAATACGTGACTTTGCGGTTTTAATTGTAAAACTAGGATGGTGACATGATATATGGTACACATGCCGTCTATGATTGATATTTATGATTGAAATTGTTTTGACACTATAACTTATAGTAATAAAAGATGAAATTTAGCGTATCAAGCATTCTTTGGCTATTATAAGGTAAAACCCTATCCTCCGGCTTGTGTTGCATTGTGTGATGGGACCTGGGTCTTATAATAACTTCATTGTTCTTTATTTAGCATTGCGTTGTTGTTTTATGCACTGGTATTCTTGGGATGAAACCCGTTCCGTGTTATACGGCGTGGTCCCTTGATTTACCTAACTTTAAAATAAAGATTAATAACTGTTTTAGTTCTCACACCAGTCACATGACTAACCTGGAGTTTATTGTTTTAACCTAAACTCTGGGTGCCTCTATTTTCCGCACGGGCAGCTAGTAGTTTTGGTTTTGCAGATTTATATTCACAGGATCCTGATTTACAGCTGGAACGATACTCGGAAAGCTCTGTATCCGTGTATTACTTCTAGTCGTGTTTTGTATTATTTTCCGCTGCGATGTATTTAAATGTAATTTAAATCTCTGATATTTTCTATGTAATATTGATTTATACTCTGTATATTCGTGTATTCTGATGAATTGTTGTAATAAGCAATGAAATGTTCTTCTGTCTTCGTTCTTTTGTGTGTTGTTCTCAAAGTATCCGGGCTTTCCTTACCGGGAAGTTACGGGTCGTTATAGTTTGGTATCATAGCTTTGGTTTACAAAGCTCAGAGAACAAGACACATCTGAACCATACGAAATAATTCATCAGAGATTGGATTAGTAATATCCAATGGGAATGACTCGTTAGAGATAGGATCAGTAGTATCCTAGAACGAGTGTAAAGAGTGTTGTTTTGAAAAATAAAGTTGAAAACAAATTTTGTTTTGAAAATTTAATTCAATAATTTGTATTTGAATATTTATTTATATTGATTTGGACTATCAGGTATATAGAGATTTTAATATACGTCTGATCCACGTGTATTGGAAGCCTCCAATATACTGGATGGATATAGAGTCACACTCTAGTCGCCCGTGGATATTCTGATGGTGGTTCGAAACATCATCAGAATTTATGTTCGAGTGACGAAAGTGAGATATCTATATATTTCCATTAGACTGGTGTGAGAACCAAAACTAGATAGGGCTTATTGTTGTGAATTGGCATCAAAAATGTGATTTTTGGACTATATATCAAAGTTATGAATTTCAAAAGCTAATCAACTAATTGATTGCTGGTTGTGTTGTTTGATTATAGTTTGATTAATTAAATGTTGAACCTTTAGCCAAATTATATCAAATAGTGAGTGTATTGAAAATTAGTCGCATTTTCATGCATATACGTGTAATTTCATTGAACAGGTCATAGCAAGGAGGCTAGAGCAGAAGAATAAAATTGTTTGCCTGACAAATAGGTACATGTTTACCATAATTTACTGTTTTGTTTGGGTGATGATGATTTTATGAGCCGATTGGCTAGCCGCTTGGCTTTTTCTTTTTCTTTTGGATTGAAGAAGGCCATGGGAGGCTATAAGAAATATCCCGAAGTCCCCGGTGCAGTGGAGGTTATGGCGAAATTTTTTGAAAATTTAGGGTGTTAGCCAAATTTTTTTGATAAATTTGAAAAGTTCTTAGAAACTGAAAAGTTGACAAACTTAAGCCATAAAGAAAATAGTGAAAGTTGAGTTGATTTGTGAAACAACTTTCGGCTTCGTTCCTTTTCGGGGACGAAAAGTTTTAAGTGGGGGAGATTGTAATAACCAAGAAATCCGAGCCAATTTAAAAATTTTATTTTGGCAATTTTAGCAAATTTTGATTATTTAAAATAGATTATTTTAAATAATAATGACAAGAAATTTATTTTGAATAGAATTAGAACGTATATATTTATATTGCTCGACGTTAGAATATAAATATTTTATTTTAATTATATAACGAGCCTGAAATGGCGCGGTAGTTCGATAATTCGATTTCAAATTTCAAATGAATGTACCGGGTGCAAAATAAACCGGATTTTAGTAAAACCAAAAATATTTGAATATATTTGAGAATATCTTTCCAAGAATTTGAAAATTTGAAATTTCATAGCGGGGATAAAAAGTTATGCCCAATTGAAAATTCAGAGTAGTCGCTATGGAATTCTGGCCCTTAAAAATGCAAATTTTGCAAATGACCTCGGTTTTCGATAAAACCACTTTTGTTGGATCCGAGATGTTAAGTTATTGCTTGATTCCAAAATTCGTAATTTTTCGAATCAATATGTGAGCGTGGCAAAGGAAAACGCGTTTGACCAGTTTCAGTTGATTTTAATTTTTCATACAGTCTCGGAATTCGATGAAATTTGTTTTGTTAGGACCGTATCATCAATACGAAGCTAGAAAATATTTTTCGGGAATTTTTAGAGTCCGTATGTGGCCCCGGTAAATTGAAATGTGCGTTCAAATTCAATATATAGAGTTATATTTTGATTTTGACGAAAACTAATTGAAACGATCGAATCAGCCTATGATACATATCCCATTGTGTTCGGAATGGGGGTAATTAGCTAGGGACGACAGTCGGTGGGTCTCGTTTCGAGTTGGAATAAAAAAGTTGCTTTTAGGGAGAAAATAAATTAAATAAATAATAAATTAATCAAGCCCAAGCCCTTATCCCTCTTCTCAGGTCAAACCCCCCGTTATACCCAAACTCGATTTCAAAATAAATAGGAAAAAAAACAACACGACCGGGGGGGGGATTCGCCCCCGCCGCTCCTCCGAGAAGCGCACCCTAGCCACCGACCACCCCCTCCTCCTCCTCTCCTTCCTCTTCTCTCTCCCTTCAACTTCTAAATCCCTAACCCCCCCAAACTGATTAGAAAACAGTCGCCGACCCCTGCATCCCATCGAGATCCGCCACCCACCACCAGAGGCCGCCGACCCCCCCTCGAGCACACCTCCAATGCGTGAAAACTCCCCTTCTTCTAATTGTAAAGGTATGTTTTTAAAATTTATATTTATTTATTTTTATTTACATTATTTAATCAGTTAGTATATGTGACGACAAGGAATTTCGCTCGATCCGAATCGATCGTTAAACCGACTAAGACCGTTCGAAAACCCCTGATCGTTTGAGAACAGGACAAATCAGAACGCAGACGGAAGAACATTTCATTGCTATTACAACAATTCCATCAGATACAAGAATATACATAGTATAAATGAATAAATTACATTCGATAAATATCAGAGATTACAATAAATTACATAGCAGCGGAAAATAATACAAAGCACAACTGAAGGTGATATATGGATACAGAGCTTTCCGGATATCATTCCAGCTGTAAACCAGGATCCTGTGAATATAAATCTGCAAAACCAAAACTACTAGCTGCCCGTGTTGAAAATAGGGGCACCTAGAGTTTAGGTTAAAACAATAAACTCCAGGTCAATCATGTGACTGGTGTGAGAACTAAAACAGTTATTTTAAAACTTTACTTTAAAAGAGAGTAATTCAAGGGACCACGCCGTATAACACGGAACGGGTTTCCTCCCAAGAATACCAGTGCATATCAATAAACAACGCAATGCTTTTTTGAAAAATGAAGCTATTATAAGACCCAGGTCCTATCACACAATGCAACGCAAGCCGGAGGATAGGGTTTTCCCTTATAATAGTGAAACATGCTTGGTACGTTTAAAACAAATCATTTGATACTATAATAAGTGTATAGTGTGAAAACAATTTCAATCATAAATATCAATCCTAGGCGGCATGGGTACCATCTATCATGTCGCCATACTAGGCTCTACAAATAAAACCGAGATATCTCGTATTGGAAATTGGATTTCCGTCATGAGTCGAGGCAGGGGGCAAGCTCCTCTCCGCTTCGAGACACTCTAGCAAATGCCTCGGGACTACACACTCTGGGTAACCCCTGGATGCTTCAGGGCCGGTCCTCTCTTACGTTTGAGGATTAATTATGCCTGAACACACGTTTCCCGGTCCTTACAGACCTAAAATCGAGGTGCCTCATCCAACAACCACATAGGTGAAAAGTATATAAATGTCAGGGCTGGTAAGTCACTGACACCACCAAAGCTAGAAAGAAACGTCGTGCTCTCCCTGCAGTCCTTATCCCGTTTTTAACTCATACCGAGGTGTGAGGCTCGCGAATTCACGTTATACACAAAGCTGCCACGTAGGCCGTGCTTTGATCATCAACCACAAGACTTTGCTTTTCAACAGAAGCCTTGATCCATGCAACTCAGCGTGCCACACAGGAAATTCATGCCATGCAATTGATATCTATCGATATATAACCTCTAAGCTCGTACGTCTCAGAGAAGGGCGTTAAGCAAGAGAATAAATTCTCCGCCGCCAAACAGATATATATTTAACAGAAATCAATCAACATAGAATAAAATCCAATGTCAGACACATAATCCATTTACAAGTTCGTTCTGGGTCTAAACGAAACCGGAGGCACTTTCCTCGCATATCCATCAATCTCCAAGTATGTCTGGACGACCACCAACTATTTCCATCCTCTTGGGTGTACAACCCAATCAGGATCATCAGTAATCATCCAAACGATGTGAAGACTTCCGGTCTTCGACCACCGTCATCATCTTCGACTTATCGTCGAATCGATTATTCAGAATGGGTATAAACCCGGCCTTTCCGAACAACCCGCGTATATTAAAAACAAATGTTACACAAACACAACATACGCCTCATTCCAATTCATAAGTCACTAACCGTAAATCAGTAAGAGAGCAATTCCCCAAATATTAACCCCGAAGACCGAAACCAGCATCAGACCAATACCCAGGAAACCATTCTTCTTAGCTAACCTACAGCTAGTTTCTAAATTTCATATTCTTAGGGAAAGGTTCCCATTAATTTTATCTAAGATAAATTCTTTGAATTTATTCTTTAATCTTCCTTTGGATGTCATTTCAAACCAAATTATGGTTTTTCCAAACTAGTCGAGATTAGCGAACCGTACCGAAGTAATTATTTATTTTATTTCCCAATCCCAACCTATTCATCCCATGAAGCAAAACTGGTAATACTCCATATCTAACCCCACGGTGTTATCGGTAAAATTAATTAGCATTTCACGTTCAAATCTAATTAAATATTTGACTATCGTTTTGGAGCAAAACTGGTGACACTCCATTCTCGCTCATTTTCCAAATTTGATAATTTAAATTATCAATTCACATTTCAATCTAATTGCCGATTCATTAAAACTCCCTTTACTGGGTTAAAGAACTAATGTCATTTAAAACACAGTTCATGATAAACCCAAATCACATTCTATTTATTATCGGGTTAAAGAACTAGTGTTATTTGAAACACCCTTCACGATAAACCCACAAATCAATTCTATTTAAAACCCATTTCAAATCCAATTTATTTATTTAAAAATAAATGAGTTTTAATCTTAGTTCAAAACTAGTTCATTTCGATAAAAATCTATTTTTATCTTTTTAAATATGGGGTTTTTCATCCCAATTTTTTTCAAATCATTTCTTATGATTTTACACAATTTATTACTATTTTTAATAATTTTATCAAGGCCCGTACAGTCGATTTCCATCAACGGCCACCGAACTGCACTTACAACGACCTTTTCCAAATTTGATTTGGATGTATCTCCAAATCCAACCGTTAGATTTCAAATTTCTAATATTCGTTAGAAAGCTCTTTTCGATACGAACCCAACGGTTCCAGTTTTAGGAGAATCCGACGGTCGGATCTCCCGTAATGTCCGTTCGAAGTCAATGGTCGAAATTTACGAACTGCCAAGGCGTGGCGCGTTCTATTCAGGCCATTATATTATATATATAATATATACTTCGTCGATTTCTATTCAAAACAAATTTTATAAATAGATTCAAATTTGTTTCAAAAACCATTTCAACCTTTATTTCAAATTCAAATCAAAATTGAATTTTCTATTATAAATCCTTTTTACTTTCATTTCTATTTGATTTCAATTCAAATCGATTTTTAATTCGATTCGAATTCATTTTCTTTTCAATTCAATTCAATTCGAATTCGTTTTCTATTCAATTCAATTCAAATTCGTTTTCTATTCAATTCAAATTCGTTTTCTATTCAATTCAATTCAAATTCGTTTTCTATTCAATTCAATTCAAATTCGTTTTCTATTCAATTCAATTCAAATTCGAATATAATCGATATAAATATCGTTCGCATCAAAATAGCGCATCTCTAATCAACACGGCATTATATTTTTCAATAACTTCGTTATTCTATTTACAAATGTTTGTCAACACATGACTAATCTCAACAAATGAGTACTGTCCACGTGTGACTATTTTTGTTATTTAATATATTTTATAAAAGTTATGGTATCTATCGTTTGATTTCAAATCAGACTCCAACCGTAAATTAGTAAGAGAACGATTCCCTGAATATTAACCCCGAAGGCCGAAACCAACATCAGATCAATATCCAGGAGACCATTCATCTTATCTATTTTCCAATTGGTTTCTAATTTTATATATGATAAAGATGTAAATTTTATTATTAAAATACTTCGTTCAACACATGACTAATCTCAACGAATGAGTACTGTCAACACATGAACCTTTATTTTATAAAGATAAAGATGCAAATTTTATTGTTAAAATATTTCGTTCAACACATGACTAATCTTAACGGATGAGTACGGTCAACACATGAACCTTTATTTTATAATGTTCTTTATTTTCTAAATTGGAATGAGGCCCAATCAATTACCATACAAAGTTAATTATATGGATTTCATACAACACATGTATATAATAGCAACGATAAACAATCAACCATCACCCAAAGTGCACTACACTGTATAAGCATCAAATATAGATATCTAACGCTTATAACAGCCTGTCGATCCATCGATCGACATATAACTAATTATTGGGATTAGTGTATGCCGTGTTTTATCCCAATATCTGTGTGGGGTTTCAAACAATCAAACACAGATTTTATTTGTGCAGTTGGGCGATGTGTAAAATTTATCGTCCCAATCAATGTCCTTCAAATAGGTGTACATAAACAAACCGTCCGGTTTGTAAATGAATATTTATTTATTCACGTTCACGTTAAAAATTATATTTTTAACGATAAAACATTTTATTTCATCACATGAATTTCTATTCAGTTCATTTACATAAGTAAAAATGGTATTTTTATTTTTCTAACTTATTTTAGAAAATTTCGGCGGCATAACGGCACGATACTAGAAAAGGGACAAGGCCTAGCCTTGTCCCCGGTCTAGTGATGGCCCACGCCATACACATATCAATCAAATCAAATTCACTTCACCAAACAATTCAATTCAAACCAAATAATCTAACCAACTACACAACCAAACAAACAAGTCCATGGTCTGTGGATGATGGTGTCGGGTGCTACTAAACGCCGTCTACATCCTAGTATATATATATAACTAGAAAAGGAGATTTTGAGTTAGAAGTTCTCACCAGCTAGCTAATCCAATCATCTCGACTCTTCTTATGTAGAAAATCTTGTCGTTCTCGCCTTTTGTCACTTTCGTTGCCCGTAGCCACTACATGTATAAAAATCACATTTTTATTATCTACGTTATATAAAAATCTTATCTTTATATCTTCTATAAGTTAAAAATCGGATTTTTATCCTCTCTATAATAAAAAGATCATATTTTTATTTACTTCATATGTCAAAAACTGTAGAAGCTTTAAAATGGAGAAAACTCTTTTTTTTTCTAACGCCCGGATTCACTGTTCGGGTTCTAGAATTTGCAAACGAGCTTCAATTTTCACACCATCTTTTTCCTAGCTTAAACATGAAACACCCCACCTCCGTTAGGGTCACTCTCAAAGGGAATGCCCTAATTTTGGTGGAGGTTTATAAGTACAAGTCACAGATATACAAGACAGATATAAGAACACATATTTGTAAACAGCGGAAGAACAACAAACTTTATTTCATAAAGTCAAATACGTGTTACAACAACATCCTTTCCAAAAACATAACATAACACTTCATAATCTGTCTTGAGTACATTATTTTTAAAGAAGCATAAATAAAACATAGATAAACTGCCAAAGCCCCATAGTGGATTGTCCAAAGCCATAGTTCAAAACAGGAAAGTCCAAGCAATACATTTCTCTTCTTCAAGCTGGATGTTGAGGTAGGTCAAGCTGCTGTGTTCCCTCCCTGAGGACCTGGGGGGGGGGGAAACGGAAGAAAGAAGACGAAAGAAAAATAGAGTCAGACATAAAGCCTGAGTAAGTCTAGTACTACTTTGTCTATGAATAAAGAACTGGGTATGATAAGTAAAACAGGAAGTGGGCAAACACTATAACTTGGTTAAGTTGTCTAGGGTCGAATATACTATCGTACCCCATGTTAATCTCTGAACCCATATAAACTAGTTCCCAATTTGCACCCCAAAATCAGGGTGATGTGATCCATTCTATGATGATCGGCTCCTACTCGCATAGTTACATGTGTCTTACGGCCCCCGATGTCTGTAGTTACTTATGCTGGTCCCACCATGGGGTGTATCAAGTCCCATAGTGGCAACCCGACACAACCTTAGAGTGCAAAGGTATGCTACTGGTGTCTAGTGCTTTATTTTTCTGCACCGGAGTGCGTGCACGCCCGCACACCGTTAGAACCTACACTGCTACACCACCGCCGTCGATTTGACCTCTTACAATCAGCCCAGTAATCGTGCCCCACCCTGCCTAGTTTCAGGGTATCCTGATACACCTTTTAGGGTTACTGCTGAAAAGGGTCCCCCGTTACTAGGTTTTCTATCTCTAGCCAACATGCTAAGTTGGTTAAGTGTTTTCTAACCTAACCCCACCAGTCCGTTTATTTTAGCATGTTCCATTTTGATTAAGTCTTTAGTTCACTTAATCCTAACAATCCTGACTCAGCCTTAATTGTCTTATTAAGGCCCTGACCTCTCACATTAGACAGGTATTGTTGTGGCTGCCTGTTGCCGGTTGGTTCCGGGCAGTCTTACGCCACAACTCAGTCTAACCTCGGGTCCTTGCTGGGCTCCATGTTTAACCTCCCACATTGGATAGGTATTGTTGTGACTACTGGACAGCCGGGCGGTTCCGGGCAGGTTTACATCACAACTCAATCCAACCTCGGGTTAAACACATCGTATTTTCTACATTTACATATCTTGTCATTCTTCTTTATTTATATGTAAATATTTGCGGCCCATTATTAAGTTAATGGTGTAAAGATTACACCAACCACGGGCCCAACCCATACTTGAATTTGGGCCCTTCTATTTTATATTTTCATTCATTAATTCATTTTAACCCAACGTTATTTTCCCCCGTTTTACACGTCCGTTCATATATATTGGGCTTAGCCTTTTAAAGCCCAATTTAGCCATGCGAAAAGGGGAGGCTTATGGCGTATACACAAAGAGGGGAAAGTGAGCGCATGAACTTGCATATGACGTTGGAAAATACATAATAGAAATTGGTGTACTTGCATAGTGGTGACATGTATTTTGGTCATAAAACATAGGTGACATAAATCAAGGCATGTAAACTTGCATAGGTTTAACTACAACATGAACCTATATTCTTATTTAGGCATAATGTCAAACATAAGCATGGCATAAAATACTTCTTGCATAGGCATGGCATATTGTCAAACATAAGCATGGCATAAAATACTTCTAGCATAGGCATGGCATATGGTCAAACATAAGCATGGCATAAATACTTCTAGCATGAACATAGCATAATTCAACTTAATCATGATTTAAGCCTAATCACATAACGATGGTATAAACATACTTATGCATAAATATTCCTAAACATGGTGTTTGCTTTAAACTTGCAAAAAGGGGATTTTTGAGTCCAACCTAGCCATGTCTCACATATGTCATTTAACAACATAGAACTAACATGGATTTCAATTATGCCTAATATTATTCATAGCCTAGCCATATTAATGAGTTTTGCAAAAGCATGGTTTAATACATGGATTATGGTGTCAAAATTCCAACATAGTTTCATATGAACTATAACAACCAAACTTGTTCAATTACTTGCAAAATGGTTTATGCACAAAATATACATCATAATGGCATAATAACAAAGCCCCAAACTTGCATGAATTTCAATTAACTACATACATGTAGCTTCAATATAGATTACACAATTTGCGCAATATTCCAAACGTTTATTTGCATAGAACTACCGCATGTAGTTCTTTATAACGAATAACATAATTTTGCACAAATATGAATTACTTCCATTGCCACAATTCAAGCACACATATCAACACAGTTGTTTATTAATACCAAAGTAATACTCTACTTACAATGGTTTGAAGAATTCTCTAGTTAAGAGACACGATTCCTTTGTTGAATTGATTAGCTTTAGGTTGCTTTGAATTGCTTTAGGCCTTAGAACTTTCTTCCTAATCCTCTCTTTAGTTGGCGGCTATTCTTTGTCGTTCCTCAGCAACATGGCGGCTATAATCTTATTTTGAATGAATAGATTAGGGTTTAGTCTAGGGTTGTTTATATAGAGGTTAGGAATTGATTAGGACCCTTGATGTTGCTAGGTTAGATCATAGCCATTCATTAGGAAGAGAGACCAATAAAAACCCGCCACCTAGCCCTAATGACAAAGCAGACCACAGATATTCGACCACACACCGACCTGGCCAGCCAGGTTGACTGGGCTCGACCAGGTCGATACCCCTGTCGACAGGGCTGTCGACAGCCCTGTCGACATGGGTAGCCCAGGTCGACAGCCCAGTCGACCTGGGTGGCTAGGCGGGTGTTTTATCCGCCTGGCCCATTGGGCCCCATTTTAAATTATTATTTTATTCTGTTTGAATTTTAAATTTAATTCAAAACTTCCGAAGGCCATATCTTCTTCATACGGACTCCGTTTTTCGAAAACTCGGACTCTATTTCGCGTATTTTTCCGAGACGAACGCAATGGCGTATCCCGTTTCCCTTAGTTCTTTGATTTCAAATTAATTATACTTTAATTTATGAATTTCACAGTTATAGAATTTACGGGGTGTTACATTCTCCCCCACTTAAAAGGATTTCGTCCCCGAAATCTTCAAGTTAGGAGGAATGTATATCCTAACATCCAATCATCCATCTACTCATCCATCAAACACGAGCATCTATTGTCCTTAAAAGACTTCTAATGCTTCATGATCATATGCGAAGTGTGTGTATATGAACTTATCTAATGCAAAATCAGGCGGTCTACTGATTCAGTTGACCTCCTTAATGCGAGTTATGTAAGTGCCATGAATCCATTATGTATGCAAGTTTTCCTATTCTTGATTCTACATGAGTGCACAATCATTCAATACAAATGCAACATCCACATGACAACACATTAAAGTTCAACCACATACGAATACAAACATATATGCATATGCAATATGAAGTGACTGAGCCGATCTAAAACCTAGATTGTGTGTGTATATGCAACCACGAGCAACCACTAGCAATCACTTGCAACCACTTGCAACCATCATACATAACATGTTTCAACTACATGTTTCCATCCAAAGGTTTTCTACCTAAAAGATACGGTCGAGGAAATATACCTAAAAAGATAGATAGATAAAAGCGCAACTTAAGGAAAAGAAAGATCAAGGATGTACCCTCGAACAGAAAAGGGTAGGCAGTACGGATTCTATCTTCAGTTTCCCAAGTCGCGTCTCCCTCGGCGTCGCTCCACTGAACTTTGACGAGCTTGACTTCGCGGTTGCGTAGCTTCTTCACTTCCGTTCCTAATATGCGGGTTGGAACTTTTCTTATGGTTGCTTCGCGTTCCACTTCGGCCTCTTCGAGGATGTTTGGATCTACCACTTCAGCTGACTCATGCAGACATTTTCGGAGATGTGAAACGTGAAAAACGTTGTGGACTCCAGCCAACTTCTCGGGTAACTCTAATCTATAGGCCATTTTCCCAATCTTCTCGATAATAGGGAATGGACCTACGAACCTTGGCGCTAGCTTTCCTGTGGTTCCAAAACGAACAACGTTCCTTAGCGGTGATACCTTGAGAAAAACTCTGTCTCCAACTTCAAATTCAAGGTCGGTTCTCCTTTTGTCGGCATAGGACTTTTGTCTGTCTTGGGCCGTCTTCATCCTTCTTCGTATTAAGTCTACTTTCTCTGAGGTCTCTCGGATCATGTCTGGTCCAAGTATTAGCTTATCCGTGGACTCCCACCAACAAGTGGGCGATCGGCACGGTCTTCCGTATAAAGCTTCGAAGGGCGCCATTCCGATGGTTGCTTGATAGCTGTTGTTGTAGGCAAATTCCACCAAAGGAAGGTGGTCTTCCCATGTCCCTCCGAAGTCGAGGACGCATAGCCTTAAGAGGTCTTCCAAAACTCTGTTCACTCTCTCCGTTTGGCCGTCAGTTTGGGGATGATAGGCTGTGCTCAAGCATAACTGCGTTCCTACTGCTTCTTGCAGACTCCGCCAAAACTCGCTGGTGAAGATGGGGTCTCGGTCACTAACGATGCTAGATGGTATTCCATGGAGTCGCACGATTTCCTTGAGGTAAAGTGATGCTAGGAATGAGGCAGTTCTCTTACTTTTGACAGGTAAAAAGTGGGCGCTTTTAGTAAGCCTATCCACTATTACCCAAATACTAGTGTTGCCTCTCCTAGACCTAGGCAGCCCATCGATGAAGTCCATTGAGATGCTATCCCACTTCCACTGCGGGACCTCCAGAGGATGTAGTAGTCCGCCAGGCTTTTTCTGTTCTGCCTTAACCTGTTGGCACACCATACATTTAGAAACGAATTCTGCCACGTCCTTTTTCATGCCGTTCCAGAAGAAAGTCCTTTTTATGTCTTTGTACATTTTATCCCCGCCTGGGTGTATCGTCATCTTGGAGTGATGTGCTTCCTCGAGAACCTTCTTTATTAAATCATTCGTCTGTGGGACGCATAGTCTTCCATCTCGCCTTAGTACACCCTTATCGTCAACGGAGTATCTGTTGAGGTGACTTGAAGTCTCACCCCTAATTAGCCTATCAATTATTTCCACAAGCTGAGGGTCTTCGCGCTGTGCTGTCCCTACTGAATCCACTAAAGTTGGGCGCACTTCGAGAGATGCAAGCAAGCCCGGTACGAAATCGGAGGAGGGCCTAAAGTCGAAGCTGGCTATAAACTCTAGGCTTTGTCTTTCAACAAACAACGGGCTTAGGGTCAATTTCTTTCGGCTCAACGCGTCTGCCACTACGTTGCCTTTGCCCGGAGTGTAGGAGATTTCGAAATCGTACGAGGCAAGAAACTCCATCCATCTTTGTTGCCTCAAGTTAAGATCTTTCTGCGAGAAAAGATATTTCAACGATTTATGGTCAGTGTAAAGTTCGAACTTCTCACCTAGGAGATAGTGTCGCCAAGACTTGAGTGCAAAGACGATGGCGGCTAGCTCTAGATCGTGGGTTGGGTAGTTCTTTTCGTGCACCTTCAATTGCCTTCCGCCATAAGCTACTACCCTTCCTTCTTGCATTAAGACGGCGCCTAGCCCTGTCCCACATGCATCCGTATAAACAGTGAACATCTTGCTCCCATCCGGCAGCGTCAAAACTGGGGCTGTTGTGAGAGCCCTCTTCAGTCGTTGGAAAGCAAATTCGCAATCCAAATCCCAATTGAACACTAGATTCTTCTTGGTCAATTTCGTGAGTGGAGCTGAAATTTTCGCAAAATCCCTTATGAATTTTCGATAGAAACCTGCTAATCCTAGAAAGCTTCGAACCTCAGTTGCATTCCTTGGTGTCTTCCAATCTTGTACCGCCACTACCTTAGCAGGGTCCACCGCTAACCCTTGTTTGGATACTATGTGCCCAAGGAATCTCACCTCTTCTCTCCAAAAGTGGCATTTGGAGAATTTGGCTTTTAGTTGATGGACTCGCAAAGTTTCCATGATTGCCCTTAAGTGTTGAGCATGTTCCTCTTCACTCTTTGAGAAGATAAGGATATCATCTACGAAGACCACTACGAATTTGTTGAGGAAATCTCTAAATACCCTACTCATTAGGTCCACGAAGTACGCAGGTGCATTTGTCAAGCCGAAAGGCATGACAAGCCATTCAAAGAAGCCGTCTGGGGTTCTGAAAGCCGTTTTATCGATGCTATCTTCAGCCACCCTTAGCTGATGAAAACCGGTTGCTAAATCGAGTTGGGAGAAAACAGACGCTCCTACAAGCTGGTCAAATAAATCGTCAATTCTAGGGAGAGGGTGCCTATTCTTTTTCGTTAGCTTGTTGAGCTCCCTATAGTCAACACATAGACGGAGTGAACCATCCGCCTTTGTAGCGAACACCACTGGAGCGCCCCATTCTGAAATGCTCCTCCTAATGAACCCCTTTTCTAGAAGCTCTTTAATCTGTTTACTGAGCTCTTTCCTTTCTCGTGGAGCCATATGTCTAACGGGCAACGCAACGGGCTTTGCATTATCTACCAGATATATGCGGAAGTCTATTTCCCGCTTCGGAGGTAAGCCCTTCACCTCTTCGAAGACATCCGGATATTCCCGGACCACTCTAACTGATTTCAAATTTTCAACAGAGGCATCTAGCGATTCAAGATAACTAAGCATAACCGCATACGAGGGATTACAAGAAATTTCCAAAGTATTACCGAGCTGGGTTAGGAGCCTAACAACCCTTTTCTCACAATCAAGGATGGCCCCATTACTGGATAGCCAATCCATACCCAAAATCAAACCATACCCCGAAAAGCCCAAAACAAAGGCACTACATAGAAATTCCACACTTAGGATAGAAATTTTCAAATCCAGACAGATCATAGACAAATGAGCTGGGCCCCCAATTGGGTTTGAAACAATTAAGGGGTCCTCTACCATACTAGTTTTTAGGTGCAGAGATTCTACTAAAGCAGACGAGATAAAGGAGTGTGATGCGCCAGAATCAAACAAAGTGCGAACGGGGTGATCATAAAGATAAACTACACTTTCTACAGAAGTATTTATACCTCGCTGTTGCAATGGTGGCGCTTATAGCACATGAACCTGTGCCCCTGGGGTGGATCCAGTGCCCTGCCCCTGTCCTCGTTTCCTTGGGCAGTCCTTAGCCCTGTGGCCTGTCTGACCGCACGAAAAGCACCCACCATTCTCCTTAGCCTTCTTCTTCCGGCAGTCCTTTACCAAGTGCCCCACTTTGCCACAGAAATTACACTTCCTCTTCTCTTTGTTGCCCTTTCCGCCCTTCTTGAAGTCTGTCTTCTTAGGCTGCAAACCCTCTTTCTTCCCTTGAGAGCTTTCTGCTTTGGTCTCCTTCTTGCCCTTGTCCTCTTCATTCAGCAATGCCATTTGCACCAATCTTTCATACGTGGCTCCCATGGGTATATGGGTCATGGCCAAACTATGTAATGGCTCATTTAACCCCTTGACGAAACGGAGAGCCTTCTTATGCGGGGTGTTGACTAGGTCAAGCCCAAACCTAGCCAGCTCATCGAACTGATTCACATACTCTCTGACAGTCTTGTCTCCTTGCTTAAGAAATAAGAATTTTTCCAACTGCAAACTTCTTTCTGCATCTGAGAGAAACTTAGTCTCAAACCTTGCCCTAAAGTCCTCCCATGTATCCACTGGTCTTTCAGCATTGGTGACTTCCCACCAGTAGGAAGCCTCGCCCTTCAATAGCCACACCGCTAGTTGTACCTTTTGTCTATCTTCTACCTCAAAGATGATGAATAGGTCCTCCGTTTCTTTTAGCCAATTCCTAGCTGCTACGAAGGACTCAGTTCCATGGAAATCCCTTCCTCCCATAGCTTTAAAATCTTTACATATCTTAGCGAATGTGTTTCCCCGTGGAGGAGGTGGAGGAAAAGGTGCTGCTGCGGCTGGATGATTCCCTTCAGCTGGAGGAGGAGGAACGGTAGGACCTGGCTGAGTGGCCCTTGCTTCTAAGAAACGTCTAAACCAACCAGGTATGGGTACCCCCTCAGGCAAGTTAAGTTCTTGGGACATGCTGAAACAAAAAAAAGGATAGATTCAAAACGAAGGATAAGAGATAATACCTATGGCTTTGGGGAGTGGGCTTTGCTTTTTAAAATAAAATAATATTTTTCTTTAAAAATGCTTCTTTAAATTTTCTTTTTGAAAATAATTTTTCAAAACTTTTTATCTTATCTGGTAAACCTATGCTCTGATACCAAGTGAAACACCCCACCTCCGTTAGGGTCACTCTCAAAGGGAATGCCCTAATTTTGGTGGAGGTTTATAAGTACAAGTCACAGATATACAAGACAGATATAAGAACACATATTTGTAAACAGCGGAAGAACAACAAACTTTATTTCATAAAGTCAAATACGTGTTACAACAACATCCTTTCCAAAAACATAACATAACACTTCATAATCTGTCTTGAGTACATTATTTTTAAAGAAGCATAAATAAAACATAGATAAACTGCCAAAGCCCCATAGTGGATTGTCCAAAGCCATAGTTCAAAACAGGAAAGTCCAAGCAATACATTTCTCTTCTTCAAGCTGGATGTTGAGGTAGGTCAAGCTGCTGTGTTCCCTCCCTGAGGACCTGGGGGGGGGGGGGAAACGGAAGAAAGAAGACGAAAGAAAAATAGAGTCAGACATAAAGCCTGAGTAAGTCTAGTACTACTTTGTCTATGAATAAAGAACTGGGTATGATAAGTAAAACAGGAAGTGGGCAAACACTATAACTTGGTTAAGTTGTCTAGGGTCGAATATACTATCGTACCCCATGTTAATCTCTGAACCCATATAAACTAGTTCCCAATTTGCACCCCAAAATCAGGGTGATGTGATCCATTCTATGATGATCGGCTCCTACTCGCATAGTTACATGTGTCTTACGGCCCCCGATGTCTGTAGTTACCTATGCTGGTCCCACCATGGGGTGTATCAAGTCCCATAGTGGCAACCCGACACAACCTTAGAGTGCAAAGGTATGCTACTGGTGTCTAGTGCTTTATTTTTCTGCGCCGGAGTGCGTGCACGCCCGCACACCGTTAGAACCTACACTGCTACACCACCGCCGTCGATTTGACCTCTTACAATCAGCCCAGTAATCGTGCCCCACCCTGCCTAGTTTCAGGGTATCCTGATACACCTTTTAGGGTTACTGCTGAAAAGGGTCCCCCGTTACTAGGTTTTCTATCTCTAGCCAACATGCTAAGTTGGTTAAGTGTTTTCTAACCTAACCCCACCAGTCCGTTTATTTTAGCATGTTCCATTTTGATTAAGTCTTTAGTTTACTTAATCCTAACAATCCTGACTCAGCCTTAATTGTCTTATTAAGGCCCTGACCTCTCACATTAGACAGGTATTGTTGTGGCTGCCTGTTGCCGGTTGGTTCCGGGCAGTCTTACGCCACAACTCAGTCTAACCTCGGGTCCTTGCTGGGCTCCATGTTTAACCTCCCACATTGGATAGGTATTGTTGTGACTACTGGACAGCCGGGCGGTTCCGGGCAGGTTTACATCACAACTCAATCCAACCTCGGGTTAAACACATCGTATTTTCTACATTTACATATCTTGTCATTCTTCTTTATTTATATGTAAATATTTGCGGCCCATTATTAAGTTAATGGTGTAAAGATTACACCAACCACGGGCCCAACCCATACTTGAATTTGGGCCCTTCTATTTTATATTTTCATTCATTAATTCATTTTAACCCAACGTTATTTTCCCCCGTTTTACACGTCCGTTCATATATATTGGGCTTAGCCTTTTAAAGCCCAATTTAGCCATGCGAAAAGGGGAGGCTTATGGCGTATACACAAAGAGGGGAAAGTGAGCGCATGAACTTGCATATGACGTTGGAAAATACATAATAGAAATTGGTGTACTTGCATAGTGGTGACATGTATTTTGGTCATAAAACATAGGTGACATAAATCAAGGCATGTAAACTTGCATAGGTTTAACTACAACATGAACCTATATTCTTATTTAGGCATAATGTCAAACATAAGCATGGCATAAAATACTTCTTGCATAGGCATGGCATATTGTCAAACATAAGCATGGCATAAAATACTTCTAGCATAGGCATGGCATATGGTCAAACATAAGCATGGCATAAATACTTCTAGCATGAACATAGCATAATTCAACTTAATCATGATTTAAGCCTAATCACATAACGATGGTATAAACATACTTATGCATAAATATTCCTAAACATGGTGTTTGCTTTAAACTTGCAAAAAGGGGATTTTTGAGTCCAACCTAGCCATGTCTCACATATGTCATTTAACAACATAGAACTAACATGGATTTCAATTATGCCTAATATTATTCATAGCCTAGCCATATTAATGAGTTTTGCAAAAGCATGGTTTAATACATGGATTATGGTGTCAAAATTCCAACATAGTTTCATATGAACTATAACAACCAAACTTGTTCAATTACTTGCAAAATGGTTTATGCACAAAATATACATCATAATGGCATAATAACAAAGCCCCAAACTTGCATGAATTTCAATTAACTACATACATGTAGCTTCAATATAGATTACACAATTTGCGCAATATTCCAAACGTTTATTTGCATAGAACTACCGCATGTAGTTCTTTATAACGAATAACATAATTTTGCACAAATATGAATTACTTCCATTGCCACAATTCAAGCACACATATCAACACAGTTGTTTATTAATACCAAAGTAATACTCTACTTACAATGGTTTGAAGAATTCTCTAGTTAAGAGACACGATTCCTTTGTTGAATTGATTAGCTTTAGGTTGCTTTGAATTGCTTTAGGCCTTAGAACTTTCTTCCTAATCCTCTCTTTAGTTGGCGGCTATTCTTTGTCGTTCCTCAGCAACATGGCGGCTATAATCTTATTTTGAATGAATAGATTAGGGTTTAGTCTAGGGTTGTTTATATAGAGGTTAGGAATTGATTAGGACCCTTGATGTTGCTAGGTTAGATCATAGCCATTCATTAGGAAGAGAGACCAATAAAAACCCGCCACCTAGCCCTAATGACAAAGCAGACCACAGATATTCGACCACACACCGACCTGGCCAGCCAGGTTGACTGGGCTCGACCAGGTCGATACCCCTGTCGACAGGGCTGTCGACAGCCCTGTCGACATGGGTAGCCCAGGTCGACAGCCCAGTCGACCTGGGTGGCTAGGCGGGTGTTTTATCCGCCTGGCCCATTGGGCCCCATTTTAAATTATTATTTTATTCTGTTTGAATTTTAAATTTAATTCAAAACTTCCGAAGGCCATATCTTCTTCATACGGACTCCGTTTTTCGAAAACTCGGACTCTATTTCGCGTATTTTTCCGAGACGAACGCAATGGCGTATCCCGTTTCCCTTAGTTCTTTGATTTCAAATTAATTATACTTTAATTTATGAATTTCATAGTTATAGAATTTACGGGGTGTTACAAAACACACCATTCCGGACAACTTTTGCCTAAGGGTCTTTTTGCCGGAAATGCTCCAATTCGCCAGAATTCGCGAAAGTACACGAATTTTACCGCTTTTGAACAGCAGACTTCGAACGCGTTTTCCGAGCAGCTCCGAACTCCAAAACATGACTTCCATATAGCCAAATCGAAGAGAATTTCGTGCTCTACAACTTTGGACTTTGGCCAAAAACGCACCGTTTGGGAGTTATTGGCGAAATACGGTCAGGGGCTTATTTGCAAAACGGGCGATTAGTGTAAAATGAGTTTTTGTTGACCGGGGGGGCCCACGGCCGGAGGGATTGCCTGAGGGGGGGGGCGCTGGAACTGATAGAGGTGGGGGTGTCCGCTGGTTGGTGGTGGCGGTGGTGGTGGGGCCCGTGGTGGTGGTGGTGGCTTAGGGTTTTGCATTTGAAGAGAGAAAGAGGAGGAGAGAGAGAGGAGGAGGAAGAGGAGGAGGAGGGGAGGAGGGGGTGCGGCCGGCAGTGGAGGTGGTGGAGGGGCGGCAGCGGCGGCGGGTGGGTGGAGGTGCACATTAAAGAGGAAAGAGGAAGAAAGAAGAGGAAGAGAAAAGTGAGGAAGAAAAGAAAGGAAAAGTGATTATATGCTAATTTCTCGCGTATCGCCTGAACGCTAGCGATCTCCAATCGCCGCGGATTTCGGACACGAGATAGTAGACGTGAAGACGAGTCCAACGAAACAAGTTTCGTCGAATTCCGAGTTCGTTTGACCACTCAAAAAAATCACAAAAATGCTCAGATAAGCTCTAAAAATGCGATTTTGGCGCACCTTTTCTTCTCGCACGCTCACATGCTAACTAAAAAAATCAAGCCCTCTTGGATTTAACCATTATTAGACGATACGAATCCATAAAAAAAACGAAATCGAATTCTGAGATCGTATCAGTAATGTTCCTTTGTAAAATGACTGCTCGCTTTACCCTGAACTGTTTCAGCTCGCACGGCCACATACTAACTCCGTTCGACGCGCCATTTGGAACTCAACAATGATTTGTCATTATGAATCCATAAAAATTTATCTCGTCGAATTCTGAGCTCGTATGCAAAATTTCACTTTTTAAGGGCTATGTTTTGTTAACCGAAAAGCTCCTGCCAATTGCCACTATTCCGGATATCGGAATATATCGAAGCTTATACTTTTCGGAGTTCTAAACGGCATTTTGAACTCAATGGAAGTGGTTTCGAGTCAAAATTCATCCGCATACAAAATTTGACTTTTTGGGCCATGTATAATTTACATAGCGACTATTCTGAATTTTCAACTGGGCATCACTTTTGATCCCCGCTATGAAATTTCGATTTTTCAGATTCGTTGGAAAGATATTTTCATATAGATCCTATTATTTTTGGTTTCGCCAAAATCCGGATTGTTTTGCACTCGGTACATTCAATTGAAGTTTGAAATCAAATTATCGAACTACCACGCCATTTTCAATTCCTTTTATAATTATATATAATTATTTATATTCTAACGACGACGCGTATAAATATATATGTTCTAAATATATTCAAAATAAATTTTCGTCGATATTATTTAAAATAATCTATTTTAAATATTCAAAATTCGTCGAAGTTGCCAAAACAAAAATTTTAAACTGGCTCAGAATTTCCGGGTTATTACAATCTCCCCCACTTAAAACTTTTCGTCCCCGAAAAGGAACAAAGTCGAAAGTGGTTTGATTAATCAACTCTACGTTTGATCTGGCTTCCATTCTCCAACTTTTCAGTTTCTGAAAATTTTCAAATTCTTCAAAAATTTGGCTAACACCCGGACTTTTTGAAAAATTCCGCCATGGTTTCCTTTGTACGGGGAGCACGGGAAAATCCCGAAATTGCCATATAGGCCTTCTGATCTCAAAAAGAAAAAGAAAAAGCCAATCGGCACATAAAATCATCATCACCCAAACAAAACAGTAAATTATGATAAACATGTACCTATTTGTCGGGCAAATAAATTTTATTCTCTGCTCTAGTCTCCTTGCTATGACCTGTTCAATGTAAGTACATGTATATGCAAGCAAATGCGACCAGTTTTCAATAATATTCAATATTTGATTCTATTCGGCATAATGGTTCAAAATTATCAAACAAATAAACAAACAACACAAACATCAATCAATTAGTGAATTTAACGTTTCAAATTCATAATTTTGATATATATACTGAAAATCTTGTTTTTGATGCCAATTCACAACAAATAAATCTATCTATATAAGTTTTGGTTCTCACACCAGTCTAAAGGAAATATATAGATATCATACCTTCGAAACACGAAAATAAACCACTGATGTCGTACGTCATCAGTGGAATCATCCCCGGGCTACTAGAGTGCGATTCTATATCTATCCAGTATATTAAAACTTCGAATATACGTTCATGACGCGTATATGCAAAACCTTTATATACTAGATTGTCCAAATCAATACAAATAAAATATTCAAATACGTATAAAACGATTTAAATTTTCAAAACAAAATTGTTTTCATTTGAAAAATATACTCTTCACACTCGTTCTAGGATACTATTGATCCTATCTCTAACGTGTCATTCTAATTGGATATTACAAATCCAATATCTGATGAATTCTTTCGTATGGTTCTAATGTGTCTTGTTCTCGAGCTCTGTAAACCAAAGCTCTGATACCAAATGAAGATAGCCGACGAAATCCGGTAGGCTTTGCAACCATCCCTTCATCCCCCAAGCAGCAGGTAATACCCACCGTGGCTCCTACATGGACCCCCAGTCCCTTGTTTTACGGCGACCCTCTCGAGTCTCGCGCCTACTGGCGAACCAACGCTCTAAACTGCGACATGTAGGGGTAAGAGTCTCCTGTTCGGCACCAAACCGCGAAGCGAGAACCCCCTATCATGCGTACCCGACCTACTCAGGGCCAGCAACAAGAACTGGTGATACTCCATATCTAACACCACGGTGTTATCGGTAAAATTAATTAGCATTTCACGTTCAAATCTAATTAAATATTTGACTATCGTTTTGGAGCAAAACTGGTGACACTCCATTCTCGCTCATTTTCCTAATTTGATAATTTAAATTATCAATTCACATTTCAATCTAATTGTCGTTTCATTAAAACTCCCTTTACTGTGTTAAAGAACTAATGTCATTTAAAACACAGTTCACGATAAACCCAAATCACATTCTATTTATTATCGGGTTAAAGAACTAGTGTTATTTGAAACACCCTTCACAATAAACCCACAAATCAATTCTGTTTAAAACCCATTTCAAATCCAATTTATTTATTTAAAAATAAATGAGTTTTAATCTTAGTTCAAAACTAGTTCATTTCGATAAAAATCTATTTTTATCTTTTTAAATATGGGGTTTTTCATCCTAATTTTTCCCAAATCATTTCATATGATTTTACACAATTTATTACTATTTTTAATAATTTTATCAAGGCCCGTACAGTCTATTTCCATCAACGGCCACCGAACTGCACTTACAACGACCTTTTCCAAATTTGATTTGGACGTATCTCCAAATCCAACCGTTAGATTTCAAATTTCTAATATTCGTTAGAAAGCTCTTTTCGATACGAACCCAACGGTTCTGGTTTTAGGAGAATCCGACGGTCGGATCTCCCGTAATGTCCGTTCAAAGTCAATGGTTGAAATTTACGAACTGCCAAGGCGTGGCGCGTTCTATTCAGGCCATTATATTATATATATATAATATATACTTCGTCGATTTCTATTCAAAACAAATTTTATAAATAGATTCAAATTTGTTTCAAAAACCATTTCAACCTTTATTTCAAATTCAAATAAAAATTGAATTTTCTATTATAAATCCTTTTTTACTTTCATTTCTATTGGATTTCAATTCAAATCGATTTTTAATTCGATTCGAATTCATTTTCTTTTCAATTCAATTCAATTCGAATTCGTTTTCTATTCAATTCAATTCAAATTCATTTTCTATTCAATTCAATTCAAATTCGTTTTCTATTCAATTCAATTCAAATTCGTTTTCTATTCAATTCAATTCAAATTCGAATATAATCGATATAAATATCATTCGCATCAAAATAGCGCATCTCTAATGAACACGGCTTTATATTTTTCAATAACTTCGTTATTCTATTTACAAATGTTTGTCAACACATGACTAATCTCAACAAATGAGTACTGTCCACGTGTGACTATTTTTGTTATTTAATATATTTTATAAAAGTTATGGTATCTATCGTTTGATTTCAAATCCGACTCCAACCGTAAATTAGTAAGAGAACGATTCCCTGAATATTAACCCCGAAGGCCGAAACCAACATCAGATCAATATCCAGGAGACCATTCATCTTATCTATTTTCCAATTGGTTTCTAATTTTATATATGATAAAGATGTAAATTTTATTATTAAAATACTTCGTTCAACACATGACAAATCTCAACGGATGAGTACTGTCAACACATGAACCTTTACTTTATAAAGATAAAGATGCAAATTTTATTGTTAAAATATTTCGTTCAACACATGACTAATCTCAACGGATGAGTACGGTCAACACATGAACCTTTATTTTATAATGTTCTTTATTTTCTAAATTGGAATGAGGCCCAATCAATTACCATACAAAGTTAATTATATGGATTCCATACAACACATGTATATAATAGCAACGATAAACAATCAACCATCATCCAAAGTGCACTACACTGTATAAGCATCAAATATAGATATCTAACGCTTATAACAGCCTGTCGATCCATCGATCGACATATAACTAATTATTGGGATTAGTGTATGTCGTGTTTTATCCCAATACCCATGTGGGGTTTCAAACAATCAAACACAGATTTTATTTGTGCAGTTGGGCGATGTGTAAAATTTATCGTCCCAATCAATGTCCTTCAAATAGGTGTACATAAACAAACCGTCCGGTTTGTAAATGAATATTTATTTATTCACATTCACGTTAAAAATTATATTTTTAACGATAAAACATTTTATTTCAACACATGAATTTCTATTCAGTTCATTTACACAAGTAAAAATGGTATTTTTATTTTTCTAACTTATTTTAGAAAATTTCGACGGCATAACGGCACGATACTAGAAACGGGACAAGGCCTAGCCTTATCCCCGGTCTAGTGATGGCCCACGCCATACACATATCAATCAAATCAAATTCAATTCACCAAACAATTCAATTCAAACCAAATAATCTAACCAACTACACAACCAAACAAACAAGTCCATGGTCTGTGGACGATGGTGTCGGGTGCTACTAAACACCGTCTGCATCCTAGTATATATATATATAACTAGAAAAGGAGATTTTGAGTGAGAAGTTCTCACCAGCTAGCTAATCCAATCATCTCGACTCTTCTTATGTAGAAAATCTTGTCGTTCTCGCCTTTTGTCACTTTCGTTGCCCATAGCCACTACATGTATAAAAATCACATTTTTATTATCTACATTATATAAAAATCTTATCTTTATATCTTCTATAAGTTAAAAATCGGATTTTTATCCTCTCTATAATAAAAAGATCATATTTTTATTTACTTCATATGTCAAAAACTGTAGAAGCTTTAAAATGGAGAAAACTCACTTTTTTTCTAAAGTCCGGATTCACTGTTCGGGTTCCAGAATTTGCAAACGAGCTTCAATTTTCACACCATCTTTTTTTTAGCTTAAACACGCTATTCCGGACAACTTTCGCCTAAGGGTCTTTTTGCCGAAAATGCTCCAATTCGCGAAAGTACACGAATTTTACCGCTTTTGAACAGCAGACTTCGAACGCGTTTTCCGAGCAGCAAAGAACTCCAAAACATGACTTCCATATAGCCAAATCGAAGAGAATTTCGTGCTCTACAACTTTGGTCCAGAGGGACTTTGGCCAAAAACGCACCGTTTGGGAGTTATTGGCGAAATACGGTCAGGGGCTTATTTGCAAAACGGGCGATTAGTGTAAAGTGGGTTTTTGGTGACCGGGGGGCCCACGGCCGGAGGGATTGCCTGAGGGGGGTGGGCGACGGACCTGATGAGGTGGGGGGGGGTCCGCTGGTGGGTGGTGGCAGTGGTGGTGGGGCCCGTGGTGGTGGTGGTGGCTTAGGGTTTTGCATTTGAAGAGAGAAAGAGGAGGAGAGAGAGAGGAGGAGGAGGAGGAGGAGGAGGGGAGGAGGAGGAGGGGGTGCGGCCGGCGGTGGAGGTAGTGTAGGGGCGGCAGCGACGGCGGGTGGGTGGAGGTGCCCATTAAAGAGGAAAGAGGAAGAAAGAAGAGGAAGAGAAAAGTGAGGAAGAAAAGGAAGGAAAAATGATTATATGCTAGTTTCTCGCGTATCGCTTGAACGCTAGCGATCTCCAATCGCCGCGGATTTCGGACACGAGATAGTAGACGTGAAGGCGAGTCCAACGAAACAAGTTTCGTCGAATTCCGAGTTCGTTTGACCATTCAAAAAAAATCACAAAAATGCTCAGATAAGCTCTAAAAATGCTATTTTGGCGCACCTTTTCTTCTCGCATGCTCACATGCTAACTCAAAAAATCAAGCCCTCTTGGATTTAACCATTATTAGACGATACGAATCCATAAAAAAAAAAAAATCGAATTCTGAGGTCGTATCAGTAATGTTCCTTTGTAAAATGACTTCTCGCTTTACCCTGAACTGTTTCAGCTCGCACGGCCACATACTAACTCCGTTCGACGCGCCATTTGGAAACCAACAATGATTTGTCATTATGAATCCATAAAAATTTATCTCGTCGAATTCTGAGCTCGTATGCAAAATTTCACTTTTTAAGGGCTATGTTTTGTTAACCGAAAAGCTCCTGCCAATTGCCACTATTCCGGATATCGGAATATATCGAAGCTTATACATTTCGGAGTTCTAAACGTCATTTTGAACTCTATGGAAGTGGCTTCGAGTCCAAATTCATCCGCATACACAATTTGACTTTTTGGGCCATTTATAATTTACATAACGACTATTCTGAATTTTCAACTGGGCATAACTTTTGATCCCCGCTATGAAATTTCGATTTTTCAGATTCATTGGAAAGATATTTTCATATAGATCCTATTATTTTTGGTTTCGCCAAAATCCGGATTGTTTTGCACCCGGTACATTCAATTGAAGTTTGAAATCGAATTATCGAACTACCGCGCCATTTTCAATTCCTTTTATAATTATATATAATTATTCATATTCTAACGATGACGCGTATAAATATATACGTTCTAAATATATTCAAAATAAATTTTCGTCGATATTATTTAAAATAATCTATTTTAAATATTCAAAATTCGTCGAAGTTGCCAAAACAAAAATTTTAAACTGGCTCAGAATTTCCGGGTTATTACAGTATATATGAAGTGTAATGTATAAAAGAACGATTTTTAATATAAAGAATTGATTTTTATCATAGAAGAGATTTGATTTAAAGGTGAAAGGATTACACTTTTATTTATAAAAAATATGATCTTTATATTTTGGGGAGAATGAAAATCCGATTTTTAACTTATAGAAGATATAAAGATAAGATTTTTATATAATGTAGATAATAAAAATATGGTTTTTATTGAGGTAGAGTAATAAAAATATAATTTTTATAATAGATAGATAATAAAAATTCGATCTTTATATATGAAGTTAGCGTGGTAAAAATATAATATTTTCTATGTATATAGCGTTGTAAAAATATAATCTTTTTTATACAAGTAGCGATGTTAAAAATGTGATTTTTAACATGTACTGCGTGAAACAGATCTCGTGGAAAACACGATGAAGATTTCTACATAAGAAGAGTCGTGGCGTTTGGTTTAGCTCTCGGTGAGAACTCCTCACTTTTAATTTATTTCTAGTTTGAAATATATACTAGCATGCAGACGGTGCTTAGTAGCACCCGACACCCGTCGTCCACAGACCATGGATGACTTGTTTGTTTGATTACTGTGTTGTGAAATTTGATTGTGTGATGTGGAATGAAATAAAATATTTTATAGTGGAAAATATTTTATAGTTAAAAATATAATTTTTAACGTGTATATAAAATAAATATTTACAAACAAATCGGACGATTTGTTTATATACACTGATTTGACTGATATTGATTGGGACGATAAATTTTACACATCGCCCAACTGCACAAATAAAAATATGTGTTTGTTGATTTGAAACCCCACACGGGTATTGGGATGATATTTAACGTACACTAATCCCGATTGTTTAGTTGTATGTCAATCGATGGGTTGACAGACTATGTAAGCGTTAATTATTTATATTTAATGCTTATGCAGTTGTGTGGTGCACTCTGGATGATGGTTGATTATTTATCGTTGTTATTATATACATGTGCTGTAGAGAATCCATATAATTAACATTATATGGTAATTGATTGGGCCTCATTCCAATTGGGAAAATAAGAAATATAAAATTCATGTGTTGAATAGAAAAATAAATATTCATGTGTTGAATAGAATAAACATTCATGTGTTGAATAAAAGCCTTGTTGATTAGGTTGACGCCATTTTGATGTGAATGATATTTATATCGATTTTATTCATTTTTCAATGAATATTGGAAGTGATTTCGAAATTCGAATTAAATTAAAATGAATTGAAATTCGAATTAAATTGAAATGAATTGAAATTCGAATTAAATTAAATATATTTGAAATTTGAATTAAATTGAAATTCGAATTAAATTGAAATGAATTGAAATTCGAATTAAATTGAAGTGAATTGAAAGTCGAATTAAATTGAAGTGAATTGAAATTCTAATTAAATTGAAATTGAATGGAAATCAATTTGAAATGAAATTAAAACGAATTTATATTGAAAAATTCAATTTTGATTTGAATTTGAAAAGGAAGTTGAAATCATTTCGAAAACGAATTTTAAACGATTTATAAAATACGTTTTGAAAGGAAATCGACGAAATATATATAGTATATATTATATATATATATATAGAATGGCCTAAATAGAACGCGCCGCGCCGCGGCAGTTCGTGAATTTCGACCATTGACTTCGAGTGGACATTGCGGGAGATCCGACCGTCGGATTCTCCTAAAACCAAAACCGTTGGGTTCGTATCGAAAAAATCTTTCTAACGAATATTAGAGATTTGAAATCTAACGGTTGGATTTGGAATTATGTCCAAATCAAATTTGGAAAAGGTCGTTGTAAGTGCAGTTCGATGGCCGTTTGTGGAAATCGACTGTACAGGCCTTGATAAAATTATTAAAAATAGTAATAATTTGTGTAAAATCATAAGAAATGATTTGTGAAGAATTAGGATGAAAAACTCCAAATTTGAAAAGATAAAAATTGATTTTTTATCGAAATGAACTAGTTTTGAACTAGAATTATAATTCTATTTATTTTTAAAATAAATAAAGTGGATTTGAAATGGTTTTAAAAGTAACCAGAATTTCCAATAAGTGAATAGGAATGGATTTGAATCGAAGTTGTCTTTGGAATATTTCGATGTTGAATTTTGTGATTATACAGATATTGTTATGGAAATTTGAAAGATATATTGATATCGTTATTCCCAATACGATATTTTTTGGTCGTAGCATTTGATATTGAATATAAGCCGATATATTTTCTATTCAGAGCCTTGTATTTAATATCAAATGTGATTTGGGTTTGTCGTGAATGGTGTCTTCATTAATACCGTTCTTAAACCCAGTGGAAAGAAAGATTAAATCTTTTATTTAGATTTAATGAAGTGTACTAATTAAATGGTATTTAATTGGAATTGAATTTGAATTTGAATTGATTTTTGGGTTTATCGTGAACGGTGTTTAAAATAACACTTGTTCTTTAACCCGACAATTAATGGAATGTGATTTTGGGTTTATAGTGAACCGTGTTTTAAATGACATTGGTTCTTTAACCCAGTTAAAGACAGGATAAGATTTCCCAAGTAAAATAATCATTGATAGTGATTATTGGGAAGATTAAAACTAAGTGGAGTTTTAATGAATCTTTAAGTAGATTGAAGTGATCGAGAATGGGGTATCACTAGTTTTTCTCTAAGCGATAGTTAAATCTTTAGTTAGATTTGAACGTGAAATGGTAATTGAATTTACCGATAACACCGTGGTGTTAGATATGAAGTATGACCAGTTTTACTTCATGGGATGAATAGGTTGGGATTGGAAAATAAAATAAATGATTACTTTGGTGTGGTTCACTAATCCTGACTAGTTTGAATTGACATTCAAAAGAAGATTAAAGAATAAATTTAAAGAATTTATCTTTGATAAAATTAATGGGAACTTTTCCCGAAGTATAAGAATATTGGAACGAAAGAATATTCTGAATTGGAATGAGGCGTATGTTGTGTTTGTGTAAAACTTGTTTATTATATACGCGAGTTATTCAGAAAGGCCGGGTTGATCCCATTCTGAATAACTGATTCGACGTGGTGTCGAGGATGAAGACGGTGGTTGAAGACCGGAGGTCTTCACGTTGTTTGGATAATTACTGATGATCTTGATTGGGCCGTACACCGAAGAGGAGGGAATCAGTTAGTGGTCGTCCAGACGTACTTGGAGATCGATGTATATGCGAGCTACAAGGTGCCTCCGGTTTCGTTCAGACCCAGAACGAACTTG
Organism: Allium sativum; assembly: GCA_030737875.1. Classification (NCBI taxonomy): domain Eukaryota; kingdom Viridiplantae; phylum Streptophyta; class Magnoliopsida; order Asparagales; family Amaryllidaceae; genus Allium; species Allium sativum. The sequence goes on along the minus strand of CM060911.1, from coordinate 118,550,365 downwards.
TAAATGGACTGTGTGTTTGACATTGGATTTTATTCTGTGTGATTGATTTCTATTAAATATATATCTGTTTGGTGGCGGAGAATTTATTCTCTTGCTTAACGCCCTTCTCTGAGATGTACGAGCTCAGGGGTTATATATTGATGGATATCAACTGCAAGGAGTGAATTGCCTGTGTGGCATGCCTAAGTGGCAATTGATCAAGGCTTCTGTTGGAAAGAAAAGTCTTGTGGGGATGATCAAAGCACCTCCTGTGTGGCATAGCTTTGTGTAACGTTGATTCGCGAGCCTTACACCCCGGTTGTGAACCAGAAACGGGAGAGGACTACAGGGAGGGCATGCGTTTCCTTCTAGCTAGAAGTGGCGTCGGGAGAGGACTACAGGGAGGGCATGCGTTTCCTTCTAGCTAGAAGTGGCGTCAGTGGTTTTACACGCCCTGATGAGTTTGACTTATGTGGTTGTTGCTGTTGCGAGGCGCCTCAGATATATCGGTGACTGTGTGGAGCCGATGGAGTCATATGGCTCATTTACGCCCCAAAGGGCGGGGAAACGCAGTGTTCAGGCATTTTAATCCACATCAGTGGACCGGCCCTGAAGATCCAAGGGTCACTCGAGCTTTGATCCTGAGACATGGGCTAGATTGTCTCGAATCGGTGAGGACTATCTTTTGCCTCGGTTCGCAGATGGAAATCCAACTTCCAATACGTGACTTTGCGGTTTTAATTGTAGAACTAGTATGGCGACATGATATATGGTACCCATGCCGTCTATGATTGATATTTATAATTGAAATTGTTTTGACACTATACACTTATAGTAATAAAAGATGAAATTTAGCGTATCAAGCATTCTTTGGCTATTATAAGGTAAAACCCTATCCTCCGGCTTGTGTTGCATTGTGTGATGGGACCTGGGTCTTATAATAGCTTCATTGTTCTTTATTTAGCATTGCCCTATTGTTTTATGCACTGGTATTCCTGGGAGGAAACCCGTTCCGTGTTATACGGCATGGTCCCTTGATTTACCTAACTTTAAAATGAAGATTAATAACTGTTTTAGTTCTCACACCAGTCACATGACTGACCTGGAGTTTATTGTTTTAACCTAAACTCTGGGTGCCCCTATTTTCCGCACGGGCAGCTAGTAGTTTTGGTTTTGCAGATTTGTATTCACAGGATCCTGATTTACAACTGGAACGATACTTGGAAAGCTCTGTATCCGTGTATTACTTTTATTCGTGTTTTGTATTATATTCCGCTGCGATGTATTTAAATGTAATTTAAATCTCTGATATTTTCTATGTAATATTGATTTATACTCTGTATAGGCTTGTATTCTGATGAATTGTTGTAATAAGCAATGAAATGTTCTTCTGTCTGCGTTCTTTTGTGTGTTGTTATCAAAGTATCCGGGCTTTCCTTACTGGGGAAGTTACGGGTCGTTATAAAAGTACTTAATTTTTTTTTTAAAATAAATCGGTACATGTTTAAGGGTGCATTTTTGATAAGAAAAAAAATAGGGTATTAGAGTAGGCTTATTGAGCAAGGCACTTGAGCGGGATAGATGTGTGAAAGAGGAATGTGTTTGCAACTATGAATGGGGTATCTGAGCGGAACGTCTAAGTTGGATATTTATGTCGTAGTTTTTAGTTTGAATAATCTATAATTTATTTGTTTATAATAAATAGTATGTATTAATAAAAAAATAAGTAAATTACAATTTTTATAAATTGTGTGGATTCATTTCAAACTCGCTCTATTATGTATAGCACTTTGATGTGATTGTAACACAAAAAATCGAGTCTCAAACGGACCTCATTTGCAAAAATTATTAAGTTCAGAATTAATAAAAAATTTGTAACCATTTGGTTTTCCAAATGATGCAAATTCATGCATTCAACCCACCGTGGCATCACCGCATTTTAAAAAAATAAAGTTTTATCCACGTTTACGCTCAAGCGAACGCCCCCAAAGAAGATAGTCATATTTGAAAACCCGTAAATACGCATGGAAGTAATAATTTGCAAGGTACAAACTTTTTAGGTTTTAAATTTTGTAACATTTGGAACTCTTCGAAATTTTGAATATTTTGCAAAATTTTAGATTTACTTAAAAAAAATTGAGTCTAATGAAACTTCAAAATTTATGAATACTTTTAATTATATTTTAGAAAATTCCAAAGTTTTAAATTTTTTCAATAATTACATTTTAAATATGATTTCACGTATAATTATTAAATATTGGATACTAAATAATAAGTATTATTTTTTAATTATTGAAAACTACGTATTAATCATTAGTTATTAACAACAAACTATGTTAAACAATCAAATGACTTTTAATTATTTGACTGTAATTATTATTTAGTCAATATATTATTTAATATTTTTTATAATTAATAGTAATTATTTAGTTTTTGTTATTAATTAATTATTAGTAGAAATTATTTAATGTATATTGTTAGTTATCAATTATTTTGTAATAATTACTAATCAATAAAAGTTATTTTTTTACTATTAGTTATTTATCACTAGTTGTTGACAGTTAAATAAGTAAATTACAAAAATCATGGCCAAATTGGATAATCCTTTATAAATTCTAATTCAGGAATAAGCATCCCTCGCAAATTCCTTGGAAAATCCATCACAAAATATTTTCAAAATGCTTTAATCCATAATCTACCTCAATTTGTAATGGAATTTTGTGTCAAAACTCATTTGTCGATAAGTTGATGTAATTTGCAACGGTTTAATGACGAATATATGAAAAATTAAAATAGAAAAATGCTTAAAATCATTCCGTGCAAATCACTCGCAAATATAGTGATGGAAATTTCCATCACCGTTATGTGTTGCTATATTAAGCTTTTCTTGTAGTGCACATCCTATCATGAATAATCCTTAGAATTATTGACAAGAAGTCATCACATTATGTAAAATCTTAGAACGTAAGGGGTACTGCTACAAGTATACAACTGATAGCTAACCCGAGACATCAACAAGTAACTCTTTTTCCCTTCGAAGGTCTACGACTTCAAATCATATTCTTCAAGTTGTCCTTGATCTCATCATTTTCAATGTCTTCAACATTAGTCGCCCTATCGAATCAAAGTGGTTTTCGAATACTTGATATGATCCCGATCTCTTCAAATCAATAGTTTATGGTAAACTCGACCCAGTTCTTTAGAAAATAAACAGACAAGGATAATTATGGAGTTCATGTCCTAACCTGTAACACATCACACTTTTTCTGAGCCTAAATTTCGACAAAATTGAGACTCAAACCCATCGAAGCATAAAGAGTGTAAATCTGGTACTTGCAAATAAATGAGCATGAGCTTAATAAGAGTACAATAAAACTAACTCAGAGCGGAAACAAGATATGAAAACTAGTATTGACTTAGTCAACTACCTTAAAAGCAAATCACCACATCAATACCGAGCAAGAGAGAACAACAACCGAAAACCAAACTTTAACACTTTCTAAGACTTTTCTTCCGCGAAATGAATTTGAGAAATGCTATGAGGATGGGGATTAGAACAACAAGTCCTAACAACTAGAAAATATATAACATTCTCCACAATACACAAATGTATCTCATTTGGTTCTACCCGAAACATATGTCTAACAGGGCTAGTAATTCTAACCTAACATTGTCAAGATTTACGCATGTTGAATGACCCTTATATCCAAGGTAATACTTACCAAAGATAACGATATCGCAATACTGAGATAGGACTTTTACACATAAATATCAAGCCTTTAAATCACCATTCTACCAAGTACCATAAACTAAGAGGCGGGCTTTCCAACTACTCTACATATCATAAGGAGGTATGTTATCTTTATATAGCCACTTAAAGCCTCACTATCAAATATAGTATATAGGTGGATCATTTCAATCACTTAAGACCCAAAGCGTATCTATTAATCACTTAATGCCTTACTCGGTGGTTTACCCTACACTAATATAAATTAGAGGACACTAGCTACCAAGTCCTAATTTAAGGCTTCCGTCATTCACACATATGCCCAAGCCTTGCATAAGGCAATAGATAGTAAGTAATCACTTATTACCTATAGGATAGATAGACGACTAATCGTCATTTATGACCTTCCTCCAGTGGACCCCCATGTTACTATCCAACAAAACTTATTGGATAATCTCCTGGTCAATTAATACTTCCCGCATGATAAGCAGACCTATGGTACCTCTGTGGCAGTTATTTAACACTTTTTACCAGGGTGGACTCTAACCCCACTCACTTAATACTTAGAAGAAGCGGACTATCATGGAAATTACCAATCTCGTACCCAAAGCCTTTCATACTTCTCATTTATGGGGAGGTGAGCTATTCGATCACTTAATACCTTTTTGAAGGCGGACAAATTATTCTACCCTTGTGGGGAAGGGTGAATCGAATCACTTAACACCTAATAGATGGATCCCACAACTTAATACCTCAAATTAAAAGTAGGATACGCTTATAAATTATTTCCTTTCTGGTTTCTTCTTTTAGACGGGAGGCAGACCCTAAACCACTTAATACCTAAACACTTGAAGTAAAGCTTATTTTAGAAATAATTCTCGCTGCACAATTAACTATCATCACGAGTTCCTATGGTTAACGATATCTCACATCAGTTGTACATATATCTGACTACTGGAAACTGCAGACATCTATCAAATAAGGCAGCTGACCTTGCATCATTAACCTGCTAAGTCCAATCCCTATTTCTAATTTGATTAATTCTAGATTAACAAGAATAAAATAAGGAAAATCTAAAACCTCCTATCCTAGGATGTCTCATTATATATTTCCTTATTGGACTTAACATTTACTATGGAAATGGATTCCTATAAATCCCCTTTAATTCCATTTATTATTTCTGTTTATCATTATCTTCCTTTAATGACCATAACAAACATATTTTCTAAGGCATTAGTTAACCTATTAAATGTCATTTATATTATTCCCATTTAAATTCCAATATAATTATTTTAACTCCCAAACATTATTATATTAACTCTTATTTGAATATTTAAGTTTATTATTTATTTATTTATTTCTCTAATTGGAGTTACAATCCAAATTCCTAATTGCAATTTAAAATGTAACCATTTAGGCATTTATTCACTATTCAATTTATTGCCCCAAAACATACATAGTTACAATATTTATTACCTTCTTCATGAACTTTTTATTTGTAGCAAATCAATTCCACATTTGTTACTATAATAATCATGATATTTATTTCTATTTATGATGGGTTATGGTTCCATATACATCCCTGTAAAACGGAATTTTTGAAGTTCAAACACATTACAACAAACATTTATCAATATAATATAATAGCGTTAATTACGTAGATTTGGATGGATAAAATTATAATATATTTTTGTATTTATATTTTAAGAGTGGAATTAATGTAGTTACAAAATTTATTCTATTATTATTTACTATTTTATGTTCCGGTCCAGACAAACGACGAAAATAACCCTTTTTGTGTTTAATATTATTTAAGATTCAAAAATCTCATAAATGGTTAATAATGTAATTATTGTAAATTTTTCCCTAAATATTTAAAAGAGGAATTTTGGAATATTTAAAAACATAAGAAATAGAGAATATTTATTTCTGGAACAACTGTTGTAAACTACGTACAAACATACGTGAATTTACACATCACTTCTTATTCAGTTTGTTTATATTCCTTTCTAATTTCAAATGATGCTTTTTTATTTAAAAGAACAAAAAGAGAATATTTACAATAACCAAGTAAAACCCTAAACATTATCAAACACAAACAGGGTTATATTCTAAACCAAAACAGCACAAACCACAAATCAACACCCAAATCTTATGAAACTAGAATAAAATACTACACATTTAGCAACTAGGATTGATTTTTAGATGCAAGGTGTTTACAATAATTGCAAACAATCTGACAACAGTTGTAGGCAATATGATAATATTAAACCGAAAGGCCTACAATTCCACATCTAATTTACACTCATAATATTACAGCTTTGACAAAAAAAATTTGATAAACTTTTAGGCATATAATTTAGATTCAACACAAACGAATTGTATAGGATATTATAAACAATGAATATATTTCCCACTCACCCGAAAGCTATCCAATTCTGAATCTAAACACAGCTCTTAGGCTTATAATTTCCAAGTCCTCTAGATCTAATCGAAGAACCAACCATTTTGCATAAATCTGAATTCAATCTCTCCTATTATTGTTAGTTAGATATATGTTTATATTTTAGGTTTTAGAAGAAGTTGGAGGATTGGTAATGGCAGAGATTGCTACTACCTCCAAAAAATATAAACAAAAGAGTGGGGATTTAGCCCTTTATTTATAGGTGTAGAAATGACCATCAAACGTCCAATTGAATTCAAGAAAAATCCGTCTATTAATATAAATTTTATAATATATGTAACCATTATAACCCTAGTCGTCACTGGGCTACAGACGACTAGGGGATCGATTTCCAGGTTGACCACATGGTCGACCCTAGGGTCAACCGCTCTGGGCCGTCTTTCCAAGTAATAGCAGGTTACAAATAGTAATTTATTTATTAAAGATTCTGTTTATTTATTTTTCATCCGTTGTCGTATTTCGTCCATAAAATTTTCATATAGACTCAGTTTGCGAAATTCCAAACATAAAAGTTGACCATAATTCCGTTATGAGCACAATGATGCAAGTTTCATGTTTAAATTCCCTTGTTTGCAAATTTTCATTTTCGAAATCTAATTAAATAATTGAATTGATTATCGCTAAAATTCTGGGTTGTTACATTCTTCCCTCCTTAAAGAAATTTTGTCCCAAAATGTTTACAATGACGAAGTCATGGTGTTGGCGCCTAATTATCCTAAACTACACAACTAGTTAGTGTACATCCAATTTTGCAACCAACCTTTGCATATGCACAATATATGTAATGAATTGCAACCATAAGATATGCATGCATAATGATTCTAAATAGGATCCCCTTATATGTATGCAATTCATATTGAAAACATTTTTGAAAACATGATGCAAACATTCTAAAGGCAGTTCTACATATATGAAAAATTTTGAAAATATTTTTCATCCATACCCTTCACACAACTACGAATAGAAGTGTGAAGCGATCAATTTTGCGTCCAAACCCTATCATCCAACATGTCAACGCTTCTAAACTATTTCATATTAATTTCTCCTAAGATGGAAAATGGAAATCAAAGCGGAGAAATTCAATGTTCTTTCCACTTATAAATGTTCCAATTCCTGCTCTATAGTGGAATTTTACCTCAATTGTCCCAAAATACTCCAAAAATTTCCTTTGTAGACAGCAAAGGAGGCTTTAATCAAGCTCTGAAACATAAAATGAGTTAGTTAACAACTTGCGTGCATCACCGACAAGGTATTGGAAATAATTTTTCCATGTCTAAAACAACCTTTACCTTGTTACCGCTAACATCTTTAACGCATCATCGTTCCTAATGCACCGCTTAAACGTGAAAATGAATCATCCAAAATTTTCCTTACGCTTTGCATGTGGCCATAAAAATTTCATGTAAATTTTTGAAATGTCTTTTTGGTACTACTTTACTTTACATATGGGATTTTGTATAAAAACAAAAAATTTGGTAATGTGCATTCTGCTATATTTAAATCATCTATGTTTATACAAAACAAATGTTAATTATATAATTTACGAACCCAAAACTGTGTTTTTGCATAAATCTATTTTATAGTAAAGTAGAAAGAAAGTGAATTAGACCAAATATTAAAAGATTTCTTTTTCAAAAGACATTTGTAAAAAGTTTCAAAATATAATTTACAGAAACTTAAACATCTCAAGTCACATGTTGGCATGGAAGAAAGTCGGTCATACAGAAAATGCGAAAACTGAAACCACACACAAAACTCAAAAAGCAGCAAACGACAAACAATAAATATACCTGTGACAAAACAATACAAAAACCTATCCTTCACTAGAATTCATCCACCATAAAATTCTATTCTTTCCAAATCTAGAACAACTATTAGTTAAATAAGAAAAATGAGATTTTATTTTCGATATATAAGCGTGAAAGACACAAAACATTTCCAAACATGGAATTCTCACTAATCGTCATGCCAATTTCAAAGACAACACTAACAGTTATAAGCACGAACTACCACAAAACCAAGAGAAAATTGCTGGAAAGAGAAAAAGAACAAAAACAACAGCACCAAAACGTTGCCTATAAACAACGAGATGTCTTGCTCCGCGGTTGGAGCTCGAACCATGTCCACGATCTTTGATTAGTCATACCATGGTAGTTAAATGCTTAATATCGTGGTGCAGAAACTACTGATGTTATTGGAGGTTTCCACATCACCAACTCTTCTAAGAGAGAATTAGCGATGACAAAAGAAACCTACCACCAAAACTGCTTTTCACGGAGATTCACCTAACATTATCTAAATACAAAATTGGATATGTGAAAATACAACAAGTAACACCGCAAAACAGCACCCAAGAACAACAAGCTGAATCAAATATGATGCGTACTAAATGATGGTTACGTCATCGATCAAAGAAAAGATTGATTTTCGCATCGTAAGACAAACCCAATCCTAACTTCCAATTTCCGGAATAATGTGCTAAATGAGTCACACATCTATATTGGTAGTTCGAACACATATTTCCGAACTCAAAAACCGACATCTAGAAAAGAGAGACTACTGCAAGATCTTCGAAGCCGGTCAAACCAAAGATCATTCAAGACTGTGTACAACACTAATACCTCTAAAATCTCATCGAGATCCTCCTCGGGAAAAAAATTCCAAATACAGCTCAATCTTCACCTCTTACAAGGCGATTGCCTTCACCAAAATCTATTCTAATGAGATATGGCAAAGGCCAATGCAACACAGACAACAATCCAATACAAGAATCTCGACACAAAGGATCGGTGAAAATCCTACTGTTATGACTAATTCTCTTAGTCCTAAATCAATGAAACCTTATGCTCACTCTGATCCAACCAAATGGCCTCTCTAGAGATGAGACCTAAATGACACGAGAAATATTGGATAGTGAAAGTAGGTGTTATGGGCTAACAAATGATCAGAGAGAAGAAATTGGGTTTAGATCTTGGGGTGCAAGTCGGGGCTAGATCTAATGTGCAAAGTAGCATAGGAAAAAGGAGGAGACGAGGTTATAAAAAATAAAGAGAAGAAGAATAAAGGTGTGGTTCATCTAGATGAGAAAAAGGACGAAAGAAAGAAGTTTAAGGAGGGAAATTTGGACGCAACTTTTACGGTTGAGTCCTTGGTTTAAGTTGTATCAAAACTCATCAACTAATTGAGCACTCTAGGTATAACTCTAAATGGTCAACCATTAAACAGGCTTTGGACAAAGGTTGAACCTTGACCCTATTAAGGTCAGATTAAAATATTAATCATCCTGCGTCATCTCTTAAGATTTGACACGAATCTGAAAAATACTTGTCCTCGTCACAACAGTATCATAGACCATAGTCAAACTTCGAGCCATCTCCAAAAATTCAAAGTTGTTTCAACAAAAAGCCCTGGCCACACAATGAATTAATTCCTGAAATAAATTCAGCTAGAAATCCGTAATGGAGTTAAAATGGATTTTCTCCTTGCCCAGCTGACAAACAAACCGAACGATTCAAGAAACATAATATCTAAAAAATATTTCAGCTAGTATTTCTTATTTGGATTTCTATGAAATAACCTCCCTTGTCTAACTGACAGGTGAATGAATGCCCAAGCTAAACGAAATTTTCCTTAGTCAAATTTAAGAGAAAATTTGAATTTTTTTCGAAATTCAATTTTATTTATAAAATAAGGGTCTCGTACTATAAATCTATTTTTTATTATTACCTGAACTAATTTACATTTCAGTTCATGTCACTGACTAAAACAATCCTTCCATGTTTAGAATTGTCGAGATTTTAAATCTCTAAAAGGTTATTTGTGATAATTTCCATAAATCATTTGAAATATCTAAAAAGAGGAATACTAAAAATCATAAGAAATAGATAATAATATTTTTTAAATTTTGAGGCATATTCCTTGTCATTTCCAAATATTATCAAAATGGATTATTTATTAAAAATACGCAAAACTTGAACAATCAGAAACATGGATATATTTAAAAATTTATTTAATTTCACAAATCTTTATTTATAAACCAAATTCTCGGAAACTATAATTTAAGCTTTCAAAACCCTTTTTTTACACCCCACACTTTTGTGAGCCCAAATTTCAAAAAATATCAAAACTCGAACATATCCAAGCATGGACCGTGTAAATGTAGTACCTAGAAATAAATGAGCATGAGCATAATCAGAGTACGATAAAAGAAACTCACATTGGAAACAAAATAGGATAGACTAGTATTAACTAAAGTAACTAACTTTTTCAAAGTAAATCACTTTGCCAATACCGAGCATGAGAGAAAGAACGAGAACCGAAAGCCAAACTTAAACACCTGTGAGAACCCGACCTTATTTAAAAACCTGGGAGGTTGTAATGAGAAGGGGGTCAGGACAATAAGATTCTGGTGTACAGGAAATGTAACACCCCACCTCCGCTAGGGTCACTCACAAAGGGAATGCACTAGTTTTGGAGGAGCGTTATCGAGGTAAACAAACACAGAAATATTACAAGACAGAACATAAATAAAATAGCGGAAGATTCAAGAGCTAAATTTCATGACTTTCAAAAAGAGTCCAAACCTTTTACATCAAATAGCCAAGGTCATTATTTTCCATTACAACAAATTCTGTCTTGCATAAATAAAGAAGCATAATCTTAAAACAACAAAAGTAGCTTAATTCCCCAAAGGTAGCAGAAATGCAGCCATAGCATAGCTCAAGATCAAACCATACATGAGCTGAAATGAAAGCAAGCGAAATCCAAGCTAAGTGCTAGAGTTTCCTCCCTGAGAACCTGGGGGGGGGGGACGAGAGATAAAGAGGCGAAAGAAAACAGGTCAGTCATAAAGACTGGTAAGTCCAAGTGACTTTCAGCATAAAAACAGGTAAAGGTAACATGACATGTATAAACTGAAAGTAAACATAAGGATGATGACAAGATGCGCAAGATAGACTATGATAGCATGATAATTCAAGTGTAATAAAGTATAGCATCACATATTCAAGGTTCGCTGCATCAACTGTACTAGAATCCAAACCAATGTCTTATATTAATCATGAAACAATACCTTGGCCTAATATCATGAAATGACCTATTTCTAGGTCCAATAGGTTTCCATATTTCTATTGGGGTTGCTGATGAAATGGACCGCGTAACTAGGGTTTCCATCAAATAGGTTAAGTGTTGTCATTTAAATTCGTGACTTAACCCTTATCAGTCTAGCATGTCAAGTTGGTTAAATGTTTCCATTCAAGTTCGTGACTTAACCCGCCTATGAATCATGTACCAAGTTGGTTAAGTATTGTCTTTCAGGTTCATGACTTAACCCTATCGTGTGGCATTAATTCATTAATGTACCCCAACCTCTCACATCAGACCTGTTGTTGTGGTCACTGGATATGCCGGGCGGTTCCGGGTAGAATTACACCACAACTCAGTCTGACCTCGGGTTTTCAAGTGCGATATGACCAACTACCCACATTGGATCCTATTGTTTGCAGTAACTAGATTTGTCGGGCGGTTCCGGGCAGAATTACATTGCAAACTCAACCCAACCTCGAGTTGGCCATTTTCAAGTTCATTCTAGTGTCATGTCCATGTTCAAGGTTCATGTCAAGTTCGTGTCAAGTTTCATTGCGAGTTTCATACCAAGTTTCCTATAATTACCAATTTTTCCCAATGTTACCCCGTCTAAATATTAGGCTAACAATCTTAGCCTAATTTTCCGTCCGCATTATTTTTGACATATAATATTAGGCTAAAAACTTAGCCTAATTTAACGAACACAAAAATCTGCATAAAAAAATTCATTAACATAAACATGACATAAGTGTAAGCTTGGCATTTTTGGCATAGTCAATAAGAACACCATAGGTGCGTACTTGCAAAATACTCAACAGGAATGTCATAGGTGTGAACTTGCAATGCAGACTAAATCAACATACATATATGTGAACTTGCAAATCAATCACGAACATATGAACAAGTGTGAACTTGAATTATGACATAGGTTTAACATATACACATAAACATGTAGATCTAACATTAGGTCACATATGTGATATTATTTTACAACCTAAAACTTGCATAACATGGCAAACTACACAACTTGTCATAACAGGTTATACTCCATGTTCATATACATATAAATAGACTTATTCATTAATTCCCAATTCAACATGATAATAAAATAGAACCACAGACATAGATTAATATCATCCAACTCCACATATAACATAATAAACATTGTTCTATTAACAATTTATTTCCAAGGCATGACATAACTGAATAAATTGACTAAAACATCGCAGGCATATAGATCTGATAACATTATGAACATGAAAAGGTTTGAATAATAATCTAGGTTCAAGAACATGGATAGATCTAACTTAAATAGAAAAATCCCCAAAATCAAGATCCGAGGACAAATAAAGAAAATAGGTCTGAATAGAAAATCAAGCTTAGATCCAATTTCATAGTCATAATCCTAGGCAATAACCTCATGTTCATGAATCATAGGTGATTAGCCAGAATTGTCCTTGTCATAGTCATAGGCAATAGTCTTATGTTCACAGTCATAGGCATAAGCATAGTCTTATATTCACAGGCATAGGCATAGTCGTATGTTCACAGTCATAGGCATAAGCATTGTCTTATGTTCACAGTCATAGGCATAGTCTTATGTTCACAGTCATAGGCATATGCATAGTCTTATGCCATTAACAATAGTTTCAACGTCATAGGCAATATTCCCAATAGTCAAGATCCAAGAAGAAAACAAGAATAGATATGAATCATACATAAATCAATTCCAATTTATAACATGCCCATATTAAATTTATAGTTTTTATCTAAAAGTAACTGGAACTTACAGATCGTGGTCTAAGAAATTTAGATGCAGAAGTCAAGTCTAGAAATTTGTCGTTGAATTGTTGAATCTTGCTTTGATTGTAGAAGCAAATCCCCAGTATGAAATTACTAGCCGTACTCTTCAAGAAATAATCTTCGCGTTTTAATTTAATTTAATTTAGAGGAAGAAGAAGAAGCCATGGTCATCAAGAGTTTGTGCAGCATAAGGTTAGAGAAGAATGGTGTAAAGAGAATGAGGCTTGGGGGCTGTTTATATAGGTGTAGGAAACTTATTTAGGCCCTTAGGTAAACCCTAGAATCAATCCTGACCTTCAGAAATCGCCCCAGTCTACTGACTCAACCGGTGCACCCAACCAGGCCACCCTGGCCCGACCAGGGAGGTCGACGCCCAGGTCGACCCCAGGTCGACCCTATGGTCGACCTGGTCTTGCCAGGTAGACCCCCTAGTCGACCTGCGCTCTAGGCGGGAATTTTCCCGCCCAGCCCGCTTTTGGGTCTTGAATTCAAATTTGAATTCGAATTTCTGAGCTGTTTTTGATTCTAAAAATTCATAAAACTTCTAGAGGTCATAACTCGGTCATACGGACTCCGATTTTCGAAAACTCGGACCCGATTTCATGCAGATTTCCGAGACGAATGCAATGGCGCAACCCGTTTCCCATGATTCTTATTTTAAAAATTAATTCTGCCTTGATTTATGGTTTTAACATGTTATTAAAATACGGGTTGTTACATTCTCCCCTCCTTAAAGGATTTCGTCCTCGAAATCTTCAAGTTAAGAAGAATGAATCCTATCATCCAATCATCCATCTACTCAAAACATCATCTACAAGCAGTCATTGTCCTTAAAAGATTTTTAATGCCATATGAACGTATGCAGAAAGTGTGTGTATACGTTCCTTATCTAATGCAAATGATCGGGCCTGATTGATCTTCTTAATGCAAAATATGTTTAGTGCCATGAATCCAACATGATGCAAATAGTCCTAGTCACATAAACACTATATGTGTGCACAAACATCAATCCATATGCAACATTCACACGATAACACATTCAATTTCATCCATAAACAAGTATAAACACTCATGCATATGCAATATGAAAACGTGTCTGAGCCGATCTAGTGCCTAATGTGTGTTATGCAACCATGAGCAACCACTTGCGACCACTTGCAGCCATTTGCAAACATCAACCATAACATGTTTCAATCACATGTTTACATCCAAAAGGGTTCTACCTAAGGTTCTCAAGATAGGATTTAGAAGATAATCAAGATAAAACAAAGCATCAAGGAGAAGAAGTTAAAGATGTACCCCCAGAAGATCCTGCTTGCGGGGCTTGCCCTTTCTTCTTAGGGAAGTTCTTGCTGATATGTCCAATATCACCACACTGAAAGCATGCTCCCATCTTCATCTTCTTCTTTCTACAATCCTGGACTATATGCCCCTCAATACCACAGAAGTGGCATTTTCTTTTCTCACGTGTCTTGTTATCATTATTGTTGTTGTTGTTCTTGCCTCCTTTCTTGGAGTCTACTCTCTTGTTTGGAGACTCATTCTCCTTGACCTCCTTCTTGCCATTCTTGTCTTCTTCATTTAAGAGCGCCATGTCTACTAGCTTTTTTAAGTAGTCCCCATAGGTACATGGGTCATAGCCAAGCTGTGAAGTGGCTCATTCAATCCTTTGACAAAGCGGAGAGCCTTCTTATGAGGGGTATTCACTAAGTCCAGTCCAAATCGGGCCAGCTGATTGAATTGATTGACGTACTCCTTGACCGTCATACTTCCTTGCTTAAGAGATAAGATTTTTTCCAGCTGTAAACTTCGTTCAGCTTGCGAGAGGAATTTTGTCTCAAACCTTATTCTGAAATCCATCCATGTTTCAACCGGCCTCTCGGCGTTAGTGACTTCCCACCAATAGGAAGCTTCGTCTTTGAGCAACCATACCACCAACTGTACTTTCTTCCTATCGTCCACCTCGGAGATAATGAACAGATCCTCGGTTTCTTTGAGCCAGTTTCTCGCTTCTACGAATGATTCATTTCCCTTGAAATCCTTTCCACCCATGGCCCTAAAATCTTTAAAGATCTTTGAGAAAACAATTTCACGAGGAGGGGGAGGAGGAATCGCTGCAGTTGGTGGAGGAATATCTGCTGGGCCTGCATCGTTGGCCCTAGCCTCTAAGTACCTCCTGAACCAGCCAGGTGTTGGCACGCCCTCTAGAAAGTTAAGATTCCCAGGCATGCTGAAATGAAAAGGGAGAAATTCAAAAACGAGTAAACAAAGGATAGTGCTAATTGATTTTAGGGAATAGCCTTTCAATAAAATAAGACTTTTCTTGAAAAATGCTTCTTTGTAAACAGTTTTGAAAATAATTTTAGAAGGTTTTCTAACAACTTTTGCTCAGTCTGGTAACCTTCTGCTCTGATACCAAATGTAACACCCCACCTCTGCTAGGGTCACTCACAAAGGGAATGCACTAGTTTTGGAGGAGCGTTATCGAGGTAAACAAACACAGAAATATTACAAGACAGAACATAAATAAAACAGCGGAAGATTCAAGAGCTAAATTTCATTACTTTCAAAAAGAGTCAAAACCTTTTACATCAAATAGCCAAGGTCATTATTTTCCATTACAACAAATTCTGTCTTGCATAAATAAAGAAGCATAATCTTAAAACAACAAAAGTAGCTTAATTCCCCAAAGGTAGCAGAAATGCAGCCATAGCATAGCTCAAGATCAGACCATACATGAGCTGAAATGAAAGCAAGCAAAATCCAAGCTAAGTGCTAGAGTTTCCTCCCTGAGAACCTGGGGGGGGGGGGACGAGAGATAAAGAGGCGAAAGAAAACAGGTCAGTCATAAAGACCGGTAATTCCAAGTGACTTTCAGCATAAAAACAGGTAAAGGTAACATGACATGTATAAACTGAAAGTAAACATAAGGATGATGACAAGATGCGCAAGATAGACTATGATAGCATGATAATTCAAGTATAATCAAGTATAGCATCACATATTCAAGGTTCGCTGCATCAACTGTACTAGAATCCAAACCAATGTCTTATATTAATCATGAAATAATACCTTGGCCTAATATCATGAAATGACCTATTTCTAGGTCCAAAGAAACGATCCACTAGTCGATCGGCTCCCTACAAGTTCTAGCTCGTCATGTGTCTGTGTCATACGGCCCTATATGAATGTAGTCACTTGTGCTAGGTCCACCATAGGGTGTATCAAGCCCTAGGGTGCCAACCACCGACACGAATCAAGCATGCACAGATAAACCTACTGATGCCCAATGCCTGCTTTTTCAACTCCGGACCACGTGCACGACCATAGCCCGCCTGAACCTTCACTGGCGCACCAACACAGCCGTCATTCTGGTCGCTTACAATCAGCCCAGTAATCGTGCCCCACCCTGCCTAGTTCCAGGGTACCGTGATACATCCAGTGGGTTAATGCTGAAATGGACGGCGTAACTTGGGTTTCTGTCCAATAGGTTAAGTGTTGTCATTTAAATTCGTGACTTAACCCTTATCAGTCTAGCATGTCAAGTTGGTTAAGTGTTGTCGTTCAAGTTCGTGACTTAACCCGCCTACGAATCATGTATCAAGTTGGTTAAGTGTTGTCTTTCATGTTCATGACTTAACCCAATCATATGGCATTAATTCATTAATGCACCCCAACCTCTCACATCAGACCTGTTGTTGTGGTCACTGGATATGCCGGGCGGTTCCGGGTAGAATTACACCACAACTCAGTCTGACCTCGGGTTTTCAAGTGCGATATGACCAACTACCCACATTGGATCCTATTGTTTGCAGTAACTGGATTTGTCGGGCGGTTCCGGGCAGAATTACACTGCAAACTCAACCCAACCTCGAGTTGGCCATTTTCAAGTTCATTATAGTGTCATGTCCATGTTCAAGGTTCATGTCAAGTTTGTGTCAAGTTTCATGGCGAGTTTCATACCAAGTTTCCTATAATTACCAATTTTTCCCAATGTTACCCCGTCTAAATATTAGGCTAACAATCTTAGCCTAATTTTCTGTCCACATGATTTTTGACATATAATATTAGGCTAAAACCTTAGCCTAATTTAACGTACGAAAAATCTGCATAAAGAAATTCATTAACATAAACATGACATAGGTGTAAACTTGGCATTTTTGGCATAGTCAATAAGAACACCATAGGTATGTACTTGCAAAATAATCAACATGAATGTCATAGGTGTGAACTTGCAATGCATACTAAATCAACATACATATATGTGAACTTGCAAATCAATCACGAACATATGAACAAGTGTGAACGTGAAATATGACATAAGTTTAACATATACACATAAACATGTAGATCTAACATTAGGTCACATATGTGATATGATTTTACAACCTAAAACTTGCATAATATGACAAACTACACAACTTGTCATAACAGGTTATACTCCAAGTTCATATACATATAAATAAACTTATTCATTAATTCCCAATTCAACATGATAATAAAACAGAACCACAGACATAGATTAATATTATCCAACTCCGTATATAACATAATAAACATTGTTCTATTATCAATTTATTTCCAAGGCATGATATAACTGAATAAATTGACTAAAATATTGCAGACATATAGATCTGATAACATTATGAACATGAAAAAGTTTGAATAATAATCTAGGTTCAAGAACATGGATAGATCTAACTTAAATAGAAAAATCCTCAAAATCAAGATCGAAGGACAAATAAAGAAAATAGGTCTGAATAGAAAATCAAGCTTAGATCCAATTTCATAGTCATAATCCTAGGCAATAACCTCATGGTCATGAATCATAGGTGATTAGCCACAACTGTCCTTGTCATAGTCATAGGAAATAGTCTTATGTTCACAGTCATAGGCATAAGCATAGTCTTATATTCACAGTCATAGGCATAGTCTTATGTTCATAGTCATATGCATAGGCATAGTTTATGTTCACAATCATAGGCATAGTCTTATGTTCACAGTCATAGGCATAGTCTTATGCCATTAACAATAGTTTCAACGTCATAGGCAATATTCCCAATAGTCAAGATCCAAGAAGAAAACAAGAATAGATATGAATCATACATAAATCAATTCCAATTTATAACATGCCCATATTAAGTTTATAGTTTTTATCTAAAAGTAACTGGAACTTACAGATCGTGGTCTAAGAAATTTAGATGCAGAAGTCAAGTCTAGGAATTTGTAGTTGAATTGTTGAATTGTTGAATCTTGCTTTGATTGTAGAAGCAAATCCCCAGTATGAAATTACTAGCTGTATTCTTCAAGAAATAATCTTCGCGTTTTAATTTAATTTAATTTAGAGGAAGGAGAAGAAGCCATGATCATCAAGAGTTTGTGCAGCATAAGGTTAGAGAAAAATGGTGTAAAGAGAATGAGGCTAGGGGGCTGTTTATATAGGTGTAGGAAACTTATTTAGGCCCTTAGATAAACCCTAGAATCAATCCTGACCTTCATAAATCGCCCCAGCCTACTGACTCAACCGGTGCACCCAACCAGGCCACCCTGGCCCGACCAGGGAGGTCAATGCCCAGGTCGACCCCAGGTCGACCCTATGGTCGACCTGGTCTGGCCAGGTCGACCCCCAGGTCGACCCCCTGGTCGACCTGGGCTCTGGGTGGGAATTTTCCCGCCCAGCCCGCTTTTGGGTCTTGAATTCGAATTGGAATTCGAATTTCTGAGCTGTTTTTGATTCTAAAAATTCGTAATACTTCTAGAGATCATAACTTGGTCATACAGACTCCGATTTTCGTAAACTCGGACTCAATTTCATGCAGAATCCTGAGACGAATGCAATGGCACAACCTGTTTCCCATGATTCTTATTTTAAAAATTAATTCTGCCTTGATTTATGGTTTTAACATGTTATTAAAATACGGGCTGTTACAGGAAATGTACAACACGGATTATAATACAAAGATGTATCCCGTTTGGTTCAACCCAAGATGTATGCCTACCAAGGTTAGTGGTTCTATCCTAACCTTGTAAACAATTACGCATGACTCTAACTATCCTTCCCAAGATGTATGCCTACCAAGGTTAGTGGTTCTATACTAACCTTGTAAACATTTACACATATATTTATGAAGCATTTATATCGGAACATGGCTGGTTATTTAATCGAGGTTGGACCCCTAATTATGGAGTTTCTTTATATATATATATATATATATATATTCACTCGCTCATCCTTTATTATTTAATGCCTTACTATTAAATGATATTTATGGTGGATTTCTCCTGATCACTTAAGACCCTAGGCGGACCTGTTGGTCACTTAATATTCCTCGATGATTTATTCAATGTTAACATAAACTGGAGGGCATTAGCTACGTGGCCCTCCTAGTTAAGGCTTACATCATTCATGCATACCCATACACCTTGTAAGTTGGACAGGGTGTTTCACTTTACCATCTAGCTGACCTTATTTGATAATCTCCTTAATCGCTTATTATTTCCCGTAGGATAGGCAGTCATATCTGACATTTTTAGATTTCCAGTTTGGGTATGTCCCCCCACACACCTTTTAAGACCCCTAAACTGAAACACCTACTCCCAGATGGACTCCTCGACCCTAGCCACTTAAGACCCAAGGAAGCGAACTATACGTGAAGATTATTAAGTTCGTACTCCATTATCCTTTGATGATAATCCCTAGTGAAATAAAGCTGGCTAGGTTATTAAGTTATTCTAGTTTAGTTTTCCTTTATGGGAATACTATATGCACATTGTTAATTATCGTTACAGGTTTCTATGGTTAATAATGTTTCACATCATTAACTTACCAAATCCAATTCTAACTTTTAATTATAAGTTCTATGTTGACTTGTATAAATAAGGAAAGCTATATTCTCCTTATCCTTGAATATTTTTATATATATTTAATTACTTTCCTTTATTGTACTTGCCATTTAAAACGACGATTAATACCCATTAATCTCCTTTTTGTTTCATTTATTTATGTTCATATGTTTATTATCGTTTATAACCATAACATTCATATTTTCCTAAGACATCCATCAAATTTCTAATTTCCTTTTTGTTACCATTGATTTCGATTAATGTCATCTATTAGCCTAACGACCATAATTTTCGTAGGGCATTAATTAACAATGGATATCCTTATCTTATCATTCCAGAATATATCTAGTTGTTATTCCCCAACAGAAACTACTAATTTTATTTATTTATTCAATGTTTGCACATATTTTTTTTTTTTTTTGAAAATTGGTTCACTATTATATTAAAACCAATAAAAAACCTCCTTTATAAGCCTCATTAAAACCTTGTAATCCCCCTAACCTAAGCGGGTACCTTACAAGGAAAAAGAGTGCTTATAAATTTGGTATACAATCAAAGTAGAAGACATTCTAAAGCTTTCAAAGGAAATACAACAAAGAAACAAAAATAAAGACTCTTGATCGGACTAGATACCACCTCTACGGCCCAAAATCCAGGCCCAATGTCAAAACAGAAGACATACAGCTTCAAACTTCTTCAAACTGACACGTATCAGTCAACCGGTGTCCACCAATTCAATCCCCCATCTATCAAGTATTCTCTCACTTCTTCCATCTCGAACAGATTTACTTCCGTTGTTAACCAGCAACAATTTGATTTCCCTTTCTATCTTCCAGAGACATGAAGACGAATCCGAGCTTTTGCCTTGAAAAATTCTTGAATTCCTTTCCTTCCAGAAGAAGTAGATAGCACATGTGAAGGTAGCGCATGCTAAATCCCTTAGTTGACCTTTATTCTTGAAATTATTATGAATTGACATCGCTTCTTCTCTCAGATCTAACAAATTGACGGGAAGATCCAAGCTTTGCTTCAAATATAGACATATGAATCCTATATAATCACACGAGAAGAAAAGGTGTTGAATTGACTCCGGATGCTTGCTGCATAGAGGACACAACTGATCTGATATGTTGCTAAACCGCTGAACTCGATCCTTCGTGTTCAATCTGCCAAGACAAGCAAGATAAGTAATAAATGACATTTTTTACTGTTTTTAGTATGCCAAATTACTTTAAAAAATTCATCCTAATTCTCATGATGTCACAGATAATTCCATGCTTTGTGAAAAGAGAATTGGCCACCGTCACACCACTCATATTCATCCTGGGATTTATTTGGAAAAATTGAAATGGATCCAATTTCCTCTAGCAATTCTCTGGTGGCTGGGTGTATCTCAGGTATAAACAAATCATTCCTGATAATGCATTTAACCTTTTCATCTGGATTGCCAATTATATTCAGTCTATCATAACCTAGCAGATCCACTAAGCTTTTGCAATTAATCCAAGGGTCAAACCACAAATTAGTTGTTTCCCCATTTGCAATAATTTTATTGAAAAGCTGTTTTGGACTAGACCTTAACCTTAGAAGTGATTTCCAAGTTGAAGATGAATTGTTATCCTTTGCCATTGACCAAAAATAGTCTTTTTTGCAATATCTATTGCAGGTCCATTTGCTCCATAGTGTGTTACTAGATAGAAATTTCCATTGTAATTTAACACTTGCAGCTTTCTTTAGATCTGAAAAAAGTTTTAAACCAACACCTCCTTCCATCTTTGGTCTGCATAATTTCTTCCATGATACTTTATGAGATGAGCCTCCCCAAAAAAAATCAGCACATAATGATTGTAATTTATCTGTAGTAAATTCAGGGATCTGGTAAATGAATATCCAATATAAAATAATAGGAGTAATGACTGAGTTAATTAGTTCAGCCCTGCCTGCAAAACTAAGAAGTTTAGTTTCCCATCCATTTATTTTACTTTGCACTCTTTGAATTAGGGCATTACATTCAGAATAATGTAAATAGTTGGATGATAGGGGTACTCCTAGATATTTAATTGGTAGAGATCCTTGCTGAAATCCCAAAACATCACATATCTGGTCTGAATTTACCACTGAAGTGCTGAAAAACACTTTAGTTTTAGATGCATTGACACTTAAACCTGCATACATACTGAGATTTTTGAAAATCATCTTTAAAGTCTGAGCATTTGATGTTGATGATTTTCCAAAAATCATGAGATCATCAGCATACATAAGATGAGAGATTATAGGTTAAATAGGACTGCTGGCCTGAAAAACCCTATTGTTAGTAGCTTCATCCATCATAAATGTAAAATATTGCATTGCAATAGAGAACAAATATGGAGATAGGGGATCCCCCTGTCTGATACCCCTGTTTGAAGTGATAAACCCTTTTGGAACACCCTGAATCATTATAGAATAGGTGGCTGTGGACATACATTCATATATAATGTTTATGAAATGCATAGGAAAGTTCATTTTGGACATTATATAACAAATGAAAGCTCTATTGACTCTATCATATGCCTTTTGTAGATCCACTTTAATACACATCCTTGACATTCCCTTTTTCTTAAAATCCCTCAACAATTCATGAGCAAGCAGTATATTCTCTCCAATATATCTGTCTTTTATAAATGCACTTTGATTTTCTGAGATTAGATAGGGCAGAAAAAGCTTAAGTCTATTGCATAAAACTTTAGAAAAGATTTTATAATAGACATTACAGCATGCAATTGGTCTGTAATGAGAAATCTCAGTGGGTCTGTCATTTTTGGGAATCAAGGTGAGGAATGTGTGATTTACAGATTTGGGAAGTTTACCTGATATAAACATATCAGAGATTGCCAACAATAACTCATCTTTCAATTCATCCCAGTGTACTTTAAAAAAATTTGAATTAATGCCATCTGGTCCAGGACTAGAGTCTTCCTCTATTGAAAATAATGCATCCTTGATCTCTGAAATTTCAATTGGTTTCATCAGGAATTGCTGTCCACTTGAATTGATAGTATAGATAGGATGAAAGTTAGGGAATGCAACATTACTTGGTCCATTAAACATTTCTTGAAAGTATTTGATGGCTTGAACTTCAATATCTTCAGCTTTGTACAACAGGTTTCCATTTGCATCAATTAAAGCTCTGATATGATTGAAAAATCTTCTGTTTGACATTCTTGAGTTGAAAAACTTAGAATTTGTGTCTGCCTGTTGTAACCATGTCACTTTTGATTGTTGTCTTAATGCTTTAAAATGTACTTTTTGCAGGTTTTAGTATTCCTTCTTTGCCATCAAGTAATTTTATAAAGATCACAATCATCTGGATTATCATCAGCAGCTTGCTCTAATTGAAATGCAAAAGCTTCAGCTTGTTTAAGGCTAGAAAAATTTCTGTCTCTCAATTTATTCCAACTTTTCAATTCAGATTTGCAATTTCTCAGCTTATACATGAATTTATATCCATGAAAACCCCAAACTTCAGTATTTAAACCTTTAAACACTGCATCCTTATATCCATCTAACTGATGCTAATCATTCCTATATCTGAAAGGAAAACCTTTTACATCTTCAGTAGAAATTAAATCCAAAAGTATTGGATTATGATCACTTGATTTTCTAGAGAAAGAAAGAGCTTTCATGCCAAGAAATATATGTAGACAATCATTGTTTACTAAAATTTTATCAATACAAGTAGCAATCCCTTTCCTACGCCATGTAAAATTAAAACCCAAAGGTTTAATTTCTGATAAAGAAGCTTGAATTATAAATTTCTGAAACTCTCTCATCTGTTGTAAAGGAACTGGCAACCCCCCTCTTTTGTCATTTGGATTTAGGACATTGTTAAAATCTCCTATTAGTACCCATGCCTTATTTATCAAGTTAGCTTCATTCAAAAGATTTTGCCACATAGTAATTCTTTCAGAAAAGACATTACTGGCATATATCACTGAAAAAATCAACACAAAACCCCCTCTGTTATTAGCTTCAACTGTGAGGTGTTGGAATGAAAAAGACATAGTGACCAAATCCCAAACATTTGTGTCCCAAATTATTAAAACTCTACCAGATGACATGGCTGAATTATTGGTTAGAAATTTCCAAGAAGTAGGTAACATAGAAACAAAAATAGCTAAATTATTAGAAGACAACTTACTTTCTACTAAACCAACCAGAGTTGATTTAGTATTTTTAAGGAGAACTAGCACTTCCTTCATACGAGAAGTAGTGTTCATTCCCCTTACATTCCAAGTTAATAGCGTCATTTAATCGAGGAAGAACTCCTTGTGCTTCTTTTAGAAGGAGGCATATCAGTTGTAGTTGTGTTGTCTTCTTTAGAATAATTTGCATTTTTGTTGACCATGCTTGATACATCTATCTGTTTACCTTTGTCTTTTGGAATTGCTTTATCATTTTCTGCTATTGAATCTACTATGATATTAATATCATCAGGCATCAAATTTTCTGGAAACTTTGAATTCAGAAACTCTAAATTATCTTCTGGATTATGAGAGGTACTTCCAGTTTCATTTGTAACTTGAATATTTTCATTTTCAGTTACTACAGTCTCATTTTCTTCTGAACTCTCCTTTGGATCTGCATGACAATCAGGTGGAACCCAACGAGGATCTTTTACAATTTCATGATATGAATCTTCATGACCAAACAATCTGCATTGAGAGCAACTGGAAGGAACAAACTCGTATTCTACATTTATGTTACATTTGTTACCATTGTGCATTAGAATAGGGATTATATTCTTCAGATCTGATGATGTATCAATAGAGATTAACACTCTGGTATATTTTGTAAATCTTTTATTTGCTGTATTTTCATCTATCAGCACTGGACTTGCAATGTAACTAGCTATCATTTGTATAGCGTCAAGAGTCCAGTATTCCATTGGTAGATCTACCAATCTGATCCAGATCTGAACTGTATCACTGCGTTTTTGAGAGAAATTATATCCTGGATTCCATTCTTCAATCAATAGTAACTTGCCAAAGTAAGAATAGGTAGAACTTTCCAATATACGAATGAAATCTGTTTGATCTTCAAATTGGACAGTGAAATCATAAGAAGGGGAGACATGAATATTAAACAAACCCTGAGGTTTCCAAACTTTTGAAATATAATCCTTTAGCTTAATAGATGATAATCTAAAATAGATCGGGATCAAAGCTATAGTATTAGTCCAAACCTCTTTCGATTTGTTGTAAATCTTTTCTGAGATGAAAACATGATCTGCTGTAGGCTTAACGTATTTAAGATTTCGATTGGATCTAGCTTCCCTGAGTGGATCAGATATTGATTTGTCAACTGGATTAGATGGATCCAGATTTGCAGTTGGAATCTCATTTGAGGAAGACGGTTGGAAACGAGAAGGTTTTCCCGAATTGGGAAAGGTAGCTGTCACCATTAAAGAAGGAAATCATGTTTGCACACACACACACACACACACACACACATATATATATATATTTGTGCACTGGACCTCTCACATTAAGCTGACCACTTGTGGATGCTGGATTTGCCGGTCAGTTCCGGGCAGACTTCTACCAAAAGTTGAGCTTGACCTCGAGTCTAGATGCGATTTTAGATTAAATTCCCTAATTGGGTTTAAAATAGTAGTCCAAATAAATCTTAGGAATTATAACCATTTGACTTAATTTCCTTATTAAATTTATTTTTCCCCAAATCAACATTACTTACAATGGTTATTTATTTGTTTGTGATCCTATTTATAGCAACAAATCATATTAATTGCTACAATGTTCACCGCAAATATATTAATTTAATATGGATTACATTTACATGTATAATTCCACAATTGAATACCATTCAAACATTCAATACAATGTATATTTCTTTGTTTATGTTAATTTAGACGGATATATATATATATATATATATATATATATATATATATATATTTGGGTGGTTAACATAGTTATCTTCTTTTATTATTGTTATCCTTAATTTAATAATTTGGTTTAACCAATATTCATTTTTGTGTTTATTCTTGTCATAAGGTTTCAAATCTTGCAAAAGACCGTCAGCCTTAGTTATTGTGATTATTGTCTCATTATAGAAATAGACATATTTCAAACCACAAGAAATATATGTTTATGTATGTTTTGGAATAGTTGATGCAAACTACGCAGGAATATATATATATATATATATATACGTTAGTTTACACAACTTTTCCCTTTTTAAATCTTTTTGTCATATCTTATGTAAGTCCAAATTAATGCCTTTTTGTTCAAAAAAAGAAAACGACATGTTTACAACAACTGAGCCAAAACTCCCAACAATATTGAACACAAATAGGCATATTCCTTTTAAAATTAAAATCACAAAATTCATAAATTAACACTGAAACTAGAGATCTGGAATATGACTATGTCTAAACGGTGTTTAATGGGACTGATTTCCAAATATACAGCATTTTGCAACAACCACGATATATTTTCCAACATAATTATATTCAATGTGTTTAAACGATTAAAGTAAACCTATAAATAATATTATTCCTAACCATAAATAAAAATTCCAAGTTTTGACAATATTCAAAAGCAGATCTGTTGGGTATCATTTCTAACTCAACAATATTATAAACATATCTGATGATATTAGGCATACATTTCGAGATCTAATTCAAATGAGATAAATAGGCTATTATAACTTTATATGTAAATTTCCCACTCGCTTGAAAGCATCCCAATCTGAACAATCTTTTAGGACTACAATCCCCATATTCTTCCAAATATACAATTATTCTGAAAAGTGGATACTTCCAAATCTGTAGATTTGCAAGGAAATAGGAAAATAGGGGTGAATCTGATGTAGAACAACTTAGACATCAATTCGTACTCTTTTCATTTAGATCTGATAATCCCTTTCAAATCTATATGATTTATATTTGATTGATTGTATATGAATATAATTTTGGCTAAGAAATTGATTTTAAGAAAAAGGGGAATGGTAGAGCTTCGCTACTGACAGATTTGTGTGGAAAAGAGTGAGGCCTTACCTCTTTATTTATAGGAGTGGAATTGGCCATAAATCGTTAGATTTATTTAAATAAACATTCGTCTGTTTATATCGTATATTATAAAGAAAATACCCTTCAAAACCTAGTCATCACTGGGCACTTCAGGCCCAAAGCGGTCGACACCCCCCCTTAGGGGCTGTCGACCGCCCTTTGGCCAATTTGCCTAGTAAGGGCTAGTTATATATGGGAATATATTATATATTTATTACATTTATTTATTTCCCTTCGTTTTTCTTATTTCATCCGTAACTTTTCATATGGACTCCATTCGTGAAACTCCAAACATGAAACTTGACCAGAATTCCGAGACGAACACATCGATTAAAGTTTCATGATCAAATTTCATTGTTCGCAGAAATTCCTATTTTTGAGATTTTAATAATTAATTTCTATTGTCAAAATTATGGGTTGTTACATTCTTCTCCCCTTAGAAGAAAGTTCGTCCCAAAATTCTGACACTTACTGTCCTATCTATACAACCAATTTGTGTACATCCACTTGTGTATATGTGCATAGTGTACATAATGCATCTCAACCATAAAACATGTATGCAAGATGATTCTAAATCTGGCCCTCTATATGTACACATTGAAAAATTTAAAATACTTGTAAAAACATGATGCAAAACATCCTAAATATAGTGGCAACGCTATATGAATGCAAATTTCAAAAATCCTTTTTCATCCATAACCCTCACATGATTATGTATAAAAGTGTGAAGCAACCAATTTTGCATCCAAACTATATCATCCAAAACGTCGACGTGTCTAATCGTTTCCTATTTAATTTCTCCTAAATCGGAAAAAGGAAATCAAAGCGAAGAATTTTAATGCTTCCTCCATGTATAAATATTCTATTTCCCGCCCTATAGTGGAATTTTCACCTTAGTTACCCAAAATACTCCAAAAATTTCCATCTGTATACTGTGACGGAGGCTTAAAATAAACTCTAAAACGTAAACCGAGTTAATTAATAGCTCGTGTACATCGTTGATAAGGTATGAAAACAAGGTTTAAAAACGACCTTTTCCTTGTTGTCGCCATCGTTTTTATCATATCGTTGGTCCTATTGCACCACTAAAACGCGCATACAAAGCATCCAAACATGTTCATGTGACCAAAAATTGAATTTTTTCATAAAGATATTTTTCCACTTAAAAACTTCATATGTTTATTATAAAAAATTTATATCACTACCATTTCACTTTCCATATGAGATTTGTATGAAAAATAAAAATTTCGGTAACATGCGCTTTGCGCCATTCAAATCATCTATTTTACTGTAAAATAGATGTTTAGATATGCACAAATTGCTGAATCCAAATTTTGCGTTTCCGCGCGAATCGGACAGTTAAAAATGAAAATCGATAAAAAGTTTTTCTTTCAAACAATGATTTTTCAAAGGTTTCAAAAATGTATTTTGTGGAAACTAAAACGATTCAAGTCGCATGTTCGTGAAGGAAGTCAGTCGCGAGGACTTGCGAAAACTAAACTCACACACACAAAAAGACCGAAATTTTTTTTAGCTTAACAAGGAACGGTGATTTATTTATTTATTTATTTTATGCCCGTAATGAAAACAACGCAAACCAGACCTTTGCTAAAATTTATCCAACACGAAATTCTATTTTTTCCAGCTTTGGGACAGCTGTTAGTGAGATAAGAAAAATGAGATTTCATTCAAACAAATATGCGTGAATGACATAAATATTTCCAAACATAGAATTCTCATAAGTCATGCGATTTAAATAACATTAACAGTTACAAGCATGAATCACCAAAAAACCAAGAACCGAATGTTGGAAAGGGAAAACAACAAAGACAACAATAAAGTAACATCGAAACTCCCAAAGCAATGCCCATAAATAATGAGATATATTGCTCTGCGATAGAATTTCAAACCATTTTATGACCTTTGACTAATCATACCATGATAGCAAAATGCTCAATCTCATGTTAAAACATTGCTAGTGTTGTTGGAGGATTCCACATAACCATCCCTTCTAAGAGAGAATTTGCAATGAGAAAAGAAACCTACCACAAACTACTCCTCATGGAAATCTACCTAATATTGTCTAAAGACAAAATGGATAAGTGAAATTACATAAAGTAACTCCATGAGACGACACAAGAACAAAAAGTTGAATAAAATATGATGTGACATAAATTGATGGTTGCTCCATCGATCAGAGAAAAGTTTGATTTCCGCATCATGTGATAAATCTAGTCACGAATTCGTATTATTGAAACAATTTGTTAGATGAGTCACACATCGACATGGTTAGTTTCGAAATAGATCTCTGAACACAAAATCTGACATTAAGGATAAGGAGATCTACTGCAAAATCTCCAAAGTCAATCAAACAAAAGACCATTTAAATCTACGTAAAACACGGATGCCTCTAAAACTCTTATCGAGATTCTCCTCAGACAAACCATCCAAAGATGACTTATTTTTCATCTCCGAAATAACAATCGCTTTTGAAAGAACCTGTTCCAACAAGGTATAGCAAGGTAGATGCAGCACAAACAATAATCCTATTCTAAGATCTCGAAGCAACTGGCCGGTGCAAATCCAACTACCTCGACAAATATTTTTAGCCCTAAAACAGTGATACCTTTTTGCTTATTCCGATCTAACCAAATGATCTCTCCCTAAGGATGAGACTTAAGTGGTTCATAAAAGATCGGATAGTGCATTTTGTTGTTATAGGCTAAGAAATTGTCGGAGAGAATAAATTAGATTTTGGAGTACTAGTGGGGTAAGATCTAATGCGCAAACCAGCGCAGAAAAAGGAAGAGATAAGGCGACGACAAAGAAAGAGAAGAAGGATAAGAAAATGGTTCGACTAGATGAGGAAGGAAGGAAGAAAGAAGGAAGTTAAGGGGGTGATTTGGATGCAACTTTTACGGTTGAGTCCTTGGTCCAAGTTGTACCAAAACTCATCAACTAGTTGACAACTCTAGCATAACACTAAATGGTCAATTAGTAATTGGGCTTTGGACAAAATTGAACCTTGATCTTATCAGGCCGGGTTAAAATATTAATCGTCCTGCGTCATTTTTTAGATTTGATGTGACCCGAATAACATTTATCCTCATCACGTTGGTATCATAAACTGCAGTTAAACTTCGAACCATCTCCAAAGATTCCAAGTAGTCTCAACAAAAGACTGCGACCACATGACAAATGAATTTCCAAAATAATCCAGCTAGAAATCTGTAATTAAATTAAAATGGATTTCCCTTTACCTAGCTGACAAACAATTCATGAAATCAAATGACCCAAAAGTATGGACGAAGGATTTTCCTTAGCCTTTTTGGAAAAAAATTAAAACTTGTCCAAAAATGGAGTTTATCGTAAACTAACGATTTCGTATTTATAAATCTAATTTATTATTATTTATATTCCAATCCGTATTATAAACTAGAAAACCTTTTTGTGATTCAAAACATGTGGGGTCTTTAAAATCTTAAGGATTAATTATGATACTTTAAATAAACCGTCCAATATATATAAAAAGAGAGGAATACTTAAAATCACTAAGAACAGACATTTAATATTCTTAAGTTTAATGGCATATTCCTTATCAGTTCTAATTCCTTCCTTCCTACAAATCGATTACATTTATTAAAATTATACAAAGCCCTAATAATTTTGAAACACGAATAATTTAAAATTTAAAAACCATATCTTTATAGAACTAGATCATTATAAAACCAATTTCCGAAACCGTATTTCAAAACTTACAAAAAATATATTATTTTTTTCCAAATAGTTTTATAAATAAAATTCCCTCGAATACCAGGCTAAGGACTCAACTATATATTTTCAAAAAATGAAAGATTCAGAAACTCAACGAAGTGACGAATGGATACACCTCGTAATGATATTTTCGAAATGGATACGATGGACTAACGTGAAATTTTTTCGTTTTGGATCGAGCAATGGTCTTTAACTGGAACGACCAACAAAACCAAAACCAGAAATCGCGACTATCTCGGTTGTAGCTAGATTTTTGTCTAGTCTCCAAACTCAAATCTACGGAATACACCATATGTCGTCCTCATGCTCTTCACAACAAGATTGCCAACATACTGTGGGGGTAAGACATAGTTAGCTAGAATCCTGAAATTAACATATTTCAACTCTTAGTCGTTTAATGCCCGTTTTTATATAATTAGGCCCACGACTAATTCATCGTCGAAATAAATTAAAGTCGAGTAAGAAAGGTGAAGAAGAAAAAAAGAAAATCGAATTATGTTCTCTCACGAGTCCTAATTTAACTAATTCCTCTGATGTTTTAAGCTATGCTCTAATACCAAATGTAACACCCTACACTTTTGCGAGTCTAAATTTTGACCAAAATTGAAACTCGAACATATCCAAGCATGGAGCGTGTAAATCCCGTACCTACAAAAGAAATGAGCATGATCATAATCAGAGTGCGATAAAAGAAACTCATAGTGGAAACAAAATAGGATAGACTAGTATTAACTCAAGTAACTACCTTTTATAAAGTAAATCACTTTGCCAATACCGAGCATGAGAGAGATGACAAGAACTGAAAGCCAAACTTAAATGCCTGTGAGAACCCTACCTTCTCTAAAAACCTGGGAGGTTGTGATGAGGTGGGGTTCTGATCAACAAGATTCTGATGAAAGGAAATGTACAACACAGATTTAATACACAGATGTATCTCGTTCAGTTTAACCCAAGATGTACGCTTACCAAAGTTAGTGATACTAGCCTTACCTTGTAAACAATTACACACGACTCTAGCTATCCTTCGCAAGGTTGTACTCTCAAAAATGTGATACCGAGATAGAATATTTACGCATATATTTATGAAGCTTTATACCATAACATGGTTGGTTAGAGGTTGGACCCCAAATTAGGAGTTTCTTTATATATATTTTCACTCGCTTATCCTTTATTATTTAACGCCTCACTATTGAATGATAGATAAGGTGGATTTCTCCAGATCACATAAGACCTTAGGCGGACTTGTTGGTCACTTAATATTCCTCGATGATTTATTCAACGTTAACCTAAACTAGAGGACACTAGTTATGAGGCTCTACTAGTTAAGGCTTCTGTCATTCATGCATACCCATACCCCTTGTAAGTGGACAAGGTGTTTCACTTTACCATCTAGCTGACCTTATTTGATAATCTCCTTATTCGCTTACTATTTTCCGTAGGATAGGCAGTCATATCTGACATTTTTAGATTTCCAGGCTTGGGTATGCCCCCACACACACCTTTTAAGATCCCTAAACTGAAATACCTACTCCCAGGTGGACTCCTCGACCTAAGCCACTTAAGACCCAAGGAAGTGGACTATACGTGAAGATTATTAAATTTGTAATCCATTATCCTTTGATGATAATCCCTACTGAAATAAAGCATGCTACATTATTAAGTTATTCCCGTTTAGTTTTCCTTCACCGGAATACTGTACGCACACAATTTTAATTGTAAGTTCTATATTGACTTGTATAAATAAGGAAAGCTATGTCCTCCTTATCCTTGGATATTTTTATATATACTTAATTATTTTCGTTTATTGGACTCGGCATTTAAAACGGCAATCAATACCCATTAATCCCTTTTTTATTTCATTTATTTTTGTTCATATGTTTATTGCCGTTTATAACCATAGCGGTCATATTTTTCTAACGCATCTATCAAATTCCTAATTTCCTTTCTATTACCATTGATTTCGATTAATGTCATCTATGAGCCTAACGATCATAATTTTCCTAGGGCATTAATTAATTATGGACATCCTTATCTTATCTGTCCCGAATATATCTAATTGTTATACCCCAACAGAAAATACTAATTTTATTTATTTATTGTATATATATATATATGTATACATATATATTTATATATATATATATATATTTGTGCACCAGACCTCACATATTAAGCTGACCACTTGTGGATGCTAGATTGTAGGTCGGTTTCAGGCAGAATTCTACCACAAGTTGAGCCTAACCTCGTGTCTAGATGCGATTTTAAATTAAATTCCCTATTTGTGGTTTACAACATTAATCCTAATAAATCTTAGGAATTATAACCATTTGATTTAATTTCCTTATTAAGTTTACTTTTCCCTAAGTCAACATTGTTTACAATGGTTATTTATTTATTTGTGGTCCTATTTATAACAACCAATCATATTAATTTCTACAATGGTCAGCACAAATATATTAATTTAATATGGACTACATTTACATGTATAGTTCCATGATTGAATACCGTTCAAACATTCAAACATTCAATACAATGTATATTTCTTCGTTTATGTTAATTCAGATATATATATATATATATATATATTTGCGCAGTTAACATAGTCATCTGCTTTTATTATTGTTATCGTTAATTTAATAAGTTGGTTTAATAAATATCCAAATATTCCTTTTTGCGTTTAATCTTTCCATAAGGTTGCAAATCTTACAAAAGACCGTTAGCCATAGTTATTGTAATTCATGTCTGATTATTGGAATAGACATATTTTAAACCATAAGAAATATATGTTTATGTATATTTTGGAATAGTTGATGCAAACTATGCAAGAATATGTATATTTATATGTTAATTTCCTTTTTTTAAATTTTTTTGTCATATCTCTTGTGAGTCCAAAATATTGCCTTTTTGTTCAAAAAAAGAAAACGTCATGTTTACAATAACTAAGCCAAAACCCCCCAACAACATTGAACACAAATAGGCATATTCCTTTTTAAATAAAAATCACATAATTCATAAATTAACACTGAAACTTGAGATCTGGAATATAACTATATCTAAATGGTGTTTAATGAGACTGATTTCCAGATCTACAGTGTTTTGCAACAACCACGATATATTTTCCAACACAATTGTAGGTAATGCATATAAACAATTAAAGTAGACCTACAAATAGTATTATTCCTAACCAAAAATCAAAATTCCAAGTTTTGACAATATTCATAAGCAGATCTAATGGGTATCATTTCTAATTCAATAATATTATAAACATATCTGACGATATTAGGTATATATTTTTAGATCTAATTTAAACGAGATAAATAGGCTATTGTATCTTTGTATGTTGATTTTCCACTCACCCGAAAGCATCCCAATCTGAAATATAAATAATCTTTTAGGCCTACAATCCCTAAATTCTTACAAATCTACAATTATTCTGAAAAGAGGATACTTCCAGATCTGCTAATTTGCAAGGAAATAAGAAAAAAGGGAGAATCTGACGTAGAATAGCTTAGGCATCAATTCATACTCTTTTTCATTTAGATCTGGCAATCCCTTTCAAATATATATATGATTTATATTTGATTGACTGTATATGAATATAATTTTGATTAAGAAATTGATTTTAAGAGAAAGGGAAATTGTAACGATCCAGGGGATTTGCGACCTTGGTTATCGACATAAATTCAAGGTCGATTATTCAAGCATCGGAAATACCGGATAGTTAATGAAAGAAAATAGAGGGTGAGAATAAATAAGATAGAAAGTTAGAATAGAAGAAGAAGAACATACAACATCAGAGTAAACACGAATCTCACAGCGGAACGAACAATATATAATAGGTACATAACTTTGAAATAAAATCAGTATGTGTATACAGTAACATTATCAGAGTATAACATTTATAACGCAACGGAAATAAACAATAGCTATATATTCCTGAAGCCTCCTGCTCCAAGCTCTTCAAGTATATCTGTAAAACATGACTACTTGACTGCCCGAATAAATTTGGGAACCCAAGAGTTTAGGGAAAACAAAACAAAATAAACTCCAGGTCAGTCATAGGACTAGTGTGAGTAAACAATTTAAAACAGTTTGAGAAAATAAACGATATCTCATAAGACCATGCCATATAACACAAAACAGGTTTTCCCCTTATGAGAATCCAAAATACTTGATTTAACATTTCAAAATCCTTTGGCAAGAACGATAATCTTTATATCAAAACTCTTTTGATATTATGGTAGTGTCTATCAACTACAACTAAATAATCATTTAGGAGAACGCTTTCATCTCACGTTCCACATACATAATATATAATCAAAAACTGCAGGCGCTTATTGGGTAATGGATTCCAACTGGCAAGGTATGGAACCACCTTCTGACAGTGTATCTCTAGAGAGGAATACACCGGGTTCAATAAGAACATCTTGTAACCCTGGCTAAACATGACCGGTCACTCATTTCGTTTGAGTGTACCGAATGTATTATCACCAACGGTTGGGATCGGCAACCGTTTCCCGAAAGGGATAGCATCGAAATAGATTATATAAGTAAATGGAATTTCTCTAGATCAGGTGACAGTACACCCTAATTGGCAGCTAACCACTTAGCCATGCGACCTACCCAATTTTATACCATTTCTCGGTTGTGAGGCTAGAGGCCATAACGTATAGATCACACCTTTATTTAATTTGAATGCCACATTGTCATACCCGCTAAATCACAAATTGATTTCCCCAAAAATACCACGGGTATACAGCTAAGAGAAACAAATTCCACCGCCACCAACGTAAATACGTTTGAAACGATAAACTTATGCGATCTACCAGATATACTCTGTCAGACATTCACCCATTTCAAGTTGTCCTGGGACTGGACAACCCGAAGGCACTATTCTATGAATCCATCTTAGGCAATTTCTACCTAGGATTTACTGAACAATCCTTGTATAACTCCATCTTCAATTATCTTCATCATATTTGATTCGCAACACTAATACCATGCGGAGTGGTTTTCAGATAATATATCTGATCCCCGTCCTCTCTGTATTGACAAAGGAAATGGTCAAAATCTTTGATAGTCGGTGATTTAACTATCAAAGGAAAACATGTGCACAAACAACGGTCATATTCCTAAATGAAAATCTTACCAATCAATCATCATTTCATTTACCAATTTCCCATTCATCGTTTCCATATCTTCGTAAATTCCTTATTTTCTAAAATTAGAAAATATACGTTATTAACTTTGGAAAACGTTTCCATTTCTGATTTATGCATCAATATCTTCCCACCTCTACCAGTCTCTAACTGTAAACTAGTAAGAGAACAACTTCCCAAGCATAAACCCTGAAGGTCGAAACCAACATCAGATCGATACCCAGAAAGCCATTCAACTCAACTAATTTGCAGTCAATTTCTATTTTCAGTAATTCCATTTAAATTCCTAATTCAAACCCTAAATTCCTTTATAATATTTTATTTGCAAAATATTTACTTTAATCTAATTTTTCACGTAGAATGTAAATAATATTTCTTTATATAATCAAAACATTTTGATTTCGCAATTTAAAAACAATATCTCAAACCAAAATTCTATCTATATTTTTATTTGTACAATTATTCATACAAATCTCCTTTTTATCTCTAACACTTAAATCTCATCTAATTCCTTTTATATAATTATATTTATTCTATATAAATCCTTTTATATAATTCTATTTATTTTATATAAATATTTCATTTTCAATATTCACTTTGAAAGTTTCCTTTTTACATTCCAGCATTTCATATGGTATTTAAAATACCAAATAACATGACCAGTGTCATCATAATCAATCACAGATTTTATATCACATCATATATCATAATATATGAAAACAAACAGTATTATAATATTGAGGAATCCAGTTGGATCCCTCCAACCTATCTCCCTGCATTCACAGATGTTAAATAATATAGATAACATCGATTTCTTTTCAACATGAAATATTCTGATAAACAGAATCAATATTTGATTAACAATCTATATATATCGTTATCTATAATTTCAACCAATAAATCATCAATTCAACCAAACTGTACGACCCGTATTTTTATGGGTAATAATTAATCTATTTAATTATATAAATAGTAATTCAGAGAATTAAATGGTCGTTAAATTAAATTATATGGATTATTTAATTAATTTAAATAATAGAATAATATATTTAATTCAGAAATAATAAAAAATAGGGGAATTCACAATATAGTGTGAATTGGATTATTTAAAATATATAATTCAGTTTAGAGTTGAATTATATTAGCGAATGTATTTAAATAACGACAATTGAACGTATTAATTATATTATAAATATAATCGAGCTCGAAATGGCGCGGCAGTTCGTAATTTGGCGATTCAAACTTCAACTGAATATACAGGGTTCGTTTTAAATCGGATTTTTGTGAAACAAGAAACGTTCGGGGCTGGTAAAGTATATTTTTCTAGTGGAAGAGAAAAATCGGGATTTCGTTGTGTAGATTTTGATTTATGTCCAAATCAAATTTTAGAAAAGTCGGTATGGAATCGTTTTCAACCATAACGATATATTTAATTATAATTAAATATTGGTCTCGAATTTAGACAAGCCCTTTGAGACGTAGTGATAATTTAATTTTTAGAATTTTACTGAAATTTTTATTTCGTAAAATAAGCACTTTTTATTTGGAGTGTTTTGCACCCTATATCAATATTTTGGGGTTTCACAATATGAGTTAACCTACCGATAATATTATATTTTTGAGATCGTGGTACATTGCTCATCACAACGGTAGTTTTATTTTTGTCGATAGCAGTTCTAAAAATGATAAACTCTGTGTAGCACAATACCCTAAAATATGGAGTATGTATATATATAAATTGAAATCAAAATTTGATATAGTGCTATTACTCTAGTAACTTAAATGCTAAAATGAAGTGCAAAGTCCAACACGGACAGACCGAGTTGAAAGTTTGTTAGAACAAAAACGGCCATGCATACATGCTACAAAAAGAAATAAGATAAAAATATCTTTACCCACCCTATATAATACATTTTAGTTCTCTTTAAACCTAACTTTTCTCAGATCAAAATTTCCTCAAAAATGAGCCGCCACAAATTCCTTCAGCAAAAAAAACCCGTAGCTTCCCAAAAATCAAAGAAAATGAAATAAAAGTTTATAAATGCCCAAACGTATATAAAGTATTCGCAACGAACTGATCACCAACCTCGTGTAATTTTCAGAAGGCTCGAACGAATTTCTATTCGATGTCCTAGACCGTGAGTTCCATCATCGCACGATTGAAGCAGCGAAGCAGGAATCGAGTGTTAGATCTGGATTCACGGGCTCAAATGGAAGTGGATGTGTTTGTTTATCTTCTGGGAATTCTGTTCGACGTGTTTTGTCGCCCCAGGGGACTCGTAGGTCTGAGATCGAAATTTCAGGGAGGATGTCGGATTTCATGGAGAGAAGTGTTTCGGTGAAGAAAAAAAGGAGTGAATGGCTGTAATTGTTGTGGATGGAAGGAGTTTTGTTTTTGGCGTGAATACCATTGAATGAAAAAGGAGGAGGGAGTACTGTAGCAGTAGGGGTCACCACGTTCGATTGCATGCGAAGTTTAGGGAGCGTTATCAACATTTGGTGTTATTTTGTGATTTACGTTAGGGTTTAATACTGTTGGGGTGTTTAGAAGGAAGCCGGAAGGGAGTTTGATCCTTTTTATTTGGGCAATGGTTTTAAAGTATCCGGAGCATGCCGTTTTAAAAGAGGGGGGAGGTGGCACTGTATGTTATGGGTGCGGTTAGGATTATCAGTGAAGATAAAGGAAAGTCGGGTATTGTACTCGTATTAATGAAGAGAAGGAGATCCAATGGTACGGTCTGGGTATGTTACCAGTTCTTGAGTTGCAGGGTAAGAGGAAGAGAACTCGAGAGAGTTGAAAGGTGGTTTCATTTTCAGCTTTCACGAGAAGTTGCGGGAGGGACATTGACATTGAGGATGACATTTTTGGGTCAGAAACTTACACGAGTGGCATATCCTTGTTTTCACTTTCGAGAAGAAAAAGATTTGTACTATTCACGTGGGCTGCAATAGTATAGAGATGGGCCGGTAAATAAAAAGGGGGTGAGGCCCGATTTATAATAAGTTAATTAAATTTTAATTTAATAACATATACGAACTTGTTTATTGAATATCTCGTTCGTATATGGTCAGAATTTCGAACGGTCGGATCCATTAGGATCGTATGGACGGTGTCTACACAACGGAACTGACGGGGAGTGAATCGAAGCTCGTTACAATTTATAGCAAAATAAATTGTCGGATCTGAATCAAATAAACCGACAATTGGGATGTAAAAAGGGGATTTTCAAAGTATATTTTGAAAATAAATTATTTATATAAAATCAATGGATTTTATATGTAAAAGGAAAAGGATTTTATAAAAGGAAATAATTATAAAATCAAAGAATTTTATAAAAGGAATATTTGTTTGTTAAACAAACAAAATTGGAAAGAAATATTTATTTGTTAAATAAATATGAATTGAAATGGAATATTTATTTGAGAAATAAATAGAAGCATAAAAGGATTATTTATTTAGAATAAATTAAACATATATAAAGGAAATTATTTGTAAAACAAATATAAAGGAAAATACTTGTAAAACAAATAGAAAAGGGAATATTTGTAAAACAATTACAAACAAATAGAAAAGGAAATATTTGTTAAATTAATAGAGTTATAAAAGGAGATATTTATTTGTTAAATAAATAGAGTTATAAAAGGAGATATTTATTGGGAAAATAAACAGAGTTATAAAAGGAGATATTTATTCGTTAAATAAATAGAGTTATAAAAGGAGATATTTTTCAGGAAAATAAATAGAGTTATAAAAGGGATTTATTGGGAAATGAAAAGAATGTCATATAAGGAAATATTTGGCAAATGAATAGAATTTTACATCAGGAATTTTAGACCCGTGCTTCGCACATGGGTATAACATGATATGGATTTAAAGCAAAGATTTTAAATAGAATCTGTTGTAAGCAATAGATTGAGAAGATTAATTTATAAATAATATTTTATAAATAAAATAAAATATTTATCATTGGATAAATAGAATATATAAGTCAGGCCTTATATAGAGAAGTAAGAATCGATTTCAACATCGATATTTGAAACTGAATATGGACGTAGAGTTAATCAAAGGAGTTAATCAAAATGTGTCAATAAAAATGAGTCAGAGGAGTTAATTGATTAGAGTTAGAGGAGTTAATCGAATAGAGTTAGAATTAATCGGTTAGAGTTAACCAGTTAGAGTTAATCAGTTAGAGTTAATCGATTGGAGTTAAATCGAACTAGAGTTATTCAAATAGAGTTAATCGAACAAGAGTTAGTCGAATATTTGTTATTAGAATAGAGTTAATTGAATTAGAGTTAGTCAAATTAGAGTTAATCGAATATAGTTTATTTGAATAGAGTTAAAAGAGAAATCGAATATAGTTTATTCGAATAGAGTTAAAGGAGTTAATCGGATATAGTTTATTATAAAGGAGTTAATCGAATGTAGTTATTCGAAGGAAGAGTTATCGGATAGGGTTATTCGAAGAAGAGAATTAATCGAATATTAGTTATTCGAAAGGAGTTATCGAATATTAGTTATTCGAAAGGAGTTAATCGAATATAGTTTATTCGAATAGAGTTGAAGGAGTCAATCGAATATAATTATTTGAAAGGAGTTATCGAATATTAGTTATTCGAAAGGAGTTAATCGAATATAGTTTATTCGAATAGAGTTAAAGGAG
The DNA here is from genome assembly GCA_030737875.1 of Allium sativum. Taxonomy (NCBI): domain Eukaryota; kingdom Viridiplantae; phylum Streptophyta; class Magnoliopsida; order Asparagales; family Amaryllidaceae; genus Allium; species Allium sativum. The sequence continues at coordinate 118,509,795 of CM060911.1, read as the reverse complement.
TTAATCGAATATAGTTTATTCGAAAGGAGTTAAGTGATAAGAATTAAAGTTAACCGAGTTAAAGTTAATGGAGCTAGGGCTAATTGATTTGAGTTAGTCGAGTTATATTTTGGAAGTTAGATATTTCAGAAGTAGGGATTATAACGCTATAGTTATAATCAATGTTTTCAATAAAGAAGTGGATATGTAAATAGAATCCGAGAGTTACGTAAGGAAGTTGTTAAAAAATTAAAAGATAAACTTTGACTATTTTGAAGTTAAAACGTTGTTTAGTTAAGGTCTGAGAGGTAATTATACCCCAACTTGATTGACTTCCTTCTTAACTAAGGAATGGTAAGTGTAACAACCCGGAAATTCTGAGCCAATTTAAATTTTTTATTTTGGCAATTTTAGTGAATTTTGAATATTTAAAATGGTTTATTTTAAATAATAACCACGAGAAATTTGATTTGAATAGAATTAGAAAGTATATATTTATTTGAATCGTTGTTAGAATATAAATATTTATTTTAAATTATAAAAGGAATTGAAAATGGCGCGGTAGTTCGAAAATTCGATTTCAAATTTCAAATGAATGTACAGGATTCAAAATAAACCGGATTTTGGCGAAACCAAAAATATTGGGATCTATATGAAAATATCTTTCCAACAAATCCGAAAAATTGAAATTTCATAGCGGGAATAAAAAATTATGTCCAATTGAAAATCCAGAATAGTCGCTATGGAATTTTGGCCCTTAAAAATGGAAATTTTGCAAACGATCTCGGTTTTCGACGAAACCACTTTTGTTGGATCCGTGATGTCAAGTTATTGCTAGGTTTCAAAATTTGTAATTTTCTGAATCAATATGTGAGCGTGGAAAAGGAAAACGCGTTTGACCAGTTTTAGTTGATTTTAATCGACTAGAAAATGGCCATTTTTCAAACGGTCTTCAAATTTAACGAAATTAGTTTTGTTAGGACCGTATTGTCAATACGAAGCCAAAAATAATTTTTATGTAATTTTTAGAGTCCGTATGTGGCCCCGGTAAATTGAAATGCGTGTTCAAATTCAATATATAGATTTATATTTTGATTTGGACGGAAACTGATCGAAACGATCGAATCAGCTTACGATATATATCCCATTGTGTTCAGAATGGGGGTAATTAGCTAGGGACGATAGTCAGTGGGTTCGATTTTGAGTTCGAAATAAAAAGTAACTTTTTGAAATATAAATTAATTAAATAAATAATTAAATGAAGGTCAAATCCCTCTAACCTCTACTCCTTCCTCTTTCTCTTCAGATAAAATCCAACGAAATAAAAAAACAAAAACAAAAAACCATCGCGCCTCGGCCTGCGCGCCACCTCGCCTCCGACCGGCCGCCCCCACCTCCAATCAGGGGCACAAACCCCCCTCCTCCTCGACGTTGGAAACTGCGCCCCCTTCTCTTCCCTTTCTTCGACGTGAAACCCATCCCCCACAAAATCCGCCCAGCCGCGCCACCAAATGGGGACCCGCCACCTGAGCTAACCCCCGACCGAGCCTTTGACCTCCCCTTTGACCACCACCGCATCCTCCTCCTCGACTGACGCATCAACACCACCCCCGGCATACAAGAAACCCTCCTCCCTCTCGCTAATTAAACTGTAAGTTTTTATAATTGGTTTTATTTTCATTCTGTTCATTTTTCTTAACTTAGTGTAGTAATTATTTTATTAGAAAGAATAGATTTTTATTTAGATGAAAGAATAGATTTTTATATGATCAAAGATAGATTTTATACATAAGAAAAGATGTGATTTTTAACTGTGTAAAGACGAGATTTTTAATGTAAGGAAGGTGAGATTTTTATTGTAGAAAGTAGCGAAGTAAAGATATGATTTTTATAATTTAGATTTCGAAATAAAAATGTAAACTTTTTCTATGTAGTAGCATGAAAAGAATGGGATTTTTATACATTAAGTGATAATATAGAAAAGTGATGTAAAGATGAAATTTTTGGCGATATAAAAATATAATTTTTAGTGGTATAAAAATATAATTTTTATATAGAAAGTAGCATTGTGAAAATTTGATTTTTATAATGTAGATTTGAAATAAAAATACGATCTTTATCATGATGTTGGAAATATAAAAATATGATTTTTATAGATGTAGCGAAATAAAAATCTGATTTTTATTATATATCTAGCGTTGAAATAAAAATGTGATTTTAAATGTGAACAGCTTGAAAAAAGATTGTGTTGGAAGTTTGGGAAAATCTAGACGGTTCAAAAATTCAGAAATAACTAATGGAGTGGATCCCAAAGGTGAGAAATTCTCACTTTAATTCTTGTTTTCTAGTTAAAATTATATACTAGGATGCAGACGGTGCTTAGCTGCACCCGACACCCGTCGTCCACAGACCATGGCGACTGGTTTGATTTTGTGTGTTGTGAAAATTGATTGTGATGTATTGAATAAAATATATACTCATGTGTTAAAATAAATATTTTATAGTTAAAAATATAATTTTTAATGTGAATGTGAATAAATAAATATTCAATTACAAATCGAATGATTTGTTTATGTACACCCATTTGAAGGATATTGATTGAGACGATAAATTTTACACGTCTCCCAACTGCACAAACAATATTCAGTGTTTGTGGATTGAAACCCCACACGGGTGTTGGGATGATATTTGGCGTACACTAATCCCAATTATTTAGTTGTATGTCGATCAATTGGTTGACAGACTGTGTAAGCGTTAATTATTTATATTTAATGCTTATGCAGTTGTGTGGTGCACTTTGGATGATGGTTGATTATTTATCGTTGCTATTATATACATGTGTTGTATGGAATCCATATAATTAACATTATATGGTAATTGAGTGGGTCTCATTCCAATTTAGAAAATAAATTATATTCATGTGTTGAATAAAATAAATACTCATGTGTTGAGAATATTCATGTGTTGAAACCATTCATGTGTTGAAAATATTCATGTGTTGAATAAAATATTTATACAATAAAATTCACATTTTTATTGTAAGTAAGAATGAATAAATATTCATGTGTTGAATAAAATATATATTCATGTGTTGAAAGAAAATATTCATGTGTTGAATAGAACAACAAAGCTATTGAAATATATAAAGCCGGGTTGATTGGATATGCGCCATTTTGACGTGAACGATATTTATATCGATTATATTCGTTTTATAATGAATATAGAAAAAGGAAGTGATTTCAAAATATAACGTTTTGAAAATATTATCATTTATATATTAATGATATGAAATATTCAATTTTGATTTGAAATTGAATATGAAGTTGAAATTGTTTTGAAAACGAATTTAAACGATTTATAAAATACGTTTAGAATTGAAATCGATTAAATATATATAATACATATATTATATATATTAAATGGCTTGAATAGAACGCGCCGCGCTATGGCAGTTCGCAAATTTCGACCATTGACTTCGAAGTGACGTTACGGGAGATCCGACCGTCGGATTCTCCTGAAACTGGAACCGTTGGGTTCGTATCGAAAAGAGCTTTCAAATGAATATTATAAATTTGAAATCTAACGGTTGGATTTGGAATTATGTCCAAATCATTTGGAAAAGGTCGCTGCAAGTGCAGTTCAACGACCGTTATTGGAAATCGACTGTACGAGCCTTGATAAAATTACTAAAAATATCAATAATTTGTATAAAATCATAATAAATGATTTAGAAAGAATTAGGGTGAAAAATCCCATATTTAAAAAGGGTAAAATTATATTTTTATCGAAATAAACTAGTTATGAACTAGAATTATAATCCAATGTTTTTGAATAAATAAATTGGATTTGAAGTGGTTTTAAAAAATAATCAGAATTTAATATACAAATTGGAATGGATTTGAATCGAAATTATCTTCGGAATATTTTGATGTTGGATTTCATGATTATACAGATATGGTTGTGGAAATTTGAAAGATATATTTATATCGTTATTTCCAATACGATATTTGTTGGTTTCAGAATTTAATATTGAATATAAGCCGTTATATTTTCTATTCAGCGCCTTGTATTTAATATCAAGTGAGATTTTGGGTTCGACGTGAATAGTGTCTTAAATAACACTGTTCTTGAACCCAGCTTATAAAAGAATAAATCTTTTAATTAAGATTTAGTGAAACTATCCAGTTAATTAGTATTTAATTGGAATTGAATTTAAATTGGTTTTTGAGGTTTATCGTGAGCGGTGTTTTGAATAACACATTTTCTTTAACCCGATTAACAATGGAATGTGATTTTGGTTTTATCGTGAACCGAGTTTTAGATGACATTGGTTCTTTAACCCAGTTAAAGATAGGATATTGATTTTTGGGAAGATTAAAACTAAGTGGAGTTTTAATGAATCTTTAATTAGATTAAAGTGATCAAGAATGAAGTATCACCAGTTTTGCTCCAAAGCTATAGTTAAATCTTTAATTAGATTTGAACGTGAAATGGTTATTAATATTTATCGATAACACCATGGTGATAGATATGGAGTATTACCATTTTCGCTCCATGGGATGAATAGGTTGGGATTGGGAAATAAAATAAATAATTACTTCGGTATGGTTTGCTAATCCCGACTAGTTTGGAAAACCTTAACATGGTTTGAAATGATATCCAAAGGAAGATTAAAGAATAATTTAGAAGAATTTATCTTTGATAAAATTAATGGGAACCTTTCCCTAAGAATGTGAATATTTGAATAAAAGAATATTCTAAATTGGAATGAGGCGTATGTTGTGTTTGGGTAACACTTGTTTATTATATACGCGGGTTATTCGGAAAGTCCTGGTTTATACCCATTCAGAATAACTGATTCGATGATAAGTCGAAGATGAAGACGGTGGTTGAAGACCGGAGGTCTTCACATCGTTTGGATGATTACTGATGATCTTGATTGGGATGTACACCCAAGAGGAGGGAATCAGTTAGTGATCGTCCAGACGTACTTGGAGATCTATGGATATGCGAGGTACAAGGTGCCTCCGGTTTCGTTCAGACCCAGAACGGACTTGTAAATGGACTGTGTGTCTGACATTGGATATCATTATGTGTGATTGATGGATATCGGTTGCATAGGGTGGTTTGCCTGTGTGGCATGCTAAGATGCAAATGATCAAGGCTTCAGTTGAAAAGCAGAGTCTTGTGGTTGATGATCAAAGCATGGCCTTTGTGGCGTAGCTTTGTGTATAACGTTGATTCGCGAGCCTTACACCCCGGTTGTGAACCAGAAACGGGAGAGGACATCAGGGAGGACATGCGTTTCCTTCTAGCTAGGGTAGTGTCAGTGACCTACCAGCCCTTACATTTATATTATTTTCACCTGTGTGGTTGTTGGATTGCGAGGCGCCTCGGATATATCGGTGACTATGTGGAGCCGATGGAGTCATTTGGATCATTGACGCCCCAAAGGGCGGGGAAACGCAGTGTTCAGGCATTATAATCCACATCGATGGACCTGCCTTGACGATCCAAGGTGCAGTTGCGGCTGTTCCTGAGGGGCGGGCTAGAGCATCTCGAAAGCGGTGAGGACGCTCCCTTGCCTCGGTTCGCATATGGAAACCCAACTTCCAATACGTGACTTTGCGGTTTTAATTGTAAGACTAGTATGGCGACATGATATATGGTACCCATGCCGTCTATGATTGATACTTATTATTGAAATTGTTTTGACACTATACACTTATAGTAATAATAAAAGATGAAATTTAGCGTATCAAGCATTCTTTGGCTATTATAAGGTAAAACCCTATCGTCCGGCTTGTGTTGCATTGTGTGATGGGACCTGGGTCTTATAATAGCTTCATTGTTCTTTATTTAGCATTGCGCTGTTTGTTTTATGCACTGGTATTCTTGGGAGGAAACCCATTCCGTGTTATATGGCGTGGTCCCTTGATTTACCTAACTTTAAAATAAAGATTAATAACTGTTTTAGTTCTTACACCAGTCACATGACTGACCTGGAGTATATTGTTTTAACCTAAACTCTGGATGCCCCTATTTTCCGCATGGGCAGCTAGTAGTTTTGGTTTTGCAGATTTATATTCACAAGATCCTGATTTACAGCTGAAGCGATATTCGGAAAGCTCTGTATCCGTGTATTACTTCCAGTTGTGTATTGAATTATTTTCCGCTGCTATGTAATGTATTATAATGTCTAATATTTATCAAATGTATTTTATTCATTCATACTCTGTAATATTCTTGTATTCTGATGGAATTGTTGTAATTGACAATGAAATGTTCTTATGTTTGTGTTTCGATGTGGTTTGTTCTCAACTTAATCCGGGCTTTCCTTCAGGGGGAAGTTCGGGTCGTAATAGTAAGGTTTGACAGTGAAGGTTGGTTAAGTGAATATAGTTAATGAAGGTAATGGTTTGAATTGGCATAGCGATGTTTTATTTAAACATCTATTTAATCCAAGGAATGAATTTTGGAAATGTTTTCCAAATATAATCAGACATATTTTCTAATCATAGAAAATGAAATGTTAAATGGTAAAATATACTGGAATGACAGTGATATGTGGAAAGGAGATGGAAATGTTTTCCAATGATTAATAACGTATATTTTCTAAATTTAGAAAATAAGTATTTCTGTATATATATGGAAACAAGAAATGGAGAATGAATAAATTAATGATAAATTAATTTAAGAGATAATGATGAATGTTGATTGATCGATATAATTTCCATCTGGAAATAATATCATTGTTTGCACACGTGTTTTTCTTTGATAGTTAAATCGCAGACTATCAAAGTTTTGACCATTTTTCCGTCGTCAATACGGAGAGACCGATTCGATTCTTATCCAAAGAACCACTCCATATGGGCATTAGCATTTCGAATCAAATAGATCGAAGACAAATTGAAGACGGTGTAAAGTGCAAGGGCTGTTGTATATGTCCTAGGTAGAGATTGCCTAGGATGGATGTATGGAATAGTGCCTTCGGTTTTTCCAATCCTAGGACAACTTGAATGGATGAATGTCTGACAGAGTATTTCTGGTACATCACGTAAGTTGATCGTTTCAAACGTATTTACGTTGGTGGCGGAGGAATTGGTTTCTCTTCGCTTATACCCATGGTATTTTTGGGGAAATCAATTTGTGGTTTGACGGGTATGACGATGTGGCATTCAAAGTGAATGAATGAGTAATCTATTGAAAGATACGTTATGAGCTCCAGCCTCATCAACTGAGAAATGACAAAAATCGGGCAAGCAGCATGGCTAAGTGGTTCGCAACCAATTAGGGTATATTGTCACCATCTCGAGAATATTTATATTTGTTACTTCTTTCAATTCTGTATCTCCCAGGAATGGTTATGTTGGGTTACCAACCATAGGGTGACAATATATTCGATACACTCAAGCGAAATGAGTGGTCGATCATGTGTGGCCGAGTTGCAAGATGTTCTTGTTGAACTCCAGTGTATCGCTTCTAGAGTGCACTGAGCGGAAGGTGGATCCATACCTTGTCATAGTTGGAATCCATTCCCCAAATAAGAGCTCGTGGTTTTGATTGTATATTATATATGTAGAACGTTAGATGCAAGCGTTTCTACTAGATTGATATTATTTGTAACGACAAGGAATTTCGCTCGATCTGAATCGATCGTTAAACCGACAAAGACCGTTCGAAACCCCTGATCGTTTTGAGAACAGGACAAATCAGAACGCAAACGGGAGAACATTTCATTGTTATTACAACAACTCCATCAGATGCAAGAATATACAGAGTATAAATGAATCAATTACATTCGATAAACATCAGAGATTACAATAAATTACATAGCAGCGGAAAAATATACAAAACACAACTGAAAGTGATACACGGATACAGAGCTTTCCGAGCATCGTTCCAGCTGTAAATCAGGATCCTGTGGATATAAATCTGCAAAACCAAAACTACTAGCTGCCCGTGTGGAAAATGGGGGCACCCAGAGTTTAGGTTAAAACAATAAACTCCAGGTCAGTCATGTGACTAGTGTGAGAACTAAAACAGTTATTTAAAACTTTACTTTAAAGATAGTAATTCAAGGGACCACGCCGTATAACATGGAACGGGTTTCCTCCCAAGAATACTAGTGCATATAACAAAACAGCGCAATGCTTTTTGGAAAAATGAAGCTATTATAAGACCCAGGTCCCATCACACAATGCAATGCAAGCCGGAGGATAGGGTTTTCCCTTATAATAGCCAAACATGCTTGGTACGTTTAAAACAAATCACTTGATACTATAGTAAGTGTATAGTGTCAATACATTTCAATCATAAATATGAATCATAGGCGGCATGAGGCGGCATGGGTACCATCTATCATGTCGCCATACTAGTTCTACAATTAAAACCGCAATATCACGTATTGGAAATTGGATGTCCGTCATGAGTCGAGGCAAGGGGCAAGCTCCTCTCCGCGTTCGAGACACTCTAGCAAATGTCCCAGGACCCCACATTGATCCTTGGAATCGTTTGGGTCGGTCCTCTCTTACTTTTGAGGATTGGCAATTCCTGAACACATGTTTCCCGATCCTTACAGACCTATATCCGAGGCGCCTCGCATTCCAACAACCACACAGGTGAAAAAAATATAAATGTCAGGGCTGGTAGGTCACTGACACCAACCTAGCTAGAAAGAAACGTCGTGCAATCCCAGCGGTCCGTCTCCCGTTTTTGACTCATACCGAGGTGTGAGGCTCGCGAATTCACGTTATACACAAAGCTACGCCACACAGGCCGTGCTTTGATCATCAACCACAAGACTTTGCTTTTCAACAGAAGCCCTGATCAATTGCCACTTACGCGTGCCACACTGGCAATTCACTCCATGCGACTGATGTCCATCGATATACAACCTCTGAGCTCGTACGTCTCAGAGAAGGGCGTTAAGCAAGAGAATAAATTCTCCACCACCAAACAGATGTATATTTAATAGAGATCAATCAACACAGAATAAAATCCAATGTCAGACACACAATCCATTTACAAGTTCGTTCTGGGTCTGAACGAAACCGGAGGCACTTTCCTCGCATATCCATCGATCTCCAGGTACGTCTGGACGATCACCAACTGTTTCCCTCATCTTGGGTGTACAGCCCAATCGAGATCATCAGCAATCACCCAAACGATGTGAAGACTTCCAGTCTTCAACCACCGTCTTCATCTTCGACATCTCGTCGAATCGGTTATTCAGAATGGGATAAACCCGACCTTTCTGAATAACCCACGTATATAATAAACGAATGTTACACAAACACAACAAACGCCTCATTCCAATTCAGAATATTCTTTTATTCATAAAATCACATTCTTAGGGAAAGGTTCCCATTAATTTTATCCAAGATAAATTCTTCTAAATTTATTCTTTAATCTTCCTTCGGATATCATTTCTAACTAGTCGGGATTAGCGAACCACACCGAAGTAATTATTTATTTTATTTCCCAATCCCAACCTATATATCCCATGGAGAAAAACTGGTAATACTCCATATCTAACACCACGGTGTTATCGGTAAAATTAATTACCATCTCACGATCAAATCTAATTAAAGATTTGCTATCGCTTTGGAGCAAAACTGGTGGTACTCCATTCTTGATCACCTTTCAGATTTGATAATTTAAATTATCAATTCACATTTCAATCTAATTAAAAATTCATTAAAACTCCACTTAGTTTTAATCTTTTCAAAAATCAACATCCTGCGTTTAACTGGGTTAAAGAACCAATGTCATCTAAAACACGATTCACGATAAACCCAAATCACATTTGATATTAAATACAAGGCTCTGAATAGAAAATATACCGGCTTATATTCAATATCAAATTCTGAAACCAACAAATATTGTATTGGAAATAACGATATAAAATATATCTTTCAAATTCCCATAACAATATCTGTATAGTCACGAAATCCAACATCGAAATATTCCGAAGATAATTTCGATTCAACTCCAGTCCAATCCACGTATTGGGAATATTGATTATTTTTAAAATCACTTTCAAATTCAATTTATTTATTTCAAAAATAAATTGATTTTAATTCTAGTTCAAAACTAGTTCATTTCGACAAAAATCTATTTTTATCTTTTCAAATGTGGAATTCTTCAGCCCAATTTTTCCCAAATCATTTCTTATGATTTAACACAAATTATAGATATTTTTAATAATTTTATCAAGGCACGTACAGTCGATTTCCATCAACGGCCATCGAACTGCACTTACAACGACCTTTTCCAAATTTGATTTGGACATAATTCCAAATCCAACCGTTAGATTTCAAATTTATAATATTCATTGGAAAGCTCTTTTCGATACAAACCCAACGGTTCCGGTTTCAGGAGAATCCGACGGTCGGATCTCCCGTAATGTCAAATCGAAGTCAATGGTCGAAATTCACGAACTGCCGCGGCGCGGCGCGTTCTATTCAGGCCATTATATATATAATATATATATATTTCGCCGATTTCCTTTTTAAAACGAATTTTATAAATAGTTCTAAATTCGTTTCAAAAACAATTTCAACTTCATCTTCAATTTCAAATCGATTTGATTTCAATTCAATTCGAATTCATTTCGATTTTATTTAATTCGAATTCAAATTCGTTTCAATTCAATTCAAATTCTAATTCGTTTCAATTCAATTTGAATTTTCCTTCTATTTAATTTAATTCGAATTCATTTCAAATTGATTTCAATTAAATTTCAGTTCGTTTTAAATTTCATTCAAAACGATTTCAATTCGTTTTTATTCAATTTCAATTAAATTCAATTTGAATTCATTTCTATTCAATTTGAATTCAAATTCACTTTCTATTCAATTCGAATCGAATTCATTTTCTATTCGATTCGAATTCATTTCAAATTGATTCAATAAAATTTCAGTTTGAATTTTATTCTAATTTAATTTGAATTTCATTTCAAAATATTAAATTTTGAAATCACTTTTCAATATTCATTATAAAACGAATAAAATCGATATAAATATCGTTCATGTCAAAATAACGCATCTCTAATCAACACGGCTTTATATTTCAATAATTCGTTATTCTATTCAACAAATGAATATTTATTCTATTCAACACATGAATCTATATTTCTTTCAACACACGACTAATCTCAACACATGAGTACTGTCAACACATCACTATTTTTGTTATGTAAAATATTTTATAAAACTATGGTATCTATCGTTTGATTTTCAATCAGACTCCACCGTGAAGTAGTTCTAATTTTAAATGTGATAAAGATGTAAATTTTATTGTATAAAATATTTCACTCAACACGTCAATAGTTTCAACTCATGAACATCGTCAACACATGACTATTTTTATATTCAACACATGAATTTTCTTTTATAATATTCATTATTTTCCCAATTGGAATGAGGCCCAATCAATCACCATATAACGTTAATTATATGGATTCCATACAACACATGTATATAATAGCAACGATCAACAATCAACCATCATCCAAGGTGCACCACACAACTGCATAAGCATCAAATATAAATAATCAACGCTTACACACATGTCGACCAATCGATCGACATACAATTAAATAATTGGGATTAGTGTACTCAAATATCATCCCAACACCCTGGTGGGGTTTCAAATCAACAAACACTGAATATTATTTGTGCAGTTGGGCGATGTGTAAAATTTATCGACCCAATCAATATCAGTCAAATCAGTGTATATAAACAAATCGGCCGATTTGTTTATAAATATTTATTTATTCACTTTCACGTAAAAAATTATATTTTTAACGATAATTAATTTATTTCAACCATCTACAATTTATTATCGATTTCACATCAACAACACAAACAAATTTCATAACACATCAATTAAACAAACAAGCCATCCATGGTCTGTGGATGATGGGTGTCGGGTGCTGCTAAGCACCATCTGCATCCTAGTATATATATATATATATATATATAACTAGAAAAAGAAATTTAGAGTGAGAAGTTCTCACCGATAGCTATCCCAATCCACGACTCTTCATTTATAGAAATCTTCGTCGTTCTCGCCTTTTGTCACTTTCGTTGCCCGTATTCTCTACATATGTAAAAATCGAATTTTTACTTCGCTATTCAATATATAAAAATCGAATTTTCACTTCGCTATTCAATATATAAAAATCGAATTTTTACTTTGCTATTCAATATATAAAAATCGAATTTTCACTTCGCTATTCAATATATAAAAATCGAATTTTCACTTCGCTATTCAATATATAAAAATCGAATTTTCACTTCACTATTCAATATATAAAAATCGAATTTTCACTTCGCTATTCAATATATAAAAATCGAATTTTTATAATCACGCTATATGGATAAAAATTCTATTTTCACACCGCTACTATATAAATAAAAATTCTATTTTTATTCAATGGTGTTCATATAATAAAGATTATATTTTTAACACGCTATTCTCTATATAAAGATTTCGCCTTTTCAAATATAAAGATTTCGCCTTTTCAAATATAAAGATTTCGCCTTTTTAAATATAAAGATTTCGCCTTTTCAAATATAAAGATTTCGCCTTTTTAAATATAAAGATTTCGCCTTTTCAAATATAAAGATTTCACCTTTTCAAATATAAAGATTTTATTTTTATATTCTCTATTATATAGAAATTTTATTTTCAATACACTACTTATATAAAAATAGTATTTTTATATCTTCTATTATATAAAGATCATATTTTTCACCTTTACATCTAATAAAAAATATATTTTTATTATCCTCCTTGTATAAAAATTATATTTTTATTATCTCCATAATATAAAAATCACATTTTTATACTTCTACAATATAAAAGATTATATTTTTATACTTTTACATATAATAAAAATCTTATTTTTACTAAATTAAAAATCAAAGCTTTGTTTATAAAAATTAGATCATAGCTAGAAGAAAATCTCAACTTTCATATAAATAAAAATCAAATTTTTGTTCACTATTTAGATAAAAAAAACATGTCATTATATTTTTCAACATCGTTCTTTTATATAAATGAAAACCATGTTCTTGTCTCGCTAATACAGGTATACAAATCGAATTTTTAATTGCATAGACAAGTTAATAAAACTCACTTTGTTTTCAGCGAGACGGGGGCTGAGGTGATGAACCGGTGGTGTAGGGGGCGGTGCAGGCAGAGGGGAAGAGGCGCGAGGTGGTGGTTGGCTCGGGCGTCTTCTGGTGGCACTAGGGTTTTAAAGGGGGGGGGGGGGCTGCAAGGTCTGAACGGAGGAAGGGGGGAAATCGAGACGAGGGAGAGGAAGAAGAAGAAGGGGAGGGGGCGCGCTCGGCGAGGCGTCGCCGGAGGGGCGGCGGTGGCCTGTGAGGGGCGGCGACGGCTGCTGCGTTCCTCCGTTCTTCTCTTTTTTTTAATTTAGAAATGACTGTCGGGGAAGAAAAGAATAGGGGGGGGGGGGTTTAAATGGAAAGTTATTATATTATATTATTTATTTTTAAAATTCAAAAAGTTGACTTTTTCATACGACCTCTAAACGAGGCCCACCGCCTATCGTCCATAGCTAATTACCCCCATTCCGAACACAATGGGATATGTATCGTAAGCTGATTCGACCATTTCGATCAGTTTCCATTAAAATCAACATATAACTCTATATATTGAATTTGAACGCGCATTTCAATTTACTGGGGTCACATACTAACTCTAAAAATTGCAGAAAAATATTTTCTAGCTTCGTATTGATGATACGGTCCTAACAAAACTAATTTCGTCGAATTCCGAGACCGTTGGAAAAATGGTCATTTTCCTGTCGATTAAAATCAACTGAAACTGGTCAAACGCGTTTTCCTTTGCCACGCTCACATATTGATTCGAAAAATTATGAAATTTGAAACCTAGCAATAAATTGACATCACGGATCCAACAAAAGTGGTTTTGTCGAAATCCGAGGTCGTTTGCAAAATGGCAATTTTTAAGGGCCTGAATTCCATAGCGACTATTCAGAATTTTCAAATGGACGTATCTTTTGATTCCCGCTATAAAGTTTCGATTTTTCGGATTCGTTGGAAAGATATTATCATATTGATCCTATTATTTTTGGTTTCACTAAAATCCGTATTATTTTGCACCCGGTATATTCAATTGAAGTTTGAAATCGAATTATCGAACTACCGCGCCATTTTCAATTCTATTTATAATTATATATAATTATATATATTCTAACGACGACGTATATAAATATATACGTTCGAATTCAATTCAAAATAAATTTCTCGTCGATATTATTTAAAATAATTCATTTTAAATGTGCAAAATTCGCTAAAATTGCCAAAATAAAAATTTTAAACTGGCTCAGATTTCCGGGTTGTTACATTATTTGTGTCAGACATTATTATAATATCAGAATAATATTGTTTACAAATGATTTGGGTTATCGTAAGGTAAAAGCCATCCGTGTTTATGTGTGGATCGGTCTTATGATTATCCTTGTTTCAAAAGGATTTGAAAGTTAAATCAAATGATTTGAGTTTACTCACACCAGTCACATGACTGACCTAGAGTTTATTTTGTTTTGTTTTCCCTAAACTCTTGGGTGCCCAATTTTGTACGGGCAGTCAAGTAGTCGGGATTTACAGATACTTGAAGGGCTGGAGCAGGAGGCTTCAAGATTATATAGCTATTGTTATTTCTGCTATGTTGTAAGTGTTGTACTCTGATAATGTTACCGTATACAGATACTGTTCTAGTTCAAAGTTATGTTATGAAATATATTTATTCGTTCCGCTATGAGATTCGTGTTTACTACGATGTTGTGATGTTCTTCTTCTTCTTCTTCTATTCTAAGTTTCTATCTTATCTATCCTCACCCTCTAATTTCTTTCATGGACTATCCGACGTTTTCGATGTTTTAATACTCGACATGGTGTTGTATGTCAAATTTTCTAAGTCGAAAATTTTCGGTACGTTACACAAACAATCAGCATACAATAATCAATCATCATTTATCAATACTAGATTATATTTATAAAATATAAACTGTACAGAGTTAATGAGATTTACTCACATTGGACGATCATCGTTAAATAACGATAATTGTCATTGATTCAGATAGAAAATTTATTTCGCTATAAATTGTGATGAGCTCCAATTCACTCTCAGTCAGTTCCATTGTGTAGCCACCGTCCATACGATCCCAACGGATCTGACCGTTCGAAATTCTGATATAATATGTAGAAGTTATTACATTTACAAGTTATACGAATATTTTTAAATTAAATTAAGACTTAAATTCTAATTCCTAAATTGGGCCTTACCCATTTCAATACCATCGGCCTGTGTTCCTTCTTACCCAACCCATTACTCCTTCCTCTTCTTAAATCCACACTGCAGTAAACATCTCGCAAGCATCAAATGGCAATCTCGTGTAACCTTCACTCACAAAACCACCTCATCTCTTTGTAAAAATTCAAACGAAGTATTCCACTAACCTTCTCTTACATTCCTCCATCTTCCCATAACAAAAGGGAAGAACTCAGTCTCCTTCAAATGAGACATAGCCCAGTTGTGCCATCATCATTGGAACCACTGAACTTACATCCATGAAATCCAAAACAAACACCATCACAAACATCCTCTTCCAAATCCGCACCCTACCCTACCAATAAGATTAAACTCGCATCAGTCATTTGAAATGCGTCTTCCAGGTCCTAGACGCCACTACAGGAAACTAATCGACCTTCATCATGACCGAATAACCCAAAATCTTGCACACAACTTCCATTTTCACTCCTCAATGCAACTACGAACTCACGTCGGGCTAATACTTCTTCAATCGCCCCCAACATCGAGCCCTAGGTTTACTGGAAATGATTTGAACCTCATCATAAATGACAGAGCCAGATAAAAACCATACGAGCTACGAGCTCTTCTGATGCTGAGTACAACGAGATTCATCCCATGATTTTAGGATTTTTCTCGAATTGTTTTTGATTTTATGAAGATGTAGAAATTTACTTTTTTATTTTGCTGTGGCGGTTTAGAAACATTGACAGGAGAAAATGAAACTTAGGGTTAGAAAAGTTAGGAGGGTATATTTATAGGATAGGAAAATATTAATTTAATTGATTATTATATTCATTTATAACCAATCGTTATCTCCGTTTATTGTCTAAGAATTCCTATGATCACACATGATATCCAAAAATCACGAAAATGGACATGCAGCTATAGTTTGACATTACGGATCTAACGAAACTTGTTTCGTCGAATTCCAATTCCGTTTGCTCACATAACGTATTTTTAAAGTCAAATTATCGATTGTTTTTCACATTAAAATTCCGTACGGCACCATAATGACTCCAAAAATAACGAAAATTGAAATATAACAATAATTTAATATTTTGGATCCAACAAAATTAGTTTTGTCGAAAACGGAGGTCATTTGCAAAATTGGCTATTTTTAAAGCTCTAAATAAACCCCTTTAGATATTTAATATATCAAAAAATATTTAAATTTAATATTAATAAATTAATATTATCGTATATATTCACAATAGAATATCATACAACTCCAGAATATTCATGTCTGAATTTATAACTCGATATTTCAAATCCGGGTTAAATCGATATTCCATTTATATTGAAAATCTAGTTATAATATAAATAAATCGTTATAAATTATAAAGGAATTCCATAGCGACTTTTTGGAAATTTGATTTGATCGTAAATCAAAATCTACACGATGAGATCCCGATTTTTCTCTTCCATTAGAAAAATATACTTCACTAGCTCCGAACGTTTCTTGTTTCACAGAAATCCGATTAAAAATGGATTCTGTATATTCGTTTAAAGTTCGAATCGCTAAATTACGAACTACCACGCCATTTCGAGTTCGATTTTAATTATAATATAATTATACGTTCAACTGTCATTTATATAATATATTCATAAACATAATTCTACTCTAAACTGAATTATATATTATATATGATCCAATTCACACAATATTGTTAATTGCACTATTTCCGACTATTTCAAAAATTTAATTTATTGTTATATTATTTATATTAATTATATATTCAATATTATTTAATTAAACAACCATTTAATTATCGGAATCACTTTCTAAATAATTAAATAAATTAATTATTATACCGTAAAAATACGGGTCGTTACAGAAATGGTAGAGCTTCGTTGCTGCATACAGATTTGTGTGCAAAAGAGTGAGGCTTTACCCCTTTATTTATAGGAGTGGAATTCATTATGAACTGTTAGATTTATTTAAATAAACATCCGTCAGTTTATATCATATAATATAACGAAAATACCCTTCAAAGCCTAGCCGTCACTGGGCACTTCAGGCCCAAAGCGATCGACACCCCCCTAGGGGTGGTTGATCGCCCTCTGGCTAATTTTACTAGTGAGCTATGGTTATATATAGGAATATATAATCTATTTATTACGTTTATTCATTTCCATCCATTTTTCATATTTCGTCCGTAGCTGTTTCATACAGGCTGCGTTCACAAAACTCTAAACATGAAAGTTGACCAGAATTCCAAGACGAATGCATCGATTAAAGTTTCATGGTCAAATTCCATCATTTGCAGAAACCCCTATTTTTGAGAGTCTAATAATTTATTTCTATTGCCAAAATTCCAAGTTGTTACACTTTTTCTTGTCCAAAATAGTTTTAAGACTAAAATCTCCCAATATAAGACCAAGGACTCAATGAAATAAGTCTAACAAAAGAATATCCGCATTTTCAAAACGAAGTATCGAATGGATATACCTCGTAATTATATCCTAGATTATTACAACATATTAACATGAATTTTCCATTTCAAGATCTAGAAAAGGTCATTGACTAGAACTCCCAATGAAACCAAAAATCAAAAGTTGCGACTATCTCACAGTTGTAGCTAGATTTTCATCCAATCACCAAATGCAATTCCATGGGATTCACCATATGTTTTCCTCATGCTCTTCACGACAAAATCGCCAAATGTACCATAAGGCAAGTCGGGGTTGGCTAGAAACTTGAACTCAAAATACTTCAAACTCTTGGTCGCTTTATACCCATATTAAATAAATTGGATTACGACTATTTCATTTTCGAAATAATTAAGAGTTAAGTAAGGAAGACCCAAAAAAATATAAAAGAAATTAAAATTTGTTCTCTTACTAATCCAAAATTATTAATTCCTCTGATCATCGAAACCTTAGCTCTGATACCAAATTAACACCCTACACTTTTCTGAGCCCAAATTTTGACAAAAATCTAAACTCAAACCTGTCCAAGCAAGGAGAATGTATAATCTAGTAGCTACAAATAAATAAGCATGAGCATAATCAAAGCACAACAAAACTGACTCATAGTTGAAAAAAGATAGGATAACAAGTATCGACTTAAGCAACTACCTTAAAGGCAAATCACCACATCAATACCGAGCATGAGATAACAAGAACTGAAAACCAAACTCGCACACTTGCTAAGACTTTTCTTCCCCAAGATGAACCTGAGAGTTGTTATGAGAAGGGGGGTCATAAGTGAACAACAAGTCTTGATGAGTAGAAAATGTATAATACTGTCCACATACACAAATGTATCCCGTTTGGGTCTACCTGAAACATATGTTTAACATGGCTAGTAATTCTAACCTAACCTTGTCAAGATTTACACATGACGACTAAGCACTATATCCAAGGTAGCACTTCTCAAAGATAATGATATCATCATACTAAGATAGAACTTTTACGCATAAGTATGAAGCCTTTAAACAACCATTGAACCAACTATCAGAAATTAAGAGGCAGGCTTCCCAACTACTCAATATGCCATAAGGAGGTATGTTTCTCTATATAGCCACTTAAAGCCTCACTATCAATATAATATAAGGGTGGATCCTTTCGATCACTTAAGATCCAAGGAGGATCTACTGATCACTTAATGCCTTACTCGGCGGTTTACCCTACACTAATATAAATTAGGGGACACTAACTACTAAGTCCTACTAACTTAAGGCTTTCGGACTCATTCATTCATGCATATGCCCAAGCCCTGCATAAGGAAAGAGATAGTAAGCTAAACGATATTGAATAAATTTTCATATAAAAAGAGTTTGTTTTCTCTCATTGTGTGATATGCTGCAAAACTAAGGTTTGGCTACAATACCACATATTCATATTAAAGAAGCAGTTGTCATATTGTTATATACAGTTGCTATGTCGCTATCAAATAAACAATTAAGCGAAAGATTTCAAAGGTCAAGTAGCACAAATTTCTGTATATTTTCGCACTATTTTAGAAAGTGCATTGTTACTTGCTAGAGCCAGTATAAAACTCGTACGTCCTCTGTACAACACTATGCATGAATAAGTTATAAGTTCAACCGATATTATCTTTATTGTAAGGATTTCATAAATGCTATATATAGTTCTCGTGTAATGGCACACTTACCTTCAGACAAAGTTGTGCCTTACATCGGATGAAAATGATATGCTACCTAAAATATCTTAGCACTTTACTCATTTGATTTACAATTTACTTATGTGATGGCTGGGAGGGAAGGGACTACACACGATGCTAGAACTTTTAATGTAGGTATAAATGATAGAAACCCAAACTTTCCGCATACACCATGGAGTTAGTATTATTTAATTGACTTAGGTTACTCTCTTCTTAATGGTTATTACCACCTTGTCGAAATGTAAGATACCATATTCCTCTTTCGAGATATGGTGAATCAACCGAAATCGAACAATGAAGTTTTTAATTACTACCATTCAAGTCTATGTATGAGTATTTAAAGAAACTTTGACATTTGGAAGAAAAAATAGTTATTTTAAAGAGTAGGTGAATGTATTGTTTTGAAACTTAAATTAAAGTTGTTGCTGTAATGGTTGTACATAATTTTGTAAGGAAATACAATAATAGCGATCCAGATTTTATGGCATTCGATGATAATGTTGATCTTGTACCAGATCAATATCATGAAGAATACCAAAATATGAGAAATAGGATAAGGGGCGATACTCAATGAAGGCAAAAAAGAGTTGACGAAATGATTGTAATCAGAGATTTGATGAGAGGTGAATCAATTGCAGCATAGATGGCATAATAGACGTGTACAAATACTTTAATTAGTTATCAGCGTATTTGCATTTCTTTTATCCATGTATTTTTTATCAATTATTAATATTTGTCGGTATTATTCATAACATGTTTTGTATTATAAAATTTATACTGTACAAAAAATACAAATAGTTTAATCGTTCAATACACCGCTCACTATTAACACTACAAAGAAGAAGACATATTCCTATGGCAAATAGCTGTCGATGACCATTGCTATAACTATTGGAATAAGGTACGTGGTTTCTTTCAACTTTTGAAGGAATTGATGACCATATTTCGATGACATATATAATAGCCTCTACCGGGAATTAGCAATGACTTTCCAATGCTTGTCGATAACCATGAGGGTACGAGTGTAACACCACACACCTCTTAACGTTATCCAAATGTAAAACCGCGTTATTAAATATGAAGTGTTGTCGGTATAAAGACAATAAACATCACTAAGACTAAGATTTCACAAGACATAAAATAATAAATTCATAGAGGAAGAAGAAGACAATTTACATTAAAATAACAAAACCATCATTATTATTTCAATCAAACCAAATTATTTAAAATACTATGTCTCAAATCTCACTCATGACAGCAATATCAGAGTACAAAAATAATAGTATCTCTATATTGCCAAAAAGAACAAGCAAACCTTGGAAAGAAATAAGAAAAGCAGTATGTCTCTACAAGAGTATTCCAAGATAAAACCAAATAAGCATTCCAACCTATGCACTTCCTCCTTAAGAGCCTGGGTGGAAGAAAGAGGAAAGAGAAAATAAGTTAGAAAAAAAGTTAGTGAGCTGCAGTAACTACTAACACGATTGATAAGCAAAAGAAAAGTAGGTAAAACAATAGTTCTGGTGTCATAAGAAGGGTAAGTGCTTGTGTACACCTAAAAGTGAACAAAAATAGAATAGGGATATCATAAATGACATAAAATATTTGTAATGACCCAAGGATTTTCAACCCCGAAAATCGACATAAATACCTTATCTCATGCCGACCTTCCAAACACCGAAAACACCAGACCATTATTAGAAGAAAATAGAAGGTGAGATAAGAAAGGAAGAAATATTATAATAGAAGAAGAAGAAGAATAACAACATAACAACATCAGATTCTCACACCGCAACAGAACAAAATATAATATAGAAATAAACTTTTATTGAGAGTTTTGAAATAAATACTTACAATCATCAGAGTACATGAACACATCTAGACGGTTATAACAACCTGTCCTCGTATACAACACACAGCGGAATAAATATATATCATACATCTAATCTTCTCCAGCACGTCTTCTTGAAATTTCATCGCATCCACCTAACCCTGTACAACCCGGGCTGACCCGAGCATTACAAACGTCGGATCAGTCTGGTGAACTATAGTGAGTAAAACACATTAAGTTTAAAGGGGTCATCCAACTTGATTTTAAAGTTCAAAATCTTTTCGAAAGAAAAGGATAATCGTAAGACCAAATCCACACATATATACGAATGGTTTTTACCTTACAATAACCCAAAACATTTTTGAAATCATATATTTCTCTGATATTATAGTAGTGTCTAAATACAAGTAAATAACAATCTAGCGGAACACCTACATCTTACGCTCCACATATATAGTATACAATCAAAACCGCGGGTGCTTATTAGAGATTGGATTCCAACTATGACAAGATATGGAACCACCTGCCGATAGTGCATCTCTAGAGGGGAATACACTGGGTTCAACAAGAACGTCTTGCAACCCGACCACGTATGACCGACCGCTCATTTCGCTTGAGTGTATCGAATGTATGTCACCAACGGTTGGGCTCAGACCACCTATTTCCCGAAAAGGAACAACATTGATAGATTTTAAAAGGAAAAGGAATTTCTCTAGATAGGTGATTATACACCCTAATGGAAGTAAAGCACATAGCCATTCTGCCTGGTCGATTTTTGTCGTTCCCGATCGTGAGGCTTGAGGCACAAATTATCTTTTTAAGAACACCACAATCACTTTGAATGCCACATCGTCAGATCCGCTAAATAACAAGTTGACGTCCATAAAAATACTTTGGGTGTTTATGCTAAGAGAAGGTGTCTTCTCTGCCACCTATAGAGATGCATTTGTAAAAATCAACGTACGTGATTTTTAAGAAATACTCTGTCGGACATTCATCCATACAAATCATCCAGGAACATGATGAACCGAAAGTATCCTCCTACCACATCCTAGGAATCATCTTATAGATCAGTAGGGAGTAGTCCTTTAAAATCCGTAGATTTCAACCACAACAGAACCACAATATATCTCTAGTTATAAAATATAACTTAAGTTAATATATAGTAAATTTTGAAAACATATAGGAGTTAGCCAGAGAATCTAAGTATTCCTTTCGTTTTATGAAGATCTGTGATCTTCAACGGCTTCATCTTGATCGACATCTGATGTCTTCGCCATTTCGTATTTGCTGGTCGGAATGGTTTTGAATATAATTCAATCCCGGTCTTTCCATACCAACAATCGTATGGTTCAGATTTGATAGTCAATTATTTAACTATCAAAGAAACAAACATTCAATCATAAAAATAAAATGAATTACTGGTTCAATACTCAGAATCACTTTGCCCTTTTTAATTTAAAAACAAATTAAAACTTCTTTATCCTTTCGTATTTTAAAACATAATATTACTTCTTATTTATTATAAGAATATTCGTAAAACCACCTTTATCAATATTTCATATGTATATATACCAAGTATTTGAGTTCAATCAAATTCCATATAAAAGCATCGTTACGAAATCATTTTGCTTTTCATTGCTAGGAACTAAAACAAACACTTACTTCCTTTTAAATAATCCCATTTAAACTCATCCCATTAATTCCTTTATTTCATAATATCGTTATATTTTACAAAACCTATTTGTATTTCCTTTATACTGGAAATATTAATTTATGTTCTCAATACCTTTTAATTCCATTATTCTAGAATTATTAATATAATTCCTCGAACCCCTTTTCATAATCGGAAACATTGCCATTTCTTAATTCTTTTATCTTACTACTTATGAATTCATATTATTCCATTTCGAACTCATTCAACCCATTCCACTTTGGAAATCTCATTTCAAATTCTGATTGTTCCACTTAATTTCATTATTAAGTAATGTCAACTTAGAATCAACGTTTTAACTTCATGCCCCTTCTATAAACTTTATTTATATAACTTTGGTTTAATACAAAATCCCTTTCTATCACAGTTTCTTCTTACTTGCTTCAAATGTTAAATAAAACTTTTATTTAAGCTATCGCATCAGTTCGAAATCTTTTTTATAACTTCGTTAAAAACTCGGGTTCAATATCAAACTCATTCATAACTTCTTTTCAAAATTAAACCATATTCCATTCGAATATTGGTCGCTTACTTAAGTTTATTTCATTTAAGAAGCAATTACTTGAATTATTGTTAATTTAAATAATAATTTACTTCATCATTAACCACCGTTAAAGTAGTTAAATTCTTTATTACTAAATAATAAATTCCTTTATTTAAAATCTTATCAAATTAGCAAATATCCGTTAAACGGTTTTATTAGATTTATTTAACAATAAACTAATTTAATTATCAATTCCAGTTAAAGCGGTCGACTCGTTCAGTTCAAAACACGGTTATCTCCTTAAGTTGCTCCAATTAAATCACTTATTTAAATTACTTAATAATGTAATTAATTTTAAATAATTCCATTTAATCTAGCTCTTAACCTGTTACACTAAATTCTGCTCGTCTGCTTATAATTGTTGTTAACCTAACAATTTTCTTTATAAACAATTTAATACTTTCTTATAAACTTTAAATAAAAAATAATGAACATTTATTTCCTTTTAAATCACTTTTATTTTAATTAATAGATTGAAAATCTAATTCCAGTTATAAAATAAATTTTATAACTTCATTACCGTCATTTCACTTGACGGGAAATCAACGTTTGTAAAACGATTGATTTATAGGCCATACGATGCCAATTACCCAACCAATACCATCTATTAGTTAAGGAAAAAACAAATTTCGAATTCAGATTTAACGATCAATAAACAAATCAATCATTCAATCAGATTGGCAAAACAGTTCATATAATGTAATATGAAAATTAACAATAATTTTGAGGAATCCAGTTGGATCCCTCCAACCTGTTTTCCCTACATCCAAATACATTACCTCAATAAATAGATATAATATTTAATAATGAATAAATAATGGTAATCCAAGCATCCATGTTTTATTTTAATATGTTTATACTATTATAAACGTAATCAACGAGGTAAGTTACCTCGTTTGGAATTAACCTTTAAAATAACAATTAGATTTTATTTAGATTAAACTGATGTTTAATCAACCAATTCAACTGATATATAAATAATAGCAAACAACAAACAATGTTCAAGCATAGCACAGAAATTAAACCCGATTTATATAAAATATAAATGGGATAAAAACTGAGTGAGTAAACTCACATTGATTCGTTCGTTGAACGGTTCGGTTATAGTTAAATTAAACAGTCGTCCAATTTAACCGTAAAATTCTAGCTACCGTCCTTATCCAAAATAGTTCCAAAATGTTGCATTTGTCACCAAGATTCCATCGGAACTTGTTTAGTCGGATCCTAATAATATTTAAACAAGATAAAATCCTATAAGCATCCACTATTTATTTTGAATTTATTATTCTTAAATAAAATAAAATAATTCATTAGCTTAACTTAGATTATGTTTTAAAACTCAGGAAATCATGACTGATTATTTTTGAATTGAAAATTCATGGCTTAGTTCTTTGCACGTATTTGTTCGCCCTCCGCTGTCTTCAATTCCATATTTCCTCTTTCAAAAGGATTTCCACCTCTTCCTGTTCAAACCAAAATACGATCTTATTTCATAGTATATTATAATTTTCTACCTTATTAAATTTCCTTTTCCTTACGTTTCCTGCTATGCTCCACATTTTGATTGGCAGCTGAACTCCCTCCCTCTCCATGTTATGAGCCATTTGTGTCGGATTCCCTTTTCTGCATTCATCACGTATGAACCCCCACTTCGTTTTTCCAGACCTTCCCTTCATCTCGACCACGCCACGGCACGTCTGCCGGACCATCGCCTCCTCACCACTTCTACAAGTATGCACCTCCATTCGAACAGACTTCATCTCACCTCAATATATCGTTCCTTGCTGTTTGAAGATTTCGAACTTCCTATGCTGGTACACTTCTTAAACTCAGCAACTCCATCCCCTACTATTGCACGTTAATCCAATATGCCTACTTCAGCAACCATTAGAACTCGCGCAACCCCTCCCTGGTTTCTTACATTCTCCTTCTAACACCCTACTCCCCTCTTGCCGTATTTTCTTCCATTTTATTTTCTGCCATGTTATGAGGTTGCCCGACTATCTTCATGTCCTGCTGTCTCGGAATGCAGACCTCCCTCTTTACTGTATCAGCACTGCACTACGCTGCATGCCATGCTCTTCTTTCCAGTAACAGCAATTAGCATGCACACCTGATGTTGCCTCTTCATACATTGGAGGACCTCGCGATTTCCACGCACCATCTGCCTCAAATATGAATCACGTCTAGTTGGATCACTGTGTATCATAGCTGAATCACTATACCCCATTTCAGTACCTCCGTACTCAACAACTCCTATACTCAAGCCCTATCTACCCCATCTTAACCAGAATAACATAGCAAACGAGTCGCAACAACAAACCTTGTTGAATAGAAAAGCTTTACCTTATCTTTTGCTAACATAATCAAATGCAAAGTAGTTTTTATGAATTGATGATGGCTGATAAACGGTAGATCCCCTTCTTACTGCTTTCGAATGCCAGTCTCGGTTGTGTCCATTTGTTCCACGGTTTGAAATGTTCTGCTTGTTTCAAGTGATGGGATGTTTGGTTTCTAAAAAGGCTGCTTGGTTTATTTTAAAGAGCTTGCGTTTGTTTTGTCAGAGAGGAGTTCGATTCTTCAAAAACAGAAAGAAAACTATACTACCTATTTATATAAGAAAAGGCAAACAGGATCAGAACAACGTCTATCACTACTAGCTGCGTTAGTCTGTAGGTAGGGTGGTATGGTTGCATGTTTCCTATGTGTTGTGTACAATAGGGTAGGGGTACGTTGTTGATTTGAGAGTACATGCAGCATATGGGTTCAGGGAAGGACTTAGCATGTAGAAAGGCGTAGCATGTGATAGGGGTGGTAAGCTAATTTCATGTAGCATGTGTTTTCCTTCAGGGTAGCAGTAGCTGCACATCACAAGGCTTAGGGTAGAAGTTTCGTAACAAGCATGTGCTGTTACAACTTTCATGGTTTGTAATCATACCTTAATCAAGAATTCCTTAAGCATTAAGATATGATAGAGACGTAGGGTAGCATTATAGACTGTAGTATGCAAATGAATGGACTGGAAACTAGCATGTGCTGCAGCCGGAGAAAAGAATGGGATAGGCATGTGCTGAAGAATTGGAGTAAGCAAGTTAAAGGGGTACGTCTGTTGAAAACTTGAAATGAAATTACAAGCTATTAGGGTAGTGATTTAGTTACTCCCGCAGCTCATTTAGCCAGGTAGAATAGAGGTTGACAAATATCTTATTTTCCTTTGCTTAGTTCAAAAGTATGTGTCTATTTATTTATTATGGCGTTCGATTTTACTGTTAACCCTGTTTATCACTAACTCCTTAATATGCGTGCCTTCACACGCGAGCTCTAAACATGGTGAAAAAGAATACACCGCTACGTCTCAACATTCCGGTCCCAATGAAATTCGTTTTGTTGAAAACAGACTCGCACAATGACTTTATTTTTAATTTATCGGTTCACCTTTAAATTGCACGCACCAATAAAACAACTCTGATTGTCCCCAAACTGGAAATCTAACAATAATTAGCTATACGCAATTCAATAAAATTCCTTTCGTCTAAACGGAGGTTGTTTGAAAAGAAAACTATTTTCAATGCTTATATAATATCGATTAAAAATAGAATTAAATTCCAAACAATTATAATAATAAATTATTATCGTATCTCTACATGAAATATTATACAGCTTCAGAATAAACCAATAAATATTTTAGAACTCAGTATATACAGTTTCGGACCAAAAAATATTCAAATTATAAAAATCATTTATATTTTATTAAATAAACGCTATCGTTTACTAACAAATTTCATCGCGACTATTTCAAAATTTAAATTGGACATAACTGACAATCTATAACATGAAATCTCCATTTTGCTCTTCCATTAGAAAAAATATAATCAAATCGATCCAGATGATTCTAGTTTCATAGAATTTTGACTTATATCGGATTATTTATATCAAATTGAAGTTCAAATCTTAAATTATGAAATACCGCGGCGTTTCGAGCTCAATTTATATTAAATATAAATTTAACGCTCAAATTTGTTCTATAAACGATATATATTATAAATCTATCCATAATTCCAAATCGATATTTAAAATAATAAAATACATTAAATATTTGACTTTCAAAAATACGGGACGTTACATTCCTTCCCCCTTAAAAGAATTTCATCCCCGAAATTACTAAGGTAGAAGAAATGCTACAACCCAATAATTTTAAAATCCGATTTATTATAAATCAAAAACTAATTTTTATTGTTAAATAAAAAATAAAAAATTTCAAAAGTTATCGAAAATTTTCTAACACATTAAATTTTCATAAAAATTTGGTGGAGTCTCCTCTATACGGAGAGACTTATGCGATATTGCAGGATAAACAAGTATATATAAATCGACCAACACGGTCGAAAAACAAATTTCAAAAATCAAACATTTATATTTTCATGTAAGCGTACCTTATGCAAGTGCTATTGAGCATACTGGCTCAATTTATTTCGATATACTCGACCAAAATCAACCTCAAAGTTTTCTGGCACTTGTACTCAACTCAATTCACTATGTCAGTAACATTCACATGAAATTTTATATAATATTTCATTAATTAACAAGTTAACTATACCAATTTCCCCACTATAAACATATAAAATTCATTCATTTTTATATTCAGGGTTAAATGATCCAATTTCACTTCAGTTGAAATTTATTTCAATTTATTATACTGTGTTCAGTTTCCCATTCATTCAACAATTTTATTAAACCGTTGAAGAATCTTATTCAACCATTTGACAAACAAACAACTATGCAAAATCAACTTCACTCGAATCATTTAACTCTTATTCACATCAATGTTCACTTTGATAATGGTCACTTGGGTTTTCAATTCGATTGATTTCCGTCTAATTTGTTTAATTTTCAATTTCACCATTTATCAATCTCATTTAACCCCACCCCAATATCCATTCTTGACTTCACTTAACCAAGTTAACTTCTAATTGCATATTCAATTTACTAATTGATTTCCTAATTAGTTTACTTCCATTTCAATATCCAAAACCTGGTTTTATTTCAATTCCAAATTAAAATTCTCATATACCAATTTCATATGTGAAATTTCCATGGTTATATTAAGCCAGTCTATCATAATCCAGTTTGAATTCCATTCAAATAAAACAATCACACCAATAAAATTATTTTCTTTCTATACTAAAATATGGTTTTGGTAAAATTATTTCATTTACCCTCTTTACAAAACAATATCGTGTCCATTATCAGTTCAAAGTCGAACCGATCAAATAACACAATACAAAACATTTTCGTATAAAATCTACAAATACGCTCTCATATATATACACTCAAGTTTAATCTAGGGCATTTACTAACCTCATCTCTATCGAGTTACACCACAGAGCCAAGGTTATTACTAAACCTTATGCTCTAATACCACTGTAAACGACCCAAGGATTTTCAGCCCCGAAAATCGAGATAAATACCCTATCTCATGCCGACCTTCCAAACACCGGACCGTTACTAGAAGAAAATAGAGGGTGAGATAAGAAAGAAAGAAATATTAGAATAGAAGAAGAAGAAAAACAACACAACAACATCAGAGTCTCACATCGCAGCGGAACAAAATATAATATAGAAATAAACTTTTATTGAGAGTTTTGAAATAAATACTTACAATCATTAGAGTACATCAACACATCTGGAAATTATAATAACCTGTCCTCGTATACAACACACAGCGGAATAAACATATATCACACGTCTGATCTACTCCAGCACGTCTTCTTGAAATTTCATCGCATCCACCTAACCCTGTACAACCCGGGCTAACCCGAGCATTACAACCGCTGGATCAGTCTGGTGAACCAGAGTGAACAAAACACACTAAGTTTAAAGGGGTCATCCAACTTGATTTTAAAGTTCAAAATCTTTTCAAAAGAAAAGGATAATCATAAGACCAAACCCACACATAAATACGGACGGTTTTTAACTTACGATAACCCAAAACATTTTTGAAATCATATATTTCTCTGATATTATAATAGTGTCTAAATACAAGTAAATAACAATCTAGTGGAACGCTTGCATCTCACGCTCCACATATATAGTATACAATCAAAACCGCGGGCGCTTATTGGAGATTGGATTGTAACTATGACAAGGTATGGAACCACTTGCCGATAGTGTATCTCTAGAGGGGAAAACTTTAGGTTCAACAAGAATGTCTTACAACTCGGCGACACATGACCGACCACTCATTTCGCTTGAGTGTATCGAATGTATATCACCAACGGTTGGGCTCAAACTAGCATTTCCCCAAAAGGGACAGCATCGATAGATTTAAGAAGGGAAAGGAATTTCTCTAGATAGGTGATCATACACCCTAATGGGAGCGGCCCATATAGCCATGCTGCCTGCCCGATTTTTGTCATTTCCTGGTTGTGAGGCTTGAGGCTTGAATTATCTTTTTAAGAATACCACAATCACTTTGAATGCCACATCGTCAAATCTTCCAAATCACTAATTGATGTGCACAAAAATACTTTGGGCGTTTATGCTAAGAGAAGGTATCTTCCCTGCCACCTACAGAGATATGTTTGTAAAAATCAATGTACGTGATTTTCAAGAAATACTCTGTCGGACATTCATCCATACAAGTCATCCAGGAACAGGATGAACCGAAAGTACCCTCCTACCACATCATAGGAATCACCCTATAGACCAGTAGCGAGTTGTCCTTGCAAATCCGTAGATTTCAACCACGATAGAACCAAAGTATATCTCTGGTTATAAAATATAGCTTAAGTTAATATATAGTAAATTTTGAAAACATATAGGAGTTAACCAGAGATTCTAAGTAGTCCTTCCATTTTATGAAGATCTATGGTCTTCAACGGATTTGTCTTGATCAACATCTGATATCTTCGCCATTTCGTATTTGATGGTCGGAATGGTTTTCGAATATAATTCGATCTTGGTCTTTCCATACCAACAATCGTATGGGTCAGATTTGATAGTCGGTTATTTAACTATCAAACAAACAATCATTCAATCATAAAAATAAAATGAATTACTGGTTCAGTACTCAGCATCACTTGGCCCTTTTTAATTTAAAAACAAATTAAAACTTCTTTATCCTTTCATATTTTAAAACACAATATTAGTTCTTATTTATTATAAGAATATACGTAAAACCACCTTTATCATTTGAGTTCAATCAAATTCCATATAAAAACATCATTACGAAATCATTTTGATTTTCATTGCTAGGAACTAAAACAAACGCTTATTTCCTTTTAAATAAACCCATTTAAACTCAACCCATTAATTCCTTTATTTCATAATGTCGTTATATTTTACAAAACCTATTTCTATTTCCTTTATACTGGAAATATTAATTTATGTTCTCAACCCCTTTCAATTCCATTATTATGGAATTGTTAATATAATTCCTTGTACCCCTTTTCATAATCGGAAACATTGCCATTTCTTAATCCTTTTATCTTACTACTTATCAATTCGTATTATTCCATTTAGAACTCATTCAACCATTTCCACTTTGGAAATCTCGTTTCAAATTCTAATCGTTTCACTTAAGTTCATTATTAAGTAATGTCAACTTAGAATCAACGTTTTAACTTCATTCCCCTTCTATAAACCTTATTCATATTACTTTGGTTTAATACAAAATCCCTTTCTAGCACGGTTTCTTCTTACTTGTTTCAAATGTTAAATAAATATTTTATTTAAGCTATCGCATCAGTTCGAAATCTCTTTTATAGCTTTACTAAAAACTCGGGTTCAATATCAAACTCACTCATAACTTATTTTCAAAATTCAACCATATTCCATTCGAATATTGGTTACTTACTCAAATGTATTTCATTTAAGAAGTAATTACTTGAATTATTGTTAATTAAAATAATAATTTACTTCATCATTAACCACCGTTGAAATAGTTAAATTCTTTATTACTAAATAATAAATTCCTTTATTTAAAATCTTATCAAAATTAGAAAATATCCATTAAACGGTTTTATTTGATTTATTTAACAATAAACTAATTTAATTATCAATTCCAGTTAAAGCGGTTGACTCATTCAGTTCAAAACGGTTATCTCCTTAAGTAGTTCCAATTAAATCACTTCTTTAAATTACTTAATAACATAATTTATTTTAAATAATTCCATTTAATCTAGCTCTTAACCTTTTACACTAAATTCTTCTCGTCTGCTTATAATTGTTATTAACATAACAATTTTCTTTATAAACAATTTAATACTTTCTTATAAACTTTAAATAATAAATAATGAACATTTATTTCCTTTTAAATCACTTTTATTTTAATTAATAGATTGAAAATCTAGTTCTAGTTATAAAATAAATTTTATAACTTCATTACCGTCGGTTCACTTGATGGTAAATCAACATTTATAAAACGATTGATTTATAGGCCATATGATGCCAGTTACCCAACCAATACCATCTATTGGTTAATGACAAAACAAACGTTGAATTCAGATTCAACGATCAATTAACAAATCAATCATCCAATCATATTGGCCATACAGTTCATGTAATGTGATATGGAAATAAACAATAAATTTGATGAATCCAGTTGGATCCCTCCAACCTGTTTTCCCTGCATCCAAATACGTTACCTCAATAAACAGATATAATATTCAACAATGAATAAATAATGGTAATCCAAGCATCTATGTTTTATTTTAATACGTTTATATTATTATAAACGTAACCAACAAGGTATGTTACCTCATTTGGAATTAACCGTTAAAATAACGGTTTGATTTTATTTAGATTAAACCGACGTTTAATCAACCAATTCAACCGATATATAAATAACAACAAACAATGTTCAAGCATAGCACACAAATTAAACCCGATTTATATAAAATATAAATGAGATAAAAACTGAGTGAGTAGACTCACAATGATTTGTTCGTTGAATGGTTCGGTTATAGTTAAATTAAACAGTCATTCAATTTAACTGTAAAATTCTTGTTATCTCTATCCCTGTCAAAAACAGTTCCAAAATGTTGTGCTCGTCACCAAGATCCCATCACAACTAGTTTAGTTGGATCCTGATAATATTTACACAAGATAAAATCCTATAAGCATCCATTATTTATTTTGAATTTATTATTCTTGTTAACCCTGTTAAAACACATTTCAATATTCTAGATCGGACAGATCTGGATCAGGAAGATCTGGATCAGACAGATCTGGATCGAGCAGATCTGGATCGGGCAGATCTGGATCGGGCCGATCTGGATTAGGAAGATGACAGATCTGGATCGGGCAGATCTGGATCGGGCAGATTTGGATCGGGCAGATCTGGATCGGGCAGATTTGGATCGGGCAGATCTGGGTCCGTCAGATCTGGATCGGCCAGATCTGGATCGGGTAGATCTGGATCGAGCAGATCTGGATCGGGCAAATCTGGATTGGACAGATCTGGATCGGGCAGATCTAGATCGGGCAGAACCGGACCAGTGTCATTTCTGTAATTAGTTTCAGCCCGATCCAAATTCTGTACCCATAATTACAAGACTGCCATTGCGTTCAAAGTTCTTCTATAAATAGCCCTTTTCTCCACAATTCTAGGGACCGATTTTCTTTACCCCAAAAGGCCGCCAAATCATTTTTTCAACCTCCAAGCTCCATTCCAAGCTTCACTAATGGCTTCCATGGATCTAACAACACTTCTCCAACATCATGAGAATCAAATCCATTCATATGATCATTAAAGCTACTTCCAATCGGATCAAAGCTCATCGGATCTAATCTAACTACATGCTAAGCCTCTCCAACACATTCAAATGATCTTCAACCTCTCTCTAGCTTAGATCTACCACTAAATCTCTAAGGCATTTATGAAGATCACTCAATCGCTCAAGTGAATGAAGATTAATACATATATCACCATAAAGCAAGAGATCCTATCAATTCCTAGTCGAATTCAAGTGGAAATAGATCCTAAAAGAGAATGAAAAGAGGAGACAAAAGGAAAAATGAATGTAAAAGAGAGTTCATTCACATTGTAAAGAGATATTATAATGAAAATGGGAAAAAAACGTGGATGTAGATCAAGTTTGATCGAACCAGTATAAAAACTTTGCATCTTTTCCATTTTATACATTTTATTTTGTGATTACGTGGTTCCACATTTTAATCTCACCGAATCGGTGAAGTGCACATTTGCACCATTTGGTGTTTGTGTCATTTTTGATGTAAACATTTGGCCCCCACCATGGGGTCGCGTTCACATCTCCTTCCTTCACCTTGAAGTTCTAAGCCTACCTCTACCATAGATTCCGCAAATCTAAGATCTAGGCCAATCGACGAATTCTCATCAAAATTCAAGGCCTTGTCCGATATCATGGCCAAATCGAAGAAGACCACAAGCAATGTCATTGAGGAAAATGACAATGTTGCTAATCACGAAACTAATCCACTCACCAACCATTTTGAAGGTGGAGAAAATTCAAAATCAGGGGCAGGAGTCACTAAAGCCGAATTAGATGTCGTCGTCGCTAACTTGAGTCAATGCATGGAAGCCTCCAGTAAAGCTTTAATTGATGCTAATAAAACTCTTGTGGATGCTAATCAAGCTTTGATGGATAAAGTGAGTGCTCTCCTATATGCTCAAGCAAATCCTGCTCCTCCTCCGGAAATCCATGTCAACCTTGAAGAGAATGCAAATTCATCATCCTCCGAATGCAAATTCATCATCCTCCGATCCTCATAATGACAACTTGGAAGGATTTGTTAACAAAGACGACGCTAATGTCGAAAACTCAAAGTTGAATGCTATAAACCACTCCGATCGAAATAACCAACAAGTTGTGAGACCCGTCAAGTGGGCACCTTCCCATAGTGGAAGTAAAAGACCTAGATCATCTAAACGCGATCGCTTGCCACGACGAGCACCCAGAAAAGAAATCGAGGTCCACTCTCCGGAAC
Organism: Allium sativum; assembly: GCA_030737875.1. Classification (NCBI taxonomy): domain Eukaryota; kingdom Viridiplantae; phylum Streptophyta; class Magnoliopsida; order Asparagales; family Amaryllidaceae; genus Allium; species Allium sativum. Next base: position 118,475,261 of record CM060911.1, on the reverse strand, counting down.
AATAAAACTCGAAGGAATATATCACGAATGTGGTAAAGCAAATCATGGAAGAGAACATGCCTCGCAAGGATAGTGAAAGGGAATCAGACTTCTCTCTCGGAAAAAACCCATTCACAAAGAGGATCCGCAAGGCTGAATTTCCCAAGAAGTTCACTCATCCTACCATGCCTCCGTACAACGGGACTTCTGATCCGAATCACTTCCTTTACAAATATGAATGATATATGAATGGAGCTAAAGCAACAGACGAGATCAAATGCCTATGTTTCCCTCTATATCTAGAAGGTGTCGCATCATTAGGGTTCACAAGGCTCCCGCCCAAATCCATCAACCAATTTGATGATTTGATACTGAAATTCAAAGAGCAGTTCAGGCTGCAAGTCATGAAGGCGAAACATGTTATTTCTCTTACATCGATGAAACAGAAACCGAGAGAATCTATCAAAGCTTTCCTCAAAAGATTCGACGCTATTGTATTCGAAGTAGGAAATCCCGAGCCTCGCATGATCTTAATGTCTCTGATCGATGCCATAGATGAGGATAGAAAATTCGTCAATTGGATCAAAATGAAAGAGCCAAGCACGCTTGACAAATTCTATAAAAAGGCCGAGGAGTACATTAGAATGGAGAATATGCCTACGCCTCTTCAGATTACTAATTCAAACCAACCTCTTGAAGCTCCCAAAAACGCTGCTACTCATTACAATCAGAAAAATGCTGGAGGTCAGAAAAGGGGAAGCGAAAGGAAAGACAATCGAGACGGCAAGAAGCTTCGCTTCACCAACCCATCAGAGCTAACACCTTTAAATGTTACTCTACAAAAAAATTTGCGGCAACAAAAGATACCGAGGATTATCCGATTCCAGAGCCTCAGAGAGTAAGCAACAAGCAAGCGAACTCTGAAAATTTCTGCCGATTCCATAATCAGCTAGGCCACAACACCAACGAGTGTAGGCATCTAAAATCACTGATTGAAGAGTTGATTAGGAAGAATCGTCTACAACAATACGTGAAAATTCCACAGTCCTCAAATGCTGCTCCGACTCCACAGGGACAGGGGGCAAAAAGCAACGAAGCTTTTGTTCAGACCATGCCAAGGTTGATCATCAACTGATGACCATTGATTGTGCTTCAATTTCAATGGCTCAGAATAAGCGATCAACATCGCCGCCGCTTTACTTCATGCTCTTTTTCCTGCTTTAGTTCACGATTTACTTCATGTTTTACTTTCTGTTATATTCAAAACTTCTTGTAAACCGTTTGCAATAATCTGCAAGTGATGCCTTGAATGTTAGCTCAACGATTAATAGCATGTCTGTTTGAATGAATTTCTAACTTGCCAAATTATGTGTCAAATCAAAACTTATTTAAAAGTTGATTTCATATTGCAGGCCACTTGTCGAGCGTTTATTCTCGCGAAATATGATGAAACATAGTGACCCCAACAACACTGGTTCAAGTGCCAAATGCTATAAATATCAACGCGCAAAAATATGAAAATAGAAAAGCACCGCCATGAAAAGTGAATGGGAGGAGTCGCAAAGATTCAAACAGCTAGCAAGTGCCATGACAAATAAACTAGGGAGCTATAACCTTTGTCAAGGGGCACCTCCCCAAGTGGGATGTTTAAAGCTTCAAGTTCTTAAAACTGAAATAGCCTGCCAAGTCGATCATTTGACCAATGATCTAGTAGCTGCCCCTTGGACAATACAATGACCGCTCCAATCCATTCGCGTAGCATATGAAATCTCAGATGTGAAGAATGTCAGAGACCCAATTGATCATCAGAATCAGAAAGTACCTAATACGATAACGACAAACGTTGAGGTTCTAATCAAAGTCCTCTCCAGGGGCACCCAATTGATCGTTAGAATCAGGAAGTACCTGATGCAATAACGACAAACATTGGGGTTTCAACAAAAGTCCTTTCCGGGGGCACCCAACTGATCGTCAGAATTAGGAAGCACCTGATGCGATGACGACAAACGTTGAGGTTCTAATCAAAGTCCTCTCCGGGGGCACCCAATTGATCGTAGAATCAGGAAGTACCTGATGCGATAACGACAAACATTGGGGTTTCAACAAAAGTCCTCTCCGGAGGCACCCAACTGATCATCAGAATCAGAAAGCACTAATGTGATAACGACAAACGTTGAGGTTCTAACCAAAGTCCATTCTTGGGGCACTCCTTTTGAAGCCTACAGATGCTCGGATTAACCAGTGTAATTGAGTGACGAAAGTCTCCAATGCCCAAATTAAATAAGAAGGATTGTAAATGAAGTTCGTATTTAGCCAATTGACTTGTGTCGTGTCTAAAAATCTCAGGCACGACAGGTGTTAGATTTTAGCCCAAACACGGGTATGAAATCCAAAATACTTCTCTAGAGAAAGACTGATAGCGATCTCCTAAACTAGGGGCAAAATTTTCCAGCCTTCTCCAAAGAGAAACAGAAAATAATCACAGATGCGTATTTCTCAAATGAGAAATATCTTATACCATCATATAAATCATTAAGATGATAGCGTTCAGAACCCACAGTCGACCTTAGTCGATTAGTTGATTTCTAGCGTTAATGCGAACTGGAATTAGAATATCGTATTTTTGCAGATAACATTTGATGAGTTTTAAACCGTTGAATAAAATAATTCTTTGCAGATACTTTATTCAATTCGAAAGTAAAATAAAATTTGCTATAATTCATTTTCTGATGATTAACTAACCCGCTATCGATATGGACGACCAATAGTAAAGTATAAGTCCAAAATTGTGCAAGTGCTTGTTTTGATTACAAAACAGGTGATACAAAGCTTATGAATTCAAAGAATGGTTCATCATAGCGAGAAAAAAGGCTATAACTGAATCGCAATGCAGAACATATCAACAACAACGTTCATTTCGAAGCACGCATTTCTCACAAGCAAAAAATACAAGTTTCCAGGGGGAAAATGTTTACCCAGTTAAAACACAGTTCAAAATTCTGGATTGGACAGATCAGGAACGGGCAGATGACAGATCTGGATCGGGCAGTTCTGGATCGGACAGATCTGGATCGGGCAGATCTAGATCGGGCAGAACTGGACCAGTGGCATTTCTGTAATTAGTTTTAGCCAGATCCAAATTCTGTACCCATAATTACAAGACTGCCATTGCCTTCAAAGTTCTTCTATAAATAGCCCCTTGCTCCACAATTCAGGGGACTGATTTTCTTCACCCTGAAAGGCCGCCAAATCATTTCCTCAACCTCCAAGCTCCATTCCAAGCTTCATTAATGGCTACCATGGATCTAACAACACTTCTCCAACCTCATGAGAATCAAATCCATTTATATGATCATTAAGGCTACTTCCATTCAGATCAAAGCTCATCGGATCTTACTCAAACTACATGATAAGCCTCTCCAACACATTCAAATGATCTTCAATCTCTCTCTAGCTTAGATCTACCACTAAATCTCTAAGGAATTTACGAAGATCACTCAATCGCTCAAGTGAACGAAGATTAATACATCTATCACCATAAAGTAAGAGATCCTATCAGTTCCTAGTTGAATTCTAGTGGAATTAGATCCTAAAAGAGAGTGAAAAGAGGAGAAAAAGGGAAAATGAATGTAAAAGAGAGTTCATTCACATTGAAAAAAGAGATATTATAATGAGAATGGGTTCAAAAGTGGATGTAGATCAAGTTTGATCGAACCACTATAAAAACTTTGCTTCTTTTCCAATTTATGCATTTTATTTTGTGATTATGCGGTTCCACATTTTAATCTTACCGAATCTTTGATGTGCACATTTGCACCAATTGGTGTTTGTGTCATTTTTGATGCAAACAATTCTTAAGTAAAATAAAATAATTCATTAGTTTAACTTAGATTACGTTTTAAACCTCAGGAAATCACGGCCGGTTATTTTCAAATTGAAAAATCATGGCTCAATTCTTTGCACGTATTTGTTCGCTCTCCGCTGTCTTCGGTTCCAGGTTTCCTCTTTCAAAAGGATTTCCACCTCTGCCTGTTAAACCAAAATACGATCTTATTTCATAGTATATTACAATTTTCTACTTAATTAAATTTTCTTTTCCTTATGTTTCCTGCTATGCTCCATATTTTGACTGGCAGCTGAACTCCCTCTCCACGTATTGAACCATTTGTGTTGGAATCCCTTTTCTGCATTCATCACGTATGCACCCCCTACTTCGTTTTGCCAGACCTTCTCTTCATCTCAACCACGCCACTGCACGTATGCCAGACCACCGCCTCCTCACCACTTCTACAAGCATGTGCCTCCATTCGAACAGACTTCATCTCACCTCAATATTTCATTCCTTGCTGTTTGAAGATTTCGAACTTCCTATGCCTGTACACTTCTTCAACTCAACAACTCCATCCCCTACTATTGCACGTTAATCCAATAGGCCCACTTCCGCAACCATTAGAACTCGTGCAATCCCTCCTTTGTTTCTTACGTTCTCCTGCTAACACCCAACTCCACTCTTGCCACATTTTCTTCCATTTTATTTTCTGCCATGTGATGAGGTTGTCCGACTATCTTCCTGTCCTGCTGTCTCGCAATGAAGACCTCCCTCCACTTTGTATCAGCACCACACCGCGTCGCATGCCATGTTCTTCTTTCCAGTAACAGCAATTAGCATGCACACCCGATATTGCCTCTTCATACATAGGAAGACCTCACGATTTCCACGCCCCATCTGCCTCAAATATGAATCACGTCTAGTTAGATCACTGTACATCATAACTGAATCACTATACCCTATTTTAGTATCTCTATGCTCAACAACTCCTATACTCAAGCCCTATCTAGCCTATCTTATTCAGAATAGCATAGCAAACGAGTTGCAACCACAAACCTTGTTCAACATAAAAGCTTCTACCTTATATTTTGCTAGCATAATCAAATGCAAAGTGGTTTTTATGAACTGATGATGGCTGATCAACGGTAGCTCCCCTTCTTACTGCTTTCGAACGCCAGTCTCGGTTGTGGCCATTTGTTCCACGGTTTGATATTTTCTTCTTGTTTCAAGTGATGGGATGTTTGGTTTCTAAAAACTATGGTGCTGCTTGGTTTATTTTAAAGAGCTTGCGTTTATTTTGGCAGAGAGGAGTTTGATTCTCCAAAAACAAAAAGAAAATTATACCACCTATTTTTAGACGAAAATGCAAATAGGATTAGAACAACGTCTATAGCTACTAGCTACGTTAGTCTATAGGTAGGGTGGTATGGTTGCATGTTTCCAAAGTGCTGTGTACAATAAGGCAGGGGTACGTTGTTGATTTGAGAGTACATGCAGCATATGGGTTCAGGGAAGGACTTAGCTTGCAGAAAGGCATAGCAAGTGATAGGGGTGGTAAGCTAATTTCGTGTAGCATGTGTTTTCCTTTAGGGTAGCAGTAGCTTCACATCACAAGGCTTAGGGTAGAAGTTTCATAACAAGCATGTGATGTTACTACTTTTATGGGTTGTAATCGTACCTTAATCTAGAATTCCTTAAGCATTAAGATATGATAGAGACGTAGGGTAGCATTATAGACTGTAGTATGTAAATGAATGGACTGGACAACTAGCATGTGCTGTAGCCGGAGAAAAGAATGGGATTGGCATGTGCTGAAGAATCAGAGTAAGCAAGTTAGAGGGGCACGTCTGTTGAAAACTTAAAATGAAATTACAAGCTGTTAGGGTAGTGATTTGATAACTTACACAGCTCATTTAGCTAGGTAGAATAGAGGTTGAAAAATATCTTATTTTCCTTTGCTTAGTTCAAAAGTATGTGTCTATTTATTTATTATGGCGTTCGACTGCTAACCCTTGTTTATCACTAACTGCTTAATATACGTGCCTTCACACGCGATCTCTAAACATAGTGAAAAAGAATACACCGCTACGTCTCAACATTCTGGTCCCAATGAAATTCGTTTTGTTGAAAACGGACTCCGTTTGCACAATGACATTATTTTTAATTTATCGGTTCACCTTTAAATTGCACGCACCGATAAAACAACTCTGATTGTCCCCAAACTGGAAATCTAACAATAATCAGCTATATGCATTTCAATAAAATTCGTTTCGTCGAAAATGGAGGTCGTTTGAAAAGAAAACTATTTTCAACGCTTATATAATATCGATTAAAAATAGAATTAAATTCAAAACAATTATAATAATAAATTATTATTATATCTCCACATGAATATTATACAGCTTCAGAATAAATTAATATATATTTTAGAACTCAATATATACAGTTTCAGACCAAACAATATTCAAATTATAAAAATCCTTTATATTTTATTAAATAAACGTTATCGTTTACTAACGAATTTCATAGCGACTATTTCAAAATTTGAATTGGACATAACTGACATCTATAACATGAAATCTTCAATTTCTCTTCCATTAGAAAAAAATTAATCAAATCGATCTAGATGATTCTAGTTTCACAGAATTCCAACTTATATCGGATCATGTTTATCAAATTGAAGTTCAAATCTTTAATTACGAACTACCGCGATGTTTTGAGCTTAATTTATATTAAATATAAATTCAACGTTCAAACTTGTTTTATAAATGATATATATATATATATTATAAATCAATATATAATTCCAAATCAATAATTAAATAATAGAATACATTAAATATTTGACTATAAAAAATACGGGATGTTACATAGTTGTAAGTGTTCTCATTTATAGGAGTTGATAATGGTGACAGTTTTGCACATCTAAAAATAGAAACAAAATTAGGAAGAGAGTCCATAATACTACCCAAGCCATTGGCTACGATGAATCATGAGTAACCTATGTGCGCTATGAGTTTGGGTTTATCAGGCCCTTGCCCATCAGCAAAAATTCAAAATGTAACACCTCGTAATTTTAAGAACATTAAAATGATAAACTAATAAATATAATTAAATATTGGGAATTAAGTGAAGCAGACTACGTCATTGCATTCGTCTTGGAATTCTAGTCGAGATAGACACCAAGTGTGTGTAAAATGGGCATCATATGAAGAAGTTATTAAGGTTTGAAGTTTATATACGCACAAGAGAACTATATATAAAAAAAACCAAACAAAAACATTCAAAATATTTCTAAATCAGAAGCAGGAAATTAAGGGGGGAATCGGCCCGTTAGGGGTCGACCCGTCCTAGGGGTGTCGACCCATGGGTTGACCCCAACATAGGGGTGTCGACACCCATGTCGACCCCTCAGAGATCTGGGTAGAATTCAGTTTCTGAATGTGGACTCGTTTCTTGACTAGATTCGTTGACTCTAGGTTATAAATAGGACCTTAATCCCATTGTTTTATTCATCTAAATCAATGGAGACAACGAGATGCTGCCCCAACTCAGAGTAAAATAGCCTATTCTTCTTCAACAACAAATTATACGAATTCAAAGATCTGTGCTACATCATCTACGATTAATCTTCTGTTCCCTAGATCCAATCACAGTAGTTTATGTTGCTTTTAGATATAAACACTTAAAATGTAATTTTGACATGTTTATAAATTTGGATCTAAACCTATGCCTAACCAGTTCTGTTGTTACATGTTCATCAGATCTGTTCTTATATGCCTATTTCTGTTTTCATATGCCCATTTCTGTTACTTTCAGTTTTATGCCTATTCTGTTCTTCTCTCTGTCTTTTCCTTTTTATTTTATAGTCAGGCTACCTTCGAGCCTAGACCTACAGCTGAAATATGCGAGCGCATAAAATTGGGAACGACGTGGAATGTTAAAGATGAGGCATAACTTGTATTGGAATTTTAGGGGCAAAACATATACATGGATCTAAAACTTATTTTGGGCATAACTGGTATTATGAATCATGAATGGGGTTTTCAGGGCATAACCTATAACGTACAATTTGACTAAAACTTGGTGAAAATGTTATATTGATAATTATGACCGTAATTTAGGGTATATAAATCTGAGGTTTAATTTAGATTTAGCAGAGCATGATAATAAAACTGTAAGTAACCTGCTATAACTTAAGGATATGTTTAATCTGTTAAAATGACAAATCTGCTGAAAATCTGTTGAAACTGAACACAATAATTGAAAAACCTACGTTGAACATGAATAATTGTTTAAGAACGACTATGCTTACATTTACAGTAAATAGAAACTGTAATCGTACTTAGACACGAGGTTAGATTACACTTGTAGTGGAAGTCTGCCCGGAACCACCCGACAAATCCAGCATCCACAAGTGGCCAACTTAATGGGAGAGGTCTGGTGTATTAACTTACATGAACGGGGAATGATAATAACCTTTTATGATTAATTACATTAATGAGAATGTTATATAATAGGTAGGCTTTTCCTAGGGACAAGTGGAAATTATAACGTAAGTTATAATAAAAAGGAAAGGAAACTTATTAGTAAACCTCTGTTAAGAGAACAAAGTTAATAAATAAACAATGGCAAGTGGTAGTGACATGTTAAACAGAAAACAGGTGAACTGAGATGAAGTATACTTAATTACATATTAAGTAAAACATGTTATTAGACAATGTATAAACCTCTTCTAAAATCTTCTTCGTGGCCGCTAAAGATCTGACTGCGATTAGATCCTCTTGGATTGAGTCCACTTCTTGCTTTAATAAAGCCACCCTGCCTCTTCCTTATCTGGGAATTGTTCTTTACCGCGGTAGGAAGCTCTACATCATCTTCGACCCCCTGATTGACAAAGTCAGGAGCAAGATTGTAAGGTGGAATGCTTCCCTCATTTCCCAGGCTGGAAAACTTGTCCTCATTAAGTCTGTCCTGGACTCAATGGGATCTCATATCTTTGCTACTATGACTCGCACGGCCTCTTTCTTCCGCTCCTACCGGTCTTTGGTTTCCGCGTTCGTCTGGGGTAGCTCGGACAGTTCTTCGTGCCATCAATGGATTTCCTAGAACACTATTTGTCGTCCCAAATGTGAGGGAGGCCTTGGTCTCTGTAACCCTAAGAACATTTGTTTGGCCTATGCTTGTAAGCTATGGGCAAGGTTTGGTGCAAACAATTCCCTTTGGGTGTCATTCCTTTATGCCAAGTACCGTAGCCTTGCAAATGCGAATTACACCAGCATCCCATCCTACGCTAGTGAGACGTGGAAACGAATGCAATATGTAAAAGGCTTAACGAATGCTTATGGGGGTGAAATCATATGGGACGACATCCCCTTCTCGCTTAAGGCGGCATGGAATTCGGATTAGGACTCCTAATTATCGTCTCCCTGTTTTCCATTCTGTTTAGAATGTCTGTATCCCGCCGAAGGTTTCTCTTTTTATATGGAAAACCTTTCATAACGGTTTGCCGATAGACGAGAATCTTCAGTGTATTGGTATCCTTCTTGTGTCCAGATGCAGGTGCTGCAGATCTGGATGTTCCGAATCTACTTCTCATCTTCTTATAGCGGGCTCTTGTGCTGTCTGGAATTACTTCAGTAATCTTACGGGATGCCGAAGTAATGCTAACTCAACGGAAGAATTGCTAAGACGTTGGTGGTCTGCCGTTTAAAGAAAAACTTTATGTTCCATTCTCCTACGTCTGATTCCTTGTCTTACCTGCTGGCACATTTGGTGTGCTAGGAATAAGGCTATGTTTGACGATGTACCGATGGACCCTCCTACCATTATCCGGAAAGTTAGGAACGATGTGCTCCTCGCCTTCCGTGGAAGGCCATTCCGAGGTGTCATTGGTATCCGCTCTAGGAGGTTAGCTGTTTCATTTGATGTTTTGTCAATAGTGGGCACTCCACGGCTGGCATTGGGTGAGTCTTGGGTTTTCTTGGTTTCAGTTTATTTGGTTCTCTTTTCTTACGTTGTAACTTTATTTTTTGAGGCTTATTTATCTACTACTGGTTTCTGTTTCTTTTTTCCCTCTGCCCCTCCCCCACCCCCGGGTCTTATGTTGTTTGCTTGTTTACGGATCGCTTTTATTAGGTGCTGGATTGCTTTGGTGGGAGCTTCAGGAGGGTCTCAACACCAGACTGGTGTAGGAGAGGCTCTGGATCTTGGTAGAGCAGGAGGCTTGCTGTTGGGCCTTCTTCTTGGTTACCGTCTTGTGGTTCGTCCCTCCTTGTTTCTGATGTAGGGCCGTTGTTTTGGACTTTGCCCGGATTGGAGGTGATTTGGTTGGCATCGGGACTAGACTCGCTTTGGAGGCTGTTTCTTCCTGGCCTTGGATTAGATTCTTCGTTTTTTCTCTATTCCCGTATTTGGTTTAGTTATTTTCTCTTTTGTATTTTTTGTGCATGCACGGTTTCGCTTGTCGATATCCGTTTTTGTGAGCCGTTGGAGAAAGGCTTGTTTCTCCTTTTTTGTATATATATTATTTCTAAATAATAATAATAAAGGAATTATAGATAACTTTCATTAATTACAATCCAGGAATATGAGATTGTAGATTACTTTCGTTAATTACAATCTAGAGAATAACATGTTATGGGCTTATTAATAAACTTAAATGGATTAAGTTATATACATATATATATATATATATATATATATATATTAAATTAATAAGCAAGGGGAACTTGGTAACTTGAAAAGAAGTCAATGTGAATGGGAATAACCTGTTAACTTGTTATACTTAACCTGTTTAAATCTGTAGGGGTTACCTGAACCTGTCAAATTGTGTAGGGGTTACATAAACTTGCTTGAATAAGTGGGAGGGATTAAGTTATCTTGTAAAAAACCAACAAACTTAACCTATATAACATATTGCTTGAATAAGTGGGAGGGGTTAAGTTATCTTGTATAAACCGACAAACTTAACATATAACATGTTGCTTGAATAAGTGGAGGGGGGGGGGTCAAGTAATCTTGTATAAAATCGGCAAACTCAACCTATATAACATGTTGCTCAAATAAGTGGGAGGGGTTAAGTCAATCTTATAAAATATATGGGGACGAGTTATACATTTGAACCCGACAAACTTAACCTATTGGGGTTATGCAATCTTGTTAAGCTGGTAGGCATAACCTATGGAAATCCTAATAGTGGGGATGCAACCCGACGGGGAAGCTTGTATCATCTAGAGTATGGGACCCGTATCAGTCAGTAGCCTATATTAGTATCAAACGGAGAAACCCAAACTAGGTTGGGGTCAGGGCATGCTTACTGAGCTGGTTATAAGAGGTCACTTGGATAAGGATGTTTTGTCGGAACATTCCATCGGGGTCATGTGCATGCATGGGTCCGCTTGCTCGGGAAAATAAGACGTTGTGACATCAGTAGATATAGTCGTGCATCTTGAATAATAACGGGATTGCACTTTAGGAAGTGGTACATCCTACTGTGGGGCCAACACGAGTATCTACGAGTTAGGGAGCCGATCAATTGGGGTAGTAATTAGGGTACATCTAGTCTTGCTTGTTTTGGAGCCCGTTATTGTCATTGGTGCTTAACACCTGCCAATTTTGTTGAGCTACCTGTTATTTTATTGGGGTAAAACCTCTTACTAGAAGTAAACCTAAGTCTACCATCTTGTACTTGTTGGAATCATCTAGTTCTTGTCATATTAGTATAGGGGAAAAGAAAAGTTTCTTGAGAAGCGCAAAACAACCCTTCGAACTTACAGCCACTACCCACAAGCATCTTTCCAATTATGAATTCCAGTCAAATCAAAATGGATAAAGAAAAACCCTTTGATTCAGAAATGATTGCTGATTACTAGTATTTTTATATATAAAAATAAACAGAAACAAGTCTTTTTTTTGAGAACCTAATAAATCTATCTTATTAACTATTGATTATATATATTCCGTCATGCTTATTCTATTTATGATGGCCCGCCCCGCACCAGCCGACATTTCCCTTGAAATGCGCTATGTCAACATCCAATTAGCGCAGGACGGTCGTCAAAGGAAAAGGAATTTGAAAATATTATCTCATAGTGCATGGAATAAAATATCATAATAACATAACTTGACATAAAACAGGCGAGACAGTGCGTAAGCTGAAAACTAAACCATCATAGCAGCGGAATCCAAAATACAACTTTTGATCCAAACCATTATTATTACAACTTCAAAATACTGTCTCAAAAGAAAAATAGAAAAAGTACACTACTAATGCCCAAAGCAGTGACCAGCAACGACACAAGGAGGATACATGTAAATAGTACGTGGGAGCCTCCTGCTCATCTCCGAATAGCTACTCGTGCATAACCACTTAACATGTCTCTAGTCTACTCGTTTAGGAGCACCTAGCGTAATAAGAAGAGACATAAAACTCTGGGTCAGACAAAAGTCTGATATGAGCGATAGCAGCAAAAATAAACAATAACATGTATAAATGATCATACCTGAACCTGGACCTGCAACCAAAGAGCTAGCACAACAAGATGTACAGTACTCTAAGGTAATACTAACATAAAGTGTAAGGTGGAAGTGTGCATGTCATGGTGATAGCAAATATCAAGCATAGCAATCATCCTCACATCTCTCACTCAGTGCGTAAAGCATACAATATCCACCACTTTGATAACCAAATCCTTTGCTATGACCACTTGCCCTTGGGAGTCTTAATGACCCCATTGCGCTGGTCCATAGCCACTAATCCTTTGCTGCGATCACTTTTCCCTTGGGAGTCCTAATGGTCCCATTGCACTGATCCATAGCCATGCTATGATCACTTTGCCCTTGGAAGTCTTAATGACCCCATTGCGTTGATCCATAGCCACTAATCCGTCTCATAGTGGTGAACCAAAGCTATAGATATCGATAACCTGTTTGCACACATCCCGCAGCAAAGCCCAACTTTGGAAGTTAACTTGTCGGTTCCTATCTAGATCATGAGTAATAACTTCCCATTTGGACTTCCTTTGCATCTCGGGTTGAAGTTGATCTTTAGAAGAGTTCACGATTATCATCACATAGCTCTAATCTAGTTCGGTTTGTGATGCTCCATCTGGGTGGGTTCATGATCATCATATGGGTTCGGGTCATGCTCTTCCATCGGTTCGGTTCAAGTGAAGCATCTGTTCACGGTTCATGCCAAGCTCCTGGGTTCTATTTGAGGCTCCTTGTTTGGCTCATGGCCTTCCGGTTCGTGGGTGCATCGGTTCGGGTTCGAAGCAGCAGGCCGGTTCGGGAGTCCCTCCGGGTCGTGGTGCTCACTAAGTCGTGGTGCTCACCGGGTCGTGGTGCCTCATCAGGTCATGATACATGAGGGGGGTCGTTTCGTGGTACGTAGAGCACAAGTGGGTCGGTTTGTGCTTCGTTCCTCCGATCCGATCCGGTCCAAATTGTTGCTTCTCTTCCAGCAAGCTATTTACGCCACATGAGGCATTTTTGACCATTCTAACTTTACAGAACAATCATAGATATCCCAAACAGCAGTAGTAACATGTATAATCAATCAAAACCATTAAAACATCAATCATATCAGTTATTTAGATCAAACACACCCAAAAAGCATGATTTCCCCCACAATCCCCTTAACCATATTTAACCACACGATTAGCAATATTAATCCAAATTAACCCAATTTTTAACCAATGGTATAAAATAATATTCTAGAATTTTTAAATATTTTTCCATAATTTTTGAGTCATAATTTCGCTAATTATCACTAATCACCCCTAATTAGCCATATTTAGTGAATAAACATGCTAATCACTCACCTTAACGATAAACAAATCTCAGCTCTGGAACTCTAACTGATTTGGCATGGATCCCAATGTATTCCAGCAACACTATCTCGATTTCTATGCTAATCCGCCTTAATTTGATGTAGCATTGGCTAATATGTGGTTAGAAAGTGATTAGGAGGTAGTTTAGAAGGTGGAGGTCATTACTAGGTTTGAAGAAATGAAAGTGGTGGCTAAGAAAATGAAATGAGATGGTTTCCTAACTCGTTTCAGCCTCCCCATAACCCTAATCCCGAAATGGGTTATGGCCTCATCCATTAATTACCCTATTAAGCCCGCTTAAGCAGTTTTTTACCTTCCAAACCTTATTTCAGCCATGCCTCCAAACGGTTATTCCGTTTGACTAATGTGACCACTCTACTAAAAGGTAAACCACCATCTGAATCCAATAGAAGTGGTTTTAGGTCAAAACTCCTTACCAATCAAAAGTTATAGGCGAAACAAAATTCACCAAGGGCAAAATGGTCATTTAAAATTTGGCAAAAATCTTAAATATGGGAAATGGCCCCAATAGTCATTCCCCAAAGTTACACGACCATACGACCTCATATGTGAATGAAATAAATATTCTATGATATTCTAATGCGTAGAATGCGAGTCGTTACACTCTTCCCCACTTAAGAAATTTCGCCTTCGAAATTCCTTAACCAAAACATACAATGGTGCCCCGCATGCCTATCATCCATTTACAAACAATAAAACATACATAACAACACAACAATCCTATCCTAGCATGAGGTTTACCAACAAGGGAGTAACTATATCACGATTAAAACCTTGCCAGGCAAAGAGTTCTAGATATGACTTCATTATGCTTTCCTCGGTTTCCCATGTACAGTCATTCTCATTACCACCCCACTGGACCTTAACCGGTTTCATTTTCTTCCTTCGAAGTTGCTTCATATCATGTCCGACAATATGAATCATTCTATGGATCCCATCTGCCTCAGATTCCACTTCGATATCATCCAACTGATCTGGTGAAATAGTCATATCAGAATCGTGCACGAACTTCCTTAGTTGGAAACATGAAATACGTCATGAACTCCAGCCATCTTGTCTGGTAATCCAACGTTATACACTAAACTCCCACTTGCTCGAGAACTGGAAATGGACCAACAAACCTTGGTGCTAACTTACCTCTCCTACCGAATCGAATTCAACCAGATGGAGAAATCTTGGCGAATACCAAGTCACCAACGAAGAATTTCAAATCTCTTCTTCTTTTATCAGCATAACTCTTCTGCCTACCTTGGGCAACCTTCATTCGCTGTTGAATAACCTTGATCTTATCTGAAGTTTCTCTTATTACATCTGGCCCAAGCACAAATTTCTCACCGGTTTCCAACCAACGTGATGGTGAGTTGCATGGTCTTCCGTACAAAGCTTCAAATGGAGCCATACCAATACTGGATTGAACTCTATTATTATATGTGAATTCAACCAGATGCAAATGGTAATCCCATGATCCTCCAAATTCCAATATACAATCCCTTAAGAGATCCTCTAATAAACGATTCACTCTCTCTGTTTGATCATCTATTTGAGGATGGTACGCAGTACTGAGATGTAATTTTGATCCTAAAGCCTCTTGTAAGCTCTTCCAAAACCCACTAGTAAATAATGGATCTCGGTCACTCACAATACCTTTAGGTACTCCATGAAATCTCACTATCCATTTCATATACAGTTCTGCTAACTTAGCTGCCGTTCTATTCGACTTGATTGGTATAAACCTTGCACTTTTGGTCAATCGATCCACAATCACCCGAATACTGTCATGACCCAATCTAGTCCCCTGTAAACCATCAATGAAATCCATTGAGACTTGTACCCATTTCCACTCTGGAATTTCCAATGGTTGTAACAAACCATTAGGCTTCTTTTTCTCGGCTTTAACTAGTTGGCAAATCATGCACTTGGTTATAAACTTCCCAACGTCTTTCTTCATCCCTTCCCAGTAGTAGGTCTACTTCATGTCTCGATACATTTTGTTACCATCGGGATGTATAGTCAGTTTCGAGTAATGACACTCTCTATGTACTTCATCTCTCAATTCATTAACGTTGGGTACAACTAGTCTCCCATTCTTTCGAAGCCATCCTTCTTGATCAAGTCCATACTTGTTCATTTCCTTACCATCGAAGCCCATCTCTAACTTGGAGATGATTTCCAATAGATTGGGATCGTCCCTTTGGCTGGAGCCGATCCGATCAATCAAGGTGGGTCTGATCGTCAAACTTGCTGACATCTCTGGATCTGATTCGCACTTAAGTTTGAAATCATATACTGTGATATTCTCTAGTTGCTTCCATTCCAGAAACATAGCCCTTAAAATGGCATGTCTACTACTCAATGCATCAGCTACTGCATTGCCCTTCCCAAGTGTGTGTGCGATATTGAAATCAAACGAAGCAAAGAACTCTAACCATCTCTTCTGATGGAGATTTAGAACCTTCTGAGAAAAAAGATACTTTAATGACTTATGATCGGTAAACAACTCAAATCTTTCTCCTAAGAGATAATGTCTCCATATCTTTAACGCGAACGTAATCGCTGCCAATTCCAAATCATAGGTCGGATTTCTTTTCTCATGCAGTTTTAGTTGCCGACTAGCATAAGCTACAACCCTACCCCTTGCATTAGTATAGCACCTACTCCGGTACCGCAGGCATCCGTGTACACCGTCTCCTCATTCCCCTTAGGAATGACTAACACTAGTGCGCATGTCAACTGTTCCTTTAGACTCTTAAATGCATTCTCACTCCTTTCGTCCTAAATGAAAGCTTGATTCTTCTTGGTCAACTGAGTTAACGGTGCAGCTATCTTGGAGAAGTCTTGGATAAACTTACGATAGTATCTAGCTAACCCCAAGAAACTTCTCACATCCATTGCATTCTTGGACATAGACCAATCTTGTACCATAGTCACCTTCGCAGGATCCACGGCAATACCATTCTCTGAAACAACATGGCCCAAGAATCTCACTTCTCTCCTCCAGAAGTTACACTTAGAAAATTTCGCTTTCAACGGGTGTTTCCTCAACACCTCCATCAATGTCCTAAAATATTCCTTGTGTTCTTCCTCTGTCTTCGAGTAAACTAAGATATCGTCCACGAACACAAGAACAAACTTATTTAATTGATCCTAGAAAACCCTATTCATAAGATCAACAAAATATGTGGGTGCATTGGTCAACCCGAATGGCATGACCAACCACTCATAGAATCAAACGGCATCCGAAATGTCGTTTTAGGTATACTCTCAGCTGTTACACGAAGCTGATGAAAACCTGTCGCGAGATAACTAGGAGAACACTCTCGCTCCATTCAAATGATCAAAAAAATCGTCTATCCGCAGAAGATGATACTTCTTCTTCCTAGTCACCTTGTTCAGCTTGCGGTAGTCTACACAAAAGCGAAGGGAACCATCGGCCTTAGTAGCAAATACAACTGGTTCTCCCCACTCGGAAACACTTCTTCTGATAAATCCCTTCTTCAAAAGATCGCTTACTTGCACCTTGAGCTCTCTCTACTCCCTTGGCACGATGAAGTGGCGTCACTATAGGCCTGGCATCTTTCACTAAATCAATCCGAAACTCGATCTCTTGGTGTGCTGGGAGTCTGGTCACTTCCCTAAAGGTGTCCGATACTCGCCAGCAATAGGCACATCTGACAACTCATCATGCGGGATGTCGAGGGAATCTAGAAATCTAGCCATCACCCCACCACTAGGTAGGCCACCAAACCGTACCCTCCTCCCATCATCCGCTCTAATGGTCACCGAAGACCCCTCATAGTCTACCACTACCCCATACCTTTGGAGCCATTCGACTCCCAAAATAATGCCAAACCAAATAATGCCCAAAACAAAGCAATCACAAAAAAACATGCATCCACGAATCGATAAGACCAATTTACGAAAAATCATACTAAGGCTAGCTGAACCACCGATCGGGTTCGTCACAACTAAAGGTTCATTGACAATCTTGGATTCCAATCCCAACCTATCTACCAGCTCACTAGATAAGGAGGAATAGGAAGCCCCAGTATCAAACAATACTCGAACATGAACTTCATAAATGGAAAGAATACCTTGGATTACGACGCCCTTTCCTTTCCCCGCCGCAGTTGGGGAATTCGACGAAAAAGGAACAACGTTGATAACATATGCTTTCACAATCTGCTTCTCTTTAGGAGGTTGTGGACATTTATCCTTGTGATGTCCCACTTGGTCGCAATTGAAGCACTTCCTATCCGCTGGCTTTGCTCAACAATCTTTAACATAATGGCCCTTCTTGCCACAACAATATCACTCAACATCTTTCTTATTCTTCTTCTGACCATCCTTAGCTTCATTCTGTTTCCTCTTATTCTGCGAATTATTCTTGCCTCCACCACTTGCCTGCGGTTTTGGCTCCCCTACAGATGTAACAGCAACCTCGGTCTTCGATTTAGGGTAAAGGCTCTCAGATCTTAATGCCTTTCTCGCAATAGACTCGAATGTCTCATCTATATGATTTATCAGCCTTTCCCCCAAATACTCATCTAAGCCAGTTATGAACTTCTCATTCTTCTTCTTAGCAGTATCAATAAGTGATAATCCATATTTCGATAAGGTATCGAATTCAACAATATATTCTGAGACTGACCTACCATTCTGCTTAAGCTTCAAAATTTTCCTAAACAATTCTGGTTTCTGAGCAGCTGGGATAAACTTATCACTGAATCGGGTCTTAAACTGATTCCAAGTAACTTGATCCTCAGGAGTAGTTGCTTTAATAGCATTCCACCAATTCATAGCCCATCCTTGAAGTTGATGCGATGCTAGCTTTCTCTTCATTGCATCATCGATCCCTAAATCTTCGAAGATGCGCTCACAACTATCAAGCCAATCTTGAACCTCCGTAACCGATTCCATTCCATGGAACGGCTTTCCACCAAGATTAGTATAATCCTTGCTGAGCTTGGTGAAATCGGCCCTAGGCGCCTACACTGTGCACCACCACCGTTAGCATCATTAGGAACTGCTCCCTGAACATCCCTAAGCATCTCTCTCATGAAGGTAGTAAACATTGTCCTCATATCAGGGGCATTCCTATTATTAGCCCCTGAACTCGTACTCCTCATATTTCGGCTCATCGTTCAATCTGTAAAGAGAAAATGATTAACCATCCCCTCAGTGGTGCCAGTGCGGTGCGACTTCTTCCTTAGATATACGAATAGTGTGTGTATATATATAGTTTTTGTAAGCCAAAATATTACAAATGCGTGCTCTTATCTACGTATAATATCTCTCCCTGATGTCTTCCCCTAGGTTAACTATGCAAGTAGGCTCTGATACCAAGTGTGAAAGCCTGCCTCGCACTAGCTGACATTTCCCTAGAAATGCGTTGTGCCAACGTCCAACTAGCGCGGGACGGTCGTCAAAGGAAAAGGAATTTGAAACTTTGAATCACCAAAGAACCTGTAGTATGTCTCATAGCGCATAGAATAAAATATAATAATAACATAACTTGACATAAAACAGGTGAGATAGTGCATAAGATGAATACAAAACCATCATAGCAGCGAAATCCAAAATATAGCTTATGATCCAGACCATCATTATTACAACTTCAAAATACCGTCTCTAAAGCAAAATAGAAAAGGTATACTACTAATGCCCAAAGCAGTGACCAGCAACGACACAGGAAGATTATATGTAAATAGTACATAGGAGCCTCCAGTTCGTCTCCGGACAGCTATTCGTGCATAACCACTTAACCTGTCTCTAGTCTGCTCGTTTAGGGGCACCCAGAGTAATAAGAAGAGACATAAAACTCTGGGTCAGACAAAAGTCTGGTATGAGCGATAGCGGAAAAAATAAACAATAACAGGCATAAATGATCATACCTGAACCTGGACTTGCAACCAAAGAGTTAGCACAACAAGATGTATAGTACTCTAAGCTAACACTAACAAAAAGTGTAAGGTGGAAGTGTGCATGTCACAGTGATAGCAAACATCAAGCATAATAATCATTCTCACATCTCTCACTCAGGGTCGGTTTTAGGGCTAGGCCAGCAGGCTGGCGAATAGGGCAACCCACCATGGAGGGCAACAACGGGGAAAGAAGGAGGAAGTGCAGGGTATACAGTAATTCGTTTTATATAAGCAGACGTAACGCTTAGCTTTCAAGTTGCTTCTACGGGTGAGTTGGTTATGTCTTTGGATTGCTTTATGCCAAGGTGCGGTGTTCGAATCCTGTCCAAGTTTATATTTGGCTGTTGCATTCCCTGCGTTCTTAATTTTTAAAGCCCTTCTACTTTTTTTACTGCTAACTACGTAGAAAACACCAGCTATATTCCCTAGGGCAACCAAAGTCCCCAAGCCGGCCCTGCTCTCACTCTGTGCATTAAAGCATACGATATCCACCACTTTGATCACCAAATCCTTTGCTACGACCAGTTTCCCTTGGGAGTCTTAATGACCCCATTGCGCTGATCCATGGCTACTAATCCTTTGCTATGATCATTTTGCTCTTGGGAGTCCTAATGGTCCCATTGCACTGGTCCATAGCCATGCTACGATCATTTTTCCCTTGAAAGTCTTAATAACCCCATTTCGCTGATCCATAGCCACAAATCCGTCTCTCAGTGGTGAAACAAAGCTATAGATACCAATAACCGCTTTGCTCACGTCCCGCAGCAAAGCCCAACTTTGGAAGTTAACTTGTTGGTTCCCATCTAGATATTTAGTAATAAATTCCCATTTGGATTTCCTTTGCATTTCGGGTTGAAGTTGATCTTTAGAAGAATTTACGATTGTCATCACATAGATCCAATCTAGTTTGGTTCATGATGCTCCATCCGGGTCGGTTCGTGATAATCATATGGGTTCAGGTCGTGATCTTCCATCGATTTGGTTCGAGTGAAGCATCTGTTTGCAGTTCGTGCCAAACTCTTGGGTTTGATTCGAGGCTCCCTGTTCGGCTCATGGCCTTCCGGTTCATGGGTGCATCGATTCGGATTCTGAGCAGCGGGTCGGTTCGGGAGTTCCTCCGGGTCGTGATGCTCACTAGGTCGTGGCGCTCACCGGATCGTGGTGCCTCATCGGTTTGTGATACATGAGGCGAGTAGGTTTGTGGTACATAGAGCACAAGCGGGTCGGTCCGTGCTTCCTTCCTCCGATCCGATCTGGTCCAAATTGCTGCTTTTCTTCCAGCAAGCTATTTACGCCACACAATGGCCCTTTTGACCATTATAACTTTACTAAACAATCATAGAGCATCCCAAACAGCAGTAATAACATGCATAATCAATCGAAAACATTAAAACATCAATTGTATGAGTTATTTAGATCAAACATACCCAAAAAGCATGATTTTCCCCTTAATCCCCTTAATCATGTTTAACCATACGATTAGCAAACTTAATCTAAATTAACCCATTTTTGAACCAGTGACATAAAATAATATTCTAGAATTTTTACATATTCTTCCATATTTTTCTGAGTTATAATTTCGCTAATTATCACTAATCACCCCTAATTAGCCGTAATTAGTGAATAAACATGCTAATCACTCACCTTAGCCACAAATAAATCTCAGATCTAAAACTCTAACTGATTTGGCATGGATCCCAATGCATTCCAGCAGCTCTATCTCAATTTCTATGCTAATACGCCTTAATTTGATGTAGATTTGGCTAACACGTGATTAGAAAGTGATTAGGAGGTAGTTTAGAAGGTGGAGGTCATTACTAGGTTTGAAGAAATGAAAGTCGCAGCTAAGAAAATGAAATGAGACACTTTCCTAACTCATTTCAGCCTCCCTATAACCCTAATCCCGAAATGGGCTATGGGCTCATCCACTAATTACCCTATTAAGCCCATTTAAGCAGTCTTCACCTTTCAAACCTTGTTTCAGCCATACCTCCCAAACAGTAAGTCTGTTTGACTAATGTGACCACTCTACGAAAAGATAAACCATCATTCGGATCCATTAGAAGTGGTTTCAGGTTAAAACTCCTTACCAATCAAAAGTTATAGGCGAAACAAGATTCGCCAAGGGAAAAACGGTCATCTAAAATTCGGCAAAAATCGTGAACATTGGAAATGTAACAACCCGTATTTTTGAATAACATGTTATAACATAAATGGAGGCAGAATTAAACTATAAAATCTGAATCAACGGAAACGGGCTATGCCATTGCGTTCGTCTCGGAAAAATACGCGAAATAGAGTCCGAGTTTTCAAAAATCGGAGTCCGTATGACCAAGATATGGCCTCGCGAAGTTTCACGAAAAATTCCCAAATTAAAGTATACTTAATTAAGTGAAATGGGTTGCGCAGAGAAATATATATATATTGATATATATATATATATATAATTGAAAATTAAATAAATAAATATGCAAAAATGTTCAAAATAGCGAATTGGGAGAGGGGAATAACCGAACCGGCCGATTTTTGAGGTCGACCCGAGCTCGCTGGGTCGACTAGGGGTTAATCCAGGGTGTTTGGCTATCAACCCGTGGGCCGATTCGCTCAAATGCAGATTTTGCATTTGAATGGTTCTCATGGTTCATCTTTAATCTAAAGGCCCTAGATGGTTCCTACACTTGACTTCTTCCCCAAGACATGCTTTGATGGCTTGGATTGAATCTAGGTTTAATCCTATGGCCTAAAACACTTGCCTAATCTATAAATAAGACCCTAACCTACCCTAAATCATCATTATTCATTCATACAACTAAACTATGGCAAAATCAATCCTCTCATGGCCTCCACTCTCTTCATAAAATTCCTAAATAAATTCCTAAGTGATTTTCCATGCATACAAGTGTTTTCAAACTTGTATGAGCATCATTAGCTTGCATTCAAGTCAAGTTTATATATTTGCATCATAAAGAAAGAGTCTTGATCATTTTGGCTCAAGGGTTTTGCTTGCATTTTGGGTTTAATTGATTTCATAAGGGCTTTGTCATATTTTTGTGACTTCTTAAGCATTGTAAGCCCTATTCTACTTTCATACTTAAACTCTAAAGTTAAATGTATGATATGCAAGTTTATATGCAAGTTTATCATGTTGTGATATGCAAGTTTATATGCAAGTTTATCATGTTGTGATATGCAAGTTTATATGCAAGTATGCCAAGTTATGTTATGCAAGTTTGGGTTGAACATTTTGTTCATGCTATCATGTTATGCAAGCTTATTTTGGGTTTATGAACATAAAGCTTTAAGCTTTATGCCAAAGGTTGCATTTTAGCAACATGTAAGTTATCATATCTCTTATGATAACTTGCATGTGAGGCTAAATGCGAACTTATGGCCATCTCTACATGTCATTTAGCACCATGTATCACCAATATGCTAAGTTTGGTTTTATGCATGCTTTTGAGGCCTAAAAATGTAATATGCAAGTGTATGAACATATGAACATTTCATATGCCACCATGTTAAGCTTGTGGCTTCAATACCTTTATGTCATGATTATGCCAAGTTCCCTCTTTCTATCCTTTATGCGCTATTGCGATATGTAAGCGATGGGATTGCGTTTGGGGTTGGGTAAACTTAAAAAACATAAAACATAAGCTTAGGAATTTACCTATTAAGTTAGGTCTACCCATTGGGAATTTACCTATTAAGTTAGGTCTACCCAATTGCTTGAAAACTTGTAACATGTTTTGGAAACATGATGGACATGACACTTAGAAAAGATAAGTGTGGCCAACTCGAGGTTGGGTTAAGTTTGTAGCGTAAACCTACCCGGAACCGACCGACTTAACTAGTTGCTACAAACAATAGGACCCAATGTGAGAAGTTGGTCATGTTGTACCTTGAA
This sequence comes from Allium sativum, assembly GCA_030737875.1. Taxonomy (NCBI): domain Eukaryota; kingdom Viridiplantae; phylum Streptophyta; class Magnoliopsida; order Asparagales; family Amaryllidaceae; genus Allium; species Allium sativum. The sequence goes on along the minus strand of CM060911.1, from coordinate 118,451,774 downwards.
CCCGAGGTTAGACCAAGTTGTGGTGTAAAGCTACCCGGACCCGCCCGGCTTAACTAGTAACCACAACAAGGTCTAATGTGAGAGGTTAAGGCGCATTAAATTAATTAATGCCTCGTGATTAGGGTTAAGTCATGGTCCACTTAATACTTAACCAATTTGGGCTTGGTAGATTAATCGGGGTTAAGTCGTGAACTCATCGTTACACTTAACCAAGTTAATCCAGGATTAGCAAGAGGGTTAAACCATACTTAACCCACTAGAAAAATCCTAGCAATGGGGGCCCACTCCAGCAGTAATCCCAAGTTAGTATCATCATGACCCTAGGGACTAGGCTAGGGTGGGGGAACGATTACTGGACTGGAGGTAAGTGACCAAAAGCGACGGCAGAGGGTACGCCGGTGTAGTTCCGGGCGGACTCTGGTCGTGCACATAGTCCGTAGCCGGAGAAAACATGCACGGGTACCAGTAGATCGGGACTGTGCACTCATGTTCATGGTGTCCAGGGGTTGACACCCTAGGGCTTGATACACCCGAAGGGTGGACCCGACACAGTTCGACTACAATTATGATTGGGCCGTATTGACACCAACACGTGACGAGTTAGGCTTAGGGAGCCGATCGACTAGACCGTTTGGTTGGACCTTGTATTAGGGTCATTTCATGTTATTGGGCCAAAGCTTGGGCCAAGGGATCAATACTTGTTTATTCAAGTCATGTTAGTTTGCTAATACACCTGTGGTGCAAAACCTTAATCCTGATTATGCGATGACACCTTTATCTACCTTGTTAGTTAATCATCATGCTAGTATATTGTTATCCTTATGTTCATCCCTGCTGCTCATGCCAGTTAACTTTATCAGTTTACATTGATTGTAGTAGGGCTTACTCAGTCTTTTTGACTGACCTGTTTTCTTTCGCCTCTTTTCTTCCGTTCCCCCCTCCCCCCAGGTTCTCAGGGAGGGAATACTGGAGCTTAGCTTGGATTTCGGATTGCTTGCTTGTGGGATTTCAGCTCATGTACGGTTTCGACATGAAGCTAGCTATGGTTACCACTTAATTGGGGATAGCACTTATTTATTTCAGTTTTTCAGTTGATGTTGTTTTATCTAGACTTGTTTATTTGGAAAGCTATGTTGTACCAGACTTGTTTTGAAATGTTTTGAAATCTTCCGCTGTTTTATCTATGTTATTTACTCTGTTTACATATATACATATGTTCTTGTTCTGCCTTGATATATCATTATGCATGTTTACCTGATTCAAACGCCCCTCCAAAGTCAGAGTGCTTGCAAGAGCCACCCTGGTGGAGGTGGGGTGTTACATTTGGTATCAGAGCATATGGTACGAGAAGGAACAAAAAGGCTTTTAGAAAACTTTTGGAAAACTATTTTCAAAACCAAGTATAAAGTATTTTCCAAAGAAAAGTCTAGTTTATTTTAAAGGCTATTCCCCAAAAAGCCATTAGCAAAATTCCTTCGTTTTTCTCCATTATGAATCTGTCTTTTTCTTCGTTTTCAGTATGGCCGATAACTTTGCTATTCCGGAGGGAGTACACATACCTGTTTGGTATAGGAGACTTTTGGAGGCTAGGGCGACCGAAGCCGGCCCCGCAGATGTTCCTCCTCCTCCTCCTCCTCCGGTATTTAATGTTCCTCCTCCTCCTCCTCCGGTAGTTAATGTTCCTCCTCCTCCTGTCGCTGAGGTTCCTCTTCCTCCTCCCCCTCAGCATCCTCAAGTGGACTTCGCAAAGACTTGCAAAGATTTCAAAGCAATGGGTGGCAAGAACTTTCAAGGCACTGAGACTTTTGTAGAGGCCAGAAATTGGTTGAAAGAGACCGAGGATTTGTTTGCTATCTTTGGGTTAGACGATCAGAGGAAGCTCTTGTTGGCGGTTTGGCTTATGAAGGATGAAGCCGTTTATTGGTGGGAAGTCACCAATGGTACTAGGCCTGTTGAGACTTGGGCCGATTTCAGGGCAAGGTTCATGCTTAAGTTTCTATCTTCTGCTGAGGAGAATCTGCAAATGGAGAGGTTCATAACTTTGAAACAAGGAGATATGTCTGTCAAAGAATATGTGAACAAGTTCAATCAGTTAGCTCGTTTTGGCTTGGATATGGTGAATACTCCTCAGAAGAAGGCTCTTCGTTTTGCTAGAGGATTGAATGAGCCGTTGCAGGGATTGGCTATGTCACATATTCCCCATGGGGCCACGTTTGAGAGTTTGGTTGATATGGCGTTACTTCAGGGAGATGTCAAGAAAGAAACCAAGATGAATGATACTCAAGCCAAGAAGACTGATTCCCAGGGAAAAGGAAATCAGGGTAATCCAAGTGGTCAGAGCAGTCAAGGCAATCAGAACAAGAACAAGAGTCAAGGCAACAAGGGGAACAACAACAAGGGCAATAACAACAAGGGCAAGAACAACAAGGGGAAGTGCCATTATTGCGGTTCAGTTGGGCATCTTATTAAGGATTGTAAGAAGAGGAAAAGGAAGAATGGTGAATGCTTTTTCTGCGGTGAGACTGGACATTTCAGTAAGGATTGCCCGAGGAAGCAAGGGAAAGGCCAGGGTCAGACTCAGCGTGCTGGACCTTCAGGAGGGCAAGTTCATGCTCTCAATGTCGCTCCAGTTCCCGATCGAGGTAGTATTTCTGTTGAGAGCCTTGTATATATTTCTGATTTTCCAGTTCGTACCTTGTTTGATTTTGGTGCATCGCATAGCTTTATCTCATCTGATCTTGTTGACAGTTTGCACCTTAGTACTAGCTTGGTAGATGACCCCGTCTGTGTCTCAAATCCTATTGGGGGTTCCGCCCATTTGTCTATGATATGTGGGGATTTGAGGATCTCTATACTGAGTGTAGAGTTCTTGTGCAGTGCTTATGTTCTTGGTTTTAGGGGATACGGATTGATATTGGGCATGGATTGGCTGTCCAGATATGGAGCCATTCTTGATTGTGAGCATAGGGTTGTGAGGCTCGTGACTCGCCTCGGAAACACCCTAGAGATTTCTTGTGATCCGAGAGGTCCCGTCATGTTGTGCTATCTAGAATCACTCGACTCGTCAATGGAAACTCTTCAGTCTGTGAGAGTGGTTCGAGAGTATCCGGATGTTTTCGATGAAGTTAGGGGGTTGCCCCCTAAGCGAGAGATTGATTTCCGCATTTATCTGGTGGATAATGCAAAGCCTGTTTCTTTGCCCGTTCGGCACATGGCTCCGCGTGAAAGGCGGGAGCTAAGTAAGCAAGTGAAAGAGTTGCTTGAGAAGAACTTCATTAGACGAAGTATATCTGAATGGGGAGCGCCTGTGGTATTTGCTACCAAGGCGGATGGTTCTCTCCGACTTTGCGTTGACTATCGAGAGTTGAATAAGCTGACTAAGAAGAACAGACACCCGTTACCGAGGATTGATGATCTCTTTGACCAGCTTGTCGGTGCTTCTGTTTTCTCTCAGCTTGATCTTGCTACGGGGTTCCATCAGCTCAGGGTAGCTGAAGATAGTATAGACAAGACTGCGTTCAGAACTCCAGATGGATTCTTCGAATGGCTTGTCATGCCGTTCGGCTTGACTAATGCACCCGCATATTTCGTGGACTTGATGAGTAGGGTGTTCAGGGAGTTCTTGAACAAGTTTGTCGTGGTCTTCGTAGATGATATTCTGATCTTCTCTAAGGATGAGGAAGAGCACGCAAGGCATCTCATGGAGGTGATGGATACGCTTAGAGCGCATCAGTTGAAGGCCAAGTTCTCCAAGTGTCACTTTTGGAGAAGGGAAGTTAGATTCCTTGGGCATATAGTATCTAAGCAAGGCTTAGCGGTGGATCCCGCTAAGGTAGTAGCAGTTCAGGATTGGAAGACTCCAAGGAATGCAACCGAAGTGAGAAGTTTTCTAGGTCTTGCGGGTTTCTACCGGAAGTTCATCAAGGACTTCGCAAAGATATCCGCTCCTCTCACTAAATTGACGAAGAAGAATTTAGTTTTTGCTTGGAGCATAGAATGCGAGCTTGCTTTTCAGAAGCTCAAGAGAGCCCTCACATCAGCACCTGTTCTAGCTTTGCCTGATGGAGGGAAGTTATTTACCGTATAGACCGATGCATGTGGCACGGGGTTAGGAGCTGTTCTTATGCAAGAAGGAAGAGTGATATGCTTTGGCGGTAGACAACTCAAAGTGCATGAGAAGAATTATCCCACTCATGACTTAGAGTTGGCAGCAATAGTATATGCACTCAAGGCTTGGCGCCATTATCTTCTGGGAGAAAGATTTGAGCTTTATACCGATCACAAGTCATTGAAGTTCTCTTTTCTCAGAAGGATCTAAATCTGAGGCAACAAAGATGGATGGAATTCTTGGTGTCCTATGATTTTGAGATAGCTTATACCCCTGGCAAGGGGAATGTGGTAGCAGATGCATTGAGTAGAAGAAGGTTGACCCTAAGTCCTCTATTCGTTGAGATGAAGAATTTAGAGTATGTGGCAACCTTTGATTTCTCTTTGGCGATTGAGTCGATGACCGGTTCTTTAGCATCTCTGGAACTCAGACCTACCCTTCTTGATCAAGTTGGGGCTTCGCAGAGAGAATACCCTCAGATAGTTGAGATTATGGATAAGCTAATTCGAGGAGAGACGTCTAGTCATCTCGCTCGATATTCTATTGATGACAAGGGTTGGCTGAGGAGAGACGGAAGGTTATGTGTTCCAATGGTAGAAGATCTAGTAAGAAGAGTTCTTGAGGAAGCGCATCGCTCTAAGTTGACTATACATCCCGGCGGAGATAAGATGTATAAAGATATGAAGCACATTTTCTTTTGGCCTGGGATGAAGAAGGATGTGGCAGAATTTGTCTCTAGATGTATCATTTGCCAGCAAGTTAAGGCCGAGTCGAAGAAGCCCGGTGGGCTATTGCATCCTCTAGACGTTCCACTATGGAAGTGGGAGAGTATTTCCATGGATTTTATCGATGGGCTACCAAGGTCAAGGAAAGGGAATACGAGCATTTGGGTTATTGTGGATAGACTTACGAAGAGTGCTCATTTCATTCCGGTGAAGAGCAAGAGGACCGCATCTTGGCTAGCGTCTGTATATCTTCGTGAGATTGTGAGACTACATGGAGTCCCTTCTAGTATAGTCAGTGACCGTGACCCAATCTTTACAAGTCAATTCTGGAATAGCTTGCAAGAAGCTGTGGGCACAAGGTTGAATCTAAGTACGGCTTATCACCCACAGACGGACGGTCAAACCGAAAGGGTGAATAGGGTACTCGAGGATCTGTTGAGGCTTTGTATTCTGGATTTTGGTGGTACTTGGGAAGACCATCTTCCTCTTGTTGAGTTTGCATATAATAACAGTTATCAGGCAAGCATAGGGATGGCACCATTTGAAGCTTTACATGGGAGGCCGTGCAAGTCGCCTACATGTTGGTGGGAGACTACAGATGAGCTTATACTTGGGCCTGATATGATCAGAGATACATCCGAGAAGATCGAGTTGATTCGGAGACGGATGAAAGCGGCCCAAGACCGACAGAAATCCTATGCTGATAAGCGAAGAACGGATTTGGAGTTTGATGTTGGGGATATGGTTTTCGTGAAGGTTTCTCCTTTGCGGAATGTGGTCCGATTTGGAGCTGTTGGGAAGTTGGCACCGAGGTTTGTTGAACCATTCCCTATTATAGAGAGGATCGGGCAGATGGCTTATAGAGTGAAGTTGCCCAAGAAGCTTGCTGGAGTACACGATGTTTTTCATGTCTCGCATCTCCGGAAGTGTTTACATGAATCAGCAGAGGTTGTTGAGCCAAGTGTTCTAAAAGATGTAGAAGTGGAGAAAGAGGCTACCTTGAGGAGAGCTCCGATTCGTATCTTGGGGACGGAGACCAAGAAGCTAAGGAATCGAGAGGTCAAATTGGTGAAGGTTCAATGGGGTGAAGCCGAAGAAGACACAACTTGGGAAACCGAGGAGAAGATGCGTGGGCTTTATCCATTCCTTTTTGAGGGTACACTCTCAATCTCTTTTCTTTGTTAGCATATCTTTCTCTTTGCTATCCATGTTTATCTAGTTTATCGTGTTAATCTTGTCATGAGAACCTTAGGTAGAAACCCTTTGGATGAAACATGTGTTTGAAACATGTTATGCTTGATGGTTGCAAGTGGTTGCAAGTGTTTGCAAGTGGATACCCGTGGATGCATAATACACGTTAGGCACTAAGATCGGCTCACACACTTCCATACCGCATATGCATGAGTGTTTATGCTTATTCATGGATGAAAACTTGCTATGCTATCACGTGGATGTTGCGTATGGATGAATGTTATGTGCACTCATGTAGAGATTATAAATTATGTTAGGAATTTGCATACATATGGACTCATTTCACTAACATATTTTGCATTAAGGGGGTTTACTGAATCAGTAACCTCCTGATTTTCGCATTAGATAAGTACATATACACACACCTTTGCATATGATCATACAGCATTTAGAACCTTTTAAGGACAATGATTGCTCGTGGATGATGTTTTGAGTAGATGGATGATGGATGGTAGGATACGTTCTTCCTAACTTGGAGATTTCGGGGACGAAATCCTTTAAGGAGGGAAGAATGTAACAACCCGTATTTTTGAATAACATGTTATAACATAAATGGAGGCAGAATTAAACTGTAAAATCTGAATCAAGGGAAACGGGCTATGTCATTGCGTTCGTCTCGGAAAAATACGCGAAATAGAGTCCGAGTTTTCGAAAATCGGAGTCCGTATGACCAAGATATGGCCTTGCGAAGTTTCACGAAAAATTCCCAAATTAAAGTATACTTAATTAAGTGAAATGGGTTGCGCAGAGAAATATATATATATTGATATATATATATATATAATTGAAAATTAAATAAATAAATATGCAAAAATGTTCAAAACAGCGAATTGGGAGAGGGGAATAACCGAACCGGCCGATTTTTGAGGTCGACCCGAGCCCGCTGGGTCGACTAGGGGTTAATCCAGGGTGTTTGGCTGTCAACCCGTGGGCCGATTCGCTCAAATGAAGATTTTGCATTTGAATGGTTCTCATGGTTCATCTTTAATCTAAAGGCCCTAGATGGTTCCTACACTTGACTTCTTCCCCAAGACATGCTTTGATGGCTTGGATTGAATCTAGGTTTAATCCTATGGCCTAAAACACTTGCCTAATCTATAAATAAGACCCTAACCTACCCTAAATCATCATTATTCATTCATACAACTAAACCATGGCAAAATCAATCCTCTCATGGCCTCCACTCTCTTCATAAAATTCCTAAATAAATTCCTAAGTGATTTTCCATGCATACAAGTGTTTTCAAACTTGTATGAGCATCATTAGCTTGCATTCAAGTCAAGTTTATATATTTGCATCATAAAGAAAGAGTCTTGATCATTTTGGCTCAAGGGTTTTGCTTGCATTTTGGGTTTAATTGATTTCATAAGGGCTTTGTCATATTTTTGTGACTTCTTAAGCATTGTAAGCCCTATTCTACTTTCATACTTAAACTCTAAAGTTAAATGTATGATATGCAAGTTTATATGCAAGTTTATCATGTTGTGATATGCAAGTTTATATGCAAGTTTATCATGTTGTGATATGCAAGTTTATATGCAAGTATGCCAAGTTATGTTATGCAAGTTTGGGTTGAACATTTTGTTCATGCTATCATGTTATGCAAGCTTATTTTGGGTTTATGAACATAAAGATTTAAGCTTTATGCCAAAGGTTGCATTTTAGCAACATGTAAGTTATCATATCTCTTATGATAACTTGCATGTGAGGCTAAATGCGAACTTATGGCCATCTCTACATGTCATTTAGCACCATGTATCACCAATATGCTAAGTTTGGTTTTATGCATGCTTTTGAGGCCTAAAAATGTAATATGCAAGTGTATGAACATATGAACATTTCATATGCCACCATGTTAAGCTTGTGGCTTCAATACCTTTATGTCATGATTATGCCAAGTTCCCTCTTTCTATCCTTTATGCGCTATTGCGATATGTAAGCGATGGGATTGCGTTTGGGGTTGGGTAAACTTAAAAGACATAAAACATAAGCTTAGGAATTTACCTATTAAGTTAGGTCTACCCATTGGGAATTTACCTATTAAGTTAGGTCTACCCAATTGCTTGAAAACTTGTAACATGTTTTGGAAACATGATGGACATGACACTTAGAAAAGATAAGTGTGGCCAACTCGAGGTTGGGTTGAGTTTGTAGCGTAAACCTACCCGGAACCGACCGGCTTAACTAGTTGCTACAAACAATAGGACCCAATGTGAGAAGTTGGTCATGTTGTACCTTGAACTCGAGGTTAGACCAAGTTGTGGTGTAAAGCTACCCGGACCCGCCCGGCTTAACTAGTAACCACAACAAGGTCTAATGTGAGAGGTTAAGGCGCATTAAATTAATTAATGCCTCGTGATTAGGGTTAAGTCATGGTCCACTTAATACTTAACCAATTTGGGCTTGGTAGATTAATCGGGGTTAAGTCGTGAACTCATCGTTACACTTAACCAAGTTAATCCAAGATTAGCAAGAGGGTTAAACCGTACTTAACCCACTAGAAAAATCCTAGCAATGGGGGCCCACTCCAGCAGTAATCCCAAGTTAGTATCATCATGACCCTAGGGACTAGGCTAGGGTGGGGGCACGATTACTGGACTGGAGGTAAGTGACCAAAAGCGACGGCAGAGGGTACGCCGGTGTAGTTCCGGGCGGACTCTGGTCGTGCACATAGTCCGTAGCCGGAGAAAACATGCACGGGTACCAGTAGATCGGGACTGTGCACTCATGTTCATGGTGTCCAGGGGTTGACACCCTAGGGCTTGATACACCCGAAGGGTGGACCCGGCACAGTTCGACTACAATTATGATTGGGCCGTATTGACACCAACACGTGACGAGTTAGGCTTGGGGAGCCGATCGACTAGACCGTTTGGTTGGACCTTGTATTAGGGTCATTTCATGTTATTGGGCCAAAGCTTGGGCCAAGGGATCAATACTTGTTTATTCAAGTCATGTTAGTTTGCTAGTACACCTGTGGTGCAAAACCTTAATCCTGATTATGCGATGACACCTTTATCTACCTTGTTAGTTAATCATCATGCTAGTATATTGTTATCCTTATGTTCATCCCTGCTGCTCATGCCAGTTAACTTTATCAGTTTACGTTGATTGTGTAGGGCTTACTCAGTCTTTTTGACTGACCTGTTTTCTTTCGCCTCTTTTCTTCCGTTCCCCCCCCCCAGGTTCTCAGGGAGGGAATACTGGAGCTTAGCTTGGATTTCGGATTGCTTGCTTGTGGGATTTCAGCTCATGTACGGTTTCGACATGAAGCTAGCTATGGTTACCACTTAATTGGGGATAGCACTTATTTATTTCAGTTTTTCAGTTGATGTTGTTTTATCTAGACTTGTTTATTTGGAAAGCTATGTTGTACCAGACTTGTTTTGAAATGTTTTGAAATCTTCCGCTGTTTTATCTATGTTATTTACTCTGTTTACATATATACATATGTTCTTGTTCTGCCTTGATATATCATTATGCATGTTTACCTGATTCAAACGCCCCTCCAAAGTCAGAGTGCTTGCAAGAGCCACCCTGGTGGAGGTGGGGTGTTACAGGAAATGACCCCAATAGTCGTTCCCCAAAGTTACACGACCATACGACCTCGTATGTGATTGAAATAAATATTCTACGATCCTCTAATGCGTAGAATGCAAGTCGTTACACTGTTTATCCTACTCAGTCTATTATACCTGTCTTTTGATACTTTTATTTCTCTCATCCAGTTTATATGCCTATTAGGATGCTTTTACTTATTTATATTCTAAAAGTAACTAGACTCGCCAGACTTTATGTCTGACCCATTTTGTTTCCTTTCTCTCTCTTTCGTTTCCCTTCCCCCTAGGTTCTCAGGGTGGGAATACTCAGGCTTGATTTGGATTCTCTTTTTCATCCGGGTTGGATCTGCTTAGATGTACCGCTTAGATTTCCTACTTCTCTGATGTGGCTTTATTTATGGGGAACTATGCTTCCTTTATTACCGTACTCTGATGATTTCATTGCAAGATAGATGTTTTAAGTTGATGTAATAAGCTTTGATCTGTATTTCAGATTTATGATGTAACTATGTTTTGGACCATGATGTCTTTTGTCTAATAAAGTTTTAATTCTGCTATTATTTTATATTTGTCTTGTAATGTTTCTATTTCTATTAACCTATAATACTTCACGAAACTTAATGCATTCTGTTAAAGAGTGACATTAATGGACTTGGGGTGTTACACATACCTTATCCACAGGTGTCAAAGTGGCTTATGTCCCCAAATCAAACCATGGTCACGCACACTAACTTACCGGAGCACACTCACACCTACAATTAGACCAACTTGCATATACAACATGGCATGGTGCGTTCCCTTGCCTCGTATGGAGACCGAAATGATAAAAAGGTAAGCTACATGGGATTGATCTCAATAACTAATAACATAGCTAATTTCCCCAACCTTTGATCTGGCCCTAAAAAAATACAATATATTAGGCCCCAAATTTACCCGTACACTGTAAATTAATATGTTCATGTTTAAGCTTGACAACGAAAAGTAATAGGCTCGTAGTTTACCCATACACTGTAAATTAATATGTTCATATTAAAGCATTACAATGAAAAGTAACAGGCTCTAATTTACCCACACGTTGTAAATCAATATGCACATATTCCCTTTCAAATATTCCAAGTCATGTCGTAAATAAACTATTTGTGTTTATTATGGTTTCTAATTGGAATTTTCCAACTACAGTCCACTTTTGTCAAAAACTGTCAAATAAGGAATTTATACAGTCAGATTTGTCTTAATTCGATTATCCCTTTCTTAAATGCATTTCTCAACATTTTCAAATGAAGCCTCAAATTTTATTATTCTTATTCAATTATTTTTATTTCCCAATCTAAGCATGGAATAAAGAATAGAGAAATAATCCATCGCAAATTATTAGGCTTACAGGTTCATGCATGTTTTAATTGTATTCATATACCCTTTTTTAGGCATAGATTTGACACAACTGCAAAATCTAGAAATAGAGAAAGGAAAAAGAGATCCGATATAACAACTTACAAAAATCCGAATAGAATAGACAAAAGGAATTCAAAAAGGAAATAGAAATGAATGAATCTGAAATCAAACTGTAATATTCTGGATCTAAGATCTGTAAATAATCCAGATTAGAAACAACCATAGCTACTATTTTATAGGTTTATCTTCGAACTTATAAGAAATCTACAAAATCACATAAATATCCCCTAAAAAGATGCTTATCCAATTAGCTCCGGTAAAAATCCCTAAAATATATACATAAGCGATACTCCAATTTATGCGCAAATAGCTTTATTCATACTTTGAAGAAGAAAGGTGTAATGGAGGCAAGAAATGAAGAATGAGAATTGTGGGGAATGAGAGAGGAGTATATTTATTTATAGATGAGATATGGGAATTTTAGGTCGTTAGATATTAGGTCAAAAATCTCAAATGTTGGATGAAAGAAAAATCCTAAAATTTCCAACACTCTCTGTTTTGTACCAGGCACGAAAACGTGTTTGGCCGAACTACACGGGTCGACCCATCTCCCAGATGGGTCGACACACAAGCGGTCTGGGTCGACCTAGGATGCAACCCAGTTTGGACTTGGTCATCCCAGTTATTACGCTAATTAAGCACAATTAATTATATTAATTGTTCTATTTTATTTAAAATTCCAACTGGAACTTCAAACTTCAATTGGCTATAACTTTTTCGTTTTAAGTCCATTTTATGCAAACCAAAAGTCTAATCAAACCAGAAAATCGTAACCAACCCAATGGTGCAAACCTCATTGCCTAATTCCCGTTGTTTTCCTAATTATTCTTTAATTAATGAATTTGTTAATTTATTATTTCTTAAAATTTGGGTTGTTACATTCTCCCCTCCGTAAAGGATTTCATCTCGAAAATCTTTAAGGTAGAAGTTTAATATAAGTGTTTTCTACATCCATCTGCCCATCCATCATCAACTGGCAACCATTATCTTTAATTATCTAGTGCAATTTATGTACTTCTGCAATAGTGTAGCATATATGGTCCTAACTAATGCAAAAGATTAGGCGGTCTACCGATTCAGTCGACCTCTTTTTATGCAATTATGTATGTGTCGTGCATCCAAATGTATGCAAAAATTCTAATGATGACTAATAGTTTTATATGCATGCAACAAACATCATCCATATGCAACAACCATATGACGACATTCATATACAACAACCATAGAAATAAATAAAATGGAAACATTCATGCATATGTAAGTGTCATATTTAGCCGATCATAGTTCCTAGTGTGTGTATATGCTTCCACTTGCAAACTCTAGCATCCATTTGCAAATTTCAAACATAACATGTTTCAACCATATCCTATTATTATAGGTTTCTACTAAGATCAAGTTCAAAAGAATTTGAAAGGTGGAACCTAAGAACTAGAGATGAAAAAATGTTGGAACGTACCATCAAACAGATAAGGATAAGAAATATGCATCTTCTCGTCGGGTTACCAAGTGGCCTCACCATCACCATCTCCTCACAGCACCTTGACCAGTCTTACTTCCTTGTTTCTCAGCTGCTTAGTCTCAAAATCTAAGATCCGCCAAGGTGCTCATTGGATGGATGCCTCCCATTCAATTTCCACGTCCTCTAATGAACTAGGCTCTACAAACACCACTGAATCGTGTAGGCACTTTCGCAAGTGCGATACGTAGAACATGTCATGAGCACCTGATAGTCTCTCCGGTAGTAAAACTCTATAAGACATCTTCTCTACCCTCTCTATGTCTAGGAACGATCTAATAAACCTTAGGGGCAACTTTTCCCCTGAGCCAAACCTCACCACATTCCTTAGCAATGAAACTTTGATAAAGACCAAATCTTCGATAGAAAATTCTAAGTCAATCCTTCTTTTGTCCGCATTTGATTTCTTCCTATACTGTGATGCCTTCATCCTTTTTTTAATCAACTCTACCTTATCAAAAGTTTTCCCTAGTCATTTCCAACCTAAGAAGCAGTTTCTTGTCGAATCCCACCAATATGCCAGAGATCTATAAGGCCGCCCACACAAGCCCTCAAAGGGTGTCATGCTAATGCTAGACTGGAAGCTATTATTTTATGTAAATTCCATAAAAGGTAAGTTATCTTCCAAAGTCAAAAATACACATCCTTAGTAGGTCCTTTAATATCCTATTTACCCTCTTAGTTTGTCCATCTGTTTGAGGGTGATAAGCAGTACTCAACCTGAGTTGTGTCCCAAAATCTTCTTCTAGACTCATCCTGAATTTTGCTAATGAAAATCGAATCTTTGTCGCTCATGATGCTCGAAGGAATACCATAGAGTCTAACTATCTCATGAATATACAAAAACTCCAACCATGCGATTGTTCTCTTGCTCCTAACAGTGATGCAATGGCCGCTTTTAGTCAGTCGGTCTATTATGATCCAAATAGTGGTGTCGCCCTTTCTTGAACTAGGCAACCCGTCCACAAAATCTATAGAAACGCTCTCCTATTTCCACAATGGTATATCCAAAGGCTGAAGTAGTCAACCAGACTTCTTTTGCCTTGCCTTATGAGACGACCCGAAATCCCCCTCACGGGAAATCACGGATTGAGTTGAGAATAACACACATCGGAACACAAACAGAAGAACATTTCATTGTATATTACAACAATTCCATCAGAATACAAGAATACACAGAGTATGAATGAATATAATACATTCGATAAATATCAGAGATTAAAATAAATTACATAGCAGCGGAAAAACAATACAAAACACAACTAGAAGTAATACACGGATACAGAGCTTTCCGAGTATCGTTCCAGCTGTAAACCAGCATCCTGTGAATATAAATCTGCAAAACCCAACTACTAGCTGCCCGTGCGGAAAATAAGGGCACTCAGAGTTTAGGTTTAAACATTTAACTCCATGTCAGTCATGTGACTGGTGTGAGAACTAAAACAGTTATTAATCTTTATTTTTAAAGTTAGGTAAATCGAGGGACCACGCCGTATAACATGGAACGGGTTTTCACCCCAAGAATATCAGTGCACAAAACAACAGCGCAATGCTAAATAAAGAAGAATGAAGCTATTATAAGACCCAGGTCCCATCACACAATGCAACGCAATTTGGAGGATAGGGTTTTCACCTTATAATAGCCAAAAATGCTTGGTACGTGAAATTTCATATTTTATTACTATAAGTGAAGAAAACAAATTCAATCATAACGTATAAATCATAGATGGCATAAGTGACCCATATCACTATGTCATCGTACTAGGCTCTATAAATAAAACTGAAATATCATGTATCGGAAATTGGATTCCATCATGAGTCGAGGCAAGGGGCAAGCCCCTCTCCGTTTGAGACACTCTAGCAAGTGTCTCAGGACCACACATAGCGATCCTTGGAATCGGTTAGGCCGGTCCTCTCTTACTTTTGAGGATTAGTTATTCCTGAACACACGTTTCCCGGTCCTATTGGACCTATATATAATGGTCTGTACGTCGGCTCACATAGTGCCAGTTATCGACCATATATTCGAGGCGCCTCGCATTCCAACATCCACACAGGTAAAAAGTATATAAATGTCAGGGCTGGTAGGTCACTGACATCACCCATAGCTAGAAAGAAACGTCGTGTTCTCCCAACGGTCCGTATCCCGTTTTTGGCTCATACCGAGGTGTGAGGCTCGCAAATTCACGCTATATACAAAGCTATGCCACACAGGTCGTTCTTTGATCATCAACCATAAGACTTTTCTTTTCAACAGAAGCCTTGATCATTTGCCACTTAGGCATGCCACACAGGCAATTCACTCCATGCGACTGATGTCCATCGATATACAACCCCTGAGCTCGTACGTCTCAGAGAAGGGCGTTAAGCAAGAGAATAAATTCTCCGCCGCCAAACAGATGTATATTTAATAGAGATCAATCAACACAGAATAAAATCCAATGTCAGACACACACTCCATTTACAAGTTCGTTCTAGGTCTGAACGAAACCAGAGGCACTTTCCTCGCATATCCATCGATCTCCAAGTACGTCTGGACGATCACCAACTGATTCCCTCCTCTTGGGTGTACAGCCCAATTAAGATCATCAGTAATCACCCAAACGATGTGAAGACTTCCAGTCTTCAACCACCGTGTTCATCTTTGACTTATCATCGAATCGGTTATTCAGAATGGGTATAAACCCGGTCTTTCCGAATAACCCACGTATATAATAAACACATGTTACACAAACACAACATACGCCTCATTCCAATTTAGAATATTCGTTTATTCAAATTTTCACATTCTTAGGGAAAGGTTCCCATTAATTTTATCAAAGATAAATTCTTCTAAATTTATTCTTTAATCTTCCTTTGGATATCATTTCAAACCATGTTATGGTTTTCCAAACTAGTCGGGATTAGCGAACCACACCGAAGTAATTATTTATTTTATTTCCAAATCCCAACCTATTCATCCCAGGGAGCAAAACTGGTAATATTCCATATCTAACACCACGGTGTTATCGGTAAAATTAATTAGCATTTCACGTTCAAATCTAATTAAAGATTTAACTATCGCTTTGGAGAAAAACTGGTGATACTCCATTCTCGATCACTTTAATCTAATTAAAGATTCATTAAAACTCCACTTAGTTTTAATCTTCTCAAAAATCAATATTCTGTCTTTAACTGAGTTAAAGAACCAATGTCACCTAAAACACGATTCACGATAAACCCAAAATCACATTCAAATTCAATTCCAATTAAATATTATTTAATTGGTACACTTCATTAAAACTAAATAGAAAGATTTAATCTTTTCTACATTGGGTCCAAGAACAGTGTTATTCAAGACACCATTCACGATGAACCCAAAATCCCATTTGATATTAAATACAAGGCTCTGAATAGAAAATATATTGGCTTATATTCAATATCAAATTTTGAAATCAACAAATATCGTATTGGAAATAACGATATAAATATATCTTTCAAATTTCCACACCCATATATGTATAATCACGAAATCCAACATCGAAATATTTCGAAGATAATTTCGATTCAAATCCATTCCAATTCGTATATTGGAAATTCTGATTGTTTTTAAAACCACTTTCAAATTCAATTTATTTATTTCAAAAATAAATTGATTTCAATTCCAGTTCAAAACTAGTTCATTTCGATAAAAATCTATTTTTATCTTTTCAAATGTGGAATTTTTCATCCCAGTTCTATCCAATTCATATATTATGATTTTACACCAATTATTAATATTTTTAATAATTTTATCAAGGCCCGTATAGTCAATTTCCATCAACGACCATCGAACTGCACTTACAACGACCTTTTCCAAATTCGATTTGGACATAATTCCAAATCCAACCGTTAGATTTCAAATTTCTAATTTTCATTGGAAAGATCTTTTCGATACGAACCCAACAGTTCCAGTTTCAGGAGAATCCAACGGTCGGATCTCCCGTAACGTCAATTCGAAGTCAATGATCGAAATTCACGAACTGCCACGGCGCGGCGCATTCTATTCAGGCCATTATATATATATTTCGTCGATTTCAATTCAAAATGTATTTTATAAATCGTTTTAAATTCGTTTTCAAAACAATTTCAACTTCATGTCCAGTTTCAAATCGAAATTGAATATTGCATATCATTACTATATAAATGATAATATTTTCAAAACGTTATATTTTGAAATCACTTCTTTTTCTATATTCATTATAAAAACGAATATAATCGATATAAATATCGTTCGCGTCAAAATGGCGCATACCTAATCAACACGGCTTTATATATTTCAAAATCTTCGTTATTCTATTCAACGAATGAATATTTATTCTATTCAACACATGAATATTCTCAACACATGAGCATCGTCAACACATGACTATTTATATTATTTAATATATATTATAAAATTATGATTTATGATAAAGATGTAAATTTTATTGTTAAAATATTTCTTTTAACACATGATAATTTTCAGCACATGATTATTCTCAACACATGAGCATCGTCAACACATGACTATTTATATTATTCAACACATGAATCTTTATATTATAATATTCTTTATTTTATATTATAATATTCTTTATTTTCCCAATTGGAATGAGGCCCAAATCAATTACCATATAATGTTCATTATATGGATTCCATACAACACATGTATATAATAGCAACGATAAATAATCAACCATCATCCAAAGTGCACCACACAACTGCATAAGCATTAAATATAAATAATTAACGCTTACATAGTCTGTCAATCAAACGATCGACATATCACTAAACAATTGGGATTAGCGTACGTCAAATATCATCCCAACACCCGTGTGGGGTTTCAATCCACAAACACTGAATATTATTTGTGAAGTTGGACGACGTGTAAAATTTAACATCCCAATAAATATCCTTCAAATAGGTGTACATAAACAAACCTTCCGGTTTGTAAATGAATATTTATTTATTCATATTCACGTTTAAAATTATATTTTTAACGATAAGTAATTTATTTCAACACACGAATGTTTTATTATCCATTTCACATCAACATCACAAACAAATTTCACAACACATCAACCAAGCATACAAGTCGTCCATGGTCTGTGGACGACGGGTGTCGGGTGCTTAAGCACCGTCTGCATCCTAGTATATATTTTAACTAGAAAACAAGATTTAAAGTGAGAAGTTCTCACCGACTAGCTAACCAAATGCCACGACTCTTCTTATGTAGAAATCTTCGTCGTGCTCGCCTTTTGTCAAATTCGTCGTCCGTGGCTGCTACATATATAAAAATCACATTTTTATATTGTTGATATGCATATAAAAATTCTATTTTTACACCGCTACTATATAGATAAAAATTCTATTTTTATAACGGTGTTCATATAATAAAGATTATATTTTTATCACGCTATTCTCTATATAAAAATTATATTTTTATATATAAAGATCGCATTTTTAATACTTGTATAATATAAAGATCATATCTTTAATACTTTTACTATATAAAGATCACATCTTTTTTATTACTACTATATAAAAATCACATCTTTATTATTAAAAATATAAACTTTTCCTAACTAAAAATCTATACTTCATAAAAATGAAAATCTATTCTTATATCGATAAAAAAATCAAATCTTTACACCGTCAAAAATTCTATTTTTAGTTCTACTCCACCTAGATAAAAATCATATTTTTATCGTTTCTTCCCATAGATAAAAAATCATAACTTTCAAGCGATAAAAATCCAATCTTTCTATAATCAAACATCTTAACTTTCTTCATATAAAAATCTAACCATACTATGATTAAAAATATAATTCTTTTATGGCTTAAAAATATAATCTTTACTTCGCTATTATATGTTTAAAACTGAAATACAACATTGAAATGTAAATGAATAATTAAAACTCATGTTTTTTGGCACTTCGGGTGGTGGTAGAGGCTGTTGGCGGAGGTCTGAGGTGATGGAGGAGGTCGCGGTGGCTAGGTGGAGGGGAAGTGGCGGCGGTGAAACAGGGTGGCGCAGGGGGAAGGGGGTTGCGGCATCGGCTAGGGTTAAGGGGGAAATGGGGGGGGGGAGCGCTCAATGCGAGGAGGAAGGAGGAGGAGAGCAGCGAGAGGGGGGGGGGGGGTGCGGAGGTGGCGCCCCACCTTGAGGCGGCGGCGGACCAATCGGGGGAGGGGGGTCGGCGAATCGCGATTCCCCCCTTTTTTTCTTTTCACGATTGAAAAGTAATGGGGGGGTTGACCGTTTTGAAGAGATAAAGGGGCCAGGGGGTTTTATTTAATTTTTTTATTTATTTCATTTCAAAAAGCAACCTTTATTTTCGAACTCGAACTCGAACCCACCGACTGTCGTCCATAGCTAATTACCCCCATTCCGAACACAATGGGATATGTATCGTAAGCTGATTCGATCGTTTAGATTAGTTTTGTCAAAATCAAAATATAACTCTATATATTGAATTTGAACGCACATTTCAATTTACTGGGCCCTCATACAGCCTCTGAAAATTCCCGAAAAATATTTTTTAGCTTCGTATTGATGATAGGGTCCTAACACAACTAATTTCGTTAGATTCTGAGACCGTTTGAAAAATGACCATTTTCCAATCGATTAAAATCAACTAAAACTGGTCAAATGCGTTTTCCTTTGCCATGCTCACATATTGATTCGAAAAATTATGAATTTTGGAATCTAGCAATAACTTGACATCACGGATCCAACAAAAGTGTTTTCGTCAAAAACCGAGGTCGTTTGCAAAATTTCCATTTTTAAGGGCTAGAATTCCATAGCGACTATTCCGAATTTTCAACTGGACGTAACTTTTGATTCTCGCTATGAAATTTTCGTTGGAAAGATATTCTCAATTAGATTCTAATATTTTTAGTTTCGCTAAAATTCGGTTTATTTTGAATCCAGCGCTTTCATTTGAATTTTGAAATCGAATTTTCGAACTACCGCGCCATTTTCAATTCCTTTTATATTTAAAATAAAATATTTATATTCTAACGATGATCTATATAAATATATACGTTCTATTTCTATTCAAAATAAATTTCTCGTCGTTATTATTTAAAATAATTCATTTTAAATAATCAAAATTCATCAAAATTGCCAAAATAAAAATTTTAAATTGGCTCGGATTTTCGGGTTATTACACCTTAACTCTTTGGCAAGTCATACATTAGCTACAAACTCAGCCACGCTCTTCTTCATGTTGATCCAATAAAAGACTCATCTCATATCATGATACATCCATCACCACCCAGATGGATAGTTATCTGTGAGTGACGAGCCTCGACTACATCGCACTCGTCAAACCATTTGTGGGGTATACATATCCTACATCTCGTCAAAGTCAACCTCTACAATCCACAGTATACCTAAGGAGGTGCCTAGAATCCTCTCCTCTAGTAAATCTATCCAAAATATCCAAAAGCTCGGAATCCTCTCTCTGCTCAGCCTTAATCTGTTCTAGCAGGGTAGGTCGCACGACTAAAGATGCCAACAATTCTAGAGTGTAATCCATAAATGGTCGAAAATCGAATGCAGCAATATATTCCAAACTCCGTCACTCAAAAAATAAAGGACTCAATGTCGCTCTATGTCTTCTCAAATCATCAGCCACTACGTTTCTCTTTCCAAGGGTATAAGAAATCTAAAAACCATACATTGCCAAGAACTCCATCCACCTTAACTGCCTCAAATTGGGATCCCTATAAGAGAAAAAAATACTTGACTGACTTGTGGTCTATAAATAGCTCGAATCCTTGCTAAGTAGTAGCGTCTCCAAGACTTAAGTGCGAATACTATGGCATCTAACTCAAGATCGTGCGTAGGGCAATTCCTCTCACGAACCGTTAGCTGCCTACTACCTTAGCACACTACTCCACCCTCTTGCATCAATACCACACCTAGGCCAGTCCCACAAGTGTCGGTACAAATCGTGAACATCTTAGATCCATTAGGTAATGTCAAAATTGGTGCACTAGTGAGGGCATTCCTCAGTCTGTTGAAAGGCATCCTCACAATCCATATCCCAAGAGAAAGCCAAATTCTTCTTTGTAATTAGGCTAATGGTGCTAAGATCCGTATAAAGTCCAAAATGAACATCCTGTAGTAACCCACTAAGCCAAGAAAACTCCTCACCTTAGTTACGTTCTTGGGGTCCTCAAAAAATGACACTTGGAGAATTTCATCTTCAACTGATGAACTTGGAGAAAACACAAAACCTCTCCCAAACGCGAAGCATGCTAGTCCTCATTCCTCGAGAAGACAAGGATATCATCCAAAAAACCCTTATAAATTTATTCAGAACGTCTCTGAATACCTTACTCATCAAGTACACGAAATAGCTAGTGTGTTGGTCAGCCCAAAAGGCATGAACAACCACTCAAAGAATCCACCAGGAGTCTGAAATTTCATTTTGTCGATGCTACCCTCTGCCATGCATAACTGATGGAAACCAATAGCCAAGTCCAACTGAGAGAATACAGACGCGCCTACCAACTGATCAAATAAATCATCTATCCAAGGGAGTGGTTAACAATTCTTCTTTGTGAGCTTGTTCAATTCTCCGTAATCCATGCATAGATGGAGGAAACCATCAGCCTTAGTGGCGAAGACAACTGGTCCTCTCCACTCAGAGGTACTCCATTTAATAAAACCCTTTTCCAAATTCTCACCCACTTCTTGCTCAACTCTTTACGTTCCTCGGGGCCATATAGAGAACAGGTAGCACTACAATCTTCGCGTTCTCACTAAGATAAATCAGAAAGTCGATCTCTCGCTTAGTGGAAATCATCTAGCCTCCTTGAATACATCCAGATACTCACAGACAACGGGTACAAAATAGATATTAAAAGAAGAATCGAAGGAGTAAAGAAAACTCAACATGACCAACCCTCGTGGATCACAAGAAATCTCTAGGGTCCTACCACCACATGTCATCAAACGAACGACCCTCCTCTCGCAGTCGAGTATAGCCCTACACATGGCTAATCAATCCATCCCCAAGATCATATCGCACCTCGAAAATCCCAACACACAGGCATCACAATCAAACTCAATGCTTAAAATAGAAATTTTCAAACCCCTATAGATCATAGATAAGTGCGTCGAACCACCAATAGGATTTGAAACTATTATGGAATCAGTAACTAGTGAGATTTCTAAGTGCAAATAGTCAACCAAACTACTACAAATAAACGAATGAGAAGATCCCAAATCAAAAAGTATGAACAGTAAAATCAGAGATAGAGATCAAACCTTCAAAAAAGACTTTCCTATCTCTATCCTAGCCACTGTTAGTCGATGTTGCCTCAATACATGCATCCAAGCTACTGATGTACTAGTTCCATGTCAAGTCATCTATAGATATGCCTCATTCAAATATCCTGGCTGCCCACGATTATAACACTTTACCCTGAGCTTCCTGCAATCTCTAATAAGTGCCCTGGTGTCCCACACCCATGACATTTTATCTCAGTCTTGATCTATCCTTTCTAAGGATTTCCAACTTTTTCTCTTGTCTTTCTTATTCTAAAATTTCTTGTTAGGACAAGAAAACTTAGAAGATCCACTTTTATCATCCTTGACTTCTTCCTTCTTATCCTCATGCATCAATGCCATGTTAATCAATGCCTCATATGTCGCTCTTATAGGAATGTGTGCCATCGCCAAACCTTGGAGAGGTTGACTCAACTCTCTCGCAAATTGAACTGCCTTCTTGTAAGCCGTATTAACCAAATCCTTGGCAAATCTCGATAACTCGTTGAACCGGTTGATGTATTCTTTAACTGACCGATCTCCATCCTTCAAGTCAAAAAGTCATTCTAATTGCATTCCCTCCTCAGTAGGTGATTGAAAATTCTTCTCAAACCTATTTCTGAATCCGCCTCAATCCATATATCTTCTCTAAGCCTCTATAGTCTTCCACCAAAACAAACTCCATCCTTAAATTGCCAAGTTGCAAGTCTAACTCTCATCCCATCCTTAAGTTCCAATAATGCAAAAATCCTCTTGGTCACTCCAATCCAGGTGTGCACCTCCATAAAAATTTCGGTACCCGAAAAAGTCTTGTTTCCTAAGTTAGAGAAGTCCTTACAAAGCTTCGAAATATAAGCGGTTGTCAGTAGGTTGGGAGGAACCACAACAATGGGTGCTGAAACATGCGCATATTATTGTCCATCAGTGGGTGTCATAGCTTCTAAATATCTACGAAATCAACCGAGAATAGGAGCTCTCTAAGGAAGATTAGGGGATCCCGATATGTTGTGCAAAAGAAGGGATAGAAATTTAGAATTCAAAGGAATTAAAGGAAAGCTGTAACTTGATTATAGGGGATATATTTTATTTTCAAAAACAACTTTTGGCTTTTGAAAAATAAGTTTTCTTTCACAAAGTTTTATTCTAAAACAAAATTTTAGTGATCTTGTAATCTTAGGCTCTGATACCAAATGTAACACCCCACACCCTTTAATGTTATCTTAATATAGAATCCCATTAGGAAATATGGAGAGTTGTAGGTATAAAGACAATAAATATCACAGAGAATAAGATTTCACAAGACCTAAATTAATATATTCACAATGGAATAAGAATACAATTTCATTAAAATAACAAAACCATCATTATTATTTCAATCAAACCAATTTTTTATAAAGTACCATGTCTCAAATCTCAGTCATAACAGCAATATTAGAGTACATAAATAAAAGTATCCTCAAATAGACAAAAAGTACAAGCAAACTGTAGAAAGACATAAGAAAAGTAGTACTTCTCTACAGGAGTCTTCCAAGATAAAATCAACTAAGCAGTCCAAGCTTCGTGCTTTCTCCTAAGATCTGGGGGAAAAAGGAAAGAAGAAAAAGGGAAATAGGTCAAGTAAAAAGTTTGGTGAGCTGCAGTGATTGCTAGTACGACCGATAAGAAAAAGAGAAGTAGACAAAATATAAGTTCTAGTGTCACAAGAAAGGTAAGTGTCTGTGTACACCTAAAAGTGAACAAAAATAGAATAGAGATATCATAAATGACATAAAATAAATGTAAGTGTTCTCATTCACAGTAATTGATAATGATAACTGTTTTTGCACTTCTATAAATAGGAACGAAATCAGGAAGAGATTCCCTAATACCACCCAAAAGATCGGTTGTGAAGAATCATGGATAACATATGTCCACTATGATTTGGGTTTATCAGGCCCTATCTGTGACGACAAGGAATTTCGCTCGATCCGAATCAGTCGTTAAACCGATCTAGACCGTTCGAAACCCCTGATCGTTTGAGAACAGGACAAATCAGAATGCAGACGGAAGAACATTTCATTGCTATTACAACAATTCCATCAGATACAAGAGTATACAGAGTATAATGAATAAATAACATTCGATAAATATCAGATATTACAATAAATTACATAGCAGCGGAAAATAATACAAAACACAACTGAAAGTAATACACGGATACAGAGCTTTCCGGGCATCGTTCCAGCTGTAACTCAGGATCCTGTGAATATAAATCTACAAAACCAAAACTACTAGCTGCCCGTGCAGAAAATAAGGGCACCCAAAGTTTAGGTTAAAACAATAAACTCCAGGTCAGTCATGTGACTAGTGTGAGAACTAAAACAGTTATTTAAAACTTTACTTTAAAAGAGAGTAATTCAAGGGACCACGCCGTATAACACGGAACGGGTTTCCTCCCAAGAATACCAGTGCATATCAATAAACAACGCAATGCTTTTTCGAAAAATGAAGCTATTATAAGACCCAGGTCCCATCACACAATGCAACGCAAGCCGGAGGATAGGGTTTTCCCTTATAATAGCCAAACATGCTTGGTACGTTTAAAACAAATCATTTGATACTATAATAATTGTATAGTGTCAAAACAATTTTAATCATAAATATAAATCATAGACGGCATAGCATCCCATGCTACTATGTCGCCATACTAGGCTCTACAAATAAAGCCGAAACATCTCGTATTGGAAATTGGATTTCCGTCATGAGTCGAGGCAAGGGGCAAGCTCCTCTCCGCTTCGAGACACTCTAGCAAATGCCTCAGGACTACACACTCTGGGTAACCCTTGGATGCTTCAGGGCCGGTCCTCTCTTACGTTTGAGGATTAATTATGCCTGAACACACGTTTCCCGGTCCTTACAGACCTAAAATCGAGGCGCCTACTCCAACAACCACATAGGTGAAAAGTATATAAATGTCAGGGCTGGTAAGTCACTGGCACCACCAAAGCTAGAAAGAAACGTCGTGCTCTCCCTGCAGTCCTTATCCCGTTTTTGACTCATACCGAGGTGTGAGGCTCGCGAATCCAGGATATACACAAAGCTGCCACGTAAGATGTGCTTTGATCATCAACCACAAGACTTTGTTTTTCAACAGAAGCCTTGATCCATGCAACTCAGCATGCCACACAGGCAATTCATGCCATGCGGTTGATATCTATCGATATATAACCTCTAAGCTCGTACGTCTTAGAGAAGGGCGTTAAGCAAGAAAATAAATTCTCTGCCGCCAAACAGATATATATTTAATTGAAATCAATCAACACAGAATAAAATCCAATGTCAGACACACAATCCATTTACAAGTTCGTTCTAGGTCTGAACGAAACTGGAGGCACTTTCCTCGCATATCCATCGATCTCCATGTGCGTCTGGATGACCACCAACTATTTCCATCCTCTTGGGTATACAGCCCAATCAGGATCATCAGTAATTATCCAAACGATGTGAAGACTTCCGGTCTTCAACCACCGTCTTCATCTTCGACTTATCGTCGAATCGGTTATTCAGAATGGGTGTAAACCCGACCTTTCCGAACAACCCGTGTATATTAAAAACAAATATAACACAAACACAACATACGCCTCATTCCAATTCATTAGTCACTAACCGTAAATCAATAAGAGAGCAATCCCCCAAATATTAACCCCGAAGGCCGAAACCAACATCAGATCAATACCCAGGAAACCATTCTTCTTAACTAACCTTCAGCTAGTTTCTAAATTTCAATTCTTAGGGAAAGGTTCCCATTAATTTTATCCAAGATAAATTCTTCAAAATTTATCCTTTAATCTTCCTTTGGATGTCATTTCAAACCAAATTATGGTTTTTCAAACTAGTCGAGATTAGCGAATCACATCGGAGTAATTATTTATTTTATTTCCCAATCCCAACCTATTCATCCCATGAAGCAAAACTGGTAATACTCCATATCTAACACCATGGTGTTATCGGTAAAATTAATTACCATTTCATGTTCAAATCTAATTAAAGATTTAACTATCGCTTTGGAGCAAAACTGGTGATACTCCATTCTCGCTCACTTTCTAAATTTGATAATTTAAATTATCAATTCACATTTCAATCTAATTGCGGATTCATTAAAACTCCTTTTACTGGGTTAAAGAACTAATATCCTTTAAAACACAGTTCACGATAAACCCAAATCACATTCTATTTATTTTCAGGTTAAAGAACAAGTGTTATTTAAAACACTGTTGAGGATAAACCTACTAATCAATTCTATTTAAAACCCATTTCAAATCCAATTTATTTATTTAAAATAAATGGGTTTTTATTTTAGTTCTAAACTAGTTCATTTCGATAAAAAACTATTTTTATCTTTTCAAATATGGAGTTTTTCATCCTAATTTTTCTCAAATCATTTCTTATGATTTTACACCAATTATTACTATTTTAATAATTTTATCAAGGCCCGTACAGTCGATTTCCAACAATGGCCATCGAACTGCACTTACAGCGACCTTTTCCAAATTTGATTTGGATGTATCTCCAAATCCAACCATTAGATTTCAAATTTCTAATATTCGTTAGAGAGCTCTTTTCGTTACAAACCCAATGGTTCCGGTTTTAGGAGAATCCGACGGTCGGATCTCCCGTAATATCCGTTCGAAGTCAATGGTCGAAATTCACGAACGCCGCGGCACGGCGCGTTCTATTCAGGCCATTATATTATATATATAATATATATAATATATGTTTCGTCGATTTCTATTTAAAACGAATTTTATAAATAGTTTTAAATTCGTTTCAAAAACAATTTCCACTTCATTTCAAATTTCGATTCAATTCGAATTCATTTCAAATCGATTCTTATTCAATTTCAATTTGTTTTCAATTCAATTCGAATTCATTTTATATTCAATTCGAAATCGTTATATATTCAATTCAATTCGAAATCGTTATATATTCAATTCAATTTTTATCTCTTTTAAATATTCATTATAAAAACGAATATAATCGATATAAATATCGTCCGCGTCAAAATAGCTCATCTCTAATCAACACGTCTTTATATATTTCAATAATCCCATTATTCTATTCAACAAATGAACATTTATTCTATTCAATACGTGAATCTATATTTTTGCCAGCACATGACTAATCTCAACGAATGAGTACTGTCCACGTGTGACTATTTTTGTTATTTAATATATTTTATAAAAATTAAGGTATCTATCGTTTGATTTAAAATCAGACTCCAATCGTAAATTAGTAAGAGAACGATTCCCTAAATATTAACCCCGAAGGCCGAAACCAACATCAGATCAATATCCAGGAGACCACTCATCTCATCTATTTTCCAGTTAATTTCTAATTTTATATATGATAAAGATGTAAATTTTATTGTTAAAATATTTCATTCAACACATAACTAATCTCAACGGATGAGTACAGTCAACACATGAACCTTTATATTATAATGATAAAGATATAAATTTTATTGTTAAAATATTTCGTTCAACACATGACTAATCTCAACAGATGAGTATAGTCAACACATGAACCCTTTTTTATTATAATATTCTTTATTTTCTAAATTGGAATGAGGCCCAATCAATTACCATATAAAGTGAATTATATGGATTCCATACAACACATGTATATAATAGCAACGATAAACAATCAACCATCATCCAAAGTGCACTACACTGTATAAGCATCAAATATAGATATCTAAAGCTTATAACAGCCTGTCAATCAATCGATCGACAAACAACTAATTATTGGGATTAGTGTGTGTCGTATTTTATCCCAATACCCGTGTGGGGTTTCAAACAATCAAACGCATATTTTATTTGTGCAGTTGGGCGATGTGTAAAATTTATCGACCCAATCAATATCAGTCAAATCAGTGTATATAAACAAATCGGCCGATTTGTTTATAGATATATATTTATTCACTTTCACGTTAAAAATTATATTTTTAACGATAAAATATTTTTAACTATATAAATATTTTATTTCCTTTCAACACATTAATTTATATAATCAATTTCACATCAACAACACAAACAATTTTTACAACACATCAATCAATCAAACAAGCCATCCATGGTCTGTGGATGACGGGTGTCGGGTGCTACTAAACACCGTCTACATCCTAGTATATATATATAATTAGAAAAAAAAGAAGGAAATTTAAGTGAGAAGTTCTCACCAATAGCTATTCCAACTCCACGCCACTTCATTTATAGAAATCTTCATCGTTCTCGCCTTTTTGTCATCTTCGTTACCCGTATTCTCTACATATGTAAAAATCGAATTTTTACTTTGCCATCCAATATATAAAAATCGAATTTTTTACTTTGCTATTCAATATATAAAAATCTAATTTTTACTTCGCTATTCAATATATAAAAATCGAATTTTTACTTCGCTATTCAATATATAAAAATCGAATTTTTACTTCGCTATTCAATATATAAGAATCGAATTTTTACTTCGCTATTCAATATATAAAAATCGAATTTTTACTTCGCTATTCAGTATATAAAAATCATATTTTTACTTCGCTATTCAATATATAAAAATCATATTTTTACTTTGCTATTCAATATATAAAAATCTCGCCTTTTCAATTATAAATATTTCGCCTTTTCAATTATAAATATTTCGCCTTTTCAATTATAAATATTTCGCCTTTTCAATTTCAAAAATCTAATCTTTTCTATTTTAAAAATCTAATCTTTTCTATTTTAAAAATCTAATCTTTTCTATTTTAAAAATCTAATCTTTTCTTAGGTGATAAAAATCACATTTTTATCTCGTCGCTACTTGTATAAAGGTCCCATCTTTTTAACTTCCTTTTCATGTTAAAAATCGTATTTTTATAACATCATCTTCATGTTAAAAATCTCTACTTTTATAACATCTTCATATATAATAAAATCATAATTTCACAAAGGAAAATCACACCTTTTGTATAATGAAAAATCGTATTTTTCATATCAATTAAGATCACATTTTTTTATTGTAAGACCTTATGTAAAAATCGAATTTTTTTTTATTGCAAAAACAAATAAAAATGATAATTAAACGCTCACCAGCGGATGGGATGGTCGATTGAGGCTCGGGGGATGCTCCGTTGGTCCACGGCAGCGAAATGATGGTAGTGGCGAAGAGTTTCAGTGGCTTTCACGCTTGGAAAATATATAAAAATTATGTTTTTTTAATAAAGGGGGGCTTTCATGGCCGGATTGGGGCAGGGGGTGGTCGGCGCCAGCTGCTGGGGTCTAGGGGGAGGTGCGGCGGTCAAGGTTGGGGCGGTGGTGGCCGGAGGTTGGCGGATTCTGGGATTGGGGCTTAGGGTTTTCGCACTTGAAAGAAGAGAGAGAGAAGAGGAGGGAGAGAGAGAGGAGGAGGGTGGCGGCTCTGGGGGGGGGGAGGGGGGTGTGCGGCGGTGGAGGCAGCGACGGAAGGGGGGGCCTGTACGAGGTCAGAGAGGTTTTTTTTATGATCGAACTAAATCGAACGGGGGGGGGGGGGGGTAGAAGTTAAAGGAAGAGGGAGAGAGAGGAGGATATTTTATTTAATTATTTAATTCAAAAAGTTGACTTTTACATACGACCTCTAAACGAGGCCCACCGCCTGTCGTCCATAGCATATTACCCCCATTTTGAACACAATGGGATATGTACCATAAGCTGATTCGACTGTTTCGATCAGTTTTCGTCAAAATCAACATATAACTCTATATATTGAATTTGAACGCGCATTTCAATTTACCGGGGTCACATACGAACTCTATAAATCCCAGAAAAATATTTTCTAGCTTCGTATTGACGATACGGTCCTAACAAAACAAGTTTCGTCGAATTCTGAGACCGTTTGAAAAATGGCCAATTTCCAGTCGATTAAAATCAACTAAAAATGGTCAAACGTGTTTTCCTTTGCCACGCTCACATATTGATTCTAAAAATTATGAAATTTGGAATCTAGCAATAATTTAACATCACGGACCCAACAAAAGTGGTTTCGTCGAAATCCGAGGTCGTTTGCAAAATTCCCATTTTTAAGGGCCTGAATTCCATAGCGACTATTCAGAATTTTCAACTGGACATATCTTTTGATTCCCGCTATGAAATTTCAATTTTTCGGATTCGCTGGAAAGGTATTATCAATTAGATCCTATTATTTTTGGTTTCACTAAAATCCAGATTGTTTTGCACCCGGTACGTTCAATTGAAGTTTGAAATCGAACTATCGAACTACCGCGCCATTTTCAATTCTATTTATAATTATATATAATTATATATATTCTAACGACGGCGTATATAATATATACGTTCTAAATATATTCAAAATAAATTTCTCATTGATATTATTTACAACAATCTATTTTAAATGTTCGAAATTCACTAAAATTTCCAAAATAAAAATTTTAAACTGGCTCGGATTTTCGGGTTGTTACAATCTCCCCCACTTAAAACTTTTCGTCCCCGAAAAGGAACAAAGTCGAAAGTGGTTTGATTAATCAACTCTACGTTCGATCTGGCTTCCATTCTCCAACTTTTCAGTTTCTGGGAATTTTCAAATTCTTCAAAAATTTGGCTAACACCCTAAATTTTTGAAAAATTTCGCCATAACCTCCCCTGCACCGGGAGCCACGGGAAAATCCCGAAATTGCCATACAGGCCTTCTGATCTCAAAAAGAAAAAGAAAAAGCCAAGCGGCTAGCCAATAGGCTCATAAAATCATCATCATCCAAACAAAACAGTAAATTATAGTAAATATGTACCTATTTGTCGGGCAAACAAATTTTATTCTTCGGCTCTAGCCTCCTTGCTATGACCTGTTCAATGTAAGTACATATATATGCATGCAAATGCGACCAACTTTCAATACAATTCAATATTTGGTACAATTAGGCATAATGGTTCAAAATTATCAAACAAATAAACAAACAACACAAACATCAATCAATTAGTGAATTTAACGTTTTCAAAGTCATAATTTTGATACATATACAGAAAATCATGTTTTGGTGCCAAATCACAACAAATGAATCTATCTATATTAGTTTTGGTTCTCACACCAGTCTAATGGAAATATATATATCATACCTTCGTCACTCGAACATAAATTCTGACGACGAGTACTCAACCATCAGAATCACCTTCGAGCCACTAGAGTATGATTCTATATCTATCCAATATATTAAAACTTCGAATATACGTTCATGACGCGTATATGCAAAATCTTTATATATCGGATTGTCCAAATTCAAAATAAATAAATATTCAAATACGTGTAAAATGATATAAATTTACGAAACAAATTTATTTTCATTTGAAAAATATACTCTTCACACTCGTTCTAGGATACTACTGATCCTATCTCTAATGAGTCATTCTAATTGGATATTACTAATCCAATATCTGATGAATTCTTTCGTATGGTTCTAATGTGTCTTGTTCTCGAGCTCTGTAAACCAAAGCTCTGATACCAAATGTGACGGCAAGGAATTTCGCTCGATCCGAATCAGTCGTTAAACCGATCTAGACCGTTCGAAACCCCTGATCGTTTGAGAACAGGACAAATCAGAACGCAGACGGAAGAACATTTCATTGCTATTACAACAATTCCATCAGATACAAGAATATACAGAGTATAATGAATAAATTACATTCGATAAATATCAGAGATTACAATAAATTACATAGCAGCGGAAAATAATACAAAACACAACTGAAAGTAATACACGGATACAGAGCTTTCGGGGCATCGTTCCAGCTGTAAATCAGGATCCTGTGAATATAAATCTGCAAAACCAAAACTACTAGCTGCCCGTGCAGAAAATAAGGGCACCCAAAGTTTAGGTTAAAACAATAAACTCCAGGTCAGTCATGTGACTGGTGTGAGAACTAAAACAGTTATTTAAAACTTTACTTTAAAAGAGAGTAATTCAAGGGACCACGCCGTATAACACGGAACGGGTTTCCTCCCAAGAATACTAGTGCATATCAATAAACAACGTAATGCTTTTTCGAAAAATGAAGCTATTATAAGACCCAGGTCCCATCACACAATGCAACGCAAGCTGGAGGATAGGGTTTTCCCTTATAATAGCCAAACATGCTTGGTATGTTTAAAACAAATCATTTGATACTATAATAAGTGTATAGTGTCAAAACAATTTCAATCATAAATATAAATCACAGACGGCATAGCATCCCATGCTACTATGTCGCAATACTGGGCTCTACAAATAAAGCCGAAACATCTCGTATTGGAAATTGGATTTCCGTCATGAGTCGAGGCAAGGGGCAAGCTCCTCTCCGCTTCGAGACACTCTAGCAAATGCCTCAGGACTACACACTCTGGGTAACCCTTGGATGCTTCAGGGCCGGTCCCCTCTTACGTTTGAGGATTAATTATGCCTGAATACACGTTTCCCGGTCCTTACAGACCTAAAATCGAGGCGCCTCATCCAACAACCACATAGGTGAAAAGTATATAAATGTCAGGGCTGGTAAGTCACTGACACCACCAAAGCTAGAAAGAAACGTTGTGCTCTCCCTGCAGTCCTTATCCCATTTTTGACTCATACCGAGGTGAGAGGCTCGCGAATCCACGCTATACACAAAGCTGCCACGTAAGCTGTGCTTTGATCATCAACCACAAGACTTTGCTTTTCAACAGAAGCCTTGATCCATGCAACTCAGCATGCCACACAGGCAATTCATGCCATGCGGTTGATATCTATCTATATATAACCTCTAAGCTCGTACGTCTTAGAGAAGGGCGTTAAGTAAGAGAATAAATTCTCTGCCGCCAAACAGATATATATTTAATAGAAATCAATCAACACAGAATAAAATCCAATGTCAGACACACAATCCATTTACAAGTTCGTTCTGGGTCTGAACGAAATCGGAGGCACTTTCCTCGCATATCCATCGATCTCCAAGTACGTCTGGACGACCACCAACTATTTCCATCCTCTTGGGTGTACAGCCCAATCAGGATCATCAGTAATTATCCAAACGATGTGAAGACTTTCGGTCTTCAACCACTGTCTTCATCTTCGACTTATCGTCGAATCGGTTATTCAGAATGGGTGTAAACCCGGCCTTTCCGAACAACCCGCGTATATTAAAAACAAATGTAACACAAACACAACATACGCCTTATTCCAATTCATTAGTCACTAACCGTAAATCAGTAAGAGAGCAATCCCCCAAATATTAACCCCGAAGGCCGAAACCAACATCAGATCAATACCCAGGAAACCATTCTTCTTAACTAACCTTCAGCTAGTTTCTAAATTTCAATTCTTAGGGAAAGGTTCCCATTAATTTTATCCAAGATAAATTCTTCAAGATTTATCCTTTAATCTTCCTTTGGATGTCATTTCAAACCAAATTATGGTTTTTCAAACTAGTCGAGATTAGCGAATCACATCGGAGTAATTATTTATTTTATTTCCCAATCCCAACCTATTCATCCCATGAAGCAAAACTGGCAATACTCCATATCTAACACCATGGTGTTATCGGTAAAATTAATTACCATTTCATGTTCAAATCTAATTAAAGATTTAACTATCGCTTTGGAGCAAAACTGGTGATACTCCATTCTCGCTCACTTTCTAAATTTGATAATTTAAATTATCAATTCACATTTCAATCTAATTGCGGATTCATTAAAACTCCTTTTACTGGGTTAAAGAACTAATATCCTTTAAAACACAGTTCACGATAAACCCAAATCACATTCTATTTATTTTCGGGTTAAAGAACAAGTGTTATTTAAAACACTGTTCACGATAAACCCACTAATCAATTCTATTTAAAACCCATTTCAAATCCAATTTATTTAAAATAAATGGGTTTTTATTTTAGTTCTAAACTAGTTCATTTCGATAAAAATCTATTTTTATCTTTTCAAATATGGATTTTTTCATTCTAATTTTTCCCAAATCATTTCTTATGATTTTACACCAATTATTACTATTTTAATAATTTTATCAAGGCCCGTACAGTCGATTTCCAACAATGGCCATCGAACTGCACTTACAGCGACCTTTTCCAAATTTGATTTGGACGTATCTCCAAATCCAACCATTAGATTTCAAATTTCTAATATTCGTTAGAAAGCTTATTTTGATACGAATCCAATGGTTCCAGTTTTAGGAGAATCCGACGGTCGGATCTCCCGTAATATCCGTTCGAAGTCAATGGTTGAAATTCACGAACTGCCGCGGCACGGCGCGCATGATTCAGGCCATTATATTATATATATAATATATATTTCGTCGATTTCTATTTAAAACGAATTTTATAAATAGTTTTAAATTCGTTTCAAAAACAATTTCCACTTCATTTCAAATTTCGATTCAATTCGAATTCATTTCAAATCGATTCTTATTCTATTTCAATTTGTTTTCAATTCAATTCGAATTCATTTTATATTCAATTCGAATTCATTTTATATTCAATTCAATTCGAAATCGTTATATATTCAATTCAATTCGAAATCGTTATATATTCATTTCAATTTTTATCTCTTTTCAATATTCATTATAAAAACGAATATAATCGATATAAATATCGTTCGCGTCAAAATAGCGCATCTCTAATCAACACAGCTTTATATATTTCAATAATCCCGTTATTCTATTCAACAAATGAACATTTATTATATTCAATACGTGAATCTATATTTTTGCCAGCACATGACTAATCTCAACGAATGAGTACTGCCCACGTGTGACTATTTTTGTTATTTAATATATTTTATAAAAATTAAGGTATCTATCGTTTGATTTAAAATCAGACTCCAACCGTAAATTAGTAAGAGAACGATTCCCTAAATATTAACCCCGAAGGCCGAAACCAACATCAGATCAATATCCAGGAGACCACTCATCTCATCTATTTTCCAGTTAATTTCTAATTTTATATATGATAAAGATGTAAATTTTATTGTTAAAATATTTCATTCAACACATGACTAATCTCAACGGATGAGTACAGTCAACACATGAACCTTTATATTATAATGATAAAGATATAAATTTTATTGTTAAAATATTTCGTTCAACACATGACTAATCTCAACATATGAGTACAGTCAACACATGAACCCTTTTTTTTATTATAATATTCTTTAGTTTCTAAATTGGAATGAGGCCCAATCAATTACCATATAAAGTTAATTATATGGATTCCATACAACACATGTATATAATAGCAACGATAAACAATCAACCATCATCCAAAGTGCACTACACTGTATAAGCATCAAATATAGATATCTAACGCTTATAACAGCCTGTCAATCAATCGATCGACAAACAACTAATTATTGGGATTAGTGTGTGTCGTATTTTATCCCAATACCCATGTGGGGTTTCAAACAATCAAACGCATATTTTATTTGTGCAGTTGGGCGATGTGTAAAATTTATCAACCCAATCAATATCAGTCAAATCAGTGTATATAAACAAATCGGCCGATTTGTTTATAGATATATATTTATTCACTTTCACGTTAAAAATTATATTTTTAACGATAAAATATTTTTAACTATATAAATATCTTATTTCCTTTCAACACAATAATTTATATTATCGATTTCACATCAACAACACAAACAATTTTTACAACACATCAATCAAACAAACAAGCCATCCATGGTCTGTGGATGACAGGTGTCGGGTGCTACTAAACACCGTCTGAATCCTAGTATATATATATATAACTAGAAAAAAAAGGAAATTTAAGTGAGAAGTTCTCACCAATAGCTATTCCAACTCCACGCCACTTCATTTATAGAAATCTTCATCGTTCTCGCCTTTTTGTCATCTTCGTTTCCCGTATTCTCTACATATGTAAAAATCGAATTTTTACTTTGCTATCCAATATATAAAAATCGAATTTTTACTTTGCTATTCAATATATAAAAATCGAATTTTTACTTCGCTATTCAATATATAAAATCGAATTTTTACTTCGCTATTCAATATATAAAAATCGAATTTTTACTTCGCTATTCAATATATAAAAATTGAATTTTTACTTCGCTATTCAATATATAAAAATCGAATTTTTACTTCGCTATTCAATATATAAAAATCATATTTTTACTTCGCTATTCAATATATAAAAATCTCGCCTTTTCAATTATAAATATTTCGCCTTTTCAATTATAAATATTTCGCAATTATAAATATTTCGCAATTATAAATATTTCGCCTTTTCAATTATAAATATTTCGCCTTTTCAATTTCAAAAATCTAATCTTTTCTATTTTAAAAATCTAATCTTTTCTATTTTAAAAATCTAATCTTTTCTACTTTAAAAATCTAATCTTTTCTATTTTAAAAATCTAATCTTTTCTTAGGTGATAAAAATCACATTTTTATCTCGTCGCTACTTGTATAAAGGTCCCATCTTTATAACTTCCTTTTCATGTTAAAAATCGTATTTTTATAACATCATCTTCATGTTAAAAATCTCTACTTTTATAACATCTTCATATATAATAAAATCATAATTTCACAAAGAAAAATCATGTGACGATCCCAAAACCCCGTGACACGGTGTTAAGGATAATCATTGGAATATAACACATTACTCATCATTAGCAGATCACAGATAATAGCATAAACAGAAAATAGAATAATTTACACACATATGACAGCGGAATCATATAGATATCATCACATCAGAGAAGCACAGTACAAGATACAACTTAGTGCATAATGATACATAATCAGTCACCATCGCCTGAGGCGGAATCATACATAAAGAGTACACAAAATGAATATCAGTCTACATCGCCAATGGCGGAATCATAATATAGATACAATAATGGCGGAGAAAATCCAAGTCAGCACGGTGTAGTCAAGCCTCGCCATGAGCCAAAAGGTGCGTCAGAAACCTGTAACTAGGCTGCCCGTGTGAAAATGAGGGCACCCGAGTTTGCAAGGTGAAACAAACTACGAGTCAGTCATGGGACTGGTATGAGAAATCTATTCAACTTATTAACAATAATAACAAGGCAAATCAAAGGACCACGCCACTTTCGCGGAACGGGTTTACTCCAATGAGTGCTAGTGCACGAAATAAAATAAATGATTAAATCAACGCAATGCTTTTTATAAAATGAAGCCATTATAAGACTCAGGTCCCATCACACAATGCAACGCAAGCCGGAGGATAGAGTTTTTACCTTATAATGGCCAAAGATGCTTCATACGAATAAAACAAAGGTGTTTGATATTATTACTAGTGTATATATGTTTCAAAAGCAAATTCAATCATAAATATCAATCCTAGGCGGCATAACTACCATCTACTATGTCGCCGTACTAGTAATACAATCACATCCGCAGATTTCGTATTGGAAATTGGATTCCTTCATGAGTCGAGGCAAGGGGCAAGCTCCTCTCCGATTCGAGACACTCTAGCAAATGTCCCAGGACCCCACTATGATCCTTGGATCTTCAGGGCCGGTCCTCTCTTACTTTTGAGGATTGGCAATTCCTGAACACACGTTTCCCGGTCCTTACAGACCTATATCGAGGCGCCTCGCATTCCAACAACCACACAGGTGAAAAGTATATATAATGTCAGGGCTGGTAGGTCACTGACACCACCTTAGCTAGAAAGAAACGTCGTGCTCTCCCTGTAGTCACTCTCCCGTTTTTGACTCATACCGAGGTGTGAGGCTCACGAATTCACGTTATACACAAAGCTACGTCACACAGACCATGCTTTGATTATCAACCACAAGACTTTGCTTTGCAACAGAAGCCTTGATCATATGCCACTTAGGCGCGCCACACAGGCAATCCACTCCATGCGACTGATTTCTGTCAATACATAACCTCTGAGCTCGTACGTCTCAGAGAAGGGCGTTAAGCAAGAGAATAAATTCTCCGCCGCCAAACAGATATATATTTAACAGAGATCAATCAACACAGAACAAAATCCAATGTCAGACACACAGTCCATTTACAAGTCCGTTCTGGGTCTGAACGAAACCGGAGGCACCAATTCCTCGCATATCCGTACAATCAACACTATGTTTGGACGGCTACTACTTCAATTCCTTCATGGTAGCTACTCCAATCACGAGTATCAGTAGCGCCCATCCATCCAATATGGAGATCATCGGTCTTCAGTCGTCTTCGACTCTTCGACTTCTCAACGTCGATCGATTATTTGAAATGAGATAAACTCAGCCTTTTCAAATAACCCACGTATATTTAGATTTTCAAATCAATTATTCACATGGTTGGACTATTCAACAATCACATTTCAGTTATTTAGTTATAATTTTCATGTCAAATACATTCAACCATCACATATCAAGCAAACACAACAAAATTGGTTCATTTTCACTCTATATCGTCTATAGCACTTTATAACGATACATCGCCATTTTTATTTAATTTAAAACGGCCATAATTAATTAAACGACGTTTCAGGTCGTTTCGATGCACTGGCGCTGCTTTCCACTAATTTTGTTTTACACATATAGGAAAATCTAACCGTTGGATCTTCACAAATTTTACATCATTAGGAAGGTCTTTTCAAAACGAATCCAACGGTTCCAGTTTTGGGAAAATCCGACGGTCGGATCTTCCACACTAACCATTTGAAGTTACGATTTCAATTTATGAACTGCAGCGTCGTTATTCGAT
Source organism: Allium sativum (assembly GCA_030737875.1). Lineage (NCBI taxonomy): Eukaryota > Viridiplantae > Streptophyta > Magnoliopsida > Asparagales > Amaryllidaceae > Allium > Allium sativum. Next base: position 118,413,165 of record CM060911.1, on the reverse strand, counting down.
TTAATTTAATTATATTTATATATATATATATAAATATAATCGTTTCTGGCGCTGTTTTTCCTTAATTTTGAATTAAACATTCCAGACAATCCAACCGTCGGATCTTCACAAAGTTGGTGCCGTTGGAAAGATATTTCCAAGGCGAACCCAACGGTTGAGGTTTCGGGAAAATCCAATGGTCGGATCTTCCGCACTAGTCGTTTGAAATCACGGTTTCAAAATATGAACTACACGGCCACGTTTCGTTTTAATTATATTTATATTTATATATTTATATAAATATAGTTCATTCAATGATTTCCATATCGTTTTCACTTCAAATATTTTTCTAACACCTTAAAATTTTGGAAAATTTCGCCATAACCTCCCCTGCACCGGGAGCATCGGGAAATCGCAAATAGCGTTCCCGGTCCTTCTAATCTCAAAAAGAAAAAGAAAAGGCCAAGGGGCTAGCCAACAGGCTCATAAAATCATCACCCAAACAAAACAGTAAATGTGTACCTATTTGTCGGGCACAAAATTTTATTCCTCTTCTCTAGCCCCTTTTGCTTTAACCTGTTCAATAGATATGCATGCACATATATACAATCTCTAACATTTATCATTTTCCATTCAATTTCATATTTGACTTGCTTTGGTCTAAAAACACCATTCATTCTAATATCGCATGCATAGGCTAAAATCATATCATTAGCTAGTTAATGTATATTTCAACTCATGCACGTTTATTTGAACAAGTGGATATTCTTAACACTTTATATTTCAAAAGATGATAATTTTGGTGAACTAAAATAGATTTCAACACATGACTATTTTATTTAATTCCTATGCATGTTAAAAATAATACTTCTATCACAAATATTTATTTCAACGTCCGCATCTCTTTAGCATGTCACACATATGATAAAAATGATATTTTTATCATTTAAAGTATTTATTCAACCAATGTATGGTTTCAACACTTCATAGTTTCAATAAAAATGTAATTTTTATTGTTCAATCTTTTTATTCAACACATGAACTTTTCCACTACACACATTTCTCAACAAATGAGTATTTCCACACATGGACAATTTATTTATGTTGTTCATATTAGAAAGATGGGATTTTTATGATAGAAATTATTTATATAAGGCGAATATTTTTCCTACTTCATATATATATAAAAATATGATTTTTGTTGTTTAAACACTTCACTCATCCACGAATGAATTTTATTTTCACACAACACTTTTCAACACATGAATATTTCCACACATGGACATAGTTTCATTATATGGCTTTAATTTCTATGCATGCAAATAATTTCAACATATGAAAATAATTCTAACACACAAAGATTATTCAAAATTTCGGCAGCATAACGGCAGGGTAGTTAAACCGGGACCGTCCCTAGTACGGCTCCTCGCTCTACCTTAAAACCTCGCGGTTTTTGACAATGGGGATCATGCATCTAGTTCGCACGCAGGCGGCATGTATATATTTATTTCATTTCCACAAACTAATCCTATGTGGTTTCAACCAAATATTTTCCAATCACAAACGGGTATTTTTCAACCACAATCAATTCAATATCAACCACAAACAATCCCAAACAACAATTCGCCGTCAATCAATTTTCACAACAATTTCAACCAATAAATATCGTCCATGGTTTGTGGACGAGGGGGCGTATATATATATATATATATAAATATTTATATATAGCAATTCACTTTTATTTCCACACATATATATATATATAAAGAAATTGAAGAGTGAGAAATTCTCACCAATAGCTATCCAATAACACGACTCTTCCTTTATAGAAATCTTCGCATATTTCGCCTTCTTGTCGCTTTCGTTGCCCGTATTCTCTACATAGGTAAAAATCGAATTTTTACTATGTTATTCAATATATAAAGATCATATTCTAAAAACAAAGATTATATTTTTAATATTCCTATGATGTAAAAATTATATTTTTATTGCTTTAAAAATATAAATTTTCATATCTTACTTCTTTTACTTAACAAAAATTTCGTCTTTTCTATTTTAAAAATATGATCTTTTCCATTCTAAAAATCTGATCTTTTCTATTTTAAAGCTCAAACCTTTTCTATTTTAAAGCTCAAACCTTTTCTATTTTAAAGTTCAAACCTTTTCTATTTTAAAGCTCAAACCTTTTCTATTCTTTTGAAAATCAGTTTTTTTTTTATTTCCCTTTAAAATCAGTTTTAAATTCTTTTTAAAATCAGCTTTAAACCTAATTAAAATTCAGTTTTAAACCTAATTAAAATTCAGTCTTTAAATCATTTCTAAAATCAGTTTTAAACCCCTTTTAAAATCAGTATTTAAACCCTAAAAAAAACAGTATTCTTTTCTAATTAAAATTCAAATAAAGATAAAAATAAAATAAAATACTTACTGTCTGCGAAGAAAAGGTGGGGGTGACGTCAGGGTCGGCGGCAGGCTTCGAGGGGGGGGGCGCGGTGGCTCAGGGAGGTGCGGCAGGGGTTTGAACTCGAAGAAGGGGGGTCTTTGGGTAGCTGCGGTTCGAATGGAGGAGGGGGTGCTGGTGAACGAGGGATGGGGTGGCGCGACGTCTGGAGAAGATGAACGGAGGGGGCAGGGATGAGCGGCAGTCGATCGACGATGAAGGGGGGGGCCGCCTGAATGGAGTCGGGCTTTTTCTTTTTTGTTTTTTTTTATTTTGAACGAGAATGAATGGGAAAGGGAGAAGATAGGGGGTTTAGTGAAATAAGGGTTGACCTTTTTATTTAATTAAAATTTTATATTCCCAAAAAGCAACTTAAAATTTTGGACTCGAAATCGAACACACCGACTGTCGTCCCTAGCGTTTTACCCCCATTCCGAACACAATGGGATATGTATCGTAAGCTAATTTGATCGTTACAATCAGTTTCCGTTGAATTTACATTTAAATCCTTATGTTGAATTTTAAACGTACATTTCAAATTACTGGGGTCACATACTAACTAGAAAAATTCCAGAAAAATATTTTCTAGTTTCGTATTGACGATACGGTCCTAACAAAACTAGTTTCGTCGAATTCCGAGGTCGTATGCAAAATATCAATTTTCCAGGCCTATATATTCTATATACCGACTCTTCTGAAAATTCATTCGGCCATAACTTTTGATTCCCGTTATGAAACTTCGATTTTTCAGATCCGTTAGAAAGGTATTGACTAACAGATTTAAATATTTTTGGTTTCACTAAAATCCGTTATATTTTCCACCCTGCACAATCGGTCAAAGTTTGAATTCAAATCTTCAAACTGACTTACTATTTCTAATTCACTAATTTATTGAAATATTCTATTTCAATAGTTCAAATTGCTTTGAAATAATCAATTTAAAAATTTTAAATTGGCTCGTATTTTCCGGGTTATTACAAATCACACCTTTTGTATAATGAAAAATCGTATTTTTCATATCAATTAAGATCACATTTTTTTATTGTAAGACCCTATGTAAAAATCGAATTTTTTTTATTTCAAAAACAAATAAAAATGATAATTAAACGCTCACCAGCGGATGGGATGGTCGATTGAGGCTCGGGGGATGCTCCGTTGGTCCGCGGCAGCGAAATGGTGGTAGTGGCGGAGAGTTTCAGTGGCTTTCACGCTTGGAAAATATATAAAAATTATGTTTTTTTAATGAAGGGGGGCTTTCATGGCCGGAGTGGGGCAGGGGGTGGTCGGCGCCAGCTGCTGGGGTCTAAGGGGAGGTGCGGCGGTCAAGGCTGGGGCGGTGGTGGCCGGAGGTTGGCGGATTCTGGGATTGGGGCTTAGGGTTTTCGCACTTGAAAGAAGAGAGAGAGAAGAGAAGGGAGAGAGAGAGGAGGAGGGTGGCGGCGCTGGGGGGGGGGGGAGGGGGTTGTGCGGCGGTGGAGGCAGCGACGGAGGGGGGGCAGAAGTTAAAGGAAGAGGTTATTTTTCTTTTTTTCTTCTGATCGAACTAAATCGAACGGGGGGGGGGGGGCGTAGAAGTTAAAGGAAGAGGGAGAGAGGAGGATATTTTATTTAATTATTTAATTATTTAATTCAAAAAGTTGACTTTTACATACGACCTCTAAACGAGGCCCACCGCCTGTCGTCCATAGCGTATTACCCCCACTCTGAACACAATGGGATATGTACCATAAGCTGATTCGACTGTTTCGATCAGTTTTCGTCAAAATGAACGTATAACTCTATATATTGAATTTGAACGCGCATTTCAATTTACCGGGGTCACATACGAACTCTATAAATCCCAGAAAAATATTTTCTAGCTTCGTATTGACGATATGGTCCTAACAAAACTAGTTTCGTCGAATTCTGAGACCGTTTGAAAAATAGCCAATTTCCAGTCGATTAAAATCAACTAAAAATGATCAAACGCGTTTTCCTTTGCCACGCTCACATATTGATTCTAAAAATTATGAAATTTGGAATCTAGCAATAATTTAACATCTCGGACCCAACAAAAGTGGTTTCGTCGAAATCCGAGGTCGTTTGCAAAATTCCCATTTTTAAGGGCCTGAATTCCATAGCGACTATTCAAAATTTTCAACTGGACATATCTTTTGATTCCCGCTATGAAATTTCGATTTTTCGGATTTGCTGGAAAGGTATTATCAATTAGATCCTATTATTTTTGGTTTCACTAAAATCTGGATTGTTTTGCACCCGGTACGTTCAATTGAAGTTTGAAATCGAATTATCGAACTACCGCGCCATTTTCAATTCTATTTATAATTATATATAATTATATATATTCTAACGACGGCGTATATAATATATACGTTCTAAATGTATTCAAAATAAATTTCTCGTCGATATTATTTACAATAATCTATTTTAAATGTTCAAAATTCACTAAAATTGCCAAAATAAAAATTTTAAACTGGCTCGGATTTTCGGGTTGTTACACTATCCCATCAGCAAAGCGACATAACCTTATCCAAAAGTGTCAAAGTGGCTTATGTCCCCGAATCAAACCAGTGCAGGCACACTAACTCATCGAAACGCACTCACGCCCGCCAATTGGACCGACTTACATCCACAACATAGCATGGTAAGTGCCCTATCCTCATATTGAGACCAAAATGATGAAAGGGTATGCAACACGGAATGTATCCCAACAACTAATAACTTGGCTCAAATCCCCAACCCTTGATTTGGACTCCAAAACAAATTCAATATGTTAGGCCCCTAATTTATCCACACACTGTAAATTAATATGTTCATATTAAAGTCTGACAACGAAAGGTACTAGGCTAGTAATTTACCCACATACTGTAAATCAATATGTACATATAAGGCCTAATCATGATAGTCTAGTTTAAGCTTGTAATTTACCCACACACTATAAATTAATATATTCATATTAAAGTTTGACAACGAAAAGTACTAGGCTCGTAATTCACCCACACATTGTAAATCAATATATTAAGCCTAACTATCCCTTTCAAATATTCTAAGTCATATTGCAAATAAACTATTTGTGTTTATTATGATTTCTAATTGCATTTTTCTGATTATGTTCCACTTTTGTCAAAATATGTCAAAAAGTCAATTTATGCAGTCCGATTTGTCTTAATTTAGTTATTCCCTTCTTAATTGTATTTCTCAACATATTCAGATGAGGCCTCAATCTTGATTATTCTTATTCAATTATTTTTATTTACTAATCCAAGCGCAGAATAACGAAAAAAAAGAAATAATCATCACAAATTATTAGGCTTACAAGTTCATGCTTGTTTTAATTGTAATCATATCCCCCTTTTTAGGCATAGATTTGGCGCAATGGCAAAGTCTACAAATAGGGAAAGGAAATGGAGATCCGAAATAACAGTTTACAAAAATCTGAATAGAATAGATATAAGGAATTCAAAAAGAAGATAAAAATGATTGAATCTGAAATCAAATTGTAATAATCTGGATCTAAGATCTGAGAATAATCCATATTAAAAACAACCACAACTACTATTTTATAGATTTACCATCGAATTTATAAGTAATCACAGAAACCGCACCTTAAAATGCTTATCCAATTAGCCTTGGAAGAAATCCCTAAAATCTATGCATAAACAATGCTCCGATCTGTGCGTGAACAACTTTATTTTTACTTTGAAGAAGAAAGGTGTAATGAAGGTAGAGAAATGAAGAATGAGATTGATGGAGAATGAGGGAGGAGTACAGTTTATTTATAGATGAGGTAGAGGATTTTAGGCTGTCAGATATTAGGTCAAAAACCTCAAACGTCGAATAAAGGAAAACTCCCGAAACTTCCAGCACTCTCCGTTTCGTACCAGACACAAACGTTCTTCGCCGATCTATATGGGTCGACCCAGCTAGGACTGGGTCGTCCCAGTTATCACGCTAATAAAGCACAATTAATTATATTAATCGTTCTACTTTATTTTAAATTTTGATTTGAATTTCAAAATTCAATTGGTCATAGTTTATTCGTTTTAAATCTGTTTTACGCAAACCAAAAGTCTAACCGAACCAGAAAGTCGTAACGGACCCAATGTCGTAAACTCCGTTACCCAATTCCCATTATTTTTCAAATTATTCTTTAATTAATAAATTTTTAATTTATTATTTGCTAAAATTTGAGTTGTTACAATGAGATTCACAAATAAATCATTAATATCCTTGGAATTTTGTGACCTATTAGTCGTCGAAAGTTGTTGGTAATCAGAGTATTTTTTTAATTCTAGCAATCCATTTATCATTCAACCAATTCACGTATGTCAATATAATTCTAAGCTCCATTTCAGACATATAATTCATATATATATATATATATATTATACCAATAATAACATATACGATATAGGCAATCCACATACACTAAATCAACTCCAATATATATAAATCAAACATCCAACAGTCTCAAACTTAACCCATCAACATCACACATCATCAGAACAAGCGTCATAATACATCCAGCCCTACATAAAAGTGTTTCAAACATATAAAAACACAATATCCTCACCAACTCTTACTCAATACAAACAATATCCAAGCACAAACATAAAAAGCATAAGTACCAAGCATCGTCCTCGCCTCCGCAAGCACCGAACGATGAAGGAAAGGAACCATGATGCTACACATACTCCGCCAAGCATTAATTCAACTGCTCTATCTGTATAGCACGAAGATGATCCTGGTCCTACACCTGCTCAACCATGACTCTAAGCTCTTTTATATCAGTTTTATCCTACATTTTTTTCGTTCGTCTCTTAAGAGGCCCCAACCTGCAAATAGAAAAAAGTTGTTACACAACTTTTCGATGAATTTTATATCAATTGGCCACGTTTATAAAATAGTTTATTTTTATCGATTACCGCTTGGTTCCCATAGCCATAATGTCTATTCCGCTGCATTACATCCATAATAGAGTCAAAATAGCATCTTCCTCATTGTGGGTCAGCTCATCAAGATCTGATATCTCAAGCAATTGTGTCGGTATCTCTTGAAACTTTCCTATAAAGCAAAAACAATTATTGCTGAGAATTAACACAACATTATTATAATTGCAAATAGCTGATTGGTCGATTGAATAAACTGGTATAGGATATAACCATTGAAAGAATATTATGAAGCAACTTGCAGTGGACATTATATTTGAAATTAATAGCCTAGGTACATGTATCCACAACTCCTCAAAAATGCATTTGTACTTGCATATATGCATGTTTTAATACCTACAACAACTCAAGATATGGTTGTGTTCTTGTATACATTCATTTGTTAATGAATTATAGATGGATGCACTCAATTTTAGTAACAATCAATAATAATCCAGTAAAAGAGGACAATGAAATTTCATTAGAAATTAAAATGAAAGCATATCATATATTTACTTGAATTTTTTTTTATAAAAATAACAATTAAAATGTGTGTTACATGAAATATTTAGTGATGCGTTTCATATAAATTATGTTCTGCAAATACATTCTTAATTGTATGAATATCGATATCCTCATTGGAAATGATGTTCCTGTGCGACCCAAATTTTTGGTACCTTCTGAGCCGGCCAAACAACACCAATCCAACCCAAATTGTACTGGAAACCCAAATGCCAAAAGGAAGAAGGAGTTCGGCATTCAGTTGACCTTAACTTATCTAGGAGTGTTTACTCGAAAGCTTGTTAAAAGTAATTCCCTCGAGAGAGCTTGCAAGTCCAAGATCTGGTCTTCTTTTTCTCTGTCGACAACTACGCTGCTAGCTTGACTTCCAGCTGTGGGAAATCGAACTCATTGGATTGGCATCAGGATTTGATCCAAGTATCATCCCGATGTTCATTGCTATACCATCGTTGGCGCGGGGCGGACGATTTCCAAACGGACAACTCATTCATTAGATAGAGAAGATCACCAAGATTTCGTGATCTGCTGCTGAACATGTTCCAATTCCAACAGCTCGGACTCGGATCGTGGGGATTGCCGGGGGTCAGGATTCGTGAATATGCCAGTATTTTGATTACGATTTGCTACATATGCTCGCATTTTTAATAAGATTCCTGCTAGAAGCATACATGTACTGTAATGTGCTTCTCCATGGGTATCTGGTAACCATGTATGTAGGGGTATAATCGGTGATTTGACAGCATAAGAAATAAGGAACCTAATGGACTACTAGATGTTATGTTCACTCCGACTTCAGTAAAAGTAAGCCCCGAATTAATATACTGGCAAGAGAAAAATGGAACCACCCGCAGTGTACAAAATAAACTTTGTAGCCGAGTACAAACGTTTCTTTCCTCCCTGCATAGATAAAAGTAAGTAAACAAGAATTAATTCTAACTCCCACATGATAAAAAAAGTAAAAGATCTCTAGAAGAAAATAATTCTATTTGACCACTGTAAATTGCTAACATCAGGAAATAGAACAATCGTGAATTTCGAGTAACAGGCCAAGCTACTAAAGTAGCTAAATTAGTGATAAATCTTGTTAATAAAATGAGTGAATTGAGACCCTCTTTTAGAGAGTTTTGGCTGCTGCATTAGGAGCGGTTTTTTAAAGGATGAGATAAGAAAGGAAGAAATATTAGAATGGAAGAAATAAGAAGAAGAAAACACAATAGAATCAGAGTCTCACATCGCAACAGAACAAAATATAATATATAAATAAATCTTTATTGAGAGCTTGAAATAAAACTTACAATCATCATAGTACATCATGCATCTGGACAGTTTTAATAATTTGTTCTCATATACAACATATAGTAGAATAAATATTAATACGTATGATCTTCACCAGCATGTCTTATGAACTTCGTAGTATCCAGTAACCTGGACCTGTACAACCCGGTCTAACCCGAGCATTACAAACACCGGGTCAGTCTGGTGAACCAGAGTAAGAAAAAACACTAAGTTTAAGGTATCATACAACTTGATTTTAAAGTCAAAATCATTTTGAAAGAAAAGGATAATCGTAAGACCAAATCCACACATAAATACGGACGGTTTTTACCTTACTATAACCCAAAACATTTTTGAAAACAATATTATTCTAATATTATGATAGTGTCTAATTACAAATAAATAGCAATCTAGCAGAACGCTTGCATCTCACGCTCTACATAAATAGTATACAATCAAAACTGCGGGTGCTTATTGGAGATTGGATTCCGACTATGACAAGGTATGAAACCACCTACCGATAGTATATCTCTAGAGGGGAATACATTGGGTTCAACAAGAATGTCTTGCAACCCGGCCCATACATGACCGACCACTCATTTCACTTGAGTGTATCGAATGTATATCACCAACGGTTGGGATCAGCAACCGTTTCCCTAAAAGGGATAACATTGAAATAGGATAAAGAAGGAAACTTAATTTCTCTAGATAGGTGATTATACACCCTAATGGGAGCGACCCACATAGCCATGTTGCCTGCTCCATTTTTATCATTTCCCAGTTGTGAGGCTTGAGGATTGAATTCACCTTTATCTGATCATTATTTACTTTGAATGTCACCTTGCCAGATCCGTCAAATCACTAATTGACATCCATAAAAGTATTCTAGGTGTAAGCGCCACCAACAGAAATAAATTTGTAAAAATCAATGTACGTAACTCTAAAGAAATAATTTGTTAGACATTCGTCCATACAAGTTATCCAGGAACATGATGAATCGAAGGTACCAAACTACAACATCCTGGGAATCACCATATAGATCAGCAACGAGTAGTCCTTGCAAATCCGTATATTTCAACCACGGTAGATTCACATTATATCTCTGGCCACTAAACCAGAGATTATAAGTAATTATACCGTTTTATGAAGATCCACGGTCTTCAATTTATTCATCTTGATTAGCATCTGATATGTTCAAAGTTTACGTATTCATTGGTCGGAATGGTTTCCGAATATAAATTCGATCCGGATCTTTCCGCACCAACAATCGTATTGGCCAGATTTGATAGTCGGTTATTAATTACCAAATAAACATCAATACAACCATAATTAAAATAAATTCACTGGTAAAGTATTCAACATCACCTGGCCCTTTTAAATTAAAAATGATTAACAAATAGTTAACTAACTTCTAATTCTTTCCATACTTTTAAACAGGGTATCAAATTCACATTTAAATATATTAATCTCCACAAAATCATTCTGAGTAGAAAAATTACATGACTTCGTTAACTTAAACCATGATTATCCCGTTAACAAAAATTCATTAACACTTCTCTCAAATTAATTAATAATATATTTAATTTAAATAATCCCATTTAAATTAAAACAATTAATTCAATTCTTAATCATTGTTAATTTCTGCTCATCTAGCTATAAATATTATTAACATAAGAATTTGATTTATACAAATCATTTACTAATCACTTATAAACTTAAATAATAAATAAATAATAATTATTAATTTTCTTTATTAGCTAGTATTCAAAATAATAGATTTAAAATTTTATCTTCAGTTATAAAATAAATTTTATAACTTCGTTGTCGTCGATTCACTTGACGGCAAATAAAACGATATATTTTCGGGCTAACTGCTACTAGTTACTCAACCAATATTACCCATTTGTTTAAAATAAAGCAGTCGTTGAATTTCCAGTCAACGATTAATAATCACATCAACAATCCAATCATATTGGTTAAATAGTTCATATAATGATCAATGAAAATAAACAATAAATTTGAGAAATCCAGTTGGATCCCTTCGACTTGTTTTCCCTGCATCTAAATATGTTATCTCAACATTATCATTTATTTCAATAAATAGATATAATATTCAATAATCAAGCAATAACAGCAATCTAAACATTCAATTTCAATGTAATACGTTTATATTATTATAAATGTAACCAACGAGGTAATTACCTCATTTGGAATGATCGCTAAAAATAACGAATGGTTTAAATTAAATTAAACAACCATTTAATTCAATCAATTCAGTCAACATAAATAAATATATATTCAGCATCCATCAACCAATTAGCAATCATAGCACATAAATATTCAAACCCAACTTATAAAAATACAAGTGAGATAAAACTGAGTGAGTTGAGCTCATCTTAATTTCCATTTGTTGTCAGAACAGTTTGTTTTACAAGCTTCCAGATGCGTTCAATATTGTCGGTCCGAATTCCAAAATTTTGCGTCTGTTGATATGGATTCAACGCTCCTGACTCAGTATGCTTCCGTGCACGTATGACACAATAATAAATTTAATATGTTATTATTTTAACCAATATTAATAATACTTAAATAATATTTTATTTTCTAATCTCTAATTACGTAGATCAGACTTCTTTAGTCATGCATCAACTCGCTTTGGCACGTCCGCCACAATGAAAATCCCAGACCAACAAATACATACATACAACGTTGATACAATCCTCTCCTTACGTAAATTAATTTTTTTAATACCAAGTTGTTAACTAATCTATACTTTAAGTTTAATAAACCTTGATTTGGTAGGTATAATTTCGATCAGGCACATATTCATGCCATCAGACACCTACCCATGCACGTTATAAATTATTAAAGTAATATTCTTAATCTAAATACCGTTGTCATATTAGATTAGGCATACTTTGGGTTAGGTAATATTAAAACAGCATTAGGTATAATTATTGACTAACATGTATTAGCCTAAAAATCTTAACTCACATTATAATATAGAAATGGGCACACGTTATAAGTAGAGTTCAATTCTTGTGTCCCCATTTATGCTGTCCCACGTGCCCAACAGGTGAGATTTACCTGATTTTCACTTTTTGTAATTAAACCCTTCAACATTTGGAGGGTTTAACTGTAAAAAGTGAAAATCAGGGGACTGCTATTGGTTGGCGACACATGGACACTTAGCATGGGAACAGAACAATTGAGCCGTTATACGTATCACAATCAGTCCATGTTTTAACATGGTTGGGAATTTCTGAAACATAAACAAATATAACTGGATTATACACATATTTACGCCACGTTATTTTGCCATAGTTTTACTTCCGTATTAAATAACAGGTTAGCGGGTTAGGTACACTAATTCTTAATTAGGCACTTACGCAGGGATTAAGCACAGCGTCCAGTCTACCACTGTTCATACTTCTTCCTCTTTCTCACTTCTTAGTTCCTAGTTCGAATTCCTCACTGATGCACAGAGGCGGCTCGGAGGGTAGGCTGAGTAGGCTGCTGCCTACGGCAACCCCCGGTGGAGCAACCACCGGACTGGTGGTGACAGTGATCATCATCCAAAAAAAATTATATCAAATAAAAGCTGCTACACTCTCTTCACAGAGAAAATTGTAGGTGGGTTGGTTGGTGCTTTGTCTTATTTAACACAAGGTTCAGAGTTCAAGTTTTTATGGCTACAATTTTTGCTTATGGGCAACCCGAATTTTTTTAAATTCTGCAGCCGGCTCTGCTGATGCAACATCTCTTCCCACGCCTTGAATCCATCATACCGCTCACATTCAAAACCCTCCCTCTCTTATTCCACGTCAACTCCTCTTCATTGCTCTCTAGTCTAGCCTGGACCCACCTCAAAACAGTACCAGTTTCCCCCTTCTTTCCCCATACCTTACTGTATTCGGTTCCAAGCATGCACACCATGTTTTTGTTCAAAAGCTGCATCACCCAGAATGGAAATCCCATCACTCTCACTTAATGCTTTCCAAATACACTTCACCGAACCATACCCATACCCACTCCATCTACTTCCCTGGCAAAAAGAAAAACGCGATCTCCTCTTCTATTCAACAACAACTCCTCTACAAGCTCTAATCTTCAGTTGATATAGTTTTCTGGTGGAATACTTCGTTTGTTTTTATTTCATTTGTGAGCGGAGAAAAAGAACCAGCACCCCGTATATATAGCAGAAGAAAAGAGGGATAAGCATCGTGTTGTATCACACGAACAGAGTAGGAACTCAGAAGTTAGAAGTAGCACGTTTGCATTGGGGATAACTGAGTGTGAATTTACCTTTCATGGGTCTGGGGAGTGTTTTCATTGATGGGTAGGTGTGTGTTTTCATTTCAGAGCCTGTCCGTTGTGATGGTGAAAATACAAGACCGTATGCAGATCCATGCGAGCGCGAGGGTGAAAGTGAGAATACAAGACTATGAGGCAGAGCCAGTTCTGGAGTTTAGCATGTCTAGTGCGATTAACAGAATCATGCCCCCATTTTGTAAAACAATATTTAAAAAAAAATCTCACAACTTTTAATAGGATTCTTATTTGTTATGAATCATAATTAATTATTGAAAACCCAATACCCCTATAATAAACTAATATTGCAAAAAAAAAGCATGGTTGTAATGCACAAGTTTACCATTATCAAGTCCTGATATAAAGAAATTTAACGCTGAGGACATGATGTATCATCACTTATTTTTGTCATTCCATTGGATACACTTACCACTTCATATCCGCAAATTACGAAATCTTGGATAACTTGTTTCATATGTTCTTTATCCTTTTGAATTATATTTAGCATTTTATTTCTATTATTTACGTACATCTCAACCTTTTTATCAACTTGGCCTGAGTAACATAACTAAAATTGTATTTTTTTTTCACTTCTTTCTATGAAAGTTTCTCAATAAGATGCCTCGAATCAATAATTTCATCTTTTGCTAATTGGCATTTTGAAGTCGGTATATTAAATAACTTGAAATAACTATAAAGATTTTATCTGTCGATTTATAATAAACAAACCATTTTCTATTGTTATTCTCTTTTACTTATTTGTTTCACGTAGTAATATGTAGAGAAATGTGTAAAAATTTCTTCTCGAGTGAAAGTTAAAACAAAATCTCTAACATGACCTTTTTCAATAAGTAAATACTCTTATTCCCACAATACTTCATCATATGTAATAAAAATAAAGAAAAAAATATTGAAGACATGACCTTTGTTCTAGTCGAAAACAATGGACATCAGCTTTATTTACTTTTGGTTGCGATGAAATAGTGTATTTCCTTTTGTGTCATTAGTTAACTTGTTCATTCACATTCTGAAATTTTACTACATCAACGAAAACAATTCCTTGTTCATTATCATAAGATTGATTCAAATTATCACCAAAATTTGTCTTCTTGAAAATAAAATCGCTTGGGTCCCTCATAATAATTCACAAATATTCTCATTTCTTTTTTTTTCATGCTAAAATTCTCAGATGGTTGTTTTCATGAAAACAATATGTCTAGCTATTATTTATTCAATTTGAAAATGTGATAAAATCCTGTGATTTGTTGAGATATTCTGTTCATTACAATTATAACGAAATTATAAACAAAAATGGTCAATTTTTAAGAAAGCTGGCATTTAGGAACCTAAGCCCAACGAATATTCTTCTTCCAATTCCCAATGCCTGGAAACTCAATTATCTTCACTCCTCTTTTATTTGAAATCAAGCAAAATAAAAATTTTTTGCTAACGCAAGATTTCTTTTCCTTCCCAAAATCACTAATGGAACACAAATTAATGAAAATCTAAAACAGAACAGCTTTATCATGTTACTTACTCTAAAAATTGAGAGCCTTTAAATTCACCATCTTCTTCAATCTTCAGACAGCGGTTTCTTTTGCTCAGCGCCTGCTGCTAGCTCCCTTCGTCCAGCTCAAGGAATTCGATGTGCTTCTTTGAACGCATACAATTTTCTTCTTCGTCGCCTTTATTTTTTTTACATCTCGATTAATCAGAAGTTCAATTTATCGATACTTTCAGATTAATTTGATGCCCCACTTATTTTGATGCCATGTGCAGTGACCCAGTCAGCACTGGGCCAGGGTCGGCTGTGTTATGAGGGAGAGGACACAGCATGTGCTATCTGCTGAAGGGGATAGCTGTCCGTGATTTGAGAACACCAGAGAGTAAGGAAGTAGGTTAGCTGACAAGAAAAGATGGGGGTAGGAGAAGACTTTAGGCTTTAGAATACTAAAAATGTATGTAACTGTTTGAATCTTAAGTACAAAGGAAAAATGACAGCATGTTTCTAAGGTTAGGCCGGCAGGAATTTAACATATAGGGTACCCGACACATTTTTTTGTTAGAGCATACATTATTTGCTTAAAGGTTAAGCTTGTATATTTATTTTATTATGGTATTGAATTCTACCCCGTATAACCGTTATTTACCGCAAACCGTTTAATATACGTACCGCTACACACAAATTCTAAATGAAATGAAAATGGATATGCTACTACGTCACAACATTCCGGTCTCATTGGAGTTATTTTAATTTATCGGTTCACCTTTAAATTGAACGTACCGACAAAACAACTCCAATTGGTTTCAAACTGAAAATCTAGCAATAATTAGTTATACGTATTTCAATAAAATTTGCATCATCGAAAACAGTGGCCATTTCGAAAGAAAATTATTTTTATGGCCTATATTATATCAATAGAATTATAATTAAATCCAAATCAATTCAAATTAAATAATAATAAATTATTATTACCATATATCTTCAAATTAAATATTACACAGTAACAGAATAGACCAATATATATATATATATATTAAACTCAATATTTACAAATCTCAGGCTAAATAAATATTCAATTTATATATAAAAACCCTTATATTTTCATTAATAAACATTATCGTTTATTAACGAATTCATAGCGACTATTTGAAAATTCAAGTTGAACATAACTCACAATATATAATATGAAATCTTCATTTTTCTCGTCCATTAGAAAATTATAATTAAATCGATCAGGACGATTCTTGTTTCACAGAATTCCGACTTATATCGGATTTTTATATTCAATTGAAGTTTAAATCGTAAATTATGAACTATCACGCTGTTTCGAGTTCGAATTATATTTATATATATAATTTAACGTTCCAACTTTGTTTAATAAACGAATTATATATTATAAATCCAAAAAAAATTCCAATTCAATATTTAATAAAAAAAAATTCAATACTTGACTAACAAAAATTCGGGACGTTACAGTTCTAATCAATCTAGAAACTGATAATATTTCTATTAGACTAGAAGCAATTAACAAATATTTGAGGACCCTGCATAATGTAACAAGTATCCAAATACGTTCTAAGAATCAAATAGCAATAATTTGATGTAGACAAACACAAAACAGTGTTGCATCATTTGTATGATCACTAAAAACATCATTACATATTGGTATGAAGATCATGCTTGTAATTTTCACTTCATAGTTTCTAAGTCAATAAATTTTAATTTTCTTATAGCCAAATTCATGTAGGAAAAATAGTAAAAATAATAATAAATTAGTTTAATTTTCATAATAATTATTAGAAGCACTATATCAATTTTGTATTGCATTTCTGTTGTCTATGAGTTTATCAATACTTGCAACAATTATTTAGTCATGACTTGTGTTATTTTAAGTGAATCAAATGATTATAGCTCATATTAAGAAACCATTTATTTGGTAATTACTAAACTAATCAATATTAATAATTAAAATTTAAGAGTGGAAATTAGGCTAACATCTTCATTTTCACACTTAATTAGAACGGCATCCCTCCCGAGTTTCTTCTGTAAAGCGGGTCCCAAGAATTATGGTTATGTGTTTTTGCCTAAAAAAATGCGCTAACAAGTAAAAATAATAATTCTAAAATCTGCAAATATTCCCAAAAGACCACACAAAATATTTTTTGTATACATGTGTATAAGTTTACACGATAGTTGCACACATGTAGGCAAGTAATCCTGAAGCGGTTTACACTGAAATGTTGCGTGAAATCTTGCATACATGTATGCAACTATTCTAAATACTTGCATACATGTATGGAAGTAAATCATGAAGATTTTAGGTAGAAAAATAGGTATGAATACTTGCATGCATGTATGCAAGTATTCTGTTTTCTTGCATACATGTATGCAAGTAAACGTGAACAGATATTTCTATCTGCAGATTGCTACACACATGTGTGCAAGTATTCTGTTTTATTGCATACGTGTATGCAAATAATCATGAACTGATTTGCATGATTGCGAGTTATTGCACACTTGTATGCAAGAATCTGTATTACTTGCATGCATGTATGCAAAAAAGCCAACGAAGATGCAACAATGAAATAGTTGCACAGATGAATGCAAGAATTTGAAACATTTGCAAGATTTGACACAAATTACTGCAGTTTCGTTGTTTTTGTATATTTTTTTATTTTTGATGCGATTTTCGGTGGTTTAATGATCTGAAATTTATGGTGATTACATGTTTAATTTAAAGATGAATTTTCATGATTTTTTTATATTTTTTATTATTTTTTTGATGAATTTTCGAAAAATAGGGATGTATTTTATAATAAGTTTAGGACAGGACCTGGGCCTAATTTTGAAACTTAATAAAGACTTGTGCCAAACGCACCCGATTTAAAATATGTATACATACGTAGTCATCGCCGTATCTTCATCCTCCCAGTCATATTTAATGTTGCCTGCTTTGTCTGTTTTCTTTAAAGCATGTGTGTGAGAAAATATGTGCATCATTGACATGGGATATCCTCGTGCTCCTACAATGAAAATTATATTTATTTTAATTGTACATAGCTAATTACAAAACTGATCAATATAAAAATCTAATAACTGTTTAGAATAGTAATTGATAATTTTGCGAGATCCGTACGATGATGCCTAAAAGACTTGGACCCATCACGATGTGTTTCCGGGTTCTTATTTCAATTTGCAGAGTTCCATCTGACTCCATTTGCAAATGTAAATTGAATGGTATATTTAATAATTGCGAAGTAATAATTTATGAGATATTTGGTAAAGTTACCTTAAACTCAATGCAGTTCCACTACCTTACCCAAGCAATCCATACACTGGCACCCATCCAACTCGATTTCTTCCCTTATTTCTTAAGACCTGACATCGTCTCCTTGTAATTCTTGGCGAGCTTTGAATCCAATGGTGTTGGACTAGGGGAATGTTGTCCTTCTGTAGATTTACTGCCCATAATGGGTATTGTCATGAAAACTAGAATACTAAGCTTGCATATAATATATCAATAAACTCCTAACCCACTTGTATTTTTTACTACTTACATAATGTAGACTGGGAACTCAGAATGCATTACAATTTAAAGAAAAAATGCATCTAACTTGTGAATAACTCTTATATATGTTTTCTTAGGTTAAACACATGAAAATATCTTTCTAGGAAAATAGTTTTTATTTAGTCTTCAAACTATTAGTGAATGAAAATAAATTATATTTTGTGCATTATTGGAATTGTCAACTTAAAATAAATCGTGTTATGTGTCAATGAGAAAATATAACTTATTCACATTGTAAAGCGTAAACTTAGAAGAAATCCTACCAGATTCTCTCCTATATGAGATCGGGAATCTCACTCCATTTGGGCTAACAAGCTGTCATACTACTCATATGAGCCTACTTGGAAATGTTAAGAACCAAGCATATTGGTTCCATCTTGAATCCCCCATCTTAAATATAAAAAAGAGCTTTAGACAACTTTATATATATATACACATATACAACATATATATATATATATATCTGTGTGTGTGTGTGCGCGCGCGCGTGTGCGCATGTGTGTGCAAAATAAGCACAATGACAAATTTTGATAAAAGATTAGATTAAAGGACACCAAGTTTGTTTTTTAGTATGAAGGATAAATTTGAAAAATATTAGACTAAATGATAGTGTTAAATATGACTAGCATTTCGTACAGTGTAAAACTGAATATAATGGACGTTATAACTAACATTTTGGTATAGTGTAAAAACCGAATATAATGCTAGTTGTACTTAGCATTTTCCTTCAGCCTAAAAATAAAACTTGTTGTCCTTTAGCCTACTATTTTTAAAAATTTGTCCTTCTCCATAATTACCACTCTCTCTCTCTATATATATATACACACACACACAAAATATTTCTAATGCTATGCTACTAATTTTTATACTTACGACCCACAAGCCTTAGGCTGCAAATACACTATTGGATGAGCTGGAGGCACTGAAGCGCCACTGATGCCACCTTTACCAGCTCCAGTCCCTCTTTGAGAATAAGAGGAGGAACCTGAGTGGGACTATCTTCGAAAAAAACATAATACTTGTCACATACATATATCATTTTATTATGTTTGGACATATGTGTAATTCATAATAATATCGAGAAAACATATCATAATTAATGAGAAAAATGTAATGTGAATAATTGCATAAATTACATAATATTAATCAACCCTCATCGTTTTTCGAGTTAGACTCGGTCTCGTGTTCTATATCATTTTCTACTGTAGTCTCAAATGCTTCTACTAATACATTTGATTCATCTTTTAAAGATCCAGAATCGGTTTGATCATTTGCAATTGTTATTTCAACATTTTCCCTGATATTTTCTTGATAGGCTTGTTCGTTTGGAATATTATTTCCATCAAACATAAATCTTGTCTGGATTTTAAAAATTGCCAACCAATCTGCTTTATATCCTTTTAGAGATGGATAAGGGGTGTAATCAACTTTCAGGGCTTATTTGGATGGTATAGAAAGATCGTACTTTTGATAGGTATAATTTATTTCTGTATGACTGTAATTTGGATGTATGATAGTTCTAGAACCTAAAACATTATTGAACCAATTGCATGTAAATAAAAACACTTCCTTTGTGGGTCTCGTAAAAACGTCAATTGCAAAATTTGTGTTAACATGCTATAAAAATCTTTTATATGATTATTAAGATCATCACTGCCTTTAACAAATAAACCAGTATTGTTAGTTAACTTTTCAGCACCATATTCTTTGGTGCTGAATTTATATCTGTTAACTAAAATTGTTGGATAAGTTTTAACTTTTCATTTCAGTCTCATTGTTGTATGTTTCAATCCTTCATCAACCACATAATTTGTTTGATCATAAACGTAGTTCGATCACCAACTAGCGAAATCTTTGCTTATATCATCGTTTGGCTGTTGTGATTAATAAACACTGCAAACATAAAAGTAATATATTGCATTATTATTAATTTACGCGTGTAGTATGAAAATAAATTTATTAGTACTTGTAATCTTATATTTACCTAACAAATGGTTTAACTTCATTAAAATTAAGAAGAATATATGTGTATGCTACATGATAATCTCTATCGCTAACCATACTTTCATACATTTTCCAGTAGGTAGACCATGTTGTCTAAAAATAGATAACATGCTTCCATCGAAGAATCTTGTTCAACGGCTTCATCATTGTGCGTAACACTTTCAAATGATATCTTTAGATGATAATCAAAATAATGAGAGAAAAAGAACGAAGCTTCTTCTTCGATATATAATTTGCAAGTTGAACCTTCAACTCGAGCTGTTTGTCTCATTTTTTTAAAATGATTTAAGTACATAATAAAAATATTTTAATTCAAAATTAACTTATATTTATAATTAAATTAATATTTTCATACCCAATATTAATAACATACCTCTTGAAAGGATACATTCATCCATATTGCACAACACCTCGAAGACATGCTTCATATGAAAGATGAATAGGTAAATTCTCCATTACATTAAAAAAACATAAAGGAAATATTTTCTTCAGTTTGTAGAGTAGAATAAAGATTTCTTCCTCAAGTTTACGTAAATGATCAACTTTTAACGCAGATGAACATAGATCCTTATGAAATAAACTAAGTTCCATTACAACCTTCCAAACTTTTGCAGATAACAGTTTTTTGAAAGTGATGTGTGACAAATTTTACATCATTACATGACAATCATGGATTTTCATCCCACTCAGTTGTAATACCCCGTAAAATTAAATATTAAAGTTAAAAAATTAAAGAATACTTAACTTTAAATGTAAGAATCAAGGGAAACGGGTTACGCCATTGTGTTCGTCTCAGAATTCTGGTTAAGATAGAGTCCGAGTTTGCTTAAATTGGACTTTGTATGAAGAAGTTATGGCTGTCGGAAGTTTCCAGAAAATTCAAATAAATTCAAACAGCTCGAAACAAATCAAAATTCAAATCAGAAGTCAGAAGCGGGCTGGGCGGGAAAATTCCCGCCTAGGACCCAGGTCGACCTGGGGTTCGACCTTAGTGTTGACCTCCCCCTATACAGGTCGACCTTAGTGTCGACCTCTCCCCCCCCCCCCCCCCCCGAGCCAGATCTAAAAGATGACGATTTATGACTTGTTGCTGAGTCACTAGGGTTTCTGGATAGTTCTGATCTGGTCTGAATGGTTTGATTGATTCTAGGTTGATCGGATGGCCTAAATTAATCCTAAATTCTATATAAACACATGTAGACTCAAACCCTAAAACAAAATAAAAATTAGAATCATGGCCGTCATGCTATCACCTTGCAACCTAGAGTAGCTGCCACCAACTAGAGAGAAAGTGAAGCTAATCAACTCAATTCAACTCAAAATTATAACAACAAGGAATTCTACTTCAAAGGCAAGCTTAATCAATTTCAGAACTCAGATCCCAGAACTCAAGAACTTCTTTGAGTTGTGAGTTCAATTTCTTTAATAAGATAATTAACAAGTTAATTGGGTTGAGATATAAATTGGGTTATATGGCTATGTTTGTGAAACATTGGAAATTGTGGTATTTTATGAATATATGCTAGTTGTTCATAATGACAGTTTTTGTAGTAGATTCCTTTGTATATGCCCAATCACCTATGTTCATCTTGATTCATGTTTGACATCATTCTATATGCAAGTTTGGGTATAGATTATATGCTAGTTTCTATATGAATTGTACACAAGTTTACATGTGAACCAAATAAAGTGACTATATGCAAGTTTAGGTAGAAATTGGATTCATATATGCAAGTTTACACCTTTAGATTGAGATCTATAATGTACATAGTTTTATGTAAATTTGTGACTATGGCCTATGCAAGTTTTGAATGAAAACTGTATTATATATGCAAGTTCACACCTTTAGGCCTATGTTTAGATTCATGACAATAACAAGTTTATGAAAGTTATGTTGAAATCTTTATTTGCAAGATTAGATCCATTTTGTGTGTTATGCGAATTTGCGATGTTTATTCCCTTTTATGTGTTAGACTAATTGCTAGTATAATATACATATATGTCATGATAAACGAATGAACAACGTGGGACGATGGGGATAATATTGAATATACACATATTTTGAATTGGCATAATGGCCTTGAAAAAGGCATATAATTAATTAAAGACATTAATGGGAAAAATTGGCATTTATTGACATAATTGAGACAATTATGGACATAAGTATATTTGGAATTTATTTACAAATTTTGAATAGGGATATTAATCCACTTTGGGGTTAAGTAAAGAGTGTAAAAATAAACCGTCGATGACACGAGGTTAGACTCGTTTGTGGTGCAAGGCTGCCCGGACCCGCCCGGCATATCTAGCAGCCACAAATGCCAGTCCAATGTGAGAGGTCAAAGGCATGAATTAAATGCGTAATAGTTGTAAAGACACGAGGTTAGGCTCGTTTGTGGTGCAAGACTGCCCGGACCCGCCCGGCAAATCCAGCTGCCACAAATGCCAGTCTAATATGGGAGGTCTTTACAAGATTACGGTGTTAATGAATTAAGAAACACTTAACCAGATAAACATATGGTGGGACATGAGGGGGTTAAGTGGGTGCCTTGGGTGGCTTGTGAAATTAAGTGGGTGTCTTGGGTGGCATGTGAAATACGATTAGATGCACTTAACCAAGATTGAAACATGTAAGTAGACATAAATAAGAATGGGGTTAAGTGGGGAAAACCTTAGAGGGGGCCAAGCATAGGTGGAAAGCTTGTGTCATGCATGGGGGCCCTTTTCAAACCTGTAACCCATTAAGTATCTTTGTGGGCTCGACCCAAGTCGAGGACGGGACACACGTACTGGGTTTGATTGTAAAAGGTCAAAACGGGTTAGTGGTGGCAACGCAAGTCCAACGGGTCATATGCGTGTGTGGGCCCGGGGTGGTAGGTAAGGCGTTGTTGCATCGTGTAGGTATAAGCCGTGCATTCTTGGTGGTATCAGGTTGCCACTTTGAGGAGTGATACACCCCACTGTGGGGCCAGCATGGGTATCTACGAGTTAGGGAGCCGATCGAATGGGGGTAGTGGGTACACCTAGTGGATATAGGGGCAGACGACACCTATGAAGGCAGCTAGGCATACACGAAACTACCATTATCATTATTAAGTTCTGTAGGCGGGATAAACTTTTAGGGTGTTTGGTGTGGTGCAGTGTAGTAATTATCCTATAGTGACTAGGTACGCCTTTAACGTTATCTTTTCTCATCTTATTTCCTTTGTTTGCTCTGTCATACCCAATTGTTCACGGTCATTTCCTTATTTCCCAGCTTATGCCTTATCCTGGTTACTTAATAATTATATTGTTACAGTTATTGCACTCGCCAGACTTTATGTCTGACCCCTTTGTTTCCACCTCTTTTCTTCCTTTCCCCCCAGGTGCTCAGGGTGGGACTAGTGCAAGTGGAGCTTGATTTGGACAGCTTTATCTCTTTCTTTTGGAAGTTGCTTGGATCGCTGATTAAAAGTTCATCCTATCTTATTTATTTATGGCTATTTTATGTGGGAGTTATGTCTTTCAGTTTATGTACTCTGATTTAGTCAAGATGGATATTATGTACTTGACTCTAGTCTTTGGTTTTTGATGATATAATCAAACTTATTTGTTTACCACTACAATGAATGAAGTTTTAAATTTTTAAGTACTATTTTATATCTGTTTTATTGTTAAGTTTCTGTTCTATACACACTTAAAACACTCCATAGAAGTTAATGCATTCCCTTTCTGAGTGAAATTAATGGATGTGGAGTCTCACATCAGTCTTTCGTTCTTATAGTCAACACGTCTAAAAAGATTAAAATAAATCCCATCAGAAATTGTAACTCGTAATTCGTTCACCCATTTTAACAGGACTTTATCATGTTTGTTGTTCAGCTCATAGCATATTTTGGGTTTTACTATCATTTGGCTTGATACGAAGCTAAAGGAGATCACATATTACTTAAATATCACATCTTAATTTCAAATCATAATTCGTCCTCCCCTTAACATTCAAAACTTTATTAAACACGTCATCGAACACTTTTTTCTTGTTGTGCATCATGTGAATATTCTGATGAATCAGAAAATATTTCCAGTAAGGAAATTTCCAAAATATGTTTTATTTGCACCAATTATGAATCAATAATTTACCTTAAATTTCAATATATTCTTCGATTTCATGTATGTTTGGATAATCTTTTACATGTTCATATATATTTTCACTTGAACAATCTGTTGGTGACCGCAAAGTCTTATGTCTATTGGCTGTAAAGTTTTTCTTATCTCTTCTAAACGTAAGATCTATATAGAGAAAACACTAATGAAAATCAAACCAAGAAATTTTCTTTTCATTTGGTGAAGGAAATGCTCATGTTTCTTCCATACAACAAAAACAAGCTAAGTGACATGTCGTACTCCAATACGAAAACATTGCATATGCAGGAAAATCGCCAATAATCCATAACCAGGAAGTAGACATCAAAAAATTCTTTTTTTATATGTCGTATGTTTCAACTTCTTCATACCATAATTTTTTCAACTCTTCGCTTAATGGTTGTAAGTAAACAACGATGCCTTGTGTCTGATCGTCAGGGGCATAGACGACAACTGTGAGAAATATATATTGTGACGGCCCGCCCTGCACCAGCCGACATTTCCAATGAAAGTGCATTGTGTCGATGTCCAACCAGCACAGGACGGTCACCAAAGAGAGGAAAAAAGGGAATTTGAACTACCAAGGAACCTGTAGAATGTCTCACAGCGTACGGAATAAAATATAATAATAACATACTTGACATAAAACAGGCGAGACAGTGCGTAAGCTGAAAACTAAACCATGATAACAGCGGAGAATTCAAAATATAGCTTATGTCCCACATCATCATTATTACAACTTTTCAAACTGTCTCCAAAGAAAAAATAAGAAAGGTACACTACTAATGCCCAAAGTAGTGGCCAGCAGCGGCACAGGGAGAATATCTATATATATCATACGTGGAAGCCTCCTACTCGTCTCCGGTACAACTACTCGTGCATACCACCTAACATATCTCTAGTTTGCCCGTTTAAGAGCACCCAGAGTAGTAAGAAGAGACATAAAACTCTAGGTCAGACAAAAATCTGGTATGAGCGATAAGCAGCAAAACAGAACAATAACAGGTATACTAAACCATACTAGAACTTGGACCTGCAGCCAAAGAGTTAGCACTACATGTTGTACAATACTCTAAGGTTCCACTAACATATGGTGTAAAGAATACGGGGGTGGGGTGTGCATGTCATAGTGATGTCAAACAATCAAGCATAGCAACCACTCTCACATCTCTCACTCAGTGCGTAAAGCATATGATATCCACCACTTTGATCACTAGACCTATCGAGGTAGTGACAGAGTCCAACTCGTATAGCTATTGCTACCACCAAGCTTGCTACATGGAGTCATGACTAAATCCTTACAAATGACCCCACTTCATTGGTCCATAGCCAATAACCCTACCTAGGCCACTGTGGCCCTGAATCCGTCCACATACCCCCTACTCCATAGTGATCCAAAGTTATAGACATCGATAACCCCTTAGCACACGTCCCGCAGCAAATCCCAACTCATGAAGTTAACTCATTGGTTCCCATTTGGATCCTGAGTAATAACCTCCCATCTGGACTTCCTTTGCATCTCGGGTTTTGGTCGAATTGGAGTTGGTCTTCAGAAAATTCGACGTGTAGTAGTAATAGCACACGTTCGGTTCGGTTCGAATATGCATAGTGCTCCAGTCATCATTGGTTCGGTTCGGTCCAATGCTTCCTAGTATGCTCCTGGGTGCGGTTCGGTTTGGTGCTCCCCTTCTGGCTCAGTTCGGTTCAATGCTTCCTAGTATACTCCTGGGTGCGGTTTGGTTCGGTGCTCCCCTTCTGGCTCAGTTCGGTTCGGATGTCTTCTGCCTGGGTTCGATTCGGCTCTTGTACTTCGCTTCATTCCAGTCCAACGTCCCCTGTTCAGCTCGGATCTTCACTCCAACTCCAAGCTAGCAGCCTTCCTTTGTTGCCATACTTTTCTTCTACCTGGACCCCGATTCGGTTCGGATTCCATGTCTTTGATGTCGGTTCGGTTCGACCAATCCTATCCGATCCGAACCCCTTTCCCACATCCGATCCGGATCCCTGCAGTTTTTCCAACGAGCTTATATCGTCCATTCTCGCCATACGACGGCGTTTCCAACCATTCTAGCTTTACTAATCAATCATACAACCATTCAAACACTGGTAGTAACATATAGGATAAATCAACAAGGTCAAAACACCAAGCATATAGGTCATTTAAGATCAAACATACCCCAAAAACCCATGTTTCCCCTTAATCCCCTTAAGCATGTTTTAACAATAGGATTAGCAAATTTAGTCTAAATTAACTCAACTTTTTATCAGAGACATAAAATGATATTTTAGAATTTTACGAATTTTTCCAGAATTTTCTGGGCCATTATTTCGCTAATTATCACTAATCACCCCTAATTAGCCGTAATTAGTGAAGAACAATGCAAATCACTCACCTTAGCCACAAATTAATTTTAGATCTGAAATATTATCTGATTTGGGTTGAATCTCCATGCAACACAACAACTCTATTCCCAATTTGATGCTAATTTGCCTTGATTTTATGTAGCTTGGCTTAATCTTCAATTAGAAAGCGATTAGGAGTGGTTTGGTATGAAATTAGAAGGTGGAGGCCATGGCTAGGGTTAGAGAAATGTTTGAGGCGGCTAAAAAATGAAATAAAATTCGTTTTCCTACTATTCTCAGCCTCCCCATAACCCTAATCCCGAAATGGGTTATGGACCCTCTTGCTAATCACCCTAATTAGGCCCTGTTAAGCTGTTTTTCACCTTTTAAACCTTGTTTCGGCCATATCTCCCAAACGGTGAGTCCATTTGGCTAACGTGACCACTCTACGGAAAGGTAAACCATCATCCGGATCTAATGGAAGTGGTTTCAGGTCAAAACTTCTTACCAATCAAAAGTTAAGGCCAAAGCAAGATCAACTAGGGGCAAAACGGTCATTTAAAAATTGGCAAAAATCATGAACATGGGAAATGACCCCAGTAGTCGTTCCCCAAAAGTATACGACTTCGTATGTGAGAGAAATAAATATTCTACGATCCTTCGATGCGAAGAATACGGGTCGTTACATTCTTCCCCCCTTAAGAAATTTCGCCCCCGAAATTCCTTAACTAAGAAACAAGCAAAGGATCCCGCATGCTTCCCAACCATTTATAGCAATCAAACATACAAAACAACAAACAAGTCTATCCTAGCATGCGGAAAATTAAGTCGCAATTAAAATCTTACCAGGCAACGAGTTCCGGATACGTCTTCCTAATGCTCTCCTCTGTCTCCCAAGTACAGTCATTCTCATTCTCGCCCCACTGAACTTTGACTAGATTCACCGCTTTCCTTTGAAGTTGCTTCGTATCGTGCTCGACAATACAAATCGGCTTGCGGTTCCCAACCGCCTCAGGTTCTACTTCGATATCATCCAACTGATCATGTGAAATAGCCATATCAGGGTCATGCATGAATTTCCTTAACTAGGAAACATGAAATACGTTATGAACTCCTGCCATCTTCTCTGGTAATTCAACTTTATATGCCAAATTCCCAACTTGCTCGAGAACTGGGAATGGACCAACAAATCTTGGTGTTAACTTGCCTCTCTTACCAAATCGTATCATGCTCTTTAATGGAGAAATCTTGACAAAAACCAAGTCACCAATGGAGAATTTTAAATCTCTTCTCCTCTTATCAGCATAACTCTTCTGCCTATCTTGGGCAGCCTTCATTCGTTGTCGGATAACTTTGATCTTATCTGAGGTTTCTCTTATCACATCTGGCCCAAGCACAAATTTCTCACCGGTTTCTAGCCAACATGACGGTGAGTCGCACGATCTTCCGTACAAAGCTTCAAATGGAGCCATACCAATACTGGATTGATAACTGTTATTATATGCAAACTCTACTAGATGTAAATGGTCATACCATGATCCACCAAAATACAATATACAAGCTCTTAAGGGGTCTTCTAATATACGATTCACCCTCTCTGTCTGACTGTCGGTTTGACAATGATACGGGGTACTGAGATGTAATTCTGATCCTAACGCCTCTTGTAAGCTCTTCCAAAATCCACTAGTAAACAATGGATCTCGGTCGCTCATAATGCCTTTGGGTATTCCATGAAATCTCACTAACAACTTTATATACAGTTCCGCTAACTTAGCTGTCATTCTGTTCGACTTGACGGGTATAAACCTTGCACTCTTAGTCAATCGGTCCACAATCACCCAGATGCTATCATGGACTGATCTAGTTCTTGGTAACCCATCAATGAAATCCATTGAGACTTGTTCCCATTTCCATTCGGGAATTTCCAATAGCTGTAACAAACCACTAGGCTTGTTTTGCTCAGATTTAACTAGCTGGCAATTCATGCATTTGGATATAAACTTCCCAACGTCTCTCCTCATCCCTTCCCAATAGTAAGTCTGCTTCATGTCTCGATACATTTTGTTACCACCAGGGTGTATAGTCAGTTTTGAGTGATGACATTCTCTAAGCACTTCATCTCTCAATCCATTGACATTGGGTACAACCAGTCTCCCATTCTTTCTAAGCCATCTATCACGATCAAGCCCATACTTGTTCATCTCCTCGTCGATACCCATCTCTAACTTGGAGATGATTTCCAATAGGTTAGGATCGTCTCTCTGACTGGAACCAATCCGCTCAATCAAAGTGGGTATGATCATCAAACATGCTAATACTTCTGGATCCAATTCGCATTTTGGTCTGAAATCATACCCAGCGATGTACTCCAGTTGCTTCCACTCAAGAAACATAGCACCTAAACTGGCATGTCTTCTACTTAATGCATCAGCTACTGCATTACCCTTTCATGGTGTATATGCGATATCGAAATCGTAGGAAGCCAAGAATTCTAACCGTCTTTGCTGTCGGAGATTTAGATCCTTCTGAGAGAAAAGATACTTTAACCATTTACGATCGGTAAACAACTCGAATCTTTCTCCCAAGAGATAATGTCTCCACATCTTCAATGCAAACACTATCGCTGCCAATTCCAAATCATGGGTAGGATATATTTTCTCATGCAGTTTCAGTTGCCGACTAGCATAAGCTACAACCCTACCTCATTGCATCAATACAACACCTAGCCCAGTACCACATGCATCTGTGTATATCATCATCTATTCATTTCCCCTTTGGAATGACTAACACTGGTGCACATGTCAACTTTTCTTTTAGACTCTTGAATGCATTCTCGCACTTTTCGTCCCAGATGAAAGCTTCATTCTTCTTGGTCAACTGAGTCAATGGTGCTGCTATCTTGGAGAAGTCTTGGATAAACTTGCGACAATATCCAGCTAATCCCAAGAAACTTCTTATGTCCGTTGCATTCTTGGGCGTAGACCAGTCTTGTACCGTAGCCACCTTTGCAGGGTCCATGGCAATACCATTCTCTGAAACAATACGGCCCAAGAATCTTACTTCGAAGTTATTACCATTTTTGAACCAAACAGAACATCAATGTAAGGTCCTAAACAATTAATAGCATTCATCGAAAAAGTCCTATCTAACATCCGCTAAAACCATGAATACGTCGATACCCGAATGACTGGTCCAACCAGTATCAAGGGCTAATGGAAGCCCCGGCTCCAAACGGACTACCGTAAGTCCAACGCACGTTTATCCTCCAAGGATAACTAGATCACGTCCAACGAATCCAAGGTAAGTGGGCATCTCCAGGTACCCCTGCTTAGAGTCTGCCTAGAACACTCCAAACTATCGACGATTCCTTGGCACTCCATCAGAAGAACTACCCTTAACTCCATCTTTAACTCGAGTCCACACATAAGCAAAGGGACCCATCGGCCTTGATGGCCAATATAACTGGTGCTCCCCACTCGGAGACGCTTCTCCGGATAAATCCCTTCTTCAAAAGATCGCTTACTTGCACCCCGAGCTCTCGCTGCTCCCTTGGCGCCATACGACGAAGTGGCATCACTATAGGTCTGGTATCTTTCACTAAATCAATACATAATTCAATCTCTCGGTGTGATGGAAGTCCGGTCACTTCCTCGAAGACATCCGAATATTGGCCAGCCACGGGCACATCCGACAACTCATCATGCGGGATGTCGAGGGAATTTAGAAAACTAGCCATTACCCCTTCACTAGGTAGACCACCAAACACTACCCTCTGCCCATCATCTGTTGTAACTGTCACCAAAAAGCCCTCACAGTCTACCGCCACCCCGTACCTTTGGAGCCAATCGACTCCCAAATTAATGCCAAACCCAGTAAAGGCCAAAACAAAGCAACCACAAGCAAACATACATCCATGACTCGATAGGACTGCATTATGATAAGTCATACTAAGGCTAATCGAACCACCGATCGGGTTTGTCACAACTAAAGGTCTATCAACAATCTCAGGTTCCAATCCCAACCTATCTACCAGGTCACTAGATACGAAGGAATGGGAAACCCCGATATCAAACAATACTAGAAGTGGAGCCTCATAAATGGAAAGCATACCTTGAATAACAACACCCTTTCCCTTCTCCAGCGCAATTGGGGCATTCGACGAAGAAGGAATAACATTGATAACATATAATTCCACACTCTGCTTCTTCTTAGGGGGTTGTAGACATTCTTTCATGAGATGTCCCACTTGGCCGCAATTGAAGCACTTCCTTTCCCCTGGCTTCGCTCGACATTCTTTGGCATAGTGGCCCTTCTTGCCACAGCTAAAGAATTCTAGATCTTTCTTGTTCTTCTTTTTCTGGCCATCCTTAGCTTGGTTCTGTTTCCTCTTTATTTGGGACTCCTCGTTAATCTTGGCGAGACCGACTCTAGGTGCCTGCATTACAACACCACCACCATTAGTAGCATTAGGAACTGCTCCCAGAGCATCCCTAACCATCTCTCGTATGAAGGCAGTAAACATCTCCCTTATGTCAGGGACATTCCCATTGTTGGCCACTGAACCCGCTTCTTCTTCAACTCTTGATGCGGAGTTCCTCACCGCCTTTCCCGTATTTCGATTCATCGTTCAATCTGTAAAGAGAAAACGATTTACCATCTCCTTAGTGGTGCCAATGCAGTGCAACTTCATCCTCAGCTATACTAATAGTTTATATATATATAGCTTTTGAAAGCCAAAATATCACAAATATTCGCTTTCATATACGTACACTATCTCTCCCTGGTGTCTTCCCTAGGTTAACTACGCAACCTAGAGTTATAATACCAAATGTGACGGCCCGCCCCGCACCAGCCGACATTTCCAATGAAAGTGCGTTGTGCCGATGTCCAACCAGCACGGGATGGTCGCCAAAGAAAGGAAAGAAGGTAATTTGAACTAGCAAGGAACCTGTAGAATGTCTCATAGCGCATGGAATAAAATATAATAATAACATACTTGACATAAAACAGGCGAGACAGTGCATAAGCTGAAAACTAAACCATGATAGCAGTGGAGAATTCAAAATACAGCTTATGTCCCACATCATCATTATTACAACTTTTCAATTTGTCTCTAAAGCAAAAATAAGAAAGGTACACTACTAATGCCCAAAGTAGTGGCCAGCAGTGACACAGGGAGAATATCTATATATATATCATACGTGGAAGCCTCCTGCTCGTCTCCGGTACAGCTACTCGTGCATACCACCTAACCTGTCTCTAGTCTTCCCATTTAAGAGCACCCAAAGTAATAAGAAGAGACATAAAACTCAGGGTCAGACAAAAGTCTGGTATGAGCGATAAGCAGCAAAACAGAACAATATCAGGTATACTAAACCATACCTGGACCTAGACCTACATCCAAAGAGTTAACACTACATACAGTACAATACTCTAAGGTGCCACTAACATATGGTGTGAGGAATATGGGGGTGGGGTGTGCATGTCATAGTGATGTCAAACAATCAAGCATAGCAACCACTCTCACATCCCTCACTCAGTGCATAAAGCATACGATATCCACCACTTTGATCACTAGACCTATCGAGGTAGTGACGGAGTCCGACTCGTATAGCTATTGCTACCACCAAGCTTGCCCCATGGAGTCATGACTAAATCCTTACAAATGACCCCACTTCATTGGTCCATAGCCAATAATCCTACCTAGGCCACTGTGGCCCTGAATCCGTCCACATACCCCCTACTCCATAGTGATCCAAAGTTATAGACATCGATAACCCCTTAGCACACGTCCCGTAGCAAAGCCCAACTCATGAAGTTAACTCATTGGTTCCCATTTGGAGCCTGAGTAATAACCTCCCATCTGGACTTCCTTTGCATCTCGGGTTTTGGTCGAATTGGAGTTGGTCTTCAGAAAAGTCGTAGCGTAGTAGTAATAGCACACGTCCGGTTCGGCTCGAATATGCATAGTGCTCCAGTCATCATCGGTTCGGTCCAATGCTTCCTAGTATGCTCCTGGGTGTGGTTCGGTTCGATGCTCCCCTTCTGGCTCGGTTCGGTTCAATGCTTCCTAGTATACTCTTGGGTGCGGTTCTGTTCGGTGCTCCCTTTCTGGCTGGGTTCGGTTCAGATGCCTTCCGCCTGGGTTCGGTTCAGCTCTTGTACTTCACTTCATTCCAGTCCAACGTCCCCTGTTCGGTTCGGATCTTCACTCCAACTCCAAGCTAGCGGCCTTCCTTTGTTGCCATACTCTTCTTCTACCTAGACCCCGATTCGGTTCGGATTCCATGTCTTTGGTGTCTGTTCGGTTCGACCATTCCTATCCGATCCGGATCCCTGCAATTTTTCCAGCGAGCTTATATCATCCATTCTTGCCATACGACGACATTTTCAACCATTCTAACTTTACTAATCAATCATACAATCATCCTAACAGTGGTAGTAACATATAGGATAAATCAACAAGGTCAAAACACCAAGCATATAGGTCATTTAAGATCAAACATACCCCAAAAACGCATGTTTTCCCTTAATCCTCTTAAGCGCATTTTAACAATAGGACTAGCAAATTTAGTCGAAATTAACTCAAATTTTTATCAGAGCCATAAAATAATATTTTAGAATTTTGCGAATTTTTCCAGAATTTGTTGAGCCATAATTTCGCTAATTATCACTAATCACCCCTAATTAGCCGTAATTAGTGAAAAACAATGCAAATCACTCACCTTAGCCACAAATTAACTTTAGATCTGAAATATTATCTGATTTGGGTTGAATCTCTATGCAACACAGCAGCTCTATTCCCAATTTGATGCTAATTTGCCTTGATTTGATGTAGCTTGGCTTAATCTTCAATTAGAAAGCGATTAGGAGTGATTTGGGATGAAATTAGAAGGTGGAGCCCATGGCAAGGGTTAGAGAAATGTTTGAGGCGGCTGAAAAATGAAATAAAATTCGTTTTCCTACAGTTTTCAGCCTTCTTATAACACTAATCCCGAAATGGGTTATGGGCCCTCTTGCTAATCACCCTAATTAGGCTCGGTTAAGCTATTTTTCACCTTCTAGACCTTGTTTCAGCCATATCTCCCAAACGGTGAGTCCATTTGGCAAATGTGACCAATCTACGGAAAGGTAAATCATCATCCGAATCAAATGGAAGTGGTTTCAGGTCAAAACTCTTTACTAATCAAAAGTTATGGCCAAAGCAAGATCAACTAGGGGCAAAACGGTCATTTAAAAATTGGCAAAAATCATGAACATGGGAAATGACCCCAGTAGTCGTTCCCCAAAAGTACACGACTATACGACTTCACATGTGAGAGAAATAAATATTCTACGATCCTTCGATGCGAAGAATACGGGTCGTTACATTCTTCCCCCCTTAAGAAATTTCGCCCCCGAAATTCCTTAACTAAGAAACCAGCAAAGGACGTCGCATGCCTACCAACCATTCACAGCAATCAAACATACAAAAAAAAAAACAAGTCTATCCTAGCATGCGGAAATCTAAGTCGCAATTAAAATCTTACCAAGCAAAGAGTTCTGGATATGTCTTCCTAATGCTCTCCTCTGTCTCCCAAGTACAGTCATTCTCATTCTCGCCCCCACTGAATTTTGACTAGATTCACCGCTTTCCTTCGAAGTTGCTTCGTACCATGCTCGACAATACAAATCGGCTTGCGGTTCCCAACCGCCTCGAGTTCTACTTCGATATCATCCAACTGATCAGGTGAAATAGCCATATCGGGGTCATGCACAAATTTCCTTAACTGGGAAACATGAAATACGTTATGAACTCCTGCCATCTTCTCTGGTAATTCAACTTCATATGCCAAATTCCCAACTTGCTCGAGAACTGGGAATGGACCAACAAATCTTGGTGTTAACTTGCCTCTTCTACCAAATCGTATCACCCTCTTTAATGGAGAAATCTTGACAAAAAACCAAGTCACCAATGGAGAATTTTAAATCTCTTCTCCTCTTATCAGCATAACTCTTCTGCTTATCTTGGGCAGCCTTTATTCGTTGTCGAATAACTTTGATCTTATCTGAGGTTTCTCTTATCACATCTGGCCCAAGAACAAATTTCTCACCGGTTTCTAGCCAACATGATGGTGAGTTGCATGGTCTTCCGAACAAAGCTTCAAACGGATCAATACCAATACTGGATTGATAACTGTTATTATATGCAAACTCTACTAGATGTAAATAGTCATCCCATGATCCACCAAAATCCAATATACAAGCTCTTAAGAGGTCTTCTAATATACGATTCACCCTCTCTGTCTGGTTGTCGACTTAAGGATGATACGCGGTACTGAGATTTAATTCT
This sequence comes from Allium sativum, assembly GCA_030737875.1. Taxonomy (NCBI): domain Eukaryota; kingdom Viridiplantae; phylum Streptophyta; class Magnoliopsida; order Asparagales; family Amaryllidaceae; genus Allium; species Allium sativum. The sequence goes on along the minus strand of CM060911.1, from coordinate 118,377,837 downwards.
GATCCTAACTCCTCTTGTAAGCTCTTCCAAAATCCACTAGTAAACAACGGATCTCGGTCTCTCACAATGCCTTTGGGTATTCCATGAAATCTCACTACCAACTTTATATATAGTTCCGCTAACTTAGCTGTCGTTCTGTTCAACTTGACAGGTATAAACCTTGCACTCTTAGTCAATCGGTCCACAATCACCCAGATGCTATCATGGCCCGATCTAGTTCTTGGTAACCCATCAATGAAATCCATTGAGACTTGATCCCATTTCCATTCGGGAATTTCCAATGGCTGTAACAAACCACTAGGCTTCTTTTGTTCAGTTTTAACTAGCTGGAAATTCATGCATTTAGATATAAACTTCCCAACGTCTCTCCTCATCCCTTCCCAGTAGTAAGTCTGCTTCATGTCTCGATACATTTTGTTACCACCGGGGTGTACAGTCAGTTTTGAGAGATGACATTCTCTAAGCACTTCATCTCTCAATCCATTGACATTAGGTACAACCAGTCTTCCATTCTTTCTAAGCCATCTATCTCGATCAAGCCCATACTTGTTCATCTCCTCGTCGATACCCGTCTCTAACTTGGAGATAATTTCCATTAGGTTAGGATCGTCTCTCTGACTGGAACCAATCCGCTCAATCAAAGTGGGTTTGATAGTCAAACTTGCTAATACTTCTGGATCCAATTCGCACTTTGGTCTGAAATCATACCCAGCGATGTACTCCAGTTGCTTCCACTCAAGAAACATAACCCCTAAACTGGCATGTCTTCTACTCAATGCATCAGCTACCGCATTACACTTTCCTGGTGTATATGCGATTTCGAAATCGTAGGAAGCCAAGAGTTCTAACCATCTTTGTTGTCGGAGATTTAGATCCTTCTGAGAGAAAAGATACTTTGACGATTTATGATCGGTAAACAACTCGAATCTTTCTCCCAAGAGATAATGTCTCCACATCTTCAATGCGAACACGATCACTGCCAATTCCAAATCATGGGTAGGATATCTTTTCTCATGCGGTTTCATTTGCCGACTAGCATAAGCTACTACCCTACCTCCTTGCATCAATACAACACCTAGCCCGGTACCACATGCATCTGTGTATACCGTCATCTCTTCATTTCCCCTTAGGAATGACTAACACTGGAGCACATGTCAACTTTTCCTTTAGACTCTTGAATGCATTCTCGCACTTTTAGTACCAGACGAAAGCTTGATTCTTCTTGGTCAACTGAGTCAACGGTGCTGCTATCTTGGAGAAGTCTTGGATAAACTTGCGATAATATCCAGCTAATCCCAAGAAACTTCTTATGTCCGTTGCATTCTTGGGTGTAGACAAATCTTGTACCGTAGCCACCTTTGCAGGGTCCACGACAATACCATTCTCTGAAACAACATGGCCCAAGAATCTCACTTCGAAATTATTACCATTTTTGAACCAAAGAGAACATCAACGTAAGGTCCTAAACAATCCATAGCATTCATCGAACAAGTCCTGTCTATCATCCGCTAAAACCATGAATACGTCGATACCCGAATGACTGGTCCAACTAGTATCAAGGGCTAATGGAAGCCCGGGCTCCAAATGGACTACTACACGTCCAACGCACGTTTATCCTCCGAATAACTAGATAACGTCCAATGGATCCAAGGTAAGTGTCCGTCCCCAGATACCCCTACTTCGAGTCATACTAAGGCTAATCGAACCACTGATCGGGTTCGTCACAACTAAAGGTCTATCAACAATATCAGGTTCCAATCCCAACCTATCTACCAGGTCACTAGATACGAAGGAATGGGAAATCCCGATATCAAACAAAACTAGAACTGGAACCTCATAAATGGAAAGCATACCTTGAATAACCACACCCTTTCCCTTCTCTACCGCAGTTGGGGCATTCGATGAAGAAGGAACAACGTTGATAGCAAACATTTCCACACTCTGCTTCTTCTTAGGGGGTTGCGGACATTCTTTCTTGAGATGTCCCACTTGGTCGCAATTGAAGCACTTCCTTTCCCCTGGCTTCGCTCGACATTCTTTGGCATAGTGTCCCTTCTTGCTACAGTTAAAGCACTCTACATCTTTCTTGTTCTTCTTTTTCTGGCCATCCTTAGCTTGGTTTTGTTTCCCCTTTTTCTGGGACTCCTCGTTAATCTTGGCGAGACCGACTCTAGGCGCCTGCACTACTACACCCCCACCATTTGTAGCATTAGGAACTGCTCCCAGAGCATCCCTAACCATCTATCGTATGAAGGCAGTAAACATCTCCCTTATGTCAGGGACATTCCCATTGTTGGCCACTGAACCCGCTTCTTCTTCAACTCTTGATGCGGAGTTCCTCACCGCCTTTCCCGTATTTCGATTCATCGTTCAATCTGTAAAGAGAAAACGATTTACCATCTCCTTAGTGGTGCCAATGCAGTGCAACTTCATCCTCAGCTATACTAATAGTATATATATATAGCTTTTGAAAGCCAAAATATCACAAATAGTCGCTTTCATATACGTACACTATCTCTACCAGGTGTCTTCCCTAGGTTAACTACGCAACTTAGAGCTCTGATACCAAATGTGACGGCCCGCCCCACACCACCCGACATTTCCAATGAAAGTGCGCTGTGCCGATGTCCAACTTGCACGGGACGGTCGCCAAAGAAAGGAAAGAAGTGAATTTGAACTAGCAAGGAACCTGTAGAATATCTCACAACGCATGGAATAAAATATAATAATAACATACTTGACATAAAACAGGCAAGACAGTGCATAAGCTGAAAACTAAACCATGATAGCAGAGGAGAATTCAAAATACAGATTATGTCCCACATCATCATTATTACAACTTTTCAAACTGTCTCTAAAGAAAAAATAAGAAAGGTACACTACTAATGCTCAAAGTAGTGGCCTGCAGCGACACAGGGAGAATATCTATATAGGATGTGTTCTGCCTGGGTTCGGTTCGGCTCTTGTACTTCACTTCATTCCAGTCCAACGTCCCCTGTTCGGTTCAGATCTTCACTCCAACTCCAAGCTAGCGGCCTTCCTTTGTTGCCCTACTCTTCTTCTACCTGGACCCCGATTCGGTTCGGATTCCATATCTTTGGTGTCAGTTCGGTTCGACCAATCCTATCCGATCCGAACCCCTTTCCCACATCCGATCCAGATCCCTATATTTTTTCTAACGAGCTTATATCGTCCATTCTCGCCATACGACGGCGTTTTCAACCATTCTAACTTAACTAATCAATCATACAACCATCCAAACAGTGGTAGTAACATATAGGATAAATCAACAAGGTCAAAACACCAAGCATATAGGTCATTTAAGATCAACCATACCCCAAAAACCCATGTTTCCCCTTAATCCCCTTAAGCATGTTTTAACAATAGGATTAGAAAATTTAGTCGAAATTAACTCAAATTTTTATCATAGCCATAAAATAATATTTTAGAATTTTACGAATTTTTCCAGAATTCTCTGAGCCATAATTTCGCTAATTATCACTAATCACCCCTAATTAGCCGTAATTAGTGAAAAACAATGCAAATCACTCACCTTAGCCACAAATTAACTTTAGATCTGAAATATTATCTGATTTGGGTTGAATCTCTATGTAACACAGCAGCCTTATTCCCAATTTGATGCTAATTTGCCTTGATTTGATGTAGCATGGCTTAATCTTCAATTAGAAAGCGATTAGGAGTGATTTAGGATGAAATTAGAAGGTGAAGGTCATGGCTAGGGTTAGAGAAATGTTTGAGGCGGCTGAAAAATGAAATAAAATTCGTTTTCCTACTGTTCTCATCCTCCCCATAACCCTAATCCCGAAATGGGTTATGGACCCTCTTGCTAATCACCCTAATTAGGCCCGGTTAAGCTGGTTTTCACCTTCTAAACCTTGTTTCAGCCATATCTCCCAAACGGTGAGTCCATTTGGCTAATGTGACCACTCTACGGTAAGGTAAACCATCATTCGGATCTAATGGAAGTGGCTTTAGGTCAAAACTCCTTACCAATCAAAAGTTATGGCCAAAGCAAGATCAGCTAGGGGCAAAACGGTCATTTAAAAATTGGCAAAAATCATGAATTTGGGAAATGACCCCGGTAGTCGTTCCCCAAAAGTACACGACTATACGACTTCGTATGCGAGAGAAATAAATATTCTACGATCCTTCGATGCGTAGAATACGGGTCGTTACATATATGGAATTCTCGTATGCATCCACGGAGGTAGATTGTAAGGTGTAATGAATATAAGCCAAGATGAATATTTAGAACCAAACCGAAAAAACAGAGAAATTAAATTTGTACATAAACCAAGTCTACGGTTATGGCTTTCCCTTGCGAAATTGAGATATTTCTTATCAAAATGCTTCCATGCTTCTTCACCGGCTGAGTGTGTTAACGTATCTTCCTCATGTATTCTCACACTCTGTCATTTCATATGGTGCGCTATAACAGACGATGCATATAACATTTGTAGTTTGAAGTCTAGGAGTGATAAGTAAATAATGCATACACTTGTATAAAACTTCCTTTTTCTTCCTTTTTTCTTGATTGGTATCTTTCGTGCTTACATATTTTACAATTTTTAAGATTGATGTCTTCTTTCCAAAATAACATGCAACCATCTAAACATGTATTAATTTTTTTATACGAGAAACCGAAAGCGGACATAGGTTTAAACTTTGTAATAATTTTCGCACATCAGATTTTCCGATAACATATGTCATTTAACAGCTTGTTTAACAGCAGTAAATACGGTTTTTATGAGGTTGTATTTTGGTTTCATTGCAATGTACTCAGCAGTTACCGATAATTAAGTACCGTTAGTACAACCATTCCGAAGAGGTTTCTTAGCTACATCTAATAAATCATATATTTTTTCGCTGCAACGTCTAATTTCTTTTCGACATTAATATCGTCATTATCAACTTCAACAGTAGATAACATTGATCGTGTTGCATCTTCAACCATATATTCTTTAAGATTCGTTGTACAAACTTCATCACCAACCACCTTCTATGACTGTTCTTGATTAGGTGTTATAATTTCTCCATGACGATCCCAAGTTAGATAATTTGACACAGAACCGTATTATCCCAAATTAACCATAATTATATCTGGGATCAAATGTTTCAAAAAATTGCATTTACTACATGGGTAACGAATTTCTACATTGTTTTCGTTATTACTTAAAGAAGATTCGATAAACACATGTACATCATTAAAAAATATTCACTTATTGAGCCTTACATTTTCCTTCGTAGATACATCCAGCTTTGATAAATAAAATAATTGATCATTATTTCATACTTTAAAACCTATGATAAATATTAAAAAAACTATTAATTATTTTATAAATTGACATTTTTGTGCCTTCTGTGATGGTCGATCATCCCACTTCCCATTACAAACACAGTAGTAATTACATTCCATAAATTATATCTTTTAAGTGATTTCCTAAAATATCAGTAGCACTTCCCCCGTTTTCTTTGTATCGTACAAAAATGTGTATACACAAAGAACGAAAAGGAAGTACTGTCAAAATTTTATGAATCGTTTAAAATGGTATGAATTACGAAGCATAATTACTTTGTAATGTTTGTAAATTGCCCAATGTAGGGGTTATTCCGACAAGTATTGTATCAAATGAATATAAATGTCTATTTTGTAATAAAAACGAATATCCATATAACGATCATATACAACATTTGTTATATGGGGCCGTAAATTCTCTAAGGGATTTAATATTTGTATATGTTTTTCTGTTTTATTAAATTTAAAAAGTAAAACTCATTATGCATTAATTTGTTTATATTTTATTGTTTTATTAAATGATACTAACTTATATGGTTTTTACTATTTCGCAAAATATATAATTCTTGTTTGTTTATATACTAAATTAAATATATAATTTGTTTATATACTAAATTATATTATTTATAAAACTTTATAGTAAGTTCCACACAATATTGTACCAAACTTGATTTTAAATAAACAATTAAGGGTATAACGTACGGTCAACAAATTTTAATTATCATTTTCGACATTTTACAAAACATGTACAAAATCATTCAAATCAATCATAACTAATCTAATGCTATCTCAAATGTGCATTTTCACTAAAGTATATATATATATATATATGAATTTGTTCAGGAGGAAAACCGACCAGGATCGTAAAACCCTCCCTAGTGCACCTAGACCGGTCCGCGAGCACCACATAAGCGACTGATTTTAGCATATGCACATGGTAAGCTCTTAGCATGTCATTTCGAGTTTCGAGCTCGTGCCACTATTACCATGACGCAAAGTCCTTAACCGGTAGGCTACTACTGTGGACTACAGCCCCCTTGATTTCCACCAAACATTCTCGTTTCTCTCTCCTTCCACTAAATTTCTCTTCCTCCACTAGCTTATCTTAATTATCAATATGCGACAATGATTGGAGTGCAAAAGAGGTGCCATGAAAGAGAAGTGTCATATAACCTCCCTTTATACATGTTTGTGTGTGTGTATATATATATATATGTATGTGTGTGTGTGTGTGTTTCTTTTAAAAAAATGGTATACTTTTATTAAATACCAATCATATGCTTTCCTTATATGCCTCATCAAAACTTGTAACCCCCAACTGGGTACTTTACAAGGGAAAAGAGCAATTATAAGTTCCACATATTAACATTACATGAATGAATAATCATATACAAATAAACAGAATACAAAAGGATAAAACAAATGATACAACCCAACAAGGCCCACGACCGATCCACAAATTTCTTCAAATTCATCTTCCCGCGATCCAGAATCCAAGAGTTCGATCCCCATTGCTGAAGAGTCCTAAAGTTGAAATCCGTCCTGGAAGATCTACTACCATTATCTCGAACTAAGAAGTAAATCTCCCTTTCAATCTGTGCTAGCTTCAAGTAATAGTGAGTTAATTTATTTGAGAAAACCCATGAATTTCTTTCCTACCAAATAAAGTAAACTGCAGCAATGAAAGCACCGAAAGCTAAACCACAAATCTAAACTTTATGCTGACATGTGACAAAAGTAAATTAGCCTCGTCGTCAACGGTAGACAAGATAATGGGTTGAAGATGTAATCTGCGTTTCAGTGATGGTATATATATGTATGTATGCATGTATGTATTTGAGATAGGATTAAGAGCACCTCAGATAGTGCAACACCTCTTTATCCCTCATAATTTCCACTCACAATCCCCTATCTATCTTCTTCCACTAACTCTCTCTCCCTATACTAAATTATTTGTGACAACCACCCATAACTCCTGCATTAAACAAGAGGAATAATGCGTTGAAAGACATGTCAGGCAGCTATGGATGATCATCAGGATAGGATAACACAAGCGGAAACTGTTGCATAACTCATAGCGCAAGGATAAAATACAATAGAATATATACAACAAGTAGCAAAATTGAGCAGAATCTTAAACTTTCCATATCATCATGATGTATCCATACAACTTTGGATTACACTAAGAGTCTTTACAAGATGCCTCATTACAGTCACTCAGGATACATCAAACAGCAGAAAACATCAAATGGAAGATAGTAGTAGATAATATGCCAGCCTCCTGCTTGTCATCGCTCAACAGCATTGTAACGATCCAAGATTTTTGAAATTCAATTTTTATTTAATATGAATTTTAAAATAAATTTTGGGATATTTAAATAAATTTGAATAAAATTTTAAGGAAATATTATTATTTCAAATGATTGAAAGAAATTTCTATTGTGAAATTTAGTTAAACCTATGTTGTTTTGGTAGAGCATTTCGTCGCTAGGTGAATTATTAAAGCGAGTTGTAATTTAGTTGTCAAAACAATTAGAATTTTGAAATTAAATTAAAATTAAATATTCGTTTTAATTTTTTGTTCAGTTTCTGTTGGCGTAGTCTTAAATTATTTTATAGAATTTGACTATGATTTTTAATTTGGAAAATAAGAATATATTTTTCTAACGTATTTTAGGCTTACTATGGTCCTTTTGACACTTTACAGAACTGATCAATCGGTCTGTTTTATTTTTGTTTTAGGATCGTTGCACATTAAAGTGCACGATTATAATGTTAGTTTGTTGTTAACTATTATCGATAATTAAAAATGAAAGAATTCAGAAAGGAAAATTTTGGTGTGCAAATTTCAAACAAAAAGGAGAAAAAGTAAAACCAACAATATGGGAATGCAAGCAATGCAAGCAATGCAAGCAAAAACGATATACTCCACGATCCATTTTGATGCATGAGGATTTTATTTTAAGATTAAAAATGGGGGTATAAGCTAAACGTGGCAAGCAAATAAGGTATAGGCGAGACAAGTGGAATCATTGTTTACACGTGTTCTCCCCATTGTTGAAGCTTCTCCTCTACAATATTCTTCCTTCCGCCCTTATCTTGCTCCCCAACTCTTCCTGTAAATTCGGCCATACATTCAAAGAAAAAACAAAATCAAGTGGTGAAGCATGTGCATGCTCCTCTCCCCTTACCAAGTCAGCCGCAACCACCTTGCTTCCCTCCCCAGCTTCTAAAGCCTTCGCCATTTTCAATGCAAGATAAAAACAAATGAAAACGTGAAGGCCTATGCCGCCCAGCTCCCACTCACATCTCACCCAGACCGCCTCCTTCCTCCCTTGTGACACTAACCGCCATGTAGCCTGTAGAAAAAAAATCCTGTGAGTCCACTTGACACTTCTACTCTTCTCTCCATGAGCAGTCCGCAAAACTCCCTCAAAATCGTTGTCACAATCCCTACCTATACTTCACGCATGACTTCCTTTCCCATCAACCTTCCCCTTGTTTCCGGTCTTTGTCTGAAACCATCGGTCCACTCTCCTCCATCTCTTGGCATACATGCGCAACTTGTTTGGCAGTTTTAAACTTAGTTTTATAAAAAAATAAAGAAAGAAAGGAGACTGAATGCAAGAAGATAAAAGAAAGGAAAGGAGAGAGAGAAAGGGTGACAGAGAAAAGAGGGAGAGCGCAAGAGTAAGGGTAGACGCGGAGGTACAGAGAAGCATGCCTATACTGGAAAGCAACTAGGGTGAGAACATTGAATTTAAATTGTATTATTTATTGATTTCAAAGTATATATGATTTGAATGGATGCAATAGTGAGTGATAACGGTTGATAATTGGCTGCATGAATGTTACAGTAATAGCATTTGGGAAATTAGTCGATAATATTAAAATCATGGATATCGTATTGGATGTGATGTTGTGAACAAGTAGTTGTTGTCGATGTAAACTGTACATTGATACACGTTAATGTTATAACACGTATTTGAAATTATATGCTCATTTCTATCTTATGTGGATTGTCGGTAGAAATTAAGAAATTCCCTTAAATTAATTAAGGAACAATTTAGTTGTTAATTGACATTATAATATAGTATTTTATAAACTTAATAATATTGGTTAGTAATATTTCGATTGAATGATATTATTAATATTTCTTTGATTCAATAATATTTTGTTAACGAAATAATATTTGATTGTTTTAATTATTTTATTTTATTTTATTTAACAATGTATAAAATGATATTTATAAACTCGATAGTGCTAATTTAATAATATTGTGTTATTTAAAATGGTTTATTAACTAAGTTATGTTAGGAACACTGTAGGATGATATGTATAAATATAAAAATATTGATGATATAACATTTTGTTATCTTAAAATGTTATTAGCTTAATATTATTGAAATGTTTAATACTGTAAATTAAGTAGATATTTGGATGATACTTTATTTGATTGTTAAAGGGAGTGACATAATATTTTGTAAATTTAAATAGTAAGTTAATGATAATCACTTTGTGAAGTAAGTATTATTTTGTGAATTAAGCATTTTGTGTAATGTAAATTTGAAACATAAATTATAATTCAAATTACAGTTTGATGTAGCATTATAAATTATTTTGAAAGTCGCTTTGAATTTGTATCATTTGATATTGAATCTAATCAAAATTTTAAATAACAATATACTTAAAATTTTGCTTCGATATACTTTAAATTGAATTACTTGGGTTTGAAATTCCCGTAAGGTTGTAAAAGAACAAATTGAAAGAATATTATAAAATTGTGGAAAAGGAGATTTACTCTTGAACTATTTTGTTACGAAATGTGATAAGTTTAGATTAGTATTTAAAATAATATATTATAAAATGCTCGAATAATAATTTGAAATTGAAGTTTAAATAAAGAATGTAATTTAAGTTTCGAGTTAACGGGTAAGTTTGTTCCGTTACTAGTTCTGGAACAGTAAACGGGGTGTGTAACTAAGGAAAGGTATGCAGCAACTAGTGCACTGAACATACCTAGCCAACGTTTACTTGTTCAGGCTGGTAAAAGAGCAAATTGAAAGTGAATCTCGAATATTGTGAAACGGTAAATATAATAATAAAATTTTCCAATTTAAAAATTGTTTAAAATTGGATTGGATGAATGTGATCTTCGGATGTTTAATATAATCTGTAGATGATGAATAATACTATATGAGGAATTAAATGGTAGAAATATCGTAATTTTGCATATAGTATTAGTTTAATACAGATACATATATTGGATATAAGAAGTTTCGATCTTTAACAGATCGTATATCTAATATAAATCGTTGGATTAAACTTGACTGATATGACATTAATATTGTTACCTGAGTAAGGCTTAGTTTAATTTCGGAAGTTAATGTGAAACTAAGCAAACACAGAAAATAAATGTATGTCTTTGAAATTTATCTGATTAACTCAAAATTTTCGGAACCAGTTATGCTCTTCAAATATGAATATAAACTCAAATTATCAGATTTAAATAAAACTTATTTGATTTAAAAGAAATATATGTTTAAAAATATTCTATTTGTATACTTCTTTAAAAATTTAATATATGTTAATTAATTATTTTAACCCTTTCTAGTTTATAGTTAGTTTACATATATAAGTTAGTTTATAACAAATGTATTAGTTTCAAATATTTATTTTATTTTATTTTTAAATTGGGAATTGTTTCGGTCCTGAATCCTTTGACTTGAATATAATGAATCCTTGTTGAATGAATACAACGAGTTCGAATTTAAGAAATATCGTTAATTTAGATCCTTGAGTTATAAACGATTGTTTGAAATTATATAAGTGATCATTTTGAAATTTGGAAAGAATTAAGTTATGTATGTTTTTGATAGAAGAACTTAATTTGAAATATGGATTCCACATGAAGCGCTGGTTATTTGGAAAGACCGGGATCGGAATTTACTTCTCAAAAACCATTCCAAATAATCATATGACGAAATAAATGAAGACATATAAATGGCGATTGAACACCGTGGTTCTTCACATCGAACGGGTTGCCTGCTGATTTGTTTCTTTACTGAATAGCTACAGTAGAGAGATGACCCTATTACCGGAGTGGCAGAAAGCCTAATCGCATTTGGAGAATTTTCAGATTGCAAGGGCCTTCGCACTCAACTTGAGTCGTGAAATAAGGTGCCTTCGACTCTGTTTGAACCCGAAATGAACTCGTATGGATGTGTGTCTGACATTGTGTGTTGTAGTGTATTAACTGATTATTATTGAACATGTTCTGTTGGTGATAGGAATTTATTCCTTTGGCTAAAAGTTATTTGCTTAGTGATTATCAATTGTAGATCATGAAATGACAATTGTGGCATGCGAAGTGTTGCAGTTGAAGAAATGATCAAACCATGGCTTAGTGTAAGAGAATAGCTTTGTGGTACGAAACCTCACGAACCTCACACCCCGGATTGATGGTAAACTGGCGGTTAGGTTGTATACATAATCTCTAGTAAATCGAAAGCTGCGGCGGTATATCTACCTCGAAACTTGAGGGAATAAAGTATATACGGTGTCTGATGTCTAGATGTTAACCGGGATATATGCTTTCGCGCTATGTATTCGGTGTTCGTTGTCTGGATGTTAACCGGGAGATACTTAGTGTCTTGTCCTCGATTGATCTTTCATCCCAAGAACCATCTTGTTAGAAATCCAATAACCAATACGAGCCTCTCACTTTGTTTGTAAACTATGTATGTGGGCATAGTTACTATGCTTGCTAGATTCGTATTTTATTTGCAAAATGTTTTAAAATGTTATTAGTAGTAATAATACACACCATCGGCATATATCATGGATTTGACGTTATAAGGATAAAACTCGTCCATGTGTGCGCTTGCATTTGCATTTTGTTTGGTGTGTTCGGGGCGAGCCTTATAATAGTCTCATTTTTTCAAAACTCATTTATGACTTATGCACTGGTAATCATAGGAGTAAACTCGTTCCGTATTATACGGCATAGTCCTGTGATTTCCCTTAATATAAAGTAAATGTTTTATGTTCTCACATGAAATGACCCAAGCTTCCCCTTTCGAGAAAGTCCGGATTGAGTTGAGAACAACACTCATCAGAACACAAACAATAGAACATTTCATTGTTATTATAACAATTACATCAGAGTACAAGAATATATCAGAGTATGACTAGATAATACACAACGGAAATAAAATAATATCAGAGATTTAAAATTACATGGCAGCGGAAAATAATACATAAGTACAATGCGTAGCGGAAAATAACAACTAGTACAACTGAAAGAGATATACGAATACAAAGGTTTCCGAAAATAGCTCCAGCTGTAATCCAGGCCCTGTGAAAAGAAATATCTGCGAAAGACCAAAACTACTAGCTTCCCGTGAGAAAAATATGGACACCCAGAGTTTAGGTAGAAACAATAAACTCCGAGTCAGTCATGGGACTGGTGTGAGAACTAAAACAGTTATTAAATCTTTACTTTAAAAGTTGGGAAATCATGGGACCACGCCGTATAAAATGGAACAGGTTTACTCCACATGAATCTTAGTTTAAATTAAAACAACGCAATGCTTTTTGGAAAAAAGAAGCTATTATAAGACTCAGGTCCCATCACACAATGCAACGCAAGCCGAAGGATAGAGTTTTCCCTTATAATAGCCAAACATGCTTGGTACGTTTAAAACAAATTGTTTTTAATATTATAAGTGCATAGTGTTTAAAAACAACTTCAAATATAAATGTATCAATCATAGACGGCATGAGTACCATGTATCATGTCACCATACTAGTTCTACAATCAAAACCGTACGATTCGTATTGGAAGTTGGATTTCCATCATGAACCAAGGCAAGGGATCGTCCTAACTGAATTTGAGACAATCCAGCCTACCATGTCTCTGGATACAGCCGCAACTGCATCTTGGATCTTCAGGGCCAGTCCACACATACTTTAGTGGATCAGTAATTCCTGAACAATATGTTTCCCTGCCCTATGGGGCATAAAATCTAAGCCACTAGGGACTCAATATCTGAGGCGCTTCATTCCGTCATCCACATAAGTAAAATGTCTGGGCTCCATACCATGACACCACTCTGAGCTAGAAAGAAATGCATGTTCTCCCTGCAGTCCTCTCCCGTTTTTGGTTCATACCGGGCTGTGAAGCTCGCGAATTAACGCTATACACAAAGCTATACTAATTAAAGTTGTGCTTTGATCATAATCCACAAGACTCTGCTTTTCAACAAAATCCTTGATCATTTGCATCTTAGCATGCCACACTGACAATTCACGCCATGCAACTGATGTCTATTTATATATAACCTCTAAACTCGTACGTCTCAGAGAAGGGTGTTAAGCAAGAAAATAAATTCTCCGCCATCAAACAGATATATATTTAATAGAGATCAATTAGCACATAATGAAATCCAATGTCAGACACACATCCATTTACAAGTTCGTTATGGGTTTGAACGAAACTGGAGGCATCTTATTCCTCGTCCCATATGTCCAATACAGGAGAGAGGTCCTCGCATATCCGTCGATCTCTAAGTACATCTGAACGATCGCCACATATTACCTTGTCTTAGGTGTACAGCCCAATCAAGACATCAGTAATCATCCAAACGATGTGAAGAACTCAGGTCTTCAACCACTGTCTTCATCGTCGACTTATAATCGTCGTAGTAATTATTCAGAATGGTAAAACCCGGTCTTTCCGAATAACTCATGTATTTTATAATCAAAAATCAAGTGCTACAAAAACACATCATACGCCTCTTTCCAATTCAGAATATTCTTTTAATAAATTATTCACATTATTAGGGAAAGGTTCCAATTAATTTTATCAAAGATAAATTCTTTTAAATTTATTTTATAATCTTCCTTTGGGTATCAATTTCAATAGATTTGATTAACTAGTCGGGATTATCGAACCTTACCGCAATAATCATTTATTATTTCCCAATCCCAACCTATTCACCATATGGAGAAAAACTGGTAGCACTCCATATCTAACACCCACTGTGTTCTGGGTAAAATTAATTACCCTTTTTCGTTCAAATCTAATTAAAGATTTAACTATCGCCTGGAGTAAAACTTGTGGTACTCCATTCTCGATCATTTCATGAATTCGATAAATTTAATTATTCTATTCTCATTTCAATCTAATTCAAGAATCTTTAACACTCTAGTTCAATTTTAATCTCCATAAATCATTATCTAATGATTATTCAAATTTAAGAAATTAATTTTATCTTTAACTGGGTTAAAGAACAAATATTATTTAAAAACATTGTTCACGATAAACCCAAAATCATCTTCCATCAAAATGGAGTCTACATGGAAATCATAATAGTATGTAATTGATATAAATTCCCGTATCAGACCAATAATATAAATGCAATGGTGGCAAGACCTTTTAAATTCCATATATAGTAACAGTTTTCATTCACAGAAGTTTATCTCAATTATTACCAAATTGAATTCCATTTAATTCCAATTTAATATATTAAATTGGAAAACTTTACTTTGGGAAAATTTCCATTTAAATCTTAATAAAATATTTATAGATTCCAAATTATATTTTCACTGTTAATTGGGTTTAAGAACAAATGTTGTTTAAAACACAGTTCATGATAAACCCACAATCAACTTTCATTTCAATTTCAATTAAATATTAATTAATTGGTAAATTTCTCTAAATCTTAATTAAAAGATTTATTCTTCCCTCAACTGGGTTTAAAAACATTGTTATTTAAGACACCATTCACGACAAACCCAAAAATCCAATTTCGCTTCAAATCATACGTTGGAAAATTTGATTATATTAAATTTTGAAATCACTTCTTTTCGAAATTCATTATAAAATGAATAAAATCGATCAATAAACCCATTCGGGTTAAAAGGGCGTCTAGCTATATAACAATTTTTATTGTTCAAACATTTTATTCAACACATGAATATTTTATATAGTTTATACATTCAATAAAAATGATATTCTTATTGTTCAAACATTTTATGCGACACATGAATATTATATATGGTTTGTACATTCAATAAAAATGATATTTTTATTGTTCAAAATTTTTATGCGACACATGAATATTCTATAGGGTTTATACATTCAATAAAAATGATATTTTTGTTGTTCAAACATTTTATGCGACACATGAATATTCTATAGGGTTTATACATTCAATAAAAATGATATTTTTATTGCTCAAACATTTTATGCGACGCATGAATATTATATATGGTTTATACATTCAATAAAAATGATATTTTTATTGTTCAAACATTTTATGCGATAGATGAATATTATATATGGTTTATACATTCAATAAAAATGATATTTTTATTGTTCAAACATTATATGCAACACATGAATATTCTATAGGGTATATACATTCATTAAAAAAAATATTTTTATTGTTCAAACATTTTATGCAACACATGAATATTATATACAGAATATTCTTTATTTTAAAAAATATATATTTTAAATATTCTTTATTTTTAAATACTCTTTAAAATATTCTTTATTTCTAAATCGGAATGCGACTCAATCAATTGCCATATAATTTTAGTTATATGGATTTCATACATCGCATGTGTTCAACAATAATGATAAATAATCATTAAACAGTCCATTCACATCCAGAGTGAAATTTACAACTGTGTGAGCATTTAAAATAAATAAATAGCGCTCATCACATCCTGTCAACCTATCGATTGACATATATTTAAATATTGGGATTAGTGTATGTCAAATATCATCCCAATACCCGTGTAGGGTTTTCAAACAACAACAGACTATTTAAATAAATCATTGGTTAATAAATTTAACCAATTCTAATTCGGTTTGAATTATTTTTCTACTTACCCATTTTATTGTTTAAATTATAAATGGATATTTATAATTTAATTTCAACTACCACATTAATATTAACATTATTTTTAATATGTTTAACATTTCAATAGTCAAATCAACACACAATACAGCCAATTAAATCGTCCATGGTTTGTGGACGAGAGAGGTGAACTAACAGGCATCACATACAATTTATAGTGATTAAAACTGATAGAAATCTACACTGGAAATCTTATATATATTTTTATACATGAATATAATAACATGATAAAATAATTTTGAGTGAGAAGGAGTTCTCACCTTGGGTTTCCACTTCGTCATTTTTTTATGCAAAGGATTGTGACCTTTCCGGCTCCACAGTCCACATACGACACCCAAATCACTCCAAATCAGTTTTATTGTGAAGCTCTCGTCGATACGATTCCAATGCATCTTGTTTCGCTGAATTCCGAGTTCGTGTGAAAAGTTATGCTTTTTTCAATTTTCATGTATATATATGTAATTAACATAATTAATTAATTAATTACCATAATCCTTACTAATTACATCCTCTAATCTCTTCCTTCCTCCCTAAAACTAACGTATACACAACAACCCTCTGTCCCTCTTCATGCAATCTTCCTTCACCTCTTTCTCCTTCGTTTCTCCATGAAATCTTAATCCGTAAACACCGTTCTCCTTCTCTTCTTCTCCACTACAATCTCAACACCATGAATCTCAAATACAAGCTTGCTTACAAAAATGCATTTACTGTCTTCCTACGAATGAATGCTCAAGGCCTCGACACTTTTTGTCGCCGAATCGCCTCAAATTTGGCCACAATGTGCTATTCTACCTTCTAAACACCAAAACAAGCTCGAATCCATGCATCATCGCTTCTATGTGAAGAACCATCCAACCCTAGCTCGCATACATCCAAAAAAATGCACGCTGTAAATTTTTGACAATACAAAATCTTCACCAAACTTAACCAAATTGATATATGTGGAAGCTTGCACTCATACGAGTTCAAAGATCTAAGCTTTGCAATTTGTAGAATTTTCTTTGATTTGTTATGGATTTTAGAATATGCATTTAGGTTTAGGAAATGTGGAGAAAATGGGCTACGGTGAATAAATGATTAGGATTAGGTTTTAGAAGTGTTTAGGACGTTATATAGTAGGTGCAAATTATTTTTGTATTAACTTTATTCTTTTTTTATACTCAAATAATGCCTATTTTCATTGTTTAAAAATCCATGTGATCACCTACGGATTTCGTTTTCACTAAAAATTGACATGCAGCTGCTCTCTGACATCACGGACCCAATGAAACTAGTTTCATCGAATTCCGAGTCCGTATGCACAAACAGCGAATTTTTAAAGTCAAAATATTGTCAGTTTTTCACTTTAAAAATCACTCCCGGTCACATACTGATTCTAAAAATCACAAAACTTGGAATCTTACCATTATTTGATGATATGAATCCAGAAAAAAAAGTAGAATCAAATTCTGAGGTCGTTTGAATAATGTTCCTCTGTAAAACTGCTCAAATTAGCTTCAGAAATGCGATTTTAGCGTACCTTTTCTTCTTGTACGCCCGAACGCCAACTCCAAAAATCATGCCCTTTTGGATTTAACCATTATTAGACGATACAAGTCCCAAAAAAAGGGAATCGAATTCTGAGCTTTCTACAAAATTTCATATTTTTATGGGCTATGCGATGATTTTAAAAATCGAATTATTAAAATTTCCAAAACAAAGCTTATAAATCAATTTAATAATTTTATTGAGTTTGTTTTAAGTCAAATAAAATATAAAATCTAATTTTCAAAATTGTTCTCAAATTTTATTTAGCAAAAATAACCAATTTATATTCGCATATTCATTAAAATAGCTTAAATCAAAATTTTAAATTGGTTCTGAAATTGCGAGTTATTACAATCTTACCCACTTAAAAGTTTTTCGTCCTCGAAAAGGAACGAAGCTAAAAGTTGTTTAACTAACCAACTCAACTTCCATTCTTCAACTTTTTGGTTTCTAAGAATTTTCTAATTTCTCAAAAATTTGGCTAACACCCTAAATTTTCGAAAAATTTCGCCATAACCACCTTTGTACGGGTTGATATTTAAAAGCTCAAATTGCCTCACAGGGCCCTCATCAATCAAAAAGAAAAAGCCAAGCGGCTACCCAATCGGCTCATAAAGTCATCAAACCCAATTAATATACTAAACATGTACCTATTTGTCAAGCATACAATTTTATTCCTCTTCTTAGCTTCCATGCTATGACCTGTTCATTATATACACATGTACATATATGCAATCCTAATAAATTTTCAAATCAGTTCAATATTTGATTCGATTTGGCTAAATTTATCTTTCATTCACATATTGGTTAAATAATTATCATTTCAATATTTTTATTAGTTAAACTAATAATCAAACATCACAACCAATAATCAATTAGCTGGTTAAATTTTCAATCGTATAACTTTAATATATATACTCAAAATACATTTTTTTTGTTGCCAAATCACAACAATAAATTTTTACCTAGTTTTGGTTCTCACACTTATTCAACTGGAAATATATAGACATCACACCTTCGAAACTCAAACATAAATAATGATGATACTCGAGTAATCATCAGGATCATCTCCGGGAGACTAGAGTGCGATTCTATATCTCTCTAGTATATATGAGGCTTCGTATATATGCTAGCTAGGCGTATATGCAAAATCTTTATATACTCGATTGACCAAATTCAATATTAAATAAAATACTCAAATACGTATAATAGGGTTTAAATTTTCAATACAAAATTTGTTTTCATTTTTATTTTAAAAATAACATACTTTGGAACTCATTCTAGGATACTACTGATCCCATCTCTAACGAGTCATTCTCATTGGATATTACTAATCCAATCTTTGATGAATTCTTTCGTTTGGTTCTAATCTGTCTTGTTCTCGAGCTCGGTAAACTAAAGCTCTGATACCACGCAAACACAACCCAAACTTCCCCTTTCGAGAAAGCCCGGACTGATTGAGAACAACTGTAACACCCCGTAATTTTATAACATTAAAATTCAGAAATTAAAGTATACTTAATTTATAAAAGAAGAATTAAATGAAATGGGTTGCGCTATTATGTTCGTTTCAAAATTTTGGGTCAAGATAGACATCTGGTTTGCACAAAACAGATACCTTATGAAGATGTTATTAAGCCTTGAAGTTTTTACGCATACGAGATAAATATATATATATATATAAAAAAGCCGAACCGCACCATTTTGCAGTCGATCCGAGCCCCGCTGGGTCGACTGGGGGTCGATCCAGGGTGTTTGAATGTCAACCCATGGCCCGATTCACCCTAAGGGCTGATGTGGCATCTGAGTGGTTCTGATGGTTTCTGGGTTAATCTAAGAGCTCTAATCGATCCTAGACATCTATATATACATAGCTAAACCTAAACCCTAATTCATTAACAAAGAGGAATGGTGCCTCTATGCTCCTAAAACCTAAAGTGACCTAGCCTCCACCCTAATCAATCAATTCAAAAGAGAAGATAAAGATAACAAATCAACGCCTACATCAACGGAAAGCTAAATCAACTCCAGAAAATCAGATCCCAGAATCGTTCTTCTCTTTCTTAAACCACGATTTGTGAGTACAGTTATTTTCAGATATGAAATTTAATTATGATCTTGACATGGGTATAAATTTGAATTGGAGATCTATCTTATTCTTGTTTACCGGATCTGTTTTTCTGTGTAGATCCATCTTATTCTTGTTTATCAGATCTGTTTTTCTATGTAGATCTATCTTATTGTAACTATTCCGTATCTCTTCCTTCCTTCTGTTCTATAGCCAGGCTACTACGAGCCTGAGCCAAATCTCATAAGAGATTGACACGCGAACGCTAAATTTGGGGAAAATATTGAATGATGCAAAATTGGACATAACTGATTTATGACTAAATTGAGAACACAACATAAGTTGTAATTTAAGATCTAGATCTAAGCGTACTATATATGACGGTTTATGATTTGGAAGAAGGAGAATTAATGTATGACAGCATATGACTTGTAATTTGGGGACATAATGCATGTTATAATTCAAGATCTGATTTTGAGGACATAATACATGTTGTAATTTAAGAGCTAGATTTGGGGCATATTTTATATGACGATCTATGAGTTGGAAGAAAAAGGATATGTGACTTAGGCCTGAAAAACCTATATTAAAATAGGGAAAACTATTAATGTGAATACGCCTAATTCGGATTTTTGGATATTTGACATACGCGGTAATCAACGACAAATTGGCATAATTCATATTGTATATTATGATTTGGAGCTTTTAGAGAATATTCTGTATTGTGGAAAATCTAACTAAATTTGGGCATATGTTATGTTGAGAATTATGACCATAATTTGGGCATGTAAAATGAGGCTTAATTTATGATAAGGCAAGATATGTTAATATTTAGGATATGTTTAGATCTATTAAATTGCCCAATCCGCTAGATCTGTTGGAATTGAATACTGTGATTTGAGTATGTAATCTGTAGGCTCGATCTAAAATTGAGCAAAACATGTTAATGGAACTTTGAATAATCTGCTGTAACTTGTAAAGAAGTCAATTTGTTGAATTGGCATAATTAATTTGATATTGGCATAATCTGTGAATGAAAACTTTAGCTGCAAATAAGAATGCTGAGACACGAGGTTAGACTCAGTTTGCGGTGGAAGCCTGCCCGGACCCAACCGGCTTAACCAGCAACCACAAACTGTCAGACTAATGTGAGAGGTCATAGGCATAAGGATGCTTAGACAAGAGGTTAGGTCTGTCTTGTAGCAGAAGTCTGCCCGTAACCGCCCAGCACATCTAACGGCCACAAGCTACCGACCTAATGTGAGAGGTCTGTGCATTAATATTTAATTAATACAAATCTAAGATAAATATGATGCCTAAAACGTGTTGGGTGGATAGGGTTAAAACAACTGGACTGATGAATCTAATAAACCCGTTTAGTGAATCTGTAGTCCCAATACAAAGTTAGGTAAAACAATCTGTAAGTCAGTTAATCTGTATATCTGATCTGTTAGTCTGAGAACTTGTTAATCTGTACGTCTAATCCGTTAGTCTGAAAACCTATTAACTTGTATGTCTGATCTGAAAACTAGTTAATCTGAACTTTGTACATCTGAAATCTGTAAACATGTTAATCTGAAATCTGTTAGTTTGGGGACATAAGGTTAGGAGGGATAATTACTTGTGTCATCTGTTGTTTGGGACCCATAGTAGTCAGTAACCCTTTCTGGTATCAAAACTATGACCCAACACTAAGAGGGGTCCGGGAACGCTTACTGAACTAATTGTAAGAGGTTCACTCTGATAATGGCGAGGGGTGTTGATGGCGCATTCCAACCGGGTCATGTGCGTGCATGGATCCGGTCTGCTCTGAGGATGTAAGACATCGTGACATCTGTAAATAGGTCTGTGTCTATAGGTTGCCACTTTAGGGAGTGATACACTCTTCTGTGGGGTCGGCACAGGGGATTTATGTATTTAGGAGCCGATCACTTGGGGTAGAATTTAGGGTACACTTAATTCTGTCTGTTTCTGTTGGGGTACCGTCTGTTTCTATTGGGGTGGTAACACCTGTCTGTTTCTGTGTGGTACCGTCTGTTGGGGTGGTAAAAGCCCATTACTAGTGTACACCTAACTCTAATATTTTGTTTCCGTTGGGATTATTCTATTTCTGTCTCTGATTTCGTTCTTGATTCTGTTTCTGTACCGTCTGTCTTTGTTCGGGTGGTAAAGGCCCATTTTTAGCATCGTGTTTCTAAAGAGATCGTTCTGTTTTCTTTTTAGACAATAGAACAACACCTAATTCTATTATATTAGTATTAGTGCAGAGAAGTGAAAACTAAGTAAGGAGCTTAGCTTAGCCTATATCATTATGTTTCTACTGTTAACCTGCTACTCCTGTTACGGCTATCTCTCATCCAGTTTTATTTACATGTCATGATACTGTTATCTGTTTATATGCTGAAAGTCACTGGACTCACCAGGAATAACAGATATACTTTAAGTTAACAGAAGAAACAGAATGATGTAAACCAAGTTATGTTCCTTACTTACATCTTACTTCTCTGCACTAATACTAGTATAACATGGTTAGGTGTTACCCTAATGTCTAAACTGAAACAGAATCGAAACAGAATAATCTATACAGAAATAGAATGCTAGTAATGGGCCTTCACCACCCCAACAGACAGAAAGTACAGAAGCAGAATACTAATAATGGGCCTTTACCACCCCAATAGACAGGAGGTATGGAAACAGAATACTAATAATGGGCCTTTACCACCCAACTAATAGGCATTTACCACCCCAACAGACAGAAGGTACGGAAACAAAATCGGAAACGGAATCAGAGACGGAAACAGAATATTCCCTACGGAAACAGAGTGTTAGAATTAGGTGTACACTAGTAATGGGCCTTTACCACCCCAACAGACGGTACCACTACAAACAGACAGGTGTTACCACCCAACAGAAACAAACGGTACCAACAGAAACAGATAGAACTAAGTGTAACCTAAGTCCTACCCCAAGCGATCGGCTCCCTAATACATAAATACCCTGTGTCGGCCCCACAGTAGGGTGTATCACTCCCTAAAGTGGCAACCTATTGGCACAGACCTATTTATAGATGTCACGGTGTCTTACATCCTCAGTGTAGACCGGATCAATGCACGCACATGACCCGGTTGGAACGCACCATCAACACCCCTCGCCGTTATCAGAATGAACCGCTTATAATTAGTTCAGTAAGCGTGCCCGGACCCCTACATAGCGTAGGGTAAAAGTTTTTGATACCAGAAAGGGTTACTGACTAATATGGGTCCCAAACAACAGATGACACAAGTATTTCCCCTCCTAACCTTGTGTCCCCAGACTAACAGATTTCAGATTAACTTGTTTACAAGTTTCAGACATACAGAGTTCAGATTTACTAGTTCACAGATCAGACAATTAAGATAACAAGTTTTCCAGACTAACGGATCAGATGTACAGTTTTAATAGACTTACAGATTGTCTAACTTTGTATTGGGCCTACAGATTCACGAAACGGGTTTGTTAAATTCATCAGTCCAGTTGGTTTAACCCTATCCACCCAACACATTTTAGACGTCATATTTATCTTAGATTTGCATTAATTAAATATTAATGCACAGACCTCTCACATTAGGTCGGTAGCTTGTGGTCGCTGGATATGCTGGGCGGTTTCGGACAGACTTCTGCCACAAGCCAGACCTAACCTCGTGTCTAAGCATATTTTAGTTATGCCTACGACCTCTCACATTAGACTGACAGTTTGCGGATGCTGGTTAAGCCGGTTTGTTCCGGACAGGCTTCTACCGCAAACAGAGTCTAACCTCGTGTCATAGCCACTTTATTCCATTACAGAAAATATCAGTCTAATTATGTCCATTTAGCAGATTTAACTTCTTTACAAGTTACGGCAGATTATCCAAAGTTCTATTAACATGTTTTGCTCAATTTTAGATCGAGCCTCCAAATTACAATTATTCAGCTTTCAACAGATTAAGCAATTCAACAGATTTAGCAGATAACAGATCTAGCAGATTAGGCAATTTAGCAGATTAGCAAAACAGGCAATTTAACAGATTTAGCAGATTAAGCAATTCAACAGATTAGTAGATTTAACATTTCTTAAAAATTCTATTTACATATCTTGCCTAATCATAAATTAAGCCTAAACTTACATGCTCAAATCATGCTCATGATTCATAATACAATACATGCCCCCAAATTTTCGTTAAACTTTGCGCAGTACAGACTACTCTCTAAAAGCCCCAAATCATGATATGAATTATGCCAAATTATAGCCTTTCATGCCAATATCCAAAAATCCATATTTAGGCGCATTTACATTAATAGTTATCCTATTTTAATATAGGTCTTTACGCCTAAGTTTCATATTCCTTTTTCAAGTCATGAATCGTTATATAAAATATACCCAAAAATCTAAATCTTTAAATTATATCCTCTCAAAATCGGATCTTAATTTTTATATGCATTATGTCCCCAAGTTTCAAGTCATATGTTATCATTCAATGATTTCTCTTCTTCCAAATCACAGAGTATGCACAGATCTAGATCTAATTTACAACATATGTCCTTTTCTCAAATCAGTCATAGATCAGTCATGTCCAATTATGCATTATTCATTATTTACCCCAAAATTTAGCGTTCGTGCATTAATCTCTTATGAGATTTGGCGTAGGCTTGTAGTAGCCTGGCTATAGAACAGAAAAAGAAAGAAAGAGAATAGTCACAGAAAAACAGATCTGACAGATAAGAATATGCATAACCTCTGATTCAGATTTATAACCATGTCAAGATCATAATTAAAGTTCATATCTGAAAATAACTTTACTCACAAAAAGGGAACGACTCTTGTATTCTGGAATCTGTATTCTGACACTGAATAGCTCTCCTTTGGCGTAGACTATCAATTAGATTAGAAAATAGTTGTTCTCTTTTAATTCTATTTAGTTTGGAAGAAGATGTACTAGTTCTAGCTTAGATTTCAGCAGAGTAGTAACGTAATTATTTTATTTTAATTAGAATAGAGGTAGAGTATAGGCAGAATGAAATTGTGTGGAAAGAAAGTGAGGTTTAGGGGTGTTTTTATAGGAGAATAAGGTGATTTAGAGCCTTCAGATCAGTCCAGAAGTCATCAGAACCACCCAGCTCGAAGACAGGTCATCCAGCCACTCAGAAGAAGACACGTCATCACAGAACACTCCAAAATTCTGTGCTGGATCGGTATGGGCGCACTTGGCAGGTGCGCCAGTTTATTTTTGTACTGGCGTACTTCACAAGTGCGCCAGTGTATTCTGGCCTGTTTCCGGTTTTTCTGCCTAACTTCATTCGTCCATATCTTCTTCATACGGTATCCGTTTTATGCAAACTCAGACTCTATCTCAAGCAGAATTTCGAGACGAACGCAATGGCGCAACCCGTTTCCCCTAATTCTTCTCCTAAAATTTAAGTATACTTTAATTTGTTACTTATATGTTCACAGAAAATATGGGGTGTTACATTCTCCCCTCCTTAAAGGATTTCGTCCCCGAAATCTTCAAGTTAAGAAGAATGTGTCCTACCATCCAATCATCCATCTACTCAACCATCATCCACAAGCATCCATTGTTCTTAGAAAACTTCCAATGTTGTATGAACATATGCAAAAGTGTGTGTATATGTCTCTTATCTAATGCAAATATCAGGCGGTCTACTGATTCAGTTGACCTCTTTAATGCGAATTATGTTAGTGCCATGAGTACAATTATGTATGCAAGAAATCCTATTTGATACGCTTCATTTCTATATGAGTGCATAACCATTCATCTAAATGCAACATCCATATGATGAGTCAATCATTTTGCATCCACAAATATTGAAAAATGCACACACATCCAGAAGCAATACGAAAGTGTTATTGAGCCGATCTAGTGCCTAGTGTGTGTATATGCATCCACGAGCAACCACTAACAACCACTTGCATCCACTTGCAACTGTCAAACATAACATGTCTCAAACACATGTTTACACCCATTAGTTTCTACCTAAAGGTCGAAGACTCGATCGATAGGATACAGCTGAGTGATAGAAGCAAGTACGATTAAAACAAGAGCTATGTTCCTGTTAGACATCGGTTAAGAAAATAATTCCCTAAGTATCAACCCCGAAGACCGAAATCAACATCAGATTGACACCCAGTGAATTACTCCCATTAAACAATGCCAAACTGGAAATCTACTTCACGTTTCGAGTAAAAAAACCTAACCTTATCAGAAATATTCAGATACTTACAAACTACTGGTACAGATCAGATTATCAAATGATTCTTAGGAAACTAAGCATGATAAAACCCTACCATATCCCACAAAAACTAGAATGTATGCGTCATTGTCAACTTAACGCCTAACACAGATACCCTCAAACCCCAACCTATCACAAACAGATGAGTCGTAACCCTTATGGGGTTTGAGACTATAGCTGGATCAGAAACAAGACTAGTATTAAAGTGCAGAGTCTCAATTACAGAATCAAAATGCCAAAATCAAAGAGAGTTTTAACTCAATAATCAGATAAGGAAATTAAACCTTCTGCAGAAATTTTAACTATCTCTATCCTATCAACCAGCTACGAGAGCATTCGCCTGCTCTCCAGAAGTAGGTTCTGCCCTCTGCCCTTGGCTTCTGGGGCAATCCTTGATCAGATGTCCTGTCTCACCGCACTGAAAACAACTAGTCTTCTTACATGTTAACAAGTCTTTCTCTAAAGTTGCTCCCATCGCGCAGAAAACCCTACGAAGCTCGAAAGAGGATTAGCCGTAGGTGAAATTACTGTGGCTACAGATGGAAGTTAGGCACTTCTTTGCCCTTCGACAGACGCCGTAGTCTCATCATGCCTACGGAACCATGTCGCGATGAGGTTACCTCCCAGAAAGCCAAGAGCCCCGGAGACTCAGAAAAGAAGGGAACAAGGATTAAACAGAAAATCAAAAGATAGATATATTGCTTTGGGGACTATGTTTTTCAAAATAAACTCTACTTTTGAAAATACTTCCTTTTTAAAACCATTTTGAAAATAGCTTTCAAAAACTTTTTATCAAATCTGGTAATCTTCAGCTCTGATACCAAGTGTAACACCCCACCTCCGTTAAGGTCACTCACAAAGGGAATGCCTTAACTTTGATGGAGCATTTTAGTAGACATAACAGAATATTACAAGACAAATAAGTAGTACTTGAAAAATTATAACTTTATTATAGCAGAAGCAGAAATAAGTTTGGTTACATCTTTCTAAATCACAATACCAAAACTCAAGTACACAATTATCAGTCTTATACAGAATCCTTTAGAATGTAAGGTTTCAAAGCCATAATCCCCAACATAAACTGCCATGAAAAGATAGAGTCAAAGCCAAGCAATACTCCAAGCACTTCAAGCAGAGAGAATCAGAATCAAGCTCTTATGTTTCCACCCTGAGCACCTTGGGGGGGGGGGGGGACGGAAAGAAAAGGGGCAAAAACAAATGAGGTCAGACATAAAGTCTGGCGAGTCCAGTGACTTCCAACATATAAACAGATAATATTATCATGACATGTAAATAAAGCTGGATGAGAGATTACATCAACAGGAATAACAGATATACTTTAAGTTAACAGAAGAAACAGAATGATGTAAACCAAGTTATGTTCCTTACTTACATATTACTTCTCTGCAATAATACTAGTATAACAGGGTTAGGTGTTACCCTAATGTCTAAACTGAAACAGAATCGAAACAAAATAATCTATACACAAACAGAATGCTGGCAATGGGCCTTTACCACCCCAATAGACAGATAGTACAGAAGCAGAATACTAATAATGGGCCTTTACCACCCCCAATAGACAGAAGGTACAGAAATAGAATTCTAATAATGGGCCTTTACCACCCAACTAATGGGCATTTACCACCCCAACAGACAGAAGGTACGGAAACAGAATCGGAAACGGAATCAGAGACGGAAACAGAATAATCCCAACGGAAACAAAATGTTAGAATTAGGTGTACACTAGTAATGGGCCTTTACCACCCCAACAGATGGTACCATGCAGAAACAGACAGGTGTTACCACCCAACAGAAACAGACGGTACCAACAGAAACAGACAGAACTAAGTGTACCCTAAGTCCAACCTCAAGCGATCGGCTCCCTAATACATAAATACCATGTGTCGGCCCCACAGTAGTGTGTATCACTCCCTAAAGTGGCAACCTATTGGCACAGAACTATTTATAAGTGTCACGGTGTCTTACATCCTCAGAGAAGACCGGATCCATGCACGCACATGACCCGGTTGGAACGCACCATCAACACCCCTCGCCATTATCAGAATGAACCGCTTATAATTAGTTCAGTAAACGTGCTCGGACCCCTACATAGTGTGGGGTCAAAGTTTTTGATACCAGAAAGGGTTACTGACTAATATGGGTCCCAAACAACAGATGATACAAGTATTTCCCCTCCTAACCTTGTGTCCCAAGACTAACTGATTTCAGATTAACTTGTTTACAAGTTTCAGACATATAGAGTTCAGATTTACTAGTTCACAGATCAGACAATCAAATTAACAAGTTTTCAGACTAACGGATCAGATGTACAGTTTTAACAGACTTACAGATTTTCTAACTTTGTATTGGGCCTACAGATTCACGAAACGGGTTTGTTAAATTCATCAGTCCAGTGGGTTTAACCCTACCCACCCTACACGTTTTAGACGTCATATTTGACTCAGGTTTGCATTAATTAAATATTAATGCACAGACCTCTCACATTAGGTCGGTAGCTTGTGGCCGCTGGATATGCCGGGCTGTTCCGGGCAGACTTCTACCACAAGCCAGACATAACCTCGTGTCTAAGCATATTTTAGTTATGCCTACGACCTCTCACATTAGACTGACAGTTTGCGGTTGCTAGTTAAGCCGATTGGTTCCTTGCAGGCTTCTACCGTAAACGGAGTCTAACCTCGTGTCATAGCCATTTTATTCCATTACAGAAAATATCAGGCTAATTATGTCCATTTAGCACATTTAACTTCTTTACAAGTTACAGCAGATTATCCAAAGTTCTATTAACATGTTTTGCTCAATTTTAGTTCGAGCCTCTAAATTACAATTATTCAGCTTTCAACAAATTAAGCAATTCAACAGATTTAGCAGATAACAGATCTAGCAGATTAGGCAATTTAGAAAATTAGCAGAACATGCAATTCAACAGATTTAGCAGATTAAGCAATTCAGCAGATTAGCAGATTTAACATTTCTTAAAAATTCTATTTACATATCTTGCCTAATCATAAATTAAGCCTCAACTTACATGCTCAAATCATGGTCATAATTCATAATACAATATATGCCCCCAAATTTTCGTTAAACTTTGCATAGTACAGAACACTCTCTAAAAGCCCAAAATCATGATATGAATTATGCCAAATTATAGCCTTTAATGCCAATATCCAAAAATCCATGTTTAGGCGCATTTACGTTAATAGTTATCCTATTTTAATATAGGTCTTTACGCCTAAGTTTCATATTCCTTTTTCAAGTCATGAATCGTTATATAAAATATACCCAAAAATCTAGATCTTTAAATTATATCCTCTCAAAATCAGATCTTAATTTTTATATGCATTATGTCCCCAAGTTTCAAGTCATATGTTATCATTCAATGATTCCTCTTCTTCCAAATCACAGAGTATGCACAGATCTAGATCTAATTTACAACATATGTCCTTTTCTCAAATCAGTCATAGATCAGTCATGTCCAATTATGCATTATTCATTATTTACCCCAAAATTTAGCCTTCGTGCGTTAATCTCTTATGAGATTTGGCGCAGGCTCGTAGTAGCTTGGCTATAGAACAGAAAAATGAAAGAGAATAGTCACAGAAAAACAGATCCGACAGATAAGAATATGCATAACCTCAGATTCAGATTTATAACCATGTCAAGATCATAATTAAAGTTCATATCTGGAAATAACTGTACTCACAAAAAGGGAACGATTCTTGTATTCTGGAATCTGTATTCTGACACTGATAGCTCTCCTTTGGCGTAGACTATCGATTAGATTAGAAAATAGTTGTTCTCTTTTAATTCTATTCAGATTGAAAGAAGATGCACTATTTCTAGCTTAGATTTCAATAGAGTAGCGATGCCATTATTTTATTTTAATTAGAATAGAGGCAGAGTATAGGCAGAATGAAATTGTGTGGAATGAAAGTGAGGTTTGGGGGTGTTTTTATAGGAGAATAGGGTGATTTAGAGCCTTCAGATCAGTCCAGAAGTCATCAGAACCACCCAGCTCGAAGACAGGTCATCCAGCCACTCAGAAGAAGACACGTCATCATAGAACACTCCAGAATTCTGTGCTGGATCGGTATGGGCGCACTTGGCAGGTGCGCCAGTGTATTTTTGTACTGGCGAACTTCACAGGTGCGCTAGTGTATTTTGGCCTATTTCCGGTTTTTCTGCCAAACTTCATTCGTCCATATCTTCTTCATACGGTATCCGTTTTACGCAAACTCGGACTCTATCTCAAGTAGAATTTCGAGACAAACGCAATGGCGCAACCCGTTTCTCTTAATTCTTCTCCTAAAATTTAAGTATACTTTAATTTGTTACTTATACGTTCATAGAAAATACGGGGTGTTACATGAAGGTTACCAGATTTGATAATAAGTTTTTGAAAACTATTTTCAAAAAGCTTTTAAAAAGGAAGTATTTTCAAAAGGAAAGTTTATTTTGAAAAACATAGTCCCCAAATCCATATATCTATCTTCTGATTTTCTGTTTAATCCTTGTTTCTTTCTTTTTCTGAGTCTCCGGGGCTCCTGGCTTTCTGGGAGGTAACCTCATCGCGACATTGCTCCGTAGGCATGATGAGACTACGGCGCGTGTCGAAGGGCAAAGAAGTGCTTAACTTCCATCTGTAGCCACAGTAATTTCACCTACGGCTAATCCTCTTTCGAGCTTCCTAGGGTTTTCCGCGCGATGAGGGCAACTTTTGAGAAAGACTTGTTAACATGTAAGAAGACTGGTTGTTTTCAGTGCGGTGAGACAGGACATCTGATCAAGGATTAACCCAGAAGGCAAGGGCAAAGGGTAGAATCTTCTGGAAGGTAGGTGAATGTTCTCATAGTTGGTGGACAGGATAATGGTGGAAACTTTTCCGTAGAAAGTTTAATTTACTTATCTGATCATTCTGGAATTTTAAATCTGTTGTTGAGTCTTTGCACTTTAATACTAGTCTTGTTTCTGATCCCGCTATAGTCTCAAACCCCATAAGGGTTACGACTCATCTGTTTGTGATAAGTTGGGGTTTGAAGGTATTTGTGTTAAGCGTTAAGTTGACTGTGACGCATACATTCTGGTTTTTGTGGGATATGGTGGGGTTTTATCATGCTTAGTTTCCTAAGAATCATTTTATAATTTGATCTATAGCAGTAGTCTGTAAGTATTTGAATAATTCTGAAAAGGATATGGTTTTTTTACTCGAAGCATGAAGTATATTTCCAGTTTTGACATAGTTTAATGGGAGTAATTCTCTGGGTGTCAATCTGATGTTGATTTTGGTCTTCGGGGTTGATACTTAGGGATTTATTCTCTTAACCGATGTCTAATGAGAATAGAACTTTTGTTTTAATTATACTTGCTTCTGTCACTCGGCTGAATCCTATCGATCGAGTCTTCGACCTTTAGGTAGAAATTAATGGGTGTAAACATGTGTTTGAGACATGTTATGTTTGATGGTTGCAAGTGGATGCAAGTGGTTGCTAGTGGTTGCTCGCGGATGCATATACACACACTAGGCATTAGATCGGCTCAAAAATACTTTCATACTGCATATAGATGTGTGTGCATTTTTCAATTTTTGTGGATGCAAAATGATTGACTCGTCACATGGATGTTGCATTTGGATGAATGGTTATGCACTCATATAGAAATGATGTGTATCAAATAGGATTTCTTGCATACATAATTGGACTCATGGCACTAACATAATTCGCATTAAGGAGGTTAACTGGATCAGTAGACCGCCTGATTTTGCATTAGATAAGAAACATATACACACACTCTGCATATGTTCATACGACATTAGAAACCTTTTAAGGACAATGGATGCTTGTGGATGATGGTTGAGTAGATGGATGATTGGATAGTAGGATACATTCTTCTTAACTTGGAGATTTCGGGGATGAAATCCTTTAAGGAGGGGAGAATGTAACACCCCGTAATTTTATAACATTAAAATTTACAAATTAAAGTACACTTAATTTTTAGAAGAAGAATTAAGTGAAATGGGTTGCGCTATTATGTTCGTTTCAAAATTTTGGGTCAAGATAGACATTTGGTTTGCACAAAACGGATAACTTATGAAGATATTATTAAGCCTTGAAGTTTGTATGCATATAAGAGAAATATATATATATATATATATATATATATATATAAAATTAAATAAATAAATATTCAAAAAAGTTCAAAACAACGAATCGGGAGAGGGAATAGCCGAACCACACCATTTTTGGAGTCGACCCAAGCCCCGCTGGGTCGACTGGGGGTCGATCCAGGGTGTTTGACTGTCAACCCATGGCCCGATTCGCCCTAAGGGCTGATGTGGCATCTGAGTGGTCCTGATGGTTTCTGGGTTAATCTAAGAGCTCTAATCGATCCAAGACATATATATATATACATAGCTAAACCTAAACCCTAATTCATTAACTAAGAGGAATGGTGCTTCCATGCTCATAAAACCTAAAGTGACCTAGCCTCCACCCTAATCAATCAATTCAAAAGAGAAGATAAAGATAACAAATCAACGCCTACATCAACGGAAAGCTAAATCAACTCCAGAAAATCAGATCCCAGAATCGTTCTTCTCTTTCTTAAACCACGATTTGTTAGTACAGTTATTTTCAGATATGAAATTAAATTATGATCTTAACATGGGTATAAAATTGAATTGGAGATCTATCTTATTCTTGTTTATCAGATCTGTTTTTCTGTGTAGATCCATCTTATTCTTGTTTATCAGATCTGTTTTCTATGTAGATATATCTTATTATAACTATTCTGTATCTCTTCCTTCCTTCTGTTCTATAGCCAGGCTACTACGAGCCTGAGCCAAAACTCATAAGAGATTGACACACGAACACTAAATTTGGGGGAAATATTGAATGGTGCAAAATTGGACATAACTGATTTATGACTAAATTGAGAACACAACATAAGTTGTAATTTAAGATCTAGATCTAAGCATACTATATATGACGGTTTATGATTTGGAAGAAGGAGAATTAATGTATGACATCATATGACTTGTAATTTGGGGACATAATGCATGTTATAATTCAAGATCTGATTTTGAGGACATAATACATGTTGTAATTTAAGAGCTAGATTTGGGGCATATTTTATATGACGATCTATGAGTTGGAAGAAAAAGGATATGTGACTTAGGCCTGAAAAACCTATATTAAAATAGGGATAACTATTAATGTGAATACGCCAAATTCGGATTTTTGGATATTTGACATACGCGGTAATCAACGGCTATAAATTGGCATAATTCATATAGTATATCATGATTTGGGGCTTTTAGAGAATATTCTGTATTGTGGAAAATCTAACTAAATTTGGGCATATGTTATGTTGAGAATTATGACCATAATTTGGGCATGTAAAATGAGGCTTAATTTATGATTAGGCAAGATATGTTAATAGAACTTTAGGATATGTTTAAATCTATTAAATTTCCCAATCCGCTAGATCTGTTGGAATTGAATACTGTGATTTGAGTATGTAATCTGTAGGCTCGATCTAAAATTGAGCAAAACATGTTAATGGAACTTTAAATAATCTGTTGTAACTTGTAAAGAAGTTAATTTGTTGAATTGGCATAATTAATCTGATATTGGCATAATCTATGAATGAAAACTTTAGCTACAAATAAGAATGCTGAGACACGAGGTTAGACTCAGTTTGCGGTGGAAGCCTGTCCGGACCCAACCGGCTTAACCAGCAACCGCAAACTGTCAGTCTAATGTGAGAGGTCGTAGGCATAAGGATGCTTAGACACGAGGTTAGGTCTGGCTTATGGCAGAAATCTGCCCGGAACCACCCGACACTTCAAGCGGCCACAAGCTACCGACCTAATGTGAGAGGTTTGTACATTAATATTTAGTTAATGCAAATCTAAGATAAATATGATTCCTAAAACGTGTTGGGTGCATAGGGTTAAAACAACTGGACTGATGAATCTAATAAAACCGTTTCGTGAATCTGTAGGCCCAATACAAAGTTAGGTAAAACAATCTGTAAGTATGTTAATCTGTATACCTAATCTGTTAGTCTGAGAACTTGTTAATGTGTACATCTGATCCGTCAGTCTGAAAACCTATTAACTTGTATGTATGATCTGAAAACTAGTTAATCTGAACTTTGTACATCTGAAATCAGTAAACAAGTTAATCTGGAATCTGTTAGTCTAGGGACACAAGGTTAGGAGGGATAATTACTTGTGTCATCTGTTGTTTGGGACCCATATTAGTCAGTAATCCTTTCTGGTATCAAAACTATGACCCAACACTAAGAGGGGTCCGGGCACGCTTACTGAACTAATTGTAAGAGGTTCACTCTGATAATGGCGAGGGGTGTTTATGGCGCATTCCAACCGGGTCATGTGCGTGCATGGATCCGGTCTACTCTGAGGATGTAAGACACCGTGACATCTGTAAATAGGTATGTGTCTATAGGTTGCCACTTTAGGGAGTGATACACCCTTCTGTGGGGCCGGCACAGGGTATTTATGTATTAGGGAGCCGATCGCTTGGGGTACAATTTAGGGTACACTTAGTTCTGTCTGTTTCTGTTGGGGTACCGTCTGTTTCTATTGGGGTGGTAACACCTGTCTGTTTCTATGTGGTACCGTCTGTTGGGGTGGTAAAGGCCCATTACTAGTGTACACCTAATTCTAATATTTTGTTTCCGTAGGGATTATTCTGTTTCTGTCTCTGATTTAGTTCCTGATTCTGTTTCTGTACCGTCCATCTCTGTTCGGGTGGTAAAGGCCCATTTCTAGCATCGTGTTTCTGAAGAGATCATTCTGTTTTTTGTGTAGACAATAGGACAACACCTAATTCTGTTATACTATTATTAATGCAGAGAAGTGAAAACTAAGTAAGGAGCTTAGCTTAGCCTATATCATTCTGTTTCTTCTGTTAACCTGGTACTCCTGTTACGGCTATCTCTCATCCAGTTTTATTTACATTTCATGATACTGTTATCTGTTTATATGCTGAAAGTCACTGGACTCACCAGACGTATGTCTGACTTAGTTTTTTCGCCTCTTTTCTTCCGTCCCCCCCTCCCCGGTACTCAGATTGGGAACGTAAGAGCTTGACTTAGATTTCTCTCTGCTTGAAGTGCTAGAGTGCTTGAAGTATTGCTTGGGTTTGATTCTACCTATTTATGGCATTTTCTGTTGGGGATTATGGCTTTAAAATTACGTACTCTAAAGGCTTTTGTACAAGACTGATATTTATGTACTAGAATTCCGATATTGTGGTTTTGAAAGATGTAACAAACTTATTTCTGTTTTCTGCTGTAATAAATTTATAAGTTTTTCAAGTACTACTTTATCTGTCTTGTAAATTTTTGTTCTGTTTACTTATAACATTCCACCGAAATTAAGGCATTCCCTTTGCAAGTGGCCTTAATGGAAGTGGGGTATTACAACAACACTCATCAGAACACAAACAATAGAACATTTCATTGTTATTACAACAACTACATCAGAGTACAAGAATATATTAGAGTACGAATGGATTATACACAGCGGAAAATAATATCAGAGATTTAAAATTACATGGCAGCGAAAAATAATACATAAGTACAATGCGTAGCAGAAAATAACCACTGACACAACTGAAAGAGATACACGGATACAAAGCTTTCCGAATATAGCTCCAGTTGTAATCCAGGACCCTGTGAAAAGAAATATTTACGAAAGACCAAAACTACTAGCTGCTCGTGTGGAAAATATTGGCACCCAGAGCTTAGGTAGAAACAATAAACTCCGAGTCAGTCATGGGACTAGTGTGAGAACTAAAACAGTTATTAAATCTTTACTTTAAAAGTTGGGAAATCATGGGACCACGCCGTATAACACGGAACGGGTTTACTCCACATGAATCTTTGTTTAAATTAAAACAACGTAATGCTTTTTGAAAAAAATGAAGCTATTATAAGACTCAGGTCCTATCACATAATGCAACGCAAGCCGGAGGATAGAGTTTTCCCTTATAGTAGCCAAACATGCTTGGTACGTTTAAAACAAATTGTTTTTGATATTATAAGTGCATAGTGTTTAAAAATAACTTCGAATATAAATGTATCAATCATAGACGGCGTAGGTACCATATATCATGTCGCCATACTAGTTCTACAATCAAAACTGCACGATGTCGTATTGGAAGTTGGATTTCCATCATGAATCAAGGCAAAAGATCATCCTTACCGAATTCGAGACAATCTAGCCTACCATGTCTTTGGATACAGCCGCAACTGTACCTTGGATCTTCAAGGCCGGTCCACATATAATTTAGTGGATTATTAATTTCTGAACAATACGTTTCCCAACCCTATGGGGCATAGAATCTGAGCCACTAGGGTCTCAATATCCAAGGCGCCTCATCCCATCATCCACATAAGTAAAATGTCTGGGCTCCATACCATGACACTACTCCTAGCTAGAAAGAAACGCATGTTCTCCCTGCAGTCTTCTCCCGTTTTTGTTTCATACCGGGGTGTGAAGCTCGTGAATTAACGCTATACACAAAGCTATGCTAATTAAAGCTGTGCTTTGATCATCATCCACAAGACTCTGCTTTTCAACAAAAGCCTTGATCATTTGCATCTTAGCATGCCACACTGACAATTCATGCCATGCAACTGATGTCTATCAATATATAACCTCTAAATTCGTACATCTCAGAGAAGGGTGTTAAGTAAGAGAGTATATTCTCCGCCACCAAACAGATACATATTTAATAGAAATCAATTAGCACAGAATGAAATCCAATGTCAGACACACATCCATTTACAAGTCTGTTCTGGGTCTTAATGAAACCGGAGGCACCTTATTCCTCATCCCATATATCCAATACAGGAGAGAGGTCCTCGCATATCCGTCGATCTCAAAGTACGTCTGAACGATCACCACTTATTACCTTGTCTTGGGTGTACAGCCCAATTAAGACATCAATAATCATCCAAACAATGTGAAGAACTCTGGTCTTCAACCACCGTCTTCATCGTCGACTTTTAATCGTTGTAGTAATTATTGAGAATGGGTTAAACCCGGTCTTTCCGAATAACTCGTGTATTTTATAATCAAAAATCAACTGCTATAAAAAAACATCATACACCTCATTCCAATTCAGAATATTCTTCTAATAAAATATTCACATTATTAGGGAAAGGTTCCCATTAATTTTATCAAAGATAAATTATTTTGAATTTATTCTTTAATTTTCCTTTGGATATCTATTTCAATAGATTTGATTAACTATTTGGGATTATCGAACCTTAACGCAATATTCATTTATTATTTCCCAATCCCAACCTATTCACCCCATGGATTAAAACTGGTAGCACTCCATATCTAACACCCAATTTGTTCTAGGTAAAATAAATTACCCTTTTTCGTTCAAATCTAATTAAATATTTAACTATTGCCTAGAGTAAAACTGGTGGTACTCCATTCTCGATCATTTCATGAATTCGCTAAATTTAATTATTCCATTCTCATTTCAATCTAATTCAAGATTCTTTAACACTCTAGTTCAGTTTTAATCTCCAAAAATCATTATTTAATGATTATTCAAATTTAAGAAATTAATTTTATTTTTAATTGGGTTAAAGAACAAATGTTATATAAAAACATTGTTCACGATAAACCTAAAATCATCTTCCATCAAAATGGGATCTACACGGAAATCATAACAGTACATAATCGATATAAATTCCCGTATCAGACTAATAATATAAATGCAATAGTGGCAAGACCTTTTAAATTCCATATACAGTAACGATCTTCATTCACAGAAGTTTATGTAAATTATTACCAAATCGAATTTCATTTAATTCCAATTTAATATATTAAATTGGATAACTTTACTTTGGGAAAATTTCCATTTAAATCTTAATAAAAGATTTATAAGTTCCAAATTATATTTTCAATGTTAATTGGGTTAAAGAATAAATGTCGTTTAAAACACAGTTCACGATAAACCCACAATCAACTTTCATTTCAATTCCAATTAAATATTAATTAATTGGTAAATTTCTCTAAATCTTAATTAAAAGATTTATTCTTTCCTCAACTGGGTTTAAGAACAGTGTTATTTAAGACACCATTCGTGGCAAACCCAAAAATCCAATTTCGTTTCAAATCATACGTTGGAAAATTTGATTATATTAAATTTTGAAATCATTTCTTTACGAAATTCATTATAAAATGAATAAAATCGATCAATAAACCCATTCGGGTTAAAAGGGCGTCTAACTGTATAACAATTTTTATTGTTCAAACATTTTATTCAACACATGAATATTGTATATAGTTTATAATTCAATAAAAACGATATTCTTATTGTTCAAACATTTTATGTGACACATGAATATTATATATGGTTTGTACATTCAATAAAAATGATATTTTTATGGTTCGAACATTTTATGCAACACAGAACATTCTATAGGGTTTATACATTCGATAAAAATGATATTTTTATTGTTCAAACATTTTATGCGACACATGAATATTCTATGGGGTTTATACATTCAATAAAAATAATATTTTTATTGTTCAAACATTTTATGCGACACATGAATATTATATACGGTTTATACATTCAATAAAAATGATATTTTTATTGTTCAAACATTTTATGCGACACATGAATATTATACATGGTTTATACATTCAATAAAAATGATATTTTTATTGTTCAAACATTTTATGCGACACATGAATATTCTATAGGGTTTATACATTTAATAAAAATGATATTTTTATTGTTCAAACAATTTATGCGACACATGAATATTATATTTGGGATATTCATTATTTTAAAATATATATGTATTTTAAATATTCTTTATTTTTAAATACTCTTTATTTTAAAATATTCTTTATTTCTGAATTGGAATGCGACTCAATCAATTACCATATAATTTCAGTTATATGGATTTCATACATCGCATGTGTTCAAAAATAATGATAAATAACCATTAAACAGTCCATTCACATCCAGAGTGAAATTTACAACTGTGTGAGCATTTAAAATAAATAAATTACGCTCATCACACCCTGTCATTCCATCGATTGACATATAATTAAATATTGGGATTAGTGTATGTCAAATATCATCCCAATACTCATGTGGAGTTTTCAAACAACAACAGTTTATTTAAATAAATCATTAGTTAATAAATTTAACCAATTCTAATTTGGTTTGAATTATATTTCTACTTAGCCCATTTTATTGTTTAAATTATAAATAGATATTTATAATTTAATTTCAACTACCATATTAATATGAACATTATTTTTAATATGTTAAACATTTCAATAGTCAAATCAATACACAATACAGGAAATTAAATCGTCTATGGTTTGTGGACGAGAGAGGTGAACTAACAGGCACTGTATACGCCACCCAAATCACTCCGTTATTTTTTTATACAAAGAAATGTGATCTTTTTGGCTCCACGGTCCACATATGACACCCAAAATCACTCCAAATCAGTTTTATTGCGTAACTCTCGTCGATACGGTTCCAACGCATCTTGTTTCGCTAAATTCCGAGTTCGTATGAAAAAGTTATGCTTTTTTCAATTTTCATGTACATATATGTAATTAACATAATTAATTAACTAGTTACCTTAATCCTTACTAATTACATCCTCTAATCTCTTTCTTCCTCCTCAAAACTAATGTATACATAGCAGCGCTAGGTCCCTCTTCATGCAATCTTCCTTCACCTCTTTCTCCTTCGTTTCTCCATGAAATCACAGACCGTAAGCACCGTTCTCCTTCTCTTCTTCTCCTCTACAATCTCAACACCATGAATCTCAAACACAAGCTTGCTTCTATAAATGCGTTTACTGTCTTCCCACGAACGCATGCTCCAGGTCTCGCCACTTCGCCGAATCGCCTCAAATTTGGCCACAACATGCTATTTTACCTTCTAAACAGCAAAACAAACTCGAATTCATGCATCGTCACTTCTATGTGAAGAACCATCCAACCCTAGCTCGCATACATCCAAAAAACACACGCTGTAAATTTTTGAGTGTACCAAATCTTTACCAAAATCAACCAAATTGATATATGTGGAAGCTTATACTCATACGAGTTCAAAGATCTAAGCTTTGCAATTTGTAGAATTTTCTTTGTTTTGTTATGGATTTTAGAAGTTGCATTTAGGTTTAGGAAATGTGGTGAAAAAGGGCTACAGTGAATGAATGATTAGGATTAGATTTTAGAAGTGTTTAGGATGTTATATAGTAGGTGCAAATTACTTTTATATTAACTTTATTCTTTTTTATACTCAAATTATGCCTATTTTCATTGTTTAAAAATCCGTGTGATCACCTACGATTCATGTTTTCATTGAAAATTGACTTGCAGCTACTCTCTGACATTACGGACCCTACGAAACTAGTTTCATCGAATTCCGAGTCTGTATGCACAAATAGCGAATTTTTAAAGCCAAAATATTGTTTGTTTTTCACTTTAAAAATCACTTCCGGTCACATATTGATTCTAAAATTCACAAAACTTGGAATCTTACCATCGTTCGACGATATGCAAAAAAAAAGTAGAATCGAATTCCAAGGTCATCTGAATAATGTTCCTTTGTAAAACTGCTCAAATTAGCTTCAAAAATGCGATTTTAGCGTACCTTTTCTTCTTGTACGCCCAAACGCCATGTAACAACCCGAATTTTAGTAACATGTTAAAACCATAAATTAAGGCAGAATTAAATTTTAAAGTAATAATCAGGGGAAACGGGTTGCGCCATTGTGTTCGTCTCGAAATTCTTCTTAGAAACGAGTCCGAGTTTGCGAGAATCGGAGTCCGTATGAGGGAGATATGACCCTCTGAAGTTTCAGGAATTTTCAGAATCAAATTCGAATTCGAAATTCGAATCCAAACCCCAGAACAGGCTGGGCGGGAAAATTCCCGCCCATGGACCAGGTCGACCTGGGGGTCGACCATAGTGTCGACCTCCCAGGGACCAAGTCGACCTCCCAAGGACCAGGCCGACCATAGTGTCGACCTGGGAGTCGACCTACCTCCCGAACCTGGTTTTTGAACCTGATGCATTCTGATGTATCTGACCTTGTTTTCTATCCAGATTCGTCTGCCTAGTCCTATTTAAACAGCCTTCTAGCCTCATTCTCTTTACACCATTCTTCTCTAACCTTTTGCTGCATAAATTCTTGATGGACATGGCTTCTTCTTCTTCTTCTAAATTAAATTAAGATAAATTAAATTAAAACGAGAAGATTATTTCTTGAAGACTACAGCTAGGAATTGGGGATTTGCTTCTACAATCAAAGCAAGATTCAACGATTCAACAATTCAACGACTAATTTCTAGACTTGACTTCTGCATCTTTCTTAGACCACGATCTGTAAGTTCAAGTTACTTTTAGATAAAAGCTGTAAACTTGTTATCCATGTTGTAAATTGGAATTCGATCTATGTATGATAATTGATTCATATCTATTCTTGTTCATCTTGGATCTTGACTTTCGTGAATATTGCTTTGGGCCTATTCATGTTGTAAATCAAACTGTTTCATGTCTATAACTTTAACATGCCTATGACGTTGAAACTATTGTTAATGGCCAAGGACTATGATTGAGAACATAAGACTATGCCTATGATTGTGAACATAAGACTATGCCTATGCCTATGATTGTGAACATAAGACTATGCCTATGCCTATGACGGTGAACATAAGACTATTGCCTATGACTATGACACAGACAATTGTGGCTAATCATGACTCTTGACTATGAGAATTATTACCTATGATTATGAACATAAGGCTATTATCTAGGACAATGACTTTGAAACTATTACTGTTAATTTCCTATGACTATTTGCCTAGAACTACTTTGGATAATTATCCATGACTATTGCGATTGATCGCTTATGGTTCTTGATTATGAGATTTATACCTATGACCATGACTATGACCATTGGGATTAGTTGCTTAAGACTGTTATAGTTGATTGTTCATGCCCATAGTTGAAACCCATGTTGTACACCGAATTTGCAGTTGTTGGATCTCATACCTAGGGTGTGACTTGCTTAGTTCATTTGCTATTATG
This sequence comes from Allium sativum, assembly GCA_030737875.1. NCBI lineage: Eukaryota > Viridiplantae > Streptophyta > Magnoliopsida > Asparagales > Amaryllidaceae > Allium > Allium sativum. The sequence goes on along the minus strand of CM060911.1, from coordinate 118,335,582 downwards.
TACACTAAAACCATTGGATCCATTATCCTTGTATTTGGCTTGCTTTTGCATGCCTATTCTTTTATATAAACTTTTATCATGACTATCGCCTTATCTTGCTAGATTTGAAACCCTATATGCTAGTGATGTTGTAACCAATTATCTCAAGTTATATCATGCTAGTCTTGTAATCCCTTTTATCGCTTTGTGCTCGTCCCTTTTGCCTATCATAGTTTTGATGTTATTCCCTTTATCTCGGGATTTGGATTTATTTGTAGTATAGATCGATTCACGTTTATGTGCGATGGAAATACGATTTGGGTAGGTAAGGCAAACATGAATTGGTTATGAATATGAATCTTGAACTTGATAGTAGGCATAAGTTGAAACCTGAAAACTTGACATGAAAACTTGACATGAAACTCGCCATGAAACTTGACACAAATTTGATATGAGATTTGAACATGGTCATGACTCTAGAATGAACTTGAAAATGGCCAACTCGAGGTTGGGTTGAGTTTGTAGTGTAAATCTGCCCGGAACCGCCCGACGAATCCAGTGACTGCAAACAATAGGATCCAATGTGGGTAGTTGGTCATATCACACCTAAAACCCGAGGTTAGACTATATTGTGGTGTAAATCTGCCCGGAACCGCCCGACAAATCCAGTGACCACAACAACTAGTCTAATGTGAGAGGTTGGGGTGCATTAATTAATTTATGCTACATGATAGGGTTAAGTCATGAACCGCTTGAATATACTTAACCAATTTGACACGATGATTTGATAGGGTTAAGTCATGAACCGCTTGAACATACTTAACCAATTTGACACGATGATTTGATAGGGTTAAGTCATGTACCGCTTGAATATACTTAACCAATTTGACACGATGATTTGATAGGGTTAAGTCATGAACCGATTGAATATACTTAACCAATTTGACACGATGATTTGATAGGGTTAAGTCATGAACCGCTTGAATATACTTAACCAATTTGACACGATGATTTGATAGGGTTAAGTCATGAACCGCTTGAATATACTTAACCAATTTGACACGATGATTTGATAGGGTTAAGTCATGAACCGCTTGAATATACTTAACCAACTTGACACATGATTCGTAGGGCTAAGTCATGAACTTGAACGGCAACGCTTAGCCAATTTGACATGACACGTAGGCGGATTAAGTCATGAACTTGAATGACAACACTTAACCAACTTGACATGCTAAACTGATGGGGTTAAGTCTCGAATTTAAATGACAACACTTAACCAACTTGACATGCTAGACTGATGGGGTTAAGTCTCGAATTTAAATGACAACACTTAACCTACTGGACGGAAAGCCTAGTTACGCGGTCCTTTTCAGCAGTAACCCACTAGATGTATCACGGTACCCTGGAACTAGGCAGGGTGGGGCACGATTACTGGGCTGATTGTAAGCGACCAGAACGACGGCTGATGTAATGACCCGCATTGTTAGCCGTGGAATAATTAATTAATTTAATTATTTAAATAGTGATTTAGGGAATTTAATCGCCGTTTAATTAAAATAAAGTGAATATTTAATTAAATTAAATAATAGAGTAATATATTTAATTCAAAAATAATCAAAAATATTGGAAATCACAATATTCTGTGAACTGGGTCATCCCTAAGATTTGATTCAGCTTAGAGTTGAATTATATTGACGAATATATTTAATCGACGTCAGTTTGAAACGTATAGTTTTAATATAATTAAAATAGAGCGCGTAACGATGCGGTAGTTCGCTATTTGACGATTTGAACTTCAACTGAATATACAGGGTTCGTTTTAAATTGGATTTCTGTGAAACAAGAAACGTGTGGAGCTGGTGAAGTATATCTTTCTAGTGGAAGAGAAATATCGGGATTTCGTCGTGTAGATTTTGATTTACGTCCAAATCAAATTTTAGAAAAGTCACTGTGGAATTCCTTTATAATTTATAAAGGAATTATTTATATTTTAAAAAGGGAATTTCAATATAAATCGAATATCGATTTAATCGGGATTTGAAATATCAAGTTATAAATGCCAGTAGAGCTGTATGGTATTCCACTGTGAGTATATACAATAATATAAATTTATTTATATTTAATTTAATTTTATTTAAATATATTTATATATAGCCAGTTTTGCAAACAGAGTCAGAATTCGATAAAACTAATTTTATAGGATCCGCAACATCAAATTATTGCTAGATTCCAATTTCCGTGATTATTAAAGTCAGTATGTGGCCGTACCGATTTTTAGAGTGGAAAACAGTCGATAAAGTGACCTTTAAAAATACGCAGTGTGAGCATACGAAGTCGGAATTCGACGAAACCAGTTTCGTTGGGACCGTAATGTCAAACTCTAGCTACATGTCCAGTTTCGTGATTTTTGAATACCGTGTGTGATCATACGGATTTTTAGAAGGACAAAAACGAATATTATAAGCAAAATAAAATATCTAAATGAGATGGGTGATCAAAAGCAAGCCACACACTTAACCTCTCAGCCACACAAAATATTTTTCCCTTATATAATCACTTTTTGCGCCGACAGTTAAGTTCTTCATCCAAAAAAAAAACTAAACGCAAGTAAAAGAAATCAAAACAAATCCCACAAAAATCTATAAATCATTGTATATACATTTATGGATCCCTCAAGGTCTGCTCTTCGACTCAGTGGTACTTTGGTGATGCTCGACATGATTTTTGTCGACACCGTATTGTACAGCGTGGGGTAGGGTTTGACAAATCCGAGTTCTTGAGCAACGATTAGAGATTTGGATTTCGTATTTGGGTTTTTCACAGGAAACCGCAACTGTTGGCAAGGATTGGGGTGGTTTCCTGAACAATTATGTCGCACCTGGTCTTCGGGTCTCACGAGAAAGTCGACGACGGAAATCTGTAGGGGGCTTCGAGTTGAGAAATTGGGGTACAGGAGGATGGAGTTTTCGTAATGGAGGAGGGTGAGGTTGTTCGATTGGAGTTTCATGGAGAAGTGATGGAGGAAATCGGCTGTGTTCCTTTTTGGTGAGGAGCGGCTGTATGAAGCTCACGATGGGGAAGATAAGGTGTAACCGGTTTGGGCTGTAGTAGGGTGTTGGGCCGAGAATGTACAGGGTGAGGCCCGAACTTTAAATGGTTAAGTTCAATTCAAGTTTTAATACGTATAAATTGTAAATTTCATAACTTAGTCGTACATTATCAGAAATTCGAACCGTCAGTCATGTTAGGATCGTATGGACGGGCGCAACACAATGGAACTGACCGGAAGTGGATTGGAGATAGTTTGAATTTATGGCGAAACAAATTGTTTGATTCAAATCAAACAAACAGTTTATCGTTCTTTAACGATGAACTGCCAATGTGAGTAAATCTCACTAACCCTGAACAATTTATAATTTCATGTTGTATTTTTAGAACTGTTAGAAATTGTCTGATTTACTGTGTGTTGACTGGTTGAATGAACTGCTAGTCAGTTAGTTGAATTTCTATATTGATTCTGTTTAACAGAATATATCATATAGAACTGAAAGTGATGTTGATTATATTGTGTAACATCTGTGGATGTAGGGAGAAAGGTTGGAGGAATCCAACTGGATTCCTCAACATTTATTTTACTGTGATTTATATATTGTGATATACAATGTGATATATAATCTGACGTTGATTATGTGTGTTTGGACGATATTTATCGTTGTTATATAGGGTGTTAAATACCATAAGAAATACCAGAATGTGGAAAAGGGATTTTCAAAGTATATTTTGAAAATAATTTATTTATATAAAATCAATAGATTTTATATTATAAAAGAAAAGGGATTTGGAATAAAAGGAATTATATTGGTTAAACAGATATAGGGGGAAATATTCGTAAAACAAATATAAAGGGAAAATATTTGTCAAACAAATAGTAAGAGAAATATTTGTAGAACAGTTACAAATAGATTAAAAGGGATTATTTATTTATTTAGGAAATAAATAGAATTAGAATAAAGGGATATTTATTTGAGAAAATAAATAGAATAAAGTAAATATTTATTTAGAAAATAAATACGATATTATAAAAGGAGTTAGAATTAACCAATTAGAGTTAAAGGAGTAAATCGAATATAGTTTATTTGAAAGGAATTAATCAGTTAGAGTTAACCAGTTAGAGGTAATCAAATAGAGTTAATCGATTTGAGTTAAAAATGAAGTAGAGTTAATCGTATAGAGTTAAAGAAATAGAGTTAAGCAAAATTAGAAAATGACTAGAGATTAATAAGTTGAATGGTTTCCTGAGTATCGATCTGATGTTGGTTTCGGCCTTCGGGATTTATACTTGGGAAGTTGTTCTCTTATTAGTTTACAGTTAGAGTCTGATAGTTATGGAATGGTAGAGATTGATGATTGATTGATAGAATTTCCTTCTGGAAATAATATCGTTGTTTGTACACGTATTTTCTTTCGATAGTTAACTCACCGACTATCGAAGTTTTTGACCATTTTAACGTTGTTAATATGGAGAGACCGGTTGGATCATTATCCAAAGAACCATTCTGTATTGGCATAAGCGTTGCGAATCATATATGCCAAAGATAATTGAAGACAGAGTAAAGTGCAAGGGCTATTGTATAAATCTTAGATAACAGTGCCTAAGATGGATATACTGAATAGTGCCTTCGGTTTGTCCAGTCCCAGGACAACTTGTATGGACGAAGGTCTGACAGAGTATATCTGGTAGATCACGTAAGTTTATCGTTTCAAACGTATTTACGTTGGTGGCGGAGGAATTCGTTTCTCTTAGCTTATACTCGTGGTATTTTTGGGAAAATCAATTTGTGATTTAGAGGGTATGACGATGTGACATTCTAAGTGAATGAAGATGTGGTATGTGAAAAGATAAGCGTAGCTTCTAGCCTCACATCCGGTAAATGACAGAAATCGAGCAGGCAGCATGGCTGAGTCGGTCGCACCGAAGTAGGGTGTATAATCACCTATCTAGAGAATATTCATTTGCTTCTTTAATCTATCAATGTTGTCCCATATATATATACGGGAACGGTTGCTGATCCCAACCGTTGGTGATGTACATTCGATACACTCAAGCGAAATGAGCGGTCGGTCATGTGTGGCTGAGTTGCAAGATGTTCTTGTTGAACTCCAGTGTATTGTTCCTAGAGTACACTGATCGGAAGGTGGTTCCATACCTTGTCATAGTTGAAAATCCATTACCCAATACGTGCTTGCGGTTTTGATTGTATACTATATATGTCGAACGTGAGATGAAAGCGTTTCTGCTAGATGATTAATATACTGTGGTTGATAGACATTATTATAATATCAAAAGGTATTTGATATAAAAGATATTTTGGATTCTCATAAGGATAAAACCCGTTCCGTTATACGGCGTGGTCTTATGAGACATCGTTTACTTGTTCAAACTGCTTTAAATTGTTTTACTCATACCAGTCCCATGACTAACCCGGAGTTTATTTTGTTGTGTTCTCCCTAAACTCTTGGGTGCCTAAATTTGTACAGGCAGTCAAGTAGTCAGGATTTTACAGATACACTTGGGAAGCTTGGAGCAGGAGGCTTCAGGATTCTATAGCTATTATTATTTCCACTGTTGTTGTAAGTGTTGTACTCTGATAAGTGCTATTGTATACATAACTGTTTATATTTTAAAAAGGTTATGTTATATATTGTATGTTATTCGTTCCGCTGTGAGATTCGTGTTACTCTGATGATGTAATTTCTTCTTTTCTTCTTCTATTCTAAGTTTCTATCTTATCTATCCTCACCCTCTAATTTCTTTCATTAATTACCGGGATTTTTCTCGATGTTTGGTTAGTCGTCATCGTGTTTATGTCGATAACCAAAGTCGCCAAAAATCCGGGTCATTACAGCTGAGTTGGTGCGCCATTGTAGGTTCAAGCGGACTATGGTCGTGCACGTAGTCCGGAGTTGAAAAAGAAGGCATTGGGCACCAGTAGGTTTACATTGTGCGTGCTTGATTCGTGTCGGTGGTTGGCACCCTAGGGCTTGATACACCCTATGGTGGACCTAGCACAGGTAACTACATTCGTGATAGGGCCGTATGACACCGACACATGACGAGCTAGAACTTGTAGGGAGCCGATCGATTAATAGATCATTTCGTGGGACCAAGTAATGGGTCATTTCATGATATTGGGCAAGGGATCATTTCATAGTTAATACATGACACGGGTTGAGTTACTAGTATAGGTGGTAAAGGCCCATTTCTGTTTCTATTTCTGTTAGGAAGGTAAAAGCCCATTACTATTTCTGTAAAGATTACCCTATTTTTGTTTCCGTTTCTATTTGGACATTAGGATAACACCTAATTCTGTCATACTAGTACTGGTGCAGAGCAACTTAGAAATCTTGCGATGTTATACTTGATAGAAACCTTGCGAGGCGATACTCGGTAGGAACCTTGTGATGCTACTCTTGATAGGAATTATGGAATGTTATACTTGATTCATCGTGCCTGTAGCTTATCTTGTCATCATACTTATGTTTATTTTCAGTTTATTCATGTTATGTTATCTTTACCTGTTTTTATGCTGAAAGTCACTAGGTCTTACTCAGTCTTTATGACTGACCCGTTTTGTTTCGCCTCTCTTTCTTCCGTCCCCCCCCCCCCCAGGTTCGCAGGGTGGGAATACAGCTTAGTTCGGATCTTACCAAGCTCCAAGGCTCTTTCATGTGTGGCTTGGATTTCTCTTGGCTATGGCTTGCTTTACTGTTTTACTTGGGAATGATTTATGACTATGGTTTTATGCTTCTTTACTATTGCAAGACAGATTTCGATGTAATGGCATTTTGGTGTAAAAGGCTTTAGACCTTACTAGATTTTAAAGAAATGAAATTTGGTTTTTCTTCCGCTGTTTTATATGTTCTGTCTTGTAATATTTCTGTGTATGCTTAGCTAGATAATGCTCCACCAAAGCTAGTGCATTCCCTTTGTGAGTGACCCTAGCGGAGGTGGGGTGTTACACGCCAACTCCAAAAATCATGGCCTTTTGGATTTAACCATTTTTAGATGATGCGAGTCCATAAAAAGGGAATCGAATTTTGAGCTTTCTAGCAAAATTTCATTTTATAAGGGCTATGCGATGATTTTAAAAATTGAATTTTTAAAATTTCCAAAACAAAGCTTATAAATCAATTTAATAATTTTACTGAGTTTGTTTTAAGTCAAATAAAATATAAAATCTAATTTTTAAAATTGTTCTCAAATTTTATTTAGCAAAAATAACCAGTTTATATTCGCATATTCATTAAAATAGCTTAAATCAAAATTTTAAATTGGTTCTGAAAATGCGGGTTGTTACATCACACCAATCCCATGACTGACCTGGAGTTTATTGTTCCTTCCTAAACTCTGGGTGCCCACAAATTTCCACATGGGAAGCCAGTGTTTAGTTTTACAGTTATAGATCCTTAGAGCAAGATTCAGAGCGCTTTTGGGTTGGAGCTTCGAGTTATAGTTCTTCCGTTGTAGTCATTCTTTCCGTTGTGTATTTCATTGTAACTTTGATAATGTAAACTCTGTTGTAATCAATGTTGAGTAATAAAAGTTTATTTTATTCTGTTCTAATGTGTGCTACCCTGACGAATCTGATTTTCAAACATCAGGAGTTGGTTTAAACATCGACTCTAGATGATTGGAAGTTGGGTCGTCACATGTGGTATTGGAGCTGTGGTTGAACCCAGCTCAAGGGGTATATTCATTAGTATCAGAATAATGGAGTAAGAAACTCATTAGAGATAGGGTAATTAATACCCTAGAATGGGTTTAAGAGTGTTTCATATGTGAGGATAGTTTTTGAAAGTTAAAATAAACCCAAAAGAATATACTTTGAATATCAAGAAAATACTTCGGAAATGGTTAAATAGGATAACCTAATTATGAATGTTAAGAATAGGATAAATAGTCCAAATCATATTTAGAATGACATGGAATAAAATAGGTGAAGATTAAGGAATTTAATAGGATGTATTAAAATGGATCTTGAAGAATTTGGTGAGGGATATAATAATATTAATGATGATTTTGAAACTAGTTAGGCATATTTTGGAAGTATAAATTGTTTTGGAATTAAATAAACCATTTTGGAAAGTGAAAGTGTTTTGAAATATAATTTATGATAAGTGTTTTGAGTAATTTATTCGATATCAAGATTGGACTGTCAGGTATGTATGGATTTTGAATATATGCCTAGCTAACGTATATACGAAATCCAGTATGTACAAGATAAATATAGAATCACATTCTAGACACTGGAGGATAATCCTGTTGATGATCCGGACATCATCAGTAATCATTTTAGAGTTTCGAAAATGGGATGACTATATGAATCTAATCAAAACATTGGAAAATACTTAAAACCATTTACATAAGTGATTGAAGTTGTTTGGATTTATTCAAAATGAATTAGAATAAATAAGCAAAATTTAAATAAGTTATGCTTGTAGAAGATAAACGGGATTTGCAAATGAATTAAGATGAGTTTGAAATAATTATGAATCTATAAAATTTGATAGACTTAAATTAAGAGGAATTTAATTTAGAGAATAGAGTTGGAATATATCAATGATTTTGGATAGTCGATAGGTTTTGATAAATAATAGAGTAGAAATAATTTGAAAACACTAAATGCTAGAAATAACCTAAGATGGGTAAGAAAATGGAATAAGTTATAATGAGTTTGAAAAATAAAATGAATTAATAAACTTGATTTTTATGGAATATGGTAATATATGTAAAGGGTATAGGTTTGAAATTTGGAAATAGAACAAAACAGTAGGAGAATTGAAATGAAATAGGGTGAAATTAAATAACTTGAAATATTTTGGAATTCGAATGGCCTTAAACTCCCAAAACCCTGAATATGGTTAGGTAAATAATAAATACTTAAAGACCTGCTAGATAAATAGGGCAATAAATATTTAGGTTATATTCGAGATTTAATTGTTTAAATATAAATAGGTTGTTGGATCTAGATTAACCCTAGAGGGGGGGGGGGGTGAATAGGGTTTATCACAGTTTTTAACTGAATTGAAAATCTAACAGGATATTAAAATAATTAACAGATCACAGAATGCAGCAGAAATAAAAGTGCAGAAAATAAATCACACACAGATATACCTAGCTTCGGCAAAACCCTGCCTACTGCTGCATTCCTAAGGTTTATACTAGGTGTTATAAACAGATCCCGCATACAAGACCATGTACACTCGCAGCGCCTGCTCCTGTCCTAACCTTACGCTCAAAACCCTAGACTGATCGATATCCCCTCGATCAAATTTCCCCTAGTTACGACCCCGTAACCAGTAACCTAGATTTACAGACTCTAGTGGACTGCCAGTAGACACCCTGACTGGAACCCTAGAAATTTTGCAGACTTCTAGAAACTGTTCGGTTCGGACGATAACAACATGAAATTGAAAATACAATTAAAAAAAACCCCTAGTTGAAAAATAAAAGAAAATATGCAATTCCCTTTTAAACCACTCTAGAGTAATTGGGCCGGCCACTTTAGTTTTGATCCACCCTTCCTTTGTCTGATCCCTTTTTCCTCTGAAATCACAAATGGCGGCAGGGCAATTACTAGGGTTTCTGAAATCCTCCAATCGAATCGACGTTGATAATTTTTTGGCTTTGGAAATGATTTCTAGTGCTCAAATCTCCGATTGCTTCTCTATCTTGATCGATTGATGTGTGGCTATGTGATTCTTCACTTTGGCGATCGAAACCCTAATGAAATTGGGAGTGTTCTTTTATTGAATAAATTTTGCTCTCTGATTTAGTTGATTCTTCACTCTGGCGATCGAAACCCTAATGAAATTGGGAGTGTTCTTTTATTGAATAAATTTTGCTCTCTGATTTAGTTGTTGTTGGTTTCGATTTCAATCACCTAGCCTATGATGTAATGGTGTTGTAGAAATAGGATTTTATATTTAATACAATCTCTGATTTCATATAAAATGGCTTGCCCTGATTTTCGAAAATTTCCTCTTTTGCTTGCGTGATTTCCTGAAATGATTTTGGGCATGATTACGGTCTTGAATAAAATCATATATGCTGATCCTTGCGTGATTCTATTTAATACAATCTCTGATTTCATATAAAATGGCTTGCCCTGATTTTCGAAAATTTCCTCTTTTGCTTGCGTGATTTCCTGAAATGATTTTGGGCATGATTACGGTCTTGAATAAAATCATATAAGCTGATCCTTGCGTGATTCTCTGTTTTTATGGCTTATGTGATTCCTGTGTACTGAATTGAAAAAACTTACATGATATACTTGTTCTCAAAATAGCTGTTAAAAAAATTTCCATGCATGATTGATGGATTCCTGGAAATGTTTGAATTCTTGCCAAAACTATTTCTATGATTTCTGGTAATTTATAAAGGTTGCCAAAAAATGATTTCACCAATATCAAACCAATTTAAAGCATGCCAAATTTCTTGCCTGCATGTGCTTTATTTCTGGAAAGCAATGATGCCAAAAAATTGCCTTGAAATGAAAATTTTCCTTTGTAAATTGCTATGCAAAATCAACAAAAAAAATGTGCAAATTTGTTTGGTCATTTTTGGAATATTTGAATTCGATTTTTGCCATATAAAATCTCATGAATGTTGTAGCATCATTTCCACCCTGACTTGGTTTCACTTGTTGCATTTGCCATTTTGTTACTGCGCTGATTTGCACTTATGATGCTTGCATATGATCATGTATAGACCTGCATGAAAGTGCATTTCCACTTGCATTTGAAATAATTGCTGTTGTATTTTACTTGCTGCTTGATCATCATATCTGTACTGCATGGCTATGCTTGTTGCACTTTTTCACATTTGTATGTGCAGTATACTCCCATGTATGTAATGTTTGAGCTGTTTGCATCTTCAATTTGATGCTGACATGAAAAATATGAATTGGCTTGTACATGAGTTCGACTGCCTTTACCATGTTGCATTTCAACCATTCATGTGAATCATTTTGATTGCTTGTCCATACTACACCATTATCTTGCTGTAGATTGTAATAACACCTTGACCACTTCAGTTTTGATCATGCTGACTCGATCACTGTTGCAGCCTTGTACTCATGAATCATTTCTAGTGAATGTTGCTCCCATATTAATATGAGTTCGACCAGTTTGGCATTGTCATGTTGAATTTGTTAATGTTGCACCTGCCATGTCTTCTTTGCACTTGCTGTTTTGGTTTGATCACCAAGTTGTGACAGTCCTGTTGCATATTCATCAATGTATTCATTGATCACAACTGCATAGCTCAACTGCAATTTCTTCACCATGTTACTTGTGTTGACACCATGAATTCTGCTGTTTGTGTGGGCATTGACTCTTTCCACATTTACATTGCTTTACTGACTCATTGTCATATGTATCTTCCATCATTTTAAAACTGATCTGCCATGCTTGTGTTGATTTCCTTCACATATTTTGTTGCATATGACATTGGTTTGGTGCTGTTTGATTTGTCCCTGAACTCGTCTTGTACATGTCTATATTTTTGCTGATTTCTCCTTGAATTGGCTGCTTTGATATATTCTTGGCCATTGTTGAGCTGCCACGACTATTTTGATTATTGGTGCACTGAGTCGAGAAGGTCCACGTGGCTACTCCTCAGTTGCACACTGAATTGGCGTGGCAGTGCACACGTGTATATATATACACGTGTGTTTATGCATCCATTCAGAAAATTTCCCGTCCCTGTACATATACAAACAGTCTGCCTAGACACAGTTGAATCAGATCAAGTCATGAAAAATGATGAGAAACACACCAAAAACTGAGGCAAATAAAATTTAAAAAAAAAATATTTGCTAGAAATTAGAGTATTATTTATGTTCTAGATACTGTGTGTGTGTTTCTATTGTGACAGGTAAGCAGACGGTGACTGGACTGACTAAGAGCTGTGAAGACTGAAGACTGAAGACAGTGAATGAGAGTGTCAGTGTGTGTCTGTATATATGAAATTGTACAGAGTGAATGTAAATGAATTGTAAATGAATGTACATATAGTGTAGAGTGAACTGTATATGAATCAGACAATGAACATGTAAGTATATATGAATTTGTACTGTTATTTGTAATAAATAAATTTGTTTGAAATAAAATATTATTTTGTTGTGCTCAAATTTGTGTTCAAGCAAATTTGTTTATCGTATTCAGTTTATATACAAGTACAATGTCATGAGAAGAATATATAAATAGTGGAGTTATAAATCTGTACTGTTTGAATGTTGAAATAGAATATTATACTTAAATAAAATACTGTGTGAATATTTGAATGTTTGTACAGTCGTATTTTATTTAAATATTATATTCCTGTCTGTGATGTGATATAACAGTACGACTACAAACATATTTATAATAATATTTATTTGGTTGTTATCATCAAACAAAAATCATATAATTGTGTATACAACACCGTTATATACAACATAAGTTAGTTATATAAATTTTGTAAATGTATGTAGGGTAAAGAACTAATGTATATGATCCAAGATTGAATGTATGGACGTTTGTGTTAATCGAAATTTTGGTATAATTTTGTTGTAGGTTTATTTTCTCATTGTTTAAAGTGTTAAATGAGATATTAGAATTTTGAATAGAAACTCGGATTCAAAATTGAAAAAGATTTCGGAAATATTTATGGAGCAATAATAATAAATATGGTAACCTATGTTCTTCTCTATACTTCATTCCAATTTCGAGGACGAAATTGCCTTAAGGGGGGAAGGATGTAACGATCCAAGATTTTTGAAATTCAATTTTCATTTAATATGAATTTTAAAATAAATTTTGGGGGATTTAAATAAATTTGAATAAAATTATAAGGAAATATTATTATTTCAAATGATTTAAATAAATTTTTATTGTGAAATTTAGTTAAACCAATGTTGTTTTGGTAGAGCATTTCGTGCTGAAGCTTTAAAAGAAGTGTGTTGAAGCTTTAAAAGAAGTGTTTGATAATCTCAAGAAGCATAGTGGTTTAATTATGAGTAATATGAAAACAAAGAATTATTATAGTTCACAGTCGAGACACATTGAGGAAATCACTTCTATTTTGAATATTCAAAGGGGTCAGTTACCAGTAAAATACTTAGGGGTCCCTATTTCTTCAAATTACATACATTATAATGATTGCCAAGCATTATTGGATAAAGTACAGTCGAAAATTCAAGGATGGGATGTAAAAATTTTAAGTTTTGCTGGTAGGGCCGAGTTAATTCAATCTGCGATCACAGCAACAGTATTATACTGGTTATTTGTGTATTAGCTTCTTGAACATTTGATTGATAAATTGCACATGATGTTTGCGGATTTTTTCTGGGGCAATTCTTCTCATAAGTTAAGTTGGGTTAATATGTGCTTACCAAAAAGTGATGGAGGGGTAGGTTTTAAATCTTTCTCTAATTTAAAAAAAGCTACTGGAATCAAGTTAACGTGGAAAGTTTTAACTTCTTGTTCTTTATGGATTATGTGGATGAGGCAAAAGTATTGTGTTAATAAGTATTTTTGGAATATGAAAATTGACAATAACGCCTCTAGCACATGGAAATCAATTTTAAGACTTAGGAATTCAGGCAAGAAATTTTTAGAAAAGTGATAACTACAGGATCAAACACTCTATTATGGCATGAACCATGGATTAATACAGATGTTTGGTTATATTATTGGTCTGTCTAGATTCAGATTTTGGGAAGTAATAAAGAGTTGGTATCATGTATCATCCAGGATGGTAAAATGAATGCTTCTTTACATGCAGCCACAAAGGAAATCCAGAATAAGGTGAATAATATTAAAATAATTTCTAGTTCTAACTCTAATTTTTATGAGTGGACAGAAGGAGGTCAATTTTCTTTTCATAAAGCATGGCAACATTCGAGGCTAAAGCAGCAAGTCAATGATATTTTTAAGGTGATATGGCACAATTCAAATGCTAAAAGAATGTCAATGATTGCATATCTAACTTTCAAAGACAGGCTTGGTACAAAAGATAGGCTGAAAAGGTTTGGTATAATAGAAGATGGTGTATGCATTCTATGCAATAATGAAAATGAAACCGTAAGTCACTTGTTTTTTTCATGTGATTACTCTAAATATGTTTGGGAGTATTTTATTCAGAAGCTTGGGTTTGATTCTTTTACATGTGGTTCTTTGGAGGAGGAAGTTGGAAAGTTTAGGAGAAGATTTAAAGAAAAGGATCAAATATTGGACGTAGCATGTGGAGTCTTTACATGTGTGATCTACCAATTATGGATGGAAAGAAACTTGAGGCAATTCAATAACACGAGTGTAACAAAAGAGATCAAAGTTAAGATAATTGAAAGAGAGGTGTTCTATTTGATTAATGGCAATGGAAGAAAGCCTCGAAGAACTGAGTTTAATGTTAATTTCTTAAGAAGATAGGGTATTGAGTCAAATAACACAAGTTGATGTTGTATTGTAATTTCTTGCTTTGAAAGTCTGAGTCATTTTTGTAGTGTTTGTCGGGTTGGAGAGATTGAGAGAGATTTTTGTGTGTGATGCTATTTGTTTAAGTTTGTTTTCGAGACTTTGTATTTTGTCTGTTAATATATGGCATATATATATATACTCTTTTTCCTTATGTGTTACCCATTAGGGGGTATAAGGTTTTGATGAGGCATATATACAAAGTATATGATTGGTTTTGCAATAAAGTAACCAATTTTCAAATATATATATATACACACACACACATATATATATAATAGGACTAAGAGCACCCCCCAAATAGTGCATCATCCCTATAGCTTCCTGATTTCCACTGTACATTCATGTTTCTCTCTCCTACCACTAATTGTCTCTCCATTGCTAACTTATTTAATTATAAATGTATGACTACGGTTGAGGTGCAAATGAGGTGCCAAGAAAGAGGGGTGTCATATAACTTTCCTACACACACACACACACACACACACATACATACATACATACATACATACATACATACATACATATATATATATATATGGGGCGGCTATTTGGACACAAAATGAAAGACACAAATCCTCAATCATTGAATCTTTTTATCTTTATATGAAGAGGTGAAATTCGTGGGGCGATCCAACGGTACAAATCGATTGTGTCAAAAATTTGTGTCTAAATAGACTTTTTCATATATATATGTATGTATATATGTGTGTGTGTGTGTGTATGTATGTATATGTATGTATAATAATGAATTGTTTATTTTGACATTTTGATGCTAATAATTGCAATTAACATTCAATAAGGTATAATAAACAACCAATCTGCTATTAGAGACAACTACAATAAGTAATTAACCATATACATATATACATATACATACATACATATATATATATATATATATATTATAATGCAAAACCTCAGGTCAATGGTCAAAGTGAAGGCTTTTCTGGCATTCCAAATATATCCCTGCTATATATTTCCTATAAAAGCTAATGTAAGGGTAGTCTAGTCTTTGTATCACCAAGTGATCCCACTTCTGTTACCCACATCGGTGCACGTTTTACTAACTTTCGCATGATCTCATTTTTTCCCTCTTCCTTTTCTAGACCCTTTCTCCACTGCAAATAACAAACTAATCAAATCATAAAAAAGCTTTGACAAAAAAAAAGGACGGAGAGGCATCCGCATTTGGAGCTTACACCTTCCCAATCGCACTGCCATGATTAGGGCAGCAATTCATCTGCCCCTTCAGCAAATTCTACCAAGTAAGAACAAGCTTCGACTAAGAAAAAATGGCAGAAAGGATGGTTTGTAAATATCTATGCACACAACACCCTTCCATACTGTTGAACCTAAATCTCGCGCCTCCCGAATCGCATAATCAATGGTAGGCCAGTTATGCCTTTTCTGTTCATCTTCAAAAAGTATGTGGTAATAATTTAATTCACTTGGTCCAATTTTCTTTCCATCTATAGTAGACTATAAACTGATTTTAGTTACTGAGTTCGCACTATTTACTGACATTCAATAACTTAGATTATTCAATTCGATTATAGTCTAACTATTTTTTCTTGATACTGAAGTTATTTGCCTGAAATAGTCGCTTGACAGTGAAAAAAGGCTGATAGACGAGTATGATAGCTTGGAAATAAAAAACATTACCCAAATATGTATTCTCTCCCCGTTTATGTGCTTAAATGATAGTATTTTGTTTAGCCCTGTCCTGATTTGTACGTAACGACATTGATTTTCTTTATGTTGCTATATTAAATGATAAAGCTGTAGAATTACCTTTGATTATTTTATTTTACCACACTATTTGTTTACATATAAAGTAAAGTGCACAAACTCTCATTAACCATCAACTGTCTTTGTAGATTTTTCATAGGCCTAATGCAATAAGGAAATTGACTATTTATAGCACGCTATCCGAAAGGTAATTTTTCACTGTTTTCTATAATTTCTGTCTGATTTGGTTGTCCATAAGTTCTACTTTGCTTTACATATGCGGCAAAATTATATATCTCATACATTACAACTAAATTTGATTTGCATATGTTTTGCTATTTTAGATGTTTGATTATAAAATTAATTAAATTCATAATCATAACAAACCAAAGTTGAGGAAATGGATGTACAATTGCATGTGTTTTTTTGTTTTTAAAAAGGCATAAAACTGCATTATTTTTCTTACAATTACATGCTTCCAAATTTGGTTTTGTGTTGATTCATCTCATCTTGCATTGGATTTCATCTCAGTTGTAATTCTATTAAATATTGTACATATGCCTATTTGGTGATTATTCTAAGCATGTTTGAATTTGTGGTGTAACCAAACATTATTTTATAAACTGTATAAAATTATAAGTTTATGTGCTATCTAGGGACACCATTTGCAGTCATTTCTTTCAACGATGCAGTTTACGAGTCTTTACTTTTCCACTCTTCTCATGTACTCAGTACTAGATTGGTTTAAAAATCACTTATGACTGTGTGTCTTAAAGTTTTTAGAAGCTCTGATCACTTTCTTTATCATGGTTAAGCAAAAAACAATCTCTAGAGATGAAGTTTGAAGTTATCATACTATATATTATGAATACCACTCTATTTATTATTGTTTGCTGCATGTACATGTTGTGTCTACAAAAGGTAGTGTTGTTTGAACTTTTATGTTTAAATTTGTTACAATTGGTTGCTTTATAAATTTGGATTGTTCTTCAATTGTTTTGATTGATTTCCGTGTTTCCCCAATAGGATATTCAGGTTACAAAGTTTTCTATTTACTTTGGCCGTCCTCCATGAATCGATTTATTCATGAAAGTAACTTTCCATTAAATCCATAATCATAACTTCATATATGTTAATTAAATCTTACATGTGCTTTGAAGGTGTCTTTGTCTTCGAAGCTCTGATCACTTGCAGTATCGTGGTTAAGAAAAAACAATTTCTACAGATGAAGTTTGAAGGTATACATTCATAACACCACTTTATGTTTTAACTCTATTTATTGATGTTTGTTGTATGTACATATTGCTTCTACAAAAGGTAGTGCAGGTTGAACTTTTATGTTTAAATTTGTTACAATTGGTTGCTTTATAAATTCTGACTTCACAAAAATGATGGCATCGAACATAGAAGTATAGGTTTTTGGAACTAATCACTTAATATATTCTAAATTTCTAATTGTAATGATTAATTAAGGATGTTTTATTGTCAACCAATCACTTACGTATATAGTTCAACAAGTGGATTTAATATGCTATTAAAACTTTTTCTTTTGTTAGCATGATGTTTTATTAGTATTATTATATGGTTATCTCTGAACTATAAGTTTGATCTACTTCATTGTCATTTTTAAAAGTGAACTTTATTGTTTTGTTGGAAACTGGAACTTGGGAAAATTATTTAGATTGGAGATGTGTAAGTGACAGGATTGAAATTCAGTGTAGCTGAAATTATTATTTTGATTCTATTTTGGTAAGCTTACTTTCTAACATTTATTTTAGTTTTTGGGTGTGCATATATATTTGTTGTTGGTTAATAGTTCATTTTCTATATGTTATTTTTAGTTCAATAGTTTTGATAGTTTGGTTCATGGATTGTGTTTGAATAGTCAAATGGAAAACTTCATGCATTTTCGATTTAAACAATTTCTTCATTGTAGAATTTTGATATTGCAATCATTTTCCTTAAGGAAGCAGAAAAGTGCTTGACCTTTGATGATTCTAACTCACGCATAGGATTTTGCTCAATGGAGAATCTATTTTGTTAAAGGTGGCGCAAACATGGCTACGTTGGAAGTGAGACATGTAGGTGTGATCCTCTCTGTGTTTATTATTTCTTAAGTACATGGTATCAAAAGAATGAAAGTTTATACATTGGTTTTATCAGAAAATATTTAAATAACTTATTATTCTTATCAGCGTATTTCTCATCAACCAAGGTAGTTCGTAGTATGTAAAAACCCATATAATTCACCATAAGCTTGAAGTTAACAACTTGACTATTATTGCCTCTCCAGGTAAAATAAAGATAATAAAAACGACTAAGTTCTAGAATTAGAAAAATATTTGGTTTGAACATAACAACAGTTATAACATGATATTATATAACTGACTTTATTCTACAAATTAACTAGCTAAGGTTATTCTATCTTCTGTTGTTTTCTAGGTATCTGATGTGTATATATTTATTTAATTTTTGCAATCATAGTGTTAGACCAAATTATGGCTCTAACACCCAAATTGTTTGAAATTGCAGAGAATAATAACTAGAAATGAAAGAAAATGCAACAAACACACCAAATTTATAGTGGTTCGGCGTTAACGAGCCTACGTCCACTTTATATGACTTTGATTATATGATTGAATGCAAGTAAAATCAATAAATTTTCTCAATCTCACTCTTACAATTATAATTCACTCAATAATTTTAAGATGTTTCTGATTGCAAATAATGGAGGAATAGTAATGGTGGAAACAGTACTCAGAATTGCCAAAAGATCCTAAAAATGCCAAGTATGAGGCTATTTATAGGTGATATCTGCAGGCGGTTCATGAGGACACGTGGGACAAATCCCGAGGATCTCAAAGTCGTTCGTGAGTGGGTGGAGAAATGGTCAATATGGCAGTTATGGATAGATGTCTTCAGATCCTTCAATCCGGGCTCGTGGATGACCAAGTCGTGGTTGCCATTCTCTGGGCATGGAGTCGGTTCGTGACCCTACATCACGAACGGGTCGTGGTGAGAAGATCGCGGAGAGTCCTTCACGAGTGGGAAAGAGGAGCTCACGAATGGATGATAAAAGCGGGGGTCACGAGCAGGCTCTACCTTGGTGTGTCACGAACCGGCATGTGTCTTCTTAAGTGCGCTCCTATAGGTGTCCTTATCCATCCAAATGTTAGTGTTTATATTTTTGGTGGCTTGATCAAAAAGCTTGCCAACATTTTGCCCCCTTAAAGTACGTTTTATCGGAGATGGAACGTGCTTCGAAATTAATCAAAGCGTCTATTTCTGAACAGACGAGAACTCATAGTCATGTTTGTTTGTATCATCACACTGTTTCAAAGGGTCGCATTTTCTGACGGATATAAATACAGGATTGTGTTTCCAATTATTTCTCTATTTACTAGTTGACTTTGACCTTTTGAATTTCGGAACATTTTGCGATCAATTCTTCAGGTGAGCCCTTAAACTTTTGTAAAAATTGTCTTAAATAATTTCATTGCTTTTATAAGTAGGAATCCCTAGCTTTTCAATTCAGTAATTGTTTCAAAGTCTGGGTCGCCAAGTTGTTCCACGGTTCGCTCCCCTTGAGTACATGTCACGAACCGGCATCAGAAGATGTTCTCGTTCAGGCGACGGTGGGCTAGCTTGAGCGTTCATAGCCCACAGGGCCGAGCCGCTCTAACAAGACAAAAAAGGGAAGATTAAAGGCCGTCGCATAGGCTATATAAGCCGATCCCCCTGTTCCCTTATACCCTTCCTTCTTTTCTTTTTTACTGTCACCAGTTCCCGATTCCAAAACCTTAATTCTCCAACTCTTGAAATTTCGTCAGTCTTTTCCTCCATCGTACTAAGTTTATGGCCTTTGTCCTCAATTTAATAGGTAACTGATAGATCATCTACTTCTGATTTACTTGTCACCCTTCGATTTTGGCTATTGGTATGTATGGCGATCGTTATTTCCTCTTGTCGTCAGTTTTGGCATCGTGACCAGTCTTGAATGATGGTGGCGAGATTCATAGAGTTGAAATTCGAAAGAGGGAGCGTGTTGAGTAATCGCGAATGCAGGAAGGGAAGTTTGAGTACGGTTCAGATAGGAAGAGTGGATTTGCAGGTAGAAGAAAGAGTATTCTGGAAGGAGAGCTTCAGCAGATCGGCTCATGAATGAGGCAGTGATGCGGGTCATGACGGTGATAAGCAGAAGTCATTAGCTTGGACCGCGGGACGTGACAACGGGTTCACCCGTAGATGAAACACCCCACCTCCGTTAAGGTCACTCACAAAGGGAATGCATTAACTTTGGTGAATCATTTTAGGTAAAAGACACAGATAATTTACAAGACAGACATATAAACAGCGGAAAACTGAAATCATTTCATAAATAGTGTGGTTCAGTCAAAACATTACAACCATTATCTAATAACCCAACTTCTAAATTATTACAATGAAACATCTGTCTTGATTTAAAACTCCAAGTACATAAAGAAGAATAAAACAGTAGTAAATCAGCATAATTCCCCAATAAAAGTGTAACCACAGCGATAGCCCAAGAAGAGAGAATCCAAGCAATACATCTACTCTCTTCAAACTGGAAAAAGTCTGCACTAAGCTGAAGTATTCCCTCCCTGCGGATCTGGGAGGGGGGAATGGAAGAAAAGAAGGCGAAAGAAAATAGGTCAAACATAAGTCTGGTAAGTCCAGTGATTATTCAGCCCGTAAACAAGTAAAAATATCATGACATGAATAAACTGAACATTGGACAATACTATAGAAATAAGATAACATACGATAAGGCAAGATACATTGAATATACTTATCGCACTCATTTCCATTTCTCTGCACCTACTACGAATGTTTCAACTACTATCATGTGTTCATAACAAAGTGATCCCTTTCCCGATTGGCTTCTACTCGCATGCATTTCTTACTTGTGTCATTCGGCCCCGCTCGATTGTAGATACCTGTGCTGGTCCCACCATGGGGTGTATCAATTCCTATGGTGGCAAACCGACACAAATTCAAAATGCACAGTGTATACTACTGATGCCCGGTGCCTTCTTTTCCACTCCGGAGTATATGCACGCCCATACTCCGCTGGAACCTACACTGCTGCACCACCCGCCGCTATTTTGATCGCTTATAATCTGCCCAGTAATCGTGCCCCACCCTACCTAGTTCAGGGTACCGTGATACATCTATGTGGGTTACTGCTGAAATGGGTCCCCGTTGCTAGGGTTTCCTAATCAACATGTTATAACAGTTAAGTGTTCTCAAAATTTACCTAACCTCACCCATATGTTTTGCTAACATGTTGTATTGATTAAGCGTTGCCTTAATTAACTTAACCCTACCATTCTTAGCATGTCTGTTCCTTAGATTTAATTCATTCATTAAAGCACCAACCTCTCACATTAGGTCTATTGTTGCGGTCGATGGATGTGCCGAGCGGTTCCGGGCAGTCTTACACCGCAACTCAATCTAACCTCGGGTTTTTCGGCCTTAATGCGCTAACCTCTCACATTAGATCTATATTGTTGCGGTCGCTGGATGTGCTGGGCGGTTCCGGGCAGTCTTACACCGCAACTCAATCTAACCTCGGGTTAGGCATATTCATCTTTTAATTAATTTACATATTTACCATTCATGTTTATATGTAAATTATCCACAAGTGTTGTCAAATCAAGTCATGTCCCATTTACCCTCTAAATTATGTCCAAATTATGCCATTTCATGCTACTAATGATTTGCATGATTATGAGCCAATTTATGCCAATAGCATGTAATTTAATATTTTCCCCAAACGTCTCCCCCGTTATTCATTCGCACAATTCACATAGAACGTTAGGCTCGCAAATTAGCCTAACTCATAAACAAAAAGGGAAAAGAAAAGGGACATGTAACATTCCAACAGGCATAAAACAACATAGATCAATATGTGTAATATAAATTCAGCATAGAATGACATAAACTTAATTAAGCATATAAACGTGATCTTGCATTTAAATTCGATCCAATTAACATGCGAACTAGCATAAGTCTAATTGTATAAACATGAACTTATATAGATCTTAAAGATGGGTACTAGCTTGGATCTAAACATATAACATGTATGAACATAACTTAGCATGTAACTTACATACATAAAAGAACCACAAATTTAATACAACATGATAGGTTCAATGGTATCAGTCCCAATAGTTTCATAGGCATGATAGGTTTTACTATGTCAGTCACAACAGTCCAATAATCATGATAGGTTTTACTATGTCAGTCACAAAAGTCCAATAGGCATAAGAAATTCAGAATTGACGAAAGGATAGGCACGAATAGAGTTAGGCATAGTTCTAAATCCAGTTATTACAGCCATGATTTGTTATTAGGTGTTCACATCTAAACAATAACTGTACTTACAAAAAAGGACGGATCTTGATTTCTGGGATCTGATTTCTGAATTTAAAAGGCTATCCTTTGAAGTAGACGTTTGATTCTCTAGTTCTTCTAATTGATTCCTAGTTTGAATTCGATTCTCTAGTTTAGGGTAGATGGATGGAGGCTTGGCCAGTTTGTAGACGAACAGCATGACTGCTTCATAGAATGAGTTCTAGGGTTGAGGTTTGGGGTGATTATATATAAGTCTAGGTTCAATTCTAGCCTTTAGATTAGTCTAGGAGAAATCAGAGCCATCAAACCAAAGAGATGTGTCATCCAGCCAACCTTAGCATGACACATATGCCCTAATACCTCAAAAATCGGTCATTGGCCAATCAGAGAAGGCCACATCAGCACAGGGATATAAAAATTCGTCACAGGAGCTGGATCTGGGAGGAGTCGACTCCCTACAGAGGGGGTCGACACCTATGTTGACTCCCTTATAGGGGGGTCGACACCTATGTCGACTCCCCCCGGGGGGGTCGACACCCTGAGCGGGAAATTTCCCGCTCAGCCGATTTTGAATTTTGAACTGCTTTTATTATTTATATTTATTTTCTGCTTGAACTTGAAACCTTCTGAACTCCATAACTTCTTCATACGGAGTCCGATTCACGCGAACTCGGACTCTATCTCAAGCCGAATTCTGAGACGAACGCAATGGCATAACACTTTTCCCTTAATTCCCACTTTTAAAATTAAGTATTCTTTAATTCGTTACTTTAATGTTTACAGAAAATACGGGGTGTTACATTCTCCCCCTCCTTAAAGGATTTCGTCCCCGAAATATCTAAGTTAAGAAGAATGTATCCTAACATCCATCATCCATCTACTCAACCATCAATCACAGGCATCCATTGTCATTAAAAAGATATCTAATGCTTTCATGATCATATGCATAGTGTGTGTGTATGTCCTTATCTAATGCAAAATCAGGCGGTCTACTGGTTCAGTTGACCTCCTTGATGTGTATCATGTCAGTGCCATGAGTCCATTATGTATGCAATTATTCCTAATTATACTTTCTACATGATTGCACAATCATTCATACAAATGCAACGTCCACGTGATAACACATCAAGTTCCAATCCATATACAAAAATACATATATGCATATGCAATATGAAAGTGACTGAGCCGATCTAGTACCTAGTGTGTGTGTATATGCATCTGCAAGCAACCACTAGCAACCACTTGCAACGATCAATCATAACATGTTTCAAATACATGTTTGCATCCATTAGTTTCTACCTAAGGATCAAGAATAGGACTGAGGAGATATAATTAAGAGATAGATACAAGCATGCATAAACTTTTGGAAAAAGAGATCATGAATGTACCCTCAAAAAGATAAGGGTAGGCTGCGCGTATCTTGTCCTCAGTCTCCCACGTCGCATCTTCCTCATCATCACTCCATTGTACTTTAACTATCATGACCTCACGATTACGTAGCTTTTTAACTTCTGTACCCAAGATATGAGTTGGAACTCTTCTCACCGTCGCTTCTCGCTCCACTTCTATTTCCTCTAGCATGCTTGGCTCCACAACTTCTGCCGACTCATGTAAGCACTTTCGTAGATGAGAGACATGAAAAACATTATGAACTCCAGCCAATCTTTCGGGCAGCTCTGCTTTATAAGCCATCTTCCCAATCCTTTCAATGATAGGAAATGGCCCTACAAATCTTGGTGCCAATTTTCCTACGGACCCAAAGCGAACGACATTCCTCAAAGGAAATACTTTAAGAAAAACTCGGTCCCCAACGTCAAACTCAAGGTCGGTCCTTCTTTTATCAGCGTAGGACTTCTGTATATCTTGTGCGGTCTTCATTCATCTTTGTATCAAGTCCACCTTCTCTGAAGTTTCTTTGATCATGTCAGGCCCAAGTACGAGCTTGTATGTAGACTCCCACCAACAAGTTGGTGAACGGTATGGTCTTCCATATAAAGCCTCGAAGGGTGCCATGCCTATGGTGGCTTGGTAGCTATTGTTGTAGGCGAACCCCACCAAAGGAAGGTGATCCTCCCATGTTCCCTCAAAATCAAGAATACATAATCTCAAGAGATCTTCTAATACTCTGTTCACCCTTTCCGTCTGACCATTGGTTTGAGGGTGATAGGCAGTGCTTAAGCATAGCTGTGTGCCTACAGCCTCTTGCAAACTCTTCCAAAACCCGCTCGTAAAGATAGGATCTCGATCACTTACTATGCTAGAGGGTATTCCATATAGTCGAACCACCTCTTTAAGATAAATGGATGCTAACGATGAGGCAGTCCTCCTACTTTTAACAGGTATAAAGTGAGCGCTTTTAGTGAGCCTGTCCACTATTACCTAAATACTGGTATTGCCCCTTCTTAACCTAGGCAAACCATCAACAAAGTCCATCGAAACACTATACCATTTCCACTGTGGGACCTCCAGAGGATGAAGCAGACCACCAGGCTTCTTCTGTTCCACCTTGACTTGCTAGCATATCAATCATTTAGAGACAAACTCAGCTACATCCTTCTTCATGCCATTCCAGAAGAAAACCCTTTTTATGTCTTTATACATCTTGTCACCACCTAGGTGTATAGTCAACTTAGAATGGTGTGCCTCTTCGATAATGGTCTTCACCAAATCCCTTGCTTGTGGGACGCATAGTTTTCCATCCCGTCTCAACCAACCCTTGTCATCGATGGAGTATCTATTGAGGTGACTAGAAGTCTCACCTCTAATTAGCTTATCCATCACATCAACTAGCTGAGGGTCTTCACGTTGCGCGGTTCTTATTGAGCCGAAAAGAGTAGGCCGCACCTCTAGCGATGCTAACAAACCAGGTACAAATTCAAAGGAGGGTCTAAAGTCAAAGTTTGCAATGTACTCCAAGCTTTGCCTTTCTACAATGAGAGGACTTAAGGACAACTTTTTCCTACTTAAGGCATCGGCTATCACATTGCCTTGCCAGGGGTATAAGCAATCTAAAAATCATATGAGGCAAGAAATTTCATCCATCTTTGTTGCCTTAAGTTAAGATCTTTCTATGAGAAAAGCTACTTTAACGATTTATGGTCAGTAAACAATTCAAACCTTTCTCCTAGCAGGTAATGATGCCATGACTTAAGAGTGAAAACAATGGCAGCTAGTTCTAAATCATGAGTTGGATAGTTTTTCTCATGTACCTTCAAATGCCTTCCTCCATAGCAAACTACTCTGCCCTCTTACATCAAGACAACGCCCAATCCTGTACTGCATGCGTCTGTGTATACAGTAAACATCTTACTCTCATGAGGCAATGTCAGAACCGGGGCTGCTGTTAGAGCCCTTTTCAGTCGTTGGAAAGCAACATCGCAATACAAATCCCAAGAAAAAGTTAGGTTCTTCTTTGTCAACCTAGTAAGTGGGGCTGAGATCTTCGCGAAGTCCTTAATGAACTTTCTGTAAAAGCCCGCTAGCCCGAGAAAACTTCGTACTTTGGTTGCATTCCGGGGGATCTTCCAATATTGCACCGCAACTATTTTTGCGGGATCCACAGCTATCCCCTCTTTGGACACCACATGTCCAAGAAACCTTACTTCTTCTATCCAAAAATGGCATTTGGAGAATTTTGCTTTCAACTGGTGTGCACGAAGAGTATCCATAACTTCCCTTAAATGCAAAGCATATTCTTCCTCACTTTTTGAGAAAATCAAAATGTCGTCCACGAAGACCACTACAAATTTATTAAGGAACTCTCTGAACACCCTACTTATTAGGTCTACGAAATAGGTAGGTGCGTTTGTCAAGCCGAAAGGCATGACAATCCATTCGAAGAAACCATCCAGGGTCCTGAACGCGGTCTTATCAATGTTGTCTTCAGCCACTCTTAGCTGATGAAACCCGGTGGCCAAATCTAATTGGGAGAAAACCGAGGCACCTACGAGTTGGTCAAACAAGTCGTCTATTCTAGGAAGTGGGTGCCTATTCTTCTTGGTCAGCTTGTTTAGCTCCCTATAGTCCATGCACAGGCAAAGTGAACCATCTTCTATGGTTGCAAACACCACTGGAGCACCCCATTCAGAAATACTCCACCTTATGAACCCCTTTTCAAGTAACTCTTTAACTTGCTTACTGAGCTCTTTCCTTTCCCTTGGAGCCATGTGTCTAACAGGTAAAGCAAGAGGTTATGCATTATCAATAAGGTATATGTGGAAGTCTATCTCTCGCTTTGGAGGTAAACCCTTCACCTCTTCAAAGACATCCGAGTATTCACGGACCACTCTAACAGATTGCAAGTTTTCAACAGACGCATCAGGAGATTCTAGGTAACTAAGCATAACAGAATTCATGGGATTACAAGAGATTACGAGAGTGTTACCGAGGCGAGTCATAAGTCTAACCACTCTCTTTTTACAATCGAGGATGGCACCATTACTAGATAACCAATCCATGCCTAGAATCAACCCATAGCCCGTGAAACCCAAAACATAAGCATTACATCTAAACCATAGCTTAGTATAGAAGTTTCCAAATCCAAACCAATCATGGACAAATAAGCCGAGCCCCCAATTAGATTTGAAACAACCATGGGATCCTCTACTATACTAGTATCTAGGTGCAGAGATTCAACTAAAGCAGTAGATATAAAAGAGTGTGATGCGCTAGAATCAAAAAGAGTACGAACTGGATGATCAGAAAGATAAACTAAACTCTCAACAGAAATATTTCTACCTCTTTCTTGCGGAGGTGCCATGAGAGCGTGAATTTGTCCTCCAGAAGTGGGTCCAGTCCTCTGCCCTTGCCCTTGCCTTTTTGGGCTATCCTTAGCCATATGCCCTGTGTCGCCGCATTGAAACCAACCACCCATCTTCCTCTTCTTCTTCCTGTAGTCTTTAATTATATGTCCATGTATGCCACAAAATTTGCACTTCCTCTTTTCACGGGGTTTGTTATTCTTCCCGCCTTTCTTGGGATCCGTCTTCTTATTCTGCGATCCCTCCACTTTCTTGTCCAGAAGTTCTTCCACCTTTGCCTCTTTCTTGCCATTCTTGTCTTCCTCCTGTAACAGTGCCATGTCCATCAGTCTCTCAAAAGTCGCACCCATAGGTATATGGGACATAGCTAGGCTGTGCAGTGGCTCATTCAACCCTTTAACGAATCAGAGAGCCTTTTTATATGGAGTGTTTACTAACTCCGGTCCGAACCTAGCCAACTGGTTGAATTAGTTGACGTATTCCCTAACCGATAGGCTTCCCTATTTGAGTGCTAAGAACTTCTCCATCTGCAGGCTTCGTTCAGCTTGCGAGAGGAACTTCATTTGAAATCTCATTCTGAAATCCTCCCAAGTTTCAATTGGTCTCTCAGCATTAGTAACTTCCCACCAGTAAGAGGCCTCGTCCTTAAGTAACCATACAACCAATTGTATCTTCTGCCTATCGTCCACTTCGAAGATAACAAACAAATCTTCTGTTTCCTTGAGCCAGTTTCTTCCTTCCACAAAAGACTCAGTCCCATTAAAGTTCTTTCCACCTATGGCTCAAAAGTCTCTACATATCTTCGAGAAAGCATTCACACGAGGAGGAGGAGGAGGAACAACTGCAACTAAGGGAGGAGGAACGTCTGATGGGCCTGCGTCATTAGCCCTAGCCTCCAGGTATCTTTTGAGCCAACCAGGTACCGGTACGCCCTCAGGAATATTAAGATCCCCATACATGCTGAAATGAAAAGAAAAGATTCAAAACAAAGGATAGAAAGATAGTGCATATGGCTTTGGGGATTATGCCTTTATAATAAAACAACACTTTTCTTGAAAATGCTTCTTTAAACTTCATTTTGAAAAATAGTTTTCAAAACTTTTATCTGGTCTAGTAAACCATTGCTCTAATACCAAGTGAAACACCCTACCTCCGTTAAGGTCACTCACAAAGGGAATGCATTAACTTTAATGAAGCATTTTAGGTAAAATACACAGATAATTTACAAGACAGGCATATAAACAGCGGAAAACTGAAATCATTTCATAAATAGAGTGGTTCAGTCAAAACATTACAAGCATTGTGTCAAAACCCAACTTCTAAATTATTACAATGAAACATCTGTCTTGATTTAAAACTCTAAGTACATAAAGAAGCATAAAACAGTAGTAAAACAGCATATCCCCAATAAAATTGTAACCACAGCCATAGCCCAAGAAGAAAGAATCCAAGCAATACATCTACTCGCTTCAAACTGGAAAAGGTCTGCACTAAGCTGAAGTATTCCCTCCCTACGGACCTGGACGGGGGAACGGAAGAAAAGAAGGCGAAAGAAAATAGGTCAGACATAAGTCTGGCAAGTCCAGTGATTATTCAGCACGTAAACAAGTAAAAGGATCATGACATGAATAAACTGAACATAGGACAATACTATAGAAATAAGATAACATAAGATAAGGCAAGATAAACTGAATATACTTATCGCACTCATTTCCATTTCTCTGCACCTACTACAAATGTTTCGACTACCATCACGTGTTCGTAACAAAGTGATCCCTTTCCCGATCGGCTTCTACTCGCATGCATTACTTATTTGTGTCATTCGGCCCCGCTCGATTGTAGATACCTGTGCTGGTCCCACCATGGGGTGTATCAATTTCTATGGTGGCAACCCGACACAAATTCAAGATGCATAGTATATACTACTGATGCCCAGTGCCTGCTTTTCCACTCCGGAGTATGTGCGCGTCCATACTCCGCCGGAACCTACATTGCTGCACCACCCGCCGCTATTTTAATTGCTTATAATCAGCCCAGTAATTGTGCCCCACCCTGCCTAGTTCAGGGTACCGTGATACATCTATGTGGGTTACTACTAAAATGGGTCCCTGTTACTAGGGTTTCCTAATCAACATGTTATAACGGTTAAGTGTTCTCAAAATTTACCTAACCTCACCCATCTGTTTTGCTAACATGTTGTATTGGTTAAGTTTTCCCTTAATTAACTTAACCCTACCATTCTTAGCTTGTCTGTTCCTTAGCTTTAGTTCATTCATTAAAGCACTAATCTCTCACATTAGGTCTATTATTGCGGTCATTGGATGTCCCGGGCGGTTCCGGGCAGTCTTACACTGCAACTCAATCTAACCTCGGGTTTTCGGGCTTAACGCGCTAACCTCTCACATTAGATCTATATTGTTGCGGTCGTTGGATATGCCGGGCGGTTCTTGGCAGTCTAACACTGCAACTCAATCTAAACTCGGGTTAGGCATATTCATCCTTTAATTAATTTACATATTTACCATTCATGTTTATATGTAAATTATCCACAAGTGTTGTGAAATCAAGTCATGTCCCATATACCCTCTAAATTATGTCCAAATTATGCCATTTCATGCTACTAATCATTTACATAATTATGAGCCAATTTATGCCAATAGCATGTAATTTAATATTTTCCCCCAATGTCTCCCCCGTTATTCGTTGGCACAATTCACATAGAATGGTAGGCTCACAAATTAGCCTAACTTATAAACAAAAAGGGAAAAGAAAAGGGACATGTAACATTCCAACATGCATAAAATAACATAGATCAATATGTGTAACATAAATTCGGCATAGAACGACATAAACTTAATTAAGCATATAAACGTGATCTTGCATTTAAATTAGATCCAATTAACATGCGAACTAGCATAAGTCTAATTGTATAAACATGAACTTATATAGATCTTAAAGATGGGTACTAGCTTGGATCTAAGCATATAACATGTATGAACATAACTTAACATGTAACTTACATACATAAAAGAACCTCAAATTTAATACAACATGACAAGTTCAATGGTATCAATCCCAATAGTCTCATAGGCATGATAGGTTTTACTATGTCAGTCACAACAGTCCAATAGGCATGATAGGTTTTACTATGTCAGTCACAACAGTCCAATAGGCATAAGCAATTCAAAATTGACAAAAGGATAGGCATAAATAGAGTTAGGCATAGTTCTAGATCCAGTTATTACAGTCATGATTTCTTATTAGGTGTTCACATCTAAACAATAACTGTATTTATAGAAAAAGGATGGATCTTGATTTCTGGGATCTGATTTCTGAATTTGAAAAGCTATCCTTTGATGCAGACGTTTGATTCTCTAGTTCTTCTAATTGATTCCTAGTTTGAATTTGATTCTCTAGTTTGGGGTAGATGGATGGAGGCTAGGCCAGTTTGTAGACGAACAACATGACGTCTTCATAGAATGAGTTCTAGGGTTGAGGTTTGGGGGTGATTATATAGAAGTCTAGGTTCAATTCTAGCCTTTAGATTAATCTAGGAGAAATCAGAGCCATCAAACCAAAGAGATGTGTCATCCAGCCAACCGTAACATGACACATATGCCCTAATACCTCAGAAATCAATCATTGGCCAATCAGTGAAGGCCACATCAGCACAGGGCTATAAAAATTCGTCATAGGAGCTGGATCTAGGATGGGTCGACTCCCTACAAGGGGGGTCGACACTTATGTCGACTCCCTTATAGGGGGTCGACACCTATGTCAACTCCCCCTCGGGGGTCGACACCCTGAGCGGGAAATTTCCCGCTCAGCCGATTTTTAATTTTGAACTGTTTTTATTATTTATATTTATTTTCTACTTGAACTTGAAATCATCTGAACTCCATTCTTCATAAGCAGAATTCCGAGACGAACGCAATGGCGTAACCCGTTTCCCTTAATTCCCACTTTTAAAATTAATTATTCTTTAATTCGTTACTTTAATGTTCACAGAAAATACGGGGTGTTACAATAGAGGAGAAGGCAGTATCGGTTCATGAATAGGGTGGATTGAGTAGGGTTGTGGAGGCAGCTCACGAGCCCTTCATTCACGAGTCGATGGATTTTAGATTAACCCTTAACCTGAACTTAGATCGCGACCCGGACCTCTATCCACGATCCGCACTAGTTCACGAGCCACCTCACGATCGCGAACCGAACCCTTTCTCACGAGCCACTTCATAAGGCTTTAACGAGTCAACTTAGCCGGCGAACCGACCTACATCTTGGCTGAAATTAAGTATAATTCTAACATATCAACGAACAGTTAGGATAGAGCCCTCAAGACGAAGTTCTTGGAATGGACTAGACGAAAACTTAATTAAAAGACCTGCGATGGTTATTTATTCTTCCATCTGATTTTTTGCATTTTTTTTCTTTTCCGCAATGCACACATTGGCACACTTTAACACTTGCACACACGGGGTTTATTGGCATTTATGCTCTAATTGCTTATGTTTATTGACCAACACAGCAGACATGTCCGGTAGACGCTCAAAAAGGATATCAGAAAAGAGTGCAGATCCAGAGTCGCCAAACTATTATTATCCCGATGTTCTCCCGTCGGATCCAGATTGGAGTTATTCTAACTCCGATTATGACACAGATCGTGATACAGAATCGACATCTTCTAAAAGCACATCACTTAAGGAAGAGGAATACGATCAAGCTCCTGATGACATCAAGGGTGCTAAAGAAGTAGAGAAAGAGAAACTGAGTGACTCTATAGCTTCCAAATTGGATTATATAAAGCTTAAGAGACTATGCCTAAGACATGGGATCCCATGGGTTGACGTGAAAACTCCACAGGAAAGAGACAGACCCTATTTCTCTCCGAAGGGGTACATGGCTATCAGTAGAGTCATGTGCTTGGTAGGCGCCATTCATCTGTTTCCTCCAATCGTCGTCGATCTTCTGAGAGGACTACGTATTGCTCCCATGCAACTCCATCCCAATGCTTACGCTGCTCTGTATACCTTGTACATCGCATATGCAGAGATTCTAGAGACTGAGCTTACCATCAAAAATATGAAATTCTATTATTATTTCAAGCATTGTTCCACGGGGACTCCGAAATTCATTTTCTTCGAGTCAATCCCTTCTAAAAGGGTCTTGACAGATGGACACAGTAATTTAGGAGATGCTAAATCTGACTGATTTTATATAAAACATCAAGCTGGATGTGCGAGGAAGTGGCTACAGTCAAGTAGGTTCCGAATCCTTCATTACATATTCCAATCATATGATTGAAGTGCTAAAATTTCTCTTTCTCTGTACAGCTCATAATTTCCAAAAGACATAAGGTTCAGTGTACGAGGACCGGTTGTCCCGCCTTTTAAAAAGCAAGTCGGATATTTGAAAATTAAGAGGTGTATAACCGACGAGAATCTTCATAAACACCATCTTCTGGATGTAAGATTCGGGCTCAGTCCAGGTGGAAAGCCCCACAAGTACGTGCCCCCTACTCAAACAGTTGGGGAATCTAGTAGTATGCCCCCAACCGAAGGAGAAGTGACCACGGAAACCACAAAGACGACCGAATTTCGTAAGAACATTCCAACATGCATAAAACAACATAGATCAATATGTGTAACATAAATTCGGCATAGAACGACATAAACTTAATTAAGCATATAAACGTGATCTTGCATTTAAATTAGATCCAATTAACATGCGAACTAGCATAAGTCTAATTGTATAAACATGAACTTATATAGATCTTAAAGATGGGTACTAGCTTGGATCTAAGCATATAACATGTATGAACATAACTTAACATGTAACTTACATACATAAAAGAACCTCAAATTTAATACAACATGACAAGTTCAATGGTATCAATCCCAATAGTCTCATAGGCATGATAGGTTTTACTATGTCAGTCACAACAGTCCAATAGGCATGATAGGTTTTACTATGTCAGTCACAACAGTCCAATAGGCATAAGCAATTCAAAATTGACAAAAGGATAGGCACAAATAGAGTTAGGCATAGTTCTAGATCCAGTTATTACAGTCATGATTTCTTATTAGGTGTTCACATCTAAACAATAACTGTATTTATAGAAAAAGGATGGATCTTGATTTCTGGGATCTGATTTCTGAATTTGAAAGGCTATCCTTTGATGCAGACGTTTGATTCTCTAGTTCTTCTAATTGATTCCTAGTTTGAATTTGATTCTCTAGTTTGGGGTAGATGGATGGAGGCTAGGCCAGTTTGTAGACGAACAACATGACGTCTTCATAGAATGAGTTCTAGGGTTGAGGTTTGGGGGTGATTATATAGAAGTCTAGGTTCAATTCTAGCCTTTAGATTAATCTAGGAGAAATCAGAGCCATCAAACCAAAGAGATGTGTCATCCAGCCAACCGTAACATGACACATATGCCCTAATACCTCAGAAATCAATCATTGGCCAATCAGTGAAGGCCACATCAGCACAGGGCTATAAAAATTCGTCATAGGAGCTGGATCTGGGATGGGTCGACTCCCTACAAGGGGGGTCGACACTTATGTCGACTCCCTTATAGGGGGTCGACACCTATGTCAACTCCCCCTCGGGGGTCGACACCCTGAGCGGGAAATTTCCCGCTCAGCCGATTTTGAATTTTGAACTGTTTTTATTATTTATATTTATTTTCTACTTGAACTTGAAATCATCTGAACTCCATAACTTCTTCATAAGCAGAATTCCGAGACGAACGCAATGGCGTAACCCGTTTCCCTTAATTCCCACTTTTAAAATTAATTATTCTTTAATTCGTTACTTTAATGTTCACAGAAAATACGGGGTGTTACAATAGAGGAGAAGGCAGTATCGGTTCATGAATAGGGTGGATTGAGTAGGGTTGTGGAGGCAGCTCACGAGCCCTTCATTCACGAGTCGATGGATTTTAGATTAACCCTTAACCTGAACTTAGATCGCGACCCGGACCTCTATCCACGATCCGCACTAGTTCACGAGCCACCTCACGATCGCGAACCGAACCCTTTCTCACGAGCCACTTCATAAGGCTTTAACGAGTCAACTTAGCCGGCGAACCGACCTACATCTTGGCTGAAATTAAGTATAATTCTAACATATCAACGAACAGTTAGGATAGAGCCCTCAAGACGAAGTTCTTGGAATGGACTAGACGAAAACTTAATTAAAAGACCTGCGATGGTTATTTATTCTTCCATCTGATTTTTTGCATTTTTTTTCTTTTCCGCAATGCACACATTGGCACACTTTAACACTTGCACACACGGGGTTTATTGGCATTTATGCTCTAATTGCTTATGTTTATTGACCAACACAGCAGACATGTCCGGTAGACGCTCAAAAAGGATATCAGAAAAGAGTGCAGATCCAGAGTCGCCAAACTATTATTATCCCGATGTTCTCCCGTCGGATCTAGATTGGAGTTATTCTAACTCCGATTATGACACAGATCGTGATATAGAATCGACATCTTCTGAAAGCACATCACTTAAGGAAGAGGAATACGATCAAGCTCCTGATGACATCAAGGGTGCTAAAGAAGTAGAGAAAGAGAAACTGAGTGACTCTATAGCTTCCAAATTGGATTATATAAAGCTTAAGAGACTATGCCTAAGACATGGGATCCCCTGGGTTGACGTGAAAACTCCACAGGAAAGAGACAGACCCTATTTCTCTCCGAAGGGGTACATGGCTATCAGTAGAGTCATGTGCTTGGTAGGCGCCATTCATCTGTTTCCTCCAATCGTCGTCGATCTTCTGAGAGGACTACGTATTGCTCCCATGCAACTCCATCCCAACGCTTACGCTGCTCTGTATACCTTGTACATCGCATATGCAGAGATTCTAGAGACTGAGCTTACCATCAAAAATATGAAATTCTATTATTATTTCAAGCATTGTTCCACGGGGACTCCGAAATTCATTTTCTTCGAGTCAATCCCTTCTAAAAAGGTCTTGACAGATGGACACAGTAATTTAGGAGATGCTAAATCTGACTGATTTTATATAAAACATCAAGCTGGATGTGCGAGGAAGTGGCTACAGTCAAGTAGGTTCCGAATCCTTCATTACATATTCCAATCATATGATTGAAGTGCTAAAATTTCTCTTTCTCTGTACAGCTCATAATTTCCAAAAGACATAAGGTTCAGTGTACGAGGACCGGTTGTCCCGCCTTTTAAAAAGCAAGTCGGATATTTGAAAATTAAGAGGTGTATAACCGACGAGAATCTTCATAAACACCATCTTCTAGATGTAAGATTCGGGCTCAGTCCAGGTGGAAAGCCCCACAAGTACGTGCCCCCTACTCAAACAGTTGGGGAATCTAGTAGTATGCCCCCGACCGAAGGAGAAGTGACCACGGAAACCACAAAGACGACCGAATTTCGTAAGAATCCTTTGCCGATGATTGACCAGGATGATGAGGATTTGAATGTATACAAAGGAGATGAAATTCGAGCGGATGAATCAAAGGATGCCTCAGTATCTCAGGGGCAGTCTCCTCCGAAGACTCCACTGCCAGTAGATCCTACCACTCATGACACATTAACAGAGGAGCAGATATTCGGGGATTTAGAAAAGATCCCTTTGCTAGATAACATCTACACCTCTGAAGATTTCGGAGACGAACCATTCTTCCCTGTCTCCGAGGAAGAAACCACTCCCACCAAAAATAAAGATACTGCACAGATGATCCAAGCTTCGGACCCTAATCTGTTAGGGGGGATCACCCAGGATACAAAAATCACATGCACCACTTGTCGCAACACCCATATACTAGTTGTATTCACAATCCTCATACATGTTTGTTATTCTTTGCACGAAAAATGCCTCGTCGCTACTCTTATTCTCATCGAGATCTTCGCGAGAACACTCCCAGGCTCATTCCCGTAACTAAACACGATCGTAGTGATAGTCGGGGAAGAGATAGTCAAAGGCACCATGATTCTTATCAGCCTCATTCTACGTGCTCTCGCTTTCCTTCAAGGCAAGACCCTGGGAAGCATCACAGTCATCAAGTGCCACATGCGGGGGGAAAACAGCTTCCGAAGGCTCCGACTCC
The DNA here is from genome assembly GCA_030737875.1 of Allium sativum. Taxonomy (NCBI): domain Eukaryota; kingdom Viridiplantae; phylum Streptophyta; class Magnoliopsida; order Asparagales; family Amaryllidaceae; genus Allium; species Allium sativum. Next base: position 118,299,114 of record CM060911.1, on the reverse strand, counting down.
CCGAAGGGTATACCTCCTCTGGACAAATCCTCCAAGAAGCATCATGAGCCCAAGGACAAACACAAGAATCCCAGCAAAGATTCATAAAAAGATAAAGCAGCACTTGTCCCTTCTGGTCAGCACCACCTCGACACTACCACCGTACAGGAGGTGGCCCTTAACTCTGATAATAAGGCAAAGCTAGAGCGTTTGCGAAAGCAGTTCCCCGAAATCTACTTTGAAAGGATGCATTTCGTGCCAGATCTTAAACCGGTTCTCGAGGACTGGGATACAGAAGTTGTGGGCCAAGTCGGTCATGTGGCTAAACAATATAGGGTGATGAAGAAACATGCCAAGAATCTTTCAGATGTTATCCGCCACATCGAAATAGATGCTTCAAGAGTTAGGTTGAAGATTGATCATGACACCAAGGCCGGGAGCAAGGCTGAGAAGGAACTTGAAGATGCACAGGCTCAGCTTTCTTTAGTTCAGCGGGATGCTAAAAATTATAAAATAGAGTTGGACAACGCTAAGAAACGTTTCCGTCTGAAGCTCGATTCGAACAGCCAAGAGCGCGTGGCTTTGAAAATGGAGATAGAAGATCTCAAGACGGGAAATACGGAACTGAAAGCATCACAAGACCGCTTTGATACAGAAAAGGCTACTTGGGAGAAGGAAAGGGCAAGCTTGACTGACAAACTTGCTCATGCTGAGGGACGGGCAGCTCTTGCCGAGAGTAATGCCAATGATGCCCTTAAATCAGCCTCCACTACTACCGCTAAGCTTGCTGCAGCCGAACAGGAGATAGAAGGGTCCGATGAACTGTTGATGGACTTCTTTGCTCAAGTCATTCGAACCCGTGACATTTCTTGGATTAAGAATTATCCCGCCACCTTGGTTAACATATGGGATATGATCGCCGAGTGCGAAAATCAATGCTTAAAGGTTGAAGAAGTTGACGAGGGCCAACTTATGCAAACCTTCCTCAGGGGTTGAGAGCCCGAGGTTTTAGCCGAGGGTAGACGTCAAATTCAAGAAGAGATGGAGAAAGAGAGGGTTAAGCTCAAGGGAAAGCACAAAGTTGATGAAGGCTCATGCTCAACTGCGGAGCTCAAGACCTCAGAGGTTGAGGAATATAACCCAGATGATCCATTGATCTCCGAAGACCCCATTCCCCCAGCTATTGGGGTTTCTACTACAGCTTCGGAAGAGGATTCAGCGGAAGGTATCTCCATATTCTCTCCGTAATTTTTCAAAGATATTGTAACTTGTCGTCGCATTGTGGAGAAAACAATCTAGAAGACCACACTTTCTACCAAACTAATAACAGTTGCTTCTCATGATGTAGTGTCAAGTCTACTGAGGAGGTTGCAAAAAAAGCAAGCAGAGACCGAGAAGATCAAAGTGCCATCCCGTACCGAAGTCCCTGAAGTTCCAAAACACACTGAAGTTGAGGCAACTGAGAAAGACATTGTGGCATCAAGCGCTGATGTTCCCAAAGATGCTGAAATTATCGGAGCCTTAAGGGACACCGATGGTGACAATGGGGATGAAGAAGAGGAGGTCATCATCACGGGAGAGACAAAGGATGATGACAGCATGACCCTGGATGACTTGAAGGCCAAGAAGGACGAACAGCTTTAAAAATAGAGGAGCAAGAACCTCTAAATGTGCCACCTATCTCTGCAGCCGATCCCAAATCTGGATTAGTTATAAAGCTGTCTACTAAGTCGATAACTACACCGCTTGCATCCCAATCCTTCGACCTTCACAGGATCCTCCTTCGGATAAGAAGAAAACGAAGAAGCATGGCCAATCTGATGCCGACAAGGAGTCGGAGAAGAAAAATAAAGAGAAGAGGCCAAGGTCATCCCCAAAGCCCAAGTAGAGTCAGTTTGTTTATGACTTTTCTCTTTTCAGTTGCTCCACTGGCCTTATGATGTAGTCACGAGTATGGCCCTCGCATTTTGTCTAGCCTTATCTTGTAAATCTACACTAGTAAATGAATTTTTGTTTCTTTTGTATTGTTGTGTACCTGCAAGTTTATCATATTTATTCATATATCATATCTAAGTCAGAATTATATGCAATAAAAAATTAAAATTCCTGCATTATGCATCTATGTGTATGAGTATTCCCCCAATCAATCATTAATATAATTCCTGGCCAGGGCTTATTGAGGATTGATTAGAGTCATATAGGTTGCCCCCCATGTCCGGAAATGAGGGGGTTGGGCTTAGCTTTCATTCTTGTTCCCGATTCTGCAGCGGGAAAGGAGCCCTTTCGCGACATTTAATCAAAATGCCTTTATACTCTCCTGTCGTATGCCCAGGATAGAGTTCGAACTCAGCTTTCAATTTTCCCCTAATCCTTCAGTGGGGTAGGAGTCCATTTGTGGCGATCAGTCATTGGCGCCTTTATACTCTCCCGTCAGATGTCAAGGGTAGAGTACGTTCGAGACAGTCTTTTAAATTATGGTGCACCTTCACTCCCCGTGGACAATTCTTGTCCTTCATACTCTTTCTTAGGTTACGATAATTAGAGTATTGATGGTTGTGTCATTTACTTTATTGCACTCTCGATGTCCTGCATACTTTTGAACTTCTAATTTGATAGAAGGCACCTTGAATTACGTGCTTTTAGATTGCTGCGAAGTTTATAGCGAACTTTGTAATTATAACAACTCATGTAAGTAAAGAATAAAAGAGTAAAGAAAAAGATGGTGCGGTAAAAGTAAATTAAACATGGTATTTTATAGTGGTTCGGTCGAATCATGACCTACGTCCACTTTATAATCTTTTGCTCATATAACCAGACAATCCTAGGCGAGTCGTGCCTTTTTATTTGGTCCTAAAAACAAAAGAATAAAGATGACAATTTCATGTCAAGTAATGCCTCAAATGTTGGGCGTTCCACACTCTGGGGATCTCGTCTCTGACCACGGTCGCTAGCTTGAAGGATCCATTATCAAACCTCCATAGGATGGAATACGACCCTTCCCATTTCGGACCCAAATGTACTGGGGGTGGAAAGACACGCTTCAGAACCAAGTCTTCGGGTTCAAAGGTTCGAGCTCGAACCTTTTTATTATAATATTGGGCCACCTGCTGTTTGTGTCTCGAGGCACGCAGGTCTGCTTCGTCCCTCTTTTCTTCAACCATATCTAGGGATTCAAGGAGAAACTTATTATTAGTCATCGGGTCGTAATAAATTGTTCTGTGAGATGGTACTTCTAGCTCTACCGGAATGACCGCTTCTGCTACGAAAGCGAGGGAAAAGGGTGTGTGGCTCGTTGCCGACTTGTAAGCTGTCGTGTAGGCCCATAATGCCAAGGGTAGCTCATCGACCCACATGGCTTTGGCGCGCTTCAATCTCTTCTTCAGAATGGACTTAATTACTTTATTTGCCACTTCTACCTGTCCATTTGATTGTGGATGTACCATAGAGGTGTACCTTTTCTCGATATGATCTCTCTGGAAAAAGTCTCGGAATTCAGTGCTATCAAATTGGGTTCCATTATCTGTTATGACAATTTTCGGAATCCTAAATCGACATGTAATGTTTATGATGATGAAATTATCACTCGCTTGGTTGTGATCGTGGTTAATGGTTCTACTTCGACCCACTTAGTAAAGTAATCCACGGTCACAAAGGCAAACTTTGCTCCTCCCTTCACTATGGGGAGGCTTCCAATAATGTCAATTCCCTAAACAACGAAGGACCACAGACTCATCATTGTGTTCAATTGGCTAGGAGGCGCCCTGGGAATCTTCGAAAACTTCTGGCATGCGTCGCAACGTCGTGCATACTTAGCTGCATTTTTGTTCACAATAAGCCAGAAATAGCCATATCACAGTATTTTTTTGCCAGCGTTTGTCCTCCAGTGTGGTCGCCACATTCACCTTCACGTACTTATTTCAGTACTCGTTTGATGTCGTCATGGGCTATACACCGGAGGAGAGGCATCGAGAATCCTTGTCTATATAGGATTTTGCCTTGCATGAAATATTAGGAATCTTTTTGAATAATAGTATGCCTCTCCCTTTTCATGGTCGGAAGCGTTCCATTCATCAGGAAGTTCTTTAGGGGTGTCATCCATGACTCTCTTTCTGGCTCGGTTTCCAATACAAGATCAATTTCCATCTGATCAATGCTTGGAGACTGCAGTACCTCTACCGGGACCATCTCTGTGTCCTCAAGGTTATTGGAACTTGCCATTTTTGCCATCTTATCTGCCCTTTGATTCTCTGATTGGGGGATATGTGTTATGTTGTAGTGTTCGAGGCCACCCGGCAATTTTCTCACGTCCTTCAAGTATGATACGAGCCTTGGCCCTTTGGTCTGGAACTCTTCATTGACCTAGTTCACAACTATCTTGGAATCGCAGAAGATATCCAATTTCGCTATCCCTAACTCCTTTGCAAGCCTAAGCCCGACAATTGGGGCTTCGTACTCCGAGTCATTATTCGTGGCGTGGAACTCTAATCTCAAAGCATAGTATATCGATCGTTTTTCGGGAGTTACAAGTACAATTCCAGCACCAGATCCTATGTCATTCCTGGCTCCATCAGTATACAGTTTCCAGGCGTTAGGGTCAACTAGTGGTTTTGAGGTGTCAACTTCTTCACTCACTACATCGTTCTCTGGGATAGTAAATTCAGCTATAAAATCTGCAAACACTTGCCCGCTTATCGATCTTTGGGGCAGAAAGTTTAGATCGAACTGACTCAACTCGACATTCCATTTGAGTAGCCTTCCCGATGCCTCTGGTCCCTGTAACACTTGTTGGAGCGGATGGTCAGTGTATACAGTGATGGGATGAGCTTGAAAATAGTGGCGAAACTTTCTAGATGTGATCAGCAGACTATATGCGAGCTTTTCTATCTTTAGGTAGTTCCACTCTGTCGCCGCTAGCTTCTTACTTATGTAGTACACATGTCTATGGACTATCTTCTTCTCTTACCACGGCTGAGCATATTGCGTGGGACGACACTGCCAAGTACATGAACAAGTCCTCATGATCTACCGGCTTGGATAATATCGGGGGTATTTCCAGATGATTCAGGAGATTCTGGAATGCTTCCACATAATCAGGGGTCCATTTGAAATTGTGCTTCCCTCGCTGTATCAAATCAAAAAATGGAATGCGCTTATCTGTAGCTTTAGAGATAAATCTACTTAATGCGGCTACTTTCCTAGTGAGGCTCTGCACATCTTTAATTTGTCTTGGTTCTTGAATGTTCCTGATTGCCGCGATCTGATCTGGATTGATTTCAATTCCACGAAAGCTAATGATAAAGCCTAAGAATTTTCCAAAGGCGACTCCAAATGAACACTTCAGAGGGTTGAGCTTCATTACATTTCGTCTAAGGATATCAAACATTTCTGCTAATTCGGTAGTATGGTTGGATGATTGTCTGGATTTCACAAGCATATCATCAACATACACTTCCATTGTCTTCCCGATCTGATCGTGGAACATCCGGTTCACTAATCGTTGATATGTAGCTCCATCATTATTTATACCAAAAGGCATCACTACATAGCAGTACAGTCCAAAATCTGTGATGAAGCTGGCATGCTCTTGGTCCGGAACATGCATAGTGTTAGACTGCTTTGTGACCAGACTATCCAAAGCCCAAGAACTCTATCAGGAAGGCCACTCAGGGATTGAGTATGAACTGGCAGAGATCGGCATCTGCTTGGACGAAGTAACAAAGGATGGAAAACTCGTATTTCTGCGCACATAAGCCTTGGGTTGGATTCCACCATTTTGGAGCAAGCTAAAGCGAATATTTCTGACCGACCAAACCGGATCGGGTAAACCGGATCGGGTCATCCGTATTGGGTCAACCGGATCGGGTCATCCAGATCGGGTCATCCGGATCGGGCCATTCGGATCGGGCCATCCGGATCGGGCCATCCGGATCGGGTCACTCACCCTAACCCAATTCTGGGCAGTTAAAGATCATTTCACCATGTTCTCCATTACTTTCGAGATTTACTATTAAGCTGCCACGTGGCCACTCAACCCTAACCTAATTTCTACCGATAAATACACATACAACGCATCATTTTGGGGGACTTTTTGGCACTTCATTTATTCATGGCAGCATGGCTGAATTCCTCCATAAATAACCTCCTTATTCTCCAATGAAAACAATGAATTCGGAGAGAATGATTCATTGTATTTGAGTGTTTGATTGTAAATATTCAGTGTAATTGTAATTCCGGAATGAAATGAGGAACTATAAAGTGGATGTAGACTCATTAACGCTGAACCACTATAAATCTTGTGTGTTGATTGATTTCTCTTGCTTTTTCGTACATAATTTCTTATTATTCTTCACAAATCCTATTCAATTGAGTGTTAGTGCCATTTTATGGTCTAACATTTCGGTGCTTTCACTGAGAATGGACTGATTCTCAAACATAGATCTCCTCGTCTACTAATGGATGTCATAGTTCATTGAGGGGAGATATGTATTCAATTCTGAAAGAGTCGCTTGCTGCTTAGATGGGCCGAAGGAGTTGGAGATGTGATGAACCAACAGCGTTTTGATTGGAAGTCAAAGTTGGATATACCGAAGTAGATTTTAAAAAAGCTGCACAGGCCTTGCGGATCGGATCGAGCAAAAGGTCGGATCGGATGGAAATTGGTGTGGACACAGTAGATAAATAGACCACCGACTCGGATCGATGTAACCGGCTCGAATCGAAGTAACTGGGATCAAAGTAACCGGTTCGGATAAGGTAGATGAGTATACCACCGACCCAAGGGTGACATCACGATCCGACCTAGAAGAGTGAACCCGAACCGAACCGTAGGAGGGGCGCCCGAATCGATCAGCTGACGATGCTCCGATTCAGATTGGAGGAACTGGTCCGATCCGACCCAATGTGAAGACATCTCCGAACCACCACTTGAAGGCATGATCCGATCCGACTCGAAACAGTTGTTTTTGGGAAAAAATGCATTTTTATGATCATTTCATAAAAGGCTCCACCTTCCAAAATCAAAAAAATCATGCGGTGCCCACATTTTCGACCTAACCGGTTAGGTCGATCGCCGCCGGGACTGTGGGGCCCCGGACCCCCACTGGCGCTGCGCCCGGACCCATTGACGGCCTTGCCTTCGGCTCGGAGCACGGCTCGCCTTCGGCTCGACGTATATTTTAGCCAATAGTAGTCATCAAAGCTTGTCAATGAAGATTAGACAGATAGTCAAAGAGTATGACAACTAAATGGCAACGACTGGGATTCCTCCAAAAGCCATGACCTCTATTTGCCTATGTTATTCAATGTGAGGAGCTGTCAATCAGATTCAGCTTGCTATCAATGACAGTATACAAGATAATGATTGTCTAATAGTAGCCTCCTCTTTTGGAACTCCAATATTGTATAGATTTCAGCAATGCAACTGATGTTGTTCCCTAATGAGTAGTGACCACCTTATTTATGTGACTTAAAACTATCCAATCGGCGGAGCACCGAATGATGGTTATATAGAACAGTCCGAGCACTACTTCAAAGATGATTCATATGATCTTAGTGACCATGATTGTCAATAATGGGATACCAGAAAGCAGCTAAGGATCCCAACATCCCAAAGCTATACTTCAGTTGTAAGATGTGATGATTGAAATATGTCCTGCAGTTCACCTCCCGAAAAACTCGGCTAACCTTTGCAATGGCTATTTGCTATCAACCGCATTGACGAAGACTGATTTCCATCGAATAAGGGTTAGGTCAACATACTTTGGTGCCCAGAGTTAGGTACTAGTTGAACCACCACACGCTGTGATTGGACCTATGGATCCTTTCCCAGATTATAACAACTGGACTGCTCACCAACCACCATACGACCTTGGTCAAGTGATCAGAGCTCGAGATTAAAGCAAATATGAATCAACCATCATCTCTCTATTTCCTATTTCCGTTGTGACATAACGCATGAATATTACTAAAGTCTTGCAAATTATGCAGTCGTATTCAAGCTTATCTGATCAAGGTCTAGACCGACCAGCTCCAACAGAATTCAGAACTTAAATTGTAGCCTAATGTCTATTTCTAAAATTCCCAACCAAAACTGGATTGGGAACGAGATGGAATATGCTACACATCAGAGATGGAATCCAAATACGCTTCCCCTCCTGATGAGATGGAGTGTAAAGGAGGCATTGGCTTAGCAAGCAAATGAAACATCACACAAAGAGTTGCCTGATGATCTGCCCGAAGACATGGATCTCAAATAAGATGAAGATCAGGATGTAGGAGGACGACATATAACGAAGCAACTCCCAAAGATTGAAAAGCTTGCTTACAGTTTGATGATTGCTTTGAGGAAACTCCACCACTATTTCCAAGTTCATCTAATTGTGATACACACTGATTGGCCAATACGACAGGTCCTACAACGACCCGAGGCATCTGGATGATTGCTCGAACGAAACATCAAACCGAAATAGTTTGATCACAATTCCCTCCTATAGAAGTCCATATGGGGGAAAGTATTAACCGACTTCATCATTAAGTTTACCATTCCCGAAGAGGGCGTAATAGATGAAGAATATGGCCCCTCAAAATGAAAGATGAAAACCAAGCACACGGATGTTGTATACAAACAGTGCAAAGAATAATTGACAGTCCAGCATTGGAGTTGTATTGATTCGAAGGACGTTCCAAATGAAGGGACTACGACTCGCAGCTTACATAGAACAGGTAGAAGAGCCGTTGGATGGATGGGAACATTACAACATGTCTCATATTCCGCACACAGAAAATTAGAAAGCGGATTACCTGGCCAAGTTAGAAAGTTCTGACAGTCCAGAAGAGATGAAGATAATCCCAATCAAGACATTACAAACTCCGACCATTGATCAGATGGAAGTTGATCCGGTGTTGGAGACCGAACCCAAAAGAGATTCATGGACAACCCCCATAAAGAATTTCCCGCGGCGTGGACTGCATCCAGCAAGGCGACATTGCTTATTTCCCTTGGAAGGTTGTCCTAAGATTGACAACAACGAGTCCTATTGCTAAATACACCAACCTGAATGATTAGACAAAAGCACTCATCAACTTCCCACTAGATGGGAGATGTACACGAATGAAGCTTCTGACGAACGACATCTTGGAGTTAGAAAATAAAGGTTCACAATTCCACCCCCATTGATCGATTATATGCCAAGTAACTCATGCTCCAAATGCCGGGGGCAATAGGAGACTCAAGTGTGGATTTCTCGTGATTACATCATCTAATTCAATGCTGATACATCATAAGCCTGCATGACCAATTGCCTTAGTCTTTCCAGAAGAGTGGCGAGTTGAGGGTTTGGAACACTTAAACCTGGATGCTGATTGATTGTTTGTGTATAAGCTTTTATCTTCGGCATGGGATCGAAAGCATATCTTCAGACAGATGAGGCATATTTATCCTTATGGCTCCCGAACCAACTTCCTAACATGGAAGGGGCTAAGATCCTTTAAGCATGGACCCATTTTTAACCATAGATCTATTGTCCTCTTGCCAACTACCGTCCTAGCACCAATATGATGATGTGCTACTTTTAGCAGTACAGACATGACTCCATGACACTCAATCCTCACCCTTTTTATGGGGGCAAGAAGGCGATTCAAAAGAGACCCATGATAATTTGAAAAGATGCCCTTCATCAGCTAAAGACTTGGGCAGTCATCTCCTACTAGGGATAGGATGAAGCAAAATGGACCAACAAAAGACATGTAATGCCATTTTTTCTTAGACTAATACTCATTACTTTAACAGGATTATTCTTCAACCATGAATCTTATATTTGCATGCTTCATGAGTTATCGATGTTATTAACTTAGATAAATATGTGGATGGTGTAGGTACCCATGATTTGATACCGATTAGACTTCTAACACACGCATATCGAGCCATGGAGCAATACCATAACGAGCTTGACTAAGCTGCTCACTTACAAAGCCATGTCCCCCACCTAAGAAAAAATGTATAGCTTAAGGTGGATCTGAGATGACCATCCACTCCTTGGCTCACACGTGATAGACATCAACATAATTATGCGTTGACTTTCGCATTTCAAAGTAGGAATTTGATCCCAAATGGACGTTGTTCGACCATCTACATGGCTCGATCCTTTGCTTAATGCCACCAGATTATATGAATCCAAATAAAGGAGTTACATGAAGTTCGGTGCCAATCACTCCTCCCATAGATTGATCGGAGGAATGCAAAGCTTTGGCAAACGTCTTTTTACTTTTTGCTCGATTAACTTTAATCCTCAGAGGTTGGATAGAAGTATAAACCTAGGACGAGTGTGATGGGCGTGCCATGATTAAAGACCACTCGATCCGTGACTCTAACTCTAATGACTTGAGAGAGAGTATAAGGAACGATGTCACGATGTCCGACCAAACTCCATCCCACGAGTCGATAGGACGGGACAAACTTGATTATTGCAAATGAGCACATTTTCCCATAAATCAAGGATTATGAGGTAACGCCTCAGCGAGTGTGATCCAACCGCTTTCCAAAAGCTCCATCCACCAGAATGAAGCGTGGAGTAAGGACTAAAACTAAGTTTGAGAACGACACTCGAGACGGCGGACTCCTACTCTTTGAAACAGAGTGAAGAAGGAGTGTCAGGGCGAATGACACGACCGTTCGCCTTGACAACTCTAACTCTTATGATTCAAGAGAGAGTATAAACGACGAAATGACGACGTACACAACTCTAACTCTCATGATTCGAGAGAGAGTATAAAGGACGTGAAGATGGCGTCCTCAATGCGTGAAGGTGCACCATGATTAAAAGACCGCCTTGATTCCACTCTACCCTTGGTACTCGACGGGAGAGTATAAAGGCGCCAGAGACTATGCGCTACAAATGAACTCCTACCCTACTGAAGGATTAGGGGGCAGACTGAAAGTTGAGTTCAAACTCTATCCTGGGCATACGACAGGAGAGTATAAAGACACTGCGATTAAATGTCACGGAAGGGCTCCTACCCCGCTGAGGATCGAGGGCAAGAATGAAAGCTGAGCCCGAACCCCTCATTTTCAAATATGGGGGGCAACACAATGTCGATCCTAATCAATCCCGAACAAGTCCAAACCGGGCACTTTATTCATGATTGATTGTAGGCATACACACACATCACCCCCTTTAGATAAATTCTATATGATTTTCTAGATATTATTTGATTGCATGGATTATGAATTAGAACCCTTACTTGATTGTGATGTGCTTTATTACCTATTACTTATAGATTCGCTTTGTTTACAAAGTGCAGGCTTGTACTAAATAACGAGACAAGAATGCGAGGGCCGCACTTGCGACAACCGCAACAAACTAGTGGAAAACAAACAAAGGGCAACGCCCAGAAAGCTGACGCTGATGCCCAATGCTAAAATTCTCATGCGACTCAAGGCGACAATCGAAAGGAGGCCTTGAGAGTGAATTGTTCAATAACGTGTCACATGACTTATGGTAACAACCGAAAAGAGGCCCTAAGAGTGATGTATCAAATCAACATACACGCCCATGTGTGACTGACCATAGCACAAGTGCAATGACGAGTGCCACCTCGCAAATAGACTGAATGGAAAACGCGTCGACTCGAGCACTTGGATAACTCAATCACTTGATCTTTAAAAGCAATGTCTCTCTTCCATGCATCCATGTATAAATTTAAAAGGGATGTGATACAACTGCCGATCCTTCGCCATTACCCCTGGATTGGGGGCATATTGTTGAAAATATTTACAAATAGCATAATTTATATGACTGAGTCTAATTTGTACCTCGATCTTGGCAGGCCACTCGAGGACCATGGAATGGATGCAGACTGAACGTCCATTTGCTAGTCCTAACCAACATCCCGATTGAAAGACCCTGAATAAGGGGGGCACGCCATTACTTTGACTTCTAGCTTGCAAGGAAGTGAACTTCTTGATACTCCGACTCAAAGGCAAAGAAGAAGGAAGATATAAATTTCTTTCATGCTGAGGATATTGGCGCAGAAGGCGCTAGGAACAAACGAAGTCAGCAGATTTCTTCTTACGATGATCCCTCAGCACGTCAAGCTAGATATGAAATGGATGGTACCCGTGCTGATTTGAGAACTCAGATGGCTCAGTGAGATGAACTTCTCCGAAAACGACAGAAAATGATGGATAACTTCTTTACTTGGATAGATGGAAGGCCGAGTAACTACGACTTACTCGTTGGAGCGAGCAATGTGGAAATTCAAGCGACAATGAACTTGGCTCAGACACTCCCTGCTCCGTGGTCCAGAACATATGGCATAGTTGTCTTTAATGAAACAAGATGTAACCAACCTCCTCCCAGGCATTTGTAGCATGCAACTTCTGACCGTAACATTTTGGATGAAAACGATGGATATGCAAGAGTCACTGAAAACTTAAACGGAGCCCGACCAACCTCTGCTCCAATTCAGATGAATGTTTAAAATCTAGCTCAACCTCAACATGAGGCTCCCCATGTAGGGGGCAAACGAGAGCATTTGAGACAGCTATAATATGACTTTATCGCTCCCCGACTCCGAACCTCAGAGCTTGGATGGGAGACCGAAGACTAACATGAGATGGACATGAACAAATCATTTTGTATCAAACTCTAACTCACAGCTTGATGAGTGAGTATGAATTCAGAGAATACGTGGATTTTTTATTACTGTTTAGTAAAATCCTCGTGGATGGGGAGTGCGGGATACGAGCTTCGAGCAACATAATTTGACTATCTGCCAACTTTAGCACATTTACTATTATCGGAGTTCCACAAGATCCCAGACCATAACCAGAAGAATGGCTCCTTAAGGACAACCTGCATACATCCGAGTAGCGGATCACCATTGTAATGACCCGGATTTTTGACGACTTTGGTTATCGACATAAACACGATGTCGATAACCAAAACATCGAAAAATCCTGGTAATTAGTGAAAGAAATTAGAGGGTGAGGAAAGATAAGATAGAAAATTAGAATAGAAGAAGAAGAAGAACACAACATCAGAGTAACATGAATCTCACAGCGGAACGAATAACATATAATAGATAACATATCCTTGAAATATACATCTGTATTTGAATATACATCATTATCAAAGTACAACACTTACAACACAGCGGAAATAACTATAGCTATATGATCCTGAAGCCTCCTGCTCCAGCTCTTCAACTATATCTGTAAAATCCCGACTACTTGACTGCCCGTACAAATTTAGGCACCCAAGAGTTTAGGGAAAACAACAAAGTAAACTCCGGGTCAGTCATGGGACTGGTATGAGTAAAACAGTTTAAAAACAGTTCGAACAGGTAAACGATATCTCATAAGACCACGCCGCATAACGGAACGGGTTTTTCCCTTATGGGAATCCAAAATAACTTTATATCAAAAACCTTTTGATATTATAATAATGCCTATCAATCACAGTATATATAATCATCTAGCAGAAATGCTTTCATCTCACGTTCTACATATATAGTATACAATCAAAACCGCAAGCACGTATTGGGTAATGGATTTCCAACAATGACAAGGTATGGAACCACCTTTCGCTCGTGTACCTCTAGAGAGGAATACACTGGGTTCAACAAGAGCATCTTGCAACCCGGCCACACATGACCGACCACTCATTTCGCTTGAGCGTATCGAATGTATATCACCAACAGTTGGGATCAGCAACCGTTTCCCGAATGGGACAGCATCAACAATAGATTTTTAGGAGTAAATGAAACTCTAGATCAGGTGATTATACACCCTACTTCGGTGCGACCGACTTAGCCATGCCGCCTGCCCGATTTCTGTCATTTACCGGATGATGAGGCTAGAAGCTACGCTTTCATCATACCAGATTCACTTTGAATGTCACATCGTCAAATCCATCAAATCATCGATTGACGTCCTCAACCATACATTACGCGTTAGCTAAAAGAAGTTTCCTTCTCCGCTTCCGCTCTTGGTACAGTTGGAGAAATCAATATACGTGATCGTTTGGGAATACTCTGTCAGACATCCGTCCATACAAGTCATCCAGGAACAGGATGAACCGAAGGCACTATTCTGTAAACAGGATAGCCCTTGCATAACTCCGTCTTCAATTTCCTTTGGCATATATAATTCACTACGCTTATGCCAATACAGAGTGGTTCTTTGGATAATAATCCAACCGGTCTCTCCATATTAACAACGTTAAAATGGTCAAAACTTCGATAGTCTGTGATTTAACTATCGAATAAAAACAGGTGTGCAACCAACGATATTATTTCCAAATGGAAATTTATATCAATCAAACATCATTCAACATTTATCTCTTTATTTCATAAATTTACTTATCTCCTGTTTCCCTATATTCAATATTTCTTATTTTCTAAATTTGGAAAATATACGTTATTAACAATGGAAAACATTTCCATTTCTTGTTTTCTTTATTAGAAAACATTTCTGGTTTCTTATTTGGAAAACATTTCCAAAGCTTCTTCATTGGACTTAGACAGATGTTTAAACAAACATCGCTATGCCAACTCAAATCATTTCCTTTACTGCCGAACCTTAACTATTCCTTAGTTAAAACGAAGCCAATCAAGTTGGGGTAGAACTACCTCTCAGACCTTAACTGAACAACATTTCTATCTTTGAAATAGGCAAAGTTCACTTTATATTTCTTTAACTCACTTCCTTACTTAACTCTCGTTCGAATAAATCTCTATTCGATTTATTCTATTTGATTTACTCTTTTCACTTAACTCTATTCACTTAACCCCTTTCGAATAAACTATATTCGATTTACTAACTTTATTCGAATAAACTATATTCTATTAACTCCTTTTGCTTTAACTCTAATCGATTAAACTAACATCGATTAACCCCTTTTACTTTAACTCTAATCGATTAATCTAACATCGATTAACTCCTTTTACTTTAACTCTAATCGATTAAACTAACATCGATTAACTCCTTTTACTTTAACTCTAATCGATTAAACTAACATCGATTAAATTCTTTTACTTTAACTCTAATCGATTAAACTAACATCGATTAACTTCTTTTACTTTAACTCTAATCGATTAACTAACATTGATTAACTTCTTTTAACTTTATCTCTAATCGATTAACTAACATTGATTAACTTCTTTTAACTTTATCACTAATCGATTAACTAACATCGATTAACTTCTTTTAACTTTATCACTAATCGATTAACTAACATCGATTAACTTCTTTTAACTTTATCACTAATCGATTAACTAACATCGATTAACTTCTTTTAACTTTATCACTAATCGATTAACTAACATCGATTAACTTCTTTTAACTTTATCACTAATCGATTAACTAACATCGATTAACTTCTTTTAACTTTATCACTAATCGATTAACTAACATCGATTAACTTCTTTTAACTTTATCACTAATCGATTAACTAACATCGATTAACTTCTTTTAACTTTATCACTAATCGATTAACTAACATCGATTAACTTCTTTTAACTTTATCACTAATCGATTAACTAACATCAATTAACTTCTTTTAACTTTATCACTAATCGATTAACTAACATCGATTAACTTCTTTTAACTCGATTAAACTATTCATTGATAAAGATTTACTTTTAGTAACAGTTCTTCACTTTACAAATGATTTCCCTTTTATAAAACTCTATTCATTTTAAAAACATTTTTCCCTTTTTATTTTCTTTCGAAATATTTCCTTTTATAAAATCTGTTGATTTTATAAAATCCCTTTATTTCAATATACATTGAAATAATTCTTTTTACATCCCAGGGTCTTTTATGATATTTAAAATATCGAATAAAAATGATCAACATCATTCCAACGCACATAATCCATAACAGATTATATAACACATCATATATCACAATATATGAAAACAGTAAAATAAATGTTGAGGAATCCAGTTGGATTCCTCCAACCTGTTTCCCTGCATCACAGATGTTAAACAATATAGATAACATCACTTTCAGTTCTATATGATATATTCTGTTAAACAGAATCGATATAGAAAATTCAACTAACTGACTAGCAGTTCAATCAAACAGTCAACACACAGTCAATTAGCCAATATCTAACAGTTCTAAAAATACATGAAATTATAAACTGTTCAGAGTTGGTGAGATTTACTCACATTTGCAGTTCATCGTTAAAGAACGATAAACTGTTGTTTGATTTGAATCAAACAATTTATTTCGCCATAAATTCATACAAGCTCCACTCTACTCCCAGTCAGCTCCATCGGGTAGTGTCCGTCCATACGATCCCGTCGGATCCTGTTTCGTTCGATTCCGATACCGTATGAATAAGATACACGTTATACAAGTTAATACATTTTATTTAAATTTAAACAAAACTTTAAATTCATATTCATCTGGGCTTTCACCTTGATTTTTCCCCGGCCCATCACCACACACAACCCCACCCGCATAAACAAAGACCCGTGCTCCTCTCTTCCTTCCTCCTCATTTTGATCGACAGCTCCAGGAAATAATTCCTCCACAACCGATTCTTGGATCCACCGTTCACCATCAATACATCACCGAAATCAAAATGGAAACCACCAATGTTCTTCATTCAACGATCTCCATCCACTCCACCCCTCACTGTTGAACTCGCACGCACCTTCGTGAAGCGCGACTTCGAGCTTCGGAGCTCGGCTACAGGAAGACCCCGACGCCTTCTACCACCGAACACCACCAGCGTCCTCCCACCTAACCACTTCGATCTCCTAAACCCAATTACACTAGCCAAATCTCGAATTAAAGCCTCAATCTCCCGAAAACCCTTGCCCTAACCTCGCTGTTTGAAAACTGGTCCGCCTAATACTGCGTCGCACCATCTAAGGGTCACATCAGATCGAAGAGCTTCGCACCAGGAATCCAAATATATACATCGTTCGATTTATAGGTTTTGTTTGGAATTGATTTGGATTTTTCTTTTGATCGAAAACTTGCTGTGTATCGTTGAATGGGGTTTTATACTTGAGATTGGGTTGGTAGCATCTGTGGTTGAGAAGGAAGGTCGTGTGGCCTTCATATTACCCACGAAAAATGATGGGATATTTTTATTTTGATTTTCTATATTTTATTTTATTGTTTTTATATTCGTTTCTGTTCTTTAAAAATCCCCACGACCACATACGATGTCTAAAAATCACGAAACTGAACATGTAGCTAGAGTTCGACATTATGGTCCCAACGAAACTGGTTTCGTCGAATTCCGACTCCGTATGCTCACACAGCGTATTTTTAACTGTCGAAATACTGACTATTTTACACTCTAAAAATCCGTACGGCCACACAGTGACTCTAAAAATCACGAAACTGGAAATCTAACAACTATTTGATATTGCGGATCCAACAAAACTGGTTTCGTCGAATTCCGACTTTGTTTGCAAAAGTGGCTATTTTTAACGCTCTAAATAGCCTATTTAAATATATAAATATATTTAAATATAATTAAATTAAATATTTAAAGTTAAATATTATCGTCTATATTCACAGTGGCATACCACACAGCTCTAGAATATTCCTGTATGTATTTACAACTCGATATTCACTTCTGGGTCAACCCGATATTTGATTTATATTGAAATCCCTTTTAAAAATATAAATAATTTCTTTATAAATTATAAAGGAATTCCACAGCGAATTTTCTAAAATTTGATTTAGACATACATCAAAATCTACACGACGAAATCCCGATCTTTCTCTTCCACTAGAAAGATATACTCCACCAGCTCCACACGTTTCTTGTTTCACAGAAATCCGGCTTAAAACGAATCATATACATTCAGTTGAAGTTCAAATTGCCAAATAGCGAACTACCGCGCCATTTCCAGCTCGTTTATAATTATATTATAAACTATACGTTCAACTGTCGACGATTGAATATATTCGTTATTCAAATTCAAATTCCAAGCTGAATTAAATATCACAGATGATCTGGTTCACATCATATCGTCATTTCAGCCAATTCTGATTATTTCAGAATTAAATATATTATTTAATTTATTATTTTAATTAAATATTCATCATTATTTAATTCCACGACCATTTAATTCACTATACCACCATTTATACAATTAAATTAATTAATCATAATACCCCTGCCAATGCGGGTCATTACAACCATCCATAATTACAAGACAAAAGCCTGATTGACGGCTATTACATATGCGCAACCAAGAAGCCAGAGACTGACTTCCACCCACTTCAAGACTTCATACCTGGGGCACCAGCGCTAAATTGGACAATTGGCGACAACTTCTCAAAGACGAGGGCCAGATTGCCAATTGATGCTTCAACAGAGCTCCGGCAAGACCCTGCATGCATTCCTTGAAAGATTCAACACCGCAGTGGCATCGGTAAATCGACCTGGACCATATATGGTGTTGATCGCAGCAGTATCCGATATTCTGGATATCTCAAACTTCAAAATCTCTCTGCAACGAGACCCACCAAGAGGACTTGGCAGATTCACCTCTGAAACAAACCTCGGTATCTCTCTACCATGAGAGTTTCTTAGAAATGTTGGAAAATCCTATCCTGAGACAGACAGATTCATGCAACAAGAGGGTGCTAATGTTGAAATGGATGATCTCAATGTCTTCACGACAAAAATGGAGCACCATCTGACTCTTGAAATGATAAAGGAAAAAGAAAAGCCCCAGGAATGACTGACAGGAATTTACAATTCTGGAAAAGACCAATGTCATTAATCGGGCCCGCGATCTTGATTGTCAAGCTTAACTCACTAACGATGTTCGCTAGCTTGCAAGATTGAAGAGCTTACTCAACTCTGTGGCTGATGCGAGGAGAGTATCTAAGTTCGTTGATACTCAATAAGGCGATCACTGCTTTCTGACTAAACAGATGGGATGACCCCGACACGAATGTAATTCGACCATTCACATATATAAATCCAACCCTTGATGACTTAGGAAAGTGCACAAAACAACACAGGGTGACTAAGATTGCTAAACCTGCATCTCTAACCCGATGCGGCGGAAAAAAGTATAAAGGCTAAAAGACCGGATGTCCGATTGATTTTGCGTAACCCCCACCGATGCTGGGGGCATAAGCACTGACTTCGCTCGTCCTCCACTGATGCTGGGAGCATCACCTTCAATCGGCAGATTGACTTTGAACTTGACCCTGACTCAATGCATGATTCAGAATGTATACATTATATCTTTAGAATATGATGTGATTCATCTCGACCATCCAAGTGAGCCAACTAACGAATCAAGCATAAATCCAAAGACTTGATCTGCAACTACATCAAATGGAGAGTATGATGAACTCCTTTACTGCCTTACGATTGTGATAATCCTACCAGCTATTGGCTTGCATGTTTTCAACAACATCTCGTATTGACTCGTATGTGATTACGGGATTATAAAACGATCCGGAGTGATCATGGCTTTCGGATACCCTATTGTTACGATTAGATGCAATCATGGAGTACTAGATTAATATCCTGATATCGAGATAGTCCAAATACGAGAAAAAATGACAGATTCATATGCCAACTCTGATGCGCTCTGTCCCAATGGTCCAGATGCTAGCTCAAAACATGAAGATTCTGACACCACCCTATGAATTGGATGGCTATTTTATACATTGACATATACATAAAAGAAATACTAGCTTAGTAATGCACTTGACTTGTTTAGGAAGACGGTGTCGTTTGGCATTAACTTGTGCATGTACAGACTCACGCGGGAGCCAATGATATTGCATGACCTATGATGAAGGAATTCAACCTCTTGATTCGACGAGGTCTAAACGATTACTTGATCATCTTAACCACTCTAGCCATGGAATTTGGCCTGATAAACATCAATGGAAGTAGTGTGGTATATGACAAGCCATTTATACAGGAAAAGATCTATGCGACGGAACTACTCAATACTCAATAGGACACAACAGTCTGATAAAGCCTCCTCAAGGGTGGATGACGTTCCAAAAAGATTCAGCACGACTTATTCAAAGCACATCTCATTTGCAATAAGATGTACTTTGGGGGGCAAAATGTTAGACTGCTTTGTGACAAGACTATCCAAAGCCCAAGAACTCTATCAGGAAGGCCACTCAGGGATTGAGTACGAACTGGCAGAGATCGGCATCTGCTTGGACGAAGTAACAAAGGATGGAAAACTCGTATTTCTGCGCACGTAAGCCTTGGGTTGGATTCCACCATTTTGGATCAAGCTAAAGCGAATATTTCTGACCGACCAAACCGGATCGGGTAAACCGGATCGGGTCATCCGGATCGGGTCAACCGGATCGGGTCATCCGGATCGGGCCATTCGGATTGGGCCATCCGGATCGGGTCACTCACCCTAACCCAATTCTGGGCAGTTAAAGACCATTTCACCATGTTCTCCACTACTTTCGATATTTACTCTGAAGCTGCCACGTGGCCACTCAACCCTAACCGAATTTCTACCTATAAATACACATACAATGCATCATTTTGGGGGACTTTTTGGCACTTCATTTATTCATGGCAGCATGGCCGAATTCCTCCATAAATAACCTCCTTATTCTCCAATGAAAACAATGAATTCGGAGAGAATGATTCATTGTATTTGAGTGTTTGATTGTAAATATTCAGTGTAATTGTAATTCCGGAATGAAATGAGGAACTATAAAGTGGATGTAGGCTCATTAACGCCGAACCACTATAAATCTTGTGTGTTGATTGATTTCTCTTGGTTTTTCGTACATGATTTCTTATTATTCTTCACGAATCCTATTCAATTGGGTGTTAGTGCCATTTTTTGGTCTAACACATAGGAATTTGGTTATATCCAGAATACGCATCCATAAAGGAGAGGAGTTCGTGACCCGTCGTCGAATCCACCAATTGATCAATTCTAGAGAGTGGAAAACAGTCTTTCGGACAAGCCTTTTTCAAATCTAAGAAATTGATGCAGGTGTGCCATTTTCCGTTAGCCTTCTTTACCAAAACCGTGTTTGAAATCCATTTCGGATAAGTTGAATCTCTAATGAATCCATTACTCCTTAACTTCTCAACTTCTTCCTTTAAGGTCGTTGACCTCTCCGGGCCAAGCATTCGCCTTTTCTGCTTAACAGGTGGGTGCTTAGGGTTGATGCTCAACGAGTGGAGCATAATCGATGGGGATATACCACACATGTCAGCATGGGTCTAGGCAAACACATCCAGGTTGGCCTTTAGGAAGTCTGTCAATTCTTTTGCACGAAGAGGGTCTAACTGGGATCCGAACTTCAAGACCTTCGCTGGATCATTATCATCGATCGGAATATCCTCAGTCGTCTCATTAGGAGTCGCCATTCTGCCTCCGGGTTCCTCGTCCTCTCTGGGATCTATATCCTCGGGCAGTTCTATGGGCGGCTCCTTCGGGGCCATCTTTAATTGCTATGCTGAATTCTCCTTTGCGGGTGGAGGAGTACCCTTTGGTTCCATGTTTAATCCTTTGAGCAACAATTTCAATTCTGCAATATAGCAGGCTCGCCTAGTGACTTGGTCACCTCTGACTACTCCCACTCCTACATCCGTTGGGAATTTCAACAATAGACACCAGAGCATAATGCAGGCCCTGAATTCTGCTAGGGTCGATCGGCCCAAAAAGGCGTTATAAGGTGATTCGATATCCAATACCACAAACGTAAGAATTCTCACTCTCCGGCGATCTCCTTCTCGTAGAGTTACTGATAATTCCACATATCCAATCGAAGACGTTGAGGCTCCATTGAAGCCACGTATCCATCCATCACCGGGCTTCAAATCTTTTGCTTCAAGCCTTATCTGATTAAATTCTTTCTTAAACAGAATATTTACTGAACTTCCATTGTCCACCAAAACCTTGTGGACCAAAGAGGGATCGATAGTTACCGTGATCACTAAAGGTTCTTCGGTGGGGGAATGAACTCCAATACTATATCTATCACGAAAGATGACAACATCCGACATTGTTTTGTGCTTCTTCACAGAGGCTGCAATTTCAGGATTATTGCATTCCCCTACTTCGAGGTGTTTGGAAGCATTCACATACCATCCATTGCCCTAAAATTATGCCCAGTAGGATGAGGTCCTCCTACTATGGTGTTGATGATGATGTTTTTTCCTTTCTACTGAGTAGTAGGCCTAGCGGCAGGTTGGTTTTGATTCGGCGCCTGGCCAGCTTATCCCCTATCTCTCGGAGCAACCTTGTATTCGTCCAACTTTCCTTCATGAAGTAGTTTTTCGATGACGTCTCTCAAATGACGGCATTCATTGGTGGAGTGACCATGAGTCTGATGGAAAAGGCAAATCTTTCATGTCTCACGTTCTTTCTCCATCGAATCTCTCGGTGGAGGCCTCTTGTACTGAAGAACGTTGTAGGTGTCCAAGAAAATATTCTCTAATGTATCATTTAACGGTGTGAAGTTTTCAAAAGTGTTGAACCGAGGTCTCTTCTGAGAATCATTCCCCAGATTTGTCTTGCGACTATTATTCTCAGATTGGCAGCCATTTCTCTGATTCTTATTTCCAACGTTAACCTCTACCTTTCTTGAACTGTAGCTGGATTGTTTGATGGCCACATTACTCTATATATCTTTTTTATCGGCAGCCTTTCTCTTTGGACTGGCGTATATCTCTTCCTAACGTAAACGGATGTTAGCTTTTTCATAGAATATTTCTCTGGTCAACGGCGGCTTGCCGGCTAAGTATCTTCCAAACTCAGTATCTTTGTCTACTCCGTCAATCAAGGCCATCAAGATTGTCTGTCCGTGAGGATCTCTAACCTCTGTGACCGCTAAGTTAAAATGATCTAAGTATGACCTCAAAGTTTCATCAGGGCGTTGTTTAATGAGGGATAACTCAATGACATTTTTGGACCTCTGAGCATGAAGCCGGAATTGATTTACGAATTGTTCACTAAACTCCCTGAAACTGGAGATCGATCGTGCTGACAAGCGGGTAAACCACATTAATGCCACATCCTCCAGGAATATCGAGAATGCTTTATATTTTGTTGCGTCGGGAGCAGCGGCGACATTCATGTACCACAAATACCTCATTAGATGTTGAACTGGATCCGTCCTTCCTAAATAGCGGTTCATAGTTGGCATGTTGAATTTCCTCGGGAATCGAACGTCTAACATGTCATCAGTAAAGAGCGTATGACTGCGGTCTATACCCTAATCCTCGTTCCTCTACCCACGGCTATCTGCTATGATTTGCCTAACCATTGCTTCAACATCGGCATTGGTCAATGTAGATTCAGGATCAGCACTCCTTGCCCTACGGGGCCGTCCAATGTCTCTTCGACGTGCTGCCGCTAAGTCCGGGGCCTGAGCAGAACTTCCTTGTCCCCTGTTGCCATGGTCAATCATGCGACGAGGGGGTTGTAACGGTTGATTCTGAACAGGGTCAATAATGCCTCGATTCATAGGTAGTGGAGCGGGATGATTCAAGTTACGATTGTCAGGTCCCAGATTGAGGGCTGCCTCTTCTCGAGAAGGAAGTGATCCAAATCGAAGTTGTTCCAAATTTTCAGCCCTTTCCACTGGTCATCGTGGAGGTCTTGGAGGCTCCTCTGACGAGGATGAGTACTCTGGAGTAGGAGGATGGGCTAGCGGAGGTGTCCTCTGCCTTTGGAGATCATCAATTCATCTGTCCAGTGCAGTAATATTTCGTCGTAACAAGGATCTCTCTTTCCTTTGGGCTGCCAACTAATCATTCATTCTTTCCAACATATCAAGCACACGGGAGAGATCTCCTTCAGTTACCAGAGCAGAGGCATGTAGCTGGTCATCAGTAGTCACTCTTGGACATAGAGCACTTGAATTAGGTCGAGCAGAAGCGCCAGCACGACCAAAACGAGCCATAATTTTACTTCCGGGTCGAGTTGTGGTTCCTTGGTGTGGGCGGTTCGTGACCCCTCTGCTTCATGGCTTGTGGTTCCCTCCTGAAATCGGCTCATGGTGGCTC
The DNA here is from genome assembly GCA_030737875.1 of Allium sativum. NCBI lineage: Eukaryota > Viridiplantae > Streptophyta > Magnoliopsida > Asparagales > Amaryllidaceae > Allium > Allium sativum. The sequence goes on along the minus strand of CM060911.1, from coordinate 118,275,127 downwards.
CCTGAATATGGTTCGTGGTGGCTCCTTGATGTCGGCTCGTGATTGTGTCTTGGGGGCGGTTCGTGGTAAGCTCCTGCGAGTGGGTCGTGACGCCTTCCTGGGGTCGGTTCGCCCCCTACGAGCCGCGAGCCATGGACTCCACCTCAGCCTTCTCGTGAACACTTTCTTCGTTAGCAGCTTCATTTGCTCGTGAAGCTCGTAAATCCTTAGATTTCTTTACAGCCATAACATCTTGACTTTGCTAAAATCTTCAAAAACCAAAACAGTGGGAGTTCAAACTACTTTCTTTGGACTTGAATATCCAAATAGTAGAGCAATAATCCGATATACTAAAACTTCAATTCTAAGTGAAAGCACCAAAATGTTAGACCAAATTATGGCTCTAACACCCAAATTTTCTGAAATTGCAGAGAATAATAACTAGAAATGAAAGAAAATGCAACAAACACACCAAATTTATAGTGGTTCGGCATTAACGAGCCTACGTGCACTTTATATGACTTTGATTATATGATTGAATGCAAGTACAATCAATAAATTCTCTCAATCTCACTCTTACAATGATAATACACTCAATAATTTCAAGATGTTTCTGATTGTAAATAATGGAGGAACAATAATGGTGGAAACAATACTAAGAATTGCCAAAAGATCCTTAAAAATGCCAAGTATGAGGCTATTTGTAGGTGATATCTGCAGGCGGTTCGTGAGGACACACGGCACGAATCCCGAGGATCTCGGAGGAATTCGTGAGTGGGTGGAGAATTGGTCAGTATGGCAGTTATGGACAGATGTCATCAGATCCTTCAATCCCAGCTCGTGGATGACCAAGTCGTGGTTACCATTCTCTGGGGATGGAGTCGGTTCGTGACCCTACATCATGAACGGGTCGTAGTGAGAAGATCGCGGAGTGTCCTTCACGAGTGGAAAAAAGGAGCTCATGAATGGATGATAAAAGCGGGAGTCACGAGCAGGCTCCACCTTGGTGTGTCACGAACCGGCATGTGTCTTCTTAAGTGCGCTCCTATAGGTGTCTTTATCCATCCAAATGTTAGTGTTTAGATTTTTTGTGGCTTGATCAAAAAGCTAGCCAACACATAATGAGCATTCATTATTAGCTAAATCAGGCATTCATTGTTCATAAGTAGGATAACACTTTTTATAGATCGAAATTAAAGTGAAGTGATTAGCTGTTATGCAAGTTTTACAAGTTGTAGATAGACATGTATTGAAAGCTGGAATCCATTGAAAACTTGGATAATAAATGTAAGAAGATGAAGAATTTGAAAGAGGCTTCAGTTTCCAATCGGACGTATTCATCGTCAATTAAAGACAAGAATCTCCGCTCATGGCCGTGTCAGAGCCACCGTCGTGGTGTACACCGCCTTGATCTTGGTGTACATGACTGCAAAAGTGCTTGAGCTTGTTGCAAACGCCAGCAAAGATCTGAAGGTGAAGAGGATAACACCATGTCATATGTAGCTTGCAATCCATGTATATGATGTGATGGCCCGCACCGCACCAGCCGACGTTTCCAAGGAAAGTGCGTTGTGCCAATGTATGACTAGCACAGGACGGTCGCCAAAGAAAGGAAAGAAAGAAATTTGAACTAACAAGGAACCTGTAGAATGTCTCACAGCGCAAGGAATAAAATATAATAATAACATACTTGACATAAACCAGGCGAGAAATGCATAAGCTGAAAACTAAACCATAATCATCATAGCAGCGGAAATCCAAAATACAGCTTATGATCCATAACCATTATTACAATTAAAAAACTGTCTCTAAAGCAAAAGAAAGGAAAAGTACACTACTAATTCCCAAAGTAGTGACCAACAATGACAAAGGGAGAATATATAGAGAATAGTATGTGTAAGCCTTCTGCTCGTCTCCGGATAGCTACTCATGCGCAACCAGCTAACCTATCTCTAGTCTGCCCGTTTAAGAGCACCCAGAGTAATAAGAAGAGACATAAAAGTCTGGGTCAGACAAAAGTTTGGTATGAGCGATAAGCAGCAAAACAGAACAATAATAGGTATACTAAACCATACCTGAACCAGGACCTTCAACCAAAGAGTTAGCACAACATACCGTACAATACTCTAGGGTGCCACTAACATATGGTGTAAAGGATATGGGATAGTGGTGTGCATGTCATAGTGATGGCAAACAATCAAGCATAGCAACCATCCTCACATCTCTCACTCAGTGTGTAAAGCATACGATATCCACCACTTTGATCACCTAAATCCTTGCTATGATCACTCTGCCCCATGGAGTCATGGCGACTCCACTGCACTGATCCATAACCACTAGTCCTTGCTATGTCCACTCTGCCCCATGAAGTCATGACGACTCTACTGCACTGGCTCATAGCCATGCTACGATCACTCTGCCCCATGGAGTAATAACTACCCCACTGCACTGATACGTAGCCTAGCATCCGTCTTGGTGGTGAATCAAAGTTATGGACGTCGATAACTCCTTAGCACACATCCCGCAGCAAAGTCCATCATGAAGTTAACTCATTGGTTCCCAACTGGATCCTGAGTACAAACTTCCCACTTGGACTACCTTTGCATCTCGGGTTTGGTCTCCTCCGGATCGGTTCGGAAACAAGCTTCTATTCAGATCGGTTCTCTTCTTCTCGTTCAGTCCATGGTCGTCAACCTCGCTCGGGTCGGGTCATGGATCCCTCTCCAGGTTGGATTGGTTCGTGACTTCATCTCCAGGTTGTGATCCTCCTCCGGCTCGGGTCGTGACATGCTTCAACTCCAGTCCACGGTATGTCATTCTGGTTTGTAGGTGGCACACCGGTCGTCTCGTGCTTCCTGGTTCGTGGTCTATCTCCTGGTGCTGGCTCGTCATCAAGATTCAAACAGGCGACTCGTAAGGCTCGAGGAGAAACGGCTCATACAACTCCGGTTCGTGAAGGGGGTGTGTACCACGAGCGAGGTTGGGTCAGGTAAGGGCGATCTGATCCGGTCCCTGCATATTTTTCCTGCAACTTCCAGCGACTGTTTTTACGCCATACGACGGCGTTTTCGACCATTCTAACTGTTATAATCAATCACAAAGCATACCATATAGTCATAGAAAAATAGAGAATCAACAATAAACACCAAAACAACAATCATAGCATGTAAAATGGATCAAACATACCCAAAAACCCTTATTTTCCCCTTAAGCATATTTAAGAAAATCTAATGGTAGGATAAGCAAAACTTAACCAAACCAACCCAAACTTCTAATTGAGGTCTAAAATAATATTTAAGAATTTCTAAACATTTTTCCAGAATTTAATCATGTAAGATTTCACTAATTATCACTAATCACCCTAATTAACTATAATTAGTGAGGAACTATGCAAATCACTCACCTTGGCCACAAATAAAACTTTCAGAACTGAAACTCCACTGATTTGGGCGAATACTGATGTCTAACAGCAGCTCCAACCTTGCTTTGGTGTTATTCCTCCTTAATTTGGTGTTGGTTAGGCTAATCCTTGATTAAACGGTGATTAGAGATGATTCTAGATGTTGGAGGCCATTGTTAGGGTTTCTATGATGTATGTGGCAGCTGGAAAGTGGCTAAAAACCGAAATCCCTAACCCTAACAGCCCTTAAATACCCCCAAATCCCGAAATCCCCCAATGAGCCTAGCTGCTAATCGCCCGGTTAAGCCCAATTAAGTTGTTCTTCACCCTCTAAACCTTAATTCAGCCATATCTCCCAAACGGTAAGTCCGTTTGGCCAATATGACCACTCTACGTAAAGGTAAACCATCATCCGGATCTAGTGAAAGTGGTTTCAGGTCAAAACTCCTTACCAATCAAAAGTTATGGCCAAAACAAGATCAACTAGGGGCAAAACGGTCATTTAAAAATCAGCAAAAATCATGAACATGGGAAATGACCCAATAGTCATCTCCCAAAGTTACATGACCATACGACTTTGTATGTGAGAGAAATAAATATTCTACGATCCTTCAATGCGTAGAATGTGGGTCGTTACATCCCCCCCCCCCTTTCCCCCTTAAGAAATTTCGCCCTCGAAATTCGTTAACTAAGAAACAAACAAAGGATTCTGCATGCCTACCAACCATTCACAACAATCAAACATACAAAACAACAAACAAGTCTATCATAGCATGCGGAAAACTAAGTCACAATTAAAATCTTATCAGGCAAAGAGTTCTGGAGACTTCCTCCTTAGGTTCTCCTCTGTTTCCCAAGTACAGTCTTCCTCATCATCACCGCACTGAAATTTGACTAGTTTCACCGCCTTCCTTCGAAGTTGCTTCGTATCATTCCCGATAATACGCATAGGCCTGCGGTTCCCAACCGCCTCGGGTTCAACCTCGATATCGTCCAACTGATCCGGTGAAATAGTTACACTAGGGTCGTGCACGAATTTCCTTAATTATGAAACATGAAATACGTTATGAACTCCTGCCATCTTCTCTAGTAATTCAACTTTATATGCCAAATTCCCAACTTGCCCGAGAACTGCGAATGGACCAACAAATCTTAGTGTTAACTTGCCTCTCCTGCCAAATCGTATTACGCTCTTTAACGGAGAAATCTTGACAAATACCAAGTCGCCAATGGAGAACTTTAAATCTCTTCTCCTTTTATCAGCATAACTCTTGGGCAGCCTTCATTCATTGTCGGATAACTTTGATCTTATCTGAGGTTTCTCTTATCACATCTGGCCCAAGCACAAATTTCTCACCAGTTTCTAACCAACATGACGGTGAGTTGCACGGTCTTACATACAAAGCTTCAAATGGAGCCATACCAATACTGGATTGATAACTATTATTATATGCGAACTCCACTAGATGTAAATGGTCATCCTATGATCCACCAAAATCCAATATACAAGCTCTTAAGAGGTCTTCTAATATACGATTCACCCTCTCTGTCTGACCGTCGGTTTGAGGATGATACGCGGTACTGAGATGTAATTCTGATCCTAACGCCTCTTGTAAGCTCTTCCAAAATCCACTAGTGAACAACGGATCTCGGTCACTCACAATGCCTTTGGGTATTCCATGAAATCTCACTACCCACTTCATATATAGTTCCGCTAACTTAACTGCTGTTCTATTCGACTTGATAGGTATAAACCTTGCACTCTTGATCAATCGGTCCACAATCACCCAAATGCTGTCATGGCCCGATCTAGTCCTTGGTAACCCATCAATGAAATCCACTGAGACTTGTTCCAACTTCCATTATAGAATTTCTAATGGTTGTAACAAACCACTAGGTTTCTTTTGCTTAACTTTAACTAACTGGCAATTCATGCTTTTGGATATAAACTTCCCAACGTCTCTTTTCATCCCTTCCCAGTAGTAGGTCTGCTTCATGTCTCGATACATTTTGTTGACACCAGGATGTATAGTCAGTTTTGAGTGATAACATTCTCTAAGCACTTCATCTCTCAATCCGTTGACATTGGGCACAACTAGTCTTCCATTCTTTCTAAGCCATCCATCTCGATCAAGCCCATACTTTTTCATCTCTTCGTCGATTCCCATCTCTAACTTTGAGATGATTTCCAATGGGTTAGGATCGTCCCTCTGACTGGAACCAATCTGCTCAATCAAAATGGGTTTGATTGTCAAACTTGCTAATATTTCTGGATCCAATTCGCACTTTGGTCTGAAATCATACCCAGCGATGTACTCCAGTTGCTTCCATTCTAGAAACATAGCCCCTAAACTGGCAAGTCTTCTACTCATTGCATCAGCTACCGCATTTCCCATTCCTGGTGTATATGCGATATCGAAATCGTAGGAAGCCAAGAATTCTAACCATCTTTGCTATCGGAGATTTAGATCTTTCTGAGAGAAAAGATACTTTAACGACTTATGGTCAGTAAACAACTCGAATCTTTCTCCCAAGAGATAATGTCTCCACATCTTCAACGCGAACACGATCGCTGCCAATTCCAAATCGTGGGTAGGATATCTTTTCTCGTGTGGTTTTAGTTGTCGACTTGCATAAGCTACAACCCTACCTCCTTGCATCAGTACAGCACCTAGCCCAGTACCACATGCATCTGTATATACTATCATCTCTTCATTCCCCTTAGGAATGACTAACACTGGTGCACATGTCAACTTTTTCTTTAGACTCTTGAATGCATTCTCGCACTTTTCGCCCTAGACGAAAGCTTGATTTTTCTTGGTCAACTGAGTCAACGGTGCTGCTATCTTGGAGAAGTCTTGAATAAACTTGCGATAATATCCAGCTAATCCCAAGAAACTTCTTATGTCTGTTGCATTCTTGGGCGTAGATCAATCCTGTACCGTAGCCACCTTCACAGGGTCCATGGCAATACCATTCTCTGAAACAACATGGCCCAAGAATCTCACTTCCCTTCTCCAGAAGTGACACTTAGAAAACTTCGCTCTCAATTGGTGTTTTCTCAACACCTCTATCACTATCCTAAAATGTTCCTTGTGTTCTTCCTCTGTCCTTGAATAAACCAAGATATCGTCCACGAACACAAGAACAAACTTATTCAACTAATCTCTAAATACCCTATTCATAAGATCCACAAAATATGCTGGTGCATTGGTCAACCCGAATGGCATGACCAACCACTCATAAAATTCAGACAGCGTCCGAAATGCCTTTTTAGCTACACTCTCAGCTTCCACTCTAAGCTGATTTCGCGAGATCCAATTGGGAGAACACTCTCGCGCCACTCAACAAATCAAACAAATCATCTATCCGCGATAGAGGATACTTATTCTTCCTCATCACCTTATTCAACTCGCGGTAGTCCACACACAAACGAAGGGAACCATCTTCCTTAGTAGTAAACACAACTGGTGCTCCCCACTCGGAAACACTTCTTCTGATAAATCCCTTCTTCAATAGATTGCTTACTTGCACCCCGAGCTCTTGCTGCTCCCTTGGTGCCATACGACGAAGTGGCATTACTATAGGTCTGGCATGTTTCACTAAATCAATACGGAACTCAATCTCTCGGTGTGGTGGAAGTCCGCTCACTTCCTCGAAGACGTCCGTATACTGGCCAGCCACGGGCACATCTGACAACTCATCATGCAGGACGTCGAGGGAATTTAGAAAACTAGCCATTACCCCATCACTAGGTAGACCACCAAACACTACCCTTCGCCCATCATCTGCTCTAACTGTCACCACAAAGCCCTCACAGTCTACCACCACCCCGTATCTTTGGAGCCAATCGACTCCCAAAATAATGCCAAACCCAGTAAAGCCCAAAACAAAGCAATCACAAACATGCATCCATGACTCGATAAGACCACATTACGACAAATCATGCTAAGGCTAGTTGAACCACCAATCGGGTTCGTCACCGCTAAAGGTCTATCGACTATCTCGGGTTCCAATCCCAACCTATCTACCAGGCCACTAGATATGAAGGAACGGGAAGCCCCGGTATCAAAGAATACTCGAACAGAAACATCGTAAACAGAAAGAATACCTTGAATGATGACATTCTTTCCTTTCTCCGCCATGGTTGGGGCATTCGACGAAGAAGGAATGGCATTGATAGCATATGCTTTCACAATCTGCTTTTTTTTAGGGGGTTGCAGACACTTATCCTTGTGATGTCCCACTTGGCCCCGGTTGAAGCACTTTCTGCCCGCTGGCTTTGCTTGACATTCTTTAGCATAATGGCCCTTCTTGCTACAGCTAAAACACTCAAAATCTTTCTTGCTCTTTTTCTGACCATCTTTAGCTTGGTTCTGACTCTGCTTCCTTTTTTTGATAATTACTCTTGCCTCCATCGCTTGCTTGCGGTTTTGGCTCCTCTACAGATGCAACCTCAGTCTTCGACTTAGGGTAAAGAATCTCTGATCTCAAAGCTTTCCCCACAATCGATTCAAACGTCTCATCGATGTGGTTAATAAGCCTTTCCCCCAAGTAACCATCCAAGCTAGTTATGAACTTTTCGTTCTTCTTCTCGGCAGTGTCGATAAGGGATAATCCATACTTCGATAAAGTATCGAACTCAGCAATATATTCTGAGACTGCCTTACCATTCTGCTTAAGATCTAAGAACTTCCTAAACAATTCTGATTTCTGAGCAGCTAGGATAAACTTATTGCTAAAGCGGGTCTTGAACTGATCCCAAGTAACTTGATCCTCTAGAGTAGCTGCCTTAATAGCATTCCACCAATTCATCACCCATCCTTGCAGCTGACGGGATGCTAGCCTCCTCTTCATCGCATCCTCCATACCCAAGTCTTCGAAGATACGCTCACAGCTATCCAACCAATACTGAACATCCATAGCCGACTCCGTTCCGTGGAACGGTTTCCCACCAAGACTTGTTTAGTCCTTACAGAGCTTGGCGAAATCGACCTTAGGCGCCTGCACCGCTGCACCACCACCATTTGCAGCGTTAGGAGCTGCCCTCTGAACATCTCTAAGCATCTCTCATGAGGTCAGTGAACATCGTCCTCATATTAGGAGCATTCCCATTATTAGCTCCTTTACTAGTACCCCTAGTATATCGGCTCATCGTTCAGTCTGTTAGGTGAAAACGATTAACCATCTCTTCAGTGGTGCCAGTGCAATGCGACTACATCCTTAAATATACTAGTAGTATATATATAGCTTTTGAAACCCAAAATATCACAAATACGCGCTCTCATATACATACTATCTCTCTCTGGTGTCTTTCCTTAGGTCAACTATGCAACCTAGAGCTCTAATACCAAATGTGACGGCCCGCCCCGCACCAACCGATATTTCTAAGGAAAGTGTGTTGTGCCAATGTCCGACTAGCACAGGACGGTCGCCAAAGAAAGGAAAGAAAGGAATTTGAACTAAAAAGGAACCCGTAGGATGTCTCACAGCGCATGGAATAAAATATAATAATAACATACTTGGCATAAAACAGGCGAGACCGTGCATAAGCTGAAAACTAAACCATAATCATCATAGCAGCGGAAATCCAAAATACAGCTTATGATCCATAACCATTATTACAATTTAAAAACTGTCTCTAAAGCAAAAGAAAGGAAAGGTACACTACTAATGCCCAAAGTAGATACCAGCAGCGACACTGGGAGAATATATAGAGAATAGTACGTGTAAGGCTCCTGCTCGTCTCCGGACAACTACTCGTGCAGAACCACCTAACCTGTCTCTAGTTTGCCCATTTAAGAGCACCCAGAGTAATAAGAAGAGACATAAAAGTCTAGCTCAGACAAAAGTCTGGTATGAGCGATAAGCAGCAAAACAGAACAATAACAGGTATACTAAACCATACCTAAACCTACAACCAAAGAGTTAGCACAACATACCGTACAATACTCTAGGGTGCCACTAACATATGGTGTTAAGGATACGGGGTGGGGGTGTGCATGTAATAGTGATGGCAAACAATCAAGCATAGCAACCATCCTCACATCTCTCACTCAGTGCGTAAAGCATACGATATCCACCACTTTGATAACCTAAATCCTTGCTATGATCACTCTGCCCCCATGGAGTCATGGCGACTCCACTGCACTGATCCATAGCCACTAGTCCTTGCTATGTCCACTCTACCCCATGAAGTCATGACGACTCCACTGCATTGGCTCATAGCCGTGCTACGATCACTCTGCCCCATGGAGTAATAACTACCCCACTGCACTGATACGTAGCCTAAAATACGTCTTGGTGGTGAATCAAAGTTATGGACGTCGATAACTCCTTAGCACACGTCCCGCAGCAAAGTCCAATCATGAAGTTAACTCATTGGTTCCCAACTGGATCCTGAGTACAAACTTCCCACTTGGACTACCTTTGCATCTCGGGTTTGGTCTCCTCCGGATCGGTTCGGAAACAAGCTTCTATTCAGATCGGTTGTCTTCTTCTCGTTCAGTCCATGGTAGACAACCTCGCTCGGGTCGGGTCGTGGATCCCTCTCCAGGTCGGTTCGTGACTTCATCTCCAGGTCGTGATCCTCCTTCGGCTCGAGTCGTGACATGCTCCAACTCCAGTCCACGGTATGTCATTCTGGTTCGTAGGTGGCACACCGGTCGTCTCGTGCTTCCTGATTCGTGGTCTATCTCCTGGTGCTGGCTCGTCATCAAGATTCAAACAGGCGACTCGTGAGGCTCGAGGAGAAACGGCTCGTACAACTCCAGTTCGTGAAGGGGGTGTGTACCACGAGCGGGGTCGAGTCGGGTAGGGGCGATCCGATTCGTTCCCTGCATATTTTTCCTGCAACTTCCAGCGACTGTTTTTACGCCATACAACGGCGTTTTCGACCATTCTAACTGTTCTAATCAACCACAAAGCATACCCTACAATCATAGCAACATGGAGAATCAACAATAAACACCAAAACAACAATCATAGCATGTAAAATGGATCAAACATACCAAAAACCCTTATTTTCCCCTTAAGCATGTTTAAGCAAATCTAATGGTAGGATTAGCAAAACTTAACCAAACCAACCCAAATTTATAATAGAGGTCTAAAATAATATTTAAGAATTTCTAAACATTTTTCCAGAATTTAATCATGTAAGATTTCACTAATTATCGCTAATCACCCTAATTAACTATAATTAGTGAGGAACTATGCAAATCACTCACCTTGGCCATAAATAAAACTTTCAGAACTGAAACTCCACTGATTTGGGCGAATACTGATGTCTAACAGCAGCTCCAACCTTTCTTTGGTGTTATTCCTCCTTAATTTGGTGTAGGTTAGGCTAATCCTTGATTAAACGGTGATTAGAGATGATTCTAGATGTTGGAGGCCATTGTTAGGGTTTCTATGATGTATATGGCGGCTGGAAAGTGACTAAAAATTGAAATCCTTAACCCTAACAACCCTTAAATACCCCAAATCCCGAAATCCCCCAATAGGCCTAGCTGCTAATCGCCCGGTTAAGCCCAATTAAGTTGTTCTTCACCCTCTTAAACTTAATTCAGCCATATCTCCCAAACGGTAAGTCCATTTGGCTAATGTGACCACTCTACGGAAAGGTAAACCATCATCCGGATCTAATGGAAGTAGTTTCAGGTCAAAACTCTTTGCCAATCAAAAGTTATGGCCAAAACAAGATCAACTAGGGGCAAAACGTTCATTTAAAAATCGACAAAAATCATGAACATCGGAAATGAACCCGATAGTCGTCTCCTAAAGTTACATGGCCATACGACTTCGTATGTGAGATAAATAAATATTCTACAATCCTTCGATGCGTTGAATGAGGGTCGTTACATATGAGGAGCTTGATACTCTAATTAAGGAACCATTGCTGGAGCTGGAGTCATTCCTCATATCCACAAGTCCCTCATCAACAAGTTTGTGAAAGAGTAAGGTCTTGATTCCAATTCTAATAATTTATATTGGGATTATGTTTCTTTTAAACTGATTCCTTTGTTTGACCAAACTTTTTAATGGATTTAAAAAAAAAGATTATGCCATTTGTAGCATTGAACTAATATTGTCAGCATGCTACATGGTTCAAGTACCATATTTCTCAAGCTAAATCATCAACCATTAGGCTTTGGATCTCTATGAAAAAAGGTTGTTTGTTTTCAGTTAATTCGCAAACTGCTCATAATTACATGTATCTTTTGCTACTGAATAATAATATAACAGTGGAGTTGATGTCTCAAATTAATATATAAACAACATGGTGGAAATCCCAAGGAGATGGCCAGCGTGTGAGCTCCATGGTGCAAAATCAAATGGAAGTAAGGAAATAACGAAATTGTTGACCTAAACTAATGGCATCGGGGTTCAGGAATGTGTGACTTATCAAACATATTTGGTCAAATTCATCTATGCACACATCTCGGACATGCATGCGTATTAGTATATGTAATAACAAATTATTAATTTGGACATTTAAATGCTTCGGAATTTTACGGTCGCTGATCCTAACCGTGGAGATGATATATTCGGTACACTCAAATTGAATGAGTGACCGATTTTATGTTGTCGGCTTGCAAGATGTTCTTGTTAAACTCTAGTGTTTCATCCCTATAGAACACTAATCGGAAGGTGGTTCCATACCTGGTCATGTTGGAAATCCAAACTCCAATATGAGCCATACGATTTTGGTTGTATACCAACTATGTTGAAAAGTGATATGCAAGCTTTTCGGCTAAATTCCTATTAATTTATGGATTGATAGACATTATTATAATATCACTGGATTTTGATATAAAGTGATCTGGTTATTGTAAGATAAAAACACATGTCATGTTTATGTGTGGCCATGTCTTATGAGAGTTCCATTCTTTTAAAGAATTTTCTAAAGTTATGCAAGTTGTTTGTAATATGAATTTCATCACTGAAAATATTGCAGACTGATCCGGGCGATTTTGCTTTCCTCAAAATGTGCTTAGGTCAGACCGAGTATATTTTTTAGGTTAGGTTTTTTCTTGGAGCTTCAGCAAAGGAGCTGGAGCCGAGACGTATTCTTGTATTTTTTTTATATTAATTTATTTCCACTGTATGTGTTGTATTGATCTAGCGTGTACTCTGATATTGTAATCGTATATATACAGTTTTCTCTTTGTATAAACGTATTGAGATATTAGATTTTATTCGTTCCGCTGTGAGATTATATTCTACTCTGATTCTATAGTGCTGATGTTCTTCTTCTTCTTTTATTCTAACATTTCTTTCTTTCTTTTTCACCCTCTAATTTCTTTCGTCTAACTATTCGCTTTTCTATGCCTTATAAGTTGGACATGTGTAGTTAAGTGTCAGCTTAAATGGTATGGAAACTTAGATCGTTACAATATGTATAATATTTGAATTTAAATAACAATTTCACAAATTCAAAAATATTTTTAAATATGTCACATTTTATTTTTTTTAACGTATTTTTTTCCATGGTCACGCATCCTACTTTCCATTACAAATACAATGAGCATTTACATTTCGTATATTACTTTGTCTCAAACAGTTCAACAAATTTTCGGCAATATTTCCTTTATGTTATTTAGCATTGTACACAAATGCTTGCACGCACGAAACAAAAAGGAAAAGTTGGACTGAAATTTTGTGAACCGTTTAAGACGAAGTAGTATACAAAATGTAAATGCTTACTGTGTTTATAACTTGTTTAATACAGAGTCAAATCCAACAAATATTGTACATATGAATATAAATGGTCGTTTTTTTGATAAAAACGACTATTTATATAATGATCATGTATAACACTCATTGGAAGGGACCAAAAACTCTCTAAGAGAAATTAGTCAATTAAATGTGCGCATTTTTTTTTAAAAAAAATACAGTTTTACTAACTATTCACATTTACAAAAAAAAAAAAAAAAAAATTACTACATTTGTTTGACGTATTACATCATCTTAAAGTTAATTTAACATTATTGTCATTTCAATAGGCTCAATTAGATTTTAGACTCATGCATAAGTCAAAATGTGCATAATATATTATTCTTAGCTCGTGAATTCAATTTATCATATTTCAAATAACACAATACAACGATCACATATATACAATGGTGTACATATGCACAAACAATCACAGTTATACAATGAGCCAAAAACACACTAACGAGATATACATAAATAACCAAAAATTGTGCATACATTTTTCTATTTGACTATACCATATGAAATATGCACATAGACGATGTTATAATCCACTAGTACACTACTACAAACAATTGCATTCAATAAATAACCCTTATTTACCAATTTAGGCATACGTTGGTTTAGGTAAAAACTTGATTTTTGTAAAAATAAGAGATTATACATTAAATTGATTGCTCTAGATGTTGGTGTTGACGTTGTGTGTTCGAAGATGAAGGAATTGATGATTGAAGGTTAAGGTTCGATTTTGGAGGATTTAGGGTTTATGTTTCGTGCTGAGTAAATGGAGAAATGGGGAAAAAGCAGCTCTCGGCTGCTAGTAATTTGACAATTTGCGATTGTTTTCCACGACCTTTGATAGTCTGTCGAAAGCCATTGGAAATCAATCCTCGGTACTCCCCGTCGGAACAACCACATTTTCTTGTAGTGGATTAACTCGTTCATTTCATTCGCTTGATATCACTAAGAACGATCCCATGGTAGACCCATGAGTTCATTTGTTTCATTGCCTTGATCATATTACCTTTAAACACAACTCACATGCACCCAATGATTCAGAATCAAACAAATGGTAGAAAATTGTTGATGTTTAATTTATGATTCTGTATCTCACTTGTACGCCGCAGCTTACAATGTTGAATAATTCTTATTTATCGCTATTATTGTTGGTCGCATAAATACTATTTCCTATACTACCATCGGATCGGAGACTTTATTACAATCTTCAATAATGTTCATAACATTATATCACAGTGAAAAAATATAACCAGTCATAGACAATGTAACAACCCGTATTTTCAATAACCTGTTATAACGTAAATCGAGGCAGAATTTAATTTATAAATCTGAATCAAGGGAAACGGGCTAGGCCATTGCGTTCGTCTCGGAAAAATACGCGAAATAGAGTCCGAGTTTTCGAAAATCGGAGTCCGTATGACCCGATTAAGGCCCAACGAAGTTTTCAGAAAAATTCAAAGTAAAAACAGATTTCAAATTCAAGTTTGAATTTGGAAATTAGGGCAGTTGGGCGCAGGCGGGAAATTTCCCGCCAGACCACCCATGTCGACAGCCCTGTCGACTGGGCAGTCGACATGGTTAGGCCCAAGTCGACAGCCCTGTCGACTTGGGTGTCGACTTGGCTCAGCCGGGCAGTTTTGCCTGGTGCACCATTTTGGGAGTTGTGTTGAGTTTGGGGGCCAGATTCGGTTTTGAGGGCTGAGATTGGAACTAGGGTTTAATCCTAAGGCTAAAACTAATCCTAATCTCTATAAATAAGCCCCTAACCTAACCCTAAATCATCATTATTCATTCAAGTAACTAAACTATGGCAAAATCATTCCTCTCATGGCCTCCACTCTCTTCATAAAATTCCTAAGTTATTTCTATGAGAGATTTTCCATGCATACAAGTGTTTTCAAGCTTGTATGAGTGTCATAAGCTTGCATTCAAGTCAAGTTTCCATATTTACATCATAAAGCAAGGGTTTTGATCATTTTTGCTCAAGGGTTTTTCTATTGGAGCTTGCATTTTGGGTTTATTTGATTGCATAAGGGCTTTGTCTCAATCTATATATATTTTTGTGTCTTCATAAGCATAGTAAGCCCTTTTCTACTTTCATATTTAAACTCTAAAGTTAAATGAATGATGCAAGTTTGGTTGATCATTATGATATGCAAGTTTGCCATGTTATGATATGCAAGTTTATCATGTTATGTTATGCAAGTTTGCCATGTTATGATATGCAAGTTTATCATGTTATGTTATGCAAGTTTGATATGCAAGTTTGTCATATGATATGCAAGTTATGTTATGCAAGTTTGGGTTGATCATTTTGTTCATGTTATCATGTTATGCAAGCTTACCTTGAGTATATGAACATAAAGCTTCAAGCTTTATGCTAAAGGTTGCATTTTGGCAACATGTAAGTTATCATATCTCTTATGATAACTTGCATGTGAGGCTAAATGCGAACTTATGGCCATTTCTACATGTCATTTATCACCATGTATCACCAATATGCTAAGTTTGGTTTTATGCATGCTTTTGAGGCCTAAAAATGTAATATGCAAGTATATGAACATATGTACATTTCATATGCCACCATGTTAAACTTGTGGCTTCAACACCTATATGTCATGATTATGCCAAGTTCCCTCTTTCTATCCTTTATGCGCTATTGCGATATGTAAGCGATGGGATTGCGTTTGGGGTGGGGTGAACTTAAAAGACATAAAAACATAAGATTGGGAATTTACCTATTAAGTTAGGTCTACCCATTGGAAATTTACCTATTAAGTTAGGTCTACCCAAATGCTTGAAAACTTGTAATATGTTTTGGAAACATAATGGACATGACACTTAGAAAATATAAGGGTGACCAACTCGAGGTTGGGTTGAGTTTGTAGCGTAAACCTACCCGGAACCGACCGGCTTAACTAGTTGCTACAAACAATAGGACCCAATGTGAGAAGTTGGTCATGTTGTACCTTGAACCTGAGGTTAGACCAAGTTGTGGTGTAAAGCTACCCGGAACCGACCGGCTTAACTAGTAACCGCAACAAAGTCTAATGTGAGAGGTTAAGGCACATTAATTAATTAATGCCTCATGATTAGGGTTAAGTCATGGTCCACTTAATACTTAACCAATTTGGGCTTGGTAGATTAATCAGGGTTAAGTCGTGAACTCATCGTTACACTTAACCAAGTTAATCCATGATTAGCAAGAGGGTTAAACCGTACTTATCCCACTAGAAAAATCCTAGCAATGGGGGTCCACTCCAGCAGTAATCCCAAGTTTGTATCATTAAGACCCTAGGGACTAGGCTAGGGTGGGGGCACGATTACTGGACTTGAGGTAAGTGACCAAAAACGACGGCAGAGTGGTACGCCGATGTAGTTCCGGACGGACTATGGTCGTGCACGTAGTCCGTATTTGGAGAAGTCAAGCATGGGTACCAGTAGATCTAGACTGTGCACTTATGTTTATGGGGTCCAGGGGTTGACACCCTAGGGCTTGATACACCCGACGGGAGACCCAGCACAGTCTGACTACAATTATGTTTGGGCCGTATTGACACCAACACATGACGAGTTAGGCTTATAGGGAGCCGATCGACTAGACCGTTTGGTTGGACCTCGTATTAGGGTCACTTCATGTTATTGGACCTCGTATTAGGGTCACTTCATGTTATTGGACCTCGTATTAGGGTCACTTCATGTTATTGGACCTCGTATTAGGGTCACTTCATGTTATTGGACCTCGTATTAGGGTCATTTCATGTTATTGGGTCAAAGCTTGGGCCAAGGGATCAATACTTGTTTATTCAAGTTTGCTAGTACACATGTGGTGCAAAACCTTAATCCTGATTATGCGATGACACCTTTATCTACCTTGTTAGTTAATCATCATGCTAGTATGTTGTTATCCTTATGTTCATCCCTGCTTCTCATGCCAGTTAACTTTATCAGTTTACATTGATTGTAGTAGGGCTTACTCAGTCTTTTTGACTGACCTGTTTTTCTTTCGCCTCTTTTCTTCCGTTCCCCCCCCCCCCAGGTTCTCAGGGTGGGAATATTGGAGCTTAGCTTGGATTTCTGATCACTTGCTTGTTGGATTTTAGCTCATGTACGGTCTTGACATGAAGCTAGCTATGGTCATCACTTATTTTGGGGATAGTACTTATGTATTTCAGTTTTTCAGTGATGTTGTTTTTATCTAGACTTGTGTATTTGGAAAGTTGACATTATGTTGTACCAGACTTGTTTTGAAAAAGTTTGAAATCTTCCGCTGTTTTATTTATCTTATTTACTCTGTTTACATATATACATATGTTCTTGTTCTGCCTTGATATATCATTATGCATGTTTACCCGGTACAAACGCCCCTCCAAAGTCAGAGTGCTTGCAAGAGCCACCCTGGCGGAGGTGCGGTGTTACATTTGGTATCGGAGCGTATGGTTTACGAGAAGGAACAAAAAGGTTTTTAAAACTTTTGGAAAACTATTTTCAAAACCAAGTATAAAGTATTTTCCAAAGAAAAGTCTAGTTTATTTTAAAGGCTATTCCCCAAAAAGCCATTAGCAAAATTCCTTCGTTTTTCTCCATTCTGAATCTATCTTTTTCTTCGTTTTCAGTATGGCCGATAACTTTGCCATTCCGGAAGGCGCTCAGGTACCTATTTGGTTTAGGAGATACATGGGGGAAAGGGCAAGTGAAGCCGACCCCGCGGACATTCCTCCTCCCCCTCAGCATCCACAAGTGGATTTCGCGGAGATTTGCAAAGACTTTAAGGCGATGGGTTGCAAGAATTTTGTTGGGATGGAGACTTCTGTTGAGGAAAGAAACTGGTTAAAGGAAACTGAAGACCTCTTTGCTATCTTAGATGTAGAAGATCGTAGGAAAGTTCTGTTGGCGGTATGGTTATTGAAAGGGGAAGCTGCTTATTGGTGGGTAGTCACCACCACTACTAGACCAATTGAGACTTGGGATGAGTTCAAAAGAAGGTTTGGACTGAGGTTTTTATCGTCAGCAGAGGAGAACCTTCAGATGGAGAGGTTTCTATCACTAAAGCAAGGGGACATGACCATTAGGGAATACGTGGATAAGTTTAATCAACTTGCTCGGTTCTGTTTAGACTTGGTTAACACAGCTCAGAAGAAGGCCATGCACTTTGCTCTAGGACTAAACGAGCCATTGCGCGGTTTGGCCATATCTCATATACCCATTGGAGCGACCTTCGAGAGTTTGGTGAATGTGGCCCTACTCAATGAAGAGAATAGGAGTGGCAAGAAGGAAATCAAGGTGAATGAGTCTCAAACCAAGAAAACGGGGCCCAAAAAGGAAATGAAAAAGAAGGAGGAGAAGTCTAAAGATAAGAAGGAAAAAAGGTGCTTTACTTGTGGAAGCTCGACTCATCTAAACAAGGATTGCAGAAAAAGGAAGGGCACTTGCTTTAACTGTGGAGAAATGGGACACTTCACTAGGGATTGCCCGAAGAAGCAAGGGCAAGGCCAGGGTCAGACTCAGCGTGCTGGACCTTCGGGAGGGCAAGTTCATGCTCTCAATGCCGCTCCAGTTCCCGATCGAGGTAGTATTTCTGTTGAAAGTCTTGTTTACATTTCTGATTTTCATGTTCGTACTTTGTTTGATTCTGGCGCATCGCATAGTTTATTTCATCTGGTTTAGTTGAAAGTTTGCACCTAAGTACTAGTCTAGTTAATGATCCCGTGTGTGTTTCAAATCCAATTGGGGGTTCCGCCCATTTGTCTATTATCTACGTGGATTTGAAAATCTCTATCTTGAGTATAGAATTCTCGCGTGATGCTTATATTCTCGGTTTCATGGGGTAGGGGTTGATTTTGGGCATGGATTGGTTGTCCAGTTTTGGAGCCATTCTTGATTTTTGAGCATAGGGTTGAGAGGCTCATGACTCGCCTCGGTAATACCCTAAAAATTTCTAGTAACCCTATGAGTCCCGTCATGTTGTGTTATCTTGAATCCCTCAACTCGTCTATCGATAGTTTGCAATCGGTGAGGGTGGTCCGAGAATATCCTGATATCTTGGGTGAAGTGAAGGGGGTTACCCCTAAACGAGAGATAGATTTCCGCATTTATCTGGTTGATAATGCCAAGATAGTTTCGTGGCCGGTTAGGCACATGGCCCCGCAAGATGAGAGTTAAGAAAGCAAGTCAAGGAGTTGCTTGAGAAGAACTTCATTAGACGAAGTATATCTGAATGGGGAGCGCCTGTAGTATTTACTACCAAGGCAGATGGTTCTCTTCGACTTTGTGTTGATTATCGTGAGTTAAACAAAGAGAATAGGCAACCATTGCCAAGGATCGATGATTTGTTTGATCAGCTTGTAGGAACATCTGTTTTCTCTTGATCTTGCTACTGGATTCCATCAGCTCAGAGTAGCTGAGGATAGTATAGGCAAAACTGCGTTCAGAACTCCAGATGGATTCTTAGAATGGCTGGTCATGCCATTCGGTTTGACTAATGCACCCGCCTACTTCGTGGACTTGATGAGTAGGGTGTCTAGGGAGTTCCTGAACGAGTTTGTGGTAGTCTTTGTAGACGATATCCTGACTTTCTTAAAGAACGAGGAAGAACATGCTAGACATCTCAAGGAGGTGATGGATACGCTTAGAGCGCATCAGTTGAAAGCCAAGTCCTCCAAATGTCATTTTGGAGAAAAAAGGAGTTAGATTTCTTGGGCACATAGTTTCTAAGCAAGGCTTAGTGGTGGATCCTGGTAAAGTGGTCGCGGTTCAAAACCGAAAAGCTCCGACGAGGACAATTGAAGTAAGAAGTTCTCTCAGTTTAATTAGTTAGTTAGCGTCCCTTGAGCTTAGACCTACCCTTCTGGATCAAGTAGGGACTTCACAGAAAGAAGACCCGCAGTTAGTCGAGATCATGGACAAGTTGATTCGAGGCGAGATGGTAAGTCACCTCGCTATAGATGACAAGGGATGGCTAAGACGCGATGAGAGAAAGAAGGTTCTTAAAGATGCACATCACCCGAGGAGTTGGCCGAGTTTGTCCCAAGGTGCATGTTGTGCCAACAGGTTAAAGGCCGAGTCATAGAAGCCCGGTGGGCTATTATATCCATTGGAGGTCCCCGCAATGGAAGAGGAAAAAGCGTCACGAAGGATTTCGTGGATGGACTGCCTAGATCAAGAAAGGGAATAAGAGCATGTGGGTCATAGTAGGTAGACTCACGAAGAGTGCTCATTTCACTCCGGTAAAGAGCGAAAGGACTGCATCATAGCTAGCGACAGTTTACTTTCAAGAAATAAAGCGGTTGCACGAGGTTCCCTAAAGTATAGTTAGTAACCTTGACTCAATCTTCACTAGCCAGTTTTGGGATAGTCTACGGGAAGTCATGGGCAAGCAACTGAATCTAAGTACGGCCTATCATTCGCAGGCAGATGGTTCATTTCGTTCAAGCATGAGTTATAGAAAATCACGTTGGTAAGAGCAGTTGGCAACGTGGATTGGTATTTCCAAGAAAAGTTCTGCTGCGTGGAATACTTTATAGTAAGTAAACGAGATCCAGGATTCACTAGTGAATTTTGGAGAGCTTGCATGAAACCATGAGGTCATAGTTATGTTTAAGCCAAGAATGATAGAAGAGTAAGTGAAAAAGGAAGACGAGAGGCGACAATGAAATGGGTTCCAACTCATATTTGGAAATAAGAGTTAAGAAGCCAAGAAATCATGAGGTAAAAGACGGTCAAAGCACAGTGGAGTTAAGCTCAAGGAAATGTGACTTAGAAGACTGAAGGCTAGATACGCGCATCATATCTCTTTTTAAGAGCATATCCTTGATCCTTGTTTTCCTGTGGAACTTACTCTCATGTTATCTTTTTACGTATATCCTCTCGGTCCCATACTCGATCCCATTTCTGTTGTAAACTCCATAAGGGGGTATGACTCATCGGTTAGTAATGCATGTCAGGGTTTGAAGGGGTCCGTTAGGTTGACTAAACCTTTTGGGCTTTTATAGGATTGGGGTTGGGTTAGGAAGGGATTTCTTGTAATCCGAAAGGAGTATATCCTGCTTATCTTCCCGATCTCTTTGTAGCATATCTTTCTTTTGCTATCTATATCGTGTTAATCTTGTCATGAGAACCTTAGGTAGAAACCCTTTGGATGAAACATGTGTTTGAAACATGTTATGCTTGATGGTTGCAAGTGGTTGCAAGTGTTTGCAAGTGGTTACTCGTGGATGCATTATACACATTAGGCACTAGATCGGCTCACACACTCCTCATATTGCATATGCATGAGTGTTTATGCTTATTCATGGATGAAATTTTTTGTGTTATCACATGGATGTTGCATATGGATGTATGTTATGTGCACACATATAGATGTTATACATTATGTTAGGAATTGCATACATATGGATTCATTTCACTAACATAATTTGCATTGATAATATTTGCATTAGATAAGTACATATACACACACATTTGCATATGTTCATACAACATTTAGAATCTTGTAAGGACAATGATTGCTCGTGGATGATGTTGTGAGTAGATGGATGTTGGATGGTAGGATACGTTCTTCCTAACTTGAAGATTTCGGGGACGAAATCCTTTAAGGAGGGGAGAATGTAACAACCCGCATTTTCAATAACCTGTTATAACATAAATCGAGGCAGAATTTAATTTATAAATCTGAATCAAGGGAAACGGGCTATGCCATTGCGTTCGGCTCGGAAAAATACGCGAAATAGAGTCCGAGTTTTCGAAAATCGGAGTCCGTATGACCCGATTAAGGCCCAACGAAGTTTTCAGAAAAATTCAAAGTAAAAACAGATTTCAAATTCAAGTTTGAATTTGGAAATTAGGGCAGTTGGGCGCAGGCGGGAAATTTCCCGCCAGACCACCCATGTCGACAGCCCTGTCGACTGGGCAGCCGACATGGTTAGGCCCAAGTCGACAGCCCTGTCGACTTGGGTGTCGACTTGGCTCAGCCGGGCAGTTTTGCCTGGTGCACCATTTTGGGAGTTGTGTTGAGTTTGGGGGCCAGATTCGGTTTTGAGGGCTGAGATTGGAACTAGGGTTTAATCCTAAGGCTAAAACTAATCCTAATCTCTATAAATAAGCCCCTAACCTAACCCTAAATCATCATTATTCATTCAAGTAACTAAACTATGGCAAAATCATTCCTCTCATGGCCTCCACTCTCTTCATAAAATTCCTAAGTTATTTCTATGAGAGATTTTCCATGCATACAAGTGTTTTCAAGCTTGTATGAGTGTCATTAGCTTGCATTCAAGTCAAGTTTCCGTATTTACATCATAAAGCAAGGGTTTTGATCATTTTTGCTCAAGGGTTTTTCTATTGGAGCTTGCATTTTGGGTTTATTTGATTGCATAAGGGCTTTGTCTCAATCTATATATATTTTTGTGTCTTCATAAGCATAGTAAGCCCTTTTCCACTTTCATATTTAAACTCTAAAGTTAAATGAATGATGCAAGTTTGGTTGATCATTATGATATGCAAGTTTGCCATGTTATGATATGCAAGTTTATCATGTTATGTTATGCAAGTTTGCCATGTTATGATATGCAAGTTTATCATGTTATGTTATGCAAGTTTGCCATGTTATGATATGCAAGTTTGCCATGTTATGATATGCAAGTTTATCATGTTATGTTATGCAAGTTTGCCATGTTATGATATGCAAGTTTATCATGTTATGTTATGCAAGTTTGATATGCAAGTTTGTCATATGATATGCAAGTTATGTTATGCAAGTTTGGGTTGATCATTTTGTTCATGTTATCATGTTATGCAAGCTTACCTTGAGTATATGAACATAAAGCTTCAAGCTTTATGCTAAAGGTTGCATTTTGGCAACATGTAAGTTATCATATCTCTTATGATAACTTGCATGTGAGGCTAAATGCGAACTTATGGCCATTTCTACATGTCATTTATCACCATGTATCACCAATATGCTAAGTTTGGTTTTATGCATGCTTTTGAGGCCTAAAAATGTAATATGCAAGTATATGAACATATGTACATTTCATATGCCACCATGTTAAACTTGTGGCTTCAACACCTATATGTCATGATTATGCCAAGTTCCCTCTTTCTATCCTTTATGCGCTATTGCGATATGTAAGCGATGGGATTGTGTTTGAGGTGGGGTAAACTTAAAAGACATAAAAACATAAGATTGGGAATTTACCTATTAAGTTAGGTCTACCCATTGGGAATTTACCTATTAAGTTAGGTCTACCCAAATGCTTGAAAACTTGTAATATGTTTTGGAAACATAATGGACATGACACTTAGAAAATATAAGGGTGACCAACTCGAGGTTGGGTTGAGTTTGTAGCGTAAACCTACCCGGAACCGACCGGCTTAACTAGTTGCTACAAACAATAGGACCCAATGTGAGAAGTTGGTCATGTTGTACCTTGAACCCGAGGTTAGACCAAGTTGTGGTGTAAAGCTACCCGGAACCGACCGGCTTAACTAGTAACCGCAACAAAGTCTAATGTGAGAGGTTAAGGCACATTAATTAATTAATGCCTCATGATTAGGGTTAAGTCATGGTCCACTTAATACTTAACCAATTTGGGCTTGGTAGATTAATCAGGGTTAAGTCGTGAACTCATCGTTACACTTAACCAAGTTAATCCATGATTAGCAAGAGGGTTAAACCGTACTTAACCCACTAGAAAAATCCTAGCAATGGGGGTCCACTCCAGCAGTAATCCCAAGTTTGTATCATTAAGACCCTAGGGACTAGGCTAGGGTGGAGGCACGATTACTGGACTTGAGGTAAGTGACCAAAAACGACGGCAGAGTGGTACGCCGATGTAGTTCCGGACGGACTATGGTCGTGCACGTAGTCCGTATTTGGAGAAGTCAAGCATGGGTACCAGTAGATCTAGACTGTGCACTTATGTTTATGGTGTCCAGGGGTTGACACCCTAGGGTTTGATACACCCGACGGGAGACCCAGCACAGTCTGACTACAATTATGTTTGGGCCGTATTGACACCAACACGTGACGAGTTAGGCTTATAGGGAGCTGATCGACTAGACCGTTTGGTTGGACCTCGTATTAGGGTCACTTCATATTATTGGACCTCGTATTAGGGTCACTTCATGTTATTGGACCTCGTATTAGGGTCACTTCATGTTATTGGACCTCGTATTAGGGTCATTTCATGTTATTGGGTCAAAGCTTGGGCCAAGGGATCAATACTTGTTTATTCAAGTCATGTTAGTTTGCTAGTACACCTGTGGTGCAAAACCTTAATCCTGATTATGCGATGACACCTTTATCTACCTTGTTAGTTAATCATCATGCTAGTATGTTGTTATCCTTATGTTCATCCCTGCTTCTCATGCCAGTTAACTTTATCAGTTTACATTGATTGTCGTAGGGCTTACTCAGTCTTTTTGACTGACCTGTTTTTCTTTCGCCTCTTTTCTTCCGTCCCCCCCCCCCCCAGGTTCTCAGGGTGGGAATATTGGAGTTTAGCTTGGATTTCTGATCACTTGCTTGTGGGATTTTAGCTCATGTACGGTCTTGACATGAAGCTAGCTATGGTCATCACTTATTTTGGGGATAGTACTTATGTATTTCAGTTTTTCAGTGATGTTGTTTTTATCTAGACTTGTGTATTTGGAAAGTTGACATTATGTTGTACCAGACTTGTTTTGAAATAGTTTGAAATCTTCCGCTGTTTTATTTATCTTATTTACTCTGTTTACATATATACATATGTTCTTGTTCTGCCTTGATATATCATTATGCATGTTTACCCGGTACAAACGCCCCTCCAAAGTCAGAGTGCTTGCAAGAGCCACCCTGGCGGAGGTGGGGTGTTACAGACAATCCACACACAAGAAAATAATTGTACTAATAAAGCCTTTCACGTGGTCAAGGACGGAAGTAGTAGGGCTTTGAGGCCCTGGGCTACAGCCCGGGTGCAATTTTTTTTTTAAAAAAACCCAAAGCTATTGATCAGCCTCAGCCCAATAGCCCACAACGCACAAAATACCCTTAATAGACTAAACAGAAGAATACGCTGCTCCTTTTCTTCTCCGCAGATTTAGGCGTTGGAGAAAAACAGGCTGCCACGCAGTATAGAAATATCATCGCTGCTCAAATTCTTCTCAACGGAATCACTGCTCAATTCCTTCTCAACCGAAATAAAGGTAATTTCGAAATTAAAATTTCTTCTGAAAACCTAATTGCTGATTATTATCGTTGATTTCTTCTAATAACCGATATACTGATTTCAATGTGTTGAATCATTTGAATGGAATCATTTCAATGTGTTGAATCATTTCAATGTGTGGAGAGAAAAGCCCGAAGGCTGATCCCGTCCCTGTCTGGAGAGATGCCAACCGTCTCTCCTTTCAACGAACACGGCCTATGCGTTTCAACAAATGTATATGAACATAGAAAAC
Source organism: Allium sativum (assembly GCA_030737875.1). Classification (NCBI taxonomy): domain Eukaryota; kingdom Viridiplantae; phylum Streptophyta; class Magnoliopsida; order Asparagales; family Amaryllidaceae; genus Allium; species Allium sativum. The sequence continues at coordinate 118,249,578 of CM060911.1, read as the reverse complement.
TTAGCTGATAACAAAATGTGGGACTACGTTAACGTTCTTCAGGAAGCTTCGGTTGAATTCTCCCTCCCCTTGCCATTCTACTTTTTCAAATGAGGATTGTATTATTTGAATTTGAAATTATTTAGAATATCTATATATTGGGATATAGCCAGATACTGTGTAATTATCACATATGATGAGATCGATGATCAGGAAACATAAAATAAGAAAAAGAATAGATTTGACATTTTTTTTTTTTTCATTTTTGTTGATTATAAAATTATGATAACTAAAAGGTATCGTTATTAACACTACAACTATTATTAAAAGGGGTCATTTTTTAATAAAACTCCACTTTTTAAAAAATTGTAAACGGGCTACACAATCGTATTATTTCACACTACTCAATATGCTCGGATTGCCTCTTCAAACAAGATTTAAAAAAAAAAACTTATTAAACAAGGGCTCCGTAATTATAAAATTGGGAATATTTATGTAAAAAAAAATTATATAGTTCGATAATATTCCTCTGAAAACGCTTATCCTTTAAGGTTTAAAAAAACTCGATATATGCGAATCAAAAAAAAAAAAAAAAAAAAAAATACTGCGGCCCTTGCACATCGACATCATCACCAACAACCGAATCGAACCTAAAACGACACTAACTTAACTCTAATATCATGTGCACACGATTTAATAAACTGAAATTAGATCTTACCATCTCATCACTTTGATCAACTCCAACATAACGCTCACTGTCCTGTGTTAATATCATATTTTTTTTCTTTTTCGTTCATGTTTTTTGGTTAGGATTTGATTTCTCTACAACTAATTGGTACTCCGCTTAACAAAAATTTTAAAATAAAAATGGTTTTCCTAACAATATTTGGAGTGTCGATAACAATGTCCCAAATAAATAAATATTATGATAGTAAATTGTACTGAACAACGATCTCATAGTATATATACAAGAAACATGATGCAAATTTCTCAATGCTAGACAATACTAACACTTTTAAGATACTTATTTGCTTTTATGGTAAAAATAGAGAAGGATTTTGAATATTGTAATACAAAAACATGAGTGAGTTTTCTGTTTTCATTATTTTTCCGTGAATTTAGATTGGTGTGCTGTGGACAGTTAAGGACTCCTCCAAAATTCTAAAGTATTTGATGCGTAAAATGAACGGTGTACATGTGCATGGTAGCAAAATGAGTTCACTGGACCGAAAAAACTGTTGAGATTATGGTTTATGTCATGTGTACATTGGTATTTTTTTTATCGAATTCATGAGAAGCAATAGGATCCTACGTTGAAGGATTAAAAATGAAAGCAAAAAAATTCTAAAAAAAAATCATATTATTTCTAGAAAAATTTATTCACGAATTGTCTAGTAGAAAAAACATCGAACTCATAAATTAGTTACTTTAAAGCTACTAGCACATAAATCTTACATCTTCAAGCCCATGTCCCTTTGGTGACGTTCCCAATTCAAACTGCTCCCGCATCGTATCAAGCAAATAACCAAAAATACGAACTATCGTACTAATCTGTTTAGTTTCGGTTCGGTTCAATGTCCGATTTTGATTCGGTTCTATTTGAACTTAAATTAAAGATGAAACAAGGGACAACGAGAATCATTGTAAAAGGTCGTTACTTCCATCATCAATTAAGTTACGAAGACCAACACGTTAAGTTGTTTAAGCTTAAATGTTAAAACACATAATGTTATACTGAAATTAAAAATTAATTCTTAATTTTATGGATATTTTAAGTTGTCATCGTTAGAATTTCAAATTAAGATAGAAGCTGGTTATTTTTCTCTACGAGGCAAGTCACAGAAATATTCGAATCAATCCAGTTTAACATGGTCAGTTCAACGCACAAGCCCATATAAAGTTGTAATAATGCCAATGTTTCTACTGTGATGCTGCATGCATGGCATTGATGGAAACAAAGAATTAAGTCATTACATAACACACAATACACATCTTTACCTTTTACAAGTAGAATGTTTTACCACTTTTTATCACGTCTTTTACTGTTTTCCTCCTTCAGTAACAGCCAAAAGGGCACAGAGTGTTATGTAATGACACTCGGAAAAGGGCACAGAGTGTTATGTAATGACACTCGAAACAGAGTCCCCTTCCTTTCTTCCTGCCATGGATGAACGCATATAAGTTGAACATATACATGCTTATAACAAAAAAAATTCTTGATGTTATGTGCCTACCAACTCATATTTATACTCAGCTCATTTTATTTATTCCGTGATATGTGACTATTTATTCAAACCGTCATTTCCACCTTAACAACATGCGACAACAATCCTAAGTTTTACTGTTTTTCTCCTGCTTCATAATTCTACATAAATTGCTGAGTTAACTTACAAAAATAATGGAACAGATAATCATAAACATAAATTCTATCAAATTGGCTCAGAATAGTTTTAAGCTGAATAACAATGAGTGCTGCAACTCAGAACAGATCAACTTTCATGTCTTCTGCAACAATTGTAATTATTTCATGCATCTGCAAACGATAATAATAAATGAAATCAATCATTTTTGGCAAAAGAATTTTCTGTTTAATATATATGGGTTGAGAAGTATTTCACTATGTTTTTCCCAATAAAAAATCAGCGATGACCCATACCAAAACAACAGTCGGAAATTTGACCAAACTCCAAACACTAGAAATCAAACAGTTCTATTTTTAAACATGTATCACGTTCAATACTGTTTTTCATGATTGGACTCTATGCCAAACTATAAAAGAAGAGTTTTGAATGAAGAGCTTTCTTATTGCTTGATTGATACAAAATGAGCTGATTTTCTACATTCACGGTTTGCAGTGTGTGTCCGCGCACACACATATATATCAGACAAGCTTTGGTACAAATGTTGAAATGAGTCCAAATTTCACATAGATGATCCTGAATATCTATAAAATTTTGCTAGATCTAGAATTATGCAGTTGCTTCAAAGCATGGTGTCACACACACACACACACACACATATATATATATATATATACACACGCACATATGAGACAAAGCAAAATTTACAGAAATAAAGTAATATTCGGCTTCGGTCTTTCCGTCCGTTTGCTGCTTCTGTATTTGACCTCACCCACTGCTTTGGCTTTGTGAAAAGGGCAGTGCTAGAAATCCCGAACAAATCATGCCCGGGTTTTGTTCTAAAATGAAAACATACGTAGGATCGAAACATGTGATTTACAATATTAGAGATGACAATGAATACCCGAAAAAGTCGATATTCATCCGTATCCGTATCCGAGAAACGGATAAATATCTAATATCCGGAAAAACGGATCGAATACGGATACATAGATATCCGCATCCGAAAATTATCCGTTCGAATTTTTTTAATATTATGCTCAAAATTATATGTACTTTGGTACAATGAGTCAGATTTATTTATTTTTTTACTAAGTCGAAGGTTTATATAATATGCACAAAATGCATATTAGTTACTCAAATCTATTTAATTTCATCATATGTGCTTATTTTTAACATTTTAGTGATCAAAGAAATTGAAAAACATTCATGTTAAACTATAAATTTTCATTTATATTTCTTGATTTATCGATCATTAGCGGATAGGATAATTATCCGATATCCGTTCGTATCCACGGATACGGATATCGGATATCCGAAAATGGTTTCGGATACAGATGCGGATATAACATTATCCGTATCCGAAAGAATCCGTTGATAACCCTACACAAGATTTGATCCACGTATTTCTGTTGTGAAATATATATGTTTTCGGGATTAACATTAGTCGACACTTTATTTTAGCAAAAAGGCATGTCTTTTTCGATTTGTGTGAGCTTGCTAATGTCTTGATGTAAGTTGTTACTCTGATGCATACCACTCAAAAATTCATCGTTTATAGTATAACGAAATTCGAATAATTTAAAATTAAATATAAATTGAGAATTTAAAACTCGAATTTAAATATGTGTTATGTACGATTGGTTTGAATTAAAGAAATGAAATTTATAATTTAAAATTGAAATCTTAATCGATTTTGAATTATAACATAAAATCAGTCTACATAATGATAAAATATTAGTTTTTAAAATATAAATATTTTTATATGAAATTATTGTATAAATTTATGACTAAAATATTGACGTTCATTTCGTTGAATTTTGATTTCTGATAGCTTCGTTTAAATCGATTTATATAGTCGATTGTTAATTGCAGTGATAGATATAAAATAAATAATGGAATTTCATACGAATTATAAAATATAAGTTTTAAGTGTCTTATGTCGTTCGTATGAACACGCTGAACACATCAATATTTTGTTTCGTGTGTTTGGAAACTATCAATGTGGACTGCATAATGATTTGATCTTAGAATGACGGCTACATAGGTGAATAAGTTAAATTTGATTTTAACTCACTTCAAAACGTGTGACGTGGAGCGAGTATTAAGGAATGGTGGTGCAAATCCACTATTTGTGAATCCATTATTTTCCTTCAAAGGCTTAAATATTCATCATGCTTATCATCTCGTTTCTCAGTTCACTCTTCTTCTCTGCCACTTTCTTCTTTTCTATTTCGAGCTTCAGATCTCGTGTGTGTGTGTGTGCAGGGCCGACCCAAAGGCAAGGCTACCGAGACATTTGTCTAGGGCAGCGCCGCCGGAAGAGGCGGCAAGGGCAGCAGGTTTTTAAAATAAATTGTATTTGGAAAAGCAAAGGGGCAACTTTTCATGTAAATGATGCCTAGTGTAGTGGAATGATGCATGGCTTCCTTGTAGGAAGACCAAAGTTTGAACCCTTATGTTGACAAATTTTCCAATCCAAATTTTTTGCCCTGCTTTTCCCATTCCTGCCTAGGGCAGCAGATTCATTCGGGTCGACATTGTGTGTGTGGTAGGATCGGCAACACCAAAATAGTCCAGCACCCCTACAAACCTCCTTGATTTTAACCACACATTCATATTTTTCTCTCTGTCCATTAACTCTTCTCTTCCCACTAACTTACTAAAATATAAATTATGGTCTAAAATGAGATGCAAATGGAATGCTGCCAAATAGAGGTGTCCTAGAATGCTCCACTTCGAGCTACCCTCCACCTTACCATTCACCATCGCTCAATCACAACACCTTGCTCTTTTCTCTGCCACTGGACATCCACACAATCACTCAATCTCAACACTTGTCCTGAGCTCACCCTCCACAGTCGCTTACTGCCTTCGCCTTGCTCTCCACCTCCATCCAATCAACAACACGCCACGCTCCCGCGACCTGCCTTTGCCCAGTCAATTTTCGAACCTACATCCACGTCTGATCATCCTATCTCTGTCTTGCTTTACCCTCCGACCCAAACGCCTTGTCATACACAAAACCAAACCCCTATGTTGTGCCCTCCCTCTACCATAACAACCCACAACCTCCACACCCACACAACCATGCTTGTCTACCCGACCCCAGCCTTATATAGTTACCTTAGCATGTAGTCAAGGTTTTAAATCTCGGATATTGATCGTGTTTTGTCTCGGGGATTTTAGAGACTTGATCTCATATCAAGAAGATCTCAGATGAGACGAGTTCGACTCGAGGTTTCGCCTCGGACTTCCATCTCGGTCAGAAAGTTCATATCGAAACAATTTCCGGGTAAATGATATTTTTACCCAATGTTTTTTATGAATTCTATTAAAAATGTAGCAACTTAAACTTGAATTGAAATCACTTTATTATTCTTAATTTTCAAAAGATCATTCACACTCTAAATCGTAATATGCTTAAAACAGAAATATAACACAATTCAAATAGATTAGTTCTTACAACATATGATCCATTAACATAAATTATTATTAGACATAAAACATAAAAAAATCCAAAACATTAAAATATTCGGCATAAGTAGAACATAAAATACACAATTTCATAGGCAACATGTATGTAAAAAAGACGAACACGAAAATCATAAGCATTGTTGAACATATGTGGACATATAATATGGTCATTTAACATGAAAAATGAGATTATCGTGGCTAGATTTGAGTTTTTAATTATTGTTCTGGTTTAGGCATAGATTTAAATTTTAACCAAAAAAACCAAAGAACTCGGGCGATATTCCAGTATCTCGTCTCAGTCAATATGGAGTTTGATATTGCAATTTCTCAGGCGATATATTCGAAAGAAGATTTATAGTGATATTGTTGTTTCGTTTCGGGAGGAGCCCAAAACAAGATCTCGAGTGATATTTTCAAGATCTGAAACAGTACCTGCAACCACCTCCATGACGGTTCCTTTACTCGCATGAGATAACAGCCACCGACTACCCGTCATCGTGTATCTTTGGTCTTGGGGTTTACCATGTAGGTTAGTTTAGTTCACATTTAGATCACTTTGGGTATCTAATTGTGGTTTTTTTGTAATCTAATCATGTCTACCTTGTACACGTTTGTCCAGTGTTATGTGCTTTGCTTTTTTTAAGTTTTCGTTTTATGTTGATTGCACTGAGTTGCATCACCAAATCATTCGTCGATATCCACCATCCAATTAGTAGTTCAGTAATAACCCGCCTTTTTGGGATGATTCAAGTTGATAATAAATCGCACATGTCTGACTCAAATCATTCTAAAATGATGGATTATTATTGGAGTTTAACACAAGAAGAGAAAATAAGATGAGAAAGGACTAACAACACAAAATCTCACAGAGGAACGATAAAATATAATAATAACTTATATAATTCATAAAAATGTTAAATAATATTTATTTGGTTTCAGCATACAATATCAAAATTCTAAATTTTTAAATAACATACCAATAATGTAGCGGAAATAAATAGTATCTACGGTCTTCAATTCTATTTTCGTCTTTAAGAATAAAGGTCTTCAAAATGTTGAAAAACTCGGTCTGACCCGAATGTAAAGTATAACAGAACACTCGAGTCAGGACTAACATTATTATGCAAGTGCATCAACACAAGTGAAATGTTCAAGGATAATATACAGATCATTCAACCAGTGAAATATCAAGTTCAAGGATAATAAAATTCAACCACCAATAGAAATTCAAGAATAATCGGAGCTTATTCTCTCACGGTGACTAGGTTTTCTTACATTTTCTCTCCATCACTTTTCTAACTCCTTTCTTCCTTGAACACCTCAATTCCTCCTCCGCTCTCACTCGTCCTTCCGATCCTACAGCCCCAAACCCAGTTTTCGCAGTGGTGAATCTACTCCCTTTATCGATTCTCAGATCTAGATCCACTTTCGATTTAAATCCCTCGACATCTCTCCTTCATTGCTTCCCCTTCCTCTCTCGTTTCTCTGCCACTATCTTCCATTCACTCGTGTCATCGTCCTTTCACGCGGTGGTTTTCACCATTTTTGTAGTCGCCTTTCTTCAACATTCCCTTATGACTCATCGCGACCTCCTTGCTCGTCTCTGAACTCTTTCTTTGGTTTTGCTTCAATTTAGCGACGACTGCGTCTCACCGAAAGGCAACCATTCACTTGGACAAAAGAATGTATTGATGCATTTCAAGATTTTGTGAATCACTTGGAGAGACCTCTCACCCTTTAAAAGATGTGGATCATGAGGATCTATTTATTTACTTAGTTGTTTCTATGCATGTTATAAGTACATCGCTTGTGCGTAAGGAGAATTGTAATCGAAAACCTGTATACATCAGCAAGAGATCAATAGGTGTCGAAATAAACTATCCTAGACGTGAAAAGCTTGCATGCTGCCTATTAATATCCTCCGTGTCGTATTTTCAATCTCATCCTATTAAAATTCATACTGACCATCCACGACAACAAATCCTCCAATAACCTAGGGCATCTGGGGAGACTCTTGAAATGAAACATTGAACATAGCCAGTTCGACCTCACCTTTGTCCCTTGAAGAGCGATCTAGGGGAAAGCATTGGCAAAACTCACCATTGAATCACTGCTCCTAATGATTCATAGAAAAGAAACTGGTGATAGAACATCCAATAGAAATTATATGTGGATGGATCAGTTGATAATCAGTGTTGTGGCACAAAAGTTGTAGTTGTAACTTCTGAGGAACGCTCGATTTGTTATGCTTTGAAACTCGCCTTCCATGCTACAAATAATGTTTTTGAATACGTAGCCTTGATTGCAGGGCTCAAAATTGCTAAAGAGTTTGGGATAAAAGTTATTCAGATTTTCTTAGATGTTTAACTCGTCGTTCGCCAAGTACAAAAGGAGTTTAAGGCTAAAGGAGCATGATTGGCTTCTTATCTTGCTCGGGTGCATGAATTTCTTGATGACTTCGAACATTATACTATCACTCACAATCTGATGTATCAAAATGAAAAAAAACTCATTAGCCTGATTAACCAATTTTAGGGATGCACAACTTATGTGAAAATTTCTAATTGAATGCTTCAGTCGTCAAATATTGAGCAGATGGAAGTTGATTGGATATTAACAATGAAGCTCGAATCGGAGTCATGAATGGCTTTAATCATGAACCACTTGCCACGGGGAATCCTTCTTGAAAGCCGAAATGAAAGACGATCACTTCTCAGGTAAGCATCAAGCTACATCATTCAAGATGGAATGTTATATCAAAGAGGCTTCTCCATTCCATTACTCTAGTGTATGGCCCACAACGAAGTCAAACAAGTGTTACTCATTGTGGACGAAGGCGATTATGGCGACCGCACCAGGGAAGGGGGCAAATTCTGGTGAAAATTACTTATGTCGTACCTTCATTCTTCTCTTATTTTGCAATTAAAGTTGAATGCGCAAAATAGAGAATTCGAAATAAAACCCAACGGCACAAAGAAAAAATATGGTACCATTAGAATGCCAAACTGGCCAACTTATGTTACTGACACGTTCGACTCACGGAAATTGCCTCTTTCTCCAGTTTTCAGACAGCTAAAAGATGAGCTGTGTGCGATGCCAACAATTATAATTTCAAATGTATATATAAACAAACCCATAACGTATTCCTCCTTCACTCCTCATCTTCACATCTTCCATCTCTTTTCATTTCTTCTAATAAATTTTGATTTTTTTCCCATAAAGCGACGCAAGAATCAAATATGTATTTAGACCATAAACTACATTTTTCGTTTTTAATATATATATATATATATAAGGTTATATATATATATGTATATATATATATGAGGTGCATTCCGGGGAAACCTTGTTTTGCAGCATCCCTACCCTGCCATGAGCTACACTAATCCAAATCCAACAAGATTTTGCAGATGTCCAGTCCACATATGTAGTATCATCTATCCAAAATTTGAGCTCATTCAGACATACATATAATACTATATTTGATGTTTAAATTTAATGGTTTGAATAAATGTCTGAATGGTGAGCAATTGAGCTAAGATTTTTAAAATGTTACGAATGTCGGAACAAGTTCAAATTTTTGATAGATGATAATATATATATGGATTGTATGCCTACAAAATCTTATTGGATTTGGATGAGTGTACCTCACGGTAGGGTATGGATGCTGAAGGGGTGTTGTAAAATAGGGGTGCCCCGAAACACTCCTTATATATATATATAATTATTTTTTCGGATCAGAATGTCAAACCATCAAAAATACCATTGGTTTATGGAATCTGCTCGAATCAATTGAAAATTGTTATACCTTTTATACGGAATGTGATGCCAAAAGAAGAATGTCACAAAGGCATTGAGGAAAGAAATTAACCAAGCGAGGTAGGATATCAATATATAGGGACAAAACGATTTTGTAGAATTAATATATAATACCAAAGTTCGGTGTAAATGTTAATGCCTTAGAAGTGAGTAGGAAAATAAGAAAGCTTGAATAACAAAATTGGTGCTAAATGTGTTCCTAATAGGCAAACTCTTTCAGGCAGTCATGACCGATGAAGTGATCGTGCAAAAGCAATTTTCATAAATACAAATTTCATATGTTTAAAATCATTTGTTACTTATTTTTTTACTTGTAGGAATTTCAGAAATGTAGTAGAATACCACTTGGTAACTTGATTATGCAGAAATAAATGTTCTAAGGAACTTATGCAGCCGACCAACCATCATACACGACAACTCAAACTCAAGAACAATTTACTTCAAGTATGACACCTTCATTTTTTAATAATCCATGGTGTTGGATCTTGATCAACCCTAGAGGGGGGTGAATAGGGTTTATTGAATTTTATCGAGATACTAAAAATTATCACTGCACAGATAATAGCAGAGTAAGTAAATGCGGAATGTAAATGACACAGATTTTACCCAGCTTTAGCAAACTCTACCTACTGCTGCATTCACTAAGGTTTCTACAAGGTAATAAAACAGATACCGCTTACAACACCCTGTAAACTCGCGAACCCCGCTGATCTATATCCTCTAGATAAGATTTTCTCCTGGCTACAAACCCATAGCTAGTAAACCCTAGTTATTATAGACACTAGAAAACTGCTAGTTAAAGCTCTAACTAGATGACCTGATTTTTATAGAAAAAACTAGAAAACAAATACGATGATTTTACAAGAGAGAATAAAACAATACAATAAAAATAAATAGAAAACCCCCCTTTAATTCTAAACTAAAAATAAGGCCGACCTTTGTATATTTTCTCAAAACCATTGCTCCTTTTCTATTCTTCTATGTCGGCCGACTTCAAAAAATAGGGTTTTTAGAAACCCCCAAATCGCGAGTTCAACGTTTGGTTCTGAATCAAATCTCTGATGCTTCAAATCGTTGGATATTTTTGGTGCTTCGATTTGGGATATGTGATTGAAAAACAGTGAGTTCTTTTGAATTGATTGTCTCTGCTTTCACTCGAATAATTTTTTCGGTTTTTCTCGATTTCGATCTTCCTTGCCTATGATGTATTTCGGTGATATAAATAGGATAATAAAATCCTACTAAAAATCTTTGATTTCCCATATGACTTGAATGATTTTGCATGAATTGCTCAATTTACTTGTTGCCATAAATTGAACTTGAATCGGCCTTGACATGTTCTCGTGAATTCTCTGATTTAATTCAGAAAGCAATTGTTGATTGCTTGCCAAAAAAAATTGTATGCACATTCCTAGAAAACAGAGTTTGTTTTCATTTCCGCTTGCGTGATTAAATGATTTGGAAACTTGAATGATTTTCTTGGCCCCTTGAATTCGAAATAAATATTTCTGGAAAATCTTGCTACATATGAAAATTGAAGAATAATTCTTTTCTGTGTTTAAAACTTTCCAGAAAAAAAATTGCCTTCCCCTTTTAAAAACTGTTGCCAAAAATACCTGAGTTATTTTTCAGGAAATCAAACACTTGCCTTGACACAATTTCTGGAACCAATAAAAGTATCTTGCCAAAAATGAAAATCTGGAAATCAATTTGTTGTCCAAAATTGATTGTGAATATCTGGAAACATTTTCTCCCCTAACAAACTGATGAATTTTGGGAGTAAATAGAATTGCTTTCTAGATTTCTTTACAAACTGGACAAAATACTTTTGAACAGTTTATTTTGGGTAGAATCTGCTTTGATCATATTCACTTGAATTGTACTCTTGCCAAAAAAATGTTGTGATTAATAACCTGAAATCGGGGACTGATTTTCAGTGCTCCAAAAACTGGAAACCAATTAAACCTTGAATGCTTAATACTTGTATGCTCTGCTTCAATACATAAGTTTGTATACTGTTTAATTGCATCTATTCACTTGAGCTGTCCTATGTCTTGTGTACACCGATATTTGAGTTGAAATGCTCGATCATGCAAACCTGCAGCATTGTTGTTATTGTTTGCATGAGCTTCACTGTTTTGTGTGTTCACTGCTAATTGTATTTGACCACTACATGACCATTTATACAGACCTGTGCATGTGCACATGTTCATGTTGTGACACTGTCCCTTATGTACATAGCTTGTTTCACCTGTTGCATGCTAACACTTCGGAATTTCTGCATATGTATCTTGAACGTGCCATGTTTATCTTGGCATGTTTATTGTTGCATGCGTGAAAAAACTGAATTTTAGTTGTATATCTCTTGCTGGATACCTGTTATTTTCTTGTCATGCATACATGCTGCCATTGTAAACATGTTAAGGCACGTTAACCGAGCCTTGCTATTTTCTTTGAACACCTGGACTTGTTCATGAACCAACATCATGTGTTCTTCCATGCTTACCTGTTTCCTCGACCATTTAGGCATTGCTCTTCGATTGTGCTGCCTTGTACTTCATTGGTCCTCGACCATGTATTGACTTGTGTTGAAACTTGTATTGTATTTCCATGCTCGACTTGAGTCCGAACCAGCGTGTATTTGAGCCTTTTTGTTGCACCATCTTTGAGTTGTGTCGACTATTTTGGTCCATGCATGTCGAATTTATGTGCTTGCCAATTTTCACTTGCACTGGGTCGAGCTAGATCTTCATGGCCGCTCCTCAGTAGCTTATTTGTTGAACCACTATTCCTGCTATGTAGATACGTACACACACAGATATATATATGTGCACAGATGTGTGTATATATATATGTGTAACGACCCGTGTTTTTCGACCATTTGAATCTGAATATTTAAATTAGTTTTAAAATATTAGATTGGGAATATCAATGGAATTTAATATTGAATTCGTTATTTTAACGAAGTTGAACGTTATAAATTATATATAATATAAATTCGAGCTCAAAAATGGCGTGCAGTTCGTGAAATGAACTTTTGAACTTCAACTGAGAATACAGGATTCGATATAAGTCGGATTTCTGTAAAACAAGACACGTTGGAGCCGTATTGACGATAGTTTTCATATTAAAGAGAAAAATCTAGATTTCGTGTTATAATTTGATAGTTATGGCTAAATCAAATTTTGAAATAGTCGCTATGGAAAACCGTTATTAAATTATAGGCCTTTAAAGTAGCCGTTTTGCAAACGGACTCTGTTTTCGACGAAACCAGTTCCGTTGAGTTCGTATCGTCGATTAGAGTCAGAATAAGTATATAGTTTGTTATTTTTAGAGACCGGAAAATTTGGTGTTAAAAGGGGTATTGCGGTTCGAGGTAAAAATAGCCTACCGGGGCAACAGTCTCAGAATGCGACGAAGTTAGTATCGTTGGGTTCGTATCGAAAAGTTATTATCGATGTTCGCAGTTTCAAGTTGATTCAATTTATCTGGTGACCGTGGAAAAATTAAACGTGTGTTCATTTCTGGTTTCATAAAGGAAATTTTTCCATACGACCTCGGATTGCGACGAAACCTGTCCCATTGGGTTCGGAATACCTTTTTACATCAAGAATAAAAATTTTATCAGTAAACAGAAGTCGTTTGTAGTTAGTTCTATCATATATTTCTACACTATAGACACATGCCTTAGCATTGTTTAGTCCTCATCTAGTAAACATGTTCTGCCACCATAATATACATATGAACCTATTTCTTTCAGCACCAAGACCCTACCAAAGATACCCTCTGTCCCTATATGTTGCTTCACATCCATCAATGAAAGGAAAACTTCACGCAGTCTGATAGCTAGACATTCACATCTACCTCAAGCCGACAAAGCATGAAAAGAAAACACATCACGTACGCTCTGAAACTTACCCTTGTAATTTCATTTTCGTGCCGACCAAGTTTTTCTTGGCATTGGCGACCAACAGCTGACCTATAACCTCTCTGCAAACCTATATCTAAATGCCTTGCCACCCACGAAGCCCTCTCCTATAAAAGCCACTTTTATCCCTTCAGTTTTTTTCGTTTTGTTTTCAGCAAAGCAAACCAACTCTCTTTCAACGAAAAAAAAAAAAAAAAAAAAGAACAGAACAGGAAAAGCGGAAGGAAGACAAACGGAGGGAGGGGGTCAATGCAGCGTGGCCTGATCGTTGGTCAGGGCTTGGGTGCGAATGTGAGGCAAGGGAAAGGGTACGGGATCGAATAGGGGAAAAACAACGGCTTTGTGATTGGAAGCCTGGGAGGAGTGAAAACGAGAAGGACGTGAGTAGCGTGAGCAACAGTAAACCAATAGGATTTGTTTGACTTCCTCTTCTTGAAGCAGTATGCATTTAAATGAAGAATAGGAGTTGTTTAAGGAAGAAACCGGTTGAAACTGGTCATGTATTCTCAAATACTTAGGTTGAACGTGGTAAAGTAGTGAACAAGCTGGAAAGAGAAAGCCAAGGACAGAAGTATCAGCCGTTAATTCTTGAATCAAAACCGAACGATTCAAGAGATGTTGGACTCATTTCAACAAAGACCTCGTTATGGAACCGAACCGGACGCTACTGAAATCAACTGGGATTTTTAATTAAATTAAAACACTCGTTTAATTTAATTAAAACCGACCGTCCAAACAACGATATCAAACCAAGGTGAGTTAAACTCACTCAGTTACCTTTTTTATATTTTATATAAATTGGGTATTTTTATTTTGTGTACTCTGCTTGCAAATGGTTGACTGCTTTGCTAGTTATCTATTTAACTGTTAATTTAACCGATGAAATTAAACCGTGTTTAATTTCAGTGAAATTACCAAATCGTTATTTTTAACGACTGGTTCCAATAAAAGTAACTCACCTTGGTTGGTCACGTTTATAAAATAAACGTGTTTTCGGTTGAACTGGAGGAACTGATGAAAATGTTTTATTGGTTAATTGATATAAAATGGTTGCTAATTGCTATGATATATCCGTAAATGGGATTGTTTGACCTGGTTTGTGATAACCGTTTTGAATACAGGGAAGAACAGGTTGGAGGGATCCAACCGGATCCCTAAAAAATGTATTTTTATTTTCATATTCTCATATATGAACTGATCTGTTTGTGTGATTGATTTGATGGTTGATTATTGAATGTTCAACATCTGTTAGTTTAAAACCAATGGGTGATATTGGTTAAGTGTTTGGCAGAGTATGGCCTTTAAAAATCAATCGGTTTATAGATATGGATTCACCGTTAGGTGAGTCGATAAAAGTGAAGTTATAAAGTTTATTTTATAACTGGAAACAAATAATTAGAATTTATTTAAATTAATTATATTTTTAATTTAAAGCGAGGATTGTTGAAATCGGTTAATGAGATAATCAAGTTTTTGTGTTAATTAAATCGACCGTTTGGAATTAGAATTGTTTATCAAGTTAATGTGTTTTGACTAAAATAGTTAAACGAATATTGTTTGAATTTAAATAAGGATTTCAAAGGGATCTAATATTTAATTTAGTTAATAAAGGGATTAACTACTAAAGTAGTTAATGTTTGAAATAAGTTATTATTTTATGATGAATTTGGGAATATATTTTTAAATGGGAATTCATTTAAAAAGTTACCGAATGTGAGATGCAAGCCAATTGAATGGTGAAAGGAAATAAACGTACTCAATTATATGAATTAAGTGAAAGGAGATTACGATAAAAAGGGTTATTTTAAACCAGAGGTTTTAAGTGAGATTCAAAGTGTTAAGACGTTAATTTTACATTAACGTTATTTGAAACGAGATCAAGTAAAAAGGAGAATTTTAAATGAGATTTCAAAGTGGGAAATTGAATATAGTTATTCGAGATAGAATTAGCCAAACATAATTCGGCTGAGTTGCCAATCCGTACGACTGCTAGCGTAATTCGCAGGGCTGCAGATAGCCTACGGCGGTCGGATGTTTCCTGAGGGAATCAGGCGTAACCATTGTGATCGCTGTGATCTAGAGTCAAGCGAATGGAGTTAAGACGAATGTTAATTAATCAATTAGAGTTATTCAAATATCGTATTTTGAATATTTAAAAGAATTGGAAGTTTTGATTTAACAAAAAGGGAATTAGATTGTCAAAGGCCAAGTGATGCTGAATACTGAACCAGTGAACTCATTGGAGTGTCATGATTGAAACACTGTATATTTTGATAGTTAAAACACCGACTATCAAATCTGTCCAATACGATTGTTGGTATGGAAAGACCGGGATCGAATTTATATTCGAAAAACCATTCCGTCCAACAAATACGTGAAGATCTCAGAAGGTGATCGAGATGGGGCATTGAAGACCGTGGATCTTCATAAACGGAAGAACCACTAATATTCTCTGCCTGGCAAGCAGAGATAAGCTGTGATTCTGTCGTAGTTGGAATCTACGGGTTGCAAGGACTTCTCGCTACTGATCCATGGGGTGATTCCTATATGGATGCGGTAGGAGAGTGCCTTCGGTTCATCCTGTTCCTGGATGACGTATATGGACGAATGTCTGACAGAGTATTTCCAAAGGGTCACGTACGTTGATTTCTTCAAACGTACGATAGTTGTTGGCAGGGAATCGCCGTTCTCTTAGCTTACTGCTAGAGTATTTTTGTGGACGTCAATTAGTGATATCTGACGGATTTGACAATGTGGCATTCAAAGTGAATGGTGACCAGATGTTCAAAGATAAGTTCTGACCTCAAGCCTCATCAACCGGGAAATGACAAAAATCGGGCAGGCAGCATGGCTATGTGGGTCGCTCCCATTAGGGTGTATGATCACCTATCTAGAGGAAATCCTATTTGTTTCTAAAATCTATGTTTTGATGCTGTCCCTTGTCGGGAGACGGTTGCTGATCCCAACCGTCGGTGATATACATTCGATACACTCAAGCGAAATGAGTGGTCGGTCATGTGAGGGCCGGGTTGCAAGAAGTTCTTGTTGAACCCAGTGTATTCGTCTCTAGAGATACACTATCGGAAGGTGGACCCATACCTTGTCATAGTCGGAATCAAATCTCCAATAAGCGCCTGCGGGTTTTTGTTTGTATACTATATATGTGGAGCGTGAGATGCAAGCGTTCCACTAGATTCTATTTACTTGTATTTAGACATTACTATAATATCAGAGAAGATATTGGTTTCAAAAGCCGTTTTGGGTTATCGTAAGGTAAAAACCGTCCGTATTTATGTGTGGATTTGGTCTTACGATTATCCTTTTCTTTTGAAAGGATTTTGAACTTTAAAATCAAGATTGGATGGTTCACCCTTATTTCTGTGCGAGTTTTTCTCACTCTGGTTCACCAGACTGACCCGGTGTTTTGTAAATGCTCGGGTTAGACCGGGTTGTACAGGTTCAGGTTATCGACTGCTATAAAGAGACAAGCTGGAAGAGTCCAGACGTATGATATTACTATTCCGCTGTGTGTTATATGAGGACATATTATTATCACTGTCCAGATGTGTACTCTGATATTGTAAGTATTTCAAAAACTTTCAATAAAGATTTATTTATGTATTATATTTTGTTCCGCTGCGATGTGAGACTCTGTGTGGTGTTTTCTTCTTCTTCTATTCTAATATTTCTTTCTTTCTTATCTCACCCTCTAACTTCTTTCTATTAATGATCTGGAATGTTCGATGTCTGAATGGTCAACATGGTAGTTTGATGTTGATTTTCGGAGTCGAAAATCCCGGTTCGTTACAGTGGTATCAGAGCTGAAGGTTAAGTGATTACCTTGGCTCTGTGGCGTGACTCAGTAGAGATGGGGTTAGCAATACCCTAGATTGAGTTTGAGTGTATATATATGAGCGCGTATTTGTAAATTGATATAAAAACTGTTTATATTGTGTTGATTGGTTTGTCGAGTAGTTTATGAATTCTGGTCGATACAGTAATGCAAACTGTGTCGATAAGTGTTTCTAAACTCTTGGACAGAATAATTCGACACGGTATGTTTTTGAAAGGGGGTAAATGAAATAATTTTACCCAAATTATATTTTAGTATAAAAGAATGATTAATATTTAGAATATTATAGTATATTGGATGTGTTGGTTGATTATAAAATGTGAAATGATTAAATAACCAATCAGAATTCATATAAGTGAAATATATGAAAATTAGAGGAGTTAAATCTGAATTTAAATCAGAATTGAAATTAAAACTTGGGAAATTCGAGCAAGAGGTTGAAATTGGAATTGGACTCAATATATGAGAATTTTAAAATCCTGGGAGGTTTTAAAATTGTTTTACAAGCCTTGGAAAGGATATTTTGAAATAGATTTCAAAATGAAAGTGTTTAAATACAGTTTTGATACGTGATATAGTATTGAACTCACTTTGATAGCTGGGAAATAACTCTGAGGATGCTGGCCACATCATCAGTGTGCATTTCCGAGTTCTAAATGACGGATTACTACCAAAAATCTTGTTTGAATTGCTTTGAGAAGAACGAGTTGTTTTGAATCCTGAAAAGAAATATTTGATTTTTGAAAAAGCTGAACTGTTTAAAAACTCCCAAGGGAATTGTTGAACCAAAACAAAATTTAAATAGAAATTGGAAAAGCAAATATGAATTGAATTGGAACCAATTAACTGGAAATTGAATCAGGATATAATATATCAAGTCGAATTAGATTTTGAATTGGGAGACAGGAATCTGAAGTGGTGTTGGACTGGCAAGTTAAGAGTTGGAATGGATAACGGATGGAAATTGAGTTAAGAATGGTATTTGGCATGGACGTGTAAAGGATTTGGTTTTGAGGATAAAATTGGAATTTTGGGGATGCATTTGTATATGCTGACAGGGTAGCAGATGGAGAGAATATAATATGCCCGACAAAAAGGTACACGTTTATTTTTATATGGGTTTGGAGATTTATGAGCCTATTTGGCAAGCCACTTGGCTGTTTCATTTTCTTTTGGATTGGAGAAGGCCTAGAAAGGCGAGTTGGAGTTGTGCCAATTGAGCCATACAGAGGAGGTGCTGGCAAAAATTTTCGAAGATTTAAGGCGTTAGAAAATTTTCAATATTTTTGAAAATATTTATTTACAGTATTGAAATGGTTTCTAATTTAATATAAAATTAGATTTGAAATTAATGAATTAATAACGTTCTTTCTTACCTTAGCAATTTCGAGGACGAAATTATTTTAAGGGGGGAAGAATGTAACGACCCGTGTTTTTCGACCATTTGAATCTGAATATTTAAATTAGTTTTAAAATATTAGATTGGGAATATCAATGGAATTTAATATTGAATTCGTTATTTTAACGAAGTTGAACGTTATAAATTATATATAATATAAATTCGAGCTCAAAAATGGCGTGCAGTTCGTGAAATGAACTTTTGAACTTCAACTGAGAATACAGGATTCGATATAAGTCGGATTTCTGTAAAACAAGACACGTTGGAGCCGTATTGACGATAGTTTTCATATTAAAGAGAAAAATCTAGATTTCGTGTTATAATTTGATAGTTATGGCTAAATCAAATTTTGAAATAGTCGCTATGGAAAACCGTTATTAAATTATAGGCCTTTAAAGTAGCCGTTTTGCAAACGGACTCTGTTTTCGACGAAACCAGTTCCGTTGAGTTCGTATCGTCGATTAGAGTCAGAATAAGTATATAGTTTGTTATTTTTAGAGACCGGAAAATTTGGTGTTAAAAGGGGTATTGCGGTTCGAGGTAAAAATAGCCTACCGGGGCAACAGTCTCAGAATGCGACGAAGTTAGTATCGTTGGGTTCGTATCGAAAAGTTATTATCGATGTTCGCAGTTTCAAGTTGATTCAATTTATCTGGTGACCGTGGAAAAATTAAACGTGTGTTCATTTCTGGTTTCATAAAGGAAATTTTTCCATACGACCTCGGATTGCGACGAAACCTATCCCATTGGGTTCGGAATACCTTTTTACATCAAGAATAAAATCTTTATCAGTAAACAGAAGTCGTTTGTAGTTAGTTCTATCATATATTTCTACACTATAGACACATGCCTTAGCATTGTTTAGTCCTCATCTAGTAAACATGTTCTGCCACCATAATATACATATGAACCTATTTCTTTCAGCACCAAGACCCTACCAAAGATACCCTCTGTCCCTATATGTTGCTTCACATCCATCAATGAAAGGAAAACTTCACGCAGTCTGATAGCTAGACATTCACATCTACCTCAAGCCGACAAAGCATGAAAAGAAAACACATCACGTACGCTCTGAAACTTACCCTTGTAATTTCATTTTCGTGCCGACCAAGTTTTTCTTGGCATTGGCGACCAACAGCTGACCTATAACCTCTCTGCAAACCTATATCTAAATGCCTTGCCACCCACGAAGCCCTCTCCTATAAAAGCCACTTTTATCCCTTCAGTTTTTTTCGTTTTGTTTTCAGCAAAGCAAACCAACTCTCTTTCAACGAAAAAAAAAAGAACAGAACAGGAAAAGCGGAAGGAAGACAAACGGAGGGAGGGGGTCAATGCAGCGTGGCCTGATCGTTGGTCAGGGCTTGGGTGCGAATGTGAGGCAAGGGAAAGGGTACGGGATCGAATAGGGGAAAAACAACGGCTTTGTGATTGGAAGCCTGGGAGGAGTGAAAACGAGAAGGACGTGAGTAGCGTGAGCAACAGTAAACCAATAGGATTTGTTTGACTTCCTCTTCTTGAAGCAGTATGCATTTAAATGAAGAATAGGAGTTGTTTAAGGAAGAAACCGGTTGAAACTGGTCATGTATTCTCAAATACTTAGGTTGAACGTGGTAAAGTAGTGAACAAGCTGGAAAGAGAAAGCCAAGGACAGAAGTATCAGCCGTTAATTCTTGAATCAAAACCGAACGATTCAAGAGATGTTGGACTCATTTCAACAAAGACCTCGTTATGGAACCGAACCGGACGCTACTGAAATCAACTGGGATTTTTAATTAAATTAAAACACTCGTTTAATTTAATTAAAACCGACCGTCCAAACAACGATATCAAACCAAGGTGAGTTAAACTCACTCAGTTACCTTTTTTATATTTTATATAAATTGGGTATTTTTATTTTGTGTACTCTGCTTGCAAATGGTTGACTGCTTTGCTAGTTATCTATTTAACTGTTAATTTAACCGATGAAATTAAACCGTGTTTAATTTCAGTGAAATTACCAAATCGTTATTTTTAACGACTTGTTCCAATAAAGGTAACTCACCTTGGTTGGTCACGTTTATAAAATAAACGTGTTTTCGGTTGAACTGGAGGAACTGATGAAAATGTTTTATTGGTTAATTGATATAAAATGGTTGCTAATTGCTATGATATATCCGTAAATGGGATTGTTTGACCTGGTTTGTGATAACCGTTTTGAATACAGGGAAGAACAGGTTGGAGGGATCCAACCGGATCCCTAAAAAATGTATTTTTATTTTCATATTCTCATATATGAACTGATCTGTTTGTGTGATTGATTTGATGGTTGATTATTGAATGTTCAACATCTGTTAGTTTAAAACCAATGGGTGATATTGGTTAAGTGTTTGGCAGAGTATGGCCTTTAAAAATCAATCGGTTTATAGATATGGATTCACCGTTAGGTGAGTCGATAAAAGTGAAGTTATAAAGTTTATTTTATAACTGGAAACAAATAATTAGAATTTATTTAAATTAATTATATTTTTAATTTAAAGCGAGGATTGTTGAAATCGGTTAATGAGATAATCAAGTTTTTGTGTTAATTAAATCGACCGTTTGGAATTAGAATTGTTTATCAAGTTAATGTGTTTTGACTAAAATAGTTAAACGAATATTGTTTGAATTTAAATAAGGATTTCAAAGGGATCTAATATTTAATTTAGTTAATAAAGGGATTAACTACTAAAGTAGTTAATGTTTGAAATAAGTTATTATTTTATGATGAATTTGGGAATATATTTTTAAATGGGAATTCATTTAAAAAGTTACCGAATGTGAGATGCAAGCCAATTGAATGGTGAAAGGAAATAAACGTACTCAATTATATGAATTAAGTGAAAGGAGATTACGATAAAAAGGGTTATTTTAAACCAGAGGTTTTAAGTGAGATTCAAAGTGTTAAGACGTTAATTTTACATTAACGTTATTTGAAACGAGATCAAGTAAAAAGGAGAATTTTAAATGAGATTTCAAAGTGGGAAATTGAATATAGTTATTCGAGATAGAATTAGCCAAACATAATTCGGCTGAGTTGCCAATCCGTACGACTGCTAGCGTAATTCGCAGGGCTGCAGATAGCCTACGGCGGTCGGATGTTTCCTGAGGGAATCAGGCGTAACCATTGTGATCGCTGTGATCTAGAGTCAAGCGAATGGAGTTAAGACGAATGTTAATTAATCAATTAGAGTTATTCAAATATCGTATTTTGAATATTTAAAAGAATTGGAAGTTTTGATTTAACAAAAAGGGAATTAGATTGTCAAAGGCCAAGTGATGCTGAATACTGAACCAGTGAACTCATTGGAGTGTCATGATTGAAACACTGTATATTTTGATAGTTAAAACACCGACTATCAAATCTGTCCAATACGATTGTTGGTATGGAAAGACCGGGATCGAATTTATATTCGAAAAACCATTCCGTCCAACAAATACGTGAAGATCTCAGAAGGTGATCGAGATGGGGCATTGAAGACCGTGGATCTTCATAAACGGAAGAACCACTAATATTCTCTGCCTGGCAAGCAGAGATAAGCTGTGATTCTGTCGTAGTTGGAATCTACGGGTTGCAAGGACTTCTCGCTACTGATCCATGGGGTGATTCCTATATGGATGCGGTAGGAGAGTGCCTTCGGTTCATCCTGTTCCTGGATGACGTATATGGACGAATGTCTGACAGAGTATTTCCAAAGGGTCACGTACGTTGATTTCTTCAAACGTACGATAGTTGTTGGCAGGGAATCGCCGTTCTCTTAGCTTACTGCTAGAGTATTTTTGTGGACGTCAATTAGTGATATCTGACGGATTTGACAATGTGGCATTCAAAGTGAATGGTGACCAGATGTTCAAAGATAAGTTCTGACCTCAAGCCTCATCAACCGGGAAATGACAAAAATCGGGCAGGCAGCATGGCTATGTGGGTCGCTCCCATTAGGGTGTATGATCACCTATCTAGAGGAAATCCTATTTGTTTCTAAAATCTATGTTTCGATGCTGTCCCTTGTCGGGAGACGGTTGCTGATCCCAACCGTCGGTGATATACATTCGATACACTCAAGCGAAATGAGTGGTCGGTCATGTGAGGGCCGGGTTGCAAGAAGTTCTTGTTGAACCCAGTGTATTCGTCTCTAGAGATACACTATCGGAAGGTGGACCCATACCTTGTCATAGTCGGAATCAAATCTCCAATAAGCGCCTGCGGGTTTTTGTTTGTATACTATATATGTGGAGCGTGAGATGCAAGCGTTCCACTAGATTCTATTTACTTGTATTTAGACATTACTATAATATCAGAGAAGATATTGGTTTCAAAAGCCGTTTTGGGTTATCGTAAGGTAAAAACCGTCCGTATTTATGTGTGGATTTGGTCTTACGATTATCCTTTTCTTTTGAAAGGATTTTGAACTTTAAAATCAAGATTGGATGGTTCACCCTTATTTCTGTGCGAGTTTCTCTCACTCTGGTTCACCAGACTGACCCGGTGTTTTGTAAATGCTCGGGTTAGACCGGGTTGTACAGGTTCAGGTTATCGACTGCTATAAAGAGACAAGCTGGAAGAGTCCAGACGTATGATATTACTATTCCGCTGTGTGTTATATGAGGACATATTATTATCACTGTCCAGATGTGTACTCTGATATTGTAAGTATTTCAAAAACTTTCAATAAAGATTTATTTATGTATTATATTTTGTTCCGCTGCGATGTGAGACTCTGTGTGGTGTTTTCTTCTTCTTCTATTCTAATATTTCTTTCTTTCTTATCTCACCCTCTAACTTCTTTCTATTAATGATCTGGAATGTTCGATGTCTGAATGGTCAACATGGTAGTTTGATGTTGATTTTCGGAGTCGAAAATCCCGGTTCGTTACAATATGTGTGTGTGTCTTCATATGTACTGGATTTCTTGGTTCAATCCATACACGATATTTGACCATATTGTCCCTGCACAGAAATGTGTGTATATACACATAATGTATGTGTATACATGTATAGTGCACGTTCAGAGAATATATATATGTGTGTGTGTGAGCACTACAGACGATCTCTACTTTGTGGTATTTACAGTGTATCACAGTGAATATCACAAGCTATCTAAATACATATGGATGTCCATAAAAAATCAGACCAAGTCATGAGAAATGATGAGAAACACACCAAAAGTTCTAAGGCAAATAAATTCTAAAATTAAAATAATATTTGCTAGAATATAAAATATTTCGGTTCCAGATTACTCTATGTGTGTTTATTTTTGTGACAGGTAAGCAGAAGACTGGACTGACTGTGAAGACTGGTAGAAGACAGAAGACAAAGCTATGAAATAATATATCAGTGTATAGAAGAATTTGTACAACATGAGTGAAATGTAACTGAGTGTAATGTAGTGAGGAGCATTGTATATAAATGAAACTGAATGTGATGGTATTGTATTTCGGAGAAATGTACAAATAATGGAGTTATAAATTTATACTGTTGAAATGTTGGAATAAAATATTATATTTAAATAAAATACTATTTGAATATTTAAATTCTTGTGTAGTAGTATTCTATTTAAATATAAATATTGTATTCTGTCTGTGATGTAGAAACACAGTACAATTACAAACACATTTATAATAATAAATATATGTTTGTTATCATCAAACAAAAATCATAGAATTGTTAGATACAACAATCTCCCCCTTTTGATGATGACAAACGTAAAATAAGATTTTGAATATAATATTATAATAAATGTGTTTGATAGTGAATTTTTGAACTCCCCCTATTCGACTGCTCCCCCTTCAACAAAACTCCCCCTAACTATGTGCAAAAAAATTGTAATTGAAATTTCAATATTAAAATATTAAAAGAATATTCACTTATTGATCAAATTCTTAACCCATTCTTCCCCTTTTGTTATCATCAAAAGGAAACAAAAAATTAAAATAGTGATGAAGAATTGACTAAAAATATAGTATCACCTTAAGAGGAAGAACGATCATCATAAATCTCAATCAGCCAAACAAAAATCATAATATTCCAAGAACTAGAGGCAGATTTCACATTATAGAATGATGGATTTACAATGAATTTTATAAAGATGGAGAGAGTTAAAAGATATTGATTCTAATTATTTTAAAAAGAGTTTTTTTTTAAAATGAGCACAAAAACAGTGATGGGTTTGGACTAAAATTATAAATTCAATTTAAGTGACGCAATCAAATAATCTCAAATCCCAGTAACTATCAATCAACAAATCATAATATGTCATAAGATATTGACACATTTTACAGATTAGAAAAGTGGATTGATTGGCTGGTTTTTACATACCAAAGAGAATTTCATATAAAAAATTTATTTAGCAAATTATTTCCTTTTCTTTTTATTTAAGAGCACACTGACCATGCATAACCAGATCTTGGACTTTTAAATGAGGTCAGTTGCAGCTTAAAATTAAGTAATCTCATAACCATGCATAGTCAGAACTTGGATTTTTAAATGAGGTTAGAGAAACACTTATGAATATTGTATTTTTATTATTTTCAGTTCCAAAAAAGAGAAACTCCTCGATATATAAAACCAATATGAATGATAGAAATGTGGTAGGTATAGAAATGGTTTATGAAATAAATTTCTAAAGTAATCACATTATGAAATATGCTCAAATGTACTGGGATTCTTGAAAATTTCAATGATCACTAATTCTGAAAAATAATATAATCACAATTCCATCACAAATATTTCCACTGATTGTTCAAGATGATTTTTTTTTAAAATAAACTCTCCACATTAATATAAAATCATGATGAATAGCAGAATAATGGTAGATAAAGGAGAAGTTCATGAAATAAACTGTCAATTCAAAGATATTGTAAAAGTTGTTCGATCACCATGAAAAATTTAATTAAAATTTCCTCTTGTTATGAAATATACTATAGTCACAACTCATCACAATTTAAAACATTCTGATAATAATTTTGATGAATTCTAAATACAGTTCAATTTGGTTATTGATTTCAATTTTTTAATAAATAATCAATAAATGATTTTAAAATTGAAAAATCAATTACAAAAGGGAATCACAAAGATTTATACAAGATAAGAGGGATATAAAAAATATATACAAAATGAAGTTCAGAAATAAATCAAAAACAGATAAGGGAGAAGATTATAATATACTTCTAATACCATTGTTGTCTCTATTAACGAGAATTTTAATATGACAGATGTGATTAACAAGGGTATCTCATACAACATCAGAACAACAAGTCCAAGAAAATAATTCAACAGCATCCGAAGAAGCTTCACAAGAAAGTTTTCAAACAATTTTCAACAAGTCGAAGAGACAAAATATGATTCAGTTTCAGAGCATTTTCTTAGAGTAGCAGATCAATATATACAGAAACAAACAGTCCTCATAACATTTTCAAAACGATTCCTTTTATCATAGCAGCACAAGAAACAAATTCAAACCAGACATTTCAAGAGATTTTTTCACAGCAATTTCTGACAATCATAAAAGATGATTCATGATCCAAAATTAAAAGTACAGTTTATTTTAAATCATTTGAAGGAATATGAAAATCTCAAGATTCATTGAACCGATCAAACCAGATTATAATTTTCAAATCCAAGATGTGTGAGATTCACGAAATAATAATTTCAAATGGTTTCAAACGAACTAATATTCATATCAAATGATCATGAAATAACAATGAGTTTCAATACAAGATCATCAAAGACTTTTTCACAATTATTTCTGACAGTCCCAAATTTTTTTTTTAGAATATTTACATCAAGCTTGAGAGATATTCATGATCCAAAAAAATTAAAATAGTTTATTTTAAATCACTTGAATTAATGTAAATTTTGGGATACTAAGAATCAATCACACAAGATTATTAATTTCAAATCTAAGAGGTGTGTGAAATTCAATATCAACAATTTCAAATGATTTCATCAAACAAATATCTAAGACAGATGATCATGAATAAAGATGAATCTCAAGATGTATCACAATGACTCAAGACAAAAAAATTCAATTCAGAAATAATCAAGCCAATCCAAAAAATCAATGAAATTATCACTACTGAAAAATAACAGTGTGCTGTAATGAGTATAAATTTTCAAGCCTTTCCAAAATGAATTAGACGAAACTCAAAATAGCAGAGGTGCGCGAAATTTCATTAAATTTTTAGATCTTCAAAATTTTAGAATTCAAATTAACAATGTTCAAGATATAACAGGAAGCTTCGACACTATTATGAATTCAAAAATAAAATTAAACTTCAAAACAATTGCAGATATTTATAAGTTTAAATTCAAGATTTAGAAATGATTAAAACATTAGAGTTTTATTCAAATGAAGCGAATTTCCAAAAAAACATGAATTTTGCTATTTGAAGTTAAGAAAGCTCAGTAAAAGTAAAAAATATAGCAGTGGTAAATTAAATTAGAAAAGTCAAAAGGAAAATAAATAGATGGGATAGCAGGAGGAATAAACAAAAGAAATTATTCATAATAAAAATATGAGTCCACAGATCGTATCTGAATTCAATGTGAGCAAATGAATCTCTAACTCAACATACATGGCTAAGGATCTCTAAATAATTCAAAGATGTGAAGCAGTTTGAATACATTTCTCTTTTTCCAAAGCAGTTCCTCAGCCTCCTCTGGTACCCAATAGTTTAGGGGATTGAGTGGTCTAACAAAATTAGTAAAACCACACATAGTTTTGTTTGTCTTTCTATACCCAAACTTATTTGTATAACAACCCATTGGAATTTACCTTTGTGCCCTTAGGAACCCAAATCTATTTGACTTTAGAAGAATTCACTTTATTTCTTTTTTGGGGGTCCAAAATGGATTGTCATACAACAAATTCTCATCACGTTTGTGATTCAAAAATCCTTTAAAAAAATATTAGAATTTAAATTTTCAAAACGATTCTTTTCAAAGTAGTTTGAAGGATTTTTTAAAACCATTTGAATTGACATTTTCAAAAAAATTATTTTTCCTAAAGCCAAGACCACATTTTTTTTCCAATAGAAACTTGATTTTGCAACAACATATCCAACGATGTTTCCCATTAGAGATTTTTTCTAAAGTTGATTCTAATTGTTCAATTTTGGATTTAAGATCGTTGTTTTCTTTAATTAAATTTGAACAATGATTATTAGCGATCTTTGTTCCAGTATCATGTTGTTTCAAAACCAAATTTTTAGATTCAAATAATTTGATTTTGGATTGAGACTCAGATATTTCAAATTCAAAATGTTTTTGCTGTTCAAACTCAAGTTTTTCAAAATTCTTGAATTTCACAATTTCATTTTCTAACTCTTCCAAAATCAAATCAGTTTTTAATAAGCTTTCTTTTTTAGCAATTTCATGTTTGGAATTTTTCTTAGTCATAAAATTTTCAAATTCCTTTTGCAAAAGATTGTTCGAACTTAATAATTCAATCTCGTTCTCTTTTAAGATTAGAAATTCAATCTCACGTTTTTTTAATATTTATATTGAGATGAACGAGATCAGTTTTCAATTTCAAACAGCTTTCACAATCAGAATTTTCTAATTTCATGACATTTGAAAGTTTTGATTCCAAACAGTTAATTTTGCTGGTCAACTCATGATTTTTATAATTCAAATATTTGTTTTTCAGTTGAAGTTTATCAGCAGATTTAGTTAAAAAAGCACACATATAAACTAAATCTTCATAAGAGAAATTTTCTGTCTCATCGTCTGTTGAGTCTCCATTATTTGATCCATCTGAATTTTCATATGTTTCTCCTTTCAAGCATAGATCTGAATCTGAGTAGACATTCCGGGATTTTGAGTAGTTGTTGTTCGTTCCATACAACTTGTCGAGATATTTCCAGATATCCTGCACAGTCAAACAATGAGAGATAAGTTTAAGCTGATTTATCGAGATAAGAATACATAATATGCATAACATGAGCATTGGCAACTTTATTTTTATTATCTAGCATATCTCTCATATTTATAGTAATATTCCAATATTTAGAATCAATAGATTTTAGATAGAATTCGATTTTCGATTTCAAAATTAAAAAATTTGTCCCATTGAAAATAATTGGAATATCATTGGACTGACTCTCGCTATATTGACAACTAGGGAACACCATCTCTAGAGTTAATGAAATACCAAGCTATGATATCACTGGTTGGATCTAGATTAATCCTAGAGGGGGGTGAATAGGGTTTATTGAATTTTATCAAGATATTAAAAATTATCACAACACAAATAATAGCAGAGTAAGTAAATGCGGAATGTAAATGACACAGATTTTACCCAACTTCGGCAAACCCTGCGTACTGTTGCATTCACTAAGGTTTCTACTAGGTAATAAAACAGATCCCGCTTATAACACCCTGTAAACTCGCGAACCCCGCTCCTGTTCTAATCCTACGCTCAAAACCCTAGACTGATCTATATCCTCTAGATCAGATTTTCCCCTAGCTACAAACCTGTAGCTAGTAAACCCTAGTTATTATAGACACTAGAAAACTGCTAGTTAAAACTCTAACTGGATGGCTTAGTTTTTACAGAAAAAAGTAGAAAACAAATACGATGATTTTACAAGAGAAAGAATAAAACAATACAACAAAAATAAATAGAAACCCCCCTTTAATTCTAATTTAAAAATAAGGCCGGCCTTTGTATATTTTCTCAAAACCCTTGCTCCTCTTCTATTCTTCTATGTCGGCCGACTTCAAAAAATAGGGTTTCCAAAAACCCCCAAATCGCGAGTTCAACGTTTAGTTCTGAATCAAATCTCTGATGCTTCGAATCATTGGATATATTTAGTGCTTCGATTTGGGGTATGTGATCGAAAAACAGTGAGTACTTTTGAATTGATTTTCTCTGTTTTCATTCAGATAGTTTTTCTGGTTTTTCTCGATTTCGGTCTTCCTTGCATGTGATGTATTTCGGTGATATAAATAGGTTTATAAAATGGGTCCTTTTTGCTCAAGTCCCTGGCAGTTTTCAAAATAAAAACGGCATCCCTCCCTAAGTTTCCAAGCGAAACTGATCCCTATTTACATACTTACGTGTTTTTGCAAAAAAAAAAAGGCGTTGTCAAGTAAATTTTTTTCTTCTAAAATCTGCAAATATTCCCAGAAGACCACGCCAAAAAAAGTTGCATACATGTATGCAACTATTGTAGAAGTTGTTTCCATTGAAAATCTGGACCAAAACTTGCATACATGTGTACAACTATTTGAAATACTTGCACACATATATGCAAGTATTGCATGAAGAAAACTTAACTGAAATTTTGCATGTGGATTGTTGCACACATGTGTGAAACTTTTCTGTTTTATGGCACACTTGAATACAAATAAATGTGAACTGATTTGCACTTCTACGAATTATTGCATACTTTTATGCAAGAATCCTGTAATACTTGCACAAATGTATGCAAGAAAACTAACACAGATGCATAACTGAAATATTTGCACAGGTGTATGCAAGAAAATTCAAAATATGTGCATACTATTATGCATTTAATTGTAGATTCATTGTTTTTCTGTTTCTTTGGCTTTTAATGTGTTTTTCAGTGGTTTTTTCAAATGAATTATTTTTTGTTTTCGTGTTTTATTTAAATATGAATTTACGTTTTTTTTTATTTCGAAAAATAGGGACCTAATTTATAATAAGTTTAGGACCATATGTGAGCCTAAATTTGAAACTTAATAGGGACCTGTGCTTAATATTCACTTATAAAATCCTATTAAAATTATCTGATTTCCCATATGACTTGAATGATTTCGCGTGAATTGCTCAATTTACTTGTTGCCTTGAATCGGCCTTGACACGTTCTCGCGAATTCTCTGATTTAATTCAGAAAGCAATTGTTGATTACTTGCCAAAAAAAACTGCATACACAATTCTGGAAAATAGATTCTGTTTTCATTTCCCCTTGCGTGATTAAATGATTTGGAAACTTGAATGATTTTCTTAGCCCCTTGAATTTGAAATAAAATTTTCTTAAAAATCTTGCTACATATGAAAATTGAAGAACAATTCTTTCTATGATAAAAACTTTCTAGAAAAAATAATTGCTTTCCCCTTTTAAAAATTGTTACCAAAAATACTTGAGTTATTTTTCTAGAAATCAAACACTTGCCTTGACACAATTTCTGGAACCAATAAAAGTATCTTGCCAAAAATGAAAATCTGGAAAAAAATTCGTTGCCCAAAATTGATTGTGAATATCTAGAAACATTTTTCCCCTAATAAGCTAATGAATTTTGGGAGTAAATAGAATTGCTTTCTAGACTACTTTACAAACTTGACAAAATACTTTTGAATAGTTTATTTTGGATAGAATCTGCTTTGATGATATTCAATTGAATTGTACTCTTACCAAAAAAATGTTGTGATTAATAACCTAAAACCAAGGACTGATTTTTATTGCTCCAAAAACGGGAAACCAATTAAACCTTGAATGCTCAATACTTCTATGCTCTGTCATGCTTCAATACATAAGTTTGTACACTGTTTAATTACATCTATTCACTTGAGCTATCCTATGTCTTATGTACACTGATATTTGAGTTAAAATGCACAACCATGTAAACTTGCAGCATTGTTGTTGTTGTTTGCATGAGTTTCTCTGTTTTGTGTGTTCACTACTACTTGTTTTTGACCACTGCATGACCATTTATACAAACATGTGCATGTGCACATGTTCATGTTGTGACACTGTCCCTTGTGTACATAACTTGTTTCACCTGTTGCATGCTAACACTTTTGAATTTCTGCATATGTATCTTGGACCTGCCATGTTTGTCTTGGCTTGTTTATTGTTGCACGCATGAAAAAACTGAATTTTAGTTCTATATCTCTTGCTGGATACTTGTTATTTTCCTGTCATGTATACACGCTGCAATTGTAAACATGTTATGGCATGTTGATTGAGCATATTCTGTTACTTAAAGGTTATTTAGTGCACATTTAATTTCAAACCCTAATTGTGCCCTATGTTGCAATCAAGAAGAAACTTTGTTTCGCTTATTCTTCGACTGTGATCTATCATACCCTATCTTTGCTGCAACTACTGCACATTTACTTGGTTGCATCCCTGCTATTTCATCAGTTTTTGACTACTGGCAATATAATCCGATTATCCCTCTCTGGATTCTTTTTTCGCCATTTATTATTGATGCATATGGAAAGAAGGAAATGCTTCAGCATTTGATAAGCCTCATAAACACTTTGATGGAATATGTAGACTCATTATTCATCTCTATTATAACTGGATAGGTTCGGCAGCTCAAGCACAATTCAGACTGGCGGTGCCTTTTCCGGAAAGCCCCATTGAGTCTGCTGGATCCAACCATGGAAGCTCCACTCCTGATTTACACTGAATGAATTCACAATTGCAGCTTGGAAGACTTGGTGGTGAAGTGCAGTTTAGCTATGTACATTATATTATGCATATATATGGTGTGTAGGTTTTTGTGGTGTTGTAATGCCTTGAACATTGCTCGTTCAACTTGATTTTCCACCAGTTGGGCTTGTCAACTGGCTTATCTATTACACATATATAATATATTAATCGGCTGGGTAGCTCCACGCTACTCATCCGTCTTCCCCAGAAAGGTTATTTAGTAAATTTTGTAACTATATACCATTTTTTTGTTATAAATAAATTTTCTTATATTGTATTATTTAAAAATTATTTAGTAAAACTTTTATTATATGTATATACATATTGATTTAAATTACCTTATTATACTCTAACTATTTTATTATACCACTAGTACAAAATATGTTTGTTGCTTCGCCTCATTTGCTTCTGTTGTGCTTAAAACCGAAGCAAATATTACAACTTACCTCGGCTATGTTAACAACGAAAGCAAATGGCTGAAGCAAATGGTATAATTTGCTTTAGTTATGCTTATAACCAAAGCAAATAATATCATTTGCTTCAGTTGTGTTAACAGCCGAAGCAAATGCACCGAAGCAAATAATGTTATTTGCTTCCATTACTTAGGAACATGAGCTGATGAACCAAAGGAAACAATGTTATTTATATTGATTCCTAAAGAATCAAAGCAACTACAAATTAATTTTTATATTCAATAACTTATTATACTTAATTTATTAAATTATAGTTAATATATGTTAATAACATTTTATAACAAGTAAAAAAAACTAAGGATTACTATTAAATAATTAATGTTTAACATTTAATTAAAAAGTAATATTTAATAATTAAGAAGTAATATATAATGTCTAGTTATTAACTTTCTATAATTATTAATTAATATTTACTATTAGATAATTAAGTTTTAATATTATATAATAATTAAGACAAGTAATTAATAATAAAATTCAATACTTATGAAGCAATATTTAGTATTTATAATTAATTTTAAATAGTTATTCGTTAATAATGACAACAAAAAATATAATAAATTATAACTAATTGCTAATTAAGAAAAATATTTGATAATTCATAACTAATCACTATAAGAAAATGGCCATCTTACAATTAAGTATTTGCAACGTTCGCAAAATGGTCACTGTAATAAAAAAAAGGGATTGTTAAAGGGACTCCACATTTGGTTAAGGGGAGGATAATTTTAAGGGGACTCCAGCTTATTTTTTTTTGTTAAGGGGTGTCTAGTTTATTTTTTAAAAAAATGAAAAAGAAACCTAACTACCCTTTACTCGTCACTTATGTCAAACTCTAACTTACTAAATTCAGTGCAAGTAACAAATGCGTGAATTACTAAACATCTCAGTTACACAAATTCGATACAGCATATTAAATCAAAATTTTCGTTTCTGCATTTACTTTTTATATTAACCATACCAATTCCGATAAGAAATTAAAATTAGTTACCTAATCTGACGCCTTTTGATAACCATTGAGACTATTTTTTTAATCTTCATTGCATTAACTACATCGATTTTTTATTTTTATGTGCAACATTAAATTTTAAGTATTAATTAAGGTGTAGATTTTATGATTTATATTAATAAGGATTATAGGGGGTTAATATCGGAATTTTAATTTATATGTTTAAGGGGTGGCTAATTTATTTTGTCCTCCCCATAACAATTATACAATAAATAAAAGCTGGTCCTCTCCTTAACCAAATGTGGAGTCCCTTTTACAAACCCCTAAAAAAAATAACTAATTTCCTAATAATTAATATTTATTAATAATAGATAATAAAAAATAATATTTATTAATAATTAGTAATTAAAATTTATTAATAATTAGTTAATTGTTGTTAATATTTATTAATTAACAAAAATAATTAATAATTAATATTAAATGACCAATAATTAACGATTAACAATAAATTGGTATAATTAAATAACTAATAATACATAGATGCTAATTTAAGTATAGCAATTGCAATTAATAACTAGTGATATATACATAACAATAAAAATTTATCAAATAACAAATACTTATAATTTTTAACAATTTTTTTGCTAAAAATTTGTAGTTAATATATTTAATAATTAACAACTAATAATTAAAAATTGGTAATTAAGAAGTAGACAATAAATAACTAATAATCCATAATTAATAACTAATAATACGAAGTAATATTCATTGTTTAATTGCTAATTTTTCATATTTAACAATAAATAGTTTTATTGAATAAGTACTAGTAAATAACCAAAAACTAATAATGGATATTGACCAGCTACTTTTTCACCACTTATTGGATAATTCCCGCCTCCTTTTTACGGATTCCCGCCTCCTTTTCATGGATTCCCGCTTCGTTCTCCACTTGACGCTTCCTTTCCACCAGATCCATTCTATTTTCCTCTAAAGAAAACCCTAAATTGATTACCTCGCTTCATCAGTTCTTCGTGGCTCTAGAGAAATCTTCTCTTTCTTAATCGATATCATTTCCATTTCCGTTTCTTGCTTTGGCTACATCGATTCTGCTATAGAGATCGATTTCGTAATCAATTTCTATTCTAAAGTTTTGAAATCGAAATCGTTTTGTTAATTATCTGGTTCAGAATCGGTCACTCGTTTTCTTTTAGAAGAATCGGTATTGAGCTTGAGATATGAAGTAAAGAAAAGATCTGTATTGCTAGCTTGAAGTCGCATAATGCAATAATCTCACCTACGGCTTGAGTTTTTCTATGCAGTAATCCAGATGGTAAGACGAGCTCAAAAATGTTGTGTTCAGAATATGGAAATTTTGATGTATACGCCTATTTCTTGAGTGAGCGAAAGAAATTGCTTTAAAAGATCCAGATGTTATCTTATACACCATAAATTCCAATTGGAAACACAAAAAACGTATGGCTGAGCTACTTATGGCGTCAACATATAAAAGAAAACAACTTAAAATGAGAAATGTCTGCACCCACTTTCGTTGTAAGTTAAAGTTTTTTTTCTCCTTATGATGGTGATTAAGACTATCTTTGTTCACAAGAATTGGTCGTACTCATCAATCCCAATCTGTGAATCAAATGTATTGTGGCTTTTAAACACGGATAAGTTCCTGTCATATGCGACATGTTTGCATCATATGTTCATGGTTTTAAGTATTTTCATTTTTGGTGTTCTTGTATTACTCGTTTTGGCATTTAAAACAAAGTTTATGGTAGTATTGCAGTAATGATCTTGTGTCCTTGTAATGATTTTGGCATTTAAAACTAAATTCTGAGGAGTAACTTTGCAAACAAAAGGAAGATCTTAGGTCCTTGTAATGATGCAGTTCCTGGTAATGTTTTAATTTTGATTTTAAGAAGTTTAAAAGTAACAGTATTGATTTAATTTCCTTAAGTTTCCTTTTCATTTGATATTTTAGTAGTTTGCTGATCAATATTTTAACAGTGTTGTATTTTCATGGTTTTTCACTATGTCGGTGTTGTCTGTTTGTCCTTAGAAGTTCTGTCCACATTGGTGCCATTGACTATAGAGTAGTTAGGAACAATTCTGTCATCATTTTATAGAATTGAATTACCATATAGTAACCAAAGTAGGCTCATTAGAGTTGCATAGTCAAAGAATGTCCAAAGACTAATTCTGTCAGCGTGTTTATAATTCATATACAAATGTAAGAGCCATTTTTAATTCATCATTATTTCGCGTTTAGCCAGTGCTGAGCTACTAACTTCATATTA
Organism: Allium sativum; assembly: GCA_030737875.1. Taxonomy (NCBI): domain Eukaryota; kingdom Viridiplantae; phylum Streptophyta; class Magnoliopsida; order Asparagales; family Amaryllidaceae; genus Allium; species Allium sativum. Next base: position 118,213,622 of record CM060911.1, on the reverse strand, counting down.
GCAATGTGGCGGCATATGGATTTCAATGTGATGCCAATTGGATGTTTACACAAGTTCAGAAGTTGGCCCTACTGAAATATGTACAGTATTTTTTAGGTTAAAATCTTATGTGGTATCACTGTCAAGAGAAGAAATTTATACCCATAGTGAAGGTTGATTCAATCATATTCTTATTTTGATAGTATTAGATATACAATTTTGTCTATTGACGTCCCTGATCTACGTTTCTTGTATTAATTTGTGTTTGATAATATACAACGAAATGGAAGATATTATGTCAGCACTATCCCATTGGTAACACAAATTATCCAACTTATATGTTTGAGTTATCAAACTGACATGTAAATTATACATTGAATTGATCTTGTATTATGTTTGTGATTCTGACATGAAAATTGTAATGTACAGGTGATGGAACTATATTGAGGTAGTTTGCATTATGTTTGAAGTTGGAGTTGCATTTCGTAAATATTGCACTATCTTCATCATCTTGAAGAAGTTATTTTGTTAGTAAGTTAGAACTTTTAGTTTGTAATTGGTTCTTTTTTGAAATTAGTGTTTTATTAGATGTTTCAGTTGTTGTATTAAGATCGGGTTATTAACACTATAAATAAATTATATTGCTTTATATTATGTTGCTCTTGAATGATTGGATCATTAACATTATCAATGAAATATTATATTCATGTGTGTATTATACTGTTTGATTTATATTGTTAGTTAATGATTATATAATCACAAGTGATAATTATTTGTGTTTGTGTATATAGCGTTACATATTTGAGAATTAACTTGATTTACAAGAATTAAAGCGATAATCATTTGAAGTAAACCTTTTTTTAGCTAATGATGTGCTTTTTTGCTTTTGTTGTGCTAACACCTAAAGCAAGAAATAGGCCATCTCCTAGCTAATGGTTCACTTTCTTTTGCTTCAGTTGTGTCGAAAAACTAAAGCAAAAAAATAGTTTTTGCTTCAGCTGAACAACCGAAGCAACAAGTTTTAACCTATTGCGTCGCCGGCATTTGCTTCGGTTGCTGAACAGAAGCAATAAAGGTTAAACAACCGAAGCAAATGACCTGTTTTGTAGTAGTGTATATATGAAATTTTATATAAAGATTGTACTCTATAAGTATTTATTTCTGATAATTATATTAAATGATTGTAAATCTCTTCCTAAATGGACATTGTTTTGATTTAAATCATTGGTTCAAAATGGAGATTTGATATGAAGTTATATTCGATTTGAATATGAATCGATTGTAAAATGATTATAATATTTCAATGTCAAATATATTCTTCTTGAAGACAAATGGGATAATGAAAATTATTATAATGGGTTGATATGCAAATATATTATATTTGAATATAAATTGGTTTAAACCTAAATCAATTTTTGAAATAATTATAATCCTTTGATATGAAGTATATTCTACTCGAATATAAATCGGTTTTTGAAGCATTATATATGATTTTAATATATTGATATGGAAATATATTCTATTTCGAATATAAATCGGTTTTCGAATGATTATGATATCTCGATTGAATGCAATATTCTTTTGGATATGAATTGGGTTCGAAGAAAACGTGATATTTTGATATGAAAGTGAACCTTTATGAAAGTAAAAGAACCGACCAATGTGAAAAATGTAAACGTTTGGTTGTTAAAGAGACCGGAGTCGGTAATGTCATACTCTCTGCCAATACCGATACCACTTTAACAACTGTGGACGTGGTGGAGAATCCGGAAATGAAGTAGGATGGTATGGAGGCGATTACTGGATTTGAAGAAAGAGAACGATAATGGTGGCCTTGACCTTCGGGTCATAATTAAAATGACTAAAACAAGAGCTATACCATGACTAAGGGCGCATCTCCGATGGGACACGCTTCTTCAATACCATCTATATTACATTGTGATCGATTTGGAGCGTTCTTTGATATGGGACTGTGTTTCGAGGTGGGTGTAGTTGCGGCTATGCATTACCACCAGACCGGGAGTGCAAAAGGTAGAATCCTACCCTGGGTATTGTCTCGACCGCCTTATCATATTTATCCTGATCGAGCCCCTACGATTTTGATTTGACGTTGTTGTATCATGGCGCATCCCTACCTACCGACGTACTGGTGTTGTATATGCAATGCGTACGACAATGTCCGTAAACGACATAAGGGTAAAAATGTAATCTCGCTTACGCTATTTTTATTATATTTACTTTACTTAGTAAACATTATAATAATAGCATATTATACTATGTATGTAAATAGTATAATGGACCCTTAAGAGATGGAAAAATCTAGTAACATCTCTTGAGTTACTGCACCCACGACACTCATGTTATTTCGTATTTAATTTGATTAATATGAGAATGATTTAGTTCCGATCCGAGTGTTTGTTGTGTTTCTTTTTATGCAATACGCTCGGGTTAGGTTCAAGTTGCAGTTAGCGAAGATTCCTTTCCTTAGAGAACGAAGACGAAGATTTGGTATATATATCTATTCTATTCATGTATTTTCCGCTACACTTTGATTCCGCTGCCTTGTATATATTTGTGTAACTCTGATCATCATTGTATATTATAGTCAAATGTATATTTTTCAACTGTTGAACTGTTAATTTTTTTATTATATGTGATCCTTCAGCTGTGAGATTTTGTTATTGTCTTCTCTTCTTCCTTGCTTTTCTTTTATTTTTGCAATAACTACCTGCATTTGCGATCTGTTTGTGTCAGCATGCGTTGATCATTGTCGATTTGAACGATCAAAAATCTAGGTCGTTACAACGTGGTATCAGAGTTTTGGTTAGCGATAACCTTGGCTCCGTTAGGGAATTAACTCATTAGAGATAGGGCTAGTAATACCCTAGAATGAGTTGGAGTGAATATATGAGAGCGCATACTTGCATTTTTATATAAAAATGGTTTTATATTGTGTTGATTGGATCCGTTGAATATTTATAGATTCTGGTCGATATATGGGATGCCATGGTATCAATAGGAATTTCTAAATACTCGAATAGAATGAATCGACATGATATGGTTTTGGATTATATTTTAAAATACAAATTTGGTTATTGATTAAAATTTTTCGCTTGTATTGGTTGTTGGAAGGTGATAATATTAAGTTATTATCATTTATAGCTGCTTAGATAATAAAACTAATAGTAGAGAATTGAATGATTTTGGAAAATTTTGAACATGAAATCTATTAAATTTAATTGGTTGCAAAGTAATTTGCAAATGAAATTGAGTGTGAGAATTTAGATTCTGGTATCCTTGAAATATGCTTGCAAATGTGTTGAAAGAATAAAGTTTAAAACTAAATGACTTCGAAGGGAAATGGTTTTCCAATGTTTTAAAAGAATTAATTGTGTAGTCTCTACCTAGACCTTAGGAATAGTTCGGCAATGAGTGCATGCAATATTGACATTTATTTTGAAGAGTCTGAGTGGGGGAGACCACTCAACAATTTTATAACTTATTTTGAAAAATATATTGGATTTTGAAATTCTAAATTATGAACAGGGTAATAAAATTTAGACTGTTCGCAAATTTGAATGAATAGAAACACCAAAAGAAGAGTAATGTGATGCTAATTTAAAATTTGGGTCATCTGGAATAAGATAATGGAGTTAAACGAAATTTAATTGGAAATTGGAAATATTGAAATAAGATATAAAAATAAAACTTAATTGGAGTTGGATGGATTTAATAAAATGAAATCAAATTAGAAAAATTAAATAAGTTAATTTAGAATTCATTTATATAGTTGGGTTGAGTAAGTAAAATTTGATCCATGCTAACGACTAATGACTAAGTAAGTAAATGAAAATTTAGTAAACCAGATAAAATAAAATGAGGGAAAGTTAAATTTAATCCAAGAGAATTTACTTAGGAATTTAAATGAAGTTTGAATTTTTTAAATGGAATATTCGATGGAGATTGGATTAAAGGCGACTTAAGTTAAGTTAATAAACTAAGCTGAATGGAAGGGGACTTGAGGAAAATTAGTTGGAGTCGATTTAAAATTTGATATGAAAGAATGAAATGAGGTTATGAATGAAACTTGATTAAATCCCCACTAACAACGTGATGATTTAGTAAATGGGTTAATTTGCTTGAATTAATTAAGCATGAAAGTGGAATTTAAAATCCATTTTGGAAATGAAGCCAATAGGAATGGAAATGAAGCTAAATGTAGTTGTGTCAAGTGAATAGAACCAATAAAGAGTGAAGTTAGAAGATCTAATAAAAATCAATTGAGAATTTAATACTTAAGGAAGAAATGAGTTATGAAAATTTGGCAAATCGATTCATGTTAATGAATTAAGGGTCTAGTATAATCAAGTTTGTTAGAAAAGTGAAATGAATTCAAGTTATAACCGGAATGTAATGCTTGGAAAGAAACGGGAAAATGAATAAAAGTATATCAGAATGGAGTAAGCAATTGAATGCGAATCCATTTCTCGAATAATGAAGTGATAACCAATTTTAAGTGTTGAAAAGGTTACCAAAATTTTTGGAACTGAAAAGTTTCAAACTTCAAATAAAATAAACTGACATTTGTGAGAAAATCTGGAATATTCGATAAGCTGAAGTAAAAAGGCCATAACTTTTGAATGGATGATCTGAATTCGACGAATCCAAACTTTTTGGAAACCTTAGAAATTGAACAAAAACTTTTTTTAATAGGGCCTTGTCAAATTTCATGTTTACTAAGTTGAAATCCAAGCATTAGTCGTAGTTCTATGCGCAGAAAATGAAAACCTGAAGCGTATATCAATATTGTTTTGACCATAACTTTCGAACAAAGTGGCGGATTTTTATGTGCTTGCATAATTCGGAAAGCTCAGGATCTAAACTAAAAAATTTCTTTAAAAAGATTGGTAAAATTTTAGTGTTTAAAGAATTGAAAACTGGGTTGAACAATTCAGGCCTGCATTTTATTTGTTTGGGCTGAAGTGTTCACTTTCGCTAAAACAGTCGTAACTTTTGAATGAATTATCCGAATTCAACGAATCTGGGCAATTCGGAAAGCCTGAAGCGAATGCAACAACTTTTACCTATGCTTTGGGCAAATTCCATCATTTAAATGGTGATAAACCTCAATTTGTTCGCTGGCCTGTCGTTAATATTTTGGTTTTGTAGTTGGAATGGTTAATATATGTCGTGTAAGTTGTGTACATTTGCTATTCATAGTATATATGTTTGATTCTTATGTATATTTGAGTATGTAGCAGGTGTAAGGAAGTCGCGCGACGCTTTGGAGCAGGCTTTGCGCTAAATGATACATTACTAAATAAATAAAATTGCTAATAACGCTAAAAAAGGTACATATCTATGTTTTAAGGTTTTGTGGTCATATATATATCGTTTTCCCTATTTTTGGGATGCCTCATCGTGTGATGGGATGTATATTTTGATTTATATATATATATATATAGTAATTTTTCGGACCTCTCCGTATAGAGGAGATGCTCCCGAATTTTTCTATGATTTCAGGAGTTAGAAAATTTATGAGATTTTTATAACTCGATAACGTATTTATAAAGGCTAACTTATAAGTTATGGATTTGAAAATATATATGTGCTCAAAACCTTATTTCGTTCCCTTTTCGAGGACGAAAAGGTTTGAGTGGGGGAGAATGTAACGCCCCATAATGTTCTGTATATTTAAATTTAAATTGAATAGTATTGGTTAAAAAAAACCAAATTTTGTTGATTTAATAATGATGATGGTTTGAATTGAGTATAAACGGATTTTTAAATTTAGTTAATATTTATAAATTTCGTAATTTGAAATTTAATATTTAATAACAAAATAAATTTGAGTTGTTTAAGTTAAAATTTGAAATTCAAATTTATTTGATAAAAGGGGTGGAATTCTAGGTTTAATGTTCGAATAATTGAAGATAAATTTAGTTCGTTTATCAGTAATTGCAATTCAAATTTAAAATTCGAAATAATCAAATTTGGGAACCTAAAATTCATGAAATCGATTTATAAAATTTATTTATGTGGTAATTTGGATTAAAATAAAATTTAATAAATAATTAAGTTGAATTAAAACCGTTAAACGAGTTATTGAATATTTTATTAATTTATTAACTGTGAAATTTAGCTATTTTGGCAACTGCTTCGGAATTCAACGTAATCAGTTTTATCGGATTCAGGCCAGTGAATTATTGTAGAGTTTCAAATCTCGTTAAAATCGGACTTGTCATTTGATCGTACGGAATAAAACGTGAATTGAATCTTTGTAAATTGGTAATTGTTCATTTACCCTATTGGACCCTCTATATACATGATACTAAATTTCTTTACCACCTCATCAGCCCATTTTACTATGTATAATTTTTACTCGATCAAAATTTCTCTAATGGCGGAAAACAAAAGAATTTCAAACCCTAGATCAAATAAAAATCCAAGCTTTAAATTCGAATCTCCTCAAAACCTAACATATTATATATCAAATCGAAGCCCTCGACCATACGAAGCTGCTGGTACCATTTATTTCAACATGCAGTAAGCGGATTCGCTAGAAATCGTGGTCAAATGTCTAAATCGCGGAACCCTAACATGAAATTTGGGGTTTTTCGATTCTGAAGTTAATCGGAGAAATCAAGATATGAGTTCTGTAGAGGAGGATTATACGAGTTCGAGGGTGGTGTTCGCTGGTCGTAACATGGTCGGAGGAGTCGGCAATTTGCGTTTTGGGTTTAAAAAAACCCATCCGTTCATCAGCGCGACGACGGCAAGGGAGGCGACCGGAGGTGCCATACTTGGCAGGGATGGTGCAGTTTTCGATGCTGGTCACGTTGGTGGTGGTCTCATGCCTTCTGGTGGTTGGAGTGGGGAGAATTGGATGGTCAAATGCGCAGTGAGTTGGGTTGTTTTCCGCGTCGTTCACTGTAGCAGAAAGAAGAGGGAGCGGGAAGAAGGCGCTGATGTGTCACTACGGTATTGGTTATGAGTTAATTAATTTAATATAATTATATATATAGGTCATGTATTCTAACGTCAATAACTTATGCATATGAACTCGGATTTGGATGCGGTTTGTTGCATTAGATTCATGGCGAAATTGTGGACATTTTGGTATTGGTGTGGCTGCGTTTGGAGATTGTAAAATTTTGGTTTTTGGTTGGGCGTTCGATTGACTAAAGACCCAAAGGTTAGTTGTAACACCCCACGTCCGTTAGTGTCACTCACAAAGGGAATGCACTAAGTTCTGTGGAGCATTTAGGGTAAAAGATGCAGATAAATTATAAGACAGACAGAAATTAAACAACGGAAAATAAAACTTTTCTTTATTGATAAAATAGTTTGTACAAAGATTTCTTTACAATATCAGAGTATCATCTGTCTTACAAAATAAAGAAGCATAAAACAATATTTATATTCCCCAGTTTTAGCAAGAGCCAGCCATAGCATCTGAAAAGAGAGTCCAAGCAAAACTTCGACAAATCTTCAAGCTGGGAAAGAGTGACAGTCCAACTTAACCTGAGCTATACTATTCCCTCCTTTATTACCTGGAGAGGGGGGGGGGAAACGGAAGAAAAGAAGACGAAAGAAAAACAGAGTCAGACATAAAGCCCGAGTAAGTTCAGTAACTTCTAGCATGTGAACATGGAAAAACAAACGACATGAATTAACTGAATCCAAGATTACACCGTGACCATAGGGTCAGCAAGATTAGACAAGATAATCACAAGATATGCTAAAATAAGATAAACTGGATATGCTCTAATACTTTCGCCGCTTCGCTATTTCCTTGTTATACTGGTTTCTATATCTCTGCACCACCTAACTAGTGTTCCAACTAGTAACGATAACGTGATCCCAACCCCTGTAGTTTCCATTGCCTTCAGGCATACATTTATTATTTATTACCTAGATCTAATCTAGGGTTTTCTATCAAGTGCTTTCTAAATATAACTAGAGTTTACGCTATCTGCTGAACCCTTCTCGAGTTCAGGGTTTATGCCACCTAGTCCAACTAGGGATTACGCTACCTGTCGAACGATGCCCCCAAGTCTAGGACACACCACCTAGAGTGGTATATGTTCCTATACTTCCCCACGCATGTATCGCGAATCGTTATCGCTTGTCTAGATGCACATGTCCTGTAATGTGCGGTCCGAGTCCTGTGACAGGGCAAATCAAGGAATACAGAACTCGGTCGGGAGCTTTCAGATATCTGCCGATGCAGATGCTAAAGTCTGTTTTTATTCCAGTGGCTATCGTCCCACTTGACCCCTCCCTCAACTAATGAAAGGCACACCTTGTAAAATGAGAACTATACGCCGGCCCCCGGTGCCCCACTATCCTATGCCCATCCTCACCCATAACTAGATAGCAAGTATATGGTCTTTTGGAGTTCTTCGCCTTTCCGCTTCACGTATCTCGATTGACTCAAGATGGATGGTAGACGACGAGTCGCTATCACAGGGCTACCGTTTGCTCGCCGAATCACGCCGGTCCATCCTGGCCTTTAGGTTGCCATGTGTTGTAACCAAGGCATACCCCTGGTTCTTCTACGCAGACCTTAACCTCTGTGGGCCCAGGCGGATCATCTGCAGCCTCACAGACGGATACCAAGAGTACCCTCACGTCCCCTCGAAGCCTCGGGCTTCGTAACCCAATTCGTTGGAGCCTCCTTTTTACTCAGACGGACGTTCGCTCCTCCTCGTGCTATACTAAGAATTACTACTTAGTTTTACTAACTAAGGCTTACCACTTAGTTTCCAGAATCGTTGTTTTCTTAACTATGGTTTACCACTTAGTTCTCTTTCCCGTCAATTTGGATTGGTTAAGTGTCATTAGTCAATTCAAGCTAACTTAACCCTCTTCCTTTATCCTGTTAAACTAGTTAAGTGTTATCAGTAATTCATGTTGACTTAACCCGACCACAAACCAAGTTATATTGGTTAAGTATTTGTTACTTAACCCTACCCATTCACCCTGTGTTGGTTAAGTGTTCCTGTATTTATTACTTAACCCTACCCATTCACCCTGTGTTGGCTAAGTGTATTAGATTTTACTTAACCCCAGCCTCTGGTCTAGTTAACATGTTAATTTGGCTAAGTGTATCAACCTTACTTAACCCCACCTTCTAGTCTAGTTTACATGTTAGTTTGGCTAAGTATTTTCTTAGTTACTTAACCCCTACAAATCTGGTCTTGTTATCATAAGTTTGGTTAAGTGTCCCTATGGACTTAACCCTCCCATTCTAGCTTAACTACGTTATGTGTCAGTCTGAACCTAACCCTATCCATCAGTCTAGTTGTCATGTTGAACTGGTTAAGTGTCTTAGTTAACTTAACCTTACCATTCTTGTTCTAGCTTTAACTAAATAAATTAAAGCCGTTACCACTCACATTAGACAGGTATCGTTGCGACTACTGGATGTGCCGGTTGGTTCCGGGCAGGTTTACATCGCAACTCAGTCTAACCTCGGGTTAGGCATATTCGTGTTTTCTAAGTACAAAGGGTTTAAATTTATTTTCAAATCAAGTTTTGAAAGTAACCATCCCGTTCGTCGGATCAGTTAGGGATAGCCAGGGAGAGCAGGAAACTTGTATTTTCCAAACTCAAGCCTAGACACTATCCTCTCTGTCACCCTAGAACTTTCTGGTGTGTCATTAAAAGAGATGTCGTTAATAAACCTTTAATTTGTCTAAATTTATATTTTCTCATTCAGGCCAAATTCTATAAGTAAATTATTCCTAATTTGCTTATTTCCTAATTGCTCTTTTAATGTAAATTGTCTACATTCATTCTTATGGCCCATTTCCCCTTCTAAATCATATTTATGCTTTTTGGTATGTGGACTATACCAAATTAAGTGTCACTAACCATGATTTTGCTAGACCTGCCAATTATTCCCAATTATGGCCAATTTCACATTTATGCCAATATATTTACCGTGCCAAATTAGCTAATCCAATTCCGATTCAACATTCTAATTCACGTCAAACTAGGCTTATTACTCTAGTTCACTATTCATGTAAATGCTAGATTTACACGTCAATACTAGATTCAAATTACACATCTTCTAATTCATGTCAAATTTATCCAATTTGCATTTCTATGAACATGCCATAATACATGTTCCCAATTTATGCCAATTTCCAAGTTAAACTACGTTTTTGGTAAATTTCATATTTTTCCCAAACCACATTCCCACCGTTCGTATAATCGTGATTCAGTCTAGATTATAAATAAAGCTAGGTTCGAAGAAAATAGGGAATGAACAAAGATGCTATGCAAAAGGTAGACATACTAACTGGCATAAAAAGGGTTGAATAACGACGTCGGTTCAAGAACATGGGTAGACCTAACTTAATAGGTAAATTCCCAAGGTCTAAAACCAAAGATAGACAGAATAGAGACGCAGGTTCAAGAACATGGGTAGACCTAACTTAATAGGTAAATTGCCATGGTCTAAAACCAAAGAAAACCAAGGACAGGCAGAATAAATAATCGGGTTTAGACCCAATCTCATAATCACAGAACTTAAGCAACACTTCCCTAGTCATGAATCATAGGTGTTTAATCACAGATGTCCTTATTATGTCATAGGCAATAGTGTATGTTTTCTAATCAAAGGCATAGGTTTAGTCAAGGAAATAATCCTCATAGTCACAGTCACAGTCATAGGCAATGTTCATAGTCATAGGCAATGTCCATAGTCATAGGCAATGTTTATAGTCATAGGCAGATGTTCATAGTCATAGGCATATGGTTTTAAGGTCCATAGTTTCATAGTCACGGTCTTATTTGTCCTCGAATCATAACAGTTCTTAATTAGGTTCACGAGTATAGGCACTGATTCGAATAGAGAGAGAGATTTGGCATATTCTTTTATTCCTTTAATTTCATGTCACGAATAGAGAAAAACATTCAAATCTAGAAATAACTGACTTACAGAGATTTAAATTAGAAAAGAAAGATGGTGTTGCTATGATTCGTAGAAAATCAGTCGTTGAAGTCGTTTGAACCTTCTCTTGAATCCTAGCTTGAATCTCTTCTTGTTGAAAGTCTTTGAGCAGCATCTCCTCATCTTGATTTATTTTATATATATTATTCTATTTATTATTTAATTAAGAGGAGGAGAAGAAGCCATGTTCACAAAGAATCTTTGCAGCATAAGGGTAGAGAAGAATTGTGAATAGAGAAGGAGACAAGGGCTGTTTATATAGTGTTAGGCGGGCGAATCTGGTCAGAATGACGTCTAGATACAGAAGAACGAACCAGGTGCAGAAAACAGGAAAAAGCAGGGGGGGTCGACCCCCAGGTCGACTACCCAGTCGACCTGGGTGCCTTGGGCGGGAATTTTCCCGCCCAGCCAATCTGGGTCTGTTTTGAATTTCGAATTCGCTTTTCTGACCTGTATTGAAATTTGAACTTCGCTGAATCTTCCGGAGGCCATTTCTTCCTCTTACGGACTCCGATTTACGCAAACTCGGACTCGTTTTCATGCAGAATTCCGAGACAAATGCAATGGCGCAGCCCGTTTCCCTTGATTTTGATTTTAACTTTTAATTCTGCCTTGATTTGTGAATCTTAGTGTAATAGAATTACGGGGTGTTACATTAGTGATTTTCTCACTTACAATTAACTGAATAATTCCCATATTTATTAAATTAAATTATGAAATAAATTTGGATTTCTGGTTGTGATTGATTGTCGATTGGTTGCTTAAACTGACATGAATATGTTAATGTGCAAAAATTGATATATATATATATAATTAGTTATTTTTAAATTAAATTAAAATGGCTAGTTGAAAAATCCTGATCCTTGTTAACCAGTGAAATGATTTGATATTTACCGTTTGAAATAAAATGGTTGGGATGGATGCCTTTGATTGAAATTCGACTGCTGAACTGATTTTGACACTGGAATGTTATGTTATTTTGCATACTGTTATTGCAAGTTTATTTGTGCTGATTAATTCCATTTTCACCCTAGATGTTACGGGCATCAAATAAACCCAGGATTAATCGTTTTAAATTAAATTAAGAACACAGGTTGAAATGGTAGATATCTGTGATCCTGATTTGGATTGAAATGATATATATCCATCCCTGAAATATCGAAAAATTAAATTTAATTTCACTTGGCCATTGGATAGAAAATTAAGTACGGACATCGGTTGGTTAAATTGTTTAAATATTTGAAAGTTTTATTTGATATAAATTTTATTTAAAAGAAAGTTGTCGATACCCGATAAATCTATTTTCTTTTAAATATGAACTTTGAAGGTTTACTGATATTGTTAAGAAAATTATCCCAAAACAAACTGGAAATTCTTAAATTGGGATTCTGAATATGATTTGGAATTTTTCACATTAACGGTGTAAGTTCGAATTTAATAAATTCTTCTCGAATCTAATTTTGGAATAAAAGTATTCGATGAAAAAAAAATTCTTCCTTTTCACGGAAAATGGCTTCCAACAATTGCATCCATCACCAACTCCCCAACCCCCCACCCCCCCAAAATATTACCCCAACCACCTTTACCTACCCTATAATAGCCGAAGCGTCCATCTCCATCCCCAACACTGCCACCCAACCTTCGTCGAAACCTCCTCTGCCGCCTAAACCGCCGACCCCTCCCAACCCACCACCGTGTCATGCCACCCAGGTATCTCCTCCTCTACTTCTTCCACCACCGACCTTGCTACCCCTGCTACTTCTCACACCACAATTAAGTCAACGCCTTTCCTACCTCCAGGTCCTGAAACGCAGACCCAAGCACCGCCCTCGGCCCCCGTTAACTACCCAGTGGGTCTCTTTCTCAGGATGGACGGCTACAATTGGGCACAAAAAGATTTACGCTACGTGTTCGCAAGTGCTAGGGTGCTAGCCTTTCAACTTCATCATTCCGATGCCGGGCCCAGAACCTCGATTTGACGCCATGCAGATTGAATCAACTTTACCAGCGCCTACCCAACCTTTTACCCCACCTAGAACCACCCATCATCAACCCGACAGCTCTTTAGAAGTCATCAGTCCACTTGGCTGGAACCCCTGGCCTTCTCCAGATCGTAATTGGGACCCAATCGCTTATTTTGACTTAGACACAGACCTCTCCAACCCTATCCATCCCGCTGACCCCGTTGAGCAGCCACCCGTCCAGGACAACACCCCACCACTACCACCTCCTCCACTCCTTGATGGCCTTTCACCCATGATTTAGCTCTTCCGTTCAACGAAGTGCATGCATTCAAGCATCAACCTCAGGTACACCGCCGAAACCTTTCATACCAACTCTACTGGATACCGCCATTGTGTTGGAGGAGTCGGAAGGAAGCACCGACGCTGGCGGCGCTCAACAGCACCGTCATTACCCTCGTCCATGGTAAGTACATCTTGTGCCGCACACTCTCTCGCTACATGCAAACATTTTGTGTCTTTTTTGGCTTGTGGATTACATGTTCATGCGAGGAGTTGTGTTAGTGGTATTAGTTTGTGGTGTTTAGACATAAGTTTGTCTTGTTTGTTCATTAACATAATATGTAATTAATTGCGCTATGCGCAAAAACTCCCTGCATGCATTTTGCATGCATTATTAGTACTAATGCTATCAGTCAGGCTTGTAGACCGAATATGTTATTATTAGTATTATCTAATCGGGTGTGTAGAGTCGCTCTACACAACCGTTATGCTAAAAAAAGTATTCGATGAATACTCGGAGTTGTTTTAACTCAATGTGAATATGGGTTTGAACCCTTTAAATTGAACGGTTGGTTTCGGTGATGCTTTGAAACGAGATAGGAAAACTAAATAACCCTATCGCGAATGGAATATATATACACCTATATATGTATTCAAGTTATTGAAATTTGGAAGGAAGAAACAATTATGCTTTAAAGTTTTATTTTATAAAAACTATATATATAGCTTGATTTACAAATAAATTATATTCTATTACTTAAAGGTTATTTAGTAAATTTTTAACCTATATACCATTTTTTTGTTATAAATAAATTTCTTATATTGTATTATTTAAAAATTATTTAGTAAAACTTTTATTATATGTATATACATATTGATTCAAATTACCTTATTATACTCTAACTATTTTATTATTATAAAGATTCTACTTTATAAGTATTTATTTCTCATAATTATATTAAATGATTGTAAATCTCTTCCTAAATGGACATTGTTTTGATTTAAACCTTTGGTTCAAAATTGAGATATGATATGAAGTTATATTCTATTTGAATATGAATTTATTGTAAAACGATTATAATATTCCAATGTGAAATATATTCTTATTGAAGACAAATGGGATCATGAAAATGATGATAATGGGTCGATATGAAAATATATTCTATTTGAATATAAATTGGTTTGAACCTAAATCGATTTTTGAAATAATTATAATCCTTTGATATGAAGTATATTCTACTCGAATATAAATCGGTTTTTGAAGCATTATATATTATTATAGTATATTGATATGGAAATATATTCTATTTCGAATATAAATCGGTTTTCGATTGATTATGATATCTCGATGTGAATGTAATATTCTTTTGGATATGAATTGGGTTTGAAGCAAACATGACATTTTGATATGAAAGTGAACCTTTGTGAAAAGTAAAAGAACCGGCCGATGTGAAAAATGTAAACATTTAGCTGTTAAAGAGACCGGAATCGGTATTGTCATACTCTCTACCAATACTGATACCACTTTAAAAATTGTGCACGTGGTGGAGAATCCAGAAATGAAGTAGGATGGTATGGAGGCGATTACTGGACTTGAAGAAAGAGAACGATAATGGATGGCCTTGACCCTTCAGGTCATAATTAAAATGACTAAAACAGGACATATACCGTGACTAAGGGAGATCGCATCTCCGATCGGACATGCTTCTTCGACACCATCTATATTACCTTGTGATCGATTTGGAGCGCTCTTTGATATGGGAGTGTGTTCCGAGGTGGGTGGTAGTTGCGGCTATGCGTTACCACCGATCCGGGAGTGCAAATGGTAGAATCCTACCCTGGGTATTGCCTCGAGGGCCTTGTCATATTTATCCTGATCGAGCCACTATGATTTTGATTTGACGTTGTTGTATCGCGGCGCATCCCTATCTATCGACATACTGGTGTTGTATATGCAATGTGTACGACAATGTCCGTAAATGGCGTAAGGGTAAAAATGTAATCCCGCTTACGCTATTTTTATTATATTTACTTTACTGAGTAAACATAGCGTATTATACTATGTATGTAAATAGTTTAACGGATCCTTAAGAGATGGAAAAATCCCATAACATCTCTTGAGTTACTGCACCCACGACTCCCGTCATAGGCCAACCTTCCATTGTAACAAGGTCCACTGTAACAAACTTCAGTGCACCAAATTCTAGTGCAACAAACTCGACACATTAGTTCTTTTTATGGTGCACATAGCAGTTCGAGAAGACATCACAGTAAAACTGATGATATGATTACTGAAACATTTGACATTATATAGGAGCAACAAATGAAGAAATCTTGTTCGACTTCAGATAAGTTGAACACAAGCATCATACGTTCAACATGAAATTCCTTAAGCTATGTAAATATTTTTACTTGTGTTAAACGTCTAGCAAGAGTGGAAATTTTTACTTTTGTTGAAGTGTTATATGTTGTTACACATAATACAAATTTATTCAATACACCTAAGATGATGATGTTAAGGAATGATTGTCGTATATGACAAATCTCGAACGTGTTTCTACAAACTATAAATATTTTTTGAGTCAAGATGGTTGTGGACGAATAAGATTGTCACAAAATTGTATTTTCGTATTAGTTAATTCGAATTTTATCACTGTATTAGTTAACGTATTTTAGTTAATATGCACGTACTTTGATTATTCCATTTCAACTAAATTTGTAACGAACCAGAAAATTCGATGCTTGAATTTTTGACACAAACACATCCCGTGTCCAAACTCGAGTACCGAAAATCCAGAATGTTAATAGAAAGAAGTTAGAGGGTGAGATAAGAAAAAAAGAAATATTAGAATAGAAGAAGAAGACAGAGTCTCACATTGCAGCGGAACAAAATATAATATATATATATAAATAACTTTATTGAAAGCTTGAAGTAATATACTTACATACATCAGAGTACCACAAACAAATCTGGACAGTTATAACAACATGTCCTCAAATACAGCAGAATATACTAGATAAAATCATATGTTTGAACTCCTCCAGCATATCTTCGGAACTTCGTATTATCCCATAACCTGAACCACCTGAACCTGTACAACCCGATCTAACCCGAGCATTACAAATACTGGGTTAGTCTGGTGAACCAGAGTGAGAAAAACTCGCACAATTTAAGGGGGATCATCCAACTTGATTTTTTAGTTCAAAATCTTTTTGAAAGAAAAGGATAATCGTAAGACCAAATTCGCACATAAATACAAACGGTTTTTACCTTACGATAACCCAAAACAGTTTTGAAAATCAATACTTTTCTGATAGTATAATAGTGTCTAAATACAAATAAATAACAATATAGCAGAATGCTTGCATCTCACGCTCCACATATATAGTATACAATCAAAATCGCAGGTACTTATTGGAGATTGGATTCCGACTATGACAAGGTATGGAACCACCTGTCGATAGTGTACCTCTAGAGAGGAATACACTGGGTTCAACAAGAACGTCTTGCAACCCGGCCATACATGACCGACCACTCATTTCTCTTGAGTGTATCAAATATATTGTCACCTACGGTTGGTACCAACAAAACCGTTCCCGGGAGATACAGAAATGAAAAGAAGTAACAAATACGAATATTCTTTAGATGGTGACAATACACCCTAATGGGTGCGACCCATATAGCCATGCTGCCTGCCCGATTTTTGTCATTTCCCGGTTGCGAGGCTTGAGGTTATGATCATCTTTTGGAACATCTGGCCACCCTTCACTTTGAATGTCACATCGTCAGATCCGCCAGATATCACTAATTGACGTCCGCAAAAATACTTTAGTCGTTAAGCTAAGAGAAGTGCCCTTCTCCGCCACCAACTATAGTACGTTTGAAGAAATCAACGTACGTAATCCCTTTGGAAATACTCTGTTAGACATCCATCCATACAAGTTGCCCTGGGACTGGACAAACCGAACGTACCCTCCTACTGCACCCTAGGAATCACCCTATAGATTAGTAGCGAGCAGTCCTTGCAATCCGTCGATTCTAGCCATGATAGGATCATAGTGTATCTCTGATTGCAAGTCAGAGATTATAAGTAATTCTTCCACTTTATGAAGATCAACGGTCTTCAACGCTCCAACTCGATCATCATCTGATATCTTCAACATTCATATATTTATTGGTTGGAATGGTTTTCGAATATAAATTTGACCCCGGTCTTTTCATACCAACAATTGCATGGGCTAGATTTTGATAGTTGGTTATTTAACTATCAAAATAAACAACCATTCAGCCATGAAAATAAAACGAGTTTATTGGTTAAGTACTTAGCATCACTTGGCCCTTTATAAATTTCCATTCGTTAATCAAATCTTTTAAATCTTCCAATATTTGGAACAAAGCTTTTTATCTCTTATTTCAAAAATACTATTATATTCAAAATCATCTTATACAACTTAAAAACATTCCAACTTTATTTTATAATATCATTAATCGAAATTCTAACTTTATATCTCTCGACCACTCTCGTTTCTAGACTAATATCATTCTTGGATAATCATGAAGTCGTTCAAGTTGGGGTATGTTATTACCTCTCAGACCTTGGGTCAACGACATTCCTATCTTCAGAATAGATAGAAGTTTATCGATAAAATCTCCTTTCATTGATAATTCCCCATATTCCATTTACCATCTGTTTCAAAACACGTTTTCAATATCATATCTTCTCTTGGAAATCTTATTTCAAAACTTCACACTTTTACTTAATTTAACTATTAAGTAATCCTTATTTAACCGTCTTTATTAACTTTACAATCTTTGAAACATTATATACTCATCTTAATTCTATTATAAATAGAATTCCCTTATAAGATTCTGATAAGTTTATTTCATACCCGTTTGGTTATATTTCTATTAAACCTCATTTCCTATTTAATATCATGAATTTAGATCGCATCTTAATAACTTACTCGCCTCACCATTTTAATTCCAACTTGATTTCAATTTCGATTTCCAAACCTTCATCAGTCCCTTTTTGTAAATTAGTAAGAAAATAATTCCCCAATCGAAACCAACATCAGATCAATATTCAGGAAATCATTCAACTCAACCGATTTTCTATTAGGTTCCAATTCTTAAATTTCACATCTTGGGTTTTTATTTCATTCACAAACCATTTATAATAACTCGTTCCCTTAATATCTTTAATAAAATTTGGGTTTATATAACTCTGTCCAACGAGGATTTTATAAATCCGATCAAATAGAATTTCAATTAAATTAAAACTTGAATTTAATTTAAACTATATTGCTATTACTATAATTTGTTTTAATTTCATTTATTTATAAATATGACTTTTTAATCTCCATAACATTTTAAATCCCAAGATTTGCAATTTTGATTATTATTAAATGAGAATCAAATATCAACATTTATTAAAAATAAATGTGGGTTACTTCTCCATTAACATCTCCATTAAATTAGTAAACTAATTTAATATTCAATTTTGTTAACTCAGTTGACTCGATCAATTTGAACATGATTAATTCGTTAATCAAATTCCAATTCATCTTTCCATCTAAATTAATTAAAAATGTAATTAATTTAATTAAATCTCATTTACTTGATTATTATTAAAATAATATTCACTTTCAGTATAATCTCATTTGCTTCTAAGACTTAATAACATAAGAATGTTCATTACAAATCCATTCAGTGATTACCTTAAAAATTAAAAATTAAATAATAATAATTTATTTCCTTTTTATAACTTCTTTTCAAAATAATACTTTTTAAAAATCCATTCTCAGTTATAAATAAAATTTATAACTTCATTTTTATCGGTTCTCCTGACGGAAAATCAATTTTTATAAAAGAAGTGTGTATTTGGAGCCATCAGCTTTTAATTTCTCAACCAGTATTACCCATTGGTTAATAACAAACAAATGTTGAATTTAGATTCAAAAAATCAATAATTAATTTAATAATCCAATCATATTCGTCAATCAGTTCATATGATGATAATATGGAAATAAACAATAAATTTGATGATAAAATGAATAACCAATTCAACTAATCGACTAATAATAACAATTCAAGCATCCAATTAAATAATATATGTTCATATTATTATAAACGTAACCAACAAGGTAAGTTACCTCATTTGTAAATAATCGTTAAAAATAACGATTTGTTTTGATTAAATTAAATGAATGCTTAATTTAAATCGATTATATCAAATGCCAGCATATATCCAATCAATCATTAAATCAATTAGCCACATAGCACACAAATAATAAACCGGACTTATATAACATATAAGAAGGACAAAACTGAGTGAGTAAACTCACCTTGGGTTCTCCATTTGTTGTCAAAACGGTTTGTTTCAATTAATTCCAAATGCATCTAAAACCCGCTCCATGATGAAGTGTTTGCCGGTACGATGACTAATCTTGCAAACTTCTGACAAATATGAGCATGTTACAAAATTTATACGGCCATGTTTTTATTTTATTTAAACAATAAATTTTTGTTTTAATCTTAAATTAATCAACTAATCTAAAAGACAAGTATTTTCCAAATTAAACAGCCCGATGCCCTTTTGAAATGAACACATGTCCCACTGCTTTTTGTATTTTAATAAATTTACTACCCTAAGCAAATTAAATGAGTCTGAGCTAACTTCTCATTATAAACCAGACGGCCATGTTAAATCTAATTTAGTTATGTTAGTAAAACAAAACTAGCTGCATATATTGATGATCTTCATATAAATCGTTAGTTTCTGGTTCAGGCATAAAGAAAATATAATAATTAGCTTAATATATTATATATTATAACGTGTAATAAGTAGTCTTAATATCAAATGGGTTAGGAACATAATTCAACAAGATTGGGCATATTGCTTGGTTACCGTTTATATTTCTCCTGCCTGCTCTTTTCTCCTTTTTTCCTTGGAACCCATCTTCTCTTTGTTTTGATTTAACTCCTACATTGAATATTACCCCATTTTCCGAAGCCCATTTCATGAAATCCAAAGCTCCCCTTTCTTTTCGAAAAATGCCACTATCCTACCACCATCGCTCGCCCATGCATCTCGAAACCAAGACCACTCCATGCACCCAGAGAACTCACCAGCTCCTCCTTCCTTGAACCGCAAAGCAAGCTCGTACCGACCCGTGAACCGCCACTACTTTGTGCTCGTTCGCACTCTTCACAGTTTCAAAACCCACACCAGCACTGAGTCGAACTGCGCCGCCACTTATTTTCGAGTTTATCTCAAACCCTTCACGTTGGAGAAGGATATCTTTGTATATATCTGGAAGGGAGGCTAATGTTTTACTGTTTGAGGGGTTCATGGCTTAGTCTTGTAGAAGGGAGATTCCGTTTTGAGTTAGCTCGAAAGAAAAAAAAATGGAAAGAAAAAGATATATGTAGAGACCTGGTTCCATTTCGTAAACTACAAAGAAAACTGAGGAGATATGTTAAACTAGAGGAAGATGTGTTTCCTATTTATAGGAGAGAAGGACGTGGAGAGCACGTTGTTTTACGGTAAGTGTGTAGTAAAATATAGATAGCTATTGCGTGGGTAGGATTCTCCAAATAACCCATGCTTGTCACGATAAGTAAATGGATTGGGACTCAAGTAAAGGTAATGTGGGGTTCAAGGAATACGCAGTGCAGTGGGAAATTTTAGTTTAAATATATTTATAATATTATACCCCATTTTCTACAATTGTGTGAGGCCAAACACGAACCCAAAAATAGCGAAACTAGGTGCACTACTATGTCTTGACATCCTGGACTCAATGGAATCAATTCTATTGAATTCCGACTCCGTTTGCACAAAACTCATTCTTTAAATTTCAATATATTCAGCGGTTCACCTTTAAATTTCGTCTACCAAGAAAACATCTCTAATTGGCTCCAAACTGAAAATCTAACAGTATTTAGCGATACGCATTCTAATAAAATTCGTTTCGTTGAAAACGGAGATCATTTGAAAAAATAAATATTTCCAAGGTTTATATAACATCGTTAAAATATTAAATAAATTCCCAAAATCATTAAATAAAAATAAATAAAATTATTCGGGCGTATATTTCCCCAAATGGAATAATATATCACTTCAAATACAAAACCAAATGAAATTATAACTCAACGTTCACATTTCGAGTTTTAATGATATGCGGAATATATAGAAATTCCCTTTAAATTTATTAAATAATGATATAATTTATTAACAATTTCCATAGCAACTATTTTAAATCTCAATTTGGACATAGCTTACAATTTATAAACTGAAATCTTGATTTTTCTCTTCCATTTGAAAATTATCATCTAATCAATTCCAACATTTCTTGTTTCACAGAATTCCGACTTAAAACGGATTCTGTATATTCAATTGAAGTTCAAAACTCAATATTATGAACTGCCGCACCGTTTCAAGCTAGTTTTAAATTAAATATAAATATAAACGTTTAATCATCATTTAATTAATAAACTCTATATATAATTCCAATACAATATTTGAAACAGATTTAAATATTCAAATTTAAATAACCGAAATATCTGGGATGTTACAAAATTAATGGCATATAATAAAACAAATAATTAATTAACTATAAAACAATTAAATCAAAAATTATAAATTAAAATACTCCGCGTATATGTCGCACTTGAATACGCAAATGTATACTTCGCTTAACTTGCAGCATTATTTAAATGCACCAATTAAATACTCCGTTAGAGCATTCCCAACCCAAGGTTGGGTTGGGAACCAACCGACCCCCAACAGGGGGTCGGTTGGAGCTCAGGGGGTTGCTTTGGCAACTTCCAAGGTTGCGATTGATTGCATGACAACTTGTTCCTTAGCTGGCTTTGTAAAAGACGGCTAAGGCTGGGGAAAAAGCCAAAATTTGATCGTTTCCCTTAGCCGGCTTTATAAAAGCCAGCTAAGGCAGGCCAACGGTCAAATTTTGACCGTTGTTGTAACGACCCGGATTTTATCCGTTTAATTTTGAACATTTAAATTATTTTAAATATTGCATTAGAAGTATAAATGGAACTTTATATGAAATTTATTAATTAAAACGAAGTTTGAATGTATAATTTAGAATATTATGTAAAAAGAGCTCGCAACATTGCGGTAGTTCGTAATTTAATGTTTTTAACTTCAAATGGATATACAAAATCCAATATAAGTCGGATTTTCTTGAAATAAGAAACATTCGGATCTATTTGATTATATTTATCTAACGAAAGTGAAAAATCGAGATTTCATCTTATATATTATGAGTTATGTCCAAATCAAATTCTCAAATAGTCGCAATGGAATTATTTATAAATTACAATGATTTATTATATATAAATATTGATTTTAAATAATCCGAACATCATTTTAATTTGAAATATCGAGTTATAAATTCGAATACATTAATTGGACTTGTATGATGTTCTAGTTGAATAAATATGATAATAATAATTTATTATTATTAAATTGAATTATTTTTGAATTTATTTATATTTTATCGATTCATTGAAGCTTTAAAAATAGCGATGTTACAAACGATCTTGAAATTCAATGGAACTAGTTCTATCGTGTCTAGAATATTAAGTTATTATGCAGTTTTCAATTTCGTTTCGATCGTACATCATATATGATCGTATAAATTGAAGACATCAAGCGTTAGTTACACATTAAATAACATTATATAACAAAATTAATTAAATTAAAATCGCTCTAAGGAGTAAATATCTGAATCTCTATGTATCCTTTCAAAGTCCTTTGAAAATCTTTGGAAAATCTTGCTAAGTTCTTTCGTATCTACGCAGTGAATACACTATTTATTTTCAAACATTTCGGTCGAGATACCATTTCGAACTTTGCTCCTGTGAATGTGTTTTATTCAAAAATCTCTGGCAAAATCAGATAAAATCTTTACCAATCTTAATAAAATCTCACGAGAGCCTATTATACATGGCTTAACCTTATCAAAACAAAATATTATCCTTTTGAACATTACATCTGGCCATTTAAACGTATTTACTTAATCTGACCAAATCATGAAAAACCTGTACCTATTTTCAACTTGGTCAAAAGATGTGGCTATCGATGTTCACATTAAAACAATGTTTATAGAATAAAAGCACTGCCCATTCTTTCATCCCCATTCGAAACACAGTAAAACACTCTTATTCCTCTTCTCCTCTCAGAAAACTCAAAATCAAAAATGTCGTTCCCCTTGAGTGATTCTCTCCACTTCTAGGTGAGAATTGCAAGGCACGATGCTAGTTTGGTCGCTGTGTTCATGAACGCAGCATGATTAGGGTTATCCACTTTGGGTGTTTGGCTCATTTATTATTGTAAAGAGGAGCGAGCTTGATAGAAAGAGGAGAGTGGTGTAGAGATTGAGGAGAGAAAGAACTGTGAGGCCACGGTTTTGGTTATAGGTTATAGGAGTGGCGTGACAGGGGAGTTCACCATGAAGCAGAAGGAGCTTCACGGGTTTGTTTGTGATTGGGAGAAGAAGTATGAAGAGTGTATGGGTGCGTGGAAGAAATGGGTTTGTTTTTTAAATCGGTCATGACCGTGAAAAATAGTGGTTTCGTGCGTAACGATTATTAGGAAGCAGGTGATGGGAATTTCAGGTCCTGGGTAATGAAGTTAACATGTAACTAGACAATAAATTAAATAATTTAGGGGCATTTGGGTTTTGCATACTTTGGTGGGAAGAAAAAGGAGTCAAAGTGGAAAATATAAGTGAAGTCTGTTTTATGTTTGCTATGAGGTGATGGGAGCATATGTAATGGTTTTGTTGAATTTGGTGGTTTGTAGAAGGATGGACGTAGGTAACCAAAACGTGGAGGGTAATATGTTAGTGGGTTCAGGGATGGAAGTTATCTGCAGCGATTTGTGATGAAGCAGTATTTGTGAAACAGAGTTTGGAAAATGGATTCTATGTGGAGAAGAAATTTACATGGAAATTCATGTTTTTGGGATGGGTCCTGAATCTGCATCGTCGGTTAAAATCACAATAGCGAAACTGGCTCACCTGCTTTGCTTCGTTACAAATTTTGGAGAAGCATTGTGGGTCACTTCCATTGAGGATTTCATTATGTTCAAGAATTTTCCAAGGCATGTGTTTTGAAATTTCCAAAGCAAGATGTTTCCTGCTTACTTGACGATGGTATCTGTCGGTGCAATAATACCGTTGTTGCATTTGCATACCTTCACCCATGGAACTCGGCTTCTTCAGTCGAGAAGTATCAGCTTGGATTCCTTTTATCTTTACTTGGGTTCAGCCTTTCAAATCCTATAGTTTTCACTCCTTTGACTATTGAGATGATGAAGAAGAGACATAAGCTTAAACTGGTGATGAGGGCGTGGTATTAACAGTGATTAAAAAGGGGTTTTTAACATTAATTAATGGTTAACTAATTAACTAAGTTATTAGTTTTAAAAAATAATAATTATTTAATTAATGCGAGATTATGTAACAGACACAACTATTTCATATGGGAACAGAATCACACCAAACCAGTCACATTGGAATCTTGACAACAAGATCTACAGTGTGGAACTAATTTCGCTAAAAACAGAGCTACCGGAATTTCATGATAAAATCAAACGCTTATTTGACTATAAACGGAACAAAAGCAGAATCGTCAACTACAAACCAATGTGAGTAAACTCACTAATTCTAGCTCGTTTATATTTTATGTAAATGAGTTTTAAATTTATATATATCATAGTTTTATACTGTGTGATGGTTGTATGGATGAATGGTTGATAAATTGGCTGAAACGGTTGATTGGTTATATATTTATATAATCGTTGGTTGAATATTGATTCTATTTACTAGGATATTATATATTGAAGTGAAATTGATGTTACTGATGTTGATTAACATCTGTGGTTGCAGGGAAACAGGTTGAGAAGTCCGACTGGATTCCTCAACATTTTATTTACTGTTTTTCATTTGTTGTGATATATGATCGATGACTGTTTATGTTGTGTTTCAATTACCCTATCCCTAGAATTTTGGTATTTTAAATTCCGTAAAATATTTTCGAATATAGAAAAGAAATTTGAGATTCTAAAAGGAAATTTATTTCCAAAAATAGAAATCTGATTTCGAAAGGACTTGAAAATAGAACTTGTTGATTATAAAGGAGTTTATAAATTAAGTGAATTATTCATCATTGGGTAGATTGAAATATAAATTCATGTTTAAATATAGAAAAATGGAAATCAGTTTGAAATCGATATTTGTGTTTGAATTTGAAGTTGTCAACGAGATTATAAATGTTGGAAATAAAAAAAATGAGGTTTTTATGAATAATTGTAAATAAAACTTATAAGTGAAAATTTGGATTTGAGATAATAAAATCAAATGGATTTGATTATATAGAAAAGAAATATTATTCACAATTGTAAGTGAATAATGATTTAAAAATGAATATTTTGCAATTGAAAATATTTATAAAGTAGAATTTGAAATGACCTAAAATAATAGATTTATTCCAATGTTCGGAATATTAATCAAATAAAGAATATTCGAAAGGGAGTTACTTATTGGAATTTGGTCCTATCGAATTTAAGAAGGATTGTTTACTTTTTGTTTTAACCAAGATTTAATTATTTAATTATTTGAATTTGAATTAAAGTCATATTTTATATTAAAATATTTTGGAAGCAGGAATTATAGCACTATCGTTATAATCAATGTTTTCCATAAAAGAAGTGGATTCTTAAATTGAATCCAAGAATTTTCTTAAGAAATGTTTGTTAAGATTTAAGATGTGAGCTCTGACTATTTCGAAGTTAAGAATTTTGTTCAGTTAAGGTCTGAGAGGTAATTATACCCCAACTTGATTGACCTTATGATTGATTGAGGATTGGTTAAGGTTCGGTAACAAGGATTGGCTAACGAAAGATTAATGGGTTAGGTTATGATAATGATGTTTTATATAACATCGGTTTAATCCAATAAAAAGGATTTTGGAAACATTTTACAAATAAAATAAGAGATATTTTCGAAGCATAGAAAATGAAATGAATTGGTTAATGAGAAGTTAAGAAGTGGAAAATGGGAATATTTTCTTATGTTAATAATGTATATTTTCTAGATATAGAAAATAAGAATCTTTGAGTATATGGAAATGTTTTACAATCGTAATAAGAGATATTTTCTGGAAAATGGAAAAATGGATAATTTGTGATATATGGAAATGTTTTTTAAGGATCACGGATATAAGCAAGCTTTGAGAAATATCTGGGAAAAGATGAGAAAATTGGAAATGGGGAAATGATAAGTTAATTAGAAATTGATTTAAAAGGGGCTAATGTTGTTTGATGCTTGTTTGATAGAAATTTCCATTTGGAAATAGGATAGTTGGTTGTATGGATGTTCATCTGATAGTTAAATCACCGACTATCAAAGTTTGGTTTATTTTATACCTCCGTCGTCAATATGGAGAGACCGGGATCAGATTAATTATCTGAAAACCACTCCGTATATGCTTAAGCGTTGCAAACCGAAATATGTCGAAGATAACTGAAGACAGAGTAAAGTGCAAGGGCTGTTTTGTTAATCCTAGGTAGAAATTGTCCAAGATGGTTTGATGGAATGGTGCCTTCGATTTGTCCAATCCTAGGACAACGTATATGATTGATGTTTGACAAAATATTTCCTGAAAACTCATGTACGTTGATTTTTAAAAATATACCAAGTATAGTGGCGGGGAATTTGTTCTCTAAGCTTAACACCCATAGTTACTTGTGGACGTCAGTTAGTGATTTGACGGATCTGACGATGTGACTTTCGAAGTAAATGGTGGAAAGATGTTCTTAAAAAGTAATCGTGACCTCAAGCCTCATCAACCGGGAAATGAAAGAAATCGAGCAAGCAGCATGACCAAGTGGGTCATTCCCATTGGGGATATTATCACCTGATCTAGAGAAATTCCATTTGCTTCTTATTCTATTCGCTATTGTATGCTTTCGGTAACGGTTGCTAATCACAACCATTAGTGATAATATGCTCGGTACACTCAAGTTAAATGAGTGGCCAATCATGTGTGGTCGGGTTGCAAGATGTTCTTGTTGAACCCAGTGTATTCCTCTTTAGAGATACACTATCGGAAGGTGGTCCCATACCTTGTCAAAGTTGGAAATCCATTCTCCAATAAGCTCGCTGCGATTTTTGATTTTATATTATATATGGTCATATTTTCTACTGTGTACTATGTTTATATCTGGAAACAGGTGTTTATAACTATTCCAGGAGTGACTGTTGTGCTCTTATGATGGTATGTATATATATAGTTACTGATTTGTATTTCAAAGGTTATGTTATATAATATATTTTATTCATTCCACTGTGAGATTCTGATCTTCTTATTCTTCTATTCTAATATTTCCTTCTTTCTTCTTCTCACCCGTTAATTTATTTCTATTAACAATCCTGTTTCCGGTATTGTTGAGTTGGACATAAGTAGTTTAATGTCATCTTCAACAGTACGGAAAAGTTGGGTCGTTACAGTGGTATCAGAGCTGAAGGTTGAGTAGTAACCTTGGCTCTATGGCGTAACTCAATAGAGAAGGGATTAGAAATACCCTAGATTGAGTTTGAGTGTATATATATGAGAGAGCGTATTTGTAAATGATATAAAAAATGGTTTTATATTATGGTTATTGATCTGCTGAGTTGTATATAAATTCTAGATCGACACGTTGAGCTGACATGGTCGATAGGGATTTATAAACGCTTGAATGAGGTAAATCGACATAATATGATTTAAAAGTGGGTAGATGAAATAATTTTACCCAAAATTATATTTTGTTATAAAAAAATAATTTTCTAAATTTTTGATGTGTTGATTGTTGTTAATATAATCTAATGAGATTATAATATTGAAACAGTTATATATAACCAAATGGAATTTGTACAGAATAGAATATACAAATGAACTGATGTAAAATTTGATCTAGACCAGAATTTGGAATTTAGATCTGGGATGTTTAGAAATATTTTTTGAAGTTATTTAAAAAAAAACAATATGACATTACTTTGAGGAATTTCTGAATAAGAATGGTTTTAAAAGGATTTTTAAAGTGATAAAGCACTGAACTCACTTCAGTCGATGAGTGCCCCATCATCGGTGTTCATTTTAGAGTTTCTAAGTGACAGATGACTACCATAGTAAATTTCTAGTAGGAATTTGTTTGATAAAAACAGATTGTTTAAAAATTCAAATGTTTTGAATTGAATGGTTATAAATATATGTATATGATTTCAAAACTAATTTGGAAATTAAAGTCAGGAATTTGAATTCTAAATTTAAATTTAACTTGTGTAAGTTAAATGGATTGGAGTAATAGAAAGGAATCAAATGGATTGATGTTTAAGTTAAGTTAGATAGAATTGTATCAGATTGGAAATTAAATTGAGTAGCTTATAAATTGAAAAGTGAATGAATTGATTTAAAATCAATTTGGATGAATGTGAATAGATGTGTGTGGATCATGGATAAGATGTGACAATATGACTTGAAAATCAATCAAAATCAAACGATAATGCGGTTATATAGCTTAAAGGAATGAATGATTATATAAAACATCAATTATTGAAAACCACCTGTTGAATTGAGTAACTACAGGTTTCGAGCTGAATGGCTTGATTTTGGCTGCGTATACAACATACGAATTGAGCGAGTTCACTTAATGACGCTTATACAAGGTACGCCTACGCAAAAATACAAAATTGGGTTTTGAATTTTGTTTTCCGATCGTGCGGATTGATGTATATATATTTGTTCTTCCTGCGATGTCGCAGAAGTCCCTCCGTGCAGAGGAGATTCAACCGAAATTTTATGAAAAATTTGAGTTAGAAAATTCTCAAGATTTTTAAAAACATAAATAAATTGGTATTTGGATTGAAACCAATTGTATCATTTAACTTGTTTTAAATGTTGCATTAGAAGTATAAATGGAAATTTATATGGAATTTATTAATTAAAACAAAGTTTGAAACTATAATTTATAATATTATTTAAAAAGAGCTCGTAACATTGCGGTATTCGTAATTTAATGTTTTGAACTTCAAATAGATATACAAAATCCAATATAAGTCGGATTTCCTTAAAATAAGAAACGTTCGGATCTATTTGATTATATTTATCTATTGAAAGTGAAAATTTGAGATTTCGTCTTATATATTATGAGTTAGGTCCAAATCAAATTTTCAAATAGTCGCTATGGAATTGTTTATTAATTATATATAAATCGATTTTAAATAATCCAGACGTCGTTTTAATTTGAAGTATCGAGTTATAAATTCAAATATGTTTATTATGGACTTATACGATGTTCTAGTTGAATAAATATTATAATAATAATTTATTATTATTAAACTGAATTGTTTTTGAATTTATTTATATTTTATCGATTTATTCAAGCTTTAAAAATAGCGATGTTACAAACGATCTCGGAATTCAACGAAACCATTTCAATCAATTCTAGAACATTAAGTTGTTATACAGTTTTCAATTTCATTTCAATCGGACATCGTATATGATCATATAAATTGAAGACATTAACCATTAGTTACACATTAAATAACATTATATAACAAAATTAATTAAATTAATTAAATTATGGTCGCTTTCAGAAGAAAATATATGAATATCTGTGTATCCTTTCAAATTCCTTTGAAAATCTTGCCAAGTTCTTTCGTATCTACGCAGTGAATACGCTATTTATTTTCAAAGATTTCGGTCGAGATAACATTTCAAACTTTGCTGCTGTGAATGTGTTTGAGTCAAAAATCTTTGGCAAAATAAGATAAAATCTTTACCAATCTCAATAAAATCTCACGAGAGCCTATTATACATGGCTTAACCTTGTCAAAACAAAATGTTATCCTTCTGAACATTTACAGCTGGCCATTTAAATGTAATATTTACTTATTCTGACCAAATAACGAAAAACCTGTACCTATTTGCAACCTGGTCGAAAGATGCGGCCATCCATGTTCACATTAAAGCAACATTTATAGAATAAAAGCATTGCTCATTCTTTCATTCCCATTCGAAACACAGTAAAACACTTATTCCTCTTCTCCTTTCAAAAAACTCAAAATCATAAATGTCATTCCTATTTCCCTTCCAACACAAAGCGGAATAAAAATCCACCAAATTTAATAAAAAATCCTAAATTCCTAAAACTTGATTTGTGAGTCCCGGGAGTGATTCTCTCCACTTCTAGGTGAAAATTGCAAGGCGCAATGCTTGTTTGGTCGCTGTGTTCGTAAACGCAACGTGATTAGGGTTATCCACTTTGGGTGTTTGGCTCATTTATTATTGTAAAGAGGTGCAAGCTTGATAGAAAGAGGAGAGTGGTGTAGAGATTGAGGTGAGAAAGAAATGTGACGCCATGGTTTTGGTTATGGGTTACACAAGTGGCGAGACGGGGGAGTTCACCGTGAAGCAGAAGGAGCTTCACGGATTTGTTTGTGTTGGGGAGAAGAAGTGTGAAGAGTGTATCGGTACATGGAAGAAATGGGTTTGTTTATGAAATCGGTCATGACCGTGTAAAATAGGGGTTTCGTGCATGACGATTATTTGGAAGCAGGTGATGGGAATTTAAGGTCCTGGGTAACAAAGTTAAAATGTAACTAGATAACAAATTAAATAATTTAGTGGCATTAGGGTTTAGCATATTTGGGTGGGAAGAAAAAGGAGTCAAAGTGGAAAATATAAGTGAAGTCTATTTTTATGTTTGTTGTCAGGTGATGGAAACATTTGTAATGGTTTTGTTGAATTTGGTGGTTTGTAGGAGTATGGACGTAGGTAATCAGAACGCAGAGGGTACTGTGTTAATTAGTTCAGAGACAGAAGTTGTCCGCAACGATTTGTGATGAAGCAGTATTTGTGAAACAAAGTTTGGCAAATGGATTCTATGTGGAGAAGAAGTTTACATGGAAATTCATGTTTTTGGGACGAGTCCTAAATCTGGATCATCAGTTGAAATCACAATAGCGAAACAGGCTCACCTTCTTTGCTTCGCTACAAATTTTGGCGCAGCATTGTGGGTCACTTCCATAGAGGATTTCATCATGTTCAAGAATTTTCCAAGGCATGTGTTTGGGAATTTTCAAAGCAAGATGTTTCCTTCTTAATTATGATGGTATCTGTCAGTGCAATAATATCAGTTTTTGCATTTGCATACTTTCACCCATCGTGTAACAACCCGGAATTTCTGAACCAATTTAAATTTTTTATTTTAGCTATTTTAATGGGTTTTGAATATTTAAAATGATTTATTTTAAATGATAATGACTAAAAATTTATTTAAATCGAAGTTAGAACATACAAATTTATTTTAATTATAAAACGAATTCGAAATGGTGCGGTAGTTTGAAAATTCAATTTTAAACTTTAAATGAATGTACATAATGGAAAATAAATCGGATTTCAGTAAAATCAGAAACGCTAGAATCTGTTTAATTATATATTTCTAATGAATGTAAAAAATTCAGATTTCATAATATAAAATGAATGTTATGTCCAGTTTACAATTTAAAATAGTCGCGATGGAATTTATAAATATTTTAATATAATATATAGCCCTAAAAAATAGCCATCTTGCAAACGACCTCCGTTTTTGACGGAACCACTTTTGTTGGATTCAGAATGTCAAATTATTGTTAGGTTTCAAATTTCATAATTTTTGGAATTGATACGTGAGCGCAGTGAATTTAAACGTGTTTAGTAATTTCAGTCTGAATTTAATCAACTGGAAAAAAGTTTTTTCTCAAACGGTCTCCAAATTCGACGAAATTAGTTTTGTTAGGACCATATCCTTAAAACATAGCTTGATTTCAAAATTCATAATTTTGAAGTCAGTATATAACCCCGGTAAATTAAAATGTACGTTTAAATTCAATATATATTAATTTATATTTTAATATTGAGAAAAACCGACTGAAGCATTTGAATTGGCTTACGAAACATAACCCATTGTGTTCGGAATGGAGGTATTTAGCTAAGGATGACAGTTGTTGGGTTTGATTTGGAGTTCGAACACAAATTTCACATTTTGGAATTAAAATAATTATTAATTATATATGTAACAAAATCAAAACCCTCTCCCTCACAACTCAAAAACCGCCGTCAGCTCCATCTCGATGGCCAAAATCGCTCGAGATTACTTCTTCAATTTTCGCAAAGTCCATACAATAATTTCAGAAAATTGTAAAGGTAAAATTGTAGAGCTCCTCACGAGTTTTCATTCCATATGGGGATGATGGGTTTTCATTGCGTATTTCAACCGAAATTGAAGCTGAAAGGTGGCGACTTTGGTGTAGATTTCGAGGGGCATGCGGCGTTCGAGTTCGCCAGAACTCAGGTCGGAGGGAGGCGCCGTCATGACAAGCGAGGTGGAGGAGGTTGATCGGCTTCCGGTCCCTCCTAAGAGGCGCGCGTTTCATGGCAAGAAGGGGAGCACGAGTTCGACTTCGTGCCTGGGCATTTCGAACGAAAGAGGCTTAGTAAAGCTAATTAAGGTAAAAAATATATTTATTTATTAATGAAAATTTAATTATTCAAACGTTTAAAATACCATATCTTTTTCATACGGTCACAAAATCAGATGATTTCAGATGCGTTGAGTTCGTCTTACAACATAAAACTAACCAGAACGGAAACGGAGGCTGCTGGAAGTTTTGACAAAATTAAATTGTTGTTTAATTTTTTTAAAAATGATCCTCCATTAAAGAATGATGGAGTGGAACCCAATGTGAGAATTCTCTCACTAAAATTTTGTACAGTTATTTAATTTATTTTATAACTGTAAATATATAGAAATTGCAAGTATAGATTTTTATTTGTAGTATGTTATTTGTTTTTGGAGTTCAACACACGAATTCGCACAAATCACATAAATTGGAAGCGATGGATATTAGCGACACTCGCATTTCATACTCCGCGAATGGCCACTTATGGCGCCGTAAATGGCATTGGCTAGTTGACTATTTATTTATTTTGATGATTTGGGTGATTTTTGTATTGTGATGATGATTTTGTGATATTTAACATGTTAGAAATGTCAATATTAAACTGATAGATGAAAATGGACAAAATAATCATTTATATATTGAACAGTGAAAATTGGTTAATTAGAAAATTGATTCAAATAGAATTTGAATTGGTTAAATTTATTAACCAGTAATTTATTTAAATAAAAAGTTGTTTGAAAACCCCACACGGGTATTGGGATGATATTTGACATACAATAATCCCAATATTTAGTTGTATGTCAATCGATGGGTTGACAGACCGTGATGAGTGTTATTTATTTATTTTAATGCTCATGCAGTTGTAAATTGCACTCTGGATGTGAATTGACTGTTTAATGATTATTTATCATTATTGTTGAATACATGCAATGTATGAAATCTGTTACGACCCAACTTCCGAACACTTCGGAAGTCGTGCCATTATTTAAGAATAGATAAAAGATAAAACTAATGAAAAACATCAGAATCTCACAGCGGAACTTGAACAAAATATAATATAGCATAGTACGATACATCAGAGTCATAATACATCATCGTACAGTACATCAGATACATGGATCTATTTCACTTACAACTTACAGACTTCATAATTATATATAGATACTGATAACTGACTTGCAAACTTCATAGATATAATACATAGACCTCCTTGTAGAACCATCCCATCCAGTTAAGTCCAAAAAGTTATCTAACACCTGGTTCACTTGTCTACTCAAAATAAGTGTTATGGGTACCCAAGAGTTTAGGGAAAACATAGAAAAATAAACTCCGGGTCAGTCAAGGGACTAGTATGAGTAAACGATTTAAACTAGTTGATTCCGATAAAGGATACCTCATAAGATCACGCCGTAAAAACGGAACAGGTTTTTCCCTTATGAGAATCCTGAAATAACATGGCTTAACTTTCAAAAACATTTTGAAAGAAAAGATAATCGTAAGATTCCACACATAAACATGGATGGTTTTACCTTATGATAACCCAAAAGAATTTTAAAACAATACTATACTGATATTATAATAGTGTCCAGGGTTTCCACAAATAAATTAAAATCTAGCAGAACGCTTGCATCTCACGCTCCACATATATAATATACAAACAAAACCGCTTGGCGCTTAGGGATAATGGATTTCCAACTATGACAAGGTATGGAACCACCTTACGATAGTGTATCTCTAGAGGGGAATACACTAGGTTTAACAAGAACATCTTGCAACCTGGCCCACACATGACCGACCACTCATTTCTCTTGAGTGTATCGAATATATTGTCATCGACGGTTGGGCCCACATAACCGTTATCCGAAGATACAGAAGCAAAATAAGTAACAAAGTGAATATTCTTTAGATGGTGACAATACACCCTAATGGGAGCGACCCACATAGCCATGTTGCCTGCCCGATTTTTGTCATTTTCCAGTTGTGAAGCTTGAGGTCAATTTCGTTCTTTTTGACAAATCACTTATTCAATTACTTTGGATTCCACACCGTCATATCTGTTAGCACACACAATTTATTTTCCCAAATACGTTATAGGAATAAAGCTAAGAGAAACGAATTCCTCTACCACCAACATAATATACTTCAGAAAAGTCGATGTGTAAGATATGATAGATATACGTTGTCAGACACCCGACCATACAAGTTGTCCTGGGACTGGATAAACTGAAGGCACTATTCTGTGAAACAAAATAGCCCTTGCATATCTCCGTCTTCAATTTACTTCAATAACTTCTGACACGCGGTGTATAAATCAAATCAAAGTGGAATATTAATTCCGGACTCTTCGAAATGATTAGTGTAATGTCTTTTATGGTTAGTCAATACTTAAGGAATCTGATTTCAATATTTTATCTCAAAAACATTTCTTATTTCAAAGGAAATAGTTATCAACTTAAAATGAACTGAACTAAGTACAATTCATCTTATATACCCTTTATTTTATGAGCTTCGACCCAGCAAAATTGTGTATATCTGTTTTGTTTAAATCCAGACATTTGACTGTCTTTTATAAATGAACAACTAAAGCGTGTGCTTCGCAGACGGTACTTTATTCAAAAATGTTAGCGACAATTATATGCATTTCATACCTTTGCCACACTTTGTAAAACGTCTTCTTATTTCTGAATAAACACTGATAATTTAATTTATACAAATTTCTCTTTTATATTTTATTAATTCCTTCGTGTTTTATTTTTAAAGTTGTTGAAATCCTTTTAACCAAGCTACTATGGTCTATTTCTCTTCTAATGTCTTTCCTTTCACCTGCCCAAATGTTTGGTTTCTTTTTAATCCTATTAAATTTTATTTTTGTTTTTCTTCTTTATTTTTACCTTTCTTATTTATTCAATATTTCCATTTTCTATTTTAAACCTTGTTTTATTAAAAAGCCCGGCCCAAAACCCTTTAGCCCAAATTTCCACCCTTGTTTCTTCACCCCTTGTAACACCCCACCTCCGCCAGGGTGGCTCTTGCAAGCACTCTGACTTTGGAGGGGCGTTTGTACTGGGTAAACATGCATAATGATATATCAAGGCAGAACAAGAACATATGTATATATGTAAACAGAGTAAATAAGATAAGTAAAACATCGGAAGTTTTCAAACTATTTCAAAACAAGTCTGGTACAACATAATGTCAACTTTCCAAATACACAAGTCTAGATAAAAAAACAACATCACTGAAAAACTGAAATACATAAGTACTATCCCCAAAATAAGTGATAACCATAGCTAGCTTCATGTCAAGACCGTACATGAGCTAAAATCCCACAAGCAAGCGATCAAAAATCCAAGCTAAGCTCCAATATTCCCACCCTGAGAACCTGGGGGGGGGGAACGGAAGAAAAGAGGCGAAAGAAAAACAGGTCAGTCAAAAAGACTGAGTAAGCCCTACTACAATCAATGTAAACTGATAAAGTTAACTGGCATGAGAAGCAGGGATGAACATAAGAATAACTACATACTGGCATGATAGATAAAGGTGTCATCGCATAATCAGGTTTAAGGTTTTGCACCACAGGTGTACTAGCAAACTAACATGACTTGAATAAACACGTATTGATCCCTTGGCCCAAGCTTTGACCCAATAACATGAAATGACCCTAATACGAGGTCCAATAACATGAAGTGGCCCTAATACGAGGTCCAATAACATAAAGTGACCCTAATACGAGGTCCAACCAAACGGTCTAATCGATCGGCTCCCTAAGCCTAACTCGTCACGTGTTGGTGTCAATACGGCCCAAACATAATTGTAGTCGGACTGTGCCGGGTCTCCCGTCGGGTGTATCAAGCCCTAGGGTGTCAACCCCTGGACACCATAAACATAAGTGCACAGTCTCGATCTACTGGTACCCATGCTTGACTTCTCCAAATACGGAATACGTGCACGACCATAGTCCGTCCGGAACTACATCGGCGTACCACTCTGCCGTCGTTTTTGGTCACTTACCTCAAGTCCAGTAATTGTGCCCCCCTCCCTAGCCTAGTCCCTAGGGTCTTAATGATACAAACTTGGGATTACTGCTGGAGTGGACCCCCATTGCTAGGATTTTCTAGTGGGTTAAGTACGGTTTAACCCTCTTGCTAATCATGGATTAACTTGGTTAAGTGTAACGATGAGTTCACGACTTAACCCTGATTAATCTACCAAGCCCACATTGATTAAGTATTAAGTGGACCATGACTTAAACCCTAATCATGAGGCATTAATTAATTAATGTGCCTTAACCTCTCACATTAGACTTCGTTGCGGTTACTAGTTAAGCCGGTCGGTTCCGGGTAGCTTTATACCACAACTTGGTCTAACCTCGGGTTCAAGGTACAACATGACCAACTTCTCACATTGGGTCCTATTGTTTGTAGCAACTAATTAAGCCGGTCGGTTCCGGGTAGGTTTACGCTACAAACTCAACCCAACCTCGAGTTGGTCACACTTATATTTTCTAAGTGTCATGTCCATTATGTTTCCAAAACATATTACAAGTTTTCAAGCATTTGGGTAGACCTAACTTAATAGGTAAATTCCCAATGGGTAGACCTAACTTAATAGGTAAATTCCCAATCTTATGTTTTTATGTCTTTTAAGTTTACCCAACCCCAAACGCAATCCCATCGCTTACATATCGCAATAGCGCATAAAGGATAGAAAGAGGGAACTTGGCATAAAGATGACAAATGGTGTTGAAGCCACAAGTTTAACATGGTGGCATATGAAATGTACATATGTTCATATACTTGCATATTGCATCATTAGGCCTCAAAAGTATGCATAAAACCAAACTTAGCATATAAGTGATACATGGTGGTAAATGACATGTAGAAGTTGCCATAAGTTCGCATTTAGCCTCACATGCAAGTTATCATAAGGGATATGATAACTTACATGTTGCCAAAATGCAACCTTTAGCATAAAGCTTGAAGCTTTAAGCTCATAAACCCAAGATAAGCTTGCATAACATGATAACATGAGCAAAATGATCAACCATAACATAACTTGATAAACTTGTATATCATAACATGGCAAACTTGCATAACATAACATGATAAACTTGCATATCATAACATGGCAAACTTGCATAGCATAACATGGTAAACTTGCATATCATAACATGACAAACTTGCATAGCATAACATGGTAAACTTGCATATCATAACATGGCATACTTGCATAACATAACATGATAAACTTGCATATCATAATATGGCATACTTGCATAACATAACATGATAAACTTGCATATCATAATGATCAAACACAACTTGCATCATTCATTAACTTTAGAGTTTAAATATGAAAGTAGAAAAGGGCTTACAATGCCAAAGCCCTTATGCAATCAAATAAACCCAAAATGCAAGTTCCAATAGAAAAACCCTTGAGCCAAAATGATCAAAACCCTTGCTTTATGATGTAAATATGGAAACTTGACTTGAATGCAAGCTAATAACACTCATACAAGCTTGAAAACACTTGTATGCATGGAAAATCTCTCATAGAAATAACTTAGAATTTTATGAAGAGAGTGGAGGCCATGAGAGGAATGATTTTGCGATAGTTTAGTTACTTGAATGAATAATGATGATTTAGGGTTAGGTTAGGGGCTTATTTATAGAGATTAGGATTAGTTTCAACCTTAGGATTAAACCCTAATTCCAATCTCAGCCCTCAAAACCGAATCTGGCCCCAAAACCTAACCAAAACCCCAAAATGGTGCACCAGGCAAAACTGCCCGGTTGAGCCAAGTCGACAGGGCTGTCGACTTGGGTCCAACCAAGTCGACTGCCAAGTCGACAGGCCTGTCGACTTGGTTGGCTTGGCGGGAAATTTCCCGCCTAGCCTTCCAGGCCCGAAATCCGAAATTTGAACTTGAAATTCAAATCTGTTTTGAACTTGAAATTTTCTGAAAACTTCATTGGGCCTTAATCGGGTCATACGGACTCCGATTTTCGAAAACTCGGACTCTATTTCGCGTATTTTTCCGAGACGAACGCAATGGCATAGCCCGTTTCCCTTGATTCAGATTTATAAATTAAATTCTGCCTCGATTTACGTTATAACAGGTTATTGAAAATACGGGTTGTTACACCCCTTTCTTCGGTCTGCTACTAAATTTCCTTTCTTTTTGATTGATGTTTCCCACATCTTTCTCTTTTCTAGTATGTTTGCACTCACGTGCTAAAACAATTTTGTGTAAAAATCATTATAGTTGCAAACTAATGTGATCTAGACTTGGTTAAATGCTGGAGCTCTACACCTGAAACTAAATTTCTGTTTCATGTGTTCCAAATTTGAGCTGTATAAGAACATTGGAAAAATAATTTATGCTTCACTTCCTTATTGCATGGTTTTCACAGAGGGTAAGCACAAGCATATAACATTTTTGGATTGATCGTTCAATTCCATACGCCATTAAATTTTCCTGAACTGGTTCACAGATTTGAATACTACTCCAAACGGATCTTCAACAAAATTGACATTTAATATTTCTGCTCACTGCTCCACTTGTGCTTTCCTGACCTAGACATCATTTACGTGCAACCAAAACTGTAATGGGAAAGTTTTAATATGATTAAACAGTAGTGGGAAAGTTTAACAGGATTACAACTGTAGTGGGGAATTTTTAATAAGAAAGTATGAATTACACATTTACAACTACTATCTAGTCTCACCATCTACGGTAAAATGATAGCAGTATGAACTAGACCTGTACCTACTCCCTCTACATGCAACATAGGTTGACTTTTGTCCACTTCAAACTCCTAGCTAGTCTTATTGCTTTATAGCATACTAAGGACCTGTCACACATACTCTATGATTTAGGTATATATTCATTATCCAATGCTACTTATACTACACTTGTACCTCGTCATCACTGCTAAGTTTTGCATCCAAAATAATGGTTATAGAAGTGTATACCATTCTTATTCATTGGAGTTAACGTGGTAATCTGTACACATTTTTTTAGATGTTTCTTCTTTTGTTATGCCCAGATTCATTTTATATGATGTACTTTATATTATATATATTTTTCTACAGGCCGACAGCCCTTTTTCTTCTTTTTTTCTTTATAGTTTCTACTACTTCTACTCTAACTTCTTCTTTCCCTCCTCTTGCTTGATTACTACTTGCCGAACCCGTCAACGAGCCATGCACCGAATCGTGCATCATTGTAACACTCAGCCTAGCTTCTCTCTTTCCACTTCTTTCCTTCAATCTGCTGTTGTCTCTTCTTATTTTTGTTGCTCCATTTTTCTAATTCCCAGAAAATGCACAATAATGTTGATGCACATGCACACCTCACCAAGCTTCCTTGCATCGGTCTGAAACCCATCCACAAACGCATCATCACCTGCTGATCTCAACCATAAACTCTAGTAAGTCCCTAACCCCTTCGGCCAAAATCTCCATGTTCAACCCAGTTTTCAAAAACCGACATTAACAAACCCTTGTCATGAAAACGCTCACTGCCACCACCAGACGGTACTGTTTCTGATCAAACTTCACCAAAATGGAGTTGATTCTTGGCCAAACCTCCTCACAAAATCTCCGGCCACTCGGTTAACCATTAAAGTCGCAGTTCCTCTCCAAACCCTCATCAAAAATCACAACCTAAAAACCTAAATTTACTTCATTTTCTCAAACAAATCAAAAGAAAAATTATTTATCATTTTTCCCGCGATTACTGAACCCTCATGCTGCTCCATGCTCCTCACCATGTCACTCAAACCTCAGGATCATCAGAAAATGATCGAACAAGATTATTTTTTGTTAACTCGAATTATTTCAACACCTACTTCATTAAAAATCATGGAATCAATATTAAAATTCATGATTTTCATATTTGAATTCATATGTATGCCTGAAAATCGAATCCACGATGATCGAAAAATCTGTGTTTATAACTTAGTAACAGAAAAGGTATAGATCTGAGAATATATGTGTTTATATACTTCAAAGTTTTAGTTGTTATATATTATGTAGATATATAAACAAATTATCATACATTAACCTAACTCTATGACTGGTTTGAATCCAAGTTATGGGATTTTTAACAAAACAGGGTTTTAAATTGTTTCTGTTTTCACATGTACAACGACTTATTTACTGAGTTTGATAAAAATATCAGATCGATATTCAGATGTTATAAATGATGTGCTATATACTCAAACATGTATACTTACCAAACAACTCATAAACGTCCAACAATAGTTAAAATAAAGATTGAACAAAGGTTAAAGATTTAATTTACTCACTAATGCTTTGGTATCCTCTGCTCTTAGTTTTGCCTGGATTTCTACAGGTTTCCTTCCCTCTATTTGGATCGAGTGATATGCGAGTGAGTTGTGAGTGAATGTGTGTGTATAAGTACATGTTTATAGCTGAAAAATGTGAATAAACTAATGAGGCATCTTCTTTCTTGCAAGGGAAAAGGCTGAAGCTATCTCCAGCTATTAATCTAAGTTGTTTTCATAGTTGCGTGTTCTTATTGGAAGTAAGTGGTGTGAAGGCTTTTCAAGTGATCTTTGATTGAAAAGAATTTTCCATTCTTAGGTTGATAGCTAGGTTAATAGAGTGCACAAATCTTGTACACAGCACATGCAAAAAAATTCATTTAAAAAGCTAGGCTCAGGGTTTTAATTGCTAGTAGCAGTTGACTAAAACATGCCTATAGTTTGGCTATGATATAAACATTCTTCTGGAAAAGGTGCTATGGCCAGATGTGCAATTATGTAGTACTGTCATATATATAAAATGGTTTTAATATCCATACTTGGTTCTTAAGTAAAACAGCTCTGTTTATATCTTGATTTTATATGCACAGGTTGTCACTACTTCAACCCTGTAAGATGACATATGTTTTGATTGATATATGCATAATCAATCTATGTTTATAGCATAAGAAAAATAATGCTATAGCTAGTTGTTTTCATGTATATATGTAGGCACAAATATAACAACATAGTTCATATATGTATATAGCTTAAGTACACTTTGATTTTTAACGTATATCTAGCCTTTAAGTTTCCTATGTACCCTACTGTTGAAAATAGCATATTGAGTATAAGGTAGATATACTCAGTGATACTGATAGATTAGCATTTTAAGTACAGAAAGTTTTTAAATCTATCATATGTCCTTTTATTTCCTTACACATGAAGTAATGTCGTGTTTTACATATAAATATTAATTTTTACATAAGCTAAAAGTCTAAATAAAATGTAAGCAATAGTTTAAAACATTGCATACTTTCTATTTTTATATATATACATCTGTAAATATTTTTATAACAAACTATATATATATATAACACATATATATACACACATTAATTTGATACATATACGTAGGAAAAAGGTTAATTTAAACATTTCTCTAGTATTAACTCTAATTATAATTAATTTAATTTAAATAAATCATTAATAAAATCAATAATTATCGACTAACAAGTCAGGAATAATCCGGGACATTACAAAATCGATATAACTGAGGTTATATGGTAATTGATTGGGTTTGATTCCAATTCAGAAATAACAAATATTTTAAAATAATATTCAGTGAAGAATTGAATTATGATTTTGATGTCCGATTTTGGATGGACACAAAAATATTGAAATGGGAAGTCGAGTTAAGTAGTTAAACGCCATTTTAACCCGATCGGGATTATCGGTCGATTTTATTTATTTTATAATAAATATTGAAAAGAATTGATTTCAAAATATAATATTTGAAAATATTATCATTTTAATACGATCCTGAGATAGAATATTCATTTTTGATTTAAAATTGAAAATGAAGTTGAAATCGTTTTAAAATTAATTTATAAACGGTTTATAAAATAAGTTTTGAATGGAAATCAATGATATATATATTATATATATAATGGCTTGAATAGAACGTGCCGCGTAGCGTCCGGTCGCGAATTTCAACCATTAACTTCAAATTGATATAATAGGAGATCCGACCGTCAGATTCTCTTAAAATCAGAACCGTTGGGTTCGTATCGAAAAGAGCTTTTCAGCGAATATAAGAGATTTAAAATTGAACAATTGGATTTCAAATTATGTCCAAATCAATTTCAGAAAAGGTCACTATGGATGTAGTTCGGTGGCCGTTATTGGAAACTGACTGAAATGGCGATATTAAAATTATTAAAAATATGGAAAAATTGTGTAAATTAATAATAAATGATTTCAAAAGATTCTTGGATGAAAAATTCCATATTTGAAAAGATAAAAGATATTTTTATCTGAATAAACTAGTTATTAACTATAATAATAATCCAATGTTTTTAGAAATAATAAATTGGATTTGCAAATGGGTTTTTGTATAGCCAGAATTTTCCAATGAATAAATTGGAATGGATTTGAATAGAGATAATCTTCAGAATATTTTGATATTGGATTCCGTGATTATATGGATATCGTTGAGGAATTTGGAAGATACAGATATCGTTATTCCCAATACGATATCCGTTGGTTTCTGAATTCGATGTTGAATATAAGCTGATATAATTTCTATTCAGAGCCTTATATTTAATATCGAATTGGATTTTGGGTTTGTCGTGAACTGTGTTTTAAATAACATTCGTTCTTTAACCTAATTAACAGTGAAATTATGATTTGGAATTTATAATCTTTTTATTAAGATTAATGGAATTTTCCAAAGTAAAATTTTCCAATTTAATATACTAAATTGGAATTGAATGGAATTTGATTTGGTAATAATCGAGATGAGCTTTTGTAAAGGCAGACCGTTGCTATATATGGAATTTAAAAGGCTTTGTCGTTATTCCATTTATAGTATTGATTGGATACGGAAATTTATATCGATTATAATTGATCTGTTTCCCGTGAAGATTCCATAGTTAATGGAAGTGGATTTGGGTTTATCGTGAACTGTGTTTTAAATGACATTAGTTCTTTAACCCAGTTAAGGACAGGATTAATTTTCCTAAAGTTGAATAATCATTAAGTGTTGATTTTTGGAGATTAAAACTGAAATGGAGTTTTAATGAATCTTTAATTAGATTGGAAATGGAATGAGATAATTAAATTTATCAAACAAGAGAAATGATCGAGAATGGAGTACCACCAGTTTTACTCAAGGCGATAGTTAAATCTTTAATTAGATTTGAAACATGAAATGGTAATTAAGTTTACCGATAACACCGTGGGTGTTAGATATGGAGTACTACCGGTTTTGCTCCATGGGATGAATAGGTCGGGATTAGGATTAATAAACAAATGATTACTTCGGTATGGCTCGATAATCCCGACTAGTTTTAAAAACCTTATTTTGGTTTAGATGTAAAAAAAGATGTAATAAAATCTTTTGAAAATGATATCCAAAGGAAGATTAAACTATAAGTTTAAAAGAATTTATCTTTGATAAAATTAATGAGAACCTTTCCCTAACGATGTGAATATTTGAATAAAAGAATATTCTGAATTGGAATGAGGCGTATGATGTGTTTTTATAGCACTTGATTATTCATTATAAAATACGCAAGTTATTCGGAAAGGCCGAGTTTATCCCATTCTGAATAATTGATACGACGATTGAATGTCGACGATGAAGACGGTGGTCGAAGACCGGAGATCTTCACGACATGTGGATGATTAGTGATGTCTTGATTGGGCTGATCCCCCGAGACAAGGTAATAAGTGGTGATCATCTGAAAGTACTTGGAGATCGACCGGATTTGCAAGGGCCTCTCTCCTATATTGGACAT
This sequence comes from Allium sativum, assembly GCA_030737875.1. NCBI lineage: Eukaryota > Viridiplantae > Streptophyta > Magnoliopsida > Asparagales > Amaryllidaceae > Allium > Allium sativum. The sequence goes on along the minus strand of CM060911.1, from coordinate 118,169,131 downwards.
ATGGGATGAGGAATAAGGTGCTTCTGATTTCATTCAAACCTAGAACGGACTTGTAAATGGATATGTGTCTGACATTGGATTTCATTCTACGTTGATTGATTTCTATTAAGTATATATCTGTTTGGTGGCGGAAAATTTATTCTCTTGCTTAACACCCTTCCCTGAGACCTACGAGCTTAGAGGTTATATATTGATAGACATTAGTTGCATGGCGTGAATTGTTTGTGTGTGTGATGGCCCGCAAATTCGTACTATCTGAGTTGACTAAACAACACACATCCAACCCAAATACTACAGAAATACAAGTCATTAGGGTTAAAGAAGCAGATCCAGATAAAAGAGCAGAAATAAAAACATAGAATCTCACAGCGGAATGAATAAAATATATTATATAACATAAACTTTGAAATACAAAATTTTGTATCATATATGCATACCATCATCAGAGTATAATACAACATTTGATACAGCAGAAAATAACTCTAAATTTCTAACGGTGAAGCCTCCTGCTTCAAGCTCCTCCAAGGGTATCTGTAAAAGCCTGAAACACTTGACTGCCCATACAAATTTGGGCACCCAAGAGTTTAGGAAAAACAAACAAAATAAACTCTGGGTCAGTCATGGGACTGGTGTGAGTAAACTCCAACCATATTGTTTAACTTTGAAAAATCTTTCGAAAGAAAGGGTAATAGTAAGACCAGCCCACACATAAACATGCACGGTTTTTACCTTACTATAGCCAAAACATTTTGATATCAAAATCCAGTGATATTATAATAATGTTTAATCAAATAAATAATCAAATAGCAGAACGCTTGCATCTCACGCTCAACATACATAATATAAAATAAAATAAAAACGCAGGGCGCTTATTGGAGATTGGATTCCAACTATGACAAGGTATGGGACCACCTTCCGATCAGTGTACTCTAGAGGGGATACACTGGGGTTCAACAAGAACATCTTGCAACCCGGCCACACATGACCGACCACTCATTTAGCTTAAGTGTATCAAATATATTGTCATCCCATTACGGTTTTTAGGGCCCACCGTACATCCGCGAAGATACAGAAAATGAAAGAAGAACAAATATGATTTTTTCTCTAGATCGGTGACAATATACCCTACTTGGGAATGACCCACCTAGCCATGCTGCCTGCCCGATTTTTGTCATTTCCCGGTTGATGAGGCTTGAGGTCACATTTACTTTTAGAACATCTGGCCACCATTAACTTTGAATGTCACATCGTCAAATCCGTTAATCAGTAATTTGATTTATACAAGTACACTTCGGATGTTAGAATAAAGAGAAGTTGCCTTCTCCCCACAAACATAGTATATTCGTAAAAACCAACGTGCGTGATTATTGGAAATACTCTGTCAGACATTCATCCATACAAGTTGTCCTAGGTCTGGACAAACAGAACATCCCTTGCATTTCACTCCGTCTCTAATTTCTTCATCATAATCTATTTCGCAACGCCTATGCCTATACGGAGTGGTTTTCGGATATTAAATCCAATCGGTCTCTCTGTATTGACAACGTTGGTAAAAAAATCTTTGATAGCCGGTGATTTAACTATCAAAGGAAAACAAACATCCATCAAACAAATCACTGGCCCTTTCTAATATTTTATTTTAAGTTCATTTCCTTATCGAATTCTATATATATCGATATATCAATTTCTGGTTATCAAAACTTCTTTAAAATATTCTAACTCCTTAAATTTTCGGAAAATTTCGCCAGCACCCCCGTTGTACCGGTCAATAGTTCAAACCCTAACTCGCCTCTCTAGGCCCTTTCCATTCAAAAAGAAAATAAAAAAGCCAAGTGGCTTACCGATTCGGCGCATAAAACCTCATATGGAAATTTAAACATGTACCTTTTTTCGAGCACTTAAATTAAAATCTTCATATTCTTCATTCACTTTATCCCATACTTGTCTAATATCTGTGCACCTGCATTTTCATTTTATTCCAAACGATACAACTATTTTGATTAAACCGCAATCAATTCCACTAATTAATTCTTTATATAATTCAACCGCTCCATTCACTTATAGTTTGAATCAATAGTGTTCAAGCATATTGCAATTCATTTATGACAATTTGGATTCCATTTATAACTCACGCCTCATATTTGAATCCAAATTCTAATTTACAAATCCAATTTGCTTAACTCACATCAAGTTCCATTCAAATCATATCATCTAACTTCTTGTATTATTTAGTTAATATCATTCCATCATTCAAAATCTGATTTTTATTATCAAAAATCACTTTATTCAACATGCTTGAGTTCATATTTATTTCATACTCAAATCTGGATTTTTCTAATCGAACTTTGGATTTTTATTCATTAATTAATTAAATCGTTATGGTTTTTAAATGGTTTTACAGCGACTTTTTTAAAATTTGATTTTGACGTAACTCAAAATCTTTAAGAAAAAATCCAGATTTTTCTCTTCCATTATAAAATTATTATTCAATAGGTCCAAACGCTTCTGGTTTCATCAAATTCCGACTAATATCGTGTTCTATATGCTCAATTGAAGTTCAGAATGCCAATTGTGGAACGACCGTGCTACGGCGAGTTCGTTTTAATTAAATTTAAATATAACATTTAAAAACTTCGTTATAAAATAACTCGAACTCTGTTTTCAATAAATTGAACCTATTATCCAAAACCAACTTAACAATTCAGACAATTCAAACTCATCGATTATTTTATTCCACATTCATAACTCGATTATGAATTTATTTAAAACTCAATTTCTATATTAAATTATTTATAAAATTCGATATAATTGAAATTCAATTATAAATTTCTTTTATGGGAAATCAATTAATTCAACATCATTTATCATTACAAACTAATATCATCCCTTGATAATAGTGAAGTCGTTCAAGTTGGGGGATTTTATTTACCTCTCAGACCTTGACCGACGACGTTCTTATCTTGAGACGGATAAGAGTTTGTAATCCAAAAACTGCCATTCGTTATCATAAAAATCCCTTTTTCTATCTCATTTAAAATATGACTTTTAAATGTCATTTCTTATATTTGGAAAATTTTATTTCCAAATTATCCAATGAAAAATTTATTCTTTTTATCTATAAAATATGGTTTATAAATCAACTTCCTTATTTTATATCTTAAAACCAACTACCAATTTAAACTCCATTTGAAACTAACTTCCCATTTTATCCAACGATAATAAATGTCGTTTGTAAAGGAACTTCCTTGTTTTATGATTTCAAACAAGGTTTCCATCCCAAATTCATTAAAAAACCAAATCCTGCTATGCGGAAAGTAAATTTCCCTTTTTATTTAACATTCGAATATATTTTATAATTTAACTTATAGACATAGAATATATTTCATATTAAATTTCGATCATAGCTCCCAATTAATATAATTTCAATATTTCTTCTGAAAATAGTTTATTTTATTTATTTATTTTTATTTCGACATAGTCAAATTTGAAATCATAAATCCTTATGGATTTATTTGAAATCAGTTTACATTCTGAACATCGGAATAAATTTCACCATTTGTTTCTGATACGACCCAAATTATAAATCTCCTTTTTAAATTCATACATGAATTTAAATTTATAAATTATCCACTGAAAATTCCCCTTCTTTATTTATAAACATCGTTTATAAATTTCACTTTTGGTTTTTAATATTGAAACCAGTTTCTATTCCAAATTTTATTTGAAATCCAATTTCCACTTTGGAAAAGAATTTTTCCTTTTTAAATTCATACTTGAATTTAAAATTGAATATTATCAAATGATAATATTTCTTTCCATTTATAAACATCGTTTATAAATTCAGCTACTTGTTTTTATTATTAAAAACATGTTAATATTTCTTAATTCATTCAAAATTCCATTTCTATTTCAAAAATTAAATTTTCCCTTTTTAAATCTAAAAACCCCTTTGTATAATATTTTTAAATTTCAATATTTAGGGCTAGAGATATTCAAACATCCAAAAACACAATTTCCAATCAGGTTTTCAAACACATCATATATGCCAATATATATGGAAACAAACAATTATAAATTTTGAGGGATCCTGTTGGATCCGTCCAACCTGTTTCCTGCATCACAGATGTCAGACAGCATAAATAATACCAATCTTACTTCAAGGCGGGATATCGCGGTATAGAAGGTCATCCACTCATATATCGTGGGCCGATAGGGCCATCCGCTAATGGTACTGCGGGAAATATCCAATCACCAATACTATATATATATTCAATCACCAAGTCTAACATAACTAATATATAATCACAGTAATTATTTCAAAGCATCAAAACAACCAATAATTTATTTTTAAATAAAATGTTGAGTGAGATTTACTAACCTTGATTTTCCATTGTTGAATATCCTGTTAAATGTCGTATCATTTCGTGTACAAATCTACTTGAATGAATCTATCTTATACCTATGATTATTTGATTTTATTTTCAATTAATAATTTAAATTAACTTACTAAAATAAATACCTTTTCTATGTATTTAATTTAAAAAAAAACATATACCTTATTTTTTCCGCAAACCACTCTACTAATCGATGAATAAATTCCCGAACAGCTCCCGAATACTTCAATCAGCACCAAACTCTTGCACCATCCATTCCGGCATTATATCAAACACCACACAGTCAACTCTATTCCCTTTTTCCATCAGCCCAAACCGACACTGTTGTTAATCCATTCGAATGTTTACTGGAAATTGTGAACTCGGAAACAGACCCAAACTTCTCTTCTTTAATATTCATACTACCAAATTCTGATTCCATCAGTTCATTAACATTATCACTCCATTCAGCATCCCACTACAGATCGAACACCCCAAAATCCCTCAACAAACCGATAGCGGCTCCCCAATCTCTACTGCGAAAACCAATCACCTAGTTTAACTACAAAGCCATCGCAGTCCATTGACCATAAAGACTAAACCCGCATCATCTTCCCCCAACGTGACTTCATGTCCTAAACTATTGTCGCACCATAGTTCATCAGCATTTCAACACCACAATGTTGTTAATTCAAATCATCACCACCAGCCCATCATATATACATTAGCATCACTGTTCAAATCAAGATCCCCCTTCCTACAACCGAAACTGCATCTTTCACTGTCGTAGCCCATTTCAAGAATCGAACTCCTTCATAGTTGCACCGGAACCAACATCGATTCCTAGTTCTCCCAAATCGCACCATTGTAGCCCTCTTTCTCTAATTGCGACGCTTCAGAACAAGGTTCAAACTTCAAGGACCTTGAGTTTTAAATCATGAATTTGATTGTGTATTTATTATTTTAAATAAATATTGAAGGATTCGATTTCGACAGAGAGAAAACAACGGAAGTAATAAAATGAAGAGGTGTTGAATTGTGAATAGAGAAAATAAATGAACGGAGGAAATAACAAAAAGAAACGAATTTGAATTGTTTTCTGATTTGGGAACGGAAAATATATGTGGACATGGCTCGTTTAGCGAACAGGGAAATGAAGGCGATGGCCTCAATATATGGATGCGAGAGGAGACAAGGAGTACACAGGCCATTAAAATTTTGTTTCCTAGATATCAGATGTAGAAGACAATTTTCCAGCTAAAGGAGAGGTAGTCTGCGTAAAAGGAAGGAAATAGGACGGCTGAAAATGATTAAAAATGTTTTGATTTGAGTTTTTTTAATTAAATAACCAAAATATCTCGCGGCCCTCAACTGGAAATCCCGAACTGCTATTTAATCGTAACGACCGATATTTCTAATGTTATTTGCTATTTTGGACTTAGCGGAGCGAGTTCTGAAGTTAATCCGATCGTATGAAAACGATAACAAATTTAAATAGACAATTAATATTAAATTCAATTAATAAATATAAATTGATTTCAAAACAATTTGATTTATTAAAAATGAATAATTATTGTTGCTCTAAATTGCATACAGAATTTATATAAATCGACTGAATCATTTCGATTCAATTTTTAACTCAAAATTCAATTATTATCGTCTCGTATTATGATAATTCAACATTTTAGAAATTAAATCGTATATCGATTTTTAAATTGATAATTCAATAAATGCATTTATTATTCCAATTCAACATTTAAAATAAATTTAAATGTTTAATAATAAATAGCTAAAAATCCGGGACGTTACAGTGTGGCATGCTAAGATGCAAATGATCAAGGATTTTGTTAAAAAGCAGAGTCTTGTGGATGATGATCAAAGCACAACTTTAATTAGTACAGCTTTGTGTATAACGTGAATCCACGAGCCTCACACCCCGGTGTGAACAAGAAATGGGAGAGGACCGCAGGGAGGACATGCATTTCTTTCTAACTAGCAGTGTTGTCATGGTATGGAGCCTGGACATTTTACTTATGTGGATGTTGGAAAGCGAGGTACCTTGGATTTGAGTCCCTAGTGGCTCTTAATGGTATACATACCGACCAGATTTTATGCCCCATAGGGAAGGTAAATGTATTGTTCAAGAATAACTAATCAATTAAAGTAAGTGTGGATCGGCTCTGTCGCTCCTAGGTGCAGTTGCGGCTGAATCCTGAGGCTCCAGCGAAAGAGTCTCGAATCGAATAGGGAAGATCCCTTGCCTTGGTTCATGATGGAAATCCAATTTCCAATATGTGACTTTCGATTTTAAATGTAAACCTATATGGCGACATTGTAGGATAGGGTATTATACAGTCTATGATTGATACATTTATATTTGAAGTTGTTTGATACACTATGCACTTATAGTAATATCAAAATGATTCGTTTTAAAATGTACCAAGCATATATGGCTATTATAAGGTCAAACCCTATCCTCTGTCTAGCGTTGCACTGTGTGATGGGACCTGAGTCTTATAATATCTCCATTTTTTCAAGAAGCATTGCGTTGTTTATTAAATTGTTTTGTTTCAAGCTTTGGTATTCATATGGACTAAACCCGTTCCGTGATATACGGCATGGCCCCGTGATTTACCTAACCTTAAAGTAAAGTGTAATACCCCGCATTTTTAATATAATTAAAAATATGTGTATATGCATAGATAGGTAAATAATGGTGATGTATAATGAAAATTAATTAATATATGGAAGAGAAGGAAAAATTAATTCAATAACAGTGTGTGTAACGAAAAAGATAATAAAATAAGGATACTTAATTTAAATATCAGGAATTAAGTAAAACGGATATCACCATTGCGTTCATCTCGAAATTCTGCTTAGAATAGAGTCCAAGTTTGCGTAAATCGGACTCCGTATGAAGAAGTTATAGCCTTTAGAAGATTCAACTAAAATTCAAAACAGTTCGAAATTCGACCCAGGCAGCTGGGCAGGAAATTTCCCGCCAAAACCTAGTAGGTCAACCTGGGTTCGACCTGGGTGTCAGGTCGACTTGGGGGTCGACCTACCCCTAGGGAGGTCGACCTGGGAGTCGACCTATCCCCAGATCTTGGCGATTTCAGTTCCTATGACGTGTTTTGATGTGTTGTATGGGTCGAATGGCTTCTAGGTCAATCTAAGGGCTCTAAAACACTCTCTACACCTATAAATACATAGCAAGACCTAACGCTAATTCATAACAATTCATTAAGACGCCTCCATGCCGCCAAACTTCAACCAAACATGGCCGCCGCCCCAAAACTCTAAATTATATTTCAAGTTCTTCATCAACAATTCATGCTCTTCACCAACAATCAAATAAGAATATTAAATCAGCGTTCTACATCAACAAATCGTTTATTTTCCCCAATCCAGTCAAGGTGAGCGGAATTATAATAAAATTGTTGTATAATAGTATTATTATCGTTCATCATTCCCCAGTTATAAATTCAATTCAAGATTCATGTTATAATAATTGTTCTTTTATTCTCCTTCCCCTTTTTATTTTTGGATCTAGGTTATCTCGAACCTAGACGAAATCTTATTATACATACGTATGGTTGGAATATGGGAGTATTGGGCATAATCTATTTTATGCAGTCGAGGAATATAATCTGTAATTGGGGGTTTGTGGCATAACGATTATTATTGCAAATATTGGGCATAATCTATTTTATGCAGTCGAGGAATATAATCTGTAATTTGGGGTTTGTGGCAAAACGATTATTATTGCAAATATTAGGGTAATTGGCAGACTATATATCGATATTATTCAAGGAAATAAGGGGAAAGGATCGTGAAATTGGTAATTTGGAGTAACTTACGCTAAAGGTAAATAAAGTTTGAATAGGGGATTTGGGGAAAAATGATTTAAAGATAAAAATCCTAATTTGGTGAAGAAATAGGTAAACTAGAAACCTAATCGGAATTGGACAAGTTTGGGTTTAATCTGTCTCATGTAATTGTGAAATCTAATTCAAAAACCTGAAATTTGAGGCATGAGTGTTTTAATTAAATTTGGGTTTGATTGGTTAAAGAAACGGGAAGTTTAGAAATATAACATGAAAATTGACACTAATGGCATAACAAGAAAATGAACATATTTGTGAATTTGTTAATATGCTAAACATGAAACATGGCTAACTTGAGGTTAGAATGAGTTTGCGGTGTAATCCTGCCCGGAACCGCCCGGCACATCCAGTAACCGCAAACAATAGGTTCTAATGTGAGAAGTTAGTCATAGCATGCTTGAAGCCCGAGGTTAGATTGAGTTGTGGTGTAATCCTGCCCGGAACCAACCGGCACATCCAGCGACCGCAACAATAGGTATGATGTGAGAGGTTGGGCATTAATAATTAATTAATGCTAATGACACATGCTAGTATGGTAAGGTTAAGTCATCACGAACTGATAGACAACACTTAACCAATTTGACAAGATATATGGGTGGTTTAAGTCAACGTGAACTGCTGGATAACACTTAACCAATTTGACATGATATTTGGGTGGGTTAAGTCAACGTGAACCGCTAGATAACACTTAACCAATTTGACATGATATATAGGTAGGTTAAGTCAACATGAACTGATAGATAACACTTAACCAATTTGACTTGATAAATGGGTTGGTTAAGTCAACGTGAACTGTTGGATAACACTTAACCAATTTGACATGATATATGGGTAGGTTAAGTCAACGTGAACTGATAGATAACACTTAACCAATTTGACATGACGCGTGGGTTGAATTGAATACATGATTAGGGGTTAAGTCAACTTGGACACATGGGCAAACTTAACCAATATAACAATATCAAAGTGGGAAAATTGGGGAATGATAAGATTAAATAATAGATAAACTTATCCTAGGGATAAGAAATGAATATGACTTAAGGTGTAATACAAGACTTGAAGGGTGGGATGACTTATACCATGAAATAAGTTAATCTAAGATGGAAATGTGGGAGAACACCCGTACGCTATCATTTGATATAGAGAACTTAAGTCACGCTTGAATTCATAGGTAAACCTTAGTTAAATTGATCTAAGTAACAAACCTTAGTTAAAGAGAACTAAGTAACAGAAACTAAGTATCAAACCTTGGTTAAGAGAACCAAGTAATAAACCTTAGTTAAGAGAACTAAGTAAATAACGAGAAAGAGAACTAAGTAGTAAACCATAGTTAAGAGGACTAAGTTGTAAACCTTAGTTAAGAAAACGAACGATTAAGAGAAACTAAGTAGTAAACCTTAGTTAAGAGGACTAAGTAGTAAACTTTAGTTAAGAAAAAAACGATTCAGGAAACTAAGTAGTAAACCTTAGTTAAGAGAACTAAGTAGTAAACCTTAGTCAGGAAAGGCCAAGTAGAACACGAGAAGGAGCGAACGTCCGTCTGACCAAGAAGAAGGCTCCAACGGTCTGGGTTACGAAGCACGCGGCTTCGAGGGGACGTGAGGTTACACTTGGTATCCCTCTGTGAGGTTGTAGATGATCCTCCCGGGCTCACAGAGGTTAAGGTCTGCATTAGAAGAACCAAGAGTATGCCTTGGTTGCAATATAAGGCAACCTAAAGACTAGGATGGACCAGCGTGAGGCGGTAATATCTAGATTAGCCCTGTGATAGCACATCGTCGTCTACCTACCATCTTGAGTCAATCGAGCACGTGAAGCGGAAAGGCGGAGAACTCCAAAAGACCATATACTTGCTATCTAGTTATGGGTGAGGTTGGCCAACAGGTTTGTGGGGGCATAGTGGGCCTGCGTACAATTCTCATTCTTGATTTTCTTGGGTGCCTTTCATTAGTTGAAGGAGGGGTCAAGTGGGATCATACCCACACACAGTTAAAACAAACCTTAGCATCTGCATCGGTAGATAACATAAAGCTCCCGACTGAGTTTCGTGTTTCTTGATTAGCCCTGCCACAGGACTCGGGTCGCACGTATAGAGGACATGTGCAACTAGACATTGAAAAGATTCACGACGCGTACGTGGGGAAAGTCTAGGAACATTCATCGCTCCGGGTAGTGTGTCCTAGACTAGGGGGCATTGTTCGATTGGTAGCATAAACCCTAGTGGCCCTAGGTAGCATAAACACTGGTCGGATCTAGAAAATGTTCAATAATTAGCGTAAACCCTAGTGGCCCTGGGTAGCGTAAACCCTGGTTGAATCTAGGAAGCGCTTGATATTAAACCCTAGATTAGATCTAGGTAATACACGGAATCTAGCAAGATCAAGAGTGGCAATCCAAACGATTTCGAGAATCGTGGCACTACACTGAAGTAGTATGGATTTACATGATGAAGCCCGTACGACGTACGACAAAGGACTGTATATATATATACATGGAAAGGATTAAGCGGGTTGGGGTATCTACATATACGTTGTATTAGGTTAATCTACTAGTGGGACATGAGTATGGCCTAGAGAGCTAACATTGTTAACAACCTAATAACCAAGAAAATGTAACTGAACGGTATATGTAGGATTAAACACAAGTTTATTCTAAGTCCACTCACACAGAAATTATGTTCTGACCCTCTCCTCATTTCATACTTCCAGGTTAGGTTCATGACAGAGATGGTATGGCTTTGGGTACTGGTTTAGCAGTATTGTTGATAAGGTAAAGCAATATTTGAATATTATACTTTATTTCCTTCCGCTTTGAGATGCTTTACGAGTTCTGACATGTTTCTTTATCTCTGTCTTTTTTTGCAGGATACCAGAGCACCCAACTCAGGTTTCGATAGATTGGATTTTAAAAAAAATCGGTTTTTCAGAATCCGGGTTGTTACATCTGGTATCTGAGCTTCGGTTTAGTGATCTTAGGGAGATAATGAGTGAACGTATTTGTATTTTATAAAATATAAATATATTATATATATATAAACCTAAATCCATATAGTAGCCCACTAAACATGAAAAGGGTTGGGATATCTGGTTTGTACACTCAAGGAATGAACATAGGAATTTGGAAACCATTAGGTGGTTGGGAAAGTGTACAATATGACTTGAAGCTAGAGAAAGAAAAGTATCCCATATGATGGAAACTGAAATATTTGTATTTCAGATTAGTGAGTTTAGAAATGAAACCTTAGAAACTAGAAAAGGTTGAAATATGGAAAATGGATTAGGAATATATATATAGTTAAGAGAATTGAATTCGTGAAAATGCCTAGGAAAGCCTAGTTAAGTTGAAGACCCGCTTTGAGTCTAACCCAATGATAAACTTTTAAGAACTTGAATTTGTAAATTGATTTGTGGTATTTTCCAAGATTTAATCTTAAAAGTATTTTGATAAATGCATGTTGGGTTTTAAAGTAAAGTAGGGTATATTGTGTAAAACATTGATTTCTTGTTTTAAAAGAATTCTCTCATAATAAGGTGCATATTATGGAGCATAAATAGCTTGCTAGTTTTCATATATGAAAAGAAGTTTTGAAATTCTATTATGTTACCAATAAATTTTGATTATTGATTTACGAAGAAATTTTGTTGGATGGACAAAATAAGTTGTAGGAATAGAGTAGATGTCTGCACCTTATAGCGAGTAGTTAAATTAACATTGTAATTAGAAACAATGTAAGCCCGATAGTTATCCTTGTCTACTCCAGCTTTATGATTTGAAAAAAAAATGTTTCGCATTTTTATATTGCGACATGTTTTTATGGTTTGGCGAAAACAAGTTTTGGAGAAGAAACTAAAGTTTTAACACTTTTAATTTTTTTGAAAGAAAAATGTAATGAAAAGAAAGGAAGCCAAACCATGTTTTAAAAAGAATGGAGTAGGTAAGGATTAGTGCCTAGAATAGAACGAGAGAAAGTTAAAGCTATGAATTAAACAATTGGAACCAACTAGAGATTGGTTGAGTTGAGTGATTCTCTGAATGTCAATCTGATGTAGATTTCGGTCTTCGGGGTTGATATTTAGGGAGTTACTCTCTTTCCAGTTTACAATCATGGATTAGCTAATATTAAACTAATGGAAAATTTCCCGTCGAATGCATAAGCATTGAGAAACCTAGGTTTGTTGCTGGAGAAAAAAAAGGATAGGCTAGTAATACACAGCAAAGACTAGTAGTGACTACTAAGTAGTAAAGGGCAAGTAAGTGGGTAGATCCTGTTGTGTGGACTCACAATTGTCTGAGATGACAAAGTCCTAAGATTCTTGGACCATAGTAGTAGCTGTGTAGGATGTTGTTTGCTTTGAAAATAGAAAAAGCTTATTTGAAATAATAAACTTAAGTAATTGGATTAAGTCAAATAAGCTAAGAAAGAGAAAAGCCTACCTAACAAGAAACAATAAATTCAGTAAGGAAACAAATGTGACGGGAAAAGAAAATGGAAATCTTAAGAAAAAGATGAATAAATATGAAATTTTTCCAAGATAAGTGGAAAAAGTGAAGAAATTTTCTTATGTGGTTGTGCTTGGATAGGAAATAGGAAATCTTCATAGAATAGTCATATAAAAATCCAAGTACGATTAAAAAAGAAAAACGGAGGATGTGAATTTTTCCATTTTATATCTTTTCGTAACATAAGGAAATCGAATTTGGAAAATTAGAGTTTTCTAAATTTTGAATTTAATGATGGATGGTAAGGATTTGGATGCGACAATTGGGTGAACTATGCTCTTATTCTATAAGAGTGTGGGAAAACTTGGATGAAAAATATTTTGATTATTCAAGAATATTGCATTCATATAGAACTGCAAGTATATTTAGGATATGAGCATCATGTTTGGAAAGAGTTTTTAAATTTTGCTTACATACAGGTGGATCCAAATTAGGCATACATAATTTACTATGATGTTTCTCACTTTGCACATGTGCACAATGTTTGCAACAATTGGATGAACACTTGATGGATGGATATTGCGAGGGGTTATCTATTTTTACTCTTATCGAATTTCGGGGACGAAATTCTTTAAGGGTGGGAGAATGTAACACCCCGCATTTTTAATATAATTAAAAATATGTGTATATGCATAGATAGGTAAATAATGGTGATGTATAATGAAAATTAATTAATATATGGAAGAGAAGGAAAAAATAATTCGATAACAGTGTGCGTAATGGAAAAGATAATAAAATAAGGATACTTAATTTAAATATCAGGAATTAAGTAAAACGGACATCAACATTGCGTTTGTCCCAAAATTCTACTTGGAATAGAGCCCAAGTTTGCGTAAATCGGACTCCGTATGAAGGATTTATGGCCTTTAGAAGATTCAACTGAAATTCAAAACAGTTCGAAATTCGACCTAGGCAACTGGGCGGGAAATTTCCCGCCAAAACCAGGTAGGTCGACCTGGGTTTGACCTGGGGGTCAGGTCGACCAGGGGGTCGACCTACCCCTAGGGAGGTCGACCTGGGGGTCGACCTATCCCCAGATCTAGGCGATTTCAGTTCCTATGACGTGTTTTGATGTGCTGTATGGGTCAGATGGCTTCTATGTCAATCTAAGGGCTCTAAAACACTCTCTACACCTATAAATACATAGCAAGACCAAACCCTAATTCATAACAATTCATTAAGACGCCTCCATGCCGCCAAACTTCAACCAAACATGGCCGCTGCCCCAAAACTCTAAATTATATTGCAAGTTCTTCATCAACTTTCTAGTTTAATCAAATCAAGTAGCAAAGTTCTTCTCCAGTCAAGGTGAGCGGAATTTTAATAAACTTGTTGTATAATAGTATTATTATCGTTCATCATTCCCTAGTTATAAATTGAATTCAAGATTCATGTTATAATAATTGTTATTTTATTCTCCTTCCCCTTTTTATTTTTGGATCTAGGTTATCTCAAACCTAGACGAAATCTTATTATACATACGTATGGTTGGAATATGGGAATATTGGGCATAATCTATTTTATGCAGTCGAGGAATATAATCTGTAATTTGGGATTTGTGGCATAACGATTATTTTTGCAAATATTGGGCATAATCTATTTTATGCAGTCGAGGAATATAATCTGTAATTTGGGGTTTGTGGCATAACGATTATTATTGCAAATATTGGGGTAATTGGTAGAGTATATATCGATATTATTCAAGGAAATAAGGGGAAAGGATCGTGAAATCGCTAAATTGGATTAACTTACACTAAAGGTAAATAAAGTTTGAATAGGAGATTTGGGGAAAAATGATTTAAAGATAAAAATCTTAATTTGGTGAAGAAATAGGTAAACTAGAAACCTAATCGGAATTGGACAAGTTTGGGTTTAATCCGTCTCATGTAATTGTGAAATCTAATTCAAAAACCTGAAATTTGAGGCATGAGTGTTTTAATTAAATTTGGGTTTGATTGGTTAAAGAAATGGGAAGTTTAGAAATATAACATGAAAATTGACACTAGTGGCATAACAAGAACATGAACATATTTGTGAATTTGTAAATTGGCTAAACATTAAACATGGCTAACTCGAGGTTAGAATAAGTTTGCGGTGTAATCCTGCCCGGAACCTCCCGGCACATCCAGTGACGGCAAACAATAGGTTCTAATGTGAGAAGTTAGTCATAACGTGCTTGAAGCCCGAGGTTAGATTGAGTTGTGGTGTAATCCTGCCCGGAACCAACCGGCACATCCAGTGACCTCAACAATAGGTCTAATGTGAGAGGTTGGGCATTAATAATTAATAAATGTTGATGACACATGCTAGTATGATAAGGTTCAGTCAACACGAACTGATAGATAACACTTAACCAATTTGACATGTTATATGGGTGGTTTAAGTCAACGTGAACTACTGGATAACACTTAACCAATTTGACATGATATATGGGTGGGTTAAGTCAACGTGAACCGCTAGATAACACTTAACCAATTTGACTTGATACGTGGGTGGGTTAAGTCAACGTGAACTGCTAGATAACACTTAACCAATTTGACATGATATATGGGTAGGTTAAGTCAACGTGAACTGATAGATAACACTTAACCAATTTGACATGACGCGTGGGCTGAATTGAATAAGTGATTGAGGGTTAAGTCAACTTAGACACATGGGCAACTTAACCAATATAACAGTATCAAAGCAGGAAAAGTAGGGAATGATAAGTTTAAATAATAGATAAACTTATCCTAGGGATAAGAAATGAATATGACTTAAGATGTAATACAAGACTCAAAGGGTGGGACGACTTATACAATGAAATAAGTTAATATAAGTTGGAAATGTGGGAGAACACCCGTACGCTATCATTTGATAAAGAGAACTTAAGTCATGCTTGAATTCATAGGTAAACCTTAGTTAAAAGGAACTAAGTAACAAACCATGGTTAAAGAGAACTAAGAAACAGAAACTAAGTATCAAACCTTGGTTAAGAGTACCAAGTAATAAACCTTAGTTAAGAGAACTAAGTAAATAAGGAGAAAAAGAACTAAGTAGTAAACCTTAGTTAAGAGGACTAAGTTGTAAACCTTAGTTAAGAAAACGAACGATTAAGAGAAACTAAGTAGTAAACCTTAGTTAAGGGGACTAAGTAGTAAACCTTAGTTAAGAAAATGAACGATTCAGGAAACTAAGTAGTAAACCTTAGTTAAGAGAACTAAGTAGTAAACCTTAGTCAAAAAATCCAAGTAGAACACGAGAAGGAGCGAACGCCCGTCAAACCAAGAAGAAGGCTCCAACGGTCTGGGTTACGAAGCACGCGGCTTTGAGGGGATGTGAGGGTACTCTTGCTATCCCTCTGTGAGGTTGCAGATGATCCTCCAGGGCTCACAAAGGTTAAGGTCTGCGTTAGAAGAACCAAGAGTATGCCTTGGTTGCAATATAAGGCAACCTAAAGACTAGGATGGACCAGCATGAGGCGGCGATATCTAGATTAGCCCTGTGATAGCACATCGTCGTCTGCCTACCATCTTGAGTCAATCGAGCACGTGAAGCAAAAAGGCGTAGAACTTCAAAAGACCATATACTTGCTATCTAGTTATGGGTGAGGTTAGACAATAGGTTTGTGGGGGCATAGGGGGCATGCGTACAGTTCTCATTCTTGATTTTCTTGGGTGCCTTTCATTAGTTGAGGGAGGGGTCAAGTAGGACCATAGCCACGTACAGTTAAAACAGACCTTAGCATCTGCATCGGCAGATAACTTAATGCTCCCGACTGTGTTCCGTGTTTCTTGATTAGCCCTGCCATGGGACTCGGGCCGCACATATAGAGGACATGTGCAACTAGACATCAAAAACGATTCACGACGCGTACGTGGGGAAAGTCTAGGAACTTTCATCGCTCCGGGTAGTGTGTCCTAGACTAGTGGGCATTGCTCGATAGGTAGCATAAACCCTAGTGGCCCTAGGTAGCATAAACCCTGGTCGGATCTAGAAAGCGTTCAATAGGTACATAAACCCTAGTGGCCCTGGGTAGCGTAAACCCTGGTTGAATCTAGGAAGCACTCGATAGTAAATGCTAGATTAGATCTAGGTAATACACAGAATCTAGCAAGATCAAGAGTGGCAGTCCAAACGATTTCGAGAATTGTGGCACTACACTGAAGTAGTATAGATTTACATGATGAATCCCGTACGACAAACGACAAAGGACTGTATATATGGAAAGGATTACACGGGTTGGGTTATCTACATATACGTTGTATTAGGTTAATCTACTAGTGGGACATGAGTATAGCCTAGAGAGCTAACATTGTTAACAACCTAATAACCAAGAATATGTAACTGAACGGTATATGTAGGATTATACAGAAGTTTATTCTAAGTCCACTCACACAGAACTTATGTTCTGACCCCCTCCTCATTTCATACTTCCAGGTTAGGTTCATGACGGAGATGGTATAGCTTTGGATACTGGTTTAGCAGTATTGTTAATAAGATAAAACAATATTTGAATATTATACTTTATTTCCTTCCGCTGTGAGATGCTTTACGAATTCTGACATGTTTCTTTATCTCTGCCTTTTTTTGCAGGATACCAGAGCACCCAGCTCGGGTTTCGATAGATTGGATTTTTGAAAAAAATTCGGTCCGTCAGAATCCGGGTTGTTACATCTGGTATCAGAGCATCGGTTTAGTGATCTTAGGGAGATAATGAGTGAACGTATTTGTATTTTCTAAAATATAAATATATTATATATATAAACCTAAATCCATATAGTAGCCCATTAAACATGAAAAGAGTTGGGATATCTAGTTTGTACACTCAAGGAATGAATATAGGAATTTGGAAACCATTAGGTGGTTGGGAAAGTGTACAATATGACTTGAAGCTAGAGAAAGAAAAGTATCCCATAGGATGGAAACTGAAATATTAGTATTTCAGATTAGTGGGTTTAGAAATGAAACCTTAGAAAATAGAAAAGGTTGAAATATGGAAAATGGATTAGGAATATATATAGTTAAGAGAATTGAATTCGTGAAAGTGCCTTGGAAAGCCTAGTTGAGTTGAAGACCCGCTTTGAGTCTAACCCAATGATAAACTTTTAAGAACTTGAATATGTAAAAGGATTTGTGGTATTTTCCAAGATTTAATCTTAAAAGTATTTTGATAAATGCATGTTGGGTTTTAAAGTAAAGTGGGGTATATTGTGTAAAACAATGATTTCTTGTTTTAAAAGAATTCTCTCATAAAAAGGTGCATATTATGGAGCATAAATAGCTTGCTAGTTTTCATATATGAAAAGAAGTTTTGAAATTCTATTATGTTACCAATAAATTTTGATTATTGATTTACGAAGAAATTTTGTTGGATGGACAAAATAAGTTGTAGGAATAGAATAGATGTC
The DNA here is from genome assembly GCA_030737875.1 of Allium sativum. Classification (NCBI taxonomy): domain Eukaryota; kingdom Viridiplantae; phylum Streptophyta; class Magnoliopsida; order Asparagales; family Amaryllidaceae; genus Allium; species Allium sativum. The sequence continues at coordinate 118,150,981 of CM060911.1, read as the reverse complement.
TGCACCTAATAACGAGTAGTTAAATTAACATTGTAATTAGAAACAATGTAAGCCCGATAGTTATCCTTGTCTACTCCAGCTTTGTGATTTGAAAAAAAAATGTTTCGCATTTTTACATTGTCACATGTTTTTATGGTTTGGCGAAAACAAGTTTTAGAGAAGAAAATTAAGTTTTAACACTTTTAATTTTTTTGAAAGAAAAATGTAATGAAAAGAAAGGAGGCTAAACCATGTTTTAAAAAGAATGGAGTAGGTAAGGATTAGTGCCTAGAATAGAACGAGAGAAAGTTAAAGCTATGAACTAAACAATTGGAACCAACTAGAGATTGGTCGAGTTGAGTGATTCTCTGAGTGCCAATCTGATGTTGATTTCGGTCTTCGGGGTTGATATTTAGGGAGTTACTCTCTTTCCAATTTACAATCAGGGATTAGCTAATATTAAACTAATGGAAAATTTCCCGTAGAATGCATAAGCATTGAGAAATCTAGGTTTGTTGCTGGAGAAAAAAAAGATAGGCTAGTAATACACAGCAAGGACCAGTAGCGACTACTAAGTAGTAAAGGGCAAGTAAGTGGGTAGATCATGTTGTGTGGACTCACAATTGTCTGAGATGACAAAGTCCTAAGATTCTTGGACCATAGTAGTAGCTGTGTAGGATGTTGTTTGCTTTGAAAACAGAAAAAGCTTATTTGAAATAATAAACTTAAGTAATTGGATTATGTCAAATAAGTTAAGAAAGAGAAAAGCCTACCTAACAAGAAACAATAAATTCAGTAAGGCAACAAATGTGATAGGAAAAGAAAATGGAAATCTTAAGAAAAAGATGAATAAATATGAAATTTTTCCAAGATAAGTGGAAAAAGAGAAGAAATTTTCTTATGTGGTTGCGCTTGGATAGGAAAATAGGAAATCTTCATAGAATAGTCATATAAAAATCCAAGTACGATTAGAAAAGAAAAACGGAGGATGTGAATTTTTCCGTTTTATATCTTTTCGTACCATAAGGAAATCGAATTTGGAAAATTAGATTTTTCTAAATTTCGAATTTAATGATGGATGGTAGGGATTTGGATGCGACAATTGGGTGAACTATGCTCTTATTCTATAAGAGTGTGGGAAAACTTGGATGAAAAATATTTTGATTTTTCAAGAATATTGCATTCATATAGAACTGCAAGTATATTTAGGATGTGAGCATCATGTTTGGAAAGAGTTTTTAAAATTTGCACACATACAAGTGGATCCAAATTAGGCATACATACTTTACTATGATGTATCTCACTTTGCACATGTGCACAATGTTTGCAACAATTGAATGCACACTTGATGGATGGATATTGCGAAGGGTTATCTATTTTTACTCTTATTGAATTTCGAGGACGAAATTCTTTAAGGGTGGGAGAATGTAACACCCCGCATTTTTAATATAATTAAAAATATGTGTATACGCGTAGATAGGTAAATAATGGTGATGTATAATGAAAATTAATTAATATATGGAAGAGAAGGAAAAATTAATTCGATAACAGTGTGTGCAATGGAAAAGATAATAAAATAAGGAAACTTAATTTAAATACTAGGAATTAAGTAAAACGGACATCAACATTGCGTTTGTCTCAAAATTCTGCTTGGAATAGAGTCCAAATTTGCGTAAATCGGACTCCGTATGAAGGAGTTATGGCGTTTAGAAGATTCAACTAAAATTCAAATCAGTTCAAAATTTGACCTAGGCAGCTGGGCGGGAAATTTCCCGCCAAAACCAGGCAGGTTGAGCTGGGTTCGACCTGGGGGTCAGGTCGACCAGGGGGTCGACCTATCCCCAGATCTGGGCGATTTCAGTTCCTGTGACGTGTTTTGATGTGCTGTATGGTTCAGATGGCTTCTAGGTCAATCTAAGGGATCTAAAACACTCTTTACACCCATAAATACATAGCAAGACCTAACCCTATTTCATAACAATTCATTAAGACGCCTCTATGCTGCCAAACTTCAACCAAACATGGTCGCCGGCCCAAAACTCTAAATTATATTGCAAGTTCTTCATCCACTTTGGAGTTTAATCAAATCAAGTAGCAAAGTTCTTCATCAACAATTCATGATCTTCACCAACAATCTAATAAGAAGATTAAATCAGCGTTCTACATCAACAAATCGTTCATTTTCCCAATCCAGTCAAGGTGAGCGGAATTATAATAAACTTGTTGTATAATAGTCTTATTATCATTCATCATTCCCCAGTTTTAAATTCAATTCAAGATTCATGTTATAATAATTGTTCTTTTATTCTCCTTCCCATTTTTATTTTTGGATCTAGGTTATCTCAAACCTAGACGAAATATTATTATACATATGTATGGTTGGAATATGGGAATATTTAGGCATAATCTATTTTATGCAGTCGAGGAATATAATCTGTAATTTGGGGTTTGTGGCATAACGATTATTATTGCAAATATTTGGCATAATCTATTTTATGCAGTCGAGGAATATAATCTGTAATTTGGGGTTTGTGGCATAACTATTATTATTGCAAATATTGGGGTAATTGGCAGAGTATATATTGATATTATTCAAGGAAATAAGGGGAACGGATCGTGAAATTGGTACTTTGGAGTAACTTACGCTAAAGGTAAATAAAGTTTGAATAGGAGATTTGGGGAAAAATGATTTAAAGTTAAAAATCTTAATTTGGTGAAGAAATAGGTAAACTAGAAACCTAATCGGAATTGGACAAGTTTGGGTTTAATCTGTCTCATGTAATTGTGAAATCTAATTCAAAAACCTGAAATTTGAGGCATGAGTGTTTTAATTAAATTTGGGTTTGATTGGTTAAAGAAATGGGAAGTTTAGAAATATAACATGAAAATTGACACTAGTGGCATAACAAGAATATGAACATTTTGTGAATTTGTTAATAGGCTAAACATGAAACATGGCTAACTCGAGGTTAGAATGAGTTTGCGGTGTAATCCTGCCCGGAACCTCTCGGCACATCCAGTGACCGCAAACAATAGGTTCTAATGTGAGAAGTTAGTCATAACGTGCTTGAAGCCCGAGGTTAGATTGAGTTGTGGTGTAATCCTGCCCGGAACCAACCGGCACATCCAGTGATCGCAACAATATGTCTAATGTGAGAGGTTGGGCATTAATAATTAATTAATGCTAATGACACATGCTAGTATGGTAAGGTTAAGTCAACACGAACTGATAGATAACACTTAACCAATTTGACATGATATATGGGTGGTTTAAGTCAACGTGAACTGCTGGATAACACTTAACCAATTTGACATGATATATGGGTGGGTTAAGTCAACGTGAACAGCTAGATAACACTTAACCAATTTGACATGATATATACCTAGGTTAAGTCAACACAAACTGATAGATAACACTTAACCAATTTGACTTGATGTATGGGTGGGTGAAGTCAACGTGAACTGCTGGATAACACTTAACCAATTTGACATGATATATGGGTTGGTTAAGTCAACGTGAACTGATAGATAACACTTAACCAATTTGACATGATGCATGGGTTGAATTGAATACGTGAATGGGGGTTAATTCAACTTAGACACATGGGCAAACTTAACCAATATAACAGTATCAAAGCATGAAAAGTGGGGAATAATAAGATTAAATAATAGATAAACTTATCCTAGGGATAAGAAATGAATATGATTTAAGATGCAATACAAGACGCGATGGGTGGGATGACTTATACCATGAAATAAGTTAATCTAAGCTGGAAATGTGGGAGAACACCCGTACGCTATCATTTGATAAAGAGAACTTAAGTCATGCTTGAATTCGTAGGTAAACCTTAGTTAAAAGGAACTAAGTAACAAACCTTGGTTAAAGAGAACTAAGAAACAGAAACAAAGTATCAAACCTTGGTTAAGAGAACCAAGTAATATACCTTAGTTAAGAGAACTAAGTAAATAACGAGAAAAAGAACTATGTAGTAAACCTTAGTTAAGAGGACTAATTTGTAAACATTAGTTTAGAAAACGAACGATTAAGAGAAACTAAGTAGTAAACCTTAGTTAAGAGGACTAAGTAGTAAACCTCAGTTAAGAAAACGAACGATTCAGGAAACTAAATAGTAAACCTTAGTTAAGAGAACTAAGTAGTAAACCTTAGTCAAGAAAAGCCAAGTAGAACACGAGAAGGAGCGAACGTCCGTCTAACCAAGAAGAAGGCTCCAACGGTCTGGTCTACGAAGCACGCGGCTTCGAGGGGACGTGAGGGTACTCTTGGTATCCCTCTGTGAGGTTGCAGATGATCCTCCTGGGCTCACAAAGGTTAAGCTATGCGTTAGAAGAACCAAGAGTATGCCTTGGTTGCAATATAAGGAAACCTAAAGACTTGGACGGACCAACGTGAGGCGGCGATATCTAGATTAGCCCTGTGATAGCACATCGTCGTCTACCTATCATCTTGAGTCAATCGAGCACGTGAAGCAGAAAGGCGGATAACTCCAAAAGACCATATACTTGCTATCTAGTTATGGGTGAGGTTGGCCAATAGGTTTGTGGGGGCATAGGGGGCCTGCATACAGTTCTCATTCTTGATTTTCTTGGGTGCCTTTCATTAGTTGAGGGAGGGGTCAAATGGGACCATAGCCACACACAGTTAAAACAGACCTTAGCATCTGCATCGGCAGATAACTTAATGCTCCCGACCGAGTTCCGTGTTTCTTGATTAGCCCTGCCACGGGACTTGGGCCGCACATATAGAGGACATGAGCAACTAGACATCGAAAACGATTCACGACGCGTACGTGGGGAAAGTCTAGGAACATTCATCGCTCTGGGTAGTGTGTCCTAGACTAGGGGGCATTATTCGATAGGTAGCATAAACCCTAGTGGCCCTAAGTAGCATAAATCCTGGTCGGATCTAGAAAGCGTTCAATAGGTAGCATAAACCCCAGTGGCCCAAGGTAGCGTAAACCCTGGTTGAATCTAGGAAGCGCTCGATAGTAAACCCTAGATTAGATCTAGGTAATACACGGAATCTAGCAAGATCAAGAGTGGCAGTCCAAATGATTTCGAGAATGGTGGCACTACACTGAAGTAATATAGATTTACATGATGAAGCATGTACGACATACGGCAAAGGACTGTATATATACATGAAAAGGATTACACGGGTTGGGGTATCTACATATACGTTGTATTAGGTTAATCTACTAGTGGGACATGAGTATAGCCTAGAGAGCTAACATTGTTAACAACCTAATAACCAAGAAAATGTAACTGAACGGTATATATAGGATTATAAAGAAGTTTATTCTAAGTCCACTCACACAGAACTTATGTTCTGACCCCCTCCTCATTTCATACTTCCAGGTTAGGTTCGTGACAGAGATGGCATAGCTTTGGATACTAGTTTAGCAGTATTGTTAACAAGGTAAAGCAATTTTGAATATTATACATTATTTCCTTCCGCTGTGAGATGCTTTACGAGTTCTGACATGTTTCTTTATCTCTTCTTTTTCTGCAGGATACCGGAGCATCCAACTCGGGTTTCGATAGATTGGATTTTTGAAAAAAAATTCGCTCTGTCGGAATCCGGGTTGTTACATAAAGATTTAATAACTGTTTTAGTTCTCACACAAGTCCCATGACTGACTCAGAGTTTATTATTGTTTTCACATAAACTCTAGTGACCATATTTTCCACATGGGCAGCTAGTTGCTTTTGTTTTTGCAGATTTCAATTTCACAGGATCCTGGATTTACAACTGGCGCTATATTCGAAAAGCTTTGCATCCTTGTATTTATTTTAGTTGTGATAGTTGTTGTACTTTCCACCGTACATTGTATTTATACATTTTATATTTATGTATTTTTAATCTCTGATATTTTTCCACTATGTAACATTTATTCGAACTCTGATATCTTGTACTCTGATGTAGTTGTTGTAATAGGAATGAAATGTACTGTTGTTTGTGTTTTGATGCGTCGTGTTCTTAACTCAAACCGGGATTTCCCGTACCAGGGAAGTTTGGGTCGTTTCAGTTTGGTCTCAAAGCTTTGGTTTACAAAGCTAGAGAACAAGACACGTTAGAACCAAATGAAAGGATTCATTAGAGGTAGGATTAGTAATATCCTATGAGAATGACCCGTTAGAGATAGGGTTAGTAATACCCTTGAATGAGTTTGAAGAGTGTTATTTCTAAAAATGAATTTAGTTTTGAAAATTATATCTTTTTATACGTATTTGACTATTTTATTTTAAATTGATTTTGGACTATCGAGTATAAGAAGATTTTTAATATATGTCTGATCCACGTGTACTTGAAGTCTCAAATATACTGGATAGATATAGAATCACATTCTAGTCACCCGGAGATGATTTTGGTGATCGGTATCCCATCATCAGAATTTACGTTCGAGTTTCGAAAGTGGGATATCTATATATTTCTAATTGATTGGCGTGAGAACCAAACTTAGATAGGGTTATCGTTTATGATTTAACATTGAAAATATGATTTTTGAATATATAGAAGTTATATGTTTGAAAAGTTAATCAACCAATTTATTGCAGGTTGTGTTGTATGATTATTAGTTGAACTAATAAAAATATTGAATTGATAAAACCAATAAAAGAATGAATGATAAGTAAAGCCAAATCAAATATAATATTGAATAGAATTAAAAATTGATGGGAATCGCATACATAGGCATGTATATACATATACATATATATATATATACATATATGTTGAGCAGGTTAATGGCTTCGTGCTGAGTAAAGAATTATATGCATTCCCGACAAATAGGTACACCTTAATGAGCTGGTTGTGCAATTTATTTATCATATCAACTCCTGTGAATGAAATTGGATGCGTTGTGATGGTTGTTCTGTGTGAGATTATAAACCACGCCTTTGGATAGCAACAAATAAATTATGAACTACACTGCATGGCATACTGCATGAAGACAACATATCATATCATATTCCATGCAAGCATTTGGTGCTTATATGGCGAGGTTTGGATTGTCATGCGGGCGAGATGCTTATATGGCGATGACTGAATTACAGGTTGAACAGAAGACTGATTATGGACATAATTAAGGAATACATGTAATGGTGCTTAGGGCAGGTTTTAATAAAAACCCTACACAGGTCTGGAGATGACAATAATTCACGTCTTTCTTGTTGTTAATTAAGGTACAAGGATTATTTTATTTCCAACACTGGGGCAAGGTCTGAGATTTCGACTTTTACATGTTCTCCCTTGTACACAAACAGGTCACAAAAATTGTGTATGCTTTTATTTGATTTATTGAGTGCCTAATACGACCCAATAAAATTTTCAAACCCTCACCGTACAAAGGAGGTTATGGCGAAATTTTTCGAAAATTTAGGGTGTTAGCCAAATTTTTGTGAAATTTGAAAGCTCTTAGAGACTGAAAAGTTGAAGAATGAAAGCCAGAGTGAAAGTTGAGTTGGTTAGTTAAACAATTTTTAGCTCCGTTCCTTTTCGAGGACGAAAATATTTTAAGTAGGGGAGAATGTAACAACCCGGAATTTCTGAACCAATTTAAAAAAAATATTTTAGCTATTTTAATGGGTGTTGAATATTTAAAATGATTTATTATAAATAATAACGACTAAAAATTTATTTAAATCGAAGTTAGAACGTATAAATTTTAATTATAAAATGAGTTCGAAATGGCGAGGTAGTTAGAAAATTCGATTTTAAACTTTGAATGAATGTACAAAATGAAAAATAAATCGGATTTCAGTAAAACCAGAAACATTAGAATCTGTTTAATTATATCTTTCTAATGAATGTGAAAATTTCAGATTTCATAATATAAATTAAAAATTATGTCCAATTTAAAATTTAAAATAGGCGCTATGGAATTTATATATATTTTAATATAATATATAGCCCTTAAAAATAGCCATTTTGCAAACGACCTCCATTTTCGACAAAATCACTTTTGTTAGATCCGGAATGAAAAATTATTGTTAGGTTTCAAATTTCATAATTTTTGAAATTAATATATGAGCGCAGTGAATTTAAATGTATTTGGTAATTTCAGTTTGAATTTAATCGACTGGAGAAAAGCCCTTTTCCAAACGGTCTCCAAGTTCGATGAAAGTAGTTTTTTTAGGACCGTATCGTCAAAACATAGCTTGATTTCAAAATTCATAATTTTTGGAGTTAGTATGTGGCCCCGGTAAATTAAAATGTACATTTAAATTCAATATATATTGATTTATATTTTAATTTTGAGAAAAACTGATTGAAACAGTCGAATTGGATTACAAACATATCCCATTGTGTTTGGAATAGGGGTATTTAGCTAAGGACAACAGTCGTTGGGTTTGATTTGGAGTTCGAACACAAATTTCACTTTTTGGAATTAAAATAATTATTAAATATATATACAAATAAGAAGGTCAAAACTCTCTCTCTCACAATTCAGAAACTGCCGTCAGCTCCATCTCGATGGCCAAAATCGCTTGAGATTCCTTCTTCAATTTTCGCAAAATCCATACAATAATTTCAGAAACTTGTATAGGGAAAATTGTAGTGCTCTTCACGAGTTTTCAATCCATGTGGGGATGATGGATTTTCACTGCGTATTTCAACCGAAATCGAGGCTGAATGGTGGCGACTTTGGTGTGGATTTCGAGGGGCACGCAGCGTTCGGGTTCGCAAGAACTCAGGTCGGAGGGAGGCACTGTCATGGCGAGTGAGGTGGAGGAGGTTGATTGGCTTGTGGTCCATCCTAGAGGCGCGCGTTTCAAGGCAAGAAAGGGGAGCACGAGTTCGACTTCGTGCCTGGGCATTTCGAACGAAAGAGGATTAGTAAAGCTAATTAAGGTAAAAAATATATTTATTTATTTATTAATGACAATTTAATTACTCAAACGTTTAAAATACCATATCTTTTTCGTACGGTCACAGAATCATATGATTTCAGATGCGTTGGGTTCGTCTTGACGAGACTTACAACATAGAATTGACCAAAACGGAAATGGAGGTAGTTGGAAGTTTTGACAAAATTAAACGGATGTTTAATTTTGTTAAAACGATCCTCTATTAAAGAATGACGGAGTGGATGTGAGAATTCTCTCACTAAAATTTTGTATAGTTATTTAATTTATTTTATAACTTTAAATATATAGGAATTGCCAGTATAGATTTTATCTATAGTATGTTATTTATTTTTGGAGTTCAACACACGAATCCGTACAAATCACATAAATTGGAAGCGATGTATGAGTATTAGCGACACTCGCATTTCATTCTCCGCGAATGACCACTTATGGCGCCGTAAATGGCATTGGGTAGTTGAGTATTTATTTACTTGGATAATTTGGGTGATTTGTGTATTGTGATGATGATTTTGTGATATTTAACATGTTAGAAATGTTAATATTAAACTAATAGATGAAAATAGACAAAATAATCATTTATATATTGAACAGTGAAAACTGGTTAATTAGAAAAATAATTCCAACCGAATTTGAATGGATTAAATTTATTAACCAATAATTTATTTAAATAAACTGTTGTTGTTTGAAAACCCCACACGGGTATTGGGATGATATTTGACATAAACTAATCTCAATATTTAGTTGTATGTCAATTGATCGGTTGACAAACTGTTATGAGCGTTATTTATTTATTTTAATGCTCATGCAGTTGTAAATTGCACTCTGGATGTGAATCGACTGTTAATGATTATTTATCATTATTGTTGAATACATGCGATGTATGAAATCCATATAACTGAGATTATATGGTAACTGATTGGGTCTGATTCCAGTTCAGAAATAATGAATATTTTAAAATAACGAATATTTTGAAATAATATTCAGTGAAGAATTGAATTATGATTTTGAAGATTTTGATGTCCGATTTTGGATGGACACAAAAATATTGAAATGGGAAGCCGAGTTAAGTAGTTAAACGCAATTTTAACCCGAACGGGATTATCGATCGATTTTTATTTATTTTATAACAAATATCGAAAAGAATTGATTTCAAAATATGATATTTTGAAAATATTATCATTTTAATATGATCCTGAGACAGAATATTCAATTTTGATTTAAAATTGAAAATGAAGTTGAAATCGTTGTAAAATGAATTTACAAACGATTTATAAAATATGTTTTGAATGGAAATCGACGATATATTATATATATAATGGCTTGAATAGAACGCGCCGCGCAACGACCTTTCGCGAATTTCAACCATTAACTTCAAATTGATGTAACAGGAGATCCGACCGCCAGAATCTCCTAAAACCAGAACCGTTGGGTTCGTATCGAAAAGAGCTTTCCAACAAATATAAGAGATTTAAATTTGAATGGTTGTATTTCAAATTATGTCCAAATCAATTTCAGAAAAGGTCGCTATGGATGCAGTTTGGTGGCCGTTATTGGAAACCGACTGAAACGGCGATATTAAAATTATTAAAAATATAGAAAAATTGTGTAAAATCATAATAAATGATCTGGAAAGATTTTTGGATGAAAAATTCCATATTTGAAAAGATAAAAGATATTTTTATCTGAATAAACAAGTTATTAACTAGAATAATAATCCAATGTTTTTAGAAATAATAAATTGGATTTGCGAATGGATTTTTATATAACTAAAATTTTCCAATGAATATATTGCAATGGATTTGAATGGAGATAATCTTCGAAATATTTCGATATTGGATTCCGTGATTATACAGATATCGTTGAGGAATTTGGAAGATACAAATATCGTCATTTCCAATACGATATCCGTTGGTTTCAGAATCCGATGTTGAATATAAGCCGATATAATTTCTATTCAGAGCCTTATATTTAATATCGAATTGGATTTTGGGTTTATCCTGAGCTGTATTTTAAATAACATTTGTTCTTTAACCCAATTAACAGTGAAGTTATGATTTGGAATTCATAATCTTTTAATTAAGATTAATGGAATTTTCCAAAGTAAAATTTTCCAATTTAATATACTAAATTGGAATTGAATAGAATTCGATTTGGTAATAATTGAGATGAGCTTCTGTGAAGGAAGACCGTTATTACATATGGAATTTAAAAGGCTTTGTCATTATTCCATTTATAGTATTGATTGGATACGGAAACTTATATTGATTATATATTGATCTGTTTTCCATGAAGATTCCATAGTTAATGGAAGACGATTTGGGTTTATCGTGAACTGTGTTTTAAATGACATTGGTTCTTTAACCCAGTTAAAGACAGGATTAATTTTCCTAAAGTTGAATAATCATTAAGTGTTGATTTTTGGAGATTAAAACTAAAATGGAGTTTTAATGAATATTTAATTAGATTGGAAAGGGAATGAGATAATTAAATTTATCAAACAAGAGAAATGATCGAGAATGGAGTACTCCAGTTTTACTTAGACGATAGTTAAATCTTTAATTAAATTTGAAACGTGAAATGATAATTAAATTTACCGATAACACTGTGGGTGTTAGATATGGAGTACTACCAGTTTTGCTTCATGGGATGAATAGGTCGGGATTGGAATTAATAAATAAATGATTACTTCGGTAAGGCTCAATAATCCTGACTAGTTTTATAAACCTTGTTCTGGTTTAGATGTAAAAAAAAGGTATAATAAAATCTTTTGAAAATGATATCCAAAGGAAGATTAAACTATAAGTTTAAAATAATTTGTCTTTGATAAAATTAATGGGAACCTTTCCCTAAAGATGTGAATATTTGAATAAAAGAATATTCTAATTGGAATGAGGCATATGATGTGTTTTTATATCACTTGATTATTGATTATAAAATATGCAAGTTATTCGAAAAGACCGAGTTTATCCCATTCTGAATAACTGATACAACGATTGAATGTAGATGATGAAGACGGTGGTCGAAGACCAGAGATCTTCACATCGTATGGATGATTACTGATGTCTTGATTGGGCTGATCCCCCGAGACAAGGTAGTAAGTGGTGATCGTCCGAGCGTACTTGGAGATCGACCGGATTTGCGAGGGCCTCTCTCCTGCATTGGACATATGAGACGAGGAATAAAGTGCCTCCGGTTTCGTTCAGACCCAGAACAGACTTGTAAATGGATGTGTGTTTGACATTGGATTCTATTCTGTGTTGATTGATTTCTATTAAATATATATCTGTCTTGTGGAGGAGAATTTATTCTCTTGCTTAACACCCTTCTCTGAGACGTACGAGCTTAGAGGTTACATATTGATAGACATCAGTTGTATGGCGTGAATTGTCAGTGTGGCATGCTGAGATGCAAATGATCAAGAATTTTGTTGAAAAGAAGAGACTTGTGGATGATGATCAAAGCACAACTTTAATTAGCATAGCTTTGTGTATAGCGTTAATTCGCGAGCCTCACCCCCAGTGTGAACCAGAAACGGGAGAGGACCGCAGGGAAGACATGCATTTCTTTGTAGCTAGGAGTGGTGTCATGGTATGGAGCCTAGACATTTTACTTATGTGGATGTTGGAAAGCGAGGTACCTCGGATTTGAGTCCCTAGTGGCTCTTGATGGTCGACACACTGACCAGATTTTATGCCTCATAGGGCAAGGAAACGTGTTGTTTAGGAATAAATAATCCACTAAAGTAAGTGTGGACCAGCCCTCCCACTCCCAGGTGCAGTTGCGGCTGAATCCTGAGGCTCGGGCTAGAGAGTCTCGAATCGGATAGGGAAGATCCCTTGCCTTGGTTCATGATGGAAATCCAATTTCCAATATGTGACTTTCGATTTTAGTTGTAAACCTATATGGCGACATAGTAGGATGGGGTACTATGCCGTCTATGATTGATATATTTACATTTGAAGTTGTTTGATACACTATGCACTTATAGTAATATCAAAAAGATTTTTTTTAAAATGTACCAAGTATATTTGGCTATTATAAGGTCAAACTCTTTCCTCCGGCTTGCTTTATATTGTGTGATGGGACCTAAGTCTTATAATAGCTCCATTTTTCCAAGAAGCATTGCGTTGTTTATTAAATTGTTTTGTTTCAAGCTTTGGTATTCACATGGAGTAAACCAATTCCGTGACATACGGCGTGGTCCCGTGATTTACCTAACTTAAAGTAAAGATTTAATAACTGTTTTAGTTCTCACACGAGTCCCATGACTGACACAGAGTTTATTGTTTTCACCTAAACTATGCGTGCCCATATTTTCCACACGGGCAGCTAGTAGTTTTGGTTTTTGCAGATTTAAATTTCACAGGATCCTAAATTTATAGCTGGAACTATATTCGGAAAGCTTTGTATCCGTATATTTCTTTCAGTTGTGATAGCTGATGTATTTTCTACTGTACATTGTATTTATACATTTTATATTTATGTATTTTTAATCTCTGGTATTTTTCCGTTATGTAACATTTATTCAAACTCTGATATCTTTTACTCTGATGTAATTGTTGTAACAACAACGAAATGTTCTGTTTTTTGTGTTCTGAGGCGCCGTGTTCTCAACTCAATCCGGTCTTTCCCGTACCAAGGAAGTTTGGGTTGTTTCACATGGAAGTCGGCTTCTTCAGTCGAGAAGTATTAGCTTGGATTCCTTTTATCCTTACTTGGGTTCAACCTTTCCAATCCTATAGTTTTCACTCCTATGACTATTGAGATGATGAAGAAGATACATAAGCTTAAACTGGGTGATGTGGTCATGGTATAAACAATGATTAAAAAGGGGTTTATTAACGTTAATTAATGGTTAGTCAATTAACTAAGTTATTAGTTTAAAAAAAATTATTTAATTAATGTGAGATCATGTAACTCACACAACTATTTCATACTGGAATAGAATCACACCAATTTAGTCACACTGGAATCGTGACGACACAATCTACCGTGTGGAACTAATTTCGCTGAGAATAGAACTAATGGAATGTCGTGATAAAATCAAATGCTTGTTTGATTGTAAACAGAACAAAAGCAGAATCATCAACTACAAACCAGTGTGAGTAAACTCGCTAATTCTGGCTCGTTTATATTTTATAAACGAGTTCTAAATTTATATATATCGTAGTTTTATACTGTGTGATGATTGTTTGGATGAATGGTTGATAAATTGGTTGAAATGATTGATCCGTTATATATTTATATAATCGGTGGTTGAATATTGATTCTATTTACCAGGATATCATATATTGAAGTGAAATTGATGTTATAGATGTTGATTAACATATGTGGATGCAGGGATGGAGGAATCTAACTGGATTCCTCAACATTTTATTTACTGTTTTTCATTTGTTGTGATATATGATGTGATATATGATCTGTGATTGTTTACGTTGTGTTTCATTTACCCAGGCCCTAAAATTTTGGTATTTTAAATATCGTAAAATATTTTCAAATATAGAAAAGAAATTTGAGATTTTAAAAGGAAATATATTTCCAAAAAAAAAAAATTAATTTCGAAAGGACTTGAAAATAGAAACTTGTTGATTATACTAGAGTTTATAAATTAAGTGAATTGTTCATCATTGGGTAGATTGAAATATAAGTACAAGTTTGAATATAGAAAAATGGAAATCAGTTTTGAAATCAATATTTGTGTTTGAATTTGAACTTAGCAGTTGTGAAGAAAATTGTCAACGAGATTATAAATGTTGGAAATAAAAAAAAATGAGATTTTTATGAATAATTGTAAATAGATCTTATAAGTGAAAAATTGGATTTAAGGTAATAAAATCAAATGGATTTGATTATATAGAAAAGAAATATTATTCAAAATTGTAAGTGAATAATGATTTAAAAACGAATATTTTGCAAACAAAAATATTTATAAAGTAAACTATGAGATGACCTAAAATAATAGATTTATTCCAAAGTTCGGACTATTAATCAAATATAGAATAATCGAAAGTGAGTTACTTATTGAAATTCGATCCTATCAAATTTAAGAAAGGACTTTTTACTTCCCATTTAATCAAGATTTAATTGTTATTTATTTATTTATTTGAATTAATGTTATATTTTATATTAAAATATTCCAGAAGCAGGAATTATAACACTATCGTTAGAATCAATATTTTCCTTAAAAGAAGTGGATTCTTTAATTGAATGCAAAAATATCTTAAGAAATGTTTGTTAAGATTTAAGATGTGAGCTTTGACTATTTTGAAGTTAAGGACGTTGTTCAGTTAAGGTCTGAGAGGTAATTATACCCCAACTTGATTGATTTCATGATTGGCTGAGGATTGGTTAAGGTTCGGTAGTAAGGATTGGCTAACGAAAGATTAATGGGTTAGGTTATGGTAATGATGCTTTATATAACATCGGTTTAATCCAATAAAAAGTATTTTGGAAACGTTTTCCAAATAAAATCAGAGATATTTTCTAAGAATATAAAATGAAATGAATTGGTTAATGAGAAGATAAGAAGTGGGATATGGGAATGTTTTCTAATGTTAATAATGTATATTTTCTAAATATAGAAAATAAGAATCTTTGAATGTATGGAAATATTTGCCAATCGTAATAAGAGGAATTTTCTGGAAAATGGAAAAATGGATAATTTTTTATATATGGAAATATTTTTCAAGGATCGTGGATATAAGAAAGCTTTGAGAAATATTTGGGAAAAGATGAGAAAATGGGAAATAGGGAAATGATAAATTAATTAGAAATTGATTTAAAAGGGGCTATTGTTGTTTGATAGAAATTTCCATTTGGAAATCGGATAGTTGGTTTTATGGATGTTCATTTGATAGTTAAATCACTGGCTATCAAAGTTTGGTTTATTTTATACCTCCGTCGTCAATACAGAGAGACCGGAATCAGATTTACTATCTGAAAACCACTCCATATAGGCATAAGCGTTGCGAATCGAGGTATGTCGAAGATAATTGAAGACGGAGTAAAGTGCAACGGCTGTTCTGTTAATCCAAGGTAGAAATTGCCCAAGATGGTTTGATGGGATGGTGCCTTTGGTTTGTCCAATCCCAGGACAACGTATAAGGATGGATGTTTGACAGAATATTTTCTGAAAACTCACGTTCCGTTAGATAGGAAGAGATTTGATAAATACTGATAACTCTCGGATGGAGTATTAGAACGGAAAGATCCATTCATTGATTTTTACAAATATACCAAGTATGGTGGCGGGGAATTTATTCTCTAAGCTTAACACCCAGAGTGTATTTGTGGACGTCAATTAGCGATTTGACGGATCTGACGACGTGTCATTCAAAGTAAATGGTGGCAATATATTCTTAAAAAGTAATCGTGACCTCAAGCCTCATCAACCGGGAAAAGACAAAAATCGGGCAGGCAGCATGGTCAAGTAGGTCATTCCCATTAGGAGTATTATCACCTGATCTAGAGAAATTCCATTTGCTTCTTATTCTATTCGCTGCTGTATGCTTCAAGATGTTGTATTCACTGCTGTATTCTTATTATGTTCAAGTTAAATGAGTGGTCAGTCATGTGTGGCTAGGTTTCAAGATGTTCTTGTTGAACCCAGTGTATTTCTCTCTAGATATACACTACCGGAAGGTGGACCTGTTTGCGAACAAATTAAACAGTTGTAAACAACTATAAAATCCGTTCAACTTTCCTAAACAACAAGGATTGTTGTAGAGGGTGTCGAACTCTGGGACCAAAAACATTTTAATTAATAAATCCAATCAAGTTATTCCATAATTTTGATTGATTGAAAACACAGAAAATAACAGCAATTAAATAAAAAAGAGAGATTTATCTAATAAGAGAAAGAAATTAGGAGATAATGACATAGATTAGATTCACACTCATCAATAGCCAACAAATGAATATAGATCTAATTCATGTTTCTGTCACAAACACGAATCAACGATAAATAGATTCTTAGAAACAAATAAGTAAATAACGACAAGCATAGCCTATGCAGGAGCTGAGCTATTAAACAACCATAGACTATCAGGACAGATTCACAAATTAATTTCTAAAAACCTAAAATTAGATCTAAATCTGATAATTGTTAGATCGAACACGAATATACCCTGTGAAGGAGCATAGCTCTTAAACGACACAGAATATGAAGGTTCAGATCTAACCCTTGATTCAGATCTAGATCTACATATATAAAGTTCTCATCTATTGGCTATGTGATTCATGTTGAATCATATCTATTAGCGTCATCACCCCCTAATCAAAGGGGATTAGCTAGACATAGCTAAAGAAGAGGAAAAACAGAAATTAAATAACATGAACATAAATAAAACTAAAACTAAATAGAACAGACGAAGAAGAGTTTTATTCCAAGAGAAAGATTACAGAATAAAACTAAGTGTGTTCTACAATGAATGAGATAAAATGTATTTACAGCCGATACGACAAAGGCTCCTTGGCAAATTCCATAATGTGGGACTAAAGAATTAGCTCAACTAACACATAAGCTAGTGTGAATGCAGCTGTAGAGTGAGAGGCCTTGCAAATGAGCTAATGTGAACGCAATATGAGTCTTTATTGAGCCAAATCTACCCAACTAAACTCTATTGGCAACCGTTCTTCAAGCTTTAAACTCTTCAAGCTTTAGAAATTTCAACTTCACTCTTTTTAAGCAAATTCTTCATGCTTTATCCATCAAATGCTCTAAACAAAGCTTTTTATCAACAATCTGAAAACACAGCTATAAATACACAATATAAATTATTTTAAATAGAAAACTAGATAAATAAGCGGATAAAATATACACATTTACGTGTATATCAGGACCCATACCTTGTCATAGTTGGAAATCCATTCTCCAATAAGCGCCCTACGGTTTTTGATTTTATATTATATATGGAGCGTGAGATGCAAGCGTTCTGCTAGATTTCTATTTATTTGATTTAGACACTATTATAATATCACTGTATTTGATATGAATTTTTTTTATTATCGTAAGGTAAAAAACATCCATGTTTATGTATGGATCGGTCTTACGATTATCATTTCTTTCGAAAAGGGTTTCTGAAAGTTAAACAAATGGTTGGAGTTACTCACACCAGTCATATGACTGACCCAGAGTTTATTTTGTTTTGTTTTACCCTAAACTCTTAGGTGCCCAAATTTGTATGGGCATTCAAGTAGTCAGGATTTTACAGATTCACTTGGAGGAGCTTGAAGAAGGAGGCTTCATCAATTAGCTATAGACGATCATATTTTTCGCTGTTTACTATGTTTATATCTGGAAACCGGTGTTTATAGCTATTCCAGGAGTAACTGTTATGCTCTGATGATGTTATGCATATATAGTTCCTGATATGTATTTCAAAGGTTATGTTATATAATATATTTTATTCGTTACCCCTTGAGATTCTGATCTTCTTATTCTTCTATTCTAATATTTCCTTCTTTCTTCTTCTCACCCTTTAATTTCTTTCTATTAATAATCCGGTTCTCTGTATTGTTGAGTTGGACATGAGTAGTTTAATGTCATCTTAAACAGTACAGAAAAGTTGGGTCGTTATAGTTGCCCCTTCCTTCCCAACTCTACATATATGGTATCTTCTATCCTCTCCTTCAACCAAATATACAACATTCTTCATCATTTCTACTCTCTTCATCACAAACCAGCATCAAATATAGATGATGTCAAAACAACACAAAGGAAAACATGCTTCATAACCCCGTGCCGATTATCAATTCCAAAACCAACGGATTTAAAATCAATTTCAATTGCATCAAAATCTGAACCATTATCAGCCCCAATTTGGTAACAACCCTTATCAACCGCTTCAAAATTCGAATTACTGTAATTTCAAACAAAATTCATACAATTATCAGAACTATCAAAATTCAAATTACTCTCGAAACTCATTGTTTCGGTAAAACTACACTTTTGATCAAGATTATGTCTCTCCCAGTAGCCAAAATCAAAGACAATCTCCTTACGCACCTTAGAATTTGAGGAGAAATATGAATGGCCAATTTGGGTTTAGCAACTGCAGAATTGAAGAAACATAGTTCGAAATCGATTAAGGCGCTAATTCTAGAATCAACATCAATGAAATTCCTAATGAAGAATTTGGACAGCAAGCGCCTGCAACTGGGAAAGTCCGTAAATGGTCGTCGGACGAGCAAGCGGAGCCTTCCTACTATTGGGTTGATTGTTCGAAGGACAAAAGAATAGGTACTAGCCAAAGCGATAGTTCTTTTTGGAATTATGTATCCAAAATGTTCAGCGAGTGACGTTCAACATGCCCATCTAGATCGGTTGATTCGTTGAAGCAGTCATAGAGAAGAATAAATTATGCTTGTCAACGATGGAAAAAAACAATTGCGGGTTTACATTCGAGACAACAAAGTGGGGCCAACGACATTGATCTGGTAATGATTTTATATCACTTATTATTTTTGTTTGTATTTTGAGTTTGTTGTAGCATATATTATCAAATACAGCTCAAACAGGCACATGCATTACATTTGGCAAACAATCAACTGTCAACATGCAACATTGCTACGATATATTGTTGCAGGAGGACAAGTGGGGAAGCAAGAACATTCAGCGTTCAGGTTCCAACCTAGGAAGATGGGCGAAGAAGTTAGCCCAGGTAGCTCGGCTGGACACAAAGAAACATCATTCACTACTAGCACCAAAGGCAGGCCTTTTGGAAAGTTCAAGGGAAAGAAAAAGCATCAATTGATTATACTCTACACTATGAACAAATCAGTGAAAGTCTGTCTACCGCCGAACAGACTACGTAGAAGTATATTGAAGCAAAGGAAGCAAGGAAGCTTAAGAGAGAAGTGCAGAGTGATTTAGAACGACAACGTGATCGCTAGGAATTAAAATGCGAATGTGTTGAAGAGTTAGAGTTATGAAGACTTGAATTGGCTCGACAACAAGAGAAGGAGGATTTTATGCTGATTAGTTGCAACTTGAATATCCTCAATCCAGTGCAAAGAAAGCATATGGAAAAACGAATTGAGGATTATAATAGGTGTAACGGAAATCTTTAGAGATTTGTCTGTACTAAATTTAGTATCAGTAGTTGTATTTGTTTCGTACGCTTGTATCTTTAAATTAATAGTGGTTGCATTTGTATTGAACTATATTACTGCTTGTATCTTTACGTTGTTAATGGTTGTATTTGTCGGTAGTTGTATAACTCTCAGTGTGTCAGTAAGTAAATTTAAACATTTAAAACCATACTTCATTGAAAATGATATTCGAGAAACAAACATACAAATCATAAAATCGATATTACAACTACATAAATGCTCTTCCATATTACGGCTGACTTCCAACATGTTTCCAGTATCTCTAAGCTCAAGATGAGACCGTGGATCTATTATATCTGCAATTCGCTACATGTACTGGGAAAATGTATTAGGATCTTTATATGGATTTTCTTTGAAATGCAACAACAATATCAGGATAGTTTTGAAGTTGGAGCTCATATCCACACGTTCTTCTTCGATAATCATATTATGTAAAATTATACAACAATAAATGATGTCCGCTAATACTACAGGGTCGTGGTAGTATACTTACTTCCTTAATATATGAAATCTTCCTTGAAGCACTCCAAAAGCACGTTCAACATCTTTTCCCAATCTTTCTTGTTGTTTGGTGAACAGTGTCTGCTTAGCATTAATAGGCATTTTATAAGCTTGCACAAGTGTTTTTCACTTTGGATAAATTCCAATCACCAAATAATAATCCATATTATAATCAACACCTCCTATTATGTAGTTGCATGGGGGTGCTACATCGTTGAATAAATAAGACTGTCGCAAAACATTTATATCATGTAGTGAACCAAGTTCCCCAGAAAACGCATGCCAAATATAGAAATCAAACGATGCAACAGCTTCCAATACTATAGTAGCCTTTATGTGGTGTTCCGAGTATTGGCCCTGTAATGCAATAGGACAAATTTTCCACCTCCAATGCATGCAGTCTAAGCTACCTAACATACCCGGAAACCCACGCTGGTCTCCTATTGCCAGTAATCATTCAGTATCATGTGGGGATAGGGTCCTTAGATATTCCTCACCAAATTGCATAGCAACGGTTTTGCAAAATTCTTCCATGCTTAAGATAGCCGTGGAATCCCCCATCCTTAATTTGTCGCCTACCGAATCTCCTGATGCACTGTATGATAGCATCAATTGCAGCCATGGCTTTATGAGTGGGAGAAAGCCCGAATTCGTTAAGCCTATTTACTCCGTGAGTAAAAAAGACGTTCATTTCGGTTAATTTATCGAGAACTCTATTAAAGACGTTCTTGGACATGTGAAACCTCCGCCTGAACTCCACAGGCCCACAAACCGATTTTTTAACGAAATAGTCTTAAATTAGTTAGTTGTGCCCAGCAGCGTAATTTCTTACATATCTTAGATCCCACCTTCCAAAGGCACTCCCCACTTGGGTCGAACGATTGCTTTCTTCATTTTCATGAGTCATTAGATCAAGCATTTGACTTGAAATAACATTTTCTTGTTCGATTCGAGTTTGAATGAACTCATTTGAAGATGAAGAGTAACACCATAACCTTTTATGCTTGTTCATTTTGGAATGGTTTTTTAATGATTGTAAAGAGTGCACATATCCTTACCTATTTTTTTAGTAAAGGAGATTGATTGAATGATATGATAAAACTATGCTTTTTACATTGTTCCCATGTTAGGTTGTCTGCCACCTAGTGTTGATGCTGACCTGAGGCTGCACCTTTTTACTGTAGCCATTTAGCCTGTCTCCTACCTAGTGGTGAAGTCGACTTGACGCTGCACCTTTTTACTGTAGTCACGTTTGGTTGTCTACACTTTTTTGCTGTAGCCATGTTATACGTAGTAAATGTTCTAGCATTGTGGTACATAAGGTAGGTTCCAATACATTTAGGAGTTAAACAAATCAGGTCGTCCTCCGTTTGTTACATGTAAGAGTCAAACGAATCGGGTCGTTCTCCGTTCGTTACATTTAGGAGTTAAACGAATCAGGTCGTCCTCCAATTGTTACATTTAGGAGTCAAACATATCAGGTCGTTTTCCGTTTGTTCCATTTAGGAGTTGAACGAATCCGGTTAAGTATAACCGTTCACTATCAGTGTCAGGACTAACATTTTACCCAAGCTATGTTTCAGGACTAACAATATACGCAAGGTAGGTTCCGGTAGGCACGTTCTTTAATGATAATGGGAGGTACGCTCTTTAATGATAGTGGGAGGTACGTTCTTTAAAGATGGTGTGAGGCACGTTCCTTAACGATAGTGGGAACAATGTCTAGTGTTAGGACAAGTCATGTTGGCACGTTCTTTAACAAAAGTGGCAATAGTGTGTGGTCACATCTAGCCACATTTATGTCATAGCAAGAGTGTTGTCGCTTTATGTAAAGAATTAATTCACTTATCCAATGAACTGTTGGTCATTAATTTGGCATCTTTATCCAGTTAGTCTTATCCCATAAATACGAGCATTGAGGACATGATCAAGTCTGTCTTCAAAAAATGCCAATTTATTATCCATCCTCATACAATTACACTGATCATCTATATGGACCGTCACCTCCAAATCCGTCTACACCAAGAGAACCGATCGAATGGTACGTCATAATGGAAGGGCGACTTCACGAAGAATTGCGAGAAATGGATATGGATGCAAGGATGCAACAGATGCAAATAAGCCATCAACAACATCCTCGCACCCATCAACGACAACCTCAAACCCATCAACGTGCCGAAACAAGACACGTTGTAATTCCTCCTGTCCAAATTTTAGATGAAGACGAAGAGGTGAAGTCAACAAATATTGTATGTTTATGTGGTTTTGAAGCACCACGATTAGTCATTTGACATGGAAACGACGTTGGCCACCGATGTTATTGTTGTCCAGTACGTACAAACAGATGCGCATTTGGACAGTGGGTAGACGAACGTTTTCCTACCAGAGCTATTACATATGCTTTGGAATTGAAAGAAGAAATACGAAATGTAACAACCCGTAAAATCTGGGCCAGTTTAAAATTTTTATTTTGGCAATTTTAGCGAATTTTGTTATTTAAAATGAATTATTTTAAATAATATCGACGAGAAATTTATTTTGAATATAATTCGATCGTATATATTATATACGTCGTCGTTAGAATATAAATATTTATATATAAATTATAAATAGAATTGAAAGTGGCGCGGTAGTTCGATAATTCGATTTCAAACTTCAATTGAATGTACCGGGTGCAAAACAATCCGGATTTTGGTGAAACCAAAAATGATAGGATCTAATTGATAATATCTTTCCAACGAATCCGACAAATCAAGATTTCATAGCGGGAATCAAAAGATATGTCCAGTTGAAAATTCTGAATAGTCGCTATGGAATTCAGGCCCTTAAAAATGGACATTTTGCAAATGACCTCGGATTTCGACGAAACCACTTTTGTTGGGTCCGTGATGTAAAGTAATTGCTAGATTCCAAATTTCATAATTTTTCGAATCAATATGTGAGCGTGGCAAAAGAAAATGCGTTTGACCATTTTCAGTTGATTTTAATCGACTGGAAATTGGCCATTTTTCAAACGGTCTCAGAATTCGACGAAACTAGTTTTGTTAGGACCGTATCGTCAATACGAAGCTAGAAAATATTTTTCAGGAATTTTTCTAGTTAGTATGTGACCCCGGTAATTTGAAACGTACGTTTAAAATTCAATATAGTGATTTAAATGTAATTTCAACGGAAACTGATTGTAACGATCAAATCAGCTTACGATACATATCTCATTGTGCTCGGAATGGGGGTTAAACGCTATGGACGACAGGCGGTGGGCCTCGTTTCGAGGTCGTGGGTAAAAGTCAACTTTATGCAATTAAGTTAATTAATAATAATAAAAAAAAATATTTCCCTCTCTTTACTTTCTTCGTGCCCCCCCCCCCGACTTCATTTAACAGAAACAAAAAAAAAGAAAAACCCTAAAAAATTATCGACCGCCGCCTCCAGGCGGATTGTCGCCGCCGCACCTTCGTCGGAGGCCCTCCGACGTGCCCCCCCCCCCCTCGCTCGCTCCACTCTCCTTCTCCCCCCCCCCTCTCTTCTGGATTCCGAGACCCCCCCCCCCCCCCCGAAAGCTCCAGCGCCCAAAATCCGAGCTCCGCCCCGTTCAGCACCCCCGCGCCCTCCTGCCACCAGCTCCGCCGCCTCAGCCCACATCCCGACGCCTGACAGCCCCCCCCCCCCCCCCCGTAAGTTTTTTTTCTTTTTTAACTTATTTATTTTATTTTTAATTTATATTAGTAAAAAGAAAACTGATTTTTTTATTTAGGGATTTTAAAACTGAATTTTCTAAAATGTGAAAACTGATTTTTATTTAAGGTAAAAAACTGAATTTTTATAAAGAAGATTAAAACTGATTTAAAAAGAAAAGAATTTAAAACCTGATTTTATTTTAAAAAAAAAGATTTTAACTTTAAAACTGATTTTTATTTAGTAGAAGAAGTAAAAATATGATTTTTATATTTTTAAAGTAATAAAAATACGATCTTTATATTTTTAAAGTATTAAAAATATAATCTTTACTATATAGAAGTGGTAGAAATATGATTTTTGTCTAGGTAGAGAATTAAAAATATAATTTTTACATGATAGGAATATTAAAAATATCATCTTTATATGTGTAGAAAAATAAAAATGAAATTTTTATAAAGATGAAATCTTCAAATTTAAAAAGGCGAATTCTTTAGGTGGAAAATAGCGTGATAAAAATATAATTTTTATCTATATAACATAGTAATAAAAATAAAAATTCGATTTTTATATAGTTGAAATGACGAAATAAAAATGGTTTTTATATATTGAACTTCGATAGAAAAATAGAATTTTTATATATTGAACTTCGATAGAAAAATATGATTTTTATATATGGAATAGCGAAGTAAAAATTCGATTTTTGCATATGTAGTGGCTACGGGCAAAGAAGATAGCGAAGATGCGATAGCAATGAAGATTTCTATCAGTGAAGTGCCGTGGAGCTAGGATAGCTATCTGTGAGAATTTCTCACCTTTCAATTTATTTTTCTAGTTATATATATATATATACTAGGATGCAGACGGTGCTTATTAGAAGCACCCGACACCCGTCCACAGACCATGGACTTGTTTGATTGGTTGTGTAGTTGGTTAGATTATTTGATTTGGATTTGATTGTTTTGGTGAAATTGAAATTGATATGATTGATGTGTGAATGGCGTGGGCCTTCACTAGACCGGGGATAAGGCTGGGCCTTGTCCCGTTTCTAGTATCGTGCCGTTATGCCGCCGAAATTTTCTAAAATAATTTAGGAAAATAAAAAAAATATCACTTTATTTAAAGAATGAACTGAATAGAAATTCATATGTTGAAATAAAATGTTTTATCGTTAAAAATATAATTTTTAACGTGAATGTGAATAAATAAATTATTCATTTACAAACCAGACGGTTTGTTTATATACACTGATTTGACTGACATTGATTGGGTCGATAAATTTTACACATCGCCCAACTGCACAAATAAAATATTTGTTTGATTGTTTGAAACCCCACACGGGTGTTGGGATGAAATATGCAGTTCACTCATCCTGATTGATTAAATATGTCGATCGATTGATTGACAGGCTGTTATAAGCGTTAGATATCTATATTTGATGCTTATACAGTGTAGTGCACTTTGGTTGATGGTTGATTATTTTTCAATGCTATTATATACATGTGTTGTATGAAAATCCATATAATTAATTTTATATGGTAATTGATTGGGCCTCATTCCAATTTAGAAAATAAAGAATATTATAAAATAAAAGTTCATGTGTTGACAGTACTCATTCATTGAGATTGGTCATGTGTTGAACGAAATATTTTAGTAATAAAATTTACACCTTTATCGATATAAAATAAAAGTTCATGTGTTGACAGTACTCATTCATTGAGATTGGTCATGTGTTGAACGAAATATTTTGATAATAACAACTATTTTGAAAAAGAAATATTTGAAATAGAATATTTGAAAATAGAAATTTATGAAGCCGTGTTGATTAGATTGACGCCATTTTGACGTGAACGATATTTATATCGATTTCGAAATGAATTGAATTGAAAACGATTTCGAAATGAATTGAATTGAAAACGATTTCGAAATGAATTGAATTGAAAACGATTTCGAAAAGAATTGAATTGAAATGAATTCAAATTGAATTGAAATTTGAATTGAATAGAAATGAATTTTAAAGCGAATTTATAAAGAAGGATTCAATTTTGATTTGAATTGAAATGGAAGTTGAAATTGCTTTTGAAACGAATTTTAAAACTATTTATATAATTCGTTTTAAATAGTAATCGATGAAATATATATTATATATATAATATAATGGCCTGAATAGAACGCGCCGCGCCGCGGCAGTTCGTGAATTTCGACCATTTATTTCAAACGGACATTACGGGAGATCCGACCGTCGGATTCTCCTGAAACCGGAACCGTTGGGTTCGTATCGAAAAGAGCTTTCTAAGAATATTAGAAATTTGAAATCTAACGGTTGGATTTGGAATTATGTCCAAATCAAATTTGAAAAAGGTCGCTATAAGTGCAGTTCGATGGCCGTTGATGGAAATCGACTGTACAGGCCTTGATAAAATTATTAAAAATAGTAATAATTTGTGTAAAATCATAAGAAATGATTTAGAAAGATTTGGGATGAAAAACTCCATATTTGAAAAGATAAAAATAGATTTTTATCGAAATGAACTAGTTTTGAACTAGAATTATAATTCTATTTATTTTTAAATAAATAAATTGAATTTGAAATGGTTTTGAAAAATAACCAAAATTTCCAATGATTGCATTGGAATGGATTTGAATCGAAATTGTCTTCGGAATATTTCGATGTTGGATTTCGTGATTATACAAATGTTGTTATGGAAATTTGAAAGATATATATATATATATATCGTTATTTCCAATGCGATGTTTGTTAATCGTAGAATTTGATATTGAATATAAGCCGGTATATTTTCTATTCAGAGCCTTGTATTGAATATCAAATGTGATTTGGGTTTGTCGTGAATGGTGTCTTCACTAACACTGTTCTTGAACCCAGTTGAGAAAAGATTAAATCTTTTTATTTAGATTTAATGAAGTGTACCAATTAAATAATATTTAATTGGAATTGAATTGATATTGATTTTTGGGTTTATCGTGAACAGTGTTTTAAATAACACTTGTTCTTTAACCCGATAATTAATGGAATGTGATTTGGGTTTGTCGTGAATGGTGTCTTCACTAACACTGTTCTTGAACCCAGTTGAGAAAAGATTAAATCTTTTTATTTAGATTTAATGAAGTGTACCAATTAAATAATATTTAATTGGAATTGAATTGATATTGATTTTTGGGTTTATCGTGAACAGTGTTTTAAATAACACTTGTTCTTTAACCCGATAATTAATGGAATGTGATTTGGGTTTGTGGTGAATGGTGTCTTCACTAACACTGTTCTTGAACCCAGTTGAGAAAAGATTAAATCTTTTTATTTAGATTTAATGAAGTGTACCAATTAAATAATATTTAATTGGAATTGAATTGATATTGATTTTTGGGTTTATCGTGAACAGTGTTTTAAATAACACTTGTTCTTTAACCCGATAATTAATGGAATGTGATTTTGGGTTTATCGTGAACCGTGTTTTAAATGACACTGATTCTTTAACCCAGTCGAAGATTAAAACTAAGTGGAGTTTTAATGAATCTTTAATTAGATTGAAATGATCGAAAATGGAGTATCACCAGTTTTGCTCCAAGCGATAGTTAAATCTTTAATTAGATTTGAACGTGAAATGGTAATTGAATTTACCGATAACACTGTGGTGTTAGAAATGAAGTATTACCAGTTTTACTTCATGGGATGAATAGGTTGGGATTGGGAAATTAAAACAAGTGATTACTTCGGTAAGTTTCGTTAATCCCGGCTAGTTGAATTGATATTCAAAAGTAGATTAAAGAATAAATTCAAGAATTTATCTTTGATAAAATTAATGGGAACCTTTCCCTATGAATGTGAAATTTAGAAACTAACTGTCGGTTAGCTAAGCAGAATGGTTTTCTGGATATTGATCTGATGTTGGTTTCGGCCTTCGGGGTTAATATTTGGGGAATTATTCTCTTGATTAATTTACGGTTAGTGGCTGATGAATTGGAATGAGGCGTATGTTGTGTTTGTGTAACACTTATTTAAAATATACGCGAGTTATTCGGAAAGACCGGGTTTATCCCATTCTGAATAACTGATACGACGATAAGTCGAAGATGAAGACGATGGTCGAAGACCGGAGGTCTTCACGTCGTTTGGGTGATAACTGATGATCTTGATTGGGCTGTACACCCAAGAAGATGGAAACAGTTAGTGATCGTCCAGACGTACTTGGAGATCGATGGATATGCGGGGTACTAGGTGCCTCCGGTTTCGTTCAGACCCAGAACGAACTTGTAAATGGACTGTGTGTCTGACATTGGATTTTAGTCCGTGTGGTTGATCTCTATTAAATATATATCTGTTTGGCGGCGGAGAATTTATTCTCTTGCTTAACGCCCTTCTCTGAGACGTACGAACTCAGGGGTTATATATTGATGGATATCAAACGCATGGAGTGAATTGCCTATGTGGCATGCCTAAGTGGCAATTGATCGAGGCTTCTGTTGAAAAGCAAAGTCTTGTGGTGATGATCAAAGCACGGCCTATGTGGCGTAGCTTTGTGTAACGTTTACCTCGCGTGTTTCACACCCGGTATGAACCAAAAACGGGAGACGGACCTCAGGGAGGACTTGCGTTTCTTTCCAGCTAGAAGTGGCGTCAGTGGTTTTACACGCCCTGACGAGTTTGACTTATGTGGTTGTTGCTGTTGCGAGGCGCCTCGGATTGATCGGTCGTTCTCGAACCGATGGAGTCATTCGTTGGCTCGTTTGCGCCCCAAAGGGCGGGGAGACGTATTATTCAGGCATAATAATCCACATCGGTGGACCGGCCCTGACGATCCAGGGGGCAGTTGCGGCTGTTCTTGAGACATGGTAGGCTAGATTGTCTCGAATCGGTTGAGGACTATCTTTTGCCTCGGTTCATAGACGGAAATCCAATTTCCAAATACGTGACATTTGCGGTTTTAATTGTAAACATATATATGGCGACATGATATATGGTACCCATGCCGCCTATGATTGATACTTATGATTTGAAGTTGTTTTATACACTATGCACTTATAATAGTATCAACTGATTTGTTTTTAAACGTATCAAGCATTCTTTGGCTGTTATAAGGGAAAACCCTATCCCCCGGCTTGCGTTGCATTGTGTGATAGGACCTGGGTCTTATAACAGCTTCATTTTTCTTTATTTAGCATTGCGCTGTTGTTTTATGCACTGGTATTCTTGGGAGGAAACCCGTTCCGTGTTATACGGCGTGGTCCCTTGATTTGCCTAACTTTAAAAATAAAGATTAATAACTGTTTTAGTTCTCACACCAGTCACATGACTGACCTGGAGTTTATTGTTTTAACCTAAACTCTGGGTGCCCCTATTTTGACATGGGCAGCTAGTAGTTTTGGTTTTGCAGATTTATATTCACAGGATCCTGGTTTACGGCTGGAACGATATCCGGAAAGCTTTGTATCCGTATATCTCCTTCTAGTTGTGTATTGTATTATTTTCCGCTGCTATGTATTTAAATGTAATTTAAATCTCTGATATTTCTGTGTAATATTCGTTTATACTCTGTATATTCTTGTAATCTGATGCATTGTTGTAATATACAGTGAAATGTTCTTCTGTATGCGTTCTGTTGTGGTTTGTTCTCGTCACATTTGGTATCAGAGCTTTGGTTTACAAAGCTAGAGAACAAGACACATTAGAACCATACGAAAGAATTCATCAGATATTGGATTAGTAATATCCAATGGGAATGACTCGTTAGAGATGGGATCAGTAGTATCCTAGAACGAGTAGGAAGAGTATATTTTTCAAAGTGAAAACAATTTTTGTTTTGAAAATTTAAATCAATTATTCGTATTTGATTATCTATTTATATTGAGTTGGACTGTCTAGTATATAAAGATTTTGCGTATACGTCTGATCCACGTGTATTTGAAATTTTAATATACTGGATAGATATAGAGTCACATTCTAGACACCCGGGGATAATTCTGATGATGTGGCCACATCATCCGTATTTATATTCGTGTTTCGAAGGTGTGATATCTATATATTTCCATTAGACTGGTGTGAGAACCAAATCTTATATAGCTAGAACACTTTGTTGTGAATTGGCATCAAAAACAAGATTTTCTGTACGTGTATCAAATTATGAATTTGAAACGTTAAATTCACTAATTGATTGATGTTTGTGTTGTTTGTTCATTTGTTTGCTAATTTTGAACCATTAGCCTAATTAAACCAAATATTGAATTATATTGATAATTGGATGCGTTTGCTTGCATATACATATATATCATTGAACAGGTCATAGCAAGGAGGCTAGAGCCGAAGAATAAAATTTGTTTGCCCGACAAATAGGTACATGTTTACTACATAATTTACTGTTTTGTTTGGGTGATGATGATTTTATGAGCCTATTGGCTAGCCGCTTGGCTTTTTCTTTTTCTTTTTGAGATCTGAAGGACCGGGGAAGCTATTTGAAATTCCCCGATGCTCCCGGTGCAGGGGAGGTTATGGCGAAATTTTTCGAAAATTTAGGGTGTTAGCCAAATTTTTGAAATTTTGAAAATTCTCAGAAACTGAAAAGTTGGAGAATGGAAGCCAGGTTGAGCGTAGAGCTGAATAATCAAACCACTTTCGACTTTGTTCCTTTTCGGGGACGAAAAGTTTTAAGTGGGGGAGATTGTAACAACCCGTAAAATCTGGGTCAGTTTAAAATTTTTATTTTGGCAATTTTAGCGAATTTTGTTATTTAAAATGAATTATTTTAAATAATATCGACGAGAAATTTATTTTGAATATAATTCGATCGTATATATTATATACGTCGTCGTTAGAATATAAATATTTATATATAAATTATAAATAGAATTGAAAGTGGCGCGGTAGTTCGATAATTCGATTTCAAACTTCAATTGAATGTACCGGGTGCAAAACAATCCGGATTTTAGTGAAACCAAAAATGATAGGATCTAATTGATAATATCTTTCCAACGAATCCGACAAATCAAGATTTCATAGCGGGAATCAAAAGATATGTCCAGCTGAAAATTCTGAATAGTCGCTATGGAATTCAGGCCCTTAAAAATGGACATTTTGCAAATGACCTCGGATTTCGACGAAACCACTTTTGTTGGGTCCGTGATGTAAAGTAATTGCTAGATTCCAAATTTCATAATTTTTTGAATCAATATGTGAGCGTGGCAAAGGAAAATGCGTTTGACCATTTTCAGTTGATTTTAATCGACTGGAAATTGGCCATTTTTCAAACGGTCTCAGAATTCGACGAAACTAGTTTTGTTAGGACCGTATCGTCAATACGAAGCTAGAAAATATTTTTCAGGAATTTTTCTAGTTAGTATGTGACCCCGGTAATTTGAAACGTACGTTTAAAATTCAATATAGTGATTTAAATGTAATTTCAACGGAAACTGATTGTAACGATCAAACCAGCTTACGATACATATCCCATTGTGCTCGGAATGGGGGTTAAACGCTATGGACGACAGGCGGTGGGCCTCGTTTCGAGGTCGTGGGTAAAAGTCAACTTTATGCAATTAAGTTAATTAATAATAAAAAAAAAAAAATTCCCTCTCTTTACTTTCTTCCTGCCCCCCCCCCCCCCGACTTCATTTAACAGAAACAAAAAAAAAAAAAAAAAAACCCTAAAAAATTATCGACCGCCGCCTCCAGGCGGATTGTCGCCGCCGCACCTTCGTCGGAGGCCCTCCGACGTGCCCCCCCTCGCTCGCTCCACTCTCCTTCTCCCCCCCCCCCTCTCTTCTGGATTCCGAGACCCCCCCCCCCCCCCCCCGCGAAAGCTCCAGCGCCCAAAATCCGAGCTCCGCCCCGTTCAGCACCCCCGCGCCCTCCTACCACCAGCTCCGACGAGCTCCGCCGCCTCAGCCCACATCCCGACGTCTGACAGCCCCCCCCCCCCCCCCCCGTAAGTTTTTTTTCTTTTTTAACTTATTTATTTTATTTTTAATTTATATTAGTGAAAAGAAAACTGATTTTTTTATTTAGGGATTTTAAAACTGAATTTTCTAAAATGTGAAAACTGATTTTTATTTAAGGTAAAAAACTGAATTTTTATAAAGAAGATTAAAACTGATTTAAAAAGAAAAGAATTTAAAACCTGATTTTATTTTAAGAAAAAAAGATTTGAACTTTAAAACTGATTTTTATTTAGTAGAAGAAGTAAAAATATGATTTTTATATTTTTAAAGTAATAAAAATACGATCTTTATATTTTTAAAGTATTAAAAATATAATCTTTACTATATAGAAGTGGTAGAAATATGATTTTTGTCTAGGTAGAGAATTAAAAATATAATTTTTACATGATAGGAATATTAAAAATATCATCTTTATATGTGTAGAAAAATAAAAATGAAATTTTTATAAAGATGAAATCTTTAAATTTAAAAAGGCGAATTCTTTAGGTGGAAAATAGCGTGATAAAAATATAATTTTTATCTATATAACATAGTAATAAAAATAAAAATTCGATTTTTATATAGTTGAAATGACGAAATAAAAATGGTTTTTATATATTGAACTTCGATAGAAAAATAGAATTTTTATATATTGAACTTCGATAGAAAAATATGATTTTTATATATGGAATAGCGAAGTAAAAATTCGATTTTTGCATATGTAGTGGCTACGGGCAAAGAAGATAGCGAAGATGCGATAGCAATGAAGATTTCTATCAGTGAAGTGCCGTGGAGCTAGGATAGCTATCTGTGAGAATTTCTCACCTTTCAATTTATTTTTCTAGTTATATATATATATATATACTAGGATGCAGACGGTGCTTATTAGAAGCACCCGACACCCGTCCACAGACCATGGACTTGTTTGATTGGTTGTGTAGTTGGTTAGATTATTTGATTTGGATTTGATTGTTTTGGTGAAATTGAAATTGATATGATTGATGTGTGAATGGCGTGGGCCTTCACTAGACCGGGGATAAGGCTGGGCCTTGTCCCGTTTCTAGTATCGTGCCGTTATGCCGCCGAAATTTTCTAAAATAATTTAGGAAAATAAAAAAATATCACTTTATTTAAAGAATGAACTGAATAGAAATTCATATGTTGAAATAAAATGTTTTATCGTTAAAAATATAATTTTTAACGTGAATGTGAATAAATAAAATATTCATTTACAAACCAGATGGTTTGTTTATATACACTGATTTGACTGACATTGATTGGGTCGATAAATTTTACACATCGCCCAACTGCACAAATAAAATATTTGTTTGATTGTTTGAAACCCCACACGGGTGTTGGGATGAAATATGCAGTTCACTCATCCTGATTGATTAAATATGTCGATCGATTGATTGACAGGCTGTTATAAGCGTTAGATATCTATATTTGATGCTTATACAGTGTAGTGCACTTTGGTTGATGGTTGATTATTTTTCAATGCTATTATATACATGTGTTGTATGAAAATCCATATAATTAATTTTATATGGTAATTGATTGGGCCTCATTCCAATTTAGAAAATAAAGAATATTATAAAATAAAAGTTCATGTGTTGACAGTACTCATTCATTGAGATTGGTCATGTGTTGAACGAAATATTTTAGTAATAAAATTTACACCTTTATCGATATAAAATAAAAGTTCATGTGTTGACAGTACTCATTCATTGAGATTGGTCATGTGTTGAACGAAATATTTTGATAATAACAACTATTTTGAAAAAGAAATATTTGAAATAGAATATTTGAAAATAGAAATTTATGAAGCCGTGTTGATTAGATTGACGCCATTTTGACGTGAACGATATTTATATCGATTTCGAAATGAATTGAATTGAAAACGATTTCGAAATGAATTGAATTGAAAACGATTTCGAAATGAATTGAATTGAAAACGATTTCGAAAAGAATTGAATTGAAATGAATTCAAATTGAATTGAAATTTGAATTGAATAGAAATGAATTTTAAAGCGAATTTATAAAGAAGGATTCAATTTTGATTTGAATTGAAATGGAAGTTGAAATTGCTTTTGAAACGAATTTTAAAACTATTTATATAATTCGTTTTAAATAGTAATCGATGAAATATATATTATATATATAATATAATGGCCTGAATAGAACGCGCCGCGCCGCGGCAGTTCGTGAATTTCGACCATTTATTTCAAACGGACATTACGGGAGATCCGACCGTCGGATTCTCCTGAAACCGGAACCGTTGGGTTCGTATCGAAAAGAGCTTTCTAAGAATATTAGAAATTTGAAATCTAACGGTTGGATTTGGAATTATGTCCAAATCAAATTTGAAAAAGGTCGCTATAAGTGCAGTTCGATGGCCGTTGATGGAAATCGACTGTACAGGCCTTGATAAAATTATTAAAAATAGTAATAATTTGTGTAAAATCATAAGAAATGATTTAGAAAGATTTGGGATGAAAAACTCCATATTTGAAAAGATAAAAATAGATTTTTATCGAAATGAACTAGTTTTGAACTAGAATTATAATTCTATTTATTTTTAAATAAATAAATTGAATTT
This sequence comes from Allium sativum, assembly GCA_030737875.1. NCBI lineage: Eukaryota > Viridiplantae > Streptophyta > Magnoliopsida > Asparagales > Amaryllidaceae > Allium > Allium sativum. Next base: position 118,116,300 of record CM060911.1, on the reverse strand, counting down.
GAAATGGTTTTGAAAAATAACCAAAATTTCCAATGATTGCATTGGAATGGATTTGAATCGAAATTGTCTTCGGAATATTTCGATGTTGGATTTCGTGATTATACAAATGTTGTTATGGAAATTTGAAAGATATATATATATATATCGTTATTTCCAATGCGATGTTTGTTAATCGTAGAATTTGATATTGAATATAAGCCGGTATATTTTCTATTCAGAGCCTTGTATTGAATATCAAATGTGATTTGGGTTTGTCGTGAATGGTGTCTTCACTAACACTGTTCTTGAACCCAGTTGAGAAAAGATTAAATCTTTTTATTTAGATTTAATGAAGTGTACCAATTAAATAATATTTAATTGGAATTGAATTGATATTGATTTTTGGGTTTATCGTGAACAGTGTTTTAAATAACACTTGTTCTTTAACCCGATAATTAATGGAATGTGATTTGGGTTTGTCGTGAATGGTGTCTTCACTAACACTGTTCTTGAACCCAGTTGAGAAAAGATTAAATCTTTTTATTTAGATTTAATGAAGTGTACCAATTAAATAATATTTAATTGGAATTGAATTGATATTGATTTTTGGGTTTATCGTGAACAGTGTTTTAAATAACACTTGTTCTTTAACCCGATAATTAATGGAATGTGATTTGGGTTTGTGGTGAATGGTGTCTTCACTAACACTGTTCTTGAACCCAGTTGAGAAAAGATTAAATCTTTTTATTTAGATTTAATGAAGTGTACCAATTAAATAATATTTAATTGGAATTGAATTGATATTGATTTTTGGGTTTATCGTGAACAGTGTTTTAAATAACACTTGTTCTTTAACCCGATAATTAATGGAATGTGATTTTGGGTTTATCGTGAACCGTGTTTTAAATGACACTGATTCTTTAACCCAGTCGAAGATTAAAACTAAGTGGAGTTTTAATGAATCTTTAATTAGATTGAAATGATCGAAAATGGAGTATCACCAGTTTTGCTCCAGGCGATAGTTAAATCTTTAATTAGATTTGAACGTGAAATGGTAATTGAATTTACCGATAACACTGTGGTGTTAGAAATGAAGTATTACCAGTTTTACTTCATGGGATGAATAGGTTGGGATTGGGAAATTAAAACAAGTGATTACTTCGGTAAGTTTCGTTAATCCCGGCTAGTTGAATTGATATTCAAAAGTAGATTAAAGAATAAATTCAAGAATTTATCTTTGATAAAATTAATGGGAACCTTTCCCTATGAATGTGAAATTTAGAAACTAACTGTCGGTTAGCTAAGCAGAATGGTTTTCTGGATATTGATCTGATGTTGGTTTCGGCCTTCGGGGTTAATATTTGGGGAATTATTCTCTTGATTAATTTACGGTTAGTGGCTGATGAATTGGAATGAGGCGTATGTTGTGTTTGTGTAACACTTATTTAAAATATACGCGAGTTATTCGGAAAGACCGGGTTTATCCCATTCTGAATAACTGATACGACGATAAGTCGAAGATGAAGACGATGGTCGAAGACCGGAGGTCTTCACGTCGTTTGGGTGATAACTGATGATCTTGATTGGGCTGTACACCCAAGAAGATGGAAACAGTTAGTGATCGTCCAGACGTACTTGGAGATCGATGGATATGCGGGGTACTAGGTGCCTCCGGTTTCGTTCAGACCCAGAACGAACTTGTAAATGGACTGTGTGTCTGACATTGGATTTTAGTCCGTGTGGTTGATCTCTATTAAATATATATCTGTTTGGCGGCGGAGAATTTATTCTCTTGCTTAACGCCCTTCTCTGAGACGTACGAACTCAGGGGTTATATATTGATGGATATCAAACGCATGGAGTGAATTGCCTATGTGGCATGCCTAAGTGGCAATTGATCGAGGCTTCTGTTGAAAAGCAAAGTCTTGTGGTGATGATCAAAGCACGGCCTATGTGGCGTAGCTTTGTGTAACGTTTACCTCGCGTGTTTCACACCCGGTATGAACCAAAAACGGGAGACGGACCTCAGGGAGGACTTGCGTTTCTTTCTAGCTAGAAGTGGCGTCAGTGGTTTTACACGCCCTGACGAGTTTGACTTATGTGGTTGTTGCTGTTGCGAGGCGCCTCGGATTGATCGGTCGTTCTCGAACCGATGGAGTCATTCGTTGGCTCGTTTGCGCCCCAAAGGGCGGGGAGACGTATTATTCAGGCATAATAATCCACATCGGTGGACCGGCCCTGACGATCCAAGGGGCAGTTGCGGCTGTTCCTGAGACATGGTAGGCTAGATTGTCTCGAATCGGTTGAGGACTATCTTTTGCCTCGGTTCATAGACGGAAATCCAATTTCCAAATACGTGACATTTGCGGTTTTAATTGTAAACATATATATGGCGACATGATATATGGTACCCATGCCGCCTATGATTGATACTTATGATTTGAAGTTGTTTTATACACTATGCACTTATAATAGTATCAACTGATTTGTTTTTAAACGTATCAAGCATTCTTTGGCTGTTATAAGGGAAAACCCTATCCCCCGGCTTGCGTTGCATTGTGTGATAGGACCTGGGTCTTATAACAGCTTCATTTTTCTTTATTTAGCATTGCGCTGTTGTTTTATGCACTGGTATTCTTGGGAGGAAACCCGTTCCGTGTTATACGGCGTGGTCCCTTGATTTGCCTAACTTTAAAAATAAAGATTAATAACTGTTTTAGTTCTCACACCAGTCACATGACTGACCTGGAGTTTATTGTTTTAACCTAAACTCTGGGTGCCCCTATTTTGACATGGGCAGCTAGTAGTTTTGGTTTTGCAGATTTATATTCACAGGATCCTGGTTTACGGCTGGAACGATATCCGGAAAGCTTTGTATCCGTATATCTCCTTCTAGTTGTGTATTGTATTATTTTCCGCTGCTATGTATTTAAATGTAATTTAAATCTCTGATATTTCTGTGTAATATTCGTTTATACTCTGTATATTCTTGTAATCTGATGCATTGTTGTAATATACAGTGAAATGTTCTTCTGTATGCGTTCTGTTGTGGTTTGTTCTCGTCACACGAAAGCTACGCAACCAAGTCAACGATCTTAGTCAAGAAAAACTACAGACTTCGCTATAGTTTACATTAGAAGTTTAAGTATATTATGTTTAGCTGGTCAGAATCTTAGAATATAAACGAATAATGGTTGGCCATGAGCCACGCGTTCTATCCCGTCGTGCCTATTTATAAAAGGATCAATATATTATTTCTAATCTACATAATATTGCTATTAAATGTTAAAAAAAATTATAAACTTACAGCTTCTTCCACGCGCATGCTAATATGCTCCTGGTCATTTGAAAGTACACGAAAATTGGTAAGCTCTTTGTCTGGTCCAAAATTCTGATCAATGTTCGGATCCTGATCCTTTTCCTCTGAAACTCGCCGTCGTCTAGCTACTTCTCGTTGAGGAGGAGGCGCGACTTCTTCTTCAATCGGGGCATGCTCTTCTTCAGGAGGGTCATTTGCTGCACTTTGACTCCCGCTGCCTCGGAATGTTCTTCCAAATCTTCTAATAATTTTTTTTGACTTGCCAATAATGGTGTATGGAGGTTAGGAGAAAGAGGAAAGTAATTTTTTATAGGAAAAAAAATGACTCATTGTCGGCCTATTTATAACCGGCTATGGGTACCTTAGCCGGTTTTCTAAAAGCCGTCTAAGGCGACAGTCTGGACTTAATTCCAGACCGTTACGTGGATTACAATCCAACGGCACTGGGTTGTAATCCACATGAGACACTCAGCCGGGTTTTAGAAAGCCGACTAAGAGTAATAGAGCAACCCCCAGCAGGGTTGCTGTGTTTTTTTCCCATTGGGGTGAGTTGGATGTTAACTCATCCAGATGAGACACCCAACCCCTTGTTGTGAACCATTTTAATATGCTTTGTTATGGGTGCAATCACATCCTGTAACAGTCAAACTAAATTGTTTTACTGGGCTAAATCATATATTTGTTTCAACCCTAGCGTCCTTCGTATACATTCAGAATGGCCACGAGAGCTTTGAAATTTCAAGACAAAAAAGTTGGGTGCGTGTTTAACCAAAATAGTCAACATACATTAAGCACTACACAACAATTCTCAGCCATACCAAGATCGATGACAGTATTAAATATTTTCCTTGCTGGTGAAAGAGAAAGAATGGCATGCCATTCCCACTATACATACTACACAACGTCCTTTCATTTGAAAACGAAAGTCTACAGGCTAAAGTACATACAAACAAAACGTAGCCCTTAACTACAAGTTCCAAAAGAGTGCGAGATTCAACCTCTCAAAAGTCGTGTTGGCAAAGAAAAACATCCAATCTAAAAATTACATCTAACAACAGATTCCCAAAACTAGCCAGCTCCCACGCATCATCACACTTGTTTCATCTACATGAACCAATGTTAACAGTTGACACACAAAAATACAAAAGTGCAAAACTTCCATCAATTCCAACTTCCAAGGACCCGAAACCCAATTTCATTCAAGATGGCCGAACCGAAAAAAACGCATTACTAACTATTTTTAAAAACTATAACAAAATCATACATTAAGCACCGTTATCGGCTATTCTTACATCAATCAACTATAATGGAATGGCTTGAAAACTCAAAAAGGGGTGGCAGCTTCACTTCTACTGTCGTTAGGAGTATACAAAGCAGACCTATTCCTAGGCCTATTCTCCTCCAACTGCTTCACAACTTCCCTCATATCAGGTCTAACTTCAGGCATCGGCGCACAGCACCCCATCGCCAGTTTCAGCGCGTGAACGACTCCCTCTTCGTTCGCATTCCTAACTCCCCTCATCAGCTCCACGTCGAACAATTCCATGGTCGTCTCTTCTAAAACCGCCACTTTCACCAGTGCTGCCAAATCCGAACCTTCGCCTCCTTTTCCTGGTTTCTTCCCCATCAGAATCTCTAAGAGTAGAATGCCGAATGCGTACACGTCCGTCCTCGAGTTGCATTTCTTCATCTTCTGTAACTCCGGTGCTTTGTACCCGTCTTGTTTCGAGACGGCGATCATCTCATCTGCGACTGCTGGAACCATTAGTTTGTCCAGTCCGTATTCCGTGAGTCGGGATACGAAGAAGTCGTCCACTAAGACGTTCTTGGACTTCACGTTTCCATGAGTTATAGGGTTTTCTTGACCTGTGTGAAGGTATGCTAAGCCTCGTGCTATGCCCAAAGCTATCTTGTGCCTCCTTGTCCAGTTTAGCATTGGCCTCCCTGCCCTTGACTCTACATTTTTTACATTTTTTAATTAGATTATATTCACATTTGCAGCAATTTCTTCTATGTATAACCCAAAAAATGTACACAGACATTATGAGTAAAATTTAGTAAATTGAAGAAATGCCTAAAATGCTAGCAATATGTTTGGCATGGCATTAGATATGCATTACTACATGAACTACTTAATAGTCAGGCATTCAACAAACAAGTAGTTCTAGATTAAAGCTTAGCTCAGGAAGAAATTTATTGGTTAAGTGAATAACTGAAAACGGCATTATTGTCAAATACATGCGTTACCTAATTCAAATATCTTGGTATTAAATGCTTTCATGTTCGCCATACAAAACAAACACCAATATTGACTTCTCGAATTGTACAAAAAAATGTCAACTTATCAAATTATTCTAAGGAGACGTAAAATAAGTAGTTGCTAAAATAAGGTGAATATTGTACTGTTAATAGCGTAATGAGCATTCAAACCGTGGGAAACCAAACACGCAAGTAAAACGAGAGTGGAACTACTAACCATGCAGAAGATCGTGTAAACTTCGATTGTGAAGATAGTCATAAATCAGAAGCTTCTCTCCTCTCTTGCCTTGGTAAAAAGCTCTTAATGGAACAAGATTCTCATGTCGAGAACGACCAATATGCCTAACAATGGGCAAACAAGAAGCAAGGTCCATACAACTTCCTTCTCTCAACAATCTCAAAGCAATGGTAGCGCCGTCAGCCAACTTGGCTTTGTAAACAGTTCCATAACTGGTCTTCTCCATCACTTGACCTGTTGCATTCAGCACATCTTCAAGCGTCAGGTGCTCTCCACCTTGAAAAACCATTAATTTTCCTTCTCCTCCATTTTCTTCTTCCATTTCCATCTCTTCTTCGTCTATCCTTCTACCGACATTCTTTCTTTTTCTTCCTTGATGCCAGCCTATCAAAACAGAAGCCAATACCACTACACCTGCCATTAACCCGATGACAATACCCGCTATCACCCCTGCACTCAAACGTGAACCCGACCCGCATTGCCTTAAAGGCAATCCACAAAGATTGACATTGTTACCCTTAAAATCATCAGCTGTAAATCTACTGTTACTTAAGCCTTGTGGCAATACACCAGTAAGGTTGTTGAAGGAAAGATTCAAGCTTTCCAAATGGCTCAACTTAGTAATTGAATCTGGAACAGCTCCGGATAAGTTATTCGAACTTAAGTCAAGTTCTTGCAAATTACTGAAACTAGTAACAAATTCAGGAAACTCTCCTACTAATCTATTACCACCGAAGTCTAAGACTTTAAGATTTTCGCAGCTTGGGTTTACAGTAGCAGGCGGTGGAATTGATCCAGAAAGTTGATTGCCATGTAAACTAATGCTAGTTATTTGATTGCACAGATTCCAAATAGAAATAGGAAGTGAACCACTAATTTGATTCTGACTTAAATCCAGTTCAGATAGCAAAGGACAGTTTCCAAGCTCAAGTGGGATAGTGCCAGTTAAGGAATTAGCTTCTAATAGTAAGGACTCTAATGAAGAAAGCTCACCAATTTCTTTGGGTACAAAACCAGCTAGAGCAGAAGCAGGAAGATGAATGGAAACAATCTGAAGAGACTGGTCTTTGTATAAAGTTAAGTTTGAGAAATACGACGAGTTCTTTGTACAAGGAATGAGTGAGCCGTTAGGGAATGACCATTGTAACCCTCTCCATCTGCACAGTGGAACTGATGTGTTCCATGAAGAAAGCTGTATGTTTGTTTGGGAGGAAGAAGAACCTAAAAGAGCCGGCTTTATCTTTTCTAAAAGGATGTTTGTGTCAGAAGCGCTGGCTAGAGCAAGAAGACAAGAAAATACTGAAAAGAGAAACGAAGAAGGAAAAGAGGCCATTGAGGAGAGGAGGACGTATAAAGAGAAAAAGTTTGCTGCTTTCTCGAGGTCAAGGAAGGGGAAGCAGAGACGGATAAACTGAAATTATTCCTGAGGGCTTGGTGAGAAATGTTTAAAAATAAATGGAGTTAAATCGATATGCATCGTCGTTTTTATGTTATATAGAAGGACGGTAAGATACAGACTTTTAGCGAACCAAATTTGACCGTAGAAGAAACGGGGCCAAAAGGCCGGTGAGGGTGGGTAGGTGGGTACATTTGGGGGTGACCGAAAAGGAAAAGTTTCAACGTGAAGACTGACCGCTTCGATTCTGGCGTTGTTGGACGGGCAGCGAGCCGCCCTCCTCTTCTAGTTTAATCATACTGCACAAAGTGTTGTTGAAGATAGTATAATTTACTTAATGAATATTTTTCAGAATACATCCTTAAAATCAAACTTCATTCAAAACGTATACATTCTTTGCTTTTAATATAAAAGGGATTCCTAAGTTACGGTAGCAAACTATTTTCATGTTTATTTTGCGCTCACTTAAAAAATAATTTAAAAATCGTAAATATTAATGAAAAATCTGACAAAAAAAGTTGCAGAAATACATTTATTGTAAATAAATGCAGATATATCTGCAATTATTCTCTTAGTGAACTGTATGTAATATAAATGGAAAGCAGATGTATAAATATTTGTACTTATTTTAAATAAGTGCAGACATATCTACAATCATTCATATAATGTATTAAAAAAAGAAAAAGAAATGTACAAATATCGGCATTTATTGTAAATAAGTGCAAACATTTCTACAACTATTCAGTATATTGCAAACATGTCTTAATATATAAAAAATTGCTAACATGTCTACAATATTTCTATATAGTTGTTTCTTGTTCTGCATTTTTACGGAAAGTGATATATTTTTCATTTATATGCAATATTTATCATTTTTTATTTCTAAAATAGTGTGATGTTTGAATAACTGTAGACTTGAATTTAAAAGTTTGAAGCAACCAAAAAAAATTATAGAAATTCTTGCAACATTTTGATATTATTGTTGTACTGTCTGCAATTTAACGAAAATTTGCTGAAATGTGAATTATTGTTTTTTTTTTTTTTTGGATTTTAAAACATTTGATTATGTATTGAATTAACTTTCGAAATTTGGTAATTTTTTTACATTTTTTTTTTAACGTTTTTTTGAGTATTTCGAAAAACTATGACCTAAATTATAAAGTTTTATTAAACTTAACATAAATCTTAACCAAACTGTCTCATTTACTTATTCTTCCTTTTCTCTAGTCTTGTTCTATTGATTGATGTCTATTGTATTCCAACTATCCAATTTATTGTCTTCTCCTCAAAAAATTCTAAATCATATTTTGATATTCCCTTTCTCTCATAATATTTTCTTCAAGCATATCGTTCACCTTTTCGTCGTCATTGCAACGCCTTCGTCCATTATTGAAGCACTCTTAACTCCTCTTTCTGATATTGTCATTTTCCTTTGTTTTTACTTCATTCGATAATACACAACCGAAAAGCTAAATAGTGAAATGTCAACTAACAGCCAAAAAATAGTTCAAAATATAGGTTAAAATCGGTGGATGGAAGAATGTTGATATCTGTCGACCAAATTGTTAGAGCATCTAAAAAACACCTATTATTTTACTTAAGTAGTTGCTTTGTAATTGGGTTTTACTAGAAAGCCCGAAGGTGGGATGTCACGAAAGAAATGGATTAAGTGGAATTCATAGAAGATGGTTGATATATGTTTTCCTATTTAGGCTTAACCGTTCGATTGATTTTGTGTTTGTTTTCGACATAAAACTCAGTCATAAGCGTTATTGTTGCCATTTTTGGCATAAAGCCCGATTAAGAAGCTCTAATGTTTGTAATTCTAATTACTTGAGTAAAAATTTCACTAAATTAGTATTTAAAAGTATGGAACCAAATAATCCTATGTGATAACTAAAAGACATACATATATTTACTCGATAATGTAATTCTCCGATCAATGTACAAGTTGGAGCATTACGAACAAAAGTATATTCAGACAAAATTTTCATCCTTCAGCTGGAAACTCATCCCACCGATTTATCTTACGTCGAATATTACGAATTGGCTAGAACGATAATTGAGCCAGCATTTAAGCGCCTAACGCTGCAATCAGAATATGCTGCCATTATAACGTATTATAAAACATAACCAATGCAATTATATACTGACTGATGTACAATGACAAACAATGGCATAAGAGTCAAAAAATAATTAAGATTCTTCTATAAAAAACTTTGAACATATTGCTCAATATTGGTTCAATCAATTTTTAGAAAAGGACGTCAATCGTAAACCTTTGAAGATGTTTTACTTTAAACTATCATCTATAGTTAGTGGACATATCACGTAATAGTTGGTCGAGTTTCTAAAAAAGGAAGAGGGGTTTCAAAAACTCAAGGAAGAGGCCATGGGAAACGGAATATTGAGGTATACCTCCAATGATACGATACTAAGCTATATTTGGATAGTACTATCATTATACTTTCCAGTTTCCTTTTAACTGAAATAACAACCATTTTCACCAATTTTCATACCACCTATTTTGAAGTTAGCAAGTCAATATTAATTTGTTCAAGTCAAAACACATTAAAAACGCATCATGGATTCAACACCATCTCGTTAAAGTCCTTGCCTACCAAACATTACACCTCTCTTGGGTCATACACATGTATGGCCAATACGAGTAACAAAGGTCGATCTCATGCGTCATTTGAAAATAAATTAATTAGAGGTAATGCAAGACCAACATAGGCATAGGTGAGTTATTGACAGTATCTAAACCATACGTGAGTAATAATCATATATTTATCGGAAATTATGCAGACTATTTTAAAGATCAAAGAGCAAATACTTGGGAATATGAACCAACAAATATTAAAATGAAGAATTAAAAAACGAAAAGAAGGAATCCCCTTTTCTTTCTTCCACTTAATATTATATTTCCTTTTCTCCCTTTCCCATAACTTTATCGATCAAGGCCCTAAAGAGTAAAATAAAATATACAACATATGAAGGTAATGTTTATGCAAGTGTTGGCATTCATCATTACATCAAACAATTTTTCATCAATTTCAAAGACATTTCCCTAAAGTCGTAAACTAAAGTCTTGTGAAAAAATTGGCAATATGTTATTGCGACGTGTTCGAAAGGATGTCTTTTTTGTTGGATTAGTTCACTGTTTGAAGATGCATTTCTGTGCGTGTTCTATGTAGTAGCAAAGGGATTTGCAGTAATTAAAAAGTGGAGGAATCCCCGTGATTTGAGCATGCAGATATGAAACAGGAAAAAAAAAATCCATAATCTGTTACTTGAGGTTTTTATTATTGAAACTCCAGTTTTGATTGAAGATCCAATAAAAAAAATCATTATACCCTCACCAATTTTTGATGTAAATCATTTTCGATGGGTTTTTTTTACCAACTTTCAGATCTAAACTTGACATACCTCCGCACCAAATTTCAACTTAGTGCCTCCCTCCTCTCCTTAACCAAACTGATGATACCAGAGTGTCAATAATAATGCTTTTTTTAATAGCACTTGTATTCATTTAAACTGTAAGAGCAGAATCAAATGAATGAATACTCAATAATGAAATCATACCAGTTATGTAGTGGCGACAACAGATATGCTAATACCATGTATATACAAGGATTCATTCTTTGCTTCAACAATGATGCCATTCTACAGTTACTTGCAGTTATATAGTTACAGATATTGTCCTATGTAAAAGAGAAGATACAGAATTACATTGGCCGTAAAACCTCCAATCAAATTATAAAATTATACTAAAGCAACATTCATGGTGTTCATTCATGCTGCTTGATTTTCCCTTTCATTTTGAATGGCAACCATATGTACTACTATCTGTTTTAATAATCACATTAACTGAAAGAAAAAAAGATAGAAATAATAAGTATGTTGAACTCACTTCCATATCAAGACTTCAGACTCACTTGTACTTCTTCATAATTCTTCTAACTTCATCCAAGGCTTCTTCATCTGTAGATGGCCTGGCTCCACCCTTGCTGCTGCTGCTGCTGTCACTTCCACGATCACCACTAACTCCCTCCTCTTTGTTAAGAGCAATAAATGCAAAGTATATAAATCCCATCATTGCCTGATAGCATCACATGGATGCTGATTGATTAGTCCTCTCTATGTAGAAAATTGGTAACAAAAACCATTTGCATCACAAGGTGACCTTACCAATACAAAAAATGCAGTAGAAATGAATGATTTGAGAAGAAAAAGACCAACTGTGAATGCAACTACCGCTACAGATACCCTCGCTACTGGTCTTGGAACTGATTCCTGAAACAATTCACATCAGAAGAACTATCATATTTCAGGAATAGCAAACCGGGTGATAGTAATCAAACGAGCAGAGCACATGTTAAAAAATTTCGGAAAGAAGGATGAAACAATAATGTTACACTCCGAATATATTTCCAACCTAGAAATAGTGGGCCGACCAGCCATAAGACAGTAAATAATGTGATCTTAAGCTTAGCAGAAGGGATATATCAATATATTTGTCCATTGTGGAAGTTAAGTCTGCACTGGAATGTCCCAGTGGCTTGTTTGGCCATGAACACCAACCGCTACTGATATATCTCCAGTTTAAGACTACAAATTATGGGTCATATCAAATTTAAATATAAATCGTTTATGCTGACGCAACCTATTCTCATTATCACATTGATTAAATGCTTTTCTGTAACGAAAATGATGCAGATTTGTGTTAATTTAAGCTTTTCATTTCAACCAATCCCCTTTCTTAGATTAACTATCAATATGACATCAATAAGACATACCGGAACAAAATTAGTGCCAGCTTCAATGCCATCTTTCCCAATTTTCCAAGCCGTTTGAACAACTATAAACACCAAAGCTTGTATCAGATATTTTTACAAACACTTATTGTGCATATTTCACATAAGAATAGGTTTAAAGGAACTCATATATTACAGAATCGATTTACGAAAAGCAAAACTGAAACAGAAACCTTTGAGGAAATTGGATTGAGCAGAAACAACCAGAAGACATGATTTGTTGGTGCGAGGTTTAACTGTGGTAAATATGAGATTTCTATTCAAGTTTTGGAGGCGGGGAAAAAAAAGTGACGGGGAAGGAACCGAAGAAAGACGATTGGGTGATAGGCGTGTATGGAGAAATGGGCTACGAGTCAAAGAAAGATAAAGCGCCATTAGATTACCAAAAGCAAAAATCTTTACTTCCAACGTAACGATAAAGAGACGAGTTGATTGCCTTCAAAGCTTGATACGAGGCTAAATTCTTTTTTCCAGGCCCATGTAAAAACTCGAACGGAATTACATGTTACTAAATTTCGGTATGCCCACCATCATCAAGCGACTTCTTTTATTATCCTTTTCTTCTTAAAATAGAAGTTGTGACTCATTCATGTAGAATAATTGAACGCTTGAACTCATTCCTCTAAAAATCTTAGTCTAGAGCATCATATTACTTGTCATTTGAAAAAGTAATCTGTAACACCCCGAATTTCGGTTAATGCTAAAATTCACTAATTACAGAATAAATAATCTCAGATGTGAGAATTGGGGGAAACGGGCTGCGTCATTGCGTTCGTCTCGGAAAAATACGCGAAATAGAGTCCGAGTTTTCGAAAATCGGAGTCCGTATGGCCCAGTTATGGCCCAATGAAGTTTGCAGAAAATTAAAAGTTCAAAACAGATTTAAAATTCAGGTTTAAATTTCGAAATTGGAGCCATTGGGCAAAGGAGGGAAAAATTCCCGCCTACGTACCCAAGTCGACAGCCCTGTCGACTGGGCAGTCGACTTGGCTAGGACCAAGTCGACAGCCCTGTCGACTTGGGTGTCGACAGGGGGTGCTCGGCAGGTTTAACCTGGTGCACCATTTTAGGATTTGGCTGTGTTTTGAGCTATTCTCTAGAAACTTCCTAAATCTGACGGACCTAATCTAACCTAGGGCTAATCCTATGGTCTAAAACACACCCTAATCCTATAAATACACCCTAATGCAAGCCTAATCCATACTAAAAATAGAATTGATACCATCATGCCGCCAAAATCAAACTTAGGAGGAGCCTCCACTAGTTTATGAAGAAAGTTGCAAGCTAATCAACCTCTAATCATCATCTTCTTCAAATATAGCAACTAGTTCTACTTCATAAGTTTGCTAATCTTGGTTTTGGTGAGTTCATATGCCTTTAGCAAGCAATTGCTAAACTAATTAGGATAGGATATTAGGAGGCTATGGATGTAAATGAGGATTTATGCATGTTGTGGTTGTCATATGTTATAAGTTCATATGCAAGTTTGTCTCTTTTTATGATATGACATGTTATGTAAGCTCATATGCAAGTTTATATGCAAGATTCATATGCAAGTTTGTCTCTTTTTATGATATGCACAACATATGCAAGGTTGCCTCTATGTATGACATGTTATGCAAGCTCATATGCAATGTTATATGCAAGATTCATATGCAAGTTTGTCTCTTTTTATGATATGCAAGGTTGCCTCTATGTATGACATGTTATGCAAGCTCATATGCAAGTCTATATGCAAGATTCATATGCAAGTTTGTCTCTTTTTATGATATGCATAACATATGCAAGGTTGCCTCTATGTATGACATGTTATGCAAGCACATATGCAAGTTTATATGTAAGTTCATATGCAAGTTTATATGCAAGTTCATATGCAAGTTTATATGCAAGTTCATATGCAAGTTTGGGTTAATGATTTATGCTAGTTGGGTTTAATGTTATGATGCAAGTTGACACCTTTTAAACCCATGTAAATGCCAACGTTGTGCTAAGATTGAACCCATTACATTTATAGTGAATTTTCCCATTTATATGACATGTCATGAGAACGAATTACGTGGGAAACGATGGGGTTAATATGCATGTTAATAAAAATGTGTATAACATAAAATGAATGGACATAATTGGGAATTTACCTATTAAGTTAGGTCTACCCATATTATGGAGTTGGGAATTTACCTATTAAGTTAGGTCTACCCATACTATGGAATTGGGGATTTACCTATTGAGTTAGGTCTACCCATATTCTTAAAAATGTGTAATTAATTAGGGATAATTAATACAAATTATGGGGGTGATTAATTAGGTGTAATTAATCAACTAAGACACGAGGTTGGACCCTTTTGTAGCGGAAGTCTGCCCGGAACCAACCGGCAAATCCAGCAGCTACAAATGATTGGCCCAATGTGAGGGGTCTTAGTCATAAATTAAATACGTGATTAAAGTAAAGACACGAGGTTAGACCCTTTTGATGACGGAAGTCTGCCCGGAACCAACCGGCATATCCAGCAGTCATAAAAGATGGTCTAATGTGAGAGGTCTTTATGAGGTCATGATCTTAATTAATTAATTAAGAAACACTTAACCATATTAGCATGTAGAGGGACATGAGGGGTTAAGTGGGTGCCTTGGGTGGCATGTGGAAATCTAGTGGTTGCCTTGGGTGGCAATAGAAAATACGATTAGAATACTTAACCAAAGTGGAACATGTAATTAAAACATGATAAAGGGGTTAAGTGGTATACACTAAAAATGACAAGCTTAGGTGGGTAGCTTGTGGGGGCCCATTTCAACCAATATCCCAAACGTATCTTTGTGGGCTCGACCCAAGTCGAGGACGGGACACGCATTTTGGGCTTGACTATAAGAGGCCAAAACGGGGTAGCGGTGGCAACGCGAGTCCAACGGGTTTCATATGCGTGTGTGGACCCGGGCTGGTAGGTAAGACGTTGTTGCATCGTGTAGATATAAGCCGTGCACCACATGTAGTATCGGGTTGCCACTATGGGGAGTGATACACCCCATTGTGGGGCCAGCACGGGTATCTACGGTAGGGAGCCGATCGCTTGGGAGTAGTGGGTACACCTAGTGGAGATAGGGGCAGACGGCACCTATGTAGTCAGCTAGGGGTACACGAAACTACTGGGTAAACTTTCTAAGTCCTTGGGAGGGATCAATTTTTAAATAGGAAGTGTGACTGGTGTGGTGCAGTGTAGTAATTATCCTTGGGTGGGTAGATGCGTCTTTATCGTTACCTTAGTTCATTCTAAGTCTGATTGGCTACTGAGTGTAGTCATTTATCCCCAGTCACACCGTACCAAGTTATATCATACCCTAATTACTTTAATGATTGCATTGTTAAAGTTATAGGACTCGCTCAGACTTATGTCTGACCCCGTTGTTTTTATCTTTTTCCCAACCCTCAGGTTCTCAGAGTGGGCCCAACACGAGTGGGCTTTGATCAGGCTGCTTTTATTACTCTCTTGGAGCTTGGACCCTAGATGTAGTGCTCAGCTTACCTTTTTCTTTTATGGCTATCAGTTCATGTATTGGGATTATGTATTTTTATTTAGCAGGATGGATATTTGTACTTGACTCTTATTATGGTTTTGTGATGTAACCAGACATGTTTTACTTTCCGCTGCAATGAAATGTTGTTTTAAATTTTCAAGTATTACTTATATCTGTCTTGCTGTAATTTCTCTGTTCTATATTCACTCAAAATACTCCACCGATGTTATGGCATTCCCTTAGAGAGTGACCATAGCGGGCGTGGGGTGTTACACGTGGTATCAGAGCCAGGTTACCGGAACAGATAAAATTTTTAGAAAACTATTTTTCTAAAAACATTTTTGGAAGAGATATTTTCAAAAACATGTCTTTAAAGAGAAAAGTTTTTGAAAGAAAAGCATAATCCCCAATAGCCATATCTTTATCTTTCGAATTCTCCGTTTTGAATCTTTCCTTTTTCGTTTCAGCATGGCTGAGGATCTTAACTTTCCGGAGGGTGTGACGATACCAGTATGGTATAGGAGATTGATGGAGGCTAGGGCCACCACTGCGGGTCCAGCAAATGTTCTGTGACGGCCCGCTCCGCACCAGCCTGCATTTCCTCCGGATGTGCGCTGTACACATGTCTAGCTAGCACAGAACGGTCGTCAGAAGGAAAGAAAGAAGAGAATGAACTAATCAAGGAACCTGTAGAATGTCTCACAGCGCATGGGATAAAATATAATAATAACATACTTGACATAAAACAGGCGAGACAGTGCATAAGCTGATAACTAAAATCAACATCAATCATCAGAGCAGCGGAAATCCAAATACAGCTTATTACAATTTTCCAAATTTACTGTCTCTAAACAAAAGAAAGCTAAAGTAGAAGATGCACCACCAATGCCCAAGCAGTGATCTTCAACAACACAGGGAGAATATTATATATATATTACGTGGAAGCCTCCTGCTCGTCTCCGGATCATCTACCCGTGCATCACCAGCTAACCTGTCTCTAGTCTGCTCGTGTGAGCACCCAGAGTAATAAGAAGAGACATAAAACTCTGGGTCAGACATAAAGCCTGGTATGAGCGATAAGCATCTAAACAGAGTAATAACAGGTATACTAAACCATACCTGAACCTGGACCTGCAACCAAAGAGTTAGTACCACATACCGTACAATACTCCAAGGTGCCATAGTAAATAGTGTAAGAATACGGGGGTGGGGTGTGCATGTCATAATGATAGCAAACAATTCATCCATAGCAACCATCCTCACATTTCTCACTCAGTGCGTAAAGCATACGATATCCACCACTTTGGAACACTAGACAAACTGAGGTAACGACGAATCCCGACTTATAGAAACCCTGCTGTGACCAAGCCAAACACTTGGAGTCATGACCAAACATTTCAATGACCCACTTCATTGGTCGTAGCCCTTGGTTCTACCGATGCCATAATGGCCCTGAATCCGCCTTCGTACCTCCTACCATTGTGGTCCGAAGTTATAGACGTCGATAACTCCTTGGCACGCGTCCCGCAGCAAAGCCCAACCATGAAGCGAACTCGTTGATTCCCATCTGAATCCTGAGCTCTAACTTCTCATTTGGACTTCCTTTGCATCTCGGGTTTGGTCGAATTGGAGTGGGTCTTCAGAAGAGTTGTCGCGCAGTCCTGGAATTCGGTTCGGTTCGGTAGTCATCATCTTCGTCGGTTCGGTTCGGTAGTCATCTTTTCCATTCGGTTCGGTGCTCCTTCGGTTCGGGTTCTCCACTTGGTTCGGTTCGGAAGTGTAGTGCCTATTCTCTGGTTGGTTCGGTGGTTGCTCCCTTCTAAGTTCCCATACCCGATCCTGTCCTTCTCCAATTGCCGATCCGCTCCGCCCCCTTAGCTTACTCCGATCCGATCCTCTCCAATCCGATCCGCTCCACAGCTCCGATCCGATCCGCTCCCTAGTTTCGATCCGATCCGCTCCCTAGTTCCAATCCGATCCCCCTTGTCCACTCCAACTCTAAGCAAACAGCCTTCCTTCTCGCCGATCCTCCTCCAGTGACAAGCTCCGATCCAGTTCAGATTTCCTTGGTCAGTTCACAAATCCGATCCGACCCTCTACTCCGATCCGATCCGGTTCGGAACCTGCACATTTCTGCAACTTTCCAACGAGCTTTCTACGCCATTCGACGACGTTTTCGACCAATCTAACTATTCTAATCAATCATAAAACATACCATAGAGTCATAGCAACATGTAAGAACAACCACAAACACCTAACAACAATTCAAATGAACCAAAATGGATCAAAAGTGGCTAAAACCTCACATTTCCCTATAATCCCTCTTAATCATGTTTAAGCATACGATTAGCAAAACACATCGAAATTAACCCAAATTTCTAACAGAACCTTAAAACATTATTTTAGAATTTTAAGAATTTTTCCAGAATTTATTTACGTATAAATTCGCTAATCTTCACTAATTACCCTTAATCACCGTAATTAGTGCAAAAACTATGCAAATCACTCACCTTGGCCACAAATGAAACACCAAATCTGAAATACTCTCTGTTTGGGTCGAATTCCTATGTATAGCAGCAGCTCCAACCTTGCTTTGTTGCTATTTGGCCTTGCTTTGATGTAGTTTAGGCTTAATCTTCACTAAAATGTGTTTAGGAGTGGTTTTAGAGGATGGAAGCCATTACTAAGGTCTCAAGAAGGTTTGTGGCGGCTCAAAACTGAAATGAAAGTGATAACCTAACCCTAATCAGTCCTCCTATACCTCTAAACCCGAAATTCCCCTTGGGCTTAGCTGCTAATCACCCGGTTAAGCCCAATTAAGCTGTTTTTCACCATCAGAAACTTGTTTCGGCCATATCTCCCAAACGGTAAGTCCGTTTGGCTAATGTGACCACTCTACGGAAAGAGAAACCATCATCCGAAGCCAATTAAAAGTAGTTTTAGGTCAAAATTCCTTTTCAGTCAAAAGTTATGGCCAAAACAGTGCCAACTAGGGGTAAAATGGTCATTTAAAAATCGAGAAAAATCATGAACATGGGAAATGACCCCAATAGTCGTCTCCCAAAGTTACATGACCATACGACTTCGTATGTGAAAGAAATAAATATTCTACGATCCTATGATGCGCAGAATGCGGGTCGTTACACTCTCCCCCCCTTAAGAAATTTCGCCCCCGAAATTCCTTAACCCAAAACATACAAAGGATCCTGCATGCCTAACAACCACATACAACAATCAATCATGCAAAACAAGCAAACAAGCCTATCCTAGCATGCGGAAAACTAAATCGAAGTCAAAATCTTACCAGGCAAAGAGTTCTGGGTGTGTCTTCCTAATGTTCTCCTCTGTCTCCCAAGTACAATCATTCTCGTCCTCGCCCCACTGAACCTTGACTAGCTTCACCGCCTTCCTTCGAAGTCGCTTCATGTCGTGCTCGACAATACGGGCCGGCTTGCGGTTCCCAACCGCCTCGGGTTCTACTTCGAAGTCCTCTAACTGATCAGGTGAAATAGTCATATCTGAGTCGTGAACGAACTTCCTTAGTTGGGAAACATGAAATACGTTGTGAACTCCCGCCATCTTCTCTGGTAAGTCAATTCTATATGCCAAATTCCCGACTAGTTCAAGAACAGGGAATGGGCCAACGAATCTTGGCGCCAACTTGCCTCTCCTGCCAAATCGTATTACGCTCTTCAACGGAGAGATCTTGACAAACACCAAGTCACCAACGGAGAATTTTAAGTCTCTTCTTCTCTTATCAGCGTAACTTTTCTGCCTATCTTGGGCTGCCTTCATTCGTTGTTGAATGACCTTGATCTTATCTGAAGTTTCCCTTACCACGTCTGGTCCAAGCATAAACTTCTCGCCAGTCTCTATCCAACATGATGGTGAGTTACACGGTCTTCCGTACAAAGCTTCAAACGGAGCCATACCGATACTGGATTGGTAGCTATTATTAAATGCAAACTCTACTAGATGCAAATGGTCATCCCATGATCCACCAAAATCCAATGTACATGCTCTCAAGAGATCTTCCAAAATACGATTCACCCTTTCCGTCTGGCCGTCGGTCTGAGGATGATATGCGGTACTGAGATGTAACTCTGACCCTAGCGCCTCTTGCAAGCTCTTCCAAAACCCACTAGTGAACAACGGGTCTCGGTCGCTCACAATGCTTTTAGGTACTCCATGAAATCTCACTACCCACTTCATATACAATTCTGCTAACTTAGCTGCCGTTCTGGTCGATTTGACTGGTATAAACCTTGCACTTTTAGTCAGTCGATCTACAATTACCCAAATGCTGTCATATCCCGATCTAGTCCTTGGTAATCCATCGATGAAATCCATCGAGACTTGCTCCCATTTCCATTCGGGAATTTCTAAGGGCTGTAACAACCCACTAGGCTTCTTTTGCTCGGCTTTAACTAGCTGGCAATTCATGCACTTGGATATAAACTTCCCAACGTCTCGTTTCATCCCTTCCCAGTAGTAGGTCTGCTTCATATCTCGATACATCTTATTACCACCGGGGTGTATAGTCAGCTTTGAGTGATGACATTCTCTAAGCACTTCATCTCTCAATCCATTGACATTGGGTACAACAAGCTTTCCATTCTTTCTAAGCCATCTATCTCGATCAAGCCCATACTTGTTCATCTCCTCATCGATACCCATCTCTAACTTGGAGATGATTTCCAATAGGTTAGGATCGTCCCTCTGACTAGAGCCGATCCGCTCAATCAAAGTGGGTCTGATCGTCAAACTTGCTAACATTTCTGGATCCAATTCGCACTTTGGTCTGAAATCAAACCCCGCGATAAACTCCAGTTGCTTCCATTCAAGGAACATAGCCCCTAAGCTGGCATGTCTTCTACTCAATGCATCAGGCACCGCATTGCCCTTTCCCGGTGTGTATGCGATGTCAAAATCATAGGAAGCTAAGAACTCTAACCATCTTTGCTGACGGAGATTCAGATCTTTCTGAGAGAAGAGATACTTTAACGACTTATGATCTGTAAACAGCTCAAATCTTTCTCCCAAGAGATAGTGTCTCCACATCTTTAACGCGAACACGATCGCTGCCAATTCTAAATCATGGGTAGGGTATCTTCTCTCGTGCGGTTTCAATTGCCGACTTGCGTAAGCTACAACCCTACCGCCTTGCATCAATACAGCACCCAGTCCGGTACCACAGGCATCCGTGTATACCGTCATCTCTTCATCCCCCTTAGGAATGACTAACACTGGTGCGCTTGTCAACTTGTCCTTTAGACTTTTGAATGCATCCTCGCACCTTTCATCCCAGACAAAAACTTGATTCTTCTTGGTCAACTGGGTCAATGGTGCTGCTATCTTGGAGAAACCTTGGATAAACTTACGATAATATCCCGCTAACCCCAAGAAACTTCTTACATCTGTTGCATTCTTGGGCGTAGGCCAATCTTGTACCGTAGCCACCTTTGCTGGGTCCACGGCAATACCATTCTCTGATACAACATGGCCCAAGAACCTCACTTCCCTCTTCCAGAAGTGACACTTAGAAAACTTGGCTTTCAATTGGTGTTTTCTCAACACCTCCATCGCTACTCTTAAATGTTCCTTGTGTTCTTCCTCTGTCCTCGAATAGACCAAAATATCATCCACGAACACAAGAACAGACTTATTCAACTGATCTCTGAATACCCTATTCATAAGATCCACAAAATATGCCGGGGCATTAGTCAGCCCAAATGGCATAACCAACCATTCATAAAATCCAGACGGCGTTCGAAATGCCGTTTTAGCTATACTCTCAGCTTCCACTCTAAGCTGATGAAAACCTGTCGCGAGATCCAACTGAGAAAATATTCTCGCGCCACTCAACTGATCGAACAAATCATCTATCCGCGGTAGAGGATACTTATTCTTCCTCGTCACTTTATTCAACTCGCGGTAGTCTACACACAAACGAAGGGAACCATCTGCCTTGGTAGCAAACACAACTGGTGCTCCCCATTCAGAAACACTCCTTCTGATAAATCCCTTCTTCAAAAGATCGCTGACTTGCACCTCGAGCTCTCGCTGCTCCCTTGGTGCCAACGACGAAGTGGCATCACTATAGGCCTGGCATCTTTTACCAAATCAATGTGAAACTCAATCTCTCGGTGTGGTGGAAGTCCGGTCACTTCTTCGAAAACATCCGGATACTGGC
The DNA here is from genome assembly GCA_030737875.1 of Allium sativum. Classification (NCBI taxonomy): domain Eukaryota; kingdom Viridiplantae; phylum Streptophyta; class Magnoliopsida; order Asparagales; family Amaryllidaceae; genus Allium; species Allium sativum. Next base: position 118,094,589 of record CM060911.1, on the reverse strand, counting down.
CAACCACGGGCAAACCTGACAACTCACTATGCGGAATGTCAAGGGAGTTTAGAAAACTAGCCAATAGCCCCTTACTGGGTAGACCACCAAACACTATCCTCCGCCCATCATCCGCTCTAGCTGTCACCAACAAGCCCTCACAGTCTACCACCACCCCGTACCTTCGGAGCCAATCTACTCCCAAAATAATGCCAAACCCAGTAAAGCCCAAAACAAAGCAATCACAAACAAACATGCATCCATGACTCGATAAGACCACATTACGACAAATCATGCTAAGGCTAGTCGAACCACCAATCGGGTTCGTCACTACTAAAGGTCTATCAACAATCTCGGGCTCCAATCCCAACCTATCTACCAGGTCACTAGATATGAAAGAACTGGAAGCTCCGGTATCAAACAAAACTCTAACAGGAACATCATAAACAGAAAGCATACCTTGAATGACGACATTCTTTCCCTTCTCCGCCGCAGTTGGGGCATTCGACGAAGAAGGAATAGCATTAAGGGCATATGCTTTCACCATTTGCTTTTCTTTAGGGGGCTGTGGACACTTGTCCTTGTGATGTCCCATTTGGCCACAGTTGAAGCACTTCCTATCCGCTGGCTTGGCCCGACAATCACTAGCATAATGGCCCTTCTTACCACAACTGAAGCACTCAACATCTTGCTTATTCTTTTTCTTCTGGCCATCCTTAGCCTGATTCTGCTTTCTCTTATTCTGGGAACCACCTTTGCCTCCACCACTAGCTTGTGGCTTTGGCTCATCTGCGGATGCAACCTCAGTCTTCGACTTAGGGTAGAGGCTCTCTGATCTTAACTCTTTCCCCACAATCGATTCAAATGTCTCATCGATGTGGTTAATAAGTTTTTCCCCCAAGTACTGATCAAAACCAGTTATGAATTTCTCATTCTTTTTCTCGGCAGTATCAATAAGAGATAACCCATATTTTGACAAAGTGTCAAATTCAGCAATATACTCCGAGACAGCTCTGCCATTATGCTTGAGCTCCAAGAATTTCTTGAACAACACTGACTTCTGAGCAGCCGGAATGAACTTCTCACTAAAGCGAGCCTTAAACTGCTCCCAAGTAATCTGATCTTCGGGAGTAGCTGCCTTTATAGCATTCCACCAATTCATTGCCCGCCCTTGCAGTTGACGGGACGCTAGCTTTCTTTTCATCGCATCCTCGATACCCAAATCCTCGAAGATACGTTCGCAACTATCCAACCAATCCTGAACGTCCGTAGCCGACTCCGTTCCGTGGAATGACTTCCCACCAAGACTAGTATAATCCTTATTCAGCTTGGCGAAGTCGACTCTTGGCGCCTGCACTATTGGACTACCACCATTTCCACCATTGGGAGCTGCTCTCTGCACATCTCTAAGCATCTCTCTCATGAGGTCAGTAAACATCGTCCTCATGTCAGCAGCATTCCCATTATTGGCTCCCCTACCAGCACCTCTAGTATATCGGCTCATCGTCAATCTGAAAAAGGAAACGATTGACGACTCCATAGTGGTGCTAGTGCAGTACGACTTCATCCTTATACTACTAATAGTATATATATATAACTTTTAAAAACCAAAGTAATCACAAATACGCTCTCTCGTATACGTATATTATCTCTCCCTGATAACTTCCCTAGGTTAACTACGCAACCTAGAGCTCTGATACCAAGTGTGACGGCCCGCTCCGCACCAGCCTGCATTTCCTCCGGATGTGCGCTGTACACATGTCCAGCTAGCACAGAACGGTCGTCAGAAGGAAAGAAAGAAGAGAATGAACTAATCAAGGAACCTGTAGAATGTCTCACAGCGCATGGGATAAAATATAATAATAACATACTTGACATAAAACAGGCGAGACAGTGCATAAGCTGATAACTAAAATCAACATCAATCATCAGAGCAGCGGAAATCCAAATACAGCTTATTACAATTTTCCAAATTTACTGTCTCTAAACAAAAGAAAGCTAAAGTAGAAGATGCACCACCAATTCCCAAGCAGTGATCTTCAACAACACAGGGAGAATATTATATATATATTACGTGGAAGCCTCCTGCTCGTCTCCGGATCATCTACCCGTGCATCACCAGCTAACCTGTCTCTAGTCTGCTCGTGTGAGTACCCAGAGTAATAAGAAGAGACATAAAACTCTGGGTCAGACATAAAGCCTGGTATGAGCGATAAGCATCTAAACAGAGTAATAACAGGTATACTAAACCATACCTGAACCTGGACCTGCAACCAAAGAGTAAGTACCACATACCGTACAATACTCCAAGGTGCCATAATAAATAGTGTAAGAATACGGGGGTGGGGTGTGCATGTCATAATGATAGCAAACAATTCATCCATAGCAACCATCCTCACATTTCTCACTCAGTGCGTAAAGCATACGATATCCACCACTTTGGAACACTAGACAAACTGAGGTAACGACGAATCCCGACTTGTAGAAACCCTGCTGTGACCAAGCCAAACACTTGGAGTCATGACCAAACATTTCAATGACCCACTTCATTGGTCGTAGCCCTTGGTTCTACCGATGCCATAATGGCCCTGAATCCGCCTTCGTACCTCCTACCATAGTGGTCCGAAGTTATAGACGTCGATAACTCCTTGGCACGCGTCCCGCAGCAAAGCCCAACCATGAAGCGAACTCGTTGATTCCCATCTGAATCCTGAGCTCTAACTTCTCATTTGGACTTCCTTTGCATCTCGGGTTTGGTCGAATTGGAGTGGGTCTTCAGAAGAGTTGTCGCGCAGTCCTGGAATTCGGTTCAGTTCGGTAGTCATCATCTTCGTCGGTTCGGTAGTCATCTTTTCCATTCGGTTCGGTGCTCCTTCGGTTCGGGTTCTCCACTTGGTTCGGTTCGGAAGTGTAGTGCCTATTCTCTGGTTGGTTCGGTGGTTGCTCCCTTCTAAGTTCCCATACCCGATCCTGTCCTTCTCCAATTGCCGATCCGCTCCGCCCCCTTAGCTTACTCTGATCCGATCCTCTCCAATCCGATCCGCTCCACAGCTCCGATCCGATCCGCTCCCTAGTTTCGATCCGATCCGCTCCCTAGTTCCGATCCGATCCCCCTTGTCCACTCCCACTCTAAGCAAACAGCCTTCCTTCTCGCCGATCCTCCTCCAGTGACAAGCTCCGATCCAGTTCAGATTTCCTTGGTCAGTTCACAAATCCGATCCGACCCTCTACTCTGATCCGATCCGGTTCGGAACCTGCACATTTCTGCAACTTTCCAGCGAGCTTTCTACGCCATTCGACGACGTTTTCGACCAATCTAACTATTCTAATCAATCATAAAACATACCATAGAGTCATAGCAACATGTAAGAACAACCACAAACACCTAACAACAATTCAAATGAACCAAAATGGATCAAAAGTGGCTAAAACCTCACATTTCCCTATAATCCCTCTTAATCATGTTTAAGCATACGATTAGCAAAACACATCGAAATTAACCCAAATTTCTAACAGAACCTTAAAACATTATTTTAGAATTTTAAGAATTTTTCCAGAATTTATTTACGTATAAATTCGCTAATCTTCACTAATTACCCTTAATCACCGTAATTAGTGCAAAAACTATGCAAATCACTCACCTTGGCCACAAATGAAACACCAAATCTGAAATACTCTCTGTTTGGGTCGAATTCCTATGTATAGCAGCAGCTCCAACCTTGCTTTGTTGCTATTTGGCCTTGCTTTGATGTAGTTTAGGCTTAATCTTCACTAAAATGTGTTTAGGAGTGGTTTTAGAGGATGGAAGCCATTACTAAGGTCTCAAGAAGGTTTGTGGCGGCTCAAAACTGAAATGAAAGTGATAACCTAACCCTAATCAGTCCTCCTATACCTCTAAACCCGAAATTCCCCTTGGGCTTAGCTGCTAATCACCCGGTTAAGCCCAATTAAGCTGTTTTTCACCATCAGAAACTTGTTTCAGCCATATCTCCCAAACGGTAAGTCCGTTTGGCTAATGTGACCACTCTACGGAAAGAGAAACCATCATCCGAAGCCAATGAAAGTGGTTTCAGGTCAAAATTCCTTTTCAGTCAAAAGTTATGGACAAAACAGTGCCAACTAGGGGTAAAATGGTCATTTAAAAATCGAGAAAAATCATGAACATGGGAAATGACCCCAATAGTCGTCTCCCAAAGTTACATGACCATACGACTTCGTATGTGAAAGAAATAAATATTCTACGATCCTATGATGCGCAGAATGCGGGTCGTTACATGTTCCTCCACCAACCGTAGCACCCGATCTTCCTCCTCCCCCTCCTCCTCGCACGGATACTTTTGCTAAGACTTATAAGGAATTTAAAGCTATGGGAGGGAAACCTTTTCAAGGATCAGAAACTTTTGTGGAGGCTAGAGATTGGCTTAAGGAGGTGGAAGAGTTGATAGATATCTTTGAGATGGAAGAAGGAAAGAAAGTCAAGTTAGCTGCTTGGTTAATGAAGGGAGAGGCTTCATTCTGGTGGGAGGTCACTAATGGAGAACGCCCCGTTGACTCTTGGGCGGATTTTAGGCAAAGATTTGTGGCAAAGTTTCTCTCAAGGGCGGAGGAAAACTTGTATATGGAAAGATTCTTGGCTCTAAAGCAAGGAAATCTCTCAGTGAAGGAATATGTCAACAAGTTTAATCAATTGGCAAGGTTTGGCCTAGACATGGTGAATACACCGGAGAAGAAGGCTTTGAGGTTCGTGAAAGGCTTGAATGAACCGATGCATGGGTTGGCTATGACTCATATCCCTATGGGGGCCACCTTTGAGAAGCTAGTTGACATGGCACTCATGCATGAAGAAGAGAAGGGTCCCAATGCGAATAAGGCACCTGAGAAGAAGGGAGATCAAAAGAAACCTCAGCAACAACAGCAAAACAAAGGTGGGAAAGGCAACGGTGGCAAGGGAAAGAAGAAGTGCTTCAATTGCGGGATACCAGGCCACATAAGCAAAGATTGTCGAAAGAAGAAGAAGACTGGCTGCTATAACTGTGGCGAAGCAGGGCATCTAGTGAAGGATTGCCCTAAGAAGGGGCAAAGGACGGGATCTACCTCAGGAGGACAGGTGCAAGCTCTTATGGCACCGGGTCAGGCTAGGGGGCAAGTACAGGCTCTCGCGGTTCCACCGATTCAGGAAAGAGGTAGAACTATTTCCGTTGAAAGTCTGGTTTTTCTATTTGATCATCCTGTCCGTACACTGTTTGATTCTGGCGCATCGCATTCATTTATCTCATCATCATTAGTTGAGTCACTGCACTTAGACACCAGTCTGGTAGATGATCCCTTGGTTGTTTCAAACCCAATTGGGGGCTCCACTTATTTGTCCATGATATGTTTGGGTTTGAAGATTTCTATACTTAGCATTGAGTTTAGATGTGATGCTTTTGTTTTGGGCTTCACGGGCTATGGGTTGATTTTGGGCATGGACTGGTTATCCAGTAATGGTGCCGTTCTTGATTGCGAAAGGAGAGTTGTTAGGCTCATGACTCGCTTGGGTAACACTCTCGAGATCTCTTGTAATCCCATGGATTATGTTATGCTAAGTTATCTTGAATCGCTTGACGCTTCGGTCGGAAGTTTGCAATCTGTTAGAGTGGTCCGGGAATACTCGGATGTGTTTGAGGAGGTGAAGGGCTTACCTCCGAAGCGGGAGATTGACTTCCGAATATATCTGGTGGATAACGCTAAACCTGTATCCTTACCAGTGCGCCACATGGCTCCTCGTGAGAGGAGGGAACTCCATAAGCAAGTAGGGGAGTTGCTTGAGAAGGGGTTCATAAGACGAAGTATATCGGAGTGGGGTGCTCCAGTAGTTTTTGCTACGAAGGCGGATGGGTCCCTCAGACTTTGTGTAGACTATAGAGAACTCAACAAGCTCACAAAGAAGAATAGACACCCATTGCCGAGGATTGATGATCTTTTCGATCAGTTGGTTGGCGCTTCAGTATTTTCTCAGTTGGACTTAGCCACGGGGTTTCATCAGTTGAGGGTGGCTGAGGATAGCATAGACAAGACTGCCTTTAGGACTCCGGATGGTTTCTATGAGTGGCTGGTGATGCCATTTGGGTTGACGAACGCCCCTGCATACTTTGTTGATTTGATGAGTAGGGTGTTCAGGGAGTTCCTTAATAAGTTCGTGGTGGTCTTTGTGGATGATATCTTAGTATTTTCTAAGAGTGAAGAAGAGCATGCCCTACATCTTGGGGAGGTGTTGGAGACTCTTCGAGCACATAGCCTTAAAGCTAAATTCTCTAAATGTCACTTCTGGAGGAAGGAAGTGTGGTTCTTGGGGCACGTGGTCTCCAAGGAAGGGATAGCTGTGGATCCCGCAAAGGTAGTATCAATTCAAGATTGGAAGGTTCCTAGAAATGCTACCGAAGTAAGAAGTTTCTTGGGGTTGGCGGGTTACTATAGGAAGTTTATCAAAGACTTCGTGAAGATATCAGCCCCATTAACCCGCCTTACGAAGAAGAATCTTGTTTTCGCATGGGACGTAGATTGTGATGATGTGTTCCGACGGTTAAAGAGAGCTTTAACCACTACTCCAGTTTTAGTGTTGCCAGATGGGAGTAAGCCATTTGTTGTCTATACCGATGCTTGTGGGACAGGGCTGGGCGCAGTCTTAATGCAAGAGGGAAGGGTAATAGCCTATGGTGGAAGGCAGTTGAGGGCACACGAGAAAAATTACCCTACCCATGATTTAGAGTTGGCCGCTATTGTTTTTGCACTTAAGATTTGGCGCCATTATCTTCTTGGTGAGAGATTCGAATTGTTCACTGACCACAAATCATTGAAGTACTTGTTTTCTTAGAAGGATTTGAATTTGAGACAGCAAAGGTGGATGGAATTCCTAGCATCCTATGATTTTGAGATAGCGTATACCCCTGGCAAGGGTAACGTGGTGGCGGACGCCTTGAGCAGAAAAAGGTTGTCCTTGAGTCCATTGTTCGTGGAACAACGAAGCTTGGAATTTATCTCGATGTTTGATTTCAGACCTTCCATTGACTATATACCCGGTTTGCTAGTATCCTTGGTGGTCAGACCTACTCTTTTGGGGCGGATTGGAGAAGCACAGAGGGACGACCCACAGTTGGTTGAGTTGGTAGAGAAGCTCATAAGGGGGGAGTCGTCCAGCCATTTGAGTAGGTACACCCTAGACGATAGGGGGTGCTTGCGTAGAGACGGTAGACTTTGTGTACCGCAAGACGAGGGTTTGAGGAAGGCTATTCTTGATGATGCACACCGTTCTAGGATGACCATTCATCCCGGTGGGGACAAGATGTATCAAGACATGAAGCGGGTTTTCTTCTGGGCCGGTATGAAGAAAGATGTGGCCGAGTATGTCGCTCGATGCTTGGTGTGCCAACAGGTGAAAGCGGAGCAAAAGAAACCAGGTGGGTTGCTTCACCCATTGGAAGTTCCGCAATGGAAGTGGGATAGCGTCTCGATGGATTTTATTGACGGGTTACCCAGATCGAGGAAGGGTAATACGGGAATCTGGGTGGTGGTAGACAGAGTTACTAAAAGCGCCCATTTCATACCCGTGAAAATCAAGAGGACTGCTCCATGGCTAGCTTCAGTATATCTTCGAGAGATAGTTCGATTGCATGGGGTACCATCTAGCATAGTGAGTGATCGAGATCCTATCTTCACTAGCGAGTTCTGGAAAAGTTTGCAAGAAGCAGTGGGGACTCAATTATGTCTGAGCACCGCATATCATCCTCAGACGGACGGCCAGACTGAGAGGGTGAATCGTGTCCTAGAAGACCTTTTGAGACTTTGTATCTTAGATTTTGGGGGCACATGGGAAGAGCATCTTCTGTTGGTAGAGTTCGCATATAATAACAGCTTTCAGTCCAGTATTGGTATGGCTCCTTTCGAAGCTCTTTATGGAAGGCCTTGTCGATCACCTACATGTTGGTGGGAATCTACGGACAAGATCTTGCTTGGGCCTGATATGGTTAGGGAGACTTCTGAGAAGATTGACTTGATTCGAAGAAGGATGAAAGCAGCACAGGATAGGCAAAAATCTTATGCGGACAAGAGGAGGACGGATCTTGAGTTTGAAGTTGGGGACATGGTCTTTGTCAAAGTGTCTCCGTTACGAAATGTGGTTCGCTTTGGATCTGTTGGGAAGTTAGCACCAAGGTTCGTAGGGCCATTTCCTATTAAGGAAAGGATTGGACGGATGGCATATAGAGTGGAGTTGCCCGACAGACTTAGTGGTGTACATGATGTATTCCATGTGTCACATTTGAGGAAGTTCCTACATGAGACCGCAGAGGTGGTAGAGCCGAGCTTGCTTAAAGAAGTGGAAGTAGAGCGTGATGCGACTATTCGACGAGCTCCTACTCGCATCCTTGGGTCAGAGACTAGGAAATTGAGAAATCGAGAGGTTCAACTAGTCAAAGTACAATGGGGAGAAGATGAGGGCAACGCTACTTGGGAGACGGAAGCGAAGATGCGTTCATTATACCCATTCCTTTCTGAGGGTATGTCTTTTAACTTCTCCTTTATCGTTTGTCTAGTACTTATCTTATCTTTAGTATGTCCTCTCGTTAGTACCTTTGACCTTTATATAGGGTAAACCTATGGTTGAAACATGTGTTTGAGACATGTTATGATTGATGGATGCAAGTATTTGCTAGTGGTTGCTCGTGGATGCATATACACACACTCTAGACACTAGATCGGCTCAGTCACTTCATATTGCATATTGCATATAATTGTGTGTAGGTAGCTATATTTATGGATGTATAATGGTTGTGTTATCATATGGATGATGCATTTTGGTGAATGATTGTGCACTCATGTAGATAATGTATGTGTCGATAGGGTTCTCTCGCATACATATTGGATGCATGGCACTATCATGGTTTCCATATGTTCATACATTAGATAGGGAACATGTACACACACTTTTTGCATATGCTCATACATCAGTAGAAATTGTTTTAAGGACAATGGACGCCCGTGTTTGATGGATGAGTAGATGGTTGTTTGGATGGTAGGATATGCATTCTCCTTAGCTTAGAGATTTCGGGGACGAAATCCTTTAAGGAGGGGAGAATGCAACACCCCGAATTTCGGTTAATGCTAAAATTCACTAATTACAGAATAAATAATCTCAGATGTGAGAATTGGGGGAAACGGGCTACGTCATTGCGTTCGTCTCGGAAAAATACGCGAAATAGAGTCCGAGTTTTTGAAAATCGGAGTCCGTATGGCCCAGTTATGGCCCAATGAAGTTTGCAGAAAATTAAAAGTTCAAAACAGATTTAAAATTCAGGTTTAAATTTCGAAATTGGAGCCATTGGGCAAAGGAGGGAAAAATTCCCGCCTACGTACCCAAGTCGACAGCCCTGTCGACTGGGCAGTCGACTTGGCTAGGACCAAGTCGACAGCCCTGTCGACTTGGGTGTCGACAGGGGGTGCTCGGCAGGTTTAACCTGGTGCACCATTTTAGGATTTGGCTGTGTTTTGGGCTATTCTCTAGAAACTTCCTAAATCTGACGGACCTAATCTAACCTAGGGCTAATCCTATGGTCTAAAACACACCCTAATCCTATAAATACACCCTAATGCAATCCTAATCCATACTAAAAATAGAATTGATACCATCATGCCGTCAAAATCAAACTTAGGAGGAGCCTCCACTAGTTTATGAAGAAAGTTGCAAGCTAATCAACCTCTAATCATCATCTTCTTCAAATATAGCAACTAGTTCTACTTCATAAGTTTGCTAATCTTGGTTTTGGTGAGTTCATATGCCTTTAGCAAGCAATTGCGAAACTAATTAGGATAGGATATTAGGAGGCTATGGATGTAAATGAGGATTTATGCATGTTGTGGTTGTCATATGTTATAAGTTCATATGCAAGTTTGTCTCTTTTTATGATATGACATGTTATGTAAGCTCATATGCAAGTTTATATGCAAGATTCATATGCAAGTTTGTCTCTTTTTATGATATGCACAACATATGCAAGGTTGCCTCTATGTATGACATGTTATGCAAGCTCATATGCAATGTTATATGCAAGATTCATATGCAAGTTTGTCTCTTTTTATGATATGCAAGGTTGCCTCTATGTATGACATGTTATGCAAGCTCATATGCAAGTCTATATGCAAGATTCATATGCAAGTTTGTCTCTTTTTATGATATGCATAACATATGCAAGGTTGCCTCTATGTATGACATGTTATGCAAGCACATATGCAAGTTTATATGTAAGTTCATATGCAAGTTTATATGCAAGTTCATATGCAAGTTTATATGCAAGTTCATATGCAAGTTTGGGTTAATGATTTATGCTAGTTGGGTTTAATGTTATGATGCAAGTTGACACCTTTTAAACCCATGTAAATGCCAACGTTGTGCTAAGACTGAACCCATTACATTTATAGTGAATTTTCCCATTTATATGACATGTCATGAGAACGAATTACGTGGGAAACGATGGGGTTAATATGCATGTTAATAAAAATGTGTATAACATAAAATGAATGGACATAATTGGGAATTTACCTATTAAGTTAGGTCTACCCATATTATGGAGTTGGGAATTTACCTATTAAGTTAGGTCTACCCATACTATGGAATTGGGAATTTACCTATTGAGTTAGGTCTACCCATATTCTTAAAAATGTGTAATTAATTAGGGATAATTAATACAAATTATGGGGGTGATTAATTAGGTGTAATTAATCAACTAAGACACGAGGTTGGACCCTTTTGTAGCGGAAGTCTGCCCGGAACCAACCGGCAAATCCAGCAGCTACAAATGATTGGCCCAATGTGAGGGGTCTTAGTCATAAATTAAATACGTGATTAAAGTAAAGACACGAGGTTAGACCCTTTTGATGACGGAAGTCTGCCCGGAACCAACCGGCATATCCAGCAGTCATAAAAGATGGTCTAATGTGAGAGGTCTTTATGAGGTCATGATCTTAATTAATTAATTAAGAAACACTTAACCATATTAGCATGTAGAGGGACATGAGGGGTTAAGTGGGTGCCTTGGGTGGCATGTGGAAATCTAGTGGTTGCCTTGGGTGGCAATAGAAAATACGATTAGAATACTTAACCAAAGTGGAACATGTAATTAAAACATGATAAAGGGGTTAAGTGGTATACACTAAAAATGACAAGCTTAGGTGGGTAGCTTGTGGGGGCCCATTTCAATCAATATCCCAAACGTATCTTTGTGGGCTCGACCCAAGTCGAGGACGGGACACGCATATTGGGCTTGACTATAAGAGGCCAAAACGGGGTAGCGGTGGCAACGCGAGTCCAACGGGTTTCATATGCGTGTGTGGACCCGGGCTGGTAGGTAAGACGTTGTTGCATCGTGTAGATATAAGCCGTGCACCACATGTAGTATCGGGTTGCCACTATGGGGAGTGATACACCCCATTGTGGGGCCAGCACGGGTATCTTCGGTAGGGAGCCGATCGCTTGGGAGTAGTGGGTACACCTAGTGGAGATAGGGGCAGACGGCACCTATGTAGTCAGCTAGGGGTACACGAAACTACTGGGTAAACTTTCTAAGTCCTTGGGAGGGATCAATTTTTAAATAGGAAGTGTGACTGGTGTGGTGCAGTGTAGTAATTATCCTTGGGTGGGTAGATGCGTCTTTATCGTTACCTTAGTTCATTCTAAGTCTGATTGGCTACTGAGTGTAGTCATTTATCCCAGTCACACCGTACCAAGTTATATCATACCCTAATTACTTTAGTGATTGCATTGTTAAAGTTATAGGACTCGCTCAGACTTATGTCTGACCCCGTTGTTTTTATCTTTTTCCCAACCCTCAGGTTCTCAGAGTGGGCCCAGCACGAGTGGGCTTTGATCAGGCTGCTTTTATTACTCTCTTGGAGCTTGGACCCTAGATGTAGTGCTCAGCTTACCCTTTTCTTTTATGGCTATCAGTTCATGTATTGGGATTATGTATTTTTATTTAGCAGGATGGATATTTGTACTTGACTCTTATTATGGTTTTGTGATGTAACCAGACATGTTTTACTTTCCGCTGCAATGAAATGTTGTTTTAAATTTTCAAGTATTACTTATATCTGTCTTGCTGTAATTTCTCTGTTCTATATTCACTCAAAATACTCCACCGATGTTATGGCATTCCCTTAGAGAGTGACCATAGCGGGCGTGGGGTGTTACATAATCCTTTCGCGAGATGCATTATGTTTAGTTAAAAAACTGATTTAATTTTCCTTTGAAACCGACAAAGAAAGAGGAAGTAGTCAAAGTACTTAAGATGATCGCAGATAAATTGTAGTCTTAGAGCGATTCGAAGGAATGGCTAAAGTACGAAGTGAAAAGAAGTCCAAATGAGGAAGATCCTTAATAGAACAGTTTAAAAAAATACATTGTTGAACGACCCCTTGTTGAACCCTAAAAGGACCTTCATTTAACATTTAGGATAGCCAAGCCAACCCCCAACAAGTCACGAAAGATGCTTGGTCTAACATTTAAGATAGCTAGGTCTAACCCCAACAACGAGCCTTAAAAGAAATCTAATGCTTCTCTTTTTCTCCACTTTATTACATCATCGCTCTTCCTAGATAAGCAATAGTTTAAGAGCATCTACTTTGTGATGTATGAACCATTCAGCTACCATCAATTCTTCTTCCTAATTAAAGTAATATGACAATGTTAAATTTATCATTACCATATTAATATCAAATTACACTACGTGGACATACTTAGTAAACATTACATTTAATATTGTTAAATGTAGAAGAATAATAATATTAGGTGGTAACGGTAGTTTTACCAATTATATTTCAAATTTTCACTATTTTTGAACATATATTTAGTATTGATAAATGATGTTTGGATGCTCTGTAACGATTGTTTAGATGAATTGATATATTATTATCAATTATTGCTAATATATATTATATTGTATTTAAAATTGGTAGTTGGATATTTCTCACAGTATTATTAGCGGATGAGACCCTATGCATCTCGCATATATAATAGACGATGACCTTTTATACCGCGATATCCCATCTCAAAGTGGGATTGATATTATTTATGTTGTCTAACATCGATGGATGCAGGAAAAACAGGTTGGAGGGATCCAACTGGATTCCTCAAAATTATTACTGTTTGTTTTCATATATTCTGATATATGATGTGATAGATATTTTATGATAGGTTATGTTGTGTTGGATGTTGAAGAGCTCTAGCCCTAAAATAATTGGTATTTAAATACCGTAAAAATATATTAGAATGAAATGGAAAAGGATCTGGGTTTTTAAAAAAAAACTATTTTTACAAAATAAAAAATTAATTTCGAATGGGCTAGGGTATCATAACTTGTTTTTTATAATAAAAACAAGCAGTTTAATTTAGAAACGATGTTTAAAATGCAATGAAATAATTATCATTGAATAATTTGGAAATGTAAATTCAAGAGTGAAATTAAAGGGAAATTTGAAATCGTTTTGAAAAGGAAACGATGAAACATATTTCGATGTTCGAAATGTGAATAGAATTGAAATAAATTCATAAGGATTTACAATTGGAATTTGACTATGTCGAATGTTATAAAAATAATTTATTTTTAGAAATTATATATTGTATAATTTGGAAATAGACAAGATGATTAATATTTGGTTTGAACCAATAATTTATAATCGAATATGAAGTCGAGATTAAATTATAAACTTGATATATGATTAACAAGAAGTTGACTTGTAAACGGAGTTCATGAAGTGGAATATGAATGTGAAATAATAAAGCGACTCAATAAACAGGATTTGAACCTGTATTAGTATTTAAAAATAGAACCAAGATTTGTTTGATAAAATGAGTCCGGATTTTTAAAAAGAAATAATATTCACATTTTATGGTAAATAATGGTTCAAAAGCAAACACTTTGCAGTTTGGAATGATTATAAAGTAAAACTGGTAAGGATTTGGAAATGATAAATTCGAATGTGAATTTAGAATGAAAGTGGAAATTGAGTTGACCTGAAAGGGTAAATTTATTCTAAAGTTCGAAATGTTAATCGAATAGAAATTATTTGAAAAAAGTATGCATTGGAATTCGATTATATCGAATTTAGGAAAGTGCTATTTACTTTATCTTTTTAATAAATATTAATTAATTATTCATTTATTTATTTAATTATTATTTATTCAAATTAATAAATAAAATTCATATTTTAAGTTTTAATCGAAAGCAGGGATTATAACGTTATCGTTATAATCAATGTTTTCCGTAAAAGAAGTGGATTCTTAATTGAATCTGAGAATCACATAAGAAATGTTTGTTAAAAATTGAAGTTGTGAGCTTTATCTATTTCGAAGTTAAGAACGTTATTCAGTTAAGGTCTGAGAGGTAATTATACCCCAACTTGATTGATTTCATTTTTTGACTAAGGAATGGTTAAGGTTCCAATGCGAAAATTAGTTAGAGATACGGTTAGTTAATGACTGATTAATGGGTTGAGTTTTTGTACGATGTTTTATACAACATTCGTTTAAATTCAAGTAAATTAGTTTGGAAATGTTTTCCAAATAAAGTCAAAAATGTTTTCTAAACATAGAAAATGAAATGATTTGGAATTTGTGAACATATGGAATATTTTCCATTGACTAATAACATATTATTTTCTAAATATGGAAAATAAGAAATGTGTAGATATGAAAATGTTTTCCGATATTAATAACCAATATTTCCTGGAATATAAAAATAATTAGTTTATGAATATATGGAAATGTTTTCTAGGAATCATGAGGGCCCTTATGAGTTTTGAGAAATATACGGGAATTGATATGGAAATCGTGGAAAACGAGAAATTGGAAAATGATAAATCAATAACAAGTTAATTTAAAGGGCTAGGTGTTTGCTTGATGCTTGATCGATAAAATCTCCATTTGGAAATATGATCGTTGGGTGTATGGATGTTTCATTTGATAGTTAAATAACCGACTATCGAAGTTTTGGCCAATTTTATAATTACGTTGTCAGTACGGAGAGACCGAGATCAGATTTATTATTTGAAAACCACTCTTTATGGGCATAAGCGTTGCGAATCAAATGTGTTGAAGATATGAGACGACCCGATTTCTCGTTCTCACGGAAACAAGGTTATCTTTTGGAATATAACACAGAAACATATAATAGCAGAACAGAATTAAATAAATACACCAGAATGAACGACAAAATATACTGGATAAAAGTAATCATCAGAGTTACACAGTATACAGGATCTTACTTAGTACAAATACAGTTCAGCTATACATAAATGTCTACAGCGGAAATAAACAAAATATGTACAATAGGAGCTGAACAGCATAAAAAGAAATAAATGATAGAATCCATCTTCAGCTCCAGCTATCCAGAAGGAACCAGCTAAACCTGAATACAAGGCTGCCCGTGTAGAAAAAGGGGCACCCGAGTTTGAGAGTGAAACAAACTACGAGTCAGTCATGGGACTGGTATGAGAAATCCACTCAACACATATATAATTGGCTAATCACAGGACCACGCCACTTTCGTGGAACGGGTTTACTCCATTGGATTGCCAGTGCTTTAAAACAAATCTTTCTTTTAAACATCGCTATGCTTTTTATAAAAATGAAGCCGTTATAAGACTCAGTTCCCATCACACAATGCAACGCAAACCGGAGGATAGAGTTTTTACCTTATAACGGCCAAAATATGATTGATACGAATAAAACAAAGGCATTTGATATTATTGCTAGTGTTTATATGTTTTGAAAACAATTTCAAATCATAACTATCAATCATAGACGGCATTAATGCCCCATACCACTATGTCGCCAAATATATATATACAATCGAAACCGCATCGTCACGTATTTGGAAATTGGATTTCCGTCATGAACCAAGGCAAAAGATAGTCCTCACCGACTTCGTGACTCTCTAGCCCGAGCCACAGGGTCAGAGCGCATCGACCCTTGGAGCGACAGGGCCGGTCCACCGATGTGGATTAAAATTCCTGAACAATACGTTTCCCCGCCCTTTGGGGCGTAAACGAGCCAACGAATGACTCCATCGGACCCGGATCGTCCGATCAAACCGAGGCGCCTCGCAACAGCAACAACCACATAGGTGAAAAGTATATAAATGTCAGGGCTGGTAGGTCACTGACACCACCCTAGCTAGAAAGAAACGCATGCCCTCCCTGAGGTCCTTCCTCCCGTTTTAGGTTCCTACCGGGGTGTGAGGCTCGCGAATTCACGTTACACACAAAGCTACGCCACACAGGCGGTGCTTTGATCATCACCACAAGACTTTGCTTTTCAACAGAATCCCTGATCACTGCATCTTAGCATGCCACACAGAATAAATCCTATGTCAGACACACAGTCCATTTACAAGTCCGTTCTGGGTCTGAACGAAACCGGAGGCACTAAATACCTCGCAAACCCTTCGATCAACACGTACGTCTGAACGATCACCACTCATTATCCATATTTCGGGATGCCTCCCAATCAGGACCTCGGTTACCATCCAAACGAGGTGAAGATCTCCGGTCTTCGACCATCGTCTTCATCTTCGAATTTCAATCGTCGGTCGATTATTCGAAATGAGAATTAACTCGGCCTTTTCAAATAATTCACGTATATTTAGAATTTCAATTCAATTTATTTCAATGGTTAAATTATTTGACAACACCAATTTTGTCCTTTAATGTAATTTTCACACCAAACACATTCAACCATCTAACATCACATAAATCAAGCAAATTCAGTTTATTTCCATTCCATATCGCTTACGATATTTTATAACTATTTATCGCTATTTTTATTTATTTTAAAATAGCCATTTTATTTAAAACGACGCTTCGGGCCATAAGGCGGCCGTGGCGCTGTTTTTCTTCAGATTTGATTTACACATATCTGAAAATCTAACCGTTGGATCTTCACAAAATTTACATCATTAGAAAGGTCTTTTCAAAACGAACCCAACGGTTCCAGTTTCGGGAAAATCCGACGGTCGGATCTCCCGGTACAATCGTTTGAAATTTCGATTTCAAAATACGAACTGCCGCGTCGTTATTCGATTAAATATAATTTTATTTATATATATAAATAAATATAATCGTTTCTGGCGCTGTTTTTCTTCAGATTTGAATTGAACATTCCAGACAATCCAACCGTTGGATTTTTACAAGGTTGGTGCCGTTGGAAAGATTATTCCAAGGCGAACCCGACGGTTGAGGTTTCGGGAAAATCCAATGGTCGGATTTCCCGTACTAGTCGTTTGAAATCACGGTTTCGAAATACGAACTGCACGGCCTCGTTTCGTTTTAATTTTATTTATATTTATATAGTTATATAAATATAGTTCATTCAAGGATTTCTATATCGTTTTCACTTCAAAAAAATTTCTAACACCTTAAATTTTGGAAAAATTTCGCCATAACCTCCCCTGTACCGGGAGCGTCGGGAAATCGCAAATAGCGTCCCGGTCCTTCTAATCTCAAAAAGAAAAAGAAGAAGCCAAGCGGCTAGCCAATAGGCTCAAAATCATCACCCAAACAAATCAGTAAATGTGTACCTATTTGTCGGGCACAAAATTTTATTCCTCTTCTCTAGCCCCTTTGCTATAACCTGTTCAAAGAATATTGCATGTACATATATATACAGTTCATATCATTTTTCATTTTCTATTCGATTTCATATTCGATTTCTATTTGGTTTAAAAACACCATTCATTCTAATGTTACATAAATAGGTGCAAATCATTTCATTAGTTAATTAATGAATATTTCAACTCATCTATGTTTATTTTGAACAAGTGGCTATTTTTAACACTTCGCATTTTAACGATTTATGCATACAATAAAAATGTGATTTTTATTGTAAAACGATTTATTTCAAAACACTATTTTTCTATATAGTTCATATAGTCGATAAAAGGTGATTTTTTTTATTATCAAACAATTTATTTCAAAATATGAATACCATTCAACACATGAATTTCTAAACAACGAATGAATATCAATTCAACACATGAATGTTTTCTATAGTTTTTATATATAGATAGAAATGTGATTTTTATTATCGAACAATTTATTTCAAAATATGAATACCATTCAACACATGAATTTCTAAACAACGAATGAATATCAATTCAACACATGAATGTTTTCTATAGTTTTTAGATATCGATAAAAATGTGATTTTTATTATCGAACAATTTATTTCAAAATATGAATACCATTCAACACATGAATTTCTAAACAACGAATGAATATCAATTCAACACATGAATGTTTTCTATAGTTTTTAGATATCGATAAAAATGTGATTTTTATTATCGAACAATTTATTTCAAAATATGAATACCATTCAACACAGGAATTTCTAAACAACGAATGAATATCAATTCAACACATGAATGTTTTCTATATAAGGAATAAATATAGTTTAAGCATATGAAAATAATTCAAACACACAAATATTATTCAAAATTTCGGCAGCATAACGGCAGGGTAGTTACACCGGCACCGTCCCTAGTACGGCTCCTCGCTCTACCTTAAAACCTCGCGGTTTTTGACAATGGGAAACATGCATCTAGTTCGCACGCAGGCGGCATGTATATATATTTATTTCATTTCCACAAACTAATCCTATGTGGTTTCAACCAAATATTTCTCAACCACAAATGGGTATTTTTCAACCACAATCAACCAATATCAATCACAAACAATCCCAAACAATCATTCAATTTTCACCACAATTTCAACCAATAAATATCGTCCATGGTTTGTGGACGAGGGGCGTATATATATATATATATATATTTATATATAGCAATTCACTTTTACTTCACACGTATATATATAAATTTTAAATCAGAAATCTCACCAATAGCTATCCAACTTCAAGACTCTTCTTAATAGAAATCTTCGCCTATTTGTCGCTTTCACCCGTATTCTCTGCATATGTAAAAATAGAATTTTTACTATGCTATTCAATATATAAAAATCGAATTTTGACTTCGCTATTCAATATATAAAAACATGATTTTTACTTTCGCTTTCAACATATAAAAATATGATTTTTACTTTTGCTTTCAATATAAAAAATATGATTTTTACTTTTGCTTTCAATATAAAAATATGATTTTTACTTTTGCTTTTAAAATCAGTTTTTCCTTATTTTTTTCTTTCTTTAAAAACAAAATCAGATTTTATTTTAAAAACAAAAATCAGTTTTTATACTTTATAAAATTCAGTTTTATTTCTTTATATTTTAAAACAGTTTCAGTTTTAAACTTTATTTAATTTATTCAGTTTTTAATTTACTTTTCAAAACAGTTTTTATATTTTATAAAAATGCAGTCTTTTTTTCTTCTTAAAAATGCAGTTTTTTATAACTTAAAATAAAAATACAGTTTTATAACTTAAAATAAAAAGACAGTATTTAGTTTTAACAAAACTAAATTAAAACTAAAAATAAAATAAAATAAAAAGTAAAATGGCTCACCGAGGTGTCGAAGGGGAGGAGGCGTTCGTTGGTTTGGGTCTCTCGAGGGTGGCGTCGCGACTGGATTCGACGGGGGGTGGGGCGACTGCTTCGCGAGCTTCGAGGGGGGGGGGTGGTGGCTCTGCGTCTTCGCGAGCTTCGAGGTAGGAGGCGGCGGCTTCTAGGGAGGAGGCGGCGGCTCTTCGTCGGCGCTCGAGGGATCGGGGGGGGCGGCGCTGGCGATTTGGGTTTTTTGCTTTTTTTTTTCTTTTTTCGTTTCTGAGATTATAATGAACGGGGGGGGGGGGGGGGCAAGCAGAAGAGAAAAAGGGGGGAGGGAAGAATTAAATTTTTTTTTATTTATTTATTTATTATTTAAATTTGCAAAAGGGTTGACTTTTACATACGACCTCGAAACGAGGCTCACCGCCTGTCGTCCATAGCGTTTTACCCCCATTCCGAACACAATGGGATATGTATCGCAAGCTGGTTTGATCATTACAATCGGTTTCCTTTTGAATTTACATTTAAATCACTATATTGAATTTTAAACGCACATTTCAAATTACCGGGGTCACATACTAACTAGAAAAATTCCAGAAAAATATTTTCTAGCTTCGTATTGACGATACGGTCCTAACAAAACTAGTTTCGTCTAATTCTGAGGCCGTTTGAAAAATGGCCAATTTCCATTCGATTAAAATCGACAAAAACTGGTCAAACGCGTTTTCTTTTGCCACGCTCACATATTGATTCGAAAAATTATGAAATTTGAAACCTAGCAATAACTTGACACTGCGGACCCAACAAAAGTGGTTTCGTCGAAATCCGAGGTCATCTGCAAAATTGCTATTTTTAAGGGCCTTATATATATAAAAATATATATAAATTCCACAGCGACTATTTCTAATTTTAAACTGGACATATCTTATCATTTCTAAGATGAAATCCCAGTTTGTTAACTTCATTATAAAGATATAGTTATACAGATTCAAATATTTCTTGTTTCGTTCAATTCTGACTTATATTGAATTCTGTATATTCATTTGAAATTAGAAATCGAATTTTCGAACTACCGCGCTATTTTCAATTCTATATATAATTATAATTAATTATATTTGTTTTCAAATGTCGATTCAACTCAGTTTTCATCGCCATTATTTAAAATATTTATTTTAAATATTTAAAATCCATTATTTTAGCCAATTAAAAATTTTTAAATTGGTTCAGATTTTCTGGGTCGTTACAATCTCCCCCACTTAAAACTTTTCGTCCCCGAAAAGGAATAAAGTCGAAAGTGGTTTGATAAATCTACAATCCCACAATACAACAACCAATTTGTTTTTAATAATCAGAGTATAGAATAAAAAATGCACATCCATGGGAAGAAAATAGCAACAGAATAGAGAATTAAAAGGTAATGCAAGGTAGGTTAAATGTACCTTGCACCAGAGTCAATCAGAGATATCTACTCGGCATCTAGGATAAGCTTTCTGAATGCTCTCCTCAGTTTCCCAAGTACAATCTCGCGGATCTCCACTCCATTGCACTTTGACTAAGCGAACCTTCTTGTTCCTCAGCTCTTTGGTTTCTTTGCCGATGATCTTTAGCGGCTCACGCCTCACAGCTAGTTCTGGAGTAATTTCAATATCTTGCTGAGCTGCTTCTTCCACGATCAAGTCTGGATCATGAACGTGCTTTCGAAGTTGAGATATGTGAAATACATCATGAACTCCAGGCAACCAGTCAGGCAGTTTGACCCTATAAGCGAGAGTTCCAATCCGTTCCAGAATAGGAAACGGACCAATGAATTTAGGCGCTAACTTTCCAGTTTTACCGAACCTGATAACTCCTCTCATCGGCGATACTTTCAAATATACATAGTTGCCAACTTCAAAGGATATATCTCTTCTTCTTTTATCGGCGTAGCTCTTTTGTCGACTTTGAGCGGCGAGTAATCGCTTCTTAATAAAATCGACTTTGTCGGCAGCTTCTCGAATCATATCAGGGCCCAACACAAGTCTATTTCCAGGCTCGACCCAACAAGCAGGAGATCGGCACGGTCTACCATACAATGCTTCGAATGGAGACATTGTCAGACTTGCCTGATAGCTGTTGTTATAAGAGAATTCAGCCAAATGTAGATGGTCTTCCCATGATCCACCGAAATCTATAACACAAGCCCGCAATAGATCTTCTAAAATGCGATTCACCCTCTCAGTCTGACCGTCTGTCTGAGGATGATAAGCGGTGCTCAAGTTTAACTTCGTTCCCAGCTCGACTTGAAATGCTTCCCAGAATTTACTAGTGAAAATTGTATCTCTATCACTTACTATACTGAGCGGCACTCCATGCAGTCTAACTATTTCCCTGAAGTAAATCTGCGCCAGACTCTGAGCAGTTCTGTTTGATTTGACAGGTATGAAATGGGCGGTCTTCGTGAAACGATCTACGATCACCCAAATACTGTCACTTCCTTTTCTGGTTCTGGGCAAACCATCAATGAAATCCATAGAAATATGCTCCCACTTCCAGCCAGGAACTTCTAGCGGTTGTAATAATCCAGCCAATTTCTGTTGGTCGCTTTTAACTAGCTGACAAGTAGGGCATCGACTAACATATATCGAAACGTCTCTTTTCATAGCCTTCCACCAGAAAGTCCTTTTGAGATCGTTATACATTTTGGCCACACCAGGATGGATACTCAGCTTGGACTTGTGACACTCGTCTAACACTTCCCTTTTTAGCTCAGGAACGTCAGGAACACAAATCCTTCCTTTTAACCTCAAGGTCTCGTCGTTATCTATTTGAAAACACGAGGGTTCGCCTTTCTGAATCCTTTTGATCATATCTTTAATAAAGTTATCCTCCTTCTGAAGAATAGATATTTTGTCAATCAAGGAAGTTGTGATAATAAAGCTGGCGATCATTACGTTCTTTCTGCTTAACGCATCAGCCACGACATTGGCTTTTCCTGGAGTGTATATAATTTCAAAGTCATATGCTGCAAGAAACTCCAGCCAACGTTGCTGCCTCAGGTTCAAGTCCTTCTGAGTGAACAGATACTTTAATGACTGATGATCTGTAAACAGTTCAAATCTCTCGCCCAGAAGATAATGTCTCCAGATTTTCAAAGAAAATATGATAGCCAATAACTCAAGATCATGAGTTACATAGTTTTTCTCGTGTGGCTTCAGTTGACGGCTAGCATAAGCAATTACTTGACCTCTTTGCATTAACACTGCGCCAAGGCCTTCCCTAGAAGCATCAGTCCAGACTTTTAAATCTTGGTTGCCATCAATGATGGTTAACACTGGAGCTGTCGTTAATCTCAACTTCAGCTCTTCGAAAGCCTCCTCACTTTCTTGAGTCCATTTGAACTTAGAATGCTTCTTTGTAAGCTTCGTTAAGTGGCCAGATATCTTAGAAAAGTCTTTAACGAACTTCCGATAATAGCTAGCCAATCCGAGAAAGCTGCGGACTTCAGTGGGAGTACTGGGCTGTTTCCAATTCTGAATAGCTGTGATTTTGCTTGGATCCACAGCGATTCCATCTTTCGATACGACATGGCCCAGAAATTTCACTTCATCTTGCCCGAAGATACATTTGGAAAACTTGGCTTTTAATACATTTCTTCTGAGGATTTCTAACACTTGTTCCAGATGCTTTTCATGTTCGGCTTTTGATTTAGAGAAGATTAGAATATCATCAATAAAAACCAGAACAAATTTATTCAAAACCCCTCTGAATACTCTGTTCATCAGATCGACGAAATAGGCTGGAGCGTTACATAAGCCGAACGGCATTACTAACCACTCATAGAATAAGTCGGGGCCTCTGAACGCTGTCATTGGAACACACTCTTCGGCAATTCGAAGTTGATGGAAGCCTGTAGCTAGGTCCATTCTTGAGAATACTTGTGCTCCATTTAATCGATCCAACAAATCATCTATTCGCGGCAATGGATACTTGTTCTTTATTATCTGTTTGTTCAGATCACGATAATCCACACATAGACGTAGAGTACCGTCAGATTTTGGGACAAACACCACTGCTGCACCCCAATCAGAGAAACTAGGCCTTATCAGACCTTTCCATACTAGTTGTCTTGTTTGATTGTCTAATTCCTCCTTCTCTTTCAAGGACATTCTTCGAATAGCGTGAACTACCGGCCTTGCATTCGGAATCAAAGCAATCTTGAAATCTATTTCTCTCTGCGGAGGTAAGCGAACAACTTCTTCGAACACATCCGCATAGTTCTTGACAACAGGAATGTCTTTGATGAGGTCAGGAATATTCTCCGTGACTTCAGGAACATTTTCAATTTGGGCTGGAGAAACATCGAGAGCTGACCAGAAATCCTTTCTATTTGATGTTGGGCCTTCACACGGTATGGTTATATAATTTCCCAATTGTGCTTTTGCCTTTACAACTCTGTCGGCGCATTTAACCTCCGCTTCATATTTGGTTAGCCAATCCAATCCCAGAATAAGATCGAATTCATCAAAATTCATGACGACGGAGATAACAGGGAATTTATAGCAAGAAAAAGAGACAGGTACTGCACAAACCCAACTGAGATTGATGGAACCTCCAACTGGATTTCGGACGGTCATTGGCTCTTTGAGCTTCTTCAAATTCAAATCCAACTTCTTGACTGCACTCTTTGCAATAAAGCTTCGTGACGCGCCTGTGTCAAACAGTACTTTAACTGGGATGTTTTTGACATTGAGCATGCCTTCCAAAACATCAGATCTTTCTTGCCTATCTGAGGGCTCAGAAGTTTCTGCTACTTCATTTACTTGAACCATTTCCGGCTTGTTTAACTGCGGGCAATCCTTTGCAAGATGACCAGCTTCGTGGCACTGTTTGCACTCTTTATTCTCTTGGAACTCCCCGTCAGTTCTGAACCTTTTCTTCTTTTGCTTTCGATTTGCTCTATATCCTTCTTTTCTTTGTTTCTTTAAAGATCTGCAACTTATCGACAAATGTCCTTTCTTATTGCAGTTAGAGCAAGTAGCGGTCGTTGTTCGTTCGCTCCCAGATTCAGCCCTTTTTCTCTTGGCACTGGGCTTCTTATTGACATCAGACATTGTACTTGCCTCGGGATAATCAGTTTCCGACTCTGTTTTATCACTAGAATAGACTTCTTCCTCGTCGCGTAACATTCCTTTCTTATGAAGATCTTCATATTGATAAGCCATGTAAATCATTTCTGTGAAAGGAAGCTTCACATGCCCCAATACTTTATTCTGGTATTTCCTTTGAAGGCCATGAATAAATCTCAGATTTTTCCTCTTTGGGTCTTGAATTAGATGAGGAGCAAAGTGAGCAAGTTCGTTGAATTTCTTATGATATTCGGGAATTGTCATGTCTCCTTGAATTAGATAAGAAAATTCATCGCATAGCCGTTCGGTCGCTTCGGGAGGGGTAAATCTTTCTAAGAAAATTACTTTGAATCTATCCCAGGTGATATCACCTTCTGGATTATTCTCTATAACTGAATCCCACCAGAATAAAGCTTCATCTTTGAGAGCCCAGGAGGCCAGTAATCTTTTCTGGTTATCCCTCAGCTTTAATGCTCCAAAGATTTTCTCAGCCGAACGAATCCAAGCTTGTGTCTTCATAATAGATTCTTCACCAGAGAACGGTATTCCACCCATATTTCGATATTTGATTAATAGGGCCTCAATATCCGGTTCTGCATTCCTTCTGTTTCTGACACTCATTTTCTAGTTCTTCTGCAAATAGCAGATCAAGTGTCAGGTCAACAGAAAAGATATTTCAAAATATAGAGACAAATACTTGAATGTAAATGTGTCTATCGAGGTGTAATTTTATTCTGCTACTCATACTAGGATATTGCTGATCCTATCTGTATAGAGTTACCCGTCCTAGAACACTACTGGTTCTATTTCTGACGAGTTCGTTCAAATGTTATATTCCAGAACTAAGCTTAACCAAAGCTCTGATACCACGTTGAGACGACCCGATTTCTCGTTCTCACGGAAACAAGGTTATCTTTTGGAATATAACACAGAAACATATAATAGCAGAATAGAATTAAATAAATACACCAGAATGAACGACAAAATATACTGGATAAAAGTAATCATCAGAGTTACACAGTATACAGGATCTTACTTAGTACAAATACAGTTCAGCTATACATAAATGTCTACAGCGGAAATAAACAAAATATGTACAATAGGAGCTGAACAGCATAAAAAGAAATAAATGATAGAATCCATCTTCAGCTCCAGCTATCCAGAAGGAACCAGCTAAACCTGAATACAAGGCTGCTCGTGTAGAAAAAGGGGCACCCGAGTTTGAGAGTGAAACAAACTACGAGTCAGTCATGGGACTGGTATGAGAAATCCACTCAACACATATATAATTGGCTAATCACAGGACCACGCCACTTTCGTGGAACGGGTTTACTCCATTGGATTGCCAGTGCTTTAAAACAAATCTTTCTTTTAAACATCGCTATGCTTTTTATAAAAATGAAGCCGTTATAAGACTCAGTTCCCATCACACAATGCAACGCAAACCGGAGGATAGAGTTTTTACCTTATAACGGCCAAAATATGATTGATACGAATAAAACAAAGGCATTTGATATTATTGCTAGTGTTTATATGTTTTGAAAACAATTTCAAATCATAACTATCAATCATAGACGGCATTAATGCCCCATACCACTATGTCGCCAAATATATATATACAATCGAAACCGCATCGTCACGTATTTGGAAATTGGATTTCCGTCATGAACCAAGGCAAAAGATAGTCCTCACCGACTTCGTGACTCTCTAGCCCGAGCCACAGGGTCAGAGCGCATCGACCCTTGGAGCGACAGGGCCGGTCCACCGATGTGGATTAAAATTCCTGAACAATACGTTTCCCCGCCCTTTGGGGCGTAAACGAGCCAACGAATGACTCCATCGGACCCGGATCGTCCGATCAAACCGAGGCGCCTCGCAACAGCAACAACCACATAGGTGAAAAGTATATAAATGTCAGGGCTGGTAGGTCACTGACACCACCCTAGCTAGAAAGAAACGCATGCCCTCCCTGAGGTCCTTCCTCCCGTTTTAGGTTCCTACCGGGGTGTGAGGCTCGCGAATTCACGTTACACACAAAGCTACGCCACACAGGCGGTGCTTTGATCATCACCACAAGACTTTGCTTTTCAACAGAATCCCTGATCACTGCATCTTAGCATGCCACACAGAATAAATCCTATGTCAGACACACAGTCCATTTACAAGTCCGTTCTGGGTCTGAACGAAACCGGAGGCACTAAATACCTCGCAAACCCTTCGATCAACACGTACGTCTGAACGATCACCACTCATTATCCATATTTCGGGATGCCTCCCAATCAGGACCTCGGTTACCATCCAAACGAGGTGAAGATCTCCGGTCTTCGACCATCGTCTTCATCTTCGAATTTCAATCGTCGGTCGATTATTCGAAATGAGAATTAACTCGGCCTTTTCAAATAATTCACGTATATTTAGAATTTCAATTCAATTTATTTCAATGGTTAAATTATTTGACAACACCAATTTTGTCCTTTAATGTAATTTTCACACCAAACACATTCAACCATCTAACATCACATAAATCAAGCAAATTCAGTTTATTTCCATTCCATATCGCTTACGATATTTTATAACTATTTATCGCTATTTTTATTTATTTTAAAATAGCCATTTTATTTAAAACGACGCTTCGGGCCATAAGGCGGCCGTGGCGCTGTTTTTCTTCAGATTTGATTTACACATATCTGAAAATCTAACCGTTGGATCTTCACAAAATTTACATCATTAGAAAGGTCTTTTCAAAACGAACCCAACGGTTCCAGTTTCGGGAAAATCCGACGGTCGGATCTCCCGATACAATCGTTTGAAATTTCGATTTCAAAATACGAACTGCCGCGTCGTTATTCGATTAAATATAATTTTATTTATATATATAAATAAATATAATCGTTTCTGGCGCTGTTTTTCTTCAGATTTGAATTGAACATTCCAGACAATCCAACCGTTGGATTTTTACAAGGTTGGTGCCGTTGGAAAGATTATTCCAAGGCGAACCCGACGGTTGAGGTTTCGGGAAAATCCAATGGTCGGATTTCCCGTACTAGTCGTTTGAAATCACGGTTTCGAAATACGAACTGCACGGCCTCGTTTCGTTTTAATTTTATTTATATTTATATAGTTATATAAATATAGTTCATTCAAGGATTTCTATATCGTTTTCACTTCAAAAAATTTTCTAACACCTTAAATTTTGGAAAAATTTCGCCATAACCTCCCCTGTACCGGGAGCGTCGGGAAATCGCAAATAGCGTCCCGGTCCTTCTAATCTCAAAAAGAAAAAGAAGAAGCCAAGCGGCTAGCCAATAGGCTCAAAATCATCACCCAAACAAATCAGTAAATGTGTACCTATTTGTCGGGCACAAAATTTTATTCCTCTTCTCTAGCCCCTTTGCTATAACCTGTTCAAAGAATATTGCATGTACATATATATACAGTTCATATCATTTTTCATTTTCTATTCGATTTCATATTCGATTTCTATTTGGTTTAAAAACACCATTCATTCTAATGTTACATAAATAGGTGCAAATCATTTCATTAGTTAATTAATGAATATTTCAACTCATCTATGTTTATTTTGAACAAGTGGCTATTTTTAACACTTCGCATTTTAACGATTTATGCATACAATAAAAATGTGATTTTTATTGTAAAACGATTTATTTCAAAACACTATTTTTCTATATAGTTCATATAGTCGATAAAAGGTGATTTTTTTTTATTATCAAACAATTTATTTCAAAATATGAATACCATTCAACACATGAATTTCTAAACAACGAATGAATATCAATTCAACACATGAATGTTTTCTATAGTTTTTATATATAGATAGAAATGTGATTTTTATTATCGAACAATTTATTTCAAAATATGAATACCATTCAACACATGAATTTCTAAACAACGAATGAATATCAATTCAACACATGAATGTTTTCTATAGTTTTTAGATATCGATAAAAATGTGATTTTTATTATCGAACAATTTATTTCAAAATATGAATACCATTCAACACATGAATTTCTAAACAACGAATGAATATCAATTCAACACATGAATGTTTTCTATAGTTTTTAGATATCGATAAAAATGTGATTTTTATTATCGAACAATTTATTTCAAAATATGAATACCATTCAACACAGGAATTTCTAAACAACGAATGAATATCAATTCAACACATGAATGTTTTCTATATAAGGAATAAATATAGTTTAAGCATATGAAAATAATTCAAACACACAAATATTATTCAAAATTTCGGCAGCATAACGGCAGGGTAGTTACACCGGCACCGTCCCTAGTACGGCTCCTCGCTCTACCTTAAAACCTCGCGGTTTTTGACAATGGGAAACATGCATCTAGTTCGCACGCAGGCGGCATGTATATATATTTATTTCATTTCCACAAACTAATCCTATGTGGTTTCAACCAAATATTTCTCAACCACAAATGGGTATTTTTCAACCACAATCAACCAATATCAATCACAAACAATCCCAAACAATCATTCAATTTTCACCACAATTTCAACCAATAAATATCGTCCATGGTTTGTGGACGAGGGGCGTATATATATATATATATATATATATATTTATATATAGCAATTCACTTTTACTTCACACGTATATATATAAATTTTAAATCAGAAATCTCACCAATAGCTATCCAACTTCAAGACTCTTCTTAATAGAAATCTTCGCCTATTTGTCGCTTTCACCCGTATTCTCTGCATATGTAAAAATAGAATTTTTACTATGCTATTCAATATATAAAAATCGAATTTTGACTTCGCTATTCAATATATAAAAACATGATTTTTACTTTCGCTTTCAACATATAAAAATATGATTTTTACTTTTGCTTTCAATATAAAAAATATGATTTTTACTTTTGCTTTCAATATAAAAATATGATTTTTACTTTTGCTTTTAAAATCAGTTTTTCCTTATTTTTTTCTTTCTTTAAAAACAAAATCAGATTTTATTTTAAAAACAAAAATCAGTTTTTATACTTTATAAAATTCAGTTTTATTTCTTTATATTTTAAAACAGTTTCAGTTTTAAACTTTATTTAATTTATTCAGTTTTTAATTTACTTTTCAAAACAGTTTTTATATTTTATAAAAATGCAGTCTTTTTTTCTTCTTAAAAATGCAGTTTTTTATAACTTAAAATAAAAATACAGTTTTATAACTTAAAATAAAAAGACAGTATTTAGTTTTAACAAAACTAAATTAAAACTAAAAATAAAATAAAATAAAAAGTAAAATGGCTCACCGAGGTGTCGAAGGGGAGGAGGCGTTCGTTGGTTTGGGTCTCTCGAGGGTGGCGTCGCGACTGGATTCGACGGGGGGTGGGGCGACTGCTTCGCGAGCTTCGAGGGGGGGTGGTGGCTCTGCGTCTTCGCGAGCTTCGAGGTAGGAGGCGGCGGCTTCTAGGGAGGAGGCGGCGGCTCTTCGTCGGCGCTCGAGGGATCGGGGGGGGGGGGGGGGGCGGCGCTGGCGATTTGGGTTTTTTGCTTTTTTTTTTTCTTTTTTCGTTTCTGAGATTATAATGAACGGGGGGGGGGGCAAGCAGAAGAGAAAAAGGGGGGAGGGAAGAATTAAAAATTATTATTTTTTTTTTATTTATTATTTTATTATTTAAATTTGCAAAAGGGTTGACTTTTACATACGACCTCGAAACGAGGCTCACCGCCTGTCGTCCATAGCGTTTTACCCCCATTCCGAACACAATGGGATATGTATCGCAAGCTGGTTTGATCATTACAATCGGTTTCCTTTTGAATTTACATTTAAATCACTATATTGAATTTTAAACGCACATTTCAAATTACCGGGGTCACATACTAACTAGAAAAATTCCAGAAAAATATTTTCTAGCTTCGTATTGACGATACGGTCCTAACAAAACTAGTTTCGTCTAATTCTGAGGCCGTTTGAAAAATGGCCAAT
Organism: Allium sativum; assembly: GCA_030737875.1. Lineage (NCBI taxonomy): Eukaryota > Viridiplantae > Streptophyta > Magnoliopsida > Asparagales > Amaryllidaceae > Allium > Allium sativum. The sequence continues at coordinate 118,064,020 of CM060911.1, read as the reverse complement.
TTCCATTCGATTAAAATCGACAAAAACTGGTCAAACGCGTTTTCTTTTGCCACGCTCACATATTGATTCGAAAAATTATGAAATTTGAAACCTAGCAATAACTTGACACTGCGGACCCAACAAAAGTGGTTTCGTCGAAATCCGAGGTCATCTGCAAAATTGCTATTTTTAAGGGCCTTATATATAAAAATATATATAAATTCCACAGCGACTATTTCTAATTTTAAACTGGACATATCTTATCATTTCTAAGATGAAATCCCAGTTTGTTAACTTCATTATAAAGATATAGTTATACAGATTCAAATATTTCTTGTTTCATTCAATTCTGACTTATATTGAATTCTGTATATTCATTTGAAATTAGAAATCGAATTTTCGAACTACCGCGCTATTTTCAATTCTATATATAATTATAATTAATTATATTTGTTTTCAAATGTCGATTCAACTCAGTTTTCATCGCCATTATTTAAAATATTTATTTTAAATATTTAAAATCCATTATTTTAGCCAATTAAAAATTTTTAAATTGGTTCAGATTTTCTGGGTCGTTACAAGATAAATGAAAATAGAGTAAGGTGCAAGGGTTGTTCTGTTAATCCTAAATAGAAATTTTCTAAGATGGATTGATGGGATGGTGCCTTTGATTTGTCCTTCTTTTTTTCTTTTTCTTTTTGAAACAACAACAAACCTTTTTTTAAAAAGGGGGGGGGGGTAAAATAATATAACAAAACGGGAGAATCCATCCATTCTCCAAAGGCTCACAAAAACGGTTTCTACGAAGGAGAAACCGTGCAAACAAAGACATAAAAGGTACCAAAGCACAATACAACAGCAATAAAAGACAGGCTAAAGCAAAAAACCTCAGCAGCGGCCAAATCCAAAGATATCGCTGCAGACAACCGGCGAAGTGAGAGGCGGTGCTGAAAGCTCCAAGCTCCTAAGAGGTCGAAACGTAGCCCGATCCTCAGAGTCCTCTAGGTCTTCCACCTCTAATAAATCCGTCGCGACAGTCGTAGATGGTAACCATCCAAACTCCTGATCCATAAAAGACACCTGCGCCACCTGCTCCATCAGATCCTCCTTTGATGAAGAAGCGAAAGCGCCAACCTCCTGTCTGATCAAACTGATAACCTGCCATCTAATACCTGCACACTAGCAAACAACATAAGATCATTGGGGGGAGTTGGAATAGGTTAAGCATATGAAAATAAACCAAAGCCTAGCGAAAGCAAAGAAATCAAAAATCAACCTATACCTGCCCTGGGAGAGGCCGACACCGACGCAGCATCAAAGGACGTTGCCCACCTCCTCGCGCGGGTGATGATAACACCCCTGGAAAGGCCTACCTCGAAACGCAAGGAACACATCGTTCCTCACTTTTCGAATAATGGTAAGAGAGTCCATAGCCACTTCTTCAAACACTGCCTTGTTCCGCGAGCACCAGATGTGCCAGCAGACAAGGCAAGGAATCATGCGAAGAAGGATCGAACGAAAAGATTTTCCGGAGATGCTTGACCACCAGAAACTCAGAAAACCTTCAAGCGAGCTAGCATTACGTCGGAAACCCATCAGATTTCCGAAGTAATTCCAAACAGACCTGACACAAGACCCGAAGAGCAATAAGCGAGTTATGGATTCTGAGTTTCCAGAACTACAGCACCTACACTTGGAAACTAGAGGGACGCCGATTCTCTGAAGGTTCTGATCTACAGGTAATCCATTATGCAAATATTTCCACATAAACAGAGAGACTTTTGGGGGGATACAGACATTCCAGGCGCAGGAGAAGAGAGACGGACACGAAGACCCAGAGTTCTAATAGAATCCTTCGGTTTGTCTAGTCCTAGGACAACTTGTATGGACGAATGTTTGACAGAGTATACTTAACATGTCATGTACATTGATCCCTTCAAACATATTTATGTTTGGTAGCAGAGGAATTCGTTTCTCTTACCTTTATGTCTGTGATATTTTTTGGGAAATCAATAAATTATTTGGCGGGTTTGACGATTTGGCATTCAAAGTGAATGATTAATGTGACATTAAAAAGGTAAATATGGCCTCAAGCCTCATCAACTGGGAAATGGCAGTAATTAGGTAGGCCGCATGGCTCTCCCCCATTAGGGTGTATAATCACCTGATCTAGGAAAAATACATTTGCTTCTTTATTATATCGCTACTGTATGCTTTCGGTAACAGTTGCTGATCCCAACCGTTGGTGACATACATTAGGTAAACTCAAGCGAAATGAGTGACCAGTCATGTTTAGCCAGGTTGCAAGATGTTCTTGTTGAACCTAGTATATTCCTCTCTAGATATACACTATTGAAAGGTGGTCCCATATCTTGCCATAGTTGGAATCTATTCTCTAATAAGAGCCCGCGGTTTTGATTGTATATTATGTATGTGGAGCGTGAGATGCAAGCGTTCCGCTAGATTTCTTTTTATTTGATTTAGACACCATTATAATATTATTTAGTATTGATTTAAAGAATGTTTTGAGTTATCGTATGGTTAAAACCATTCGTATTTATATGTGGATCGGTCTTACGATTATCCTTTCTTTTAAAATGATTTTTAAAAATTAAACCAAGTGGTTGGAGTTACTCACACTAGTCACATGACTGACTCAGATTTTTTTTTTTTACCCTAAACTCTTAGTGTCCAAATTTATATGGACAATCAAGTAGTTAGGATTTTACAAATACACTTGGAGGAGCTTGGAGTAGGAGCTTCAAAATTAGATTACTATTGTTTATTTCTGCTCTGTTCTAAGTGTTATACTCTAATAATGGTATATATACAATAACAATTTGTATTTCAAAAGTTATGTTATATAATATATTTTATTTGTTCCACTGTGAGATTTGTGTCTTCTCTAATTCTGTGTTATTGTGGTCTTCTTTTCTCCTATTTTACTCTTTCCTATCTTATCTCTACTCACCCTCTAATTTCTTTCTTTGGCATTTGGATTTTTGTGCACTTTGGACTGGACTTGGTTTGTAGTTGGTTAATTCAAAGGGTACCAAAATTCGGGTCGCTACTGTTGAAATCATCGTTTGTTACATATGTGATGTATAATAGACAATCAAAGTGCAACATAAACTTCCACATCCTTGAAGGTGATTTTTAATAGTATTGCATATACTTCAGATGCTGAGAAACAAATTCATGTGTTGAAAGGCAGACATAAACACAAACAGAGGTTACAACAGATTGTTGTTATATTCACACACACACACATGCACATTCCTGCGCATGCAAACTTGATTTCACAACTGTATTAACCAATGTTTAACTTATAGGTCTCATGATTGTGAGTTTCTCCAAGTAATAAGTATTCAGAAAAGCAGATATGCCTATATTTTTACTAAGATCTCTTAGATTTACTTTCTTTCTATATTATATGTAGGAGATTTCTATTAATTAAGAGGTTGTTTTATTTTTCTTATTTTTTAAGTGAATATAAATTATATATTATTAAACAGCTATAAACCTATAAAAAAGAGACTTCGCTATGATGCTTTAGTGATCAATTTAGGTTTATATAGTTTTTTGTCCATTTAATTCGTCTCGTTATGTATATCCATTACAAAATGTTGATTATTCATTCTAAATAGAATTTTTTTTAGAACATATTAACCTTGGTTTGTACTGTTTCTCCTCTAGATTCTTCCCATATCCGGGCATGAAAAGTTTCTTTTTGTTTATGCGAATCTATTTGTCTTGATTTACAAAACTTGTCATCAGCTACGTCACTATGTTCCCTTTGAACTTCTGTATTAATTTTGCGGTCTCTTTATAAACAAGTTAGCAAATTTAGGAGTATCCTTGACTTATGAGTGTTTGTAACTTTGTTAATATTTACTAGAATCAAACAATTCAATTGAAATATAAGCAATTCAAATGACATGCAAGTATTGTCATATAACAATAAAAGCAGTTCTATACAATAGTATTATAGTTTAATGAGTATATTCATATATATATGTATGTATGTATGTATGTGTGTGTGTATATATATATATATATATGAGATAGGATCAAGAGTACCCCAAATAGTGCAGCACCCCTTTAGCCCCGTAATTTCCACCACACAATCTTCTTTCTCTCTCCTTCCACTAACTCTCCCCCCCCCACTAACTTATTTTACTATAAACTAGTGGCTATTAGAGAGGTGCAAATGGGGTGCCAACAAAAAGGGGTGCCATATAACCTTCCTCTCTCTCTCTCTCCCTATATATATATATGTATATGTATATGTATGTATGTATATATGTGTATATACATATATATATATATATATATACACACACACACAGAGAGAGAGAGTATTTGCAAATATCTTTTTATTAGCATAATATTTTAATTAATATAGGAAGAAATAACTCTAGTATCTATGATTTGTAGAAAGAAAGAAAACTTAAAAAAATATGTTTTTATGTTGTTATTCCTTTGATAGATTTAACCTGTTTACTTTATCAAACAAAATTGAAATGTTTAATCAATAACAGGTTAAAGTTGAAAGAAACATTGCAAATTGCAAGAACTAAAGATGAGTCACACAGGAGGATTAATGAGCTTCGTAAGACACCTTGCTAATTTTTTAAGTATTAATACTTTTATTTTATATATAAGTTCACTTGCTTTTAGAATATTTTTTGCTGCTTCTAGACCGCACTTGTCAATATAGTAGTACATGTAGCTGAAATTTGAATGTACCAAATAACATAAGAAGTTTAATCATCATATGTAGTCTAATAAGTCATAATATGTAGCAGTCAATAAAAGTTTTGATATCACTTTATCCCATTCGTGTTTCATGTGCACTTTACATTAGGAGTGTCGAACTAGGCCCAGTAAATATATTTTATTATGGTCTGATATTTTCTTTTCTTATTACCTATTTTCTAATGGCTATTGGCTAGAAAACACTTCACTTTGCATCGTATATATATTGAATGTACTTAGACCTGTTCAAAAATTTGGGTTATTTTCCTTGGAGAGCAGAATTTGTGTTCTTTGTTAGTCAAACATACTCAATTCGATTTTATTTTTAAGGAAAAATGGCCACAAAGCCGATCCTAATGAAGCATATGAGTTACTACATCAAAGAAAAGGCAAACACAAAAGTTGGGTGGATTGTGTATCAAAGTAAGTTGTGGTAATTTTTATTTATTTTCTGAAGCTAACATTATATGCAATCTTAATCACAAAAAAATATTTTTCCTTTTGTGTTTAAAAGTTATATACAAAATGATGGTTAAGTAAAAAGTTTTAAACTTATGTTTCATTATTCAGTTTAATATCCTTAAACATAGTTTCCAACGAAACTTATGGCAAGAGGAAAAGGGAGTCAATTTACTCCGAAATTGAGCATGATTGTCGAGTGATGGTCCCAGGTGAGGCTGTCAGTTTTGTGCACAACAAATGAGTTTAAATTTTTTAATTTTTATAAAGGTTAATTGGAATCGGAGGCAATAATCTTCTAATATTCGAATATGTTACCAAGAAACATAATCATATTATGATGTTCTTATCGAGAAGATTGATTTTTTATCTAGCAAAATACATTCTCTTATGTTATTTTGCTTCTCCACCTTAAAGCCTCTTTCTAAATTACCAGTTGCATTAATTTTTTTTCCTAAAGAGAAATATATACAGACTACTGTATACATGAACATATAATATATTGGTTAACAGGATATGCAAAATCTTTAACTGTTATGAAAGCTTTGGTTTTAAGTAGTATGCGTGTGGTGTTTCTGCATAATCTTATACAGATTGTGGCTTCAAGATTATTTTTACAATAATAAAATCATGACATGTTACGTAACTTAATTTGGAGCTTCTAAAATAAGATTTTAAACTGTAATGCACGATTATTTTCAAACAACAGTTACAAGTAGAAGAGTTGTTTTAATCTGAATTCTAACCTAAAATAAACAACATAATTCTTTTCAATCGTCATAAAATGTGAATTGTTGATTTTACCATTTCTTCTTATAATCACTTTTATAAATATTCTTACTAGTAATATTTTTAGGGGGTTTCAAACTGTATGTATATTCAAAACATTATTCAATACTTTTTATAGTCCTTTTAGCCCGTTTACTACCCTATTTTATTTTTTATGGTGTTTGGTACTCATACAGAAATTGAAGATAAAGCTCACTATTTACTCAAGGGTATTTACATAAACTTTATTTTATTCTTCCAGCATAAGATAAGAAACTCGTAATTCATAGTAACATTCATAAAAAATATTCAAATACATGACGAAAGTTTATATCACACTAGACTGTTTACTATTTTGAAATTTAACAACACTGAAAGATATTTCTATTTATTTCAATGAAGGCAACATAGAATAACATTGCACAAGCATCAGAGTAAATAAACAAGTATAAAATTTGGTATTAGTGGAAATGAATAAGTGGATTAGGAATAATCATTTAGTCCCACATCAGGGAAAACTAACACCTATGCCACTACTTATACTAAGGCTTGATATGTTATTTCAAAAGAAAGAGGAGATGGGAGAGAGAGGCAATGGCATGAACTATGGCGTGATAATGTATTCATGTTAATATTTAAAGGTCAATAGATAGGGCCTTGGGCCTCTTGGGTTCTCGTGATTGGTAAAGGGTCGCAACCTTTCCAACAATCATAGCCATTGCAATTTAAACGGAGGTACCTACTCATGAAAAGATGCATCTTCCAGCCTATATAGGCATGTTTCTTCTTCTTCTTATTCTCTGTTTTTTTTCACGAGAGTTATGTTCTACTAATCAAACTCACTTACGCTCGACGTCAATTCGTGATTGCACTTGGTAATCAAATAGGGACTAATCAATTAGGGACTTCACAAAGAAAAGACTCTCAGATAGTGGACGCAATGGATAAGTTAAGTTGAGAAGATACCTCTAATCACCTTAATAAACGCACTTGGTAACATGGTTAGCATCTGTTTATTTTCAAGAGATAGTTCTTCTACATGGAATACCCTCTAGTGAATTTTGAGGACCCTTTGAGGAAATGTTAGCATGACACAGCAGAAGTTGTAGTCTTGAGTATACTAGAAGGAGAAAGGGTGGAACAAGAGGCGATAGTGAATTGTGTTCCAACTCATACTTTGGAAACAAAAATTAAGAAGCTACGCAATCGTGAAGTTAAGATAGTCATAGCACAATGGGGTGAAGCTCAAGAAGATGCGACTTAGAAGGCTAAAGACTAGACACGCGTATAATACCCTTTTTGAGGGTATATCCTTGATCTCTCTTTTTCTGTAAAGTTTGTTTGCATGCTAGTCTTTATCTTTTAAGTACATCCTCTCGGTCCTATCCTCAATCCTTAGGTAGAAGCCAATGGAAGTAAACATGTGTTTGAGACATGTTATGTTTGGTGGATGCAAGTGGATGCAAGTGTTTGCTAGTGGTTGCTCGTGGATGCATATACACACACATTAGGCACTATATCGATTCAGTCACTTTCATATTGCATATGCATATATGTATTTGTATATGGATTGAAACTTGATGTGTTATCATACAGATGTTGCATTTGTATGAATGATTGTGCACTCATGTATTGGTTATAAGGTACGATTAGGAATAATTGCATACATAATGGACTCATGGCATTGAAATAATTCGTGTTAAGGAGGTCAACTGAATTAGCAGACCGCCTGATTTTGCATTAGATAAGGACATATACACACACTATGCATATGATCATGAGAGTATTAGGAATCTTTTTAAGGACAATGGAGGCCTGTGATTGAATGGTTGAGTAGATGATGTTGGATGGTAGGATAAACATTCTTCTTGACTTTGAGATTTCGGGGACGAAATCCTTTAAGGAGAGGAGAATGTAACACCCCATAATTTTAAATATTAAAATTAACAAATTTAAGAAGACTTAATTTTTAGGAGAAGAACAAGGGAAACGAGTTACAACATTGCGTTCGTCTCGGAATTCTGCTTGAGATAGAGTCCGAGTTTGCATGAATCGGACTCCGTATGTAGAAGTTATGGAGTTCAGAAGATTTCAAGAATAAACAGAAAATAATAATTAAATAATAAATACATTTCAAAATTCAAAATTCAAACAGAACAGGCTGAGCAGGAAAATTCCCGCTCTGGGTGTCGACCCCCTATAGGGGAGTCGACATAGGTGTCGACCCCCTGTAGGGAGTCGACCCCGTTGAGATCTGCTTCCTGTGACGAATTCTAGTAGCTCTGAGCTGATGTGGCCTTCCCTAATTGGTCAATGACTAATTTCTGAGGTGTTAGGGCTTATGTGTCATGCTATGATTGGCTAGATGAAACATCTCTTTGATTTGATGGCTCTGATTTCTCCTAGACTAATATAAAGGCTAGAATTAATCCTAGATATCTATATATACGTAGCCAAACTTAGACCCTAACCTTATAACCCTAAGACCATGGTGTCTTCATACTGTTCGTCTACAAGCTAGGGTAGCCTCCTTCATCTTCTCCTAACTAGAGAAATAAATCCAAACTAGTAATTGATTAGAAGAACTTCAAATCAAGCGTCTACATCAAAGGATAGCTTTTCAAATTCAAAAATTAAATCCCAGAAATCAAGATCCGTCCCTTTTTGTAAGTACAGTTATTGTTTAGATGTGAACACCTAATAAGAAATCATGACAGTATTAACTGGATCTAGAACTATGCCTAATTCTATTCGTGTCTATCCTTTTGTCAGTTCTGAATTGCCTATGCCTATGAGACTATTGTGATTGATGTAATGACACCTATCGTGCCTATGAGACTATTGCGGTTAACATAATGAAACCTAACATGCCTATGAGACTGTTGGATTGACAAAATGGAACCTACCATGCCTATGGAACTGTTGTGATTGATTTATCATGTTGTACATCCTATGCCTATGAGACTATTGGACTGACACAATTGAACCTACCATGTTGTATATGCAAATTACATGATAAGTTATGTTCATACATGCTTACATGTTTAGATCCAAGCTAGTACCCATGTTTAAGATCTATATAAGTTCATGCTTATATAGTTAGATCTATGCTAGTTCGCATGTTAATTGGATCTAATTTAAATGTAATATCATGTTCATGTGCTTAATTAAGTTTATGACGCTCTATCCCAAATTTATACTACACATGTTGATCTATATTGTTTAGGCCTGTTGGAATGTTACATGTCCCTTTCTTTTCCCTTTTGTTTATAAGTTAGGCTAATTTGCGAGCCTAACGTTCTATGTGAATTATGCGAACGAATAACGGGGGGAGACGTTGGGAAAAAATATTAAACTACATGCTATTGGCATAGATTGGCTCATAATCATGTATATAATTAGTAGCATGAAATAGTTGAATTTGTATACCTAGAATTATGGACATAATTTAGAGGGTAAATGGGGCATGACTTGAATTGACAACACTTGTGGATAATTTACATATGAACATAAATTGTATATATGTAAATTAATTAAAAAATGAATATGCCTAACCCGAGGTTAGATTGAGTTACGGTGTAAGACTGCCCGGAACCGCCTGGCATATCCAGCAACCGTAACAATATAGATATAATGTGAGAGGTTAGCGCATTAAGCCCAAAAACCCGAGGTTAGATTGATTTGCGGTGTAAGACTACCCGGAACCGCCTGGCACATCCAGCGAGTGCAACAATATAGATCTAATGTGAGAGGTTGGTGCTTTAATGAATGAATTAAAGCTAAGAAACAGACAGGCTAAGAATGGTAGGGTTAAGTTAACACAACAGGGCAACACTTAACCAATGTAACATGACAAGTGGTAGGGTTAAGTTAACACAAGAGGGAAACACTTAACCAATGTAACATGACAAGTGGTAGGGTTAAGTTAAGACAAGAGGGCAACACTTAACCAATATAACATGATGGGTGATAGGATTAAGTAACACAAGAAGGCAACACTTAACCAATACAACATGATGTGTGATAGGGTTAAGTAACACAAGAGGGCAACACTTAACCAATGTAACATGACAAGTGGGTGGGTTAAGTTAACTCGACCGGATTGATGACACTTAACCAATATAACATGATGAACGAGTGGGGTTAAGTTAATGGGAAACACTTAACCAATATAACATGACGAACGAGTGGGGTTAAGTTAATGGGAAACACTTAACCAATATAACATGATGAACGAGTGGGATTAAGTAAATGGGAAACACTTAACCAATATAACATGATGAATGAATGAGGTTAAGCTAAGGGGAAACACATAACCAATTACAACATGATTGAATGAGAAGGGTTAAGTTAATAAGAAACACTTAACCAACATGACATGACATGTGGATGGGTTAAGTTAACTTGAATGGATGGATAACAGTTAACCAATTTGGGGCGTATACGAATAGACCCTAGAAAACCCTAGTAACGGGGACTCATTTCAGTAGTAACGCACATAGATGTATCACGGTACCCTGAAGTAGGCAGGGTAGGGCACGATTACTGGGCTGATTATAAGCGGTCAAAATAGCGGCAGGGGGTGCAGTAGTGTAGTACCGACGGAGTATGGATGTGCACGTGCTCTGGAGTGGAAAAGAAGGCACTGGGCATCAGTAGTATACACTGTGCATCTTGAATCGTGTCGGGTCGCTATCATAGGGATTGATACACCTTATGGTGGGACCAACACAGGGTATCTACACGCAAGGGAGGGCCGATTGATATAGACACAAGGAAAGTTAATACAAGTAGGGAGCCGATCGATAGGGTAGTAAGGGTACATCTAACATCTTCATGGAAATTAGACTGGTTGAGGTAAGATCCTCATACTAGATGTACACCTGAAGGCTACCATAATTGCGGGGTTGGGATCACCTTATTTTATAACATAGGATACTAGTTGGGACACTAGTAGGGTATATGTATCCTTTTCACAGGATACTAGTTGGGACACTAGTAGGGAATACAAATCGTTCTATAAAAGACACTAGTTAGGATGCTAGTTGGGTGGTGCAGAGAAAATGGGAAATCAGAGAAAGAACCGAAGCGCATTCAGTGTATCTTACCTTGTCATATCTAACGATCATCATTTGTTGTCTTGCTATGCTCATTATCATGGTTATGTCTGGTATTCAGTTTATTCATGTCATGATCCTTTTACCTGTTTACATGCTGAATAATCACTGGACTTACCAGACTTATGTTTGACCCGTTTTCTTTCGCTCTCTTTTCTTCCGTCCCCCCCAAGGTTCACAAGGAGGAAATATTACCACTTAGCTCAGTTTTCTTTCCAAGCTCGAAGATAGACGATGTATTGCTTTGGACTCTCTTTTCCACTGCTATGGCTGGCTCATGCTTTATTGGGGAATATCATTGTCATTTCATGCTTCTTTATTTTGTTAAACAAGACAGATGCTTTGTTGTAATGGGTATTGGTGTTTTGGTGCTGGAAAACAATCTTTGTACAAGCTGTTTTACCAAGCTACTGTTTTATCAATAAAGTAAAGTTTTATTTATTTTCCGCTGTTTAAATTTTGTCTGTTTTGTAATTTATCTGCTTTATACACTTATGACACTCCACTGAAGTTAATGCATTCCCTTTGTGAGTGACCTTAACGGAGGTGGGGTGTTACAATTCATGCTCTCTTTTTGTGCATTATGTCATGCTGATGTTATTGGCTTTACGTGTTCATTATTGAGTTTGATAGCCTATGTTGTTTACATGAATAGGGTATGCTTAGTCATATGTTCACTAATTACCTCTTCATCTATATATGATGATGGTGAATAAGTGGAGGTTAAAATAAAAATTTGATGGTCCATGGTTCTAATTAATAGTTCATAGGCCATGCTTAAAGTATATTTCACTTTCATCTTGTTGTCATTTTTCATTAGAACCATAAGGTGATTTAGTGGGTATGTTACAGTTTGATAGTTTATTTTGTGCAAATTAGTAGCATGAATAAGCTATACTTATATTAATCATGTCGACTAAATTCACAAATGACCAGAAAAGGAGATCATGGTTTCATTTTATGTTGATTCATGTGATCTAGAGAGTGAATTTATTCTTAAGTTGTCATTTAATCTCATAGTTTTTGTTAACTTTTGTAGTAGTTAGTTTGTTAGATTTTACAATTTTTAGCTAGTTAAAATTTCACTCGAACTTGTTTTAATTTGATTGGATAAAATTAGAATTATTTCTTTCTCCATGCATTTACACGTATTTGCCAAGTACTATAAGTGTACGTCGTGCGCTTGCGGTTTTATACACTTCGCAATGATTTTCTAGTCGATAGAATATTCGACGTTGAACATGTTTTTGGCGCCATTGCCGGGGAAAGAGTTTAATTTTAATTTTATTCTTCGAATTATTTTTTCTTGTTTGTTGTTCATTAAAAAAAAATTGTGTGCATTTCATGTGTTTGTTTTATTGCATTTGTATTTTGCTTTAGTTTAGTTGTGTTTTGTTTTGTTTTGCATTAGTTTCATTAAAAAATAGAAAAAAGTGAGTAAAATTGTATTGTGCTTGTTTTATTTTGTTTCCTTGAGGTAGTTTTACTTGTGTGTGTTGTTTTGCTTCATTTTGCAAATCAAGTTTTGGTTTGTTTTGTTTTGTTTTATGTCAGTTTATTGAGAAAAAACTGCGTTTCATATTTATAAAAAAAGGGTTTTTTCTTGAATTCTGATTTTCATTGTTAGACAATGAAACACTGTCTGTTCTGTTTTCCAATCACTGCATTCAAATTATATAGTTTTCTCTATTAGTGGTGCATTTCTGTTTTGGTTGTTTTAACCATTTCAATTTTCTTTTAAGGTCACACTGCATTGCTTTGTACCACCACTCCAAACACACACGCACGTGCACGCGCGCACACACACATATATAAAACAGTCCAAGCATTCATTATAAAAAACATTCTATTTTTTCATTTCCACTGTTATATACACGGTTTACAGTGTGCATTTCTGTGCACTATATACATAGTTTTTTTTTGAAATTGTTGAGGCATAGCAACTGAAGCCTTTCAGTTCCAAACAACCACTCCGCAAGCTTCATCACAAAACCACTTCACCACCCTACACAACTCCTCAAACTAATCAGCATCTACTTGCATACACAATTGAACTGATCACAATTACCAAACTCATATCAGCCTATACTGCTCTCTTTCGAAAAACCTGCTACTTTAACCTGGTTCAACACTTCTCATCGACCAACTGCTATTCACTTCAATCCAACCGACTTCACCGCAAATCACCTACTTCTGCTTATCCTCTTCCAAACAAAAATCCACACAACTAGAATCTACTTTATTGCATTCCCTTGCCTTCAATATACACCACTACACGTACATCTTCCTAACCTTGCTCAAGAAAGCCATAATACAACTCCCCTACCACAAACCAATCACCAACGCAAACTACAACTATAACCCCACTCAACCCAAACCCTATTTTCTCTTGCACAGCCTTCTACCATTACAAACCGCACACAACCTCCTTGGCAACTTAACAAACAAGCTCCGTAAAAGTTGTCCACAGAAAACACTTCCAACTCCAAACTCCCCTACTGTTAACGCTAAAACTATCCATTGCAAATCGCATCTCCCCCCAATATCAAACCACAACAGAGCCACTCTCCATATCACACTTATGCACCTTCTTCACAGCAAGCAATTCACCTTCGAACTCATCCCCTATCTCTATCCACATCGCCGCAACAACCTGCAATTCAATACTTTGTCAACCCTGAATCAAACACCACAAACTATTCATCAACCTTAACCTGTCCACAACAACTCTAACCTGCCTCCAATTCGAATTGCCACCAAATAAAATCCACAACTTCCTCCCCAAATCACCCTCACCAGCACTGTAATCATCCATAATTTGCAAACCCGAAGCCACCAGAATCACTATCATCGCTATCCTACCAAACTACAATCAAATTGAGCAAAATCTACGCCCTGACTTCACTAAATCACCACGAATTTTCTCTCTTTGATTTTGATTTATGCCTGATTTTGATTAGAGTAAGTTTTTTTTCTAAAATTCATTACCGATTTTGAGAATTCTCTGGTTGGAAAAGAAAAAACTTTGGAATAAGGGTTTTGTTTTGGTGTCCTGCTATTCACACCCTCGTTCCCTCTTTCGGCCACCATGCAATTTCATTCGGTTGCAAACAACTGAATCTCCTTCATGCTCGTCGGCTGCAAACGACCGTGGGACAGTGTAAAATTCAAGGAATTGCCATTCGGCGGTGAACAACCGAACGAGTATGGTGGCCGGAAGAGGGAACGGGGGTGTGAATAGCAGGACACTTGTTTTGTGATATTTGGACTGGGCATTCAAAATAAATAATAAAATTAAGAAGAGGGCTTTAAAGTGGGTCGTGCATGTTGCGCTTCTAATTTTTTTTAAAGTGTTTTTGCTTTAAGTTAGTGTTTTTAGTTTGTTTTAAAAAAAATCACTCTCCATTTCACTTGTGTGTGTGTGTGTGTAGATATATCGGTCTCAACTCTTTTCAGGTTGTAGAAATTAGCGAATCGAAATTGCTTTGCTTTGCTCAAATTTGCTGCTTTGCTAAATAAAAAATTCTGTTAAAAAAATTGCTAATAAATTTTGAATGCTCAGGTATCGTATTCTAATTTTTGTTTCCTTGTATTGTTGGTTGCTTGCATTTGCATTAAAAAAAAAACCAAAAATAAAATAAAAATTCATTCGTAGTTGCATTTCTAATACACCTTTAATTTCTGTTTTGTATTCATCTTATTTTTGTTTCCATTTTCTAAGGACATCATTACATTTTGACAAATTGGTTTATTTCTAACGAATTATTTCTCGGTGTCCAGACTTCGGCAGAGTAATAAACATTTATAAATATTATGGTGATTCATAAATATTATAGTGGTTGTTCCTCTGAAGGTACTTAAACCTTCAGCTGCATTGCTAGGGTGATTCCTAGTGCACCGACAACTCTTATCCGTTAACTAGCTGAGAAATCTTTTGTTGAAATTAATCTAACTGTCATCATATAATTTTAGAAACTTTGTAAATAAATAATTTGCATTCATACAGTTGCATTAGGTTCATACATATATAAAAAAAAATCAAAATATTCATAAAAAACATCCATTTGTAAATAAGTTCTTTTCATTTTTATTTAAGCATTTTGTTTAAAAAAACATTAAAATAAATTTCAAAAATTAAAAATCCAAAGAAATTAAACATGATTTTCTTTTGTAAATATCTATTTTCTTTTCTCTTTTCAAACAAGGAAAAAATCAAAATAAAAAATTCAAAAAAAAAGAACCACTTTTTTGAAAATGTCCTCGTTTCCTTATTCACAAGAATTTTACGATATTTGTGAAAACTAATATAATCCATATAATGTTACACCAATTTCATATGGATATTTTAATCACGACTATTGTACAAACAATTCGGATTTTACACCACAAAATTTTCAAACTAACGATCAACCCACAACTTTGGAAACATATATTGAATCTTTACTTGAAATGAGCATACAATAAAATCAAATAATAAATGAATGGTGTAATTCATATTTGTGTAACAATACAAGTCAAAGTTTTTAAAATTTGAATTCACTTTCAAATTCAAATGATTTTGATTATAACCCTTGACAATTTAATTTCAAACTTCAAAATAAATTTTGAATTCAAAATGGAAATGTGAACAATTTTTCAAATGATTTTGGCAATGGGAATAATTTCAATTATGGTGCAACTAAAAATATTTGTTCTCAACAATTTCAAAATGAAAATTCTCAAATAAATAATCACAAAGTTAATTTTGTTGTGAAAAATTACACGAATTTGTTGTATGAAACCTACTTGAATTTGTAAGAAACAAAATCAAATCAAACCGTGAGACGATTCGAATAATAATCCATCTTTTGCCAAAATCGACGATTTTCAAATAACAATTTTTGAAATTGAAACTGAAAATCTTAATGAAGTTGTTGAAAACATGGTAATTGTTTTGGATTTCAATTCTCTTGAGAGGGTGGAACCTAATCTCAATTTCGATCTTTCTTTTTCTGAAAATAACGAATTTCAAACAACGACTTTGTATTTTGAAAATGATACATGCATTGAAGTTGTCGACAATTCACCAAAGGAAAACAAATTTAATGAACATGATTTTTTTGGACTTTTCAAAAATGAGTTGAATTTTAAAGAGGTGGATTTGAATCACCATTTGGATTTTGAAATCAATATTTTTGAACAAACTTACAATGATAAATTTAAAATTCAAATTGGTGAATTTAGATTTGAATTTCAACCATTTATTCAATCTACCCCCAAAAACCATCGAAAACAAACCAACTCATTCGATATTTAATAAAATGACATTCATTTTTCCAAACAAATGTTTAATTTCGAAATCTTTTACAATTTAGTTTTTCGTGCTTAAGCCGTGCCTCTCATACTTGAAGAGACGAATGAATCGGTCTTTAGAAGACCATTTCATTTACTTCTTGTCAATATATTTTCTAATATACTGTAAATATTTTTTTCTTTTCTCTTGTAAATATAAGGCATATTTTCAAAATTTTCTTTTCTTTTATTTTCCCCTTCCACTTGGGTTGCATGTGGGGGCACGGTCCAAATCAAATGTTGGGGGGGGGGGGGAGAGAGAGTTTCACATTTATAGTGGTTTTGCATAGCTTTTTCTTTCTTTTTTTCATTAAAAAAATAGCATTTTAATTTACTTTTAAATGGACATGATGAAGTAAATATACGGTTTTGGTCGTACGATTAATTTTTTTTGGAAAATCATTTCTCTTAATGGATAACTGAAGAAAAGTTTAAATTATGAGAAAATTTAATGTAACTGGTATATAGGGAGATTCGTATGTGATGAGTATAAAATGTTTTCTAAATTGTAATATGATTAAATGAATGGTTGATTTAGACTACTAATGATAACATTTTGGATCGTTTAGGTGAAGTTGTGCTAAGATTTTCTCGCTTAATTCTCTCTCTTAAAAAAAGCAGAAAAAAACAAAGCAAAAATGAAATAATAATAATAATAATAGCTATCCAAGGGTATCCAACATTGCTTGTAAATCTAGCGTTGGTGTGCAAACCTGCTAAGCTCTATCCCAACTCTCACATCAGTCCGCGAGGCAGTGCATGGGTAGGATACCTTGGTCTCATTTTGTGAGTTGGACACCTACTGATTACCGACATCTTGTTGACAAAGTTAGCGCTTGTCTGCACAATCGCCAAGCTCTGTCCCAACTCTGGTATACCTTGGTCTTTTTAGCTAGGTGTTTGTAAATAATAATAATGTTAGTATTTTTCAAAATAAAGAGAGTGTAAGCAGTTGAAATCCAAGCATTATCTTCACTTATTTGACCTAACTTGTTTACCAAAAGGAAATAATAATGTCATTTTGCGATTATTGGTATCAATTATAGAATTCATTTCATAATCGCACTATGTTTCGACCAAAACAACTGGCTAAGTTAGAGTAGATTGTAGCTATAACCAAACTTTTGTTTGAAGTTTTGATTAGTAATAGACTAAAATTTCATAGTGACGACCCATAAGGACGTGAGGCCGAGAAATACAAGAAAATGCATGATGAGCTGCAGCAGGGCTTCCATAATGAACTTGATGTTTCTAGTAAAGAATGCACATCCCTTAAGGACAA
Source organism: Allium sativum (assembly GCA_030737875.1). Taxonomy (NCBI): domain Eukaryota; kingdom Viridiplantae; phylum Streptophyta; class Magnoliopsida; order Asparagales; family Amaryllidaceae; genus Allium; species Allium sativum. Next base: position 118,046,326 of record CM060911.1, on the reverse strand, counting down.
GTGTTTGAGTGTTACATCTGAAAATACTGGCCTAAATTTGTCTTGCACTCGCCTCCAGCATGAGAGAACTGAACTTAAGAAGGAAAATGTCGATATGAGAGCCAAGCTGGTCAAAGCTGAGGAGAGGACAAAAAGGGATGGGGGGAATGCTAACACCACTCTTGAATCTGCCTCTAACACCAAGTCATAATTTGATGTTGACAAGGCTTAGCTAGAGAAACAACTTGCTAATAACAAATAAGACATGTATAGTATGGACCTCTCATTCTTTCTTTCTTCGTGTAGGTTCTCCAATATCGCAATATATCATGGGTGGAAGACTATCCCACTACTCTAGTTGATGCATGGAGTGAGCAGATCAAGAATGAGAGGAGTAAGTAGAAAGTTGAGACTTGTGAATGAGGAGGAAATTATTAAAACATTCTTGAGGAGTGATGAACCTGAACCTACAGCGGAGGGAAAGATACTGCAAAAAAAAGGCAAAGGATGCATCAGAGTGTCATGCTAAGGGCAAATATATCACCGAGGGTGGTCCTGGTTTTTCTTCTGTAGCTTCCAAGGTCGAAGAGACAAAAGTGGATGATCACGAGGATCCATGACTCATCACATGTACGTCTCTTTCCCCAATCATTGAGGCTAAAACTCCTGCAACTCCTTGAGACCATTTTGCTGAAGGTATTTCCAAATTCTCTCCTCAATTCGCTAAAGTTATTATGGCGTGTCGTCAGGCTATGGGATGTCCAACTAAGAGATCCATTATTTCTCCGAAGCTAATAACCATTGCTCCACCTACTTTAAGTACCAGGACTGCTGATGTTGCCGTAGAGCAGGAAACTAAGACAATGGATGAGTCTGCGTTGCCTCTATATGACGATGCCCCAAAGGAAGGAGATTAGATATCAACAATGAAGGATCTTGGTAGCAAAGAAGGCGATGACGATATCATCTATACTGGGGAGTCTGGTAAGATCAGGCAGTTGAAGCTTGCGGAGATGAAGGCAAGAAATGAAGGCAAACTTATGCAAGTGAAGTTCGAGGTCTTGCCTATGCCTTTTCCTAAATATCCTATTAGTATGATCCTTCCTTCTAGCGTGAAGGTCTCTAGTTAGCTTCCTAAATTGTGTAACAACCCGCAAATTCTGAACCAATTTAAAGTTTTTATTCTAATGAATTTTGAGGATATAATATAATTTATTAAATAATAATGGCTAGAATTTATTTTAATCGAAGTTAAAAAGAATAAATTTAATTTAAATATAAATGGAGATAGAAATAGCACGGTAGTTTTAAAATTTTAATTTTGAACTTTAACCGAATGTACAGGATAAATCAGAATTGAGTGAAACCAGAAATATTTAAATCTGTTTAATCATATCTTTCTAACGAATCTGAAAAATTGAAATTTCGTTTTAAAAATCAAAAGTTATGGCTAATTCAAAATTTAGAAAGGTCGCTGTAGAATTTATATATATAATATATATGGCCCGAAGGGCTACTTTTCACATATGAAGGAATTTGGACTCGAAACCACTTCCATTAAGTCTGGAATGATGTTTCTGCATTTAAAAAGTATAAACACTTATATATTTTGAGTTTCGGAATTTATTTGTTTAAAAATGTATTTTTAATATTAAATATATTGGCCTTAAAAATAGTCAATTTTCAAATGACCTCCGTTTTCGACGAAACCACTTTTGTTGGAACTGGAATGTCAAATTATAGCTAGGTTTCAATTTTCAGAATTTTTCGAGTTAATATGTGAGCGTGGAAAACGAAAATGTGTTTTGACTATTTTAGGTAAATTTAAACGACTTGAAAATAGCCATTTTTCAAACAGTCTCAGAATGCAACGAAATTAGTCCTGTTAGAACCATATCGTCATAAGAAAGCTAAAAATATTTTTTTCTGGAATTTTAAGAGGTCATGTGTGGCCCCGGCATATTTAAATGTACGGTCAATATTTAATTAATTAATTTTTAATGGGATTTTAAAAAAATATTCTATAGATTTCGGAATTGGACCCCGAGACCTGTCCCATTGCGTTCAGAAGGCCTCAAAACATTATGATCAACAGTAAGCAAGCCCAATTCGGAGACAGTCCAGAAATCCACCTTTAAAACACGTTTTACGAGAATTTTAATAATAAAAAAATAAAAATTAAACCCTAATTTTCATAGCCGCCGCCTACTTGGAACAATGGCCAGAAAGCTCCTGAATTCAAACCTTAATTTCTCTCTATCCGTTCAATGAAAATCAACAAATTATATACCAAATCGAAGAGAATCCAGAGAGCTTTCCATCCATACGGATGGTGGGTATCATTGGGATCTGGATTTCGCGAATCTGGAGCAGGAAGGGCCGCCGTTCGGGATCGGATATGGGGCGCAGGTCAGGGCCGAGCTTGGTGGGTTTCTGGGCAGTGGTGGCTCGTGGTTCGGGCTTCGGAGTGATGGTGTTGGATCGACGGACGGTGGCTCTATGGTATGTGCGATTTGGAGTTAAGGATGGCGGCTTTGGGTTTATCATTCCTGACGGCTTCAAAGAAGAAGAAGGAAGGATTAGCTTTAACAATGTAATTAGAGTATAATTATTTTAATTTATTAATTATTTAATAAGCAAATGTTTAAAATTGAATATCTTTTTACTGCGATATCAGAATTCAACGAAACGACTTGCGTTGGATTCATCTTTCAGAGACCTTCGCAATGGCGCAGACCAGAGCTGAAACCGAGACAGTCGAATTTTCAGTCATATCAAAGTGAGAACTCTAATTTTTATTATTTAATTTATTTTTAATTATTTTTCTCGCGTTAAAAATTATTGTATTATAATGCTAATTCAGATCTGAAATGTTCTGTGATTGATGAATTGTTGATTGTTGTTGGTGGTATGTTTTGTTGCTCATGATAGGCTAGATCTGCATTGAATTTTATATACTGTTGAATTTATTTGTGGTTGGAAAATTAGATCTAAAATTAGATCTAAATCATATTTTATTTAGATTTAAATCATATTTTATTTCAGATATAGTTGCTCTAATTTATTTTAAATTATTTAAATATTATTTTTATTATTTTGAAATGAACAATAGAATCTGATCGACAAATAAAAACTTATTTCTGTTTGTTGATTTTAAAATAGAAATTGAACGACAAATAAAATATTATTTTTATTTGTTTATTTACAATAGATTATGAACAACAAATAGAATATATTTCTATTTGTTTCCATTACAACAGAATTTGGCTAACAAATAAAATCCTATTTTCATTCGTTTACATTTAGAAAACGAATTATGAATTACAGTAAAAATTCTTCTTTTTTACTGTCACATTTAACGTAAGATGTTCTAGAATTGGATTAACAATAAAATATTAAATTTTATTGTTGATATTAAAAACATATTAGTAAAATAAAACTTTATTTACATTGTATTTGTAAATTAAAGTTTATATTTGGAAACCACCTTTTTGTTTACATTTTTATGTAAATAAAAATACATATTTTGGAAATCACAATTTTGTTTACATTTTATATGTTCTTATTTTCAAAAGTTACATTTTTGTTTGCAGATGTATTTTAATATATAATTCATTCTTTTATTTGAATTTAATAATGCTAATAAACTTTAAAAACAAAATTTATTCTTTTATTTACATTCAGCAATGCAAATATATATAGTAAATAGAAATTGTTCTTTATTTGCAATTACCAATGCAAATATATATACATATATTTATATATATATATATATATATATATATATATATATATATTGAAACAAATTATTCCTTCATTGCACTCATCAATGCAAATACATATATTAGAACTAAAGTTTATTCCTTTATTTGCATTTATCAATGCAAATATGCATTGAAATTAAGGTTTATTCTTTTATTTGCATTTATCAATGCAAATATTCAATGAAACTAAAGTCTATCTTTTTATCAACATTCACTAATACAAATATACACATTTTTATATATCGAAATAGAATTGTCAATCCAATATAAAACATTATTGTATCACCTCATTGGATTGAAATGAACTATCTTTTTATTTGTGATTTCAACACAAACATACACATAGAAATGAATCACCTTTTTATTTGTGTCCTTAACACCAATATAAACATAGAAAAATGTACTATCTTTTATTTGTGTTTTTCAACATAAATATAAACATAAAAATGGATCATCTTTTTATTTGTATTTTTCAATACAAATATGTCATAGAAATAAGTCCATCTTTTATGTACATTCTACAAACACAAATATGATATGAAAATAAAAACACATCTCTGGTCAAATATGGTTATTGAAACAAAAATAGTGATTTCGTCAAAATAGTGTCTTTGTCAAAATATGTGAATTAAAATAACATTTTTGTTAAACATAAGTATTGAAATAAAAAGAGAACATTTTTAATCAAACTTTGGTAGTGGACATTTTTGGTCAAAACTTTATTAGTGAAATAAAAACCACATTTTATTTAGAATTTTATCATTGAAATAAAAGTTTGGTTATCTACTATCACAAATGCAAATGTTCTTTAAAAGGGAAATTTTGTTTCCTTTATTTGCATTCTCTTATGCAAATATACATTGGAATGAGAATCTATTCTTTTATTTGTAACCACTAATGCAAATATTCATTGAAAATAAGATTTGTTCTTTTATTTTGCATTCACTAATGCAAATATTCATTAAATTATAGAATTTGTTCCTTGCATTCCTTGTTTCCAAACAAACTAGAAATAAAGGGAGTTCTTTTTGTCACTTCAAAAAGAATGAATTGAAAATGTTTATTTAAGCTTTTGTAAAGAGTGAATAACTAAACATTCACATTTTTATCATTAAAGTAAAATAGACAAAAACACTCATTTTGTCTAAATTAAAAGAATGAAACAAAATATAGCACCGGAATATTATATTAAAATTGAAATACAAATTAATCACTATTGTAAATTTACATTTGTCGAAACCAATTATTTATTTGTCACTATAGAGTTGTTAAGATAAAGATATTCAATTTTGTTTTGTTATCACTTTTCCGTGAAATAAGAATAGACATTTTGTCATCTTTAAAGAATATTCTTTTACGTGCATTCTCAAATACAAATATACATAAAAATGAAGATGTTCTTTTGTTTGCATCTCTTGGTGCAAATAAAACATATATTAAAAAGTTACAACTCTATTTTTAACTAAAATGTGAACGAACACGTAGTTTCAAAAGATTACAATTTTTTTTGTCTTTTGATGCAAATAAAAATATAGTTTTAGAAATTGTATCTCTATTTACATTTCATATGCAGATAAGAAGGTAGGATTGAAAATATTATTTTCTACTTTTAAATTAGAGGCAATAGAAAGATTGTACATTAAAATTATACATTTTTAATGAAGTTCATATTTCATTAAGGAGATTAATTAAACCAAAATAGGCATTTTGTCAAAAATATTCATTTTTTTCGAAATGAATTAGTTAAAGAAATTTATATATATATATAGATATATGTATGTTATCTTTGGCAAGATATATACTTGTCAAGGTAGGTTAGTTAAACAAAAATTATCATTTTTGAATTGTCAAAACAATATAACCATTTTTGCTTGAGTTTAAACTAGCGGAATAGAAATTGTCAATAGAGACGAAGTTATTATTCTTATTCATTCATTGCAAAAGAGACATTTTCTTGTCATGATTATATATTGTGTATTACACTTCCATTCGCAAGTTACCCGACTTGTTTATGTGATTGGGACGATTATTTTCACACATCGCCCAAGTGCACAAATTAGTTTGTTATTTGTTTATTGGTTGAAACCCCGCACGGGTGTTGGGATGAAAATTTACATACACTAATCCCAATATTTAGCTGTATGTTGATCGTTAGATCGACAGACTGCGATGAGCGTTATTGTTTCCTTTTAACGCTTACATAGTGGAAATTACACTTTGGATGTAATGGATGACTTGATGATTATACTATTCTTATCATATATATGATGTGTGTGAAATCCATATAATCCAAATTATACGGTAAATGTTTGAGTCGCATTTCGATTCAGGTGTTCTTTTAAATAAGAATATTTTTACATTAGAAATCCTTTTTATATAAAGTATATATTTTCATAAGAGAAAAATATATTTTAATCAAGTATATGTTGAACAAAGAATATTTGTAAAAGATAAAAATTCTGTAATATAAAGAATACTTTCCATTTAGAATCTTTTATATAAGGAATATGTAACACCCTGTAATTCTGTTAATATTAATATTCAAAAATTAAAGAATAACTAATCTCAGACGTGAGAATTGTGGGAAACGGGTTGTGCCATTGTGTTCGTCTTGGAATTCTGGTTGAAATAGAGTCCGAGTTTGCGTGTTTTGGACTTCGTATGAAGGAGATATGGCCATCGGAAGTTTCAGAAAATTCAAAATTCAAAATTCGAAGTCAAACAGGCCAGGCGGGAAATTTCCCGCCCAGCACCCAGGTCGACTGGGGAGTCGACTGGTCAGTCGACACCCCCAGGACCAGGTCGACTGCGCAGTCGACTTGGGTGTCGACCTGGTCAAGTCGGCCAGGTTTTGGCAGAGCCCAATCTTGAGTTGCTGATGTGTCTTTAGGGCTGAGTTAGCTAATTTAACGGTTAAGGTTAGTTCTGAGTTGATCTGACGGTCTAAATAAATCCTAAACTCTATATATACCTAGGTGGTCTCTCACTCTAAAATCACATGAAAAATAGAATAGCCGCCATCATGCCATCGCCATGGAACTCAGTGTAGCCGCCGCCAACTAAGAAGGAAGAAAGCTAATCAAAACTCTAATTCTACTCAACTCTAAAGCAAATCAAGACTCTCTTTCTTTTCTAATTGTGAGCATGATGATCTTAATAAGATTATTAGCAAACTAATTAGATTAAGATGTGATATGGATCATAAGAAAATGATGTGAATTGTCATATATGTTGTTGTAAACCTTATGCTATCATGTATGTTGTAAATCCTATGTTATGTGATGATGACATCCTATATGTTGCAAATCATTCTATGATGATATTATATATGTTGCAAGTTTCTATGCTAAGTTGCGATGTTACAAAGCCATGATGCTATTATATTGTAGTTAGCTTATGAATCATGATGTTGATTATATATATTTGGGCTATGATGATTCACATGATAAATCACATGTACCTATGCAAGTTTAGATTTATTAGTATGTATAATCTCACATATTGTATGACATCTATTTAGATCTAGAATTATGACATCTATTTAGATCTAGAATTATGTGTGAGTTCTATGTGTTAGATGTTAGTTCACACCATCATTATGTTGCATAAACCACATATGCAAGTTTATACATGAACTTGGGTTATGATCATATTATGTAAGTTGTGACATTTAACCTAACAAGTTGACACCTTTAGATCCATGACATGTGTAGTTTTATGCAAGTTTCACCCCTATTATGATTAGATCTAATTTATTTGTCTATATGTTGTGATAATTTATCTTTGTGCTATGAGTTAGACTATTTGAGTCTAACGTATATGTTGCGTTGAATAAGCGAACGTATAACGTGGGGTAGGGGTAATATTAAGGATTTAATATTAAGAAATTGGGGTGCAATTGATATGATTTTGCATACCGTAAGTGGATGGCCATAATTGAGTCAGTCATGGACATCATTAAAATTAGAATTAATTAATGATTTGAATAGGGATATATTTAAAACTAGGGTAAAAGATTATAAGTGTTAATCAATGCTTAGGACACGAGGTTGGACTCGTTTGTGACGTAAAACTGCCCGGACCCGCCCGACAAATCCAGTAGTCACAAATGTCAGCCCAATGTGAGAGGTCCTAGGCCCAAATTAAAGCATAACAGTTGTAAAGACACGAGGTTAGACTCTTTTATGGTGTAAGACTGCCCGGACCCGCCCGGCGAATCCAGCTGCCATAAATGCCAGTCTAATGTGAGAGGTCTTTATAAGGTTATGGCCTTAATGAATTAAGAAATACTTAACCAGATAAACATGTGAAGTGGGACATGGGGGTTAAGTAGGTGCCTTGGGTGGCATGAGGAATCTAGTGGGTGCCTTTAGTGGCATTTGAAATACGATTAGTAATACTTAACCAAACACACATGTAAATGATCATGACTAAAAAGAGGGTTAAGTGGGATATACTAGTGGGGACAAGCTTAGGTGGATAGCTTGTTGTAAGTAATTGGGGGCCCATTTCAACCAGTAACCCAAACGTATCTTTGTGGGCTCGACCCAAGTCGAGGACGGGACATGCATACTGGGCTTGACTATAAGAGGCCAAACGGGTTAGCGGTGGCAACGCAAGTCCAACGGGTTTCATATGCGTGTGTGGACCCGGGCTGGTAGGTAAGACGTTGTTGCATCGTGTAGGTATAAGCCGTGCATCCTCAAGTTGTATCGGGTTGCCACTTTAGGGGAGTGATACACCCCACTGTGGGGCCAACACGGGTATCTACGAGTAGGGAGCCGATCGCAAGTGGGTAGTGGGGTACACCTAGCGGAGATAGGGGCAGGCGACACCTATGTAGTCAGCTAGGGGTACACAAAGTTATTTATAAAATTTCTAAGTGAAGCAAGTGGGATCAACCTTTAGGGTGACTGGTGTGGTGCAGTGTAGTAATTATTCGTTAGTATTAGGTGTGCCTTTAACGTTATCTTTATCTGCTCTTCCATACCCAATAGTTCATAGACATTTCCTTATTTTCCAGCTTGTGCCTCAGTCTAATTATTTTGATAATAGTATTGTTAGAATTATCATACTCGCCAGACTTTATGTCTGACCCCCTCCATTTCTATCATTTTCCCCCTCCAGGTCCTCAGGGTGGACCCAACTCTAGTGGAGTCTGATTGGATTGCTTTATCTCTCTTTTGGAAAGCTTGGACCGTTGAAGTAAAGTCCAGCTTGTTATCTTCTTTAATGGCTATTTATGTAATGGGGTTATGTATTTTGTTTTATCAAGATGGATATTGTACTTGACTCTGATCTATGGTTTTATGATGTAACAAACATGTTTAATTTCCGCTGCAATGAAATAAAGTTTTAGATTCCCAAGTACTACTTATTATCTGTCTTGTTGTAATTTTTCTGTTCTATATTCACTTAAAACCTCCATGGAAGTTAATGCATTCCCTTTGTGAGTGACATTAATGGACGTGGGGTGTTACACGTGGTATCAGAGCTTAAGGTTACCAGAACATATAATTTTTTTAGAAAAACTATTTTTCTAAAGTATTTTTGGAAGAAGTGTTTTCAAAAACATGTCTTGATGAGTAATTTAAAGAGGAAAGTTTTTATGAAAAACATAATCCCCAATAGCCATATATCTTTATCTTTCGAATTCTCCATTTTGAATCTTTCCTTTTTCGTTTCAGCATGGTTGAAGATCTTAACCTTCCGGAGGGTGTAAATATACCAGGATGGTATAAGAGGTTATTAGAGGCTAGGGCCGCTGCAGGTCTAGCCAATGTTCCTCCACCACCAGTTGCACCCGCTCCTCCTCCTGCCCCTCCTCGCGCTGATACTTTTACAAAGACATGCAAGGAATTTAAGGCTATGGGTGGAAAACCTTTTCAAGGGTCAGAAACGTTTGTGGAAGCTAGAGATTGGCTTAAGGAGGTGGAAGAATTGCTAGAAATCTTTGAAGTAGAAGAAGGGAGGAAAGTCAAATTAGTTGCTTGGTTAATGAAGGGAGAAGCCTCGTTTTGGTGGGAGGTCACTAATAGGGAGCGTCCTGTTGACTCTTGGGCGGATTTCAGATGTAGGTTTGAGGCAAAGTTTCTCTCAAGGGCAAAAGAGAATTTATACATGGAAAGGTTTTTGACATTGAAGCAGGGAAATCTATCAGTGAAAGAGTACGTCAACAAATTTAACCAATTGGCAAGGTTTGGCTTAGATTTGGTGAACACGCAGGAGAAGAAGGCTCTGAGGTTCGTTAATGGCTTGAATGAGCCATTGCAGGGGTTGGCTATGACCCACATCCCTATGGGGGGCACCTTTAAGAAGCTAGTAGACATGGCACTCATGCACGAGGAGAAAGGCGCTAATGCTAATAAGGCACCCGAGAAGAAAGGGGATCAGAAGAAACCACAACAACAAAACAAGAAGGGTGGTAAAGACAATAATGGCAAAGGAAAGAAAAGATTCTTTAACTGTGGGACACTAGGCCATCTCAGCAAGGATTGCAGAAAGAAAAAGAAGACTGGCTGTTTTCACTGTGGTGAAGCGGGACATCTAGTAAAGGATTGCCCAAAGAAGGGGCAGAGGGCAGGGTCTACCTCGGGAGGACAGGTGCAGGCTCTTATGGCACCAGGGCAGGCAAGGGGACAAGTTCAGGCTCTCGCGGTCCCACCGCTGCAAGAACGAGGTAGAACCATTTCTGTTGAGAGCTTAGTTTTTCTGTTTGATCATCCTGTCCGTACCTTATTCGATTCTGGCGCATCGCATTCGTTTATCTCTACATCATTAGTTGAATCACTGCACTTAAACACCAGTTTAATAGAGGATCCCTTAGTTGTTTCGAATCCAATTGGGGGCTCAACTTATTTGTCCATGATATGTTTGGATTTGAAAATTTCTATACTTAGCGTTGGGTTTAGATGTGATGCTTATGTTTAGGGCTTCACGGGCTATGGGCTAATTTTAGGAATGGATTGGTTATCCAGAAATGGGGTCGTTCTTGATTGTGAAAGGAGAGTAGTTAGGATCATGACTCGCCTTGGCAACACTCTCGAAATCTTTTGTAATCTCATAAATTCCGTTATGCTAAGTTATCTAGAATCGCTTGACGCGTCGGTGGAAAATCTACGATCTGTTAAAGTACTCCAAGAATATTCGGATGTGTTTGAGGAGGTGAAGGGCTTGCCTCCGAAGCGGGAGATAGATTTTCGAACATATCTTGTGGATAATGCAAAACCAGTATCTTTGCCAGTACGCCACATGGCTCCTCGTGAAAGGAGGGAACTCAATAAGCAAGTGAAGGAGTTGCTTGAGAAGGGGTTTATAAGACGAAGTATATCGGAGTGGGGTGCTCCAGTAGTATTTGCCACGAAGGCGGATGGGTCCCTTAGACTTTGTGTGGACTATAGAGAACTTAATAAGCTTACTAAGAAGAACAGACACCCACTGCCGAGGAATGACGATCTCTTCGATCAGTTAGTTGGCGCTTCAGTGTTTTCGCAGTTGGACTTAGCCACTGGTTTCCATCAGTTGAGAGTGGCTGAGGATAGCATTGACAAGACTGCCTTTAGGACTCCGGACGGTTTCTATGAATGGCTAGTGATGCCCTTCGGTTTGACAAACGCCCCCGCATACTTTGTTGATTTGGTGAGTGTGGTGTTTAGGGAGTACCTTAATAAATTCGTGGTGGTCTTTGTAGACGACATCTTGATCTTTTCTAAGAATGAAGAAGAGCATGCCCTACATCTTAGGGAAGTGTTGGAGACTCTATGAGCGCATAATCTTAAAGCTAAATTTTCTAAGTGTCACTTCTGGAGGAAGGAAGTATGGTTCTTAGGGCACGTGGTTTCCAAAGAAGGGATAGCTGTGGATCCCGCGAAGGTGGTGTCCATCCAAGATTGGAAGGTCCCTAAAAATGCTACCGAAGTAAGGAGTTTCTTGGGGTTGGCTGGCTACTATAGGAAGTTTATCAAAGACTTCGCAAAAATATCAGCTCCATTGACACGCCTGACGAAGAAGAACCTAGTCTTCGCGTGGGACGTAAATTGTGATGATGTTTTCCAACGTTTAAAGAGAGCTTTGACCTCAGCTCCAGTCTTAGTGCTGCCAGACGGGAGTAAGCCATTTACTGTTTATACCGATGCTTGTGGGACAGGTCTAGGCGCAGTCTTAATGCAAGAGGGAAGGGTAATAGCCTATGGTGGAAGGTAGTTAAGGGTGCATGAGAAAAATTACCCTACACATGACCTAAAGTTAGCCGCAATTGTTTTCGCGCTTAAGTCTTGGCGTCATTACCTTCTTGGTGAGAAACTTGAATTGTTCACTGACCACAAATTTTTAAAATACTTATTCTCTTAGAAGGATTTGAACTTAAGGCAGCAAAGGTGGATGGAATTCTTAGCGTCCTACAACTTCGAAATAGCATATACCCCTGGCAAGGGTAACGTGGAGGCAGACGCCTTAAGTAGGAAAAGGCTGTCCTTGAGTCCGTTGTTTGTTGAGCGGCGAAACTTAGGATTCATCTCTATGTTTGACTTTAGACATTCCGTTGACTTTGTACCCGGTTTGCTAGCATTCTTGGAGGTCAGACCTACGCTTTTGGGACGGATTGATGAGGCACAGCGAGACGACCCACAGTTGGTTGAGTTAGTAGAAAAGCTCAAAAGAGGGGAGTCATCAAGCCATCTCCGTAGGTATACCCTAGATGATAAGGGTTGGTTACGTAGGGATAGTAGACTTTGTGTACCACGAGACGAGGACTTGAGGAAGACTATTCTTGATGATGCACATCGTTCGAAGATGACCATTCATCCCGGCGGGGACAAGATGTACAAAGACATGAAGCGAGTTTTCTTTTGGGCCGGTATGAAGAGGGATGTGGCCGAGTATGTTGCTAGATGCTTGGTGTGCCAACAAGTAAAAGCGGAGCAAAAGAAACTCGGTGGGTTGCTTCACCCATTGGAGGTTCCACTATGGAAGTGGGAAAGTGTCTCGATGGACTTTGTGGATGGATTACCAAGATCAAGGAAGGGTAATACGGGAATTTGGGTTATAGTAGATAGACTTACTAAAAGCACCCATTTCATTCCCGTGAAGAGTAAGAGGACTGCTCCATGGTTAGCTTCTGTATACGTTCGAGAGATAGTTCGTTTGCATGGTGTTCCTTCTAACATAGTAAGCGACCATGATCCTATCTTCACTAGCGAATTTTGGAAGAGCTTGCAAGAGGCAGTAGGGACTCAGTTATGTTTGAGCACCGCGTATCATCCTCAGACGGACGGCCAGACCGAGAGGATGAATCGCATTCTAGAGGATCTTTTGAGGCTATGTATCCTAGACTTTGGGGTTACATGGGAAGAGCATCTTCCGTTGGTGGAGTTTGCATATAATAACAACTTTCAGTCCAGCATTGGTATGGCACCTTTCGAAGCTCTTTATGGACGACCTTGTCGTTTACCTACATGTTGGTGGGAATCTACTGATAAGATCTTACTTGGGCCCGGTATGATTAGAGAGACTTCGGAAAATATCGACTTGATTCGAAGGAGGATGAAGACGGTGCAAGATAGGCAGAAATCTTATGCAGACAAAAGGAGGACAGATCTTGAGTTTGATGTTGGGGACATGGTCTTTATCAAAGTGTCTCCACTACGGAATGTTGTTCGCGTTGGGTCCTTTGGGAAATTAGCACCAAGGTTTGTAGGGCCGTTTCCTATTAAGGAGAAGATTGGACAGATGGCCTATAGAGTGGAGTTGCCTGAGAGACTTAGTGGTGTACACGACATATTCCATGTGTCACATTTGAGGAAGTGCTTGCACGAGACCGCGGAAGTGGTAGAGCCGAGCTTGCTTAGAGAGGTGGAGATAGAGCGTGATGCGATGATTCGACGAGCTCCTACATGCATTCTTGGGTCGGAGATCAAGAAGTTGAGGAATCGAGAGGTCAGACTAGTCAAAGTGTAATAGGGAGATGATGAGAGCAACGCTACTTGGGAGACATAAGCGAAGATGCGTTCGTTGTACCCTTTCCTTTTTGAGGGTATGTCTTTTAATTTCTCCTTTATCGCTTAGCTTGTACTTATCTTATCTTTAGTATGTCCTCTCGCTAGTATCTTTGACCTTTAGTTAGGATAATCCTATGGTTGAAACATGTGTTTGAGACATGTTATATATGATGGATGCAAAGTGGATGCAAGTGTTTGCTAGTGGTTGCTCGTGGATGCATATACACACACTTTAGGCACTAGATCGTCTCAGTCACTTCATATTGCATATTGCATATATATGGATGCATTTAGTAAAATGGATGTATGAGGATTTTTTTATCATATGGATGTTGCATTCAGATGATGATTGTGCACGCATATAGAGATAATATGTAGCGTTAAGGAACTTTTGCATACATAATGGACGCATGGCACTATCATGATTTGCATTAAGGAGGTCAACTGAATCAGTGGACCGCCTGATTTTGCATTAGATACGGGCATATAAACACACTGTGCATTTAAACACGAAAACATTAGAGGTTTGTACGGACAATGGATGCCAGTGTTTGATGATTGAGTAGATGTATGATTAGGATATACATTCTTCTTGACTTGAAGATTTCAGGGTCGAAATCCTTTAAGGAGGGGAGAATGTAACACCCCGTAATTCTGTTAATATTAATATTCACAAATTAAAGAATAACTAATCTCAGACGTGAGAATTGTGGGAAACGGGTTGCGCCATTGTGTTCATCTCGGAATTCTGGTTGAAATAGAGTCCGAGTTTGCGTGATTTGGACTTCGTATGAAGGAGATATGGCCACCGGAAGTTTCAGAAAATTCAATATTCAAAATTCGAAGTCAAATAGGCCAGGCGGGAAATTTCCCGCCCAGCACCCCAGGTCGACTGGGCAGTCGACACCCCCAGGACCAGGTCGACTGCGCAGTCAACTTGGGTGTCGACCGGGTCAAGTCGGCCAGGTTTTGGCAGAGCCCAATCTTGAGCTGCTAATGTGTCTTTAGGGCTGAGTTGGCTAATTTAACGGTTCAGGTGAGTTCTGAGTTGATCTGACGGTCTAAATAAATCCTAAACTCTATATATACCTAGGTAGTCTCTCACTCTAAAATCACATGAACAATAGAATAGCCGCCGTCATGCCATCGCCATGTAACTCAGTGTAGCCGCCGCCAACTAAGAAGGAAGAAAGCTAATTAAAACTCTAATTCTACTCAACTCTAAAGCAAATCAAGACTCTCTTTCTTTTCTAATTGTGAGTATGATGATCTTAATAAGATTATTAGCAAACTAATTAGATTAAGATGTGATATGGATCATAAAAAAATGATGTGAATTGTCATATATGTTGTTGTAAACCTTATGCTGTAATGTATGTTGTAAATCCTATGTTATGTGATGATGATATCCTATATGTTGTAAATCATGCTATGATGATATTGTATATGTTGCAAGTTTCTATGCTAAGTTGCGATGTTACAAAGCCATGATGTTATTATGTTGTAGTTAGCTTATGAATCATGATGTTGATTATATATATTTGGGCTATGATGATTCACATGATAAATCACATGTACCTATGCAAGTTTAGATTTATTAGTATGTATAATCTCACATATTGTATGACATCTATTTAGATCTAGAATTATGACATCTATTTAGATCCAGAATTATGTGTGAGTTCTATGTGTTAGATGCTAGTTCACACCATCATTATGTTGCATAAACCACATATGCAAGTTTATACATGAATTTGGGTTATGATCATATTATGTAAGTTGTGACATTTAACCTAACAAGTTGACACCTTTAGATCCATGACATGTGTAGTTTTATGCAAGTTTCACCCCTATTATGATTAGATCTATTTTATTTGTCTATATGTTGTGATAATTTATCTTTGTGCTATGAGTTAGACTATTCGAGTCTAACGTATATGTTGCGTTGAATAAGCGAACGTATAACGTGGGGTAGGGGTAATATTAAGGATTTAATATTAAGAAATTGGGGGTGCAATTGATATGATTTTGCATACCGTAAGTGGATGGCCATAATTGATTCAATTATGGACATCATTAAAATTGGAATTAATTAATGATTTGAATAGGGATATATTTAAAACTGGGGTAAAAGATTATAAGTGTTAATCAATGCTTAGGACACGAGGTTGGACTCGTTTGTGACGTAAAACTGCCCAGACCCGCCCGGCAAATCCAGTAGTCATAAATGTCAGCCCAATGTGAGAGGTCCTAGGCCCAAATTAAAGCATAACAGTTGTAAAGATACGAGGTTAGACTCTTTTATGGTGTAAGACTGCCCGGACCTGCCCGGCGAATCCAGCTGCCATAAATGCCAGTCTAATGTGAGAGGTCTTTATAAGGTTATGGCCTTAATGAACTAAGAAATATTTAACTAGATAAACATGTGAAGTGGGACATGGGGGTTAAGTAGGTGCCTTGGGTGGCATGAGGAATCTAGTGGGTGCCTTTAGTGGCATTTGAAATACGATTAGTAAGACTTAACCAAACACACATGTAAATGAACATGACTAAGAAGAGGGTTAAGTGGGATATACTAGTGGGGACAAGCTTAGGTGGATAGCTTGTGGTAAGTAATTGGGGGCCCATTTCAACCGGTAACCCAAACGTATCTTTGTGGGCTCGACCCAAGTCGAGGACGGGACACGCATACTGGGCTTGACTATAAGAGGCCAAACGGGTTAGCGGTGGCAACGCAAGTCCAACGGGTTTCATATGCGTGTGTGGACCCGGGCTGGTAGGTAAGACGTTGTTGCATCGTGTAGGTATAAGCCGTGCATCCTCAAGTTGTATCGGGTTGCCACTTTAGGGGAGTGATACACCCTACTGTGGGGCCAGCACGGGTATCTACGAGTAGGGAGCCGATCGCAAGTGGGTAGTGGGGTACACCTAGCGGAGATAGGGGCAGGCGGCACCTATGTAGTCAGCTAGGGGTACACAAAGTTATTTATAAAATTTCTAAGTGAAGCAAGTGGATCAACCTTTAGGGTGACTGGTGTGCTGCACTGTAGTAATTGTTCGTTAGTATTAGGTGTGCCTTTAACGTTATCTTTATCTGCTCTTCCATACCCAATAGTTCATAGACATTTCCTTATTTTCCAGCTTGTGCCTCAGTCTAATTATTTTGATAATAGTATTGTTAGAATTATCATACTCGCCAGACTTTATGCCTGACCCCCTCCATTTCTATCTCTTTTTCCCCCTCCAGGTCCTCAGGGTGGACCCAGCTCTAGTGGAGTCTGATTGGATTGCTTTATCTCTCTTTTGGAAAGCTTGGACCGCTGAAGTAAAGTCCAGCTTGTTATCTTCTTTAATGGCTATTTATGTAATGGGGTTATGTATTTTGTTTTATCAAGATGGATATTGTACTTGACTCTAATCTATGGTTTTATGATGTAACAAACATGTTTAATTTCCGCTGCAATGAAATAAAGTTTTAGATTTCCAAGTACTACTTATTATCTGTCTTGTTGTAATTTTTCTAGTTCTATATTCACTTAAAACCTCCATGGAAGTTAATGCATTCCCTTTGTGAGTGACATTAATGGACGTGGGGTGTTACAGAATATTTTTATGATTATTTTAAAATATGTTTTTTTAAAAAGATTATTAGGATTTGCAATTATATTTTGTGATATGAAATAAATTGAGATGTAAAGTGGATTTATCGTGGATGGCGTTTTAAACGACATTTGTCTTTTAATCCAATTTACATTGAAATTATTATTTGGAATTTATAAATCTATTTTATAGATTTAAAATGGGCATTTTCTAAAGATCAAGTTTTTTTTCGACTTAATATATTAAATAGGAATTTAGTGGAAATTCGATCGGTAATAATTGAAATGGGCTTCTGTAAAAGAAGACCGATATTATATATAGAATTTAAGAGGCTTTGCCGTTACTCCATTTATATTATTAGTCCAATACAGAAATTTATATCGATTATGTATTGATTTGATTTCTGTGGAATTCCATATTTTGGAAATAGATTGTATGTTTATTGTGAACTGTGTTTAAAGGACACTAGTTCTTTAACCTGTTTAAGACAAGATTTATTCCTTAAAATAAATGATCTTGTAATAATGATTTTTGATATCAAATCAAAACTGGAGTTTTAATAAATCTTTTAAGGAAGATTTAAGATTTTATTTTCAGAGTTTATCTTTGATAAAATTAATGAGAATCTTCTAATATGAACATCTTATTAAAAGAATACTCGGAGTTGGAATGTGGCGTAATGTGTCATTTTCCAATATTTGCTTTTTAATCACAAATACGCGAGTTATTCAGAAAGACCGGGTTTAACCCATTCTGAATAATCATCACGACGATCAAGAGTCGAAGATGAAGGCGGTGGTTGAAGACTGAAGGTTTTCACATTGTTGGGATGATGATGACTGGTATCTTGAATTGGGATTGGCCTTCCAAGGCAAGGTATTTGGTAATGATCGTCCAAACGCATTTAGAGATCGATGGACACGTTGTTTCGCTCAGACCCAGAGCGGACTTGTAAATGGATTGCGTGTCTGACATTGTATTCCTTTCTACTGTATTTGTTGAACGCTACTAATTATATATTTCTGTTTGGTGGTGAAGAATTTATTCTTTACTTATCACCCTTCTCTAAGACGTATGAGCTTGGAGGTTATATATATATATATTGGTAGATGATCAATAATATGGTAGGGTCTGACAATGTGACATGCTAAGATGCAAATGATCAAGGCTTTGTTTAAAAGCAGGCCTTGTGGTTGATGATCAAAGCACAGTCAATTTAGGCATAGATTTGGGTATATCGTGACTTCGCGAGCCTCACACACCGGTCGAGTCTAAAACGGGAGAAGGGAACGCAGGGAGTGCACACATTTCTTTCTAGCTAGAAGTGGTGTCGGTGCTTAAACTGGCTGACATTTACTTATGTGGATGATGGAAATTTTGCGAGCCTTGGTTTATTCTTATCGGTTGCCCATGGCTGATTTGTAGGTCCAATAGGATTGGGGAGCGTGTGTTAAGGCATATCTAATCCACTAAAGTATTTGTGGACAGGTCCTGCTGTATCCAAGGGTTCGCCAGCGTCCGAATCCTGGGACATTGCTAGAATGTCTCGAATCGGTCAGGAGCTCCTCCCTAGCCTTGACTCATGAAGGAAAACCAATTTCCAATACGCCCTTGCGGTTTTGATTGTATAACTAGTATGGTGACATAGTAGATGGTAGCTATGCCGTCTAGGATTGATATTATATTTGAATGTTTTAAACATATATACACACTAATAATATCGTTTTTACGTATCAAACATCTTTTGACCATTATAAGGTAAAACTCTATCCTCCGGTTTGCGTTGCATTGTGTGATGGGACCTGGGTCTTATAATGGTTTTATTTTTCAAAAAAGCATTGCGTTATTTGATGATTTATTTTATTTTATGCACTGGCAATCCAATGGAGTAAACCCGTTCCGCGTTAGCGGCGTGGTCCTGTGATTAGCCTTTTTATTAGATAAATTTGGTTAAGAATTCTCACACCAGTCCCAC
The DNA here is from genome assembly GCA_030737875.1 of Allium sativum. NCBI lineage: Eukaryota > Viridiplantae > Streptophyta > Magnoliopsida > Asparagales > Amaryllidaceae > Allium > Allium sativum. The sequence goes on along the minus strand of CM060911.1, from coordinate 118,027,013 downwards.
GACTGACCTGTAGTTTGTTTCACTTTGCAAACTCAAGTGCCCGCTTTCCACATGGGCAGTCGAGTAGCTTTTTGCAGATATAGTTAAGCAGGATCCTGGATTGAAGCCTTAAGCTGGGTCCAGAATATTGATGGCCTTCCTCTGAGATTAGTTCCGCTGCAATGTATTAATATATTGTAATTTATCTTCCGCTGTAATTTTATTCCGATGTACTCTGATATATTCTGTACTCTGATGTAACATTTATTATTGATGTTATAAAAGTCTGTGTTGTTGTTCTGATGTGTTGTATGCCCAAAGTTAACGTATGCGGAATTTGAACGGTCTTGATCGGTCTTGCGATCGATTGGGGTCGGGCAAAATCCGGGTCGTTACAGCTGGTATCAGAGCTCTGGTTAGCTCAAATCTTTGGGGTACAACTCATTAGAACTGAACCAAAGACCCATCAGAGGTTGGGTTAGTAATATCCAATAAGAATACTCATTAGAGATAGGATCAGCAGTATCCTAGAATGAGAATACTCATCAGAGATGGGGTTAGCAATGCCCTAGAATGAGTCAGAGTAGAAAATTTATAATTAACGTATTTGTAATTATATATATAATTCGATTTTAGAAAATATGATTTTGAATATATAAAAGTTATATATTTTTGAAAATTTAATCAACTAATTGATTGATGATTGTGTTGTGTGAATATGAGTTCAACTAATAAAATTATTGAACAATTAAAGAATGAAAATTAAATTAGTTAAATAAACAACTTTAGCTTCATTTCCTTTTCGAGGATGAAAAGATTTTAAGTGGGGGAGATTGTAACAACCCGCAAATTCTGAACTAATTTAAAATTTTTATTTTAATGAATTTTGAGGATATAATATAATTTATGTAAATAATAGTGGCTATAATTTATTTTAATTGAAGTTAAAACGAATAAATTTAATTTAAATATAAATGGAGTTAGAAATAGCGCGGTAGTTTTAAAATTTTAATTTTGAACTTTAACCGAATGTACAGGATTCAAAATAAATCAGAATTGAGTGAAACCAGAAATATTTAAATCTGTTTAATCATATCTTTCTAACGAATCTGAAAAATTGAAATTTCGTTTTAAAAATCAAAAGTTATGGCTAATTCAAAATTTAGAAAGGTCGTTGTAGAATTTATATATATAATATATATGGCCCGAAGGGCTACTTTTCACATATGAAGGAATTTGGACTCAAAACCACTTCCATTGAGTCTGGAATGATGTTTCTGCATTTAAAAAGTATAAACACTTATATATTTTGAGTTTCAGAATTTATTTGTTTAAAAATGTATTTTTAATATTAAATATATTGGCCTTAAAAATAGTCAATTTTCAAACAACCTCCGTTTTCGACGAAACCAATTTTGTTGGAACTGGAATGTCAAATTATAGCTAGATTTCAATTTTCATAATTTTTCGAGTTAATATGTGAGCGTGACAAACGAAAATGTGTTTTGACTATTTTAGGTAAATTTAAACGACTTAAAAATAGCCATTTTTCAAACAGTCTCAGAATGCAACGAAATTAGTCTTGTTAGAACCGTATTGTCATAAGAAAGCTAAAAATAATTTTTCTGGAATTTTTAGAGGTCACGTGTGGCCCCGGCATATTTAAATGTACGGTCAATATTTAATTAATTAATTTTTAATGGGATTTTAAATAAATATTCTACAAATTTCGGAATTGGACCCCGAGACCTGTCCCATTGCGTTCAGAAGGCCTCAAAACATTAAGATCGACAGTAAGCAAGCCCAATTCGGAGACAGTCCAGAAATCCACCTTTAAAACACGTTTTACGAGAATTTTAATAATAAAAATTAAACCCTAATTTTCATAGCCGCCGCCTACCCTTAGAACAATGGCCAGAAAGCTCATGAATTCAAACCTTAATTACTCTCTATCCGTTCAATGAAAATCAACAAATTATATATCAAATCGAAGAGAATTCAGAGAGCTTTCCACCCATACGGATGATGGGTATCATTGGGATCTTGATTTCGCGAATTTGGAGTAGGAAGGGTCATCGTTCGGGTTCAAATATGGGGCGCAGGTCAGGGCCGAGCTTGGTGAGTTTCTGGGCGGTGGTGGCTCGTGGTTCGGGCTTCGGAGTGATGGTGTTGGATCGACGGACGGTGGCCCTATGGTCGGTGCGATTTGGAGTTGAGGATGGCGGCTTTGGGTTTATCATTCCTGACGGCTTCAACGAAGATGGAAGGATTAGCCTTAACAACGTAATTAGAGTGTAATTATTTTAATTTATTAATTATTTAATAAGCAAATGTTTAAAATTGAATATCTTTTTACTGCGATATCAGAATTCAACGAAACGACTTACGTTGGATTCGTCTTTCAGAGACCTTCGCAATGGCGCAGACCAGAGCTGAAACCGAGACAGTCGAATTTTCAGCCATATCAAAGTGAGAACTCTAATTTTTATTATTTAATTAATTTTTAATTATTTTTCTCGCGTTAAAATTTATTGTATTATAATGCTAATTCAGATCTGAAATGTTCTGTGATTGATGAATTGTTGATTGTTGTTGGTGGTATGTTTTGTTGTTCATGGTAGGCTAGATCTGCATTGAATTTTATATACTGTTGAATTTATTTGTGGTTGGAAAATTAGATCTAAAATTAGATCTAAATCATATTTTATTTAGATTTAAATCATATTTTATTTCAGATCTAGTTGCTCTAATTTATTTTAAATTATTTAAATATTATTTTTATTATTCTGAAATGAACAATAGAATCAGATCGACAAATAAAAACTTATTTCTGTTTGTTGATTTTAAAATAGAAATTGAACGACAAATAAAATATTATTTTTATTTGTTTATTTACAATAGATTATGAACAACAAATAGAATATATTTCTATTTGTTTCCATTACAACAGAATTTGGCTAACAAATAAAATCCTATTTTCATTTGTTTACATTTAGAACACGAATTATGAATTACAGTAAAAATTCTTCTTTTTACCGTCACATTTAACGTAAGATGTTCTAGAATTGGATTAACAATAAAATATTAAATTTTATTGTTGATATTAAAAACATATTAGTAAAATAGAACTTTATTTACATTGTATTTGTAAATTAAAGGTTATATTTGGAAACCACCTTTTTGTTTACGTTTTTATGTAAATAAAAATACATATTTTGGAAATCACAATTTTGTTTACATTTTATATGTTCTTATTTTCAGAAGTTACATTTTTGTTTGCAGATGTATTTTAATATATAATTCATTCTTTTATTTGAATTTAATAATGCTAATAAACTTTAAAAACAAAATTTATTCTTTTATTTACATTCAGCAATGCAAATATATATAGTAAATAGAAATTGTTCTTTATTTGCAATTACCAATGCAAATGTATATATATTGAAACAAATTATTCCTTCATTGCACTCATCAATGCAAATACATATATTAGAACTAAAGTTTATTCCTTTATTTGCATTTATCAATGCAAATATGCATTGAAATTAAGGTTTATTCTTTTATTTGCATTTATCAATGCAAATATTCAATGAAACTAAAGTCTATCTTTTTATCAAAATTCACTAATACAAATATACACATTTTTATATATCGAAATAGAATTGTCAATCCAATATCAAACATTATTGTATCACCTCATTGGATTGAAATGAACTATCTTTTTATTTGTGATTTCAACACAAACATACACATAGAAATGAATCACCTTTTTATTTGTGTCCTTAACACCAATATAAACATAGAAAAATGTACTATCTTTTATTTGTGTTTTTCAACATAAATATAAACATAAAAATGGATCATCTTTGTCATAGAAATAAGTCCATCTTTTATGTACATTCTACAAACACAAATATGATATGAAAATAAAAACACATCTCTGGTCAAATATGGTTATTGAAACAAAAATAGTGATTTCGTCAAAATAGTGTCTTTGTCAAAATATGTGAATTAAAATAACATTTTTGTTAAACATAAGTATTGAAATAAAAAGAGAACATTTTTAATCAAACTTTGGTAGTGGATATTTTTGGACAAAACTTTATTAGTGAAATAAAAACCACATTTTATTTAGAATTTGATCATTGAAATAAAAGTTTGGTTATCTACTATCACCAATGCAAATGTTCTTTAAAAGGGAAAATTTGTTTCCTTTATTTGCATTCTCTTATGCAAATATACATTGGAATGAGAATCTATTCTTTTATTTGTAACCAATATTGCCAATATTCATTGAAAATAAGATTTGTTCTTTTATTTTGCATTCACTAATGCAAATATACATTAAATTATAGAATTTGTTCCTTTATTTGCATTCCTTGTTTCCAAACAAACTAGAAATAAAGGGAGTTCTTTTTGTCACTTCAAAAAGAATGAATTGAAAATGTTTATTTAAGCTTTTGTAAAGAGTGAATAACTAAACATTCATATTTTTATCATTAAAGTAAAATAGGCAAAAACACTCATTTTGTCTAAATTAAAAGAATGAAACAAAATATAGCACTGGAATATTATATTAAAATTGAAATTCAAATTAATCACTATTGTAAATTTACATTTGTTGAAACCAATTATTTGTTTGTCACTATAGAATTGTTAAAATAAAGATATTCATTTTTGTTTTGTTATCACTTATCCGTGAAATAAGAATAGACATTTTGTCATCTTTAAAGAATATTCTTTTACTTGCATTCTCAAATACAAATATACACAAAAATGAAGATGTTCTTTTGTTTGCATCTCTTGGTGCAAATAAAACATATATTAAAAAGTTACTACTCTATTTGTAACTAAAATGTGAATGAACACATAGTTTCAAAAGATTACATTTTTATTTGTCTTTTGATGCAAATAAAAATATAGTTTTAGAAATTGTATCTCTATTTACATTTCATATGCAGATAAGAAGGTAGGATTGAAAATATTATTTTCTACTTTTAAATTAGGGGCAATAGAAAGATTGTACATTAAAATTATACATTTTTAATGAAGTTCATATTTCATTTAGGAGATTAATTAAACCAAAATAGACATTTTGTCAAAAATATTCATTTTTGTCAAAATGAATTAGTTAAAGCAATTTATATATATAGATATATATATATATGTTATGTTTGGCAAGATATATACATGTCAAGATAGATTAGTTAAACAAAAACTATCATTTTTGAATTGTCAAAACAATATAACCATTTTTGCTTGAGTTTAAACTAGCGGAATCGAAATTGTCAATAGAGACGAAGTTATTATTCTTATTCATTCATTGCAAAAGAGACATTTTCTTGTCATGATTATATATTGTGTATTACACTTCCATTCACAAGTTACCCGACTTGTTTATGTGATTGGGACGATTATTTTCACACATCGCCCAAGTGCACAAATTAGTTTATTATTTGTTTATTGGTTGAAACCCCACACGGGTGTTGGGATGAAAATTTACATACACTAATCCCAATATTTAGTTGTATGTTGATCGTTAGATCGATATACTGTGATGAGCGTTATTGTTTCCTTTTAACGCTTACACAGTAGAAATTACACTTTGGATGTAATGGATGACTTGATGATTATACTATTCTTATCATATATATGATGTGTGTGAAATCCATATAATCCAAATTACATGGTAAATGTTTGAGTCGCATTTCGATTCAGGTGTTTTTTTAGATAAGAATTTTTTTACATTAGAAATCCTTTTTATATAAAGTATATATTTTCATAAGAGAAAAATATATTTTAATCAAGTATATGTTGAACAAAGAATATTTGTAAAAGATAAAAATTCTGTAATATAAAGAATACTTCCCATTTAGAATCTTTTATATACGGAATATTTTTATGATTATCTTAAAATATGTTTTTTTTAAAAGATTATTAGGATTTGCAATTATATTTTGTGATATGAAATAAATTGAGATGTGAAGTGGATTTATCGTGGATGGTGTTTTAAACGACATTTGTCCTTTAATCCAATTTACATTGAAATTATTATTTGGAATTTATAAATCTATTTTATAGATTTAAAAAGGGCATTTTCTAAAAATCAAGTTTTTTTCCAACTTAATATATTAAATAGGAATTTAGTGGAAATTCGATCGGTAATAATCGAAATGGGCTTCTGTAAAAGAAGACCGATATTATATATGGAATTTAAGAGGCTTTGCCGTTATTCCATTTATATTATTAGTCTGATACAGAAATTTATATCGATTATGTATTGATTTGATTTCTGCGGAATTCCATATTTTGGAAATAGATTGTAGGTTTATTGTGAACTGTGTTTAAAGGACACTAGTTCTTTAACCTGTTTAAGACAAGATTTATTCCTTAAAATAATTGATCATGTAATAATGATTTTTGATATCAAATCAAAACCGGAGTTTTAATAAATCTTTTAAGGAAGATTTAAGATTTTATTTTCGGAGTTTATCTTTGATAAAATTAACGAGAATCTTATAATATGAACATCTTATTAAAAGAATACTCGGAGTCGGAATGTGGCGTAATGTGTGATTTTCCAATATTTGCTTTTTAATCACAAATACGCGAGTTATTCAGAAAACCGGGTTTAACCCATTCTGAATAATCATCACGACGATCAAGAGTCGAAGATGAAGGCGGTGGTTGAAGACCGAAGGTTTTCACATCGTTGGGATGATGATGACTGGTATCTTGAATTGGGATTGGCCTTCCAAGGCAAGGTATTTAATAATGATCGTCCAAACGCATTTGGAGATCGACGGACACGTCGTTTCACTCAGACCCAGAGCGGACTTGTAAATGGATTGCGTGTCTGACATTATATTCCTTTATACTGTATTTGTTGAATGCTACTGATTATATATTTCTGTTTGGTGGTGAAGAATTTATTCTTTACTTATCACCCTTATCTAAGACGTATGAGCTTAGAGGTTATATATATATTGGTAGATGATCAATAATATGGTAGTGTCTGACAATGTGACATGCTAAGATGCAAATGATCAAGGCTTTGTTGAAAAGCAAGCCTTGTGGTTGATGATCAAAGCACAGTCAATTTAGGCATAGATTTGTGTATATCGTGACTTCGCGAGCCTCACACACCGGTCAAGTCTAAAACGGGAGGAGGGAACGCAGGGAGTGCACACGTTTCTTTCTAGCTAGAAGTGGTGTCGGTGCTTAAACTGGCTGACATTTACTTATGTGGATGATGGAAATTTTTCGAGGCCTCGGTTTATTCTTATCGGTCGCCCACGGCTGATTTGTAGGTCCAATAGGATCGGGGAGCATGTGTTCAGGCATAACTAATCCACTAAAGTATTTGTGGACCGGCCCTGCTGTATCTAAGGGTTCGCCAGCGTCCGAATCCTGGGACATTGCTAGAATGTCTCGAATCGGTCAGGAGCTCGTCCCTAGCCTTGATTCATGAAGGAAAAACCAATTTCCAATACGCCCTTGCGGTTTTGATTGTATAACTAGTATGGCGACATAGTAGATGGTAGCTATGCCGTCTAGGATTGATATTATATTTGAATGTTTTAAACATATATACACACTAATAATATCGTTTTTTGGTATCAAACATCTTTTGACCATTATAAGGTAAAACCCTATCCTCCGGTGTGCGTTGCATTGTGTGATGGGACCTGGGTCTTATAATGGTTTCATTTTTCAAAAAAGCATTGCGTTATTTGATGATTTATTTTATTTTATGCACTGGCAATCCAATGGAGTAAACCCTTCCGCGTTAGCGGCATGGTCCTGTGATTAGCCTTTTTATTAGATAAATTTGGTTAAGAATTCTCACACCAGTCCCACGACTGACCTGTAGTTTGTTTCACTTTGCAAACTCGGGTGCCCTCTTTCCACACGGGCAGTCGAGTATCTTTTTGCAGATATAGTTAAGCAGGATCCTGGATTGAAGCCTGAAGTTGGGTCCAGAATATTGATGGCCTTCCTCTGAGATTAGTTCCGCTACAATGTATTAATATATTGTAATTTATCTTCCGCTGAAATTTTATTCCGATGTACTCTGATATATTCTGTACTCTGATGTAACATTTATTATTGATGTTATAAAAGTCTGTGTTGTTGTTCTGATGTGTTGTATGCCCAAAGTTAACGTATGCGGAATTTGAACGGTCTTGATCGGTCTTGCGATCAATTGGGGTCGGGCAAAATCCGGGTCATTACAAATTGCCTCTAAAGGATACAAGCTCCAAATCTACTCCCGAGCCTAAAGATCAACCAAGAAGATTAAAAATAAAAATTGTCTACTTACCAAGACTGAGAAGGTATGGAGACCTAGGTGGATATAGAAAATAAAATCATAATTTAAGTTAGGCATAAAACTTAGATAACATGGAAATACATATATATGTATAGGTAAATAAATAACAAAGTAGAAACGTAGGCTGGTAGAAAAAGGTTAGAGGTTTTTATATTTATATAAGAAGAAATGTAACCTGAAACCAAAAAAGAAGCTTGAGTACGCACTATGTTTCATAAATAATGTAGCTAAGTTTTTCTCCATGTAAATATTACGTGAAGGTAAAGTCATGCATATAGCATGAAGTATGGATAAGTCCATTTAAAAAATAAATGTGAAAACTGGTATTTCCATAGGATAAAAATGTGCCTTCAAGACCACATTGTAACAAAGAAAATTTACTATACATGAAGGCTACAATGGGACTTTCCCTAAATAGAATACCCTATTGGCTGTTATAAATTAGTAGGTAGCGTACTAGGAATTAGGTTGTCTTCTTAGTACAAAATATTCAGAAGTAAATAAGGGAAGGGTAGTTAATCAAATACATTCTCGGGGCTAGTAAGAAACCAATATTATAAGGTGAATATTTTTCAGTATATAAAGTATTTGTGGGCATCAAGTCCTATTGCATGCAGCCAAAATGTTATGAATATTCTAGGCTGAATTAATGTGCATATTAATACATTGTCTGAGATTTGTATGATTTTTTATAGGGTAATACATATACATATATATATATGCATGAATATTTGATTTTATTATGAGATTTAATGGATGGGTTGTTGTGAGGTAAGGCTTCAATTAATTAAGGGTTAGGCAGCATAGACAAGGGAGTTTGTGCTCATGTTTACTCCTTGATTAATAGAGGAAAATGATGCAGTACACTGACCCGTTTCTCCTGTTATTATTATTCCTTGACAAAAGAATAAGGGTTAAAGATACCTTATATCTTTAGCCATACACTCACAACAATATATAAGTGATATGACATGCATAATGAAGTATATAGATACATATATGTACCTAGAAACAGGTAGATCTGATAAATATGGATATCTAAATATTTATGACTGAATAATGTATGAATGGTTGAGATGGATGACCTTGCATATTACTGATGGATGTGTGTGATTTTTGTGTATATAAGGATATCTTATTTGGGGTATTTATATTTGAATGATAATAAAAGTATAAAGAAAATAATGGGGAGGCATATATACAAACTTGATAAAGACATAGAAAATTGGAAATACACACATGGGAGGGTGATATCCCAAGGATGCTCTTGATCTATTTAATCTCCGGGTGTAGGGATTAAGTATATGCATGGCATATTATGCCTTGTAGGCCTGAGTGTTTGGGGGTAAAAAGTCGTGGGGTCCCCAAACAGTGCATACTTTGTGTTTATTGGCAAGTGGGATTACGCTGGTTAAATGGAGAAATGAATTAAATAAGGGGAAAGGTGGGCAGAACATGGTGAAGAAGAATTAATATGATGTGTTTGATGCCTTGATTGATATGATTATATCTGAATTATACTCATGTTTACTCAATAAATAGATGTAGATGAATCATTTCATTTATATGTCGTATGACAAGTTTATATAGTGTAATGATGAATATTAATACCAGATTGAATCTGACCTAGTTTGATTGCCTTGCAATCTGCTGGGTGTCTCATTGATAATGATGCAACTCAGTGATTGATTTCAGGTTGATTAGAGTTGCTTGCTGGAAATTATGTGATGAAGACTTAAAGGCTATTATTATCTTAAATATGTTAAGTAGGATAAAAATTGCTAAAACTCATGAAGTAGCCTAAGTGAATGTAGTATCTTAAGTATTATGATTTAAGTATGGCCTGGCAATGCTTTGAATGTGTAGTTCTGTTAATCTGGAGATGTATGAACTTATTTTTAATGTTTTAAATCTGCTTTATTTGATTAATATGATGTCGGGAAATGAATTTATACATGCTTGATTTATACATGCACATTATATAGTCAATATATAATGATGTATGTGCCAGGAATAGCTAATTATGTATAAATGTAAAAGCTGAAACTGATAAGTTGTCTGTACATGTATACGTGATAATGCTTTTAAAACAAAGGAGTAGTATCATGTAGACTTAAAGAGGTATAATATGTGTAAAAGAATAGAAAGAGTAGTTAAGCAGTACAAGCAAGTAACTGCTCAGGTTTATGCTATTATGATCACCAGATTGCTGAAGCTATTGATATATATATATATATATAATATGATTATATTAGTATATACATTCAAGTTTGTAATGCCCTCGTATGTGCACCGGAATTCACTCAATTTAACCCAGTTATGTATGCATATGGCTTACTATTTATACCAGTTTTATAAGAAAGAAAATGTGCCATTTTAGCTCTATTCAAACTGCACAAGTTTACACATAGGATATGTAATAATCTGGCATTTATGAACACATACCACTCTGTTAAAGTGTAAAATACTTTGACATATTACTCCATATATGAATGCATAATGGTTACATCAAACATGTTGATTATAATTTAACAAAAGACCCTGATTTATACCCAGTCACTGAGCAAAAGGTAAAAGCACAAAATGTTTTGTCTACCACTTAACCTTTATTATTTCTCTTACTACAAATGGTTAGTATTTTCATATCATAAAATATGTAGATAGACATGTATGTATGTTACACTGATATTTTTATATTAGTACTTAGGATCTTGGGCAAAGGTTTATCACAAGGTAAAAAAAAAACTTAACTAAAATTGTGTGGAAGTATATATGTGGAAGTAGGTCACTTCTGTTTTTGTATCAGAGAAACCTGTTTAAACAAAACAACGCAAGAAGACAAAATACACAGCATGCTTATATAATACAAACGGGTAGAAAAAGGGTTAGCTAGGCACAAATAGAATTCAAAATATAACTATATATACATATATTGGTGAGAATACTGAAACTAACACAATATCAATATTATAAGTATGGTAGGAAGGGGATCTACCAGTGCTCCACCAATGATGAATACATAAGAATTTTTGGAAGCTTTAAGGACAGGGGTTGGACACAGACCATAAAACCCCCATGAAGAGTTGTCAAAGTTGTTGAACACATATTCAAACTTAGGGGGAAAGGAATTTGATGGCGTTGGAGGAGTGTAGGAGTTCAAACTTGGCTAAGAACCGTGGAAAGGATCTTTGCTGACATGCAAGTAGATAACCAAAAGAAGAGACATATAGCTTATAGAAGGTTGAAGGGAGTAGCATTAGACTGGTGGGAGGCCACTGTAGCAGGAAGACCAGAATAAGAAATAACATCAATCAGTTCAAAGATATGTTAGAGGCAAGGTTTGTACCACCATCAGCAAAAGAATCACTTTTGGACGAGTTTATTATGTTGAGACAAGGTACTATGAGTGTAACTGAATACACTCAAAGGTTTGGAAGCCTTTCAAAGTATGGCATAGTTTTAAAAGGGGATGAAGTATCTAAGAATGGTAGATATATTAAGGGGCTTAATGCTGGTTTAAGTAGAGCTATGCCGCCTTATAAGGAAAGAACCTTTAATCAAGTAATAGATCTATCACTTTCTTTTGAGCAGCATGACAAAGAAAGGGAGAAATTTTAGAATTTCAAGAATAATGACAATAAGAAAGGGAAAGACAAAGTCCAGCCTTATGACAAAAAGAATGCTGATGTCAAGAAGAATGAAGGAGCAACCTCCAATGATGTTAAGAAGAAAATCACTTGTTATAAGTGTGGTATGGAAGGAAACATGAGAAATAAGTGTCCAAACAGTGTAGCTATATGTTATAACTATGGGAAAGAGGGGCATATCAAGAAGAACTTCCCAGTACCAAGGAAAGAAGCAAAGGTTGAGGAATTAGAAGGGAAAGAAGGGACAGTTGTGGAAGGCAACACAGGGGGTACTGAGCAATTGGAAGGTATACTTTTTATTAAAACTCAACTTATAATAGTAATCTATGACATAGGGGATAGACCCATTTATATCCCATGAAATAACTAGGAAATTGTAACTTACATGTGTTATGGTGGATAGGCCTTTGTTTATACATAGCCCTATAGGAAGTTCATGTAAGATAGGGATGAAATGTGTAGAATTAAATATAGGTGGGAAAATAATTTATCAGACCTATACGTGTTGAACTATGAAGGTATAGGTATTATATTAAGGGTTGATAGGTTGAGTAAATTTGAAGTTGTTTTAAATTTAGAAAATTTCACAATATCATTGAAACCTATAGAAGGTAATAACATAACAGTACTATGTGTAATGGAGAAAAACAATTGTCCTGGGAATGTTTGGGGATTAAATGAAAAAAAAGTAAATATGGAATTAGGGAAAATTCCCATAGTTAATGAGTATAGATGTGTTTGGGGAGTGAATAGCATATCACACAATAGATCAGTGGAGTTTCAAATCAGGTTGATACCTGGTACTACCCCAATCATCAAGAAACCTACCAGAATAGGGCTAAAAGAATTATTAGATTTAAAAACTCAGTTAGAAGAATGGGAACATAAGGGGTTTATTAAGCCTAGCAGTTCTAACTAGGGGGCTCCAGTGGTATTTATTAAGAAACTAGATGGAAATTTAAGAATGTGCATTGATTATAGAGAGCTAAAAAAAGTCACAATCAAGAATAAATACCCATTGCCAAGGATAGAAGTTCTTTTTGATCAACTCAGTAGGGAAAAAGTATTTTCAAGGTTGGATTTAGCCTCTATATTTCACCAAATGAAGGTTGAAGAAGAGAGTATTAAATATATTACATTCAACACAATGTATAGGATATATGAATTCTTGGTTATGCCATTTGGCTTGACAAATGTACCATCCTATTTTGTTGATTTAATGAATAGAACCTTCAGAGATTTCTTAGATAAATTTTAACTGGTATTTGTTGATGACATATTAGTTTGTTCTCAAACAGAAAAAGAGCATGAGAACCATTTGCATTTGGTTTTATCAAGACTGAGGAAACATGTCCTAAAGGCAAAGTTTAAAAAATGCACATTCTGGAGAAGTAAAGTCAAATTTTTCAGTCGCATAATTTCCTCTCAAGGCATATCAGTGGATCCCAGTAAAGTGTTGGCTGTTCAAACATGGGAAAGGACAAGAAATGTGATTGAGATAAGATCATTTTTGGGGATGGTAGGTGTTGGATCAAGATTAAAACTAGAGGGGGTGAATAGAGTTTATTGAATTTAATTAAAATATTAAAAATATCACAAAATAGATTATAAAGAGAATATAAATGCAAAAGTAACTAAAACAGTTTTTTACCCAGCTTCGGCAAACCCTGCCTATTGCTGCATTCCCAAGATTTTTACTAGGCATTAAAACAGATCCCGCTTACAAAACCCTATAAACTCGCAAACCCTGCTCCTGTTCTAATCCTACGCACAAAACCCTAGACTGATCTATGTCCCCAAGATCTGATTTTCCCTAGCTAAAACCGGTAGCTAGTAAACCCTGGTTATTAAAGACAAAGAAAACTGCTAGTTAAATTCCTATAACTAGATAACTTAGTTTTACAGACAAACTAGAAATATGATTGAACGAATACAAAAGAAATCAAAGTTACAAGGTGAACTAAAATAAATAAAACCCCCATTTCTAATTAACAAACATAGGCCAACCCATATCCATTTTTGTGCTATCTCAAAACAATGTCGACTTCCACTTGTTCTTTAATATTGTCCTCCCTAGGGTTTTATTCTGGAGTACAGATCATGACTTCAAAGATGAATAGAATTTGTTCTTTGGGTTCGATTATTCAGTGCTTCCTTGTCGATCAATCTGTTTCTTTGCAAGTTGTTCGAAAACCCTAAATTCCTGTGAATACTCTAAATTTATTTATTTGATTTCTCTACTTGATTTTCGATGCTGACCTATGATGAAATGGTGTAAATTATAGGATTATAAAACCCTAGATTACCTCTGATTTCACTTTAATGGCTAGTCTGATTGTTGTGAGATTTATGGCTTGCTTCATTTAGATTTACACGGCTTTGGATTGTGGCATGATTGATAACTTGCCTTGACTGTGTAAAATAAATCAACCTTGAAAATTCATGCGTGATAAATAAATTTGATTCTCTGCCATGTCCAAAATTGCATGATTGAATTTGTGCGTTGATTAAATTGGATGATTCGGCTTTGAGTCCCCGTTATTGATTTCTGGAATGTTATTAAAGCCATGAATCATACTAGCCATCTATGCTGAAATGTGAAATCTTCTTTCCAAAAAATAACTCTTGAATTTCTGGAAACAAAACAATCTGTTTCTGCCCAAAAAAAAAAATTGATTTGTTTGATAACCTACTAGATATGATTTCTAAAGGAAAACAAACATACCGAGTTTATTTCAGGAAACAAAAGGAAATAAAATTTTGAATCATTCTTGCTTGTCTTTCTTGGAAGATTTCTAACACGTAAATATAGAAACTTGCCAAAACTTTGCCTAAAACCTTTTGCTTATTTTTGGAAACAGCAAAAAAAAAAAAATCTTATCTTGGCTCCTTATGATTATTTCTGAAAAGATTGAATTTACTTCTTTCCAAAATAGGAATTTCTGGATTGCTCCATTGTATATTTTCTTTGCTGTTTATTTCCATCCGCACTAGAGCCATGAACTAGAACTGTCCTTGTTGTTAATCTGCTCGACAGTGTGTATGTAACCTTAGCACTTGCTATTTGAGTCTCGTGACAGTTACTCCTCTTTGCCTCTGTATATCATGATTGTGCACCATATATTTCTCGACTGGTTTTGAAAAACTGGTGTTGTAGCATTCTTCACCTTACATTTGAAAATTGGCTTGTGTTTGTATACTGCCATGCACACGGTATAGAGCTGAACTTTGTGTGTATATACATATATACATATATATATATATATATATATATCTTCATTGCTGGACTGACATCTTTTGATTAGAATCAGTGTATCCAAACATGTTGTCCTCTCTTGTACTACTGGTGTTTCACGACTACTTAAGCAATGCATGCTCCACTGTCTTGACCCATTTGTTCATATCTACTATTTGATTGGTTTGCATGTATTTGGCTGCACCATAAAAAATTGTCCATGCATGCTTGTGTATTTGTGAACTTGTCTTGTAACTGTAGTTTGAACCTGGATACATTTGGGCTATTGCACCTTTCAATGCACAATGTTCCATTTTGAATGCATTGGACTTGTGACATCATTTGTATTTGATCCAAACCATTACGTACAATTGCTTTGAGCTTGCACACTTGTGTCATTATAAATTCATGCTGCCACGTTGCATTTGTATATGTCCTTAGGCTTGTGCATACTTAAAAATACTTGAGTCTGCTTGCTGCCATGAACTCGTGACCACTGACTCGTTCTGCTCCCCCATGCTTAGGCATGCATACAACACATTTGTGCTTGGCACTTTTTACTTGACAATTGCTTGCGTATATACGCGTTGCCATGCGTATACATATATGTATATACACACATATGTGTATATATATATATTTGTATATATGGGTAACTTCATATGTGCATTGTCAATTATGTGCTTATGGATACTTGCAGCACGTCAGTGTTGTAAAGCTTTACATGACACATCATATTTGATATATTTGTCCAATGCTGGCTGTATTGTCCCTACACAAATATGTGTATATACATACATATGTATGTGTATACATGTATAGTGCACGTGCAATATATATATATATATATATATATATATATATATATGTGTGTGTGTGTGTGTGTGTGTGAGAGAGAGAGAGAGAGAAAGCATTAGAAATACTATCTACCTTCTGGTATTTACAGTGAATCACTATGAATACCACAAGCTATCTAGACACAAATGGACGTCCATATAAATCAGATCAAGTCATGAAAAATGATGAGAAACACACCAAAATTCTGATGAAAATAAAATTTTAAAATAAAAATTGTATCTGCTAGAATTTAAAATATTTTTATTCCAGTTTACTTTGTGTTTCTTTTGTGTGATAGGTAAACAGAAGACTAGACTGACAGAACAGGCAGAAGACAAGTGTGTAACCGTATAAGAGTGTATGAATGTATCTGTACAACTTGAGTGAACTGTACTGAGAAGCAATGTATAGAAATGAAATTGAAGGTATTTTAGTGAAATGTACAAATATTGGAGTTATGGATTTGTACTATTGAAATATAATATTATATTTAAATAAAATACTGTTTGAATATTTAAATTCTTGTGCAGTAGTATTCTATTTAAATGTAAATGTTTATTTCTCTCTGTGATGTAGTGTAACAGCACAATTACGAACACATTTACAACAATAAATATATGTTTGTTATCGTCAAACAAATTTCATAGAATTATTAGAGACAACAATCTCCCCCTTTTGATGATGACAAACTTAAAATAAGATTTTGAATATAACATTATAATAAATGTGTTTGACGGTGAATTATTGAACTCCCCCTATTTGAATGCTTCCCCTAGACATGTGCATGAGTGAAAAACAATAATTGAAACTTCAATATTGAAATATTCAAAGAATATCCACTCATCGATCAAAATCTTAACTCATTCTTCCCCTTTTGTTATCATCAAAAGGATACAGAAATTAAAACTGTTATGAAAAATGACAAAAAATATAATACCAGCTTAAGAGGAAGAACATTCATCATAAATCTCAATAAATCATTAATAAAAAAATCATAATATTCTAAGAACTATTGGCAAATTTCACATTTTAGAATGATGGATTTACGATGAAATTTATAAAAATGGAGAGAGTTTTAAAATATATGATTTCCAATTATTTTCAAAAGAATTTTATTAAAAATTGAGCACAAAACAGTGATGGATTTGGACTATGATAGTAAATTCAGTTTAAGGGATAAAATCAAATAATCTCAAATCCTAATATCTATCAATCAACAAATCATAATACTTCATAAAATATTAACACATTTCACGAATTAGAAAAATGGATTGATATGCTGGTTTTACACACCAAGGAGAAATTCATAAAAAAATTATTTATTTATTTTCTTTTATTTTTCCTTTTTATTTAAGAGCACACCGACCATGCATGACCAAATCTTGGATTTTTAAATGCGGTCAGTTGCAGCTTAAAAATAAGTAATCTCATAACCATGCATAACCAGAGCTTGGATTTTTAAATAAGGTTAGAGAAACACTTATGAATATTATATTTTTATTATTTTAAGTTCCAAAAGAAAAAATTCTCAGTATATAAAACCAATATGGATGATAGAAATAAGGTAGGTACAGAAATGGTTTATGAAATAAATTTCTAAATTAATCATATTATGAAATATGCTCAACTGTACCGGGATTCTTGAAAATTTTCAATTATCACTAATTCTGTAAAAATAATATAATCACAATTCCATCACTAATATTTCCGCTGTTCATTCAAGATGATTTTTTAAAAAATATTAAACTCACCACATTAATATAAAATCATGATGGAAGGCAGAATGATGATAGACTAAGAAGATGTTTTTGAAATAAATGCCAATTCAAAGATATTATAAAAATTGTTCAATCATCACGAATAATTTAAATAAAATTTCTTCTTATTGTGAAATATAATATAGTTACAACTTGTCATAATTTCAATAATCTGATAATAATTTTGATGAGTTCTAAACACGGTTCTTTTTTGTTATTGTTTTAAATTTCTGAATAAATAATTAATAAATGATTTAAAAATTGAAAAATCAATTACAAGAGCGAATTTAGAAAGATTTATACAAGACAAGAGGGGTATGAAGAAACTGTACAAGATGAAAAAATAATATATAAAGAACCAAAGCAGATGAGTGAGAAAATTTCAAAGAATTTATGATAACACTTGTTGTCTTTGTTAACAAGGATTTCAATACCATCCTGGTGGCTAACAAAAGATATCTTAGACAACAGTATCCAATCACCAAGCCCAAGCAAATAAATCAAATAATTCAGATCCATTTTCCAGAGTAGCAAGACAAATTCAGAATAAGTTTCACAAGAAAGTTTTCAGAAAATTTACAACAAGTCTAAGAAGAAAAATCATGATCCAAGACAAAAAGAAACAGTTTATTTGTAATCACTTAAAGGAATATGAAAACTTCAAGATTCAATGAATCTATCACACAAGGTTATTAACACCAAAGCCACGGAGTGTGTGAGATTCAAGATATTAAACAATATAAAATGATTCCAAACAAAACAATATCCAAGCAAGTGATCATGATTTCAGAATGAATTTCAAGATGTAGCACAAGAAAGATTTTCAATTCAGAATAGTTAAGTCAATCAGAAAATCTTTTAACCTTTTATCAAAACAGCAGATAATACCAAAAACAAGCAGTAATCTGAAAAACATTTTCAAAAACGACTTCTTTTATCAGAGCAGCACAACAATCAATTTCAAAGCAGATTTTTCAAGAGAATTCTAATAGTTACAGGAGATGATTCATGACCCAAGATTAGAAATATAGTTTATTTTAAACCATTTTAAGGAATATGAAAATCTCAAGATTCAATGAATCAATCACACTTGAATATAAATTTCAAACCCAATATGTGTGTGGGATTCAAGAAATTAATAATTTCAAATGATTTCAAACAAACAAACTTTCAAACCAAATGATCATGAAATAATAGTGAGTTTCAATACAAGACTTCGCATAATTTCCCACAATTATTTCCGATAACCACAAGAGAAATTTTCAGAATATTTACATCAAGCTTGAGAGATATTCATGATCCAAAATTAAAATAGTTTATTTAAAATCACTTGAATTGATGTAAATTTAGGGATACAATGAATCAATCACACAAGATTAATAATTTCATATCTAAGAGGTGTGTGAGATTCAAAAAATCGAATATTTCAGATGATTTCAAACCATCAAATATCCAACCAAAAATGATCATGAATAAAAGGAATTTATTGGCTCTGATACCATCAAGCCAAATGTTTTTCAAATCAGAAATATCCCAGCCAATCCAAAAAACAAATGAAATTATCACTACTGAAAAATAGTAGTGTGTTATAATGAATATAAATTTTCAAGTCTTTCCAAAATGAATTAGAAGTAACTCAAAACAACAGGGATGTGTGAAATTTCATTAATTTTTCAGATCTTTAAAAATTTAGAATTCAAAATAACATTGTTTCAGATATAACATGAATGCTTCAACACTGTTAGGAATTTAGGTATAAAAAATAACTTTCAGAACATTTGTACATATTTTAAAGTTTAAATTCAAGATCTGAAAATGATTAAAACATGAAGTTTTATTCGAATGAATCGAATTTCCAGAAAACCAAGAATTCTGCAATTGGAAGTTAAGAAACTCAAAATATGAGAAAACATAACATAGCAGTATCGAATCAAATTAGAATAACCAAAAGAAAATAAATAGAAGGGGTAGAAGGAAAAAAAATCAGAAAAAAATACATATTAACAAAGATGAGTTTAGAGATCATACCAGATTTACAGTAAACTATGTAGATCTCCAAGTCAGCAAATTTGGCTAAGGAACTCTAAATGATTCAGAAATATGGAGCAGCTTGAGTTTAGTTCTCTTTTGCAAAGCAGATCCTCAGCCTCCTCCGGTACCTAACAATTTAGAGGATCGAGTGGTATAACAAAATTTGTAAAACCACTCCTAACTTTGTTCATGTCTTTTGGTACCCAAACCTGTTTGTATAACAATCTATTGGAGTTTACCTTTGTACCTTTAGGAATCCAAATCTGTCTGAATTTAGTCAAAATCCTTTTATTTCATTTGGGATACAAGACTGTTTAAATGGTTTGTTACAAAAAAAAAATCACATATTGTTTATGATTTAAAAATTCTTTGAAATTATCAGAGTTTAGCTTTTCAAAACGATCTTTTCCAAAACGGTTTGAAGGATTTTTGTGACAACCCAAACTTCCATAGAACGAAAGTAAGGATAATCATAGGAGTATAACATAATTAAAACAATAACAAATCACAGATACATAGCAGAACATATAAATCATTGCAGCGGAGAGGAATGTCATCACAAACATCATCACAGAACATCAGAGTACGCAGTACATGATACACTTAGCAAAATAGATGTCGAAAAACAGGGAAAGAAATAAAGCAACAAGGACTGGTATGAGAAATCTTACTAAACTAATAATATGGCTAATCACTGGACCACGTCGCTAACACAGAACGGGTTTTGCTCCATTGGATTGCCAGTGCATAAGTTTTATAAATTTTAAGTCAAAAACAACGCAATGCTTTTAGAAAATGAAATCATTATAAGACTCAAGTCCCATCACACAATGCAACGCAAACGGAGGATAGAGTCTTACCTTATAATGATAAAAAATGCTTGATACATAGAAAATAATATTTTTAATATTATTACTAGTGTCTAATATGTTTCAAAAATACTTCAAAGTAAATGTATCAATCCTAGACGGCATAGCTACCATATACTATGTCGCCATATATAAGGTATACAATCAAAACCGTAATGTCATATTGGATGTTGGTTTCATCATGAGTCAAGGCTAGGGACGATCTCCTAACCGATTCGAGACACTCTAGCAATGTCTCAAGATTCCCCGCAGTGAACCCTTGGATACAGCAGGGCTGGTCCACAAATAACGCTAGTGGATTAGTTATGTCTGAACACACGTTCCCCGATCCTATTGGACCTATAAATTGGCCATTGGCGCCTAATAAAAATATCCGAGGCGCATCATTCCATCAACCACATAAGTAAAAATGCCGAGCCCTGTAAAAACCCAAACATCACTTCTAGCTAGAAAGAAACGTGTGCACTCCCTGCGTTCCCTTGTCCCGTTTTTGACTCTACCGGGGTCTGAGGCTCGTAAGGTAACGAAATACACAAAGCTATGCCTAAATAGGCTATGCTTTGATCATCATCCACAAGGCTCTGCTTTTCAACAAAAGTCTCGATCAATCGCATCTTGGCATGTCACATTGACAGTCCCTACCATGCGATCGATAACTATCAATATATAACCTTCGAGCTCGTGCGACTCAACGAAGGGTGTTTAGCAAGAGGATAAATCCTTCGCCACCTCAGAAATATATTAATAGATATCAATTAAATTACATGGCATGAAATTCAATGTCGGACACACATCCATTTACAAGTCCATTCTGGGTCTGAACGAAACCGGAGTCACCTAGGTGCTCGCATATTCAGACGATCAATAAGTACGTCCGGACAACTACCACTTTAACCCTTTATTGGTAGCTAGTCAATGCCAAGTATCGGTAGTTATCCTTTCGACGTGAAGATCGCTGATCTTCAATCACCGTCTTCGATATCTTTGATTTAAAATCGCCGTAAAATTATTTGAAATGAGTTGAACTCGGTCTTTTCAAATAATTTTTCGAATTATTATTATTTAAACCATTCAATATCATTAATATTAATTTATAACGATTTATCGCTATTTTTACTAAAATAGCTCAATACAATAAAACGACGCTTCGGGTCAGAGGATGGCCCTGGCGTTGTTTTTACCAAAATTTGATTTACACACATCTTGAAAGCTAACCATTGGATTTTGATAAAGTTTATATCATCGGAAAGATCTTCCCAAAACGGTCCTGACGGTTCCAGTTTTGGGAAAACCCGATGGTTGGATCTTACGGTATAATCGTTTGAAGTTACGATTGCCGAAACGCGAACTACCACACGTGATTCGTTTAAATTTTAATTTATATATATATATATATATATATATATCATTTGGCGATTTTAACTATTTCAACATTCACAAACAAACCAAGTACAATCCATATTCATGTTAGAGATTTTATATATACGATTTTCATAATTCTTCTAACATGATAAAAATGGTGATTTTAAATAAATCATGTTTTTAATAACTAATTATTTCCAATGGTAACCAAATTATATTGAAAATATATTTTATTAATGTTCACATCTTTTGTTGAAACCAAATGACAAATAAGACATGATTTTAATTCTACTATTTTTATTGTATCCAAAGTAACAATAAACATCTTACCATTTAATTCTATTCTTTTATTTCATATGAAATGTCAATAAAAATGTGACTTTTAAAATCTATTCTTTTTTTTATTTACATCTAAAATGTAAATAAAAATATAACTTTTTATTCTATGTTTTCATTTATAACAAAATTGCAAATAAAAATGTAACCTTTTAATTCATGTTCTTATTTACATCTAAAATGTAAACATAATGTAGCTTTTATTATAATGTTTTTATTTGCATCTAAACTTGCAAACAAAAATGCAACCTTTATTAAATGTTTTGTTTGCAACTAAGTTTGCAAACAAAAATGCAAATTTTTCCTATGGTGTTTATTTGCATCTAAATATGCAATTAAAAAATGAAATCTTTTTTTATGATGTTTATTTGCATCAAAATATGCAAATAAAAATGTAATTTTTCTCTATGGTGTTTATTTGCATCTAAATATGCAAATGAAAATGCAACTTTTATTAAATGTTTTGTTTGCAACTAAATTTGCAAACAAAAATGCAACTTTTATTAAATGTTTTGTTTGCAATTAAATTTGCATACAAAAATGCAACTTTTATTAAATGTTTTGTTTGCAACTAAATTTGCAAACGAAAATGCAACTTTTATTAAATGTTTTGTTTGCAACTAAATTTGCAAACAAAAATGCAACTTTTATTAAATGTTTGGTTTGCAACTAAATTTGCAAACAAAGTTGCAACTTTGTCCTATGGTGTTTATTTGCATCTAAATATGCAAACATTAATTGAATTTTTTTTCTACGATGTTTATTTGCATCTAAATATGCAAATAAAATTGTAATTTTTCTCTACGGTGTTTATTTGCATCTAAATATGCAAATAAAAATGTAATTTTTAATAAATGTTTTGTTTGCAACTAAATTTGCAAACAAAAATGCAACTTTTATTTTAATGGTTTGTTTGCATCTAAAATTGCAAACAAAAATGTAATTTTAATTCTAATATTTTGTTTGCACCTAAAATTGCAAACAAAAATGTAACTTTAATTCTAATATTTTGTTTGCATCTAAAATTACAAACAAAGAATGTAACTTTACAAATCATGTTTTTAATTTGTATCTAAATTACAAATAAAAATATAACCTTTTTAAAACTATGTTTTATTTGCATCAAGAAATCCAAATAAAAATTCAACTTCCAATTTCAACATTTTGTCTGTATCAAAGAATGCAAATAAAAGTATAACTTTTTATTTCAATGTATATTTGCATTAAAGAATGCAAATAAAATAACAACTTTATTTCAATGTATATTTGCATCAAAGAATGCAAATAAAAGAATGACTTTCTATTTCCATGTATATTTGCACCAAAGAATGCAAATAAAAGAATAACTTTCTATTTCCGTGTATATTTGCATCAAAGAATGCAAATAAAAGAACAACTTTATTTCAATACAATTATATGTTCCAAAAATGATATATTTTCAATTGTATTGACAATTCCATTTCAATACAATAATATAGACAAAAATGATATATTTCTGATTGAATTAGCAAACTAATTCAATTC
This sequence comes from Allium sativum, assembly GCA_030737875.1. Taxonomy (NCBI): domain Eukaryota; kingdom Viridiplantae; phylum Streptophyta; class Magnoliopsida; order Asparagales; family Amaryllidaceae; genus Allium; species Allium sativum. The sequence goes on along the minus strand of CM060911.1, from coordinate 118,003,104 downwards.
AATAAAAATGACCAAATGATATTTATTGAATTAACAAATCAATTCAATAAGAATGACAACATAATATTCATATTGAATTGACAAACTAATTCAATTCAATTAAAATTGACAAAATAATATTTTATATTGAATTGACAAACTGATTCAATTCAGTTAAAATTGACAAAATAATATTTTATATTGAATTGACAAACTGATTCAATTCAATTAAAAAAGAATGATAACATAATATTTAACTAATACATATATATCTATATTTTTCCATCACCAAACAACAGATCAAACATCATCCAAAATGTCAGAACAAAGTAGATCTAAATCATATACATGCGATCATTACACAACAAATAAATTAAATTAATTAATTAATTATATATATAAAAAAAGAAATCTCACAGTCGCGTTGCAAATTGGTCCAAAATTCAAACAACTCGGAATTGTTCCTTTTCAGTCTAGGAATGTAGATCTATGTCGTTCGATCACAACGCTTCAAAATTGATCAATTCTGAATCAGTACGAAAAAGTTATGATTTAATTAAGGTTTATAACATTTTAAATTAATTAAATATTAAAGAAATAGTGCTATACTCTTCTTCTTCCCTTTATAGTATATGGCCATGCTTTTCCAGAATTCGTTCAACCCTAGGGTTGGGATTTTCGACCAAATCAAACAAGGTTGGCACGATCAGAATACATTGCGACGGAGAGCACGGAAAGGCGCGCAAGGGGCCCCACTTGCATCAGTCGCGATGGCGACTATAAGGGACGGTGGCGGTGGTTTTTGCGCGAATTCGGGGCGCTGTACCTCATCATTTGTGCCTCCTGGTGATGATCCAACCGTATGGAATTATAGAGGAGGAAAATCTCTGTGATAATGCCAAAAGAGGAGTGGTTTTTGGTGAATGGATTTAGAGAAATTAGGGACTTAGTTTCGGAGCATGGTGGTCACTGTTGAAAAGGGTCGGCGGCTCTGTTAGATGATATTAGGGTTTGGAAGATGATGTATTTTTGTATTATTATAATGTAAATTTTACAATTAAATCCAAAGGTTTTAAACCAACCCAATTTCAGTCTAATCAGAGTTGACCACACCCAATAGCTCCTGTTCCGAATCTAATGGGTTATGTCTCATCAGCCCAAACGACTGTCTGTTGGCTGAAATCTTTAATTTATTACTTAAATCATTTAATAAATTAATTTGATCGTATATTTAAATTCATGTGGGACACAAACGAACTCAGAAAAATCCAGAAAAATTATTTCTGACTTTGTTTGATGATACGATCCTAACAAAATTAATTTCGTTGAATTCTGAGACTATTCGAAAAATGGCCATTTTCAAGTCGATCAGATTTGACTGAAATTGACAAACCACATTTTTGTTTGCCATGCTCACATATTAATTCAAAAAATTGTGGAAAATTAAACTTAGCAATAATTTGACATTTCGGATCCAACAAAAGTGGTTTTGTCGAAAACGGAGGTCGTTTGAAAAATGACCTTTTATACAGGCTATAAATTATACTATAGCGACCATCCTAAATATTCAACTGACCATATCTTTTGATTCCCGCTATGAAATTTCGATTTTTTGAACCCGTTGGAATGATATTTTCAAACAGATTTAGATATCTTTTGTTTCAGTAAAATCCGTTAATTTTTGAATCCGGTACATTCGGTCAAAGTTCAAGTTTGACTTTTCAAACTACCGTGCTATTTCTAATTCCTTTAGAAATCAAAATAAATATATTCGCTCTAACTTCGATTAAAATAAATTTTAATCGTTATTATTTAAAATAAATTATTTTAACTATTCAAAATTTACTAAAATAGCTAAAATAAAAAATTTCAATTGGTTCGGATTTTCCGGGTTGTTACAATCTCCCCCACTTAAAGGCTTTTCGTCCTCGAAAAGGGAATAATAGTAAAGTAGGAAACAAAACGGAAAATGCAAGGTATTATAAATGTACCTCAAAACAAGAGTTACTCGGAGATGTCCACTTTGCACTTGGGATAGGCCTGTTTGATGCTATCCTCAGTCTCCCATCAAGGAAAGAGTCAGACGAAGAGAAATGATAATTTTAAAGGAAAGGTTAAGAGTAGAGCCATATGATATGATGATTATGATGTAATGACTGATTTATATGTGCTATTCTGCTGTGCTCATTCTAGGACATTGCTAATCCTATCTCTAATGAGCTACTCGTCTTAGAATACTACTGATTCTATCTAGATGAATTGTTCGAAAAATGTTATACTCCGTAGCTAAGGTTAACTTTTAGCTCTAATACCAAACGTGACGACCCAAACTTCCGTAGAACGAAAGTAAGGATAATCATAGGAGTATAACATAACCAAAACAATAACAGATCACATATACATAGCAGAACATATAAATCATTGCAGCGGAGAGGAATGTCATCACAAACATCATCATAGAACATCAGAGTACGCAGTACAGGATACACTTAGCAAAATAGATGTCAAAATAACAGGGAAAGAAATAAAGCTACAAGGACTGGTATGAGAAATATTACTAAACTAATAATATGGCTAATCACTGGACCACGCCACTAACGCGGAACGGGTTTTGTTCGATTGGATTGCCAGTGCATAAGTTTTATAAATTTTTAAGTCAAAAGCAATGCATTGCTTTTAGAAAATGAAATCATTATAAGACTCAAGTCACATCACACAATGCAACGCAAATGGCGAATAGAGTTTTACCTTATAATGATCAAAAATGCTTGATACATAGAAAATAATATTTTTAATATTATTACTAGTGTCTAATATGTTTTAAAAATAAGTCAAAGTGAATGTATCAATCCTAGACGGCATAGCTACCATATCCTATGTCGCCACACATAGGTATACAGTAAAAATTGTAATGTCGTATTGGAGGTTGGTTTCCATCATGAGTCAAGGCTAGAGACGATCTCCTAACCAATTCGAAACACTCTAGCAATGTCTCAGGATTCCCCGCAGTAAACCTTTGGATACAGCAGGGCCGGTCCACAAATAACGCTAGTGGATTAGTTATGCCTGAACACACGTTCCCCGATTCTATTGGACCTATAAATTGGCCATTGGCGACCAATAAAAATATCTGAGGTGCCACATTCCATCAACCACATAAGTAAAAATGCCGGGCCTTGTAAAAACCCAAACACCACTTTTAGCTAGAAAGAAACGTGTGCACTCCGTGCGTTCCCTTGTCCCGTTTTTGACTCTACCGGGGTCTGAGGCTCGTGAGGTAACAAAATACACAAAGCTATGCCTAAATAGGCTATGCTTTGATCATCATCCACAAGGCTCTGCTTTTCAACAAAAGCCTCGATCAATTGCATCTTGGCATGCCACATTGACAGTCCCTACCATGCGATCGATAACTACCAATATATAACCTTCGAGCTCGTGCGTCTCAAAGAAGGGTGTTTAACAAGAGGATAAATCCTCTGCTACCTTTTAAATATATTAATAGATATCAATTAACTTACATGGCATGAAATTCAATATCGGACACGCATCCATTTACAAGTTCGTTCTGGGTCTGAACGAAACCGAAGTCACCTAAGTGCTCGCGTATCCGGATGATCAACAAGTACGTCCGGACAACTACCACTTTAACCCTTTATTGGTAGCTAGTCAATGCCAGGCATCAGTAGTTATCCTTTCGACGTGAAGATCGCCGGTCTTCAATCGTCGTCTTCGATATCTTCAATTTAAAATCGCCGTAAAATTATTTGAAATGATTTGAACTCGGTCTTTTCAAATAATTTTTCGAATTATTATTATTTAAACCATTCAATATCGTTAATATTAATTTATAACGATTTATCGCTATTTTTACTTATTTAAAAATAGCTCAATATAATTAAACGATGCTTCGGGTCGGAGGACGGCTCTGGCGCTGTTTTTACCAAAATTTAATTTACAAACATCTTGAAATCTAACCGTTGGATTTTGATAAAGTTTATATCATCAGAAAGATCTCCCCAAAACGGTCCTAACGGTTCCAGTTTTGGGAAAATCCGATGGTTGGATCTTACGGTATAATCGTTTGAAGTTACGATTACCGAAACGCAAACTACCGCGCGTGATTCATTTAAATTTTAATTTATATTTATATATAAATATAAATATAAATCAGTTGGCGATTTTAACTATTTCAACAGTCACAAACAAACCAAGTACAATCCATATTCATGTTAGAGATTTTATATATACGATTTTCATAATTCTTCTAACATGATAAAAATGATGATTTGAAATAAATCATGTTTTAATAACTAATTATTTTCAATGGTAACCAAATTATATTGAAAATATATTTTCTTAATGTTCACATCTTTTGTTGAAACCAAATGACAAATAATACATGATTTTAATTCTACTATTTTAATTGTAGCCAAAGTAACAATAAACATCTTAACATTTAAATCTATTCTTTTATTTCATATGAAATGTCAATAAAAATGTGACTTTTAAAATCTATTCTCTTTTTTTATTTACCTCTAAAATGTAAATAAAAATATAACTTTTTATTCTATGTTTTCATTTATAACAAAATTACAAAAAAATGTAACCTTTTAATTCATGTTCTTATTTACATCTAAAATGTAAACAAAATGTTGCTTTTATTATAATGTTTTTATTTGCATCTAAACTTGCAAACAAAAATGCAACCTTTATTAAATGTTTTGTTTGCAACTAAATTTCCAAACAAAAATGCAACTTTTCCTATGGTGTTTATTTGCATCTAAATATGCAAATAAAAAATGAAATCTTTTTCTACGATGTTTATTTGCATCTAAATATGCAAATAGAAATGTAATTTTTCTCTATAGTGTTTATTTGCATCTAAATATGCAAATAAAAATGCAACTTCTATTAAATGTTTTGTTTGCAACTAAATATGCAAACAAAAATGCAACTTTTATTAAATGTTTTGTTTGCAACTAAATTTGCATACAAAAATGCAACTTTTATTAAATGTTTTGTTTGCAACTAAATTTGCAAACAAAAATGCAACTTTTATTAAATGTTTTGTTTGCAACTAACTTTTATTAAATGTTTTGTTTGCAACAAAATTTGCAAACAAAAATGCAACTTTTATTAAATGTTTTGTTTGCAACTACATTTGCAAACAAAAATGCAACTTTTATTAAATGTTTTGTTTGCAACTAAATTTGCAAACAAAATGCAACTTTTATTAAATGTTTTGTTTGCAACTAAATTTGCAAACAGAACTGCAACTTTTTCCTATGGTGTTTATTTGCATCTAAATATGCAAATAAAAAATGAAATATTTTTCTACGATGTTTATTTGCATCTAAATATGCAATAAAATGTAATTTTTCTCTATGGTGTTTATTTGCATCTAATTTTGCAAATAAAAATGTAATTTTTAATAAATGTTTTGTTTGCAACTAAATTTGCAAACAAAATTGCAACTTTTATTTTAATGGTTTGTTTGCATCTAAAAATGCAAACAAAAATGTAACTTTAATTCTAATATTTTGTTTGCATCTAAAATTGCAAACAAAAATGTAACTTTAATTCTAATATTTTGTTTGCATCTAAAATTGCAAACAAAAATGTAACTTTACAAATCATGTTTTTAATTTGCATCTAAATTACAAATAAAAATATAACCTTTTTAATATTGTGTTTTATTTGCGTCAAGAAATGCAAATAAAAATTCAACTTCCTATTTCAACATTTTATCTGTATCAAAGAATGCAAATAAAAGTATAACTTTTTATTTTAATGTATATTTGCATCAAAGAATGCAAATAAAAGAACAACTTTATTTTAATGTATATTTGCATTAAAGAATGCAAATAAAAGAATAACTTTCTATTTCCAAGTATATTTGCACCAAAGAATGCAAATAAAAGAATAACTTTCTATTTCCATGTATATTTGCATCAAAGAATGCAAATAAAAGAACAACTTTATTTCAATACAATTATATATTCCAAAAATGATATATTTTCAATTGTATTGACAATTCCATTTCAACACAATAATATAGACAAAAATGATATATTTCTAATTGAATTAGCAAACTAATTCAATTCAATAAAAATGACTAAATGACATTTATTGAATTAACAAATCAATTCAATAAGAATGACAACAAAATATTCATATTGAATTGACAAACTAATTCAATTCAATTAAAATTGGCAAAATAACATTTTATATTGAATTGACAAATTGATTCAATTCAATTAAAATTGACAAAATAATATTTTATATTGAATTGACAAACTGATTCAATTAAAAAAATGAAAACATAATATTTAACTAATACATATAAATCTATAATTTTCCATCACCAAACAACAGATCAAACTTCATCCAAAATGTTAGAACAAAGTAGATCTAAATCATATACATGCGATCATCAAATAGCAAATAAATTAAATAAATAAATAAATTGTATAAAAAAAGAAATCTCGCAGTCGCGTTGCAAATTGGTCCAAAATTCAAACAACTCGAAATTGTTTCTTTTCAGTCTAGGAATGTAGATCTATGTCGCACGATCACAAGGCTTCAGAAATTGATCAATTCTGAATCAGTACGAAAAAGTTATGATTTAATTGAGGTTTGTAACATTTTAAATTAATTAAATATTAAAGAAATAGTGCCATACTCTTCTTCTTCCCTTTACAGTATATGGCCGTGCTTTTTCAGAATTCGTTCAACCCTAGGGTTGGGATTTTCGACAAAATCAGATAGGGTTGGCACGATCAGAATACACCACGACGGAGAGCATGGGAAGGCGCGCATGGGGGCCCCACTTGTGTCAGTCGCGATGGCGACTGTAGGGGACGGCGACGGTGGTTTTGGCGCGACTTCGGGGTGCTGTACCTTGTCGTTCGTGCCTCCTGGTGATGATCCAACCGTATAGAATTAAAGAGGAGGAAAATCTCTGTGATAATGCTAAAAGGAGGAGTGGTTTTTGGTGAATGGATTTAGAGAAATTGGGGACTTAGTTTCGAAGCATGGTGGCCATCGTTGAAAAGGGGCGGCGACTCTGTTATATGATATTAGTGTTTGGAAGATGATGTTTTTTTATATTATTATAACGTAAATTTTACAATTAAATCCAAAGGTTTTAAACCAACCCAATTTCAGTCCAACCAGAGTTGACCCCAACCAATTGCCCCTGTTCCGGATCAAATGGACTAGGTCTCTTCATCCCAAACGACTTCCTTTGGCCTAAAATATTTAATTTATTATTTAAATCATTTAATAAATTAATTTGATTGTATATTTAAATTCACAAGGGCCACATACGGACTCAGAAAAATCCAAAAAATTATTTCTGGCTTTGTTTTGACGAAACAGTCCTAACAAAATTAATTTCATTGAATTTTGAGACTGCTCGAAAAATGGCCATTTTTAAGTCGATCAGATTTGACTGAAATTGACAAACCACATTTTTTTTACCACGCTCACATATTAATTCCAAAAATTCCAAAAAATTAAACTTAGCAATAATTTGGCATTCCGGATCCAACAAAAGTGGTTTCATCGAAAACAGAGGTCGTTTGAAAAATGGCCTTTTATAGGAGCTATAAATTATACTATAGCGACCATCTTGAATATTCAACAGACCATATCATTTGATTCCCACTATGAAATTTTGATTTTTCAGATCTGTTGGAAAGATATTTTCAAACAGATTTAGATATTTTTAGTTTCACTAAAATCTGTTAATTTTTGAATCCGGTACATTCGGTCAAAGTTCAAGTTTGACTTTTCAAACAAGCGTACTATTTCTAATTCCTTTAGAAATCAAAATAAATATATTCACTCTAACTTCGATTAAAATAAATTTTAATCGTTATTATTTATAATAAATTATTTTAACTATTCAAAATTTACAGATATCACCAAAATAAAAATTTTAAATTAGTTCGGATTTTCCGAGTTGTTACAATTTTTAAAAACATTTGAAATCAGTTTTACAAACCTACTAATTTTCCCAAAGCCAGGACCAAATTTATCTCCAACTAAAACTTGGTTTTGCAATAACGTATTCAACGATTTTTCCATATTAGGGAATTTTTCCAAATTTGATTCTAATCGTTGAATTTTGGACTTAAGATCACTGTTTTATTTTATTAAATATGAATGATTATTAATCATCTTTCTTTCAGCATTATGTTGTTCAAAGCCAAATTTTCATTTTCAGGTAATTTAATTTTGGCTTAGGATTCGAAAATTTCAAATTCAAAATGATTTTTCTTTTCAGTACCAAGTTTTTCAAAGGTTTTGAATTTTTTAATCTCATTTTCAAGTTCTTTCAAAATCAAATTAGTTTTCAATAAGCTTTCTTTATAAAAAATTTCAAGTTTGGAATTTTCAATTATCTTGAAAATATCCAATTCTTTTTGCAGAAAATTATTTGAACTTAATACCTCAATCTCGTTATATTTTAAGATCAGAATTTCATTCTCAAGCTTTTGAATATTTTTATGGAGATGAACAAGATCGGTTTTCAATTCCAAACAATTTTTACAATCAAAATTTTCAAATTTATTGACTTTTTCAAGCTTTACTTACAAATCATGATTTTTGCTGGTCAACTCAAGATTTTTTGGTTTTAGAGTTTTATTTTTCCGTTGGGGCTTATCAACAGATTTAGTTAAATCAACACACATATAAACTAAATCTTCGTATGAGAAATTTCCTATCTCATTGTCTGTTGAGTCTCCATTGTTTAATATACTTGAATATTCCGTTGTTTCTCCTTTCAAGCGTAGATCTGAATCTAAGCTACCCTTTCAGGGTTTTGAGCTGCTGTTCTCAATTCTTCCACACTTCGTATCGATGGTATTCCATATTTCCTGCACAGTTAAACAATGGGAGATAAGACTATATTAAACATCATCAATATAAGAATATAAAATATGAATAGTATGAGAATTAAACCCAATATATTTCCTATTACCCATATCATACCCGTTTATAACAATATTCCAACATTTAATATCAACAGTTTTTAAATAGGATTCCGTTTCTGATTATCAATTTAAAAAATATGTACCATTAAAAATAGTTGGAATACGACTGGACTGGCCCTTACTGGATTGACAACTAAGGAAGACCATAACTCTTGAGTTAATAAAAAAACCTTGCTCTGATATCACTTGTTGGATCCAGATTAACCCTAGAGGGGGGTGAATAGGGTTTATTGAATTTAATTGAGATACTAAAAATACCACGGAACATATTTTAACATAGAATATAAATGCGGAAGTAAATAACACAGTTTTTACCCAGCTTCGGCGAACCCTGCCTACTGCTGCATTCCTAAGATTTTTACTAGGTATTAAAACAGATCCTACTTACAAAACCCTGTAAACTTGCAAAACCTGCTCCTGTTCTAATCCTACGCACAAAACCCTAGATTGATCTATATCCCCAAGATCAGATTTTCCCCTAGCTACAAACCTGTAGCTGGTAAACCCTAGTTATTACAGACACTAGAAAACTGCTAGTTAAATTCCTATAACTAGATGACCTAGTTTTACAGACAAATTTGAAAACTGATTGAACGAATAAAAAATAAATTAAAGCTACAAGGTAAACTAAAATAAATAAATCCTCCTTTTCTAATTAACAAATATAGGTCGATCCATAACCATTTTTGTGCTATCTCAAAACAATGTCGGCTTCCACTTTGTTCTTCAATAGTGGCCTCCCTAGGGTTTTATTCTGGAACGCAGATCGCGACTTCATAGATGAATAGAATTTGTTCTCTGGCTTCGATTCTTTAGTGCTTCCTTATCGATCGATTTATTGCTTTGCAAGTTGATCGAAAACCCTGAATTCCTGTGAGTACTTCGAATTTATTTATTTGATTTCTCTACTTGATTTTCGATGCTCGCCTATGATGAAATGGTGTAATTTATAGGATTATAAAACCCTAGATTACCTCTAATTTCACTTCAATGGCTAGTCTGAATGTTGCATGAAATTGTTGTGAGATTTATGGCTTTCTACATTTAGATTTACATGGCTTTGAATTGTTGTGTGATTGATAACTTGCCATAACTATGTAAAATGAATCGACCTTGAAAATTCATGCGTGATAAATAAATTTGATTCTTTGTCTTGACCAAAATTGCATGATTGAATTTGTGCCTTGATTAAATTGGATGATTCGTCTTTGAATCCACATTGTTGATTTCTGGAATGTTATTGAAGCCATGAATCATACTAGCCTATATGCTGAAATGTGAAATCTTCTTTCCAAAAAATAACTTGTGAATTTCTAGAAACAAAACAACATGTTTCTTCCCAAAAAAAATATTGATTTGTTTACTTAGCTGCTAGAATTTATTTCTAAAGGAAAACAAATATGCTGAGTTTATTTCAGGAAATAAAATTTTGAATCATTCTTGCTTGTCTTTTTTGGAAGATTTCTAACACATAAATATAGAAACTTGCCAAAACTTCCACTGTGATTTCTAGAAGTATGATTAAGTATGCAAAAATTAATTAGATTCTTTCCTGAAACAGTTGAATTTGCATATTTGCCTAAAACAATTTGCTTATTTCTGGAAACAGCAAAAAAAGCTTTTCTTATCTTGACTCCTCTTGATTATTTCTGAAAAGATTGAACTTACTTCTTTCCAAAACTGGAATTTCTTGATTGCTCCCATATATATTTTCTTTTCTGTTTATTTCCATCTGCACTTGAGCCATGAACTAGAACAGCCCTTGTTGTTAATCTGCTCGACAGTGTGTATGTAACCTTGGCACTTGCTATTTGAATCCCATGACAGTTACTCTTCTGTGCCTCTGTGTATCATGATTGTGCACCATATATTTATCAACTCTTGTTTTTGAAAAACTTGTGCTGTAGCATTCTTCGCCATACATTTGAATAATTGGCTTGTGTTTATATACTGTCATGCACACGGTGTCGAGCTAAACCTCATATGTGTATATATATATATATATCTTCATTGCTGGATTGATATCTTCTAATTGGAATCAGTGTATCCAAACATGTTGTCCTCTCTTGTACTACTGCTGTTTCACGAATACTTGAGCAATGCATGCTCCGCTGTCTTGACCCATTTGTTTATATGAACTGTTTGATCAGTTTGCATGTATTTGGGTGGACCATAAAAACTTGTCGATGCATGCTTGTGTATTTGTGAACTTGTTTTGTAACTGTAGTTTGAACCTGGATATATTTGGGCTATTGCACCTTTCAATGCACACTGTTCCATTTTGAATGCATCGGCCTTGTGACAACATTTGTGTTTGATCCGAACTATTGTGTTCAATTGCTTTAAGCTTGCACACTTGTTTCATTATAAATTCATGCTACCATGTTGCATTTGTATATGTCCTTGAGCTTGTGCATACTTATGTATACTTGAGTCTTCTTGCTGCCATGAACTCGTGACCACTGAAACGACCCGAACTTCCCCGGTGAGGAAAGCCCGGATTGAGTCGAGAACAAGTCACAACAGAACGCAGACGGAGGAACATTTCATTGTTAATTACAACAATTCCATCAGAATACAAGAATATATAGAGTATAAATGAATATTATACAATACAAAATATCAGAGATTACAATAAATTACATAGCAGCGGAAAATAAAACAAAATACAACTAGAAGGAGATATACGGATACAAAGCTTTCCGGATATCATTCCAGCTGTAAACCAGGATCCTGTGAATATAAATCTGCAAAACCAAAACTACTAGTTGCCCGTGTCAAAATAAGGGCACCCGGAGTTTAGGTTAAAACAATAAACTCCAGGTCAGTCATGTGACTGGTGTGAGAACTAAAACAGTTATTAATCTTTATTTTTAAAGTTAGGTAAATCAAGGGACCACTCCGTATAACAAGGAACGGGTTTCCTCCCAAGAATACCAGTGCATAAAACAAACAGCGCAATGCTAAATAAAGGAAAATGAAGCTATTATAAGACCCAGGTCCTATCACACAATGCAACGCAAGCCGGCGGATAGGGTTTTTACCGTATAATAGCCAAAGAATGCTTGGTACGTTTAAAAACAATTCATTTGATACTATAATAAGTGTATAGTGTATAAAACAACTTCAAATCATAAGTATCAATCATAGACGACATAGCATCCCATGCTACTATTTCGCCAATACTAGGCTCTACAAATAAAACCGCAAAGTCTCGTATTTGGAAATTGGACTTCCATCTGCGAACTGAGGCTAGGGATCGTCCTCTACCGATTCGAGACAATCTAGCCCATGTCTCAGGAATGTACTCAGTCAAGCCTTTGGAGCGACAGGGCCGGTCCACCGATGTGGATTAAAATTCCTGAACACTGCGTTTCCCCGCCCTATGGGGCGTAAATAAGCCAACGAATGACCCCATCGGTCCCGAATCGACTGATATATCCGAGGCCCCTCGCAAACCAACAACCACATAAGTCAAACTCGTCAGGGCGTGTAAAACCACTGACGCCACTTCTAGCTAGAAGGAAACACGTGCCCTCCCTGAGATCCTTTCCCGTTTCTGGTTCACCACCGGGGTGTGAGGCTTGCGAATTAATGCTACACAAAGCTACGCCACAAAGGCCGTGCTTTGATCATCAACCACAGGACTCTGCTTTTCAACAGAAGCCTTGATCATTTGCATCTTAGCATGCCACACAGGCAAACCACTCTATGCAACCGATATCAGTCACACAGAATGAAATCCAATGTCAGACACACAGTCCATTTACAAGTTTGTTCGGGGTCTGAACGAAACCGGAGGCACCTAGTACCCCGCATATCCATCGATCTCCAAGTACGTCTGGACGATCACCAACTGATTCCCTCCTCTTGGGTGTACGGCCCAATCAAGATCATCAGTAATTATCCAAACGACGAGAAGACCTCCGGTCTTCTACCATCGTCTTCATCTTCGACATCACGTCGAATCAGTTATTCAGAACGGGGTAAACCCAGTCTTTCTGAATAACTCGCGTATATAATAAACAAGTGTTACACAAACACAACATATGCCTCATTCCAATTCATCAGTCACTAACCGTAAATTAGCAAGAGAATAATTCCCCAAATATTAACCCCGAAGGCCGAAACCAACATCAGATCAATATCCAGAAAACCATTCTGCTTAGCTAACCGACATTTAGTTTCTAAATTTCACATTCTTAGGGAAAGGTTCCCATTAATTTTATCAAAGATAAATCCTTTAAATTTATTCTTTAATCTTCCTTTGAATATCGATTCAACTGGTCGGGATTAGCGAACCACACCGAAGTAATCATTTATTTTATTTCCCAATCCCAACCTATTCATCCCATGAAGTAAAACTGGTAATACTTCATATCTAACACCATGGTGTTATCGGTAAATTCAATTACCATTTCACGTTCAAATCTAATTAAAGATTTAACTATCGCCTAGAGAAAAACTGGTGATACTCCATTCTCGATCTTTTCAATCTAATTAAAGATTCATTAAAACTCCACTTAGTTTTAATCTTTAACTGGGTTAAAGAATCAGTGTCATTTAAAACACGGTTCACGATAAACCCCTAAATCACATCACATTTCAATCAGTCCCTAACCGTGAATTAGCAAGTGAGCAATTCCCTAAGTATTAACCCCGAAGGCCGAAACCAACATCAGATCAATACCCCCGAAACCATTCAACTTAACTAATCTCCAGTTAGTTTCTGATTTTCTTAACTCCTTTGGGTCTAAGAACAGTATTATTGAAGATACCATTCATGACAACCCAAAATCACATTCCATTAATTATCGGGTTAAAGAAAAAATGTTATTTAAAACACTGTTCACGATAAACCCAAAAATCAATACCAATTCAATTCCAATTAAATATTATTTAATTGGTACACTTCATTAAATCTTAAATAAAAATATTTAATCTTTTTCTCAACTGGGCTTAAGAACAGTGTTAATGAAGACACCATTCACAACAAACCCAAATCACATTTGATATTAAATTCAAGGCTCTGAATAGAAAATATATCGGCTTATATTCAATATCCAATTCTATGACCTACAAATATCGTATTGGAAATAACGATATATATATATATCTTTCAAATTTTCCATAACAATATCTGTATAATCACGAAATCCAACATCGAAATATTCCGAAGACAATTTCGATTCAAATCCATTCCAATTCAATTATTGGAAATTCTGGTTATTTTCAAAACCATTTCAAATCCAATATATTTATTTTAAAAATAAATATATTATTGTTCTAGTTCAAAACTAGTTCATTTCGATAAAAATCTACTTTTATCTTTTCAAATATGGAGTTTTTCATCCCAATTCTTCACAAATCATTTCTTATGATTTCACACAAATTACTACCATTTTTAATAATTTTATCAAGGCCCGTATAGTCGATTTCCATCAACGGCCATCGAACTGCACGTACAGCGACCTTTTCCAAATTTGATTTGGACATAATTCCAAATCCAACCATTAGATTTCTAATTTCTCACATTCGTTAGAAAGCTCTTTTCGATACGAACCCAACAGTTCCGGTTTTAGGAGAATCCGACGGTCGGATCTCCCGCAATATCCATTCGAAGTCGATGGTCGAAATTCGCGAACTACCGCGGCGCGTTCTATTCAGGCCATTATATATATATATATAATATATATATATATATATATTATATATATCGTCGATTTCCTTTCAAAACGTATTTTAAAAACCGTTTTAGATTCGTTTTCGAAACGATTTCAACTTCATTTCAAATTCATATCAAAATTGAATTTTTCCAATATAAATTCGTTTTAAATTCATTTCAAATCGATTTCAATTCGATTTCAATTTGATTCGAATCTCAATTTATTTCAATTTAATTCAATTTAATTCGAATTTCAATTCTACTCAATTTAATTCGAATTTCAATTTATTTCAATTTAATTCGAATTCAATTCTATTCAATTTCAATTTGAATTCAATTCTTTTTAATTTCAATTTGAATTCAATTCTTCATATAATTCAAATTTCGAACTCACTTTCAATATAATTCAAATTTCGAAAACACTTTCAATATACATTGAAAATTGAATAAAATCGATATAAATATCATTCACGTCAAAATGGCTTCAATCTAACCAACACGGCTTCATATATTCCTATTTTCAAATATTCTATTTCAAATATTTCTTTTTCAAATATTTCTATTTCAAAAATGGAATGAGGCCTAATCAATTACCATAGATTTTATTTCTATGGATTTCCATACAACGCATGTATATATCAATAATGATGAATAATCAACCATCATCCAAAGTGCATTCTACACTGTATAAGCATCAAATATAAATATTTAACGTTTATAACAGTCTGTCAATCAATCGATCGACATACAACTAATTATTGGGATTAGTGTATGTCATATATCATCCCAATACCCGTGTGGGGTTTCAAACAATCAAACACAGATTTTATTTGTGCAGTTGGGCGATGTGTAAAATTTATTGTCCCAATCAATATCAATCAAATCAGTGTATATAAACAAATCTCCGATTTATTTATATTAATTTATTTCATTTCATATACACGTTAAAAATTCTATTTTTAACTATATAATATTTTCCACTATAAAATATTTTATTTCATTTCACATCACATCACACAATCAACTGCACATCAAAATCAAACAAACAAGCATACAAGCCGTCCATGGTCTGTGGACGACGGGTGTCGGGTGCTACTAAACACCGTCTGCATCCTAGTATATATTTTAACTAGAAAATAAAATTAAAATGTGAGAAGTTCTCACCGACTAGCTAATCCAAACGCCTCGACTCTTCTTATGTAGAAAATCTTGTCGTTCCCGCCTATTTGTCACTTTCGTTGTCCGTAGCCACTACATATATAAAAATCACACTTTTATATTGTTGCTATGTATATAAAAATCACATTTTTATAATCATGCTATATGGATAAAAATTCTATTTTTACACCGCTACTATATAGATAAAAATTCTATTTTTACACCGCTACTATATAAATAAAATTCTATTTTTATAACGGTTTTCATATAATAAAGATCATATTTTTATCACGCTATTCTCTATATAAAGACTTCGCCTTTTCAAATATAAAGATTTCGCCTTTTCAAATATAAAGATTTCTCCTTTTCAATTATAAAGTTTTCGCCTTTTCAAATATAAAGATTTAATTTTTATATTTCTACTTTAATAAAAACCATATTTTTAATACTCTAACTAAGTAAAAATCATATTTTTATTATCTACATTACATAAAAATCATATTTTTAACTTCTTTCTTATGTAAAAATTATATTTTTAACCTTCACATCATATAAAAATTATATTTTTACATTGCTACTTCTATAAAGATCACATCTTTATCTTCACTTCATATGTATTCAAAATCAAAATTTTAAGCTATTAAAAATTCAAACTTTCGTTGATTAAAAATCTAAGCTTTCCTTTTAAAAATCATTCCTTTTCCAAATCAGTTTTTATACCCGACAAAAATCAGTTTTAAATCAAAGAAAATAAATCCTGGAATAAAATAAAAAAACTTACATTAACTGTTGGAAAAAAACGGGGCTGCTGGCGATCTCTGGAGGTGGCAGGGCGTCGGAGGGGTGGCAGCGACCTAGGTGGCGGCGGAGCTTATGTGGAAGGAAGAAAAGAAGGGAGAGAGAGGAAGAACGGAGTGGGGAAGAAGGAGGTTGGGGGGGGTTTCCTGGGTGGCGGCGCCGGAGGCGCGCCGCCCCTGGTGGCCGCGGCGGCGGTCTTCCCCGATAGTCGTTCGCCCCTCTTTTTTTTTATCGATTGAAAAATGAAATTGGGGCCTGAGGGTATAGGAGAGAAGGAAGGGAGTTATATTTTATTTAATTAATTTAATTTCAAAAAGGTACTTTTTATTTTGACCTCGAAACGGGACCCACCGCCTGTCGTTCCTAGCGTTTTACCCCCATTGCGAACACAATGGGATATGTATCGTAAGCTGATTCGACCATTTCGATCAGTTTTCGTCATAATCAACATATAACTTTATATATTGAATTTGAACGCGCATTTCAATTTACCGGGGTCACATACTAACTCGAAAAATTCAAGAAAATTATTTTCTAGCTTCATATTGACGATACGGTCCTAACAAAACTAGTTTCGTCAAATTCTGAGACCGTTTGAAAAATGGCCATTTTCCAGTCGATTAAAATCAACTAAAACTGGTCAAACGCGTTTTCCTTTCCACACTCACATATTGATTCGAAAAAATATGAAAATTGGAATCTAGCAATAACTTGACATCATGGATCCAACAAAAGTGGTTTCGTCGAATTCCGAGGTCGTTTGCAAAATTTCCATTTTTATGGGCCAGAATTCCATAGCGACTATTCTGAAATTTCAACTAGACATATCTTTTGATTTCCGCTATGAAATTTCGATTTCTCGGATTCGTTGGAAAGATATTCTCAATTAGATTCAAATATTTTTGGTTTCGCCAAAATCCGGTTTATTTTGAATCCTGTACATTCATTTGAATTTTGAAATCGAATTATCGAACTACCGCGCCATTTTCAATTCCTTTTATATATATAAATAAATATTTATATTCTATTGACGACGTATATAACTATATATGTACGAATTCCATTCAAAATAAATTTTTCGTCGATATTATTTAAAATATTTCATTTTAAATAATCAAAATTCACTAAAATTGCAAAAATAAAAATTTTAAATTGGCTCGGATTTCCGGGTTATTACAATCTCCCCCACTTAAAACTTTTCTTCCCCGAAAAGGAACGAAGCCGAAAGTTGTTTAATTAATCAACTCAACTTCCATTGTTTTCGTTACGGATTAAGTTCTTCAACTTTTCAGTTTCTAAGAACTTTTCAAACTTTTCAAAAAATTGGCTAACACCCTAAATTTTCGAAAAATTTCGCCATAACCTCCCCTGCACAGGGGACTTCGGGATATTTCATATAGCCTCCCATGGCCTTCTTCAATCCAAAAGAAAAAGAAAAAGCCAAGTGGCTAGCCAATCGGCTCATAAAATCACCCAAAACTCAAGAAATACAATAAACATGTACCTATTTGTCGGGCAAACAATTTTAGTCCTCTTCTCTAGCCTCTTTGCTATGACCTGTTCAATGGATACACATGTATATATATGCAATTGCGACAAATTTTCAATACAATTCACTATTTGGTCAATTTGGCTAAATGGTTCAAATTTTAATTAATTAAAACAATAATCAAACAACACATTCAGCAATCAATTAGTTGACTAACATTTCAAATTCATAACTTTGATATATAGTCAAAAATCACATTTTTGATGCCAAATCAAAACAATAGGCCCTATCTAATTTTGGTTCTCACACCAGTCAAATGGAAATATATAGGCATCATACTTTCGAAACTCGAATACCAATTCTGATGATGTTCGAACTATCATCAGAATCATCTCCGAGCGACTAGAGCGTGACTCTATATCTATCCAGTATATTAAAACTCCAAATACACGCGGATCAGACGTATACGCAAAATCTATATATACTGGATTGTCCAAATTCAAATATAATAAATAATCAAATACGTATAATCGAATTGAAATTTTCAAAACAAAATTGTTTTCCATTTAAAAATATACTCTTCACACTCGTTCTAGGATACCACTAATCCCATCTCTAACGAGTCACTCTCATTGGATACTACTAATCCAATTTCTGATGAATTCTTTTGTATGGTTCTAATGTGTCTTGTTCTCTGAGCTTTGTAAACCAAAGCTCTGATACCAGCTGAAACGACCCGAACTTCCCCGGTGAGGAAAGCCCAGATTGAGTCGAGAACAAGCAACAACAGAATGCAGACGGAGGAATATTTCATTGTTAATTACAACAATTCCATCAGAACACAAGAATACACAGAGTATAAACGAATATTATACATTACAAAATATCAGAGATCACAATAAATTACATAGCAGCGAAAAATAATACAAAATACAACTAGAAGGAGATACACGGATACAAAGCTTTCCTGATATCATTCCAGCTGTAAACCAGGATCCTGTGAATATAAATCTGCAAAACCAAAACTACTACCTGCCCAAGTCAAAATAAGGGCACCCAGAGTTTAGGTTAAAACAATAAACTCCAGGTCAGTCATGTGACTGGTGTGAGAACTAAAACAGTTATTAATCTTTATTTTTAAAGTTAGGTAAATCAAGGGACCACGCCGTATAACACGGAACGGGTTTCCTCCCAAGAATACCAGTGCATAAAACAAACAGCGCAATGCTAAATAAAGAAAAATGAAGCTATTATAAGACCCAGGTCCTATCACACAATGCAACGCAAGCCGGGGGATAGGGTTTTTACCTTATAATAGCCAAAGAATGCTTGGTACGTTTAAAAACAATTCATTTGATACTATAATAAGTGTATAGTGTATAAAACAACTTAAAATCATAAGTATCAATCATAGATGGCATAGCATCCCATGCTACTATGTCGCCAATACTAGGCTCTACAAATAAAACCGCAAAGTCTCGTATTTGGAAATTGGATTTCCATCTACGAACTGAGGCTAGGGATCATCCTTTACCGATTCGAGACAATCTAGCCTATGTCTCAGGCAAGTACTCAATCAAGCCTTTGGAGCGATAGGGCCGGTCCACCGATGTGGACTAAAATTCTTGAACACTACGTTTCCCCGCCCTATGGGGCGTGTATGAGCCAACGAATGACTCCATCGGTCCCGGATCGACCGATATATCCGAGGCGTCTCGCCAACCAATAACCACATAAGTCAAACTCGTCAGGGCGTGTAAAACCACTGATGCCACATCTAGCTAGAAGGAAACGCATGCCCTCCCTGAGGTCGTCTCCTGTTTCTGGTTCACCACCGGGGTGTGAGGCTCACGAATTAACGCTACACAAAGCTACGCCACAAAGGCCGTGCTTTGATCATCAACCATAAGACTCTGCTTTTCAACAGAAGCCTTGATCATTTGCATCTTAGCATGCCACACAGGCAAACCACTCTATGCAGCCGATATCAATCACACAGAATGAAATCCAATGTCAGACACAGTCCATTTACAAGTTCGTTCGGGGTCTGAATGAAACCGGAGGCACCTAGTACCCCGCATATCCATCGATCTCCAAGTACGTCTGGACGATCACCAACTGATTCCCTCCTCTTGGGTGTACGGCCCAATCAAGATCATCAGTAATTATCCAAACGACGAGAAGACCTCCGGACTTCTACCATCGTCCTCATCTTCGACATCACATCGAATCAGTTATTCAGAATGGGGTAAACCCGGTCTTTCTGAATAACTCGCATATATAATAAACAACTGTTACACAAACACAACATACGCCTCATTCCAATTCATCAGTCACTAACCGTAAATTAGCAAGAGAATAATTCCCCAAATATTAACCCCGAAGGCCGAAACCAACGTCAGATCAATATCCAGAAAACCATTCTGCTTAGCTAACCGATAGTTAGTTTCTAAATTTCACATTCTTAGGGAAAGGTTCCCATTAATTTTATCCAAGATAAATCCTTTAAATTTATTCTTTAATCTTCCTTTGAATATCGATTCAACTAGTCGGGATTAGCGAACCACACCGAAGTAATCATTTATTTTATTTCCCAATCCCAACCTATTCATCCCATGAAGTAAAACTGGTAATACTTCATATCTAACACCACGGTGTTATCGGTAAATTCAATTACCATTTCACGTTCAAATCTAATTAAAGATTTAACTATCGCCTGGAGAAAAACTGGTAATACTCTGTAACACCCCGCCTCCGCTAGGGTCACTCGCAAAGGAATGCACTAGCTTTAGAGGGGCATTATTGGTAAACATGCACAGAAATATCACAAGACAGAACATATATAAATAGCGGAAGTAAAATCAAACTTTCATAACATGAATAAATAAGGTCTAAAGCCTTTTTCATCAGAGTACAACAAAACCTGTCTTGCAATAGTAAAGAGGCATAAAGACTTTTTAATAAATTATTCCCCAAGTAAAAACAGTAAAGTAGCCATAGCCAAGAGAAGTCCAAGCCATCCATGATGACCTTCAAGCAGAAGAAGTCCGAACTAAACTGCATTGTTTCCTCCCTGTAACCTGGGGGGGGGGGAAACGGAAGAAAAGAGGCGAAACAAAACGGGTCAGTCAAAAAGACTGAGTAAGTCCTATCTACTTCCAGTATAAAAACAGGTAAAGGTAACATGACATGCATAAACTGAAAGTAAACATAAGGATAACTACAAGATAGATAAACCAGGGTAGCCGGTTGAACTACTGCGGCAAGGTAAACTAAGGTATCATGATAAACTACGGTGTTATGATAAGTCAAGGTATCACATCGTCAGATTTCTATCGAGTACATTATCCCAAGGTATCTACCCCGTCTAACATCCCACGGTATCTATTATGTATATTCTTCCTAGTTCTAACATGTATATTTGCTCTGCACCTCTCGTACTAGTATCCCAACCCGCGTCACGTGTTAACAATGAATGTCCCTTGCCCAATGTCATGTAATGGTCCATGTCAACCTAATATATAGCATATGTAGGTTTTCCCACTCATATGTTTCTTTCCATGTATAAGATTAGTCCTTTGCCGTAGGCCGTACGGGCTTTCTCATGTAAACGTTTTATCCTTGAAGTCGTTTGGACTGTCACCCTTGTTCTAGCTAGGCTCTTCCATATGAATCATCGTTTGAACTACTAGGACTTACGCCACCTAGCACCACTAGGGATTACGCTTACCTATTGCACGCTTTCGTATTTTGGTTTGGGTTAAACCACCTAGGCCACTAGGGATTACGCTAACCGTCAACCGCGCCCTTTTTCCCACGCATTCATCGTGAATCGTTTTTCTATAACTGTATGCACATGTATCACATCGTGCCATCCGAGTCCTGTCACAGGGCAAAGCAAAAAATACAGGACTCGGTCGGGAGCTTTAGATTTATCTGCCGATGCAGATACTAAGGTCTGCTTTTCTACACGTGGCTATGGTCCCACGAGACCCCTCCCTCAACTAGTGAAAGGCAACACAAGAGAAAATCTTGCATGAGAACTACACTCCGGCCAGCCCACATCCTACGGCCTACCTCACCCATAATTAGATAGCAATTATGGTCTGTTGGGTGTTCCCTGCCTTTCCGTACGTACACGCTTGACTCAAGATGGTAGATGATCGACGAACTTGCTATCTAGGGCACTATCATGTATTCGTTGACTCACTGCTATCCATCCCAGTCTTTAGGTCGCTCGTATAGCAACCAAGGCATACTCTTGGTTCTTCTAATGCAGACCTTAACCTCTTGTGAGCCCAGGATGATCATCTGCGACCTCACAGAGGGATCCCAAGAATATCCTCACGTTCCCCGAAGCCGCTGCTTCGTTACCCAGTTCGTTGGAGCCTTTATCTAAATCAGATAGCCTGCTCCTACACGCATACTTAAACGTTGACCTAACGTATCGGGTTACTAATCTATCTAAGAAGTGGTCCAAATTTCTTTGACTAAGAATTATTACTTAGTTTCCCTTAACTAAGGTTTACCACTTAGCCTTATTTCCATTATCCTTGTTAACTATGGTTATTTACCTAATCCTCCGAATTAGGGTTTATCTAATGGGTTAAGTGTCACTTAAGTTCATAACTTAGCCCGTCTACAAACCATGTCAAAATTGGCTAAGTATCCAAGTCCAAGACTTAACCCTACAAACCATGTGTCAAGTTGGCTAAGTATATTAAGCAATCCATAACTTAACCTCGTCTAATTATCATTTTAGATTGGTTAATTATATAAATTAACTTGACCTTGTCAAACTACCGAGTCAAATCGGTCAAGCGTATTCAAGTGATTCGTGACTTAGCCTTATCATGGTTTCACGTTAGATTGGTTAAGTATAGGTTAACTTAACCCCCATAAATTCACGAGTTAGATTGGCTAAGTATAGGTCACTTAACCACATCCAATTAACGAGTTAGATTGGTTAAGTTTAGTTCACTTAACCACATCAAATTAACGAGTTAGATTGGTTAAGTTTAGGTCACTTAACCACATCAAATCTTCATGTATAATTGGTTAAGTATAAGTTGCTTAACCCCATTAAATTATCACGTTAAGTTGGTTAAGTATATTAAGCAATCCATAACTTAACCTCGTCTAATTACCAAGTTTAAATTGGTTAAGTGTTTAACTTAACCCCATCGAATTACCGTGTTTAGATTAGTTAAGTGTGGATTACTTAACCCCATCTAATTACCGTGTTTAGATTAGTTAAGTGTAAATTACTTAACCCCATCTCCTAATCATCTTGCATGGTTAAGTGTCATTAAGGAAATCAAGCCCGGTCCCCACTTAACCTACCCATTCGTGTCATATCGGTTAAGTGTCATTAGTCAAATTTACTTAACCTTATCATGTGGCATTAATTTAATTAATGCACTCTTAACCTCTCACATTAGACCTTGTTGTGGTTACTAGTTAAGCCGGGCGGGTCCGGGTAGATTTACACCACAACCTAGTCTAACCTCGGGTCTTAAGCGCGACATGACCAACTTCTCACATTGGGTCCTATTGTTTGCAACTACTAGTTAGGCCGGTCGGTTCCGGGTAGTTTTACGTTGCAAACTCAACCCAACCTCGAGTTGGCCACACTTATATTATCTAAGTTCATCATGTTTCCAAAACATGTTACAAGTTTTCAAGCATTTGGGTAGACCTAACTTAATAGGTAAATTCCCAAAGGGTAGACCTAACTTAATAGGTAAATTCCTAAGCTCATGTTTTTATGCATACTTACATGCCAACTTCCATGTTATCTTTCAAGTCATATTTTCAAGTATAAACACATGTCATAATCAAGTTAAGATTTCGTGACATGTTCACGTTTATCTAACTACCCAAAATCGTGTTTTCCCAACGCAAGCAAAGCGAGTCAACATAGTAGGTATACTATGGCTACATGTAGACCCCAAAACATGCACGATGCCACAAAAGGGATTGGCTCCAAACATGCATGGCGTCATAAGGGGGTTTGGCCTTAAAACATGCATGATAGAGTCATATAGGGATTGACCATAAGCATGCATACTATCATATAGGATTTGGCCACAAACTTGCATAATATCATTTTGCCACAAACATGCATGAAACATAAGAGGTTTGGGTTCATAAACATGCATAAGCCCAAAATCTTGTCTTAGCCAATGTGAAGTGGTTCCTAAAGGTTCATGCTAGCATTTCATGCATAAAGATCAAAACTTGCAAGTTAAACTAGGTTATGCATAGCACGAGAGGCATGATTAAGTCACTCACATGGCCTAAAATCATACACAAGAGGCAAGGTAAGGTTCATATAGGTTCGCATAATCATGTTTAGCCTCATTTTATCCCATGTCATTATCAAAACTACCGTTTCCATCTAAAAGTAGCTAGAACTTACATAGTTAGGCCTAGGGAAAGGAGCATGAATCATCTTGGCTAAGAAAGGTTCCTCCTTTGTTGAAGAATCGTCATGGAACTCGCATAGCAACGTTGATTTGGCCTCTATTTGGTGTAGCAAGCTTGCACCTTTTGATTTGAACCCGATTTGAATGCATAGTCTCTAGGGATTGGAGATGGAGGCCATGGTCAATGAAGATTTTGGCAGCACTTAGTTGCTAGGTTTGATTTTTAGGGATTTAGGTTAGGTTTAGGGTCTTTTTATAGAGATTAGGATAGTTTTAGGCCCTTAGATTAACCCTAGGATAGATTAGGACCATCAGATCTCGGAAGCTTCCAGAACCAGCCCAAGAACAAGACCAGGTGAGACAAACAGGTGCGCCAGGCAACTTGCCCCGGCCACCCCCTATCGACAGGCAAGTCGACAGGGCTGTCGACTTGGTCTGGGCCCAAGTCGACAGGCCTGTCGACAGCCCTGTCGACGTGGCCTAGGCGGGAAACTTCCCGCCTGGCCCCAGATCTGATTTCCAAAACTGTTTCCGAAATTCAAATTCCCAGAAACCTTCTTTGGGCCTTTAACGGGTCATACGGACTCCGATTCTCGAAAACTCGGACTCTATTTCGCGTATTTTTCCGAGACGAACGCAATGGCACAGACCGTTTCACTTGATTCAGAATTTATAATTTTAATTCTGTCTTGATTCTTGATTTAACGTGTTGTAAAAATTCGGGTTGTTACATACTCCATTCTCGATCTTTTCAATCTAATTAAAGATTCATTAAAACTCCACTTAGTTTTAATCTTTAACCGGGTTAAAGAATCAGTGTCATTTAAAACACGGTTCACGATAAACCCCTAAATCACATCACATTTCAATCAGTCCCTAACCGTGAATTAGCAAGTGAGCAATTCCCTAAGTATTAACCCCAAAGTCCGAAACCAACATCAGATCAATACCCCAGAATCCATTCAACTTAACTAATCTCCAGTTAGTTTATGATTTTCTTAACTTTTTTGGGTCTAAGAACAGTATTATTGAAGATACCGTTCACGACAACCCAAAATCACATTCCATTAATTATCGGGTTAAAGAACAAATGTTATTTAAAAACACTGCTCACGATAAACCCAAAAATCAATACCAATTCAATTCCAGTTAAATATTATTTAATTGGTACACTTCATTAAATCTTAAATAAAAAGATTTAATCTTTTTCTCAACTGGGCTTAAGAACAATATTAATGAAGACACCATTCACAACAAACCCAAATCACATTTGATATTAAATACAAGGCTCTGAATAGAAAATATATCGGCTTATATTCAATATCCAATTCTACGACCAACAAATATCGTATTGGAAATAACGATATATATATATATCTTTCAAATTTTCCATAACAATATCTGTATAATCACGAAATCCAACATCGAAATATTCCGAAGACAATTTCGATTCAAATCCATTCCAATTCAATTATTGGAAATTCTGGTTATTTTCAAAACCATTTCAAATCCAATATATTTATTTTAAAAATAAATATATTATTGTTCTAGTTCAAAACTAGTTCATTTCGATAAAATCTACTTTTATCTTTTCAAATATGGTGTTTTTCATCCCAATTCTTCACAAATCATTTCTTATGATTTTACACAAATTATTACCATTTTTAATAATTTTATCAAGGCCCGTACAGTCGATTTCCATCAACGGCCATCGAACTGCACTTACAGCGACCTTTTCCAAATTTGATTTGGACATAATTCCAAATCCAACCATTAGATTTCTAATTTCTCACATTTGTTAGAAAGCTCTTTTCGATACGAACCCAACGGTTCTGGTTTTAGGAGAATCCGACGGTCGGATCTCCCGCAATATCCATTCGAAGTCAATGGTCGAAATTCGCGAACTGCCGCGGCGCGGCGCGTTCTATTTAGGCAATTATATATATATATATATATATATATATATATATATATATATATATAATATTATATATATCATCGATTTCATTTCAAAACGTATTTTAAAAACCGTTTTAGATTCGTTTTCGAAACGATTTCAACTTCATTTCAAATTCAAATCAAAATTGAATTTTTCCAATAGAAATTCGTTTTAAATTCATTTCAAATCGATTTCAATTCAATTTCAATTCAATTTCAATTTAATTTGAATCTCAATTTATTTCAATTTAATTCGAATTTCAATTCTACTCAATTTAATTTGAATTTCAATTTATTTCAATTTAATTCGAATTCAATTCTATTCAATTTCAATTTGAATTCAATTCTTTTCAATTTCAATTTGAATTCAATTCTTCAATATAATTCAAATTTCGAAATCACTTTCAATATAATTCAAATTTCGAAAACACTTTCAATATACATTGAAAATTGAATAAAATCGATATAAATATCGTTCACGTCAAAATGGCATCAATCTAACCAACACGGCTTCATATATTCCTATTTTCAAATATTCTATTTCAAATATTTCTTTTTCAAATATTTCTATTTCAAAACTGGAATGAGGCACAATCAATTACCATAGATTTTATTTCTATGGATTTCCATACAACGCATGTATATATCAATAATGACGAATAATCAACCATCATCCAAAGTGCATTCTACACTGTATAAGCATAAAATATAAATATTTAACGCTTATAACAGTCTGTCAATCAATCGATCGACATACAACTAATTATTGGGATTAGTGTATGTCATATATCATCCCAATACCCGTGTGGGGTTTCAAACAATCAAACACAGATTTTATTTGTGCAGTTGGGCGATGTGTAAAATTTATCGTCCCAATCAATATCAATCAAATCAGTGTATATAAACAAATCTCCGATTTATTTATATTAATTTATTTCATTTCATATACACGTTAAAAATTCTATTTTTAACTATATAATATTTTCCATTATAAAATATTTTATTTCGTTTCACATCACATCACACAATCAACTACACATCAAAATCAAACAAACAAGCATACAAGCCGTCCATGGTCTGTGGACGACGGGTGTCGGGTGCTACTAAACATCGTCTGCATCCTAGTATATATTTTAACTAGAAAATAAAATCAAAATGTGAGAAGTTCTCACCGACTAGCTAATCCAAACGCCTCGACTCTTCTTTTGTAGAAAATCTTGTCGTTCCCGCCTATTTATCACTTTCGTTGTCCGTAGCCACTACATATATAAAAATCACATTTTTATATTGTTTCTATGTATATAAAAAACATATTTTTATAATCACGCTGTATGGATAAAAATTCTATTTTTACATCGCTACTATATAGATAAAAATTCTATTTTTACACCGCTACTATATAGATAAAATTCTACTTTTATAACGGTGTTCATATAATAAAGATCATATTTTTATCACGCTATTCTCTATATAAAGACTTCGCCTTTTCAAATATAAAGATTTCGCCTTTTCAAATATAAAGATTTTGCCTTTTCAATTGTAAAGATTTCGCCTTTTCAAATATAAAGATTTAATTTTTATATTTCTACTTTAATAAAAACCATATTTTTAATACTCTACCTAAGTAAAAATCATATTTTTATCATCTACATTACATAAAAATCATATTTTTAACTTCTTGCTTATGTAAAAATTATATTTTTAACCTTCACATCATATAAAAATTATATTTTTACATTGCTACTTCTATAAAGATCACATCTTTATCTTCACTTCATATGTATTCAAAATCAAATCTTTAAGCTATTAAAAATCCAAACTTTCATTGATTAAAAATCTAAGCTTTCCTTTTAAAAATCATTCCTTTTCCAAATCAGTTTTTATACCCGACAAAAATCAGTTTTAAATCAAAGAAAATAAATCCTGGAATAAAATAAAAAAACTTACATTAACCATTGGAAAAAAAGGGGTTGCTGGCGATCTCTGGAGGTGGCAGGGCGTCGGAGGGGTGGCAGGGCGTCGGAGGGGTGGCAGCGACCTAAGTGGCGGCGGAGCTTATGTGGAAGGAAGAAAAGAAGTGGGAGAGAGGAGGAACGGAGTGGGGAAGAAGGAGGCTGGGGGGCATGTATACAACATTTTGCTCGGATTTCCAGGTTATTACAACCTCTCACTCTTTCTGTTCCACTATGCTTGAGCATGTATACAACACATTCGTGCTTGGCATTTTCTACTTGACCCTTGCTTATGTATATACATGTTGCCATGTATATAGATATATGTATATATATACACACATATGTGTGTATATATGTATATATTTATTTATTTGTATATGCGGGTAACTTCATATGTGCATTATCAATTATGTATTCATGGATACTTACAGCATGTTAGTGCTGTCAAACTTTACCCGATGCATCATATTTAATATATTTTTCCAATGCTGGCAATACTGTCCCTGCACAAATATGTGCATATACATACATATGTATGTATATATGTGTGTAGTGCATGTGTAGTATATATATGTGAGCATTAGAAATACTATCTACCTTGTTGTATTTACACTGTATCACTGTGAATATCACAAGCTCTCTAGACACATATGGATGTCCATATAAATCAGATCAAGTCATGAAAAATGATGAGAAACACACCAAAATTCTAAGGGAAATAATTTTTTGAAATAAAATTTGTATCTACTAGAATTTAAAATATTTTTGTTCCAGTTTATTGTGTGTTTCTTTTATGTAACAAGTAAGCAGAAAACTTAACTAATAGAAGAAAACAGATAGAGGACAAGTGTGTAACTGTATATGAGTGTATGAATGTATCTGTACAACTTGAGTGTACTATTGTGAGGAGCGAAGTATAGAAATGAAACTGAATATGAATGTATTGTATTTTAATGAAATATACAAATAGTGGAGTTATGGATTTGTACTGTTGAATTGTTGAAATATAATATTATATTTAAATAAAATACCGTTTGAATATTTAAATCCTTGTGCAGTAGTATTCTATTTAAATGTAAATACTTATTTCTGTCTATGATGTAGTATAACTGTACAATTACAAACACATTTATAATAATAAATATATGTTTGTTATTATCAAACAAAAATCATAGAATTGTTAGATACAACATCAGGTTACAACAGAAGGTTTATAAAAGACTTTGTAAGAATAGTTATACCCATAACTAAATTAATAAGAAAAGAAAAACCTTTATATTTTCATAGAAAATGTGAAGAATCTTTTGAAAAGTTGTAGAAGACATTGGTAGAAGCACTTATTCTACAGGTTCCAAAGCGGAATGAAGAATTGGTTGTGTATACTGATGCAAGTGGATATGGCTTGGGAGCTGTGCTTATGAAGCGTGGTCAAATGATCGCCTATGCATCCAGGCAATTGAAGATCAATGAAACAAGGTATGAAAAACATGATTTAGAACTTGCTGCCATAGTGTGTGCTTTAAATATATGGAGACATTACTTGTTAGGAGCCAAATTTGAGTTATATACTGATCATAAATCACTTAAATATTTATTTTCTCAAAACGATCTTAACATGAGGCAACATAGATGGGTGGAATTTTTGGTCGCGTATGATTTAGATATTTTATGCACTCCTGGAAAAGCAAACAAGGTAGCTGATGCTTTCAGCAGACATCATAGTATTTTGGAAAAGCTAATGGCAGAAGAATTAAAAGATTTAACAATATTGAGTGAAGTAGTAATGAAAAGTGAGGAAGGGGAATTTACAGAAAATCATTGTGATATGATTGAATACAGGAAATTAAGCCTGGTATCTATAAAATCAAACCTCATTTATAAAATTGGAAGATTGCAAGATCAGGATAAACAATTAAAGGAGATAAAGGTAATGTTATTGAGTAATATGGCAGTAGAAATTTTGAAGTGGATAATCAAGGATATCTCATGAAAAGCAAGAGGCTTTGTGTGACTAATATTAAAGAAATAAAGGCAGAAATTTTAGATGAGAATCACAAGACCAGATACACAATACATCCAGGCTCGACTAAAATGTACCATGATCTTAAAAGAGGTTATTGGTGGCCAAGAATGAAGGTTGCAGTGGCAAACTATGCGGCAATGTGTTTGACATGTCAACAATTTAAGGCAGATTATCAAAAACCTTCAGGCATGTTGCAACCACAAGAGGTGCCCAAATGGAAATGGGAAAGCATTTTAATGGATTTTATAGATGGAATGCCAAGAACTCAAAGAGGCGATGATAGTGTATGGGTAGTAGTTGATAGGTTAACCAAATCAACTCATTTTGTTCCCATAAAGTCTGATAGAAATGCCAATAAATTGGCTAAGTTATTTGTGAAAGAGGTAGTCAGATTGCATGGTGCGTATAAAACAATCATCAGTGATAGGGATTGTTTGTTACCTCCAGATTTTGGGGGAGTTTTCAAGAAGCTATGGGTGTAAAATTATGCTTAAGCACAGCATATCACCCACAAACTTATGGGCAAACTGAAATTGTGAAAAGAATATTAGAAGATTTATTAAGGGCTTGTGTACTTGACTTTAGGGGAAGCTGGGAAGATCATTATGTTTGGCTGAATTTGCATATAACAGTAGCTATCAATCTACCATAAGAATGACTCCATTTGAAGCTCTTTGTAGTGGACTCTGTTTGTCACCATCTTGCTGGTTGGATGTGGGAGAGAAAAATCTGCTTGGACCAAATTATGTGAAAGAAACTTCAGAGAGAACTGAATCAATTAGGCAGAGGAATGCACAAGAGAGACAAAAAGTATATGCAGATAAAGGAAGAAGGCAAGTAGGGTATAATGTAGGGAACTTTGTGTTCCTCAAAGTTTCACCTATGAGAAAAGTGTTGAGATTTGGGAAAGAAGGCAAGCTATCACCTGGATATATAGGGCCATATAAAATTATTCAAAGGGTAGGAGCATTTGCATATAAACTGAATCTACAAAAAGAATTGGCGAAGATACATAATGTATTACATATATCACAGTTAAGAAGGGGGGTGCATGACAAGGGGACTATTATGGAATCACCAGCCTAAGTTAAAGTGAAAGAGAATCTGGTTTATGTGAAAGAACCAGTGGGCATTATTTTAAGAGAAGATATGAAATTGAGAAATAAAAGCACAAAATTGGTGAAGATTCAATGGAGTTTAAACACACATGATTGCATCTGGGAAGTTGTGGACAAAGTGAAAGCTAACTATCCTAATTTATTCGCTGCTTGAAGAAGATTTGATGGAGAGAAAAAGGCGTGTTTTCTTTTTTGTTAAAAATCAAGTTAATACTGAAGTTTTATGAAGAAGTAATTGTGGGACACAATTCCTTTTAGAGGAGGTGTGGAGACCCAGATTGGTATTGACAATAAAATAATAATTTAAGTTAGGCATAAAACTTAGATAACATGGAAATACATATATATGTATATGTAAAGAGATAATAAAGTAGAAAAGTGGGCTGGTAGAAAAAGGTTAGAGGTTCTTATATAGATATAAAAAAAAATGTAACATGAAACTAAAAAATAAGCTTGAGTACACACTACGTTTCATAAATAATGTAGCTAAGTTTTATCTATGTAAATATCACATGAAGGCAAAGTCATGCATATAGAGTGAAGTATGGATACAATATGGATAAAGCCATTCAAAAAATAAAAGTGAAAAGTGATATTTCCATAGGACAAAAATGTGCCTTCGGGACTACATTGTAACAAAGAAAATTTACCAACGGGACTTTCCATTAATAGAAAACCAAAGTGGCTATTATAACTTAGTAAGTAGCAGGCTAGGAATTAGGTTGTCTTCTTAGAACAAAATATTCAGAAGTAAATAAGGGAAGGGTAGTCAATCAAAGAATTATCGGGGCTAGTAAGAAACCAATATTATAAGGTGAATGTTTATCATTATATAATGTATTGTGGGCATTAAGTCCTATTGCAGGCAGCCAAAATGTTATGCATATGTTAGGATGAATGAATGTGTATATTAATATATTATCTCAGATTTGTCTAATTTATTTATAGGGAAATATATATATATATATATATATATATATTTGCGCATGAATGTATGTTTTTATTAGGAGATTTAATGGATGTGTTGCTGTGAGGTAGGGCTTCAATTAATTTGGGTTAGGCAGCATAGATGTTGACGTCAAAAGTTGGTCACTAGTGACAGTCAACACTCAATCGTGTGGAGAGCACACGAAAGCAATTATAGAATATGGTAAAGTAAAGAATATAGGGAACATGCAAGACTTTTTATAGTGGTTCGGAAAAGATGGTGCATATGTCCACTTTATATGTATTGAATAACTTTTGCTTACAAGTACAATGCCTATTCTGTTTGAAGAATGATGGGAGATGAGAAGTTTTCTAAGGAAGAAAAGTTGGCTATTTTAGGAATAAGCCATGGGTTTTCTTTTATTCATAGCTTCAATTGCCCAAAACCGCATGCCTTTCTTCTTTGGGAAAGAAGGTATTTATAGATGGAGAAGTCGGCTAGGGTAGCTGCAGCGTGGCCCACCCTTTTGGGAAAGCTTGGACACGTGAAGCTTGATCCTTGGTCAAAGTTATGGCTAGAAGACTATTTCCACTGTTGATTAATAGTATCCTCAGAAAGTGTGGCTTACGTGAAACTTAAAACGAGGTGTATTAAAAGGAGAGCTGTGGCTGGTAACGTTTGACAGCCTTTGTTGCCTTGAGAATTGGTCTGAGTAATGAATGACTTAGTTGGATATTTCCAGATGGATCCGAGATATTTTGTCGATCCGATTTTGATGGAAGCGGCTAACTCGGTCGGTCGAGAAGAGTGATTCTTCTGGGTTCGATGAGTCGTTGCTTAAAGGAGTTTAACTCAAGTCAGCTTTGGTTCGGGTTGGCTTTAAAGGAATGCATGGGACGAACCTTGCCTAGGCTTTCTGGAGTATGTATCTTTCTATCGACCAATCGATCGACGTTTAAAGAAAGTATCTGGATGCTAGGTTTCGATCCGTTGAACCGTGATAGCTTTTTCCAAAAAGTTGGCCAACACTTTCCCCCTTAGAATACACCTTTCTTGGTGAAGGAGGTGTGTTCTGATCCTTGCATCAAAGTCCAATATGCGGGTAGTGATGGTTGCACCGAACCATATTAAGGCCGGAAATCCAACGGTCCGATGGTTGTATTTAGACCAGAAAACTATGATCGAGATAGATCATATTAAGGTAAAAAACGACAACCATCGAAGACCGTATTAAGGCCGAGAAAATAATTGTTAATTCCGGTCGTAAGAGCCATCAGCTGCAAAGATTATGCAGGCCATTCTCGGTCTAGAGAAGGCTTTGGTCTTGTTTGGGCGAGTATTAACCATACCCGGCTTAAAGATAAGGGCGAGAAGTAATTACACTTGGCTTAGAGAGATGGTGAGTATTAACCATACTCGTCTTATGTAGGTGGCAAGTATTAACCATACTTGGTTTACAGAGGTGGCGAGTATTAACCATACTCGGCTAACAGAGGTGGCGAGTATTAACCATAATCGGCTTATGGCAATGGCGAGTATTATCTATACTCGGCTTATGGCAAGTGTTAACCAATCTCGGCTTAAAGAGATATGACCGTACTTGGCTCGAGGAGTAGGTTTAGTTATGGTGGAAGGCTTTTGATCGTGCGTTACGAACGATGGCTTGGCACTGACCATGTTCGGGTTGGTGAGCGTTAGTCACACTTGATCTATATCATTCAAACATAATCCATGTTTGTAAAGGAAAGATCACCGTTACTAAAGAGTTATTACAAGAAGATGAAAATAAATTATAATAGGACAAACGTTGATTCCAGGACATGCCTAGGAGCCAAATCCTAACCCCGTACATGTGTACATCAACATATCCTTTTTATTGAAAGAAATTAAAATATAGCAAAAATAATAAATTTAAATCTAATTAATTGATTATGATGCAGCGAGTGCTGGGCTCGGGGTCCTTTCCGTTTCTACGAGCTCGAGGATGGGCTTGGGGAGCATGGGCAGAAGATTGTGGCGCCATGGCATGTGTGCTTCTCTTGACATATTCGGGAAGCTCCCCTCGCCTGACCCCATCCTTGATGAGATCGCGTAGGTGCTTGCATTCATTGGTGCTGTGACCAATAATGTTATGAAACATGCAGTGCTTTCAAGAGTCGAGTTCTTACTAGATCGGCTCTCTTTGAGGAGGTCTGGGGAAACGCAGGGACCTTCATATGTCAAGATAGATGTTGAGCAGGGAAGAATTGAGTTCGGTATATTGATCATACTTATTCTCTTCGATGTCGTACGTTGCGTTCATTCTTCTTTGGGGCCTTTCCTCTTCCTTTATTTTGGACATTTTTATTGGATGGACCTCCTTGTTTGGTGGATAGGACCTCGAGGCTCTCCATCTCAATACTGGCATCTTCTCATTAGAGGAATCATTCGGCCTCTACATAGAAATCTTCTATGTCCTTGGGAGGATCTCTGGTCAAAGAAATTGAGAATACCGATCAGCTCTGAACACCAGCAATGGCGGCCATAAGCACCATCGATGGCTCAGGTCAATCGACTAATGATATTGCTGCGTTGAATCTCTCGAGGAAAGATCGATGTGTCTCTCCCGGACATTGCTCGATGGAGGTCAGGAGCATGACACTCTTTGGTCGGGAGATGTGAACTCTGAACTGCTCGATAAAGCGGGTAACCACTGTGTTCCAACTGCTGATCGTCTCCTTTGTTAGCTGCCGAAACAACACGCGGCTATATCTGTGAGGAAGAGTGGGAAGCACTTGGCCGTTATAATATTCGATGCGCCATGTACTTCCATATGACGCATGTAACACATGAGATGGATGGTCGGGTCGGTCCGACCGTTGTAGGGTTCAATGGCTGGAAACTTGAAGTCTGGAGGATTGCGGGAGATCCTGATTTCCCTGGTGAAGGGGATGCGGTGGATATTTTCTATATCATGCTGAGAATAATTACCTCGAGTGAAATGTTGAACGATGCTTGCAAGCTGCCTTCATCTCCTAGGAGTCGCTGCCATGAATCCAGCTCTACATTCGGGAAGGCTCCTGTCCCAAGGTCCAACGAAACCATGCTTGGAACGGTGGTCGCTGGTTGAGTTCAACCTACGAGAGTTGAGTGAAGGTGAGGGTGAGGGTTCATCGCAGCGGTTGGTTCTAGGAAGACTGGTGCCTTTGAACCTGATGAGAATTGGACTGGGTCGTACCCATAACGGAAGGTCCGGGCTGACCCAGCGTAGCATGTGATGTTCGGGGATCTTCGATGCCCTCACCCGAATTGATGTTAAAAGGGTCTACGGTTGTATTTTCCTCCGCCAATCTAGGAACCGATATGGAAGAGTGGTCTCCCTGGTTCAAAGGTAAGGCTCCACCAGCTCTTCGTTGAAGGAGTGGCGGCATAAGACGAGTCTGCGGTAAGATACTGGGTTGTAATGGGAATGGCATTAATTCTGAATAACCCAGCGGTTGCTCGATTGGTCCAGGGGGTCGAGCTGTCCCCAAGAGTGGAGGCAAAGTGGTCAATCGACCTAGATCTTGAGCACGGGCCACCTGTTAATCTGCAGTTGTGGCTGTGCTGGTTGTTGGAAGCGATACTCCAGGCTGCGATTGATCAGGAGGTGGAGCCAGCCAAAAGGAAGCAAAGGCATGTACCGATTTGGGGCATGGATTTCCGTAGACTGAAGATCAGTTATTGCTCCAACTTCGCCCAGTGGAAGAATTGATGTTGAAGCATTAAATCCCTTTTCCACCAGAGCGAGAAGGTGATCCATCAATTGTTGTTGTCGTTTGAGGAGTTTATCCTGAGATTTCATATAGCCTATGAAATCGGCCATAATTTTGTCCATGTCGTCTCAGGCAAGATATCGGGACGCGTCTTCATGAGAGAAGGTCCCCTGACTTGCTTCTGCAGCGTTTGCCTCAGCTGCATTGGCATTTGGGGAGCGAGAAGATGTTGCATCTTTCTTTCGCTTGCTCGCCATGGGTAGAAACTTGCCGAGGGTTGTAGAGTATGCTGGCGCGCCAAAGTATTTACGTCAAAAGTTGGTCACTAGTGATAGTCAACCCCCAATCGTGTGGAGAGAACATGAATAGCAATTATAGATTATGATAAAGCAAAGAAAACAGGGAACACACATGACTTTTTATAGTGGTTCGGAAAAGATGGTGCTTACGTCCACTTTATATGTATAGATTTACTTTTGATTACAAGTACAATGCATTTTCTGTTTGAAGAATGACGGGAGATGAGAAGTTTTATGAGGTACACTAGTTGTATATTTGAGGAATAAGCCATAGGTTTTCTTTTCTTCAGAGCTTGAATTGGCCAAAACCGCATGCCTTTCTTCTTTGGGGAAGAATGTATTTATATATGGAGAAGTCGGATAGGGCAGATGCAACGTGTCATGCCCTTTCGGGAAAGCTTGGACACGTGGAGCTTGATCTTTGGGCATAGTTGCGGCTAGAAGACTATTTCCACTGTTGATTAATAGTATCCTCGGATAGTGTGGCTTACATGGCACTTGAAACGAGGTGCATTAAAAGGAGAGCTCTGGCTGGTAACGTTTGATCGCCTTTGCTGCCTTGAGAATTGGTCTGAGTAATGAATGACTTAGTTCGATATTTCCAGATGGATCAGAGATATTTGGTCGATCCAATTTCGATGGAAGCGGCTAACTCGGTCAGTCGAGAAGAGCGATTCTTCTGGGTTCGATGAGCCATTGCTCGAAGGAGTTTAACTCGAGTCGGCTTTGGTTCGGGCTGGCTTTAAAGGAATGCTTGGGTCGAACCTTGCCTGGGCTTTCTGGAGTATGCATCATTTTATCGATCGATCGATCGACGTTTAAAGAAAGTTTCTTGACGTTGGGCTTTGATCCGTTGAATCGTGACAACTTCTTCCAAAAAGTTGCTCAACACTTTGCCCCTTAAAATTCATCTTTTTGGTAAAGGAGGTGTGTTTTAATCCTTGCATCGAAGTCCAATATGCTGGTAGCGATGGTTGCGCCAAACCATATTAAGGCCGGAAATCCAACAGTCCAATGGTTTTATTAAGACCAAAAAACCGATGATCGAGATAGATCGTATTAAGGTCAGAAAACCAATAACTATTGAATACCGTATTAAGGCCGAGAAAATAATTGTTTACTCCGGTCGTAAGAGCCATCACTTGCAAAGATTATGCGGGCCATTCTCGGTCTAGAGAATGCTTTGGACTTGTTTGGGCGAGTATTAACCATACTCGGCTTGAAGATAAGGGCGAGCAGTAATTGCACTTGGCTTAGAGAGATGGCGAGTATTAACCATACTCGGCTTACGTAGGTGGCGAGTATTAACCATACTTGGCTTACAGAGGTGGCGAGTATTAACCATACTCGGCTAATAGAGGTGGCGAGTATTAACCATACTCGGCTAACAGAGGTGGCGAGTATTAACTATACTCGGCTTATGGCAATGGCGAGTATTATCCATACTCGGCTTATGGCAAGTGTTACCCATGCTCAGCTTAAAGAGATCTGACCGTACTCGGCTCAAATTTAGTTATGGTGCAGGCTTTTGATCGTGCATTATAGACGATGGCTTAGCACTAACAATATTCGGGTTGGTGAGCGTTAGTCACGCTCGATCTATATCATTCAAATATAATCCATGTTTGCAAAAGAAAGATCACTGTTTACTAAAGAACTTTTACAAGAAGATGAAAATAAATTCTAAGAGGACAAATGTTGATTCCAAAGCATGCCTAGGAGCCAAATCCTAACCCCATACATGTGCATATCCTTTTTATTGAAAATAAAAATAAAAATACAGTGAAAATAATAAATCTAAATCTCATTAATTAATGATGATGCCGCGAGTGCTGGGCTCGGGGTCCTTTCCGTTTCTAGGAGCTCGAGGACGATTTAGGGAGCATGGGCAGAAGATTGTGGCGGTATGGCCTGTGTGCTCCTCTTGACACATTCGGGAAGCACCCTTCGCTTGACCCTATCATCGATGAGATTGCGTAGGTGCCTGGATTCATTGGTGCTATGACCGACAATGTTATGAAACATGCAGTGCTTTCCAGAGTCAAGCTCGTTCTGGGTCGGCTCTCTTCGAGGAGACCTTGGGAAAGGCAGGGACCCTCGTACGTCATGATAGATGTCGAGCATGGAAGAAATTGAGCTTGATATATTGATCGTACTTATTCTCTCTCCGAGGTCATACGTTGCGTTCATTCTTTTCCAAGGACTTTCCTCTTCCATTATTTTGGCCATTTGTATTATATGGACCTCCTTGTTTGGTGGCTAGGATCTCGAGGGTCTCCATATCAATACTGGCGTCTTCTCATCGGAGGAATCGTTTGGTCTCTGCTTAGAAATCTTCTTTGTCCTTAGGAGGATCTCTGGTCAAAGAGATTGAGAATTCTGATCGGTTCTGAACACCTGCAATGGCGGCCGTAAGCACCATCGATGGCTCGGGTCGATCGACTGATGCTACAGCCGCATTGAATCTCTCGAGGAAAGATCGAAGTGTCTCTCCTGTACATTGCTTGATGGAGGTCGGGAACATGACACTCTTCGATCGGGAGTTGTGAACTCTGAACTGCTCGATGAAGCGGGTGACTACCGTGTTTCAACTACTGATCGACTCCGTTGTTAAATGCTGAAACAACATGCAAGCTATATCTATGAGGAAGAGTGGGAAGTACTTGGTCATTACATTATTCGATGCGCCAAGCACTTCCATATGATGCATGTAATGCATAAGATGGATGGTTGGATCGATCCGACCGTTGTGGGGTTCAACGGCTAGAAACTTGAAGTTCGGAGGATTGCGGGAGTTCCCGATTCCCCTGGTGAAGGGGCTGCGGTGGATATTGTCTATATCATGTTGAGAAGAATTTCCGCGGGTGAAACGTCGAACGATGCTTGCAAGCTGGCTTCCATCTCCGAGGATTCGCTGCCATGAATCTAGCTCTGCATTTGGGAGGGCTTCTGTCCCATTATCCAACGAAAGGATGCTCGGAAGGGTAGCCGCTGGTTGGGCTCGGCCTCCGAGAGTTAAGTGAAGGTGAGGGCGAGGGTTCATCGTAGCAATTGGTTCTGGGATGACTGACACCTCTTGAACCTGATGAGAATTGGACTAGATTGTACCCATGACGGAAGGTTCGGGCTGACCCAGCATAGCATGTGATTTTCGGGGAACTTCGATGCCCCCGCCCGAATTGATGTTAGAAGGGTCTACGATTGCGTTTTCCTCCGCCAATCTGGGAACCGGTATAGTTGAGTGGTATCCCTGGTTTAAAGGGAAGGCTCCACCATCTCTTCGTTAAAGGAGGGGCGGATAAGATGAGTCTGTAGTAAGATACTTGGTTGTAATGGGAATTGCATTGATTCTAACTGACCCAGTGGTTGGTCGATTAGTCTGGGTGGTCGACTTGTCCCCAAGAGTGGAGGGAAAGTGTTCGAGCAACCTAGATCTTGAGCGCGGGCCTCCTGTGAATCTGGAGTTGCGGCTGTGTTGGTTGCTGGAAGCGATACTCCTGGCTGCGATTGATCGGGAGGTGGAGCCGATCCAGAAGGAAGCAAAGGAATGACCTGTTCTAGGGCTTGAATTTCCACAGATCGAAGATCGGTTATTGCTCCAGCTTCGCCTGTTAGTGGAATTGATGTTGAAGCGTTAAATCCCTTTTCCATCCGAGCGAGAAGGTGATCCATCAACTGTTGTTGTCGTTCGAGGAGTTTATCTTGAGATGTCATATGGCCTCTGAACTCGGCCACAATTTTGTCCATGTCGTCTCGGGTAAGATATCGGGACACGTCTTCATGAGAGGAGGCTTTCTGACTTGCTTCTGCAGTGTTTGCCTTGGCTGCATCGACATTTGTTGGGCGAGAAGATGTTGCATCTTTCTTTCGCTTGTTCGCCATGGATCGAAACTTGCTGAAGGTTGTAGAGTATGTCGATGCGTCGCCCCTTCTTGGCGCACCAAAGTGTTGACGTCAGAAGTTGGTCAGTAGTGACAATTAACACCCAATCGTGTGGAGAGCGCATGAATAGCAATTATAGAATATGGTAAATTAAAGAAAATAGGGAACACGCAAGACTTTTTATAGTGGTTCGGCAAAGATGGTTCCTACATCCACTTTATATGTATTGATTTACTTTTGATTACAAGTACAATGCTTTTTCTGTTTGAAGAATGATGGGAGATGAGAAGTTTTCCGAGGAACATGAATTGGCTATTTGAGGAATAAAATGTATGTTTTCTTTTCTTTAGAGCTTCAATTGCCTAAAACCGCATGCTTTTCTTCTTTGGGGAAGAAGGTATTTATAAATGGAGAAGTCGGCTAGGGTTGACGCAACATGGCCCGCCCTTTCGGGAAAGCTTGGACACGTGGAGCTTGATCCTTGGGTATAGTTGCGGCTAGAAGACTATTTCCACTATTGATTAATAGTATGCTCGGAAAGTACGGCTTACATGACACTTGAAACGAGGTGCATCAAAAGGAGAGCTCTGGCTGGTAACGTTTGACCGCCTTTGATGCCTTGAGAATTGGTCTGAATAATGAATGAATTAGTTGGATATTTCCAGATGGATCCAAGATATTTGGTCGATTCGATTTTGATGGAAGCAGCTAACTTGGTCATTCGAGAAGAGTAATTCTTCTGGATTCGATGAGCTGTTTCTTGAAGGAGTTTAATTCGAGTCAGCTTTGGTTCGGGCTGGCTTTAAAGGAATGCTTGGGCCGAACCTTGCCTGGGCTTTCTGGAGTACGTATCGTTCTATCGACCGATTGATCGACGTTTAAAGAAAGTTTCTAGATGTTTTGCTTCGATCCGTTGAACTGTGACAACTTTTTCCAAAAATTTGGTCAACAATTGACAAGGGAGTTTGTGCTCATGACTACTCCTTGATTAATAGAGGAAAAATGATGTTGTACCTTGACCAATTTCTCCTGTTATTATTATTCTTTGACAAAAGAATAAAGGATAAAGATACCTTATATCTTTATACATATGCTCACAGCAGTATACAAGTGATAAGACATGCACAATGAAGTATATAAATACATATATGTACCAAGAAATAGGTAGATCAGATAAATATGGATATCTGAATATTTATGACTGAATAATGTATGAATGTTTGAGATTGATGACCTTTCATATTACTAGTGCATGTGTGTGATTTTTTTGTATATAAGGGTTTCTTATTTAGGGTATCTATATCTGAATGATGATATAATTACAAAAAAATAAGGGGGAGGGCTATATACACACTTGATAAAGACATAGAAAATTGTAAATACACACATGAGAGGGTGATATCCTAAGGATGCTCTTGATCTACTTAAGCTCATGGTGTGGAGATTAAGTATATGCATGTCATACTATGCTCTGTAGGCTTGTGTGTTTGGGGTAAAAAATCGTGGATTCTCCAAACAGTGCATACTATGTGTTCATTTGCAAGTGGGATTAAGTCAGTTAAATGGAGAAATGAATTAATTAAGGGAAAGGGAGGGAAAAACATGGAGAAGTAGAATTATTGTGGTGTGTTTGCTGCCTTTATTGATATGATTATATCTGAATTATACTTATGTTCACTTAATAAATAGATGAAGAGAAATCATTTCATATATATGTCATATGCACAAGTTTATATATTGCAATGATGAATGTTCATACCAGATTAAATCTGACCTAGTTTGATTGCATTGCAATTTGCTGGGTGTCTCATTGATAATGAGGCAGCACAGTGATTGATTTCAGGTTGATTAGAGTTGCTTGCTGGAAATTATGCGATGAAGACTTAAAGGCTATTATTATCTTAAATATGTTAAGTAGGAGAAAAATTGCTAAAACTCATGATGTAGCCTAAGTGAATGTAGTATCTTAAGTATTATGATTTAAGTATGGCTTGGCAATGATTTGAATGTGTAATTCTATTAATCTGGAGATGTATGAACTTATTTTTAATTTTTTAAATCTACTCTGTTTGATTAATATGGTGCCTAGAAATGAATTTATGCACGCTTGATTTATACATGCACATTATATAGTCAATATATGATGATGTATGTGCCAGGAATAGCTAAGTTATGTATACATGTAAAAGCTGAAACTAATAAGTTTTGTGTACATGTATATGAGATAATGCTTTTAAAACAAAGTAGTATCAGTTAGACTTAAAGAGGTATAATATGTGTAAAAGAATAAAAAGAGTAGTTAAGTAGTACAAACATGTAACTGGGCAGATTTATACTAATATGATCTCAAGATTACTGAAGCTATGATACATATAAAATATGGTAAGATTAGTATATACATTCAAGTTTAAAATGCTCTCATATGTACATTGGAAATCGATCAATTTAACCCAGTTATGTATGCATATGGCTTACTATTTATACTAGTTTTATGAGCAAGAAAATGTGCTATTTTAGCTCCATTCAGATCGCACAAGTGCACACATAGGATATGAAATAATCTAGCATTTTTGAATATATATAGCTCTGTTAAAGTGTAAACTACTTTGACATATTACTCCATATATGAATGCATAATGGATACATCCAACATGTTCATTATAATTTAACAAAAGACTCTGATTTATACCCAGTCACATAAGTAAAAGGTAAAAGCCCAAAATGTTTTATCTACGATTTAACCTTTAGTATACTCTTATTTCAAATTGTTAGTATCTTCATATCATCAAATATGTAGATAAGCATATATGTATGTTACACTGATATTTTTATATTAGTACTTGGGATCTTGGGCAAAGATGTATCACAGAGGTAAAAAAACCTTAACTAAATTTGTATGAAAGTATATATATGGAAGTGGGTCACTTCAGAAGGAGGAACAGAAGAAGCTCAGGGATCTCAAGAAGTCCAAAACATCCAAGTCAAAGATATTTTTTTAACTTGCTTCTTTAGTCTTTTACTGACCTGCTATGGTTGTTGCGAGTGCGACCCTCACTTTTTGCATTACCACTCTATACAAAACCTGTAACTAATAAAATAGTCTATTTCTTTTATTCGCATTCCATTCGATGTACTTGTAATTCAATTTTTTAACCCATATTTAACTCATAAGTTTTCTTACTCGAAAAGAGCTACTTGTGGTAGGGTCAATCAAGTCAGGTTGTTATTAGTCTAAACGTATAGTGTATATACCCCTAATTAATCTTGAATTATGTGCCAAGTTAGTGGCATATTCGAGCTTAATTTGTAGGTCCGTGCCAATGCCCTCGGCGTTAGTGTAGTTCTTAAGCAAAGTCAATACTCATGCCCTTTAGCCTTGCATGGGGTGTGAGCCAAGTCTTTTGAATGTTCGATCCAAATGTTTTTATACTCTCTCATTGTGAATTCAGGTTAGAGTCGCGGCTTATAGCGGTCTTAAGTCGAGACGCACCATTTCATGCTTACCATGAGGTTTTATACTCAATCTCAAGTCGTGAGAGTTAGAGTTAGTCATGCAAATGGTCGTGTCGTTCGCTTCGGCATCTACTCTGCAGTTTAAGATTTTAAGTGGTATTTTGCCAATTCGAATGTCAACATCAATCTTGAATTTAGTCAATATTCTGTTCCAAGTGCCGAGGAATGGAGTTAGTAGGACAAGTGGTCAGGTCACACTTGCTCGGGCATCCTCCTTTTGCCACCATGTCAAGGGAAAAAGATCACCCTCAGGGATGGTCAGATTACACCCCTGTCATTTATACTTGTCCCATTGAGATGTGGGGAAAAGTTGAAATACGTCATTTAGGTGTCCCTCCCTCACTTTGGTTAGCCAAGTGAGGATCGTTAGATTGAATGTCGATGTCGAGCTCGAATTCATTTATCCTAAGTC
Source organism: Allium sativum (assembly GCA_030737875.1). NCBI lineage: Eukaryota > Viridiplantae > Streptophyta > Magnoliopsida > Asparagales > Amaryllidaceae > Allium > Allium sativum. Next base: position 117,958,780 of record CM060911.1, on the reverse strand, counting down.
CGATTAGTTATGGAATTGGGTTAGCTCATTAAAGCTTGAGCGAATGTACGTCAGTAGGTAGATAGTCACTCCCTTAATTCATGTTTGTCATGAAAAGGTCGATGTGTACGACTTAAACGATGTATATGGATATAGCGGAAATGTACGTGATATGCTAGGTAAATAATATGCAATATTTATGCAAACAAAATCTATATATCACAAACAAAGTAAATGCGGAAAATAAAGTAAAGTGACACCAGGAGTTTTTATATTGGTTTTGAATTCCCGTCCTATGTCCAGTCCCGAAGCTACTCTTCGGAATTCACTAACAAAGCCATGTCTTAACCCGGAGGAGTAGGTCAGTACACCTGAGCCCCTACAAGGATGCCTCTCACCTGAGCAACTACACAGGTCTTCAACAATTACAAGTGTTTGACTTTTTGATTTGTGTTCTTGAATCGACACGGATAGCCAATAGTTTAAGTACAACCTTCCTATAATCTGATCCTCGAGTATATGATTTGAGTGCTAAGATTTATGGAAGAAGATTTCTTGTTGAATCAAATGATATTAAATTGATTCAAGGATTCAACAAGTATTTGAATTTGGGAGCTTTTATTTGCAAAGAATGTAAATGGAGAGAATAGAATGATGATCAGAAAAATCGGCAAAATTCTGGTATTGTAAACATGATCGAACTTGTTTATATAATAGTATAAGAGCAGCAATCCTTTATGAATAGTTTCTATAAAGAGTTATGTCCATTTCCTTTAATTAATGAAGAGACATCTCTTCATGAAGATGATGAATCTTCACAAAATAGTTTCTGGGTCAAATCAGTCGACTGGTTAAAAATCATCAGTTGACTGGTTGAAATATATCGTATATGTATAAAAAAATTAAAACTAGCTGTTATATGCAAAAATAGGCTGACTAGTCAACTGGTCCATTTCCTATCAGACGACTGGTAGGCCAATTTCTCCATATATCGCACTTTTGGAGGTTTATAAACATAAATATAACTTTGTTTGGCACATTCGTGCATACTTGAGGATACATTTTAACATAATTCTAAAACGACTCAATGTACATATATATATAAAACCTTATCTTTATGATTTGATTCCCATAGTAGCTTCATTCGTTGGCATCGATCAAAATCTTGTTATCAACATTCTCCCCCTTTTTGATCAATGACAACACTTTGGATTTTCTCCCCCTGAATGTATAGCTCCCCCTGAATTTCTGCACAAATTTGTTAGTTCATAATTTTATAACCTTACCATTTGATTTCTGCATTCACAAATATTAGCACAATTTTCCAATAATATGGAAAATATAAGAGTATAATAGCATGGAAACTTAAAAATGGTATAATCATGAGAGATACCATTCTCCCCCTTTGTCATCGATTAAAAAGAGATTAAGACATTATAAACATATGATAACCAAGGAAGAAACTTATGCTAAAATATAATCATTTTCAGATTGCATGATGTTCAACATAAAAAGCATAAAAATTGCAAATATAGATTATTACACAACCAAAATATAAATGTCATTACACAACCAGGCTAAGAAAGTCATTACATAACCAAAATAAGAACGTCATTACACAACCAAAGTAAGAACATCATTACACAACCAAAATAGAGTTTGAAAAGATACTAAAGCAAATAAATCTTCCTACGCACTTCATACTTAGTCGTCATCGGATTCGGTTTCTTCAGAAGAGTTCCAATTAAGAGGTGAAATAGGTCGTTTTTCCGGATCCGTTATGTGACCAGTTGCCACAAGAGAACATGAGATAGATTTCCACATCCTTCCTAGAAAATCTTTAATCTTATCAAACTTTTGTCCATTTTCTTATCCATCCTTTTAAGCCTTGCTTCTAGAAGGAGTTGAATGTGTGCAACTACATTAATTGCATGCTTTGATGTTTGATTTGGTTCCGTAAGTCAGACGTCTTCCGGATTAGCCCGGATAGCACTTGATGATGGTTGATCTATGCTTTTCTTTTTCCAATCGTCTAAGATCATAATCCGGGCTTATGGAGGAGGCATATGAATTAGCTTTAAATTCTTCTTGTCTAGTATTTTTATTTCAATCATTTCTGAGTTCGGTTTCGGAATTTTTGCACTTTCAAAGATTCTCATCAAATATTCTCCATAATAAAAGTATGTAGTGATTCCTTGTGTATAAAGGAGAAGATGATCCATAATAGTTCGCATCCAATTAATTTTTACATTACCAAAAGTTGCATATAAAGCCTTGAAAGTGTCCGAATACACAAGGTCATGAGTTCTGGACCTTGGAAGTATTATTCGAGTAAGAACATGATGGAGTACCCTCGCATTAGGTCGTAGCCCTTAGTTCTAGTTCCGTCTGAGTCATCATCCATAAAGAGATGACTAATTTCATCCCTTACACCATATTCAGAAGTTAATTCGGATAAGGCTATTCCATCCGTTGGTAAATTCAAAACTTCTCCAAGTCCATCAGCAGTGATGAAAATAGGTTGTCCACATACAAGACTCCATACACAATTACGTGAATTACTAGGATTTTGATGATCTAAGTTCATATTGGTTAAGAATAGCTTGATCATGGTGACATTAATTTTGACGTTATTTTGATTATAATCCAAGAAAGTTTCAAGTCTACCTTGATTAGCTAGTTGTTGTAGACCGTGGGTATCAAAATCTTCAAACTTTGCTAAAGGACCTGCCATGAATTTTAGTTAAGATAAAATCTTCCATCTCTTCTTAGAAAAATCATTCCAAAGCCACTGATCTATTAAGGATTCTACTGCTTTCTTTGATCTGGTTCTTGAGGAAGATCCTGTGTCTAATTGTCGTTTGGGAGCCATGAGAGAAATTTCGGTTTTTTTGGGGTTTTGGTAGGTTTTAGAATGTTTGAGAAATGACAGATAAAGGAGGAGGTAGGGTTAAATAGGACGTGTATATCTGGAACTAGGTATTCGGGTTCTAGTTAACCAGTCGACTGGTGGACATTATACCAGTCGACTGGTTGCTGTTATTTTGTATAGCAACCTTAGTTTTTAATTTCTGAGATTTGTTTCTTCAGTGTATAGTGTTTTTAAATTTATTAAATGAAAAGAAAAGCTATATATATTTATTAATAAAACAGAGAACAAAATATAACTTCGTTAACCAAAATATCAGAAAGAATTTGCATTATCGATTGATCCAAGTCTTATTGAACGAAAATAAATGTTCCTATTTATTTTTTCTTCTAGATGAAGTTGATTTCCTTGGTGTCTTAGCTCCTTCATTTTCCTGGTAATTTTTCTCCCAAGAGATTAGACTTTCGTTTTTGCTTTTTGGAGATTTTCTCCACGGATTCCATGATGTAGATGGTCTTGGTGATTCGAGAGCCGAAGAAAAGGAGTGATGTCCTGGTTTAACTGTAGTTGATCTACCACATACACGAAGTGCAATAGTTTCCAAGAATGTCAAACCTGTCCGATGTTTGCTTTTGCTCATAAAATATTTCTCTTTGTAATCTCATTTGTTCGTATTGATAGTGTCAAATATCATCTATTTTCTCTTTTGTAGAAGGAGTTATCGCAATTTCTCTTCTTTTCTTTGAATACGGAGTATATCCAGTTTGATAGCTTTGCCACTGGTGTATCAGTTCTTCACTTGGAGTCGGAGATGTTATGATGTTAATCGAATCCGATGAAGTTTTGTTAGATGATTTTGTTGGTGTTGTCGAAGATTTATCTTTCTTCGTCATGATGGAAAACAAAAGTTTTGGCCATCGTTTATATGTTTTAAAAGCTAAACATTTTTCTCTTGTATTTATATAACTATATATGCTAATTATAGTAACTTAAATAAATGGAAAGACTTTTGTTTACAATTACATTTTAACCGAACAAAACAAGTTGCTGAAAATAAGTTGTTTAGAAAATGACTTGTTTGGTGGATAAGAAACTAAATAGTTTATTTATAACATACTATATTAAGTAAATAACATATTAGAGAAAAACTTACAGAAATGAGCCACTTAGTTGAGAAACTCCTTTTTAGTTGAGCTACTAACATAATTATTTATGGTACCTGGAAAAAATATATTTAAAAAATGGTACCCACTTCCTCCGTTACGGTCCTAAGGGTTAAGCCTTTGGAAGCCAAACCCAAGAGGGCTTAGGTTCCTTTCTGAAAAAATAATTACTATTATAACGGACAGAATCTAAAAAGTTTTTAATATATTTATTCCTAATAAGAATACTATTTGGCTTTAGAATCCATATACTAATATTATCCAAATATTTTTTCTTAGTAGAAATATTTATTTTACTACTAGAAATTTTTGGTTTAATATTGGAATTTTTTAAATTCTAATTCCTTTTTGAATTAATTTTATTATCATATCCAAGTCCTTTTTTATTAAAAACCGATTGAGAAATTTCTAAAATTTTAGATAAATTCTCTCTACCCTTGTTAAAATTATTTACATTTTTAGAAATGCTTTCTAACTTAGTTTTTAAACTAGAGTTTTCTAAATCTATAATTTTAACTTTAGTATTTAAATCATGATTTTCAGATGTTAATAAATTGTTTTTATTCTTTTGAGTCTCGATTTCATGACTCAACAAGTATATTTGAGAATTTGCAATTGAAGAGAATCTTGTAATTTTCTAATTTCTTCTTCTAAGATTTCTTTTTCATCTTTTAAAAGGTCTCTCTCAAATTCGGCTTTATTTTTATCTTCGTTAGCTTGTTTAAATTTTCTCTTAAATATTTTCCTAGATTCTAAGATTTCAGTATTAATTTCTGCTAATTCATCAAAAGTAAAACCACTTACATCATTGTCCTTAGCCATGAAGCACACGTTTGCTTGCTCACTATCGTTGTCGCTATCACTTTCAGAAGATGAATTCGAGTTGTCTTAAGTGACTGAAAAAGCTCGTTTCTTTGATTTTTCATTTTTGTGATTTCTCTTTAGCTCTGGACAATTCTTTTGATAGTGTCCGGTCTTGTGACAGTTGAAGCATTCTACTAGAGCAGGATCGGGTTCTTTTGATGAATTCTTCTTTATATTTTTGCTTTGACTTTTTTTGAATTTTAGAAATTTTCTAATTTTTTTAGCAACAAATGCTATATCTTCTTCATTTGAATCAGAATCTTCTTTTTCTGCAAGGAAAGCTATTTTTTTCTTATCTTGTACCTGTTCTTTCTTTGCCTACAAATTCACTTCATAAGACATTAGATTACCGATTAATTCTTCCGGTTTCATGGCAGAGAGATCATTAGCTTCTTCGATCGCTAATACTTTTCTCTCTCATTCATCCGTTAAAGAATTCAAAATTTTTGAAACTATGTCAAAGTCGGCATACTTTTCTCCTAGTCGAAATAAAGAATGATAAATATTTTGAAAACGTGAATACATAACATTTATGGATTCGTTTTCATTCATCTTAAAATTTTGAAACTAATTCTTGAGCATGGATATTTTACTTTGTTTAACTTTGTTAGTGCCTTCATGAGTAATTTCAAGTGTTCTCCAGATTTCACATGCAGTGTTGCACATACAAATCCGATTGAATTCATTTCTATTTAGAGCACAATATAGCATGTTCATGGCCTTAGGATTTGCAGTAGCTTCATTTTCCTCAATATTTGACCATTCAGTGTATGCAGTAGTAGATGATGTATAATCTTTTTGAGTAATATTCCATGCATCATAACTATATGCTTGCATGTATATTCTCACTCGTGTAGCCCAGTAACTATAATTCATGCCATTAAAGAAAGGTGGTCTAGCAGTTGATTGGCCTTCAGAATATCTGGTGTCATTGCTACTGCTAGTGTTACTATCCATAATGTCTATGTATCAATTAACGGCTTTACGATTAAATGATAAATCTAGCTTTGATACCAAATGAAAAGATCGATGTGTACGACTTAAAGGATCTATATGGATATATCAGAAATGTACGTGATATGCTAGCCAAATAATACGCAATAGTTATGTGAATAAAATTTAAGTTACCAAGATATATCACAAATAAAGTAAATGCGGAAAATAAAGTAAAGCGACACCAGGAGTTTTTATACTGGTTCGGACTTCCCGCCCTACGTCCAGTCCCGAAGCTCCTCTTCGGAATTCACCAACAACATCCTCTCTTAACCCAGAGGAATATGTCCGTACATCCAAGCCCCAACAAGGATGCCTCTCGCCTGAGCAACTACACAGGTCTTCAACAATTACAAGTGTTTGACTTTTGATTTGTGTTCTTGAATCAACACAGATAGCCAATGGTTTAAGTACAACCTTCCTATAATCTGATCCTCAAGTATATGATCTGAATACGAAGATTTAAGGAAGAAAATTGCTTGTTGAATCAAATGATATTAAATTGATTCAAGGATTCAACAAGTATTTAAATTTGGGAGCTTTTATTTGCAAAGAATGTAAATGGAGTGAATAGAATAGTGATAAGAAAAATCGGCAAAATTCGGGTATTGTAAAACATGATTGAACTTGTTTATATAATAGTATAAGAATTGCAATCCTTCATGAATTGTTTCTATAAAAAATTATGTCCATTTCCTTTAATTAATGAAGAGAAATTTCTTCATGAAGGATGGTAACTCTTCACAAAATAGTTCCTGGGTCGAATAAGTCGACTGGTTAAAAATCATCAGTTGACTGGTTGAAGTATATGGTATATATATAAAAAAATTAAAACTAGCCGTTATATGCAAAAACAGGCTGACCAGTCGACTGGTAAATTTCCTACCAGTCGACTGGTAGGCCAGTTTCTGCATATGTCTGACTTTTAAAGATTTATAAACATATATATAACTTTGTTTAGCACATTCGTGTACACTTGAGGATAGATTTTAATATAATTCTAACATGACTCAATGTACACACACACACACAAATATATATGTATATATATAACCTTATCTTTACGATTCGATTCCCATAGTAGCTTCATTTATTGGCATCGATCAAAATCTTGTTATCAACATGTCACAGGCAAATCAAATCACAATATTTAGCCAAATCAAACAAACAGTCATAGAGTATGGGATGAAATTGAAAGACCCCATCTCCGTTAAGGTCACTCACAAAGGGAATGCCTTAATTTTGGTGGAGCATTATAGGTAAAAGACACAGAAAATTTACAAGACAGAAATATAAGCAGCGAAAAACAAAATTTATTTCATACGTGGTTCATAACAAAAGCATTACAGCAAACTGTCTCAAAGCAACTTCCAAATCATTACATCAAAATATCTGTCTTGCTTAAAACATAAAGAAGCATAAAACATAAATAAAACTGCATAAATCCCCAAGTCTAGTGTGTCCAAAGCCATAGCCAAAGATAATAGGTTCCAAGTCGTACATCACAGAGTCTTCAAGCTTGGAAAGATGAACGGTCCAAATTAAGCTGAGCTATTCCCGCCCTGGCTACCTGAGGGGGGGGGGACGGAAGAAAAGAAAACGAAAGAAAAATGGGTCAGACATAAGTCTGAGTAAGTCCAGTGACTTTTCAGTGTGTGAATAAGGAAAAGGTCATGATAGGAATAAACTGAAAATAGGACAGTACCAGAACAACAAACTAACATAAAAATATATAAGGCAGGATAAACAGAATATACATCGCACCCTTGTCTAATTCTCTGCACCTACTTATACTTGTCCAACTGGCACCACATGTTCATGGTGAAATGATGCCCTTATATCGATCGGCTCCTACTCGCGTGCATTTATCACCTGTGTCATTCGGCCCCCGCTTGACTGTAGATACCTGTGCTGGTCCCACCACGGGGTGTATCAAATCCTATGGTGGCAACCCGACACGATTCAAGATGCACAGTGTATGACTACTGATGCCCAGTGCCTGCTTTTTCCACTCCAGAGTACGTGCACGCCCGTATTCCGTCGGAACCTACACAGACGCACCACCCGCCGACGTTTTCACCGCTTACAATTCAGCCTAGTAATCGTGCCCCACCATGCCTAGTTCAGGGTTCCATGATACATCTATGTGGGTTACTACTGAAATGGGTCCCCGTTACTAGGGTTTTCTAGCCAACATGTTAAATTGGTTAAGTGTCCTAACCCCACTCATCAGTTTAGTTAACATGTTGAATTGGTTAAGAGTTTCCTTAATTGACTTAACCCTACCAATCTTGACTTAGCTTTATTAAAGCACCAACCACTCACATTAGACAGGTATTGTTGTGGTCACTGGATGTGCCGGTCGGTTCGCGGCAGTTTTACACCACAACTCAGTCTAACCTCGGGTCCTTTTTGGGCTTAATGCACTAACCACCCACATTAGACAGGTATTGTTGTGGTCACTGGATGTGCCGGTCGGTTCCGGGCAGTTTTACACCATAACTCAGTCTAACCTCGGGTTAGGCATATTCGTCTTTTCAAAATTTACATATTTATCCTTTTATGCTTATATGTAAATTTTTCAACAATTTATTGTCATGGCCCGCTTTCCTTCTAAATCAAATTCATAATTTTTGGTATGTAAATTATACCATTTCAATGCCATACCATTTACATGGTTATGAGCCAAATATGTCAATTACATGTAGTTTCATGTATTCCCCCAACGTTACCCCCGTTGTACATTCGCAAAGTTTCATAGAATGTTAGGCTCGACATTTTTTCCTAACTTATAAACTAAAAGGGGAAAAAGAGGAAATTGCAACATTCCAACATCATACAAAAATATGGATCTCACTATAGATGTGTCACATGAACTTGGCATAATATACTTTTAATTATGAACTTGCAAACTAGATCTATGCAACATGAATCATAAAATAATAGTTTTACATAGAACTACCAAAACTTAATCAGACATCTGGTGGTGAACTTGCATAGGGGTTGAATCATGCTAACATAGATCTAACATATAAAGTGTAGGTCTAAACATATAGGTTTACATAATCATGTTTTTAACCCATAAACTTGCATGTATTCACAACATGATAGCATCACTTAACTTGCATAAACATGGCATAATTTCCAAATTGACATACAACATATAGATGTCATCACCAAATTATACAACATGACATGTCATCGCCCATTTAACATACAACACATAGGTTCATTACCAAGCCTTTAACAATGGTAGTTTTATCATCAAACTACATACAACATGATCGCAAATTTAACATGTTAAACCACAATAGTTCGTAGGCAAACATGATAGAATGGACATGGATAGACATGAATCAACATCACATATAACTTGGTTCAAATTCTATTTCACAATTCATTACAAATCATGTCTTTAATTTATTCACATCTGAAAGGTAACTACACTTACAACCAAAAAGGAATTCTTGAGTTCTGGGATCTGTATTCTGAAACTGAATTGCTCGCCTTTGATATAGATCATGGAATTCTCTTAGTTGAATTAGATTAGATTAGATTTGATTTTGATGTAGCTTCTATCTTGCCTTTGAGTTGAAAGGGATGATGACTATTCTAGGTTCACCATTGATGGCATGGCGGCTCTTGGAATGAATTAGTGTGATTTTAGGTTGAGAGTTAGGTTGTTTATATAGAGTTTTAATTAATTTAGAGCCGTCAGATTAACTCTAGAAGCAATCAAGACCATCTAGTCAAGATAGGATAACACCTCACCCCTAATGACTCAGCAATGGCTCACTATTCGGATTAGAACACTCCAGAAATCTGTGCAGGTCTTTAGCTCGACATGGGCGCACTTAGCAGGTGCGCCAGTGCATTTTTGTACTGGTGCACTTGTGAAGTCCGCCAGTACATTCTGGTCGACTTCTGGTTTTCTGCCTAACTTCGTTCGTCCATATCTCCTTCATACGGTGTCCGTTTTACGCAAACTCGGACTCTATCTCAAGCAGAATTCCGAGACGAACGCAATGGCGTAACCCGTTTCCCTTAATTCTCACATTTGAAATTAAGTATTTTTTTAAATTCGCTAATATTAATATTTAAAATCACGGGGTGTTACATTCTCCCCTCCTTAAAGGATTTCGCCCCTGAAATCTCCAAGTTAAGGAGAATGTATATCCTAACATCCAATCATTCATCTACTCAACCATCAAACACAGGCATCCATTGTGCTTACATGAATTCTAATGCCGTATGAATATATGCAAAAAGTGTGTGTATATGTTCCTTATCTAATGCAAAATCAGGCGGTCTACTGATCCAGTTGACCTCCTTAATGCAAATCATGATAGTGTCATGCATCCATTATGTATGCGAAAGAATCCTAACGACACATATTATTTCTACATGTGTGCACAACCATTCATCTAAATGCAGCATCCATATGATAACACAACCATTATACATCCATAAATTTAGATATGCACACACATTTATATGCAATATGAAGGTAATTGAGCCGATCTAGTGCCTAAAGTGTGTGTACATGCATCCACGAGTAACCACTAGCAACCACTTGCAACCATCAATCTTAACATGTTTCAAATACATGTTTACATCCACCGGTTTCTACCTAAGGATAAAGAATAGGACTGAGGAGATATACTAGAAAGATAGATTTAAGCATGAATAAACTTATGGAAAAAGAGATCAATGAGGTACCCTCAAAGAGAAAAGGGTAGGCTGCATGTATTTTCTTCTCAGTTTCCTAAGTTTCGTCTTCCTCAGCATCACTCCATTGAACTTTAACAAGCTTGACTTCACGGTTGCGTAACTTTTTGACTTCCGTACCCAAGACTCGAGTTGGAACTCTACTCACAGTCGCTTCTCATTCCACTTCTACTTCCTCTAGTATATTCGGCTCCACCACTTCCGCAGATTCATGTAAGCACTTTCGTAGCTGAGAAACATGAAAAACATTATGGACTCCAGCCAGTCTCTCGGGTAGCTCTACTCTATAAGCCATCATCCCAATCCTTTCAATGACTGGAAATGGACCTACAAATCTTGGTGCTAGCTTTCCTACGGACCCAAAGCGAATGACATTCATCAAAGGATATACTTTAAGGAATACCCTATCTCCAACCTTAAACTCAAGGTCGGAGTCTGCGTAGGACTTCTGTCTATCTTGTGCAGCCTTCATCCGTCTTCTTATCAAGTCCACCTTTTCTGAGGTCTCTCTAATCATGTCCGGTCCAAGTACGAGTTTGTCTGTAGACTCCCACCAACAAGTTGGTGATCGACACGGTCTTCCATATAAAGCTTCGAAGGGAGCCATGCCTATGGTGCCTTGGTAGCTATTGTTGTAAGCGAATTCCAGCAAAGGAAGATGATCCTCCCATGTACCTTCAAAGTCAAGAATACATAGTTTCAAGAGGTCTTCTAATACTCTATTCACTCTTTCCATCTGACCATCTATTTGGGGGTGATAGGCCATGCTGAAGCATAATTGTGTGCCTACAGCTTCTTGCAAGCTCCTCCAAAATTCACTCGTAAAGATAAGATCTCGGTCACTCACTATGCTGGAGGGTATCCCATGGAGTCGAACTATCTCTTTAAGATATATGGATGCTAGAGATGAGGCAGTCCTTCTACTCTTAACGGGTATGAAGTGAGCGCTTTTTGTGAGCCTTGTAGGATCAAAATTAACCCTAGAGGGGGGGGGGGTGAATAGGGTTTATCACAGATCTTCACAGAGTAATTAAATAATCACAGCACAGATTAAAAACAGAATAAATGCGGAAAATAAATAACACACAGATTTACCCAGCTTCGGCAAAACCCTGCCTACTGCTGCATTCCCCAAGGTTTCTACTAGGAGTTAAAACAATCTCTACGCTTACAATCCCCTGTAAACTCGCGGCACTCGCTCCCAACTGTTCTTAACCCTATGCTCAAAACCCTGCACTGGTTTTTATCCCCAAAACCAGATTTCCTCGAATTACAAACCCTGTAATTCGTCTCCCTAGTTTTAGAGACAAACTAGAAAAATGTAGACTGATTACAAATTGAAACGAAAGACGAAACAAATTTAAAAAACAATTTAAATAGCCTTTAGGAGTTAAAATAAATGGGTCATCCCCTTTCAAAATAAAACTTGGCCGGCCACTTTTTTATTGCTTCACCACTTTATTTTGTTTGGCTTGATCTCCTTGTCTCTGTAAAAAATGGCGGCCTAGGGTTTGCGATCTAGGGTTTCCTTCTTGCGATCTAGGGTTTCCTTCTGGAATCCGATTCTCTGCAAAATGATTGATCGTACTCTTGCTCTGATGTTTGTCGATGTTGGTCTCGTGCTCTGATGGTTTTCTGGTTCTTCGATTTGCAAATTCACTCGATCCAGATCCAAGTGAATATTGGTATGATTTTTCCACTTCTAATTTTTCTTTGATTGCGTTGAAACTTGGATGCCCTTCTGCCAATGATGATTGGTGTATATTTATAGGATTAAAATCCTAAAATATCTCTGATTTCATGATTAGACTTGTTCATGATATATACGTAATATTGGGGCTTGACAACTGCTTTGAATTGAGCTTTTCGTGATTTCTGAAATTTCGTATACACTTTCTGATTGACCATTTCTAAAATACACTTTTCAGTAAATTTTTGAGTTGGTCCTTTTGTTGCTTCCTGGATATTTCAAACTGAAGAGATACTATATTTGATTGAGAAGGATATCCTATTCTTTTGGGTTTATACTCGTATATAAGCTAATTCTAGACTTTGAATTTAACTTTGAAATATCCTTATTTTTGTGGCAATATATTTCGAATATCGTTGAAGCTTTGAAAACTATTTTTCTGGCAGTATTTTTCACTTTGACCTGAAAGTTGCATCATAACTTGTGGACTTTGAGATATTCAACCTTGCGTGAGAATTTGTTGCTTTGAATTGGTTGTGATATTGTTCCCTTTGAATAAATACTTTTTCTTAAAAACTGTCTCCATAAATAAGAACTGTTATTGCACTTGTCTAGCCACTGAACATGTGGTTTTTGCTGGTTTCCTGATACTTTTTTTTATTGCTTCGAACAGACTTGTTCGGCTAATGCTTGTAAACAGATTTGAACTGATAAGAGCAGATATTTCCCTTTGATTTTCCAAAACTCTTGAACTGGTGTTTTACTCTTGTGTTTTTAGTATGAATCATGAACTAAAAATAAACTGGCCTGATGAACTGCTATACTATACTCATTGTTCTTCTAACCATCTGTGTACTCTGTCATTGTCTTGTTTGGCCATACACACTGATCATATATATATATATATATATATATATGTGTGTGTGTACACTGTCATGTTGATACTTCTGCATTATATACTTGACCCTTGATTTGCTGCCTTGATCTTCATTTGAACAATACAGTTATCATTCTTCTGCTTTGAATTTGAACTGATATTGTACTTCTTGTTGGTCTGTTGATGCTCGACTAGTTTGTTTCCATTTCCTGTATGGATACATTGAACCTTTAATACTTCTGCTTGCTCGAACACTGATAATACTTGTATTCGAGCTAATGTACTTTTGTCTTGAGTTATTTTCATATTTGTTTTGGTCATTGAATTTGGTTTTAACTGATAAGAGCAGTTTCAATCTTGATCTTCCCTTAGGATGCTTGCACAGCTCGGCTTGCCATGATTTCTGGTTGCATCTGTTGTATTGGTACTTGTTGTTTTGAACATGTATGTTGAGTCTCGCCGAAGCATCAGTTAACTTGAACCTGTTTTGTTGTTGTGTCCTTTACTATCATGACTTTGTTGTATTGCACTTGTGTTGACCACTTGAAATCTGATACTTGGGTATGTTTATCCTTATGACAGACATCACGTATTAAACATGCATTTATATCATGTATAAACATGAAACTGTACCCATATTTCATTAAGTAGAACCATTTCTGAAACAATCCTGAACCATTTCATTGAGTTCAATCCATAACATGTATCATATATATGAAGACTTATACTGCACTGTTGAGTTGAACCTGACCATGTTATTGCTTTATGTTTGTAAATGCTGGAAAAAAAAATGTTGGCAGTACCACCCATGTGATATCCATGATTCACCCTTCTCAAACACTTCCTGTATGTCACCATGCATGTCTTTGCTTGTTTTGCTATGACCTGAAACTTTTGTTTTAATTTTTCTGGCCTTTTTTTTTATTAATTTGCACTTATGACTCGACTATTCTCATATTGATTTGCACTGAGTCGAGAAGGTCCACGTGGCTACTCCTCAGTTGCACACTGGATTGGCGAGGCAGTGCACACGTGTATATCTATACACGTGTGTGTATGCAGCCATCCAGACGAGTTTTTCTGTCCCTGCATATCAGACAAAGTCTAGAAACATGATGAGAAACACACCACAAATCTAAGGCAAATAAAATTTAAAAATAATTTTTTATTTGCTTTTATTCTATTTTATTTTTGTTGCAGTCTACTATGTGTTCTTCTTGTGACAGGTATGAAGACAGGATTTGACTGAAGGCTGTGAAGACAGAAGATGGAAGACAGTAAAAAAAAACAGTGTCAATGTATGAGAGTGTCTGTATATGTGAATGTAAATGTAGTTGTATAGAGTGAGTGACAGAGTTGTAGTATGTCAAATAATGGAGTTATAAAAGATGTACTTTTTGATATTGAAATAAAATATTTTTATTTAAATAAAATACTGTGTGATTGTTTAAATTTCTGTACAGTTATATTTTATTTAAATAAAAATATTATAATCCTGTCTGTTGTGTAGTATACCAGTACAGTTACAAACACATTCAATAATAAAATATATTTGGTTGTTATCATCAAACAAAAATCATATAATTGTGTATACAACACTGTTATATACAACAATCTCCCCCTTTTGATGATGACAAACAAATAAGAGATTTTGAATGTGTTTGAACGTGAAATATATTACTCCCCCTATTTGTATGCTCCCCTTCAACTGAACTCTCCCTATATATGTGGAAAAATTGAATGTATTAAATCCAATTGACCATTCTCCCTCTAGATATTTAACTTCCAATCTTAAAATATTTTTGAATTAATACTCAACAATCAAAATCTTGACCATTCTCCCCCTTTTGTTATCATCAAAAGGATAATAGAAATTGAAGCAGTGATAAATATAAACTATAAATATAAATTCAAATCAAGAGAGAGAATATATATCGTAAAACCCATTTAATCAAACAAAAATCATAATAATCTTTAAATCAGAAGCAAATTTCACTTTCAGAATGAATGGATTTACGATGGATTTTATCGAATGAGGAGAGTTCAATAAAAATTGAATATTTGAAGATGAATTTTAAAGATTTTAAATATGCTAAAAAAAATGTTAAGCACTTTCTAACCACACATTGCCCAAAGGTCTTTTAAATGGGATTAGTAGTAACTTAACTTTATCCTCTCTAATGAGTTCCATCAATGCACAGCCCGAAGGTCTTTTAAGTGAGAATGGAAGCACATAGAAATTAAGGTAATTCACCCACGCATAACCGCGAGGATTTTTAAATGGGAGTGAATACCAAGGATAAATTATTTATTTATTTATATTTTTATATTTTTTAATTCCAAGAATAATTAGAACTCCCCAAATTAAATAAAACCATGATGAATGACAGAAACATGGTAGATATAGAAGATGGTCGTGAAATAAGCTCTAATTCAAAGATATTATAAAATTTGTCCAATCATCCTGTGATTTAGAATAATATCTCCTCTAGTTAAGAATTATACCATAGTCACAACTCATCACAATTTCATAAATCTATTAACGATTTTGATGAGTCACAAAATGGTTCAAATTAATCAATAATTTCAATTTTTGAATAAATAATCAAAAATAATTTTAAAATTGAAAATATTAATTTCAAGAGAAGTTTTTGAAAATGCAAGTTGAAAATCGGCTTAAGAAAATCAATCAGTTAAAAAAATGAAATTTTCTAATATTTTTAACACTGATTGCTCCTAGACAATTTTTAAAACCATTTATATATTAATTTAATTCAAATTGCCTATGAATTTTAACTAAATCCAGTCACTGATTTTCCAACTTCTCATTTA
This sequence comes from Allium sativum, assembly GCA_030737875.1. Classification (NCBI taxonomy): domain Eukaryota; kingdom Viridiplantae; phylum Streptophyta; class Magnoliopsida; order Asparagales; family Amaryllidaceae; genus Allium; species Allium sativum. The sequence continues at coordinate 117,942,785 of CM060911.1, read as the reverse complement.
ATCACCAATGAATCAAATCAATTTCCTTATCAGAGCAGCACAAGATCATTTTCAAAGCAAGAATCACAAGTGACATCCTCAGAGAATTTTTAGACAAACTCAAGAAACAGTCAACTTATCAAATCTGAAGATAATTGTTTGAAATCACCAAAAAAAATCAATTTTTTATAATCCAAGAATTTCAACAATCCATAACGAATGATTTCAAAAACAGCCAAGTAAAAATAAACTAAAAGGAATAAAAGTACGAGTTTAGAGATCATACCTGTCTTACCATAATCAACGTGATGCAATGAATCTCCAACTCTGAATCTATGGCTAAGGAAATCCAAATAATTCGATATATGAATCAACTTGAATTTTATCTAACTTAAGCACAGTTGTTCCTCAGCCTCCCACAGTACCTAAATGTTTATATGATCGAGTGGTCTAACAAAAGTTGTTTCACCACTCTTATCTTCGTTTACACGTTTTGGTACCCAAACCCGTTTATATAACAATCCATTACTATTCACTAGCGTACCCTTTGGAAACCAAATTTGTTTAGATTTGCTTAAATTTATTTTGTTAATTTTTGGAATCCAAACAGATTTAAATGAATTGTTTTTAAACGAGTTATCAATTTGTTTATGATTTAAAAACCCATTGAAATTATTAAATTTCAAAAATTCAATTTGATCGTTTTCAAAGCCAATTAAAGGATTTTTAAAATCATTAAAATTTTGTTTTTCAACTTGATCAGATTCAAATCCAAGTCCCTTTTTATTCTGAACAAAAAATTGATTTTTCAACAACATATTCAACGATTTCTCTCCTTTAGAAAATTTAGTCAGAGCTGACTCAAGTCGTTGAATTTTAAATTTAAGATCGCTATTTTCTTTCATTAAATTTGAACAACGATTAATAGCGATTTTCCTCTTTTCAGCATCAATTTGTTTTAAAATCAAATTTTCATTTTCAAGTGCTTTGATTCTAGCATCGGACTTGGAAATTTCACTTTCAAATTGTTTTCGCTTTCCAAAATCAAGTTTTTCAGATTCTCTAAACTTTTCAATCACCTTTTCAAAATCATGATTTTCATTTTTCAAATTCATGTTTTCACTTTTAAGTAACTCAAGATCAGTTTTTAATTTCAAAAAATCGTTACTCAAAAATTGACATTTTTCGCATTCTGAAACTGGTGAATTCTTAACTTTTTTAAGTTTTCTTTCTAAACTGATATTTTCATGAACTAGTTTTGACCTATCAGATTTTAATTTCTTAACTTTTAGTTCAAGAGAGTCAACGGTTTTTGTGAGGTCGTGACACATTAGAATTAATTCTTTATAAGTAAAATTCGATACCTCACCGGAATCCTCTTCACTACTTCTGAATCAGATTGAGCCATAAGACACAAGTTATCTTCCTCTTCATCACTTTCAGAAACTTCTTCTCCTTCTTCATCATCCCAAGTAGCAGCAAAAGCTTTCTTCTTTCTTCTGAACTTCTTCTTCTTTTCATTTTTGAGCTGTGGACAATTTGGTTTGATATGTCCGGGTTTCTTGCAGTTGTAGTAAAATACTTCATCGTCTGAACTTTCGGAACTTTCAGATTTGGCTGTTTTCTTCTTTTGTGGCTTGTATTTTCCTTTGGCCCACTTTTTCAAAACCATGGCTAGCTCTTGAGCGGGATCATCATCATTACTTTCAACAGAATTATTTAGAGCGATCGTCTTTTTCTTTGTTTCAGAATCCTTTCGTTCTTCTCTTGCTTTTAACTCCATCTCGTAAGTTATCAGATTTCCGATCAACTCTTCCATGCTTACTTTATTCAGATCTTTTGATTCTTGTATCGCCGTCACCTTAGCTTCAAAATTCATTGGTAGCACTCTCAATATTTTTCTGATTAATTCCACTTCGGTATAGGTTTTTCCAAGAGCTTTTGCATTGTAGACTAGTGACGAGAAGCGTCCATACATCTCTTTTATATCTTCGTCTCTTTACATAGAGAAATTTTCATATTCGTTGCTGAGTAGAGCGAGACGAGATTCCTTCACTTGAGATGTCCCTTCGTGTGTGACCTCCAACGTATGCCATATTTCCTGTGCAGTCTCACAATGAGAAATTCGATTAAATTCAGTTTTATCAAGAGCACAGATTAAAGCATTCATTGCTTTGGCATTAGTTGAAAATAATTTTTTATCATTAGCATCCCACCTGTCTTTGGATTTAGGTATTTCAACACCACTAACTATAACAGTGGGTGATCTATAACCCGTTTCAATAATATCCCACACATCATAATCGACTGAACTCAAATAAATTTTCATCCTAGCTTTCCAATATGCATAATCAGTTCCATTAAACATTGGTGGCCTAGCTATGGACTGACCCTCAGAAAAAGCGTTGTTTGACAAATTCATGACTCTAGAGTTAAAATAAAACAAAAAATACCTGCTCTGATACCACTTGTAGTCTCCTTCTCGAGGATTTTAATCACACCCCGGTGGCCTACAATGGCACCTCAGAGACTGATTTCACGTCCTGCCTCTCGACATGGACAACCACCCACGGACATGTAGGGATAAGAGTCACTACTTCGCCACTAGATCATAGAGCGAGAACTCCCTATCATGTTGTAACCTTATACCAGCTCTGATACCACTTGTAGGATCAAAATTAACCCTAGAGGGGGGGGGGGGTGAATAGGGTTTATCACAGATCTTCACAGAGTAATTAAATAATCACAGCACAGATTAAAAACAGAATAAATGCGGAAAATAAATAACACACAGATTTACCCAGCTTCGGAAAAACCCTGCCTACTGCTCCATTCCCCAAGGTTTCTACTAGGAGTAAAAACAATCTCTACGCTTACAATCCCCTGTAAACTCGCGACACTCGCTCCCAACTGTTCTTAACCCTACGCTCAAAACCCTGCACTGGTTTTTATCCCCAAAACCAGATTTCCCCGAATTACAAACCCTGTAATTCGTCTCCCTAGTTTTAGAGACAAACTAGAAAACTGTAGACTGATAACAAATTGAAACGAAAGACGAAACAAATTTAAAAAACAATTTAAATAGCCTTTAGGAGTTAAAATAAATGGGTCATCCCCTTTCAAAATAAAACTTGGCCGACCACTTTTTTATTGCTTCACCACTTTATTTTGTTTGGCTCGATCTCCTTGTCTCTGTAAAAAATGGCGGCTTAGGGTTTGCGATCTAGGGTTTCCTTCTTGTGATCTAGGGTTTCCTTCTGGAATCCGATTCTCTGCAAAATGATTGATCGTACTCTTGCTCTGATGTTTGCCGATGTTGGTCTCGTGCTCTGATGGTTTTCTGGTTCTTCGATTTGCAGATTCACTCGATCCAGATCCAAGTGAATATTGGTATGATTTTTCCACTTCTAATTTTTCTTTGATTGCGTTGAAACTTGGATGCCCTTCTGCCGATGATGATTGGTGTATATTTATAGGACTAAAATCCTAAAATATCTCTGATTTCATGATTAGACTTGTTCATGATATATACGAAATATTGGGGCTTGACAACTGCTTTGAATTGAGCTTTTCGTGATTTCTAAAATTTTGTATACACTTTCTAATTGACCATTTCTAAAATACACTTTTCAGTAAATTTTTGAGTTGGTCCTTTTGTTGCTTCCTGGATATTTCAAACTGAAGAGATACTATATTTGATTGAGAAGGATATCCTATTCTTGTGGGTTTATACTCGTATATAAGCTAATTCTAGACTTTGAATTTAACTTTGAAATATCCTTATTTTTGTGGCAATATATTTCGAATATTGTTGAAGCTTTGAAAACTATTTTTCTGGCAGTATTTTTCACTTTGACCTGAAAGTTGCATCATGACTTGTGGACTTTGAGATATTCAACCTTGCGTGAGAATTTGTTGCTTTGAATTGGTTGTGATATTGTTCCCTTTGAATAAATACTTTTTCTTAAAAACTGTCTCCATAAATAAGAACTGTTATTGCACTTGTCTAGCCACTGAACATGTGGTTTTTGCTGGTTTCCTGATCTTTTTTTTTTGCCTCGAACAGACTTGTTCGGCTAATGCTTGTAAACAGATTTGAACTGATAAGAGCAGATATTTCCCTTTGATTTTCCAAAACTCTTGAACTGGTGTTTTACTCTTGTATTTTTAGTATGAATCATGAACTAAAAATAAACTGGCCTGATGAACTGCCATACTATACTCATTGTTCTTCTAACCATCTGTGTACTCTGTCATTGTCTTGTTTGGCCATACACACTGATCATATATATATATATGTGTGTGTGTACACTGTCATGTTGATACTTCTGCATTATGTACTTGACCCTTGATTTGCTGCCTTGATCTTCATTTGAACAATACAGTTATCATTCTTCTGCTTTGAATTTGAACTGATATTGTACTTCTTGTTGGTCTGTTGATGCTCGAGTAGTTTGTTGCCATTTCCTGTATGGATACATTGAACCTTTAATACTTCTGCTTGCTCGAACACTGATAATACTTGTATTCGAGCTACTGTACTTTTGTCTTGAGTTATTTTCATATTTGTTTTGGTCATTGAATTTGGTTTTAACTGATAAGAGCATTTTCAATCTTGATCTTCCCTTAGGATGCTTGCACAGCTCGGCTTGCCATGATTTCTGGTTGCATCTGTTGTATTGATACTTGTTGTTTTGAACATGTATGTTGAGTCTCGCCGAAGCATCAGTTAACTTGAACCTGTTTTGTTGCTGTGTCCTTTACTATCATGACTTTGTTGTATTGCACTTGTGTTAACCACTTGAAATCTGATACTTGGGTATGTTTATCCTTATGACAGACATCACGTATTAAACATGCATTTGTATCATGTATATACATGAAACTGTACCCATATTTCATTAAGTAGAACCATTTCTGAAACAATCCTGAACCATTTCATTGAGTTCAATCCATAACATGTATCATATATATGAAGACTTATACTGCACTGTTGAGTTGAACCTGACCATGTTATTGCTTTATGTTTGTAAATGCTGGAAAAAAAATGTTGGCAGTACCACCCATGTGATATCCATGATTCACCCTTCTCAAACACTTCCTGTACGTCACCATGCATGTTTTTGCTTGTTTTGCTATGACCTGAAACTTTTGTTTTAATTTTTCTGGCCTTTTTTTATTATTAATTTGCACTTATGACTCGACTATTCTCATATTGATTTGCACTGAGTCGAGAAGGTCCACGTGGCTACTCCTCAGTTGCACACTGGATTGGCGAGGCAGTGCACACGTGTATATCCATACACGTGTGTATATGCAGCCATCCAGACGAGTTTTTCTGTCCCTGCATATCAGACAAAGTCTAGAAACATGATGAGAAACACACCACAGATCTGAGGCAAATAAAATTTAAAAATAAATTTTTATTTGCTTTTATTCTATTTTATTTTTGTTGCAGTCTACTGTGTGTTCTTCTTGTGACAGGTATGAAGACAGGATTTGACTGAAGGCTGTGAAGACAGAAGATGGAAGACAGAAGACAGTAAAAAAAAACAGTGTCAATGTATGAGAGTGTCTGTATATGTGAATGTAAATGTAGTTGTATAGAGTGAGTGACAGAGTTGTAGTATGTCAAATATTGGAGTTATAAAAGATGTATTTTTGATATTGAAATAAAATATTTTTATTTAAATAAAATACTGTGTGATTGTTTAAATTTCTGTACAGTTATATTTTATTTAAATAAAAATATTATAATTCTGTCTGTTGTGTAGTATACCAGTACAGTTACAAACACATTCAATAATAAAATATATTTGGTTGTTATCATCAAACAAAAATCATATAATTGTGTATACAACACTGTTATATACAACAAGCCAGCCCACTATTACCCAAATACTGGTATTGCCTCTTCTTGACCTAAGCAACCCATCAATAAAGTCCATCGAGATGCTATCCCATTTCCACTGTAGGACCTCTAGAGGATGAAGCAAACCACCAGGCTTCTTCTGCTCCGCCTTGACTTGTTGGCATATCATGCACTTAGAAACGAATTCAGCTACATCCCTCTTCATGCCATTCCAAAAGAAAACCCTTTTGATGTCTTTGTACATTTTGTCTCCACCGGGGTGTATGGTCAACTTGGAACGGTGTGCTTCTTCAAGAACTTTCTTCACCAAATCCCTTGCTTGTGGGATGCATAGTCTTCCATCCCGCCTCAACCAACCCTTATCATCGATGGAGTATCTATTGAGGTGACTAGAAGTCTCACCCCTACTCAGCTTATCTATCACATCAACTAGCTGAGGGTTTTAATGTTGTGCGGTCCCTATTGAGTCCAAAAGAGTAGGCCGCACCTCTAGCGATGCTAACAAACCAGTCACATGATCGACAGAGGGTCTAAAATCAAAGTTGGCTATGTACTCCAAGCTTTACCTTTCTACAAAGAGAGGGCTTAAGGTCAGCTTCTTTCTACTCAAGGCGTCTGCTACTACATTGCTCTTGCCAGGAGTATAGAAAATCTCAAAATCATATGAGGCAAGAAACTCCATCCATCTTTGTTGCCTCAAGTTGAGATCTTTCTGCGAGAAAAGGTACTTCAACGATTTATGGTCAGTAAACAATTCAAATTTCTCACCTAAGAGATAATGGCGTCAAGACATAAGCGCAAAGACGATGGCAGCCAACTCTAGATCATAGGTTGGGTAGTTTTTCTCATATACTCTCAACTGTCTTCCACCATAAGCTACTACCTTCCCTTCTTGTATCAAGACAACATCTAGTCCCGTACCGCATGCATCTATACATACGATAAACATCTTGCTTCCATCAGGCAATGTCAGAACTGGGGCTGTTGTCAGAGCCATTTTCAAGCGTTGGAAAGCAATATCGCAATCCAAATCCCAAGTGAAAGTTAAGTTCTTCTTCGTCAACCTTGTAAGTGGAGCTGAGATTTTCGCAAAATCTTTGATGAACTTTAGATATAAGCCTGCTAGCCCGAGAAAGCTTCGGACTTCGGTTGCATTCTATGGGACCTTCCAATCTTGCACCGCAACTACTTTTGCGGGGTCCACAACTAATCCCTCTTTGGACACCACATGTCCAAGAAACCTTACTTCTTCGCTCCAGAAATGGCATTTGGAGAATTTGGCTTTTAACTAATGTGCACGAAGAGTATCCACGACTTCCTTTAGATGCTGAGCATGCTCTTCCTCACTCTTCGAGAAAATCAAAATGTCTTCCACGAAGACCACTACAAACTTATTGAGGAACTCCCTAAACACCCTGCTCATCAAATTGACAAAATAAGCGGGTGCGTTTGTCAAGCCGAAAAGCATGACAAGCCACTCGAAGAATCCATCCGGAGTTCTGAACGCGGTCTTATCAATGCTGTCTTCAGCCACTCTTAGCTGATGAAACCCGGTAGCCAAATCTAGTTGGGAGAAAACCACCTCCAAGCTGATCGAACAAGTCATCTATTCTTAGGAGTGGGTGCCTATTTTTCTTAGTTAGCTTGTTTAGCTCCCTATAATCAACGCATAGGCGAAGCGAACCGTCCGCTTTAGTTGCGAACACTACTGGAGCACCCCATTCAGAAATACTCTGACTTATAAACCCCTTTTCTAGCAGCTCTTTAACTTGCTTGCTGAGCTCTTTCCGCTCCCTTGGAGCCATGTGCCTAACGGGTAAGGCGATGGGTTTTGCATTATCAACGAGGTATATGCGGAAGTCTATCTCTCGCTTCAGAGGTAAGCCCTTCACCTCTTCAAACTCATCCGAGTATTCACAGACTACTCTAACAGACTGCAAGTTCTCAACAGACGCATCAAGAGATTCTAGATAACTAAGCATAAAAGAGTTCATGGGATTACAAGAAATTTTGAGAGTGTTACCGAGGCGAGTCATGAGTCTAACCACTCTCCTTTTCACAATCAAGGGCGACACCATTACTGGATAGTCAATCCATACCTAGAATCAACCCATAGACCGTGAAGCCCAAAACATAGGCGTTACATCTAAACCCAACGCTTAGTATAGAAATTTTCAAATCCAAACAAACCATTGACAAATAAGCTGAGCCCCCAATTGGATTTGAAACAACCAAGGGATCCTCTACTATACTGGTGTCTAGGTGCAGAGATTCAACTAAAGCAGTAGATATAAAAGAGTATGATGCGCCGGAATCAAAGAGTGTATGAACATGATGATCAAAAAGATAAACTAAACTCTCAACAGAAATATTTCTACCTCGTTCTTGCGGAGATGGTACGAGAGCGTGAACCTGCCCTCCAGGAGTAGAACCAGCCCTCTGCCCTTGCCCATGCTTTCTTGGGCAGTCCTTAGCCATGTGTCCTGTCTCGCCGTAATGGAAACAACCACCCATCTTCCTCTTCTTCTTTCTGCAGTCCTTAACCAAATGTCCAGGAATGCCACAGAAATTGCACTTCCTCTTGTCACGGGGTTTGTTGTTCTTCCTGCCTTTCTTTGAATCTGTCTTCTTGTTCTGTGACCCCTCCGCTTTCTTGTCTTGAGGCACCTCCACCTTTGCCTCTTTCTTGCCCTTGTCTTCCTCGTGTAACAATGCCATGTCCACTAGTCTCTCATAAGTCGCCCCCATGGGTATGTGGGTCATAGATAGGCTGTGTAGTGGCTCATTCAGTCCTTTAACAAAACAGAGAGCCTTCTTATGAGGAGTGTTCACTAAATCCAATCCGAATCTGGCCAGCTGGTTGAATTGGTTGACGTATTCTTTGACAGTCATACTTCCTTGCTTAAGAGATAAGAACTTTTCCACCTGTAGACTTCGTTCAGCTTGTGAGAGGAATTTCATTTCAAACCTCATTCTGAAATCTTCCCAAGTTTCAACCGGTCTCTCAGCATTGGTGACCTCCCACCAATCAGAAGCTTCGTCTTTAAGCGACCATACCGCCAACTGTATCTTCTGCCTATTATCCACCTCGAAGATAACGAATAGCTCCTCAGTTTCTTTGAGCCAGTTCCTTGCTTCTACGAATGATTCAGTTCCATTGAAATTCTTTTCACCCATGGCTCTAAAGTCTCTATAAATCTTTGAGAAAGCATTTGCACAAGGAGGAGGAGGAGGAGGAACCGCTGCAGCTGGGGGATGAGGAATGTCTGCTGGGCCTGCGTCGTTGACCCTAGCCTTTAGGTACCTCCTGAACCAGCCAGGTATCGGTACACCCTCTGGAAGGTTAAGATTCCCAAACATGCTGAAATGAAAAAGGAAAGATTCAAAACAAAGGATAGAAAGATAGTGCATATGGCTTTAGGGGATTATGCCTTTTAAAGTAAAATAACACTTTTTCTTGAAAAATGCTTCTTTATACTTATTTTTGAAAATACTTTTCAAAAACTTTTATCTCATCTAGTAAACATTTGCTCTGATACCAAGTGAAACACCCATCTCCATTAAGGTCACTCACAAAGGGAATGCCTTAATTTTGGTGGAGCATTATAGGTAAAAGACACAGAAAATTTACCAGACAGAAATATAAGCAGCGGAAAACAACATTTATTTCATACGTGGTTCATAACAAAAGCATTACAACAAACTGTCTCAAAGCAACTTCCAAATCATTACATCAAAATATCTGTCTTGCTTAAAACATAAAGAAGCATAAAACATAAATAAAACTGCATAAATCCCCAAGTCTAGTGTGTCCAAAGCCATATCCAAAGATAATAGGTTCTGAGCCGTACATCACAGAGTCTTCAAGCTTGGAAAGATGAACGGTCTAAATTAAGCTAAGCTATTCCCTCCCTGGCTACCTGTTGGGGGGGGGGGTGGAAACGGAAGAAAAGAAGACGAAAGAAAAATGGGTCAGACATGTCTGAGTAAGTCCAGTGACTTTTCAGTGTGTGAATAAGGAAAAGGTCATGGTAGGAATAAACTGAAAATAGGACAGTACCAGAACAACAAACTAACATAAAACTATATAAGTTAGGATAAACCAAATATACATCACACCCATGTCTAATTCTCTACACCTACTTATACTTGTCCAACTAGCACCACATGTTCATGGTGAAATGATCCCCTTATATTGATCGACCCCTACTTGCATGCATTTATCACGTGTGTCATTCGACCCCCGCTTGACTGTAGATACCTGTGCTGGTCCCACCACGGGGTGTATCAAATCCTATGGTGGCAACCCGACACGATTCAAGATGCACAGTGTATGGCTACTGATGCTCAGTGCCCGTTTTTTCCACTCTGGAGTACGTGCATGCCCGTACTCCGTAGGAACCTACACTGACGCACCACTCGCCAACGTTTTGACGGCTTACAATTCAGCCCAGTAATCGTGCCCCACCCTGCCTAGTTCAGGGTTCCATGATACATCTATATGTGGGTTACTACTGAAATGGGTCCCCGTTCTCAGGGTTTTCTAACCAACATGTTAAATTGGTTAAGTGTCCTAACCCCACCCATCAGTTTAGTTAACATGTTGAATTGGTTAAGTGTTTTCTTAATTGACTTAACCTTACCAATCTTGACTTAGCTTTATTAAAGCACCAACCACTCACATTAGATAGGTATTGTTGTGGTCACTGGATGTGCCACTCGGTTCCGGGCAGTTTTACACCACAACTCTGTCTAACCTCGGGTCCTTTTTGGGCTCAATGCACTAACCACCCACATTAGACAGGTATTGTTGTGGCCAATGGATGTGCCGGTCGGTTCCGGGCTGTTTTACACCACAACTCAGTCTAACTTCGGGTTAGGCATATTCGTCTTTTCTAAATTTACATATTTATCCTTTTATGCTTATATGTAAATTTGTCAACAATTTATTGTCATGGCCCACTTTCCTTCTAAATCAAATTCATAATTTTTGGTATGTAAATTATACCATTTCAATGCCATACCATTTACATGGTTATGAGCCAAATATGTCAATTACATGTAGTTTCGTGTTTTCCCCCAACGTTACCCCGTTGTACGTTCGCAAAGTTTCATAGAATGTTAGGCTCGACATTTTTGCCTAACTTATAAACTAAAAGGGGAAAAAGAGGAACTTGCAACATTCCAACATCATACAAAAATATGGATCTCACTACAGATGTGTCACATGAACTTGGCATAATATACTTTTAATTATGAACTTGCAAACTAGATCTATGCAACATGAATCATAAAATAATAGTTTTACATAGAACTACTAAAACTTAATTAGACATGTAGTGGTGAACTTGCATAGGGGTTGAATCATGCTAACATAGATCTAACATAAAGGCATATGGATCTAACATATAAAGTGTAGGTCTAAACATATAGGTTTACATAATCATGTTTTTAACCTACAAACTTGCATGTATTCATAACATGATAGCATCACCTAACTTGCATAAACATGGCATAATTTCCAAATTGACATACAACATATAGATGTCATCATCAAATTATACAACATGACATGTCATCGCCCATTTAACAAACAACACATAGGTTCATTGCCAAGCATTTAACAATGGTAGTTTTATCATACATACAACATGATCGCAAATTTAACGTGATAAACCACAATAGTTCGTAGGCAAACATGATAGAATGGACATGAATAGACATGAATCAACATCACATATAACTTGGTTAAAATTCTATTTCACAATTCATTACAAATCATGTCTTTAATTTATTCACATCTAAAAGGTAACTACGCTTACAACCTAAAAGGAATTCTTGAGTTCTGGGATCTGTATTCTGAAACTGAATTGCTCGCCTTTAATGTAGATCGTTGAATTCTCTTAGTTGAATTAGATTTGATTTGATTTTGATGTAGCTTCTATCTTGCCTTTGAGTTGAAAGAGATGACGGCTATTCTAGGTTCACCATTGACGGCATGGCAGCTCTTGGAATGAATTAGTGTGATTTTAGGTTGAGAGTTAGGTTTCTTATATAGAGTTTTAATTAATTTAGAGCCGTCGGATTAACCATAGAAGCAATCAAGACCATCCAGTCAATACAGGATAACACCTCACCCCTAATGACTCAGCAATGATCACTGTTCGAATCAAAACACTCCAGAAATCTGTGTAGGTCTTTAGCACGACATGGGCGCACTTGGCAGGTGTGCCAGTGCATTTTTGTACTGGCGCACTTGTGAGGCGCGCCAGTGCATTCTGGTCGACTTCCGATTTTTTGCCTAACTTTGTTTGTCTATATCTCCTTCATACGTTGTCCGTTTTACGCATACTCGGACTCTATCTCAAGCAGAATTTCGAGACGAACGCAATGGCGTAACCCGTTTCCCTTAATTCTCACATTTGAAATTAAGTATTTTTTTAAAAATTCGTTAATATTAATATTTAAAATCACGGGGTATTATAGAAATTTTATTTATAAATAATAAACTCAGGTAAATCGTGCCTCATTACGTAATCTGGGAATAAAAAAATAAAAGCTTTTGTCAAATAGTGCCATAGATGCTTGGCATTCCATGCTCTCAAAAGATGATTTCCATCAACAGTCGTTAGCCTGAGAGCTCCTTTGTAAAGCTTCTAATGAATGACATATGATCCTTCCTACTTTGGGCCCATGTAAACGGGGTTTGGAAATACATGCTTCAGAACATGGTTATCAGACTCGAAGGTACTAGGTCGGACTTTGCAGTTATAGTATTGGGCAATCTGATGTCTATGCTCTGAAGCACGCAAGTCCTCCTCCTCTCTCTTCTCATCGATCATATCCAGTGACTCTAGATTTGTTCATCAAAGGATTATGATATGTAATTCAAGGAGAGGGGACATTAAGCTCTACTGGGATCTGTGCAATTAAAGCGCTTAGCGGCTTTATAGCGACGGAGGTGTAAAAAGTTGTAGCGGGGATAAAGTGAGGAAATAGCAGGGAAAAAGTGGGTATGCAAAAAAGTTCATAAAATATAAAAATGAGTATTTAAAATTAGTTTGCTATCATTCTCACATGATATTTATAGAAGGATCTAATATTAGTCAACCTCATATTACAAAATCAAAGAATATCGTGCCTATATTCACTATATTTTATGTCTATAATAGATTTCTTCTTTATATAGGGTAGTTAAGCCTTAAAAATTAGCTCTTTACGACAACTTCTCTGATTTGTTATTGAAGAGAACTAGTTAAATCAACCTCTTTATATTAATATTGCTAAAGCGGTTGCTAAAAATCATTGATTTAGCGGATGCAGCGGAAAATAACGAGGCTTAAAGTCTACTGTTCATCTAGGCTAAATTAAAATAGCGTAGTGGCGGAAGAGTGCTACAGGTTATAGCGAGGATATTGCGGAGCTTTAGCGGGGCTTTAACTGCATAGACTGGGATGACCGCCGCCGAGCCATAGGAAAGCGCGAAAGGAGTTTGGCTAGTTGCTGACTTGTTGGTAGTTCGATACGTCCAAAGGGCTAATGACAATTGGTTAACCCACTTGGCCTTCAATTTTTCAGTTACTTCTTCAGATCGGACTTGATGATTTTTTTCACGGCTTCTACTTGTCCATTCGATTACGGGTGCACAACCGCTATGCGTCACTTCTCAATATGATAAAGTCGACAGAATTTTTGAACTTCATGATATTAAATTGCGTTTCATTATTAGTAATGATGGTCTTGGGGATCCCAAATTGATATATGATGTTTTTGACAATAAAGTGATCACCCGTTTGGTTGTGATTGTGGTTAATAGTTCTATTTCATCCCACTTCGTAAAGTAATCCACCACCACGATTGCATACTTTGGATATCGGAAGGCTTCCAATAATATCCACTCCCTATACTGCAAATGGCCAAGGACTCACCATCTGGGTGAGTTGGTCAAGCAGGGCTCTAGGAATCTTAGCGAACCTCTGGTATTTATCGCAGTGTCATGAATAACCAGCTGCGTCTCTATTTACAATAGGCCAAAAATAGTCGTACCGTGGTATCTTCTTTTCTAAAGTCTGCTTCTGTGTTGTCGCAATAGTCGCCTTCGTACACTTCTTGTAATACGCACTTGACGTCGTCATTGGCGATGCACAGAGCAAAGGAACTGAAAATCCTCTTCTGTAAAGCATATTACACTGCATAATATATCATGAAGCTTTGTAGACAATGGTGCACTTTTCTTTCTTCCTCTTTTGAAGAATCTTGTGATGTAGGAAATTCTTTATAGGGTTCATCCATGGATCCTTCTCAGTTTCGGCCTAAAAAATTTGGTCAATCTCCATCTGATTAGTGCTTGGCACATTCGGTACTTCAATAAGGACCTTTCTATTTCTTTTGAGCCATCAGAGCTGGCCATTTGAGCTAACTTGTCAGCCTTTTAATTCTCGTATTATGTAATGTGAGAAATGCTATGATACTCCAGGTTGTCCAATAGTTCTTCCACTCGTTTTAGGTGGGTAATAAGTTGTGGCTGTTCATCTGGTAATCTTTCTGAACTTGAAATACAACAATTTGAGAATAACTAAAAATATCCAATGCAACTATTCCTAAGTCTTTCGCGAGTTTCTGTCCGGCAATCAGGGCTTCATACTCGTAATCATTGTTCATAGCGGAAAATGTTTAGCCTCAAGGCATAATAGATCAATCGTCCCTCAGGAGTTACCAAAACAACTCCGGCGCTAGAATGTTGATCATTACGAGCACCATTTATATATATCTTCCAAGTACTTTATTCCAGCATAATCTCAAAAGGGCTTGCATCATCATCCAAGACATTTTCTTCAGGAATTGCAAATTCTGCTATGAAGTAAGCCAATGCTTGCCCTCGGATTTACTTTCTCGAAAGAAGAGCAAGGTCGAATTGACTTAGTTTAATACTCCACTTAAGTAACCTACCATACGCCTTAGGTCGCTGAAGGACCTGTCGTAGCAGCTGTTCGGTGTATATCACTTTCGGGTGACCCTAAAAATAGTGGTGGAGTTTCCTTGAAGCGATCACCAACTTGTAAGCAAGCTTTTCAATCCTTGGATATTTGCGTTCCGCTCTCGTCAATTTCTTGCTGACATAGTACACCAGTCTCTAGACTTTATCCTCCTCTCTGAAAGTGCTGAGCTAATATCATTTGTTGAGACCGCCAAGTATATAAATATTTCCTAATGATCTACAGGTTTGTATAACATTGGTGGTCTCTCCAAGTGACTTAGCAGATTTTGAAAAGCTTCAACATAATCTAGGGTCCACTCAAAGTTGTGTTTCCCTTGCTTTATTAACTCAAAAAAGGGACTACACTTATCTGTTTCCCTAGAGATAAATCTACTCGAAGCTGCCAGTTTTCTTGCCAAACTCTGTACATCCTTGATCTTTTGGAGATCTTGGATGTTCTTAATTGCTGCGATCTGGTCCGGGTTGATTTCAATTCTACGTGAACTAGCGATGAAACCGAGAAAATTCCCAGATGTAATGCCAAAAGAGCATTTCAAAGGACTTATTTACCAAGGATATTGAACATATATGCTAAGTCTTTAACATGATTAGTTTTCTTCGACTTCATAAGCATGTCATCCACATAAACATCCATCAGCTTCCTAATATGCTTATGGAACATGCGATTAACCAAACGTTGGTACATCCCTCCAGCATTCTTCAATCCAAAAGGCATCACTATATAGCAATACAACCCAAGGTCCTTAATAAAGCTAGTATGTTCCTAGTTTGGAACGTGCATCAGAATCTGGTTATATCTGGGGTATGCATCCATAAATGATAGAGGCTCGTGTCCAGCTGTTGAATCTACCAGATGGTCAATTCGAGGGAGTGGAAAGTTGTCTTTTGGGCATACCCTGTTTAGATCTGAGAATGAACCTGTTACCCTTCAGCTTCTCCACCTCTTCTTTCAGAGCTGTTGACCACTCTGGGCTGAGCATGCGCCTTTTTGCTTAACGAGGATATATTTTGGATCGATATTAAATGAATGGCTCATAATCGATGGAGATATCCTTCACATATCTTCATAGGACCAAGCAGACACATCAAGGTTTCCCTTAAGAAAATCAACCAATTCCCTCGTTCGAAGGTAATCCAAATAAGTTACGATCATCAAGACCCTAGTTAGTTCATCGTTATCGACCAGAAATTCTACCATAGTCTCTTTAGGCATCACCCTTCAGCATCCTAACTTCTCATATTCTCTAGGACCAATATCTTCGAATTGAATATTGGGCGATCCTGGTTGGGATGTATCAACTATTTGCTATGTTGTCGCCTCCTTGGCAAGAGGGGAGGTGTCTTGTGGTTTTTCACCTTCTCCTTTGTGGATTTCCTTCCCATATGCCAAATATCATGTCCTTCCTATTACCTGATCTCCCCTGATCATTTCCACTCTAGCCTCAGTTGTGAATTTCAGGAGCAAACACAAGGGGTTATACATGGTTGGAATTATGCCAGGGACGGTTGGTCCGGAAAGGCATTATACAGAGAGTTGATATCCATGACAAGGAATAAGCGGATTCACACTCTTCAACAATATCCCTCACCTAACTCTTTTGGTTATCTAACTAAAACAATTGGTCGAGTGGTTGAAGCATTGAAACCACAGATCTATCCCGTTTATGACCTTAAAACCCTTATTTCAATTCATTTAATCAAAATCTTTCTTGAATGAAATATTAATGGAACTCCCGCAATCAACCCAGACCATCCGTACAGTTGTTGGGCCTATAATGGTCAATATCACTAATGCGTCTATGTTAAGGGTCTCTACCACCGAACTTCTCTATCACATAAAACGATATTGTCCATTATCATTTTCTATTGTTTGACCGAGACATGGTCTTCGGGGGTGCTACATTCCCCAACTTCCATATACTTCATAGCATTTGCGTCTCGTTCCATCATTCTTGTACTGAATCCCATTGGATTTGGTCCTCCCTCGATTGTGTTGATGGCAATTCCTTTTGCTTTCTGTTGGGTGGTTGCCCTAGCAGCCACCTGACCATGATTTGGGGTGATGCCCTGCCCTCTGTCCCTCGAGGCCATTTTGTACTCATTAAGCCTCCCTTCTCCCAGTAACTTCTCAACTAGATATCTCAGATGCTGGCATTTATTCGTCGAATGGCTATAAGTCTTATGGAATAAACAAATCTTTCCCATCTCACGCTCTTTATATGTCAAGTCTTGTGAAGGCGGTTTCTTATACTACATTACATTGCACGTATCGTAGTAGATATTCTCCAAAGTGTCATTCAGTGGTGTATAACTCTCGAATGACTTGAATCGTGGTCACTACTTTGCATCCCCATTCTGATTTTGATTCCCGTTACTACCATTCTTTGCTTGACGGTTATTCTTCTTGTTCTGATTCCCGACATTGACTTCTACATTTCCAGAGCTGTCATCGGATAACCTATCAGCTATATTACTCTGAATTTCCTCCTTCACAACTTCACTAGATCTCCTCTTCCAATTCAAATATGCATCTTATTCTCGCAAGTGTACATCCACTTTCTCATAAAACAACTCTATTGTTGTATGAGGATTTCCCATTACATATCTACCGAACTCCGAGTCTTTATAAGCACCATTGACCATTACCATTAAATTGGTCTCTGGGTTAGGGTCGCTCACTTCGGTGATAGCCGTGCTGAAGCGATTGAGATATCCCCTCAAAGTTTCTCAAGGGGCTTGTTTAACCATGGAATGCTCCACTACATGCTTAGTCTTTGATGCATGCAATCAAAACTAAGTTAAGAACTTCTCGCTCAAGTCTTTGAAGTTAGGAACTGATCAAGAAGGATGTCTGGTAAACCACATCATTGTCATCCCTTCAAGATATATTGGGAATACGTTACACATAATGGCATCAGGAGCCGCTGCTGCGTTCATATACCACGAATAGCGCATCAAATGATGTCGTAGATCCGTCCTTCCTGAATAATGAGGTAGATTAAATCATCTCGAGAACTATGCCTCCAAAATGTCATCAGTAAAATGTGTGTGGCTACGATCCAACCCCCAACCCACATTAGTATAACTTCTACTATCATTCATTATCTTCCTTACTATTACTTCTACCTCTGCATTGGTTAACACATGTTCTGTTTTAGCACTTCCAGCTCTTTAAGTTTCTCCTGCTCCCACTTTAGGCAATGTCACCTGAGTTGCCATCAGGGTGGTACTGCCCTGCCCTCTGTGGTCCCAGTTAATCACAGGATGAGTCGGTGGAAGTACGAGTGAGCGAGTAGTCCGAGAAGTACTACGTTCTTTTGGGGGAGCTTGAGGTCTGGTCGACCTAAGAATGGGTTTGGCCAAACTAAGATCATCAAGGCCGAATCGAATCGTTGTATCTTCATGGGAAGGCATTATACTGAGTCGGAGCTGACGAATGTTCTTGGGTCTTTCATAAGGTCTCCTCTGACGCAGTGGAAGTTCTCCCTCTTCAGATGAGGATGAGTCTTCTGCCATTTGGTGACATAGTGTAGATAGTGTCCTTTGCCTTCGGAACTCTTCCCATTGCATGGCAATTGTATGTACATCATTCCTCAACATTGCATTATCTTGCCTTTGAGCATTCAAAGTAGCAGTGGTCTCTTCTAACTTTGCTGAACAAACGAGAAAAGTCATCTCACATAACGAATGCCAAAGGAGAAGCATGATTGGTTGTTGGAGCAGCATCTTCACTGACTGGTTCATCAGATCGAACTCGATCCGGGAGGGTTCGAACTGAGTTCATTCGGTCCGGGACCCTGTGTTGGGACAATTTGTGAATCAGGTTTTTGTGAATAGCTGGTTGATGCTCCACAAGATGCTTGCTGAGTTCTATCTCTTTTAGAAACCATGATGATAAAAAAACATTGAAAGTAATGAGAATATGGACTATTTCCTCGAACTTGGCGATTCGAACAATAGATAAACAATCCGAAAAAGCTGAGAATTCAACGTTCTCAGTGAAAGCACCAAAATGTTTGACCAAAAAAGGGTACAAACGCCTGCAGACTAGAATTTTGTGTATAAGAATGAAGTAATATCAAATGAAAATGTAGTAAAAACAACAAAACTCGCAATTGATAGTGGTTCAGCGTTAACGAGCTTACATCCACCTTATAATTCCTTAATCCAATAAGAAATTTCAATAACAATGAGTATAATCTCCAAATACTCATAATACAACACTATTTCTCTCAACTTTAGCGATAGAATTCAAAATGTGGCTTGAATTGATTTTGTTGATGGCTGGCTAGAGCACGCGTGAAGTATATAAGTTCCGAAAGTCCTTTAAATCTTCTCAAGGTCATTTATTTATAGGAATAATAGTAGGTCGGTATGGATCGAACACGTGGCATCCGTGCCGTGTTTCTTGGAGGTAGTGGTTGTAGTTGGAAAACAATTATGTGGTGTAAGTCACCCAGTTCAAGATACGCAGGTTCAGAAATGGACACATGGCAGCATCTCCGGACCATCAAAAATTGTGGGGAGAATGGGAAAGCGGAATGTGTGCTTTCTCCAAATCGAAATAGGATCTAGATCGAATGGTTCGATCCGGAGTCTTCGATCCAAGGCCATTTTCCATTTGATCCGAAGTTGGATCTTACACAAACCATACTTGTGATCTGATCTTCCTCGAGACAATGCCTACTCTATATCTACTCATGTATTTGAGGCTCTAGGACTCTTAGCCATGAGTATTTGGACCTTGGATGACCTTGCTAAAAGGAAGTCAACAAAATATATACTATATGATATTAACTCATTGTTTCTCAACCATTACTTCCTACCAACATTCAAATTAACATCACACTTTTTTCATCACCTTCACTTTATCCTAGCTCAACGTTATCACATACTCCCCAATATTTCTCATATCCATTGCAAGAATGGAATAATTGCACTTTTGGCATTGGTAAAAATAACTTTTTCTCCATTACTTACTTACTTACTTACTTAATGAATTAATTAATGCTAAAGCATGTTAGGTAGAGAATGAAGTTGATATGATATGGTTTCTAGAAACAAAGGAGGAAGAAGAGAAGACGTTCTTGGATTTTGAGAAGAAAAAAAAGAAGAGAGAGAGAGAGAACAGAAGAGTAAATGAATGAATAAATCTAAATTAAGTGCATATATATAGTCATAGGAAAAAAATGAAAATGACCTTTCATACCCCTCCAAAATAAACCATCATCTTCTCCATTCTTCCACCTTCCATGCTATGATTATATTCACATTTAGCTCCACCTTTCATACAATAAATAGTGTCCTTTAAGCTTTTTAATACCTTAATTGAGAAATACTTAGCTTATCTGATTAATTCTTATATGGTGTATGGTTCAATCTATTGTTAAATGTTCATTATTAGTGTACACCAATTCAAACAACTTGTACAAAACAAAGAGTTGATTACTAATAAAACATTTTCCTATCGCATTACTAATCTTTATTTAAAGTATTAGTTGTTAATAGATTTTATAAAAATAGATTTTACCACTAGTCATTAATTAAAAAGTGTTTAACAAGTTTATGAAATCATATTTATCCATAAGAAATTTTAGACACAAATATTTAAATACGATGTGTTTAAATTTTTGATTCCTTGACATTAGGAATTAACATAGAACAATCCAAGTATTGTCGTTTAGTAGTTACCTTAGCTAGTGCTATGACATTATAATTGAATTTATAATTTACACATTTTTAAAGTGAAATCTAATCTGGTTTTTAATATCCTAGTAGCAATGATTAGTTAACTAATCCTCCTCTTCAACACTATATAACATTCGAGTTTATGAATTTAGTTTGGTCTAAATTTAAGTAATATTTGTGTTCTACTTTATTTGTCCAAAACTTATACCAATTTACGTTTGCCTAAGCTTTGTTATAAAACCATAGATTCACTCTAAGAATGGCCCTATCCTTGTTAGTCTAGCAACATAGCTCAATTAGGATTTTATTGGTTTTATGTGTCCTCTAAGAATTAGGTACATGAACTTCATAATCATTAGAGTGGATAGCAAGAAAAGGTTGTCAAATTTCTTTAAAATCGAGTATGGAAAAAGATATGAAACTAAAAATGTTGGATTTATTTGAGCAGCAGTCTAGAACCAAATAAATGTGGAAAAAACTATGGGAAAATTAAGGGTCGGTATGGATCTATAACGAATAAGATAAAATGTGAAACTTCAGTGAAACCACATTCAAAACTCAAAAACCAAAGGGCAATTTGAAGAACCAAGCACATGGGAGTGAATGAACAACATAGTGGGTGCTACCTTAGGGATCACATCTTTACTAGGTGCAATCTTTGGTATTGAAGTCGACCCCTTAAGAGGGAACTGTACCGATACCTGTAAAGTGGACCGATCCAAGCCCTACTTCTAGTATTCGATCGTCTTGCTTTGGTGGGCCCTCCATGAAGTTTTCAGTCGATTCATCATTTTTTTCAGCTACATATAAAGGTCTTGGGCGCCTAGAAAGTGATCTTGTTCTTCTATTTACATAGAAGCTTTTTCAATCCTTAGAGTCATTAATAACTACTTCTCTCTACATGTGTACAAACAGACAACTATACTTGTATTCAACAACATAAAAAATGATTACTTCAAGTGGATGTGGGCTAGATATTACCAACCACTATAAAACTTATGTATTTTCATTGCTTTTCTATGATTATGATCTTGCATAAACTCATCCGGGAGTTAATGCTTATTTGAACAAAAACAAGTCTAACATTTTGGCATGATGGGAAGAGGATGCCTGGACTAAATGCTTAGGGTTTCAGATTTATGGAAGCTTGGAAAAGGATAACAATAGCTAAGAATTATAAGGTCAATAGAAGAGACTGGAAAATGAGCGATTCAGAAGGCTTCCTGTATCGATGATCCCTCCCTTTTTTTGACTAGGGAGGAAATGGATGATATAGTAAACTACTTGCAAACCAGGATGTGGTGAAAATAAGACATGTTAAGGAGATAGGAGGAGATGATGGCTAATTTGCTCCAACAATCGGAAAAACTACTAGAGATTAAAGCCAAAATTTGGGCGTTGGAATCGAAGTTGGCACGCAGGGGAATGGATCTCAGCTACCGGGACTAACACTTGAAATAAGCATCCAAGTTGGTGTCGACCCCTCCCAAGGGTTTAAACTCGATCCTTCACCAAATGAGGGCATGGCCTTGACCTAACTTTTGATCAGCTTAGATCATTAAACATAGGAATTTGAGTAGTTAGTTTGGACATTGGAGAAACCAAAACTCGTCAAGGGATTAATCTGGATCAACTAAGGGCAAAGCCTATATAATGGGATTGAATCGCTACTAACCCCTTGAACCTTGGGGGCACATCCTCAAGTTTGGTGGATGCAGGCACATTCAAATTTATGGTTAACATAGATGTCCACATGGAAGAAATTCAAGATGCATATTAGAGATAATTTTTGAATAGGAAAAATGGATTCGTAGATGTTATCAGCCAAGCTATGACAACCCACTCTCTCGTTACCAGGGATATAGACATCCAAGTGCCCAAAAGAACATATTTCCTTTAGAGTATAACAGCTTACATAACAGCGGAAATAAACATTACATTACAACATCATAATGTATAACACATTACACTAGGAATACATCAGAGTTTAATACAACCGATAAGGTTCAATAGTATAGAACAACAGAAATAAGAAATAAGTACATTACGGGAATAGTAACATGATAGAGTCTTCAGAGAGAATAAAAAATAACATCTAACTTCTGCTCCAAATCCAAAACCAACTTCCACAGATAGCTTCCAAATATTGCTTCCAAAACGAACTTAACTGCTAATTTGTATATTAGGTTGTCCATGTGGAAAATAACAGCACCCTTGTTCTCAAGGAGAAAACAAAATTGCGGGTCAGTCATAGGACTGGAGTGAGAAACCAAAAATAGTTGTCTTTAAAAAGGGTAATAAGGTAAATCATAAGACCATGCCACTTAACACAAAACGGGTTTCCCCTTATGAATAACAGTGCGTAAAACTCGCAATGCTTTTTGAAAATGAAGCTACCCTCAGACTCGCATTCCATCACACAATGCAAACGCAAACCATTAGGAGCAAGTTTTGCCTTATGATAACCAAATATGCTTGATATGCGAAAATCGTTTGATGTTATCATTAATGTCTATCGTTGAAAACTTTTCAAAATCAATGTATCAAGCCTAGCAGACGTAGTTACACATATATTACGTCTATATACATGGGTTTTAACTAAAACTGTAAAGATTCATATTGGAAGTTGGGTCCATCAATCAACAAGGCAAAGGATCTTTCCTACCGTGATTCCGAACACCTCTAGCGGGATGTTCCAGAACTAACATATTGCTCCTACTGTATCGGCAGAGCCAGTCCACTTATACCAGGTGTAGTTTGGGTTTCTCCTGAACATAACGTCTCCCGGTCGTTGTCGACCTTTGTCTGAGGTGCCTCATTCATCATCTACTAAGTAAATTTCCTAGCACCATACCATGGCATCGCTTCTCAACTAAAAGAAAACGTTAGTCCTTATCCCTGTTGTACTTCATCCTGTTTTGGTTCATTATCGGTTTTGAGGTTGTGATGTCATGTTCTATAAAGCTATGCTTTGCAATAAAAGTTTTGATCTATCTACCATCAACACATAGCATGCCACACTGTTATCTCATAAAAAATAATAGATAATCACTAACCATATAACCTTTGAGCTTGTACGTCTTAAATATGGGTGTGAACCGAAGAGAACAAATTCTCCACCACCAATAGAAATACGCTTAGCAAAAATCCATTACATACTACAAGGTACAATGTCAGACACACATCCATACAAGTCCTTTCTAGGTTGTAAATGAAATCGAAGGCATCTTATTCCTCGTCCAATAAAGGAGAGAGGCTTTTGCGTATCCGGACAATCAACAAGTACGTTTGGACTACTGCCACGCATAACCTTATAGTGGGAGCTACCCAAGGCATCAGCAAACAGTCCATTCTGTTAGGGATTGCAGAATGGTTCGCTAAGGAAAAACTAACACTAGAGGGGGGTGAATATTGTTATTGAGAATTAAAACAAAATCTAAAACTTGTATGATCTACTATATGAATCAAACACTACAGAAAAATTCACAGACATAGAATCAAACATAAACACAAAGAAAAACAAAAAAAAATGCATAAAAGGAAAGAACACATTGGATTTTATACTGGTTCGGAATTGCTCCTATGTCCAGTCCCATGCAACACTGGATTGTGCTGATTTTTATTACTATATCAATATCCAATTACAATCCTATTTGATTTCATGGCTACAAGGGATACCACCGATTCCATACACACACTTGATCAAGTAAATCCTCCTTTATTTCATGGCTACAAGGGATACAACCGATTACTCTTCCTTGATTTCACGGTTATAAGGGATACCACTGATTACAAACACTACCCAAACAATTAAAACAACCCTATAACTCTTCAATAGCACTTTGATTTAGAGAGTAATGAGTGGAGAGTGAGTAGAGAAGAAATTTAATGAAAATAGAATAGAATTTGGCAGAGTATAAGTGTAGAAATCATAAAAATGAGAAGATATAATGGTGTAAAGAAAGGAGATGAAGATGGAGAAGAAGAATTATAATAAAATTGAAATCATCCCATATTTATAACATTTGAAAGATTGCAACGTTTCTGAACCGTCACAAATAGTGGAAAGACACTGACTTTCAATTTTGAAAAAAACGACAGTTATATGTCGACATGTATATAAATGTATGTCAACATGTCATGTTTTAAAATTCAATTTTTGTAACAACCCACCTCCACTAATGCCACTCTTGCATGGACACTAGCTTTGGAGGGGCATTAAACGAGGTAAACATGCATGCAGATATCACAAGACAGAACATATAAGTAAAACAGAGTAGTAAACCAGCGGATAAAACTAGCATTTCAAAACCATAGTCAAGTTACATCAAAGTACTTGGTCATTATTTTCCCATAAAACAAAGTCTAGAACATAAGCTGAAAAATGAAAAAGAAACATAAAGTAACTATCCCCAAAGTAGCATAAAGCCATAGCATGCTCAAACCATACATGAGCTATCCAGAAAAGCAGCTAAAGATCCAGCTAGGTACCAGTGTTCCCACCCTGCAAACCGGGGTGGGGGGGGGGGGAACGGAAGAAAAGAGGCGAAAGAAAACGGGTCAGACAAAAAGACTGGTAACTCCTATCTACTATTAGTATAAAAACTAATAAAGTTATCTGAACATGTAAAACAGAGATGAGATGTAGGGTGATAACTGGCATGGTGAAAAGTTAACAAGATAGATCAAGTGTGGCATCACATATACAAGGTTAAGTTGCACCAGGTGTGTACTAGTATTCCAATCCATGTCAAGTATAAACAAGAAATGATCCCATGGCCCAAAGCTGGCCCACATCATGAGATGACCTAAATCGAGGTCCAACTACTCGGTCTAGTCGATCGGCTCCCTATAAGCCTAACTCGTCGTGTATCGGTGTCATATGGCTTAATCGTGGAATGTAGTTAACTGTGCTAGGTCCACCCCAGGGTGTATCCAGCCCTAAGGTGTAAACCACAGACACAATTCAAGCACGCACAATCTAAACCTACTGGTGCCCATGTTCAAATTCGGACTTAATGTGCACGACCATGGTCCGCCCGAACAACCGGTGCACCCTTCAGCCGTCTCTTTTGGTCTCTTACAATCAGTCCAGTAATCGTGCCCCACCCTAGCCTAGTCCAGGGTACCCATGATACTTCCAAGTAGGTTACTGCTGAAAAGGACCACGTAACTAGGGTTTCAAGCGGGTTAAGTGTGGTTAACCCTATCCTAACCATGTATTGAGTTGGTTAAGTGTATTCAAGCAGTTCATGACTTAACCCTATCAATACATCGGGTTTAATTGGTTAAGTATATTCAAGTAGCTCATGACTTAACCCTACCAATCCATCGTGTTTAATTGGTTAAGTATTCAAGTAGTCCATGACTTAACCCTATCATGTGGCATTAATTAATTTAATGCACCCAACCTCTCACATTCGACCTTGTTGTGGTTAATAGTTAAGTCGGGCGGGTCCGGGTAGCTTTACACCACAACTTAGTCTAACCTCGGGTTTCAAGTGCGACATGACCAACTACTCACATTGGGTCCTATTGTTTGTAGCCACTAGTTAAGCCGGTCGGTTCTGGGTAGATTTATGCTACAAACTCAACCCAACCTCGAGTTGGCCACACTCATATTTTCTAAGTGTCATGTCCATCATTATGTTTACAAACATAATCACAAGTCAATGTTCATGTCATATTTTAAAACCATGTTTTCATGTCATTAATATCACCCAACCCAACGCATTCCCATCGCATGTACGTTTCGCATAACATAACATAGATCAAAAGAGGGAACTTGGCACAAGCATGAAAAAAGGCATAAGGTAATAAGGTTGGCCACAAGTTAAACATGGTGGCATATGAGGCATAAATATGTTCATTTAAACTTGCATGTTACATGCATAACATTCAAACTTAGCGAATAGGTGATACATGGTCCTAGATGACATAGGATGATGACTAGAAGTTCGCATATAACATTATATGCAAGTTATCATAAAGGTTATGAGAGTTCTCATGTTGCATAATGCAACATTTCAACATAAAGCTTATAGCTTTTAGCCCACAAGGTCAAGGTGATAGCTTTACAAACATGCATAGAATAAACCTATGCATAACATGTTAGAATCAAAGCACATATCATACTTAGGCCCAAACTCAAACTTGCAACATGTCACATTTAACTTCATAGTTAGAATCTAAGAGTAGTATAGGGCTTACAATGCTATGAAGACTAGAATTAATATAAAATAAGATTGAGACGAAGCCACACTAGCAAATCCGCAACCAAAGACGATAAACTCCACTTCAAGACTTGAGAACAAGAAGGAATAACCCCAAAGACAAAGAAAGATGGCTCTTTTACTTAAGAAAGATGGCTCCTTTACGACATAGATTGATTTGAGACACTCATGCTCTCATGAAGAAGGTGGAGGCCATGATTAGTGAACATTTGGGCATCATTTAGTTGTAGGAATGATTAATGAAGGTTTAGGCTAGGTCTAGGGGTATTTTTATAGAGATTAGGGGTAGTTTAGACCATAGGATTAACCCTAAATCGAATCCGAGCCATCAACTCCCGTCAGAAACTTCCAGAACAAGACCCAACATGTCAAAATGGTGCATCAATAAATTGGTCCGACCGGGGGGGGGGGAGTGGGGTGGGGGTCGACCCCTGGGTCGACATGGGTGTCGACCCCTGGGTCGACATGGGTGTCGACACTAGTGTCGACACCTATGTCGGCCCTGCCTGGGGCGGAAAATTCCCGCCCATTCTGCCTTGGTTGTAATTCGAATCTGAATTCGAATTTGAACTGTTTTCGGGCTTAGAATTTTCTGAAAACTTCATTGGGCCATAACTTGGTCATACGGACTCCGTTTTTCGAAAACTCGGACTCTATTTCGCGTATTTTTCCGAGACGAATGCAATGGCACAGCCCGTTTCCCTTGATTCAGATTTTAGAATTTAATTCTGCCTTGATTTACATTATAACATGTTATTAAAAATACGGGTTGTTACATTCTCCCCTCCTTAAAGGATTTCGTCCCCGAAATCTCCAAGTTAGTAAGAACGTATCCTACCATCCATCATCCATCTACTGAAAACATCATCCATAAGTAACCATTGTCCTTAAAAAGATTCTAAATGTTGTATGCACATATGCAAAAGGTGTGTGTATATGTACTTATCTAATGCGAAAATCAGGCGGTTACTGATTCAGTAAACCTCCTTAATGCAAAGTATGTTAGTGAAATGAGTCCATATGTATGCAAAATCCTAACATAATTTATAATCTCTACATGAGTGCACATAACATTCATCCATATGCAACATCCATGTGATAGCATAACATGTTTCATCCATGAATAAGTATAAGCACTCATGCATATGCACTATGAAAGTGCGTGAGCCGATCTTAGTGCCTAATGTGTGTCATGCATCCACGAGTATCCACTTGCAAACACTTGCAACCACTTGCAAACATCAAGCATAACATGTTTCAAATACATGTTTCATCCAAAGGGTTTCCACTTAAGGTTATCATGACAAGGTTAACAAGATAAACGGGATAAACATGGATAGCAAAAAGAAAGATATGATGATTAAGAAAGGAGATTGAGACTGTACCCTCAAAAAGGAATGGATAAAGCCCACGCATCTTCTCCTCGGTTTTCCAAGTTGCATCTTCATCGGCTTCACACCACTGAACTTTCACCAATTTGACTTCTCGATTCCTTAACTTCTTGATCTCTGTTCCCAAGGTACGAATCGGAGCTCTCCTCAAGGTTGCCTCTTTCTCTACCTCCACGTCTTCAAGAATGCTTGGTTCAACCACCTCAGCGGACTCATGTAGGCACTTTCGGAGATGCGAGACATGAAAGACATTATGCACTCCGGCTAGCTTCTCGGGCAATTCCACCTTATAGGCCATCTTTCCAATTCTCTCTATGATAGGGAAGGGTCCTACGGACCTTGGTGCCAGCTTCCCAACTGCTCCAAAACGTACCACTTTACGCAAAGGGGAAACCTTCACAAAAACCATGTCTCCCACTTCGAATTCCAAATCTACCCTTCGTTTGTCAGCATAGGATTTCTGTCTGTCTTGGGCCGCTTTCATCCGTCTTCTCACCAATTCCACTTTCTCGGATGTGTCCCGTATCATATCGGGCCCAAGTATAAGCCTATCTGTTGTCTCCCACCAACAAGATGGTGACCTACACGGCCTCCCATACAGAGCTTCAAATGCTGCCATCCCTATGCTGGCTTGATAGCTATTATTATAAGCAAACTCTACAAGAGGAAGGTGGTCTTCCCAAGTACCACCAAAGTCAAGAACACAAAGCCTCAAAAGATCTTCTAGCACTCTATTCACCCTTTCGGTTTGGCCATCCGTATGGGGGTGATAGGCTGTACTCAGATTCAATTGCGTACCCATCGCTTCTTGCAAACTATTCCAGAACTGGCTAGTGAAAATTGGGTCACGATCGCTAACTATGCTAGAAGGAACTCCATGCAACCGCACTATCTCTCGGAGATAAATAGATGCTAGCCATGGTGCGGTCCTCTTGCTCTTTACTGGAATGAAGTGAGCACTCTTCGTAAGTCTATCAACTACGACCCATATGCTCGTGTTCCCTTTCCTTGACCTAGGCAATCCATCCACAAAATCCATAGAAATACTCTCCCACTTCCATTGCGGGACCTCCAATGGATGTAATAGCCCACCTGGTTTCTTTGACTCGGCTTTCACTTGTTGGCACACCATGCACTTTGAAACATACTCTGCCACATCCTTCTTCATTCCGGCCCAAAAGAAAATGCGCTTCATATCTCTATACATCTTATCTCCTCCCGGATGTATAGTCATCTTCGAGTGATGTGCTTCTTCGAGAACTTTATGCACCAAGTCTCCTACTTGTGGAACGCATAACCTTCCATCACGCCTTAGCCAACCCTTATCATCAATAGTATATCTAGTAAGGTGACTAGACGTCTCACCACGAATCAACTTGTCCATGACCTCGACTATCTGTGGGTCTCCTCTCTGGGAAGCCCCAACTTGATCAAGAAGTGTGGGTCTAAGCTCAAGGGATGCTAATGAACCCGTCATCGACTCAACAGTCGTCGTGAAATCAAAGGTTGCCAAGAACTCTAAGTTCTTCATCTCAATAAACAAGGGACTCAAAGTCAACCTCCTTCTGCTTAGTGCGTCTGCCACAACATTACCCTTGCCAGGGGTATAAGCTATCTCGAAGTCATAAGATGCCAAGAATTCCATCCACCTTTGCTGCCTTAGATTCAAATCTTTCTGCGAGAAGAGGTACTTGAGTGACTTGTGATCAGTATACAACTCAAACCTTTCGCCTAGAAGATAGTGGCGCCAGGATTTGAGTGCAAAGACGATCGCCGCCAACTCCAAATCATGAGTGGGATAGTTCTTCTCATGAACTTTAAGTTGCCTACCCCCATAACATATCACCCTTCCCTCTTGCATCAGAACAACACCTAACCCCATGCCACATGCATCTGTGTACACGGTAAACATCTTACCGCCATCGGGTAATGCCAAAACTGGAGCTGTGGTAAGAGCCCTCTTGAGCCTTTGAAAAGCAAGCTCACACTCCAAGACCCATGCAAAGACTAAGTTCTTCTTCGTCAACTTAGTAAGAGGGGCCGAAATCTTAGCGAAGTCCCTGATGAACTTCCAATAGTAGCCCGCCAGACCGAGAAAGCTTCTTACTTTGGTTGCATTCCTAGGAGTCTTCCAGTCTTGAACCACAACCACTTTCGCGGGATCCACCGCTATGCCTTGCTTAGAAACTATATGTCCAAGAAACCGAACTTCCCTTCTCCAGAAATGACATTTGGGGAACTTGGCTTTCAACTGATGCGCTCTAAGCGTATCCATCACTTCCTTGAGATGCCTAGCATGCTCTTCCTCATCCTTTGAGAAGATCAGAATATCATCCACGAAGACAACAACAAACTTGTTAAGGAACTCCCTGAACACCCTACTCATCAAATCTACGAAGTAGGCGGGTGCATTAGTCAAACCGAATGGCATGACAAGCCATTCAAAGAATCCATCTGGAGTCCTAAACGCAGTTTTATCAATACTATCCTCAGCCACTCTAAGCTGATGGAATCTGGTGGCTAGATCGAGCTGAGAGAAAACAGAAGCACCAACAAGCTGGTCAAAGAGATCATCAATCCTCGGTAACGGGTGCCTATTCTTCTTTGTCAGCTTGTTCAACTCTCGATAATCAACACATAGACGAAGCGAACCATCCGCCTTAGTAGCGAATGCCACCGGAGCACCCCATTCAGAAATGCTTTACCTAATAAATTTTTTCTCAAGCAGCTCCTTGATTTGCTTACTGAGCTCCCTTCTTTCATGTGGGGCCATGTGCCTAACGGGCAATGATACTGGCTTGGCATTATCGACTAGATAAATGCGGAAATCTATCTCTCGTTTAGGGGGTAACCCCTTAACTTCTTCA
Organism: Allium sativum; assembly: GCA_030737875.1. Lineage (NCBI taxonomy): Eukaryota > Viridiplantae > Streptophyta > Magnoliopsida > Asparagales > Amaryllidaceae > Allium > Allium sativum. The sequence continues at coordinate 117,911,757 of CM060911.1, read as the reverse complement.
AAGACATCAGGATAGTCTCGGACCACCCTTACAGATTGCAGATCATCGATGGACGAGTCAAGAGATTCAAGATAACATAACATGACGGGACCTCTAGGGTTACAAGAAATTTCTAGGGTATTACCGAGGCGAGTCATGAGCCTCACCACCCTATGCTCACAGTCGAGGATGGCTCCATAACTGGACAACCAATCCATGCCCAAAATCAACCCGTATCCCGTGAACCCGAGAACATAAGCATTACACGTGAATTCTACGGTCAAGATAGAAATCTTCAAATCCACACAAATCATAGATAAATGGGCGGAACCCCCAATTGGATTTGAAACACTAACGGGATCCTCAACTAGACTAGTACTTAGGTGCAAACTTTCAACAATGTCAGAAGAAATAAAGGTATGCGATGCGCCAGAATCAAATAAAGTGCGAACAGGAAAGTCAGAAATATAAACAAGGCTTTCTACAGAAATACTACCTCGGTCCTGAACTGGAGCAGTGTTGAGGGCATGCCCTTGCCCTTGTCCTTGATTCTTGGGGCAATCCTTGCTAAGGTGTCCAGGCTCTCCACAGTGAAAGCATTCGCCCAACTTCCTCTTCTTCTTTCTGCAATCTTTGGCTATGTGCCAAACAATCCCACAGAAGTTGCATTTTCTTGGGTCCTTTGCCTTGGCCTTGTTGCCCTTGTTGTTCTTGTTGTTTTTGTTGTTCTGATTACTCTGATTTCCTCCCCACTTGGAGTCTGTCTTCTTGGCTTGAGTCTCATTAGGCTTGACTTCTTTCTTGCCATTCTTATCGTCTCCTTGAAGCAATGCCATGTCCACTAGGCCTTCAAAAGTGTCCCCCATGGGTATATGAGATAGGGCTAAACCTTGTAATGGCTCATTCAACCCTCGTGCAAAGCGTAAAGCCTTCTTCTGGGGAGTATTAACCATGTCCGAACCGAACCGAGAGAGCTGGTTAAACTTATTCACATACTCCCTCACTGTCATGTCCCCTTTCTTCAAAGATATAAACTTTTCCAATTGCAGATTCGCCTCAGTAGATGATAGAAACTTAAGCCCAAACCTCGTCCTAAAGTCGGCCCAAGTCTCCATAGGTCTAGTCGCATTGGTGACCTCCCACCAATAAGCAGCTTCTTCTTTCAATAGCCACGCTGCCAACAGAACTTTTCTATGGTCTTCCACATCAAAGATGGCGAAGAGATCTTCAGTTTCTTTCAACCAATTTCGTGCCTCCACAAAAGTCTCCGTCCCAATGAAATTCTTGCCACCCATCGCCTTAAAGTCCTTGCAAACCTTTGCGAAATCTGCTTGTGGATTCTGAGGAGGAGGAGGAGGAGGGACCTCAGTTACGGTGGGGGTGTTTGCTGGGCCCACATCGTTGGCCCTATCTTCTAAGTACCTCCGGAACCATCCGGGAGTGGTTACTCCCTCGGGAAGGTTAAGATCGGCCATACTGAAAAACAAAAAGATAGATTCAGAACGAGGAAACGAAGGATAGTGCCAATGGCTTTTGGGGAATAGCCTTTTAAAATAACTAGACTTTTCTTGGAAAATACTTAATTAGTTTTGAAAATAGTTTTTCAAAAGGTAAGTTTTAAAAACCTTTTGCTCAAATCTTATAAACCTTATGCTCTGATACCAAATGTAACACCCCACCTCCACTAATGCCACTCTTGCAAGGACACTAGCTTTGGAAGGGCATTAAACGAGGTAAACATGCATGCAGATATCACAAGACATAACATATAAGTAAAACAGAGTAGTAAAGCAGTGGATAAAACTAGCATTTCAAAACCATAGTCAAGTTACATCAAAGTACTTGGTCATTATTTTCCTATAAAACAAAGTCTAGAACATAAGCTGAAAACTGAAAAAGAAACATAACGTAACTATCCCCAAAGTAGCATAAAGCCATAGCATGCTCAAACCATACATGAGCTATCCAGAAAAGCAGCTAAAGATCCAGCTAGGTACCAGTGTTCCCACCCTGCAAACCTGGGGGGGGGGGGGAACGGAAAAAAAGAGGCGAAAGAAAACGGGTCAGTCAAAAAGACTGGTAAGTCCTATCTACTATTAGTATAAAAACTAATAAAGTTAACTAAACATGTAAAACAGAGATGAGATGTAGGGTGATAACTGGCATGGTGAAAAGTTAACAAGATAGATCAAGTGTGGCATCGCATATACAAGGTTAAGTTGCACCAGGTGTGTACTAGTATTTCAATCCATGTCAAGTATAAACAAGAAATGATCCCTTGGCCCAAAGCTGGCCCATATCATGAGATGGCCTAAATCGAGGTCCAACTACTCGGTCTAGTCGATCGGCTCCCTATAAGCCTAACTCGTCGTGTATCGGTGTCATACGGCTTAATCGTGGAATGTAGTTAACTGTGTTAGGTCCACCCCAGGGTGTATCCAGCCCTAAGGTGTAAACCACAGACACAATTCAAGCACGCACAGTCTAAACCTACTGGTGCCCATGTTCAACTCCGGACTTAATGTGCACGACCATGGTCCGCCTGAACAACCGGTGCACCCTTCAACCGTCTCTTTTGGTCTCTTACAATCAGTCCAGTAATCGTGCCCCACCCTAGCCTAGTCCAGGGTACCCATGATACTTCCAAGTAGGTTACTGCTGAAAAGGACCACGTAACTAGGGTTTCAAGCGGGTTAAGTGTGGTTAACCCTATCCTAACCATGTTTGAGTTGGTTAAGTGTATTCAAGCAGTTCATGACTTAACCCTATCAATACATCGGGTTTAATTGGTTAAGTATATTCAAGTAGCTCATGACTTAACCCTACCAATCCATCGTGTTTAATTGGTTAAGTATTCAAGTAGTCCATGACTTTACCCTATCATGTGGCATTAATTAATTTAATGCACCCAACCTCTCACATTAGACCTTGTTGTGGTTACTAGTTAAGCCGGGCGGGTCCGGGTAGCTTTACACCACAACTTAGTCTAACCTTGGGTTTCAAGTGCGACATGACCAACTACTCACATTGGGTCCTATTGTTTGTAGCCACTAGTTAAGCCGGTCGGTTCCGGGTAGATTTATGCTACAAACTCAACCCAACCTCGAGTTGGCCACACTCATATTTTCTAAGTGTCATGTCCATCATTATGTTTACAAACATAATCACAAGTCAATGTTCATGTCATATTTTAAAACCATGTTTTCATGTCATTAATATCACCCAACCCAACGCATTCCCATCGCATGTACGTTTCGCATAACATAACATAGATCAAAAGAGGGAACTTGGCACAAGCATGAAAAAAGGCATAAGGTAATAAGGTTGGCCACAAGTTAAACATGGTGGCATATGAGGCATAAATATGTTCATTTAAACTTGCATGTTACATGCATAACATTCAAACTTAGCGAATAGGTGATACATGGTCCTAGATGACATAGGATGATGACTAGAAGTTCGCATATAACATTATATGCAAGTTATCATAAAGGTTATGAGAGTTCTCATGTTGCATAATGCAATATTTCAACATAAAGCTTATAGCTTTTAGCCCACAAGGTCAAGGTGATAGCTTTACAAACATGCATAGAATAAACCTATGCATAACATGTTAGAATCAAAGCACATATCATACTTAGGCCCAAACTCAAACTTGCAACATGTCACATTTAACTTCATAGTTAGAATCTAAGAGTATTATAGGGCTTACAATGCTACGAAGACTAGAATTAATATAAAAAAAGATTGAGATGAAGCCACACTAGCAAATCCGCAACCAAAGACGATAAACTCCACTTCAAGACTTGAGAAAAAGAAGGAATAACCCCAAAGACAAAGAAAGATGGCTCTTTTACTTAAGAAAGATGGCTCCTTTACGACATAGATTGATTTGAGACACTCATGCTCTCATGAAGAAGGTGGAGGCCATGATTAGTGAACATTTGGGCAACATTTAGTTGTAGGAATGATTAATGAAGGTTTAGGATAGGTCTAGGGGTCTTTTTATAGAGACTAAGGGTAGTTTAGACCATAAGATTAACCCTAAATCGAATCTGAGCCATCAACTCCCGTCAGAAACTTCCAGAACAAGACCCAACATGTCAAAATGGTGCACCAGAAAAATTGGTCCGACCGGGGGGTGGGGGGGGTCGACCCCTGGGTCGACATGGGTGTCGAGCCCTGGGTCGACATGGGTCTGCCTGGGGCGGGAAAATTCCCGCCCATTCTGCCTTGGTTGTAATTCGAATCTGAATTCGAATCTGAACTGTTTTCGGGCTTAGAATTTTCTGAAAACTTCATTGGGCCATAACTTGGTCATACGGACTCCGTTTTTCGAAAACTCGGACTCTATTTCGCGTATTTTTCGGAGACGAACACAATGGCACAGCCCGTTTCTCTTGATTCAGATTTTAGAATTTAATTCTTCCTTGATTTACATTATAACATGTTATTAAAAATACGGGTTGTTACAATTTTGAGCATTTTCAAGTGTTTTGATATATATATATATATATATATAATTCTTGAAATTCTTGAATTAAAACATAGTGTTATAAATGAATATTATAAAGTAGAAAATCATATGGAAACATAAATATAAACTATATAAACATTTTTGTAAAATTATAGAGTTAAAACTATATAAATATAAAGTACATAAAAGTATAAAATTTATAAAACTTGAGTTTAAAATCAAAATAAAAATAAAATAGAGAAGATAGAAATTGAAGATAGAATTTGAAAACAGTATTTGAAATCAAAAATTGAAAAACTGAATTTGAATTTGAACCTGGAGTGCTATTCAGAGTCTTACATAATCTAGACTCTATTACTATATTTGTCTTGAACTCTTGAAATCTTGAATACTCATGAGTCTAGAATCAACTCTGAATTCTGAATCTTTACTATCTTTAAACTGTACAGTCTTCAGTAATAATTTCTGTATATAAATCCTATATATGTGTATATATTTATATTCTAGACAAAAGTGTTAGTATATATTTTATAATCAATTAATATTGAAATAAGGTTGTTGCCATCAAAACTCCATTCTCCAACAATCTCCCCTTTTTTGATGATGACAACCTTAGTTTATAAAATATCATACCTGTATATACCTGTTGGTGATGATCCTCCAAATACTCCCCCTATCTATATGAATCCTATATTTTATAAATTCTCCCCCTTTGGCATTATCAAAAAGAAATTATAAACTACTCTCCCAAAATCTTATAATTATCTAAATAATTCCTATAACTAACTAAGTAATTCCCTAATCAAAGTAAAATACTCCCCCTTAATCTATATATTCCTATAATAGAAATTCCTAACATCATGATTATCAATCATCAATACAAACCAATCTAAGTATATAATTACATTTGTTTGATATCATATATACAAACTAAATCAAATCAAAGTACACTACACCATATATATAAATATATACAAGTTTAAATTCATGGAATTCAAATCAAATTCAAAAAAATCAGTCAAATCAACCATACAAAACAAGTACACGTTACTTGGGACTTTAACCCATTCACTTTGCCCAGTGATTGGGTTCTTCTTGATGTCCTTCCATTCTTCTTCATCATTGATTGATGCTTTGTTGTTTTCATCCCTGAAATGAGAAGAGACTGACCAACGAATTACGTCAAAATGTTTTTCTTGACATTCAACCATTCTCATCTGAATTAAATCTAGATGACGCTGATTACATAGTACAATGGAGAGTATTTTCTTAAAGGAATTCAAAGAATCTTCAAGATTTTCTTTTATGTTATAAATTGGATTTTCTGTAGTTTTGAGAAGAAATGAATAAGGAAGAAGGAGAAATGAGATAATGAATTTTTTTGGAAGAAATAGGCTTAAATAGGGTTTGAAATTCGTTGGATTTTGAATGGATGTGAGTTAGTTATTTAATTTTAAAATTTGAAGAGATTTGAAAATCTGGCAATTATATGTTGACATATCCTATTGAAAATTTTATAATTTTGAATCTTTTAATCTTATATTATATTATAATTAACTCTAAGGTTTTTACAGTAACTTAAAGATGATTTTGACACAAATAAAACTCCATTCATCACTTTAAAGAAAGCAAATACATCGAACTAATTAAGATACAATAAATACGAGATTCGAAAGCAAATATATGCGAACACATAAAGATAGCTTAAAATAGATAGACTAGTTTTCAGATGATGATGAGGAAGGTGAAATTCCAAGCTTTCTTCCAATCTTTACCATGAACTTGGTCGTTTTTGAATAGTTCTTCTTAAGCTTCTTTTGATTGTTGACAATCTATACTTGATTTTGAACAATCGTTTCTTTGGAAATGTGTATAGTTTTGGTTAGACACTCGAAACTTTCTAAAGAAGTTTCTTCTTCTTATTCGACTTCCATTGGCGCTTGTTTTTGTTGTATTCGAGCTTGTTTGGCTTCGAATGTCTTATATGGTTTAAAAGTGAGTGGAATTTGCATGAGATGTATGTTTGAAGAGACAAACACTTTCCTTGGCACAAATTCTTCTCCATGAAGATCAACTCCAAAGAATTTGAAAATGCTGGTGAGATAAACACCATAGTAGAGAGTGTTTTCTCTTGAAGACAATTCTATGGGCATGATTTCATTTAAGATCATGTCAGCACAATTGATGTTATAGGCACCCATAATAACAATGAGGGCTTTTTGGACTTTGAGAGTAGGGTTATTAAACTTTTCAGAGTGGAGAGTGATGGTATGTTGGAGGAGGAGGTTAACAATTCTTGTTTTTGGACGAAAAAAGCGATTTTTGAAATCCATGTGAGCATCGCTTTCGAATATGTCATGATAGGTCTATAAATAGGTTTCATCAATAACGAAATCCAAAAAATCTGAGCCTATCCTTCGACAATTCAAGATATTGCCTAAGAGTTCGGCATTGAGAACAATTTGTGTGCCTCTGACGCTACTCCAAATTTGGTCTTCGTTGCCTTCGTAAAATCCACGATTAAGATTAGCATAGAACATCTTGACAAGCTTAGGATAGCATACTTCATCATTATCCCGTGAGTCAATTAGACTCAAGACTTCGTTTTGTTGAAAGAGATATGTAAGATCACAAGAGGGGAAATCGCTAAAGACGGCGAAAGTCCCCGTGTTAACCTTAGCACTTGCTAAACAATTAACATAGGTTTTGATAGCTTCTTTGTTGTTATAAAGATAACCTTTTATGGTTTTGGTTAACTTCAATTTCTGAGATGAACTTGAGGATGCCACTGAATTGATAGTTTTGAAGAGAATGGGTATGAGGAATATTGTTTTGAACTGTGAATGAAAGGTAGAGAGAATAAGTGTATGTATAGGAATTAAATAGATATGAATTGACTAGCCACAACTTTTCAGGCTTAAATGACACCTTTTCAGACCTTGGGAGTTGGTGAAAAGTTAGAGGGAAGTTTGAAAGTTTAAACCATTGAAATTCAAATTTCAAATTTCTGGTCAAATACGTCGACATATAGACATATGTATGTCCATATACGTGCCTATTTTTAAAGGAAATTGAGTTTTTTTTAAACGTAATTTAAATTATCGATTTATATTTCAGGTTTAACGATGTCTTGAAATAATTATAATCCTAACAAACATTCAAAAATTTATTTTATTGTTTTATTTATTATTATATTATTATTTTGAATTTCAAAATTCAAATTTGAATTTCAAATTTCAATTTTTAATTTTGAAGTTTTAAATTTAAAACAAAGCAAATAAACAAAGCGACCATTCAACCAAATAATATTAAAAATTAATTAAGGCATACCTGATTTTTTGATCCTTTTCTTCGATATTTTCTGAATTTAGAATTGTTGTAAAGCACTATTAGACCGAAATTTGGTACTAACACCCAAATTCAGTGTGAAATCCTCACAATCACAAAGAATAAATGCAGAAAAAGTAGTACATCACAGGAGACACACGAGGTTTTTATAGTGGTTCGGCTCAAACCAAGCTTACGTCCAGTTTATAGTTTCTTAAATCCTAAGAAAATTACAAGTACAAGCTGTCTTACAATTCGTAAGACTCATTAACATACGACATCCTTGTATTTTATGAAGAAATAGAGAACGGAGAATGAATTTATACATGAAATCCTCATTTTGATCTTGTTTGAGAAGCACGAAGTTCTTATTTTGCAGCAATGGTGGATGACGTGGAGAACAAGTGCCAAAAGTCCTTTGAAAATCCTTCAAATGGTGTATTTGTTGCTGATTTCTGGGTTCGGTTCGGGTGCTACATGGCATGCCCAGAGCAAATCTTGAAAAGTAGTGGAAAATGTGAAGAAGCCTTCTCAAGCCCATGCTCTGCCATATGGAAGGTGATCCATGAGAGTGGGAGGCGGTTGCTCCTTGAGAATAGGTCAAATATGAAGTGTGGTAGCAGGTCGAAGGGGGTCGGATCTTTCTCCGATCCGAACCGGAGTCCTCAACTGGAAGACTTTGTGCTCTTGTGAGCAACTGATGCGGAGCGGTTCAGATTCTTCCATTCCATCTGATCCGAACCGAATAGGAGCTCTGTTAAAATCATCCGATGCCATTATGCTTCGAAGAGTGGGGTCAGGTCCTCCTTGTCCCGAACAGAACCGACATTTCCGATCCGAACCGAGATGTCAAGCCAATTCCCAAAATCCAAGTTTCTGATTCTGAGCGCGTTCATGGAAACAGACATAATTTCCAAACCGTAAGTCCGTTTTAGCCAAACGAAAGCTCTACTTGAAGATAATTCAGGTAGCTACAAGGGTTACCGAGCATAGCTTCGTAATTGATGTTTTCGAGCCCAAAATAGGTCATCGTCTGCTAGGACTTTTGGGTCATTCTCTTTTTTTGATGCGACTTCAACCAAATCGCTTCCTGCCTTCTGACGATGTTCTCAAAGCTTGAGTGTGTTGCTAACCAGAAATTCCACGTGTGACTGCTTTGACTAAAAAGCATGTTAGCATTTTTCCCTCCATAACATATCTTGCTGGTTGAAGGAAAAAATGTTCTGGATAATCTAAGGCCACGCCGGGCCTGCCTGCTGCAAGTATAATCCATAGCTGCAAAGATGAGAAAGAAAACAGATGTGTCAAAACCTGACAAAACTGATTAGCCTTTTTAAGCATAAACCATGCTTGGGCATCCGTTTGAGCATAAACCATACTCGAGGGATGTTTGAATCATCCTGCCAAGGCCTGGGGAGGGACCTAACCTTCCAGGCATAAGCCAAACCAGGAAGTTTAAACTGTGCATAAGCCATACTCGAGTTTTATTGAGTTCCTTTGCTAGATCCTGACAAGACAGTAAGCCGTTCCAGAGTATAATCCATACTTAAGAATTCAACTGAGTACAATCCATACTCATACGGTGATAGAACTGTACTTGCCAAAACCTAACAAGACATTCTGTCCCTAGGCACAAACCGTACCTAGAGTTTCGAGATATGTATAAGCCATACTTTAATTAAGATTGAGAATCCTGCCACAACCTGAAAAGATACTTAAATTTTCCAAACATAGTCCATGCTAGGAAAGTCCTTCCTTATTTAATTCAAAGTACAAAACCAAAGAAAATCCTAATCGGTTTATCATCGAGTCTAGAGCACGCTTTGGAGCTAAATCCTAACCCCAAACGTGTGTACTCCGATTTAGCCAATCGGAAAACCTAAAGAAAGCAAAGAAACATATCTTAAATCCCAAGAAACATGGAAAATGCAGGCTGATCTCATCCAAATCAGTTAATGATGAGCCCACGAGAGAACGATCCAGTGTCTTTCCCTCTCCGGGGAGCAGGTGGTGGCAGCATGGATGCATGCGTTGTTGGTTGTTTCACATAGTCGCGTAGCTCTCCACGTATAACCCGTTCCTCAATCAAATTTCGCAGATGCCTGTACTCATTTGTGTCATGACCATCCATATCATGGAATTTGCATTGTTTTCCAGAATCACGTTCTCTTTGCGATGGCTCCCTCCTTGGAGCTTTGGGTAGGAGATAGCACTGTTCGTATCCATGTAGATGTCAGTTAGCATTGAACTGAGTTCGGTGTACTTTTCATATCTGGGCCCTTTCCGGGGTAGAGTGTTGCGGTCATTCTTGATAGCAGCTTTTCCTTTGTCTTTTCCCGAATCAGACGGTCCTCCGTCCTTAAGCATGTTGATGTCAAGAATCTCCTTTTTGGAAGTTTCATCTTCTTCGCGTATAAATCTATCCGCTTTAAGGTAGAATTCACTGAGATTTCGTGGTGGGTCTCGGTACAAAGATTTTTTGAATTCTGAGTTATCCAAGACACCAGATACTGCTGCCATCAATACCATGGACGGTTCAGATCGATCAACTGATGTTGCTGCAACGTTGAATCTTTCCAGAAATGAACACAGAGTTTCTCTAGGTCTCTGCTTGATTGTGGTGAGCGACATGACATTCTTGGGTCGTGCGATGTGGACCCTAAATTGTTCTATAAAGCGTGTGACCAACATGTTCCAACTACTGATCGATTCCATTTCTAGCTGCTGAATCCACATGGCTGCTATATCAGTCAGAAAGAGGGGGAAACATTTAGCCATGACGTTTTCTGATGCCGATTGAACTTCCATATGCCGTTTATAGCGCATCAGATGCATGGTAGGATCCATTCTGCAGTTGTAGGGCTCCAATTGTGGAAGTTTGAAGTATGGAGGATTGCGAGAATTCATGATTTCCTGTGTGAATGGATTGTGATTGACATCATACATGTCACTTTGATAAGTGCGACCTCTCAAGAGGCGTTCAGTGAGATTGGCGAGTCGATCGCCTTCAAAGAGCTGTTGCAAGCTGCCGAGATCAGAGATGGTGCCCCCAGCATTGAATGCAAGAGAGTGAGGGGGCTCATGACAAGTTGAATGGATCAGATCGGAGATGCCCCCAGGCTGCTGGTAAAATGATCTTGTCTGAACCGGAACCTAGGTGCCGATCCAAGCTGCTCCAGACTGCTGTTGAGCTAAAATTAGTGCTTGAGTGTCCATCCGAACTGGAGCAGATGTAGGTCGAACTCGAGCGAAGCCTTGATTTCCACAGGGGAGGCTGTTGCCCCCAAGTTCATGTAGATTGGTTTTTCGGATTGGGTCTGAACCCACTCGATGCGGAATGCCCCTATTTCCATCTATGTTAGATTCGGATTTTGGCCCTCGGTTCAGAACAGATCCGAACCGATCCGGTTCGTTGTTCCTGCTGGTGCCATTTCCACGCCATTTCTAGTGAGTTGTGCATTGTTGCTCGGGTTTCCATTCATTCGAGCAAAGAATTCATCCACCATCTCCTGCTGCTTCTCGAGGAGATCATCTTGCCTTGCCACTTGAGCTCTCAGTTCAGTGAGAACGCCATCCATCTCTTCTCTGGTTAAGTATGGTGATGGATTTCCGTAAGAGGAAACCGCCTGGCTTGCCTCGTTTCTTGCGCCTTCAGTGTCAATATCCTCAGCACGAGAGAAGGTTTCGTCTTTCTTTCGTTTTTTCATTTATCCAATAGCTAAATCTGATTCCTTTAGAGTTAGAAATTGAAGTGGCATCGTGTGCCCCCTATATGGCACGCCAAAATATTAGACCGAAATTTGGTACTAACACCCAAATTCAGTGTGAAATCCTCACAATCACAAATAACAAATGCAGAAAAAGCAGTATATCACAGGAGATACACGAGGTTTGTATAGTGGTTTGACTCAAACCAAGCCTATGTCCACGTTATAGTTTCTTAAATCCTAAGAGAATTACAAGTACAATCCTGTCTTACAATCCGTAAGACTCATTAACATACGACATCCTTGTATTTTATGAAGAAGTAGAGAAAGGAGAATGAATTTATACATGAAATCCTCGTTTTGATCTTATTTGAGAAGCACGAAGTTCTTATCTTGCAGCAATGGTGGATGACGTGGAGAACAAGTGCCAAAAGTCCTTTGAAAATCCTTCAGATGCTGTATTTGTTGCTGATTTCTGGGTTTGGTTCGGCTGCCTCGTGGCACGCCCAGAGAAAATCTCAAAAAGTAGTGGAAAATGTGGAGAATCCCTCTCAAGCCCGTGCTCTGCCATATGGAAGGTGATCCATGAGAGTAGGAGGCGGTTGCTCCTTGAGAATAGGTCAAATTTGAAGTGTGGTAGCAGGTCGAAGGGGGTCGGATTGTTCTCCGATCCGAACCGGAATCCTCAGCCGGAAGACTTTGTGCTCTTGTGAGCAACTGATGCGAAGCGGTTCGGATTCTTCCATTCCATCCGATCTGAACTGAATCGGAGCTCTGTTAAAATCATCTGATGCCATGATGCTTCGAAGGGTGGGGTCAGGTCCTCCTTGTCCCGAACCGAGCCGACATTTCCGATCCGAACCGAGATGTCGAGCCAATTCCCAAATCCAAGTTATTGGTTCTTCGCGCGTTCACGGAAACAGCATAACTTCCTAATCATAAGTCCGTTTTAGCTAAACGAAAGTTCTACTTGAAGCTAATTAAGGTAGCTATAAGAGTTACCGAGAATAGCTTCGTAATTGATGTTTTCGAGCGCAAAAGAGGTCGTCATCTGCTAGGACTTTTGGGCCATTCTCTGTTTGTGATGCGACTTCAACCAAATCGCTTCCTGTCTTCTGACGATGTTCTCAACGCTTGAGTGTGTTGCTAACTAGAAATTCCATGTGTGAATGCTTTGACTAAAAAGAATGTCAGCATTTTTGCCCCCCATAACATATCTTGCTGGTTGAAGAAAGAAATGTTCTGGATAATCCAAGGCCACGCCGGGCCTGCCTGCTGCAAGTATAATCTATACCTGCAAAGAAGAGAAAGAAAACAGACATGTCAAAACCTGACAAAATTAATTACCCTTTTCGAGCGTAAACCATGCTTGGGTGTCCGGTTGAGCATAAACCATACTCGAGGGATGTTTGAATCATCCTGCCAAGGCCTGGCGAGGGACCTAACCTTCCAGGCATAAGCCATACCAGGAAGTTCAAACTGAGCATAAGCCATACTCGAGTTTTATTGAGTTCCTTTGCTAGATCCTGACAAGACAATAAGTCGTACTTAAGAATCCAACTGAGTACAATCCATACTCATATGGAGATAGAACTGTACTTGCCAAAACCTAACAAGACAGTCTGTCCCTAGGCACAAACCATACCTAGGGTTTCGAGATATGTATAAAGCCATACTTTAATTAAGATTGAGAATCCTGCCACAACCTAAAAAGACACTTAAATTTGCCGAACATATTCCATGCTCGGAAAGTCCTTCCTTATTCAATTCAAAGTACAAAATCAAAGCAAATCCTGATCGGTTTATCATCGAGTCCAGAGCACGCTTTGGAGCCAAATTCCAACCCCGAACGTGTGTACTCTGATTTAGCCAATCGAAAAACCTAAAGAAATCAAAGAAACATATCTTAAATCCTAAGAAACGTGGAAAATGCAGGCTGATCTCATTCAGATCAGTTAATGATGAGCCCACGAGAGCTCGATCCAGTGTATTTCCCTCTTCGGGGAGAAGGCGGTGGCAGCATGGATGCACGCGCTGTTGGTTGTTTCACATACTCGGGTAGCTCTCCACGTCTAACCTGTTCCTCAATCAAATCTCGCAGATGCCTGCAGTCATTTGTGTCATGACCGTCCATATCATGGAATATGCAATGTTTTCCAGAATCACGTTCTCTTTGCGATGGCTCTCTCTCCTGGGAGGCTTTGGGTAGGAGATAGCACCGTTTGTATCCATGTTGATGTCAGTTAGCTTTGAATTGAATTCGGTGTACTTTTCATATCTTGGCCCTCTTCGGGCCAGAGTGTTGCGGTCATTCTTGACAGCAGCTTTTCCTTTGTCTTTTCAAGAATTAGATGATCCTCCGTCCTTAAGCTTGTTGACGTCAAGAATCTTCTTTTTGGAAGTTGCATCTTCTTCCCATAGAAATCTATCCGCTTCAAGGTAGAATTCACTGAGATTTCGCGGTGGGTCTCGATACAAAGATTTTTTGAATTCTGAGTTATCCAAGACACCGGATACTGCTGCCATCAATACCATGGACAGTTCAGGTCGATCAACCGATGCTGCTGCAACGTTGAATCTTTCCATAGACGAACGCAGAGTTTCTCTGGGTCTCTTCTTGATTGTGGTGAGCGACATGACTTTCTTGGGTCATGCGATGTGGACCCAAAATTGTTCTATAAAGCGTGTAACCAACATGTTCCTACTACTGATCAATTCCATTTCTAGCCGCTGAATCCACATGGCTGCTATATCAATCAGAAAGAGGGGAAAACATTTAGCCATGACGTTTTCCGACGCCGATTGAACTTCCATATGCCGTTTGTAGCGCATCAGATGCACGGTAGGATCCGTCCTGCAGTTGTAGGTCTCCAGTTGTGGAAGTTTGAAATCTGGAGGATTGCGAGAATTCCTGATTTCCTATGTGAATAGATTGTGATTGACATCATCCATGTCACTCTGATAAGTGCGGCCTCTCGAGAGGCATTCAGTGAGATTGGTGAGTCAATCGCCTTCAAAGAGCTGTTGCAAGCTACTTATATCAGAGCTGGTGCCCCCAGCATTGAATGCAAGAGATTGAGGGGGCTCATGACGAGTTGAATGGATCGGATCGGAGATGCCCCCAGGCTGCTGGTAAAATGATCCGGTCCGAACCAGAACCTGGGTGCTGATCCAAGCTGCTCCAGGCTATTGTTGAGCTAAAATTGGTGCCTGAGTGTCCATCCGAACTAGAGCAGATGTAGGTCGAACCTGAGCGAAGCCTTGATTTACACAGGGGAGGTTGTTGCCCCCATGTTCATATGGATTGGTTGTTCGGATTGGGTCCGAACCGACTCGGTGGGGAATGCCCCATGTTTCCATCTGTGTTAGATTCAGATTTTGGCCCTCGGTTCAAATCGGATCCGAACCAATCCGGTTCGTTGTTCCTGCTGGAGCCATTTCCACGCCATTTCCAGTGAGTTGTGCACTGTTGCTCGGGTTTCCATTCATTCGAGCAAATAATTTGTCCATCGCCTCCTACTGCTTCCGGAGGAGATCGTCTTGCCTTGCCATTTGAGCTCTCAGTTCAGTGAGAACGCCATCCATCTCTTCTCTGGTTAAGTATGCCGATGGATTTCCAAGAGAGGAAACCTCCTGGCTTGCCTCGTTTCTTGCGCCATCAGTGCCAACATCCTCAACACGAGAGAAGGTTCCGTCTTTCTTTCATTTTGCCATTTATCTAATAGCTAAATTCGATTCCTTTAGAGCTAAAAATTGAAGTGGCATCGTGTGCTCCCTACATGGCGCGCCAAAATGTTAAACCGAAATTTGGTACTAACACCCAAATTCAGTGTGAAATCATCACAATCACCAATCACAAAGAACAAATGCAGAGAAAGCAGTACATCACAAGAGACACACGAGGTTTTTATAGTGGTTCGGCTCAAACCAAGCTTATGTCCACTTTATAGTTTCTTAAATCCTAAGAAAATTACAAATACAATGTTGTCTTACAATCCGTAAGACTCATTAACATACGACATCCTTGTATTTTATGAAGAAATAGAGAAAGGACAATGAATTTATACACGAAATCCTCGTTTTGATCTTTTTTGAGAAGCACGAAGTTCTTATCTTGCAGCAATGGTGGATGCCGAGGAGAACAAGTGCCAAAAGTTCCTTGAAAATCCTTCAAATGGTGTATATATAGCTGATTTCTGGGTTTGGTTCAGGTGCCATATGGCACGCCCAGAGCAAATCTCGAAAAGTAGTGGGAAATGTGGAGAAGCTCTCTCCGGCTCGTGCTCTGCCATGCGGAAGGTGATCCATGAGAGTAGGAGGCGGTTGTTCCTTGAGAATAGGTCAAATATGAAGTGTGGTAACAGGTTGAAGGGGGTCGGATCAGTTCTCCGATCCGAACCGGAGCCCTCAACCAGAAGACCTTGTGCTCTTGTGAGCAACTGATGCGGAGCGGTTCGATTCTTCCATTCCATCCGATCCAAATCGAATTGGAGCTCTGTTAAAATCATCCGATGCCATGATGCTTCAAAGAGTGGGGTCGGGTCCTTCTTGTTCTGAACTGAGCCGATATTTTCGATTCGTACCGAGATGTCAAGCCAATTCCCAAAATCCAAGTTTCTGGTTCTGTGCGCGTTCACAGAAATGGGCATAACTTCCGAACCGTAAGTCCATTTTAGCCAAACGAAAGCTCTACTTGAAGCTAATTCAGATAGCTATAAGAGTTATCTAGCGAAGCTCCGTAAATGATGTTTTCGGGCCCAAAAGAGGACATCTGCTAGGACTTTTGGGCCATTCTCTATTTGTGATGAAACTTCAACCAAATTGCTTCCTGTCTTCTGATGATGTTCTCAACGCTTGAGTGTGTTTCTAATCAGAAATTCCATGCTTGGGCGTCCGGTTGAGAACGAAGCATACTCGAGGGATATTTGAATCATCCTGCCAGGGCCTGGCGAGGGACCTAACCTTCCAGGCATAAGCCATACCAGGAAGTTCAAATTGAGCATAAGTTATACTCGAGTTTTATTGAGTTCCTTCGCCAGATCCTGACAAGACAATAAGCCGTTCTAGAGTATAATCCATACTTAAGAATCCAACTGAGTACAATTCATACTCATACGGAGATATTACTTTACTTGCCAAAACCTGACAAGATAGTTTGTCCCTAGGCACAAACCGTACCTAGGGTTTCGAGATAAGTATAAGCCATACTTTAATTAAGATTGAGAATCCTTCCACAACCTGACAAGATACTTAAATTTTCCAAATATAATCCATGCTCAGAAAGTCCTTCCTTATTCAATTCAAAGTACAAAACCAAAGCAAATCCTGATCGGTTTATCATCGAGTCCAGAGCATGCTTTGGAACTAAATCTTAATCCCGAACGTGTGTACTCCTATTTAGCCAATCGGAAAACCTAAAGAAAGCAAAGAAACATATCTTAAATCCTAAGAAACGTGGAAAATGCAGGTTGATCTCATCCAGATCAGTTAATGATGAGCCCACGAGAGCTCGATCCTGGGTCATTCCCTCTTCGGGGAGCAGGTGGTGGCAGCATGGATGCAGGCGCTGTTGGTTGTTTAACATACTCGGGTAGCTCTCCACGTCTAACCCGTTCCTCAATCAAATATCGTAAATGCCTGCAGTCATTTGTGTCATGACCGTCCATATCATGGAATATGCAATGTTTTCTAGAATCATGTTCTCTTTGCGATAGCTCCCTCCTGGAAAGGTTTGGGTAGGAGATTGCACCGTTCGTATCCATGTAGATGTCAGTTAGCGTTGAATTGAGTTCGGTGTACTTTTTCATATCTGGGCCCTCTCCGGGGCAAAGTGTTGCGGTCATTCTTGGCAGCAGCTTTTCCTTTGTCTTTTCCAGAATCAGACGGTCCTCCGTCCTTAAGCATGTTGACGTCAAGAATCTTCTTTTCGGAAGTTGCTTCTTCTTCCCATAGAAATCTATCCGCTTCAAGTTAGAATTCACTGATATTTAACGCTGGGTCTCGGTACAAAGATTTTTTGAATTTTGAGTTATCCAACACACCGAATACTGCTGCCATCAATACCATGGACGGTTCAGGTCGATCAACCGATGCTGCTGCAATGTTGAATCTTTCCAGAAATGAGTGCAGAGTTTCTCTGGGTCTCTGCTTGATTGTGGTGAGCGACATGACATTCTTGGGTCGTGCGATATGGACCCAAAATTGTTCTATAAAGCGTGCGACCAAAATGTTCTAACTGTTGATCAATTCCGTTTCTAACTGCCGAATCCACATGGCTGCTATATTAGTCAGAAAGAGGGGAAAACATTTAGCCTAACGTTTTCCGACACCGATTGAACTTCCGTATGTCGTTTGTAGCGCATCAGATGCACGGTAGGATCTGTCATGCCGTTGTAGGGCCCAGGTTTTGGAAGTTTGAAATCTGGGGGATTGCGAGAATTCTTGATTTCCTATGTGAATGGATTGTGATTGACATCATTCATGTCACTCTGATAAGTGCGGCCTCTCGAGAGGCATTCAATGAGATTAGCGAGCCGATCGCCTTCAAAGAGCTGTTGCAAGCTGCTGAGATCAGAGCTGGTGCCCCCAGCATTAAATGCAAGAGAGTGAGGGGACTCATGACGAGTTGAATGGATCGGATCGGAGGTGCCCCAGGATGTTGGTAAAATGATCCGGTCAGAACCGAAACATGGGTGACGATCCAAGCTGCTCCAGGTTACTATTGAGCAAAAATTGGTGCCGGAGTGTCCATCCAAACCGAAGAAGATGTAGGTCGAACCCGAGCGAAGCCTTGATTTCCAGAGGGGAGGCTGTCGCCCCCAAGTTCATGTAGGATTGCGGTTCGGATAGTGTAGCAGCCCGTATTTTACGTATCAGAAGATCGTAAAATATATTTGTTTTATTCTCTAAGGGTGGATCATTCTCATCTTTTAATATGTTGTTTATGGGGATGTGAGACATGTCCATAAATTTTACCGATTTTGTTTATGACCATTTTCCCCTATTAGGATTGTATAGGGCAAAACTTTTGACTCAGGTCGAATCAGAGGGTGAGACCTATGCCATTGGAAAGGAATTGATGATTGCTTTTCCGTAGAGTGGTTACATTAAGGACTTGGCTGAGCGGTTTGGGAGAAATTGTTGTTTTAAGGTTTTTCAGTTGGCTATTCAGGTTTTGGGGCTTTAGTGGAATCCTATAAATAGGGGTGGGAGTGGAGGGAAAAGGTTAACTTTTTCCCATTCTCTCATTTGAAGGCATTTGATCTCCTTCTTCCTCCTACACCTTTCCACCATTAAAAATCCAAATCTAAAGGAGGAAATCGAAGATATACACCATCCAAAGTAAGATCTACATCATTTCAAAGGCGAATTCATCGGATCGAGGGCTTTGATTCGGAGTGCTCGCTGTCCGGATTCTTATTTCTATCGTTTTAGATTGTATCGGCAAATCGGTGAGTGATTTACATCTCTCACATGAATGCAATGAAGTATATGAGTGTTTGTGCATGTTTCTCGTCAAATTGGGATGTTTTACCATAGATTTCCACCATTATAAGTTCATTTTCAAATGCATCACCCTATGATCTAATCTAACAAGTTTTACTCGTTAATTTCATCATTTTACATGTTTATGTTAGTTAGATCTCTCATTTTGATCATATATTCATTTTAATGGTTTCTGGGTGAGATTTGCATCATCTTTGTAGTAATCGTCATATTCATGTGGTTAGTAATGTTATGATATGTTTATGATTGTGTTTGGTGAATTTAGTTGAGTTGGTTTCGTCGAATTCGTCGTTTGGCGAAGTTTTGGTCGAAATAGGAGTTGAATTGCAATATGCAGAAATTTGGATTGGTCAGATGTGAACCGGGTGGAGTCAAATTTGGATCGGTCAGATGTGGACCGGGTGGAGTCAAATTTGGATCGGGTGGTGGAGTCAATTTTGGATCGGTCAGATGTGGACCGGGTGGAGTCAAATTTGGATCGGTCAGATATGGACCGGGTGGAGTCAAATTTGGATCGGGTGGTGGAGTCAAATTTGGATCGGTCAGATATGGACCGGGTGGAGTCAAATTTGGATCGGTCAGATGTGGATCGGGTGGAGTCAAATTTGGATCGGTCAGATGTCGTCCGGGTGGAGTCAAATTTGGATAGGTCAGATGTGGACCGGGTGGAATCAAATATGGATCGGGTGGTGGAGTCAAATTTGGATCAGTCAGAGGTGGACCGGGTGGATTCAAATTTGGATTGGTCAGATGTGGATCTGGTGGACTCAAATTAGCTCGGTGATGGTGTGACTTCGAAGTAAATTCGAGTAGGAAGGTTCGAAGTGTTGAATGTGTTCGTTGATCAAGGTGGAACAACGAACGAGGTGGCAACTCAAAGGTTGTGAGTTGGTGGATAATGGTTGCTCAAGAAGGTCGTTTGAACATTAAATAGCCGTCAAGGTTGGACGACTAGAGATATTGAAGGCCGAGAGATTATTGTTATCGTAAGTTATAGTACCCTAGGTCTTGGGGAAAGGCCTAATTGTCAAGGTTGGACATTGTCAAGGTTAGACATATGGGGTTTATGCTAGAACTGGGGTTACCATTAGCCCTTGACATATGGCAAGGTTGGCCATCATATGATTAACGATGATTTCAAAGCAGGATTGGCGGTGATAGCTAGAGTCAGTCATGGATGATTGGTTGTTCTGTTTGTACTATCTCACATAGATTATCCAAAGTCGAGGGAGATATTCTTTGGGCGCTTAACTGATGTTGGTCTAGGCATCTGGGAAGAGTATTTGGGGAATGTTAAACTTGATTAGGGTTGTCTGGGTGAGACTTATATAATCTGGATGTCATGTGTGTTTTCCATGATTGAATGGGTGTTCTGGTTTCCATGGATGAATGGTTGAATTGTTTATTGTCAAGGCTATCACTGTCCGATGTGGGGAAGATAAGGTTGAGTTCTTCTCTGGTGTCGTGGGTAGATTTGTAAGTTTATCTATCCTTTCTCATACACTTTATTGTTGAAGTTGTTATCTGTTTTATCGCTCACTAAGACCGTTTTCTATCTCAAGGTTTTATGTTTCCTCTTATTACCTCGGGCTGTTCATCCGGTTGTGGATGGGCAGACTAAGTAGCAGGTGACAGGTGATGCTTTAGTGAGGATGATAGTGTTGATCGGTGGCGAGCAGGAGGCTCACGTACCAGTTTTACTACTATCTAATAATTGGGTTTCAGCTGTTTGCTTTTCTGAATAATGTAGTGTGGCATCTTTGTATAAACACTATTTCCAAGTTTGTGGATATTACTTTCTGGTTGTATGAAAGTCTTGTGTTTCTGCTTCACTATTACTACCTATTGTATATGTTCTATTATATTTTATCCTTGCGCTGTGAGTTTACGACAGGTTCTGCTTGTGTTTACCTGTTCTGATGATCGTCCATGACTGCCTTGCACACCTTTCAGCGCATTATTTCTTTTGTATAGTGCGGGGATTATGGGCGGTCGTGACATTTGGTATCAGAGCTCTGGTCAACGATTTTTGGCCAAAGTTCAAGGACGTAATCACGTATGAGAGACGTACTTGTAGATTTCAGTTGGATGCTTACTATATATATTAGCATATATGCGAAGGGTACCCGCTCCAGTGGCGGCAACGGTAGATGATTGTGTGCGAGTTCCTTGAGTAGTAGATTTTGCAAAGCTGTGTAAGGACTTTACATCTCTAGGGGGGAAACCATTCAAGGGAATTGAACCAGCTGAAGAGGTTCATAGGTGGATGGATTCATGTGTTCGAATCTTTGGAGACTTGGGTATCGAGGATGCAATAAAGAGAAAACTTGCATCGAGGCAACTGCAGAATAGGGCCATGGAATGGTGGAATTCTGTTACACTCGAGACTCAAGAGGAAGAAATTTCATGGGAGCTATTCCAAGCTACGTTTGTAGCAAAATTTATCTCCACTGCTCAGAAGTCCGTTCTCTTAAGCTGAAACAGAATAGTCATTTTGTTCTTGACTACATCTCTGACTTTGAAGCCTTGTCCAAATATGCTCGTTCATACATTGATACACCCTATCAGAAGAATGGGAAGTTTGTCTTGGGTTTGGATGCTCATATTGGAAAGCCGTTAGTGGACCATCTTGATGACTCATTTGAGAAGATTGTGGAAAAGCTATTTGCCATGAGAGCTTGTTTCCTAAGGATACAAATGTTTTTGCTGCGACCAAAGAGGCTCAGAAACCACAGTAGGGTGGTAATAATAAGAAGAGGAAGCAGCAACAGCAAAAAGGAAAAGATGGTCAAAAGAAACCCAAGAGTGAGGTGGTTTGCTTTAACTGCCAGTAGAAATGTCATTTTGCTAATGAGTGCAAGAATCCCAAAGCTGAGAAGAAGTGCTTCAAGTGTGGGAAGCTTGGGCATGAAAAGAAGGATTGTCCGGAATCAGCTAAGGGTAAGCAGATTGTGAAGGCATATACTTTGGAAGCCATGTCATCTTCTTCAAGAGCTCCTACTGCAGAGGAGAAGGGAAAGGGTGTTGTGGTGCAAGGTACTCTTTCTATTAATGGTGTTTCAGTTTGTGTGCTTTTTGATACTGGAGCATCGCATTCCTTCATTTGCAATGAGCTTGTGTGTCTCTTGGGTTTGAAACCTGAGGTTTGTGATAGACCCTTAGTAGTGACTAATCCAATTGGGGATTCGCCAAATCTTTGCATGATATGTCGTGGTCTAGTGTTATCGAGTCATGGTTGCTCTTTTGTTTGCGATTGCTTTGTTCTTAACTTCGCTGGGTTTGGGATCATCTTGGGCACAGATTGGCTCAAGAGGTATGCGGTAAGGGTGAATTGTGAGAAGCTAGAGGTGAGGGTCAGGGATATGGAAGGGAGAAAAGTGTTGATCAGATGTAAGCGCAAAGACGGGGTCTTCGTGAGTTATCTATATTCGCTTGGGATTCCACAAGAAGACCTATCATTAGTGTTGATCGCTAATGAGTATGTAAATGTCTTTGACAAGGTCAAAGGGTTGCCGCCGCATCGTGAGATCGAGTTTAGGATCGATTTGGTCGAGGGTGCTAAACCAATCGTTATGCCTCTTAGGCAGATGGTGCCTAGGGAACAACGAGAGTTAGATGTGCAAGTTCGTGACTTTTGGGAAAAGGATTCATTCAGAGGAGTGTTTCCGAGCGGGGTGCACAAATCGTATTTGCAACTAAGGCAGATGGCTCGTTAAGATTGTGTGTGGACTATCATGAGCTGAACAAGGTGACTAAGAAGAACAAGTATCCGTTGCCAAGGATTAATGACTTGTTCGATCAGCTTCACGAAGCCAAAGTGTTTTCTCAGATGGATTTGGTGACGGGATTTCACCAGTTGAGGGTGGCTAAGGATAGTGTGACAAAGACTGCTTTTAGGACACCATCCGGTTTCTTCGAATGGTTGGTGATGCCATACGTGATAACTAACGCACCAGCGTATTTTGTGGATCTTATGAATAGAGTATTTAGAGACCAGTTGAACAATTTTGTGCTTGTGTTCGCGGATGTTATTTTGGTTTACTCTAGAAATGAGGAAGAACATAAGACGCACTTGAGAGTTGTGTTAGAGGTCTTGCGGAAGCATCAGCTTAAGGCTAAGTTCTCAAAGTGTCACTTCTGGAAGGATGAAGTGAGGTTCTTAGGTCATGTAATTTCTAGAAAAGGGATAGCGGTTGACCCCGCTAAAGTTGCAGCAATCCAGGACTGGGATCGACCTAAGAACGCAACAGATGTTCAAAGTTTCCTTGGGTTGGTAGGATATTTCGGACGGTTTATCAAGGATTTCTCCAAGGTAGCTGCACCGTTGACAGGATTGACGAAGAAGAACCGGGTATTCACATGGAATGCAAAGTGTGAACAAGCGTTCGGAATCCTGAAGGAGAGATTAACGAGTGCACTTGTGTTGACTATTCCAAGTGGGAATGAAGAGATGGTGGTATATACCGATGCATGTGGTACTGGACTTGGAGCAGTGCTAATGCAGAAGGATAAGGTTGTGGCCTATGTGAGTCGACGACTGAAGCCGCATGAGAAGAATTACCCAATTCATGATTTGGAGTTGGCGGTGATTGTATTTGCTCTGAAGATGTGGAGACATTACCTGTTGGGAGTTCGATTCGAGTTGTTTACAGACCACAAGTCGTTGAAGTATCTTTTCTCTCAAAAGGATTTGAATCTTCTACAACAAAGATGGTTAGAGTTTCCGGCGTCATATGATTTTGGCATAGCCTGTACTTCGGGCAAGGGTAACGAAGTTGCAGATGCGTTAAGTCGAAGACACGCAAGTTTGGGAGCGATGCTTTTGGAATGGAAGAGCCTCGATTACTTGGCAAGGTTCGATTTCAGGCCAAGGTGTGAGTTGGAACCTGAAATGTTGGCGAGCTTGTCGATAAGACCTACTCTTATCGAAAGGATTGGCGAGAGCAAAAAGAAGGATGCGAAGCTTGTCGATTTTATCCAGAAACTAGAACCAGAAGATAAAGAGTTCGAGGTTGATCGAGAAGGTTGGCTTTGAAAGCAAGGGTGATTAGTTGTTCCTGATATTGACGGATTGAGGGATGAGGTTATGAGAGAATGTCATCACTCGAAGCTTGTAACAACCCGAATTTTAATAACATGTTAAAACTAGAAATCAGGGTATAATTAATTTTTAAAATAATAATTAAGGGAAATGGGTTATGCCATTGCGTTCGTATCGAAATTTTACATGAAATAGAGTCCGACTTTTCGAAAATCAGAGTCCGGATGAAGAAGTTATGGCGTGTAGAAGATTCAACAGATTTTAGGCAGCACAGGACCAGGCAGGTCGACCTGGGGTTCGACCTGGGGTCCAGGTCGACCATATGATCGACCTTAGGGTCGACCTACCCCCCAGGTCGACCATGTGGTCGACCTCCCCCCTTACAGGTCGACCTGGTCGGCCTGTTTTGACCCAGAACTCATTTTTGAAGCCTGAGACGTGTTTTGATGGTCCAGATTGATTCTAGGGTTAATCTAAGGGCCTAAACTAGTTGCTACACCTATATAAACACCCTTAGACCTAACCTAATTCACAACAAATCATTCTTACACCAAAATACTATTGAGGTCCCTCTTGATCATGACCGCCGTCTCTAATCAATTTCTTAAGCTTTCATACACAATCCAATTCGAAGATTAAGGCTTCTACAATGATTCAAGACAATAAATCAACAACGTCACTGCAACATTCTACAACAAATTCAGTTCTTAATTCATTAGCCATGCTCTGTAAGTTCTAGTTGTTTTTATATTTAAACATTTAATTATAATATGGCCATGGAATAAAGTGGAATTGGATTTAAGTATGTTTATTGATTCAGATCTATTTCTGTTGCTTCTTGAATCTTGAGTTTTGGGACTTTTCTATGTTCGTTCTCATGTCAAGCTTCTGATCTATTCAGCCTGTTGTAAATCAGTTTTTCTTGATTCATATTGATATTATTATCAAGATCTATCTTTTATGCCAGAGACGATGTTTTTATGCCAGTTTTCTCTCTATCCTGATTTTTATACAAATTCTACCTTCCCCTGTTTATTTTCTTTCGATGAACCTAGGTCAATTTCGGACCTAGGCCTAAACCGCGATTTGCGTACGATTGAATGCGGGGAAATATGGGAATGTTGTCTATATTGGATATACATGTTTGGTAAAATTGATGGCATAACATGAAATTGGAAATTTGGGGTATTGTCAATATAATTGAAATTGTAAGTTTGGCCATTGGCATAATTAAATTAGCATGAAGTGGGCATAATGAATTAGCATGTAAATCAAATCACGAGTTCGGGCCTTTGTAAATTAAATCAAAAGATTAGGTTTATGATTGGGCATAAGTAGAATTGGGACTTTGAACCTAAAAGCAATTGTAAACTTGATAATTGGCATAAATATGTATTATGAACTTGGGTAGTTAGCGTGTGTTGTAATAAAAAGATTATAGTTTGGGATAACTACATCATGAATCATGATTTGGGTTTATTTGGACATGAAACTTGATACATGTAATCTTGGCTAGAACTTGATATGGGTAAAATGGCATAAACCTGGCATACATGTAATAGGCAAGAATTGGGCGTATGTAAACTGACTAGAATTGGGTGTATATATATATAAGTATATATATATATATATAAATTGGCATGTAATTTTGGAACTTGGGCATATATTTATTAATATGTAAAGTTGGGAATTTGAAACATGAAAATGATTGTGTATTGGATAATTGACTTGAACACGAACATGAACATTTCCATATGTTAAAAACATGAACTGATATTGGGGTTTTGGGGGAAATACGACCGTTAATGAACCTTTGACACGAGGTTAGACTCGGTTTGTGGTGTAAATCTACCCGGAACCGCCCGGCAAATCCAGTAGCCACAAAGTGTCAGTCTAATGTGAGAGGTCAAAGGTCGAATTGTAGGCGTAACGATTTATGACACGAGGTTAGACTCAGTTTGTGGTGTAAATCTGCCCGGAACCGCCCTGCAAATCCAGTGGCCACTAAATGCACGGTCTAATGTGAGAGGTCATGATTCGCTCGTCATAATGAATGAATTAATACTAACCATAATAAGACGTGGGTATGGATAGAGGGTTAGGTGGGATTACATGGAAATTTGACATGTAAATATGGACCTAACCGGTATGAGTTAAGAACATGTAAAACTTATAAATGTAGGCTTAACCAACATAACTATTAATCAGACCAATGGGTGGGTTAAGTAATATGACTAGACTAATGACACTTAACCAATATAACATGACACGTGGCAGGGTTAAGTCAACTTGAACATATAGATAATACTTAACCAACTTAGGATGATACGTGGGCGGGTTAAGTCATGAACCGCTTGAACATAATTAACCAACTTGACATGCTAGACTGATAGGGTTAAGTCATGAACCGCTTGAATATACTTGACACGATGATTTGATAGGGTTAAGTCATGAACCACTTGAATATACTTAACCAATTTGACACGAAGATTTGATAGGGTTAAGTCATGAACCGCTTGAATATACTTAACCAATTTGACATGATGATTTGATAGGGTTAAGTCATGAACCGCTTGAATATACTTAACCAATTTGACACAATGATTTGGTAGGGTTAAGTCGTGAACCGCTTGAACATACTTAACCAACTTGACACATGATTCATAGGGCTAAGTCATGAAGTTGAACGACAACACTTAGCCAATTTGACATGACACGTAGACGGGTTAAGTCTCGAATTTAAATGACAACACTTGACCTGTTGGACGGAAACCCTAGTTACGCGGTCCTTTTCAGCAGTAACCCACTAGATGTATCATGGTACCCTGGAACTAGGAAGGGTGGGGCACGATTACTGGGCTGATTGTAAGCGACCATAACGACGGCTGAGTTGGTGCGCCATTGTAGGTTCAGGCGGACTATGGTCGTGCACGTAGTCCGGAGTTGAAAAAGCAGGCATTGGGCACCGGTAGGTTTACGCTGTGCGTGCTTGATTCATGTCGGTGGTTGGCACCCTAGGGCTTGATACACCCTATGGTGGACCTAGCACAGGTAAATACATTCGTGATAGGGCCGTATGGCACAGACACATGACGAGCTAGAACCTGTAGGGAGCCAATCGATTAATAGATCATTTCGTGGGACCAAGTAATGGGTCATTTCATGACATTGGGCAAGGGATCATTTATAGTCAACACATTACACGGGTTGGGATCACCTTATTATATAACATGGGCTACTAGTTGGGACACTAGTAGGGGGTAAGGATCCTTGTTACACAGGACACTAGTTGGAACACTAGTAGGAATACGAAACATTCCAGACACTTGTGAGATGCTAGTACGGGTGGTGCAGAGCAAATGGATATCACCGAAATATTTTAATGATGAAACTTAGAAATCTTGCGATGTTATACTTGATAGAAACCTTGCGATGTGATACTTGGTAGGAACCTCGTGATGCTACTCTTGATAGGAAATATGGGATGTTATTCTTAGTTATCGTGCCTGTAGCTTATATTGTCATCATGCTTATGTTTATTTTCAGTTTATTCTTCCGTTCTCCCCCCCCCCCCCCAGGTTCGCAGGGTGGGAATACAGCTTAGTTCGGATCTTACCAAGCTCCAAGGATCTTTCACGAACGGTTTGGATTTCTCTTGGTTATGGCTTGCTTTACTGTTTTACTTGGGGAATGATTTATGACTATGGTTTTATGCTTCTTTTCTATTGCAAGACAGATTTCGATGTAATGGATTTAATGGCATTTTGATGTAAAAGGCTTTAGACCTTTCTAGATTTTAAAGCAATGAAATTTTGTTCTTCTTCTGCTGTTTTATATGTTTTGTCTTGTAATATTTTTGTGTATGTTTACCAAGATAATGCTCCACTAAATCTAGTGCATTCCCTTTGTGAGTGACCCTAGCGGAGGTGGGGTGTTACATTTGGTATCAAAGCAGAAGGTTATCAGACTGGGCAAAAGCTTTTAAAAACCTTCTGAAATTATTTTCAAAACATTTACAAAGAAGCATTTTTCTAAGAAAAGTTTTGTTTTACAAAAGGAATATTCCCCAAAGCCATATGCACTATCTTTTGATTCTCTCTTTGAATCTCTCCTTCCTCTCTTTTCACCATAGTCTTGTAGGCGTGTGTCGGAGGGCAGAGGAGTGCTCAACATCCGTCTGTAGCCGCAATAGTTTTACTTGCGACTAATCTTATTTCAAGCTTTGTAGGGTTGCCGTGCGATGGAGGTAGCTTTCGAGAAACTTGTCAACATTCTATACAAGGGCAGCAAGAACGAGGATAAAAGAACACAGGCCTAAAGATGAGAAACTTGTTGATATGGCTTAATCCACGAAGGAGGAAAAGGTGAAAGGAAAGAGGCCAAAGTAAAAGAATAATAAAACCCACGACAAGAGAGAGTATCTTTAGTATGGTAAAAAGGGACATGTAGTTAAGTATTAGAGGACAAGGACAAGGGCAAAGGACAAGATCGTCAAGAGGGCAATTGTATGCTCTCACAACTAGCGTACCTAAGAAGAGATGGTAACGTTTATGTTAAAAGTTTAGCTTTTCTTTTCTATCATACCACGGGAATTTTGTTTTTGTACATCGCATCCTTTTTAATTCTACTTCGGTAGTTGAGTCTCTGCACCTTAGTACTAGCGTAGTAGAGGATCCCGTTTTTGTCTCAAATCCTGTGGGGAATCGGCTCATTTATTCATGACTTGTTTGGATTTGAGAATGTCTATGCTAAGTGTTGAGTTTAGAAGTAATGCTTATGTTTTTGGGCTATGGGTTGTTTCTAGGGATGGAGTGGTTATCCAGAAATGATACCATTCTCTAGTATGAAAAGAGGGTAGTTAGACTCTTGACTTGCCTCGGTAATACCCTCGAAGTCTAGTGTAACCCTTAGGGTTCTGCCATGTTTAGTTACCTAGAATCTCTTGATACATTTATCAATCTGCTCGAGTAGTGTTCGCCACCAAGGAGGATGGTTCATCTCGCTTATGCATGAGTTATTAAAAATCACCTTAGTAAGTACACTTGGCAATATGGTTGGCATTTGTTTATTTTCAAGAGATAATTCATTTATGTGGAATACCTTTTAGTAAGTGAACGAGATCCGAGATTCACTAGTGAATTTTGGAGAGCTTGCATGAAACCATGAGTACGCAGTTATGTTTAAGCCGAGTATACTAGAAAAAGAATAAGTGAAAGTGGAACGAGTGGCGACAATGAAATGAGTTCCAACTCATATTTTGGAAATAGGAATTAAGAAGCTACGAAATTATGAAGATAAAGACGGTCAAAGCACAATGGAGTTAAGCTCAAGGAAATACGACTTAGAAGATTGAAGACTAGACACGCGCATCATATCTCTTTTTAAGAGTATATCCTTGATCCCTCTTTTCCTATAGAGCTTACTGGTATGCTATCTTTTAAGTATAACCTCTCGGTCATATTCTCAATCCTATTTCTGTTGCAAAGCCCCAGAGGGATCATCTGTTAGTAATACATGTTGGGGCTTGAGGGTGTCCGTTGGGTTGACTAAACTTTTTGGGTTTTATAGGATATGGGTTGATATTAGGAAGGAATTTCTTGTGACCAAAAAGGAGTCCATCATGCTTAGTTTCCTAGAAACATATATATTGGTTGGTCAATTCTTTGGGTATCAGTCTGATATTGATTTCGGTCTTCGGGGCTGGTGCTTAGGGAGTTCTTCTCCTAATCAGTATATATGTGACATATATTTCCAGTTTTGACATTGCCTAATGGGCACTAAGTTTTTACTTTCTTCTATCGTTCGACTATATCTTTAGGTAGGAACAAATGGGTGTAAACATGTGTTTGAGACATGTTATGATTGATGGTTGCAAGTGGTTGCAAGCGGTTGCTAATGGTTGCTCATGGATGCATATACACGCACCTTAGACACTAGATCGGCTCCGTCACCTTTCATATTGCTTATGCATGAGTGTTTATACTTGTTTATGGATGAAATTAAATGTGTTATCATGTGGATATTGCATATGGATGAATGTTTGTGCACACATATAGTGTTTATATGGATAGGACTATTCGCATACATGTTGGACTCATGGCACTAAAATATATTTTGCATTAAGAAGATCAATCAGGCCTGATCATTTGCATTAGATAAGGAACATATACACACACTTTCTGCATATGTTCATACAACATTAGAAATCTCTTAAGGACAATGGATGCCTGTGATTGATGATTGAGTAGATGGATGATCGGATGGTAGGACACATTCTTCTTAACTTGAAGATTTCGGGGACGAAATCCTTTAAGGAGGGGAGAATGTAACAACCCGAATTTTAATAACATGTTAAAACTAGAAATCTGGGTATAATTAATTTTTAAAATAAGAATTAAGGAAACGGGTTACTCCATTGCGTTTGTCTCGAAATTTTACATGAAATAGAGTCCGAGTTTTCGAAAATCGGTGTCTGGATGAAGAAGTTGTGGCCTGTAGAAGATTCAGCATATTTTAGGCAGCACAGGACCAGGTAGGTCGACCTGGGGTTCGACCTGGGGGCCAGGTCGACCATGTGGTCGACCTACCCCCCAAGTCGACCATGTTGTCGACCTCCCCCCCTTACAGGTCGACCTGGTCGGCCTGTTTTGACCCAGAACTCATTTTTGAAGCCCGAGACGTGTTTTGATGGTCCGTATTGATTCTAGGGTTAATCTAAGGGCCTAAACTAGTTGCTACACCTATAAAAACACCCTTAGACCTAACCTAATTCACAACAAATCATTCTTACACCAAAATGCTGTTGAGGTCCCTCTTGATCATGGCCGCCGTCTCTAATCAATTTCCTAAGCTTTCATACACAATCCAATTCGAAGATTAAGGCTTCTACAATGATTCAAGACAATAAATCAACAACGTCACTGCAACATTCTACAACAAATTCAGTTCTTAATTCATTAGCCATGCTCTGTAAGTTCTAGTTGTTTTTAGATTTAAACATTTAATTATAATATGGCCATGGAATAAAGTGGAATTGGATTTAAGTATGTTTATTGATTCAGATCTATTTCTGTTGCTTCTTGAATCTTGAGTTTTGGGACTTTTCTATGTTTGTTCTCATGTCAAGCTTCTGATCTATTCAGCCTGTTGTAAATCAGTTTTTCTTGATTCATATTGATATTATTATCAAGATCTATCTTTTATGCCAGAGATGATGTTTTTATGCCAGTTTTCTCTCTATGATGATTTTTATACAAATTCTACCTTCCCCAATTTATTTTCTTTCGATGAACCTAGGTCAATTTCGGACCTAGGCCTAAACCGCGATTTGCGTACGATTGAATGCGGGGAAATATGGGAATGTTGTCTATATTGGATATACATGTTTAGTAAAATTGATGGCATAACATGAAATTGGATATTTGGTGTATTGTCAATATAATTGAAATTGCAAGTTTGGCCATTGGCATAATTAAATTGGCATGAAGTGGGCATAATGAATTAGCATGTAAATCAAATCACGAGTTCGGGGCTTTGTAAATTAAATCAAAAGATTAGGTTTATGATTGGGCATAAGTAGAATTGGGACTTTGAACCTAAAAGCAATTGTAAACTTGATAATTGACATAAATATGTATTATGAACTTGGGTAGTTGGCGTGTGTTGTAATAAAAAGATTATAGTTTGGGATAACTGCATCATGAATCATGATTTGGGTTTATTTGGACATGAAACTTGATACATGTAATCTTGGCTAGAACTTGATATGGGTAAAATGGCAAAACCTGGCATACATGTAATAGGCAAGAATTGGGCGTATGTAAACTGACTAGAATTGGGTATATATATATTTATATATATAAGTGTATATATATATATAAATTGGCATGTAATTTTGGAACTTGGGCATATGTTTATTAATATGTAAAGTTGGGAATTTGAAACATGAAAATGATTGTGTATTGGATAATTGACTTGAACACGAACATGAACATTTCTATATGTTAAACACATGAACTGATATTGGGGTTTTGGGGGAAATACGACCATTAATGAACCTTTGACACGAGGTTAGACTCGGTTTGTGGTGTAAATCTGCCCGGAACCGCCCGACAAATCCAGTAGCCACAAAGTGTCAGTCTAATATGAGAGGTCAAAGGTCGAATTGTAGGCGTAACAATTTATGACACGAGGTTAGACTCAGTTTGTGGTGTAAATCTACCCGGAACCGCCCGGCAAATCCAGTGGCCACAAAATGCACGGTCTAATGTGAGAGGTCATGATTCGCTCGTCATAATGAATGAATTAATACTAACGATAATAAGACGTGGGTATGGTTAGAGGGTTAGGTGGGATGACATGGAAATTTGACATGTAAATGTGGACCTAACCGGTATGAGTTAAGAACATGTAAAACTTATAAATGTAGGCTTAACCAACATAACTGTTAATCAGACCAATGGGTGGGTTAAGTAATATGACTAGACTAATGACACTTAACCAATATAACATGACACGTGGGAGGGTTAAGTCAACTTGAACATATAGATAATACTTAAGCAATTTAGCATGATACATGGGCGGGTTAAGTCATGAACCGCTTGAACATACTTAGCCAACTTGACATGCTAGACTGATAGGGTTAAGTCATGAACCGCTTGAATATACTTGACACGATGATTTGATAGGGTTAAGTCATGAACCGCTTGAATATACTTAACCAATTTGACACGATGATTTGATAGGGTTAAGTCATGAACCGCTTGAATATACTTAACCAATTTGACATGATGATTTGATAGGGCTAAGTCATGAACCGCTTGAATATACTTAACCAATTTGACACAATGATTTGGTAGGGTTAAGTCATCAACCGCTTGAACATACTTAACCAACTTGAAACATGATTCGTAGGGCTAAGTCATGAAGTTGAACGACAACACTTAGCCAATTTGACATGACACGTAGACGGGTTAAGTCTCTAATTTAAATGACAACACTTAACCTGCTGGGCGGAAACCCTAGTTACGCGGTCCTTTTCAGCAGTAACCCACTAGATGTATCATGGTACCCTGGAACTAGGCAGGGTGGGGCACGATTACTGGGCTGATTGTAAGCGACCATAACGACGGTTGAGTTGGTGCGCCATTGTAGGTTCAGGCAGACTATGGTCGTGCACGTAGTCCGGAGTTGAAAAAGCAGGCATTGGGCACCGGTAGGTTTACACTGTGCGTGCTTGATTCGTGTCGGTGGTTGGCACCCTAGGGCTTGATACACCCTATGGTGGACCTAGCACATGTAACTACATTCGTGATAGGGCCGTATGACACAGACACATGACGAGCTAGAACTTGTAGGGAGCCAATCGATTAATAGATCGTTTCGTAGGACCAAGTAACGGGTCATTTCTTGACATTGGGCAAGGGGTCATTTTATAGTCAACACATTACACGGGTTGGGATCACCTTATTATATAACACGGGATACTAGTTGGGACACTAGTAGGGGTATGGATCCTTGTTACACAAGACACTAGTTGGAACACTAGTAGGAATACGAAACATTCCAGACACTTGTGAGATGCTAGTACGGGTGGTGCAGAGCAAATGGATATCACCGAAATATTTTAATGATGAAACTTAGAAATCTTGCGATGTTATACTTGATAGAAACCTTGCGATGTGATACTTGGTAGGAACCTCGTGATGCTACTCTTGATAGGAATTATGGGATGTTATTCTTAGTTATCGTGCCTGTAGCTTATCTTGTCATCATGTTTATGTTTATTTTTAGTTTATTCATGCCATGTTATGTTTACCTGTTTTTATGCTGAAAGTCACTAGGACTTACTCAGTCTTTATGACTGACCCGTTTTGTTTCGCCTCTTTTTCTTCCATTCTCCCCCCTCCCCCCCCAGGTTCGCAGGGTCGGAATACAGCTTAGTTCGGATCTTACCAAGCTCCAAGGATCTTTCACGAACGGCTTGGATTTCTCTTGGCTATGGCTTGCTTTACTGTTTTACTTGGGGAATGATTTATGACTATGGTTTTATGTTTCTTTACTATTGCAAGACAGATTTCAATGTAATGGATTTAATGGCATTTTGATGTAAAAGGCTTTAGACCTTTCTAGATTTTAAAGCAATGAAATTTGGTTCTTCTTCCGCTGTTTTATATGTTCTGTCTTGTAATATTTATGTGTATGTTTACCTAGATAATGCTCCACCAAAGCTAGTGCATTCCCTTTGTGAGTGACCCTAGCAGAGGTGGGTTGTTACAAAGCTGACGATCCATCCCGGTGGAAATAAGATGTATTAGGACATGAGGAGAGTCTACTACTGGGAAGGGATAAAGCGAGATATTGGAAAGTTCATTTCCAAGTGTATGAACTATCAGTTGGTGAAAGCTGAACAGAAGAAGCCGAGCAGTTTATTTCAGCCATTAGAAGTTCCTACATGGAAGTGGGAGCAAGTATCGATGGATTTTATTGATGGACTACCTAGAACCATGGCAGGAAACGAAGGGATTTGGGTCATCGTGGATCGTTCGACCAAAAGTGCGAGATTCATTCCTGTCAACTCGACTAGGATGGCATCAAAATTGGCTAAACTTTATGTGAAATGGATAGTTTGATTCTATGGTGTCCCAAAGAGTATAGTGAGTGACCGAGATCCATTATTCACGAGTGGATTTTGGAAACATTTGAAAGAAGCTTTGGGAATCGAGTTGTGCTTAATACGACATATCATCCCCAAACTGATAGTCAGACCAAGAGAGTCAATCGAGTTTTGGAAGATCTCCTGAGGGCTTATGTGTTAGACTTTGGAGGATCATGGAAAGACCATCTACATCCAGTTGAGTTTGCGTATAATAATAGCTACCAATCTAGCATTGGTATAGCACCATACGAAGCGTTGTATTGAAGGTCGTGCAATTCTCCAGCATGTTGGCTAGAAACTGTAGATAAGTTGGTACTTGGGCCTGAGATGATTAGAGAAACCTCGGATTGTATCGAGACAGTTCGACAACGAATGAAGGCAACCCGGGACCGTCAGAAGAGTTACGCCGACAAGCATCGTAAGGACTAGGAATTCGATGTGGGCAATATGGTTTTATTGAAAGCTTCGCCGTTGAAGCACATGGTAAGATTTGGTAAAAAAGGAAAGTTAGCTCCAAGGTTTATTGGGCCATTTCCGATAGTCGAGCGAAGTGGAAAGCTCGCATATAGATTGGTGTTACTCGAGAAGATGTCGAGTGTGCACAATGTGTTCCATGTGTTGTTTCTACGGAAATTCGTGCATGATTCAAATATAGTGGTATCTCCAGAGCAGTACGAAGATATAGAAGTAGAGACCGTAGTTTCAAGACCTCATAAGCCACTTCGTGTTGTGGGGAATGACATGAAACAGCTCAGGAGGAAGACGGTTACGCTAGTCAAGGTGCAATGGAGTGAAGATGACGACGATTGTACGTGGGAGACGAAAGAGAGTATGAGAGCGACTCATCAAGAACTCTTCGTCGGTAGGACCTTTTGATAACGTATCTTCGTTATATCGTTGTATCTTGTTGTTGATTGTTAGAATTCCGCGTGCTAGGATAAGGCTATGGATGCATGGCTTGATGGATGCTAGTTTGGATGATAGAATTGGCTTTTCATGGATGATAGGAATGTGGAATCGTTGTGATTACTTGGGTTTGTTTGAAATTTCGAGGGCGAAATTCTTGAAGGGGGAGGGGGGAGAGAATGTAACAGCCCGCATTTTACATATCAGAAGATCGTAAAATATATTTGTTTTATTCTCTAAGGGTTGGATCATTGTCATCTTTTAATATGTTGTTTATAGGGATGTAAAACATGTCCATAATTTTTACCAATTTTGTTTGTGACCATTTTGCCCCTGCCAGGCTTATACAGGGCATAACTTTTGACTCAGATCGAATCAGAGGGTGGGACCTATGCCATTGTAAAGGAATTGATGATTACCTTTCCGTAGAGTGGTTACATTAAGGATTTGGCTCAGCGGTTTGGGAGAAATCATTGTTTTAAGTTTTTTCAGTTGGCTATTTTGGTTTGGAGCCTTAATGGAATCCTATAAATAGGGGGTGAGAGTAGAGGGAAAAGGTTTACTTTTTCCCATTCTCTCATTTGAAGGCATTTGATCTCTTTCTTCCTCCTACACCTTTCCACCATTAAAAATCCAAATCTAAGGGAGGAAATCGAAGGTCTACACTATCCAAGGCAAGATCTACATCATTTCAAAGGCGAATTTATCGGATCGAGGGATTTGATTTGGAGTTCTCGCTGTCTGGATTCTTATTTCTATCGTTTTGGATTGTTTCGGCAAATCGGTGAGTGATTTACATCTCTCACATGAATGCAATGAAGTATATGAGTGTTGTGCATGTTTCTCATCAAATTGGGATGTTTACACCATTACAAGTTCATTTTCATATGCATCACCCTGTGATATAATCTAACAAGTTTTACTCGTTAATTTCATGTCATTTTACATGTTTATGTTAGTTAGATCTCTCATTTTGATCATATGTTCATTTTAATGGTTTTTGGGTGAGATTTACATTATCTTTGTGGTAATCATCATATTCATGTGGTTAGTAATGTTATGGTATGTTTATGATTGTGTTTGGTGATTTTTGTTGATTTGATTTCGTCAGATTTGTCATTTGGTGAAGTTTTGGTTGAAATAGGAGTTGAACTACAATATGCAGAAATTTGGATCGGTCAGATGTGGACCGGGTGGAGTCAAATTTGGATCGGTCAGATGTGGACCAGGTGGAGTCAAATTTGAATCGGGTGGTGGAGTAAAATTTGGATCGGTCAGATGTGGACCGGGTGGAGTCAAATTTGGATCGGTCAGATGTGCACCTGGTGGAGTCAAATTTGGATCGGGTGGTGGAGTCAAATTTGGATCGGTCAGATGTGGACCGGGTGGAGTCAAATTTGGATCGGTCAGATGTGGACCGGGTGGAGTCAAATTTGGATCTGGTGGTGGAGTCAAATTTGGATTGGTCAGATGTGGACCGGGTGGAGTCAAATTTGGATCGGTCAGATGTGGACCGGGTTGAGTCAAAATTGGATCGGGTGGTGGAGTCAAATTTGGATCGGTCAGATGTGTTTCAGGGTGGAGTCACATTTAGATCGGTCGGATGTGGATCGGGTGGAGTCAAATTAGCTCGGTGATGGTGTGACTTCGAAGTAAATTAAAGTAGGAGGGTTCGAAGTGTTGAATGTGTTCGTTGATGAAGGTGGAACAACGAACAAGGTGGCAACTCAAAGGTTGTGAGTTGGTGGATAATGGTTGCTCGAGAAGATCGCTTGAGCAATAAATAGCCGTCAAGGTTGGATGACTAGAGATATTGAAGGCCGAGAGATTATTGTTGTCGTAGGTTCTAGTACCCTAGGTCTTGGGGAAAGGCCTAGTTGTCAAGATATGACATTGTCAAGGTTGGACATATGGGGTTTATGCTGGACATATGGGGTTTATGCTAGAACTGGGGTTACCATTAGCCCTTGACATATGGCAAGGTTGGCCGTCATATGATTAACGATGATTTCAAAGCAGGATTAGCGGTGATAGCCAGAGTCAGTCATGGATGATTGGTTGTTCTGTTTGTACTATCTCACATCGATTATCCAAAGTCGAGGGAGATGTTCTTTGAGTGCTTAACTGATATTGGTCTAGGCCTCTGGGAAGAGTACTTGGGGAATGTTAAACTCGATTAGGGTTGTTTGTGTGAGACTTATATAATCTGGATGTCATGTGTGTTTTCCATGATTGAATGGGTGTTCTGGTTTCCATGGATGAATGGTTAAATTGTTTATTGTAAAGGTTGTCACTGTCCGATGTGGGGAAGATAAGGTTGAGTTCTTCTCTGGTGTCATGGGTAGATTAGGATGTTTATCTATCCTTTCTCATACACTTTATGGTTGAAGTTGTTGGCTGTTTTATCACTCATTAAGACTGTTGTCTGACTCAAGGTTTTATGTTTCCTCTTCTTATCTTGGGTTGTTCATCCGGTTGTGGATAGGCAGACTAAGTGGCAGATGACAGGTGATGCTTTAGTGAGGACGATGGTGCTGATCGGTGGCGAGCAGGAGGCTCACGTACCAGTTTTACTACTATCTAATAATTGGGTTTCTGTTGTTTGCTTCTCTCAATAATGTAGTGAGTGAACTTTTTATAAACACTATTTTCAAGTTTGTGGATATTACTTTCTTGTTGTATGAAAGTCTTGTGTTTCTGCTTCACTATTACTACCTGTTGTATATGTTCTATTATATTTTATCCTTGCGCTGTGAATTTACGACAGGTTCTGCTTGTGTTTACCTGTTCTGATGATCGTCCATGACTCCCTTGCACACCTTTCAGCGCATTATTTCTTTTGTATAGTGTGGGGGTCATGGGCGGTCGTTACAGATCAGGTCTGAACTGACCCGGTGGGGAATTCCCCATGTTTCCATCTGTGTTAGATTCTGATTTTGGTCCTCGGTTCGGATCGGATCCAAACCGATCCGGTTCGTTGTTCCTGCTGGAGCCATTTCCATGCCATTTCCAGTGAGTTGTGCATTGTTGCTCGGGTTTCCATCCATTCAAGCAAAGAACTCGTCCATCATCTCCTGCTGCTTCCGAAGAAGATCATCTTGCCTTGCCATTTGAGCTCTCAGTTCAGTGAAAATGCCATCCATCTCTTCTCTGGTTAAGTATGCTGATGGACTTTCATGAGAGGAAACCTCCTGGCTTTGCTGGTTTCTTGCGCCTTCAGTGCCAACATCCTCAGCATGAGAGAAGGTTCCGTCTTTCTTCCATTTTGCCATTTATCCAATAGCTAAATTTGATTCCTTTAGAGCTAGAAATTGAAGTGGTCTCGTGTGCCACCTACCTGGCACGCCAAAATGTTAGACCGAAATTTGTGGCTAACACCCAAATTCAATGTGAAATCCTCACAATCACCAAACACAAAGAATAAATGCAGAAAAAGCAGTAAATCACAGGAGACACACGAGGTTTTTATAGTGGTTCGGCTCAAACCAAGCCTACGTCCACTTTATAGTTTCTTAAATCCTAAGAAAATTATAAGTACAATGTTGTCTTACAATCCGTAAGACTCATTAACATACGACATCCTTGTATTTTATGAAGAAGTAGAGAAAGGAGAATGAATTTATACACGAAATCCTCGTGTTGATATTGTTTGAGAGGCACGAAGTTCTTATCTCGCAGCAACGGTGGATGTCGTGGATAACAAGTGCCAAAAGTCCTTTGAAAATCCTTCAAATGGTGTATTTATAGCTGATTTCTGGGTTCGGTTCGGGTGCCACGTGGCACGCCCGGAGCAAATCTCGAAAAGTAGTGGAAAATGTGGAGAAGCCCTCTCCAGCCCATGCTTTGCAATGTGGAAGGTGATCCATGAGAGTAGGAGGCGGTTGCTCCTTGAGAATAGGTCAAATCTGAAGTGTGGTAGCAGGTTGAAGGGGGTCAGATCGGTTCTCCGATCCGAACCGGAGTCCTTGACCGGAAGACCTTGTGCTCTTGTGAGCAACTGATGCGGAGCGGTTCGTATTCTTCCGTTCCATCTGATCCGAACCGAATCAGAGCTCTGTTAAAATCATCTGATGCCATGATGCTTCGACGAGTGGGGTCGGGTCCTCCTTGTCCGGAACCGAGCCGACATTTCCGATCCGAACCGAGATGTTAAGCTAATTCCCAAAATCTAAGTTTCCGGTTCTGCACGCGTTCTTGGTAACAGGCATAACTTCCAAATCGTAAGTCTGTTTTAACCAAATGAAAGCTCTACCTGAAGCTAATTCAGATAGCTAAAAGAGTTACCGAGCAAAGCTCCGTAATTGATGTTTTCGGGCCCAAAAGAGGTCATCTGCTGGGACTTTTGGGCCATTCTCTGTTTGTGATGCAACTTCAACCAAATCGCTTCCTGTCTTCTGACGATGTTCTCAATGCTTGAGTGTGTTGCTAATCAGAAATTTCATGTATAAATGCTTTGACTAAAAAGCATGTCAACAAGCACATATTCGAATTTTCTATTTCTGGCTCTTCATCACTTGATGATGAATCTGAATCTTCTAACATTGCTGCGTATGCTTTCTTTCTCTTTCTTAACGAATTGCTGTTGTTTGTTTGTTGAGTCGATTTATCTGGATATAGACATATTTTCTTTATATGGCCTAGTTTGTTGCAGTTATAACATCGACCATCATTGCTTCTTGAACTTCCTTGGTTATAATTTTTCCTTCTATATCTCAGAAATTTCCTAAAATGTCTTGTAATAAGAGTTGTTTCTCCATCATCTTCACTACTCGAGTCATAATCATTTGTTGTTGCTTTCAATGCAATAGATTTCTTTTCAGTTGGCCCATTTTCTTTAATCTTCTGTAATTGGACTTCATAAGACATCAAATTTCCAATTAACTCCTCAATCTTCATTTTATTGACATCATTGGCTTCTTTAATTGCCAAAGTTTTCTGATCCCATTCTGGAGTCAATGAACTCAATATTTTTCTGAGTTGATCTTCTACTGAATAAGTTTTTCCAAGTGCTGTTAACGAATGCACTATCTCTTGAAATCTGCAATACATATCAAAGATAGACTTATTCTCGTTCGTTTTGAGTAACTCAAACTGATTAACTAACATTGCTATTTTAGTTTGTTTAACTTTACTAGTTCATGAGTAACTTGCAAAGTTCTCCAAATTTCGTAAGCAGTTTTACATACTGACACTCTATTAAACTCATTGCTATTGAATGAACAAAATAACATATTCATGGCTTCAGAATTGCTTTATGCAGCGGTCTTTTGTTCATTTGTCCATTGTGCAAAAGCAGTTGTGGGTTCAACAAATTCATTTTGTGTACTATTCTATGTGTCTAATCCTACTGATTGTAAATATATTTTCATTCTACATGCCCAATATGAATAATTACTACCATTAAACAGTGGTGGTCTAACAATCGATTGACCCTCTACAAGGGAACTATTATTTCTACCAGTGCTAATACCATTATCAATATTTTCAAAAATCAGATTATGAAATTTTTAAAAGATCTTGCTTTGATACCTATTGTTAGAGATTGTAGAATGGATCGTTAAGCAAAAACTACCACTAGGGGGGGTGAATAGTGTTTTTGAGAATTTAAACAAAATCTAAAACTTATGTGATAAACTATATGAAACAAACACCATAGAAACAATCAAAGACACAGAATCAAACACAAATGCAAAGATAAACAAAAGTAAAGTGCAGAAAAGGAAAGAACCCACCAGATTTTATACTGGTTCGGAATTGCTCCTACCTCCAGTCTCACGCAATGCTGGATTGCGGAGAGTTTTATTACTACATCAATATCCAATTACAATCCTCCTTGATTTC
This sequence comes from Allium sativum, assembly GCA_030737875.1. Lineage (NCBI taxonomy): Eukaryota > Viridiplantae > Streptophyta > Magnoliopsida > Asparagales > Amaryllidaceae > Allium > Allium sativum. The sequence continues at coordinate 117,870,316 of CM060911.1, read as the reverse complement.
ACGGCTACAAGAGATACCACTGATTCGACACACACACTTGATCAGGTATATCCTCCTTGATTTCAAGGCTACAAGGGATACCACCAATTACCCAAACAATTACAACAACCCTATAACTCTTCAATAGCACTTTGATTCGGAGAGTATTGAGCAGAGAGTGAGAAAAGAAGAAGTTTAATGAAAATAGAATTAAATTCGGCTGAAATAGTTACTAAATTAAGTTAATTTGACTTAGGAGTTACTAAATTAAGTTAAGTGACTACATTCAGTTTATCTTGGGAGTTACTAAATTAAGTGACTACATTCAATGGATTGACAATTAATTTGAAACGTAACACTAACATGGTAGGATCTCTTATCAAAGTTCATTGTTAGTGTATAGTAGTGCTGCCAGGAGGTATATTTCATATCTATGTTAGCAAGTGTTTAGTATTTTTAGGATACTACGACTTATTTCATTGAAGGTGGGACATTCTCGTGTTATTAAGAAATAAATCACGAATTCTATGCGTATACGTGGAGGTAAGAGAGGTATTGATCTACCTTTCTGTGGTCCGGTTGAGGAAACACATCGAAATGATGAAAACTTTAAAATAAAGTTTTCAATCATTAAAGAGCTTCAAAATTTAGTAACTAAAGTTTAGAAGATCTATAAGTTTCAACGGATGAATTTATAAACTCCGAAGATAAGTCGAGTTTAGTTGGTTTGTTAACCAGACCAAATTATTAAACAGTAAGCGGTAAAAAAATTTGTCCATGTGATCAACTTTATCATTTTGAAGTGTTTCCTCAACCAGCCCACATAGTGCTTGTTCAATACCTCTTTTTTCTTCAGGTGTATGCATATAACTCATGATTTAGGACTTAATAAAACAGGAATGTCCCATCTTCATGGAATTTGGTTGTAGTATCATAAAATTACTGAACATCCTGTCGGTATGGTTTTGGAATATACTTTCTGGCAGTACTACTTAACAGTGTCAGGATCTTCAAAAGTTTGTATTGGCTAATGACTGTTACATTGGTTAACATACTTCCTACAATGCATAGGTAGATCACTCAAGGATTATGTAACATTCTGTTACATTTCATACAAAATTTCCATGTATTCTCTGGAGAAGCATTATGTTACATTGGGGATGAAGAAAATTATTTTTAAGCACTTCCCCCATCAATATTAATAATCGAGATTGCAAATTTCCATGTTAGGCCATCAATGATTAAGTTGAACCTGAACCGTATTTGCAATCTCGATTATTAATATTGCTAAGGCAAGAGAAACCTGAATTAATGTGGGAAACTGAACAAAGATCCGGTCAACCTGAATTGGTATTATAAAAGAAATGGTCATACCGTACAAGGGGAGTTTGAGATCTGGTCTTAGATTTGTTCGGACAATTATGTTTCTGCTTATCTGAATATGCCTATAGTTCAAAGGGCTTTTCAAGTTTGTCACGTCGCTGGGAACTCTATAGGCATGCCTATTACTTACGAAAACTTCGTCTATTTTGTTAATTTACCATTGTTATATATCTTAACAAATTTTGATTGCTTATAGTGATCTTGTATTTTCTACAATAAAAACTGATTTGGTATGATGTCTTATTGATGCATGTTAGCACATTTTATCCTAAAACTAATCCTAAGTTATTGTTGTTTAAACTGGTTTGCGTTCTGTTATATTATGCATATTAGTAAAGCGAAGAATATTCGCGAGAGCATGATTGCATGTGCATGTTAGGTCATCAATGTAAATAATAGGGGGTAGGAAAACCGGTAAACCTTAGTGACATCTAGGGTAATTCAAATCCCATATACAATACATGCGTGCGTATATGTGTATATATGTGTGTGTATGTATGCATATGTTTCAGCTAAGATCATAGATTATGGAGAGAAATAACATGGCTGTTTACTTGTATAGATGACATGCTGAAATTGATCAAGAAACATGGTTGAGTGATGATATACTTTATCGATTTGTGGATACCAGGAAACATAGTTGAGTTCACCATTTCAATGGAAGCAAGTTATCACATAAATATTTGGTAGCCTATGCATATTCTAATGCTCATTTTGCTATGTACAGTTTGATTAATATGTCTTTCTATACTTTGCAGCATTGATCATTCGTTGGCCTTGTAATGCAGTTCAATCTCTTGTTTGAGATAATTTTGTTAAACATAGCTTGTTAACATCTATGTATCTTGTTGTGAAATCAGGGAGGAGCTATCTGACTATATATTGCATCACTTCAAAGAGCAAAGTGGTTATTGTACTAGATGTGTAAATTAAGGGTATAACATTTTCTTTGTATAAATTGTGTAAATTTTTATATCAGAGTGGTTATTATATGTGAGTTTGGTCATTTATATAGAAAACTATTGTACTTAAGTGGTTATGCATATTTTACTTGATTATATGGTTAATTATTTCTGATTGTTTGAACATGATGAGTATGTGAATGATTATTGATTGATATTGTAGAAACAAAATAGACTATCAGCAGGAAATAATTGCAGTTAAAAAACAAATTAATTAATAATTTTTAGTAGTGTTTTAAAAATGCTACAGAAATACATTTAGTGGCATTGAATAAACGCAACCGTAAACCAGGGGTAAAATTGGAAATTTTATTAGCAGCATTAAAAGCTTTTTTATGGCGTTTATAAAGTGCTGCGAAATTTTTCTAGTGACGTTTAATAAATGTTACAAAAAAGAAATTACAGTGGCATTAAAAAAAGTGCAACCAATTTGCAATGATTTTTAGTGGCATGTTTTCTCGTAACGATTATCAAAACGCCACCAAAAATGACTGGTAGCGTTTTTTGGGTGCTACAAAAATCATTTTTCTTGTAGTGACAATAATTTCAATTTATACATTATAATATCAACATTTAATCTATTATACTTCCATTTCTTACCAATATACAATTGATTAACATTCATTGGTAGCATTCACTTTATTGCACATTAATTGTTTTTATTCTCTTCGAATTCGATTCATTTCAATTAATTAGTTTTTTATATATTTATTTTTTTATAATGAATTCATATATTCTAATAATGCATATTACATTATGTCCAAATGACTCATTTACAATCGTCGATGCTCACTATTTTTGTTTTCACTTCACATATTAGATTCATTTCCATATTATATCAATTCTATTTCATTCGGCTTATTTGACTAATTTAGCCCTTTCCAAATTTATTTATTCATTTACATTTATCTCCATATGTTAAATAAATCTAATAATCCATACACTAGTTTAATTTATTTACCCCTTTTTATAGTTGAATTCAATTCCATAACATATCCAAATATATCATTTATTATCAGATTATATATATATTTAAACAATCAATTTAATTTCACTTTTCACAATTTATAATTACACCTGTATATTATTCAATTGATTATTCATATAACATTTCCACTTCTTATATATGTTGGTAAGTTATATATGTTATGGAAGAGGTTTAATATTATACAAATTCAGTATTATCCAATTTGCTTCAATTTTACCATTATGGAATGGGTTATGGAAGAGGTTAATTTAATTTATTTCACAATTCAAAGATTTAAAATTTCAAGTTTTAATTCATTACTTCAATCATTCGAGAACTTAAGAATTCAACTTCGGGTTCATTTTCAAATCAACTTTCAAAATATTTCATATATTATATCTATTATATCAAATGTAACTATAAAAGATTTAAATGAAATTCAATTTTCCCAAACAATTTATAAAAGTTCTTAGTGGTCTCCCCCACTCAGACTCTTGAAAATAAACCTCGATGATGCATGCACTCATCACCTAAGCCAATTCCCAAAGACAAGAAGGGAATACACACTTATTTCCATTAAATCATTTGAAAAATAATTTCTGTTAGAAACTATTTTTAAAATATAAATATATTATTTCAAAACCATTTTTAAATCAATATTACAAAACCACCGTAAATTAAATTCTCAAATTCATATTTAACTTCTTCTTGTTTCATTACCAATTAATTTTCAATATTTCATTTTTCTTAACATCATTGGATAATCAATAATTTCATTATATTAACTAATTAAATAAATTTAATAGGTTTTCAAAATAATACATTATATATAAAGCATAATCCAAAACAATATTGTGTCGATCTTTCCTATTCGAGCGTTTAGAAATCCCTATCAATGCCTTGCCATCCCAAGTATCGACAAAAATTCATAAATATTCAACGGAACAAACCAACACAATATAAAATCATTTTATTTCAAAATTACAAGTACGCTCTCTCATATACACTCAAACTCATTCTAGGGTATTACTACCTTATCTCTAATGAGTTAATCCCAAATAAAGCCAAGGTTTTCGCTAAACCAAAGCTCTGGTACCAACTGTAACAACCTGGATTTTTGACCGTTCAAATCGACAATGATTCCCACATGTCGACTTAAAAAAATCTAAAATACAGATAGTTATTGGGATTAATATATGAAAACGAAGAAAGAAGAAAATCAATCACAGAATCTCACAGCGGAAGGACAAAATAGAATAAATAAATAACAGTTCATGAAGACATTAAAAACATACATTTGATTATATTTTACAATAATTATCAGAGTTAACTATCATAAACATACCAATATTTGCAGCGGAATAATAATAATAATTACATTTGTTGAGCTCCATCTTCATCTTCATAACATTGTCTTCAATAATTGAAAACTCAGGCTGACCCAAGCACAAATGAAAAGACAAAAATACTCGGATCAGAATTAAAATATTCTCATACCAGTTAAATCAAATTCATGTGATAATATGAGTGCAATAACTTAAGAGATGTTACAGGAATTTCCATCTCTTAAGGATCCATTAAACTAGATACTATATAATACAATGCGTTATTATAGTAGTATTTATGTTTAAAGATAAAATATTAAAATAGCGTAAGTGGGATTACCATTATTACCCTTACACCGTTTATAATACCGTAGTCTATACAGATACTGTAAAGTCCACTATAAACCAGTGGCTATCAGAGAGCACCTCATAATTATGGTACAAATCAAAGTCGTAGGGGCTCGATCAAGGTAATATGACAAGGCACACGAGGAATGCCCAGAGTAGGAATATACTAGTTGCATGCCCAGACGGGGGGTAACGCATAGCCGCGATGACCGCCCACCTCGAGCAACACTCCCAAATCAAGGATGCGCATCAAATCAAATCAATCAAACCGAGGGACTATAGTAATAAAGGAAGAAGTGTTGCCAATGGAGGCAGCTAACCCCATATTGTCCGGTATAGCACTATTTTTGTCATTTTAATTATGACCTAAAGGTCAAGGACATCCATCATCGTTCTCTTACTTCATTCCAGTAGCGTTCGCCATACCAACCTATTTCATTATTGATTCTCCACCAAGTACACAGTTGTTAAAGTGATTTCAGTGTTGGCAGAGAGTATGACAATATCTGATCTCGGCCTCTTTAACAACCAAACATTTACATTTTTCACACAGATTAGTTCTTTACATTTCAAAGAGGTTCATACTTTATATCAAAATATTATATTTTCTTAATATCATTTCAGTATTCAAGCTAGAATATTATTCATATTAAAATCTCCACTTAAAAACCAAACTTAGAATCTTGAAACAATTCCAATTCCAAATAATTTTGACTAGTTAAAATAGTAAAAAAGAATGTAAAAATAATTTATATATATATATAATAGTTAGGAAATGAATAGTTGTATAATAAAAGTATAAAAATAAAATAGTGTTTATCCAAATTTTGTAAAATACATATATATGTCGTAAAATATAAAGTACTTGTAAAATAGATAATTGGATATCAAAATAGTTTATTTAAATATATATAAGGAAAATAGTTTATAAATATATTACAACATAAATTATGTTAAATAGTATAGTTTTCAAAATAAAATAAATATCTAGTAAAATAACTTATAAATGGTTTAAAATATTATAATTGGAATTGGTATTGTTCCTTCTGAATAACTTGAAGTCAAGTTTCAATTTCAAATCAATGCAGCTCAATTTCAGTATTTCAATTTGATTCAACCTTTTATTTTTCAAACCAATTCAACTCAGACAAACTAATTTAAAATTTTAAAGTTTAACATAAAATTCTCATTTAGAATCATTTCAGTTTGCAGCAAATCTAGAGTTCACAAATCAAATATTACTTTAAATAAGGTTAATTCGAAGTAAATTTTAAAGATGGATAATTGTTTATGTTTTTAAACAATTCAATAAATAGGTTCAATTCATGCTAAATTACAAATATTTAGCTTTAATTTACAACAAAATAATAATAATAATCATTTAACTTTAAATTCCAAAATTTTAAAGTTCAATTTCGAAGGAAATCAATTCGTAAAATCTAATTTATACTGCTTTTAAATCAATATTACAAAATTCAAAGTTTAAACAAAATTTATTTAACCTATCAGTGTCGGTATATAATTTTCTATCCTATGGCTAAGTAATACTTAAAATTTAATTTTAGTATTTTGGGAAAGGATATATCATTTCAATTCAAATCAAGGTCATAGGTGTTAATCATTTCAACCAACGTTTGGAATTCATTTTAATGATTAATCCCGGGTTTATTTGATTCCCGTAACATCTAGGGAAATGGTTAGGATTAATCAACATAATCAATAGGCATATATAAAAAATGTCAATACCAAGATGAATTACACATCAATACATTAAATATATAAATCCAAGGCATCCACCAAAATCAATACATCTAAACAGTTCAATGTAATATTAGTTTACTAGTCATCAGGTATGAGAATTTTAAGCTAGTAATTAAATTCTAACTGTATAATTTATATTAACAGTTAAATTAAATTATACTGTCTATGCAGATTAGCTTAAATAATCAATTTTAACAGTCAAATAACAAACAATATAATCATATCATAACATGAATCTAATTTAACTAACAATCAAATATTTCAGTTAGGTGTGAGTGAGATTAATCACTCACCTTGGTTTCAAACGAGACTGAAATTCAAATCTTAGACAAAAAATCAACAGTCTCAAAATATGTCCATGACATCTCCATGTTGTCCAGAATTTCGATATGGTCTCAGCGGATCCAATGGCGTGTCAACCTAAGGTCGTATGCGAAAGATATACATGTTTAAAAATTTGGAATTCAAAATATATATATATATATAATTTAGATAAAATCTCACCATCCTTATGCCAGCGTATGCTTCTCCCCCAAATACTTATTCTCCTACATCCCAACACGCACGCTGTGCACCTCTCCATTTCCACCGTGCATGATTTGTATTGACACGAAGCTTCGGTTCTCCGTTCGCCAAACGGACTTTGCCCCATGTTTTTCTTCTTGAACTCGATCTGCTCGAACCTACCATCACCCATTGGAACCACCCCATCGAAATCTGACCCTTCACCCTCTTACACCAAAAGCTAAAGACAATTTTGCCATAGTCGAACCCATCAATCCCCTCCATCTCCCTCAAAAACCAACGATTCTTCGAACTGTCAATTTCATCGAGTCTCTCTTCACAAAACCTACCTCACCATCACTAATATACCAAACTCGATCGTCTCCATAAAAAACTGAACAAGGCTTCGTCCTCCCTTTATAGGTTGCCAATTTTTTTTGAAAGGAAATTCCACTAAAATTTGAGACAACCCGCTATTCTTCATGAAAAGATCGAATACCATATTCAATTTGCTGATTGATCCTTATATTCACCACAAATTTGAACTCTAGTTTGCCTTATCCACAGTAGGTTCTCGAACACCGTCTAGATGAGCACGCACGTCATAATTTTGGTATAAATGTGGAAATCTTCCCCATTCGAATCTAACGAGATTAATTTTAGAATTCTCCACGGACATATTTACAGGATAATGATATTAGAAAGTGACTATTTGTTCGAATATAGGCATGATCAACCATTATATTATGTAATGCGTATTCATCAGGATGAATTAGGGTTAGAACAGAATTAAACATGTATTTATAAGCAATAAATTAGGTTTTAGAAAATGAGCAATTATAGGCCACTGTTCCAACATGATATCCACCCATATAATTCAAATCCAATGGTTGTTATCTTTATCTTAATCCAAACTGGAATTTACATTTGTAATATGAATCAATGACACATAATGAAATCTTAATTCAATTATTCAACCATTTCAATAGGACATTAAATTTTTTAAATAATCAATTCATTTTCATTTTTAATAATTCAGTATAGAATTCAATTTTCAAATAATCAAATTGAATTAAATTTCAAAACTTATCAACTATATTTAGAAAAATCAATTTAACTCAGTAAAACAATTTTTATTCATATTAAATTCCAATTTTGATTACTTAACAAAATTCATTTTGAATTCTAATTATAAATTAATTAAGTCAATTTCGTTCAAATACCTAAATACTAAATTCCTAATTTCAATATATATCAAAACAAACTTAATTTTAATTTCATTTACAATCAATAAATTTACTATTGTTCAAGTAAGTTGAATTCCATTATTTAAATAATGTAAGTAAATTTTATTTATAGTCATAAAATATTCAAAAATCATGTTAAATTTAATAATTTAAATAGTCGAAAAATACGGGTCGTTACACATAACCAGATTCAAAAATTATCAAATAACATATCTTAAAATCACTGATCAACAAGTAACAGATCTCAAATCTGCTATAACAACCTGCTCTGATACCATGTTAAAATAACTAATCGAAACATAAATAACTGATGAAAAACAAAAAATAAATCAGAAAGAGATGAGAAGAAGAGAAGATGAATATAAATTAAGGGGCTACATCTTTATTAAATTTTAAATGAAAATATTGTACAAAAGATTATAGTACTAAACACTAGATTTAGGTGTTATTTATTCTCTAGCATATTTCTTATTCTCTAGCATATTCCTTATTATTCAGCATATTCTCTAACTAGCATATTCTAATATTCTTTCAGCATTAAATGTTTATTCTTTAACATATTCTCTAGCATATTCCTTATTCTTCAGCATGTTCTCTAATAAGCACATTCTAATATTCTTCAACAAGTTATACATTATGACGGTGAAGTATCATGTGTCTAAGGATTATTTATGCATTACTTTAAGTTCGCTTCTACAAAAAAATAAAGTATGTAAAACTACAATTCCATAAATAAAATAGGTAGCTTTACTTTCAAATATACAAGAATGTATTGGTATTATGGAATTAATAATGTTTTAAACTCCAAATTTCCAATTTTATAATTAGTTGTTTCCCCATCCTTCGTAACTGAATTTTTAAAATCGATCTCATTTTTTTATCCATTTGTGCTTCTAAGTCACCGATCTTAAAATATTCTTTCAAACAAGAACTGTAGTAGTATAAAAATTATCATATCAGTTCAATGAAATCAGCTTTACAACTATGATTAGTAAAATATTTTACTCTAACCACTACACGAAATCTTCCTTACATAGTGGTGTATGTGTCCTTTCCCTAATATGCTATATCAAATGTCATCTTTTGATATTTCAATTCTACATATCCATGTATTTATTTGTTATAACTCACGTTAATATGGCGCTTCTGATATTTACCATTTTATCAAAAGATCGGCTGAATGAATTTTTTACAGGTATTATCATATGCAGTTCATTACAACCTTGCTAATTTTGTATTACATTTTTCACTTTAAATGAACTTCGTTCCATGCAAATTCCAGGACTATAATTAATTAGGCTTTATCATAGTATAACTGTGGTGTTTTTATATACAACATTATGCACGAATTACAAAACCAGGAGTAGTTGTAGTGCACTCGGTTTCAACATTGATTTGTTGCTGTAATGAAATTATAAATTTATGTTAACCAGACTAAAAGACGTAAGAATAACCAAATAAACTTAATCCAAAATTGAAATTGTATTTCATCTTTATATTGATATTTACTACAAATAAAATAATGAAATTTTAACCTTATACCAAAGAATATACATTTCCATAATACACATATCAGATATATCAAAAAAATTGAGCAATTCTAAAAGATGTATCTCTATTTACTCTAACATATTGCATTCAGCTAACTCATTTAGTTTTACATAGATTCAACGATAATGGATATATCACGATCATCCAATGTCATTGATATTCGAAACATAGATATTGAGAACCTATGTCTTTCAAGTTGAATGTGTCTTCTTCTCAAAGCAATATGTTCTCATATGAAATATTTCACCAAAACTCGAAATTTAAATAAAGATGATGATTTTTTGGTTGTATTGTCCACACATTTGTGATGTGGTTTCTCACAACACATCACTTATGCATCTTTTGTAAGTATTGTTTAATAATCAGTTGACATGGCATTAAATTAAGCAAAATGGAGTTGCGTACATTGAGATCAATTTCCTAAAATAAATTCTTACCTTGAATTCATAGCTTAAATTTGTACCCAATAAAGTAATAAAAAACACTTCACTATGCCTTATGATAGCAATAGATTGATACATTCAAAAAAAAAATAGAGTGTTGACCCTTCTCAACTTACTTCTTTCTTCAAAAGGTCTTTAAAAAAAATTAGTGGCTTAGCATGTTATCTATTATTCATACCCTTTTCTCTCTACAGTTGCATGAAAGATGATGTTTCAAATGGTATTTAATTTTTTCTTCTACTTATGCTTTCAACCCTGCTATTGTTACCATCAATGTATAAGCTAAATTCTTTCACCAGTTATTTTGGAACTATATTTGGGGTTAACCTCTTCATGTGGATTTTTTTCATCTTGGCTATATTAATTGAAATATATGATCATGACATTATTCGAGTTATTCATGGACAATTTTGTTATTTTTCATATCACTATTGATGTTCTAGGAAAGCGTTACTCCATTGTATGGAATATAGCTAATTGCTTTGTTTTACACAGGTGCATCATATTACCATTTAAGAACTCTTTGTATATCAATAATTAGGCAAACTTATGTAATAGTTTTTGAATTTTTTCAGAGGAGAAACCGGCACTACCGTAAGACTCCCCCTAGTGCACCTAACCCGGTCCGCGGGGTCATCAGGCTTATGCACATGGTAAGCCCCCTTATTTGAACTAAAGTGCGTGAGGCGGGAATCGAACCCTCTCCCTCTCCCTAGGGAGTTAGGAACCCCCACCACCCGCACTAGAGCTTATGTAATAGTTTTATCTACACAATTATGTTACGGCTGTTGGAGTTTTTTTGGTTTCCACACTTCTTTTTTGGGACCCTATGCGTTATTTTTTTATATTCAAATCTTACAATAAGTTAATTTTATGGTAGTCAACTGCTATAAATTTGACATGGTTCTTGTCAGCATCTTTGTTTGTAGTATATTGGTTTGTACGGCGCTTGATTGGACTGTTGTGTTCCAAAATCATTAAGTTGTTTTTTTGAAAAAACGGATACTTATATTACAACATAAGATGTACAAATGGTTTCGAGCTGGGAAAACAAACAACAACATAAAAAACAAATACTTTACATAGGGGAAGAACCAACTCAAAACCAAAATAAACAGACACAGAGACAAAAGCACCAGATAATACATATAAAACTAAGAGAACCACTACAAGCGGACACTTAAAAACTTAGCTACACTTTTGATCCAAAGGCCAAGAAAGCCCATCACACAGCTGACATTGAAGCCCCAGAATCCAACAAAAAATCCAAAATAGCATGCGCTAAATTTATCCATGTAGCAAAAAGCATGCAACCAAGATAATACGCTAGAGCCCATAAAATAGCTTGAACCAAACAAACAGAAAAAACCAAAAAGCCACAACAGAAAAATGCAGACCACTGAGAAACCTAACACCGGTCATATATGTCAGAAGCCCCAAGATCACTTTTTAGACACACCTCCATTTTTAATACCACCTGAATATCCCCCTCCTTTTGCCTTCCTTGATTTAGAACGTGATTGAATTTGATTCATAAGCTTTATCCACCCCGGATTATCTTCGACAAGGGTTCTTCAGTAGTAAACTTGTTACCTGTTTTGTAATTGTTTGGCTTAAATTTTGTTATCCTCTTTTTGAAACTATTTGTAGAACTAAAAGAACCATATGATTCATCCATAAGTGTACATCTGTTTTTAGTATTTTCTCCATTTCGAAGCTCGATACCATCACCAAAGCTATTCGCTCTTCTAATCTTATCATTCTCTTCGTAATCTCCTATCTCTTTAACATCTTTGTTTGACTGTTCATTAAACTCTTTCTTACCCTTTACAGCAACTAAATTCTCTGCTGTATACATAACTATTCCAACTTCATTATTGTGAACCAAGTTCAAATATGCATTTGGGAGACGATCTTTAGCTCCTTATGAAATCGCAGTCACTCCTTCAAGATATACATAATCACTTCTATTCTCATTCGGTTGTTGAACTTGAGGCTTACCAGTATTCAACCGAATATTAACATCATAACTATGTTTTCCATCCTTACCATTACAAGTTGTATTAGAAGAACAATTTTTATCCATTGAATTTCCCTTAACAATATTTTCAGTAATGGATTTATTCATTGGGTAAACAGTTTCATCAACATCCATTTCAGTCAGTACTTTTGAATTTTCTTTAGGAGTCCAGACTTTCATAGATTTACAAACATCTTTTGTACGACCAATCACTTTACATTCGGAGCACACTATTGGAGTCCATTAATAAACAACTTTTTGCCATATAAATCTCCATTATAACTTTGAATAGGAATAAATTCAGGGAATTGAATATCACTATTCACTTCAACCAAAATTCTAGCATATGAAATTCTAGAAACATTTTCGGTTGAGTTATCTAATTTCAATGGAAGACCCAACAAAGATGCAATTACACTAATGCCTTCAACCGTCCAAAAATCTAGATCTAAATTAGGGAGACGTATCCAAATAGGAAGAGCATGCAATAATTCTCTATTTAATTTTGATCCTGGAACCCATTTCTTCATCACAACTAATCTTTTATTATAGTAGTATGGTCTCGCAGCAAGAATTCTATCGCAATTCTCTCCATTCTCACACTTTAAGATATAAAAACCATTTTCTCTAGTAAATAATTGAAAATTTCCTTTTAATCCCTAAGACCGAGCTATGTAATCTTTCAGAAAATGGTAATACGACTTACTACCATAAACCTAAAACAAGACAGAATTAATCCACCTTTTTGACGCGGCATCAATTAATTTTTCACTAAAAACAGCCATTCTAATATTCTCCTTAATTTCAGTTCATAAAATTGAAGTTGAATAGAGGATTAATGATAGTTATTTTCTCTAACGATTTCAGACCATGATTTTGACTAACTAGATTATAAATCATTAAGTTGTTGCTAATTGCATTTTTTTGTTTCCTAATTGTGAATATGAAGTCAGTTTTTTATACTGTTGTCATCCACTTTTACTGAAAGAAATTCATTCTCTCATGACGTATGAAAATAGTGGTCAGGCATAATACATGCATATTGCTTGAGCAGCTCACAGACCTCGGCATTGCATGAGATTGCTAACCATTTGACATTTTTTATATGCCATATTTTACTGTAGTTTTAAGGAAATACTATAGATCCTATTGTGTTCTTGATGGATATCAAATATTTTAATACAACATAGTTATGCAGCAGTTGTCTCATCGGAAGGTCGCTTATGTTTACATCTAAGTATGTACTTTTCACCATTTTGAACCAATTTCATTAACAAACAAATTGGTGGGCTGTAGGATCAACTAAAAATTGCATTTATAGCAGAGAATGATAAACTATTGAGAAAGCTATGAAATCATTCAAAATTAATGAGCAATAATATCGTCTAGCATAGGTTAATTTGTAAATTAATGGGCTATAAGCCAATAACATCAAAGTAATACTATAATGTCAATCAAATTAATTGGTTATAATACAAATATATCTGTTACAATTAAAGCTATATTTACACTTATTATAGGTTGTGCTGCTTGTATATGCATCTTCTTTTGCCAAACCATGTGCAAAGCATAGGTTCACACTTATAAGATTATTAATTGGAAGTTATGTTTAGGGGAAACCCAAACTATGCCTCGTATAGGTGGGCTGGCTTTGCTGATACAAAAGGAGCATTTGTTGATCCTGAGACATCCTGCTAGAGGTGTTTTGAATCACGTGTGGTTAAGGAAGATCTTTTGTCTTGGTCATTGATGGAACCCAACTTACAATATGAACCTTTACAGTTTTAATTGTAATATATGTACCTAGATGTAATATATGGGTACGTACGTCTGCCAAGATCTATACATTTATTTTGAAATGTTTATAGGCACTAATAATAATATCAAATGATTTTTTGTGTTTCCAGCAAATTTGGTTATCATAAGCTAAAACTTGCTCATAATTGTGTGTGTTGCATTGTACGATGGGGTATGGTTCTTATGGTAATTAAGCATGCATGAAGTTTTGAAACCCTTTTTGATGATGGTTTGAGATATGTATGACTTGTTATCTAGTTCTCAAACTGGATAATCCAAGCCTGACTCGAGTGTTTTACACTCAAGTCAGATCTGAGTGTATTCCTTAGAGGGAAGAACCCGCGCAAGCAGGTGTGGACGAAGCGGAAGCGAGAATGTCGGCTTGAGTAATGCAAACATTGGTAAAAATCCAATGCCCCCGAAAACCCAAGGGTTCCTCTGCAAGGTTCGTCCATGGAGGGTGAGTCAAGGCCTAAGATCAGGTCGAAAGGCGTAATCGATGGACAACAGGTGAACATTCCTGTACTATCCCTTGTTGGTCCAAGGGACGGAGGAGGCTAGGTTAGCCGAAAGATGGTTATCGGTTCAAGGATGCAAGGTGACTTTGATTTTGCAGGGTAAGAAGGGGTAGAGAAAATTCCTCGAGCCAATGTTCGAGTACCAGGCGCTACCTCGCTGAAGTAACCCATGCCATACTCCTAGAAAAAGCTTGAACGACCTTCAACAAAAGGGTACCTGTACCCGAAACCGACACAGGTGTTGATTCGAATGAGCTAACAATAGCAAGTTGTCCCACAATTAATATACTAGACTCTGGTTAGGTCTAAGCGATCAAAGTTCTTCCATATTTAAACAAAATTACCATGTATGACTTGTTGTCCATAATTAGTATCCGCAATGGTTGTTTCTTTCTATCCGGAGCAAAGTCTTCCCGTTCCTTAGTCTAGGCCCAAAGTGACTATCGATTGCTTGGCCTTCTGGTTGGTGCAGCTTATGCGGTAGCGATATGCGTAGCGTAACATTTCAAACAGGCACCCGACTTGTATTAATTTTAGCTATGTGCCAGTATAATAATTGGGCTTAACCCAGTCTCTATATAGACAATAGTGAACCTTGCCACATTGCTTACTCGGCTACACACCGTGCTGATGTGATATTTCTAGATTCGCTATGTCGGGCATGACGAAGTGAGTTCATCATATAAGTGAGTCGTTTCTGGCCAGTCTGTCTAATCAAGTCTTATACCCCTACAATAGCTATGCATTCAATCATATGCATGGAACCATACTTCATGGATATTACTAAATTCCTTCAAAGCCCGGTGATCACACTTCTTTTTTGGTACGCCGCTCCACGAGCACGGAGCACCGCGAGCAGAGCAAGAGAACGCAGTGAGCTTTGGTGATGTCGGAATTTGCACCTATTTTGAGCTGTTTCATGGTTAGTCTGCTAGTTTCTTTGATCCCACTCGGTCTGACTTTTTTTTTCTTCCTATTTTGAACTTCTAATTGAAAAACAAAATAAGCTTATTTATGCTTTAGTAGCTACTGTTTGACTGGCTCTAGTATCCACTGGCTTTCAAGGAATGGAATATTACCAAGCACCCTTCACAATTTCGGATAGTATTTATGGTTCTACCATTTTCTTAGCACTAGGCTTTCATGGTTTTCATGTGATTATTGGAGGTTCAATACAATACAAAACACCCATATTATTTGTTGTAGGGTTCATCTGTAAACGTATATTATTAGGATCTTTGGGACTTGGGGCACTCGAGGAAAATCCCTTTCATAGAAGTTGGCAGTCTTCGTTAGAAGGCATGGCGTATTCTGCTATCTATACTTGGATGTTATGTTTGTATTATGTGATGATGGTGTTTATAACTATCCATGGTATATTGTTTCGATTTAAACGTTTCTGCTGTAAAGTTATATTAAATATTATATTTATTATATCCGCTATGAGATTCTAATCTTCTCTTTGTTTCTGTTCCACTGTGTTTGCTCTGATAAATTCCTCGATGATTGAGTTTGCGAGATTTGATTTTACGGTACATGAACACCGTGGATGTGTTAAGTATCAACTATCGAAGATCGAAAATTCTATTTATCACAAGACTTTTCGTGGATGTTTACTTTCTGGATGGGACTTGTGTGGTTTATAGTCGGTTCAAAGGGCGAGGAACTGCAGGTCATCTCAATTTACATAGTTTACCTTTTTCAAATGATCTATGTTTTCTTATACGGTTTATTAAACCTACACTGGAAAGTTCTAAAAAATTTAAAGAAAAAATTAATTTATAGATGTATCTGAACATTTTTTAGGAAATAATATATTGATTTTATAGAATTAACTTTCTTTATTATAGTTATTCTTAGACTGTGATAATAGAAACAAGTGAGATAGTCAGTTCGATTACCTAACTTATATTGATGATATAAAATGGTATTGATTGGGTTTGATCATCGTAATTAAAGCAATGAAAAATGGTTTAATTAGAATTTAAAAAATATATTTCGACAATGAAAAAACTGATTTCATTCGACCAAAAAACTTCTATCATAATTGTAATTTTCGAATATAGATTTTACTAAGATCAAAATTTCATTTGAACACTCCTTTAAATATAGATAATACACAATAAGTTGTATGTTGAGGGATCATGCAGTAAGATGTTTCATTACCCTCTTCAAGTCCGTCCAACGGGCATAGTTAGATGTCGTGATTTGTGACATGAAATCACATATGTTAATGAAGAGGATGTAATCAATTAATTGATTGATTAATTGATTAATTGATTTGACTGATTGGTTGATTGCTTGCTTGATTGATTGATTGATTGATTGGTTAATTGATTGATTGATTTTAATATAGAAGGAAAGAAATGAATGATTATATTCTGGATATATTTCTGTGGGGAAAATTGGATATTTGCCTAGGACTTCTATTCTTCTATAAAATCAGCTTTCAGGATTGGATCAGGGTATGACCGAATTGAGTTAAGAGATTGAGAGGCTATGTGCCTCCAGGGCTTGTGCCCTGGAGAGGAAGATTAGGAATTGAGGGCTGATAGAAGCTATTCCTATTGGTGCCTCTAGTTGATCCAAGGGTTTTCCGTCATTCTTCATTATTCTCCTTCTCCAATAAGAGTTGTAGTCATCAAAATATTCTTTTCCTTTCGCAATAAGGTTATTGATTCTTGTAATTTTGTTTATTTTTGGTTGTAGACCCATTATATGTAAACAAAATTTGTATTGTTGAATCAATAAGGAGGATGGTTGGGTGGAATATTTTGTTTGCGCATGTGATTTCATATCTATGTTGTTTTTCATTGAAATCATCTTTAAGTATCTAGGTGAACAAAATCCAGGTCGCTTCCGCAAAGGCGCAATTTCCGTAACAGTTGGTATCGGAGCTAGATCATCGCAAAGCTTAGAGTGATTTTGGATTGAAAAGAAAAAAATTGATTTTTGTTTGGAAAAATTGATTTTTATTGGATATGATGACGCTTTTGGAGATGGCTTTTTGTTATTGGGGATTTTGAAGGCCTCGGCGATTTTCTTGATGGAAATGGAGAGAAGCCCTTTAATGTGGATGAGGGAAAATGGAAGAAGACAAAGATGTTGACAATTGGTTTGATTTGCCTATACCTTGGTGATTCGATTCATGTTTTCGACAAGAATCTTCATGTTGATGATCACTACAACAAATATATATATTCACAGCATTGAAAAAACGATGGTATAGCCTTAACAATGTTTTGATGAACGTTGTCTAACAACGCATTGTTATAGATCCTGGATATATCACAATTCATTCAAAAATGCTATAGAAAATTGGCATACTACAACATTTCAAATGGTGTTGTCCTTATGTTTATATAGCGTTTTATATTGTTTCAGAAATGTTGTTATCTTCCCTTTTCTACAGTGTTTAGCCACATATTACAACATTTCTCAAAGTTTACATGTTCTTTACTATCACAGCGTTTTGCAACTGTAAGTTTACATGTTTTTTACTATCACATCATTTTTCCACATATCGCAATGTTTTTTTCATCTATCACGGCATTTACATATTGTAATATCAAAATATTCATGCACAAACATATCAACAACATGTAAATATATATATATATATATGTATATCAACACCTAATTATATAACACAATATTCATACACAAAGACATCATCAATAAACAAACTTTACATAATTTCCATAAACTAAATTTACACAATATCGGTTGAAAAAAGTCATGATATCTATAAATAAAACAAAATTTCCATAAAACAAGTTTGCTTTGAATACCAACAAAATGAACAAATCAGATACCGCAAGCGGTCTTATTGTTGAGGGATATTCAGAAGCGCCTAACGATCTAATTAGAGCCAAATGTACAATGATGCCCATCTCCAATACATATACACATGTGTT
Organism: Allium sativum; assembly: GCA_030737875.1. Lineage (NCBI taxonomy): Eukaryota > Viridiplantae > Streptophyta > Magnoliopsida > Asparagales > Amaryllidaceae > Allium > Allium sativum. Next base: position 117,851,594 of record CM060911.1, on the reverse strand, counting down.
CATGTTAGCATTTGGTCATGCTTACACATTAACAAGAAAACAATGTTCGACAACAAGAAAAAAGAATACAAGGAGAAAGTTGAAGATAACAACATAGCATGCTTAGTAATATTTTATAATAGTTAGTTATTTTTATAGTGCTTAGTTAATTTTTAATTATTGCTATTATTATTATAGAATACTTAGTAATATTTTATATTTTTATATACTTAGTTAACTTTTATAAACTAAACTTCTTAGTTTTTATAAAACTAGTAGACTTATTTAAATTTTTATAACAGTTAGTTAATATTTATAATACTTAGTTAATTTTTAATTATTGCTATTATTATTATAGAATACTTGGTAATATTTTATATTTTTATACACTTAGTTAACTTTTTTTTATAAACTAAACTTCTTAATTTTTATAAAATTAGTAAACTTAGTTAATTTTTTTATAATACTTAGTTAATTTTTATAATACTTAGTTAATTTTTAATTATTGCTGTTATTATTATAGAATACTTGGTAATGTTTTATATTTTTATACACTTAATTAACTTTTATAAAGTTATAAACTTGTTAAGTTAGTTAATTTTTTACAATACTTAGTTAATTTTTATAATACTAAGTTAATTTTAAATTATTGCTATTATTATTATACAATATTTGGTAATATTTTATATTTTTATACGCTTAGTTAACTTTTATAAACTAATCTTCTTAATTTTCATAAAATTAATAGACTTGGTTAATTTTTATAATACTTCGTTAATTGTTAATTATTGCTTTTATTGTAGAATACTTGGTAATATTTTATATTTTTATGTACTTAGTTAACTTTTATAAACTAAACTTCTTAATTTTTATAAAATTATAAACTTAGTTAATTTTTATAATAGTTAATTAAATTTTATAAGTTTATTTAATTTTTATAAATCTTAGTAAATTTACTACTATTATAAATCTTATTATTATTATAGAAGTTTAGTTATGTTTTGCATTTTTATGTACTTTGTTAATATTTATAAACTAAACTTGTTAATTTTAACAATTTGTAAAGTGATACTAAAGATACATATAGGTATGGATATTAAAATAGTTAGCAATATGGTGTATGTAAAATAATAATGTAGCTTTAGCAATGCATATGTAAATAGTTGAACTCCTTTTTACTTGAATGCAACCAACCAATATCCAATTTGTTACGCAGTATGACTAGTTTTTCCATGCACAACCCAAACTCCAACTTCTATAACTAGATCAATTTAGGGGTGGCGGGTTAATTGTTTTTTTTTCAAGATTTCAAAAATAAAACAATGTGCACCAATAGAGTATTATTAAATGTGGAAATTGGGGTAGGTACATACCTTCCGCACTTGGTTCTTTTGCTATATTGTAATTTATGTTCGGCCTGCATTCTGTTAATACATATATTTCATTATATTAGAATACACAATAAACTAAAACAAAATGAATAATTTACCGATGGGGATGTCTGCATACCTACATCCATATCCATTTATTTAAATATTGGATTTTAGATGTTCCTTAATACATATGCATATGGATTTCAGATTTTTAAGGTATACATGGACAGGCTTGTGATTTGCAATCCATTTTTCATATACTGTTTTTCTTTTCATATAATCTAAAATGTTTTAACTTACTAGTCTCCTTTGAGAGCATGAGGGCCAATATAATCCAAGTTGATCTCATCTCCATGTTAAGCCCATACTAAAATCAATTTAAATCATTGTTGGATCAAGACCATGGGACGTAACCCACTGGACATCATCTACAAATACTTCAATGTAAAATCAAAATAAATTCTATTTAAGTAGAAAAACAGAACAAAACATAATAGAATTGTAATCAACATAACATAATAGAATTGTAAACAGAAGGTACAAACTTTGATGTTGTCTTTTGAAGCATCGAATGCTCTAAAATATATTTATTGATTCGCAGTTTGAAGCATCTCTCCTACATATTTATCCTTCAAAATAATAATAATAATAATACTTTAGATGTGTTATCAAAAATGAAACATGATACTGTTATTTACACTCATATGAAGCCATAAGACACGCTTTTGAGGAAATAGTGCAGAGATGGATGTATGTGAAGTAAAACAAGTAATGAAAAAGAAATAGTGCAGAGATAGACATGCTTTTGAGGATATGAGGTTGCAGATCCGTGTTTTCTCATGAAAGAGTTGGAGTTAAAGCCCGCTGCCCTTTATCATCGGCTTCAAAATTTTCTGATGTAGGTAAACCAATACAATTCACAAACCCCATATGCAACTTTTTACTTCATATTCACCGTATAAATAGAGAAGAGATTACACCTTCACTTGCTACTGGTTCTTTAAAATGGACACCTACTAAAAGACTATAATCCATTATTCACTCTTTCTCTAGAAAGTCACAGTCTTTATCTACTTTCCTGCACCTTTTTGGCAGTAAAAATGATTTATTTGTTATCAAATTCTTTGGCATTAAATTGATTATAGCAATTTTGGATACCTAAATATGAAAAATACGACACAGATAGTTAAAAGCAGTACCAACAAATAAATATGCATATGGTGTAACAACCAGGAAATTCGGAACCAATTTCAAATTTTATTTTAAGAAATTTTAAATAGAAAATGCATCAAAAAAGAAAAGAAAAAAGAAAGAAAAAAGATTTTTTTTAAAAGAATACATTTTTAATGTAATAAAAGAAAGATAAAAAAATGTACTTCTAATATAATCCTTTTTATATTGCATATAAATATAGTCTTTTCATATTACAAAAAAATGTAATCTTTTCATTATATAAAATGTAACCCTTTTATATTACATAAAAGAATGTAAACTATTTTATGACATAAAAATGTAAACCTTTTTACATTACATAAAATGTAAAACTTTTCTATTCCTTTATTACATTATATATAAAAAAATGTAATCTATTCTTTTCTTATATTACATTATAAAAAAATGAAACCTTTTATATTCATTTCATTCATGCCATTAAAGATATGTTTTTTAATGTTAACTTATTTTTGTCTTCAAAATATGATCAATTTCTAATTTCATTTCTTACATTAAAATGATATTTAATTATGTGTTTTGAAAGATAAAAAGTTGCATAACTTAACAATCAGAGAAAATGAATCAAACATTCATTTTTCCTTTTATTCCCTTTCTCTTTACTTTTGAAATTTGAATGAATAATAAGTGTGGTCCCATCATGCCTAGTCAGCTGATTAAATTACTTTGTAAACTACTATATGTGAAAAGACACATTAATGGGTTTATTTGCAAAATTAGAAATTAAATATTGTTTTATTATAAATTCACAAACAAATAAAACCCTAATCTATCTTTTAGAGCCAGCCGCCATGTCTTCTATCTATAGCTGAAAAACAGTGATCTTCCTCCTCTTTTCTCTTCTAATACACGCAACAATTCACTAATCTTCAAAAGGGAATATCCTTCGTCTCCTCAAGCTTGATCAATTCAACGGCTATGATCTTTTTCTGAATAGAAATTTGTGCAAAATCGGGTGTCAAAGTTAGCACCTTCGAGGTGATTTCATGGTCGGAGGGGAGCTTCGAGTGGGGGTCCACTCACGGCGATGGAGGAGGCGCAACTCGAGGCGTGGTCTGATGTGGGTCCGACTTGGTGTAAAGGCGGCGATGTTGAAGAATTCGGTCGAGCTGTGTTCGTGTTTTGGGTTACGGCGAATTCCAAAGGGGGAAGACGGATGATTAAGAACAAGAGTTAAGAAAATCTAATTAATTATGTATTTAATTATTTTAAATATGTAATCATAGTTTATAAACCCGTAACTTTCTCAAACGTTCTCTGAATTCAGCAAATTCAGTTCCGTTGGAATCATAAAAAGGAGATCTACATGATGGAGCTGACTAGAGCTTAAATGGAGAACGTTGGAAATTCAGACTAAACAAACACTGTGAGATCTCTATTTTTAAATTAAAATTAATTATTGTTTGTGATGTGAAATTTATATTTATACGATATAAAATTCAGAATTGTGTGGTATAAACTTTGAATTGATTGCCTGTGATTGTGATGAATGGCTAGATTACTGGTGTATGTTAAAGATATGATTTGGTTTGATTAGAACATTTTCATGTTTGGAAAAATAATCATATGTAAAAATATGATTTTGTTTGACTAAAATTTTTATCATGTTAGGGATAAAATATTTTAAAATGACAAAAAAAGAAAAGTTTACCTTTTTATTGTACATACGATTCACAAATTTGGCATATATGAATTAAAATGTTTATACAATCTAAATTACAATTTTTAGTGTAATATCGAATTAGTAAAAAAAGAGTCAACAAAATAAAAATGTCCCTTTTGTTAAATTAGAGTCAACATAATAAAATGTCAATTTGTTGAATTAGGTATGTTAATAATAAAAATATCATTTATGTTATATATGAAGATGTCATTTATGTCAAATATGAAAGTATTCATTTATGTTCATTTAAAATTATCAAATATAAAAATACCATTTATGTTATATATGAAGATGTCATTTATGTCAAATATGAAAGTATTCATTTATGTTCATTTAAAATTATCAAATATAAAAATATCATTTATTTTATATACGAAGATGTCATTTATGTCAAATATGAAAGTATTCATTTATGTTCATTTAAAATTATCAAATATAAAAATATCATTTATGTTATATATGAAGATGTCATTTATGTCAAATATGAAAGTATTCATTTATGTTCATTGAAAATTATCAAATATAAAAATATCATTTATGTTATATATGAAAGTATTCATTTATGATCATTTAAAATTAGCAAATATAAAAATATCATTTTGTTTAGAATCATGCTATGAAAATAAAAATACCATTTGATTATAAAATGTTACACCAAAATAAAGATACCAGTTTGTTATAAAATGTTGCATTAGAGAAAGATAACATTTTGATTATAAAATGTTGCATTAGAGAAATATAACATTTTGATTATAAAATGTGTATTAGATTAAAATTGTTATTTTGTTATAAAATGCTGCATTAGAATAAAAAATGTCACTCTGTTAAGGAATATTACATTAAAATTAAAATGTCATCTTTGTTAAGAAATTGTCATTTATTAGAAAATGTCATTTATTGAAAATGTCATTTATTAGAAATTGTCATTTATTAGAAATTGTCATTTATTGAAAATGTCATCTATTAGGAATTGTCATTTATTGAAAATGTCATCTATTAGGAATTGTCATTTATTGAAAATGTCACCTATTAGGAATTGTCATTTATTGAAAATGTCGTATATTAGGAATTGTTATTTATTGAAATTGTCATTTATTAGAAATTGTCATTTATTAGAAATGTCATTTATTAGAATTGTCATTAATTAGAAATTGTCATTTATTAAAAAAGTCATTATAAGAGAAATGTCACATTATATTAAAAATGTCATTTCCATTAGAAATGTTTATCTAAATTAAAATGTCATTGTATTGGAAATGTGATATTAAATAAGAAATAACATTTTGTATAAAATGTTATATTAGAATAGAAATTACATTCCTTGTTATAAAGGGTTACATTAGAAAGAAATAACATTTTTTGTTATAAAATGTTACCTTAGGATAGAAATAACACTTCTTGTTATAAAAGGTTACATTAGAAAGAAATAACATTTAACAAACCTGAAAATCAGAACCAATTTAAATTTTTTAATTTGGATACTTTAATGAATTTTGGAATATTTAAAATAAATTATTTTAAATAATAATGACTAAAAATTTATTTGGATCGAAGTTATAGCGAATATATTTATTTTAATTACAAAACAAGGCCTGAAATGGCACGACAGTTTGAAATTTTGAATTCGAACTTTAACTGACTGTACTTGATGCGAAATAAAACGGATTTTAGTGAAATCAAAAATATTTAAATCTATTTATGCATATCTTTCTAACGAATTTGAAATATCGAAATTTCATAGCGGGAATCAAAAGTTATGGCCAAATGAATTTTCAGAAAGGTCGCTATGGAGTTTATATAGCCCTTGAAAATAGACATTTTTGCAAACGACCTCTGTTTTCGATAAAACCACATTTGTTGGATCCGGGATGTCGAATTATTGCTAGATTCCAAATTCGATAATTTTTGGAGTTAATATGTGAGCGTGGCAAATGAAAATGTGTTTGGTTAATTTCCGTCAATTTGGATCGACCAGAAAACAGCCATTTTTCAAATGGTCTCCAAATTCGGCGAAATCAGTTTTGTTGGGACCGCATCATCCAGACATAGCCAGATTTATTTTTTTGGAATTTTTAGAATTAGTATGTGGCCCCGACAAATTAAAATGTACGTTCAAATCAGAATTTGAATGTTTTATATTTTAATTTGAAGAATAACTAACTGAAACAGTCGAATGGGCTCACGAAACATATTCCATTGTGTTCGGAATGGGGGTATTTAGCTAGGTACGATAGTCGTTGGGTTTGAATTGGAGTTCGTAAGGAGAAAGGGGTGTTTTTGGATTTTAATATAAATATAAAAGGGCCGGGCCAATCAGAATTCACGATTATTTTCTCTCTCCCTGACTCCCCTTCAAATCGCGACGGCCGTATGAGCACCCCCTTCTCTCCTCTTTTTCCTCCAATTCGCTCAATAAAATTATATGGCCCTTTGGAACTTTTTGTAGATCTCGTCGAGAGCTTCGCTTCCTTACCTAGTACGCCACCTATCGTCGCGTGTGGAGATCTATCGCTCTGAAGCTCGCGACTTCGAGCCGCCGCCGAGGACTGGGGTTCGCCGTCGAGTTGGCCAACCCGAGTAGCGCTGGAAAGCCCGTTCGTGGCTCTATCGCGTGGTACAACCTGATCTCGACAACGTGCTTCAGATTGGGCGTTAATTCAAAACCTAGTTTTGAATCGAAAACTGTGGTAACAATCTTTGTTAATTTAAAACAGTTTTAACACTTTAAAACCGTTGCAAACTTATAAAAAATCATATCTTTTTGCTATGTGGTCGAAATCCAGTGAAACAAGAGACATTGGACTCGTGTGGACGTCTTCTACATTCTAGAAGAGACCGGAGATTTTTTTTTGGAGCTTCCTGCAATTTTTGGATGAGTGGAACCCAATGTGAGATTTCTAAATTATAAACGATATGGAATGGAGATGTATATGATCGATATATGAGTTATATAAGCGTTGTACACCTCATGTATAAGCGTTGTATAAGTTGTATGTGCGATGTATAAGTTATATATACGTTGAAAAAATCAAATGTGCGTTGAATGGAATTGAAATGAAATCGAAATATATTTATATACGTATATATATATATACATATATATACATATATATATACACACACTCCCCTCGTCCACAGACCATGGACGATATATATTGATTGTGATTGTTTGGATTTTGGTTGACGTGAAATTTGGTTGATAAATGCGAATGGTTGATAATGATTGCTTGTGGTTGAAGCAAAATTGGAATTGTTTGTGGAAATATCCATTGTGATATGAAAATGATCGAAATATTTAGATTATAAGGATAAGCTCCTTAGGGAACGCTGCGAGGCGTAAGGTAGTGCGAGGAGCTGTACTTGGGACGGTGCCGGTTTTTAACCCCCTGCCGTTATGCTGCCAAAATTTTCTGAAATATTCATATGTTTGATTTATATTCATGTATTGAAATACATTCATGGGTTGGAAAAATATTCATATGACGAATAAATTATTTGAATGATAAAGATCACATTTTTATCATGTATATGAAGTATATAAAATATTCATGTTTGAAATAAATTGTTTTAACAATAAAAATCACATTTTTATATACGAATCGCTAAAAATATTCATGTCTGAAATAAATTGTTTTAACAATAAAAATAACATTTTTATTATATATACGAATCACTAAAAATATTCATGTTTGAAATAAATTGTTTTAACAATAAAAATCACATTTTTATTATATATACGAATCGCTAAAAATATTCATGTTTAAAATAAATTGTTTTAATAATAAAAATCACATTTTTATTATATATACGAATCGCTAAAAATATTCATGTTTTGAAATAAATCGTTTTGACAATTAAAAAAAATCACATTTTATTATATATAGGAAGCGTTAGAAATAGTCATGTGTTGAAATAAATATGTGTTGGGTAAAAATATTATTTTTATCAAATACATGAAATGAAAATGGTTTGGAAATCAAAGAATGAATTATATTTATATATATAAATATAATTAAAATAAAACGAATAACGACACTGCAGTTCGTATTTTGAAATCGTAACTTTAAATGATTGTACCGGGAGATCCGACTGTCGGATTTTCCCAAAACTGGAACCATTGGTTCCGCTTTGAAAAGAACTTTCCAATGATATAAAATTTGTAAAGATCTAATGGTTAGATTTTTAGATATGTGTAAATCAAATTTGAAGAAAAACAGCGCCATGGTCACGTTATGGCCTGAAGCGTCGTTTGAATAAATGGGCTATTTTTAAATAAATAAAAATAGCAATAAATCATTATAAAATATTATAAATGATATGGAATGGAAATAAACCGAATTTACCTGTTTTATTGGATACTTGATGGTTGAATGTGTTTGACATGAAAATTATATTAATGAACTGAATTATGGATGTCGAATAAACTGAATTATGGATGTCAAATAATTTAACCAGGAAAATGAATTGATTTGAATTCTAAATATACGTGAATTATTTGAAAAGGCTGAGTTAAATCTCATTTCAAATAATTGGTCGACGATTAGAAATCAATGATGAAATGGTGGTTGAAGATCGGATGTCTTCACATCGTTTGGATGATTACTGATGTCTTGATTGGGGGGCATCCCAAGACAAGGTAATAAGTGGTGGTCGTCCATACGTACTTGGAGATTGACCAGATGTACGAGGGCCTCTTTCCTGAATTAGACATACGGGAGAGGAATAAGGTGCCTCCAGTTTCGTTCAGACCCAGAACGGACTTGTAAATGGATCGTGTGTCCGACATTGGATTTTATTCTGTGTGATTGATATACGTCAGTTGCATGGTGTGAATTGCCTGTGTAGCATGCTGAGATGCAGTGATCAAGGCTTTTGTTGAAAAGCAGAGTCTTGTGGTTGATGATCAAAGCAGGGCTTTAAATAGCTAGCTTTGTGTTTAGCGTTGATTCGCGGACCTCACACCCAAGTATGAGCCAAAAACGGGAGAGGACATCAGGGAGGAAATGCGTTTCTTTCTAGCTAGGAGTGGTGTTTTGGGTTTTACACGCCCAGACATTTATGTGGATGATGGATACGAGGCGCCTCGGTTATATCGGTCATTACGAGGCCGATGGTTTGGTCGAGATATGACCAGTTTACGCCCCATAGGGCGGGGAAACGCAGTGTTCAGGCATTTTAATCCACTCCGTGTGGACCGGCCCTGACGAACAAGGCTTGACTGAGTACTTGCCTGAGGCTCGGGCTAGAGAGTTTCGAAGCGGTAAGGACGATCCCCTGCCTTGGTTCATAACGGAAATCCAATTTCCAAATACGACACCACGCAGTTTTGATAGTATACCTATATATGGCGACATAGTGGTATGGGGCACTTATGCCGTCTATGACAGATACTTATGATTGAAATTGTTTTTGAAACATATAAACACTAGTAATAATATCAAATGCTTTTGTCTTATTCGTATTAAGCATATTTTGGCCATTATAAGGTAAAACTCTATCCTCCGGTTTGTGTTGCAGTGTGTGATGGGAACTGAGTATTAGAATGGCTTCATTTGTAAAAAGCATTGCGATGTTTAAATGATTCACTTGTTTTAAGCACTGGCAATCCAATGGAGTAAACCCGTTCCGCATTAGCGGCGTGGTCCTGTGATTGGCCTTATTATAAAATAAGTTAAGTAGATTTCTCATACCAGTCCTATGACTGACTCATAGTTTGTTTCACTTGCAAACTCTGGTGCCCTATTTTCTACAGGGGCAGCCTTGTATTCATGTTTTAGCAGGCTCTTTCTGGATAGTTATGGAGCTGAATATGGATTCTATCATTTCTTTATTTTTATGTTGTTCAGCTCCTGTTGTACATATTATGTTTTGATTCCGATGTAGACATTTTATGTAAAGCTGAAACTGTATTTTGTACTAAGTATGATCCTGTATACTGTGTAACTCTAATAATTATGTTTATCTAGTGTATTCTGTTGTACATTATCTGGTGTATTTATATATTTCTGTTCTGCTGTTATTTGTTTATGTGTTATATTCCAAAGATTACCCTTGCCACCGTGGAACGGGGGTTTGGGGTTGTCATATAACATTTTTTGTTATAAAATGTTACCTTAGGATAGAAATAACACTTCTTGTTATAAAATGTTACATTAGAAAAGAAATAACATTTTTAGTATAAAATGTTGCATTATAAAAGAAATAACATTTGGTTTATAAAATGTCGTGTTAAAATAAAAATAACATTTTTGTTATAAAAATGTTGCATTAGAATAAAAATGTCATCTTTGTCATAGAATGTCATGTTAAATAAAAAGATCATCTTTATTAGAAATTATTATTTAGAATAAAAAGATCATCTTTATTAGAAATGTGTATTTAGAATAAAAAGATTAATTGGTTAGAAATGTCATATTAGAAATAATAATGTCATTATTGATAGAAATGTCATTTTTGTATAAAATGTTTTATTAGAATAAAATGTCATTTTTGTATTAAATGTTTGTTAGAATATAAATGTCATTTTATTTATGAGTGTCATGTTAGAATATAAATGTCATTTTATTTTATAAATGTCATGTTAGAATATAAATGTCATTTTATTTTTGAATGCCATGTTAGAATATAAATGTCGTTTTATTTATAAATGCCATGTTAGGATATTAATGTCATTTTATTTAGAAGTGCATGTAGAAATGATTAAAATGATCATTAGATAGAAATATTAAAACATCTTAAAGATAAATGTCATTTTGTTAGAATATTGTCATGTTAAATAATATTTCATTTATTTAGATTATATCCATGTTAAATGAATATGTCATTTGTTTAGGATAATGTTTTGTGAAATAAAAATGTCATCATGTTAGACAAGAGTAAAAATAATTACTTGTCAAAATATATGTTTTGTTGAAATTAAATTATAAATATTTATTTATAATTTTAAACAATGGAAAGTAATTAAATCGAATTCTAATTGGTTAAAATTATTAAGAAATTATTTATATAGATAAACTGTTGTTGTTTGAAAACCTCACAAGGGTATTAGGATGATATTTTTCATACACAAGTCCCAATGTTTAGTTATATGTCAATTGATGGATTGACAGTCTGTAACGAGCATTAATTATTTATTTATTTTAATACTCACACAACTATAAATTTCACTCTGGATGTGAATGGATTGTTATTGAATATTTCTCATTATTGTAATGTACATGGGATGTATGAAATCCATATAACTAAAAATATATGGTAATTGAATGAGTCGCATTCCGATTCAGAATATCTTTTAAATAAATAATATTTGAAAATAAGAAACATTTTTATATAAAGAATAGTTTAAAAGTAATGAATATTTTTCAGTGGAATAATTACAATTAAAAATTATAATTGCACTTTTGACACAAGGTTAGGTTGCATTTGTGGTGGAAGTCTGTCCGGACCCGACCGGCATATCCAGCAGCCACTAATGTTAAACCTAATGTGAGAGGTCTAAGTGCGCAAATACGAAGCGGGCTATGACACGAGGTTAAGCCCAACTTGTGGGATAAGTCTGCCCGGACCCGACCGACATGTCCAACGTCTGCAAGTTGTAGGCCTAATGTGGGAGGTTTAGCCCATTACAAACCATAAATGGACATGGTAATGAATTAGACTATTTAGCCCATTATAAGTTGAAACGCCATTTTAACCCGAATGGGTTTATCGATCATTTTTATTCATTTTATAATGAATAGAATAAAATGTAGTAATTTCCAAAATCTAATATTTTGAAAACATATTTTAATAAAGAAATAGAATAAATCTTTAATCAAGATTTAATGGAGTTTTCCAATTAATTAATATTTATTTGGAAATAAAATAAATTGGATTTTGGTTTGTCGTGAATGGTGTCTTAAATAACATTGTTTTTGAACCCCGTATGAAAATAATAAATCTTTTAATTAAGATATTAGAGTTTTTCAATTATATATAATAATTGGAATAAAATGAAAGGTAAATTGGGTTTATTGTGAACAGTGTTTTTAAACGACATTTGTTCTTTAACTCGATTAATAGTGAAAACATAATTTGGAATTTATAAATCTTTTATCAAGATTTAAATGGAAATTTTCCAAAATAAAGTTTTCCAATTTAATAGAAGAAATTGGAATTGAATGGAATTCGATTTAATAATAATCGAGATGAGCTTCTGTAAAAGAAGACCATTATTATATATGGAATTTATAAGGCCTTGTCATTATTCCATTTATATTATTAGTCTGATACGGAAATTTATATCGATTATATATTGATTTGATTTATGTGAAAATTCCATATTTAATGGACGATGATTTTGGGTTTATCGTGAGCTGTGTTTTAAATGACATTAGTTCTTTAACCCAGTTAAAGACAAGATTAATTTCTTAAAGTTGAATAATCATAAAGTAATGGTTTTTGATATTAAAACCAAATTGGAGTTTTAATGAATCTCTAAAAAAAAGAAGATTCTAAAGGATTTATCTTTGATAAAATTAATGGGAACATTTCCCTAACAATGTGAATATTTATTTAAAAGAATATTCTGAATTGGAATGAGGCGTATGATGTGCTTTTATAATATTTTTTATTGATTATACAATACGATAGTTATTCGGAAAGACCGGGTTCAACCCATTCTGAATAATTACTACTACGATAAGAGTCGAAGATGAAGACGTTGGTTGAAGACCGGAGATATTCACATCGTTTGGATGATTACTGATGTCTTGATTGGGAGGCATCCCAAGACAAGGTAATAAGTGGTGATCGTCCAGATGTACTTGGAGATCGATGGATATACGAGAACCTCTCTCTTATATTGGACATATGGGATGAGGAATAAGGTGTCTCCGGTTTCGTTTAGACCCAGAACGAACTTGTAGATGGATGGTATGTCTGACGTTGTATTCCTTTATGTTGTATTCGTTGATCTCTGCTAAATATATATCTGTTTGGTGGCAGAGAATTTATTCTCTTGCATAACACCCTTCTTTGAGACGTACAAGCTTAGAGGTTATATATTGGCAGAAATCAATGGTATCGTATGGATTGACAATGTGGCATGCTAAGATGCAATTGATCCAGGCTTTTGTTGAAAAGCAGAGCCTTGTGGTTGATGGTCAAAGCACAGCTTATTTTAGGCATAGCTTTGTGTGTAACGATACTTCGCGAGCCTCACACCCCGGTATGAACCAGAAACGGGAGTAAGGACTGCAGGGAGGGCATACGTTTCTTTCTAGCTAGAAGTGGTGTTAGGGTTTTACACGCCCAGGCATTTTTACTTATGTGGATGATGGAATGAGGCGCCTCAGTTATTTGAGTCCCTAGTGTCTCTATATACGCCCCGTAGAGCGGGGAAATGTATTGTTCAGGCATAACTAATCCACTAACATATTTGTGGACTGACCCTGAAGATCCAAGGTGCAGTCACGGCTGTATCCTGAGACATGGCAGGCTAGATTGTCTCAAATTCGATAAGGATTATCTTTTGCCTTGGTTCATGATAAAAATCCAACTTCCAATACGACACATGCGGTTTTGATTGTATAACTAGTATGGCGACATAGTACATGGTAGTTATGCCATCAATGATTTATATATTATGATTGAAATGTTTTTGAAACATATATACACTAATAATAATAACGAATCCCTTTTATCGTATCAAGCATATTTTGACCATTATAAGGTAATACTCTATCCTCCGGTTTGCATTGCATTGTGTGATGGGACTTGAGTCTTATAATTGTTTCATTTTTCTAAAAAGCATTGCGTTGTTTAACGATTTACTTTATTTATTCACTGGCAATCAAATGGAGTAAACCCGTTCCGCGTTAGCGGCGTGGTCCTGTGATTAGCCTTATTGTTAAATAGGTTAAGTAAGATTTCTCATATCAGTCCTATGGCTGACCCGTAGTTTGTCTCACTTTGCAAATTCCGGTGCCCTCTTTTCCACATGGGCAGTCGAGTAGCTTATTTTGCAGATATCTTTAGCAGGATTCTGGATCGAAGCTTAAAGCTGTGTCTAGAGCATTGATAATCTTCCGCTGTGTTAGTTTATTTGTTCCGCTGCATTGTATTTATTGTAAACTAATCTTCTGCTATATTATTATTATTTATCGATATACTCTGATATATTCTGTACTCTGATGTAACATTATTACATTGTTAATAAAAGTCTTCTGTTATTTGTTCTGATTATTGTATACCCAAAGTTAACGAATGCGGGATTTGAACGGTCTTGGTCGATTTAGCGATCGATTAGGTTCGAGCAAAACTCATATCGTTACATATGGCATTCTCATTCCGGTTGGCTGAACAAAAGACACGTCACATAGAAGTATCATTCATGTACTATTAATTAATTTAGACATCTGAATATAACAGCAAATAATTTACAATATGAACTTGTTACCGATAATCTTATAGTCCATCTAAAATATACTTTTTATATGAACTTGTTAATGATTGAAAATGAAAATTATTTACGATGGTTTCGTGAACACGATTGAACAACCTAAATTATCGACCGTGGTCTCCACTGGTCGATGGAAGGGAAATTAGAAATGTCTGAACCTATTTTCAGACGTTTGAAAATAAGTTTCAAACGTCTGAAACTTATTTCGGTCAATACCCTAAGACCATTTCAGACATCTAAAATTTATTTTAGACGTCTGAAAATGTTCTCGGGCAATTCCTAGGCCTGATTCAGACGTTTGAAATTTATTTCAGACATCTGACCTCCCCTGATATTGTTTTCCAGTGGGCTTTGATATATAAATCTTCCTAAACACCATCATTCAGTTGCTAATACATATTAATTTGAATTTGGGCTTCTTTTTCATAAAACTGTTATATAGCCGGGGCATAAAAATGCATGTATGTATGTGTATGTGCGTACAAATGCAAACAAACACTCCTACTTTGTACACACACATCCATATAAAAGCAGCATACCTAGTATCAGCGCCTACAAACTTATATTAGCATAGCCTTTAAACACTCCTACTTTGTACACACACACATCCATATATGCGAAAACAGTTGGGTGTTTGTTTGTGAAGCAGTAAACTACAGTATATTGCAATCTAGTATGAGAATGGGAATGTTATGTTATATATAACAACATGTCAGAACATATAAGCATAATAAATATATAATATCAAACAATGACTGTTAACTCTTGGTATTATCACACAATTTATCTGTAAGAGTCATTTGCAATGAACAGGTAGTTAATTTTCATAAAATATACATACCTCTTCACCATACTTCTCATCAGGTACTCTGAAGGACACCGCTTGTGCGACATCAGGATGAGATAGAAGAACTGCATCTACTTCAATTGGGGATATCTTTTCTCCTATACATATTTTAAAGTCATTCCCAGGCTAAACCTATCATACCATAAGCTATGATACAATGTTTAATTGGCTAGGCTTCTTTTGTTCTAGATAAATCCTATCTTTTGACTCCACAATTTCATTCCAGTACATCAAATTCTAGGCATGTAGGTTTCGAAAACTATGATTAGTACATGCACAATTCTAGGCATGCAGGTTTGGAAAACTATGATAAGTACATCAATTACATTTCACAATTTCATTCTAGTACATTAAATTGTATCTACTATGATTTATTTTTGTTGATGTTTTAGTTCATCAGGCTTGATGCCTTGATGTTCCAATTCAAGATCAGAAATATTTTACTTTAAAATATTTCTAGTTCTTTCACATCATACGAATCTACTGATATCAGATACTGAAAATTCACTTTGTTTCTTTCCATGTAATTTTTTTTTGGTGTATCATCCATTTCTACACTTTCATGCATTAATGTCGGTTTTGATTAGGATGTCAAAGCGTAAAGGTTATAAGGAAAGATATTTACTTATTTTATTTGGTAGAAAAATCAAAGGAAAGGAAATCTGTTCTTGTTACTGCAATAAAAACAATAATTAGGCCAGGAGTCGAAGTACTCTCACTAACTTACCTTCTGCTAATATTTCAGCCACTAATTCCCCTTACACAATGCATAAATAAATTGTTGTTTATTATACTACTTAATGTTATTTACACTATGAAAATATTTTTTATGAGAAAATGTTGTGTAAAATACATTGTATGCAAATATAATCATAAAATTGTTGATTACAATCTTACTACTCGAGCAAACAAAAATTTCAACCTCAACATCCTTGATGGGATCATCATTAATTTTTAGTTCTTGTACATTTTCATGACTTAATGCAAATCAATGAATAAAATATTTTGAGGAATGCTAGTATAAAATTTCTAACAACAAGAAAACAAGTCCAAATTCCATAATGATGCTAAACAATAAATAGCCATTAGGGGGAGTGGGGGGAAGGTACAAAAAAAAGATTCAAATTTCATCGCAATAATCGTGCAGCGACTCGGACTTCTCGGCTAGCCTTAACCAAACAAGAAGGCGGACTGCATTGAGAACACGACGCATCATAACACAAACATGAGAACATTACATTGCTATTACAACAATTTACATCAGAGTACAAGAATATCAGAGTACAAATAAATAATATAAACAGTGGAAAAATATCAGAGATTTAAATTACATTAAATACATAAACATAATATGCAGCGAAAGAAATCAACTACCACAACTGAACGAAATACACGGATACAAAGTGTAACAACCCAGAATTTCTGAACCAATTTAAAATTTTTATTTTAGTAATTTTAATGGATTTTCAATATTTAAAATGATTTATTTTAAATAATAACGACTAAAAATTTATTTTAATCGAAGTTAGAACGTATAAATTTACTTTAATTATAAAACGAGTTTGAAATGGCATAGTAGTTTGAAAATTCGATTTCTAATTTCAAATGAATGTACAAAATTCAAAATAAATCGGATTTCAGTAAAACAAGAAACACTCGAATCTGTTTAATTATATCTTTCTAATGAATGTGAAAAATTAAGATTTCATAATATAAATTGAAAGTTATGGCCAGTTTAAAATTTAAAATAGTCGTTATGGAATTTATATATATTTTCAATATATATAGCCCTTAAAAATAGCCATTCTGCAAATGACCTACGTTTTCGACGAAACCACTTCTGTTGGATCCGGAATATCAAATTACTGTTATATTCCAATTCTCATAATTTTTGGAATTAATATGTGAGCGTGGTGAATTTAAACGCACTTGGTAATTTCATTTTGAATTTAATCGACTGGAAAATGACCATTTTTTAAACGGTCTCCAAATTCGATGAAATTAGTTTTGTTAGTACCATATCATCAAAACATAGCTTGATTTATTTTTCTGAGATTTTTGGAGTCAGTATGTGGCCCTGGTAAATTAAAATCTATGTTTGAATTCAATATATGTTGATTTATATTTTAAATTTTGACGAAAACTGATCGAAACAACCGAATGGCTTACGAAACATATCCCATTGTGTTTTGGAATGGGGGTGATTAGCTAAGGGAGATAATAGCTGGGATTCGTTTGGATTTCGGATGTAAAAACACATTTTTGGGAATTAAATAAAAAATATACATATATATATAATGGACAATCAGATTTTTTTCCTAAACCCTAAATTCTAAAATAAAAAACACGCCACTGATTCAAAACCGAAGGCGGAAATTTCTCAAACCCTTCCTTCTCTTGATCTTCCAATCGACACCTCGAATCCAACCACTTTTTACATGAAAAACACTCAGCTCTTTGAGCTCTATAAGTTGAGTGGGCAAGATCTAGAATGTAGGAGGTTGGTGTTAGATTTATGGTGAGGAAGGGCTATCGTTCCGACCTAAATTTCGGCGCCTCCGTTGCTCCGAGCTGTGCGTCATCAAAGGTGCGGGGGGGGGGGGGGCGATGCCGTGCCCTACGACGTCGTGGGGTCGGATCATCCTCCGGTACGGTGTTCGAATGGCAAAGTCGAACCCTAGAAGCTGAGCAACTTCGAAGACGCCTGGAGAAGCAACGAGGAAGAAAACCAGATCGGCCAAGGGTAATTACGAAGAGGTAATTAATTATAACTAATTGTAATTAAGGAATTAATTATAATTAAAATGGTATTTATTAAAAATATAAATAACATTGAATAAAAATGTGATTTTTATTTATATATATATAGGGATGTTAAAAATGTGATTTTTATATGAAATAGAAGTTATAAAAATGTAATTTTTATACAGATAACTTTGTTTTAAAAATGAGATTTTTAGTTTGTATAACAATGGATAAAAATACGATTTATATATATATATATATATATATATATATATATACCAATAGTTTAAAAATATAGTTTATATATAGACAACTTTGAATAAAAATATGATTTTTAGTTGTATAAAAATATGATTTTTAGTGACGTAAAAATATGATTTTTATCGTATAAAGGAAATATTTTTAGTAAGTTAAAAATATGATTTTTTAACTAGTATATGACATGAAAATATTTTTAGCAAGATAAAAATATGATTTTTTTAGCTTATGTATACATACTATTTATAAAATGGCCATACAAAGGAAAATTGTTTGTTAGTTAAAAATATGATATTTAATGTATGTATATTATTTGTAAAATAGACATGCTGGATTTCTGGAAAGATTTAAGATTGACAATCAAAGAATGGCGAAGTGGAAACCAAAGCTAAGAACACCTTCTCACTTAAATTATTTTACAATTAAAAATATTTTAGGTTGCAGACGGGGCTTAGTAGCCCCCAACACTATTTATTGTACAAAACATGATTGTTTGTTTGGGTTGTATTGCGGAAATTTGGTTGCATTGAAAATTGATTAAATTGTGGTGTATTGAATGCGATTGATTATTGTGTAGGGTGCGAGCCAGTATCAAGAGAGGGGTAATGCTAGACATTACTCCGGTTATAATATCGCGCCATTATATTGCCAAAATTTTATGAAATAAACATTTACTCATTAAAAATATCATTTTTAATGTGTATATAAACTACATAAAATATTCATGTGTTGAATATAATGTTTGAACAATAAAGATATCATCTTTATTGTATGTATGAACTATATAAAATTGTCAAGTGTTGAAATAAATATTTTATCAATAAAAATATATTTTTTAACGTATATATGAACGACATAAAATTATCCTGAAATGAAAATAAATATTCATTTATAAATCGGACGATTTGTTTATGTACACACATTTAACTGACATGGACTGGGATGATAAATTTTACACATCGCCCAACTGCACAAATAATATTCAGTATTTGTTGGTTGAAACTCCACACGGGTATTGGGATGATATTTGGCATACACTAATCCCAATTGTTTGGTTATATGTCAATCGATTGGTTGACAGACTATTGTAAGCATTAATTGTTTATATTAAATGCTTATGCAGTTGTGTAATGCACTCTGGATGATGGTTGATTATGTATCATGATTGTTGCATATATGTGTTGTATGAAATCCATATAAATAAATTATATGATAATTGGTTGGGTTTGATTCCAATTCAAAAGGAACAAATATTTTGAAATAAGGAAATATTTTAAAATAAGGAATATTTTAAAATAATATTCAGTGAAGGATTAAAATGTGAATTTGATATCCGATTTTGGATGGACATGAAAATATTAAAATGTGTGAAGCCGTATTAATTAGATATGCGCCATTTTAACGTGAACAATATTTATATCGATTTTATTCATTTTTATAATGAATATCGAAAATAAAATGATTTCAAAATCCGATATTTTAAAAATATTATCATTTAAATATTATAATGATAAGGAGTATTCAATTATGATTTAAAATTGAAATGAAAGTGGGAATTATTTTAAATGAATTTATAAATGATTTATAAAATACGTTTTGAATGGAAATCGATGAAATATAATATATATATATATATATATATATATTTAATTGCCTGAATAGAACGTTACGCGCAGCGACCGTTCGCGAATTTCGATCATTAACTTCGAATTGAAATTATAGGAGATCCGACCGTCGAATTCTCCTAGAACCAGAACCAATAGGTTCGTATCGAAAAGAGATTTCCAATGAATATAAGAGATTTGAAATCTAATGGTTGGATTTGGAATTATGTCCAAATCAAATTTGGAAAAGGTCGCTATGGATGCAATTCGGTAGCCGTTATTGGAAACCGATTGTACGGGCCTTGATAAAATGATTAATAATATTAATAACTTGCGTAAAATCATAATAAGTAATTTGAAAAGGATTTGGATGAAAAATTCCATGTATGTAAAGATAAAAATATATTTTTATCAAAATGAACTAGCTATTAACTAGTATAATAATCCGATGGTTTTTAAATTAATAAATAGGATTTGAAATGGTTTTAAAATGATCAGAATTTTCCAATGAATAAATTGGAATGGAAATAATCTTTGAAATATTTCGATATGGGATTCCGTGGTTATATGGATATTGTTATGGGAATTTGGAACATACAGATATCGTTATTCCCAATACGATATCCGTTAGTTTCAGAATTTGATATTGAATATAAGCCGATATAATTTCTATTCAGAGTCTTGTATTTAATATTAAATCGGATTTTGGGTTTGTCGTGAATGGTGTCTTCATTAACACTGTTCTTAAACCTAGCTGGGGAAAGAATAAATCTTTTAATTAAGATTTAGTGAAGTTTACTAATTAATTAACATTTAATTGGAAATGAAATGACAGTTGATTGTGCGTGTATCATGAACTGTGTTTTAAACTACATTCGTTCTTTAACCCGATTAACAGTGAAATGTGATTCGGAATATATATAAATATTTCATTAAGATTTAATGGAAATTTTCCAAAGTAAAGTTTTCCAATTTAATAAAACAAATTGGAATGGAATGGAATTCGATTTGGTAATAATCGAAGTGAGCTTCTATGGAGCAAGACTGTTACTATATATGGAATTTAAAAGGCTTTGTCATTATTCCATTTATATTATTGGTTGGATACAAAAATTTATATCGATTATATATATTAATCTATTTCCTGTGAAGATTCCATAATTAATGGAATGTGATTTTGGGTTTACCATGAACTGTGTTTTAAATGGCATTGGTTCTTTAACCCAGTTAAAGACAGGATTTCATGTCTAACATTGTATTTCGAACTGTATTATTGATCTCTGCTAAATATATATCTGATTAGTGGCGGAGAATTTATACTCTTTCTTAACACCCTTCTCTGAGACGTACGAGCTTAGAGGTTATATATCGGCAGAAATCAATGGTACTGTGTAGATTGTCGATGCGGCATGTGTGATTTCCCAAAGTTAAATAATCATTAATAATGATTATTGGAAGATCAAAACTAAGTGGAGTTTTAAGGAATATTTAATTAGATTTGAACGTGAAATGGTAATTAAATTTACCAATAACACTGTTGTAACGACCCAGAAAATCTGAACCAATTTAAAATTTTTAAATTGGCTAAAATAATGGATTTTAAATATTTAAAATAAATATTTTAAATAATGGCGATGAAAACTGAGTTTGAATCGACATTTGAAAACGAATATAATTAATTATAATTATATATAGAATTGAAAATAGCGCGGTAGTTCGATAATTCGATTTCAAACTTCAATTGAATATACCGGGTGCAAAACAATCCGGATTTTAGTGAAACCAAAAACATTAGGATCTAATTGATGATATCTTTCCAACGAATCTGACCAATCGAAATTTGATAGCGGGAATCAAAAGATATGTCCAGTTGAAAATACTGAATAGTCGCTATGGAATTCAGGCCCTTAAAAATGGACATTTTGCAAATGACCTCGGATTTCGACGAAACCACTTTTGTTGGATCCACAGGGTCAAGTTATTGTTAGGTTTCAAATTTCATAATTTTTCGAATCAATATGTGAGCGTGGCAAAGGAAAACGCGTTTGACCAGTTTCTGTTGATTTTAATCGACTGGAAATTGGCCATTTTTCAAACGGTCTCAGAATTCGACGAAACTAGTTTTGTTAGGACCGTATCGTCGATACGAAGCTAGAAAATATTTTTCTGGAATTTTTCTAGTTAGTATGTGACCCCGGTAATTTGAAATGTACGTTTAAAATTCAATATAGTGATTTAAATGTAAATTCAACGGGAACTGATTGTAACGATCAAATCAGCCTATGATACATATCCCATTGTGTTCGGAATGGGGGTAAAAGGCTATGGGCGACAGGCGGTAGGCCTCGTTTCGAGGTCGTATGTAAAAGTCAACCTTTTTGCAAAATATAAATAATTAAATAATTAAATAATAAAATAATAAAAATAATTTTAATTTCCCTCCTTTATCTCCCGTTCTGCCCCCCCCCCCCCCCCCGATTCATTAAACAGAAATAAAAAAAAAAAACCCTAAAACCATCGATCGACGCCACCGCCCGCGACCGCCTGTTCCTCCTCCAAGCCCACCGCTTCACTCTCCCTCCTCCGCTTCGCAGGACCTACGAGCCCCCCCTCGAAGCCATCGCGAGCGAATCGAGCAACCCCCCTCCCAGTCTGACGACCTCCTGCCACCACCGGCGAACCCCGAGCCGCCGCCTCGAAGTCAGACTCCGCCTCCCCTCCGACGAACTGCGGAACCCCCCCCCCTCTGTAAGTTTTTTTTTGTTTTGTTATTTTATTTTTAATGATTTAAAAACTGTTTATTTAAAAAAAAAGGTTAAAACAGATTTTTCTAAAGATTTAAAACTGATTTTAAAAGCATTTAAAAACTGATTTTATTTTAATAAGTAAATTCTGATTTTTTTGTAAAAAGAAAAACTGATTTTAAATAGATTTAAAAACTGATTTTAAATAGATTTAAAAACTGATTTTAAACAGGTTATAAAAACTGATTTTTAAAAGAAGTTAAAAACTGATTTTTAAAGAGTTTAAAACTGATTTGATTTTAAAACTTTAAAAGGAAAAAGGTTTAAACTTTAAATAGAAAAAGGTTTAATCTTTTAAAACAAAAAGATTTGAACTTTTAAAAGAAAAAGATTTGAACTTTGAATAGAAAAAGATTTGAACTTTTAAAAGAAAAAGATTTGAACTTTGAATAGAAAAAGATTTGAACTTGGAAAAAATAAAGATCATATTTTTAAAAGAGAAAAGACGGAAATTTTATTAAGTAGAAGGAGTAAGATATGATTTTTGTATTTTTAAAGTAATAAAAATATAATCTTTACATCATAGGAATATTAAAAATATAACCTTTATTTTTGAAAAGTCGGAATATATTTTTGAAATGCAGTTTTTATATATTGAATAACATAGTAAAAATTCGATTTTTACATATGTAGAGAATACGGGCAACAAAGCGACAGAAAGAGAGATTGGCGAAGAAGAGTCGTAGTAGTTGGATAGCTATTGGTGAGATTTCTGATTTAAAAATATTATATATGTGTGAAATGAAAGTGAATTGCTATATATAAATATATATATATATATATATATAGATACGCCCCTCGTCCACAAACCATGGACGATATTTATTGGTTGAAATGGTTGTGAAAATTGATTGATAGCGAATGATTGTTTGGGATTGTTTGTGATTGATATTGGTTGATTGTGGTTGAAAAATACCCATTTGTGGTTGAGAAATATTTAGTTGAAACCACATAGGATTAGTTTGTGGAAATGAAATAAATATATACATGCCGCCTGCGTGCGAACTAGATGCATGATCCCCATTGTCAAAAACCGCGAGGTTTTAAGGTAGAGCGAGGAGCCGTACTAGGGACGGTCCCGGTTTTAACTACCCTGCCGTTATGCTGCCGAAATTTTGAATAATATTCGTGTGTTTGAATTATTTTCATATGCTTAAACTATAGAAAACATTCATGTGTTGAATTGATATTCATTCGTTGATTAGAAATTCATGTGTTGAATGGTATTCATATTTTGAAATAAATTGTTTGATAATAAAAATCACCTTTTATCGACTATATGAACTGTGTAAAATAATCTCGTTTTAAAAGAAATTATTTTATGATAAAAATCCCATTTTTATCACCAACTTGAACTATATAGAAAAATAGTGTTTTGAAATGAATTGTTTTACAATAAAAATCACATTTTTATTGTATGCATAAATCGTTGAAATGTGAAGTGTTAAAAATAGCCACTTGTTCAAAATAAACATATGTGAGTTGAAATATTCATTAAACAACTAATGAAATGATTTGCACCTATTTATGTAACATTAGAATGAATGGTGTTTTTAAACCAAATAGAAATCAAATATGAAGTTGAATAGAAAATGATAAATGATAAGAACTGTATATATATGTACATGCATATTCATTGAACAGGTTATAGCAAAGGGGCTAGAGAAGAGGAATAAAATTTTGTGCCCGACAAATAGGTACACATTTACTGCTTTGTTTGGGTGATGATTTTATGAGCCTGTTGGCTAGCCGCTTGGCTTTTTCTTTTTCTTTTTGAGATTAGAAGGACCGGGAAAGCTATTTGCGATTTCCCGATGCTCCCGGTGCAGGGGAGGTTATGGCGAAATTTTCCAAAATTTTAAGGTGTTAGAAAAATATTTGAAGTGAAAACGATATGGAAATCATTGAATGAACTATATTTATATAAATATATATAAATATAAATAAAATTAAAACGAAACGAAGCCGTGCAGTTCGTATTTTGAAACCGTGATTTCAAACAACTAATGCGGGAAATCCGACCATTGGATTTTCCCGAAACCTCAACCGTCGGGTTCGCCTTGGAATAATCTTTCCAACGGCACCAACCTTGTAAAAATCCAACGGTTGGATTGTCTGGAATGTTTAATTCAAATCTGAAGAAAAACAGCGCCAGAAGTGATTATATTTATATATATATAAATATAATTATATATTTAATCGAATAACGACGCTGCAGTTCGTATTTTGAAATCGAAACTTCAAACGATTGTAACGGGAGATCCGACCGTCGGAATTTCCCGAAATTGGAACCGTTGGATTCGTTTTGAAAAGACCTTTCTAATGATGTAAATTTTGTGAAGATCCAACGGTTAGATTTTCAGATATGTGTAAATCAAATCTGAAGAAAAACAGCGCCACGGCCGCCTTTTGGCCCGAAGCGTCGTTTTGAATAAAATGGCTATTTTAAAATAAATAAAAATAGCGATAAATAGTTATAAAATATCATAAGCGATATGGAATGGAAATAAACTGAATTTGCTTGATTTATGTGGCTTTTGATGGTTGAATGTGTTTGGTGTGAAAATTACATTAAAGAACACAATTGGTGTTGTCGAATAATTTAACCATTGAAATAAATTGATTTGAAATTCTAAATATACGCGGATTATTTGAAAAGGCCGAGTTAATTCTCATTTCGAATAATTGACCGACGATTGAAATTCGAAGATGAAGACGACGGTCAAAGACCGGAGATCTTCACCTCGTTTGTATGGTAACCGAGGTCCTGATTGGGAGGCATCCCGAAATATGGATAATGAGTGGTGATCGTCCAGACGTACGTGGTGATCGAAGGGTTTGCGAGGTATTTAGTGCCTCCGGTTTCGTTCAGACCCAGAACAGACTTGTAAATGGACTGTGTGTTTGACATTGGAGTTTATTCTGTGTTGATTGATTTCTGTTAAATATACATCTGTTTGGCGACGGAGAATTTATTCTTTTGCTTAACGCCCTTCTCTGAGACGCACGAGCTCAGAGGTTGTATATCGATGGACATCAGTCGCATGGCATGAATTGCCTGTGTGGCATGCTAAGATGCAGTGATCAGGACTTCTGTTGAAAAGCAAAGTCTTGTGGTGATGATCAAAGCACCGCCTGTGTGGCGTAGCTTTGTGTATAACGTGAATTCGCGAGCCTCACACCCCGGTATGAACCAGAAACGGGAGAAGGACCTCAGGGAGGGCATGCGTTTCTTTCTAGCTAGGGTGGTGTCAGTGACCTACCAGCCCTGACATTTATATACTTTTCACCTATGTGGTTGTTGCTGTTGCGAGGCGCCTCGGTTTGTTCGGGCAATTCGGGTCCGATGGAGTCATTCGTTGGCTCATTTACACCCCAAAGGGTGGGGAAACGCAGTGTTCAGGAATTTTAATCCACATCGGTGGACCGGCCCTGATGATCCAAGGGTCCACCTGAGTCTGGGTCCTGTGGCTCGGGCTAGAGAGTCACGAATTCGGTAAGGACTATCTTTTGCCTTGGTTCATGACGGAAATCCAATTTCCAAATACGACATCGTGCGGTTTTGATTGTATATATATATATATGGCGACATGATATATGGTACCCATGCCGTCTATGATTGATAGTTATGATTTGAAATTATTTTCAAAACATATAAACACTAGCAATAATATCAAATGCCTTTGTTTTATTCGTATCAAGCATTTGGCCATTATAAGGTAAAACTCTATCCTCCGGTTTGCGTTGCATTGTGTGATGGGAACCGAGTCTTATAATGGCTTCTTTTTTGTTAAAAGCATAGCGATGTTTAAAAGAAAGATTTGTTTTAAAGCACTGGCAATCCAATGGAGTAAACCCGTTCCACGAAAGTGGCGTGGTCCTGTGATTAGCCAATCATGTATGTGTTGAGTGGATTTCTCATACCAGTCCCATGACTGACTCGTAGTTTGTTTCACTCTCAAACTCGGGTGCCCCTTTTTCTACACGGGCAGCCTTGTATTCAGGTTTAGCTGGTTCTTTTTCTGGATAGCTGGAGCTGAAGATGGATTCTACCATTTATTTCTTTTTATGCTGTTCAGCTCCTATTGTACATATTTTGTTTATTTCTGCTGTAGACATTTATGTATAGCTGAACTGTATTTGTACTAAGTAAGATCCTGTATACTGTGTAACTCTGATGATTACTTTTATCCAGTATATTTTGTTGTTCATTATCTGGTGTATTTATTTAATTCTGTTCTGCTATTATCTGTTTCTGTGTTATATTCCAAAGATAACCCTGTTTCTGTCTGAACGGGATTTCGGGTCATCTCAACGTGGTATCAGAGCTTTGGTTAAGCTTAGTTCTGGAATATAACATTTGAACCAACTCGTCAGAAATAGAACCAGTAGTGTTCTAGGACGGGTAACTCAATACAGATAGGATCAGTAATATCCTAGTATGAGTATAGCAGAATCAGAACAACTCGTTAGAGATGGGGTCAGAAGTGCCTCGGGACGAGTCGAGAGTAATATGTTTTTAAATAACGTGTTTGTGATTATATATATAGTCTGATTTTAGAAATATAATTTTTGAATATATAAAAGATATATATTTGAAAAGTTAAAAAGGTTAAAAACAATTGGATTGGTTGTTGTGTTGGGAGATTGTAGATTTATCAAACCACTTTCGACTTTATTCCTTTTCGGGGACGAAAAGTTTTAAGTGGGGGAGATTGTAACGACCCAGAAAATCTGAACCAATTTAAAATTTTTAAATTGGCTAAAATAATGGATTTTAAATATTTAAAATAAATATTTTAAATAATGGCGATGAAAACTGAGTTTGAATCGACATTTGAAAACGAATATAATTAATTATAATTATATATAGAATTGAAAATAGCGCGGTAGTTCGATAATTCGATTTCAAACTTCAATTGAATATACCGGGTGCAAAACAATCCAGATTTTAGTGAAACCAAAAACATTAGGATCTAATTGATGATATCTTTCCAACGAATCTGACCAATCGAAATTTGATAGCGGGTATCAAAAGATATGTCCAGTTGAAAATACTGAATAGTCGCTATGGAATTCAGGCCCTTAAAAATGGACATTTTGCAAATGACCTCGGATTTCGACGAAACCACTTTTGTTGGATCCGCAGGGTCAAGTTATTGTTAGGTTTCAAATTTCATAATTTTTCGAATCAATATGTGAGCGTGGCAAAGGAAAACGCGTTTGACCAGTTTCTGTTGATTTTAATCGACTGGAAATTGGCCATTTTTCAAACGGTCTCAGAATTCGACGAAACTAGTTTTGTTAGGACCGTATCGTCGATACGAAGCTAGAAAATATTTTTCTGGAATTTTTCTAGTTAGTATGTGACCCCGGTAATTTGAAATGTACGTTTAAAATTCAATATAGTGATTTAAATGTAAATTCAACGGGAACTGATTGTAACGATCAAATCAGCCTACGATACATATCCCATTGTGTTCGGAATGGGGGTAAAACGCTATGGGCGACAGGCGGTAGGCCTCGTTTCGAGGTCGTATGTAAAAGTCAACCTTTTTGCAAAATATAAATAATTAAATAATAAAAATAATTTTAATTTCCCTCCTTTATCTCCCGTTCTGGCCCCCCCCGATTCATTAAACAGAAATAATAAAAAAAAACCCTAAAACCATCGATCGACGCCACTGCCCGCGACCGCCTGCTCCTCCTCCAAGCCCACCGCTTCACTCTCCCTCCTCCGCTTCGCAGGACCTACGAGCCCCCCCTCGAAGCCATCGCGAGCGAATCGAGCAGCCCCCCTCCCAGTCTGACGACCTCCTGCCACCACCGGCGAACCCCGAGCCGCCGCCTTGAAGCCAGACTCCGCCTCCCCTCCGACGAACTGCGGAAACCCCCCCCCCCCTCTGTAAGTTTTTTTTTGTTTTGTTATTTTATTTTTAATGATTTAAAAACTGTTTATTTAAAAAAAAAGGTTAAAACAGAT
This sequence comes from Allium sativum, assembly GCA_030737875.1. NCBI lineage: Eukaryota > Viridiplantae > Streptophyta > Magnoliopsida > Asparagales > Amaryllidaceae > Allium > Allium sativum. Next base: position 117,822,667 of record CM060911.1, on the reverse strand, counting down.
TTTTCTAAAGATTTAAAACTGATTTTAAAAGCATTTAAAAACTGATTTTATTTTAATAAGTAAATTCTGATTTTTTTGTAAAAAGAAAAACTGATTTTAAATAGATTTAAAAACTGATTTTAAATAGATTTAAAAACTGATTTTAAACAGGTTATAAAAACTGATTTTTAAAAGAAGTTAAAAACTGATTTTTTAAGAGTTTAAAACTGATTTGATTTTAAAACTTTAAAAGGAAAAAGGTTTAAACTTTAAATAGAAAAAGGTTTAATCTTTTAAAAGAAAAAGATTTGAACTTTTAAAAGAAAAAGATTTGAACTTTGAATAGAAAAAGATTTGAACTTTTAAAAGAAAAAGATTTGAACTTTGAATAGAAAAAGATTTGAACTTGGAAAAAATAAAGATCATATTTTTAAAAGAGAAAAGACGGAAATTTTATTAAGTAGAAGGAGTAAGATATGATTTTTGTATTTTTAAAGTAATAAAAATATAATCTTTACATCATAGGAATATTAAAAATATAACCTTTATTTTTGAAAAGGCGGAATATATTTTTGAAATGCAGTTTTTATATATTGAATAACATAGTAAAAATTCGATTTTTACATATGTAGAGAATACGGGCAACAAAGCGACAGAAAGAGAGATTGGCGAAGAAGAGTCGTAGTAGTTGGATAGCTATTGGTGAGATTTCTGATTTAAAAATATTATATATGTGTGAAATGAAAGTGAATTGCTATATATAAATATATATCTATATATATAGATACGCCCCTCGTCCACAAACCATGGACGATATTTATTGGTTGAAATGGTTGTGAAAATTGATTGATAGCGAATGATTGTTTGGGATTGTTTGTGATTGATATTGGTTGATTGTGGTTGAAAAATACCCATTTGTGGTTGAGAAATATTTAGTTGAAACCACATAGGATTAGTTTGTGGAAATGAAATAAATATATACATGCCGCATGCGTACGAACTAGATGCATGATCTCCATTGTCAAAAACCGCGAGGTTTTAAGGTAGAGCGAGGAGCCGTACTAGGGACGGTCCCGGTTTTAACTACCCTGCCGTTATGCTGCCGAAATTTTGAATAATATTCGTGTGTTTGAATTATTTTCATATGCTTAAACTATAGAAAACATTCATGTGTTGAATTGATATTCATTCGTTGATTAGAAATTCATGTGTTGAATGGTATTCATATTTTGAAATAAATTGTTTGATAATAAAAATCACCTTTTATCGACTATATGAACTGTGTAAAATAATCTCGTTTTAAAAGAAATTGTTTTATGATAAAAATCCCATTTTTGTCACCAACTTGAACTATATAGAAAAATAGTGTTTTGAAATGAATTGTTTTACAATAAAAATCACATTTTTATTGTATGCATAAATCGTTGAAATGTGAAGTGTTAAAAATAGCCACTTGTTCAAAATAAACATATGTGAGTTGAAATATTCATTAAACAGCTAATGAAATGATTTGCACCTATTTATGTAACATTAGAATGAATGGTGTTTTTAAACCAAATAGAAATCAAATATGAAGTTGAATAGAAAATGATAAATGATAAGAACTGTATATATATGTACATGCATATTCATTGAACAGGTTATAGCAAAGGGGCTAGAGAAGAGGAATAAAATTTTGTGCCCGACAAATAGGTACACATTTACTGCTTTGTTTGGGTGATGATTTTATGAGCCTGTTGGCTAGCCGCTTGGCTTTTTCTTTTTCTTTTTGAGATTAGAAGGACCGGGAACGCTATTTGCGATTTCCCGATGCTCCCGGTGCAGGGGAGGTTATGGCGAAATTTTCCAAAATTTTAAGGTGTTAGAAAAATATTTGAAGTGAAAACGATATGGAAATCATTGAATGAACTATATTTATATAAATATATATAAATATAAATAAAATTAAAACGAAACGAAGCCGTGCAGTTCGTATTTTGAAACCGTGATTTCAAACAACTAATGCGGGAAATCCGACCATTGGATTTTCCCGAAACCTCAACCGTCGGGTTCGCCTTGGAATAATCTTTCCAACGGCACCAACCTTGTAAAAATCCAACGGTTGGATTGTCTGGAATGTTTAATTCAAATCTGAAGAAAAACAGCGCCAGAAGCGATTATATTTATATATATATATATAAATATAATTATATTTTTAATCGAATAACGACGCTGCAGTTCGTATTTTGAAATCGAAACTTCAAACGATTGTACCGGGAGATCCGACCGTCGGAATTTCCCGAAACTGGAACCGTTGGATTCGTTTTGAAAAGACCTTTCTAATGATGTAAATTTTGTGAAGATCCAACGGTTAGATTTTCAGATATGTGTAAATCAAATCTGAAGAAAAACAGCGCCACGGCCGCCTTATGGCCCGAAGCGTCGTTTTGAATAAAATGGCTATTTTAAAATAAATAAAAATAGCGATAAATAGTTATAAAATATCATAAGCGATATGGAATGGAAATAAACTGAATTTGCTTGATTTATGTGGCTTTTGATGGTTGAATGTGTTTGGTGTGAAAATTACATTAAAGAACACAATTGGTGTTGTCGAATAATTTAACCATTGAAATAAATTGATTTGAAATTCTAAATATACGCGGATTATTTGAAAAGGCCGAGTTAATTCTCATTTCGAATAATTGACCGACGATTGAAATTCGAAGATGAAGACGACGGTCAAAGACCGGAGATCTTCACCTCGTTTGGATGGTAACCGAGGTCCTGATTGGGAGGCATCCCGAAATATGGATAATGAGTGGTGATCGTCCAGACGTACGTGGTGATCGAAGGGTTTGCGAGGTATTTAGTGCCTCCGGTTTCGTTCAAACCCAGAACGGACTTGTAAATGGACTGTGTGTTTGACATTGGAGTTTATTCTGTGTTGATTGATTTCTGTTAAATATACATCTGTTTGGCGGCGGAGAATTTATTCTTTTGCTTAACGCCCTTCTCTAAGACGCACGAGCTCAGAGGTTGTATATCGATGGACATCAGTCGCATGGCATGAATTGCCTGTGTGGCATGCTAAGATGCAGTGATCAGGACTTCTGTTGAAAAGCAAAGTCTTGTGGTGATGATCAAAGCACCGCCTGTGTGGCGTAGCTTTGTGTATAACGTGAATTCGCGAGCCTCACACCCCGGTATGAACCAGAAACGGGAGAAGGACCTCAGGGAGGGCATGCGTTTCTTTCTAGCTAGGGTGGTGTCAGTGACCTACCAGCCCTGACATTTATATACTTTTCACCTATGTGGTTGTTGCTGTTGCGAGGCGCCTCGGTTTGTTCGGGCAATTCAGGTCCGATGGAGTCATTCGTTGGCTCATTTACACCCCAAAGGGTGGGGAAACGCAGTGTTCAGGAATTTTAATCCACATCGGTGGACCGGCCCGTATGATCCAAGGGTCCACCTGAGTCTGGGTCCTATGGCTCGGGCTAGAGAGTCACGAATTCGGTAAGGACTATCTTTTGCCTTGGTTCATGACGGAAATCCAATTTCCAAATACGACATCGTGCGGTTTTGATTGTATATATATATGGCGACATGATATATGGTACCCATGCCGTCTAGGATTAATAGTTATGATTTGAAATTATTTTCAAAACATATAAACACTAGCAATAATATCAAATGCCTTTGTTTTATTCGTATCAAGCATATTTTGGCCATTATAAGGTAAAACTCTATCCTCCGGTTTGCGTTGCATTGTGTGATGGGAACTGAGTCTTATAATGGCTTCATTTTTGTTAAAAGCATAGCGATGTTTAAAAGAAAGATTTGTTTTAAAGCACTGGCAATCCAATGGAGTAAACCCGTTCCACGAAAGTGGCGTGGTCCTGTGATTAGCCAATCATGTATGTGTTGAGTGGATTTCTCATACCAGTCCCATGACTGACTCGTAGTTTGTTTCACTCTCAAACTCGGGTGCCCCTTTTTCTACACGGGCAGCCTTGTATTCAGGTTTAGCTGGTTCTTTTTCTGGATAGCTGGAGCTGAAGATGGATTCTACCATTTATTTCTTTTTATGCTGTTCAGCTCCTATTGTACATATTTTGTTTATTTCCGCTGTAGACATTTATGTATAGCTGAACTGTATTTGTACTAAGTAAGATCCTGTATACTGTGTAACTCTGATGATTACTTTTATCCAGTATATTTTGTTGTTCATTATCTGGTGTATTTATTTAATTCTGTTCTGCTATTATATGTTTCTGTGTTATATTCCAAAGATAACCCTGTTTCCGTCTGAACGGGATTTCGGGTCGTCTCAACTGTGGTGCTAGATATGGAGTATTACCAGTTTTGCTCCATGGGATGAATAAGTTGGGATTGGGGAATTAAACAAATGATTATTTTGGTAAGGCTTGATAATCCCGACTAGTTGATAAACCTTAATTTGGTTTGAATTGATATCCAAAGGAAAATTAAAGAATAAACCTAAAGAATTTATCTTTGATAAAATTAATGGGAACCTTTCCCTAATGATGTGAATATTTGAATAAAAGAATATTTTGAATTGGAATGAGGCGTATGTTGTGTTTTTATACCACTTGATTATATAATACGTGAATTATTCGGAAAGGCCGCGTTTATACCCATTCTTAATAATTGATTTGACAATAAGTTGACGATGAAAACGGTGGTTGACGATCGGAGTTCTTCACATCGTTTGGATGATTACTGATGTCTTGATTGGGCTGTACACCCAAGAGAAGGTAATAAGTGGTGATCATCCAGACGTACTTGGAGATTGACCGGATATGCGAGGACCTCTTTCCTGTATTGGACATATGGGACGAGGAATAAGGTGCCTCCAATTTTGTTCAGACCCAGAACAAACTAGTAAATAAAAGTGTGTCTGACATTGGATTTTATTCTATGTTGATTGATCTCTATTAAATATATATCTGTTTGGTGGTGAGAATTTATTCTCTTGCTTAACACCCTTCTCTAAGACGTACGAGCTTAGAGGTTATATATTGATAGACATTAGTTGCATGGCGTGAATTATCAGTGTAGCATGCTGAGATGCAAATGATCAAAGCTTCTGTTAAAAAGCAGAGTCTTGTGGTTGATGATCATAGCATGGCTTTAAATAGCATAGCTCTTTGTATAGCGTTAATTTGTGAGCCTCACACCTCGGTATGAGTCAAAAACGGGATGAGGGACCCAAGGAGTGCAAGACGTTTCCTTCTAGCTATAGGTGGTGTCACGGTATGGTGCCCAAACATTTATTATATTTTTACCTATGTGGATGATGAATAGCGAGGCGCCTCGGATATATCGGTCATTACGGTGCTGATAGATAGGTCCTATAGGACCCGAAAACGTGTGTTCTGGAATAACCAATCCTCAAACGTAAGGGAGGACCGGCCTTGGAGGATCCAAGTGTTCACTACGGGGGACCCTGAGGCATTTGCTAGAGTGTCTCGAAGCCGGAAAGGAGTACATCCCTAGCCTCGACTCATGATGAAAATCCAATTTCCTAGTATGGCGACATGATATATGGTACCCATGCCATCTATGATTGATACATTTATATTTGAAGTTGATTTTGACACTATGCACTTATAGTAATATCGAAATGATTTGTTTTAAACGTACTAAGCATGTTTGGCTATTATAAGGGAAAACTCTATCCTTCGGCTTACGTGGCATTGTGTTATAGGACCTGAGTCTTATAATAGCTTCATTTTTCGAAAAGCATTGCATTGTTTATAAACTGTTTTATGCACTGGTATTCTTGGAAGGAAACCCGTTTCATGTTATACGGCGTTGTAACAACCCGTATTTTAACGTGTTATAACCATAAATCTAGGCAAAATTAAATTTTAAAATAAAAATCAAGGGAAATGGGTTGCGCCATTGCGTTCGTCTCAGAATTCTGCTTGGAAACGAGTCCGAGTTTGCAAGAATCGGAGTACGTATGAGGGAGATATGACCCTCCGAAGTTTCAGGAATTTTCAGAATCGAAAACAGCTCGAAATTCGAATTCAAAATTCAAATTCAAACCCAGAAGCGGGCTGGGCAGGAAATTTCCCGCCCAGGACCCAAGTCGACAAGCGAGTCGACTGGGTAGTCGACCCCCCGACCAGGTCGACTGGGTAGTCGACCCCCCCCCCCCGACCAGGTCGACTGGGTAGTCGACCTGGGGGTCGACCTGCTCCCGAAATCCAGTTTTTGAACCTGATTCGTTCTGATGTATTTGGTCACGTTTTCTGCCTAGGTTCGTCCGCCTAACCCTATATAAACAGCCCCTGACCCTAGACTTTCTATCACATTCTTGTCCGACCATATGCTGCTGAAGTTCTGACTGGAAGATAGAAAGTAAGGAGGCTATTCAGGACTTTGTTAGTGCTACTTTTGGTTTGGAGTTTGCTAGAGATTCTGCTTCTACTCTTTTTGCTTTCTCATTCTCTAGACTACGATCTGTAAGCCCTTTGTCACTCTTAGATTTAAAGTGTAAACTTAACCTGAACATGATGTAAACTGAAATTATGCCTAAACATGATAACTAAGTTGGATCTACTCTTGTCTATCTTGGATCTATGACTATCACTTTTAAATCTGTTATTTTGGATCTAGTTTTGTACACTCCAGATCTGTTCATCTAAAACGTTGACTTGTGGAATATCAGTATGAACTTGATTTGGATATATTCATGTTTAATCTAAAACCCCTTTTCGATCTTTATCTTGTCATGCCTGTGATGTTGAAACTATTATTGGGGTACTATTTTATGTCAATCCTTTACCATGTCTATCACCATGTCTTGTCAAGTTGATGTTGAGACCCTATTTTCATATGCCTGTAATGTTATAATCATCATGCTTAACTTATGAACAAATTTGCCATTCTATGACTATCCTATTTGTGTTATTCCCTATTTTGACATGTTGTATTAATGCGAATTCACGTACGTTGGGGATACGTTTTGGGTAGATTAGGCAAACTTGAAAATTGGCTATGGAATTGACATGATATGACATGAAAATATGACATGAAAACCTGACATGAGAATAAGCTTGAAAACATGAATTTGGGACATGACAATTAGATAACTTAAAAATGGCCAACTCGAGGTTGGGTTGAATTTGCAACGTAAATCTGCCCAGAACCGCCCGGCAAATCCATTAGTTGCAAATAATAGACCCAATGTGGGTAGTTAGTCATATAGCACCTTAAACCCGAGGTTAGACTAGGTTATGGTGTAAATCTGCCCGGAACCGCCCGGCACATCCAGTAACCGTAACCAAGTCTAATGTGAGAGGTTGAGGTGTGTTAAGTGAATTAATGCCACATGGTAGGGTTAAGTCATGGATCCCTTGAATATACTTAACCAATTTGACACGTCGATTTGATAGGGTTAAGTCTTGAACTGCTTGTATATATACTTAACCAACTAGATACATGTTTGGGTAGGGTTAAGTCATGACCTTTTTAATGACAATACTTAACCCATTAGAAATCCTAGCCACGCAGTCCCTTTCAGCAGTAACCCACTTAGAAGTATCACGATACCCTGGGGACTAGGCAGGGTGGGGCACGATTACTGGGCTGATTGTAAGCGACCAAGAATAACGGGTGAGTAAGGTGCGCCGGTGTAGGTTCAGGCGGACTAGGGTCGTGCACTTAGTCCGGAGTTGAAAAAGTAGGCATGGGCACCCGTAGTACCACATTGTGCGTGCTTGAATTGTGTCAGTGGTTGACACCCTAGGACCTGATACACCCTAGGGTGGACCTAGCACATGTGACTACATTCCGCGATTGGGCCGTATGACACCGATACACGACGAGTAAAGTCGATCGATTAGGACGGACTGTTGGACCCCGTATTGGGTCATTTCATGTTATTGGGTTTAGGGATCATTACTGGACTTATACTTGACATGGATTTGGACACTAGTACTGTTAGTGCAGTAAACCTTGTATATGCGATGCCACCCTTATCTTGTTACCTTTTATTATCATGCCAGCCCAGTTATTATCTTTATGTTTAATCTCAGTTTCACATGTCCAGTTAACTTTATTAGTTTTTATGCTGATAGTCACTAGGGCTTACCAGTCTTTTTGACTGACCCGTTTTTCTTCCACCTCTTTTCTTTCGTTTCCCCCCAGGTTCTTAGGGAGGAAACCCCAGCTCTTAGATTGGACTTTGCTTGCTTTCTGACAGCTCATGTACGGTTTGGTCTTGAGCTATACTATGGCTGCACTCATGCTCTTTTTGGGGAATAATATTGGACTTATGTTGTTTTAAGTACTTTGCTTCTTTAAAACTTGATGTAATGAAATAATGACTTGATATTTTGATGCAAGAGGTTTTGACTCTGTTTTCCACGTAATGAGATTTGGTTAAATTTATATCCACTACTTTATATACTCTGTTTGATTTATGTTCTGTCTTGTGTTATCTCTGTGCCTGTTTACTAGATAATACCCCTCCAAAACTAGTGCATTCCCTTAGTGAGTGACCCTAGCAGAGGTGGGGTATGGGTCCCTTGATTTACTTTATCTCTAAAGTAAAGTTTTACATAACTGTTTTAGTTCTCACTCCACTAACATGATTGACCTGGAGTTTATTGTTTTAACCTAAACTCTGGGTGCCCTTGTTTTCCATATGGGCAGCTAGTAGTTTGGTTTTATAGATTCTTATTTCATAGGATCCTGGTTTATAGCTGGAGCTATATTCGGAAAGCTTTGTATCCGTGTATCTCTTTCAGTTGTGTTATGTATTATTTTTCCCGCTGCTATGTAAATTATTTTAATCTCTGATATTTTTTTGCTATATATTATTTATTCATACTCTGTTATATTCTTATACTCTGATGTAATTGTTGTAATAAGGAATAAAATGTTGTATTGTTTGTGTTCTGATTTGTCGTGTTCTCAACTCAATCCGAGCTTTCCCGAAAGGGTAAGTTTGGGGCGTTTCATCATGGTATCAGAGTTTGGTTTACAGAGCTCGAGAACAAGACACACTAGAACTAAACAAAAGAACTCATCAGAGATTGGATTAGTAATATCCAAGGAGAATGACTCGTTAGAGATGGGATTAGTAGTATCCTAGAATGAGTTTCAAAGAGTGTTATTTTTAAAATAAAAATGAAAACAAATTTTGTTTTGAAAATTTAAACCTTATTATACGTATGTGAGTATTTTATTTTAAATTGATTTTGGATTATCGGGTATATGAATATTTTGCATATATGCCTTGCTAGCATGTATACGAAATCTCTAATATATTGGATGGATATTGAATCACACTCTAGACGCTCGGGGATAATTCTGGTGATGCCCGGGCATCATCAGCATTTATGTTCGAGTTTCGAAAGTGGGACATCTATATATTTCCAGTTGACTAATGTGAGAATCAAAACTTAGATAGGATTTATTTTTGTGATTTGGCACTAAAAATATGATTCTTAAGTATATATAAAAAATTATATGTTTGAAAAGCTAATCAACTAATTGATTGTTGGTCGTGATGTTTGATTATTAGTTTAACTAATAAAAATATTGGAATAATAATTAATTTAACCAATATGAAAATGAAAGCTGAATTTAGCCAAATTGAATCAATATTGAACTGAATTGAAATTGATTGAAATTGCATATATGTACTACATATATAATGAACAGGTCATAGCATGGAAGCTAAGAAGAGGAATAAAACCGCATGCCCGAGAAATAGGTACATGTTTACTATTTTCTTGGGTTTTGAAGATTTTATGAGCTGACTGGCTAGCCGCTTGGCTTTTTCTTTTTCTTTTGGATTGATGAGGGCTCTATGAGGCAAGTTGCGGTTTTAAAAGTCTCCCCGTACAAAGAAGGTTATGGCGAAAATTTTCAAAAATTTAGGGTGTTTGCCAAATTTTTGAGAAATTAGAAAAATCTTAGAAACTGAAAAGTTGAAGAATGAACGCCAGAATGAAAGTTTAGTTGGTTGGTTAAACAACTATCAGCTTCGTTCGTTTTCGAGGATGAAAAGATTTTAAGTGGGGGAGATTGTAATAACCCGGAATTTCTAAACCAATCTAAATTTTTTATTTTAGCAAATTTAATGGATTTTGAATATTTAAAATGATTTATTTTAAATAATAACGACTAAAAATTTATTTTAATCGAAGTTAGAACGTATAAATTTATTTTAATTATAAAATGAGTTTGAAATGACGCGGTAGTTTGAAAATTCGATTTCTAATTTTAAATGAATGTACATAATTCAAAATAAACTGGATTTCAGTAAAATAAGAAATATTTGAATATGTTTAATTATATATTTCTAATGAATGTGGAAAATTGAGATTCCATAATATAAATTGAAAGTTATGGCCAGTTTAAAATTTAAAATAGTCGCCATGGAATTTATATATTTTTTCAATATATATAGCCATTAAAAATAGTCATTTTGCAAACGACCTCCGTTTTCGATGAAAGCACTTTTGTTGGATCCAGAATGTCAAATTATTGTTATAATCTAATTCTCATAATTTTTGGAATTAATATGTGAGAGTGGTGAATTTAAACGCATATGGTAATTTCAGTTTTAATTTAATCGATTGAAAAATGACAATTTTTCAGATGATCTCCAAATTCGACGAAATTAATTTTGTTAGGACTGTATTGTGAAAACATAGCTAGATTTATTTTTCTGGAATTTTCGAAGTCAATATGTGGCCCCGGTAAATTAAAATATACGTTTAAATTCAATATATATTGATTTATATTTTAAATTTTGACGAAACTGATTGAAAGAGCCGAATTGGCTTACGAAACATATCCCATTGCGTTCGGAATAGGGGTAATTAGCTAGGGACAACAGTCATCAGGATTTATTTAGAGTCCAGATGTAAAAACACATTTTTGGGAATAAAATAAAATAATAATATATATATATATATAACGACCAAACAGATTTTTTCTAAACCCTGAATTCCAAAATAAAAAACACGCCGATGATTCAAAAACCGAAGGCTGAAATTTCTCAAACTGTTCCCCCTTCCAATCTTCCAATCGACGCCTCGAATCCAACCACTTTTCACATGAAAAACACTCAACTCTTTGAGCTCTACAAGTTGAGCGGGCAAGATCTAGAATGGAGGAGGTTGGTGTTCGATTTACGGTGAGGTAGGGCTGCCGTTTCTCCCCAAATTCATGCACCTCCGTATCTCTGAGCTGTGCGCCGTCAGAGGCGTAGGGGGGGCGAGGCCGTGCCCTGCTACGTCGTAGGGTCGGATCATCTTCAGGTGCGGTGTTCGAATGGCAAAGTCAAACCCTAGAAGCCGAGCAACTTCGAAGATGCCTGGGGAAGCAACGAGGAAGAAAACCAGATCAGCCAGGGGTAGTTATGAAGAGGTAATTAATTTTAACTAATTGTAATTAAGGAATTAATTATAATTAAAATGGTACTTATTAAAATATAAATAAGATTGAATAAAAATGTTATTTTTATTTATATATATGTAGGAATGTTAAAAATGTGATTTTTATATGAAATAGAAGTTATAAAAATGTAATTTTTATATAGTTAACTTTGTTTTAAAAATGAGATTATTAATTTATATAGCAATGGATAAAAATATGATTTATATATATATATATATATATATATATAACATTAGTTTAAAAATATGGTCTATATATAAACAACTTTGAAATAAAAATATGATTTTTAGTTGTATAAAAATATAATTTTTAGTTATGATATAAAAGTATGATTTTTAGTGATGTAAAAATTTGATTTTTATTGTATAAAGGAAATATTTTTAGTAAGTTAAAAACATGATTTTTAACTAGTGTATGACATGAAAATATTTTTAGCAAGATAAAAATATGATTTTTTTAGCTTATGTATACATACTATTTATAAAATGGTCATACAAAGGAAAATTGTTTGTTAGTTAAAAACATGATTTTTAACATATGTATATTATTTGTAAAATAGACATGCTGGATTACTAAAAACATTTAAGATTGACAATCAAAGAATGGCGAAGTGGAAACCAAAGTTAAGAACACCTTCTCACTTAAATTATTTTACAGTTAAAAATATTTTAGGTTGCAAACGGGGCTTAGTAGCCCCCGACACTATTTATTGCACAAACCATGATTGTTTGTTTGGGTTGTATTATGGAAATTTGGTTGCATTGAAAATTGATTGTATTGTGGTGTATTGAATGTGATTGATTATTGTGTATGGCGTGAGCCAGTATCAGGAGAAGGATAATGCTAGACATTACTTTGGTTATAATATCACGCCATTATAATGCCGAAATTTTATGAAATAAACGTTTATTCATTAAAAATATCATTTTTAATGTGTATATAAACAATATAAAATATTCATGTGTTCTATAAAATGTTTGAACAATAAAAATATCATTTTTATTGTATGTATGAACTATATAAAATAGTCAAGTGTTGAAATAAATATTTTATCGTTAAAAATATAATTTTTAACGTATATATGAATGACATAAAATTCACCTGAAATGAAAATAAATATTCATTTACAAATCAGATGATTTGTTTATGTACACTGATTTAACTGACATGGATTGGGACGATAAATTTTACACATTGTCCAACCGCACAAATAATATTCAGTACTTGTTGGTTGAAACCCCACACGGGTATTGGGATGATATTTGGTGTACACTAATCCCAATTGTTTAGTTATATGTCAATCGATTGGTTGACAGACTGTTGTAAGCGTTAATTATTTATATTTTATATTTAATGCTTATGCAGTTGTGTAATGCACTCTGGATATTGGTTGATTGTGTATCATGATTGTTGTTTACATGTGTTGTATGATACCATATGAATAAATTATATGGTAATTGATTGGGTTTGATTCCAATTCAAAAGGAACGAATACTTTAAATCAAGGAAATATTTTAAAATAAGGAATATTTTAAAATAATATTTAGTAAAGGATTAAAATGTGAATTTGATGTCCGGTTTTGGATGGATGTGAAAATATTAAAATGTGTGAAGCTGTATTGATTAGATATGCGCCATTTTAATGTGAACGATATTTATATCGATTTTATTCATTTTTATAATGAATATAAAAAAGGAAATGATTTCAAAATCCGATATTTTGAAAATATTATCGTTTAAATATTATAATGATAAGCAGTATTCAATTTTGATTTAAAATTGAAATGAAAGTGGGAATCGTTTTAAACGAATTATAAACGATTTTATAAAATATGTTTTGAATGGAAATCGACGAAATATATGTAATATACATATATTATATATACTATATGGCCTGAATAGAACGCGCCGTGCAACAACCATTCGTGAATTTCGACCACTAACTTCGAATTGACATTACAGGAGATTCGACTGTCGGATTCTCCTAAAACCAGAACCGTTAGGTTCGTATTGAAAAGAACTTTCTAATGAATATAAGAGATTTGAAATTTAACAGTTGGATTTGGAATTATGTCCAAATCAAATTCGGAAAAGGTTGTTATGGATGCAGTTCGGTGGCCGTTATTGGAAACCGACTGTACGGGGCTTGATAAAATCATTAAAAATATTAATAATTTGTGTAAAATCATAATAAATGATTTGGAAAAAATTTGGATGAAAATCTCCATGATTTTAAAGATAAAAAAAATATTTTTTATCAAAATGAACTAGTTATTAACTAGTATAATAATCCGATGGTTTTTAAATTGCTAAATTGGATTTGAAATGGTTTTAAAATGACCATAATTTTCCAATGGATAAATTGGAATGGATTGGAAATAATATTCGGAATATTTCGATATTGAATTCTATGGTAATATGGATATTGTTATGGGAATTTGAAAGATACAGATATCGTTATTCCCAATATAATATCCGTTAGTTTCAGAATTTGATATTGAATATAAGCTGATATAATTTCTATTCAGAGTCTTGTATTTAATATTAAATTGGATTTTGGGTTTGTCGTGAATAGTGTCTTCATTAACACTGTTCTTAAACCCAGTTGGGAAAAGAATAAATCTTTTAATTAAGATTTAGTGAAGTTTACCAATTAATTAACATTTAATTGGAATTGAAATGAAAGTTGATTGTGGGTTTTCGTGACCTGTGTTTTAAACGACATTCGTTCTTTAACCCGATTAACAGTGAAATGTGATTTGGAATATATATAAATCTTTTGTTAAGATTTAATGGAAAATTTCCAAAGTAAAGTATTCTAATTTAATAAAATAAATTGGAATGGGATAGAATTAGATTTGATAATAATCGAAGTGAGTTTCAATGGAGGAAGACTATTACTATATATGGAATTTAAAAGGCTTTTCCATTATTCCATTTATATTATTGGTTGGATACGGAAATTTATATCCATTATATATACTGATCATTTTCCGTGTAGATTCCATAATTAATGGAATGTGATTTTGGGTTTATCGTGAACTTTGTTTTAAATGACATTTTAACCCAGTTAAAGACAAGATTTCATGTCTAACATTGTATTTCAAACTGTATTGTTGATCTCTGCTAAATATATATTTGTTTGGTGGCAGAGAATTTATTCTCTTGCTTAACACCCTTCTCTGAGACGTATGAGCTTAGAGGTTATATATCGGCAAAAATCAGTGGTACAGTGTAGATTGTCGATGCGGCATGAGTGATTTCCCAAAGTTAAATAATCATTAATAATGATTGTTGGGAGATTAAAACTAAGTGGAGTTTTAAGGAATCTTTAATTAGATTTTAATGTGAAATGGTTGTTAAATTTATCGATAACACCGTGGTGTTAGATATGGAGTATTACTAGTTTTTCTCCATGGGATAAATAAGTTGGGATTGGGGGATTAAACAAATGACTACTTCTGTGAGGCTCTATAATCCCGACCAGTTGATAAGCCTTAATTTGGTTTGAATTGATATCGAAAGGAAGATTAAAGAACAAATTTAAAGAATTTACCTTTGATAAAATTAATGGGAACCTTTCCCTAATGATGTGAATATTTGAATAAAAGAATATTCTGAATTGGAATGAGGCGTGTGTTGCGTTTTTGTAGCACTTGATTATAAAATACGTGAATTATTCGGAAAGGCTAGGTTTATACCCATTTTGAATAATTGATTCGACGATAAGTCAACGATGTAGACGGTGGTTGAAGACCGATGTTCTTCACATCGTTTGGATGATTACTGATGTCTTGATTGGGCTGTACACCCAAGACAAGGTAATAAGTGGTGATCATCCAGACGTACTTGGAGATCAACCGGATATGTGAGGACTTCTTTCCTGTATTGGACATATGGGACGAGGAATGAGGTGCTTCCGGTTTTGTTAAGACCCCAAATGAACTAGTAAATGGATGTGTGTCTATCATTGGATTTTATTCTATGTTGATTGATCTATATTAAATATACATATTTTTTGGGTGGCAGAGAATTTATTCTCTTGCTTAACACCTTTCTTTGAGACGTACGAGCTTAGAGGTTATATATTGATAGACATCAGTTGCATGGCATGAATTGTCAGTGTGGCATGCTGAGAAGCAAATGATCAAGGCTACTGTTGAAAAGCAGAGTCTTGTGGTTGATGGTCAAAGCACGGCTTTAAATAGCATAGCTTTGTGCATAGCATTAATTCTCGAGCCTCACACCTCGGTATGAGTCAAAAACGGGATAAGGGACCCAAGGAGTGCATGATGTTTCCTTCTAGCTACGGGTGGTGTCATGCTATGGAGCCTAGACATTTATTATATTTTTACCTATGTGGATGATGGATATCGGGGCACCTCGGATATATCGGTCACTATGGGGATGATAGATAGGTCCTATAGGGCCAGGAAACGTGTGTTTAGGAATAACTAATCCTCAAACATAAGGGAGGACCAACCTTGGAGGATCCAAGGGTTCACTGTGGTGGACCGTGAGGCATTTGCTAGAATGTCTTGAAGCCGGCGAGGAGTACATCCCTTGCTTCGATTCATGACAGAAATCCAATTTCCAATACGTGAATTTTTGGTTTTAATTGTAGAGCCTAGTATGGCGACATGATATATGGTACCCATGCCGTGTATGATTGATACATTTATATTTGAAGTTGATTTTGACACTATACACTTATAGTAATATCAAAATGATTTGTTTTAAATGTACCAAGAATGTTTGGCTATTATAAGGGAAAACTCTACCCTTCGGCTTGCGTTGCATTGTGTGATGGGACCCAAGTCTTATAATAGCTTCATTTTTCGAAAAGCATTGCACTGTTTATTAACTGTTTTATGCACTGGTACTCTTGGGAGGAAACATGTTCCGTGTTATACGAAGTGGTCCCTTGATTTACTTTATTTTTAAAGTAAAGTTTTAAATAACTGTTTTAGTTCTCACACTAGTCCCATGACTAACCTGGAGTTTATTGTTTTAGCCTAAACTCCGAGAGCCCATATTTTCCACACAGGCAGCTAGTAGTTTTGGTTTTGCAAATTCCTATTTCATAGGATCCTAGTTTACAGCTGGAGCTATATTCGGAAAGCTTTGTATCCGTGTATCTCTTTTAGTTGTGTTATGTATTATTTTTCCACTGCTATGTAAATTATTTTAATCTCTGATATTTTTATGCTGTATACTATTTATTCATACTCTATTATATTCTTGTACTCTGATGTAATTGTTGTAATAAGCAATGAAATGTTCTATTGTTTGTGTTCTGATTTGTCGTGTTCTCAACTCAATCTGGGCTTTTCTGAAAGGGTAAGTTTGGGTCATTTCACAAAGCATTCCGAATATAGCTCCAGCTATAATCCAGGATCCTAAGAAAAGAAATATTTGCAAACCAAAACTACTAGCTGCCTGTGCGGAAAATATGGGCAGAAATAATAAACTCCGTGTCACTTATGGGACTGATGTGAGAACTAAAACAGTTATTAACTTTATTTTAAAGTTAGGTAAATCAAGGGACCACGCCATATAACATGGAATTGCTTCCTCCCAAGACCACCATAAACCAAAAGCGCAATGCTAAAAGAAAAAATGAAGCCATTATAAGACTAAGGTCCCGTCACACATTGCAAACACAGACCAGAGGATAGAGTTTTACCTTATAATGGCCAAGCATGCGTGGTATGCGGAATTTATCTTTTATTATTAATATAAGTGAAGAAATCAACTTCAAACATAAATGTATCAATCATATATGACATAGGTACCATATATTATGTCGCTATACATAGGTTTACAACTAAAACCGAAAAGCCGCGTATGGGAAATTGGATTTCCATCATGAGTCAAGGCAAGGGATGGCTCCTTCCGATTGGAGACACTCTAGCAAATGCCTCAAGATCACACCTACGGGAAACCCTTGGATGCGGTAGGGCCGATCCAGACTTACTTTAGTGGATCAATTATTCTTAAGCAATACGTTTCCCAGTCCTATCGGACCAAAAAATAGGTCAGTACGTCGAACTTATGAGCATATAGCCCTATATCTGAGGCGCCTCGCAATCCATCATCAACATAAGTAAAAATGTCTGGGCTCCATAACATGATGTCGCTTCTAGCTTGAAAGAAATGCAAGTTCTCCCTATGGTCACTATCTCGTTTTTGACTCATACCGAGGTGTGAGACTCGCGAATTAACGCTATACACAAAGCGGTGCTAATTAAAGCTGTGCTTTGATCATCAACCACTAGGCCCTTCTTTTCAACAAAAGCCTTGATCATTTTCATCTTAGCATGCCACATTGAAAACTTATGCCATACAACTGATGTCTATCAGCATATAACCTCTAAGCTCGTACATCTCAAAGAAGGGTGTTAAGCAAGAGAATAAATTCTCCGCCACCAAACAAATATATACTTAATAGAAATCAATCAACAAAGAATGAAATCCAATGTCAGACACACATTTATTTACAAGTCCATTCTCGGTCTGAACGAAATCGAAGGCACCTTATTCCTCGTCCTATATGTCCAATACAGGAGAGAGGTCCTCGCATGTCCGGTCGATCTCCACGTACGTCTGGACGATCACCACTTATTACCTTGTCTTGGGTGTACAGCCTAATCAAGACATCAGTGATCATCCGGACGATGTGAAGATCTCCGATCTTCCACCACCGTCTTCATCGTCGACTTTTAGTCGCCATAACAGTTATTCAGAATGCGATAAACCCGTTCTTTCCGAATAACTTGCTAATTTTATAATCAAAAATCAAATGCTATAAAAGCACATCATACGCCTCATTCCAATTCATAATAATCTTTTATTCAAATATTTACATCTTAGGGGTAAGGTTCCCATTAATTTTATCAAAGATAAGTTCTTTTAAACTTATTCTTTAAACTTCCTTTGGATATCAATTTCAAAAGATCTTATTTTATCTTTAAACGATTCTAAACAAAATTAAGGTTTATAAAAATAGTTGGGATTAGCGAGCCTTACCGAAGTGATCATTTATTTATTAATCCCAATTCCAACCTATTCATCCCATGGAGCAAAACTAGTAGTACTCTATATCTAACACCCATGATGATATCGGTAAATTTAATTACCATTTCATGTTCAAATCTAATTAAAGATTTAACTACCGCCTGGAGTAAAACTGGTGATACTCCATTCTCGATCATTTCATGAATTCGATAAATTTAATTATTCCATTCCCATTTTTAATCTACTTAAAGATTCATTAAAACTCTAGTTCAATTTTGATCTCAAAATCATTACTTAATGATTATTACAATTTTAGGAAATATATCCTGCCTTTACTTAGGTCATAGAACAATTGTCGTTTAAAACATTATTCAAGATAAACCCAAAATATTCTTCCATTAAAATGTAACTTTCATGGAATTCATACCAGTATATAATCGATACAAATTTTCGTATCATACTAATACTATAAATGGAATAATGGCAAAGCCTTTTAAATTCCATAAATAGTAATGGTCTTCTTTCACAGAAGCTCATCTCGATTATTAATAAATCGAATTCCATCCAATTCCAATTTCTTTTATTAAATTGGAAAGATTCACTTTGGAAATTTTTCATTAAATCTTAGAATAAAGATTTATAAATTCCAAATCTTAACTTCACTGTTAATCGGGCTTAAGAACCGATTTTGTTTAAAACATTGTTCACAATGAACCCGTAACCAACTACCATTTAATTCCAATTATATTAATTAATTGGAAAACTTCATTAAATCTTGGTTAAAAGATTTATTCTTATCTCAACTGGGTTTAAGAACGGTGTTATTGAAGACACCATTCACGACAAATTCAAAATCCAATTTGATATTAAATACAAGGCTCTGAATAGAAATCATATCGGCTTATATTCAATATCAAATTCTGAAACCAACAAATATCGTATCGGGAATAACGATATCTATATCTTTCAAATTCCCATAACCATATCCGTATATTACAGAATCCAATATCGAAAAATCCAAAGATAATTTCCATTCCAATTTATTCGCTGGAAAACCCTAGTTATTTCAAAACCATTTACAAATCAAATTTATTAATTTAAAAATTATTGGATTTCAAATCTAGTTGTTAACTAGATCATTTTGACAAAAATATCCTTTATCTCTTCAAAACTTCAAATATTTAATCCAAAATCTTTCCAAATCATTTATTATGATTTTACATAATTTATTCATATTTTTAATAAATTTATTAAGGCCCTTACAGTCGGTTTCCATTATCGGCCACCGAACTGCATCCATATTGACCTTTTCCAACACTGAATATCTTAAAATCCAGCCGTTAGATTTCAAATCATATCATTCAAAGCTCTTTTCAATACGAACCCAATGGTTCTGTTTTTAGGTGAATCCGACGGTCGGGTCTCCCATTACATCAATTTGAAGTCAATGGTTGAAATTCGCGAACGGTCGCTGCGCGACGCATTCTATTAAGGCCATTTAAATATATATAGTTTATTTCATCGATTTCCATTTAAAACGTATTTTATAGATCGTTTATAATTTCATTTTAAAACGATTTCAACTTCATTTTCAAGTTTAAATCAAAATTGAATGTTTTATATCATTATATTATTAAAATGATAATATTTTCAAAATGTCAGATTTTGTAATCAAATCTTTTCGATATTCATTATAAAATAAATGAAATCGACAGAAAATCCTATTCGAGTATTTTATGTCCATCCAAAATCAATATTTTATTTAATTCGGCTTCAAATATCAATATTTTATGTCCATCCAAAATCGGACATCAAAATCATATTTTGATTTTTCACTGAATATTATTTTAAAATATTTGTTGTTTCTGAATTGGAATCAGACTCAATCAATTACCATATAAGTTTATTTATACCGATTCCATATATCGCATGTATTCAAAAATAGTGGTAAACAACTATTAACATTCCATTCACAACCACAGTGCAATTTACAACTGTATAAGCATTAAATATTTAAATAATGCTTATAACAGTCTCTCGATCAATCCGTTGACATACAATTTAATCCAAGGGAGATGTGAATTAAGTATCATCCCCAGACCCATGTGGGGTTTTCGAACAACAATAATAAATTTAAATTCATTAATGAATAATGAATTTAATCATAAATAGTTCAATTCGAGTTATTTTTCAAATTAACTAATTTTCACTGTTCAAATATTTAAATGGATATTTATATCCAATTTCAACTAACACAAAATAATATTAAATTATTTTTAATATGTTCAAAATCATAGTCACAACACAATACAGTTAATCAGATCGTCCATGGGTTTTCAAACAACAGTGAAGTGAGCTAATAGGAACCGTACAACATTTTTATGATAATTAAAATTGATAAAAATCAACACTGGCAATCTATATATTCAGTTATAAAATAAATAACTGTATAAATATTTTAGTGAGAGAGTTCTCACGTTGGTTTACACTCCGTCAGTCTTTGTTTGAAAATTTTATTTTTAAACAAAATTAAATGAATGTTTAATTTACCTAAAAAAATAAATTGCTTCATTTCCGTTCTGGTCAGTTCCATGTTGTACAGCTCGTCGTCACGAGTGCAACGCAACTGAAATCGTCGGATTCCGATCTCGTATGAAAAAGATATGGTAGTTTATACATTAATTACATAATTATATAATTAATACATTAATTAAATTCCTTAATTACTTCTTTAACGGTTAACCCTCTTCCTCACCAATTTGAATTTTTTCCAGGTAACGAAAAGAAAACCGCAACCCACCACTTTCACCTGTTGCACCCGTCCCGGCACCAATCGTCGACCACCGTACGAAAGCCACGACCGCCTTCCTCCTCTGCCTTGAATCATGTGAAACCTGGTCCCCCTGCTCCTCAAAAATCACCCTTGAACGCACCACGTTTTTGCTCAAAATTATTCCAACCCGCTACACAAAATCCGATCTTACCCATATCAATCTAAAGCTCTCTATACACTCTTCAATTTTTACGTTGAAAGATTATAATAATTCTTTGCGGATTGGAAAATATTAATGATAAATTTTCGAGCATTAAGGGCCATCGGTGAAAGAAAACAGTGGTTGCTCCTTGGGTTGACCACAGCAAGGCCTTTGACTTAGGTTTTGGCAAGAGAATGGGGTATTTATACTAATATATATTATATTTAATTCCTAGTTTTGACGATTTTGCATCAAAACTCCTAATGAACCCCAATGACCGTTGCCCCTAGCCAAATATCCCCATTCCGGACTTAACGGGATATGTTTCGTAAGCTAATTCGGCTATTTCGATTAGTTTTTTTATCAAAATTAAAATATAAATTAATATAACGGTCAATACTGAATTTCAACCTACATTTTAATTTACCGGAGCCACATACTGACTCCAAAAATTATGAAAATTGAAATCTAACTATGTTTTGACGATATGGTTCTAAGAAAATCAATTTCATCAAATTTGGAGATCGTTTATAAAATGGCCTTTTTATCTGCTTATTAATTTCAAACTGAAATTGAAAACGTGATTAAATTTACTACGCTCACATATTAATTCCAAAAATTATGAAATTTTAAACCTGACAATAATTTGACATTTTGGATCCAACAAAAGTAGTTTCGTCGAAAACGGAGGTCGTTTGTGAAATGGCTATTTTTAAGGACTGTAAATATTATAAAAATGTATATAAATTCCACAGCGACTATTTTAAACTTTCATCTAGACATAACTTACAATTTATAATATGAAATCTAAATTTTTCATGTTCGTTAGAAAGATATAGTTAAACAGATTCTAACGTTTCTTGTTTTCTGTAATTCTGATTTATTTTGAATTTTGTATAATCAATCAAAGTTCAAAACCATATTTTCAAACTACTACGCCATTTCGAGTTCGTTTTATATAAATTTTAAATTCTTACGTTCTAACTTCAACTCAAATAAATTTTAAATCGTTAATTCTCAAAATAAATCATTTTAAATTCTTAAAATCCATTAAATCAATTAAAAGTAAAATTTTAAATTGGTTCCAAAATTCGGGTTGTTACAATCTCCCCTACTTAAAATCTTTTCCTCCTCGAAAAGGAAGATAGAATTGAAGGTTGTTTACTTAATAAACTCATCCTTTGCTTGACTCAAGTTCTTCAACTTTTTGTTTCTAAGAACTTTCTAATTTCTCAAAATTTGGCTAACACCTTAAATTTTCGAAAAAATTCTCCATAGCCTCCTTTGTACGGGTTGATCGGTAAAACCACAACTTTCCTCACAGGCCCCTCTTCAATCAAAAAGAAAAAGAAAAAGCCAAGCGTCTTGCCAATCAGCTAATAAAATCATCAAACCCAATAAATACTGTAAATATGTACCTATTTGTCGGGCATACAGTTTTATTCCTCTTCTTAGCTTCCATGCTATGACCTGTAGATTATATACTCATGCATATGTATCCAATTCCAATCAATTTTCAATTTAGTTCAATATTTTAATCGATTTGGCTAAATTTTACCCTTTGATTTCACATTGGTTTTATTATTCCAATATTTTAATTAGTCAAACTAATTATCATCCATCACAACCAGCAATCAATTAGTTAATTTGCTTTTCAAACATATATCTTTAATATACTTAAAAAACCATATTTAAATGCCAAATCATAACATAAACTCTAACTAAGTTTTGTTTCTCACTCCAGTCAATTGGAATCATATAGATACCCCACTTTCGAAACTCGAACATAGATACTGATGATGTTCGGACATCACTAGAATCATCCCCGGGCGACTAGAGTGTGATTCTATATCTACCTAGTATACTTGAGACTTCAAATATGCGCTAGCTAGGAATATATGAAAAATCTTCTTAAACTTGATAGTCCAAATTCAATATAAAATGAAATACTCAAATATGTAAACTAAATTTGTTTTTAGAAATAGCACTCTTCAAACTCATTCCAGGGCATTACTAACCCTGTCTCTAATGAGTCATTCTTATAGGATATTACTAATCCTATCTCTGGTGAATTCTCTCATTCGGTTCTAATGTGTTTTGTTCTCGAGCTTTGTATACCAAAGCTCTGATACCAAATATAACGACCCAGACTTCTTGGCAAGCCTAAATCGAACAAGAAGGCGGACTGCTTTGAGAACACGATGCATCAAAACGCAAACATGAAAACATTTCATTGCTATTACAACCATTTACATCAGAGTACAAGAATATCAAAGTACGAATAAATAAGATACACAGCAGAAAAATACCATAGATTTAAATCACATTTAAACACATAAACATAATACGTAGCGGAAAACATCAACTACCACAACTGAAAGAAATACACGGATATAAAGCATTCCGAATATAGCTCCAACTGTAATCCAGGATCCTATGAAAAGAAATATCTACAAACCAAACTACTAGCTACCCGTGCGAAAAATATAGGCACCCAGAGTTTAGGTAGAAACAATAAACTCCAAGTCAGTCATGGGACTGGTTTGAGAACTAAAATAGTTATTAACTTTATTTTAAAGTTAGATAAATAAAGGGACCATGTCGTATAACACGGAACAGGTTTCCTCCCAAGAACACCATAAAACCAAAAGCACAATGCTAAAAGGAAAAATAAAGCGATTATAAGACTTAGGTCCTGTCACACAATGCAAACACAAATCAGAGGATAGAGTTTTACCTTATAATGGCCAAACATGCTTGGTACGTGAAATTTATCTTTTATTGTTATTATAAGTGAATAAATCAACTTCAAATACAAATGTATCAATCATAGACGGCATAGGTACCATATATTATGTCTCCATACATAGGTTTACAACTAAAACCGAAAAGTCGCATATTGGAAAGTGGGTTTCAATCATGAGTCAAGGCAAGGGATGGCTCCTTCCGATTCGAAACACTCTAGCAAATACCTATGGATCACACCTACGGGCAACCCTTGGATGCGGTAGGGCTGGTCCACACTTACTTTAGTGGATTAATTATTCCTGAACATTACGTGTCCCGGTCTTATCGGATCTACAAACAGGTCAATACGTAGCATATAGCCCTATATCCAAGGCGCCACGCAATCCATCATCCACATAAGTAAAAATTACTGGGCTCCATAAATGACACCACTTCTAGCTAGAAAGAAAGGCAAGTTCTCACTACGGTCACTATCCCATTTTTGACTCATACTGAGGTGTGAGGCTCGCAAACTAATGCTATTCACAAATCGGTGCTAATTAATTTGTGCTTTGATCATCAACCACAAGGTCCTGATTTTCAACAAAAGCCTTGATCATTTGCATTTTAGCATGCCACATTGACAATTTATGTCATACAACTGATGTCTATTAGTATATAACCTCTAAGCTCATATGTCTTAGAGAAGGGTGTTAAGTAAGAGAACAAATTCTCCGCCACCAAATAGATATATATTTAATAGAAATCAATCAACACAGAATGAAATCCAATGTCAGACACACATCCATTTAAAAGTCCGTTCTGGGTCTGAACGAAACCGGAGGCACCTTATTCCTCGTCTCGTATGTCCAATGCAGGAGAGAGGTCCTCGCATATTCGGTCGATCTACGTCCAGACGGTCACCACTTATTACCTTGTCTTGGGTGTACAACCCAATCAAGACATCAGTAATCATCCGAACGATGTGAAGATCTCCAATCTTGCACCACCGTCTTTATCTTCATCTTTTAGCCGTCGTATCAGTTATTCAGAATAGGATAAACCCGTTCTTTCTGAATAACTCGCGTATTTTATAATTAATAATCAAGTACACATTATACGCCTTATTCCAATTTGGAATTTTTTTTCTTCAAATATTTACATCTTAGGGGAAAGGTTCCCATTAATTTTATCAAAGATAAGTTCTTTTAAACTTATTCTTTAATCTTACTTTGGATATCAATTTCAAAAGATTTTATTTCATATTTTAACAATTCTAAACCAAATTAAGGTTTATAAAACTAGTCGGGATTAGCGAGCCTTACTAAAGTGATCATTTATTTATTAATCCCAATCCTAACCTATTCATCCCAAGGAGCAAAACTTGTAGTACTCCATATCTAACACCCACGGTGTTATCAGTAAATTTAATTACCATTTAACATTCAAATCTAATTAAAGATTTAACTATCATCGGGAGTAAAACTGGTGATACTCCATTCTCGATCATTTCATGAATTCGATAAATTTAATTATTCCATTCTCATTTTTAATCTACTTAAAGATTCATTAAAACTCTATTTTAGATTTAATCTCAAAAATCATTACTTAATGACTATTCCAATTTTAGGAAATATATCCTGTCTTTACTTAGATTAAAGAACAAATGTCATTCAAAACATTGTTCACGATAAACCCAAAATCCTCTTTCATTAAAATGTAACTTTCACAAAATTCATAACAGTATATAATCGATACAAATTTCCATATCAAACTAATACTATAAACGTAATAACGACAAGCCTTTTAAATTCCATAAATAGTAATGGTCTTCCTTTACAGAAGCTCATCTCGATTATTAATAAATTGAATTCCATTAATTCCAATTTCTTTTTTACTTTGGAAAATTTCCATTAAATCTTAGAATAAAGATTTATAAATTCCAAATCTTAACTTCACTGTTAATCGGGTTTAAGAACTTATGTTGTTTAAAAAATCATTCACAATGAACCCGTAATCAACTACCATTTAATTCCAAATATATTAATTAATTGGAATACTTCATTAAATCTTGGTTAAAAGATTTATTCTTTTCTCAACTGGGTTTAAGAACAGTTTTAATGAAGACACCATTCACAACAAACCCAAAATCTAATTTGATATTAAATACAAGGCTCTGAATAGAAATCATATTCGCTTATATTCAATATCAAATTCTGACACCAACAAATATCGTATTGGGAATAAAGATATCTAAATCTTTCAAATTCCCGTAACCATATCCTTATAATTACGGAATCCAATTTTGAAATATCCAAAGATAATTTCCATTCAAATCCATTCCAATTTATTCGCTGGAAAACTCTGGTTATTTCAAAACCATTTACAAATCAAATTTATTAATTTAATAATTATTGGATTTCAAATCTAGTTGCTAACTAGTTGATTTAGATAAAAATATCTTTTACCTCTTCAGAACTTGAAATATTTAATCCAAAATCTTTCCAAATCATTTATTATGATTTTACATAATTTATTCATATTTTTAATAAAGGCCCTTACAGTCGGTTTCCAATATCGGCCACCGAACTACATCCATAGAGACCTTTTTCAAAACTGATTTGGACATATTTTAAAATACAATCGTTAGATTTCAAATCTCTTATTATCATTCGAAAGATCTTTTCGATACGAACTCAATGGTTTCGGTTTTAGGAGAATCCGACTGTCGGATCTCCCGCTACATCAATTTGAAGTCAACGGTTGAAATTCGTGAACGGTCGCTGCTCGGCGCATTCTATTCAGGCCATTTAAATATATATAGTATATTTCGTCGATTTCCATTTTAAAATTATTTTATAAATCGTTTATAAATTCATTTTAAAATGATTTCAACTTCAATTTCAATTTTAAATCAAAATTGAATGTTCTATATCATTATAATATTAAAATGATAAATATTTTCAAAATATCATATTTTGAGATCAAATCTTTTCGATATTCATTATAAAATAAATGAAATCGATAGAAAATCCCATTCGAATAAAAATGGCGTGTGTAATAACCCGGAAATCTGAGCCAATTTAAAATTTTTATTTTGGCAATTTTAATGAATTTTGAATATTTAAAATGAATTATTTTAAATAATGACGACGAGAAATTTAATTTGAATAGAATTAGAATGGAAATATTAATGTAGATCGTCATTAGAAATATAATTATATAACGAGCCTGAAATGGCGCGGCAGTTCGAAAATTCGATTTCTAATTTCAAATGAATATACAAAATTCAATATAAGTCGGAATTGAACGAAACAAGAAATATTTGAATCTGTTTGATCATATCTTTTTGATGGATGTAAGAAACTGAGATTTCACTTTATAGAGTGTAAGATATGTCCAGTTTAAAATTCAAAAAAGTCGCTGTGGAATTTATATATATTTTAATATATAAAGGCCCTTAAAAATAGCCATTTTGCAAACGACATCGGTTTTCGACGAAACACTTTTGTTGGATCCGGAATGTCAAATTAGTGCTAGATTCCAAAATTCATAATTTTTGGGATCAGTATGTGAGCGTGGCACCAGAAAACGTGTTTTTACAGTTTCAGTCAATTTGAATCGACTAGAAAATGGTCATTTTTCAAACGGTTTTAAAATTTAACGAAATTAGTTTTGTTAGGACCGTATCGTCAATACGAAGCTAGAAATAATTTTTCTTGAATTTTTAGACTCAGTATGTGGCCCCGGTAATTTAAAATACACGTTCAAATTGAATATATACTAATTTATATTTTAAATTTGACGGAAACCTATCGAAACGGTCGAATTGGGTTACACAACATATCCCATTGTGTTTGAAATGGGGGTAATTAGCTAGAGGCGATAGTCGGTGGGTTGGATTTCGAGTTCGAATTAAAACCTAACTTTTAGAGGAAAAAAATATAATAATATAAAATATATATTCCCCCCCTCTTTATTTCTCTCCCTCCTCCCCGTTGACCATTCAGATCGAAATCGAAAAAGGGAAAGAAAAAAAACCGCTCGATGATTGTGTTGCCTACCCTCCCCGCCGCCGTTCCCGGCGCCGCACTCCCTCTTGGACCACCGCTCATTCCCCCCTCGCTCCTCCATCCCTCTTCTCTCTCCGTCTGCCACCAACGTCCAAACCCAACATCGACCGCCGCCTGAAGCCCAAGACCGACGCCACCACCATGCCTGCTCCAGGCCAGCGCACTCCTCAGCCACCCCCGACCAGCGAGCACACCTCTCTCTTGCTATAAGTTTTGAACCCTCCTAGATTTTTATTTTCATAAGTTGAAATGGTTAGATCTTTAAAACATATAAAGGTTTGCTCTTTAAAACATATAAAGGTTTGCTCTTTAAAACAATCAGGCATTTCGAACGGTCTTGGTCGGTTTAGTGATCGATTCGGATCAAGCGAAATTCCTTGTTGTCACAGCGTATATTTACTTAATCCGGCTTCACATATCAATATTTTTGTGTCCATCCAAAATCGGACATCAAAATCATATTTTGATTTTTCACTGAATATTATTTCAAAATATTTGTTATTTCTGAATTGGAATCAGACTCAATCAATTACATGTAATTTTTTTTATATGGATTCCATACATCGCATGTATTCAAAAATAGTGGTAAAGAACCATTCCATTCACAACCAGAATGTAATTTACAATAGTATAAGCATTAAATATTTAAATAACGCTTATAACAGTTTGTCAATCAATCGGTTGACATACAGTCAAATCCAATGGAGATGTGAATTAATTATCATCCCCAGACCCGTGCGGGATTTTCAGACAACAATGATAAATTTAAATTCATTACTGAATAATGAATTTAATCATAAATAGTTCAATTCGAGTTATTTGTCAAATTAACTAATTTTCACTATTCAAATCTATAAATGGATATTTTTATCCAATTTCAACTACCATAAAATAATAATAAATTATTTTTAATATGTTCAAAATCATAGTCACAATATAATACAGACAATCAGATCATCCATGGGTTTTCAAACAATAGTGAAGTGAGCTAACATGCACCGTACAACATTTTTATGATAATTAAAACTGATAAAAATCAACACTGACAATCTTTATATTCAGTTATAAAATAAATAATTGTACAAATTGAGACAATGCAAACTTCCCCATAAAGGAAAGCCTGGATCGAGTTGAGAACACGACAAATCAGAACACAGACAGAAGAACATTTCATTGCTTGGTACAACAATATACATCAGAGTACAAGAATACAACAGAGTATGAATAAATTATATACATTTGATAAATATCAGAGATTTAAAATTACAATGCAGCGGAAAAATAATACATAACACAACTGCAAAAAATACACGGATACAGAGCGTTCCGAATATAGCTCCAGCTGTAAACCAGGATCCTGTGAAAATAAATCTGCAAAACCAAAACTACAAGCTGCCCGTGTGGAAAATATGGGCACCCAGAGTTTAGGTTAAAACAATCAACTCCAGGTCAGTCATGTGAGTGGTGTGAGAACTAAATCAGTTATTAATTTGATTTTAAAGTTAGGTAAATCAAGGGACCACGCCGTATAACACGGAACAGGTTTACCCCCAGGAATACCAGTGCATAAAATAAACAACGCAATGCTAATTAAAGAAAATGAAGCTACTGTAAGACTCAGGTCCCATCACACAATGCAACGCAAGCCGGAGGATAGAGTTTTACCCTATAATAGCCAAATAATGCTTGAAGCGTGAAATTTAACTTTTATTATTACTATAAGTGAAGAAATCAACTTCAAATATAAATGTATCAATCATAGATGGCATGAGTGTCCCATCCCATTATGTCGTCATACTAGGCTCTACAATTAAAACTGAAATGTCGTATTGGAAGTTGGATTCCATCTATGAACCAAGGCAAGGGATCGTCCTTATCGAATTTGAGACACTTTATCTCGTGTCTCATGCTCAGCCGCAACTGCACCTAAAGCATCCAGGGTCGGTCCTCTCTTACGTTTGAGGATTGGCAATTCCTGCCCACCCTATGGGGCGTAAGTCTGGTCAGTATGTCGACCATATCATTCATCGACCCCGTAGTGACTGATATATCCAAGTACCTCGCTTTCCATCATCCACATAAGTAAAAATGTCTGGGCTCCATACCATGACACCACTCCTAGTTAGAATGAAACACATGTCCTCCCTAGAGTCCTCTCTCGTTTCTGGTTCACACCGGGGTGTGAGGCTCGCGAATTAACGCTATACAAAAAGCTATGCCCTTTAAGGCCTTGCTTTGATCATCAACCACAAGACTCTGCTTTTCAATAGAAGCCTTGATCATTTTCATCTCGGCATGCCACACTGACAATTCATGCCATGCAAATGATGTCTATCGATATATAAACTCTGAGCTCGTACGTCTCAGAAAAGGTTGTTAAGAAAGAGAATAATTCTCCACCACCAAACAGATATATATTTAATAGAGATCAATCAACATAGAATAAAATCCAATGTCAGACACACATCCATTTAATAGTTCGTTCTGGGTCTGAACGAAACCAGAGGCACCTTATTCCTCATCCCATATGTTTAATACAAGAGAGAGTTCCTCGCATATCCGGTCGATCTCCAAATACGTCTGGACGATCACCACTTATTACCTTGTCTTGGGTGTACCGCCCAATCAAGACATTAGTAATCATCCAAACAATGTGA
Organism: Allium sativum; assembly: GCA_030737875.1. Lineage (NCBI taxonomy): Eukaryota > Viridiplantae > Streptophyta > Magnoliopsida > Asparagales > Amaryllidaceae > Allium > Allium sativum. The sequence continues at coordinate 117,791,812 of CM060911.1, read as the reverse complement.
AGACCTCTGGTCTTTAACCACTGTCTTCATCGTCGACTTATTGTCGAATAAGTTATTAAGAATGGGTATAAACCCGGCCTTTCGGAACTTTTCTGGTGTAGCAACGGCGTAGGGAATGGTTGGCTGTGGAAAGAAATGTAGTGTAGGAACGACGTAGGATATGACCAGTGCTATAAAAACACAACATACGCCTCATTCTAATCCAGAATATTCTTTTATTTAAATATTCACATCATTATTTAAATATTCACATATTTAAATATTCACAAACTCAAAATCCCATTTGATATTAAATACAAGGCTCGGAATAGAAATTATATCGGCTTATATTCAATATCAAATTCTGAAACCAACAAATATCGTATTGGAAATAACGATATAAAATATATCTTCCAAATTTCCAGAACAATATCCGTATAATCACGGAATCTAATATCGAAATATTCCGAAGATTATTTCCATTCCAATTTCATTCCAATTTGTTTATTGGAAATTTCAGGTTATATTAAAACCATTCACATATCCAATTTATTTTATTTAAAAAGTATTGGATTTCAAATCTAGTTAATAACTAGTTCATTTCGATAAAAATATATTTTTATATTTACAAATGTGGAATTTTTCTTCCCAATTCTTTTCAAATCATTTATTATGATTTTACATGAATTAGTAATATTTTTAATAATTTATTAAGGCCCTTTCAGTCGATTTCCATAAACGGTCATAGTACTGCATTTACAGCAACATTTTCCAAATTTGATTTGGACATAACTCCAATTCCAACCGTTAGATTTCAAATCTCTTACATTCTTGAAAATCCCTTTTCGATAGGAACCCAACGGTTCCGGTTTTAGGAGAATCCGATGATCGGATCTCCCATAATATCAATTCGAAGTCAATGGTCGAAATTCACGAATGGCCGCGGCGCGTTCTATTCAGACCATTAAATAGATATAATATATATAATATATATTTCATTGATTTTCATTTAAAACGTATTTTATAAATCGTTTATAAATTCATTTTAAAATGATTCCAACTTCATTTTCAATTTTAAACCAAAATTGAATTTTCCTTATCATTATAATATATAAATGATAATATTTTTCAAAGTATCAGATTTTGAAATATTTTCCTTATTCATTATAAAAATGAATAAAATCGATATAAATATTGTTCGCATCAAAATAGCGCATTCTAATCAACACGGCTTCATATACTTCAATATTTTAATGTCCATCCAAAATCGGACATAAAAATCATATTTTGATCCGTTACTGAATATTATTTCAAAATATTCCTTATTTTAAGATATCCATTTTTCGTCAATTTAAAATATTCATTAATTTAAAATATTCTTTCTTTTCGAATTGGAATCAGACACAGTCAATTACCATATAATTTTATTTATATGAATTTCATACGCACATGTACACAGTAATAACCAAACACAGTCAACCATCATCCAGAGTGCATTACACAACTGCATAAGCGTTAAATATGATTAATTAACACTTACAACAGTCTGTCAACCAGTCGATTGACATACAACTAAACAATTGGGATTAATGTATGTCAAATATCATCCCAATACCCGTGTGGGGGTTTCAATCAACACACACAGATTTTATTTGTGCAGTTGAGCAATGTGTAAAATATATCGTCTCAATCAATATCAGTCAAATGAGTGTACATAAGCAAATCATCCGATTTGTAAATGAATATTTATTTTCATTCGTATACACATTAAAATTTATTTTTTAATGGTAAAATATTTATTTCAAGACGTGATTATTTTATACAGTTCATTTATACAATAAAAATGATATTTTTATTGTTCTAACATATTTTAGAAAATTTTGGCAGCATAACGACGCGATACTAGAACCGGAATAAGATCTAGCCTTATCCCTTGCCTAATACTGGCTCGCGCCATACACATACCAATTCTAATCAATTCAATTCACATCCCAAATCAAATTCAAACAAATAAATCACTCAATCCAAAAGTTAACCAAACATCCATAGTTTCAAACAAAGGTATCGGGTGCTTCTAAGCACCTTCTGCATCCTAGTATATATATTTAACTAGAAAATAAAATTAGAGTGAGAAGTTCTCACCTTTGGGATCCACTCTATCAGTTTTATTTCTGAATTTCTAAACCATTTGGATTTGTCCGAAATTCCAACATAACCTTTTCCACGCTGTTCATAGTGATAATCACATTTTTAATATGATGTTTATATATTTAAAAATCGCATTTTTATATCGCTATATATATATATATAAGATCACATTATTATATCGCTATAATATAAAAATCACATTTTTATATTCTCTACATATATAAAAATCATATTTTTATAACGTTAAAAGTCAAATCTTTATATCGCTAAAAATCAAATATCTATATCGTTAAAAATCAAATCTTTATATCATTATTCCTATAATAAAAATCATATTTTTATATCCCTATTCTATACATAAAAATCATGTTTTTATATAATGAAAAATCATATCTTTATATTGTTATTCATATAATAATACCATATTTTTAAAGAGATGTTCATATTATAAAAACATATTTTTATAGCGATGTTCATATAAAAAAAAATCATATTTTTATAGCGATGTTCATATAATAAAAATCATATTCTTAACATGTCATTCATATTATAAAAATCTTATTTTTAACATGCCATTCATATAATAAAAATCGTATTTTTAACATGCTATTCATATAATAAAAATCGTATTTTTAACATGTTATTCGTATAATAAAAATCATACTTTAGCATGCTATTATATAAATAAAAATCACATTTTTAACATGCTATTATATAAATAAAAATAACATTTCCATAAATGATTTTTATAATTAAAGATCGCATTTTTAATTACATACATAAATAAAAAAATGAATATAAAAGCTCACCAACGGATGAGGTGGTCGGTGGAGGCTCAAGTGGAGGCGCAGGGGCTGTGGGAGGCGGCAGGCTGTTCAAATGGTCGGAGGCGGGGTCTGGGCGGCGGATTTGGGGCTAATTTGGCTAGGGTTTCGCGAGATGGAGAGGAGAGAGAAGAAGGAAATGGTTGAGGGGTGGCGCCGGCTGGAGGAGTGTTCGTCGGAGGTGGGGCCGCGGTCGTGTAGGCGATGGCGCACTGGGGAGGAAGGCAACGTCGATTTGAACAAGCGGGGTTTTTTTTTTGCGATCAGAAATGAGAGGGGAGAGAGAGAGAGAGTGGAGAGAGGGATATAAATATTTATATTTTCCTTAGTTTAATTTTTTCCAAAAAGTTGCTTTTTAATTTAAACTCCAAATTGAACTCAACAACTGTCGCCCCTAGCTAAATACCCTCATTTCGGACACAATGGGATATGTCCCGCAAACCAATTCGACTATTTCAATCAGTTTTCATTTAAATTAAAATATAAATCCATATATACTAAATTTGAACGTACATTTTAATTTATCGGGGCCACATTCAGACTACAAAAATTCAAAAAAATAAATCTGGCTATGTTTTGATGATAAGGTTCTAACAAAACTAATTTCATTGAATTTGGAGACCGTTTGAAAAATTGTCAATTTCCAGTCGATTAAATTCAAACTAAAATTACCAAACACGTTTAAATGCACCACTCTCGCATATTAATTGAAAATTGGAATCTAGCAATAATTTGACATTCCGAATCCAAAAAAAGTAGTTTCATCGAAAATGGAGGTCGTTTGCAAAATCGATATTTTTAAGGGCTATATATTATATATATTTCCATAGCGACTATTCTGAATTTTCAACTGGATATAACTTTTTATTTCCATTATGAAATCTGGATTTTTTACATTCGTTGGAAAGATATTTTTGAACAGATTCAAATATTTCTTGTTTTGCTAAAATTTGGTTTATTTTGAATCCTGTACATTCAATTGAAAATTGAAATTGAATTTTCAAACTGCCGCGCCATTTCAGGCTCCTTATATAATTAAAATAAATTTATTCGTTCTTACTTCCATCAAAATAAATTTTTAGTCGTTATTATTTAAAATAAATCATTTTACATATTCAAAATCCATTAAAATAGCCAAAATAAAAAAAATTAAATTGGTTGTAATTTTCTGGGTTGTTACACAAATATTTTAGTGAGAGAGTTCTCATATTGGTTTCGACTCCGTCAGTCTTTATTTAAAGATTTTATTTTTTAACTAAATTAAACGACCGTTTAATTTAGCTAAAAATTCAACTTGCTCTGTTTCCGTTCTGGTCAGTTCCATGTTGTACAGCTCGTCATCACGAGTGCAACGCAACTGAAATCGTCAGATTCCAATCTCGTATGAAAAAGATATGAGATTTTATAGAATAATTACATAATTATATAATTAATAAATTAATTAAATTCCTTAATTGCTTCTTTAACGGTTAACCCTCTTCCTCACCAATTCGAATTTGCTCTAGGTCACGAAAAGAAAACCGCAGCCCACCACTTTCACCTGTCGCACCACCCACTAGACCTCCAGGCCCCGATCGCCGACCACCATATGAAAGCCACGACCGCCCTCTTCCTCTGCCTTGAATCGTGTGAAACCCGGCCCCCCTACTCCTCGGAAATCACCATTGAACGTAGCATGTTTGTGCTCAAAATTCTTCCAAACCGCTATATAAAATCTGATCTTACCCATATCAATCTAAAGCTCTCTATACACTCTTCAATTTTTATGTCGAAAGATTATAATAATTCTTTGCAGAGTGAAAAATATTAGGGGATAAATTTTCGAGCATTTAAGGCCATCGGTGAAAGAAAATAGCGGTTGTTCCTTCGGTTGACCACAGCAAGGCCTTTGACTTCGGGTTTGGCCAGAGAATGGGGTATTTATACTAATATATATATATATATATATATATATATTAATTTTTAATTCCTAGTTTTGACGATTTTGCATCTGAACTCCTAACGAACCCCAACGACTATTGCCCCTAGACAAATATCCCCATTCCAAACACAATGGGATATGTTTCGTAAGTTGATTTGGCTATTTCAATTAGTTTTTATCAAGATTAAAATATAAATTAATATAGCGGTCAATATTGAATTTCAGCGTACATTTTAATTTACCAGGGCCACATACTGATTCCAAAAATTGTGAAAATTTATATCTCGCTATGTTTTGACGATGCGGTTCCAACAAAATTAATTTCATTAAATTTGGAGGCCATTTAAAAAATGGCCTTTTTACTAGCTTATTAATTTCAAACTAAAATTGAAAACGCGTTTAAATTTACTACGCTTACATATTAATTCCAAAAATTATGAAATTTTAAATCTACTAATAAATTGACATCCTAGATCCAACAAAAGTAGTTTCGTTAAAAACGGAGGTCGTTTGCGAAATGGCTATTTTTAAGGACTATATATATTTTAAAAATATATATTAATTCCATCGCGACTATTTTAAATTTTAATCTGGACATAACTTACAATTTATTATATGAAATATAAAATTTTCACATTCGTTATAAAGATATAGTTAAATAGATTCTAACATTTCTTGTTTCCTCCAATTCTGATATATTTTGAATTATGTATAATCAATCAAAGTTCAAAACCAAATTTTCCAACTACCACGCCATTTCGAGTTCGTTTTATTTAAATTTTAAATTCTTACGTTGTAACTTCGATTTAAATGATTTTTAAATCATAAATTCTCAAAATAAATAATTTTAAATTCTTAAAATCCATTAAATGAATGTTTAAATTGGTTCCAAAAATTCCGGGTTGTTACAAATCGGGTCTATCTTCAACTTTTATCTAAAAAGCATTTTTCAAAGTAAATAATAAACCACTGCAAACAATTAAAAGTCACATGCCTAATAGCTAAACAACTTAGGATGATTTCTTAAGTGTACATAACAGCTAAGGTTTTTTCCAAAAAGAAAAAAATTTTCCAACTTTAGTTTATTATTTTTGAAGGATAGTCTTGTTAAATTTTCTAGGATACTCAGTACATACGTAACATAATGAGAAAGCTGCCATACATGTGAAGTCACAAAGTAGGTAACGGTATGCATTATTGGCCAATAACCATGGATAATAGTGGTACTGAAGAAAACTACAATGTGTTTGAAACTCTGAAAGATAAATTATGAAGTTCCCGTGCAAGACAAGCAAGGCTAAATTTAACGCTAGAAAACTATCATAAAAAGATTGTGGAGTTTCCCTCTTTTTTGAGGCATTAGCTCTAGGCAAATAATTATGGTCTATTAGTGAAAAAGACGAACAACATGCAAAATTGCAACGTAATAACATGATCATTGAAGACATAACGCGGATGCGTGTATAGAAAATAAAGAGGAACTTGAACTTAATCTCTGTTTTTAGATTCAACCAAACCGCAAATATTTGCAATTTTTCCAAAAAAAATAAAGTAGTTTTGCTTATAGGAACTTGAGATTAAGGTCAAAATCTTCAGATCTAATTTTCAAAGAATAGAAATATATCAAAAACAAGTTTAGGGATATAATTTAAAACATGTTTTTGAAGTCAGTTTTTCATGCCTAAACCTAAAAATAAAGAGCTGATCCAAAGTTCCACAAAATTTATTATACCGCTGAATGCTAGAAAATAAATTTATTATACTGCCAATGTTAACACAAAGAATAGGAGAACAAAGAATAAAACCTACACTATTTTATGTCTAAGGTTTGAACTGAAATTTGTTAGTTTTGCCCATATATTTAAGATAATGTAATAAAAGAATTTGAGATATCAACAACCTGAGTATTTACAGAGAGTTCTAGATGTTGAGTTTGGGAAACAGATAGGTTGATAGTCACCCGAAAATTGAACTGTCCATGGTAATCGCTGATCATTTAATAACTTGTTTAAAAGTTTTTAGTTGTTCATTTCTACTGATATAAATACCCTATTGTTTTATGAATAAGTCAAAGGTGTCGGCAAGTTTAAAAAATTCCCCAACGGTTGAGCCTGCTTTTTTTCATGAATAAGTCATTACTTGTACACTGAATGGGTATAAATACCTCAGGAAATTAAATGGGAGGGAATCAGAAAACAACAGCCATAGGTGCCAAACATATAATTATATAGCATTCTTTTACCTGAGTAACTATTGTTCTCAAGATTATAAATCTAAACACGAAGTAAGATAGGTTTCTTACAGTTAGTGCCTTTTGATCTTCTTGTTCTATGGCAATAATAATGTGATCTGCTATTGCATTGCATGAAAGCACAATATGTTCAAACCTTCCTTCAACAGGAATGGACTTCAGTTGGATATACCCCACATCTATGCATATCAAGAAATCGTACCATTATTATTTTTAAACAAAATATAACAGCAATACATCACTAAATTTCCAGCAGTGTTAACATAATGTAGACAAATCAATCTAATAAAGCATGTAGCAACTTGGAAATCAATCGGCTATCATATGGATGCCTAATTGTATCAGAATGTAACAACAAATTAGCAATATAAACAATTCAACACAATCAACGAAAATAGTTAATGTTAATAACATAGTTGATTACCAACTTGGGTTTGATTCCCCCAAGCACATATAGTATCCATATAATATCCTATAATTAACAAACACCAGCAGACAACAATCTGTCCTCCTATTTGACAAACATTCAGCCACAAACCAAAAGAAATATAGGCTAAACTATAGGTATGACCAGATATGATACTTCACAGTTTTGAACTCAACTAAAAACTAGGGTTAAGAATAAAAAAACTCACCCGTTTCAACGATTCAAAGCCTTTGTGTTTTTCTACTTTCTGAAATAGACCGAAAGCAATTCAAATTCTTCACCTTCGTAATTCCTTTCCCCATTTCTGAATCTCGAAACTAAATTCAAGCCTAGCCTTCATTAATTCTCCCATTCCAGACCCACGAAAACAACTCAAGCCCTTCGACACTCATAAAAAGGAGATGCTTAATTGAAATCAGAAGCGAAGGATGAAGGAAGACATGGTTTCTAGAGCTAGCGAATTGAAATTAAAATTGAGAGGAGAGAAAATGAAAATGGACGAAGAGGGAAACGGATCGATGACTAAAGTTTTGGGACTTTTAGCGGTCGAAATTAGTAGAAGTGGAGGGAAGTGAAATAACTTCCCATTTCAATTTACCTCTGCGTTTTTCACGTAAAACCACGTACTGACCTTTGTTTTTCAGCACAAAGAGAAGAAAATGTTGTCTTTTGGTATTGTAGATAACCCCTTCTTTTGTAGTGTGATGCTCAAGGATCCGGAGTGATCGAGGAAGGAGCTCAGATCAAGTAGTAAACGGGTGTCGATGTGTATTACAAGCACTTTTAGACCGTCGGTTTATGCACGGTGAAACTCAGGTGGTAGATGCATTTTTTGCGCGCGGTGGATTGTGTTTGTAGCTGAGGTGTGGTTGTAGTCCATTCAAATTGACTGGGTTTGATTGTTGCCTTGAAATCAATTGAGTCCCTGTACTCCAGAAACAAGTGGGGTGTATCTCATTGCCTGCAAATCTAGGTTGCTATTAATTGAAAGAAGGTGTCATTGAAAGAGCTAGATTGACTTGTTTGGTGATTGTTGTAGTGTTGATATGAATTCAGATTAAGGTGGAGTAATTTGTGATTGGCGGTATCATATGTCCATGGAAGTCGGTTGACTTGTTGTTTGATGTGATTTCATATCAAGGTGGAGTGTTGTGATTTGTGACATGAAATCACATATATTAATGAAGAGGATGTAATCAACTGATTCATTGGTTTGATTGATTGATTGATTGATTAATTAATTAATTGACTAATTGATTTGATTGATTGATTTATTTATTTATTTTATTATAGAAGGAAAAAATGGATGATTATATTCTGGATATATTTCTGTGGGGCAAATTGGATATTTGCCTAGGCCTTCTATTCTTCCATAAAATCAGCTTTCAGGATTGGATCAAGGTATGACCGAATTGAGCTGAGAGATTGAGAGGCTGTGTGCCTCGAGGGCTTATGCCCTGGAGAGGAAGAATAGGATTTGAGGGCTGAGAGAAGCTATTCCTATCGGTGCCTCCAGTTGATCCAAGGGTTTGCTCTTCGTTGTTCTCCTTCTCCAATAAGAGTTCTAGTCTTCTAGATATTCTTTCCCTTTCTTAATAAGGTTATTGAGTCTTGTAATTTTTTTTATTTTTGGTTGTAGATCCATTGCATGTAAAAAAAATAGTATTGTTGAATCAATAAAGAGGGTAGTTGGGTGGAATATCATGTTTGCACATGTGATTTCAAATCTGTGTTGTTTTTCATTGAAATCATCTTTAAGTATTTGGGTGAACAAGATCCTGTTCACTCTCGCAAAGGCGCAATTTCCCTAACATTAGATTCACATTATTTTTTAATACAAAGATTCGATAGTAACTCTAAATGTGCAAGTGTCATTTAATGAGTGCAGCATGCTTATGACCATGACTTACTAAACAAAGCGTTCATATTTAGGGTTGAACTATATTGCGTAATATTAGAAGATCCAGTTTAGTTAAAGATATTTTTTGCAACCTTTATCAACATTATATAATTTGGTATTTTGGTATAGTTTATGTCAAGGCTTTATGAATGACATGAATAATTTTTTTGGGCCTTTACGAATGTTATTTTTTGTTATTTTGAGTGATTCTTGTTAGTAGTAAAATCTTTTTCAGTCAAAAAACTTAATAGATAGGTCTGCCACATAGTAATGGATAGTTATATTTTAGTACAATCTTCAAAAACCTACAAAAATTTGTAAGAAGAACTATTTCAAAGGATAAAAAGAGCCGTAAAGGACCTACAATAGGCAAAATAACTTGTAAAAATTAACTGTAACGATGCCCTGCAATAGCCGAAGACACATGTAAAATCCATAAACTCAATTACATCTTTGCACATTTTGGCGGATACAAACCCGCTATTAAGATCTTTTTATAACTTGCATTGCTCTTTGCAAAATTGGTTTTGTTGCAACGTTCGTGTATTAATTTAAAAATTAATTTAATTTTCCTTATAATCAATGTAAAAATATTTGTACCTAAGCTAGTTATAAATACAATGCATTTCATAGGTCAGGAGAATGATTGTGGTATATTTTAAATATTAGTAACAACATTATGACATGCATCCTAAGCTAGTCATAAGTACAACGCATTTCATAGGTCAGGAGCAAGGGAATGATTATGGAGTATTTTAAGATTAGGTCGAAGTGAACAATTATGGTATATTTTAAAAATTAGTAACAACATTATGACATGCATCCTATGCTAGTCATAAGTACAATGCATTTCATAGGTCAGATGCAACGAAATGATTATGGTGTATTTTAAAAATTAGTAACAACATTATGACATGCATATAACATTTACTCTCCAAACATTGAAAATTATGTTACATTCTATGACTTATAAGGGTGCAAGCTTCAGTGTATTTATCATTTAGATATAAAAATATTGCAGTACAAAAGTAAAGCCATTAAAACGTTATACAATATTTTATTTTTATTTCTGTCTTATACAAATAGGGGAGGTATTTGGACATTTAATTAATACATAGGTAAGTGGAACATTGCGTATTAGATTTCTTTGCAAATGTAATAAGAGGTAATAGGTTACCCGATTATGTTTAGTAGGTATTTATAATACATTATATTTGGATGATAAAATTTATTTTTAAAAGAATATAGGAAATTTTCCATTCATTCATGTCTTAAAGATACATGGTATCCCGGATTCATCAATTTATTACATTTTTGGGTATCGCTATGTATCATTAATATTATAAATAGTGTAATCTATCCATTACCGTTTATACAAGAAGACTACCTGGTTAATTATTCTAGAAAAAATAATGGGATCAATGTCCACTAACAAAAGTTTTGTTTTCATTTTCATTCTTCTTCTTTTTGTTTCCCCAAGTTATGCTGGGATCTGCACAACTTTATGCAAACCGTTATGTTCAATTGTGATACACGCACCAGCTATTTGTGGGCCAACATGCGAAGTCGGTTGCAGTATTAAATGGAATCGTGTTCCTTGTGTTATAGGTTGCGTTGCCAAAAAATGCATTCATATTCCCGGTAAGAGAAATTTATACATATAATTTGCAATCGATGACTTAACCTATTTATCTATTTATTACTGCTTTTCCATATTTTAAAGTTCCTAGTCGATAATATGTTTTTTATTTATGTAAAATATGCATTATTAACATTAACTTGTTTAGAGAAATTAGAAATTAGAATAATAGAATTTTAGATTTTATCCTTCGGAATCGTTAATTCAGCATTTTCTTAATATCTAATTTTAAATAATATTTACTATATGCCTCTAATTTTTGTGTTTTTGCAGCTGAAGACACAGATAATATCATTAGTTGTGCAAAGAGTTGTGGAAAGGAATGCAACTTAAAACGGAAGATATAGAATACAATGGATCCCTTTTCCTTTGTGTATGTGTGTATGAATAAAAATGTATCCTTATATTTGATGAAAGATAAAAGTTGGTTTGAAAATTATACACAATGTATGAATAAACTATGAGGTTATATCTACATGGTAGTGCGCTAAACTTTCAATAGTTAAAGATCTCCATGTAATCGATGTTTAAACATTTTGTGGTTTTTGAATAATTTCTACATATATTTATACTATCAGCGAATGAGAAAATTTACTTCCTCCTTAAATATGAATTCTATATATAACAAGTGAAAACCCGTGCTTTGCACACAGGTTGGCAAAATAATTAGTATAAAATAATTGACTAAAAATACGTGCAAAAGCATATTTTTAAAATGGGTTATCAATTCCATGTAATATATTTTATGTTTAACATTAATAGTGTTTTGCAGGTAATTAAAGTTTAAGCTTCTAAAATAAAGGTGCACATTTTGGTAATCTTTGTTTTAATAATTGTCTTAAAAACAGTCATACATCACAATCAAAATAAAGTGCACATAAACAGTAACTTGTAAGATTTTATTTGACTTCCACACACTTACATATGCAAATTATATGATCACCTAACTCCTTCTAACAATCTAAAAGGCAGCAGTTCAAATCAAACCTTTAAATAAATTGCTATATACCTGCAATTTCAATTGTAATATTTGTCATTACGTTCGGGAAAATATGAAGTGGCTAATTCTATTCATACACCGACGATATCTAAATATACAACATAAAATAAAATACTATACACCAAAAATTACTGTATATACACCTTTTTTTACAATACTAGCCTTATTTTTTTTCGTCTTCCATCTCTAAAACTTTAAAGTTATTTACGGAAAATAAGAAATCTATAGCACAAAATAAAGTTTAAATTCAATAAAATGGATTTAATTTTTTCGAATGTACGATGACCAATTTATTATGTTACAAAAAAGTTCGTAATTTCAACAAAAGGGACTCTACTTTTAAATTAAATGACTCTAAATTTAAACACTTACTTGTAAAAGTTCTCGTAATTCAAATGTCAGGTTTCATGTTTAAAAATACATTATGTTCCTAAAATTGTTTTGCATATGTTTAATCAAATATCATTCGTTACAATGTTTTAGTTTGGTGGGTTATAATTAAAAAAATCAATATAAAAGAAGGGTAATTTAGTAATATATATTTTTCGCAAACTTGTGGTGTACATAAGGTAATTGTAGGTGTACGAATATAATTTTCCTTATGAAATATTGTATTGTCTATTAAAGTAGAAGAATTGTCCATAATTTACTACAAAAGTGAGTTTAAACATTAATTTTCCATATCTACTACTTAGGGTCGGATATTATAAGTCTATGGTAGTTGAAGGAAAATCAATATATTTAGTGGCATATATCCGTCAAATGAAACAATTATCTCTAATTGAAGTGATTGATTGCTTTGTTATGAAAAGGCTGATAACAATCATTCAAAGGATCAAATATCTAGCAGCAGGAAGTATAAGAAGCTTGATTTATAAATAGTATAAGAAACCGTAGAGCATAAAAGGTATCAACACAAAAGGAATTGAAACATAATCTTCAAGCAACAATAATAGTATTTAAATTAATCTTTATCCATTCTGTTAAATTTTTTGAAATTTCACACGCTTAGTCAATCAAACTTATCTCAATTGATTTTTTACAATTAAATTATTTTTCATCTTTTAATAACTTCTTCATATATTATTATTATTATTAATTTAGTTTCTCATATTATGGACCCTTCAAAATATTGGGTGTCATAGCTCGATATTAAAAGCATAAAATTTGTGGATCCAATATGTACTAATCAAAATTTGAGCCCTCGACGAAATCAACCCCAAATAAACAAAGCAAACTCCCTTTCCTTAATTTTCAGATTTCGAGATTAATGTTTTTACTTCCTCCCTTTTTTGAATTATTAGTCCATTTTTCTTAGTATCACCTACATGTTTTTTATTCACTTTTTACAAAAATATTCTGCATGTTTTCCTCTTTTTTCATCTATATGATCAATTGATTCCCATACCTTCAACATTAAAACATGACACACATAAACACATACATACCTATTGTAACAACCCGGAATTTTGGAACCAATTTAAAATTTATTTTTAATTGATTTTAATTAGAATTAAATATTTTTAATGATTTATTTTTAGAATAAACGAAGAAATAGTTTGAAAATTCGATTTTTAACTTTAAACGAACATATAAAATTCAATATAAATCAAAATTTGATAAAACAAGAAATGTTAGAATCTGTTTAATTATATCTTTCTAACTAATGTGAAAATTTTAGATTTCGTATATAAATTGTAAGTTATGACTAGGTTAAAATTTGGGTGCGTTTTTTACAGGTCCCTATTAAGTTTCAAAATATAAAAAAAACCCGGTGATAAAAAACTTATAAAATACATCCCTGTTTTTGAATTTCCGCTAAAAAAATTCCTAATCTACCCTTATGCACCTAAAAAACTATCCAACAACTATTCTTCCTCATTTACTCAGTCCACCGCTCCTATAATCTCGCTCAAAAACCAAATCCTACAATTTTGGAAAACCGTCAATCATTCGAACAGTTTTTTTTTTTTTTTGTAACGAAAAAATGTTTTTTTTTTTTACGAAAAACTGGAAAATTAAATAAAAATATTATGTTAAATTGCATACATTTATGCAACTAAGTGAAATAATTGCATACATATATTAATATTATACAGAAAATAAATTATTACTTTTAAGCAACAATGAAGTAGACGTGAATACATTAACATTATACAGAAATAAATTATCAGTGACTACATTTTTTTATTAAGATTTGATTTTTACGAAAAACTAGACATTTAGATACAAATGTTAATTAAAATTGCATACAATTATGCAAAAAAGAGAAATAATTGCATACATATATAGAACTGTATTGCATAATTGCTGAAACAAAGGAAATGACAAAAAAGTAAATACATATAATTATAACAAGGTGCATATATATATGCAAATAACAGAAATATTTGCATACTTACATGAAAATTTTCATAAACATTTACATGTACTACATCAAAAAATAAGTACAGACCACATTTACATGTACTACATCAACAATTTCAGAACATTTACAAAGCAAAAATGATGGTCTGTTGAAGAACAAATAAATTTGTTAAGACCCAGCTTATTGCGAAAACCACACCTAGTAGTCTCGGTAGAAACAACTGAAGATTTCAATCAGTTGGAACAGGATGGAGGACCAAGCTTCAACAACACCACTACACCAATAACCGCCGGAACACTGTTATCAAAAAAACAAAATCAACATTAACAAGATTAATGTGCAATAACCTAAATTACAAAAACAGCTTCAGATTAATGCAAATACATGCGTACGTTTCAGCAAAATAACAATAACTTCTGAATATTTATATGCAAGTATTATAAATATATGCATAGAAATATGAATATATTTGTAAAATAATATGTTTTTCTGTTGTCTGATAAAAAATTGCATACATATATGCATATATGAAGGATAGATGCATATTTGTCCGCAACTTTTTATCAGAAGTTCAGCAAAAAATTACAAAAACTGCATAGAAATACATGGGTACAATTCAGCAAAAAAAAATTATGAATATTTATATGCACGTATTCCAGATATATGCATATGAAGATGAATATATTTGTAAAATAACATGTTTTTCTGTCTGCCTGATAAAAAATTGCATACATATATGCATATATAAAGAATAAATGCATATTTGTTCACCAATATAGGCACATATAAAACTCAACTACACAAATTAGGAATTTCTATATTTAATACATGAACTGTCCTTTCCCATTTTTGAAGGCTAATTTATTCAGTACAAGGCAGGTGTAATAAAATAAAAATATCTTCTACAACAAAAGTACTCTTCTACAAGTCTCTGGACTCACTAATGTTAATAACTAGGCCATAAACTAAAAAAATTAAGCTAACATACTACGAGTATGCTTTCAGTTTTAATATCAATGTCAGTTTGCACTACTTAATACGACACTACTTATCCACATAGTCCACAATATTAAAATAAAAAAACAAATATCATCTACATCGAACAAAGCAAACTTAAAATACAGAAATTACAATCCAATACTAGCAATACTAACGATTTTACACAAAAACAATGCATGTGGTAACTCAAAACAACAACCCAGTTTGAAAATTAGCCAACACAGCAAATACTGTAAAAATTGGATTTATGAAAGAATTGCATCAGAAATACTGTAAAAATTAAACAAATACTGTAAAAATACTGCCTTAAAGAATATAATTTTACTGTAAAATACTGTAAAAATTAAACAAATACTGCCTTAAAAATACTGTAAAATACTGCCTTAAAAATTAAACAAATACTGTTAAAATACTGTAAAATTGGATTTATGAAAGGATTGCATCAGAAATACTGTAAAATTAAACAAATTCGATATTAAGTTTAAGAACCCAAATTCAGCCATAAAGAAAATACTGTAAAAATTGAATTTATGAAAGGATTGCATCAGAAATAGAAAATCGCATATTCGGTCAAAATATTGGATTTTATCAAGTACCAGAATTGAATTTTACTCTCATCCACAAACAAATAGATCGTACTGACAGAAGCCATCTTTCAAACAAAATCGAAAACTAAAGAAAAACAATCCAGTAATGACGATAATAATTAAACATCATTTTAAAACAATTCATCAAGTGAAAGAAGATTACTCAGCCATGGCGATTGATAATTAGGTTCGATTCCGCCGCAAGAGTCCTCCTCCTTTTCCAGATTTGTGCCCTAAGCCATCGCTTCTCTGGCTTGTGCAAAAGACCGGGCCTGTAGATGAGGAAGATGCTGAGATGTCGTGATTAACAGAAGAGGACGAGAGTTGCAGAGATAGGGAAAGAGGGAGCCGCCCGCCGCCATTGATTAGAAAATTTGGTTTCTGTAAGAAAACGCACCCTAACACGTAACATATAGTGAAAAACACACCGTAAAAATCTAACGAGGGCATTTCCGGAAGAAAAAAAAGGCTGCGTTTTAAAAATAGGGATGAAATTTTTATGTTTCAAAAGGGGAGGATGTGAGCCTAATTAACTTTAGTTTTAAGGATGTGAGACTAATTTTCACTTAAAATTTAGAATAGTCGCTATGGATTATATGTATATATATATATTTCAATAATATATATAGCCCTTAAAAATAGCCATTTTGCAAACGACCTCTGTTTTCGACGAAATTAATTTTGTTAGGAACGTATCATCAAAACATAGCTAGATTTCAATTTTCATAATTTTTGGAGTTAGTGTGTGGCCCTAGTAAATTAAAATGTACATTGAAATTCAATATTAAACATTATAATAATTTATATTTTCATTTTGATAAAAACTGATCAAAATAGTCGAATTGGCTTACGAAACATATCCCACTGTGTTCAGAATGGGGGTATTTGGTTAGGAACAACAGTCATTGGATTTGATTTGGAGTTCGGACAAAAATTGAGTTAATTATAGAATTAAATAATATATATATATATATATTCTTGAAACCCTAATGATATATACGTTGAGCCGCCACCAACGTTTCTTTAATGGATGAAACTTACGGATTTAATCCCTTAATATCTCTCATCATGTTAGGAAATAGATCACAAATCCAAAACAAAAATTGACGAAAATCCCGTGCTCTTCGAGTTTATGTGGTGATGATCGTTTTTAATTTCAAGAATGGAGAGAAATTTCCTCTCATTCACACAGCTTTCGCACGCCAATTAAGGCATCAGGGGGAACTGAGTTTCGATCTGGCCAAGGCGTGGGTGGAGGCGATGGACGGAGATGACGTGGAGTGGTCTGATCTGGTGCTGGCTGCTCCTAGGTGAGGCAGTGGTTGATCGATTTGAGCGGTGATGGGTTTGTGCATTACAGGAAGGTAAGGAAGAGGGAAAGTAATCAAGTGAGGATTAGGAAAGTTAATTATTTAATTATGTAATTTAAAGTTTGTAACCTTATAACTTTGTCATATGGAATTAGAATTGGATGATTTCAGTCACATTAGAATCGTGATAGTGAACACTACAACATGGAGCTGACCAGGAAGGAAATGGAGCAAGTCGAATTTTTGAGCTAAATTAAATGCTCGTTTAATTTAATTTAAAATAAAATCCTCCAATAAAGACTGACGGAGTGGAAACCAAAGTGAGAACTCTCTCACTCAAATTATTTTTACAGTTATTATATATGTGACTAAATATGTATTTATTGCCTGTGATTGTAATATTTGTTTGGTGGTTGATGCTTGTTCATAGTTTTAATATCATTATCATTATTGAACTATGAAAATGTACGTTGTTAAATAAAACGTTTATATTATGAATAATGTTCACATGGACTGTGATGTAAACCCCACACGGTATTGGGACGATAATTTTACACATAGCTCAATTATTTGTTGATGATTGAAAACACCACACGGGTATGGGGATGATAATTAATTCACATTTCCCTTTGATTTAATTGTATGTCAACCGATTGATTGACATACTGTTATAAGCGTTATTTAATTATTTAATGCTTATACAGTTGTAAATTGCACTCTGGATGTGAATTGAATGTTTAATAGTTGTTCATCACTATTTTTGAATAGATGCGATGTATGGAATCCATATAAATAAAAACTAAATGGTAATTGATTGAGTCTGATTCCAATTCAGAAATAACGAATATATTAAAATAATATTCAGTGAAGAATTAAAATGTGATTTTGATATCTGATTTTGGATGGATACGAAAATATTGAAATAAATTAAGCCGGGTTTGATAGATATACGTCATTTTAGCTTGAACGGAATTTTCTGTCGATTTTATTCATTTTATAATGAATATCAAAAAGATTTGATTTCAAAATATGATATTTTGAAAATATTATCATTTTGATATTATAATGATATGGAATATTCAATTTTGATAAAAAATTGAAATGGAAGTTGGAATTTTTTTAAAACGAATTTATAAATGATTTATAAAATATGTTCTAAATAGAAATCAACGAAATATACTATATATATGTATATTTAAATGGCTTGAATAGAACGTTTCGCGTGGCGACCGTTTGCGAATTTCGGCCATTAACTTCGAATTGATGTAACGGAAGGTCCAACCGTCAGATTCTCCTAAAACTAAAACTGTTGGGTTCGTATCGAAAAGAGCTTTCTAACAATAATAGGAGATTTAAAATCTAATGGTTAGATTTTAATATATGACTAAATCAGTTTTGGAAAAGGTTGCTATGGATGCAGTTCAGTGCCTGATATTGAAATTCGACTAAAAGGGCCTTATTAAAATTATTAAAAATATGAATAAATCTTGTAAAATCATAATAAATGATTTGAATTGATTTTGGATGAAATATTCGAAGTTTGTAATGATAAAATATATTTTTATCAGAATAAGTTGTTTATCAACTTGAGTAAATAACTGAAAAAAATTATATGGTCTTAATATAACCAGTATTTTCCATCGTATGAATTGGAAAGTATTTGATTGGAAATAATCTTCGGAATATTTCGATATTGGTGAAACACCCCACCTCCATTAAGGTCACTCACAAAGGGAATGCCTAAACTTTGGTGGAGCATTTTAGGTAAAAGATGCAGATAAATTACAAGACAGACAAAAGCAGCGGAAAATAAAGTCATTTTATAAACAACTTAATTCAGTCAAGCTTTTACAACAATTGCCTCAATCATACTTAAAAGTAATACATAGAAATTCTGTCTTGATTCAAAAACTTCCAAGTATAAAAGAAGCATAAAAAATAACAATGATATTCCCCAATAAAGCGTGAACCAGCCATAGCAGTGGAAGAGAGAGTCCAAAGCAATACATCGACTATCTTCGAGCTTGGAAAGAAAACTGAGCTAAGTGATAACATTTCCTCCCTGCGAACCTGGGGGGACGAAAGAAAAGAGGCGAAACAAAACTAGGTCAAACATGAGTCTGGTAAGTCCAGTGAATTTCAGCTTATAAACAGGCAAAAGCATCATGACATGAATAAACTGAATATAAGACAATACCATGATAACAGGGATAACAAGATAACATAGGATATGCATAAGGTATGATCAGGCAAGATAAACAGAATGCGCTTCTACTCTTTCTCGGCTTCGCTACTACTTTGTTATTCTGATTTCTATATCTATCTCTGCACCACCTAACTAGTGTCCCAACTAGTAATCTGTATAAAATGATAACGTGATCCAAATCCCCGTAATTGTGGTAGCCTTCAGGTGTACTTCTATCGTAAGGATTCCACCTCAATCACCCTAATTACCATGAACATGTTAGACGTACCCTTACTACCCTATCGATCGGCTCCCTTACTTGTATTCATGTTCCATGGGTCTGTGTCAATCGGCCCTCCCTTCCATGTAGATACACTGTGCTGGTCCCGCCATAAGGTGTATCAATCCTTATGATAGCGACCCGACACGATTCAAGATGCACAGTGTATAACTACTGGTACCCAGTGCCTGATTTTTCCACTCCGGAGTACGTGCACGCCCGTAAACCGTCGGAACCTACACTGATGTACCCCCAGCCGCTGTTTTGACCGCTTATAATCAGCCCAGTAATCATGCCCCACCCTGCCTAGTTTCAGGGTACTAAGATACATCTATGTGGGTTACTGTTGAAAGGGTCCCCGTTACTAGGGTTTCCTATTGGTTAAGTTTATGGGCCTATATATATAAATATTACCCACCTACACGAGATGTACTTAACCCTCCCATCGATTCAAGCATATTTATTTAACGGTTAAGTTGTGTGGGCCTATATGTACTAATATTACCCACCTACACGAGATGTACTTAACCCTCCCATCGATTCAAGCATATTTATTTAACGGTTAAGTTTTGTGGGCCTATATGTACTAATATTACCCACCTACATGAGATGTACTTAACCCTCCCGCACATTATGTCATATTGGTTAAGTGTTGTCCATTCATGTTAACTTAACCCACTCATTCATCGTGTCATGTTGGTTAAGTGTTTCTTATTAACTTAACCCTTCTAACTTATCAAGTTAGTTTGGTTAAGTGTTTCCTATTAACTTAACCCCGTTCGTTCATCAAGTTATATTTGTAAAAACCCGTAACTTCCCCGGTGAGGAAAGTGCGGATAGTTCAAGAACAAGCCACAACATAACGCAGACGAAAGAACATTTCATTGTATATTACAACAACGCATCAGATTACAAGAATATACAGAGTATAAACAAATATTACACAGAAAATATCAGAGATTACAATTACATTTAAATACATCGCAGTGGAAAATAATACAATACACAACTAGAAGAGATATATGTATACAAAGCTTTCCGGATATCGTTCCAGCTGTAAACCAGGATCCTTTGAATATAAATCTACAAAACCAAAACTTCTAGCTGCCCGTGTCAAAATAAGGGCACATAGAGTTTAGGTTAAAACAATAAACTCCAGGTCAGTCATGAGACTGGTGTGAGAACTAAAACAGTTATTTATCTTTATTTTAAAGTTAGGTAAATCAAGGGACCACGCCGTATAACACGGAACGGGTTTCCTCCCAAGAACACCAGTGCATAAAACAAACAGCGCAATGCTAAATAAAGAACAATGAAGCTATTATAAGACCCAGGTCCCATCACACAATGCAACGCAAACCGGAGGATAGGGTTTTTACCTTATAATAGCCAAAGCATGCTTGATACGTAAAAAACACATTATTTGATATTACTATAAGTGTATAGTGTATAAAACAACTTCACATCATAGGTATCAATCATAGGCGGCATAAGCGCCCCATCCTACTATGTCGCCATATATAGGATTACAACTAAAATCGAAACGTCACATATTGGAAGTTGGATTCCCATCTGTGAACCGAGGCTAGGGATCGTCCTCTACCGAATTCGAGACAATCTAGCCCATGTCTCCGGAACAGCCGCAACTGCCCCTTGGATCGTCAGGGCCGGTCCACCGATGTGGATTATAGTGCCTGAACAATACGTCTCCCCGCCCTATGGGGCGTAAATGAGCCAATGAATGACTCCATTGGTCCCGGATCGACCGATATATCCGAGTCACCTCGCAACAGCAACAACCACATAAGTCAAACTCGTCAGGGCGTGTAAAACCACTAACACCACTTCTAGCTAGAAGGAAACGCATGCCCTCCCTGAGGTCCTCTCCCGTTTCTGGTTCACAACCGGGGTGTGAGGCTCGCGAATTCACGTTACACAAAGTCGGGCCACACAGGTTGTGCTTTGATCATCAACCACAAGACTTTGCTTTGCAACAGAAGCCTTGATCATTTGCCACTTAGGCATGCCACACAGGCAATTCACTCCATGCGTTTGATATCCATCAATATATAACCCCTGGGCTCGTACGTCTCAGAGAAGGGCGTTAAGCAAGAGAATAAATTCTCCGCCGCCAAACAGATATATATTTAATAGAAATCAATCACACAGACTAAAATCCAATGTTACACACACAGTCCATTTACAAGTCCGTTCTAGGTCTGAACGAAACCGGAGGCACCTAGTACCCCGCATATCCATCGATCTCCAAGTACGTCTGGACGATCACCAACTGATTCTCTCCTCTTGGGTGTACGGCCCAATCAAGATCATCAGTAATTATCCAAACGACGTGAAGACCTCCGGTCTTCAGCCACCGTCTTCATCTTCGACACCACGTCAAATCAGTTATTCAGAATGGGATAAACCCGGTCTTTCTGAATAACTCGCGTATACAATAAACAAGTGTTACACAAACACAACATACGCCTCATTCCAATTCAGAATATTCTTTTGTTCAAATATTCTTATACTTTGGAAAAGGTTCTCATTAATTTTATCAAAGATAAATTCTTTAAATTTATTCTTTAATCTTCTTTGAATATCAATTCAAACTATTCGGGATTAGCGAACTACACCGGAGTAATCATTTATTTTATTTCCCAATCCCCACCTATTCATCCCATGAAATAAAACTGGTAATACTTCATATCTAACACCACGGTGTTATCGGTAAATTCAATTATCATTTCACGTTCAAATCTAATTAAAGATTTAACTATCGCCTGGAGTAAAACTGGTGATACTCCATTCTCGATCTTTTCAATCTAATTAAAGATTCAATAAAACTCCACTTAGTTTTAATCTTTAACTGGGTTAAAGAATCAGTGTCATTTAAAACACGGTTCACGATAAACCCAAAATCACATTCCATTAATTATCGGGTTAAAGAACAAGTGTTATTTAAAACACTGTTCACGATAAACCCAAAAATCAATACCAATTCAATTCCAATTAAATATTATTTAATCGGTACACTTCATTAAATCTAAATAAAAAGATTTAATCTTTTTCTCAACTGGGTTTAAGAACAGTATTAATTAAGACACCATCCACGACAAACCCAAATCACATTTGATATTAAATACAAGGCTGTGAATAGAAAATATATCGGCTTATATTAAATATCAAATTCTACGACTAAGAAATATCGTATTGGAAATAACGATATATCTACAAATCTTTCAAATTTCCATAACAACATCTGTACAATCACGAAATCCAACGTCGAAATATTCCAAAGACAATTTCGATTCAAATCCACTCCAATTCAATTATTGGAAATTCTGGTTATTTTCAAAACCATTTCAAATCCAATTTATTTATTTTAAAAATAAATAGAATTATAATTCTAGTTCAAAACTAGTTCATTTCGATAAAAATCTATTTTTATCTTTTCAAATATGGAGTTCTTCATCCCAATTCTTCACAAATCATTTCTTATGATTTTACACAAATTATTACTATTTTTAATAATTTTATCAAGGCCCGTACAGTCGATTTCCATCAACGGCCATCGAACTGCACTTACAACGACCTTTTTCCAATTTTATTTGGATATAATTCCAAATCCCACCGTTAGATTTCAAATTTCTAATATTCGTTAGAAAGCTCTTTTCGATACGAACCCAACGGTTCCGGTTTTAGGAGAATCCGACGGTCGGATCTCCCGCAATATCCATTCGAAATCAAAGGTCGAAATTCGTGAACTGCCGCGGTGCGGCGCGTTCTATTTAGGCCATTATATTATATATATAATATATACTTCGCCGATTTCCTTTTAAAACGAATTTTATAAATCGTTTTAAATTCACTTTAAATTCATTTTCGAAACGAATTCAACATCATATTCAATTTCTAATCAAAATTGAATATTCCAATATAAATTCGTTTTAATTTCATTTCAAAACGATTTCAATTCAATTTCAATTTAATTCAAATTTCAATTCATTTCAATTTAATTCGAATTCATTTCTATTCAATTTTAATTCGAATTCATTTCTATTCAATTTCAATTCGAATTCAATTCTATTCAATTTCAATTCGAATTCAATTCTATTCAATTTATCAGATTTTGAAATCACTTTCGATATTCATTGAAAAATGAATAAAATCGACATAAATATTGTTCGCGTCTAAATGGCATCAATCTAATCAACACGGCTTCATATATTTCTATTTTCAAATATTCTATTTAAAATATTTCTTTTACAAATATTTCTATTCAAATATTTCTATTTCAAAACTGGAATGAGGCCCAATCAATTACCATAGATTTTATTTCTATGGATTTCCATACAATGCATGTATATATCAACGATGACAAATAATCAACCATCATCCAAAGTGCATTCTACACTGTATAAGCATCAAATACAAATATTCAACGCTTATAACAGGCTGTCAATCAACCGATCGACATACAGCTAATTATTGGGATTAGTGTATGTCATATATCATCCCAATACCCGTGTGGGGTTTCAAACAATCAAACACAGATTTTATTTGTGCAGTTGGGCGATGTGTAAAATTTATCGTCCCAATCAATATCAGTCAAATGTGTGTATATGAACAAATCGTCCGATTTGTTTATATTTATTTCATTTTAAATATACGTTAAAACTTCTATTTTCAACTATAAAATATTTTAACTATCTAAATATTTTATTTCATTTCACATCACATCACACAATCAACTACACATCAAAATCAAACAAACAAGCATACAAGCCGTCCATGGTCTGTGGACGACGGGTATCGGGTGCTACTAAACACCGTCTGCATCCTAGTATATATTTTAACTAGAAAAATTAAATTAAAGGTGAGAAGTTCTCACCGAGGGTTCCACTCCGCCATGCTTTGCTTTTGAACTGTTGAACATCTGGATTGCTTGAAATTCCAATACAGCTCTTTTCACGCTGTTCATATATAAAAATTATATTTTTATTACTTCATTTCAATAAATAAAAATCATATTTTTATTTCTCTACTTCTAATACTATAAAGATTATATTTTTAAAATGCTTTCTTCTATATAGAAAATCGATCTTTCACTATATAAAAATCTCAATTTATATTTTAAACAAAATCACTTTTTATATTGTTTATTCGCTACAACACATATAAAGATCGTATTTTTATAATCTTTACTATATAAAGATAATATTTTTATATTCTCAATTATATAAAAATCATATTTTTATTATTTAAACTATATAAATATCACATCTTTATTATTTCTACAATATAAAAATCATATCTTTATTGTTTTTACAATATAAAAATTATATTTTTAACCTTTCCATGTTATAAAGAATATTTTTTTTTCCTTTCTCTAATATAAAAATTATATTTTTATTACTTCATTTCAATAAATAAAAATCATATTTTTATTTCTCTACTTCTAATACTGTAAAGATTATATTTTTAAAATGCTTTCTTCTATATAGAAATTCGATCTTTCACTATATAAAAATCTCAACTTATATTTTAAACAAAATCACTTCTTTATATTGTTTATTCGCTACAACACATATAAAGATCGAATTTTTATAATCTTTACTATATAAATATAATATTTTTATATTCTCAATTATATAAAAATCATATTTTTATTATTTAAACTATATAAATATCACATCTTTATTATTTCTACAATATAAAAATCATATCTTTATTGTTTTTACAATGTAAAAATTATATTTTTAACCTTTCTATGTTATAAAGATTATATTTTTATCCTTTCTCTAATATAAAAATTATATTTTTATATCCTTACTTATAAGATAAAAATCAAATTCTCATATAATTGTATACATGAATAAATAAAACTGATTTTTCCTTATTAAAAATCATCACTTTAATTTTCAGTTTTATAGTAAATAAATAATAAAACAAAACTGAAAGAAATAAATAAAGTGAAGTAAATAAATTTTACCTTTATTTTTGAAGGGGGGGGAGGGGGGAGTTCACCAGCGTTCGGAGGAGGGAGTGGCTTCAGGCGGCGTCGGGGTGGCTCCCCGAAGGCGGCGGAGGAGGTCAGATGGGAGGGGGGTTTCGCGAGGTTGGGGAACAAGAAGGAGAGGGGCGGCGACAGGGTGTTCATCGGCGGGGGGGCTGGGGCGTCGGCGAGGCTGCGTTCGATTAGAAGAAGGAGGAGACGGAGGAAGGGGAGAGGAGAATCGAGGGGAGAGAGGGGAGGCGTGCGGTGGTGGCGCCCCACTTGGGGCGGCGGCAGCGATGAATCGGGGGGGGGGGGGGCAGCGCGATTTTTTTTCTTTTTAAAATGAATTGAGGAGAGAGAACCGAAAGGGTGGGTGTTATATAATAAAATATATATTATTTTAATATAATTTCTCTTCAAAAAGTAACTTTTTATTTCGAAGTCGAAATCAAGCCCACCGACTGTCGTCCATAGCTAATTACCCCCATTCCGAACACAATGGGATATGTATCTTATGTTGATTCGACTGTTTCGATCAGTTTCCGTCAAAATCAAAATATAACTCTATATATTGAATTTGAACGCGCATTTCAATTTACCAGGGCCACATACTAACTCTAAAAATTCCGAAAAAATATTTTCTAACTTCGTATTTACGATACGGTCCTAACAAAACTAGTTTCATCGAATTATGAGACCGTTTGAAAAATGGCCATTTTCCAGTCGATTAAAATCAATTGAAACTGGTCAAATGCGTTTTCCTTTGCCATGCTCACATATTGATTCGAAAAATTACGAAAATTGGAATCTTATAATAACCTGACATCACGGATCCAACAAAAGTGGTTTCGTCGAAATCCGAGGTCATTTGCAAAATTTCCATTTTTAAGGGCCGAAATTCCATAGCGACTATTCTGAATTTTCAACTGGACATATCTTTTGATTCCCTCTATGAAATTTCAATTTTTCGGATTTGTTGGAAAGATATTCTCAATTAGATTCTATTATTTTTGGTTTTGCTAAAATCTGGTTTATTTTGCACCCGTTATATTCATTTGAAGTTTGAAATCAAATTATCGAACTACCGCGCCATTTTCAATTCCTTTTATAATTATAAATAAATATATATTCTAACGACGACGTATATAAAACTATACGTTCTAATTTCATTCAAAATAAATTTCTCGTCGTTATTATTTAAAATAATCAAAATTCGCTAAAGTAGCCAAAATAAAAATTTTAAACTGGCTTGCATTTTCCAGGTTGTTACATTCTCCCCCACTTAAAACTTTTCGTCCCCGAAAAGGAACGAAGCCGAAAGTTGTTTTACAAATCAACTCAACTTCCAGTATTCTCGTTATGGCTTAAGTTCTTCAACTTTTCAGTTTCTAAGAACTTTTCAAATTTTTTCAAAAATTTGGCTAACACCCTAAATTTCCGAAAAATTTCGCCATAACCTCCCCTGCACCGGGGACTTCGAGATATTTCATATAGCCTCCCATGGCCTTCTTCAACTCGAAAGTAAAAGAAAAAGCCAATCGACTCATAAAATCATCATCACCCAAACAAAATAGTAAATTATGGTAAACATGTACCTATTTGTCGGGCAAACAATTTTATTCTTCTGCTCTAGCCTCCTTGCTATGACCTGTTCAATGTAAGTACATGTATATGCATGCAAATGCGACAAATTTTCCATACAATTCACTTTTTGGTTCAACTTGGTTAAACGGTTCAACATTAAATTAATTAAACTAAAATCAAACAACACGACCAGCAATCAATTAGTTGATTAGCTTTTCAAATTCATCATTTTGATACATATATACAGAAAATCATGTTTTTGATGCCAAATCACAACAATAAACCTATCTAGCTTTGGTTCTCACACCAGTCTAATGGAAATATATAGATATCACACCTTCGACACTCGAACGTCAACTCTGATGACGATGAATCAATCATCAGAATCATCTCCGGGCAACTAGAATGTGATTCTATATCTATCCAGTATATTAAAACTTCGAATACACGTGGATCAGACGTATATACAAAATCATTATATACCTGAATGTCCAAATCAATATAAAAATAATATTCAAATACGAATAAATGAATTTAAATTTTCTAAAACAAATTTTGTTTTCAATTTTATTTCTAAAAGCAACACTCTTCACACTCGTTCTAGGATGCCACTGATCCCATGTCTAACGAGTCATTCCATTGGATATTACTAATCCAATATATGATGAATTCTTTCGCATGGTTCTAATGTGTCTTGTTCTCTGAGATTTGTAAACCAAAGCTCTGATACCAACTGTAAGAACCCGTAACTTCCCCGGTGAGGAAAGTGCGGATAGTTCGAGAACAAGCCACAATAGAACGCAGACGGAAGAACATTTCATTGTATATTACAACAATGCATCAGATTACAAGAATATACGGAGTATGAACAAATATTACACAGAAAATATGAGAGATTACAATTACATTTAAATACATCACAGCGGAAAATAATACAATACACAACTAGAAGAGATATACGGATACAAAGCTTTCCGGATATCATTCCAGCTGTAAACCAGGATTCTGTGAATATAAATCTGCAAAACCAAAACTACTAGCTGCCCGTGTCAAAATAAGGGCACCCAGAGTTTAGGTTAAAACAACAAACTCCAGGTCAGTCATGGGACTGGTGTGAGAACTAAAACAGTTATTTATCTTTATTTTAAACTTAGGTAAATCAAGGGACCACGCCGTATAACACGAAATGGGTTTCCTCCCAAGAACACCAGTGCATAAAACAAACAGCGCAATGCTAAATAAAGAACAATGAAGCTGTTATAAGACCCAGGTCCCATCACACAATGCAACGCAAGCCGGAGGATAGGGTTTTTACCTTATAATAGCCAAAGCATGCTTGATACGTCAAAAACACATTATTTGATATTATTATAAGTGTATAGTGTATAAAACAACTTCACATCATAGGTATCAATCATAGGCGGCATAAGCGCCCCATCCTACTATGTCGCCATATATAGGATTACAACTAAAATCGAAACGTCACGTATTGGAAGTTGGATTCCCATCTGTGAACCGAGGCTAGGGATCGTCCTCTACCAAATTCGAGACAATCTAGCCCATGTCTCCGGAACAGCCGCAACTGCCCTTGGATCGTCAGGGCCGGTCCACCGATGTGGATTATAGTGCCTGAACAATACGTCTCCCCGCCCTATGGGGCGTAAATGAGCCAACGAATGACTCCATTGGTCCCGGATCGACCGATATATCCGAGGCGCCTCGCAACAGCAACAACCACATAAGTCAAACTCGTCAAACTCGTCAGGGCGTGTAAAACCACTGACGCCACTTCTAGCTAGAAGGAAACGCATGCCCTCCCTGAGGTCCTCTCCCGTTTCTGGTTCACAACCGGGGTGTGAGGCTCGCGAATTCACGTTACACAAAGCTGGGCCACACAGGCTGTGCTTTGATCATCAACCACAAGACTTTGCTTTGCAACAGAAGCCTTGATCATTTGCCACTTAGGCATGCCACACAGGCAATTCACTCCATGCGTTTGATATCCATCAATATATAACCCCTGAGATCGTACGTCTCAGAGAAGGGCGTTAAGCAAGAGAATAAATTCTCCGCCGCCAAACAGATATATATTTAATAGAAATCAATCACACGGACTAAAATCCAATGTTACACACACAGTCCATTTACAAGTCCGTTCTAGGTCTGAATGAAACCGGAGGCACCTAGTACCCCGCATATCCATCGATCTCCAAGTACCACTACTACAAAAGTGGGCATATTCGACACTAATTTGTGTGCGTTGCATGAAAAGTGTGGAGAAAGCTATGATTTCTTCGAACTTCTGCAACAGCATTCATATGTTGTTGCATTATACGTGGATGCACTGTTGCGGTGGGAATTTTAGTGTTCTGATGTGCAACACCAGTTAAAAGCGTAGCATTACATATATATAATCCAGCTCAGCTGTCCGCGTTATCAACATATAAAAACCCCAACCGTAGATGAAAGATTAATCCAACGGTTCAAACCATCTATGGATCTGATGATCTTAATGTTAACCATCATCCAATCATTGACAGCCACGTCATTTCATTCTGTTGACGAAATTTTGGCGCGATCTTCTCCCTTCATGAAATTGTTTTCTTCTTTATCATCTAATCGTTTTTCCCCCTTTTTACTATTGACAAAAATTTAAACCTAAATTCACGTCAGTATCGATCCTCTCCTCGACAGCAAATTCTATTCCGAAAAGGATGAAGCTTTGAAACGCTTTCTAGTTTTGATTGCTCAGGGCGCTGACATCGCCAGTTTTTTCCCTCAGGTTCAGTTTGTATTGCACTGTGAATTAGTTGCGCTTATTATAGATTGGATTATGAGTAATTAGTAATTAGTTCATTTGTTACATTTTGGAAAACCCATTCGCTTATGAGTAATTAGTTGCGCTTATTATTGATTTGGGATTTGGGATTATGCTGAGGTTTATTCGAAAATTATACCCAGCAATAAACCATGAGAACCGGGCTACTGGCATGAAAAAGACATTGGTTTATTATAGAGGTCGAGCTAGTTAAGGAATGGGGACTGCGGTTAATTTGCACTGCTTGAGGTTCATACCTTACACTGCGGTTAATTTGTATGTTTGAGGTTAATTTGCACTTCGGTGTGTATGCACTGCGGTGACATCCGAATTTTAAGCCTCTTACCGCAGATTTTGACAAAATCTGAAGCGGGCACTCAAGCATTTTCGTTTTATTACAATACACATCATACACGCAGTGCATATATACACTCACAAGTATACACGCACGCACAAGTATACACGCACAAGTATCATAAGTATACACACACAAGTATCACAAG
This sequence comes from Allium sativum, assembly GCA_030737875.1. Classification (NCBI taxonomy): domain Eukaryota; kingdom Viridiplantae; phylum Streptophyta; class Magnoliopsida; order Asparagales; family Amaryllidaceae; genus Allium; species Allium sativum. The sequence continues at coordinate 117,761,088 of CM060911.1, read as the reverse complement.
TATACAAGCTCTAGTATCATAAGTATACACGCACAAGTACACACGCTCAAGTATCATAAGTATACACGCACAAGTATCACAAGTATACAAGCTCAAGTATCATAAGTATACACGCACAAGTACACACGCTCAAGTAGACACGCACAAGTATACACGCGCGCACAAGTATACATGCACGCACAAGTAACATAAGGCAGCCATCTGAAGGCACGCACAAGTATAACACGCACAAGTATCATAAGTATACACCAGAGACGTACGCAGAGATTTTAAAAAATCACCAGCATTCACAAACAAAACAACGTACCATTCACAAACATTCAAAAACATTCACCAGCATCCATCATCAGTCATCACCAGTCATCACAAACTTCCACAACCACACAAAGTTTCACAAATATTCACAAAATTTCAAGCCAAAAATCATTACCAGCAGAATAAAACCAACATCCACAAACATCACCAGTCATCACCAGCATCATCACCAGCATCCATGTCAGAGTCATTGTCCATGTCAGAGTCATTGTCTATGTCAGAGTGGCTGTTAAGGATAGAGCATAGTCAGCGACCGGTTCCTGTGTGGTTGTTAAGGATAGTCCATGTCAGAGTCATTGTGCATGTGTGGTTGTGTCTCACTATAATAAACTGTGGATGGAAGTAAAATTTACCTATGATCACAAAAAAATGGCACCACCGGTTCCTCCCTATTGCTCACAAACAGAATTTCAGGCCTCGTCAAAGGATGAGTATGTGTGGTGCGCTCAACCCTAATGATGTATTTCTTGTTGTCGAATCGAGCAGCAAAAACATTCTCCAAGCCAATGCCTTCATAAAATTCCATTTTCAGGTATAATGATCTATGGTCAATTCGAGACCAATGACAGTCGTCAATTTCACACACATTTCCCATTGGCGTCATTAATTCTTTTATTGCAGGAACATTTGTCTTCAGGAACTCGGGAAAGCCAACAACTCTGGCCCATGATTCTGCCTCGAACGCTGGTTCAGGCTCAAATTCTTCAGCAGACCATTGTTGCACATAAAAAGCACCTCCAATTTTTGTAAAAAGTTTCAACATTAGCGCATGATCACGCGTACTGTAAGATGGGCATGTTATTAGAAAAGAGTTTTTGGGTATAACCCGTATATTCCACTCCTCATTAAGCTTCAGCGTATGCCTAAGCATGAGATGCACAAATTCGTAAGTCCAATGTCCTGAAAGAACAGTGGCAGTGATGCATAGTGAAGAGTCCTCCATTGTTTTTTTTTTTAACTTTTGACGATGGAGTTTTGTTTAGGAGTTGAAGATGTAGATGACGATATGCTTCTGAAGCTTGACAGGATATGAAGTGACACACTGTACGTGGTAGTAATATGGGAACTGAAAACTTTTTGCTCAGAAGACGAATGGCCATATGAAATTGCTTATTTGTTGGCTGGCATGAGTGACCAGTCGCCAATGGTCAGTAAGTCAATTGTAATAATTGTGTTCATAACATTTTACTAAGAAGGCCAATGGCCATTCGATGCCACCACTTATCAAATAACTTGTTATCATTTGATTAGGTGCATATTTAATTCTGGAAGGCAGAGGGATACATTTTGCAGATCGGATTGCTACATATATATGATTCATATATAGGTACATACTAACATACATATATATTTCCTATTGCAATCGGATTGCTGCATATATATGATTCATATATATAAATGAGTAATACATTTTGCAGGTGTGGACACATGTGTACATGCTCAGAATTCACTAAAGAATTGGCCAGGAATGGATCAGGATAATGTCCCTTATGCCGTGCACCTATTCTTGAAGTAGTTCGAGCTTACTGTATACAATGAACAAAACGGTGTAGCTGATTTTCGAGTTTTGATATTTGGATAATTAAAACAATTGCTTTGGATGAGTTTCTTGTACAAAACCTGTATTGCAAAATATTTAATTAAACCATTGTATTTCTATCAAATTAGTGTTGCATTTTCCTTCTTCTACTGTTGCGTTAGCTTTTATTGATATTGCATTTCATTGTAATGGTGTTGCATTACATATTGTAGTGGTGTTGCATTACATTAAATATAATTGCTTACCCGTCGCACGTGGACCCCACAGCTGACGTGGATAGCTGGTGTGGCATGTGACACGTGGAGTGCTGACATGGAGAGATGACGTGTCGTGTGACACGTAGACAGCTGACGTGGAAAGCTGACGTGGCGGCACTGGAAGCCAGGCCCTAACTAATGCTTAAGGCAACGCTGAATAGTGTTGCATTACGTGCAAATAGTGTTGCATTATGGCTATAATGCAACACTTTCTTTCCGTGGCCGTAGATAGGCAAAAGTGTTGCCTTAGGTGGCTAATGCAACGGCCGCGGATGCCACGCCCCCCTGGTGTTGCCTATTTGAAAAAATGGCCTACGACAACGCTTTTTTGACCTACGGCCACATAAAAATAGTGTCGAATATGCCCACTTTTGTAGTAGTGTACGTCTGGACGATCACCAACTGATTCTCTCCTCTTGGGTGGACGGCCCAATCAAGATCATCAGTAATTATCAAAATGACGTGAAGACCTCCGGTCTTCAACCACCGTCTTCATCTTCGACACCACGTCGAATCAGTTATTCAGAATGGGATAAACCCGGTCTTTCTGAATAACTCGCGTATATAATAAACAAGTGTTACACAAACACAACATACGCCTCATTCCAATTCAGAATATTCTTTTGTTCAAATATTCTTATACTTTGGGAAAGGTTCCCATTAATTTTATCAAAGATAAATTCTTTAAATTTATTCTTTAATCTTCTTTGAATATCAATTCAAACTATTCGGGATTAGCGAACCACACCGGAGTAATCATTTATTTTATTTCCCAATCCCCACCTATTCATCCCATGAAGTAAAACTGATAATACTTCATATCAAACACCACGGTGTTATCAGTAAATTCAATTACCATTTCACGTTTAAATCTAATTAAAGATTTAACTATCGCCTGGAGTAAAACTGGTGATACTCCATTCTCGATCTTTTCAATCTAATTAAAGATTCATTAAAACTCCACTTAGTTTTAATCTTTAACTGGGTTAAAGAATCAGTGTCATTTAAAACACAGTTCACGATAAACCCAAAATCACATTCCATTAATTATCGGGTTAAAGAACAAGTGTTATTTAAAACACTGTTCACGATAAACCCAAAAATCAATACCAATTCAATTCCAATTAAATATTATTTAATTGGTACACTTCAATAAATCTAAATAAAAAGATTTAATCTTTTTCTCAACTGCGTTTAAGAACAGTGTTAATGAAGACACCATCCACGACAAACCCAAATCACATTTGATATTAAATACAAGGCTGTGAATAGAAAATATATCGGCTTATATTCAATATCAAATTCTACGACTAACAAATATCGTATTGGAAATAATGATATATCTACGTATCTTTCAAATTTCAATAACAACATCTATACAATCACGAAATCCAACATCGAAATATTCCAAAGACAGTTTTGATTCAAATCCACTCCAATTCAATTATTGGAAATTCTGGTTATTTTCAAAACCATTTCAAATCCAATTTATTTATTTTAAAAATAAATAGAATTATAATTCTAGTTCAAAACTAGTTCATTTCGATAAAAATCTATTTTTATCTTTTCAAATATGGTGTTTTTCATCCCAATTCTTCACAAATCATTTCTTATGATTTTACACAAATTATTACTATTTTTAATTATTTTATCAAGGCCCGTACAGTCGATTTCCATCAACGACCATCGAACTGCACTTACAGCGACCTTTTTCCAATTTGATTTGGACATAATTCCAAATCCCACCGTTAGATTTCAAATTTCTAATATTCGTTAGAAAGCTCTTTTCGATACGAACCCAACGGTTCCGGTTTTAGGAGTATCCGACGGTCGGATCTCCCGCAATATCCATTCGAAGTCAATGGTCGAAATTCGCGAACTACCGCGGTGCGGCGCGTTCTATTCAAGCCATTATATTATATATATAATATATATAATATATACTTCGCCGATTTCCTTTTAAAACGAATTTTATAAATTGTTTTAAATTTGTTTTCAAAACGAATTCAACATCATATTCAATTTCTAATCAAAATTGAATATTCCAATATAAATTCGTTTTAATTTCATTTCAAAACGATTTCAATTCAATTTCAATTTAATTCGAATTTCAATTCATTTCAATTTAATTCGAATTCATTTCTATTCAATTTCAATTCGAATTCAATTCTATTCAAATTCAATTCGAATTCATTTCTATTCAATTTCAATTCGAATTCATTTCTATTCAATTCGAATTCATTTCTATTCAATTTCAATTCGAATTCAATTCTATTCAATTTCAATTCGAATTCAATTCTATTCAATTTATCAGATTTTGAAATCACTTTCGATATTCATTGAAAAATGAATAAAATCGATATAAATATCATTCGCGTCTAAATGGCGTCAATCTAATCAACACGGCTTCATATATTTCTATTTTCAAATATTCTATTTCAAATATTTCTTTTTCAAATATTTCTATTCAAATATTTCTATTCAAATATTTCTATTTCAAAACTGGAATGAGGCCCAATCAATTACCATAGATTTTATTTCTATGGATTTCCATACAACGCATGTATATATCAACGACGACAAATAATCAACCATCATCCAAAGTGCATTCTACACTGTATAAGCATCAAATATAAATATTCAACGCTTATAACAGGCTGTCAATCAACCGATCGACATACAGCTAATTATTGGTATTAGTGTATGTCATATATCATCCCAATACCCGTGTGGGGTTTCAAACAATCAAACACAGATTTTATTTGTGCAGTTGGGCGATGTGTAAAATTTATCGTCCCAATCAATATCAGTCAAATGTGTGTATATAAACAAATCATCCGATTTGTTTATATTTATTTCATTTTAAATACACGTTAAAAATTATATTTTCAACTATAAAATATTTTATTTCATTTCACATCACATCACACAATCAACTACACATCAAAATCAAACAAACAAGCATACAAGCCGTCCATGGTCTGTGGACGACGGGTGTCGGGTGCTACTAAACACTGTCTGCATCCTAGTATATATTTTAACTAGAAAAATTAAATTAAAGGTGAGAAGTTCTCACCGGGGGTTCCACTCTGCCGTGCTTTGCTTTTGAACTGCTGAACATCTGGATCGCTTGAAATTCCAATACAGCTCTTTTCACGTTGTTCATATATAAAAATTATATTTTTATTACTTCATTTCAATAAATAAAAATCATATTTTTATTTCTCTACTTCTAATACGGTAAAGATTATATTTTTAAAATGCTTTCTTCTATATAGAAATTCGATCTTTCACTATATAAAAATTTCAACTTATATTTTAAAAAAATCACTTCTTTATATTGTTTATTCACTACAACACATATAAAGATCGTATTTTTATAATCTTTACTATATAAAGATAATATTTTTATATTCTCAATTATATAAAAATCATATTTTTATTATTTAAACTTTATAAATATCACATCTTTATTATTTCTACAATATAAAAATCATATTTTTATTGTTTTTACAATATAAAAATTATATTTTTAACCTTTCTATGTTATAAAGATTATATTTTTATCCTTTCTCTAATATAAAAATTATATTTTTATTACTTCATTTCAATAAATAAAAATCATATTTTTATTTCTCTACTTCTAATACTGTAAAGATTATATTTTTAAAATGCTTTCTTCTATATAAAATTCGATCTTTCACTATATAAAAATCTCAACTTATATTTTAAACAAAATCACTTCTTTATATTGTTTATTCGCTACAACACATATAAAGATCGTATTTTTATAATCTTTACTATATAAATATAATATTTTTATATTCTCAATTATATAAAAATCATATTTTTATTATTTAAACTATATAAATATCACATCTTTATTATTTCTACAATATAAAAATCACATCTTTATTGTTTTTACAATATAAAAATTATATTTTTAACCTTTCTATGTTATAAAGATTATATTTTTATCCTTTCTCTAATATAAGAATTATATTTTTATATCCTTACTTATAAGATAAAAATCAAATTCTCATATAATTGTATACATGAATAAATAAAAATGGTTTTTCCTTAATAAAAATCACCACTTTAATTTTCAGTTTTATAGAAAATAAATAATAAAACAAAACTGAAAGAAATAAATAAAGTGAAGTAAATAAATTTTACCTTTATTTTTAAGGGGGGGGGGGGGGTAGTTCACCAGCGTTTGGAGGAGGGAGTGGCTTCAGGCGGCGTCGGGGTGGCTCCCCTAAGGCGGCGGAGGAGGCCAGATGAGAGGGGGATTTCGCGAGGTAGGGGAAGAAGAAGGAGAGGGGCGGCGACAGGGTGTTCATCGGCGGGGGGGCTAGGGCGTCGGCGAGGCTGTGTTCGATCAGAAGAAGGAGGAGGCAGAGGAAGGGGAGAGGAGAATCGAGGGGAGAGAGGGGAGGCGTGCGGTGGTGGCGCCCCACTTGGGGCAGCGGCAGCGATGAATCGACCGGGGGGGGGGGGGGGCAGTGCGATTTTTTTTCTTTTTAAAATGAATTGAGGAGAGAGAACCGAAAGGGGGTGTGTTATATAATAAAATATATATTATTTTATTTTAATTTCTCTTCAAAAAGTAACTTTTTATTTCGAAGTCGAAATGAAGCCCACCGACTGTCGTCCATAGCTAATTACCCCCATTCCGAACACAATGGGATATGTATCTTAAGCTGATTTGACTGTTTCGATCAGTTTCCGTCAGAATCAAAATATAACTCTATATATTGAATTTGAACGCGCATTTCAATTTACCAGGGCCACATACTAACTCTAAAAATTCCAAAAAAATATTTTCTAACTTCGTATTGACGATACAGTCCTAAAAAAACTAGTTTCGTCGAATTCTGAGACCGTTTGAAAAATGGCCATTTTCTAATCGATTAAAATCAACTAAAACAGGTCAAACGCGTTTTCCTTTGCCATTCTCACATATTGATTTGAAAAATTACGAAAATTGGAATCTAGCAATAACTTGACATCACGGATCCAACAAAAGTGGTTTTGTCGAAATCCGAGGTCGTTTGCAAAATTTCCATTTTTAAGGGCCGAAATTCCATAGCGACTATTCTGAATTTTCAACTGGACATATCTTTTGATTCCCGCTATGAAATTTCAATTTTTCAGATTCGTTGGAAAGATATTCTCAATTAGATTCTATTATTATTGGTTTCGCTAAAATCCGGTTTATTTTGCACCCGGTACATTCATTTGAAGTTTGAAATCAAATTATAGAACTACCGCGCCATTTTCAATTCCTTTTATAATTATAAATAAATATATATTCTAACGACGACGTATATAAAACTATACGTTCTAATTTCATTCAAAATAAATTTCTCGTCGTTATTATTTAAAATAATCAAAATTCGCTAAAGTAGCCAAAATAATTTTTTTTAACTGGCTCGCATTTTCCGGTTGTTACAATATTGGTCAAGTGTTTCTTGTTACTTAACCCCACGTGTTCGTCTTGTTGTATTGGTTAAGTGTCATCAGTCAATTCATGTTAACTTAACCCACCTACTCATCATGTCATGTTACTTTGGTTTAAGTGTCGCCTTCTTGTGTTAACTTAACCCTACCACAAACCAAGTTATATTGGTTAAGTGTTAATTTAAACCTTTCCATTTATCATGTTATACCAGTTAAGTGTTTCCTATTAACTTAACCCTAGTCATCCATCTTGTCATGTCAGTTAAGTGTTTCTCATTACTTAACCCTAGTTATCCATGTTATATTGGTTAAGTGTTCCTATGAACTTAACCCCACTCATTCATCTTGTTCATTAACATTAGTTGATTAATTAATGCACCAAACTCTCACATTAGATATGTGTAGTTGCGGTTACTGGATGTGTCGGGCGGTTCCGGGCAGTTTTACACCATAACTCAATCTAACCTCGGGTTTTCTTGGGCATGATGCACTAACCTCTCACATTAGATAGGTGTTGTTGTGGTTACTGGATGTACCGGGCGGTTCCGGGCAGTTTTACACCACAACTCAATCTAACCTCGGGTTAGGCATGTTCATCTTTAAATCTACACATTTACCCTATATAACCAAATCTAGATTTTTCATGCTAATTACCAAATTCACCAAAACTAGTCATGTTACATTTTACACCCAATCTAGATTTAATGCTCAAGTTACCCCAATTCGCAACAATAACAATTTTGCCCAAAACTTGATTTATATGCCAACTTCCTACTTTGTCGTTCATGCCAATTCTAGGTTCAATATGTCAAATTACATATTCCATAATTCCTGTCAAATTGCATCTTAACAGTTATTCCATGTTACATGTTCCAAATTATGCCAAATAATCTCAATTTCATGTTATACCCAATTTCCCCGCATTCATAACGTACGTATTTTCGAGATTCAACTCAAGATTCATAATATAAGGGGAGAAGCAAGATGGAACATTGTAAGAATAGGCATAGTCATATGATGATAAGAACTACTAGTTCAATAAACTTGATGTACTAAAAAGACAAATTTTGCATGGAATACATCACAGGCATATAGATATGATAAGAATTATATCATTAACTTAAAAAGGATTACAATTCCGATATACAACAAGGATAAATATGATTGGACCAGTTTCGTAGTCAAAAAAGATTCCCAAAGATATATATACTCAAGCGCAGATTTCAATGAAAGGATAGCTTACATCAGGCATATTCTTATATCCATTTTATTACATGTCACAATTAGATTTAGGTGTAAATCTAAAAAGTAACCGACTTACAAAACAAAGGCAAATCTTGTTTTCATGCCTAAGTCATACATCACTATACACCCTAATCTTCTTCTCCCAAATCATAAACTATCACATATATATATGTCCCAATTTTAGATCTTAGACCACAACATGTACGATGCATTATATTAACAGTTCATTTTACGCCCCAAATCCCATGTCATATGTCCAATGCTTTATGCCTCAAATCTCAAGTCATATGTCCAATACTTTATGCCTCTCAAGTCTGAATAGCTTCTCCCTTGAAGTAGACTATTTGTTCTTCTAATTTAGATTTGATTTGATTCTTAGAAATAGTTGTTGAAGTCGTTGAATTAGCCCTTTGAATCTCTACTTGAATTCTAAACTAGATTTCTACGAAGGACTTGAGCAGCATAACCCCGTCTTAGATTTATTTTGATATGAATTAGGGTAGAGTATAGGCGTAATGAAGTTGTGTGGAGAGAATGTGAGGTTTGGGGGTGTTTAAATAGCTTAGGAGCAACGAATCTGGTCAGAACGGGCGTCTAAATGCAGAAAAATGAATCTCTCCACGGATCTGGAAAAGGGGAGGAGGTCGACACCCAGCTCGACCACATGGTCGACCTGTTCTACCCAGGTCGAACCCCTGGTCAACCTGGGTCCTGGGTGGGAAATTTCCCACCTAGCCCGGGTGTGTGATTTGAATTTCGAAACTTTAAATTTGAATTTGGGCTGGTTTTTATTTTAAATTCCTGAAACTTCTAAGTGCCATAACTTTTTCATACAGAGTCTGATTTATGCAAACTCGGACTCTATCTCAAGCAGAATTTTGAGACGAACGCAATGGCGTAACCTGTTTCCCCTAATTCTTCTCTTAAAAAGTAATTATACCTTAATTTGTTAATTTAGTATTCTCAAAAAATACGGGGTGTTACATTCTCCCCTCCTTAAAGGATTTCGTCCCCGAAATCTCTAGGTTAAGGAGAATGCATATCCTAACATCCAACATCCATCTACTCAACCATTCAATCATAGGAATCCATTGTCCTTAAAAAGATTTCTAATGCTTTCATGATCATATGCAAAGTGTGTGTACATGTCCATATCTAATGCAAAATCTGGCGGTCTACTGATTCAGTTGACCTCCTTAATGCGGAATATGTTAGTGCCATAAGTCCATCATGTATGCAATTATTCCTAATCTTACTTTATAACTTCTACATGAGTGCACAGTCATTCATACAAATGCAACATCCATATGATAACACATTAATTACAATCCATGTATATAAAAATTCACTCATGCATATGCAATATGAAAGTGATTGAGCCGATCTAGTGCCTAATGTGTGTATACGCTTCCACGAGCAACCACTAGCAAACACTTGCAACCACTTGCATCCACCAAACATAACATGTCTCAAGCACATGTTTACATCCATTGGCTTCTACCTAAGGATCGAGGATTGGACCGAGAGGATATACTTAAAAGATAAAGACTAGCATGCAAATAAACTTTACAGAAAAAGAGGAATCAAGGATATACCCTTAAAAAGGGTATGATGTGCGTATCTAGTCTTCAGTCTTCTAAGTCGCATCTTCTTGAGCTTCACTTCATTGTACTCTGACTATCTTGACTTCACTATTGCGAAGCTTCTTGACCTCCATTTCCAAAACTCACTAGTAAAGATAGGACCTCGATCACTTACTGTGCTAGAGGGTATCCAATGTTGTCGAACTATCTTTCCAAGATAAACAGATGTTAACCATGATACCAAGTGTATATACTAAGATTATTAGAGGTCTCTCTTCTACTTAGCTTATCCATCATGTCACAAATCTGAGGGTCGATATCTCTCACGCAAACCATCCTAGTCGAACTTGACATCCCTCAAGTACAATCCCCAAAGGCCTAAACCAATATCAGACAAGCACTCAAGGAATACCTCCTCCAAATTTGGACGATCTATGTGAGATGATACTAGCAAAACAACCAAACAATTGAGCACTTAACCGACTTTGGCTATCCTCGCCAATCTTGCTCCAAAACTATCGTTGATCGCATAATGGGCTTTGCATTGTCAACTAGATATATGTGGAAGTCTACCTCATGTTTTAGGGGACAAAACCCCTAACCTTAATAAAAAACATCTACGTACTCATGGACTACTCCAACAGATCAAAAATCGTTGATAAATACATAAAGTTATTCTAGGTAGCTAAGATAAACTGATCCCTTAGGATCGCACGAAATTTCGAGGGTATTCCTGAGGCAAGTCGAAAGTCTAACTACCCTCCTTTCACAATTACTAGCTAACTAATCCATGACTAGAATCAACCCATAGCCCATGAAACCAAAAACGTAAGTATCTCAAATCCTTACAAACCAAAGATAAATGAGCCGAACCAGCAATTGGATTTAAGACAATAATGGGATCCTCTACTATACAAGTTCTAAGGTGTAGAGACTCAACTATGGAAGCAGATATAAACGAATGTGAAGCGCTAAAATCAAAAAGAGTACTAACAGGATGATCAAAAAGAAAAACTAGACTTTTTCAACCAAAGCTTTACTACCTCTCTCTCAGGTATGCTGGCGGTGAGAGCATGCACTTGCCTTCCGGAAAATCCTGTCCTTTGTCCTTAATAATGACACTTCCTCTTGTTTTAGATTTTACTATTCTTTCCTTTTTACCTCCTTTGTGAACCAAGTCCATATCCATGAGTTCCTCCTCCTTGGATTGTGCTCCTTAGCAAAGCTCCCTCAGTCTCATCTTTACTATCCTTGTGTAACCCGTTAAAAAGTCTCTCGAAAGCTGCCTCCATCGCATGGAAAATTCTACAAAGCTCGAAAGAAAATTAGTCGTAGGTGAAACTACCACGACTATAGATGGAGGTTGGGCACTTCTTCGCCCTTTGACAGGTGACATAGTCTCATCGAGACTACGGATCCATGCCGTGATGTGGTTACCTCCCAGAGAACCAGGAGCCCCCGGAGACTCAGGAAAGAAGGAAACAAGGATTCAAATAGAGGATCAAAAAGATAGTGCATATGACTTCAGGGAATATGCCTTTAAAACAAAACTTTTCTTTTGAAAATGCTTCTTTTAAAACCGTTTTGAAAATAATTTTTCAAATCTTTTATCTGATCCAGTAACCTTCAGCTCTGATACCAAGTGAAACAACCCACCTCCATTAGGGTCACTCACAAAGGGAATGCCTTAACTTTGGTGGAGCATTTTAGGTAAAAGATGCAGATAAATTACAAGACAGACAAAAGAAGCGGAAAATAAAGTCATTTTATAAACAACTTAACTCAGTCAAGCTTTTACAACAATTGTCTCAATCATACTTAAAAGTAATACATAGAAATTCTGTCTTGATTCAAAAACTTCCAAGTATAAAAGAAGCATAAAAAATAACAATGATATTCCCCAATAAAGCGTGAACCAGCCATAGTAGTGGAAGAGAGAGTCCAAAGCAATACATCGACTATCTTCGAGCTTGGAAAGAAAACTGAGCTAAGTGATAACATTTCCTCCCTGTGAACCTTGAGGGGGAACGGAAGAAAAGAGGCAAAAAAAACTAGGTCAGACATGAGTTTGGTAAGTCCAGTGACTTTCAGCATATAAACAGGCAAAAGCATCATGACATGAATAAACTGAATATAAGACAATACCATGATAACAGGGATAACAAGATAACATAGGATATGCATAAGGTATGATCAGGCAAGATAAACTGAATGCGCTTCTACTCTTTCTCGGCTTCGCTACTACTTTGTTATTCTGATTTCTATATCTATCTCTGCACCACCTAACTAGTGTCCCAACTAGTATTCTGTATAAAATGATAACGTGATCCAAATCCCCGTAATTGTGGTAGCCTTCAGGTGTACTTCTATCGTAAGGATTCCACCTCAATCACCCTAATTGCCATGAACATGTTAGATGTACCCTTACTACCCTATCGATCGGCTCCCTTACTTGTATTCATGTTCCATGTGTCTGTGTCAATCGGCCCTCTCTTGCATGTAGATACACTGTGCTGGTCCCGCCATAAGGTGTATCAATCCTTATGATAGCGACCCGACACGATTCAAGATGCACAGTGTATAACTACTGGTACCCAGTGCCTGATTTTTCCACTCCGAAGTACGTGCATGCCCGTAAACCGTCGGAACCTACACTGACGTACCCCCTACCGCTGTTTTGACCGCTTATAATCAGCCTAGTAATCATGCCCCACCCTGCCTAGTTTCAGGGTACTAAGATACATCTATGTGGGTTACTGCTGAAAGGGTCCCCGTTACTAGGGTTTCCTATTGGTTAAGTTTGTGGGCCTATATATACAAATACTACCCACCTACACGAGATGTACTTAACCCTCCCATCGATTTAAGTTTGTGGGCCTATATATACAAATATTACCCACCTACACGAGATGTACTTAACCCTCCCATCGATTCAAGCATATTTATTTAACGGTTAAGTTGTGTGGGCCTATATGTACTAATATTACCCACCTACACGAGATGTACTTAACCCTCCCATCGATTCAAGCATATTTATTTAATGGTTAAGTTTTGTGGGCCTATATGTACTAATATTACCCACCTACACGAGATGTACTTAACTCTCCCGCACATTATGTCATATTGGTTAAGTGTTGTCCATTCATGTTAACTTAACCCACCCATTCATCGTGTCATGTTGGTTAAGTGTTTCTTATTAACTTAACCCTTCTCACTTATCATGTTAGATTAGTTAAGTGTTTCCTATTAACTTTACCCCGTTCGTTCATCAAGTTATATTGGTCAAGTGTTTCTTGTTACTTAACCCCACGTGTTCAACTTGTTGTATTGGTTAAGGGTCACCATTCAATTCAAGTAAACTTAACCCACCTACTCATCATGTCATGTTACTTTGGTTAAGTGTCTCCTTCTTGTGTTAACTTAACCCTACCACAAACCAAGTTATATTGGTTAAGTGTTAACTTAACCCTTTCCATTTACCATGTTATACCAGTTAAGTGTTTCCTATTAACTTAACCCTAGTCATCCATCTTGTCATGTCGGTTAAGTGTTTCTCATTACTTAACCCTAGTCATCCATGTTATAATGGTTAAGTGTTCCAATGAACTTAAACCCACTCATTCATCTTGTTCATTAGCATTAATTGATTTATTAATGCACCGACCTCTCACATTAGATATGTGATGTTGCCATTACTGGATGTGCCGGGCTGTTCCGGGCAGTTTTACACCACAACTCAATCTAACCTCGGGTTTTTCTTGGGCATGATGCACTAACCTCTCACATTAGATAGGTGTTGTTGTGGTTACTGGATGTGTCGGGCGGTTCCGGGAAGTTTTACACCATAACTCAATCTAACCTCAGGTTAGGCTTGTTCATCTTTAAATCTACACATTTACTTTATATAACCAAATCTAGATTTTTCATGCTAATTACTAAATTCACCAAAACTAGTCATGTTACATTTTACACCCAGTCTAGATTTAATGCTCAAGTTACCCCTAATTCGCAACAATAACAATTTTGCCTAAAACTTGATTTATATGCCAACTTCCTACTTTGTCGTTTATACCAATTCTAGGTTCAATATGTTAAATTACATATTCCATAATTCATGTCAAATTGCATCTGAACAGTTATGCCATGTTACATGTTCCAAATTATGCCAAATAATGTCAATTTCATGTTATACCCAATTTCCCCCGCATTCATAACGTACGTATTTTCGAGATTCAACTCAAGATTAATAATATAAGGGGAGAAGCAAGATGGAACATCGTAAGAATAGGCATAGTCATATGATGATAAGGACTATTGGTCCAATAAACTTGATGTACTAAAAAGATATGTTTTGCAAGGAATACATTGCAGGCATATAGATATGATAAGAATTATATCATGAACTTAAAAAGGATTACAATTCCGATATACAACAAGGATAGATATGATTGGACCAGTTTCGTAGTCAAAAAAGATTCCCAAATATATATATACTCAAGCGCAGATTTCAATGAAAGGATAGATTACATCAGGCATATTCTCATATCCATTTTATTACATGTCACAATTAGATTTAGGTGTTCAAATCTAAAAAGCAACTGACTTACAAAACAAAGGCAAATCTTGTTTTCATGCCTAAGTCATACATCACTATACACCCTAATCTTCTTCTTCCAAATCATAAACTATCATATATATATATATATGTCCCAATTTTAGATCTTAGACCATAACATGTATTATGCCTTATATTTACAGTTCAATTTACGCCCCAAATCCCAAGTCATATGTCCAATGCTTTATGCATCTCTAGTCATATATCCAATACTTTATGCCTCTAATCTTAAGTCATATGCTCGATACACTTTATGTTTTGAATACAACATGTGTTATGTCCTCAAATCAGTTACAACTCATTATGCCCAATTTTATTTCCAACATATGTTCATCTCTTATGAGATCTGGCTCAGTCTCGCAGTAGCCTAGCCATAAAGCAAAAAGGGAAGAAGGAAAGAAGAGATAAAGAATGGACATAATATTATCAATGAGATAGATCCAAAGGATATAGAAAGATAGGCATAATCTCAGATCCAGATTTATTACCATGTCAGAATCACAATTAACTTTTATTTCTGAAAGTAACGTGAACTTACATATTACAGAAGGGTCTTGAATTCTGGGAGCTGTATTCTGAAACTGAATAGCTTCTCCCTTTAAGTTGACTATTTGTTCTTCTAATTTAGATTTGATTTGATTCTTAGAAATAGTTGTTGAAGTCGTTGAATTAGCCCTTTGAATCTCTACTTGAATTCTAAACTTGATTTCTACAAAGGACTTGAGCAGCATAACCCTGTCTTAGATTTATTTTGATATGAATTAGGGTAGAGTATAGGCGTAACGAAGTTGTGTGGAGAGCAAGTGAGGGTTGGGGTGTTTAAATAGCTTAGGAGCAACGAATCTGGTCAGATCTGGCGTCTAAATGCAGAAAAACGAATCTGTCCACGGATCTGGAAAAGGAGGGGAGGTCGACACCCAGCTCGACCCCATGGTCGACCTGTTCTACCCAGATCGACCCCCAGGTCGACCCCTTGGTCGACCTGGGTCCTGGGCGGGAAATTTCCCGCCCAGCACGGGTGTGTGATTTGAATTTCAAAACTTTAAATTTGAATTCGGGCTGGTTTTTATTTTAAATTTCTGAAACTTCTAAGTGCCATAACTTCTTCATACAGAGTCCAATTTACGCAAACTCGGACTCTATCTCAAGAAGAATTTCGAGACGAATGCAATGGCATAACCCGTTTCCCCTAATTCTTGTCTTAAAAATTAAGTATACCTTAATTTGTTAATTTAATATTCTCAGAAAATACGGGATGTTACAGTTTGATTCCGTGATTATACGGATATTGTTGAGGAATTTGAAAGATACAGATATCGTTATTCCCAATATGATATCCATTGGTTTCGGAATTTGATGTTGACTATAAGTCGATATAATTTCTATTCAGAGCCTTGTATTTAATATATCAAATTGGATTTTGAGTTTGTCATGAATGGTATCTTTAATAATAATGTTCTTAAACCCAGTTGAGAAATGAATATATCTTTTAATTAAGATTAATGAAGTTTTCCGTTTATATTTATTAATTGGAATTAAATGAATGTAATTCTGGGTTCGTTGTGAACGATGTTTTAAATAACATTAGTTCTTGAATCCAATTAACATTGGAGATATGATTTGGAATTTATAAATATTTTAATTAAGATTTGGGGAAAATTTCCAATGGAAAGCTTTCCAGTTTAATACATTAAATTGGAATTTAGTGGAATTCGATTTATTGATAATCGAGATAAGTTACTATGAAGGAAGACCGTTATTATATATGGAATTTAAAAGACTTTGTTGTTACTCCATTTATATTATTAGTCTAGTTCGGAAATTTATATCAATTATATACTGATCAGATTTGGTCGAATGACAATCCTTTATATTAGGATCTTGTAATTGTACATCTTGAGATGTTTTGATAAGAAATGATTGAACTCATGATTTCCCATTATTGAATATTCAAATTTATTACAAAATCAAAACTGACTTGGTATTGAAATGAAATTTCGAGAATCTTTGATATCAAATAATTGATATGCGTTTTTGAACCTTATATATATGGTGGATGTATGGAAAAATGATAATTAATTCGGAAGCTATTGATTTGGAAGTTAATTGATTTAAATGAAACCTTACATAATGAATTTATATAAGAATGGTATATTAGAAACATGATGTTGAAAAGAAAATCTTATGTAAATTGATATTTATGTATGTGCGATATGCATGAAAAGTGAAACGAAGTACTATATATATAGTAAAATAAAGATATGGGAAGTACCTTCCATTGAAATCGCAATTCCTGAGAGAGGGATTGTGTTGGCGCATGTCGAGGGTGTCCATCGGAAATCGGAAATCATAGCTACATTGGTGCTCCGTCGATTGGAGTATCCATTGATATTGGAATCTCACTCGGTGAGATCCCATTGATTATTATTATTACTTATCTATTCTAGCGTAATTGGGGGACGAGATGCCTACAGTTACAAGCGATTCCACTGGGATAGTGGCGTAACCGCCGTGTAACTGCGATCTAGACGCCATAACGTAATTCGGGGGTGCGAGGCCTATAGTTACAAGCGATTCCACTGGGATAGTGGCGTAACAGCCGCGTAACTGCGATCTATGGAAACAACCATGGAAAAATTCGAGGGGTGTGATACCTACGGTGTAATAACCCGGAAATCCGAGTCAATTTAAATTTTTTATTTTGGCAATTTTAGCGAATTTTGATTATTTAAAATGAATTATTTTAAATAATATCAATGAGAAATTTTATTTGAATAGAATTAGAATGTATATATTTATATAAATCGTCGTTAGAATATAAATATTTATTTTAATTATAAAAGGAATTGAAAATGGCGCGGTAGTTCGATAATTCGATTTTAAAGTTCAAATGAATGTACAGGATTCAAAATAAACAGGATTTTAGTGAAACCAAAAACATTAGAATCTAATTGTGAATATCTTTCCAACGAATCCGAAAAATTTAAATTTCAAAGCGGGGATAAAAAGTTATGCCCAGTTGAAAATTCAGAATAGTCGCTATGGAATTTCGGCCCTTAAAAATGGAAACTTTGCAAACGACCTCGGTTTTCGACGAAACCACTTTTGTTGGATCCGTGATGTCTAGTTATTGCTAGATTCCAAAATTCGTAAGTTTTCGAATCAATATGTGGGCGTGGCGAAGTATAACGTGTTTTGACAGTTTCAGTCAATTTCGATCGACTAGAAAATGGCCATTTTTCAAACGGTCTCAGAATTCGACGAAATATATAAAATATATATTTTTATATATATAATGGCATGAATAGAACGCGCCGCGCTACGGAAGTTTGTGAAATTCGACCATTGACTTCGAATGAACATTGCGGGAGATTCGACCGTCGGATTCTCCTGAAACCGAAACCGTTGGGTTCGTATCGAAAAGAGCTTTCTAACGAGTATGGGAGATTTGAAATCTAACGATTGGATTTGGAATTATGTCCAAATCAAATTTGGAAAAGGTCGCCGTAAGTGCAGTTCGATTGCCGTTGATGGAAATCGATTGTACGGGCCTTGATAAAATTATTAAAAATAGTAATAATTTGTCTAAAAACATAAGAATTGATTTGTGAAGAATTGTGATGAAAATTTCCATATTTGAAAAGAAAAAAATAGATTTTTATCGAAATGAACTAGTTTTGAACTAGAATTATAATTCTATTTATTTTTAAAATAAATAAACTGGATTTGAAATGGTTTAGGAAATAACTAGAATTTCGAATAATTGAATTGGAAGGGATGTGAATCGAAATTGTCTTTGGAATGTTCTGATGTTGGATTTCGTGATTATACAGATATGGTTGTGGAAATTTGAAAGATATATTTATATCGTTATTTCCAATACGATATTTGTTGGTCGAAGAATTTGATATTGAATATAAGCCAATATATTTTCTATTCAGAGCCTTGTATTTAATATCAAATGTGATTTGGGTTTGTCATGAATGGTGTCTTCATTAACACTGTTCTTAAACCCAGTTGAGAAAAAGATTAAATCTTTTTATTTAGATTTAATGAAGTGTGCCAATTAAATAATAGTTAATTGGAATTGAATTGGGATTGATTTTTGGGTTTATCGTGAACGGTGTTTTAAATAACACTGGTTCTTTAACCCGATAATTAATGGAATGTGATTTTGGGTTTATCGTGAACTGTGTTTTAAATGACATTGGTTCTTTAACCCAGTTAAAGGCAGGATATTGATTTCTGTAAAGATTAAAACTAAGCGGGGTTTTAATGAATCTTTAATTAGATTGAAATGGTCGAGAACGAAGTGTCACCAATTTTGCTCCAGGCGATAGTTAAATCTTTAATTAGATTTGAACGTGAAATGGTAATTGAATTTACCGATAACACTGTGGTGTTAGATATGAAGTATTACCAGTTTTACTTCATGGGATGAATAGGTTGGGATTGGGAAATAAAATAAATGGTTACTTGGTGTGGTTCGCTAATCCCGACTAGTTTGAATTGATATTCGAAAGAAGATTAAAGAATAAATTTAAAGAATTTATCTATGATAAAATTAACGGGAACCTTTCCCAAAGTATAAGAATATTTGAATAAAAGGATATTCTGAGTTGGGATGAGGCGTATGTTGTGTTTGTGTAACACTTGTTTATTATATACGCGAGTTATTCAGAAAGACCGGCTTCATCCCATTCTGAGTAACTGATTCGTCGTGGTGTCGAAGAGGGAGACGGTGGTTGAAGACCGGAGGTCTTCACGTCATTTGGGTGATTACTGATGATCTTGATTGGACTGTACACCCAAGAGGAGGGAATCAGTTGGTGATCATCCAGATGTACTTGGAGATCGATGGATATGCGAGGTACTAGGTGCCTCCGGTTTCGTTCAG
Organism: Allium sativum; assembly: GCA_030737875.1. Classification (NCBI taxonomy): domain Eukaryota; kingdom Viridiplantae; phylum Streptophyta; class Magnoliopsida; order Asparagales; family Amaryllidaceae; genus Allium; species Allium sativum. The sequence continues at coordinate 117,741,173 of CM060911.1, read as the reverse complement.
ACCCGGAACGGACTTGTAAATGGACTGTGTGTCTGACATTGGACTTAATTCTGTGTGATTGATTTCTATTAAATATATATCTGTTTGGCGGCGGAGAATTTATTCTCTTGCTTAACGCCCTTCTCTGAGACGTACGAGCTCAGGGGTTATATATTGATGGATATCAATCGCATGGAGTGAATTGCCTGTGTGGCATGCCTAAGGGGCAATTGATCAAGGCTTCTGTTGAAAAGCAGAGTCTTGTGGTTGATGATCAAAGCACCGCCTGTGTGGCATAGCTTTTTGTAACGTGAATTCGCGAGCCTCACACCCTGGTCGTGAACCAGAAACGGGAGAGGACGTCGGGGAGGGCTTGCGTTTCCTTCTAGCTAGGGTGGTGTCAGTGCTTAAACTGACTGACATTTATATTATTTTTACCTGTGTGGTTGTTGCTATCGCGAGGCGCCTCGGTTTGATAGGACGATCCGGGTCCGATGGAGTCATTTGGCTCATTTACGCCCCCAAAGGGCGGGGAAACGCAGTGTTCAGGCATTTTTATCCACATCGGTGGACCGGCCCTGAGGATCCAAGGGCTTGACTGAGTACTTGTCCTGAGGCTCGGGCTAGAGAGTCTCGAAATCGGTAGAGGACTATCTTTTGCCTCAGTTCACAGATGGAAATCCAACTTCCAATATGTGACTTTGCGGTTTTGATTGTAGAGCCTAGTATTGGCGACATGATATATGGTACCCATGCCATCTATGATTGATACTTCTGATTTGAAGTTGTTTTATACACTATGCGCTTATTATAGTATCGAATGATTTGTTTTTAGTGTATCAAGCATCCTTTGGCTATTATAAGGTAAAAACCTATCCTCTGGCTTGCGTTGCATTGTGTGATGGGACCTGGGTCTTATAATAGTTTCATTTTTCTTTATTAAGCATTGCGCTGTTTGTTTTATGCACTGGTATTCTTGGGAGGAAACCCGTTCCATGTTATACGGCGTGGTCCCTTGATTTACCTAACTTTAAAATAAAGATTAATAACTGCTTTAGTTCTCACACCATTCACACGACTGACCTAGAGTTTATTGTTTTAACCTAAACTCTGGATGCCCTTATTTTGACACGGGCAGCTAGTAATTTTGGTTTTGCAGATTTATATTCGCATGATCCTGATTTACAACTGGAATGATATTCGGAAAGCTTTGTATCCGTATATCTCCTTCAGTTGTGTTTTGTATTATTTTTCCGCTGCTATGTAATGTATTGTAATCTCTGATATTTTCTGTTGTGCAATATTTATTCATACTCTGTATATTCTTGTAATCTGATGGAATTGTTGTAATTAACAATGAAATGTTCTTTTGTCTGCGTTCTAATTTGTCGTGTTCTCAAAACAATCAGGGGTTTCAAACGATCTTGGTCAGTTTAGCGATCGATTCGGATCGAGCGAAATTCCTCATGTTACATACGGTTACAAGCGATTCCATTGGGATAGTAGCGCAACCGCCGAGTAACCGCAATCCATGGGGGAATTATTTTTGATATCTATTTTAAATGTTTTAAGTATTTTCACTGGGAGTTGAAAAAAGTATATTTAGTACTTAGAGATTTTGGTCGTGCACCTGGCCAGCGTATGCCTAACATCTATAAGAACGACAGTAAACTTGTTAAACTTCGACTTATCAAGTATTTTCAAACGTTAAATAACAAACTAATAACCTGCAATTAAATTTATATAATCTCAACATAATAAACTAAGAAAGATATTTTAAATGTTTTTAAAACAAAAATTTCCGGATATTAAATCCTTTTTCTGAATATTCCCTTCCATTTGAATCCTTCTTCCTTCATAGATCCTCCTTGATTAGGTTATTACGTTCTTTCAACATTTAACTCAAATTATATAACTTATCTTTCCCATAGCAAGGTAAGAAGTAGAAGGAGAGTATAAGTCTTCTAGCGAGTTCATATTTATTAAAGGTTGATTTGAAATAAGTATTCTGAAAGGTATTATAATATATAATTTCCTTAGTATAATATTGAAAATTTGATATACATATATATATTTGTGAAAGATTTTATATAGGTAAACATCTATTGATAACTTGGTTTTGGAAATATTTTGGTTTACTATAGAATAATATTATGTATATTGTCATATATTTATTATAGATTGAAGTTGAATTTTAATAAATAAATGAGTGGGGGAGATATATATATATATATATTTTCCTATTTAAAATTTTAATGATTTGAAATATATTACTTATAATACTTGATTTGAAATTTTTGATATATATATATATTCCGTTTAAATATAGATAGATGTTTTGAGTATTTACTTGACGTTAAAATTGGCCTATCGAATACCTATAATTTGGGTATACGTTTGATCAACGTATATGTTAAATCCTATAAGTATTTGATAGATATAGAGTCACACTCTAGTAGCTTGAAAATGATTTTGGTGATGGCTGCGCAACATCATCCATATCTATTTTCGGGTTTCAAAAGTAGGATAGATATATGTCACCAATTGAGACGTCGATTAAATACTTAAAATTATTTTGAAATGTTAGTAAATATTTTAACATTGATTTATATATATATATTTTTCAAAGTATATATGGATATGAAGATAAATTTGAACTATTGTTTTAAAAATATTAATTATTTAAATACTACATCCTGTCTCGTTTCTTTTCGGGGGCGAAAAGGTTTGAGTGGGGGAAAATGTAACAACCCAGAATTTTAAGTGTATTTTTATTTAATTATTAAATTTTGATTTTGATTTTGATTTTGATTATGATTATGATTTTATTTGTTTAAAACTCAGTTTGTTTGTATTTTTATAACTATTTTGATTTTGAATTAAAAAACTAAATTTATTTTGGTTTTTATATATTGAACAAATTTAATTTGACATGAATATATTTTAATAATATTTTCAATTTTGATCTTATTTAGTATCTACAATAAATCGAGTTTATTTAGTTGAATTTGAATTTATTCTTATGTTTTAATTTAAATAGTAAAGTCGTACTATATAATTTGTTTTCAATATTAATAAAAAAATTATCCTTGATTTAATTTCATAATACTTTATAATTTCTCATAATGGGAACTTGGAGTTTGAAATACGTATGGTGAGACGTAGGAATTGTGAAAATTTCATCAAAAAAATTGAATGTTTATCGGTCGCGCATTTTTCAGCGCAAAGTTGCGCATACTAGTTCAAATTTTAGCGATTTTAAAATCTCTTCGAAATTAGTTTGACAAACATGAAAAATATTCTACCAGTTGTCATGAATCCAACGACGAAATTCATTTTGGGAAAATCGAACATTTCTACCTCCGTTTAATCGTTGTCTCGTGCTATTTTTCCTTTTAAAAGGGGTCTATAATGCCTTTTTGAATGGAGCATCCGGACACTGCAAACTTCCTACCGTTGTGTCCGTCTCATCACGTTGATTAGCGCTATATATTCATTTGTTAGTTCCGGTGCTCAGTTCGTGCTAAAATTGCGAAAAAGCTTGTGCACTTCATTTTTAAAACAAAGTCGTTTGAGTTCGACGTGTCTCTTTTCAGGTCCTACGTATTTTTCAAGACATTTTGGGTCTGCAAAACCCATCCTTTTATTTTACTAAACCATCCATTAATATTTTTTTTGTTTTTCCGAAAGCTTAGAAAGTGGGGAACATTTACTTATTTCCAACCTGTGCAAGTTCCTTTTGTTTTTAAATGCATTCTGACGTTTCAAACCATGAATGTTCCAACATTTCGCGTCCTTCGATTTTCAAAAAGAAAAAAAATGTAAACATCTTATACACTTTCAAGTTGTCTCATTTTCGTGCATGGCCACTCATGTTTTGCCTAAACCATGCAAATTCCACTTTCCATTTTTCCAAACAATTCAAATCGTGCCTGATAGTCCCTAAGCCATGCCTTGTCATTTTGTTTCAGCGCATGTTTAAATTCCCAAACCATTTTTATAATTCCAAGCATCGTTTTCTGGAACTTGGTCTAAATAGAAACCTTAAACGTTGGTGATTGGACCAATTCTTAGAATTTGGAGGGTTACGTGTACGTGCATCACGAATTACACGCTCAGCATTAACAGATACGATTTTTGTGTATTGACCATTCCCTTTTCACTATATTTATATAATGCGAAACTGTTCCCCACATGATTTTTCATTAACATGTTTCCTTCCTTCCTTCTCTATTTCAACAGTTTATTGTTTCCTCCTTCCCCCAAAATCAAAAATCGTTTCTTTTCCTCAAATCAAAACTTCCGAAAATCCAAATCAGTGAAAATTGGCTGCCACTTTTAGCTCCGTTCCTTCCCAATCCTCCGACCTCAATCGAAGCCGAACACAACAGCTAGCGCCACCACAACTGAAACCTCCTCCACCAGTTGTTTCAGAGCCATCGTAACTATCGCGTTCGCTGCCCTTGTAGGCTATCGCATCACTTCTTTCAGATAAACCACCAAATCGGCCGCATCATCGACCCTGGATGCTGACGAACCCTTGTACCGCGCCATTAACTTGAGCCACACCTGTACGTGCCTGCTTCACTGTAGTTCTCTTTTACTTCCACCGGGAGCAAGTCTGTCAGCTTCGTTGCTAACCGAGACCTTCCATACAATTTCTTGCATCACTCTTGTTTGCTGCTCATTCCATCGGCCATCCGGATGTAAGTTTAACTTACAGTTTAACTTCTTGCAAGTTGTAAATTTCGCTTCTCACTATATATAATTGGTTGGGGTTTGTTTTCTGTCATTGTGTACCACGGTTATATTCCTGGTCTTGATCACTTGCTACACCAGACTTAAGCTAATTTTGTGACTAAATATTTTTACTTAGTACAATAGTTAGTGTTTGGAACAACACCTTTCCGGTTTTGTTATAATTGGTTGGAATAACATTTGCAAAGTTATAGGTCCTTCTCTAGATTTATAGCCAATAATATTTTTTTATAATTTTGATGTGGTACTCCTTTTCAACTTATATAATCTCGGCTTCATTTTAAAAGTAAAGGCTTTGTTTTTCTATCTTTAAAATATAGGATTTTCATCAAATTTGAGTAGTTCAAGTCAATAACTATGCATGCATTCCTGTGACTGATATTGCTCGTTAGTTGCGCATGCAACTCTGTTGGGTGCTCCTTTGAAATCATCGTACGAATTCAAAACTTCGTTACATTAAATCTCTCCACCTTGTTAATGTAAACTATGCGACTACACGTTAAATTGGGCATGTTACTGATAGAAATATTTCTATATGCTTACTGTCTTGTTCGGCCTATTTGTATGTGTTTCGAATTTGGCACTTTTGACTATGCACACATCGTTTTATTGTCACCATCCTATTAATTTACATACGATAACTTCATCCCACTTTAGTATATATGTCTGCAGTTTAACATATACATAGAGTACTGCACCTATCCTTGACATTCACATAACTCTGTTCTATATAGTATGTGTGGCCATTCTTGTATTATGCGAAGGCTCTTAACTATTTTGCATGTTGATTTGCTGTATGTACTTATCACCAAATACATGTTTTATGTGTACTATAGCGTTCCAACCTATGTATTTCTACATCTAAAATTTTGGCATGAAATTTTCCGTGCATGCTCATGTGTTCATGAAGTTCCGTTTTGGCCACTACTTATTTCGAAAGTTCACGGGTAATATGCTTGAATAATTTAATAACTTGTTAGGATTAAACTAATTATACTTAGTGTTTATCGAAGTTTTCTAACTTGAAATAAGTTAAATCCTGACTCGAGTGTTTTTTGTATTTTGCATGGAACGCTCGGGTCAGGTCCTAAGTGTTCCAGATTTTGAAGTTTTTGGCTCGCAGTCTGGAGAGGAACGTGAAGACGCATGACGCTTATGCACGCGCAGGCCCAACCAAAACCGTAAAATTTTGTTCTTTTAAAAATTTATGTATATACTTACTTCTTCCGTTGTAGAAATATTTTGTAAAACTCTGGTATTTATAGAAATTTTATTCCGCTGCAGTTATTCTATGTCTGTGATTCTGTGTGAAATTTTCTATTTAAACTTGCTAAGCTAATAACGAATTCGCCATTTTGAGCGTCTTGAGTCGGTTTAATTACCGACTTGAAGCGGTCAAAATTGTAGATCGTTACATTAGTGGTATGGTATGGAATGACAATGTGGCATGCTTAGTTGCATGGATCAAAGCTTTTGTTGAAAAGTAGGGCTTTGTGGTTGATGATCAAAGCATGGCTTTAAGTAGCGCAGCTTTGTGTATAGCGTTAATTCGTGAATCTCACACCCCGGTGTGAACCAGAAACGGGAAAAGACCGCAGGGAGGACATGCTTTTATTTCTAGCTAGGAGTGATGTCATGGTATAGAGCCCAGGCAATTTACTTATGTGAATGATGGATAGCGAGGTACCTCGGATATGGCCGACTAAAAGTCCTTTAATGGTCGACGTACTGACTAGATTTTATGCCCCATAGGGCAGGGAAACATACTATTCAGGAATTGCCAATCCACAAACGTAAGAGTGGACTGGCCCTGCCAGATCCAAGGGATGATGCATTCTATTCCTGAGTCATGGACTAGATTGGCTTGAATCGGATGAGGAAGATCCCTTGCCTCGGTTCGTAGATGGAATCCAATTTCCAATACGCGACTTTCAGTTTTAGTTGTAAACATATATGGTGACATAGTAGTATGGGGTACTATGCTATCAATGATTGATACATTTATATTTGCAACTGATTTCTTCACTTATAGTAATAATAAAAGATGAATTTCGCATATCAAGCATATTTGGCCATTATAAGGTAAAACTCTATCCTCTATTTTGTGTTAGCATTGTGTGATATGACATGAGTCTTATAATGGCTTCATTTTTCTTTTAGCATTGCACTGTTTGTTTTATGGTATTCGTGGGCGAAAACCCATTCCATGTTATATGGTGCAGTCCCTTGATCTACCCAAAAAGTTAATAACTGTTTTAGTTCTCGCACCAGTCCCATGACTGACTCAGAGTTTACTATTTCCACCTAAACTCTGGGTGCCCATATTTTCCACACGGGCAACCTGTAGTTTTGGTTTTCGCAGATATTTCTTGTCATAGGATCCTGGAGGCTGGAACTATATTCGGAATGCTTTGTATCTGTGTATTTCTTTTAGTTGTGGTAGTTGATGTTTTCCGCTGCACATTATATTTATGTATTATAATTCCGCTGCTATCTAATTTAAATCTCTGATATTTTTTCGTTGTAAATTATTTATTTGAACTCTGATAACTTGTACTTTGATGTAAATTGTTGTAATAACAATAAAATGTTCTCATGTTTGTGTTCTGATGCATTGTGTTCTAAAAGTAATCCGCCTTCTTGTTCGGTTCACGTCGGTCAGGAAGTGCGGGCTGTCACAGTTGGTATTAGAGCTTTGGTTTATAAAGCTCGCGAGCAAACCACATTAGAACCAAACAAAAGAATTCATTAGAGATAGGATTAGTAATATCCTATAAGATGACTCGTTAGAGATGGGTTAGCAATACCCTAGAATGAGTTTGAAGAGTGTTAATTATTAAAAACGAATTTAATTTGAAAATATATCTTATTATGCATATTTGAGTATTTTATTTTATAATTGATTTTGGACTATCGAGAATAAGAATACTTTGTATATACGTCTGATCCACGTGTATTCGAAGTCTCAAATATACTGGGCAGATATAGAATCACACTCTAGTCACCTACGGATGGTTCTGGTGATCAATCGATTATCATCAGCATTTATGTTCGAGTTTCGAAAGTTGGATATCTATATATTTCTAATTGACTGGCGTGAGAACCAAAAATTATTATAGTATATTGTTTGGGATATGGCATTGAAAATATGATTTTGAGTATAAATAAAAGTTATGCATTTGGAAAATTAATTAACAAATTGATTGCTGGCTGTGATAGTTGATAATTAATTTAACCAATAAAAATATTGGAATGATAAAACCAATATAAGAATGAAGGTTAATTTAATCCAAATCAAATATAATGTTGAACTGAATTTGATTTTTTTTTCAAATTGCATTTATATACATGGATATACCTATATATATTGAGCAAGTTATGGATTTACTATTGTGTAGATAATTAATTTGCGTGCCCGACAAACAGGTGCACCTTAATGTGTTGGTTGTGCAATTTTATTTATTATAAACTACTATGAGTGATTTGGATGTGCTGTGATGGTTTTTCTGTGTGAAATTAAAACATACGCCATAGGATAGTAACAAATAAATTGTGGATCACACCGCATAACATACTACTGAAGATGGCATAGCATATCATATTCCATATAACCATTTGGTGCTTATGTGACGAGGTTTGAATTACCATATGAGCAAGACTCTCGTATGGCGAGGACTGAATTACAGGTTGAACTGAGGACTGCATATGGAGTTAATAACATATAATGGTAAATGGCAGGATTAAATAACAAACCCTACAAAGGTCTTGAGATGACAAAAAAATACACACGGAACGTCTCTCTTGTTTTAATTATCGTGCGAGGATTTGAGGGGGGAGTGGGGCTTATAAATTATTATAGGTGTGCACATTTGTTTTGTATGCAATATATTGATTTATTGGGTGCCTAATACGGCCCAATAAATTTTTCAGACCCTTCCCGTACAAAGGAGGTTATGGCGAAATTTTTCAGAAATTTAGGGTGTTAGCCAAATTTCAGGAAAATTTGGAAGTTCTTAGAAACTGAAAAGTTGAAGAACTCAAGCTAGAATGAAAGTTGAGTTGGTTAGTTAAACAACTTTCATCTCATTTTTTTTCGAGAACGAAAAAGTTTTAAGTCGAGGAGACTGTAACAACTCGGAATTTTGAAACCAATTTAAAATTTATTTTTAATTGATTTTAATAAGAATAAAATATTTTTAATGATTTATTTTTGGAATAAATGGCAAAAATTTATTTAAAACGAAGATAGAAGGTATAAATTTATTTTAATTATAAAATGAGCCTAAAATGGCATGGCAGTTTGAAAATTCGATTTTTAACTTTGAATGAATGTATAAAATTAAATATAAATCAAAATTTGATAAAACATGAAACGTTAGAATCTATTTAATTGTATCTTTCTAACGAATGTGAAAATTTTAGATTTCATATTATAAATTGTAAGTTATTTCTAGTTTAAAATTTAGAGTAGTCGCTATGGATTATATATATATATATATATATATATATATATATATATTAGTAATATATATAGCCCTTAAAATAACCATTTTGCAAATGACCTACGTTTTCGATGAAATTAATTTTGTTAGGACCGTATCGTCAAAACATAGCTAGATTTCAATTTCCGTAATTTTTGGAGTCCGTATGTGGCCCTAGTAAATTTAAATGTACGTTGAAATTCAATATTAGACATTATATTAATTTTTAATTTTAATTTTGATAAAGCCTGGTCAAAACAGTCGAATTGGCTTACGAAACATATCCCATTATGTTCGGAATGGGGGTATTTCGTTAGGGATGACAGTCGCTGGGTTTGATTTGGAGTTCGGAAAAAATTGAGTTAATTAGAGAATTAAATAATATTAAATATATATATATATATAAATCAATTTTTTTGAAATCCTAATGCCATATACGTTGAGCCGCCGCCAGCGTTTCTTTACTCGTTGAAAACTTGCAGATTTAATCCCTTAATCTCTCTCATCATGTTAGGAATTAGATCACAAACCCAAAACAAAAATTGATGAGAATCCCATCCTCTTCGAGTTTATGAGGTGATGATCGTTTTTAAGTTCAAGAATGGAGAGAAATTTCCTCTCATTCACACAGCGTTCGCACACCAATCGAGGCATTAGGGGGAACCGAGTTTTGATCTGGTCAAGGCATGGGTGGAGGTGATGGAAGACAACGAGGTGGAGTGATCCGATCTGGTGCTGGCGGCTCCTTGGCGAGGCGGTGGTTGATCAATTTGAGCGGTGAGGGATTCGTGCGTTACAGGAAGGTAACGAAGAGGGATAGTAATTAAGTGAGGATTAGGATAATTAATTATTTAATTAGGTAATTAAAAGTTTGTAACCTTATAACTTTGTCATACGGAATCAGAATTTGATGATTTCAGTCACATTGGAATCATGGCAGTGAACACTACAACATGGAACTGACCAGAACAAAAATGGAGCAAGTTGAATTTTTGAGCTAAATTAAACGCTCGTTTAATTTAGTTTAAAAATAAAATCCTCAAATAAAGATCGAGGGAGTGGAAACCAAAGTGTGAACTCTCTCACTCAAATTATTTTTACAGTTATTATCTCTGTGACTGAATATGTATTTATCGCCTGTGATTGTAATATTTGTTTGGTGGTTGATAGTTGTTCACAGTTTTAATATTATTATCATTACTAAACTGTTAAAATATACGTTGTTAAATAAAACATTTATATTATGAATAATGTTCACATAAAATTTGTAAACACCACACGGGTATTGGGATGATAATTTTACATAATGCCCAATTATTTATTGATGATTGAAAACCCCACACGGGTATGGGGATGATTATTAATTCACATCTCCCATGGATTTAATTGTATGTCAGCCGATTGATTGACAGACTGTTTGTAACAATTCGGAATTTCTAAACCAATTTAAATTTTTTATTTTAGCTACTTTAGTGGGTTTTAAATATTTAAAATGATTTATTTTAAATAATAACGACTAAAAATTTATTTAAATCGAAGTTAGACGCGTAAATTTATTTTAATTATAAAACGAACTTGAAATGGTGCGGTAGTTTGAAAATTCGATTTTAAATTTCAAACGAATGTACATAATTCAATATAAATTAGAATTGGGTAAAACAAGAAACATTTAAATCTACTTAATTATATCTTCCTAACGAATGAACGGCCATATTCGTTTGAATTTGAATCCTCAATAATTCCCAATCCAGATCGAATTAGCTAGTGATTCTTAAGCAAACATTGTAGAGAAATTTCAGATCTTCAATTCAATATGGATAAGATCGTTTTTTGTTTAGTGGATGGTGAGATTTTGTGCCAGGAAGCACTGACGTTCGAACGCTGTTCTAGGATCCTGGAGGAGCTCGAATCGGCCGCGGTTGCAGGAGTGGGAAGGCGGCGTGAAGGGCCTCGTCGAGGTGGTTGCTGATCATTGCCTAGGGGTTTGGTGGAGGAGCGACGAAGAGTTTTCTTCTAGAGCTGATGGGTTTGGTTCATTCATGAATAGGTAGAAGACGGGGCCTGGTTTTTTTAATTAGGGTAACAATTTAATTAGGTTAAGATAATTATAATAATTATCAATTAAATATGTAATTAAGTTATTAAATGTTTAAATACTTGTAACTTTTGCAAACAGAAACTGATTTGAACGAATTCAGAAGCGTTAGAATCGTGTCGAAGAGCTCTACAACATGGAGCTGACTAAGACAAAAACGGAGCATCTTATAATTTGAGGCAAATTCAAATCCGTATAGTACTGAAATCATCAAATAAAGAATGGCGGATTGGAAACCAAAGTGAGAACTCCTTCTCTCTCAATGTTTTTTATCATGTAGTTATTTATTTTTGGTGTTCAACACACGAACTCCCACAAATTATGTAAATTGGAAGCGATGTATGGATATTAGTGACATATGCATTTCTTACTCCGCGGATGGCCACTTGTGGCGCCATAAATGGCATTGGGTATTTGAGTATTTATTTATATGAATGATTTAATTGACTGCATTGTGTTTTGATTGTGATGTGAAATGGAGTAAATAAAATATATATGCATTATGAAAAATATATATGCATTATGAAAAATATATATACGTTGTCTGAAAAATATATATGTGTTATGGAAAATATATATGTGTTATGAAAAATATATAGGTATTATATGAATCATATATATGCGATACATAAAATGGTCGTGTAATGAAATAATTATTGGATTGTTAAAAATATAATTTTTAACATGTATATGCGATATATAAAATGGTCATGTAATGGAATAATTATTAGATTTTTAAAAGTATAGTTTTTAACATGTATATGCGATATATAAAATGATCATGTAACGGAATAAATATTTTTTCGCTAAAAATATAATTTTTGGCTTATATATGTGATATATAAAATGGTCATGTAATGGAATAAATATTTGTTTGCTAAAATATTATTTTTAGCTTATATATGCGATATATAAAATGGTTATGTAATGGAATAAATATTTGTTCACTAAAAATATTATTTTTAGCCTATATATGAAATGGTATAATTGTCAGGTAATGGAATAATTATTGGACGGTTAAAAATATAATTTTTAACTATATATGGAATATTCAGTTTTGATTTAAAATTGAAATGGAAGTTGGAATCGTTTTCAAAACGAATTTATAAACGATTTATAAAATACATTTTGAATTAAAATCGACGATATATATATGTATATATATATACAATGGTTCGAATAGAACGCGTCGCGCAGTGATCGTTCATGAATTTCAACCATTAACTTCAAATGGACATAACGGGAGATCCGAATGTCGTATTATACTAAAACTGGAATCGTTGGGTTTATATCGAAAAGGTCTTTCCAACGAATATAAGTTATTTAAATTTGAATGGTTGGATTTCAAAATATGTCCAAATCAATTTCAAAAAAGGTCGCTACAAATGCAGTTTGGTGGCCGATACTGGAAACTGACTGTAAGGGCCTAAATAAAAATATGGAAAAATTGTGTAAAATCATAATTAATGATTTGGAAACATTCTGAATGATAAATTCTAAGTTTTAAAAAGATAAAAGATATTTTTATCCAAATGAACTAGTTATTAACTAGAATAATAATCCAATGTTTTTAAATAAATAAATTAGATTTGCAAATGGTTCTAATATAACCAGAATTTTCCAAGGTATGAATTGGAAAGGATTTAAATGAAAATAATCTTTGGAATATTTCGATATTGGATTTCGTGATTATACGGATACTGTTGAGGAATTTGGAAGATATAGATATCGTTATTCCCAATACGATACCTGTTGGTTTCAGAATTTGATGTTGAATGTAAGCCGATATTATTTCTATTGAGAGCCTTATATTTAATATCAAATTGGATTTTGGTTTATCGTGAGCCATGTTTTAAATAACAGTCATTCTTTAACCCAATTAACAGTGAAGACATGATTTGGAATTTATAATAAATTTAGTGGAAGTTTTCCAAAGCAAAGTTTTCCAATTTAATACATTAAATTGGAATTGAATGGAATTCAATTTGGTAATAATCGAGATGGGCTTCTGTGAATGAAGACCGTTACTATATATGGAATATAAAAGGCTTTGCCGTTATTCCATTTATATTATTAGTCTGATACGGAAATTAGTATCGATTATATACTGTTATGATTTCCGTGAAGATTCCATTTTTATGGAAGATGATTTTAGGTTTATCGTGAACTTTGTTTTTACATGACATTAGTTCTTTAACCCAAGTAAAAGCAGGATTAATTTCCAGAAAGTTGAACAATCATTAAGTAATGATTTTAGAGATTAAAACAAAGAAGAGTTTTAATAAATCTTTAATTAGATGTGAAGAAATGAATGGTAATTAAATTTATCAAAACATGAGGTGTGGTATAAACCAAATATTCTTGGTTATTGATATAGATTGTGATTAATTAATTGTTTGGATTATGCTCGACCAGTTTATGAGCAAAATATGCTTTTTACATTTAGCATTGGGTTGGATAGAAATATTTGTAAGCTAACATATTGTGAAACACTTCATGATTTGACTACGAGATGTGTAGCGATGTGTTGAGTTCATTTCAAAATTAATTAATGATTTTTGAAATGAGATTTTCTTAAGTCAAAAGAAATGTATTCCCGATTTTGGATAGGGAATGTTTTGCAAAACAGAAAGGATTTCGACCCGATGTTGTAAAATGATTTATGTAACGACCCGAATTTCCCCAGTCTCCAAAGAGAAGAGAAAGAGCGGACTGAGTTGAGAACACGACAAATCAGAACACAAACAGAAGAACATTTCATTTCTTATTACAACAATTTACATCGGAGTACAAGGATATACAGAGTATGAACAAATAATATAAATTTGATAAATATCAGAGATTTACAAATTACAATGCAGCATAAAATAATGCAAAACAAAATTGAAAGAGATACACAGATACAAAGCTTTCCGAATATCATTCCAGCTGTAAACCAGGATTCTATGAATATAAATCTGCAAAACCAAAACTACTAGCTGCTCATGTGGAAAATAGGGACACCCAGAGTTTAGGTTAAAACAATAAACTCCAGGACAGTCATGTGACTAGTGTGAGAACTAAAACAGTTATTTAAAACTTTACTTTAAAATCAGATATATCAAGGGACCACGCCGTATAACACGGAACGGGTTTCCTCCCAAGAATACCACTGCATATAACAAAACAGCGCAATGCTTTTTGGAAAAATTAAGCTACTATAAGACTCAGGTCCCATCATACAATGCAACGCAAGCCAAAGCATAGAGTTTTACCTTATAATAGCCAAATATGCTTGGTACGTTTCAAACAAGTCATTTTGATATTATTATAAGTGCGTAGTGTATAAAATCACTTCAAATATAAATGTATCAATCATAGACGGCATTAGCGTCCCATGCAATTATGTCGCCAATAGTATACAACTAAAATCGTAAAATGTCGTATTGGAAGTTGGATTTCCATCTGTGAACCAAGGTAAGGGATCGTCCTTACCGCTTCGAGACTCTCTAGTCCGAGCCTCAGGGTCAGAATGCATCGACCCTTGGATCGTCAGGGCCGGTCCACACAGAGTGGATTAAAATGCACGAACAATGTGTTTCCCCACCCTATGGGGCATAAAACTGGTCAGTATATCGACCAAACCATCCGTCGGTCCCGTAGTGACCGATATAACCGAGGCGCCTCGCTTTCCATCATCCACAAAAGTAAAAATGTCTGGGCTCCATACCATAACACCACTCCTTGCTAGAAGGAAACGCATATCCTCCACGAAGTCCTCTCCCATTTCTGGTTCACACCGAGGTGTGAGGCTCGCGAATTAATGCTAAACACAAAGCTATGCTATATTAAAGTCGTGCTTTGATCATCAACCACAAGACTATGCTTTCCAACAAAAGCCTTGCTCCTTTGCATTTTAGCATGCCACAAAGGCAATTCACGCCATGCGATTGATGTCTATCGATATATAACCTCTGAGCTCGTACGTTTCAGAGAAGGGTGTTAAGCAAGAGAATAAATTCTCCGCCACCAAACAGATTTATATTTAATAGAGATCAATCAACATGGAATAAAATCCAATGTTAGACACACATCCATTTACAAGTTCGTTCTGGGTCTGAACGAAACCGGAGGCACCTTATTCCTCGTCCCATATGTCCAATACAGGAGAGAGGTCCTCGCATATCCGGTCGATCTCCAAGTACATTTGGACGATCACCACTTATTACCTCGTCTTGGGTGTACAGACCAACCAGGACATCAGTAATCATCAAAATGATGTGAAGACCTCCGGTCTTCAACTACCATCTTCATCGTCAACATATCGTCGAATCAGTTATTCAGAATGGGATAAACCCGCTCTTTCTGAATAACTCGCGTATCTTATAAACAAGTGCTATAAAAACACAACATATGCCTCATTCCAATTCTAAACATTCTTTTATTTAAATATTCATATCCTTTGGGAAAGGTTCCCATTAATTTTATCAAAGACAAATTCTTTAAATTTATTCTTTAATCTTCCTTTGGATTTCAATTCTAAACCAAATTAAGGTTAATCAACTAGTCGGGACTAGCGAATCTTACCGAAGTAATCATTGTTTAATTTCCCAAACCCAACGTATTCATCCCATGAAGCAAAATTGGTAATACTTCATATCTAACACCACGGTGTTATTGGTACAATTAATTACCATTTCCCGTTCAAATCTAATTAAAGATTTAACTATCGCTTGGAGCAAAACTAGTGATACTCCATTCTCGATCATTTCATGAATTCGATAAATTTAATTATCTCATTCACATAACAATCTAATTAAAGATTCATTAAAACTCTAATTCAGTTTTAATCTCAAAATTCATTTCTTAATGACTATTCAAAGTTAAGAAATTAATCTTATCTTTAATTGGGTTAAAGAACTAATGTCATTTAAAACACAGTTCACGATTAACCCAAATCACATTCCATTAATTATGGAATCTTCACGGAAAACAGATCAATATATAATCGATATCGATTTCAATGTCCGACCAATAATATAAATGGAATAACGACAAAGCCTTTTAAATTCCATATATATTAACAGTCTTCCTCCACAGAAGCTCACTTTGATTATTATCCAATCGAATTCCATTCCATTCCAATTTATTATATTATATTGGAAAACTTTACTTTGGAAAATCTCCTTTAAATCTTAACAAAAAAGATTTATAAATTCCAAATCACATTTCATTGTAAATCGAGATAAAGAACGAATGTCGTTAAAAACACAGTTCACGATAAACCTAGTTCACATTCCATTTTATTCCAATTATTAAATATAATTGGAAACTCTAACAATCTTAATTAAAAGATTTACTCTCTTCACACGGGGTTCAAGAACAATGTTACTGAAGACACCGTTCTCTACAAACCCAAAATCCAATTCTTTGTTTCAATTCTAATTAAATATTAATTAATTGGAAAATTTCACTAAATCTTAGTAAAAAGATTTATTATTTCCTCATCTGGGTTTAAGAACCATGTTATTTAAGAAACCGTTCACGACAACCCAAAATCCCATTTGATATTAAATACAAGACTCTGAATAGAAAATGTATCGGCTTATATTCAATGTCAAATTCTGAAACCAACAAATATCATATTGGAAATAACGATATAAATATATCTTTCAAATTTCCATAACAATATCTGTATAATCAAAAAATCCAACATCGAAATATTCCGAAGATGATTTCTACTCAAATCCACTCCAGTTTGGACATTCTGGTAATATTAAAACCCATTCTCAGTCCAATTTATTTATATAAAAATAATTGGATTATAATTCTAGTCAATAACTAGTTCGTTCTGATAAAAAATATTTATCTTTACAAATGTAGAATTTTTCTTACAAATTCTTTCCAAATCATTTATTATGATTTTACACAAATTATTAATATTTTTAATAATTTTATCAAAGCCCTACAGTCGGTTTCCAATAACGGCCACCGAACTGCACTTACAACAACCTTTTCCAAATTTGATTTGGACATAATTCCAAATCCATCTGTTAGACTTCAAATCTCTTATATTCATTGGAAAGCCCTTTTCGATACGAACCCAACGGTTCCGGTTTTAGGAGAATCCGACGGTCGAATCTCCCGTAATGTCAATTCGAAGTCAATGGTCGAAATTCGCGAACTGCCGCGGCGCGGTGTGTTCTATTCAGGCCATTAAATATATATTATATATATTTCATCGATTTCCATTTAAAACGTATTTTTATAAATTCAACGATTCCAACTTCATTTCCATTTTAAATCAAAATTGAATTTTCCTTATCATTACAATCCATAAATGATAATGTTTTCAAAATATCCGATTTTAAAATCATTTCCTTTTCGATATTCATTATAAAAATGAATAAAATCGATTTATATATCGTTCACGTCAAAATGGCGTTAATCTATTCAACACGGCTTCATATATTTTAATATTTTCTTGTCCATCCCAAATCGAACATCAAAATCATATTTTGATCCATTACTTAATATTATTTTAAAATATTCTACATTCGTCAATTTAAAATATTTGATAATTTAAAATATTCGTTCTTTCCGAATTGGAATCAGACACAGTCAATTACCATATAATTTTATTTATATGGATTTCATACACGGATGTCCACAACAATAATCAAACATAGTCAACCATCATCCAGAGTGCATTACACGATTGCATAAGCATTAAATATAAATAATTAACGCTTACAACAGTCTGTCAACCCATCGATTGACATACAACTAAATTTTGGGATTAGTGTATGTCCAATATCATCCCAATACCCGTGTGGGGTTTTCAAACAACAAAAAACTAATTATTATTTGTGCAGTTGGGCGATGTATAAAATATTTCGTCCCAATTAATATCAATCAAATGTGTGTACATAAACAAATCATTCGATTTGTAAATGAATATTTATTTTATTCACATACACGTTAAAAATTATATTTTTAACTATAAAATATTTATTTCAACATATGAATATTTTATACAGTTCATTTATACAATAAAAATGATATTTTTATTATTCAAATATTTTATTCATCACATGAATATTTTATACAATTCATATATACAATAAAAATGATATTTTTATTATTCAAATATTTTATTCATCACATGATTATTTTATTTTTCCATTTCACAATACAATCACAATCATTTTCCACTACATAATATATTCAAACAAGTCGTCCATGGTCTGTGGACGACGGTGTCAGGAGCTACTAAGCCCTGTTTGCAACCTAATATATATTTAACTGTAAAAAGTTTGAGTGAGGAGTTCTCACATTTGGTTTCCACTCCGCCATTCTTTAAGGGACAATTTTGGTTCCATTCTGATTTCGGTCAGTTCCATCGCAATCTGTTTCACATGGTATATATATTAAAAATCACATTTTCAATAACGTTATTTACTTTTTAAAATCACATTTTTATATAGCAATCTTTATAATAGATATCATATTTTTATTTACGTTAAGTATATACAAAAATCATATTTTTTTTATATTGCTATTTCTGTTTTAAAAACAATGCTATTTTTTTAATATCATGCTAATTTTATATTTTAAAAAAATGCAAATTTTATATTTAAAAACAATATATATTTTATATTTTAAAAACCACATTTTAAAACAAAGTTATTTTATTTTTAGAAACCATATTTTAAAACAAAGTTATTTTATTTTTAAAAACCCATATTTTAAAACAAATTTATTTTATTTTTAAAAGTCATATTTTAAAACAAATTTTAAGTTAAATAAAAAAAATTCTCTATTTCTTCCTCCGCGTTTTTCCCTGTAGCCATGAAAACTCAAAACCATCGTGCCCTAGGGCTTCCATTCTCCGGCGCTACACTTGACCGGACCAGGATCGAGGATCCCCACGAAGTCGCCGCCAAGCATCTCTGTCACCGCCCAGAAGGAGGGCCAGCTCGCACTTCGACAGCGCCTCTAAATCGAGCTCAAACACTTGAACTTTATGTGTGAATTTCTCACGATATACAAGAGTAAATTCGATCATACCAACACCACATTAAAGCCCTCTCTAAAATGTATAATTTTCAATTTAAGATCAAGGATTAATATGAAGAAAATCAAGTGTTTGGAGCCATTATTTCCAGACTTGGAGGCGGTTTTAATTGGAATGAAATTAGATTTTTTTTATTCTTTAGGTTTATATATATATAATATTATTTTATATTAATCTAATTCCAATAGTACTTGTTTATAAATCCGAACTCCAAATCAAACCCAATGACTGCCTCCACTAACCAAATAACTCTATTCCGGACACAATGGGATATGTTTCATAAACTGATTCGACTGTTTCGATCAGTTTTCATCAAAATATAAATATAAATCAATATATATTGAATTTGAATGTACATTTTTATTTACCGGGGCCACATACTGACTCCAAAAATTCCACAAAAATAAATGCAGCTATGTTTTGATGATATGGTCCTAACAAAACTAATTTCATCAAATTCGGAGACCATTTGAAAAACGGTCATTTTCCAGTCGATTAACTTCAAACTGAATTGACCTAACACGTTTAAATTTACCATGCTTACATATTGACTCCAAAAATTATGAAAATTGGAAACTAGCAATAATTTAATATTCCGGATCCAACAAAAGTGGTCTCATCGAAAACGGAGGTCGTTTGCAAAATCGCTATTCTTAAGTGTTATATATTATATAAAATTCCATAGAGACTATTCTGAATTTTCAATTGGACATAAATTTTTAATCCCGTTTTGAAATCTGGATTTTTCACATTCGTTGGAAAGATATTTTCAAAAAGATTCAAATATTTCTTGTTTCACTAAAATTCGGTTTATTTTGAAACCTGTACATTCATTTGAAATTTGAAATCGAATTTTCAAACTACCGCACCATTTCAGGCTCGTTATATGTAACAATACGGCTTTTGCCCGGACCTAATCGATCGCAAGATCCACTAAAACCGTTCAAAACCCGCATATGTTAAATTTGGAAATACAACACATTAGAACAAATAACAGAAGACTTTTATAAACATTATAATAATGTTACACCAGAGTAGAGAATATTAGAGTACATCTTGCCTATAATACAACAGCGGAAGATTAAATTTATAATAGATTTAATACAATGCAGCGGAAATGAATAAACTGAAACAGCGGAAGAATATCCATGCTCTGGACATAGCTTCACGCTTCGATCCAGGATCTTGCTCAATAGATAAATATCTGCAAAGTAAATCACTCGGCTGTCCGTGTGGAAAAGAGGGCACCCGAGTTCGCAAAGTGAAACAAACTACGAGTCAGTCATGGGACTGGTGTGAGAAATCTTACTACACTAATAACATATCTAATCACTGGACCACGCCACTAACGCGGAACGGGTTTACTCCATTGGATTGCCAGTGCATAAGGTTTATAAATTTTAAGTCAAAAACAACGCAATGCTTTTTAGAAAATGAAATCATTATAAGACTCAAGTCCCATCACATAATGCAACGCAAAGGGAGGATAGAGTTTTACCTTATAATGATAAAAAATGCTTGATACGTAGAAAATAATATTTTTAATATTATTACTAGTGTCTAATATGTTTCAAAAATACTTCAAAGTAAATGTATCAATCCTAGACGGCATAGCTACCATATACTATGTCGCCATATATAGGTTTACAATCAAGACCGTAATTTCGTATTGGAGGTTGGTTTCCATCATGAGTCAAGGCTAGGGACGATCTCCTAACCGATTCGAGACACTTTAGCAATGTCTCAGGATTCCCCGCAGTGAATCCTTGGATCCTGCAGGCCCAGTCCACAAATAACGCTAGTGGATTAGTTATGCCTGAACACACGTTCCCCGATCCCACTGGACTTATAAATTGGCCATTGGCGACCAATAAAAATATCCGAGGCACCTCATTCCATCAACCACATAAGTAAAAATGCCGGGCCTTGTAAAAACCCAAACACCACTTTTAGCTAGAAAGAAACGTGTGCACTCCCTGCGTTCCCTTGTCCCGTTTTTGACTCTACCTGGGTGTGAGGCTCGTGAGGTAACGAAATACACAAAGCTATGCCTAAATAGGCAATGCTTTGATCATCATCCACAAGGCTCTACTTTTCAACAAAAGCCTCGATCAATTGCATCTTGGCATGTCACATTGACAGTCCATACCATGTGACTGACAACTACCAATATATAACCTTCGAGCTTGTGCGTCTCAAAGAAGGATGTTTAGCAAGAGGATAAATCCTCCGCCACCTCAGAAATATATTAATAGATATCAATTAAATTACATAGCATGAAATTTAATGTCGGACATGCATCCATTTACAAGTCCGTTCTGGGTCTGAACGAAACTGGAGTCTCCTAGGTGCTCGCGTATCTGGACGATCAACAAGTACGTCCGGAAAACTAACCCTTTATTGGTAGCTAGTCAATGCCAGACATCAGTAGTTATCCTTTCGACGTGAAGTTCGCCGGTCTTCGATATCTTCAATTTAAAATCGCTGTAAAATTATTTGAAATGAGTTGAACTCGGCCTTTTCAAATAATTTTTTGAATTATTATTATTTAAACCATTCAGTATCGTTAATATTAATTTATAACGATTTATCGCTATTTTTATTTATTTAAAAAAATCTCAATATAATTAAACGACGCTTCGGGTCGAAGGACGGCCCTGGCGCTGTTTTTACCAAAATTTGTTTTACACACATCTTGAAATCTAACCGTTGGATTTTGATAAAGTTTATATCATCGGAAATATCTTCCCAAAATGGTCCTAACGGTTCCAGTTTTGGGAAAATTCGACGGTAGGATCTTACGGTGTAATCGTTTGAAGTTACGATTGCCGAAACGCGAACTACCGCTGTAACGACCCGGGGAAATTTCTCGACACTCGAATTTTCGACAATAATACATAACCTGTATTACTTGCCAAAAACCCAAGTATAGAATCCCAGATTGTTAATAGAAAGAAGTTAGAGGGTGAGAATAGAAAGAAAGGATATTAGAATAGAAGAAAGAAGAAGATCACCACATCAGAATCTCACAGCGGAACGAATAAATATAATATAACAAATCTTTTTATACAAAAGAACTGTATACACATACCAATCATCAGAGTACAACATATATCAGTCACAGCGGAAAAGAAATTTAATTAACTAACAGTGAAGCCGCCTGCTTCCAGCTCCTGAAACTCCAAGTGAAAACTAACCTGGAACATACTCGGTCTGACCCGAGCACATTTGAAGCAAAGCAAAATATATCGGGTCAGTCTGGAATACTTTCAGTGATAAATTCATAGAACACACAACTTGTTTAACTTTGGAAATCCTTTTCGAAATCAAAAGATAATAGTAAGACCAGTCCACACATAAACACGGACGGTTTTTACCCTACTATAACCCAAAACATTTTTGAAATCATAACTTATTCTGATATTATCATAGTGTCTAAATACAAGTAGTTAACAATCTAGCGGAACGCTTGCATCTCATGCTCCACATATATAGTATACAATCAAAACAGCGGGCGCTTATGGGTATTGGATTCCAACTCTGACAAGGTATGGGACCACCTGCCGATAGTGTATCTCTAGAGGCGAATACACTGGGTTCAACAAGAACATCTTGCAACCCGGCCCACACATGACCTACCACTCATTTCGCTTAAGTGTATCGAATGTATATCACTAACGGTTGGGATCAGCAACTGTCTCCCGAAAAGGGACAGCATCGAAATATAGGTTAAAGAAGCAAATGGAATTTCTCTAGATAGATGATTATACACCCTAATGGGAGAGACCCACATAGCCATGCTGCCTGCCCGATTTTTGTCATTTCCCGGTTGATTAGGCTTGAGGCTAGAATTTATTCTTGAGAACATCTGGCCACCATTCTCTTTGAATGCCACATCGTCAAATCTATCAGATATCACTAATTGACGCCCACAAAAATACTCTAGTTGGGAGCTAACCAACTATAATACGTTTGAGGAAATCAACGTACATGGCCTTTTGGAAATACTTTGTCAGACATTCGTCCATACAAGTCATCCAGGAACAGGATGAACCGAAGGCACCCTCCTACGCATCCTTATATAGGAATCACCCCCAAGGATCAGTAGCGAGAAGTCTTTTCAAATCCGTAGATTTCAACCGCGACAGAATCAAAAATCAAATAACTCTGGTTGCAAGCCGGAAAAATTCAACAAGTAGTCCTTCCGTTTATGAAGATCCACGGTCTTCACTTGCTCCGTCTTCAATCGACGTCTTCACGTATTTGTTGGTCGGAATGGTTTTCGAATATAAATTCGATCCCGGTCTTTCCGTACCCACAATCGTATTGGTCAGGTTTGATAATCAGTGATTTAACTATCAAATAACAAAGTGTGAATATAATGAGTTTGCTGATTCGGTACTTTGCACTACTTAGCCCCTTTAAAATATATTTAAAGAATTTGTTAATAACTTATAAATCTTCCTATACATTCGAAACATTTTATTTTATTCTAATTTTATCTTAACCAAACTATTTTCTATAGTTTAGAACATGTGTATAGTTTCCCACCTTTCCATTTCCTTGGTAAATATCGAGAACTTCCTTCAAAACCTTTATCCCATTTTCTTATATTCAAGCCTCTCACGGTATACATATATGTATATACTTAATAGTATAAATCAAATTACCCATTTCTGATATGATAAATCAAATGTTAAATTACATAATTAAAAATCAAATATTTTTATTTACTTTGAACTAATATTGCAATATCATTTATGTTCCAAATCTCGCATTAGTATTCAATATTACTCCTATAGGATAAAACCAATTCCAACACCATCACTCATTCCAAACTAATACCATTCGTTGATAATAGTGAAGCCGTTCAAGTTGGGGTATTTTATTTACCTCTCAGACCTTGATCGACAATGTTCTTATCTCAGAATAAATACCAGTTTGGAACTTAAACCTTCATACAAATCTTGCTTACCATCTTGATTTCAAATTTGGTTTTTATAAACGGTTTCTTACATCTGAAATCTTAGTTCGATAATCCCTTTATTTAATTCCTTTAATTAATTCGATATTCACTAAAAACAAATCGTTATTTCGCTTATAACATTTTGATTTATAATCAAAATCTCTAGTCAAATAATTTACTTCAATCTTTTGGCATTCTTAATATAGACCTTGGTCTTAAATTTCATAACTAAGGACCATTTACCCCCTTCTTTAATATAATTCAATCCAATTTGGTTCTCTTTACTTAATATAACAATTGAGTAAAATCGTATTTAAATCCCTGCAATTCACTTGCCAATTCTATTTACATTTTTCGTTTTGGAAACTTAGATTATAAATTCCTTTATAAACCACTTATCGTCCCCTCTTTAATCAAACACTTAATCACTTCTACGTTGAATCCCAATTACAAGTTATGACCTTAATTATTATAAAATAATAATTAACTTTAAATATTAACTATATTACTGATTTTTCCTTGTCATTTCCCCTTTTTAATTAAATAGCTTAATTAGTTTAAAAATCACTATTTTATTGTTTAAACCAAACAAATATTACATTTTACAACCCATAGGTATATTTGCTGGCTTTCTGCATTTAGAACATGTACAAATCGTAAGATTTAATTACGTCAACCCTTTAAATAATTTCTTTTATGATCTTGATTAAAATATATATTTATAAACTTCTTAATTAATTACTTAAATAAAATAACTGAAAAGCTTCAATTTAGTTATAAAATAATTTATAACTTTAAAACTTGCCTCGATTCACCGAACGATAGACCGACGTCTGAAACAACACATTTTAGGTCATTCACTGCCAATTACCAAATCAACACTATCAGTTGATTTTAAACACAACACAGGTGGATATTTATTCAACCATCATGTTCAAACAGGTTTCACTACCATCTGGGGTTCGATCAGTTCATATATCAACAATATAAAACAAACAAACAACATATATAATATTTGAGGAATCCGGTCAGATCCCTCCAACCTGTTCTTCCCTACATCACAGCTCGTTATACATTTCATAATAATATATGAAATAAATTTCAATCATCTATAAATTTTAAAACGATAAATAACAGCAACCAATCAAACAATAAACAGCCAATAGCAACCAATCTACCAATTTATATTTTTAAATGGTAGATTAGATTTTAATATGAATTTACCACATCACAGAATTCCAGAAGGTGTGAGAATTAACTCACCAGTTCATTTCAGTTGACAGTGGTCGTGTTTGTTCCTTTTAATCTTGAACGGACTTTCAAAATTAACTGAAATTTTAACTGCATCAGATCAGTGCCTAGTCAGTGCCATCGTCTAGGTCTCGTCCCTTTAATCCCAACGGATCCAGTTTCTCTAAATTTCATTAACGTATGTATAAGTTATGATCGATTAAAGTTTGCATATAATATACGATTATTAACTAACTTAAATTTTAAATTAATTAAATACTTAACTATTATTACCTTAATTAGTGGGTAAGCCACGTCATCATCATACTAATCAAACGCTTTTTCTCTTTCTCCCAGGAAAAAATCCGCTCCTTCGTTCTTTTCCTTCCTCCACCATTAGTTTGACATTACCACTCCCTCGCGCCACCACCGTACGGCCCCAGAACCCCTGCCGAACCTGCCAAACCCTTCCCCTCACCGCCGACAGCCAACGCCGCAACCGACGCCACCCAGGTTGTCCCCCGTTGCCGTAAATTCCTACTTGAACGGAAGTTAAACATTGACCAAATTCTCCGACTCAACACCCTGCCAGGCACCACCACCACCACCAATCGAAAGAGCTCGCCACCCAGCACCTTTCCCTTCCGACCCCCGCCACCCATACTGACTGACGACGCCGGAATTTGTTGATTTCCGTTTTGTGCTTCCACCCGTGTACCCCAAAACATCTCCTCCGTTCATCTCCTTGCCACGCCCTCCACCGGCTACCAGAGAACCCGAGACCGCTGCCAAATAAAGCCTGGACTCCCCTCTTTAATTCCCCCAAGGTCCCATCACCTCAAATTGATCCAATCTCCTTAATTTCTGAAAAGAACAGAACTGTCCAGTTTGGGTTTTTGGACGATTCCGACCACCTCAGTTGCCCGATGACCCCAAATTTTTGTCAGTAGCTTCCTCTTAACTAGATCTACAACTTCACTTCAGGCCACCATAGCAAATTCTTCACGGATCGAGAGGAATAAATTAAAAAGTAAATGAGGGCTTTTCTGCAAATTGTGGACGAAATTGGTTGTTTTGGGCTGGGAGTTCCGGGGTAGGGTGTATATAAAGATGGAAAAAATATATTTTAAGTTGATTTGACGAACGATGTTGACTAATGATTTTTATCTCGTATCTATCGCAATTTCTTAATGCCGTTTATTGTCCCTGTGCTAACATACAAACCCCGTTCGAGATGCGAATGGACAGCGTAGTATAATTTGACGATACAGTTCTAATAAAACTTGTTTCGTCGAATTCCGAGTCCGTTTGCTCAAATGATGCTCGTTCATGTTCAAATGGTCGTTTTTATTTGTATTTTATTTTTCCACGCTCACAAATTAAACCCGATTGACGCTCCACTTGAAACCTAGCAATAATTTACTGTTACGGTCCCAATAAAATTTGTTTCATCGAAAACAAAGGTCGTTTGAATAATGGCCCTTTTATAGCTGCCCAATTCAAATAAAATAAACCAATTTTAAAATACCTCAATATAATATTATTAAAATATTGAAATTGGCCATATACGACCAGAATTTCATATACTACTCAAATAAAATAGCTCGGGTTGAGTTTGAAGACAAATCGATATTATAAAAATTTAAAAACCCTTTATTTTATATAAATAAACGTTATAATTTATAAAGGAATTCCACAGCGACTATTTTAAAATTTGATTTGGACATAAAATAAAATCTACAACACAAAAACCTGATTTTTCTCTTTCATTAGAAAAATATTACCCAACAGATCCCGGCGTTTCTTGTTTCGAGAAAATCCGACTTATTTTGAATCCAGTACAACCGTTTAAAGTTCAAAACGCCAAATTACGAACTGTCGCGCCGCTGCAACTCGTTATATATTTAAATTATAAACTATTTGCTCGACCGTCGTTTTAGAATTGAAATCGTCACTATATTTCAAAAAAACAATATAAACCACTTTAAGTTTGCCCAATCACATTATACTGAAATTTCTACATTTTCCAAATATTTTAAAATAAAAATATTATTTTATTATTAATGTAATTTAAATATTCAAATTAAAATGGTCAAATCCCATTATTTAAACTCAAATCAATATTTTGAATAAATAAAATATTTCAATAAAATGGCCAGAAAATACGGGACGTTACGTTCCTTCCCCCTTAAAATAATTTCGTCCTCGAAATTGCTAAGGTAGAAAAACGTTACAACCCATTATCATTACAAAAATAATAAAATTTAAATCTCGAATTTTATTTTCAAACTAACCCAATTGGTGTTAAAACCAATTTATTTCAAATAAAAGAATTTTCCAAAAATCTCCAAAAAAATTCTAACACCCTAAATTTTGGAATTTTTTTGGCAAAGTCTCCCCTGTACGGAGGACATCTGCAATATCGCAGGTTCAAGAAATATAGTACCTCGACCAACAGGGTCGGAAAATTCAAAAACCAAGCTCAAAACTCAAATAAAAACCAAAATTTCATATTTTCGTAGGCGTACCTTTTTGCGAGCATTATTATGCGATAAGCTATAATTTATACTCGAGCTTGCTTAATTATAATGCAGCTCTATTCAAACTGGATTCAGATAATTCCAGAATTTCTCTTGGATGGATTTTAAACTGAATTGGCACTTCTGCACCTATTTCTCAACTCAAATGAATTTATCAGTCTTCAGAACAATGTCAGTTATGTTCAAAGATATCCATACCATACACACAACTCAATCCATACGAGGTTATAATTATAATTACTTTGTATTCATCCATTTATTCCTTTAATTATACATTCGGATTCATTAAATTTGGAATGATTTATCCAACTTATTCATTTCATATTGGTTTTAACCAAGCCTACACATGTTCAGGTTTATATTCATGAAATCGAACACACCATCCAAACATATCATTCCAATCAATGTTAACAAATCAATCGATTGCCCATATTATAATAATCATTACTTTAATTTTATTATAAAATAAATTGGGCAAAAATAATTTCAAAACTAATTTTATATCAAATTACAAATACGCTCTCTCATATATATAATCAAACTCAATCTAGGACATTACTAACCCCATCTCTATCGAGTCACGCCAAAGAGCCAAGGTTATTTCTAAACCAATAGCTCTGATACCACTGTAACGACCCAGGGAAATTTCTCGACACTCAAATTTTCGACAATAATACATAACCCGTATTACTTGCCAAAAACCCAAGTATCAAATCCCAGATTGTTATTAGAAAGAAGTTAGAGGGTGAGAATAGAAAGAAAGAATATTAGAATAGAAGAAAGAAGAAGATCACCACATCAGAATCTCATAGTGGAACGAATAAATATAATATAACAAATCTTTTATACAAAAGAATTGTATACACATACCAATCATCAGAGTACAACATATATCAGTGACAGCGGAAAAGAACTTTAATTAACTAACGGTGAAGCCGCCTGCTTCCAGCTCCTGAAACTCCAAGCGAAACCTAACCTTGAACATACTCGGTCTGACCCGAGCACATTTGAAGCAAAGCAAAATACACCGGGTTAGTTTGGAATACTTTCAGTGATAAATTCACAAAACACACAACTTGTTTAACTTTGGAAATCCTTTTCGAAATCAAAAGATAATAGTAAGACCAGTCCACACATAAACACGGACTGTTTTTACCTTACTATAACCCAAAACATTTTTGAAATCATAACTTATTCTGATATAATCATAGTGTCTAAATACAAATAATTAACAATCTAGCAGAACGCTTGAATCTCACGCTCCACATATATAGTATACAATCAAAACCGCGGGCGCTTATTGGGTATTGGATTCCAACTCTGACAAGGTATGGGACCACCTGCCGATAGTGTATCTCTAGAGGCGAATACACTGGGTTCAACAAGAACATCTTGCAACCCGGCCCACACATGACCGACTCATTTCGCTTGAGTGTATCGAATGTATATCACCGACGGTTGGGATCAGCAACCGTCTCACGAAAAGGGACAGCATCGAAATATAGATTAAAGAAGCAAATGGAATTTCTCTAGATAGGTGATTATACACCCTAATGGGAGAGACCCACATAGACATGCTGCCTGCCCGATTTTTTTCATTTCCCGGTTGATGAGGCTTGAGGCTAGAATTTATTCTTGAGAACATCTGACCACCATTCACTTTGAATGCCACATCGTCAGATCCATCAGATATCACTAATTGACGTCCACAAAAATACTCTAGTTGGGAGCTAACCAACTATAATACATTTGAAGAAATCAACGTACGTGGCCTTTTGGAAATACTTTGTCAGACATTCGTCCATACAAGTCATCCAGGAATAGGATGAACCGAAGGCACCCTCCTACCGCATCCTTATATAGGAATCACCCCTAAGGATCAGTAGTGATAAGTCTTTGCAAATCCGTAGATTTCAACCACGACAGAATCACAAATCAAATAACTCTGGTTGCAAGCCAGAGAAATTCAACAAGTAGTCCTTCTGTTTATGAAGATCCACGATCTTCACTTGCTCCGTCTTCAATCGACGTCTTCACGTATTTGTTGGTCGGAATGGTTTTCGAATATAAATTCGATCCCGGTCTTTCCGTACCCACAATCGTATTGGTCAGGTTTGATAGTCGGTGATTTAACTATCAAATAACAAATGTGTGAATACAATGAGTTTGCTGATTCGGAACTTGGCACTACTTGGACCCTTTAAAATATATTTAACGAATTTGTTAATAACTTATAAATCTTCCTATACATTCGAAACGTTTTATTTTATTCTAATTTTATCTTAACCAAACTATTTTCTATAGTTTAGAACATGTGTATAGATTCCCACCTTTCCATTTCCTTGGTAAATATCGAGAAATTCCTTCAAACCCTTTATCCCATTTTCTTATATTCAAGCATCTCACGATATACATATATGTATACTTAATAGTATAAATCAAATTACCCATTTCTGATATGATAAATCAAATGTTAAATTACATAGTTAAAAATCAAATAATTTTAATTACTTTGAACTAATATTGCAATATCATTTATGTTCCAAATCTCGCATTAGTATTCAATATTACTCCTATAGGATAAAACCAATTCAAACACCTTCACTCATTCCAAACTAATACCATTCCTTGACAATAGTGAAGCCGTTCAAGTTGGAGTATTTTATTTACCTCTCAGACCTTGATCGACAACGTTCTTATCTTAGAATAAATACCATTTTGGAACTTAAACCTTCATACAAATCTTTCTTACCATCTTGATTTCAAATTTGGTTTTTATAAACTGTTTCTTACATTTGAAATCTTTGTTCGATAATCCCTTTATTTAATTCCTTTAGTTAAGTCGATATTCAATAAACACCATCTTTAACTTAAATCATTATTTCGCTTATAACATTTTGATTTGTAATCAATATCTCTGGTCAAATAATTTACTTCAATCTTTTGGCATTCTTAATATAGATCTTGGTCTTAGATTTCATAACTAAGGACCATTTACCCCTTATAATTCAGTCCAATTTGGTTCTCTTTACTTAATATAACAATTAAGTAAAATCGTATTTAAATCCCTGCAATTCACTTACCAATTCTATTTACATTTTTCGTTTTGGAAACTTAGATTATAAATTCCTTTATAAACCACTTATCGCCCCCCTCTTTAATCAAACACTTAATCACTTCTACATTGAATCCCAATTACAAGTTATCACCTTAATTATTATAAAATAATAATTAACTTTAAATATTAACTATATTACTGATTTTTCCTTGCATTTCCCCTTTTTAACTAAATAGCTTAATTAATTTAAAAATCACTATTTTATTGTTTAAACCAAACAAATATTACATTTTACAACCCATAGGTATATTTGCTGGCTTTCTGCATTTAGAACATGTACAAATCGTAAGATTTATTTACGTCAACCCTTTAAATAATTTAATTTATGATCTCGATTAAAATATATATTTATAAACTCCTTATTTAATTACTTAAATAAAATAACTGAAAAGCTTCAATTTAGTTATAAAATAATTTATAACTTTAAAACTTGCGTCGATTCACCGAACGGTAGACCGACGTCTGAAACAACACATTTTAGGTCATTCACTGCCAATTACCAAATCAACACTGTCAGTTGATTTTAAACACATCACAGGTGAATATTTATTCAACCATCATGTTCAAACAGGTTTCACTACCATCTGGGGTTCGATCAGTTCATATATCAACAATATAAAACAAACAAACAACATATATAATATTTGAGGAATCCGGTCGGATCCCTCCAACCTGTTCTTCCCTGCATCATAGCTTGTTATACATTTCATAATAATATATGAAATAAATTCCAATCATCTATAAATTTTAAAACGATAAATAACAGCAACCAATCAAACAATAAATAGCCAATAGCAACCAATTTATATTTTTAAATGGTAGATTAGATTTTAATATGAATTTACCACATCACAGAATTCCAGAAGGTGTGAGAATTAACTCACCAGTTCATTTCAGTTGACAGTGGTCGCGCTTGTTCCTTTTAATCTTGAACGGACGTTCAAAATTAACTGAAATTTTAACTGCGTCAGATCAGTGCCTAGTCAGTGCCATCGTCTAGGTCTCGTCCCTGTGATCCCAACGGATCTAGTTTCGCTGAATTTCGTTAATGTATGTATAAGTTATGATCGATTAAAGTTTGCATATAATATACGATTATTAACTAACTTAAATTATAAATTAATTAAATACTTAACTATTAATTACCTTAATTAGTGGCTTAAAGCGTACTAATCAAACGCGTTTTCTTTTTCTCCCTGGCAAAAACCCGCTCCTTCGTTCTTTGCCTTCCTCCACCATTAGTTCGACATTACCAACTCCCTCGCGCCACCACCGTACAGCCCCAAAACCCCTGTCGAACCCGCCAAACCCTTCCCCTCACCGCCGGCAACCGACGCCGCAACCGACGCCACCCAGGTCGTCCCCTGTCGCCGTAAACTCCTACATGAACGGAAGTTAAACATCGACCAAATTCACCGACTCCACGCCCTACTAGGCACCGCCGCCACCACCAATCGAAAGAGCTCACCACCCAACACCTTTCCCTTCTGACCCCCGCTACCCATACTAACTGACGACGCCAGAATTTATTGATTACAGTTTTGAGCTTCCACCTGTGTACCCCAAAACATCTCCTCCGTTCATCTCCTCGCCACGCCTTCCACCAACTACCAGAGAACCCGAGACCACTGCCAAATTAAAGCCTGGACTCCCCTCTTTAATTCCCCCAAGGTCCCATCACCTTAAATCGATCCAATCTCCTTAATTTCTGAAAAGAACGGTACTATCTAGTTTGGGTTTTTGGACGATTCCGACCACCTCAGTCGCCCGATGACCCCAAATTTTTGTCAGTAGCTTCCTCCTGACCAGATATACAACTTCACTTCAGATCGCCATAGCAAATTCTTCACGGATCGAGAGGAATAAATTAAAAAGTAAATGAGGGCTTTTTTGTAAATTGTGGATGAAATTGGCTGTTTTCGGCTGGGAGTTCTGGGGTAGGGTGTATATAAAGATGGAAAAAATATATTTTAAGTTGATTTGACGAACGGTGTTGACTAAAGATTTTTATCTCGTATCTATCGCAATTTCTGAATGTCGTTTATTGTCCCTGTGCTAACATACAAACCCCGTTCGAGATGCGAATGGACGGCGTAGTATGATTTGACGATATGGTCCTAATGAAACTTGTTTCATCGAATTTCGAGTCCATTTGCTCAAACGGCGCTCGTTCACGTTTAAATGGTCGTTTTTATTTGTATTTTATTTTGCCACGCTCACAAATTAAACCTGATTGACGCACCACTTGAAACCTAGCAATAATTTACTATTACTGTCCCAATAAAATTTGTTTCGTCGAAAACAGAGTTCGTTTGAATAATGGCCGTTTTATAACTGCCCATTTCAAATAAAATAAACCAATTTTAAAATACCTCAATATAATACTATTAAAATATTGAAATTGGCCATACACGACCAGAATTTCATATACTACTCAAATAAAATAGCTCGGATTGAGTTTGAAGCCAAATCGATATTATAAAAATTTAAAATCCCTTTATTTTATATAAATAAACGTTATAATTTATAAAGGAATTCCACAACAACTATTTTAAAATTTGATTTGGACATAAAATAAAATCTACAACACGAAAACTCGAATTTTCTCTTTCATTAGAAAAATATTAGCCAACAGATCCCGATGTTTCTTGTTTCGAGAAAATCTGACTTATTTTGAATCCTGTACAGCCGTTTAAAGTTCAAACGCCAAATTACGAACTACCGCGCCGCTGCAGCTCGTTATATATTTAAATTATAAACTATTCGCTCGACCGTCGTTTTAGAATTGAAATCGTCACTATATTTCAAAAGATCATTGTAAACCACTTTAAGTTTGTCGAATCACATTATACTGAAATTTCTACATTTTCCAAATATTTTGAAATAAAAATATTATTTTATATTAATGTAATTTAAATATTCAAATTAAAATGGTCGAATCCCATTATTTAAACTCAAATCAATATTTTAAATAAATAAAATATTTCAATAAAATGGCCAAAAAATACGGGACGTTAAAACTGCGCGCGATTCGTTTAAATTTTAATTTATATATAAATATAAATCATTTGGCGATTTCAACTATTTCAACAGTCACAAACAAACCAAGTACAATCCATATTCATGTTAGAGATTTTATATATATGATTCTCATAATTCTTCTAACATGATAAAAATGATGATTTGAAATAAATCATGTTTTTGGTAGCTAATTATTTCCAATGGTAAACAAATTATATTGAAAATATATTTTCTTAATATTCACACCTTTTGTTGAAACCAAATGACATATAAGACATGATTTTAATTCTACTATTTTTCATTGTATCTAAAGTAACAATAACATCTTAACATTTAAATCTATTCTTCTATTTCATATGAAATGTCAATAAAAATGAAACTCTTTAATTCTAGAAATTTACTACAACTAAAATGTATAAACATGTAACCTTAAAATACTAGCTGTTATTTACAACTAAAATGTAAATAAAAATGCAACACTACAACCTATTCTTTTATTTATATCTAAAATGTAAATAAAAATATGACTTTTTATTCTATGTTTTCATTTATATCAAAATTGCAAATAAAAATGTAACCTTTTATTTCATGTTCTTATTTACATCTAAAATGTAAACAAAATGTAACTTTTATTATAATGTTTTTATTTGCATCTAAAACTGCAAACAAAAACACAACCTTTATTAAATGTTTTGTTTGCAACTAAATTTGCAAACAAAAATGCAACTTTTTCCTATGGTGTTTATTCGCCTCTAAATATGCAAATAAAAATGTAGTTTTTCTCTACGGTGTTTATTTGCATCTAAATATGCAAATAAAATATGTAATTTCTCTCTATGGTGTTTATTTGCATCTAAATATGCAAATAAAAATGAAATTTTTCTCTATGGTGTTTATTTGCATCTAAATATGAAAATAAAAATGTAATTTTGAATAAAATGTTTTGTTTGCATCTAAATTTGCAAACAAAATGCAACTTTTTCCTACCGTGTTTATTTGCATCTAAATATGAAAAATAAAAATGTAATCTTTAATTAAATGTTTTGTTTACATCTA
Source organism: Allium sativum (assembly GCA_030737875.1). Classification (NCBI taxonomy): domain Eukaryota; kingdom Viridiplantae; phylum Streptophyta; class Magnoliopsida; order Asparagales; family Amaryllidaceae; genus Allium; species Allium sativum. The sequence goes on along the minus strand of CM060911.1, from coordinate 117,705,873 downwards.
AATTTGCAAATAAAAATGCAACTCTAATTCTATTGTTTTGTTTGCATCTAAAATTGCAACTTTAATTTTAATGTTTTGTTTGCATCTAAAATTGCAAACAAAAATGCAACTTTAATTCTATTGTTTTGTTTGCATCTAAAATTGCAAACAAAAATGCACCTTTAATTCTAATGTTTTGTTTGCATCTAAAATTGCAAACAAAAATGTAACTTTCCAAATCATGTTTTTAATTTGTATATAAATTACAAATAAAAATATAACCTTTTTTTAAAACTATGTTTTATTTGCTCAAGAAATGCAAATAAAAATTCAACTTCCAATTTCAATATTTTATCTGTATCAAAGGATGCAAATAAAGGTATAACTTTTTATTTCAATGTTTATTTGCATCAAAGAATGCAAATAAAAGTGTAAATTTTTATTTCAATGTTTATTTGCATTTAAGAATGCAAATAAAAGAATAAATTTTTATTTCTTTGTTTATTTGCTGCAAAGAATGCAAATAAAAGAATAACTTTTTATTTCTTTGTTTATTTGCGTCAAAGAATGCAAATAAAAGAATAACTTTTTAATTCAATGTTTATTTGCATCAAAAAATACAAATAAAAGAATAACTTTTTATTTCAATGTTTATTTGCATCAAAGAATGCAAATAAAAGAATAACTTTTTATTTCAATGTTTATTTGCATCAAAGAATGCAAATTAAAAATAACTTTTTATTTCAATATAATAATATAGACAAAAATGATATATTTTCCATTGTATTGACAATTCTATTTCAATACAATAATATAGAGAAAAATGATATATTTTCCATTGTATTGACAATTCTATTTCAATAAAATAATATAGACAAAAATGATATATTTCCCATTGTATTGACAATTCTATTTCAATACCATAATATAGACAAAAATGATATATTTTCAATTGTATTAACAATTTTATTTCAATACAATAATATAGACAAAAATGATATATTTTCCATTGTATTGACAATTCTAATTCAATTCAACCAAAAATGACAAAAAGAATAATTTTATATTGAATTGACAATCTAATTCAACTCAACAAAAATGATAAAATAATATATTTTTATATTGTTGACTACACAAGATTCAGCAAATATTTACAAAGAGAAAATGATTTAATTCAACCAACACGTTCATATCTATAATTATTCGCCACTAAACAATAGATCAATCATCATCCAAAATGTCAGAACAAAGTAGATCTACATCATATACATGCGATTATTACATAGCAAACAAAAAAAATCAAATTAATTAATTATATATAAAAAAAGAAATCTCACAGTCGTGTTGCAAATTTATCCAAAATTCTGTCAGTTCCGAATTGCTCCTTTTCAGTCTAGGAACGTAGATCTCTGTCATACGATCGCAACACTTCAGAAAATGATCAATTCTGAATCAGTAAGAAAGAGTTATGATTTAATTAAGGTTTACAACATTTTAAATTAATTAAATATTAGAATATATTTTCTATACCCTTCTTCCTCTTTCAACAACAAGCCGTAAGAAAACCCAATAGCTTCAAATCTATGTCTCCAATTTTTGTGCAAATGGTGATATGGTTTGACAATCGGAGAGTGGGACGTCGGAGGGGGGTGTGTGGCGCTCGTGCACCTGCAAGAGGGGCTCACTCGGTGGTGGTTTGCTGATGTGGCGGCGGTGGGTTTGGCGTGGGTTTGGGTGCACGGTTCTCGAAGTATGGGCCACTAGATAATGATCAAGCCGTATAGAAATTAAGAGTGAGAAAATCTCTTCGATATTTCCTAAAGGATTGGAGTCTAATTTGCTGTGGATTGGAAGAATTTAGAGGAGGAAGTAGGAGCATTTTCAGCCATGAGCTGGTAGGGGCGGCGGCTATGTTCTTTGTGGATTATGGTTTGGAGGAAGATGATGTGTAATTTTATATTATTTTATTGTAAATTTTACAAATAAATCCAAAAGTTTTAAACCAATCCAATTTCAGTCCAACCAGAGTTGACCCCACCCAATAGCCCCCGTTCCGGATCCAATGTGCTAGGTCTCGTCCGCCCAAACGACTGTCTGTGGCCTAAAATCTTTAATTTAATATTAAAATCCTTTAATAAATTAATTTGATCGTATATTTAAATTCACCGGGGCCACATATGAACTCAGAAAAATACAAAAAAATACTTCTGGCTTTGTTTTAACGATACGGTCCTTACAAAAGTAATTTCATCGAATTCGGAGACTGTTTGAAAAATGGCCATTTTCAAGTCGATCAGATTTGACTGAAATTGACAAAACACATTTTCGTTTGCCACACTCATGTATTAATTCCAAAAAATTTGGAAAATTAAACTTAACAATAATTTGTCATTCCGGATCCAACAAAAGTTGTTCGTCAAAAATGGGGGTCGTTTGAAATATGGCTATTTTTAGTATTAAAAAATATATATAAATTCTACAGTGACTTTTTTGAATTTTAAATTGGGCATAACTTTTGATTCCTGCTATGAAATTTCAATTTTTCAGATTCGTTGGAAAGATATTTTTAAATAGATTCTAATATTTTTTGTTTCACATAAATTCGTTAGATTATGAATCCAATATATTCGATCAAAGTACAGGTTTGATTTTTCAAACTACCGCACTATTTCTGATTACTTTAGAAATCAAAATAAATCTATTTTCTCTAACTTTGATTAAAATAAATTTTTAACCGTTATTATTTAAAATAAATTATTTAAACCAAAAAAAATTTAAATTGGTTCAGAATTTACGGGTAGTTACAATCTCCCCACTTAAAATCTTTTCTTCCTCGAAAAGGAACGAAGTTGGAAGTTGTTTAATTAACCAATTAGAATTTTATTCTTTTATTGTTTCAATAATTTTTTATTAGTCGAATAACTTATCAAATATATATAACTTCTATATATTCGAAAATTACATTTTTAGTGCCAATCACAGCAATAGACCCTATCTAGTTTTGGTTATCACGCCAGTCAATGGAAATATATAGATATACCACTTTCGAAACTTGAATATAAATATTGATGATGTTTTGAACCACCACCAGAACATCTCTTAGCGACTAAGTGTGATTCTATATCTATCTAGTATATTTGAGGCTCCGAATACACGCTAGCTAGGCATATATGCAAAATCTTTATAAACTCGATTGTCCAAAATAAAATAATTTATTCAAATACGTATAATAAGATTTTAAATTTTCAAAAATAATTTTGTTCTCACTTTTATTTTAAAAAATTAATACTCTTCACACTCGTTCTAGGATACTACTGATCCTAACTCTAATGACTTATTCTTATTGGATATTACTAATCCAATATTACTAATCCAATCTCTGATGAGTCTTTTGTCCAGTTCTAACGAGTTGTACCCCAAAGATTTGAGCTAACCAGAGCTCTGATACCAACTGTAACGATACGGCTTTTGCCCGGACCTAATCGATCGCAAGATCGACTAAAACCGTTCAAAACCCGCATACGTTAACTTTGGGAATACAACACATTAGAACAAATTATAGAAGACTTTTATAAACATTACAATAATGTTACATTAGAGTACAGAATATCAGAGTACATATTGCTTATAATACAACAGTGGAAGATTAAATTTACAATAGATTTAATACAATGCAGCGGAAATGAATAAACTGATACAGCGGAAGACTATCCATGCTCTGGACACAGCTTTAAGCTTCGATCCAGGATCCTGCTCAATAGATAAATATCTGCAAAAAAAATCACTTGGCTGCCCATGCGGAAAAGAGGGCACCCGAGTTCGCAAAGTGAAACAAACTACGAGTCCGTCATGGGACTGGTGTGAGAAATCTTACTACACTAATAATACGGCTAATCACTGGACCACGCCGCTAATGCGGAATGGGTTTACTCCATTGGATTGCCAGTGCATAAGGTTTATAAATTTTAAGTCAAAAACAACGCAATGCGTTTTAGAAAATGAAATCATTATAAGACTCAAGTCCCATCACACAATGCAATGCAAACGGAGGATATAGTTTTACCTTATAGTGATAAAAAATGCTCGATACGTGAAAATAATATTTTTAGTATTATTACTAGTGTCCAATATGTTTCAAAAATACTTCAAAGTAAATGTATCAATCCTAAACGGCATAGCTACCGTATACTATGTCGCGATATATAGGTTTACAATCAAGACCATAATGTCGTATTGGAGGTTAATTTCCATCATGAGTCAAGGCTAGGGACGATCTCCTAACCGATTCGAGACACTCTAGCAATGTCTCAGGATTCCCCGCAGTGAACCCTTGGATCCTGCAGGGCCGGTCCACAAATAACGCTAGTGGATTAGCTATGCCTGAACACACGTTCCCCGATCCTATTAGACCTATAAATTGGCCATTGGTGACCAATAAAAAATATCTGAGGTGCCTCATTCCATCAACCACATAAGTAAAAATGTCGGGCCTTGTAAAAACCCAAACACCACTTTTAGCTAGAAAGAAACGTGTGCACTCCCTGTGTTCCCTTGTCCCGTTTTTGACTCTATCGGGGTGTGAGGCTCGTGAGGTAACAAAATACCAGAAGTTATGCCTAGGCTATGCTTTGATCATCATCCACAAGGCTTTGCTTTTCAATAAATGCCTTGATCAATTGCATCTTGGCATGTCACATTGACAGTCCATACCATGCGATCGATAACTACCAATATATAACCTTCGAGCTCGTGCGTCTCAAAGAAGGGTGTTTAGCAAGAGGATAAATCCTCCGCCACCTAAGAAATATATTAATAGATGTCAATTAAATTACACAGCATGAAATTCAATGTTGGACACGCATCCATTTACAAGTCCGTTCTGGGTCTGAACAAAACCGGAGTCACCTAGGTGCTCGCGTATCCGAACGATCAACAAGTACGTCCGGAAAACTACCACTTTAACTCTTTATTCGGAGCTAGCCAACGCCAGGCATCAGTAGTTATCCTTTCGACATGACGATCGCCGGTCTTCAATCGCCATCTTCGATATCTTCGATTTAAAATCACCGTAAAATTATTTGAAATGAGTTGAACTCGGTCTTTTCAAATAATTTTTCGAATTATTATTATTTAAACCATTCAATATCGTTAATATTAATTTATAACAATTTATCGCTATTTTTATTTATTAAAAAAAATAACTCAATATAATTAAACGACGCTTCGGGTCGAAGGACGGCGTTGGCGCTATTTTTACCAAAATTTGATTTACACACATCTTGAAATCTAACCGTTGAATTTTGATAAAGTTTATATCATCGGAAATATCTTCCCAAAACGGTCCTAACGGTTCCGGTTTTGGAAAAATTCAACGGTTGGATCTTACGGTATAATGATTGAAGTTACGATTGCCGAAACGAGAACTACCGCGCGCGATTCGTTTAAACTCTAATTTATATTTATATATAAATATAAATATAAATATAAATCATTTGGCAATTTTAATAATTGCAACAGTCACAAACAAACCAAGTACAATCCATATTCATGTTAGAGATTTTATATATATGATTCTCATAATTCTTCTAACATGATAAAAATGATGATTTGAAATAAATCATGTTTTTGATAACTAATTAATTCCAATGGTAAACAAATTATATTGAAAATATATTTTCTTAATATTCACACCTTTTGTTGAAACCAAATGACAAATAAGACATGATTTTAATTCTACTATTTTTCATTGTATCTAAAGTAACAATAACATTTTAACATTTAAATCTACTCTTCTATTTCATATGAAATGTCAATAAAAATGCAACTCTTTAATTCTAGAAATTTACTACAATTAAAATGTATAAAAATGTAACCTTAAAATACTAGCTTTTATTTACATCTAAAATGTAAATAAAAATGCAACACTACAAACTATTCTTTTATTTATATCTAAAATGTAAATAAAAATATGACTTTTTATTCTATGTTTTCATTTATATCAAAATTGCAAATAAAAATGTAACCTTTTAATTCATGTTCTTATTTACATCTAAAATGTAAACAAAATGTAACTTTAATTATAATGTTTTCATTTGCATCAGAAACTGCAAACAAAAACGCAACCTTTATTAAATATTTTGTTTGCAACTAAATTTGCAAACGAAAATGCAACTTTTTCCTATGGTGTTTATTCGCATCTAAGTATGCAAATAAAAATGTAATTTTTCTCTACGGTGTTTACTTGCATCTAAATATGCAAATAAAATATGTAATTTTTCCTTTACGGTGTTTATTTGCATCTAAATATGCAAATAAAAATGTAAATTTTCGGTGTTTATTTGCATCTAAATATGCAAATAAAAATGTAATCTTTCATAAAATGTTTTCTTTGCATCTAAATTTGCAAACAAAATGCAACTTTTTCCTACGGTGTTTATTTGCATCTAAATATGCAAATAAAAATGTAATCTTTAATTAAATGTTTTGTTTGCATCTAAAAATGTAAAAAAAAATGCAACTTTTATTCTAATGTTTTGTTTGCATCTAAAATTGCAAACAAAAATGCAACTTTAATTCTAATGTTTAGTTTGCATCTAAAATTGTAAACAAAAATGTAACTTATCAAATCATGTTTTTATTTTTTATCTAAATTACAAATAACAATATAACCTTTTTTTTAAAACTATGTTCTATTTGAATCAAGAAATTCAAATAAAAATTCAACTTCCAATTTCAACATTTTATTTGTATCAAAGGATGCAAATAAAGCTATAACTTTTTATTTCAATGTTTATTTGCAACAAAGAATGCAAATAAAAGAATAACATTTTATTTCTTTGTTTATTTGCATCAAAGAATGCAAATAAAAGAATAAATTTTTATTTCTTTGTTTATTTGCATCAAAGAATGCAAATAAAAGAATAACTTTTTATTTCAATGTTTATTTTCATCGAAGAATGCAAATAAAAGAATAATTTTTTATTTCAATGTTTATTTGCATCAAAGAATGCAAATAAAAGAATAACTTTTTATTTCAATGTTTATTTGCATCAAAGAATGCAAATAAAAGAATAACTTTTTATTTCAAAACAATAATATAGACAAAAATGTTATATTTTCCATTGTATTGACAATTCTATTTCAATACAATAATGTAGACAAAAATGATATATTTTCCATTGTATTGACAATTCTATTTCAATACAGTAATATAGACAAAAATGATATATTTTCCATTGTGTTGACAATTCTATTTCAATACAATAATATAGATAAAAATGATATATTTTCCAATGTATTGACAATTCTATTTCAATACAATAATATAGAGAAAAATAATATATTTTCAATTGTGTTGACAATTCTATTTCAATACAATAATATAGACAAAAATGATATATTTTCGATTGTATTGACAATTCTAATTTAATTCAACCAAAAATGACAAAAATAATAATTTTATATTGAATTGACAATCTAATTCAACTGAATAAAAATGATAAAATAATATATTTTTATATTGTTGACTACACATGATTCACCAAATATTTACAAAGAGAAAATGATTCAATTCAACCAACACGTTTAAATCTATAATTATTCGCCACTAAACAATAGATCAATCATCATCCAAAATGTCAGAACAAAGTATATCTACATCATATACATGCGATCATTACATAGCAAACAAAATAATTAAATTAATTAATTATGTATAAAAAAAGATATCTCACAGTCGTGTTGCAAATTTATCCAAAATTCTATCAGTTCTGAATTGCTCCTTTTTAGTCTAGGAACGAAGATCTATGTCGTACGATCGCATAGCTTAAGAAATTGATCAATTCTGAATCAGTACGGAAGAGTTATAATTTAATTAAGGTTTACAACATTTTAAATTAATTAAATATTAAAATATATTTTCTATACCCTTCTTTCTCTTTCAACAACAAGCCGTAAGAAAACCCAATAGCTTCAAATCTAGGTCTCCAATTTTTGTGCAAATGGTGATATGGTTTGACGATCAAAGAGTGGGACGTCGGAGGGGGTGTGTGGTGCTCGTGTTCCTGCAAGGGTGTTCCCCTCGATAGTGGTTTGCTGACGTGGCGGTGGTGGGTTTGGCGTGGGTTTGGGTGCACGGTTCTCGAAGTATGGGCCACTAGAGATTGATCAAGCTGTATAGAAATGAAGAGTGAGAAAACTCTTCGATATTTCCTAAAGGATTGGGGTCTAATTTGCTGTGCAATGGAAGAATTTAGAGGATGAAGGTAGGAGCATTTTCAGCCGTGAACTGGTTGGGGCGGCAGCTATATTCTTTGTGGATTAGGGTTTGGAGGAAGATGATGTGTATTTTTATATTATTTTATTGTAAAATTTACAAATAAATCCAAAAGTTTTAAACCAATCCAATTTTAGTCTATACAGAGTTGATCCGACCCAATAACCCCCGTTCCGGATCTAATAGGCTAGGTCTCGTCAGACCAAACGACAGTCTGTGGCCTGAAATCTTTAATTTAATATTAAAATCCTTTAATAAATTAATTTGATCGTCTATTTAAATTCACCGGGGCCGCATACGAACTCAGAAAAATCCAAAAAAATTATTTCTGGCTCTGTTTTGACGATACGGCCCTAACAAAATTAATTTTGTTGAATTCCGAGATTGTTTAAAAAATGGCCATTTTTAAGTCGATCAGATTTGACTGAAATTGACAAAACACATTTTCGTTTGCCACGCTCACATATTAATTCCAAAAATTATAGAAAATTAAACTTAAAAATAATTGGACATTCCGGATCCAACAAAAGTGGTTTCATCGAAAACGGAGGTCATTTGAAAAAAAGGCCATTTTTATTATTAAAATATATATATATATATATATATATTCTACAGCGACTTTTCTGAATTTTAAATTGGGCATAACTTTTGTTTCCTGCTATGAAATTTCAATTTTTTAGATTCGTTGGAAATATATTTTTAAACAGATTCTAATATTTTTGGTTTCAATTAAATCCGTTACATTTTGAATCCGGTATATTCGGTCAAAGTACAGGTTTGACTTTTCTAACTACCGCACTATTTCTGATTCCTTTAGAAATCAAGATAAATATATTTTCTCTAACTTTGATTAAAATAAATTTTTAATCGTTATTATTTAAAATAAATTATTGTAACCATTAAAACCCCATTAAAATTTCTAAAGTAAAAATTTTAAATTGGTTCAGAATTTGCGGGTTGTTACAATCTCCCCCACTTAAATACTTTTCGTCCTAAAAAAGAAACGGAGCTGGAAGTTGTTTAATTAACCAATTAGATAATTGTTCTTTTATTGTTTCACTAATTTTTTATTAGTTGATTAACTTATCAAATATATATAACTTTTATATATTCAAAAATTATATTTTTAGTGCAAATCACAGCAATAGACCTTATCTAGTTTTGGATCTCACATCAGTCAATGGAAATATATAGATATACCACTTTCGAAACTCGAACATAAATTCTGATGATGTTTCGAACCACCATCGGAACATCTCCCGGCGACTAAAGTGTGATTCTATGTCTATCTAATATATTTGAGGCTTTGAATACACGCAAGCTAGGCGTATATGCAAAATCTTTGTATACTTGATTGTCCAAAATAAAATAAAATAATATATTCAAATACGTATAATAAGATTTTAAATTTTCAAAACTAAATTTGTTCTCATTGTTATTTTAAAAAATTAATACTCTTCATACTCGTTCAAGGAAACTACTGATCTTATCTCTACCGAGTTATTCTTATTGGATATTACTAATCCAATCTCTGATGAGTCTTTTGTCCAGTTCTTACGAGTTGTAACCCAAAGATTTGAGCTAACCATAGCTCTGGTACCAAATGTAACGATTTGGCTTTTGCTCGGACCATATCGATCGCAAGATCGATTAAAACCGTTCAAAACTAGCATACGTTAACTTTGGGAATATAACACATTAGAACAAATAATAGAAGACTTTTATAAACATTACAATAATGTTACATCAGAGTACAGAATATCAGGGTACATCTTGCTTATAATACAACCGCGGATGATTAAATTTACAATAAATTTAATACAATGCAGCGAAAATGAATAAACTGATACAGTGGAAGACTATCCATGCTCTGGACATAGCTTTAAGCTTCGATCCAGGATCATGCTCAATAGATAAATATCTGCAAAGCAAATCACTCGGTCGCCCATGCGGAAAAGAGGGCACCCAAGTTGGCAAAGTGAAACAAACTACGAGTCAGTCATGGGACTGGTGTGAGAAATCTTACTACACTAATAGTATGGCTAATCACTGGACCACGCCCCTAATGCGGAACGGGTTTACTCCATTGGATTGCCGGTGCATAAGGTTTATAAATTTTAAGTAAAAAACAACGCAATGCTTTTTAGAAAATGAAATCATTATAAGACTCAAGTCCCATCACACAATGCAACGCAAACGGAGGATAGAGTTTGCCTTATGATGATAAAAAATGCTCGATACGTAGAAAATAATATTTTTTAATATTATTACTAGTGTCCAATATGTTTCAAAAATACTTCAAAGTAAATGTATCAATCCTAGACGACATAGCTACCATATACTATGTCGTCATATATAGGTTTACAATCAAGACCGTAATGTCATATTGGAGGTTGGTTTCCATCATGAGTCAAAGCTAGGGACAATCTCCTAACCGATTCGAGACCCTCTAGAATTGTCTCAGGATTCCCCGTAGTGAGCCCTTGGATCCTGCAGGGCCGATCCACATATAACGCTAGTGGATTAGTTATGCCTGAACACACGTTCCCCGATCCTATTGGACCTATAAATTGGCTATTGGCGACCAACAAAAATATCTGAGGCGTCTCATTCCATCAACCACATAAGTAAAAATGTCGGGCCTTGTAAAAACCCAAACACCACTTTTAGCTAGAAAGAAACGTGTGCACTCCCTGCGTTCCCTTATCCCGTTTTTGACTCTACCGGGGTGTGAGGCTCGTGAGGTAACGAAATACACAAAGCTATGCCTAAATAGACTATGCTTTGATCATCATCCATAAGGCTCTGCTTTTCAATAAAAACCTCAATCAATTGCATCTTGGCATGTCACATTGACAGTCCATACCATGCGATCGATAACTACCAATATTTAACCTTCGAGCTCGTGCGTCTCAAAGAAGGGTGTTTAGCAAGAGGATAAATCCTCCGCCACCTCAGAAATATATTAATAGATATCAATTAAATTACATAGCATGAAATTCAATGTCGGACACGCATCCATTTACAAGTCCGTTCTGGGTCTGAATGAAACCAGAGTCACCTAGGTGCTCGCGTATACGGACGATCAACAAGTACGTCCGGAAAACTACCACTTTAACCCTTTATTGGTAGCTAGTCAATGCCAGGCATCAGTAGTTATCCTTTCGACGTGAAGATCGCCGGTCGTCTTCGATATCTTCGATTTAAAATTGCCGTAAAATTATTTGAAGTGAGCTGAACTCGGTCTTTTCAAATTATTTTCGAATTATTATTATTTAAACCATTCAATATCGTTAATATTAATTTATAACAATTTATCGCTATTTTTATTTATTTAAAAAAATATCTCAATATAATTAAACGACGCTTCGGGTCGAAGGACGGCCCTGGCACTGTTTTTTACCAAAATTAGATTTACACACGTCTTGAAATCTAACCGTTGGATTTTGATAAAGCTTATATCGTCGGAAATATCTTCCCAAAACGGTCCTAACGATTTCGGTTTTGGGAAAATTCGACGGTCGGATCTTGCGGTATAATCGTTTGAAATTACGATTGCTGAAACGCGAACTACCACGCGCGATTTGTTTAAATTTTAATTTATATTTAAGTATAAATATAAATATAAATATAAATCATTTGGCGATTTCAATAATTTCAACAGTCACAAACAAACCAAGTACAATCCATATTCATGTTAGAAATTTTATATATATGATTCTCATAATTCTTCTAACATAATAAAAATGACATGTTTTTGATAACTAATTATTTCTAATGGTAAACAAATTATATTGAAAATATTTTTTTTAATATTCACAACTTTTGTTGAAACCAAATGACAAATAAGACATGATTTTAATTCTACTATTTTTCATTGTATCTAAAGTAACAATAACACCTTAACATTTAAGTCTATTCTTCTATTTCATATGAAATGCCAATAAAAATGGAACTCTTTAATTACAGCAATTTACTACAACTAAAATGTATAAAAATGTAACCTTAAAATGCTAGCTTTTATTTACATCTAAAATGTAAATAAAAATGCAACACTACAATCTATTCTTCTATTTATATCTAAAATGTAAATAAAAATATGACTTTTTATTCTATGTTTTAATTTATATCAAAATTGCAAATAAAAATGTAACCTTTTAATTCATGTTCTTATTTACATCTAACAAAATGTAACTTTTATTATAATGTTTTTATTTGCATCTAAGACTGCAATAAAAAATGCAACCTTTATTAAATGTTTTGTTTGCAACTAAATTGGCAAACAAAAATGCAACTTTTTCCTACGGTGTTTATTCGCATCTAAGTATGCAAATAAAAATGTAATTTTCTCTACGGTGTTTATTTGCATCTAAATATGCAAATAAAATATGTAATTTTCCTCTACGTTGTTTATTTGCATCTAAATATGAAAATAAAAATGTAATCTTTAATTAAATGTTTTGTTTGCATCTAAAATTGCAAACAAAAATGCAACTTTAATATTCTAATGTTTTGTTTGCATCTAAAATTGCAAACAAAAATGCAACTTTAATTATAATGTTTTGTTTGCATCTAAAATTGCAAACAAAAATGTAACCTTTAAAATCATGTTTTCAATTTGTATCTAAATTACAAATAACAATATAACCTTTTTTTTAAACTATGTTTTATTTGCATCAAGAAATGCAAATAAAAATTCAACTTCCAATTTCAACATTTTATCTGTATCAAAGGATGCAAATAAAGGTATAACTTTTTATTTCAATGTTTATTTGCATCAAAGAATGCAAATAAAAGTGTAACTTTTTATTTCAATGTTTATTTGCATCAAAGAATGCAAATAAAGGAATAACTTTTTATTTCTTTGTTTATTTGCGTCAAAGAATGCAAATAAAAGAATAACTTTTTATTTCTTTGCATCAAAGAATGCAAATAAAAGAATAACTTTTTATTTCAATGTTTATTTGCATCCAAGAATGCAAATAAGAGAATAACTTTTTATCTCAATGTTTAGTTGCATCAAAGAATGCAAATAAAAGAATAACTTTTTATTTCAATGTTTATTTGCATCAAAAACTGAAAATAAAAGAATAACTTTTTATTTCAATACAATAATATAGACAAAAATGATATATTTTCCATTGTATAACAATTCTATTTCAATACAATAATATAGACAAAAATGATATATTTTCCATTGTATTGACAATTCTATTTCAATACAATAATATAGACAAAAATGATATATTTTCCAATGTATTGACAATTCTATTTCAGTACAATAATATAGACAAAAATGATATATTTTCAATTGTATTGACAATTCTATTTCAATACAATAATATAGACAAAAATGATATATTTTCCATTGTATTGACAATTCTAATTCAATACAACCAAAAATGACAAAAATAATAATTTTATATTGAATTGACAATCTAGTTCACCTCAACAAAAATGATAAAATAATATATTTTTATATTGTTGACTACACATGATTCACCAAATATTTACAAAGAGAAAATTATTTAATTCAACCAACACGTTCAGATCTATAATTATTCGCCACTAAACAATAGATCAATCATCATCCAAAATGTCAGAACAAAGTAGATCTACATCATATACATGCGATCATTACATAGCAAACAAAATAATTAAATTAATTAATTATATATAAAAAAAGAAATCTCACAGTCGTGTTGCAAATTTGTCCAAAATTCTATCAGTTCCGAATTGCTCCTTTTCAGTCCAGGAACGTAGATCTATGTCGTACGGTCGCAACGCTTCAGAAATTGATCAATTCTGAATCAGTACGAAAGAGTTATGATTTAATTAAGGTTTACAACATTTTAAATTAATTAAATATTAAAATATATTTTATGTACCCTTCTTCCTCTTTCAACAACAAGCCGTAAGGAAACCCAATAGCTTCAATTCTAGGTCTCTAATTTTTGTGCAAATGGTGATATGGTTTGACGATCAGCGAGTGGGACGTCGGAGGGGTGTGTGTCGTGCTCATGTTCCTACAAGGGGGGGGGCACTCGCTGGTGGTTTTCTGACGTGGCGGTGGCGGGTTTGGCATGGGTTTGGGTGCATTGTTCTCGAAGTATGAGCCACTAGAGAATGATCAAGCCGTATAGAAATGAAGAGTGAGAAAATCTCTTCGATGTTTCCTAAAGGATTGGGGTCTAATTTGCTGTGGATTGAAAGAATTTAGAGGAAGAAGGTAGGAGCATTTTCAGCCATGAACTGGTAGGGGCGGCGTCTATGTTCTTTGTGGATTAGGGTTTGGAGGAAGATGATGTGTATTTTTATATTATTTTATTGTAAATTTTACAAATAAATCCAAAAGTTTTAAACCAATCCAATTTCAGTCCAACTAGGGTTGATCGCACCCAATAGCCCCCGTTCCAAATCTAATGGGTTAGGTCTCGTCAGCCCAAACGACTGTCTATGGCCTGAAATCTTTAATTTAATATTAAAATCCTTTAATAAATTAATTTGATCGTATATTTAAATTCACCGGGGCCACATACGAAGTCAGAAAAATCCAGAAAAATTATTTCTGGCTTTGTTTTGACGATACCGCCCTAACAAAATTAATTTCTTCGAATTCTGAGACTGTTTGAAAAATGGCCATTTTCTAGTAGATCAGATTTGATTGAAATTGACAAAACACATTTTCGTTTGCCACGCTCACATATTAATTCCAAAAATTATGGAAAATTAAACTTAACAATAATTTGATATTTCGGATCCAACAAAAGTGGTTTCGTCGGAAACGGAGGTCATTTGAGAAATGGCCATTTTTAATATTAAAAAAATATATATATATTTAAATTCTACAGCGACTTTTCTGAATTTTAAATTGGGCATAACTTTTGATTCCCGCTATGAAATTTCAATTTTTCAGATTCGTTGGAAATATATTTTTAAATAGATTCTAATATTTTTGGTTTTACTTAAATCCGTTAGATTTTGAATCCGGTATATTCGGTTAAAGTACAGGTTTGACTTTTCAAACTACCGCACTATTTCTGATTCCTTTAGAAATCAAAATAAATATATTTGCTCTAACTTTGATTAAAATAAATTTTTAATCGTTATTATTTAAAATAAATTATTTTAACCATTAAAATC
Organism: Allium sativum; assembly: GCA_030737875.1. Classification (NCBI taxonomy): domain Eukaryota; kingdom Viridiplantae; phylum Streptophyta; class Magnoliopsida; order Asparagales; family Amaryllidaceae; genus Allium; species Allium sativum. The sequence continues at coordinate 117,690,476 of CM060911.1, read as the reverse complement.
CCAATAAAATTGCTAAAATAAAAATTTTAAATTGATTCAGAATTTACGGGTTGTTACAATCTCCCTCACTTAAAATCTTTACGTCCTCAAAAAGGAACGGTGCTGGAAGTTGTTTAATTAACCAATTAGATTTTTATTATTTTATTATTTCAATAATTTTTTATTAGTTGATTAACTTATCAAATATTTATAACTTCTATATATTCAAAAATTATATTTTTAGTGTAAATCACAACAGTAGACCCTATCTAGTTTTGGTTCTCACACCGGTCAATGGAAATATATAGATATACCATTTTCGAAAGTCGAACATAAATTCTGATGATGTTTCGATCCACCATCAGAACATCTCCCGGCGACTAAAGTGTGATTCTATATCTATCTAGTATATTTGAGGCTTCGAATACACGCTAGCTAGGCGTATATACAAAATCTTTATATACTAGATTGTCCAAAATAAAATAAAATAATATATTCAAATACGTATAATAAGATTTTAAATTTTCAAAAATAAATTTGTTCACATTTTTATTTTAAAAAATTAATACTCTTCACACTCGTTCTAGGATACTACTGATCCTATCTCTAACGAGTTTTTCTTACTGGATATTACTAATCCAATCTCTGATGAGTCTTTTGTCCAGTTCTAATGAGATGTACCCCAAAGATTTGATCTAACCAGAGCTAAGATACCAACTGTAACGATACGGCTTTTGCCCGGACCTAATCGATCGCTAGATCGACTAAAACCGTTTAAAACCCGCATATGTTAACTTTGGGAATACAACACATTAGAACAAATGATAAAAGACTTTTATAAACTTTACAATAATGTTACATCAGAGTATAGAATATCAGAGTACATCTTGCTTATAATACAACAACAGAAGATTAAATTTACAATAAATTTAATACAATGCAGCGAAAATGAATAAACTGATACAGCGGAAGACTATCCATGCTCTGGACACAGCTTTAAGCTTCGATCCAGGATCCTGCTCAATAGATAAATATCTGCAAAGCAAATCACTCGGCTGCCCGTGCGGAAAAGAGGGCACCCGAGTTGGCAAAGTGAAACAAACTACGAGTCAGTCATAGGACTGGTGTGAGAAATCTTACTATACTAATAATATGGCTAATCACTGGACCACGCCGCTAACGCGGAATGGGTTTACTCCATTGGATTGCCAGTGCATAAGGTTTATAAATTATAAATCAAAAACAGCGCAATGCTTTTTAGAAAATGAAATCATTATAAGACTCAAGTCCCATCACACAATGCAACGCAAACAGAGGATAGAGTTTTACCTTATAATGATCAAAAATACTCGATATGTAGAAAATAATAATTTTAATATTATTATTAATGTCTAATATGTTTCAAAAATACTTCAAAGTAAATGTATCAATCCTAGATGGCATAGCTACCATATACTATGTCGCAATATATAGGTTTACAATCAAGACCGTAATGTCGTATTGGAGGTTGGTTTCCATCATGAGTCAAGGTAGGGGCGATCTCCTAACTGATTCGAGACACTCTAGCAATGTCTTAGGATTCCCCGCAGTGAACCCTTGGATCCTGCAGGGTCCACAAATAACGCTAGTGCATTAGTTATGCCTGAACACACGTTCCCCAATCCTATTGGACCTATAAATTGGCCATTGGAGGCCAATAAAAATATCTGAGGCGCCTCATTCCATCAACCACATTAGTAAAAATGCCGGACCTCGTAAAAACCCAAACATCACTTCTAGCTAGAAAGAAACGTGTGCACTCCCTGCGTTCCCTTGTCCCGTTCTTGACTCTACCGGGGTGTGAGGCTCGTGAGGTAACGAAATACACAAAGCTATGCCTAAGTAGGCTATGCTTTGATCATCATCCACCAGGCTCTGTGTAATGTCCCGTATTTTTCTGGCCATTTTATTGAAATATTTTATTTATTTAAAATATTGATTTGAATTTAAATAATCGATTTTGACCATTTTAATTTAAATATTGAAATTACATTAATAATATAATAATATTTTTATTTTGGGATATTGGCAAAAATGTTGAATTTGAAATATAACGTGAATGGGCGATTTAAAATGGTTTTGATGTGGTTTATATTTAATTATAATAACGTTTTCGTTTATAAAACGACGGTTGAGCGATATAATTATATTTTAATTTTAAAATGAGCTGCAGTGGCGCGGTAGTTCGTAAATTGGCATTTTGAACTTTGAACGGCCGTACAGGGCCCAAAATAAGTCGGATTTTCTCGAAGCAAGAAACGTCCGAATCTGTTGGATAATATCTTTCTAATGGAAGAGAAAAATCGAGTTTTCGTGTGGTAGATTTTATTTTATGTCCAAATCAAATTTTGAAAAAGTCACTGTGGGATTCCTTTATATATTATACCGTTATTTATATTAAGAAAATGGTTTTTTAATTTTTATAATATCAATTTGGCTTCGAACTCAACCCGATTTATTTTATCCTGGTAGTATACGATATTCTGGTCGTGTATGGCCAATTTCAATATATTAATATTATTATATTGAGGTATTTTAAAATTTGTTTATTTTATTTGAATTGGCCAGTTATAAAAGGGACTTTATTCAAACGACCTCAGTTTTCGACGAAACAAATTTTGTTGGGACCGCAACAGTAAATTATTGCTAGATCTCAAGTGGCGCGTCAATCGGGGTTAATTTGTTAGCGTGGCAAAATAAAACGCAAATAAAAACGACCATTTGAAAGTGAACGAGGTCCATACGAGCAAACAGACTCGGAATTCGACGAAACAAGTTTCATTAGGACCGTATCATCAAATTATACTATGTTGTCCATTCGCATCTCGAACGGGGTTTGTATGAGAGCGCAGCAGCGAATAAACAACGTTCGAAATTGCGATAGACACGAAAAATAATATCATTCATCACATCAACTTAAACAAATATTATTTTCATTTATATATACACTCCTTTCAGCCCAAAATTATGTTCATTCCCATTCATCTATTTTTCCAGCATCCAAAATTTGCGAAAAAGCCCTCAAACGCAAATTAATTTATAACTTCAAATCCGCCATGAATTTGCCAAGACGATCTGAAGCAAAAATGAAGATCGGAGTGCAATCTAGCTCCAGCAAAAAATTGGTGAAGTTTCGTTGCCTGAGGTGGCCGGAAAGGCGTGAAAACCGAGACAGCATGTTTTCGTTCTTTCTTTGATTGTGAGAGATATGATCGATTTCAGGAGTTCAGGCCTGTGGGAGGATGAAGAGGAGAGTTCAGGCTTTGATTTGGCACCGGTGTGGGGTATTCCGGTGGTCGGAGGTGAGAGAATCGATGAGATGAACGTTGGTCAACATTTCGGTTTCATTTGGGTTTGCTGACTTCAGTTTTGACCGATTTGATGGAGGAGGAGGCCTCCAGGGCGTCGACGGTCTGAAGGGGGTGAAGCGCGGTGGCGAGGCCGACAGATCGGCGGTGGTCCGGTCATCAATCTCGTTCGGAGGTGGCCAAATTTGCAGATCATCTGTGTCCTGGTCGAGCTCATTTCCTGGCATCAGCAATGGGTTTCGGGGGTCACCGCGTCAGGCGGTGGTGCGCCTAAGACAGGCGGAGACGATGGTGTGGGTGTGGTGGTCCCAGGTTAACCAGAGGGGGTGGCGTGAGCTTCTAGGATGGAGTTGAGTTCTCCGATGGAATGGTATCACGAAGAGTAATCGGGTTCAGGAAATTAGAATTGGGGAAAACGCGTTGGAACAGTAGTCGGAGCTGACGTGGACAACATATTAAGGTAATTAAATGATTTATTTAATTTATAATTATAATCAGTTGATTAATAATCGTATTAATATATATAAACTTAAATTAGTGTAACTTTCTCATACAATAACAAAATTACACGAAACAGGATCCGTTGGGATCGCAGGGACGAGCTCTAGACGATGGCACTGACTAGGCACTGATCTGACGCAGTTGAAATTTCAGCTAAATTTGAACGTTCGTTTCAAATTTAAAAGGAACAAATGCATCAACCGTCAACCGTACTGAACTAGTGAGTTAATTCTCACACCTTCTGGAATCCTGTGATGTGGTAAATTCATATTAAAATATAATTTACCATTTAAAAGTATAATTTGGTTGATTGGTTGCTATTGGCTGTATTGTTTGATTGGTTGCTTTTATTTTACTGCATCGTTTTAAATTTATAGACGATTGAAATTTACTTCATATATTATTATGAAATGTATAACGAGCTGTGATGCAGGGAAGAACAGGTTGGAGGGATCCGACCGGATTCCTCAAAATATTATATATGTTGTTTGTTTGTTTTATTTGTTGATATATGAATTGATTGAACCCCATATGGTAGTAAAACCTGTTTGAACATGATGGTTGAATAAATATTCACCTGTGTTGTGTTTAAAATCAACCGACAGTGTTGATTTGGTAATTGGCAGTGAATGGCCTAAAATGTGTGTTTAAACGTCGGTTTTACCGTTCGGTGAATTGACGCAGTTTTAAAGTTATAAATTCATTTTATAACTGAACTGAAGTTTTCAGTCGTTTTAGATAATTAATTTAAATTAGAAATTTATAAATAAATATTTTAAATCGAGTTTATAAAAGAAGTTATGTAAATGGTTTATGCAAGTTAAAATCAGAAGCCCAAGGAATTTATCCACGAGTTGGTAAAATGAAATTATTGTTTTAAAACAATTAAATGGTGTTTTTAAATTAATTAAGTTATTTAATTAATTAAAAGGGGAAATGACAATGAAAATCAGTTAATGGTTAACTGAGATGTATAGGCGACAAAATTCAACTCTTTTTAAATCAAAAGTGATAACTGAATTAACTTGGTTTAAATTTGCTGAATACTCATTAAACTTAACGAATAGTCTAAAAATATTAGTTAATCCTCGATTAACTATTAACTAAGGAAAATTTTGAATTATTTAATGTTAATGAAGTTAATTATTCTTTAATCAGATTTTATAAATGATAATGATCCTATTAATAACGAAGTTAACTATTTTTATATAGTTAATGTTAAAGTATTATTATTTTAAGTAATAATAATTAGAGAAGTGATTTTCAATTGGAATTCATTTAAGAAAGGATTAAGTGGCCTTATGGTTCGATCAAAGAAGTGGTAAGAGTTTATAAAAGGGGTTATAATCCAAGTTTAATCTAGATTAGTAAATAGAATTTGAAAGAGAAGTTAGAAATTTAAATAAGGTTTTACTCAATTGTCAATTTAGTAAGGTAAATCCAAAAAGGAATGAAACTTCCAAGAGAAATGGTAAAGAAGAAAAGTAATAGCTTTGGAATAAAACATAATAAGTCGATTAAATGCTAAATAGATTATTAAAAAAGAATCCAAACAAGAGTTTAAAAGGGTTTTTAAACCAAAAGGAGGACCTAAAGGGTTAAAGCATGAAATTGGGCAAAAACGTTGTAATCGAAATAAGGATTTCAAATGTAAGAAATGGTTTATAAAACCATATTTTAAATCGAGTTGGGAAACAAGATTTTTATAAGGATTTAAGTTACAAACTGGTATTCATTCTGAGATAAGAACGTTGTCGATCAAGGTATGAAAGGTAAATAGAATACCCCAACTTAAACGGCTTCATTATTGTCGAGGAATGGTATTGGTTTGAAACGAGTAAAAGGTGGTGAAATTAGTGTGGTATTCCATACGAGATATAATGAACATAAGTGCAAGAATTTGGATTATAAATATTACTATAATAATGATTTCAATATAATGGAAGATAAAAAGGATGATTAACTATTTTGTTAAATATATTTTTAAATGGGCCAAGTCATGCCAAGTACTGAATCAATAAACTCATTGTATTCACACTATTGTTATTTGATAGTTAAATCACCGACTATCAAAACCTGACCAATACGATTGTTGGTATGGAAAGACTGGAATCGAATTTATATTCGAAAACCATTCCGACCAACAAATACGTGAAGACGTCGATTGAAGACGGAGCAAGTGAAGATCGTGGATCTTCATAAGCAGAAGGACTACTTGTCGAATTTCTCTGGCTTGCAACCAGAGTTATTTTGATTTGTGATTCAGTCATGGTTGGAATCTACGGATTGCAAGGACTACTCGCTACTGTTCCATGGGGTGATTCCTATATGAGATGCAGTAGGAGAGTACCTTTGGTTCATCCTGTTCCTGGATGACTTGTATGGACGGATGTTTGACAGAGTATTTCCAAAAGAATTACATGCGTTAATTTCTCTAAATGTACCATTGTTGATGGCGGAGAAATGGTTATTCTCTAGCCAAATAAACTAGAGTATTTTTGTGGACGTCAATCAGTGTGATCTGGCGGATCTGACGAGGTGGCATTCAAAGTGAATGATGACCAGATGTTTTAAAGTTAAGTTCTGGCCTCAAGCCTCATCAACCGGGAAATAACAAAAATCGGGCAGGCAGCATGGCTATGTGGGTCGCTCCCATTAGGATGTATAATCACCTATCTAGAGAAATTACATTTGCTTCTTTAATCTATATTCGATGCTGTCCCTTTTCGGGAGGCGGTTGCTGATCCCAACCGTCGGTGATATACATTCGATACACTCAAGCGAAATGAATGGTTGGTCATGTGAGGGTCAGGTTGCAAGACGTTCTTATTGAACCCAGTGTATTCGCCTCTAGAGATACACGATCGAAAGGTGGTCCCATACCTTGTCATAGTCGGAATCCAATTCCCAATAAGCGCCCACGGTTTTTGATTGTATAATATATATGTGGAGCGTGAGATGCAAGCGTTCCACTAGATGGTTAATTATTTGTATTTAGACACTCTGATAATATCATAATAAGTTATGATTTCAAAAATGTTTTGGGTTATAGTAAGGTAAAAACCGTCCGTGTTATGTGTGGGCTAGTCTTACTATTATCCTTTGATTTCATAAAGGATTTTCCAAAGTTAAACAAGTTGTGTGTTATGTGAATTTATCACTGAAAGTATTCCAGACTGACCCGGTGTATTTTTCTTTGCTTCAAATGTGCTTGGGTCAGACGGAGTATGTTCCAGGTTAGGTTCGCTTGGAGTTTCAAGAGCTTGAAGCAGGAGGCTTCACCGCTAGTTATATAAAGTAATTATTCCGCTGTGTCTGATATATGTTGTGCTCTGATGGTTGGTATGTATATACAGTTCTTTGTATAACAGATTTGTTATATTATATTTTATTCGTTCCGCTATGAGATTCTGATGTGTTCTTCTTTCTTCTATTCTAATATTTCTTTCTTTCTATTATCACCCTCTAATTTCTTTCTATTGACAATCTGGGGTTCGATACTTGGGTTTTTGGCAAGTAATATGGGTTTATGTATTGTTGTCGAAAACTCGAGCGTCGAGTTTTTTCCCCGGGTTGTTACACTCTGCTTTTCAACAAAAGCCTCAATAAATTGCATCTTGGCATGTCACATTGGCATTCCATACCATGTGATCGATAACTACCAATATATAACCTTCGAGCTCGTGTGTCTCAAAGAAGGGTGTTTAGCAAGAGGATAAATCCTCCACCACCTCAGAAATATATTAATAGATATCAATTAAATTACATAGCATGAAATTCAATGTCGAACACGCAAACATTTACAAGTCCGTTCTGGGTCTGAATGAAACCAGAGTCACATAGATGCTCGCGTATCCGGACGATCAACAAGTACATCCGGAAAACTACCACTTGAACCCTTTATTGCTAGCTACTCAATGCCAGGCATCAGTAGTTATCCTTTCGACGTGAAGATTGCCAGTCTTCAATCGCCATCTTCGATATGTTCGATTTAAAATCGCCGTAAAATTATTTGAAATGAGTTGAACTCGGTCTTTTCAAATAATTTTTTCGAATTATTATAATTTAAACCATTCAATATCGTTAATATTAATTTACAACGATTTATCGCTATTTTTATTTATTTAAAAAAATAGCTCAATATAATTAAACGACGCTTCGGGTCGAAGGACGGCCCTGGCGTTGTTTTTACCAAAATTTGATTTACACAAATCTTGAAATCTAACCGTTGGATTTTGATAAAGTTTATATATCGGAAATATCTTCCCAAAACGGTACTAACGGTTCTGGTTTTGGGAAAATTCGATGATCGGATCTTATGGTATAATCGTTTGAAGTTATGATTGCCGAAACACGAACTACCGCGCGTGATTCATTTAAATTTATATTTATATTTAAATATAAATATAAATCATTTGGCGATTTCAACTATTTCAACAGTCAAAAACAAACCAAGTACAATCCATATTCATGTTAGAGATTTTATATATATGATTCTCATAATTCTTCTAACATGATAAAAATGATGATTTGAAATAAATCATGTTTTTGATAACTAATTATTTACAACGGTAAACAAATTATATTGAAAATATATTTTCTTAATATTCACACCTTTTGTTGAAACCAAATGACAAATAAGACATGATTTTAATTCTACTATTTTTCATTGTATCTAAAGTAACAATAACATCTTAACATTTAAATCTATCCTTCTATTTAATATGAAAGGCCAATAAAAATGCATCTCTTTAATTCTAGCAATTTACTACAGCTAAAATGTATAAAAATATAACCTTTAAATACTAGCTTTTATTTACATCTAAAATGTAAATAAAAATGTAACACACTATTCTTTTATTTATATCTAAAATGTAAATAAAAATATGACTTTTTATTCTATGTTTTCATTTATATCAAAATTGCAAATAAAAATGTAACCTTTTAATTCATGTTCTTATTTACATCTAAAATGTAAACAAAATGTAACTTTATTATAATGTTTTTATTTGCATCTAAAACTGCAAACAAAAACGCAAACTTTATTAAATGTTTTGTTTGCGACTAAATTTGCAAACAAAAATGCAACTTTTTCCTACGGTATTTATTCGCATCTAAGTATGCAAATAAAAATATAATTTTTCTCTACGGTGTTTATTTCATCTAAATATTCAAATAAAATATGTAATTTTTCTCTACAGTGTTTATTTGCATCTAAATATGCAAATAAAAATGTAATTTTTCTCTACAATGTTTATTTGCATGTAATATGTAAACAAAAATGTAATCTTTAATAAAATGTTTTGTTTGCATCTAAATTTTCAAACAGAATGCAACTTTTTCCTATGGTGTTTATTTGCATCTAAATATGCAAATAAAAATGTAATCTTTAATTAAATGTTTTGTTTGCATCTAAAATTGCAAACAAAAATGCAACTTTAATTCTAATGTTTTGTTTGCATCTAAAGTTGCAAACAAAAATGTAACTTTACAAATCATGTTTTTAATTTGTATCTAAATTACAAATAAAAATATAACTTTTTTTTAAACTATGTTTTATTTGCATCAAGAAATGCAAATAAAAATTCAACATCCAATTTCAACATTTTATCTATATCAAAGGATGCAAATAAAGGTATAACTTTTTATTTCAATGTTTATTTGCATCAAAGGATGCAAATAAAAGTGTAACTTTTTATTTCAAGGTTTTTTTGCATCGAAGAATGCAAATAAAAGAATAACTTTTTATTTCTTTGTTTATTTGCATCAAAGAATGCAAATAAAAGAATAACTTTTTATTTATTTGTTTATTTGCATCAAAGAAATAACTTTTTATTTCTTTAATTATTTGCATCAAAGAATTCAAATAAAAGAATAACTTTTTATTTCAATGTTTATTTGCATCAAAGAATGCAAATAAAAGAATAACTTTTTATTTCAATACAATAATATAGACAAAAATGATATATTTTCCATTGTATTGACAATTTTATTTCAATACAATAATATAGACAAAAATGATATATTTTCCATTGTACTTACAATTCTATTTCAATACAATAATATAGACAAAAATGATATATTTTCCATTGTATTGACAATTCTATTTCAATACAATAATATAGACAAAAATGATATATTTTCCAATGTATTAACAATTCTATTTCAATACGATAATATAGACAAAAATGATATATTTTCAATTGTATTGACAATTCTATTTCAATACAATAATATAGGACAAAATGATATATTTTCCATTGTATAGACAATTCTAATTTAATTCAACCAAAAATGACAAAAATAATAATTTTATATTGAATTAACAATCTAATTCAACTCAACAAAAATGATAAAATAATATATTTATATATTGTTGGCTACACATGATTCACCAAATATTTACAAAGAGAAAATGATTTAATTCTATCGACATGTTCAGATCTATAATTATTCGCCACAAAACAATAGATCAATCATCATCCAAAATGTCAGAACAAAGTAGATCTACATCATATACATGCGATCATTACATAGCAAAAAAAATTTAAATTAATTAATTATATATATAAAAAAGAAATCTCACAGTCATGTTGCAAATTTGTCCAAAATTCTATCAGTTCCGAATTGCTCCTTTTCAGTCTAGGAACGTAGATCTATGTCGTACGATCGCAACGCTTCAGAAATTGATCAATTCTGAATCAGTACGAAAGAGTTATGATTTAATTAAGGTTTACAACATTTTAAATTAATTAAATATTAAAATATATTTTCTATACCCTTCTTCCTCTTTCAGCAACAAGCCGTAAGAAAACCCAATAGTTTCAAATCTAGGTCTCCAATTTGTGTGCAAATGGTGATATGGTTTGACGATCGGAGAGCGGGACGTCGGAGGGAGGTGTGTGGCGATCGTGTTCCTGCAGGGGGGCCCACTCGGTGGTGGTTTGCTGACGTGGCGGTGGTGGGTTTGGGTGTACGGTTCTCGAAGTATGGGCCACTAGAGAATGATCAAGCCATATGGAAACGAAGAGCGAGAAAACTCTTCGATATTTCCTAAAGGATTGGGGTCTAATTTGCTGTGCATTAGAAGAATTTAGAGGAGGAAGGTAGGAGCATTTTCAACCGTGAACTAGTAGGGGCAGCGGCTATGTTCTTTGTGGATTAGGGTTTGGAGGAAGATGATGTGTATTTTTATATTATTTTATTGTAAATTTTACAAATAAATCCAAAAGTTTTAAACCAATCCAATTTTTGTCCAACCAGAGTTGATCCCACCCAATAGCCTCCGATCCGGATCCAATGGGCTAGGTCTCATCAGCCCAAACGACTGTCTATGGTCTGAAATCTTTAATTTAATATTAAAATCCTTTAATAAATTAATTTGATCGTATATTTAAATTCACCGGGGCAACATACGAACTCAGAAAAATCCAGAAATATTATTTTTGGCTTTGTTTTGACGATACGGCCCTAACAAAATTAATTTCATCGAATTCTGAGACTGTTTGAAAAATGGTCATTTTCAAGTCGATCAAATTTGACTAAAATTGACAAAACACATTTTTGTTTGCCACGCTCACATATTAATTCCAAAAATTATGGAAAATTAAACTTAACAATAATTTGACATTCCGGATCCAACAAAAGTGGTTTTGTCGAAAATGGGGGTTATTTGAAAAATGGCCATTTTTAATATTAAAAAAAAAATCTACAGTGACTTTTCTTAAATTTAAATTGTGCATAACTTTTGATTCCTGCTATGAAATTTCAATTTTTCAAATTCATTGGAAATACATTTTTAAATAGATTCTAATATTTTTGGTTCCACTTAAATCCGTTAGATTTTGAATCCGGTATATTCGGTCAAAGTACAGGTTTGACTTTTCAAACTACCACACTATTTCTGATTCCTTTAGAAATCAAAATAAATATATTTGCTCTAACTTTGATTAAAATAAAATTTTAATCCTTTTTATTTAAAATAAATTATTTTAACTATTAAAATCCCATTAAAATTTCTAAAATAAATTTTTTAAATTGGTTCAAAATTTGCGGGTCGTTACATTATATAATTAAAATAAATTTATTCGTTCTAACGTCGATTTAAATAAATTTTTAGTCGTTATTATTTAAAATAAATCATTTTAAATATTCAAAATTCATTAAAATTGCCAAAATAAAATTTTTAAATTGGTTCCAATTCTCCGGGTTTTTACAATCTCCCCCATTTAAAATCTTTTCGTCCTCGAAAAGGAACGGAGTTGAAAGTTGTTTAACTAACCAACTCAACTTTCATTCTGCCGTTCATTCTTCAACTTTTCAGTTTCTAAGAAATTCTAATTTTTCAAAAATTTGGCTAACACCCTAAATTTTCGAGAAATTTCGCCATAACCTCCTTTGTATGGGGTGACATTTAAAACCGCAACTTGCCTCACAGGGCCCTCACCAATCCAAAAGAAAAAGATAAAACTAAGCGGTTAGCCAATCGGCTCATAAAATCAACCAAACCTAAGAAAATAGTAAACATGTACCTGTTTGTCAGGCACACAATTTTATTCCTCTGCTTAACTTCCCTGTTATGACCTATTCACACATATTTATGTACATGTATGCATTTCCAACAATTTTCAATTATGTTCAAAATTTGATTCGATTTGGCTAATTTTACCTTTCGTTTTCATATTGGTTTAATTAATTATCATTCCAATATTTTTATTAGTTACACTAATAATCAAACAACACAACCAGCAATCAATTTGTGAATTAGCTTTTCAAACATATATCTTTAATATATATAGTCAAAATCATTTTTGATGCCAAATCACAACAATATTCCCATCTTAATTTTGGTTCTCACACCAGTCAATTGGAATCATACAGATCTCTCCCTTTCGAGACTCGAGCATAAATATTGATGATGCGGCCGCATCACCAGAATTATCCCTGGACGATTAGAGTGTGATTCTATATCCATTCAGTATATCTAAGACTTCCAATACACGTGGATCAGACGTATATTAAAATCTTTATATACCTAATAGTCTAAATCAATTTATAATAAATTATTCAAATACGTATATTATGGTTAAATTTTCAAAACTAAATTTGATTTTATAAATAATACTCTTTCAACTCATTCTAGGATACTACTGATCCCATCTCTAACGAGTCATTCTCATTGGATATTACTAATCCAATCTCTGATGAGTTCTTTCGTTTGGTTCTAAGGTGCCTTGTTCTCCGAGGTATGTAAACCAAAGCTATGATACCAAACTGTAACGACCCGAACTTCCCCGGTCTCCAAAGAGAAGAGAAAGAGCGGATTGAGTTGAGAACATGACAAATCAGAACCCAAACAAAAGAACATTTCATTGCTTATTACAACAATTTACATCGGAGTACAAGAATATACAGAGTATGAACAAATAATATACATTTTTTAAATATCAGAGATTTACAAATTACAATGCAGCGGAAAATAATACAAAACACAACTGAAAGATATACATGAATACAGAGCTTTCTGAATATCATTCGAGCTGTAAACCAGGAGCCTGTGAATATAAATATGCAAAACCAAAACTACTAGCTGCCCGTGTGGAAAATAGGGGTACCCAGAGTTTAGGTTAAAACAATAAACTCCTGGTCAGTCATGTGACTGGTGTGAGAACTAAAACAGTTATTTAAAACTTTACTTTAAAATCAGATATATAAAGGGACCACGCCGTATAACACGGAACGGGTTTCCTCCCAAGAATACCAGTGCATATAACAAAACACAATGCTTTTTGGAAAAATGAAGCTATTATAAGACTCAGGTCCCATCACATAATGTAATGCAAGTCGTAGAATAGAGTTTTACCTTATAATAGCCAAACATGCTTGGTACGTTTAAAACAAATCATTTTGATATTATTATAAGTGAATAGTATATAAAATCACTTCAAATATAAATGTATCAATCACAGACGACATTAGCGTCCCATGCTACTACGTTGCCAATAGTATACAACTAAAACTGTAAAAATATCATATTGGAAGTCGGATTTCCATCTGTGAACCAAGGCAAGGGATCGTCCTTACCGCTTCGAGACTCTCTAGCCCGAGCCTTAGGGTCAGAACGCATCGGCCATTGGATCGTCAGAGCCGGTCCACACAGAGTGGATTGAAATGCCTGAACAATGCGTTTCCCTCGCTTTGGGGCGTAAAACCAGTCAGTATATCGACCAAACCATCCATTGGTCCCGTAGTGACCGATATAACAGAGGCGCCTCACTTTCCATCATCCACATAAGTAAAAATGTCTGGGCTCCATACCATGACACCATTCCTAGTTAGAAAGAAACGCATGTCCTCCCCAAAGTCCTCTCCCATTTCTGGTTCACACTGGGGTGTGAGGCTCGCGAATTAACGCTAAACACAAAGCTATGCTATATTAAAGTCGTGCTTTGATCATTAACCACAGGACTTTGCTTTTCAACAAAATCCTTGCTCCTTTGCATCTTAGCATGCCACACAGGCAATTCACGCCATGCGACTGATGTCTATAGATATATAACCTCTGAGCTCGAACGTCTCAGAGAGGGGTGTTAAGCAAGAGAATAAATTCTCTGCCACCAAACAGATATATATTTAATAGAGATCAACCAACACAAAATAAAATCCAATGTCAGACACATCCATTTACAAGTTCGTTCTGGGTTTGAACGAAACCGGAGGCACCTTATTCCTTGTCCCATATGTCGAATACATGAGAGAGGTCCTCGCATATCCGGTCGATCTCCAAGTACGTCTGGACGATCACCACTATTTCGAAATGTATTATGTGTTTCACATTGTAGTTCATCATATAACCGATTAGTTGTTATTGATGATATATCTGTTTGGTGGAGGAGAATTTATTCTCTCGCTTATAACCCTTCTTTGAGACGTATGAGCTCAAAGGTTATGTGATTAATAGTGACTGATCATATGTGTGAATTGCTAATGCAAAGTGCTATATTTTGGAACTTACTTGTGATCATTATGTTGTGAAATGATTTTCCCTACTTTGGGATATGAAATGATTTGGTATGTGACTACAGATTTGGGTAACCCTTGATGACTAAAAGTGTGAGGGCGGTGTATTTTCCCCGAGGGCGTGGGAGGTGCATCGCCAGTGTAGCCTGCACCATTGTGGGAGGTGCACATATATATATCAAGTTGGTGAGGCACATACAACCTTATCTGAGGGATGAGTACCTCCCAATATTTGGTTGCATACTTTATTGTATGCATTGTGATGTTTTAGAATTCATATTTCCAAATATTTTGGTTTGAGATCCCGAAGTGGAATCTACTTTGATTTAAAGCTAGATATGTATTTCAAATTATTTGAAATAAGAAATCGGGAAATAAAATTCAAAGGAATAATTTCTGTAAAGATAATTGGATTTGGAAAATCTAAATTTGGGGTTAAGCCTAAATGGGTGGATTGAGGAATTGCATGTTGTATGATGCATTGTAGATCCATATGCCATTATTGTTGTTGTTTATGTACTGGTATTCATAGGGGTAAACCCATTCCATGACATACAGCGTAGTCCCGTGATTTACCTTATTTTAAAGTAAAGCTTAATAACTGTTTTGAGTTCTCACACCAGTCCCATGACTGACTCGGAGTTTATTGTTTCTACCTAAACTCTGGGTGTCCATATTTTCCACACAGGCAGCTAGTAGTTTTGGTTTTGCAGATTATTTCATTTAGCAGGATTCTGGATTGAAGCTTAAAGCTGTGTCCAGAGCATTGATAGTCTTCCGTTGTGTTAGTTAATTTGTTTCTGATGCATTGTATTACATTTATTGTAAATTTATTTTCCGTCGTGTATTATTTTCGATATAATCTGATATTCTGTACTCTGATGTAACATTATTATGATGTTTATAAAAGTCTTCTAATGTTTTTCCTGATGTGTTGTGCGCCCAAAGTTAGCGTATCCTCCTTTTTTGTTTCGATTTAAGTCGGTTTAACAATCGATTTGGATCGACCGAGAGGAGGGTCACTACATATGGTATCAGAGCTTTGGTTAACTCAAATCTTTTGGGTACAACTCATTATAACAAAATAAAAGACTCATCAGAGAAAATACTAGTAATATCCTATTAAAGAATCCTCATTAGAGATAGGATCGGTAGTATCCTAGAATGGGTAACTCGTTAGAGATAGGGTTAGTAATGCCCTAGAATGAGTTGAGTGTGATATGTTTATAAGTAACATATTTGTGACTATATATATAATCTGATCTTAGAAGAAAAAAATTGAGCATATAAAAAAAAGTTATATATTTGAAAAGCTAACCAACTAATTGATTGCTGGTTGTGATGTATGATTATTAGTTCAACTAATAAAATATTGGAATGATGAAACCAATATGAAAATGAAAGGTAAATTTTAGCCAAATCGAATTTAATATCGAACTGAATTGAAAATGACTGGAACTGCGTACATATACATGTATGTAACACCTCGTAATTTTAAAATATTAAAATTGACAAATTCAAGTACACTTAATTTTTAGAAGAAGAATTAAGTGAAACGGGTTATGCCATTGCGTTCGTCTCGAAATTTTGCTTGGGATAGAGTCTGAGTTTGCGTAAATTGGACACTGTATGAAGAAGTTATAAGCCTTAGAAGTTTGAATACGCGTAGGGGAGAATATATATATATATATATAACTCCAGAATCTCCCAAATAGGTTCAAATTTCGAAATTCAGTCAAAGCGGGCTGAGCGGAAATTTCACGCTCATGGGTGTCGACCCCCTAGTGGGGGGTCGACATAGGTGTCGACCCCCCTATAGGGGTGTCGACATAGATGTCGACCCTCCTATAGGGGGAAAGACACAGGTGCCGACCCCCTGTATAAGTTGTCGAACCCTGTCGGCCAGATTGGGCTGATGTGTTCAGATGATGTTTTTTGGAGTTTTAGGGCTTATGTGGCTTTATCTGATTGGTCTGGTGACATGTCTTTTCATTCTGGATGGCTTAGATGAATCCTAGTCAGATATAAGGGTTCTAATTAATCCCACACATCTATATAAGCACACATAAACCTAAACCCTAATCTAAACTAAATTCATTCATAAGCCGTCATGCTGCTGTGTCCTAAACTAAGTTAATCTCTTCTCCAACGAATTAAAGCTTAGGAATTGTGAAAGAGGAGAACGGTTCTAGAACGGCAACAAACGCTTGATCTATTCTTTCTTCTACCATAGTGAGTTCTAGTCACTTTTAGGTTTAAATAGATAAATGTGAATTGTGGTAGACTATGATTTGGATATATGTAGTAAATCATGAACTTATGCAAGCATACTATGTCATTTTCCCTAGATCTAATATATGGACATTCTTCTATGTTTCCTATTTGAATCTTGAATTACAATTATATTGTGGTATATGTGAACTTGTTAATACAGATCTAACTTTCTGGATCTGATTATGGTGATTCGATATGACGTTTATATGAACGTTGATTTGTAACCATGTTAGGATGATAGTACATCCATTAATTTGACATTAGTTGGATCTAGACTATGATGTTAATCACCTTTCACTTGTTATATTATGATACCTTGGTATATGTGGTAAACTTGACGTGTGAATCTAAATTTGTTATTATGCCACCCTGTCTATGCTAGATTTAGGTAATTGGACACCAAATATTGAATCTAGATCACATTATGCTTGCCTAAACACAAGTTATTAATTTGATGTCCACTTTATTATGATAATTATCACATGCCCATTCACTTAGTTACTATGTCAGTTATGTTAATATTTATGCCAAACATGTTGAACTGTCACCCCTATCATGTTCCCTTTTATTGTTATGACGAGGCTACTTTATAGCCTCGATGACGCCAAAATACATGCAATCACGTTTGTTAGGAAACGGGGAAAAAGTGGATTTTAATTGGCATAAGTTGTATAATGTTTTATATTAGTTGGACATATAATTCAAATTGGGAAATATAGTAATAATCACCTATAATGGCATAGGAAAATTTGGATAAAATGGCATAATTTGAATATGACCAATTATGGATATGTAATTCAAATTATTGTTGCAAAATAGGTATTGACACCTATGAAAGGAAAGGATTAATTAATTGGTAAATTAATTAAAAATGGCATAATTTGAATATGAACATTTATAGACATGCAATTCAAATTATTGGGCAAAATATGTATTGACACCCAAAAAGGGAAAGGTTTGATTAATTGATTAATTAATTAAAAATGAAATGTTTAGTAATTACAATTAGTAATTTTAATTGTACTTATGACACGAGGTTAGGTTACATTAGTGGTGGAAGTCTGCCTGGACCCGACCGGCATATCCAGCAGCCACTAATGTTGAACCTAATGTGGGAGGTCTAAGTACGCGAATATGAATCGGGCTAAGACACGAGGTTAGGCCCAACTGTGGAATAAGACTGCCTGGACCCGACCATCATATCCAGCATCCACATGTTTTAGGCCTAATATGGGAGGTCTAGCCCATTATAAACCTTAAATGGACATGGTAATGAATCAGACTACTTAACCTAATTTAATCCATAAGGGATTGTATGAATATGAACTAAAGATAGGGTTAAGTAAAACATGCTTGGATCAGTGGGAGGGTTAAGTACATCTTGGGTAGGTGGGTAATATTAATATATAGGCCCACAAACTTAACCGTTAAATAAACATGCTTGAATTAGTAGGAGGGTTAAGTACATCTTGGGTTGGTGGGTAATATTTGTATATATAGGCCCACAAACTTAACATGTCGGGGTTATTTAATTAAAAACATCGTTAGGTAAACATAACCAGTGGAAAACTTAGTAGTGGGGACGTAAGACAAAGGGGAGAGCTTGCATCATCTTGTGTGGGACCCATTTCAGTCAGTAACCCTTAAATAGGTATCAAACGGGTACTTCGAACTAGGTTGGAGTGGGGCACGCTTACTGAGCTGATTGTAAGAGATCCAAACATGGTGGCGGTGTTGACGACGTGTTCTAATGGGGTCATGTGCGTGCATGACTCCACCTGCTGGGGAAGATAAGATGATGTGACATCAGTAGATATGGTTGTGCACATCCAAAAAATGAAGGGTTGCCACTTTGGGGAGTGATACACCTACTGTGGGGCCAGCACAGGGTATCTATGAAATGGGGATCCGATTGATTCGGGGTAGTAAATAGGGTACATCTAGTCCTGTCTATTTCTGTTGGGTACCTGTGTTTCTATCTGGGCTAACACCCGTTATTTCTTTTTAGGTACCAGTCCTATTTGGGTTAAAACCCGTTACTAGGGTACACCTAAACTACCATTATGTTTCTGTTGGGATCATCCTGTTTTTGTTAAGAAATTAGGGAGTATGTAATCCTATTACATATCTGTTATACTAGTATTGGTGCAGAGCAAGAAAAGTATTAAGAAGTGTTATCCATTCAATCATGTTGTCCTGTTTACCTTGTCATACCTGCCATTTATGTAGTGATCTCTATTACCCACTTTTTGCCTGTCATGTTCGCCTTTATTTATTTACTGGCTAAAAGTAACTTGACTCGCCAGACTTTATTTCTGACCCTTTTGTTTTTCTATCTCTCTTCCGTTCCCCCACCCCCCAGGTTATCAAGGAGGAAACACCCAGGCTTAGTCTGGACTTGAATATTATCTTGTTGGAAGCTACTTCTGGAGTATGGCTTAAGTCTTTGTATCTACTATGGCTTACTCTTTTTATTTGGGAATAATGTTTTTCTTTAATACCTATGTACTCTGATGATGCAAGATAGAAGTATTTTGTTGTAACAATTTTATGACTTATGGTATTGTGAACTACGGTATTATGTTTTTATGTTGAAATAAAAATTTGAAATTTCCGCTGCTATCTTATTTATAGGGTCCGTTTGTCACAAGTCCCTATTAAGTTTCAAAATTAGGCTCACATCCGGTCCTAAACTTATTGTAAATTAGGTCCCTATTTTTCAAAAACATATAAAAAAATATAAAAAAAATATAAAAAAATCACGAAAATTCATTATTAAATAAAACTCGTTCACGCCAAAAAATAAGGTGGAAAAACAATCAAAAACCACGTCGAAACCCAAAATAACACAAAATCAGCGAAACAGCAGGTTTTTGCATCAAAAGATGCACCTATTTGTAAATAGTTGCACACATTCATGCTAATATTTCACTGTTGCGCCCAAACTGCGGTATAAATGCATACATGTATGCAGCTAAACTGCATTACATGCATTCTTTTATGCATATATTCAAATTTGACCTGTTTTTTCAAGCATTCGCCGTTTTCAGACATTGTTGCACACATTCATGCTCCTGTATAGAATAAATGCATGCATTCATGCGTATATTCACAAGCCGTCGTCCCTTTTAAAATTGTTGCAAACATGCATGCATATATACAGAATAGTTGCACTCATGTATGCAACTTTTCGTTACACGTGAATCTCAGTTCAACTTTGTATGCATAAATGTATGCAGTTATTCGCTAATAGTTGCATACATGTATGCGTATATTGGTCCATATTTTCAGCATAAATACACTATACGAATATATCCATACATGTATGCTACTATAAGCAATAGTTGCACAGATGTATGTAACTTTTTTTTTTCAATTTGCGTGGACTCCTAGGAATATTTCCTATTTTTTGGAAATTTTTTTTTTATATCATAGCGTATTTTTTTGGGTCAGAAATGGCAAAACACGTAACATTGCATGGGAGGAGGCGGAAGGGGCTGGAAAGTTTGGGCGGCACCTTAAAATAGGAACCGGAAACGCAAGTAAACATTGACTGGATGTGGTGTGAATTAAGTTTCATTTTAGGGATGTGAGCCTAATTTTCACTTATTTATATCTGTCTTGTAATTATTCTATGTCTGTTTACCTACAACGCTTCACGGAACTTAATGCATTCCCTTAGCGAGTGACATTAACGGACGTGGGGTGTCACACTTGGTATCAGAGCTGAAGGTTACCAGATTAGATAAAAAAAATTGAAAGTTATTTTTCAAAAAGGTTTTAAAAGAAAATATTTTCGAAAAGAAAAGACTGTTTTGAAAATATTCCCCCAAGAAGCCATATGTAGTATCCTTCGGTCCTTTATCTAAATTTCTTCCTTTTCCTTTTTTTTTAGCATGTATGGGGAACAAAACATCCCTTATATCCTAGAGGGCGTCACTATACCAGGATGGTTCCGTAGGTATTTGGAGGCCACGGCGCCTGCCGAAGGCCAAAGAGATGTTCCTCCCCTAGCTGCACCAATCATTCCTCCTCCTCCCCCTCCAAGAGTAGATAACTTCGCCAAGATCTGCAAAGACTTCTGTGCTATGGGAGGGAAGCCATTCTATGGGAATGAGACATTCGTTGAAGCTCGAAATTGTCTCAAGGAGACCGAGGAATTTTTCATAATCTTTGAAGTAGAGGATAGAAGGAAGATTCAGTTAGCTGCTTGGCTACTGAAAGACGAATCCTCTTTCTGGTGGGAAGTCACCCAAGCTGGACTTCTGGTGGAAACTTGGGAAGATTTTAGGCAAAGATTTGAAATGAAATTTCTTTCCCAAGCCGAGAAAAGCATGCAGATGGAAAGGTTCTTAGCACTCAAACAAGGAAACTTGACGGTGAAAGAATATGTGAACAAATTCAACCAGCTAGCAAGGTTCGGGTTAGAATTGGTGGATACGCCGCATAAAAAGGCTTTGCGGTTTTCTAAAGGGATAATGAACCCCTTCATGGGTTAGCCATGTCCCATATCCCAATGGGAGCCACTTTTGAAAAACTTGTTAATATGGCCCTAATGCATGAGGAAGACAAGGGAGAAAAGAAGGAAGTAAAGGCTGAGGAAGCAACGCAAAATGAGAAGGTGTGGCCCAAGAAGGGACAACAGCAGAAGAAAGGCAAAAAGAATTATAAGGTTAAAGATATGAGGAAGTGCCATAGTTGTGGGCGAGAGGGTCACTTAGCAAAGGACTACAGGAAAAGGAAGAATGCTTGCTTCGCTTGTGGAGAGGTCGGGCATCTTATTAAGAATTGCCCGAACAAACAGGGGCAAGGGCAAAGAGTAGGGACTTCTGGAGGGCAGGTGCATGCTCTCGCGAACAGTGCTCCTGAAAGAGGTAGAAAAATTTCCGTCGAAAGATTAGTTTCTCTTTCAAATCATCCAGTTAGGACACATTTTAATTCTGGCGCTTCACACTCCTTTATATCTAGTTCTGCTGTGAATCTCTGCACTTAGTTACTAGTATGGTAGTGGATCCCGTAGTTGTCTCAAACCCCATTGGTGATTCGGCTCATTTATCTATGATTTGTAGGGGTTTGAGAATATCTGTGTTATGCGTCAAATTTGAATACGATGCATATGTACTCGGGTTTATGGTATATGAGTTGATTCTAGGGATAGGTTGGTTTACCACATATGGTGCCATTCTAGGTGGTGAGAGGAGGATTGTTAAGCACCCTCGAAATTTCTTGTGACCCACAAGGGTCTGTCATGTTTAGTTTCCTAGAGTCTCTTGAGGCATCTATCGATGATCTGCGATCGGCACCAGTAGTCCATGAGTATCCTGATGTCTTAAACGAGGTTTGGGGATTACTCCCGAGGCGCGAGATTGATTTCCATATATACCTGGTAGAAAATGCAATGCTAGTTGCATTATCTGTGCGCCATATGGCTCCTAAAATAAAAGTGGGAACTTGATAAGCAAGTGGCGGGGCAACTTGAGAAGATGTTTGATAGGTGAATCATATCAGGATGGGAAACCCATTGAAGATAGTCCTTGAGGAAGTCCATCATTCCAAGATGACTATTCGTCCAAGTGGCGATAAAATGTACAGAGTTCGAGGTAGTGGGGCCAAACTTGTGAAAGGAAGTGAAAATAAAAAAAGGAAGCAATGATTGGGTGAGTTCCGACTTGCATACTTGGATCGGAGGTTAAGAAGCTACGCAAACGAGAAGTCAAGTTAGTGAAGGCCCAGTGGGGAGACAACAAAGAAGATGCAACTTGGGAGACCGAAGACAAGATTTTCATGCTTCGTACCCTTTCGTTTTCAAGGGAATGTTCTTAACTTCTTTTCCAAAATCTTTTATTCAAATTTGCTTCTATCATCTGAGTATATCCTATCAATCGAATCTTTGACCCTTAGGTAGGAAATCCCATGATTATAAACATGTGTTTGAGACATGTTATGTTTAATGGATGCAAGTGCTTGCTAGTGGTTTCCTGTGGACGCATATACACACACATTAGGCACTAGATCGACTCAATCACTTTCATATTGCATATAAATAAGTGTGCATATTTAAATTAATGGATGTATATTGATTGTGTTATCATATGATTGTTGCATTTGAATGAAATGATTGTGCACTCATGTAGAAATATATGTAGCATTAGGATTCTTTTGCATACATAATGGACGCATGGCACTATCATGATTTGCATTAAGGAGGTCAACTGAGTCAGTAGACCGCATTATTTTGCATTAGACAAGGAACATATACACACACTTTTTTCACATGTTTATATGGCATTAAAAATCTTTTAAGGACACAGGATGCCTGTGATTGATGGCTGAGTAGATGGATGATTGGATGGTAGGATATACATTCTTCTGGACTTGAAGATTTCGGGGACGAAATCCTTTAAGGATGGGAGAATGTAACACCCCGTAATTTTAAAATATTAAAATTTACAAATTAAAGGACACTTAATTTTTAGAAGAAGAATTAAGTGAAGTGGGTTACGCCATTGCATTCTTCTCGAAATTCTGCTTGGGATAGAGTCCGAGTTTGTGTAAATCGGACACCATATGAGTAAGTTATAAGCCTTAGAAGTTTGTATATGCATAGGGGAGAATATATATATATAACTCCAGAAGCTCCCAAACAGGTTCAAATTTTGAAATTCAGTCTAAGCAGGAAATTTCTCGACATAGATGTCAACCCCCCTATAGGGGTGTCGACATAGGTGTCGACCCCCCTATAGGGGTGTCGACATAGGTGTCGACCCCCCTATAAGGGGAAGACACAGGTGTCGATCCCTATATAAGGTGTCGACCCTCGTCGGCCAGATTGGGCTGATGTGTTCAGATGACGATTTTGGAGTTTTAGGGCTTATGTGGCTTTATCTGATTGGTCTGGTGATATGTCTTTTCATTCTGGATGTCTTAGATGAATCCTAGTCAGATCTAAGGGTTCTAATTAATCCTACACATCTATATAAGCACACATAAACTTAAACCCTAATCTAAACTAAATTCATTCATAAGCCGTCATGCTGATGCATCCTAAACTAAGCTAGTCTCTTCTCCAACGAATTAAAGCTTAGGAATTGTGAAAGAGGAGAATGGTTCTAGAACAGCAACAAACGCTTAATCTATTCTTTCTTCTACCACAGTGAGTTCTAGTCACTTTTAGGTTTAAATAGATAAATGTGAATTGTGGTAGACTATGAATTGAGTATATGCTTTAAATCATGAACTTATGCAAGCATACTATGTCATTTTCCCTAGATCTAATATATGGACATTCTACTATGTTTCCAATGTGAATCTTGAATTATAATTATATTGTGGTACACGTGAACTGTTTAACACAGATCTAACTTTCTAGATCTGATTGTGGTGATTCGATATGACGTTTATGTGAACGTTGATTTGTAACCATGTTAGGATGATAGCACATCCATTAATTTGACATTAATTGGATCTAGACTTTGGAGTTAATCACCTTTCACTTGTTATATTATGATACCTTAGTATATGTGGTAAACTTGACGTGTGAATCTAAATTTGTTATTATGCCACCCTGTCTGTGCTAGATTTAGGTAATTGGACACCTAATATTGAATCTAGATCTCATTATGCTTGCCTAAACACAAGTTATTAATTTGATGTCCACTTTATTATGATAATTATCACATATCTATTCACTTAGTTACCATGCCAGTTATGTTAATATTTATGCCAAAACATGTTGAACTGTCACCCCTATCATGTTCCCTTTTATTGTTATGACGAGGCTACTTTATAGCCTCGATGACACCAAAATACAGCGACCACGTTAGTTAGGAAACAGGGAAAAAGTGGATTTATAATTGGCATAAGTTGTACAATGTTTTATATAAGTTGGACATATAATTCAAATTGGGAAACATAGTAATAATCACCTATAATGACATACGAAAACTTGGATAAAAATGGCATAATTTGAATATGACCATTTACGGATATGTAATTCAAATTATTGTTGCAAAATAGGTATTGATACCTATAAAAGAAAAGGATTAATTAATTGGTAAATTAATTAAAAATGGCATAATTTGAATATGAATATTTATGGACATGTAATTCAAATTATTGGGCAAAATATGTATTGACACCCAAAAAGGGAAAGGTTTAATTAATTGATTAATTAATTAAAAATGGAATGTTTAGTAATTACAATTAGGAATTGTAATTATACTTATGACACGAGGTTAGGTTACATTAGTGGTGGAAGTCTGCCCGGACCCGACCGGCATACCCAGCAGCCACTAATGTTGAACCTAATGTGGGAGGTCTAAGTACGTGAATACGAATCAGGCTAAGATACGAGATTAGGCCCAACTGTGGAATAAGACTGCCCAGACCCAACCGGCATATCCAACATCCACATGTTGTAGGCCTAATGTAGGACGTCTAGCCCATTATAAACCATAAATGGACATGGTAATGAATCAGACTACTTAACCTAATCTAATCCATAAGGGATTGTATGAATATGAACTAAAGATAGGGTTAAGTAAAACATGCTTGGATCAGTGGGAGGGTTAAGTACATCTTGGGTAGGTGGGTAATATTAATATATAGGCCCACAAACTTAACCGTTAAATAAACATGCTTGAATCAGTAGGAGGGTTAAGTACATCTTGGGTTGGTGGGTAATATTTGCATTTATAGGCCCACAAACTTAACCTGTCGGTGTTATGTAATTAAAGACATCGTTAAGTAAACATAACCAGTGGAAAAACCCAGTAGTGGGGATGCAAGACAAAGGGAAGAGCTTGCATCATCTTGTGTGGAACCCATTTCAGTCAGTAACCCTTAAATAGGTATCAAACGGTACTTCGAACTAGGTCGGAGTGGGGCACGCTTACTGAGCTAATTGTAAGAGATCCAAACGTGGAGGCGGTGTTGACAGCGCATTCCAACGGGGTCATGTGTGTGCATGACTCCACCTGCTGGGGAAGATAAGACGCTATGACATCAGTAGATATGGTTATGCACATCCGGGAAATGAAGGGTTGCCACTTTAAGGAGTGATACACCCTACTGTGGGGCCTGCACACGGTATCTACGGAATAGGGAGCCGATCGATTGGGGGTAGTAAATAGGGTACATCTAGTCCTGTCTGTTTCTGTGGGGTACCTGTGTTTCTGTCTGGGCAAACACCCATTATTTCTGTTTAGGTACCAGTCCTATTTGGGTTAAAACCCGTTACTAGAGTACACCTAACTTACCATTATGTTTCTGTTTGGATCTTCCGGTTTTGTTAAGCAATTAGGGAGTATGTATCCTATTACATATCTGTTATACTTGTATTGGTGCAGAGCAAGGGAAGTATTAAGAAGCGCTATCTATTCTATCCTGTTGTCTTGTTTACCTTGTCATACCTGCCATTTATGTAGTGATCTTTCTTACCCACTTTATGCCTGTCATGTTCACCTTTATTTATTTACTGGCTAAAAGTAACTAGACTCGCCAGACTTTATGTCTGACCCCTTTGTTTTTCTCTCTCTCTCTCTCTTCAGTTCCCTCCCCCCTCCCCCCCCCAGGTTCTCTGGGAGGAAACACCCAGGCTTAGTCAGGACATGGATATTATCTTGTTGGAAGCTACTTCTGGAGTATGGCTCAAGTCTTTGTCTCTACTATGGCTTACTTTTTTTATTAGGGAATAATGTTTTTCTTTAATACCTATGCACTCTGATGATGCAAGACAGAAGTATTTTGTTGTAACAATTTTATTACTTATGGTATTGTGAACTACGGTATGTTTTTATGTTGAAATAAAAATTTGAAATTTCCGCTGCCATCTTATTTATATCTATCTTGTAATTATTCTGTGTTTGTTTACCTACAATGATTCATGAAACTTAATGCATTCCCTTAGCGAGTGACATTAACGGACATGGGGTATCACACTATATATATTTTTTGACGTACGGGATTTGAATATCGAGTTATAAAATTCAATATTTATTTATTTATATTAAATTTAATTATTTTTAAATATATTAATATTTAAATGGGTTTATTTAGAGCTTTAAAATAGCCAGTTTTGCAAACGACCTTCGTTTTCGATGAAACTAATTTTGTTGGATCCGAAATATTAAATTATTGCTAGATTTCAATTTTCGTGAATTTTGGAGTCAGTATGTGGCCGTACGGGATTTTAATGTGAAAAACAGTCCATATTTTGATGGTTAAAAATACGCTGGGTGAGCAAACGAAGTCGGAATTCGACGAAACCAGTTTCGTTGGGTCCGTAATGTTGAACTGTAGCTACATACCAATTTTCATGATTTTTGGATATCGTGTGTGATCATGCAAATTTTTAGACAATATATACATATAGCGGTTAATTAAAATTCAATATAAAATTCGAATAAAAATATATTTAAATTACCTATAAATATCATACTAACATTCTAACCCTAATTCCATTTGTTCGGTGGTCAAACAAATTGCGCCGTATGTTTTTCTTTCTTCCAGTAAAAATGTTCGATCCTTTGGAAATCAAAATAAAATAAAACAAAAATCAGTGAATTACAAAGCTAGCATCATTGTTATTCCCGTGACTTTCTTTTCAATTCTATCTGAGTTTCGAATGGTGCGATTCACTTCTGGGTTGTTCGACTTTCGAACAGCAGTAGATTAGGGTTCGAACTATCGTTCTATTTGGACACCAAGGTGGTGAAAGAAGTGGGGTTGTTTGCGTCATGAAGGGGAGAGTTTGAAGCGATGAGTTCCTGGAGGTAGGGGGTCGTCGCAGTCCGATGGTGGTGGATTTTGGAGAAAACCTATTTGCACTTTTCTATGGTACTGAGTACCATCGCGATGTGAGTTGAGGGTGTGGTTCGATGATGTTGTTCGCACCTGTTTACTGGGCATCGTGTTGGCCTGAGAACAGAGACCAGAGTGATTGCTACTTTGGTCTGTCAAGCGATGAAGAATTGGTGAAGGGATTTCCGGCTATGGGCGTTTACAGATCGAGAAATGGTGAATTATATGGAGTGGGTTGTTCTCGTAATAGGAAATTGAAGGAGAAGGAGTTGCGCGTGGGCCTTTGTTGGTGATGGGTCGTTTGATAAATGGGTGAGGCCCATTGAATAATAAATTAAGTTTTAGTTTTAAATTAGTATATAAGCTTGTAATCACAATATCTTATTCATACGATATCGAAATTCAGAAAAACTGGATCCGTTAGGATCGTATGGACGGTGGCTACACACTGGAACTAACTGGGAGTGAATCGAAGCTCGTTACAATTTAGAGCGAAATAAATTGTCTGTTTAAATCAATCGATGGTTATCATTACTTAACGATGATCGTCCAATGTGAGTAAAACTCACTAACTCTATCAATTTATACTTTTATAAAGATAATCTAGTAATGATAAATGCTGATTGACTACTGTGTGATGATTATTTGGTTGAATTGCCGATGTATTGGTCGAAATTATAGATAACTAATATATATATATATATAAATCGTTAATCAAATATTGATTGTGTTTATCAGAATATTTCATATCGAAATGAAATCGATGTTATTATATTGTTTAAAATCTATGGATGCAAGGAAACAGGTCGGAGGAGTCCAACTAGATTCCTCAATATTTATTTTACTGTTTTTCATATATTGTGTTATATGATGTGATATGAAATCTGTTGCTGATTTAGAATGTTTGAATGATACCGATCATTGTTATATGGCACGTTAAATACCATAAGAAATACGGGAATGTTAAAAAGGAAATTTTCAATGTTACATTGAAAAAGAAATATTTATAAAATAAAAAGATTTTATTAAAAGGAATATATATTTATAAAATAAATAGAATTGTATAAAGGAAATATTTATATGAAATAAATAGAATTGTATAAAGGAAATATTTATGAAATGAATAGAATTATATAAAAGGCTTTGTATAGAATAAATAGAATTATCTAAAGGTGATTATAAATGTGATTATAAGTGTTAGAAGAATAAAAGGAGATTTTATATGAATAATTCTATAAATAGAAGTATAAAGAGAAATTGGATTTGGGATATTGTTTTAAATACGAAATCAAACTATTTTTGATTGCAAAGAAGAATTATTATTTACATTTAATGTGAACAAAGGATTTAAGTAAATATTTTGCTAATAAAATATTTATAAAGGAAACAAGGTTTGAAATAGGAATTAAAATAGAGTTAAAGGAATTAGAAACTAACGGGAGATTAGTTAAGTTGAATAGCTGTCTGGGTATTGATCTGATGTTGGTTTCGGCCTTCGGGGTTAATACGTAAGGGGTTGTTCTCTTGTTAGCTTACAGGTAGAGACAGATAGAGGTGGGAAGATATTGATGCGTTAATCAGAGATGGAAACGTTTTCCAAAGTTAATAACGTATATTTTCTAAAATTAGAAAACAAGGATTTGATGAATATATGGAAACGAGAAATGGGGAAATGAATAAATGTTGATTGATGATTGATCGATAGAATTTCCATCTGGAAATAATATCATTGTTTGCACACGTGTTTTTCTTTGATAGTTAACTCACCGAGTATCGAAGTTTTTGACCACTTTTCCGTCGTCAATACGGAGAGACCGGGATCAAATATATTATCTGAAAACCACTCCGTATGGCATTAGCGTTGCAAATCAAATATGATGAAGATAATTGAAGACATAGTTATGCAAGGGTTGTCCTGTTTACATAATAGTACCTTTGGTTTGTCCAGTCCCAGGACAACCAGTATGGACGAATGTCTGACAGAGTATGTCTGGTAGATCGCGTAAGTTGATCGTTTCAAACGTATTTACGTTGGTGGCGGAGGAATTCGTTTCTCTTAGCTTATACCCGTGGTATTTTTAGGGAAATCAATTTGTGATTTGACGGGTATGACGATGTGGCATTCAAAGTAAATGAAGGAGTGATCTATTAAAAGATATGTCATGACCTCATGCCTCAACAACTGGGAAATGACAGAAATCGGGCAGGCAGCATGGCTAAGTGGGCTGCACCCAATTAGGGTATATTGTCACCATCTAGAGAATATTCATATTTGTTACTTCTTTCGCTTCTGTATCTCCCGGGAACGGTTATGTTGGTATACCAACCATGAGGTGATAATATATTTGAAACATTCAAGCGAAATGAATGGTCGGTCATGTGTGGCCAAGTTACAAGATGTTCTTGTTGAACTCCAGTGTATCGCTTCTAGAGTAAACTGATCGGAAGGTGGTTCCATACCTTGTCATAGTTGGAAATCCAGTACCCAATAAGCGCCTGTGGTGTTTGATTGTATATAATATATGTGGAACGTGAGATGAAAGTGTTTCCACTAGATTGCTATTTATTTGATTTAGACACTATTATAATATCAGAAGAGTATTGATGTTAAAGAACTGTTTTGGGTTATCGTAAGGTAAAAACCATCCGTGTTTATGTGTGGATCGGTCTTACGACTATCATTTCTTTAGAAAGGATTTTAAAAGTTAAACAAATGGTTGGAGTTCACTCACATCAGTCACATGACTGACCCAGAGTTTATTTTGTTTTGTTTTCCCTAAACTCTTGGGTGCCAAATTTTGTACGGGCAGTCAAGTAGTCGAGATTTTATAGATACTTAAAGAGCTGGAGCAGGAGTCTACAGGATTATATAGCTATTGTTATTTCCGCTGTGTTGTAAGTGTTATACTCTAATAATGGTATTGTATACAGATACTGTTTTATTTCAAAGATATGTTATCTATTATATGTTGTTTGTTTCGCTGTGAGATTCGTGTTACTCTGATGTTGTATGTTCTTCTCCTTCTTCTATTATAAGTTTCTATCTTATCTATTCTCACCCTCTGTTTTCTTTCTATTAGTTTTCTGGTTTCTAGTGCAATTTGGGTTGGACTTGTGTTATTTGGTCAGCTCAAAGGGTACTGGAAATTCGGGACACTACATAAAGTCCAAAGGAATAATTTCTGTAAAGGTAACTGGATTTGGAAAATCTAAATTTGGGGTTAAGCCTAAATGGGTAGATTGAGAAATTGCATGTTGTATGATGCATTGTAGATCCATATGCCATTATTGTTGTTGCTTATGTACTGGTATTCATGGGGGTAAACCCGTTCCGTGACATAAGGTGTGGTCCCGTGATTTACCTTATTTTAAAGTAAAATTTAATAACTGTTTTGATTTCACACACCAGTCCCATGATTGACTCGGAGTTTATTGTTTCTACCTAAACTTTGGGTGCCCGTATTTTCCATATGGGCAGCCAGTAGTTTTGGTTTTGCAGATTATTTCATTTAGCAGGATTCTGAATCGAAGTCAATGCTGTGTCCAAAGCATTGATAGTCTTTCGCTGTGTTAGTTTATTTGTTTCCGCTGCATTGTATTTCATTTATTGTAAATTTATTTTCCGCCGTGTATTATTTTTTATATACTCTGATATACTGTACTCTGATGTAACATTATTATGATGTTTATAAAAGTCTTATGTTGTTGTTATGATGTGTTGTGAGCCCAAAGTTAGCATATCCGCCTTTATGGTTCGATCTAAGTCGGTTTAACAATCGATTTGGATCGACCGAGAGGAGGGTCACTACACTGTTATAAGCGTTATTTAATTATCTAATATTTATACAGTTGTAAATTTCACTCTAGATGTGAATTGAATGTTTAATAGTTGTTCATCACTATTTTTTGAATGCATGCGATGTATGTAATCCATATAAATAAAATTTATATGGCAATTGATTGAGCCTGATTCCAATTCAGAAATAACGAATATTTTAAAATAATATTCAGTGAAGAATCAAAATGTGATTTTGATGTCCGATTTTGGATGGAAACGAAAATATTGAAATAAATGAAGCCGGGTTAAGTAGATATATGCCATTTCAACTCAAACGGAATTTTCTGTCGATTTTATTAATTTTATAATGAGTATGGAAAAGATTTGATTTCAAAATACAATATTTTGAAAATATTATCATTTTAATATTATAATGATATCGAATATTCAATTTTGATTTAAAATTGAAATGGACATTGGAATCGTTTTTAAAACGAATTTATAAACAATTTATAAAATACGTTTTATATAGAAATCAACAAAAAATATTATATATATATTTAAATAGCCTGAATAGAACGTTTCGCGCGGCGACCGTTCGCGAATTTCGGCCATTAACTTCGAATTGATGTAACGGGAGATCCAACCGTCGGGTTCTCCTAAAACTGAAACCTTTGGGTTCGTATCGAAAAGAGTTTTCTAAGTTAATAAGAGATTTGAAATCAAACGGTTAGATTTTATTATATGTCTAAATCAGTTTTGGAAAAGGTCGCTATGGATGTAGTTCGGTGGCCAATATTGGAAACCGACTGTAAGGGCCTTATTAAAATTATTAAAAATATGAATAAATCATGTAAAATCATAATAAATGATTTGAAATGATTTTGGATGAAATATTCAAAGTTTCTAAAGATAAAAAATATTTTTATCAGAATAAGTTGTTTACCAACTTGAGTAAAGAACTAAAAGAAATTATATGGTTTTAATATAACCAGAATTTTCCACCATATGAATTGGAAAGGATTTAAATGGAAATAATCTTCAGAATATTTCAATATTGGATTCCATGATTATACATATGTTGTTGAGGAATTTGGAAGATACAGATATCCTTATTCCCAATACGATATCCGTTGGTTTCAGTATTTGATATTAATTATTAGTCGATATAATTTCTATTTAGAGCCCTGTATTTAATACCAAATTGGATTTTGGGTTTTTTGTGAATGTTATCTTTAGTAATATTGTTCTTAAACTCAGTTGAGAAATGAATAAATCTTTTGATTAAGATTAATGAAGTTTTCAAATTATATTTATTAATTGGAATTAAAAGAAAGCGATTTTGGGTTCATTGTGAACGATGTTTTATACATTAGTTCTTGAATACAATTAACAGTGGAGATATGATTTGGAATTTATAAATATTTTAATTAAGATTTGGGGAAATTTTCCAAAGTAAAGTTTTCCAATTTAATACATTAAATTGGAATTGAGTGGAATTCGATTTATCGATAATCGAGATCAGCTTCTGTGAAGGAAGACCGTTACTATATATGGAATTTAAAAGGATTTCATGTTATTCCATTTATATTATTAGTCTGATATGGAAATTATATCAATTATATACTGATCAGATTTCCGTGAATATCCCATTTTGATGGAAGAGGATTTTGGGTTTATCGTGAACTTTGTTTTAAATGACATTGGTTCTTTAACCCAGTTAAAGACAGGACTAATTTCCTAGAAAGTTGAATAATCATTAAGTAATGATTTTTGAGATTTAAACCAAGTTGAAGTTTTAATGAATCTTTGATTAGATTGGAATGTGAATGAGGTAATTAAATTTACCGAATTCAAGAAACGATCGAGAACAGACCAGTTTTACTCCATGCGATAGTTAAATCTTTATTTAAATTTGAAACGGGAAATGATAATTAATTTTACCGATAACACATTGGGTGTTAGATATGGAGTACTACTAGTTTTTCTCCATGGGATGAATAGGTTGTGGTTGGGATAATAAAATAAATGATTACTTCGGTAAGGTTCGATAATCCCGACTAGTTGATAAACCCAGTTTAAGTTGTGAAAAGATAAAACAAAATCTTTTGAAAATGATATCCAAAGGAAGATTAAAGAATAAGTTTAAAAGAATTTATCTTTGATACAATTAATGGGAGCCTTTCCCCTAAGATTTTAATATTTGAATAAAAGAACATTCTGAATTGGAATGAGGTGTATGATGTGTTATTATAGCACTTGATTACAAGATACATGAGTTATTCGGAAAGACCGGGTTTTACCCATTCTGAATAACTGATACGACGATTAAAAGTCGACGAAGGAGAGGTGGTTGAAGACCGGAGATCTTCACATCGTTTGGATGATTACTGATGTCTTGATTGGGCTGTACACCCAAGATGAGGTAATAAGTGGTGATAGTCCAGATGTACTTGGAGATCGACCAGACATGCAAGGGCCTCTCTCTGGTATTGGACATATAGATGAGGAACAAGGTGCCTCCGGTTTCGTTCAGACCTAGAACGGACTTTCAAATGGATTGTATGTCTGACGTTGTATTCCGCGCTATATTCGTTGATCTCTGCTAAATATATATCTGTTTGGTGGCGGAGAATTTATTCTCTTGCTTAACACCCTTCTCTGAGACGTACGAGTGTAGAGGTTATATATTGGTGGAAATCAATGGTATGGTATGGAATGACGATGTGGCATACTGAGTTGCACGGATCAAAGCTTTTGTTGAAAAGTAATGCTTTATGGTTAATGATCAAAGCACAACTTTAAGTAGCGCAACTTTGTGTATAACGTTAATTCGCGAACCTCACACGCCGGTGTGAACCAGAAATGGGAGAGGACCGCTGGGAGGACATGCGTTTCCTTCTAGCTAGGAGTGATGTTATGGTTTGAAGCCCAGACAATTTACTTATGTGGATGATGGATAGCGAGGTACCTAGGATATGGCCGATTAAAAGGTCTTTGATGGTTGACGTACTAACCAGATTTTATGCCCCATAGGGCAGGAAAATGTATTGTTTAGGAACTGCCAATCCACAAATGTAAGAGTGGACCAGCCCTGCCAGATCCAAGGGACGATGCGTTCTATTCTTGAGTCATGGGCTAGATTGTCTTGAATCAAATGAGGAAGATCCCTTGCCTCGGTTCATAGATGGAATCCAATTTCCAATACACGACTTTAAATTTTAGTTGTAAACGTATATGGAGACATAGTAGTATGGGGTACTATGTCGTCTATGATTGATACATTTATATTTGAAGTCGATTTCTTCACTTGTAGTAATAATAAAAGATGAAATTCGCGTATCAAGCATATTTGGCCATTATAAGATAAAACTCCATCCTCTAGTTTGTGTTTGCAATGTGTGATGTGACCTGAGTCTTATAATGGCTTCATTTTTCCTTTTAGCATTGTGTCGTTTGTTTTATGGTATTCTTGGGAGAAAACCCGTTCCGTGTTATACGGCGTGGTCCCTTGATCTACCAAAGATTAAAATAAAAGTTAATAATTGTTTTAGTTCTCACACCAGTCCCATGATTGGCTCGGAGTTTATTGTTTCCACCTAAACTTAGGGCTGGCAATTAGAACCGAGAACCGAAAACCCAAATCGACCCAAAAAGGCCCAAACCCGTACCGAACCCGACGGATCTCGGGTCGGGTCTAGGTGACGAAAAATAAAATTAAGATCCGATTAAACCCGACCCGCATAGTCCCGACCCAAAAGACCCGACCAAAAAACATTAAAACATATGCATTTTTAGTGTTATTATTCAACTGAACCTGAACCGACCCGAACCGAAGCTCGGGTCGGGTCCAAAATTTTGAAATGTACAGTTCAGACCTGACAAAACCCGATCCTCCTAGAACCGAGACCCATCGGGTCGGGTCCGGGTCCATCGGGTTGGGTCTATATGCCACCCCTACCTAAACTCTGGGTGCCCACATTTTCCACACGGGCAGCTTGTAGTTTTGGTTTTTGCGGAAATTTCTTTTCATTGGATCCTGGATTACGGTTGGAGCTATATTCGGAATGCTTTGTATCCACATATTTCTTTTAGTTATGGTAGTTGATGCTACATATTATATTTATGTATTATATTTCCGCTGCTATGTAATTTAAACCTCTAATACTTTTCCGCTGCATATTATTTATTTGAATTCTGATATCTTGTACTCTGATGTAAATTGTTGTAATAGAAATGAAATGTTCTCATTTTTGTGTTCTGATGCGTCGTGTTCTCAAAGCAATCTGCC
The DNA here is from genome assembly GCA_030737875.1 of Allium sativum. Taxonomy (NCBI): domain Eukaryota; kingdom Viridiplantae; phylum Streptophyta; class Magnoliopsida; order Asparagales; family Amaryllidaceae; genus Allium; species Allium sativum. Next base: position 117,654,487 of record CM060911.1, on the reverse strand, counting down.
TTCTTATTTGGTTCACGTCGGTTGGGAAGTGCGGGCTGTCACACCTATTCACCACCATTATAACATACATCACTTGACAGAATTGTTAATCGTTCTCTTTTGTGTTTTTAATGGGAAAGACTATTTGTATATAAAATATAAGAATAGTTGATGACACGATGGATCTACATCATTGGATTATCTTCAAATTTCCATCTTTCATATAAAAACAAAAAAATCCAACAGTCAAGATAACTTGTTCCAATTCTATGTTAAATTAGTTTCCCCTTTTTAATACATCGGTTCCTTCACATTATGTTTCGTGATTCTAAAGGAAGTACGAACAAATGAAAATCGCACACATGTCAAATTTAAATGCATTATATGGTCGGTTTTGAGATTTATCATAGGCAACTTTAAAGAAGAAAAGATCAATTTTAGGACGACTCCATTCAAGAAAGAAATTATTAACCTTAATTAAGCATTTTGTAGTGTATTAAATTTCTTTCCAATCTAATACAATTAAGGAACTAAATGGAAAGAAAAAGCAAAAATGTCATTTTTATACAGCCTAACTAATAAAAATGTTCACTTTATTTCCCACTTCAGGGAAATTAACCAAATACTTATTAAAGACTTTGAGAAATGATAGTACCAATGCGAAATAAAATAGATATTCAATTTCAGTTGGCATCAAAACATAATTTCCTCCATTAATATTTATATTCAAATGTAGTAAAATTTATAGAAACATATAACTTGTACATTCAAGTTTGCAATATAATCGAGGCATGATCATAAAAAGACATAAAATATACAAATAATTTATTATTGTGAAAATGGAGTAGAAACAACGAACAATGCAGGTAGTGAACAAATGCGCTGGTATTTTCATATCTTTATTTCATGGTGAACATCAAGTAGAATTGCTTGTACAGAGAAATAGTATTAACCTCCATATATCCCTAATCCCTAGTGTTTGCATTCAAACAAATATCAATCTATATGTAACTCATATCTTTCATCACAACTCAAGTACGAACCCATGATTCACACATATGTAAACATTAATAAAATGGAAAGTATGGTAAGGTTCGCAAAATGACGATTTTACTAGCTTCATTGATATATTAAAATATTCAGTTTCATTTACTCCCTTCAAATTAAATTCAAAAGTTTATTGCTTTTATTCACATAAAAATTGAATTCAAATTAACTTTATAAATCAAATTTTATTTATTTTGAATTCCAATTTTTGATTATTAACCAAATTCACAATTTGAATTTCAGTTATAATTTAATCAAATCCATTTCATTCAAATATTTTAATATTTAAATTTCAACTTTTAATATCTTATCAATATAAACTATATCATAATTTTATTTGCAACCAATACAAGTTACTTTTTGTCAAAATAAGTTGAATTTCATAACTTAAACAATTATATGAAGTCCGCACCATTAATTTTCAAACTAAATCATTAGATTTTTAATTATAAATTTATTAACCCAATTTAATTCAAATCTTCAAATATAAAATTTCAAATCTTAATATTTCATTGAATAAATAATTAATTTAATTTTACATCATAAAAATTACATAATTAAATTATTAAATTTTATTTATAACCATAAAATATTCAAAAATCATATTAAAGTCAATAATTTAAATAGTAGAAAAACATGGGTTGTTGCACTCTCCCTCAGTCAAAAAATTTCGTCCTTAAAAAGGGCATAGTAAGAAAGTTATTAATTAATATATTCAACCATATAATTTCCTTCTCAAATTAGAAAACATTAACTTATACAATAGTTTTATATAGATTTAAAAACTCAAATTTCCATAAAATTTTCAAAGTCTTAAATTTACGCAAAATTTCGGTAGAGTCACCTTTGTATGGTTAGTTCTGGAAAAACCACAATACATATATAACCACAAATATGCATCTCATTTAAATGATGAGGCATCCAAACTATAGAGAAACAATATATAACACCAAAATACGATATATAATCCGAAATACATACCTTTTATTAGTGTTCTTAGCAATTTAGCTTATTTAAGTAAGCAAAAGTAATACGATGCACAAGTGGCTACAAAAGCAAGTATATGCCATCTATGCCTACTAAAACCCTCAATGTAACAACCCAAATTCCGAAGGACCAATTTTTTTTCAAAAACCCAATCCATCAAAACCCGAGTTGGTTTGCTCTGGTATCCTGCAGAAAAGACAGAGACATAAAACATGTCAGAGTTCGGAAAATATCTCACAGTGGAAGGAATAAAATATAATGTAATTAAAACATAGCTTTACCTTAATAACAATATTGCTAAACCAGTATCCAAAGCTATATAGTCTCTGTCATGAACCTAACATGCGAATGTTATGAGGAGAGGGGTCAGAACACAAGTTCTGGTGACTGGACTTAAATTACACTTCTGGATAATCCTATATATACTGTTCAATCACATTTCTTATTTATTAGGTTATCTGTGTTATTAGCACTTAAGGCTTACACACACACGTCGCACCCATCTACTCCCTAGTAGATGAACCTAATATAATGTATATGTAGCTACCCCCAAACTGAGGTACACCCCATGGTACCCCACTCGCACGGTCTCCTCCGTAACACCACATTTATGTTCGCAGTCCCTCATCCTATGCCATAGTAACATACATATCTCTTTACATATATAACAACGCTATATCCGCATAGAACCACTATCACTGTAATATGTAAGCGTACCAACTGCTATCCTCAAACTTTTCATCAGGTTAGATTCCTTCATCGAGTAATGCCCCAGAGTCTACGATACACCACCCAGAGCAGACATGCATGTATCTAGACTTTCCCACGTACGTATCGTCAAACATATTCGATGCCTAATTCGCACACCTATCGTGTGCGTGCCCGAGTCCCATGGTAGGGCTACACAAGAAACACAAACTCGGTTGGGAGATTTCCTCATATCTGTGTAGGCCCGCCTTTAAGAGCCTCTCATACAAATATCCCTAGGGTCTGTATTCTATGGTGGCTATGGCCCCACCTCAGCCTCTCCCTCAACTAGTAAAGACTACAAGAGTTAAGCGACAAGCCCCTAAGCAAACAATCTAAACATCCATGTGGAGCCTCCCCCTCAACCACCATCCCACGATAGTGAATGGTTAGCGGTATCTTGGGTCAAGCTCTAGCATTTCCGCATCCTACTGGCTGTGGTGACAGGCACTCGATGACCTACTATCCTTGTTGGTCTCGGCCCTCCTCCCTCGTTGAGGAAACCGCCGAATCACCTAATCCGTCACCGCGTACAACATTCTGACTACCAAGTTATTCTTGCAGTCAAAGCCCACCCACCTAATAGTTACGCGCAGACCCAACCTCAGCGGGCACAGCCTCAAACATCTGCCACCACATAGTGGACTACTAGGAGCACCTTTAATGTCTCAGGAAGCTGCATGCTTCCCCTTCCAGTTCGTCGGAGCCGCCAAAATAATCAGATGAACGTGCGCTCCCCTCTTTCCTTATGACACCATGATGATCTACCTCATTGGGATATTCATCCTATAACGTACGGACTGCTCCAAGCGCCTCAGTTTAATATGTCATTAGACCCTACGTCTAATCATTAATTACGCGCTTGCGCCACCTCTTCAGTCTTCTCATTTAACTTGGTTATTCTCATTCACATTGACTTCCTTTTCAAGTTTACCAAGTTACCCTTGCTTTCCATTTATAACTTAACCCATTTAAGTTTATTAATAAGCCTACAACATGTTATTCTCAGAATTTATTCATTATTCCATCTTATGGTTACCATAACATGTTCTACTTAATTTATAATTAAGTACATATACATTGGTAAGAGAATAACTCCCTAAGTATCAACCCCAAAGACCAAAATAAACATCAGATTAACACTCAGGGAATTACTCAGCTCAACCAATCTCCTGTTATGTCCTAATCCCTTTCCATTCATATAATTTACGTTATCTTCATTTGTAGATTTATTCTCGCCTTTACAGATTACTTAATTTACAATTAAGTACAAATTACTTTACTCTATAAGTTATTTCACCTTCCCCTATCGTTTCTTATAACTTACCTTATTCCATAAGTTATAATCCCCACTTATCCCTAGGCAAGCCTACCTATTATCTTTCTTTTTCTTATTCAAGTTCATTCATAATAGGTTATTATTATCATTCCCCATTTTGGCATTAATTAAGATCCCTTTATTATTCCCACGTCTTTACCACATGTCTTATCTTGGTTAAGTGTTCAATAATTCATTATACCCGTAATTATGCAAGACCTCACACATTAGATTACCGTTTGTATCATGTAATTATACCCGGGCGGTTCCGGGCAGACTTCTACCACAAAACAAATCAAACCTCGTGTCTTATCACTATTCGTTTGACCTCTCACATTAGATTACCGTTTGCGGTTGCTGGATATGTCGGGCGGTTCCGGGCTGACTTCTACCGCAAACCAAATCTAACCTGGTGTCTTAGGCGTTCATTATCTTTTCCTTAATTCATGCCCAATTTCAAGTCTTTTATTATAGTGAATAATAATTACCCATAAATTTCCCAATTCAATTTATGCCTATAATCCCATATATAAGTTATGAACAATTTCCCATATATGCCGCATGTCTTTCTAATGTAATTAACATCATTTAAAATAACATGTAATTCTCAAATAGTGTACTTATTCCAATTCTACCAATTGTTCATATTCTTTACAGTTAGGCCCCAAATTACAGTCTTATATTCTCAATTAAGCGATATCCCCATATTCCTTTTTTTCATTATCATACCCAAACTTTTCCAATTATCTCAATTTTGTTCCTGCGCATATTTCAGCGAGATTGGACTAGACTCGAAGGTAGCCTAGTCTTAAAAATAAAAAGGGGAAATAGAGGGAGAAGAACAGAATAAACATAAAATTAAGACTGTAGTAATTAGCATGTTTATCAAATTAATTTTTACATAATGGGGAACGTCGAATGATAGTTATACTATTATTCAAAATTATAATTTAAACCCGCTCACCTTGATTTGCTTTCCTAATTTTGAATAATCTTTCATAACGTTAATTCTCCCCTTCAGCTCTTGAATAATCTAAATTCTCTTTCTCTAATTATGAAGCAGAAGAAGCCTAAATCTAATTTTTATTTTTAGAATAGGATTTGGAGGAGAAAAGAAGAGAATTGCTTGAGGAAGAAAAGAGCAGAGTTTTGATGTCTCTTCTGAAATTATGAGAGTGGAAGAAAACCTAGCCATCTATTAATAGGTTGGTTAGAAGAACTAGGCCCTTAGGATTAAATAAAAACTCATCTAAACCGTCCACCTCACCCTAGAAAAGAACATTCCAGAACCCAGCCAACACAGCCGGGGTGCGTTGCACCCATAAACCATGCGCAGGGGCATATGCTATTATTATTACTAATATTTTTTGCCCGCTTTGGTGGGCATTAATATTTATTTTATTAAAAAAAATACTGTAATGATTAAATATCAAAAATAAAAGAAAAATAAAGTATTGTAATTAATATTAGATAGTTATATACATATGGCATTCTAAACAATGTATGAGTAGTTGTTGCTCAATGTATGATTTGTTATTAAGTTTTAAATAGATTTTTTTATGTATAAAAGGCATTCTAACTTAATTTTTTTTCAAACTACAACATAAAAATAAACATCCATATCAGAAAAATACATTAACCAATAGTAGTTTTCAGAGAAAAATAAATATAAGATCATGAGTAAATTAAAATACAATTCTTTTAGTATAAATTACCTCTCATCTAAGTATGTTTTAATCTCATTTACTGTTTTCTTCTCCCCAGATTGTTGATCTAAAAGATCCCTATTATAATATCGAACCAAAAGATCACTATTATAAGGAACCACCCACTTGTTATCTAAATCTGTATTTCTAACTCTGACAGTATGTTTGGTTTTTCTTCTCCTATAAATTGGAAATCCGCAATCATCAAACATTGTACTTGAACAATACCTGAAAAAGAAAAAGAAAAATTAGAGTTAAATACAAAAAAAATTAAATTATATACTAGAGTTGAATAAATTTTTTGATCACACTTTTTTGGGAATTTCCTTGTGCATTTAGAACCCTTCATGCAAGGTGATTGAAATCCAGGTCTGCAAGGACCGTGTATCATAAATTGTTTAACAACCGCATATCCATATGGATCTTTCTCTTCATCAGGGATCTCTACACATACATACCTATCAATATTACTCTTCAAATCCTTCTTACCACTTTCTTCCAACCATATTAACATATGCGCATGGGTGAGTCTTCTTTTTTGATACTCAACAACATGCATAACTAAAAATTAAAATTTTGCCAAAACAGTATTAATATGAATTGAAAGGACATAATAGCCAGCATGATAAATAATTTTAAATTATGAAATATGTGATATTATATTTAGGGGAGAAAACAAACTTGCTGCACATGGTCCAAATTAGCATTTGAAATATTTGAAGGTTTTGATGAACATTGTGAGCAATACAAAACCATTTAGGAACACAAAATCACACAATGTTCACATGTGAACCTTTTCAGATAATACGACTTAGCAATACAAAAGATCACACATGACAACAATTTTGGAATTAAAGGCTAAAATCAGCAGCACTCTTTATCACAAAAATTTGGAGTTGGCACAGTAATACATTCGAAAAAACAGTGAAAGGAACTACAGCTCTTGTGACAGCACTCGTTACACTTTCCAAAGTCTGCAATGCTCCCACCAACCAAACAAAAGAGCAGTATAGCAAATAACATGATAAAGTTCAATTTTCCTTTACTAGTCGCCATGTATTTTGATATTCTTACAGATCGTTTCCTTCTCTTGATGTTATGATGTTTGCTACACCTATTTATAAGGCAGAGGAATACAGTGCAAGGCCTTTAGAAGGAAGGAAATAAATCCTTTTTATATAAATCTCCTATAAACAAAAATAATTTGTTTCTAATCAATGTCTATATGATATGCTTTCATTGTAATAAATGTCATTAACTTTCTATCCTTTCATATTTTTTCATTTATAATTTTTCATTCATGTTTTCTATTTTATGTTTTCCTATGTTGTGTCTCCATTGTATGGTAATATTTAAATATAGGCACAAAGACTAATTTTAGGAAAAAATCATTCTAGTAATTTTTTCAAATCAAACCTTCTTTACCATATATACAAAATTAATTGATTGTATTATGTAAAGATGAAATAATTTGAATACTTTTGTATTTTCTTCTAAAACATGAATTTATATTGGTTATGAAATTAATGATAACTTATTGTATTCTTTTTTATTACTTGTTATCCCGGTGAACGTTGACTGACAAGATAAATAAATTTGTGTTGAATAAGGATTTAGAACATAAATGCTGGCTAGCAATTTTAGGAAAATGTTAAGATGGCTAAATTATATATATATATCTTCTCCCTTTTAATTGTATATGGATAATTTAGGTATTTAAAATAAATTTCTTTATCTTTTAATAATTATTTATTTGTATCATGTAAAGATGAAATCATTTGAATACTTTTGCATCTTCTCCTAAAACATGAATTTTTATTAGTTACAAAATTAGCTCTTTTAATAATTATTTATTTAACCTTAACATTTGCCATTAGGCATACATTAACAAAACCCATAACTTTAATTGATTAAACATTGATCTTATCATTAAATGTTAATTGATTTTCACATTACTTTCTTTGTATTCAGATGTTAATCTCAATACCTCATCTAACATTTTGTTTAAATCTTTATATTACAATATCTTTTTGTAGAAGCATCTTGTTGACAAACTCTTTTTGATGTTCATTAATATTTTTTTTTTCTTTTTCTTTCAATGACATTTACAATACATATATTGCGACAATCAATACTAATAAACTAATATAAATAACTTGGATAAGGATTTAAAACATAAATGATGACTTATTGTATTCCTTTTTTATTACTTGTTATCCGGTGAACGTTGACTAACAAAATAAATAAATTTATGTTGAATAAGGATTTAAAACACAAATGCTGGCTAAAATTTTTAGGAAAATGTTAAGATGGCTAAATTACATACATATATCTTCTCCCTTTTAATTGTATATGGATAGTTTAGGTATTTAAAATAAATTTCCTTATCTTTTAATAATTATTTATTTAACCTTAACATATGCCATTAGGCATACATTAAGAAAACCCATAACATTGATTGATTAAACATTGATATTATCTTTTAGTAATTGGTATACATGTTGTTCAGAAAGCAGGTTGGATTTTTTCAAATATAGCGTATATATTATGTAACCATCATTTATGTCATTCTTACTGTACATGATGAGATTTAATTATATATAGTATGTAACCATTTATTGTAAATATTATATAACCATTATTCTTGTCATTTCTATACAGTATGGTATATACTTGATTGTTGGAATCAAAATTAATTTGTTCCATACCTAATTCAATTTATTAGTGCAAAAACAGGATGAAATAATTAAAAGTTTCACATGATTCAATTCAGCTGTAAAGTAACTGCAAAAGAACTCCTTTTATAACTTATCTCAATTGATTGTTGTTTCCTTAAATGTCAAATCATTTAAAGGTTTAATAAACAGTAAAAAAACCGATGTAAAGTAAAATTAAAAAAGAATAAAAAAAAGAAAGAGTTTCATATATTGAAATATGAGAAGTGAATATTTTGTAAGAACATAAAACTAAAGGTTAATTAACAAATTGGAATATGGCAGTCAATTAAGTGCAATTTGGTATGCATGTTGTTCAGAAAGTAGTCAATTAAGTGCAAATTTGTGTATAATTGATTGTTGGACTCAAAATTAAGTTGTTCCATACCTGATTCAATTTATTAATGCAAAAATAGAATGAAATAATTAAAAGTTTCACATGATTCAATACAAATAAACCTGAAAGCAATTACTGGAAAAAGGAAACAAAATTAGTATGAGAAGAAACAAAAGTAAAGTCAGTCATACATGCAACGTGGCAACAGCAGAATATAATACAATCACAAAGCTAATGAGCACATTAAAATTAGAGCAGCTCTTATATGAAAATAAAGGTTTTATACATTGTAAATTCAACCAAAAATCATCAACAACAAATGGAAGTAATTTGCATTCGAGCCAAAACCCAAGAACAAATTCAAATAAACCCTAAACCAAATTTCAACCCAAACCATCAAAGTTGAGTTCAAAGCGTAAAATCAGAAACATAAATCGGAGAACACATACCATTGATCAAGTTGATATCCTCAATCCAAATAAAAAATTATTGAAAATCAAAATGGTTTTAAACAGTCTAAAAATTGAAATGGGAAAAACTTATATGCTCCTTTAAATAATCAACCAAAACAAATGTATATATATCTATAGAGAGAGATCATAAATTCATGCGCTAGAAAATCAAAAAACAAAAAGTAACATTAAAACCCAAAGTATATGAAGTACATAGAATTAGAAGGAATTAACAAACACAAAATCTAAGTCATTATCAGCAAATTAAATGTAAAGTTTAGAGTAGTAAAGTGAACCCAAATAAGAAGATTCATACCAAATTTTATATCAAATAATCCACAATTTTCAAAGCCATCAAATTTGCAAAGCATTACTCCATGGAATGGGAAACCTGTAGTAAACGTAAAAGGAAGAGGAGTAAAATTAAGAGGAAATGAAAAATGAGTAAAAAATTATGTGTAGAACCAAATTAAGAAGAAGAGATTGTGGAAAGGAATGACATATGGTTAAAAAATGTTGAAATGTTGAAATATTCTATTTAAACTATAGAATTCCAATTAATTTAAAAGCATTAATTTCAACATTAAATTCTCAAATAAATTTTAATATCTGAAAGGCAAAAAATAGTTGTCTTCTAATTATACAAATTGAAACATATTAATAACTTTACAAAATTCAAGAGGTTATTTGGTACTAATCATTGAATAGAAATTAAGGAAAGAAATCGGGGAAGATAATCGTAGGTATACGCATACATGTATATGTTGATAGATTTTACACATTTAAACAATTAAAATAAAATACACAAAGGTAGCTATATCCGAATTTCATGAAACTAATTATGACATCTACATTTGAAATGTTCTAGTATTTAAAAAGGGAAATATTTAAATTTAAAAAATATTTTATTTTCAAAGAATTTATGGATTCTAATTAAAATCTCGCAAATGAATGAAACTTGCATATTTTACTATGATAAGCATATATACGCAAATGGTTAAGAAATGTTGAAATATTCTATTTAAACTATAGGATTCCAATTAAAATTGTGCTCCTTTATTAGTTAATATGTTTCATATAATTAGTTTTTCATTCCATAAATAAAATTGTGCTCCTTTATTAGTTAAATAAGTTAAGAGAAAGGAAAGGAAAGGTTTCCTTCTGTGAATAAATTTATTAAGTAATCACCTTGCACAAATATGTATATAAGAGTATATTTGATACAATCTAATTTATATACACATTAAACTATAATAAAAATTTATTTGTGAAACCAAATGCAATATTGCTTTTATTTAAACGGAACTTAGAAAAGTTCTAAATGAATCTAGATTAGTTAATAATTATATCGATATATGTTATGTTATTTTAATCTGTTTAGGATAACGTAAGTAACATATATAAGATAAAATTTGAAACTAATATGATTTAATTAAATAAATAGATTAACGGACATTTCATGTCTCATATAAATCGATCGTTAATCAATTAGTCAATTTAATTAAAGGGAAGAAAATGTAAAGTTTTCTATCTCCAATTAATATCATTTGCAATCCTTGTCAGTATGAAATAAGTTAAGTGAAGAAAACAAAAATTTTCATTCCTTAAATAAAATTGTGCTCCTTTATTAGTTAAATAAGTTAAGAGAAAGGAAAGGAAAGGTTTCCTTCTCTGAATAAATTTAATATGTAATCACCTTGCACAAATATGTATATAAGAGTATGTCTGATACAATCTAATTTATATACAGATTAAACTATATTAAAAATTTATTTGCGAAACTAAATGCAGTATTGCTTTTATTTAAATGAAACTTAGAAAAATTCTAAATGAATCTAGATTAATTAATAATTATATCGATATATGTTATTTTATTTTAATCTGTTTAGGATAACGTAAGTAACATATATAAGATAAAATTTGAAACTAATATGATTTAATTAAATAAATAGATTAATGGACATTTCATGTCTCATATAAATCAATTGTTAATCAATTAGTCAATTTAATTAATGGGAAGCAAATGTAAAGTTTTCTATCTCCAATTAATATCATTTGCAATCCTTGTCAGTTTGAAATAAGTTAAGTGAAGAAAACGAAAATTTTCATTCCTTAAATAAAATTGTGCTCCTTTATAAGTTAAATAAGTTAAGAGAAAGGAAAGGAAAGGTTTCCTTCTCTGGATAAATTTAATAAGTAATCACCTTGCACAAATATGTATATAAGAGTATATTTGATACAGTCTAATTTATATACACATTAAACTATATTAAAAATTTATTTATGAAACCAAATGCATTATTGCTTTTATTTAAACGAAGCTTAAAAAAGTTCTAAATGAATCTAGATTAATTAATAATTATATCGATATATGTTATTTTATTTTAATCTATTTAGGATAACGTAAATAAGGTATATAAGATAAAATTTGAAACTAATATGATTTAATTAAATAAATAGATTAACGGCTAAATAATTTGAATCATTATATCAACGCTTTTAGACTTTTTTGTTGAATATTTATTTATGTACTTAATATTTGCATGCACTTGATTAGTTAGAATAATTATTCCTAATTTGTAACAATACATGTGTAATAACCCGGAAATCCGTGCAAATTTAAAAAAATTTATTTTTGCAATTTTAGTGAATTTTGAATATTTAAAATGAAATATTTTAAATAAAAACGACGAGAAATTTATTTTGAATAGAATTAGAACGTATATATTTATATAAATCGTCGTTAGAATATAAATATTTATTTTAAATATAAAAGGAATTGAAAATGGCACGGTAGTTTGAAAATTCGATTTCAAATTTCAAATGAATGTACAGGACTCAAAATAAACCGGATTTTAGCGCAACAAAAAATATTAGAATCTATTTGAGAATATCTTTCAACGAATCCGAAAAATTAAAATTTCATAGCAGGAATAAAAAGTTATGCCCAGTTGAAATTTCAGAATAGTCGCTATGGAATTCTGGCCCTTAAAAATGGAAATTTTGCAAACGACCTTGGTTTTCGACGAAACCACTTTTGTTGGATCCGGGATGTCTAGTTATTGCTAGATTCCAAAATTCATAATTTTCTGAATCAATATGTGAGCGTGGCAAAAGAAAACGCGTTTTAACACTTTCAATCAATTTTGATCGACTGGAAAATGGCCATTTTTAAACAGTCTCAGAATTCGATGAAATTAGTTTTGTTAGGACCGTATCGTCAATACGAAGCTAGAAAATATTTTTCGGGAATTTTTAGAGACTGTATGTGTTCCCGGTAAATTGAAATGTGCGTTCAAATTCAATATATAGAGTTATATTTTGATTTTGACGGAAACTGATCGAAATGATCGAATCAGCTTACGAAACATATCCCATTGTGTTCGGAATGGGGGTAATTAGCTAGGGGCGACAGTCGTTGGGTTCGATTCGGGATTAGAGAGAAAAGTCAACCTTTTTGAGAATAATAAATTAAATAATATAAATTTTCATAAACACCCCCCCCCTCTATTTTTTTTCATCTCCTTTACACTCCCCCCTCCCCCCCCCCCGTTCTTCATTCAGAACTAAAAAAAGAATAAAAAAAAGCGAACCCTCATTGTTTGAAGCCGCCGCCCCCCCCTCCGCCGCCTTCGCCTCCACCAAGACCCCCCCCCCCCTCTCGACGTTGATCTCTCCCTCTTGCCTCGTTCGAGCACCCATCCGAGAAAACCAGCGCCCCATCCCTTTCCTGAAGCCGCTGCCGCCTGCAAGGTTCCCCCACCACCTCAGACCGCTGTGCGCCTTCCCCACCACCTCCAACTCCAGCGCGCAAGCCCCCTCCGGCGTAAATTAAAAGTGAGTTTTTTTTTAATTTAGTTTAATTAATTTTTATTTATAATGTTATTTATAAAATCCGTTTTTATATATATACCTAGGGTTGTTTTACATAGAAAACTGAAATGTAAAGATGAGATTTTTATTGTAGGAAAATGTGATTTATTTTAATTAGAAAAGCTTATATTTCAATCATGAAAAGGATAAATTTTTAATTAAGATATGATCTTTGTTTAGAAAAGATTTGATTTTTATCATAGACAAGAATGGATTTTTATTTACAAACAAGGATTGATTTTTATCGTAGAAAAGATTTGATTAAAAGTGAAAAGATTATATTTTTATTTACAAAAATATGATTTTTATATTTTAGAAAGAATATAAAAATTCGATTTTTCATTTATAGGAGATATAAAAATATGATTTCTATATAAGGTAGATAAAAAAATATGATTTTTATAGTATAGAAAGAATAAAAATATGATTTTTATATTACATAGATAGTAAAAATGTGATCTTTATATATGTAGCGAATTAAAAATATGATTTTTTTTATATAATAGAGAATATAAAAATTCGATTTTTATATATACGAAGTAGCGATAAAAATTCAATCTTTATATTGTTTACATCGGAAGTAAAAATATAATTTTTAGAATTGAAATAAAAACGTGATTTTTATTATGAACTGCGTGAAACATATTTCGTTAGAAGCACGGTGAAGATTTCCTACATATGAAGAGTCGTGGCGTTTGGTTTAGCTTTTCGGTGAGAACTCCTCACTTTTAATTTATTTTCTAGTTGAAATGTATACTAGGATGTAGACGGTGCTTAGCAGCACCCGACACCCATCGTCCACAGACCATGGATGACTTGTTTGTTTGGTTGCTGTGTTGTGAAATTTGATTGTGTGATGTGGAATGAAATAAAATATTTTATAGTGGAAAATATTTAATGGTTAAAAATATAATTTTTGACGTGTATATAAAATAAATATTTATAAACAAATCGGACGATTTGTTTATATACACTGATTTGACTGACATTGATTGGGATGATAAATTTTACACATCGCCCAACTGCACAAATAAAATATGTGTTTGTTGATTTGAAACCCCACACGGGTATTGGGATGATATTTGATGTACACTAATCCTGATTGTTTAGTTGTATGTCAATCGATGGGTTGACAGACTGTGTAAGCGTTAATTATTTATATTTAATGCTTATGCAGTTGTGTGGTGCACTCTGGATGATGGTTGATGATTTATCGTTGCTGTTATATACATGTGTTGTAGGGAATCCATATAATAAACGTTATATGGTAATTGATTGGGCCTCATTCCAATTGTGAAAATAAGAAATATAAATTCATGTGTTGAATAGAAAATATAAATTCATGTGTTGAATAAAAATAAATATTCATGTGTTGAATAGAAAATATATATTCATGTGTTGAATAGAAAAATAAATATTCATGTGTTGAATAGAAAATATAAATTCATGTGTTGAATAGAAATATATATTCATGTGTTGAATAGAAAAATAAATATTCATGTGTTGAATGGAAAATATAAATTCATGTGTTGAATAGAATAAAAATTCATGTGTTGAATAAAAATATATATTCATGTGTTGAATAAAATATATATTCATGTGTTGAAGAAAATATTCATTTGTTGAATAGAATAACGAAATTATTGAAATATATAAAGCCTTGTTGATTAGAGATGCGCCATTTTGACGTGAACGATATTTATATCGATTATATTCGTTTTTGTAATGATTATAGAAAAAGAAGTGATTTCAAAATATAATGTTTTGAAATTATTATCATTTATATATCGATGATATGGAATATTCAATTTTGACTAGAAATTGAATATGAAGTTGAAATCGTTTTGAAAACGAATTTAAAACGATTTATAAAGTACGTTTTAAAAGGAAATCGACGAAATATATATGTTATATTATATATATATATATATATATATATATATATATATATAATGGCCTGAATAGAACGCGCCGCGCTGCGGCAATTCGTGAATTTCGACCATTGACTTTGTGGACATTACGGGAGATCCGACCGTCGGATTCTCCTAAAACCGGAATCGTTGGGTTCGTATCGAAAAGATCTTTCTAACGAATATTAGAGATTTGAAATCTAACGGTTGGATTTGGAATTATGTCCAAATCAAATTTGGAAAAGGTCGTTGTAAGTGCAGTTCGATTGTCGTTGATGGAAATCGACAGTACGGGCCTCGATAAAATTATTAAAAATAGTATTAATTTGTGTAAAATCATAAGAAATGATTTGTGAAGAATTTGGATGAAAAATTCCATATTTGAAAAGATAAAAATAGATTTTTATCGAAATGAACTAGTTTTGAACTAGAATTATAATTCTATTTATTTTTAAAATAAATAAAGTGGATTTGAAATGGTTTTAAAAGTAACCAGAATTTCCAATAATTGAATTGGAATGGATTTGAATCGAAATTGTCTTTGGAATATTTCGATGTTGGATTTCGTGATTATACAGATATTGTTATGGAAATTTGAAAGATATATTTATATCATTATTTCCAATACGATATTTGTTGGTCTTAGAATTTGATATTGAATATAAGCCGATATATTTTCTATTCAGAGCCTTGTATTTAATATCAAATGGGATTTGGGTTTGTCGTGAATGGTGTCTTCATTAACACTGTTCTTTAACCCAGTTAAAGACAGGATATGATTTCCCAAGTTAAATAATCATTGATAGTGATTTTTGGGAAGATTAAAACTAAGTGGAGTTTTAATGAATCTTTAATTAGATTGAAGTGATCGAGAATGGAGTATCACCAGTTTTGCTCCAGACGATAGTTAAATCTTTAATTAGATTTGAATGTGAAATGGTAATTGAATTTACCGATAACACCGTGGTGTTAGATATGAAGTATGACCAGTTTTACTTCATGGGATGAATAGGTTGGGATTGGGAAATAAAATAATTGATTACTTCGTTGTGGTTCGCTAATCCCGACTAGTTTGAATTGATATTCAAAGAAGATTAAAGAATAAATTTAAAGAATTTATCTTTGATAAAATTAATGGGAACCTTTCCCAAAGTATAAGAAGATTTGAATAAAAGAATATTCTGAATTGGAATGAGGCGTATGTTGTGTTTGTGTAACACTTGTTTATTATATACGCGAGTTATTCAGAAAGACCGGGTTCATCCCATTCTGAATAACTGATTCGACATGGTGTCGAGGATGAAGACGGTGGTCGAAGACCGGAGGTCTTCACATCGTTTGGGTGATTACTGATGATCTTGATTGGGCTGTACACCCAAGAGGAGGGAATCAGTTGGTGATCGTCCAGACGTACTTGGAGATCGATGGATATGCGAGGTACAAGGTGCCTCCGGTTTCGTTCAGACCCAGAACGAACTTGTAAATGGACTGTGTGTCTGACATTGGATTTTATTATGTGTGATTGATTTCTGTTAAATATATATCTGTTTGGCGGCGGAGAAATTATTCTCTTGCTTAACGACCTTCTCTGAGACGTACGAGCTCAGGGGTTATATATTGATGGATATCAATCGCATGGAGTGAATTGCCTATGTGGCATGCCTAAGTGGCAAATGATCAAGGCTTTTGTTGAAAAGCAGAGTCTTGGGGTTGATGATAAAAGCACGGCCTGTGTGGCATAGCTTTGTGTAACGTTGATTCGTGAGCCTCACACCCCGGTTGTGAACCAGAAACGGGAGAGGACATCAGGGAGGGCATGCGTTTCCTTCTAGATAGAAGTGGCATCAGCGGTTTTACACGCCCTGACGAGTTTGACTTATGTCGTTGTTGCTGTTGCGAGGCGCCTCGGATATATCGGTGACTGTGTGGAGCTGATGGAGTCATTGGGCTCATTTACGCCCCAAAGGGCGGGGAAACGCAGTGTCCAGGGTTTAAGTTTAATCCACATCGGTGGACCGGCCCTGACGATCCAAGGGCTCACCTGTGTCTGGGTCCAGAGACATAGGCTAGATTGTCTCGTAGAGGACTATCTTTTGCCTCGGTTCACAGATGGAAATCCAACTTCCAATACGTGACATTTGCGGTTTTGATTGTAGAGCCTAGTATTGGCGATATGATATATGGTACCCATGCCGTCTATGATTAATACTTATGATTGAAATTGTTTTGACACTATACACTTATAGTAATAATAAAAGATGAAATTTAGTGTATCAAGCATTCTTTGGCTATTATAAGGAAAAACCCTATCCTCCGGCTTGTGTCGCATTGTGTGATGGGACCTGGGTCTTATAATAGGTTCATTGTTCTTTATTTAGCATTGCGCTGTTGTTTTATACACTGGTGTTCTTGGGAGGAAACCCGTTCCGTGTTATACGGCGTGGTCCCTTGATTTACCGAACTTTAAAATAAAGATTAATAATTGTTTTAGTCTCACATCAGTCACATGACTGACCTGGAGTTTATTGTTTTAACCTAAACTCTGGGTGCCCCTATTTTCCGCACGGGCAGCTAGTAGTTTTGGTTTTGCAGATTTATATTCACAGGAACCTGGTTTACAGCTGGAATGATATCCGGAAAGCTCTGTATCCGTATATCTCTTTCAGTTGTGTATTGTATTATTTTCCGCTGCTATGTAATTCGTTGTAATCTCTGATATTTATCAAATGTATTTTATTCACTCATACTCTGTATATTCTTGTAATCTGATGAAATTATTGTAATTAACAATGAAATGTTCTTCTGTTTGCGTTCCAATTTGTCGTGTTCTCAAAACAATCAGGGGTTTCGAACAGTCTTGGTCGGTTTAGCGATCGATTCGGATCGAGCGAAATTCCTTTTCGTTACATTTGGTATCAGAGCTTTGGTTTACAAAGTTCGGAGAACAAGACACATTAGAACCATACGAAAGAATTCATCGGAGATTAGATTAGTAATATCCAATGAGAATGACTCGTTAGAGATGGGATCAGTAGTATCCTAGAACGAGTGTGAAGAGTATATTTTTAAAAGTGAAAACAATTTTTGTTTTGAAAATTTTAAATCAATTATTCGTATTTGATTATTTATTTTGTATTGATTTGGAAAATCCAGTATATAAAGATTTTGCGTATACGGCTGGTACGCGTGAATTTGAAGTTTTAATATACTGGATAGATATAGAATCACACTCCAGTCGCCCGGAGATGATTCTGATGATGTCGCGGCATCATCAGTATTTATATTCGAGTGTGGAAAGTGGGATATCTATATGTTTCCAATTGACTGGTGTGAGAACCAAAATTAGATAGGGCCTATTATTGTGATTTGGCATCAAAAATCTGATTTTTGGACAATGTATCAAAGTTATGAATTTGAAAAGCTAATCAAGTAATTGATTGCTGGTTGTGTTGTTTGATTAATTAAATGTTGAACCTTTAGCCAAATTGAACCAAATAGTGAGTTGTAATGAAAATTTGTCGCATTTGCATACATATACATGTACTTACATTGAACAGGTCGTAGCAAAGAGGCTAGAGCAGAAGAATAAAATTGTTTGCCCGACAAATAGGTACATGTTTACAAATTTATTAGGTTTGGATGATTTTATGAGCCGATTGGCTGTTTCTTTTTCTTTTTGGATTGGTGAGGGCCATGGGAGGCTGTTTGAAATATCCCGAAGTCCCCGGTGCAGGGGAGGTTATGGCGAAATTTTCCGAAAATTTAGGGTGTTAGCCAAATTTTTGAAAAATTTGAAAAGTTCTTAGAAACTGAAAAGTTGAAGAACTTAAGCCATAAAGAAACAATGGAAGTTGAGTTGGTTTGTTAAACAACTTTTGGCTTCGTTCCTTTTCGGGGACGAAAAGTTTTAAGTGGGGGAGATTGTAATAACCCGGAAATCCGTGCCAATTTAAAATTTTTATTTTAGCAATTTTAGTGAATTTTGAATATTTGAAATAAAATATCTTAAATAAAAACGACGAGAAATTTATTTTGAATAGAATTAGAACGTATATATTTATATCGATCGTCGTTAGAATATAAATATTTATTTTAAATATAAAAGGAATTAAAAATGGCGCAGTAATTTGAAAATTCGATTTCAAATTTCAAATGAATGTACAGGACTCAAAATAAACCGGATTTTAGCAAAACCAAAAATATTAGAATCTATTTGAGAATATCTTTCCAACGAATCCGAAAAATTGAAATTTCATAGCGGGAATAAAAAGTTATGCCCAGTTGAAATTTCAGAATAGTCGCTAGGGAATTCTGGCCCTTAAAAATGGAAATTTTGCAAACGACTTCAGTTTTCGACGAAACCACTTTTTTTTGGATCCGGGATGTCTAGTTATTGCTAGATTCCAAAAGTCATAATTTTCTGAATCAATATTTGAGCGTGGCAAAAGAAAACGCGTTTTAACAATTTCAGTCAATTTCGATCTACTGGAAAATGACCATTTTTAAATGGTCTCAGAATTCGATGAAATTAGTTTTGTTAGGACCGTATCGTCAATACGAAGCTAGAAAATATTTTTTGGGAATTTTTAGAGACTGTATGTGTTCTCGGTAAATTGAAATGTGCGTTCAAATTAAATATATAGAGTTATATTTTGATTTTGACGGAAACTGATCGAAACGATCGAATCAGCTTACGAAACATATCCCATTGTGTTTGGAATGGGGGTAATTAGGTAGGGGCAACATTCGTTGGGTTCGATTCGGGATTAGAGAGAAAAGTTAACCTTTTTGAGAATAATAAATTAAATAATATAAATTTTCATAAACCCCTCCCCCTCTATTTTTTTTCCATCTCCTTTACACTCCCCCCCCCCCCGTTCTTCATTCAGAACTAAAAAAAAGAAGAAGAAAAAAAGCAAACCCTCGTCGTTCGAAGCCGCCGCCCCCCTTCCGCCGCCATCGCCTCCACCAAGACCCCCCCCCCCCCCCCGGACGCTCGATCTCTCCCTCTTGCCTCGTTCGAGCACCCATCTGAGAAAACCAGCGCCCCTCCCTTTCCTGAAGCCGCCGCCGCCAGCAAGGTTCCCCCACCACCTCAGACCGCCGTGCGCCTTCCCCACCACCTCCGACTCCAGCGCGCAAGCCCCCTCCGGCGTAAATGAACAGTGAGTTTTTTTTAATTTAGTTTAATTAATTTTTATTTATAATGTTATTTATAAAATCCCTTTTTATATATATATACCTAGGGTTGTTTTATATATAAAATTGAAATGTAAAGATGAGATTTTTATTATAGGAAAATGTGATTTATTTTAATTAGAAAAGCTTATATTTTAATCATGAAAAGGATAAATTTTTAATTAAGATAAGATCTTTGTTTAGAAAAGATTTGATTTTTATCATAGACAAGAATGGATTTTTATTTACGAACAAGGATTGATTTTTATCGTTGAAAAGATTTGATTAAAAGTGAAAAGATTATATTTTTATTTATAAAAATACGATTTTTATATTTTAGAAAGAATATAAAAATTCGATTTTTCATTTATAGGAGATATAAATATATGATTTTTATATAAGGTAGATAATAAAAATATGATTTTTATTGTATAAAAAGAATAAAAATACGATTTTTATATTATAAAGATAGTAAAAATGTGATCTTTATATATGTAGTGAATTAAAAATATGATTTTTTTATATAATAGAGAATATAAAAATTCGATTTTTATATATATGAAGTAGCGATAAAAATTCGATCTTTACATTGTTTACATCGGAAGTAAAAATATAATTTTTAGAATTGAAATAAAAACGTGATTTTTATTATGAACTGCGTGAAACAGATCTCGTTAGAAGCACGGTAAATATTTCCTACATATGAAGAGTCGTGGCGTTTGGTTTAGCTTTTCGGTGAGAACTCCTCACTTTTAATTTATTTTCTAGTTGAAATATATACTAGGATGTAGACGTTGCTTAGCAGCACCCGACACCCGTCGTCCACAGACCATGGATGACTTGTTTGTTTGGTTGTTGTGTTGTGAAATTTGATTGTGTGATGTGGAATGAAATAAAATATTTTATAGTGGAATTTTTTTTAAATCGGACGATTTGTTTATATACACTGATTTGACTGATATTGATTGGGAAGATAAATTTTACACATCGCCCAACTGCACAAATAAAATCTATGTTTGTTGATTTGAAACCCCACACGAGTATTGGGATGATATTTGACGTACACTAATCCTGATTGTTTAGTTGTATGTCAATCGATGGGTTGACAGACTGTGTAAGCGTTAATTATTTATATTTAATGCTTACGCAGTTGTGTGGTGCACTCTGGATGATGGTTGATGATTTATCGTTGCTTTTATATACATGTGTTGTAGAGAATCCATATAATAAACGTTATATGGTAATTGATTGGGCCTCATTCCAATTGGGAAAATAAGAAATATAAATTCATGTGTCGGATAAAAATATATATTCATGTGTTGAATAGAAAAATATAAATTCATGTGTTGAATAAAAATAAATATTCATGTGTTGAATAGAAAATATATATTCATGTGTTGAATAGAAAAATAAATATTCATGTGTTGAATAGAAAATATAAATTCATGTGTTGAATAGAAATATATATTCATGTGTTGAATAGAAAAATAAATATTCATGTGTTGAATGGAAAATATAAATTCATGTGTTGAATAGAATAAAAATTCATGTGTTGAATAAAAATATATATTCATGTGTTGAAGAAAATATTCATTTGTTGAATAGAATAACGAAGTTATTGAAATATATAAAGCCGTGTTGATTAGAGATGTGCCATTTTGACGTGAACGATATTTATATCGATTATATTCGTTTTTGTAATGATTATAGAAAAAGAAGTTATTTCAAAATATAATATTTTGAAAATAGTATCTTTTATATATCGATGATATGGAATATTCAATTTTGATTAGAAATTGAATATGAAGTTGAAATAGTTTTGAAAACGAATTTAAAATGATTTATAACATACGTTTTAAAAGGAAATCGATGAAATATATATATTATATATATAATGGCCTGAATAGAACGCGTCGCGCTGTGGCAGTTCGTGAATTTCGACCATTGACTTCGAGTGGACATTACGTGAGATCCGACCGTCGGATTCTCCTAAAACTGGAACCGTTGGGTTCGTATCGAAAAGATCTTTCTAACGAATATTAGAGATTTGAAATCTAACGGTTGGATTTGGAATTATGTCCAAATCAAAATTGGAAAAGGTCGGTGTAAGTGCAGTTCGATGGCCATTGATGGAAATCGACTGTACGGGCTTTGATAAAATTATTAAAAATAGTAATAATTCGTGTAAAATCATAAGAAATGATTTGTGAAGAATTGGGATGAAAAAATCCATATTTGAAAAGATAAAAATAGATTTTTATCGAAATGAACTAGTTTTGAACTAGAATTATAATTCTATTTATTTTTAAAATAAATAAAGTGGATTTGAAATGTTTTTAAAAGTAACCAAAATTTCCAATAATTGAATTGGAATGGATTTGAATCAAAATTGTCTTTGGAATATTTCGATGTTGGATTCCGTGATTATACAGATATTGTTATGGACGTTTGAAAGATATATTTATATCGTTATTTCCAATACGATATTTATTGGTCATAGAATTTGATATTGAATATAAGCCGATATATTTTCTATTCAGAGCCTTGTATTTAATATCAAATGGGATTTGGGTTTGTCGTGAATGGTGTCTTCATTAACACTGTTCTTTAACCCAGTTAAAGACAGGATATGATTTCCCAAGTTAAATAATCATTGATAGTGATTTTTGGGAAGATTAAAACTAAGTGGAGTTTTAATGAATCTTTAATTAGATTGAAGTGATCGAAAATGGAGTATCACCAGTTTTGCTCCAGACGATAGTTAAATCTTTAATTAGATTTGAATGTGAAATGGTAATTGAATTTACCGATAACACCGTGGTGTTAGATATGAAGTATGACCAGTTTTACTTCATGGGATGAATAGGTTGGGATTGGAAAATAAAATAAATGATTACTTCGGTGTGGTTCGTTAATCCCGACTAGTTTGAATTGATATTCAAAGAAGATTAAAGAATTTATCTTTGATAAAATCAATGGGAACCTTTCCCAAAGTATAAGAAGATTTGAATAAAAGAATATTCTGAATTGGAATGAGGCGTATGTTGTATTCGTGTAACACTTGTTTATTATATACGCGAGTTATTCAGAAAGATTGGGCTTATCCCATTCTGAATAACTGATTCGACGTGGTGTCGAGGATGAAGACGGTGGTCGAAGACCGGAGGTCTTCACATCGTTTGGGTGATTACTGATGATCTTGATTGGGTTGTACACCCAAGAGGAGGGAATCAGTTGGTGATCGTCCAGACGTACTTGGAGATCGATGGATATGCGAGGTACAAGGTGCCTCCGGTTTCGTTCAGACCCAGAACGAACTTGTAAATGGACTGTGTGTCTGACATTGGATTTTATTCTGTGTGATTGATTTCTATTAAATATATATCTGTTTAGCGGTGGAGAATTTATTCTCTTACTTAACACCCTTCTCTGAGACGTACGAGCTCAGGGGTTATATATTGATGGATATCAATCGCATGGAGTGAATTGCCTATGTGGCATGCCTAAGTTGCAAATGTTCAAGGTTTTTGTTGAAAAGCAGAGTCTTGTGGTTGATGATCAAAGCACGGCCTGTGTGGCATAGCTTTGTGTAGCGTTGATTCGCGAGCCTCACACCCCGGTTGTGAACCAGAAACGGGAGAGGACATCAGGGAGGGTATGCGTTTCCTTCTAGATAGAAGTGGCGTCAATGGTTTTACACGCCCTGACGAGTTTGACTTATGTGGTTGTTGCTGTTGCGAGACGCCTTGGATATATCGGTGACTGTGTGGAGCCGATGGAGTCATTGGGCTCATTTACGCCCCCAAAGGGCGGGGAAACACAGTGTGCAGGGTTTAAGTTTAATCCACATCGGTGGACCGGCCCTGACGATCCAAGGGCTCACCTGTGTCTGGGTCCTGAGACATGGGCTAGATTGTCTCGAATCGGTAGAGGACTATCTTTTGCCTCGGTTCACAGATGGAAATCCAACTTTCAATACGTAACATTTGCGGTTTTGATTGTAGAGCCTAGTATTGGAGACATGATATATGGTACCCATGCCGTCTATGATTAATACTTATTATTAAAATTGTTTTGAGACTATATACTTATAGTAATAATAAAAGATGAAATTTAGCGTATCAAGCATTCTTTGGCTATTATAAGGAAAAACCCTATCCTCCGACTTGTGTTGCATTGTGTGATGGGACCTGGGTCTTATAATAGCTTCATTGTTCTTTATTTAGCATTGCACTGGTGTTCTTGGGAGGAAACCCGTTCCGTGTTATACGGCGTGGTCACTTGATTTATCGAACTTTAAAATAAAGATTAATAACTGTTTTAGTTCTCACACCAGTCACATGACTGACCTGGAGTTTATTGTTTTAACCTAAACTCTGGGTGCCCCTATTTTTCGCACGAGAAGCTAGTAGTTTTGGTTTTGCAGATGTATATTCACAGTAATCTGGTTTATAGCTGGAATGATATCCGGAAAGCTCTGTATCTGTATATCTCTTTCAGTTGTATATTGTATTATTTTCCGCTGCTATGTAATTCATTGTAATCTTTGATATTTATCGAATGTATTTTATTCATTCATACTCTGTATATTCTTGTAATCTGATGAAATTGTTGTAATTAACAATGAAATGTTCTTCTGTTTACGTTCCAATTTGTCGAGTTCTCAAAACAATCAGGGGTTTCAAACGGTCTTGGTAGATTTAGCGATCGATTCGGATTGAGCGAAATTCCTTTTCGTTACAACATGTAAATTTTTTTAATATAGTGTCATTCGTATGTAGTTTCAAATAATTTTAAAAATTACAATAAAATAATAGTTTTAATCAATTTTATAGCATTACAAAGTTGGAATAATTTAAGATTAGTGAGAATAATTCAAGGTTGGACTAAAGGTTAGAATAATTAAATGACCTTGATAAATATGGGAAATTTGGGTATTTTATGGTCGGACCAATTAGTAATCATTAAACATTAGTGGGAATTATAATATATATATATATATATATATATATATATATATGAAACACCCCACCTCCATTAAGGTCACTCACAAAGGGAATGCCTTAACTTTGATGGAGGTTTATAAGTAAAAGCCACAGATAAACTCAAGACAGATATAAATACACATATTTTAAACAGCGAAAACCAAACAAACTTTTATTTCATCAATACGTGTATCAAACAAAAGATTTCCATAATTGTCTCAAAATACTTCCAACATTACAACCTCATAACTGCCTTGATTATTAAAGAAGCATGAAAACATAAATAAAGTGACAAAAATCCCCATAGTGATATCCAAAGCCATTATCCGAGCAAGAAAGATCCAAATCATACATCTACGTTCTTGGTGCTTGTAAAGAGTCTGACTGAGTTGAGCTATTTCCTCCCTGTGGACCTGGGGGGGATGAAAGAAAAGAAGACGAAAAGAAAATAGGGTCAGACATAAATCCTGAGTAAATCTAGTAACTCTTCAATATGTGAATAATAAAAGGGTATGATGGATGTAAACTAAAAATAGGAAAGTGTCACAAGCTAAGGAAGTGTCGAATGTACTATCGCACCCATACTATATCTATGCACCTACTTGAGTTTATTCTAACTGGCACCCCGTGGTGAGGGTGAAGTGATCCCCATTTTCTAAAGATCGGCTCCTACTCGCGTTAACATGTGTCATACGGCCCCCAAGAATTGTAGATACCTATGCTGGTCCCACCATGGGGTGTATCAAGACCCATGGTGGAGGCCCCGACACAAATCTAGAAGGCATAGGTTATACTACTGGTGTCCCCAGTGTCCTGGTTGTCAGCTCCGGAGTGTGTGCATGCCCGCACCCCGTTAGACCTACACTGTGCACCCACCGCCGTCGTTTGACCGCTTACAATCAGCCCAGTAATCGTGCCCCACCCTGCCTAGTTTCAGGGTACCGTTGATACCTAACTTTGGGTTACTGCTGAAACGGGTCCCTCGTTACCAGGATTTTCTAGTCAAACATGTTAAGTGGTTAAGTGTCTGTATTTACCTAACCCCACCCATCAATTCTTGTTAACATGTTGAATTTGGTTAAGTGTTATAGTTGACTTAACTCTACCATCTGTCCTTAGCCTCTTAGGAGCACCAGACCACTCACATTAGACAGGTATTGCTACGGTTACTGGATGTGCCAGTCGGTTCCGGGCAGGTATTGCTACGCATGAACTTGCAATTTGGTGATCCAACTAACATATAACATGGGTCATGTGAACTTGCATTCAAATCAAAGTATGACTAAGTAGGTGACATATGAAATGGCATAGTTTAGGCTAATACAAACTTGTGTTTAAACATGTTTAACATGGCATAATATCAACCACAAAACTAGCATGTTGTATATTCACAAAAATGTACAATTTTTTTCATCTAATCATATAGCCATGAACTTGCATAATTTATGAAACCCAAACGGTACTTAACATAGATCCAATTGTACTTGCAAATGAACTTGCATAGTTTATGAAACCCAAACGATACTTAACATAGATCTAATTATACTTGCCAACATAGATCTAATTATACTTGCCAATAAACATAAGAATGATGTCATAGGTTTTGGGTCATGTAGGCATAAAAGGTCTATAACATGTTTACATAAATTCTAATTTAGACTAAGGGAATATACATAGTCCATGCCATCGACATATACAAAAAGGGATCAATTTCTAGTTTTTGCCACAAACTTGCAAGTGCCATTGTTTTCATATACAATTGTTCAATAGGCTTGCATCAATCAATTTTTGCCACAAACATCAATACACAAGTCATGATAGAACCATTACAATACACAAAATTTATACGATACAACAACACGATTTTATTTTCATTTACATCGAATCACATCACAGTTTTTATTCATATTCTGAAAGGTCACTATACTTACAACGAATGCAGAATCTTGAATTCTGGATTCTGAAACTGAGATGCGCTCCTTTGGGTAGACTAACGTTGCGTTGATTGATTTGATTAAACTTTAATCTTCTTCTTAATTTGATTCGTCTCTTAGGCTTTAGTGTTGGCTTGTCTCTAGGCTTTCTAATTGACGGTCATTCCTAGTTCCTTTCCAGCAGCATGACGGCTTCTGTATTCTATTATTTGTGTGAATTAAGGGTTAGACTTGAGTTGTATTTATAGAATTTCAATCTAATTAGAGCCGTCGATGAAGCTAGAGTGAATCCAGACCATCCATCTCAAGAGAAGCCAACCAGAAAGTGACATGTAAGCCCTAGTGACTCAGCCAAGCCTCAGAATTCGACCAGACCCTGACCAGGCCAGCCAGGACCTGACCAGCAGGTCATTCTGACCTGGGCGCACTTGGCTGGTGCGCCAGGCCAAAATTGTACTGGCGCACTTCCCAAGTGCGCCAGTTCAACTTTGTTCTGGCGCACTTCACAAGTGCGCCAGTGCATTCTGACCCGTTTTCTGGTTTTTCAGCCCAACTTCGTTCGTCTATATCTTCTTCATACGATATCCGTTTTTACGTAAACTTGGACTCTATCTCAAGCAGAATTTCGAGACGAACGCAATGGTGTAACCCATTTCCCTTGATTTCATCATTTATAATTAATTATACTTTAATTTGTCAAGCTTAACGTTATAGAATTCACGGGGTGTTACAATATATATTTCTTTTTGATTTGAAATTTTATTCATTGCACATAAATAAAATTTCAAGACAATCTTTTCTTTCTTTGTTTGGTTGCTCCTTTGTTCGCATGCAATGCTTGTTCTAACTTATATTTATTTATATTCCACCTTTGTGCGCAAACTAAGTAATTGTATGTGAATAATTATTTGTCTTATTCTTCCTCTAATCAATTGGATGATTTGATTCTCTTTTTAACCACTGAATGCTCTTAAAAGAAACCGTCTTAACCCTTTTCACACTTAGTGCTCTTTTAAAAAGAAACCGCCTTATTTCTTTCTAATTAATACATTACTATACTATTTTTAACGTATAGTAACCTCTTTCCTTCATGCATTTAATTTTTTTGAAATTTACTTACTTTAATTGCTTATTTTTTCCCTTTCATACACTTATGGCGTTTCTTTTGTGCCATTAGATTTATTGCTTATCATTATATATATATATATATATATATGCGATCTACCTCCTTCTTTTAATTAATTCATCGCTGAAATTATTTGATTGCTTTCTTTCTATTTTAATTGCATGCCCTCATTTCAATCAATTTACTAATTCTTCTTTTTATTTTAATTTATGTTCATGCACATGTATGATTGCATTCATAAACAATACAAACTTCCATTTATTAATTTTATTCTTAATTAAGCATATATTCATATGCACGTAATTAATTGCATGCGTTAAATTCTTAACCGTCATGTGTATGTATATATATAC
This sequence comes from Allium sativum, assembly GCA_030737875.1. NCBI lineage: Eukaryota > Viridiplantae > Streptophyta > Magnoliopsida > Asparagales > Amaryllidaceae > Allium > Allium sativum. The sequence goes on along the minus strand of CM060911.1, from coordinate 117,625,841 downwards.
ACACATCTTTCTTATTTTCACGTAATTAAATTTATTTATTAATTGCTCACTACCTTCTTCTTTTTACACATAATCTTTTAATTAAACTACGTTCACACTAAGCCACTTTTTAGTCATTCCCCTAAAACAAAAATGTAACGACCTGTATTCTACACATCATAGGATTGTAGAACATTTATTTCTTTCCCATGTGGAGTCGTATGGTCATGTAACTTTGGGAAACATCTACTAGAGTCATTTCCCATGTTCATGATTTTTGTCGATTTTTAAATGACCATTTTGCCCCTAGTTGGTACTGTTTTGGCCATAACTTTTGATTAGAAAAGAATTTTGACCTGAAACCACTTCCATTTGATTCGTTTGATGGTTTACCTTTCCGTAGAGTGGTCATAATAGCCAAACGGACTTACCATTTTGGATATATGGCTGAAACAAGGTTTGGAGGGTGAAAAACTGCTTAACCGGGCCAAATCGGATGATTAGTGAGTAGGCCCATAACCCATTTCGGGATTAGGGTTATGGGAGGGCTGAAATGAGATGGAGAATCATTCCATTTCAGTTTTCTAGCCTCCACTTATCACCAAGGAACCCTAAAAATGGCCTCCAACCTATAAATCACCTCCAAATCATCTTTTGGTCAAGGATTTGGCTTAGCAACCCCTAATCAAGGAAGATCTTCACCAAAGCAACTTAGGAGCTGCTGTTTGGCATAAAGATTCACATCAAATCAGAGCTTTATTTCAGATCTTAGTTTATTTTGTGGCTAAGGTGAGTGATTTGCATAGTTTTGCACTAATTATGGCTAATTAGGGGTGATTAGTGTTAATTAGTGAATTTAAGCATGATAAAATTCTGGAAAAATGTTTATAAAATTCGGAATGATGTTTTAGACCTCTGATATAAATTTGAGTTAATTTGGTTAAGTTTTGATAATCCTATCATTAGTTTCACCTAAATATGATTAAGGGAAAATATGGGATTTTGGGTATGTTTGATCCCTTTTTACCTATCATATTGATGTTATGATGTTTGTGGTTGATTATGCATGTTGCTATGACTGTATGAAATAATTTTTGATTGGTAAGAATAGTTGGAATGGTCGAAAACGCCGTCGAGGTGCGTAAACAGTCGCTGGAACAACTGTAGGAATTATGCAGGGATCCGGATCGGATCGCATGCCACGTCCACGATCTGATGATGCCGATCCGATCTGATCACGACTTCGCGAGACGACCCGTGTTGCTTCACGAAGAGGTGACCCGACCCGCCCCTATCTTCCACGATCCATTCCAGCCTGGGTGTCATGATCCGCCTGAAGGAACACGTCACGATCTCAGCAAGGTGGCACGACCCAAACCAATGGGTATTCACGATCCGACCCGATCAGAAGGCGCGACCCGACCCGTATGAAGCAACTCGACCCGACCCGAAGTGGTGACGCCGATCCGAACTTGGAGGAGGAGCCACGAGCTGGAGGAACACGACTCGATCCGCAGGGGGTGTTGGCGATCCGAACTAGGACGATCCGATCCGATGAAGAATGTTGAAGGCCGATCCGATCCGATCCGATGGTGATGACCAATAACCCGAGATGCAAAGGTAGTCCAAATGGAAGTTAGAGCTCAGGATCCCGGAACCAGTTGGGAACCAATGAGTTCGCTTCATGGTTGGACTTTGCTGCGGGACGTGTGCTAAGGAGTTGTCGACGTTCATAACTTCGATTCACCACTAAGAAGGAATGATGGGCTACTTATCAGTGCAGTAGGGTCATTATGACCTGAGGGGCAAGGTGATGGTAGCAAGACTACGTTATCAGTGCAACAGGGTCATTATGACCTGAGGGGCAAGGTGATGCGTAGTAAGACTATGAGCCAGTGCAGTGGGGTACTTGTGATTCCATGGGGCAGAGTGGACATAGTAAGGATTGGTAAGGCTATGAGCCAGTGCAGTGGGGTTCTTGTGACGCCATGGGGCAAAGTGGACATAGCGAAGGATTTGTGGCTACGTTATCAGTGCAGTGAAGCCATTTATGACTTCATGGGGCAAAGTGATCGTAGCAAGGAATGTTGGGTGATCGAAGTGGTGAATATCGTATGCTTTACGCACTGAGTGAGAGATGTGAGGATGGATGCTATGCTTGATTGTTGCCATCATTATGACATACACACCTCCCCCACCTCCGTATCTTTACACTGTTTGATATGGTACCTTAGAGTGTTGTACAGTATGTAGTGCTAACTCTTTGGTTGTAGGTTCAGGTATGTTTTAGTCTACCTGTTATTGTTCACTTTAGATGCTTATCGCTCATACCAGGCTTTATGTCTGACCCAGAGTTTTATGTCTCCTCTTATTACTCTGGGTGCTCACACGAGCAGACTAGAGACAGTTTAGCTGGTGGTGTGCGAGTAGCTGATTCGGAGGCGGGCAGGAGGCTTCCACGTATGATATATATACACATTCTCCCTGTGTCGTTGGTGGTCGCTACTTGGGCATTAGTAGTGTACCTCCTTTATCTTACTTTTGCTTTGAGACAGTTTGAAAGTTCTAATAAGCTGTATTTTGGATTTCCGCTGCTATGATGTTTAGTTCTGATTTTCAGCTTATACACTGTCTCTCCTGTCTTATGTCAAGTATGTTATTATTATATTTTGTTCTATGCGCTGTGAGACATTCTATAGGCTCTTTGTATGTTCATTTCCTTCTTCCCTTTTCTTTTCACGACCCATTCCGTGCTAACTGGACATGTGTACAGCGCACTTTTGGAGTAAATCTCGGTTGGTGCGGGGCGGGCCGTCACACTTGGTATCAGAGCTCTAGGTTGCGTAGTTAACCTAGGGAAAGACACTAGGGAGAGATAGTACGTATATGAGAGTGCGTATTTGTGATTACTTTGGTTTTCAAAAGCTATGTATATATATACTATTAGTAGTATAAGAATGAAGTCGCATTGTACTAGCACCACTATGGGGTCGTTAATCGTTTCCCTTTTTCAGATTGACGATGAGCCGAGATACGAGGGGTGCTGGTAGAGGGACCAACCCAGGGAATGCCGCTGACATGAGGGCAATGTTTACTAACCTCATGAGAGACATGCTTAGAGAAGTTCAAGGGGCAGTTCCCAATCCCGGAGTTGGTGTTGGCCCAGTAGTGCAGGCGCCTAGGGTCGATTTCGCCAAGTTGTGCAAGGATTACACTAATCTTGGTGGGAAGCCGTTCCACGGAACGGAGTCGGCTACAGATGTTCAGGACTGGATGGATAGCAGTGACCATATCTTCGATGACTTGGGTCTTGAGGATGCGATGAAGAGAAGGCTAGCGTCTCGTCAGCTGCAAGGACGAGCGATGAATTGGTGGAATGCTATTAGAACAGCTACTCCAGAGGACCAGGTTACTTAGGATCAGTTCAAGGCTCGCTTTAGCGAGAAGTTCATTCCAGCTGCCCAGAAGTCAGTACTGTTCAAGAGGTTCTTGGAACTCAAGCAGAACGGAAGGGCAGTTTCTGATTATATTGCTGAGTTCGACACTTTGTCGAAGTATGGACTGTCTCTCATTGATACTCCTGAGAAGAAGAATGAGAAGTTCATTACTGGTTTGGATGGATACTTGGGGGAAAGGCTTATCAACCACATCGATGAGACTTTTGAATCGATCGTGGGGAAGGCTTTGAGATCAGAAAGTCTTTACCCTAAGTCAAAGACTGAGGCTGCATCTGCAGAAGGGCCAAAGCCGCAAGCAGGCGGTGGAGGCAAGAATAACTCTCAGAGTAAGAGGAAGCAGGACCAATCAAAAGGTGGCCAGAAAAAGAGCAAGAAGGATGTTGAGTGCTTTAGCTGTGGAAAGAAGGTCCATTATGCTAAAGAATGTCGGGCCAAGCCAGCGGAAAGGAAGTGCTACAACTGTGGTCAAGTGGGACATCATAAGGATAAGTGTCCGCAACCTCTTAAGGAGAAGCAGATTGTGAAAGCATATGCTATTGATGCTGTTCCTTCTTCGTCGAATGCCACAACTGCGGCGGAGAAAGGAAAGAATGTTGTTATTCAAGGTATGCTTTCTATTTATGATATACCAGTTCGAGTTTTGTTTGATACTGGGGCTTCCCGTTCCTTCATATCTAGTGACCTGGTAGATAGGTTGGGATTGGAACCCGAGATAGTCGATAGACCATTGGTTGTGACGAACCCGATTGGTGGTTCGACTAGCCTTAGTATGATTTGCAGGAATTTGGTCTTATCGAGTCATGGATGTATGTTTGTATGTGATTGCTTTGTTTTGGGCTTTACTGGGTATGGCATTATATTGGGAGTCGATTGGCTCCAAAGATACGGGGTGGTGGTAGACTGTGAGGACTTTTTGGTGACAGTGAGGGCGGATGATGGGCGGAGGGTAGTGTTTGGTAGCCTACCTAGTGATGGGGTTATGTCTAGTTTTGTAAATTCCCTCGACATCCCGCAGGATGAGTTGTCAGATGTGCCCGTGGTTGGCCAGTATCCGGACGTCTTCGAGGAGGTGACCGGGCTTCCACCACACCGAGAGATTGAGTTCCGTATAGATTTAGTGAAAGATGCCAGACCTATAGTGATGCCACTTTGTCGTATGGCACCAAGGGAGCAGAGACAGCTCGGGGTGCAAGTCAGCAATCTTTTGAAGAAGGGATTTATTAGAAGGAGTGTCTCCGAGTGGGGAGCACCAGTTTTGTTTGCCACTAAGGCAGATGGTTCCCTTCGTTTGTGTGTGGACTATCGCGAGTTGAATAAGATGACGAGGAAGAATAAGTATCCTCTACCGCGGATAGATGATTTGTTTGATCAGCTGGAAGGAGCTAGAGTGTTCTCCCAGTTGGACCTCGCGATAGGATTTCATCAGCTTCGAGTAGCAGATGAGAGTGTTCCGAAAACGGCATTTAGGACGTTGTCTGGATTTTATGAGTGGTTGGTCATGCCATTTGGGTTGACCAATGCACCAGCCTATTTTGTGGATCTTATGAATCGAGTATTCAGAGATCAGTTGAATAAGTTTGTTCTTGTGTTCGTGGATGATATCCTTGTTTACTCAAGGACAGAGGAGGAACACAAGGGACACTTGAGGATAGTGATGGAGGTGTTGAGGAAACACCAATTGAAAGCGAAATTCTCTAAGTGTCATTTTTGGAGAAGGGAAGTAAGATTCTTGGGTCATGTTGTTTCAGAGAGTGGTATTGTCGTGGACCCTGCGAAGGTGGCTACGGTACAGGATTGGCCTAAGCCCAAGAATGCAACAGATGTGAGAAGTTTCTTGGGATTAGCTGGATATTATCGTAAGTTTATCCAGGACTTCTCCAAGATAGCAGCACCATTGACTCAGTTGACTAAGAAGAATCAGTCCTTCGTTTGGGACGAAGTGTGTGAGGATGCCTTCAAGAGTCTAAAAGAGAGGTTGACTCGTGCGCCAGTGTTAGTCATTCCTAAAGGGAATGAAGAGATAACGGTATACACGGATGCTTGTGGTACCGGACTGGGTGTTGTATTGATGCAAGGAGGTAGGGTTGTAGCTTATGATAGTCGACAGCTAAAGCCGCATGAGAAGAAGTATCCTACCCATGATTTGGAATTGGCCGCGATTGTATTTGCGCTGAAGATGTGGAGACACTATCTCTTGGGAGAAAGATTTGAGTTGTTTACCGATCATAAATCGTTGAAGTATCTCTTCTCCCAGAAAGATCTGAATCTCCGTCAGCAGAGATGGTTAGAGTTCTTGGCTTCGTATGATTTTGATATCGCATATACACCTGGGAAAGGTAATGCGGTAGCCGATGCCTTGAGTAGGAGACATGCCAGCTTAGGGGCAATGTTTCTTGAGTGGAAGCAACTGGAGTATATCGCGGGGTTTGATTTCAGACCAAAGTGCGAATTGGATCCAGTTATGCTAGCTAGTTTGACGATCAGACCCACTTTGATAGAGCGGATTGGTTCTAGTCAGAGGGACGATCCTAATCTATTAGAAATCATCTCCAAGTTAGAGATGAACATCGGCGGTGAGGAGATGAATGTGTATGGGCTTGATCAAGATGGATGGCTTCGAAAGAATGGAAGACTAGTTGTGCCCAACGTGAATGGTTTGAGGGATGAAGTGCTTAGAGAATGTCATCACTCAAAACTGACTATACATCCCGGTGGTAACAAGATGTATCGAGACATGAGACAGACTTACTACTGGGAAGGGATGAAAAGAGACGTTGGGAAGTTTATATCCAAATGCATGAATTGCCAGCTAGTTAAAGCCGAGCAAAAGAAGCCTAGTGGGTTGTTGCAACCATTAGGAATTCCCGAATGGAAATGGGAGCAAGTCTCGATGGATTTCATCGATGGTTTACCAAGGACTAGATCGGGACATGATAGCATTTGGGTAATTGTGGATCGATTGACTAAGAGCGCAAGATTTATACCAGTCAAATCGACCAGAACGGCAGCCAAGTTGGCAGAATTGTATATGAAGTGGGTAGTGAGATTTCATGGAGTACCCAAAAGCATTGTGAGTGATCGAGACCCCTTGTTCACTAGTGGGTTTTGGAAAAGCTTACTAGAGGCTCTAGGGTCAGGATTACATCTCAGTACCGCATATCATCCTCAGACCAACGGTCAGACGGAGAGGGTGAATCGTATATTGGAAGATCTCTTGAGAGCGTGTTTATTGGATTTTGGTGGATCATGGGATGACCATTTGCATCTAGTAGAGTTTGCATATAATAATAGCTACCAATCCAGTATCGGTATGGCTCCATATGAAGCTTTGTACGGAAGACCGTGCAACTCACCATCATGTTGGATAGAGACTAGCGAGAAGTTTGTGCTTGGGCCAGATGTGGTGAGAGAAACGTCGGATAAGATTAAGATCATTCAGCAACGAATGAAAGCTGCTCAGGATAGGCAGAAGAGTTATGCCGATAAGAGGAGAAGAGATTTGAAATTCTCCGTTGGTGACTTGGTGTTCGTCAAGATCTCTCCGTTGAAGAGCGTGATACGATTTGGCAGGAGAGGCAAGTTGGCACCAAGATTTGTTGGCTCATTCCCTGTTCTTGAACTAGTCGGGAATTCGGCATATAGAGTTGGCTTACTAGAGAAGATGGCAGGAGTTCACAATGTATTTCATGTTTCCCAACTAAGGAAGTTCGTTCACGACTCAGATATGACTATTTCACCTGATCAGTTAGAGGACTTCGAAGTAGAACCCGAGGCGGTTGGGAACCGCAAGCCGATTCGTATTGTGGGGCACGATACGAAGCAACTTCGAAGGAAGGCGGTGAAGCTAGTCAAGGTTCAGTGGGGCGAGGACGAGAACGATTGTACTTGGGAGACAGAGGAGAGCATTAAGAAGGCATATCCAGAACTCTTTGCCTGGTAAGATTTACTTTGCGATTTAGTTATTCCCGTGCTAGGATAGACTTATTTTACTTGTTTTGCATGTTTGATGATTGTTTTATGATTGATAGGCATACGGGACCTTTGTGTATGTTTGGATTAGGGAATTTCGGGGGCGAAATTTCTTAAGGGGGGGAGAGTGTAACGACCCGTATTCTACACATCATAGGATTGTAGAACATTTATTTCTTTCCCATGTGGAGTCGTATGGTCATGTAACTTTTGGAAACATCTATTAGAGTCATTTCCCATGTTCATGATTTTTGTCGATTTTAAATGACCATTTTGCCCCTAGTTGGTACTGTTTTGGCCATAACTTTTGATTGGAAAAGAATTTTGACCTGAAACCACTTCCATTTGATTCGTTTGATGGTTTACCTTTCCGTAGAGTGGTCATAATAGCCAAACGGACTTACCGTTTGGGAGATATGGCTGAAACAAGGTTTGGAGGGTGAAAAACTGCTTAACCGGGCCAAATCGGGTGATTAGTGAGTAGGCTCATAACTCATTTCGGGATTAGGGTTATGGGAGGGCTGAAATGAGATGGAGAATCATTCCATTTCAGTTTTCTAGCCTCCACTTATCACCAAGGAACCCTAAAAATGGCCTCCAACCTCTAAATCACCTCCAAATCATCTTTTGGTCAAGGATTTGACTTAGCAACCCCTAATCAAGGAAGATCTTCACCAAAGCAACTTAGGAGCTGCTGTTTGGAATAAAGATTCACATCAAATCAGAGCTTTATTTCAGATCTTAGTTTATTTTGTGGCTAAGGTGAGTGATTTGCATAGTTTTGCACTAATTATGGCTAATTAGGGGTGATTAATGTTAATTAGTGAATTTAAGCATGATAAAATTCTGGAAAAATGTTTATAAAATTCGGAATGATGTTTTAGACCTCTGATATAAATTTGAATAATTTGGTTAAGTTTTGATAATCCTATCATTAGTTTCACCTAAATATGCTTAAGGGAAAATATGGGATTTTGGGTATGTTTGATCCCTTTTTACCTATCATATTGATGTTTTGATGTTTGTGGTTGATTATGCATGTTGCTATGACTGTATGAAATGCTTTGTGATTGGTTAGAATAGTTGGAATGGTCGAAAACGCCGTCGAGGGGCGTAAACAGTCGCTGGAACAGCTGCAGGAATTATGCAGGGATCCGGATCGGATCGCATGCCACGTCCACGATCCGATGATGCCGATCCGATCTGATCATGACTTCTCGAGACGACCCGTGTTGCTTCACGAAGAGGTGACCCGACCCGCCCCTATCTTCCACGATCCATTCCAGCCTGGGTGTCACGATCCGCCTGAAGGAACACGTCACGATCTCAGCAAGGTGGCACGACCCGAACCAATGGGTATTCACGATCCGACCCGATCAGAAGGCGTGACCCGACCCGGATGAAGCAACCCGACCCGACCCGAAGTGGTGACGCCGATCCGAACTTGGAGGAGGAGCCACGAGCTGGAGGAACACGACTCGATCCACAGGGGGTGTTGGCGATCCGAACTAGGCCGATCCGATCCGATGAAGAATGTTGAAGGCCGATCCGATCCGATTCGATGGTGATGACCAATAACCCGAGATGCAAAGGTAGTCCAAATGGAAGTTAGAGCTCAGGATCCCGAAACCAGTTGGGAACCAATGAGTTCACTTCATGGTTGGACTTTGTTGCGGGACGTGTGCTAAGGAGTTGTCGACGTTCATAACTTCGATTCACCACTAAGAAGGAATGATGGGCTACTTATCAGTGCAGTAGGGTCATTATGACCTGAGGGGCAAGGTGATGGTAGCAAGACTACGTTATCAGTGCAGTAGGGTCATTATGACCTGAAGGGCAAGGTGATGCGTAGTAAGACTATGAGCCAGTGCAGTGGGGTTCTTGTGATTCCATGGGGCAGAGTGGACATAGTAAGGATTGGTAAGGCTATGAGCCAGTGTAGTGGGGTTCTTGTGACTCCATGGGGCAAAGTGGACATAGCGAAGGATTTGTGGCTACGTTATCAGTGCAGTGAAGCCATTTATGACTTCATGGGGCAAAGTGATCGTAGCAAGGAATGTTGGTTGATCGAAGTGGTGAATATCGTATGCTTTACGCACTGAGTGAGAGACGTGAGGATGGATGTTATGCTTGATTGTTGCCATCATTATGACATACACACCTCCCCCACCTCCGTATCTTTACACTGTTTGATATGGTACCTTAGAGTGTTGTACAGTATGTAGTGCTAACTCTTTGGTTGCAGGTCCAGGTTCAGGTTTGTTTTAGTCTACCTGTTATTGTTTACTTTAGAAGCTTATCGCTCATACCATGCTTTATGTCTGACCCAGAGTTTTATGTCTCCTCTTATTACTCTAGGTGCTCACACGAGCAGACTAGAGACAGGTTAGCTGGTGGTGCGCGAGTAGCTGATTCGGAGGCGGGCAGGAGGCTTCCACGTATGATATATATACACATTCTCCCTGTGTCGTTGGTGGTCGCTACTTGGGCATTAGTAGTGTACCTCCTTTATCTTACTTTTGCTTTGAGACAGTTTGAAAGTTGTAATAAGCTGTATTTTGGATTTCCGCTGCTATGATGTTTAGTTCTGATTTTCAGCTTATGCACTGTCTCTCCTGTTTTATGTCAAGTATGTTATTATTATATTTTGTTCTATGCGCTGTGAGACATTCTATAGGCTCTTTGTATGTTCATTTCCTTCTTCCCTTTTCTTTTCACGACCCGTTCCGTGCTAACTGGACATGTGTACAGCGCACTTTTGGAGTAAATGTCGGTTGGTGCGGGGCGGGCCGTCACAAAAAATATGGTGCTGGCGAGAATCGAACTCCGTAACTCTTGTATGCAAGTCACATACTCTAACCAACTGGGCTACTTAGTCTTTTGTTAACAAGACTTAGAACAATGGTAACCATTATTCTTTTCTCATTCCTCTTTTTCATGTTTTGCTGCAATATTTAATTAAAGATATCTTTTTCATCTTAAGTCACATTTCTGCAACCCATAGGTCTAAATTGACTAGAAAATTGTCGCGAACGCAATAGCGCTAATTTTGTGACCAAATTCTGGAAGCTCTTCAAATTTTCCTTTTTCTTTTCAAATGTTCGCATGCATTTCTTCGCATTTCATGTATTTCATGTAATTTCTTTTATTAATCTTTTTCTTCATTTCACTGCATTAACTTATTACATGCAATTTTATTGTCATTATTTAATTTTTCTCTTAAATATATCTATGTATATAATATATATATATATATATTTCCACATTTTTAATTTCATTAAAAATGCGGGGTGCTACATTCTCCCACTCTTAAGAATTTTCGTCCCCGAAATTGGATAGGGATTAAATAGCTAATCCCTCATATAATATACTTCCATCATGTATGCATCCAATTTTTGCAAACAGTGCGCATGTGCAAAGTGAAATACATCATAGTAATGCATGTATGCCTAATTTGGTACCACTTATATGTGTGCAAACTTTTAAAATCTCTTTCAAAACATAATGCTCACATCCTAAATATACTTGCAGTTCTATAAGAATGAATATTTTTGAAACCGAAATAGTTTTTCATCCAAATTTTCTCACTCTTATAGAATAAGAGCATAGTTCATCCAATTGTTGCATCCAAAACCCTACCAACCATCATTAAATTCAAAATTTAGAAAAATCTAATTTTCTAAATTCGATTTCTTATGTTACAAAAAGGTACAAAACGGAAGAATTTACATTTCCTGTTTTCTTTTATGTACTTTTTCTAATTGTACTTAGATTTTATGTAACTACTCTGTAAAGATTTCCTATTTTCCTATCTAAGCACAACCTACATAAGAAAATTTTCTTTTCTTTTTCAACTTAACTTGGGAAAATTCCATTTTTATCCATCTTTTCTTAAGATTTTCATTTTCTTTTCCCGTCACGTTTGTTGCTTCACTGAATTTGTTGTTTTCTTTTTTTATTAGGCTATTTTCTTTCTTAAATTATTTGACTTGATCCAATTACTAAAATTTATTTTCCAAATAAGGTTTTCTGTTTTCAACTCAAACAACATCCTATACAGCTACTACTACGGGCCAAGAATTTTAGGAGTATGTCACTTCCGACAACCACAAGTCCAAACAACAGAATCTATATTCTTACTTGCCCTTCACCACCTAGTAGTCACTACTAGTCCTTGCTATGTATTACTAGCCTACACTTTTTTTCAAGCAATAATCCTAGGTTTACAATGCTTATGCATTCTACGGGAATTTTCTACTATTCCAAGATAGTCCTTGCTATTTACTTCATAGCTTCAAACTTCTTTTCGTTCTTTCTAGGAACTAATCCTTACCTACTTCATTGTTTTTAAAACATGGTTTGGTACCCTTTTTTCATTACATTTTTCTTCCAAAAATTAAAAATTCTTAGAACTTTATTTTCTTTTCCAAAACTTACTTTTTCCAAACCATAAAAACATGTCACAAAATAAAAATGCAAAACATTTTTTTTTTCAGATCGCAAAACTGGAGTAGACAAGGACAACTATAGGGTTACATTGTTTATACCTACAATGTTAATTTTGACTGCTTTCTACAAGGTGTAAAAATCTACTCTATTCTTACTCTTTACAACTTATTTTGTCCACCCAACAAAATTTCATTTTAAAACAATAATCATTATTTTACAAAGTATACCCCACTTTACTTTAAAATCCAATATGCATTTTCAAATATGTTTCTTACATATCTCTGTCAAACATCAAAATTACTTTTAAGATTAAAACTTGAAAACACCACAAATTGTTTTGCCAAAACTTTTATAATTTCAAGTTCTTAAAAGATAATCATTGGGTTAGACTCAAAGTGGGTCTTCAACTCAACTAGGCTTTCCTAGACACCCCTACAGATTCAATTCTCTCAACTATATATATATATATATATATATATATATTCCTAATCCATTTTCCTCTTTCCATTTAGTGGGTTCCTCTATGGATCAAGGCTTATATATATAATATATTTATATTTTGAAAATACAAATACGTTCACTCATTATCTATATAGGATCCTAAACCGAAGCTCTGATACCAGATGTAATAACCCGAATTCCGACGAAACGATTTTTTTTTTCAAAACCCAATCCATCGAAACCTGAGTTGGTTTGCTCTGGTATCCTGCAGAAAAGACAGAGACATAAAACATGTCAGAGTTCGGAAAATACCTCATAGCGGAAGGAATAAAATACAATGTAATTAGAACATAGCTTTACCTTAATAACAATACTGCTAAACCAGTTTCCAAAGCTATATAGTCTATGTCATGAACCTAACCTGCGAATGTTATGAGGAGGGGGATCAAACACAAGTTCTGGTGACTGGACTTAAATTACACTTCTGGATAATCCTACATATACCGTTCAATCACATTTCTTATTTATTAGGTTATCTGTGTTATTAGCGCTTAAGGCTTACACACACGTCGCACTCATCTATTCCATAGTCGATTAACCTAATATAATGTATATGTAGCTACCTGCAAACTGAGGTACACCCCATGGTACCCCACTCGCACGGTCTCCTCCGTAACACCACATTTATGTGCGCAGCCCCTCATCCTATGCCATAGTAACGTACATATCTCTTTACATATATAACAATGCTACATCCGCATATAACAACTATCGTTATACTACGTAAGTGTACCGACTGCTATCCTCGAACTTTTTCATCGGGTTAGATTCCTTCATTGAGTAATGCCCCAGAGTCTATGGTACACCACCCAGAGCAGACATGCATGTATCTAGACTTTCCCATGTATGTATCGTCAAACTTATTCGATATCTAAGTCCCACACCTATCGTGTATGCCCGAGTTCCATGGCAGGGATACACAAGAAACACGGAACTCAATCAGGAGCTTTCCTCATATCTATGTAGGCCCGCCTTTAAGAGCCTCTCACACAAATATCCCTAGAGTCTGTTTTCTATGGTGGCTATAACCCCACCTCAGCCCCTCCCTCAACTAGTGAAGACTACAAGAGCTGAGCGACAAGCCTTTAAGCAAACAATCTATACATCCTTGTGGCGTCTCCCCCTCAACCACCATCCCACGATAGTGAATGGTTAATGGTGGGTCTAGCTCTAGTCTTTCCGCTTCCTACTGGTTGTGGTGATAGGCACTCGACGACCTACTATTCTTGTTTGTCCTGACCCTCGGCCTCCATTGAGGCAGCCGCCGAATCACCTTTTCTGTCACCGCGTACAGCATTCTGACTGCCAAGTTACTCTTGCAGTCAAGGCCCACCCACCTAGTAGTTATGCACAGACCCAACCTCTGCGGGTACAGCCTTAAACATCTGCCACCACACAGAGGACTACTAGGAGCACCTTTAACGTCTCAGGAAGCCGCGTGCTTCCCCTTCCAGTCCGTTGGAGCCGCCAAAATAATCAAATGAATGTGCGCTCCCCTCTTGCCTTATGACACCGTGATGATCTACCTCGTTGGGCTATTCATCCTATAATGTACGGACTGCTCCAAGCGCCTCAGTTTAATATGTCATTAGACCCTACGTCTAATCATTAATTACGCGCTTGCGCCATCTCTTCAGTCTTCTCATTTAACTTGGTTATTCTCATTCACATTGACTTTCTTTTCAAGTTTACCAAGTTATCCTTGCTTATTAATTCCAGTTATAACTTAACCCATTTAAGTTTATTAATAAGCCTACAACATGTTATTATCAGAATCTATTCATTATTCCATCTTATGGTTACCATAACATGTTCTACTTAATTTATAATTAAGTACATATACATTGGTAAGAGAATAACTCCCTAAGTATCAACCCGAAAGACCGAAATCAACATCATATTGACACTCAGAGAATTATTCAACTCAACCAATCTCCTGTTATGTCCTAATACCTTTCCATTCATATAACTTATGTTATCTTCATTTGTAGATTTATTCTTGCCTTTAATGATTACTTAATTTACAACTAAGTACAAATTACTTTACTCCGTAAGTTATTTCACCTTCCCTATCATTTCTTATAATTTACCTTATTCCATAAGTTATAATCCCCACTTGTCCCTAGGACAAGCCTACCTATTATCTTTCCTTTTCTTATTCAAGTTCATTCATAATAGGTTATTATTATCACACAACACCAAACAAGCCAGTTTGTCACACATTTTTCATTTTAATTAGTCACTATTATTACCGTGATAAGTTTATAATGGTTATTACTGTGATAAACATTTATCACGGTTGTTATCGTGATAATAGGTTGGCATTTCCGTAAAGTTCAAATATACTGGACAGAGTTGTCATTCCAGTTTCTTTTTTTACTTCTCTCCTTTATCACGCTTTTGACTTGCGAAATGTACAATTTTTTATTAGGGTTTCGATCTCCACTGCCGCCCTTCCACCGAAAGTTCAGATCTGTGTTTATCATCCTCTCCGCCTCTTCCTCGTTCCAGCGCCACTTCATCAGGTATTTTCATTTCCTCAAATCTTCAATTCTAAATAATTATAACGATTCTGGTTAATGAAGTGAATGTAGCATAATAATATAAGACCTCATGGATCAAAGTCTTGTCAGGTTGTAAAATGCTTTTGATTACATTGATCGATTCAAATTCATAATGGATTTTTCGTCACATTTTGTTGTAGGAGTTGAATTTTAGTGAGGTTTCGTACCGGACATTGATTTTGTGATTTAGGGATATTTGTGAACAGTTGTTACCTCATGATAGAATTTAATCTTCTTCCCCTCAATTCTAATATTGAGCATCATTTTTTCATGTTAGATTTTCTTCTCCTCTACTATCCCTTTGCCTCTACTGCAAATAGCGAGTTGCATGCCCTTAAGCGCTAATTTAATTACCAAAAATCACGCATCCCAATTTCAAAAGAAAAAAAATACACATAATCAACTCAAGGCAGGTGGTTGGTGAATGCCGTCCAAAGGGAGAGGCTACGACCTGGTGGCCGGTTTACTTCGAATCTTATGTATTTGAGGTTGATCTACCTTCACTTCAAATAAATCAGGCTACCTGTCAGGAAGAGGGTATTTTCTTCCCAAAAAAAGCCTGATCTCAAGAAGGAGGTCATGCCAGATGATATTGTTTGGAAACTCAAACCACTCCGCTGAAAAGATTATGTTTACATTTTTTTGAATAAACTTCTTTTTTCTTCTGTTTACCCCAATTAGATTAGTCTTTAACAGCTGTGTTAAATTTTAAGTGGCATTTGGCGCATTCTAAGATTATTTTAACTCTTATAGCTATTAAGCTATTGTCTCTTGAAACATTGCAAACTGAGCAATATAAATCTAATGTTTTATGATGTGAACCCAAACTTTAAACAAATTTATGTTTTAGTGGTAAAGACAGAAAAATGACAAGTTATTGGCATGGTGTTCCCAGTGCATTACACATTTCAACTTACTTTTTTCAGCTCATGCACATTAATGACCAAGAAGCTTGCCACTTGCTGGTTGCGATTTTTCTTTGTTGCTGCATGTATCTTCTGTTGATCAAGTATAATGATTGCTTTATTATCGTAGTTGGGGGTTTACATTATTCGTTTGTGTTTGCACGTATACAATGCACCTTTATTGCTCAGTTATAACCCAACTTCCTCTTCCTTCTCTCTATGCCATCCCCTTGCTATTATTTTCTCTCTTGGTCCAGCTCATTCACTGTTTTCTTGAAAAACATTTAGAATTTGTCTTGGTTGTACTAACAAATGAAATAATAGAAAACAATGATTGTCCCATCGTTGAATCTTATGTCAAATGATTATTTTACTAATAATAAAATAATTTGAGAAAGCTTATTGTAACTTATTTAGATGATTGAATTAGTGATGCTAGTTTAATAAATTAGTTTTTAGAAAGTATTTGTCTTGGTTTTCATTACAGGTTTAAATATAGTGTAAAGGTGTGAAGTTTTATCAGTATAAAATATAAAGGTCTTTTACTGAATTGGACTTGGTGTAAAGGTGTAATGTTCTATTAGTATAACCATAAAGTGGCTGATATTTTTCAACATGCAATGTTCTGAGCTTATTCTACCGTGCTTCTCAGATTTTGGTGCCCAAAAAAATAATCATGTCATTTCAAAATGATACGCAGTTAATATACAGATTGTTCTGTTCACCACTAAATGCACGGCCATGAGTTGTGCACATGCGCAAGCATGAAACCAAAAAAAAAATTAGACACTGCAAATAACTCATGTAAGGAAAGACTAATATTGGTGTTGATCTTCTAGGAAACAATGACGGTTGACCAATCCTCTTTAACAACGGTAAAAATAATCCATGTTAGAGATGTCATCACTACAAGCAAGTTCATCTTTTTTTTTCACAGTTTTTGTAACGACCCGCCTTTTTGCCCGATTCTCGCCGGTAATTAAACCGACTCAAATCGTTCATAAAGACGAATTGTTATGGGTACTTACATACATTGAACAAAAACAACAGAACTTTTCATTGAATAATTCAATATTACATCAGAGTTACATGAATATCAGAGTTACACATAAATACACACAGCTGAAGAAATTAAACTCTCAGCGGAAGAACATTATCTGATACAGCGGAAGCTCCAACTCTAGCGTGAACTCTAACTCCGGAAGCACTCTGAATCTTCTCCACAATCCATAACTGCAAACTAAACACTAGCTGCCCGCGGAAATTAGTGGGCACCCAGAGTTTAGGAAGGAACAATAAACTCTAGGTCAGTCGTGGGACTGGTGTGAGAACTCAAAACAGTTATCATTTAGGTTTCATTTTAAAGTTGGGTAATTCAACGGACCACACCGCTAATGCGGAACGGGTTTTACTCCATATGAATTCTCGTGCATAGAAATACGCAATGACTTTTGAAAAATGAAGCTATCATAAGCTCGTCCCACATCACACAATGCAAGCGCACACCAGATGGGCGAGTTTTGTCTTATGATAACCAAACATGATTTCATACGTGAAAATCCTCTTTTAATATTATCATATAGTATGGAAAAACAAGTTCACAAATAAATGTATTAATCCTAGACGGCATGAGTGTCCCATACCACTATGTCGCCATATAAAAAAAAATCAAAATCATATGGCTCGTATTGGGATTTGGATTTCCAACTTGATGATTCCTGGCACGAAAGATCAATCAGGGATACAAAACGAAGTGCCTCAACGGCTTTTTCGACCATACGCGGACACCGAATACACATCGTCAGGGCAGATCAACGGTTTTCGACCAGACGCGGCCCCCCGAACATACCCCATCCCCAGTTCATAAGTGGTTTCCCACTGCTGCAGCACTCATCATCAAATCATATATATATACAGACCAAACCGCCAGTTTCTCATCATCCGGTGTGTGAGGTTTGTCGATGTCACGTCATGCACAAAGCTACGCTTCGATAAGCCATGCTTTGATCATCATTAGCTCATATCATACTTGGGTATGCCACATTGTCAATATCTCCACATATCACTGATTCGAATTAATACATATTCTCTAAGAACGTAACTTAGAGACGGAGATATTCAATTGCCACAAATCTGATATATATTCACACGAATCAGTGCTACGTGGTCAATTACAATGTCAGACACACCATCCATTCAAGTTCGTTCTAGGTCTGAACGAAACACAATCCGAAAATTTCCAAATATACTCAAATCTCCTGCCACCCTCGTATCGGGTGTACGGCCCGATCCGAGATGTCAGCAATCGATCCAAATAATCTGGATTTTTCCGGTCTTCATTTATCGATTCCAAATCTTGAATTGCTTCATAACGTCGTAATATTACTTGGAATGGTTTTCGGACCTATATCCGATCCCGGACTTTCCAAGTAACAACGTACCTTAAGATAATAGTTACAAATCACACGGGTTTTCTCAATTCAAATCTCCTTCCAAAGTATTATTGTTTACTTTGAATTACGGTTGGATTCAATTCCCGGAAATTCGTTAAAATTCAACATTCATTTCCCAACCTTATAGTTCAAAGCAACTTCATTGTTTCATCGTTATCTCGAGACGACCAAATTTTATTTGGATTTAAATTTCCATTAATAAATTTCAATTCCATATCCTATGTTTAAAAATCAACCCATTCCATAATGATTCATGTTCTGAAATCTTCAAATTTAACCAATTCAAATAACGTTAAAGCGTTACTGAAGCGTTTGTGAAAAATAAATCCAAATCCTACCAAATTCAAAATTTAGATCATAAACTACTTTTAAACCATAACATATGATTTATCATATTTCTATTGACGGGACAATTTCTTGTAGCTCTCTTTTTCAATAATATCACCACACTTCCATTACATACTCTGATTTGGCGTATCCCAATTCCAACTAATATTGTTTCAATATTAACAAACCGAATGTATTTCAAATTCTTTGAAACCAAATTTTCGAGCATATAAATTCCATTTTCCAAATCTTCTTGCATACGATGGATTCAACATTTTATTTACTATGTTAATTTACTTCCAATGTGACATAGTATTATGAAACAAACAACTCAAGAATTTATTTGTAAAATATTTCACTTTTAATTCAAAAATCATTTCACATTATAAATCTTCATTTCACATGAAAAATGCGGATCTCTATGGGTTTCAATTCTTTACAAAATCAATTGGAATTGTCTCCTTTGATTAAGTTTAAAACTTATTTTAAATTTAAAACAATTTATGAAAACAGAAGTTATTTCAAAGAAATACTTTTATTTGAAAAATTAACAATTGACATTCAATCATGTATACTACTTACTGCTTAAAATTTAAAATACCAGTTTACGATAGTTTCAGATATTCAAAATATTTATACGCCGGTATCGGTTAAAGTATAAATTTGTTCAATCCCTTTCAAATTTCAAAATTAAATTTTTATACCTTATATTCGAACAAATATTTTTCCTTCCAAACCATGTTCTATTATTTTTAGTATTATCGATAATAAATTCAACGTTCAAAATTTCAGACCAGATCGAAGTTTGAAATTTGCCAAAACCTCTTTTTATCCAAATTTATTCATCTAGGCTTTCAAACGGTTTTCCAATTGAATTCAACAAATTTCAAATCATTAAATAAAGTATTTATTAGAATGAAAGGAGTATTTAAATCGGTCACCCGTGAAAATCCGTAATCTACAGTGTGTGTGACTTCATTCAACCAGAACAATATCCTAACGTAACCCAACAACAGACGTCATTCATCCATGATAACCACAAAATAAACCAACTGTGTCTGGAGCGTTAATGTCAGTAACGCTCGGTGTTTTTCGGTGTTTACAACAGCATATGTATCCATCGATCAATCAGTGACAAACAACCATAACACTTCAAGCATTCACAACCACTGATTTCCATCAATTATTATAATTATAAATAAATTATAACAAATTATTTCTACCCAAAATGAAATAATTAAAGTGGAGTTCTCACCTGCGCTGCGCTCTGGTTTCACTGACGAACCCGGTATCAACTGCATATCGGTTCACGAACATTATAATTGACAAGCGCGCACCGTTCTTCGCAACGCGTCTTCATGCACCGTACATCATTTTGTATTTCTTTTTTTTTTCTCTTTCTCTCGGAATGGTTGGACAAAGTACAAACGAATTAAGACATGCGACAGCATACCGCATGGCACAACTTTTCTCTCCTTCTTTCTTTTATTTCTTTTCGCATTTTTTTTTCTTTAAAAAGGACTGAGCGGACTTGCATGCGGATCTGATGGGAAAGAGAGAGGTGGTGCGAGCGGACCATGCAGTTGGTGGCGAGCTGAAACGTGAGGAGCGGACTGATTTGGCGGTGCATGCATAAAAATGGAAGGCGAGATGCTGGGCGCTGGGTATTAAGGGCTGAGGTGCGGACGAACTGATGTAAGGTGAGGGGCGTAAGTTGCTAACGTTGGAAGGTAGGGAGAGAGAGGAACATACATGCGTGCGTTTCAAGAAAAGTGAGTGTTTCGGCTGTTGAGATGCAAGGTGAGGACTCATGAAGGGAAAGAGAGGAGGGAAGAAGAGAGAGAGAGTGCGCAGGACATGAGTGGATGGGGAAAGCTTGGTGCGGACGCATGCAGGGGAGGAAGAAGATGCCAATTTGTGGTGGGTGCATGCGTTTTTATCATAATGTGAATAAAAGGGTAGTTTAGGAACCAAAGGACACACGTCCACTTTTAAAAAACAAAACACATGCATAAATCCAAGTGTGGTACACGTGCCACTTACTCTACAACTTATTCATGCAAAGTGCCACTTCACAACTTGCCGAAAATCCATGTGCCGTGAGAACCATTATGCGTTGCACCTTATCGTTTAACGTATCCACCATATGCAAGTTCAATGTAGTGTATTCATTTTGTTCACTTCCAATTTTTAATTTCTAAAGTTATTTACCGCTAGTTGCACTGAAATAAAACCATCATTGTAGACAACAACACGCTCTGATTTCAAAACAGCAATAAAACCGGTCTGATTGATCAATTTTGTAAAGCGTCTAAAGGACCACATTTATACCCAAAATACGTTGAAAAATTATCTGCTTATTTTTCAAAATAAAAATTACAGAAAAATTCAAAAAATTATTTTAAAATTACGCGTATAGAAATCAGATGAATATTTTAAACCGATATTTATCTATAATTTATTTTCTAGTCAAACTACTTTTAAAAATTAAAAATCCATATAAAATCCATATATAATTGTTTAAATCTTTATATATTAAATATTTCCTTAAAATAAATCTTCAAATTATAAAATTCATATTATAAAGCATTTATATATATATATATAAATACAAAATATTACTATCTATAAATATAAAAACCATTATGTAAAATTACAAAAATCATTCTTATACAAAATCTTTAAAATAAGTCTTATACAAAATAAAATTATTTATTTAAACTAAAAAAAAAATTCAAATAATTTAAACCTTATCAAATTCAAAAAATATATTCAGACAATCTCAAAATGTGTTATAAAATTCAAATTCAAATCTAGAAAATTCTGGTTCGTTACATTCTTCCCCCCTTAAGACTTTTCGTCCTCGAAAAGGAAGATAGTGAAATTTTAAACCTCTATATAAACTATAAATCAATTTTTCTATATGGTTTGGAATAGGTTTCAAAACAACAGATTTAATTTAAAAAGTGGGACACGCATATCATAGTCAGTCCAACATATCATGTCATATCGATCTCTCAAGTTAGCATACAAAACGTATCTAACCTTTCCTGAGCACATACTACGCACTTGGGCAGTCCAAATGCAGTCATCAAAGGTGTACCTAGGTATCCGTTACTAGTCCTCAAAACCATACTAGCCCAAAACAAATTAATGCATCTGGTACTTAAGACAACATATAAACACTATATACATACAAGATCCAGACTCATCGTAACTAAACATCCGTTGCATCAGATCCATCGTCGGATGAATCGGTCAAATCAATTTCCTCGGGCTCTTCATCCGCTAATGGCTCTTCATCGTCTGCCATGAAGCCATCATCATCTACTCCCACGATAAATTTATCGTGCTCA
Source organism: Allium sativum (assembly GCA_030737875.1). Lineage (NCBI taxonomy): Eukaryota > Viridiplantae > Streptophyta > Magnoliopsida > Asparagales > Amaryllidaceae > Allium > Allium sativum. Next base: position 117,603,880 of record CM060911.1, on the reverse strand, counting down.
TTACCCATAAATCCATCTTCATCAGCCTTGTCTAAGGGCTGGTATATATTCTCTATTTTCTCACCAATCTCATCATCTCCCATATCTGGAAGCGGGTCATCCTCGGATGTAGGTTATTCAAAATCACCCTTATCTACTGTAATATCATTATCGTATACTATGACATCATCACCATGTTGGCGTTTCTCCACCTTCTCTATAACACCGTCAAATCCACCATTTCCCGTCTCTGGGAGCGGGTCGTCCTCAGCTATAACTGCTAGTTATCCCATTTCATGCACCAATATTTCTAAACCGCTCAACAAATACAGGGTCTATAGGCCAATTAATGTCTTCTGGTGCAGCCTGTGCTAGTGTGGCGTTTCCTAACAACTCCTGATTTCTCTGGTCTAGGATCTACTACCCAAAACTCTAATGCATCATTATAAATCTATGGGGGACATTAAATCCAAAGTAGGCTGTTGCCTTATCCCTTACCCTCTAGTCAAAATCACAGGTCTTAGAACATACTCATACCTTATTACAGGGTCATCCTACTGCAGGGTTGGGCCTTCTTCCTAACATGACAGGATAATGATCAGATCTACAGTTCATGTTACTGCTGGGGCACTTGGTCTGATCCTAAATCAGGTTGGAGTTTGATGGAATCTCAATTATCCTATGGTTACCCCAGTTACTGGAAATGATCGAATTCTCGATTACCGCTACTCTTAGGCCTGAATTAAGCAAGATTTACTACCTAAAAATTAAAAATTTTAAAGCTTATGGGTCACCCAAAATCTACTCATCACTAATTTAACAAAAACGATTCACATTAAGTGCTTGTACCCAAAATTTCTCCTTTCAAGGTTCTCAAAATTTGCAAAGGGGTTTACCAAAATCAACAAATGGTCAAGGGTCCAAATTGGGTCATCTTAATTCCTACCAAACCAACAGAAATCATTTTTACACAAGGAGTTAGTGAAATTTACTTAAGTCTCAGTGTATTCCCACATTTTCTTAACTATTATTGTAAGAATTTTATACTCAAGTTATTCATCCAATTTTCTAGATTCATAAATATTCCCAACTCGTCCTGGTTTATTTTCGAATTACATTTATATTCTTCATTTAAGAAAATATAACCTATATTTCATTCCTATTTCAAGTTACTATATCGGCTTTCACTTTAATTCATCAACAATTTCAAACACTTATGAAAATGGTTTCAAGTATTCTCGACGTTTAAGTCAGAATCATACGGTCATCCCATTTTTGAAACTCGAGGATAATCTCTGACGATGTCCGGATCATCAACAGAATTATCCTCCAGCGACTAGAATGGAATCCTATATCTATCTAGTACATATAAGATTTCGTATACACGTTGATCAGATGTATATTAAAAATCCTTACATACTCGATAGTCCAATCATGACGTCGAATAAAACACCCGAAATCCTTATTTCAAATTATATTTCAAATAATCATCGTTTCAAAATGATTTACTTGTTCAAAAATACCTTATATAGGTTTCAAAAATATACGCTCTCTCATCATAATATTCCGAGATCTCATTCTAGGGTATTTCTAACCCTATCTCTAATGAGATAATATAACTCTGAGGAGTCCTATTCTTTTGTCCAAATATGTACATACCCAATAGCTTTGTATAACCAAAGCTCTGATACCAACTGTAACGACCCGCCTTTTTGCCCGATTCTCGCCGGTAATTAAACCGACTCAAATCGTTCATAAAGACGAATTGTTATGGGTACTTACATACATTGAACAAAAACAACAGAACTTTTCATTGAATAATTCAATATTACATCAGAGTTACATGAATATCAGAGTTACACATAAATACACACAGCGGAAGAAATTAAACTCTCAGCGGAAGAACATTATCTGATACAGCGGAAGCTCCAACTCTAGCGTGAACTCTAACTCCGGAAGCACTCTGAATCTTCTCCACAATCCATAACTGCAAACTAAACACTAGCTGCCCGCGGAAATTAGTGGGCACCCAGAGTTTAGGAAGGAACAATAAACTCTAGGTCAGTCGTGGGACTGGTGTGAGAACTCAAAACAGTTATCATTTAGGTTTCATTTTAAAGTTGGGTAATTCAACGGACCACGCCGCTAATGCGGAACGGGTTTTACTCCATATGAATTCTCGTGCATAGAAATACGCAATGACTTTTGAAAAATGAAGCTATCATAAGCTCGTCCTACATCACACAATGCAAGCGCACACCAGATGGGCGAGTTTTGTCTTATGATAACCAAACATGATTTCATACGTGAAAATCCTCTTTTAATATTATCATATAGTATGGAAAAACAAGTTCACAAATAAATGTATTAATCCTAGACGGCATGAGTGTCCCATACCACTATGTCGCCATATAAAAAAAAATCAAAATCATATGGCTCGTATTGGGATTTGGATTTCCAACTTGATGATTCCTAGCACGAAAGATCAATCAGGGATACAAAACGAAGTGCCTCAACGGCTTTTTCGACCATACGCGGACACCGAATACACATCGTCAGGGCAGATCAACGGTTTTCGACCAGACACGGCCCCCCGAACATACCCCATCCCCAGTTCACAAGTGGTTTCCCACTGCTGCAGCACTCATCATCAAATCATATATATATACAGACCAAACCGCCAGTTTCTCATCATCCGGTGTGTGAGGTTTGTCGATGTCACGTCATGCACAAAGCTACGCTTCGATAAGCCATGCTTTGATCATCATTAGCTCATATCATACTTGGGTATGCCACATTGTCAATATCTCCACATATCACTGATTCGAATTAATACATATTCTCTAAGAACGTAACTTAGAGACGGAGATATTCAGTTGCCACAAATCTGATATATATTCACACGAATCAGTGCTACGTGGTCAATTACAATGTCAGACACACCATCCATTCAAGTTCGTTCTAGGTCTGAACGAAACACAATTCGAAAATTTCCAAATATACTCAAATCTCCTGCCACCCTCGTATCGGGTGTACGGCCCGATCCGAGATGTCAGCAATCGATCCAAATAATCTGGATTTTTCCGGTCTTCATTTATCGATTCCAAATCTTGAATTGCTTCATAACGTCGTAATATTACTTGGAATGGTTTTCGGACCTATATCCGATCCCGGACTTTCCAAGTAACAACGTACCTTAAGATAATAGTTACAAATCACACGGGTTTTCTCAATTCAAATCTCCTTCCAAAGTATTATTGTTTACTTTGAATTACGGTTGGATTCAATTCCCGGAAATTCGTTAAAATTCAACATTCATTTCCCAACCTTATAGTTCAAAGCAACTTCATTGTTTCATCGTTATCTCGAGACGACCAAATTTTATTTGGATTTAAATTTCCATTAATAAATTTCAATTCCATATCCTATGTTTAAAAATCAACCCATTCCATAATGATTCATGTTCTGAAATCTTCAAATTTAACCAATTCAAATAATGTTAAAGCGTTACTGAAGCGTCTGTGAAAAATAAATCCAAATCCTCCCAAATTCAAAATTTAGATCATAAAATACTTTTAAACCATAACATATGATTTATCATATTTCTATTGACGGGACAATTTCTTGTAGCTCTCTTTTTCAATAATATCACCACACTTCCATTACATACTCTGATTTGGCGTATCCCAATTCCAACTAATATTGTTTCAATATTAACAAACCGAATGTATTTCAAATTCTTTGAAACCAAATTTTCGAGCATATAAATTCCATTTTCCAAATCTTCTTGCATACGATGGATTCAACATTTTATTTACTATGTTAATTTACTTCCAATGTGACATAGTATTATGAAACAAACAACTCAAGAATTTATTTGTAAAATATTTCACTTTTAATTCAAAAATCATTTCACATTAAAAATCTTCATTTCACATGAAAAATGCGGATCTCTATGGGTTTCAATTCTTTACAAAATCAATTGGAATTGTCTCCTTTGATTAAGTTTAAAACTTATTTTAAATTTAAAACAATTTATGAAAACAGAAGTTATTTCAAAGAAATACTTTTATTTGAAAAATTAACAATTGACATTCAATCATGTATACTACTTACTGCTTAAAATTTAAAATACTAGTTTACGATAGTTTCAGATATTCAAAATATTTATACGCCGGTATCGGTTAAAGTATAAATTTGTTCAATCCCTTTCAAATTTCAAAATTAAATTTTTATACCTTATATTCGAACAAATATTTTTCCTTCCAAACCATGTTCTATTATTTTTAGTATTATCGATAATAAATTCAACGTTCAAAATTTCAGACCAGATCGAAGTTTGAAATTTGCCAAAACCCCTTTTTATCCAAATTTATTCATCTAGGCTTTCAAACGGTTTTCCAATTGAATTCAACAAATTTCAAATCATTAAATAAAATATTTATTAGAATGAAAGGAGTATTTAAATCGGTCACCCGTGAAAATCCGTAATCTACAGTGTGTGTGACTTCATTCAACCAGAACAATATCCTAACGTAACCCAACAACAGACGTCATTCATCCATGATAACCACAAAATAAACCAACTGTGTCTGGAGCGTTAATGTCAGTAACGCTCGGTGTTTTTCGGTGTTTACAACAGCATATGTATCCATCGATCAATCAGTGACAAACAACCATAACACTTCAAGCATTCACAACCACTGATTTCCATCAATTATTATAATTATAAATAAATTATAACAAATTATTTCTACCCAAAATGAAATAATTAAAGTGGAGTTCTCACCTGCGCTGCGCTCTGGTTTCACTGACGAACCCGGTATCAACTGCATATCGGTTCACGAACATTATAATTGACAAGCGCGCACCGTTCTTCGCAACGCGTCTTCATGCACCGTACATCATTTTGTATTTCTTTTTTTTTTCTCTTTCTCTCGGAATGGTTGGACAAAGTACAAACGAATTAAGACATGCGATAGCATACCGCATGGCACAACTTTTCTCTCCTTCTTTCTTTTATTTCTTTTCGCATTTTTTTTTCTTTAAAAAGGACTGAGCGGACTTGCATGCGGATCTGATGGGAAAGAGAGAGGTGGTGCGAGCGGACCATGCAGTTGGTGGCGAGCTGAAACGTGAGGAGCGGACTGATTTGGCGGTGCATGCATAAAAATGGAAGGCGAGATGCTGGGCGCTGGGTATTAAGGGCTGATGTGCGGACGAACTGATGTAAGGTGAGGGGCGTAAGTTGCTAACGTTGGAAGGTAGGGAGAGAGAGGAACATACATGCGTGCGTTTCAAGAAAAGTGAGTGTTTCGGCTGTTGAGATGCAAGGTGAGGACTCATGAAGGGAAAGAGAGGAGGGAAGAAGAGAGAGAGAGTGCGCAGGACATGAGTGGATGGGGAAAGCTTGGTGCGGACGCATGCAGGGGAGGAAGAAGATGCCAATTTGTGGTGGGTGCATGCGTTTTTATCATAATGTGAATAAAAGGGTAGTTTAGGAACCAAAGGACACACGTCCACTTTTAAAAAACAAAACACATGCATAAATCCAAGTGTGGTACACGTGCCACTTACTCTACAACTTATTCATGCAAAGTGCCACTTCACAACTTGCCGAAAATCCATGTGCCGTGAGAACCATTATGCGTTGCACCTTATAGTTTAACGTATCCACCATATGCAAGTTCAATGTAGTGTATTCATTTTGTTCACTTCCAATTTTTAATTTTTAAAGTTATTTACCGCTAGTTGCACTGAAATAAAACCATCATTGTGGACAACAACACGCTCTGATTTCAAAACAGCAATAAAACCGGTCTGATTGATCAATTTTGTAAAGCGTCTAAAGGACCACATTTATACCCAAAATACGTTGAAAAATTATCTGCTTATTTTTCAAAATAAAAATTACAGAAAAATTCAAAAAATTATTTTAAAATTACGCGTATAGAAATCAGATGAATATTTTAAACCGATATTTATCTATAATTTATTTTCTAGTCAAACTACTTTTAAAAATTAAAAATCCATATAAAATCCATATATAATTGTTTAAATCTTTATATATTAAATATTTCCTTAAAATAAATCTTCAAATTATAAAATTCATATTATAAAGCATTTATATATATATATAAATACAAAATATTACTATCTATAAATATAAAAACCATTATGTAAAATTACAAAAATCATTCTTATACAAAATCTTTAAAATAAGCCTTATACAAAATAAAATTATTTATTTAAACTAAAAAAAATCAAATAATTTAAACCTTATCAAATTCAAAAAATATATTCAGACAATCTCAAAATGTGTTATAAAATTCAAATTCAAATCTAGAAAATTCTGGTTCGTTACAGTTTTGTTGTTCCTAATGCTTTCCTTGATCTTATACGAACTTCCTCTTTGCTAACTTTTTTTTATCTTTTTGGTTAACCTGGGCAAGACTTAATGTATTGTCTTTCCAAAATTTGGACAATGCACATGGCTACACATGACTTAATATATTATCCTTTTCACAGGTTCACACATGACTTAATATATTATCTTTTTGAGAAACTCTTGCAGTTTGGGTTCATTATTCTGCTTGTTACTATTGAATCTTTTTGTCACATTATTATTTGCAATATCATAACTTTTTGTCTTGTTTTCACTTAAGGAGTTAACCTTCTTTCAGGAAATGTCGACTCCAAGGACGTGGAATATTTGGATTGCCTACTCTAAGATCAACCTATGGTAAACATTAACAGTCAAACAACTGGACATCATAAAGTTCATTTGATAAAGGTGGCGACAGAGATGGATTTTTTTGAAAGGTAACTTGGAATAATTTCACCAACTAATGCAGCATTTTCTTAATATAAAGTCATGAGTAGACGTATATAATTCATTGGTTAAGTATTCATAAGATTATTTCAGTAGAGCTTAAGACCACTAATGCAAAATTTAAACTTATCAGTTAAAGTATTGAACATGCCTTTTTTTTAAAAGTCCATATTGAGATACACTGTTCATCCATTAAAACCGAAAATATCTGACAATAACAAGTATCAGCATTAAGACTCATCAATAAGATACAACAGATCTCTGAAATATAACGGAAGAGGTTTCCATGCTATATGTATATGAGTTAAACATCATTAGAAAGAACTTTGTTTGTGGGGATGTGTTGGCGTCACTCAACATAAGCTGAAGGGAACCAGCCTGCTTTGCCTTTGCATTCTCCTTCTGACCATCCTGATGGAGCAACGTGTCGAACGACAACATAGTCTCCAACCAATAGACTCGGTTCTTTTTCAGCCGCAACATTAAAAGCATGTATTGCCTCAGCAAGGAAATACTGTGTTTTCTCAGCACGTCTCGGTGTTGCAGGAGCATTAAAAGCACGTCTCGGTATTGAACATGTCTTGGGAACTTAAGACTATGGACTAAAATCTTGTTAAGTAACTTTATATAATAATCTCGAATGACAATTTAGGTTTCAATCACCCAATATAAAGTATCATATTATCGTAAGCGACTTAAAAATTGCATATTCAGTTCAATCTGAGAATCATTCGAGTTTGAGGCCTATATAAAAAAATTGTGTTAATTATTCAGGTAAGAGATGTTGATATGGTAACAGAGACACGAGTTCTTTGTTTTTAGTGATTAATAATAATTGATAACATGTCATATGCTAATTAACCGTTGGCTTCTAATCTATGTTCCATCATGTTTATAATTATTTCATTGTTCTGTTGTTTATACAAAAGGTAATTGGGTTTGTAAGAAGAAAATTACTTGAATCCTCAAACTAGGTTAGTAAGGGAAATTCGATAAACAAAAGAAAGAATATAAGCCGAAGTAATGCCAGCCTACAAATTAAGATATTTAAGATAATGAATTGTTATAAGTACTCTCAATAGTGCTGACATGATTTAACTTAAAGAAAAGAATTGTCAGTTCAAAAAACTATAATCAGAAGAATCAAAGCTTAAGAGAAATTTATCAGTTCGTAGGTTGCAATAAATTAAAAAATGTACACCACTATGAAATGGATAAATGGTTATACTACTGTATATATTCAAAATAAAAGATTTTAGTGTGATAAAGTGGTTCAAATTACTTAATTATATGGCTATAGTTTGATTGCTGCACAATTGACATTCTATTCTATTTGGATGCATTATATGTAGCTATGTATATTTTCTATGCTATCTTTTCTGACACATCATATAAAGCTATGTATTGTAATATGTTATGTGCTGTATTTTCCAGATAATCAAGTATGATGATATTGAATGCTGACTAACACAATGCTCCATCTTCTAACAAGGTATTTATTTGTTGTCACATTCACGATTAAGCTATTCGTACTGAGTTTTCCCTTTCATATATCTATTTAAAAATAGAGTTGTTTAAGTAAACTTTGTACAAATGGATTTTACCCACTAATTATTACTGCTGCTCCTTTTCTTTCTACTTGGACATAATTTTATTCAGCTTTTATCTCATGTTTATTTTATCATCTTTTGTAAGCAGCATTTCGTTTTATGTGTCTGTGTTAGTGTATATATGTGTGTTTGTTTATTATATGTGCATGCGTGCACACACACTAACACACACACACACACACACATATATATATATATATATATGAAATCAATGCTAAATGCATCCGCTCTTTTCTCTAAATATCTTTTGCACACTTAATAGCAAGACGTGGGTTTTTCATTGATTACTCTATGTAATTCATCTCATGATGTCAATTTATTTAATGCCAAGTATACAAGTTTATTGTGATTGTTTTCCATTTAGTGGATTTGAGTCTTTTAATCTATTTGTATAAGTAAGTAAACTCACCCATTTTAACCACTATTTGGGATTTGTGTGCATCTTGAAATACAAGCATCAAACATTGACTTAATTTATTTTAGTTCCAACGTGTTGTAATTTCGCTGCTCGGTAGTTAAGTCAATGTAACATTCAATACTTAGTTAAATATTATTTCTGCCGGGGTGCTAATTAAGACATGCAATTCAAAGCAGATATTGTTTAATAAAAGATTGTTGAATTGTAAGTGTAATTTTGTGATTACTATTTGCACGTCACATTGGTCTACTGACCATGTCTTACACCCTGTTTAAAATTGAATTTAATATTTTTATATATCTTGAAGGGTATTTTTTAGAATTTATAAATCAATATGCACTTATGTTTATCCTTCTGATTGCAACTTCTTTAACTGAACAGTGAATAATTATTTTTTTAGTTTTCTCAGTTTATTTCATGTTAACCTGGACCGTGGTGAACTTATTGAGTTTTAACCATGATAGTTATTGCTTTAGTTATTTCCTTATGTTATACTAGTTTTCAGTATGAAAATATTTGTTAGAAAAGTTTTATGTAACATGTGCGCTCTGTTGTTTTTAAAGGAAATCAACTAGGGTGATACTGTATCCTGCACAACGGACTGTTCTAACTCCTACCAAGGTAAATATTCATTGCGCTTTCCCTTTAAACACATTTGAACTTATTTTTTTCCTAATGTATTTTTGGGTGATCAAGGTTTTTAATGTAAATTTAATATCTTAATGGAGAACTCTACCTCGTTTCTAGCATTTAATATATCATGCATCCATGAAAAGAATAAAAAGATAAAATAGGTATATACTTTAACTCGATTATCATAACTGTAGAGTAATCTTTTATACAGAAACATTTCAATCATCTCATTCACTGGCTAGACAGTCTTATTTCACATCGCTATTTAGACCAAATAAACAATGTTGTAAAAAAAAGGTAAGAAGAAGGCTGTATAAATTTCGTAACAATAAAGAAACATAATTATTGAGAACAAAATGCTAAAGTTCACAAACAAATGCCTTTACATTTAGCATGTGCTTGGGTCTACTGGCCTAACAAAGTCAACATCCGATATCGTTTTGTGCGGAGGCATTGCAAAGGTCAACCAACTTTATCTAAACTATAGTATATTTATTGTTGGACATTTCCGCTAAATTTATGCAAACTTTATAGGCATTTGTGAGAATTAGGAACTCAATTTAGCTTATTAGTTTAATGCACCTTTTTGATGCCTCCTTTATATGTTGTGATAAAGCTGACTAGGAAATTGCCAAGTGCATTGACTATGACTGGGATTTGTGGAATATTTGCAGTATATAGGTTTTAATACTAAGTAGATATAGTTTAAAGTTTGACTTTTAGTTTTCATTATATTGTTAGAAATCTCAAAATATTAATTCTGTCTTGTACTGTTCGGTATTAAAATGAGTGATGCAGTGACCATAGCAATGTATCTAATATCTAACTTGCATTCCAAGGAAGGGTTTTTTAATGCTAGACTTACGCTTACCTATCTTGTATTACAGGTAATGGTGGTTCTTCGACGATGGCATGTGTAGACATTAGAGTTGCAAGACTGAATTTGGAAGATATATGTTGAAGCTGTGTTCAAAATTTGTTATGTATGTTAGTGACGGTATATAACTTACAACATTTTGGCTGCATGTATGTTTATTATTTTAAATAATGTGTATTATGACTATTTGTAGCTAGCAGAGAATATATTTCTATTGCTATGAAACATATATTATTGTGTATGGAAATGATTTTAGCATTTTTGCAAATGTGATCATATATTATTATGTTGTAGCATTTCTATGTATATATATGGTTGTTTTCTACGGATGTTTGTGCTTAGATTTATGATGGTTTTAACAGTTATGATCATAACCGTGATCACTATGGAAACAATGAATGCTATAAAGTACGATTAGTCACGGTAATAAGCGTGGTACAACTACATGTTTATAATGGTATTAACCGTTACAATAAGTATAGTTATAACATTAATAACTGTTAGTATTTCTATTTTACTAATGCTTATAACCGTGAGGAGATTATGTATTAATCACGGTTATAACCGTGATAATATTCGTGACAAAATTTACCCATGTATGTTGTCTTCACGGTTATAACCGTTAGTAATACTAGTGCTCATGGTTATAAGTGTGACAATCGAGCCTTTATGGTGTTGTGTCATTCCCCATTTTGGCATTAATTAAGACCAACTTAACCCTTCCCAATTTTTTTTACAAGTTTACTTAACCCCTACTTAATTCAACTGGTTCGTAACACCACTATAGGTTTAATTAGGTTAAGTATTCAAATTTAACAATTTATCCATGCTGCCCATGTTACCCACTTAACCCCTTTATTATTCCCATGTTTGTACCACATGTCTTATCTTAGTTAAGTTTTCATTGATTCATTATACCCGTAATCGTGCAAAACCTCCCATATTAGATTACCGTTTGTGGTTGCTGGAAATGTCGGGCTGTTCGGGTAGACTTCTACCGCAAACCAAATCTAACCTCGTGTCTTATCACTATTACGCATCTAATTTTTGTCTTTGACCTCTCACATTAGATTACCGTTTGCGATTGCTGGATATGCCAGGCGGTTCCGGATAGACTTCTACCGCAAACCAAATCTAACCTCGTGTCTTAGGCGTTCATTATCTTTTTATTAACTCATGCCCAATTTCAAGTCTTGTATTATAGTGAATACTAATTACCCATAAATTTCCCAATACAATTTATGCCTATAATCCCATATATAAGTTATGCCCAATTTTCCATATATGCCGCATGTCTTTCTACATGTAATTAACATCATTTAAAATAACATGTGATTCTCAAATAGTGTACTTATTCCAATTCTACCAATTGTTCATATTCTTTACAGTTATGCCCCAAATTACAGTCTTATATTCTCAATTAAGCGATATCCCCATATTCCTTTTTTTCATTATCATACCCAAACTTTTCCAATTATCTCAGTTTCGTTCGTCCACATATTTCAGCAAGATTGGACTAGGCTCGAAGGTAGCCTAGTCTTAAAAATAAAAAGGGGAAATAGAGGGAGAAGAATAGACTAAACATAAAATTAAGACTGTAGTAGTTAGCATGTTTATCAAATTAATCTTTACATAAATGGGGAACGTCGAACGATAGGTATACTATTATTCAAAATTATAATTTAAACTCACTCACCTTGATTTGCTTTCCCAATTCTGAATAATCTTTTGTTAACGTTAATTCTCCCCTTCAGCTCTTGAATAATCTAAATTCTCTTTCTCTAATTATGAAGCAGAAGAAGCCTAAATCTAATTTTTATTTTTAATAGGATTTGAAGGAGAAGAGAAGAGAATTGCTTGAGGAAGAAAAGAGCAGAGTTTTGACGTCTCTTCTAAATTTATGAGTGAAAGAAAACCTAGCCATCTATTTATAGGTGGGTTAGAAGAGTCGGGCCCTTAGGATTAAATAAAAACTCATCTAAACCATCCACCTCACCTTAGAAAAGAACATTCCAGAACCCAGCCGACACAGCCAGGGTGCGTTGCACCCATAAACCATGCGCAGGGGAATATGCTATTATTATTATTATTATTATTATTATTATTATTATATATATATTCTTTTTTATTTGAAATTTTATTCATTGCACATAAATTAAATTTCAAGACAATCTTTCCTTTCTTTGTTTGGTTGCTCCTTTGTTTGCGTGCAATGCTTGTTCTAACTTATATTTATTTATATTCCACCTTTGTGCATAAACTAAGTAATTGTATGTGAACAATTATTTGTCTTAATCTTCCTCTAATCAATTAGATGATTTAATTCCCTTTTTAACCACTGAATGCTCTTAAAAGAAACCGCCTTAACCCTTTTCACACTTAGTGCTCTTTTAAAAAGAAACCACCTTATTTCTTTCTAATTAATGCATTACAATACTATTTTTAACGTATAGTAACCTCTTTCCTTCATGCATTTAATTCTTTTGAAATTTACTTACTTTAGTTGCTCATTCTTTCCCTTTCATACACTTATGGAGTTTCTTTTGTGCCATTAGATTTATTGTTTATCTTTCTATATATATATATATGGGGTCTACCTCCTTCTTTTAATTAATTCATCATTGAAATTATTTAATTGCTTTCTTTCTATTTTAATTGCACGCCCTCATTTCAATCAATTTACTGATTCTTCTTTTTATTTTAATTTATGTTTATGCACATGTAAGATTGCATGCATAAACAATACAAACTTCCATTTATTAATTTTATTCTAAATTATGCATATATTCATATGCACGTAATTAATTGCATGCGTTAAATTCTTAACCGTCATGTGTATGTATGTGTGTATATATATATATACACACACAAAAACACACACATCTTTCTAATTTTCACGCACTTAAATTTATTTATTAATTGCTCATTACCTTCTTCTTTTTACGAATCATCTTTTAATTAAACTGCATTCACACTAAGCCAGTTTTTAGCCATTCCCCTAAAACAAAAATATGGCATTGGCGAGGATCAAACTCTGTACCTCTTGTATGCAAGTCACATGCTCTAACCAGCTGGGCTACTGATTAACATCGAAATGTGTTTATTTTATGCTCTTATATTTTATCTTTTGTAAATAAATAAATGATACTTTGAGTACTTTTATGTGTTTTTACAGGTTGTCAAGAAATGCCTCCTTCATTTCAAATTAAAGGCCAACTACAAATAAAAAGCTACTGATTGACATAGAAATGTGTTTATTTTATGCTCTTATATCTTATCTTTTGTATATAAATGAATATTACTTGGGTATTGTTTTGTTACTTTTACAGATATTCCAACCCAGCCCGCATGCAACCAGAAATGTAGAGAAATAGAGATCAATTTGCTGTGTATTTGCATTTTGAAGAATTGTAGATGAAGATCTCACATCTGGCTGCTGTTGGACAAGAAAAGGATTGATAAAAAGGCTTTGCACATCACAAATCAATGAAGAAGTGTCAAGGAAGCAAGAAAAAAAGAGAAAAGGCCCAAATTTGCTTTATTTATCTAAGGCCCATTTATGTTTCTCATTGTAAACTAATTAGTGATGTAATAACCAGGCCCAATTATCATTAGGGTTAGGGTTAGGGTTTGGCTATCTACCCTATAAATACCCTTGTAGCCACCATCCTATCATATATCTCATTCTATTCTCTCCTTCATTAATAAAACTCATTTTTCTTTTTATTTTATGCAATTCTCTATTTCTTAGCAATTAGTGTTGTCTACACGATTAGATTCGGTAGAACACTATTTGTATTTTGCATTTCTTCTCATTAGTGATTGACCGTCTGATTAGATTCAGCGCTAATCCTAATTTTTATTTTATGTTCGTTTAATTCTGTTCTGCAATTTTATTTCCATTGTTCTATTTTATCTTTAATCGTTGAATTTATTACAGCTCCGATTAGATTCGAATATGCAGTAAATTTAATTGCATCTTTTAATTGTAGTTTCAGTTTTTATTTTGTTTTGCAAAATCAACCTCCAGTTTTGTCTAGCTCGCCTAAGAGATTAGATAAATAATTTGATTTAATTCACCTCCCTGTGTTCGACCTGTATGCTACACACCTGTATGCTTGCAGAATTTATTACAAATATCGCGCTTTTCTAATTCATAGATTAGCGTCGATCAAGTTTTTGGCGCCGTTGCCGGGGAGGTAACAATTAAGTTTTATTGTTTATTTAACTTCTGATTCGTGTTAGTTTTTATTTATTTATTTTAGTTTTCTTTTGTTTTCTTCTATATATTAAAAAAAAATCTTGATTGAGTAGATTTGGTGTTGTTCAATGATACCATAATCTTTCAAATAAGAGAAAAAAAAATTCTTGCATTATTTGCTTTCAATTTCTTCTTATCTATTTTCTTCCTTTCTTTAGTCCCCTTCTTGTTTTCAATACATTTATTTATTTTCCTCAGTAATAAGCTTAACCAAAAAAAAAGGTTCTTGCCATTTTTTGTGTATTTCTTTCCTTGTCTCGATTTTTGTTACAACTCTTCCCTCCTCTCAACAATTCTAAAAAAAAAACTTTTGTTTACATACTTATAATTCCTCCTTCTTTTACAAGTCCTTAAATAAATAAATAAATAAAATCCTTAATTTTTCTGCCTTGTATTTGATTACTGCATCTCCTTTCTGAATCACCTCGCACCTCCATCTTCGAACAACCAGCCTCACGCCACCTTAAACCTCCATAAAACCCAACGTCAAAAGTCCCGTTCACATCCTCCTCCCCTCAAATTCACTCAGCCTCATGGTTTCTGATCGCTGAACATCACCAGAGCACCCTCCATCTTCACTTCCTACTATCCAAAAATCCATTCCCATCACATAATCCACACAAATACCCCCACACTTTTGTGTGTTTCCAGACAAAAACCGTTCTTCCGCAAAAACAAAACCACCCATCTTTCTAACCACAAACTGCCGTAACCTCCTTTTCCTACTGGCTTCACCAAAACCATGCATCACTTCTGTAACAAACTTCAACCCACTTTCATCTAAATTCACACATCACCACCTCTCCCTTCACAAATCAAATACCCATCAACAACTTCTATACCACAGTCCACAAAATCATCCTACCTGCCTCACACCGATCAAACGTCGGACGCCAGTCAAAAGCAATCGAACACAAGCAAAAAAAAAAAAAAAAAAAAAAAAAAAACCAAAGCCGAACTAGTTCTCTGTCACCATCCGATTTGAAACTCCCCAAACCAACACAGCTTCACACTAAACATCCGATCTGCCCTCAACCAATACCGCACCTGCACAGCTCTTACAACAGCCCCCTTGCCAATCCTACCACTCTCATCAACCGAAACTGCAACCATCGACCTCCTCTGCAGACAAGTACCAACTTCTAGTTCACATATCCATCAAAAAAAATCCCCTTCAATCCTTGTCAGTTGTCACAATTCTCCACTACGCTACCATCAACACCCAAATCCCACCGCCTCGACATCTAGTCACATTACCCAGTTCATCCCCTCCTTCTACAAATCATCGCGACAACCCCACCTATCAGCATTTGCAATTCTAAACTCAACCACAACCAGAATTCGCAATTCTAAACTCGATTAAAAAACCCCTATACCACAATCGAAATCTGTGCAAAATCGCAAATTCCTGAAACCATCCAAGAACCGTGTTCACACACATCGACTCGAAACTCTGACAGCAAGTTTCAAGATCAGATAACCACATCGCAAGTTTCCATCTAGAAACCCAACTCCTAAACCCGAAATCGATTTCTAATAGAAGAAAAAGTGGCAACTTCCTTCGCTTTTAACCGTGTTTTCAGAAACTGAAAAGAAAATATGGGGAGCTTGCGTTGATTTGAGAACAGAGGGAGGCGGCAGTTCTTTATTTCTTAGGGTATTGGATTTTTTTTTATTCAGAAGAAAGGGGGGCGGCGTGAATTCTTGCTTAGGGTTCGACCCTTTTATTTGTGTTCATTTGGTGCGTGGTTTATTGTGGTGCGTGGGTTGCTTTTGCTTTGTTTTTGTTTCTTTGTTAGGTTAGTTTTTACTTCTTTTTTTTTTTTAGTTTTGATTCAGTCTGTGTTAAGCCTAGTTCTTTTGATATTGTTTGATTTTTGAGCTTAGTTCTTTTGATTTATATTTCTTTCAACTTAGTTTAGTTTTTTTTTAGTTGACTCTAGTTTTTTTTTCCTCTTAGCCGAGAAATTTTGTTTGTTAGTTAGTTTTTTGTAGTCGAGTTAGTTTGTTAGACTTTTTTTTAATTTTTTTTAGATTGTTTTTACTTTTGTTTGTTTTATCTTCTGTTCTTTCCAAAAAAAAGAGAGAGAAAAAAAGACAAAGGTCAAGGCGAAGAAAGGCGTTCAAGCAACAAATAGGAATTCAAAGATCAAACGAATTGCAAACACTAGGATTGGAACCGCTAACACTGCTCAATTGGTCTGAACTAACTGCCATACCCCACGGTAATATTTTTCTAAACTATACAGGTGCTGAAGCTGTTTTGAAAATATAGAAATTGCTTGTAAAAAAATCTTCTGCAGGGGCAGCGGCTTGCTTGTACAATTTTTTTTTTTCTGTTATTATTTTTGAGGCTGTTTTGTTCTGTGGCTGATATTTCTGAATTTGTTTGTGCGACACGAATTTACATACCTGAAGTGATCACTCTCGTCGATTTTCAATTATAAAACTTGATTTGAATTTTGAAATAATATAATTGAAAAGTGGTGTTTTGTGAAGTTAACTGTCTTGTATAATTAGATCGCGGATATATAGTAGTTCAATTTATTGAACTATTAGCAAAAGAGGTTGCATACTACCCGTAAAACATTGGTCGTATCCCTTAGTATTTATACTATACGTGAACGGCCATAAGACCCTCTTCCCCCTTCTAATTGAGGCAGTTAATTAATAGAGCACAACTCGTCCTTTTATACTATTTTGAAGCGAGAATAATATATGTCTTACCCTGACTTCATTCAAATGTCTAATTCAAAAAAATCCTTGAGAGAAATGTGGGATAATAGTCGGAGTAGACGTCCTCTTGAAGAATATGATTTTGAATTACAACTCATGAGGCAAAATTTTCCAAAATTTCGTGAACCCAATGCCAACAATTTTCAAAAAATTTCAAATGACCAAAGTTTTCAAAATCATAGATATAATCGAAATGATGATTTCAATTTAAATTTCAATAATTTCGATTATGGGCCACATCCACATCAAAACGGTTTTGAATCGCAACATACCTTTGATCAACATCAATATGAGGTTGGAAACCAGTTTGAAAATGATTTTGAAAATGATTTTCAAATCGATCAAAATTTCCAAATTTACAACCCATATCCACATCTTGAGATTAACCAAAATTGCAATTTTCCTTCGAATTTCAACGGTTTTGGTTATGAACCTAATTTTCAAAATCAAAATGATTTCCAATATCAATGTCAATTTGCTGAAAACTCAGATAATTTTGAGAATCAAGAAATCCAAAACGAGAGCTCTCAAATCAACGATCGTCTGAACATTCTTAGAGAGAGAGAAGAAAGACTAAATAAAAAGGCTGATGAACTTCTTTGTTTATTGACATCTTTGAAAGAACAACGAGAGCAACAGAATCGAATTCAAACAAGCGATGAATCAGAAGATAATCCATTCTTTACTGACATTGAAAATTTTCAAATAACGACTTTTGAAATTGAGAATAATCATCTTGATGAAGTTTTTCAAAATTCAACAAATGATTCGGACTTCAACTCTTTTCAGAAAAAAGATTTAAGCTTGGATTTTGATCTTCCTCTTTCAGACTGTGAGAAACTTGAAATTCTAGAAATTAAACAGAATAAAAATGTTGAATTTTTCAACTCAAAATTGGAAAAGGATTTTAATGAACATGAACTCTTTGGATTGTATGAGGATGAGTTGGCGAATGAGGATGAAATAGAATCAAGCCACCAATCTGAATTTGAAAATTTTGATTTTGAGTTTTCAAATGAACTTGAAATTGTCAGTGTCGATGATACGTTGTCTAGTAATGAAATTGAGAAATGTGATCACATAGTCTTGAACAACACTCAGAATTCAAATTTCACCGAATGTATATACGATCACAAATTTTTGGACAATTACACTGACAAATTTGTTGAACACATGAATTATTTTTGGAATGATAGCTTGATTGAAAAACTTCATGTTATGACGACCCTGAACATCCATTTACTGGACTATAAATCGAGGTATAAAGATGAGATGGTTTTCAAAAACTCTTGCTGGTTAGAAAACATGTCTAGACACAGTGGGAATGGGACTCATAGGGCTAGAATCAAGTGTAGGGGGAAAAGTTGGTGGAATTCTTTGCATCGCGTGCACCGTAAACACATATATCATTGTACATATGATCCATTCCTACATATAGCTTAACTACATTTCATTCTTCAAATTATTTTGCATTTGATACACCTTTGGGTACTATCTTTCAAATATAGAAAAAAAGTACAGTGTGGACACTATTCAGTTCTAGTGTGGGGGGGAGTCTACATTGAATTCATTTTTTTTTCTTTAATTTTTCCTTTTCATTTTTCATGCATTTAGATAGGACCATCATGCATTTTAGATTGTAGTAACATACCATTTTTTTTTTTTTGAAAAAATACGACTCATTTTCAATTGATACAACAAAATAAGTTTACAATTTTTAGCCAGTTGATAGTATTTTTTTCTCTCAACTTAGATCGAATAAGAAATATAATGAAAAGTTTAATTTTGAGGGATAATAGTGTAACCGGTACATAGGGAGATTCTTAGGTGATGGCCATGAAATCTATTCTATATTGTAGACTTTGTTTAAATAAGTGGAGGACTTAAAATACTTATAATGGCTTGTCAAATCTTTAAAACTAAGTTGTGTTAAGTTGAATTCGCGTAACTCTCTTTTTGTGCTTATAAATTCAATAATAATAATAGTAATCCAAGGGTATCCAACATTGCTTGTATATCGAGCGTTGGTGTGCAAACCCGCCAAGCTCTATCCGACACGTTGTTGACAAAGTCAGCGTTGGAATATCTTGGTCTCATTTTATGAGATTGGACACCTAAGGATTACCGACACGTTGTTGACAAAGTCAAAGTCGGCCTGCACAATCCGCCAAGCTCTTTACCCACTCTCCGTTAGTCCGCGAGGCAGTGCATGGGTGGTAAACCTTGGTCTTCTAAGTTAGGTGTATGTACTTAATCATATATTTTAAAATTTTATAGAATAAAGAATAAGCGATGATACCCAAACACTTCTTGACCTTATTGATTTGACTAGCCATACATGAGAAAATTAGAATACCACTTTGCAAACCGTGTCAAGCAAACTAAGAATTTATTTCATGGCTGCACTATGTTATCGACCGAACTAACTGGCCAAACTGGAATTTAACATTTGAAAACTTGATTTATATTGAAAATTTTGTGACAAGTTGAGGTATCTAAAATAAAATCAACTGATCAGAAATTGTTAATTTAATTTGTTGTACCACTTTCCTGAAATAAGTCGTGTTTTCATTTTTCGTTTTTATTTGCATATGTCCATTGCATTCATGTAGTTTCATTAGAATCATAGCATACTGCATTTGGATTTTGTGGGTAGTATCCGCTGAAAACCCTCACGAGACACCACTCGTCCTACTAGGGACACCTAGAGGTTTAACGGCTTGTTGCATACGCTCAATGCAATCGTGTTTCCTACGAAAGTGTGACCTATCTAGTCTAGTTTTTTTCATTTCTTGTTTTACTCGAGGACGAGTAAAAGATAAGTGTGGGGGTATTTGATTGACATAGAAATGTGTTTATTTTATGCTCTTATATCTTATCTTTTGTATATAAATGAATATTACTTGGGTATTGTTTTGTTACTTTTACAGATATTCCAACCCAGCCCGCATGCAACCAGAAATAGAGATCAATTTGCTGTGTATTTGCATTTTGAAGAATTGTAGATGAAGATCTCACATCTGGCTGCTGTTGGATAAGAAAAGGATTGATAAAAAGGCTTTGCACATCACAAATCAATGAAGAAGTGTCAAGGAAGCAAGAAAAAAAGAGAAAAGGCCCAAATTTGCTTTATTTATCTAAGGCCCATTTATGTTTCTCATTGTAAACTAATTAGTGATGTAATAACCAGGCCCAATTATCATTAGGGTTAGGGTTAGGGTTTGGCTATCTACCCTGTAAATACCCTTGTAGCCACCATCCTATCATATATCTCATTTTATTCTCTCCTTCATTAATAAAACTCATTTTTCTTTTTATTTTATGCAATTCTCTATTTCTTAGCAATTAGTGTTGTCTACACGATTAGATTCGGTAGAACACTATTTGTATTTTGCATTTCTTCTCATTAGTGATTGACCGTCTGATTAGATTCAGCGGTAATCCTAATTGTTATTTTCTGTTCGTTTAATTCTGTTCTGCAATTTTATTTCCATTGTTCTATTTTATCTTTAATCGTTGAATTTATTACAGATCCGATTAGATTCGAATCTGCAGTAAATTTAATTGCATCTTTTAATTGTTGTTTCACTTTTTATTTTGTTTTGCAAAATCAACCTCCAGTTTTGTCTAACTCGCCCAAGAGATTAGATAAATAATTTGATTTAATTCACCTCCCTGTGTTCGACCTGTATGCTACACACCTGTATGCTTGCAGAATTTATTACAAATGTCGCGCTTTTCTAATTCATAGATTAGCGTCGATCAAGTTTTTGGCGCCGTTGCCGGGGAGGTAACAATTAAGTTTTATTGTTTATTTAACTTCTGATTCGTGTTAGTTTTTATTTATTTATTTTAGTTTTCTTTTGTTTTCTTCTATATATAAAAAAAAATCTTGATTGAGTAGATTTGGTGTTGTTAAATGATACCATAATCTTTCAAATAAGAGAAAAAAAAATCTTGCATTATTTGCTTTCAATTTCTTCTTATCTATTTTCTTCCTTTCTTTAGTCCCCTTCTTGTTTTCAATACATTTATTTATTTTCCTCAGTAGTAAGCTTAACCAAAAAAAAAAAAAGGTTCTTGCCATTTTTTGTGTATTTCTTTCCTTGTCTCGATTTTTGTTACAACTCTTCCCTCCTCTCAACAATTCTAAAAAAAAAAAAACTTTTGTTTACATACTTATAATTCCTTCTTCTTTTACAAGTCCTTAAATAAATAAATAAAATCCTTAATTTTTCTGCCTTGTATTTGATTACTGCATCTCCTTTCTGAATCACCTCGCACCTCCATCTTCGAACAACCAGCCTCACGCCACCTTAAACCTCCATAAAACCCAACGTCAAAAGTCCCGTTCACATCCTCCTCCCCTCAAATTCACTCAGCCTCATGGTTTCTGATCGCTGAACATCACCAGAGCACCCTCCATCTTCACTTCCTACTATCCAAAAATCCATTCCCATCGCATAATCCACGCAAATACCCCCACACTTTTGTGTGTTTTCAGACAAAAACCGTTCTTCCGCAAAAACAAAACCACCCATCTTTCTAACCACAAACTGACGTAACCTCCTTTTCCCACTGGCTTCACCAAAACCATGCATCACTTCTGTAACAAACTTCAACCCACTTTCATCTAAATTCAAACATCACCACCTCTCCCTTCACAAATCAAATACCCATCAACAACTTTTATACCACAGTCCACAAAATCATCCTACCTGCCTCACACCGATCAAACGTCGGACGCCAGTCAAAAGCAATCGAATACAAGCAAAAAAAAAACCAAAGCCGAACCAGTTCTCTGTCACCATCCGATTTGAAACTCCCCAAACCAACACAGCTTCACACTAAACATCCGATCTGCCCTCAACCAACACCGCACCTGCACAGCTCTTACAACAGCCCCCTTGCCAATCCTACCACTCTCATCAACCGAAACTGCAACCATCGACCTCCTCTGCACACAAGTACCAACTTCTAGTTCACATATCCATCAAAAAAAATCCCCTTCAATCCTTGTCAGTTGTCACAATTCTCCACTACGCTACCATCAACACCCAAAGCCCACCGCCTCGACATCTAGTCACATTACCCAGTTCATCCCCTCCTTCTACAAATCATCGCGACAACCCCACCTATCAACATTCGCAATTCTAAACACAGCCACAACCAGAATTCGCAGTTCTAAACTCGATTAAAAAACCCCTATACCACAATTGAAATCTGTGCAAAATCGCAAATTCCTGAAACCATCCAAGAACCGTGTTCACACACATCGACTCGAAACTCTGACAGCAAGTTTCAAGATCAGATAACCACTTCGCAAGTTTCCATCTAGAAACCCAAATCCTAAACCCGAAATCGATTTCTAATAGAAGAAAAAGTGGCAACTTCCTTCGCTTTTAACCGTGTTTTCAGAAACTGAAAAGAAAATATGGGGAGCTTGCGTTGATTTGAGAACAGAGGGAGGCGGCAGTTCTTTATTTCTTAGGGTATTGGATTTTTTTTATTCAGAAGAAAGGGGGGCGGCGTGAATTCTTGCTTAGGGTTCGACCCTTTTATTTGTGTTCATTTGGTGCGTGGTTTATTGTGGTGCGTGGGTTGCTTTTGCTTTGTTTTTGTTTCTTTGTTAGGTTAGTTTTTACTTTTTTATTTTTTTTTTAGTTTTGATTCAGTCAGTGTTAAGCCTAGTTCTTTTGATATTTTTTGATTTTTGAGCTTAGTTCTTTTGATTTATATTTCTTTCAACTTAGTTTAGTTTTTTTTAGTTGACTCTAGTTTTTTTTTTCCTCTTAGCCGAGAAATTTTGTTTGTTAGTTAGTTTTTTGTAGTCGAGCTAGTTTGTTAGACTTTTTTTTTAATTTTTTTTAGATTGTTTTTACTTTTGTTTGTTTTATCTTCTGTTCTTTCCAAAAAAAAAAGAGAGAGAAAAAGACAAAGGTCAAGGCGAAGAAAGGCGTTCAAGCAAAAAATAGGAATTCAAAGATCAAACGAATTGCAAACACTAGGATTGGAACCGCTAACACTGCTCAATTGGTCTGAACTAACTGCCATACCCCACGGTAATATTTTTCTAAACTATACAGGTGCTGAAGCTGTTTTGAAAATATAGAAATTGCTTGTAAAAAAATCTTCTGCAGGGGCAGCGGCTTGCTTGTACAATTTTTTTTTCTTTTATTATTTTTGTGGCTGTTTTGTTCTATGGCTGATATTTCTGAATTTGTTTGTGCGACACGAATTTACATACCTGAAGTGATCACTCTCGTCGATTTTCAATTATAAAACTTGATTTGAATTTTGAAATAATATAATTGAAAAGTGGTGTTTTGTGAAGTTAAATGTCTTGTATAATTAGATCGCGGATATATAGTAGTTCAATTTATTGAACTATTAGCAAAAGAGGTTGCATACTACCCGTAAAACATTGGTCGTATCCCTTAGTATTTATACTATATGTGAACGGCCATAAGACCCTCTTCCCCCTTCTAATTGAGTCAGTTAATTAATAGAGCACAACTCGTCCTTTTATACTATTTTGAAGCGAGAATAATATATGTCTTACCCTGACTTCATTCAAATGTCTAATTCAAAAAAATCCTTGAGAGAAATGTGGGATAATAGTCGGAGTAGACGTCCTCTTGAAGAATATGATTTTGAATTACAACTCATGAGGCAAAATTTTCCAAAATTTCGTGAACCCAATGCCAACAATTTTCAAATTTTTTCAAATGACCAACGTTTTCAAAATCATAGATATAATCGAAATGATGATTTCAATTAAAATTTCAATAATTTCGATTATGGGCCACATCCACATCAAAACGGTTTTGAATCGCAACATACCTTTGATCAACATCAATATGAGGTTGGAAACCAGTTTGAAAATAATTTTGAAAATGATTTTCAAATCGATCAAAATTTCCAAATTTACAACCCATATCCACATCTTGAGATTAACCAAAATTGCAATTTTCCTTCAAATTTCAACGGTTTTGGTTATGAACCTAATTTTCAAAATCAAAATGATTTCCAATATCAATGTCAATTTGCTGAAAACTTCGATAATTTTGAGAATCAAGAAATCCAAAACGAGAGCTCTCAAATCAACGATCGTCTTAACATTCTTAGAGAGAGGGAAGAAAGACTAAATAAAAAGGCTGATGAACTTCTTTGTTTATTGACATCTTTGAAAGAACAACGAGAGCAACAGAATCAAATTCAAACAAGCGATGAATCAGAAGATAATCCATTCTTTACTGACATTGAAAATTTTCAAATAACGACTTTTGAAATTGAGAATAATCATCTTGATGAAGTTTTTCAAAATTCAACAAATGATTTGGACTTCAACTCTTTTCAGAAAAAAGATTTAAGCTTGGATTTTGATCTTCCTCTTTCAGACTGTGAGAAACTTGAAATTCTAGAAATTGAACAGAATAAAAATGTTGAATTTTTCAACTCAAAATTGGAAAAGGATTTTAATGAACATGAACTCTTTAGATTGTATGAGGATGAGTTGGCGAATGAGGATGAAATAGAATCAAGCCACCAATCTGAATTTGAAAATTTTGATTTTGAGTATTCAAATGAACTTGAAATTTTCAGTGTCGATGATACGTTGTCTAGTAATGAAATTGAGAAATGTGATCACATAGTCTTGAACAACACTCAGAATTCAAATTTCACCGAATGTATATACGATCACAAATTTTTGGACAATTACACTGACAAATTTGTTGAGCACATGAATTATTTTTGGAATGATAGCTTGATTGAAAAACTTCATGTTATGACGACCCTGAACATCCATTTACTGGACTATAAATCGAGGTATAATGATGAGATGGTTTTCAAAAACTCTTGCTGGTTAGAAAACATGTCTAGACACAGTGGGAATGGGACTCATAGGGCTAGAATCAAGTGTAGGGGGAAAAGTTGGTGGAATTCTTTGCATCGCGTGCACCGTAAACACATATATCATTGTACATATGATCCATTCCTACATATAGCTAAACTACATTTCGTTCTTCAAATTATTTTGCATTTGATACACCTTTGGGTACTATCATTCAAATATAGAAAAAAATTACAGTGTGGACACTATTCAGTTCTAGTGTGGGGGGGAGTCTACATTGAATTCATTTTTTTTTCTTTAATTTTTCCTTTTCATTTTTCATGCATTTAGATAGGACCATCATGCATTTTAGATTGTAGTAACATACCATTTTTTTTTTTGAAAAAATACGACTCATTTTCAATTGATACAACAAAATAAGTTTACAATTTTTAGCCAGTTGATAGTATTTTTTTCTCTCAACTTAGATCGAATAAGATATATAATGAAAAGTTTAATTTAGAGGGATAATAGTGTAACCGGTACATAGGGAGATTCTTAGGTGATGGCCATGAAATCTATTCTATATTGTAGACTTTGTTTAAATAAGTGGAGGACTTAAAATACTTATAATGGCTTGTCAAATCTTTAAAACTAAGTTGCGTTAAGTTGAATTCGCGTAACTCTCTTTTTGTGCTTATAAATTCAATAATAATAATAGTAATCCAAGGGTATCCAACATTGCTTGTATATCGAGCGTTGGTGTGCAGACCCGCCAAGCTCTATCCGACACGTTGTTGACAAAGTCAGCGTTGGAATATCTTGGTCTCATTTTATGAGATTGGACACCTAAGGATTACCGACACATTGTTGACAAAGTCAAAGTCGGCCTGCACAATCCGCCAAGCTCTTTACCCACTCTCCGTTAGTCCGCGAGGCAGTGCATGGGTGGTAAACCTTGGTCTTCTAAGTTAGGTGTATGTACTTAATCATATATTTTAAAATTTTATAGAATAAAGAATAAGCGATGATACCCAAACACTTCTTGACCTTATTGATTTGACTAGCCATACATGAGAAAATTAGAATACCACTTTGCAAACTGTGCCAAGTAAACTAAGAATTTATTTCATGGCTGCACTATGTTATCGACCGAACTAACTGGCCAAACTGGAAATTAACATTTGAAAACTTGATTTATATTGAAAAATTTGTGACAAGTTGAGGTGTATAAAATAAAATTAACTGATCAGAGATTGTTAATTTAATTTGTTGTACCACTTTCCTGAAATAAGTCGTGTTTTCATTTTTTCGTTTTTATTTGCATATGTCCATTGCATTCATGTAGTTTCATTAGAATCATAGCATACTGCATTTGGATTTTTTGGGTAGTATCCGCTGAAAACCCTCACGAGACACCACTCGTCCTACTAGGGACACCTAGAGGTTTAACGGCTTGTTGCATACGCTCAATGCAATCGTGTTTCCTACGAAAGTGTGACCTATCTAGTCTAGTTTTTTTCATTTCTTGTTTTACTCGAGGACGAGTAAAAGATAAGTGTGGGGGTATTTGATTGACATAGAAATGTGTTTATTTTATGCTCTTATATCTTATCTTTTGTATATAAATGAATATTATTTGGGTATTGTTTTGTTACTTTTACAGATATTCCAACCCAGCCCGCATGCAACCAGAAATGTAGAGAAATAGAGATCAATTTGCTGTGTATTTGCATTTTGAAGAATTGTAGATGACGATCTCACATCTGGCTGCTGTTGGACAAGAAAAGAATTGATAAAAAGGCTTTGCACATCACAAATCAATGAAGAAGTGTCAAGGAAGCAAGAAAAAAAGAGAAAAGGCCCAAATTTGCTTTATTTATCTAAGGCCCATTTATGTTTCTCATTGTAAACTAATTAGTGATGTAATAACCAGGCCCAATTATCATTAGGGTTAGGGTTAGGGTTTGGCTATCTACCCTATAAATACCCTTGTAGCCACCATCCTATCATATATCTCATTCTATTCTCTCCTTCATTAATAAAACTCATTTTTCTTTTTATTTTATGCAATTCTCTATTTCTTAGCAATTAGTGTTGTCTACACGATTAGATTCGGTAGAACACTATTTGTATTTTGCATTTCTTCTCATTAGTGATTGACCGTCTGATTAGATTCAGCGGTTGTTAGCCTACTTTGTGAACTGGGCAACACAAAGTCAAGATGTGAAATATTGAAGAGCTTGAAAAACACTGAAGCGGGTCGGATCGGAGCAGTATAGCGGTTCGGATCGGATAAAGTCTGCTGTTCGGATCGATGAGCTATTGTTGTTGGAATTAGAGAGGCACGTCTGTTCGGATCGGAGAGCAACCTATTTCCAGCTGGAGCGGAGAGCAATAGATCTGAGCGGAGCGGAGTAAACACAGGAATTATTCCTAAGTCAATCAGGGTCGGATCGGGTACTCCGATCCGAACCCCTTGTGCATACCCCTCCGACCCGAGCCTGTCTTCCACGTCACTCTCCTGCATGAGCGCCTGGTTATTCGGATCGGCTGTGACCAGTTCCTACCCTCAACGTCCACTACTCTGATGCGTTGTCAACATAGAAATTCATCCGAACCCGAGACTGATGGGATGGATGACACGTGGCTCTGATTCGGATCGGGTTCTGAGCAAATTCTCACCTATAAATACCCCGTCTGGAGACAAAGAAAAGGATCTTTTTTTTCTGACACTTGGAGAGTTCAACCACCTTCATAACCCGAATTCCAGCACTCCCGGAAAATCAAAATCTTCTTTCATTATTTGTTTTTAGACAATTGAGTGATTGTAAGTGAGTTGTGAGAGAAATCAAGTGAATATTTCATTGTATTTGCAACTAAATCATTGAAAATAGTGAAAGACAAGTGGACGTAGGCATTTCTTCGCCGAACCACTATAAATCCTGTGTGTTCATTTTTATTTTTGATCTCATTTCATTTTGCTTTTAATCAATTTGGGTGTTAGAACCACTTTTTGGTCTAACATTTTGGTGCTTTCACTGAGAAATCATCTGAATTCTTTGTTTTTCGGGATTATCGTTCTACTTTTTGGACCGTTGAGTTCAAAGAAGTTAATCCTTAAGTTTCAACGCCCTTGGATATTTGTTGAAGTGATTGTCCAAGAATCATGGCCAAAGGAAAAGGCAAACAAGTTCAATCTGGTTGAGGAAATGGAGCTGGCGAAGATCAGCAAAATGCGGTTGTAACAAGGTCTCGTGGGCAGAGTTCAGCAACAGGACGAAATGATGCAGGAAACCCGAACCGCCTTCAGGGGGAGAGCTCCGATCCGATCCGGGTAGGAGATTCTGAAGCAGTGCATTCCCCCAACCTGAACCGACCCGAGCAGCTTGCCATGTACCGACCCGACCAGGCTCCCCAGCTCCGAACCGACCCGATCTCCCATCTCCGATCCAACCCGATACTTGGTGATGTTGGAACCTCTACTCGAGTCCCTACGAATGCTCCAATTCCAGTCACCAGGGTCAATGATCAGGTCAACCCATCTGCGCCCGTTACTCAAGGAGATTTCTCGCGCCTACTTGACATGCTTGAGAGTACTAGGGAGGCTATGAAAGTCCACGAGCGCACCAATCTCATGATGCAGGAAAATATGAGGCTCATGAGCAGGGAGATTAGCGAACTCCGTCGACATAGGACCCCATCACCGGTTCATCACACACCAGTGGATCAGTCTTCTTCTTCCGAGGAAGAGCGGCCCCGTGAACGAAGGCTGCTCGAACGACCTCAGAATTTGGAGCGCCAGATTATGTCCGAGAGCCGGAACTATACCAACGAAGATTATGGCATTGAGCGAAGCCATACTCCTTTCACTGACGACATCCTCGACTTTCAGTTTCCCCGGCGTTTTAACCTGCCGCAGATGGACAAGTACAATGGGAGAACTGATCCGGGACAACATTTGATGCGATACTCGTGGCTCATGAATGCTGGTGCTGCCCCTGATGCAGTGAAGTGTAAAGCATTCCCAATCTATTTAGAAGATGTGGCGTTGTTCTGGTTTACCCGACTTCCCCCTCGTTCGGTTTCGAATTATAGGGAACTGAGCGAACGTTTTATGAATCAGTTCCGACTCCATACCCGAAAGTCCAAAAGTGTTATTGAATTATCAAGAATTAAGCAGGCGCCAGGAGAGTCTTTGAGGTCATATCTTGACCGTTTTAACTTAGCTGTGACTGAAGTTAGTGACCCGCATGAGCCCACCATTTTGATGGCATTAAAGGAAGGAGTCGATCCTGAATCCGAGTTTGGAGATTACCTTTCTGGGAAGACTCCCTCCACGAGAGAGATATTCTATGAAAAGGCCGATATTTATTTAAGACGAGAGGAAGCCAGGGCAAACCGAAAGAGAAAGTCTAAAGCGGCATCAAAAGAAAATGTTCAGAGTAACGTCGCCGTGAAGCAGTCTGGGGAAAGTTCCGGAAAAGTTGAAGTAAATGTGGGAAACAAGGGTGGAAACAACAATGCTGGAAACGGGGGCAACAACAATAACCGTAATGCGAACGGTAACAGAAGAAATAGAAATAGGGGAAGTGATCCTAGCAAAAGGCCTCGATTCCAGACTTATGAGAATTATACACCGTTGAATGACACTCTTGAGAATATTTACCTGGATACATACAATGTTTTGCAATACAAAAGACCGCCACCTCGTGACTCGACCGAGAAAGAAATGGCAACTGGGAAGTTTTGTTTGTTTCATGGAACTCATGGGCATTCAACCAATGAATGTCGGCATTTGAGAGATGTGATTGAGTATCTACTGCGTGAAGGGAAACTGGATGAATATAAAGTTGCCCCGAGGGACAGGGGGCAAAAAGAGCAGGCTCCAAAACAGATTCTACCTGCTCCGAAGCCTATAGCGCAGCAGAAAGGCAAGGGAATTGTTATCAACTCCATAGTGGGTGGACCTCACCCGGCAATCTGTAGCTTTAGAGCAATGGATCAATATGTAAATGCTGCCAAACACGTAGATGTGAATGAAGGTGATGATTTGGAAGATATCGCCCCCATAAAACAACAGAAGACAATGTTTGACGACGTGGTATTCCGCAGCAGAGATAATACTGGGATTCAATCACCCAATGATGATCCGTTGGTCATTACTACCACCATTGGGTCGGCCTTGGTTCATAAGGTGTTAGTAGACAACGAAAGTTCCGTCAATATTTTGTTTAAAAAGTCATTCGATCAGATGAAGCTTGAATCTGAGGATTTGAAGCCATGTGAAGGATGGATCAGAGGCTTCAACGGGGCGTCAACAGCTCCCATGGGATACATAGAATTGCCCGTGACCTTGGGGCAAGGAGAACGCAGAAGAGTGCGGATGCTTCAGTTCGTAGTGTTGGACGTAGATTCGCCTTATAATGCATTTTTGGGGAGGCCTTCCCTTGCTGAATTCAGAGCTTGTATCGCCCCTTGGTGTTTATTGCTTAAGTTCCCAACCGAAGCCGGAACTGGAGTAATGAGAGGGGATCAAGTTTCCAGACGGGCCTGCTATGTTGCCGAATTAAAAATGGTGATGAAAGGACTTAACATCGAGAGTAAAGATGCCTCGCCTCCCCCAAAGGGGGGCTCGGCGTAGCAATTAGGGAAATCGACCCCGAAGGAGTTGCCCAAAGGAACGCCTGAAGACCTGGATCCCAGAAAAGACGAGGAACCAGAGACTAGAAATGCAACTCCTAATGAAGCGAAAGTGGAAATTCCCATTGATGAAGCTGACCCGACAAAAGTTTTGAAGATTGGTTCTCAATTGGATCCACGCCGACCCAAAGAACTAACGGACTTCTTGAAGGCAAACTTGGACGTGTTTGCCTGGACCCACGCTGACATGTGCGGGATATCGCCATCCATTATAAGTCACAAATTAAATGTAAACCCGAAACATCCGCCTGTGAAGCAAAAGAGACGTATGCTGGGCCCAGAGAGGTCGGCTGCTCTCAAAGAGGAAGTGGAGAAGCTGAAGCAAAACGGATTTATTCGAGATTCGACATATCCCGACTGGATATCGAATCCCGTCTTGGTAAAGAAGCCGAATGGAAAGTGGCGGACTTGCATTGATTTTTCAGATTTGAACAATGCTTGCCCAGAAGATAGTTTCCCACTTCCCAGGATTGACCAGCTTGTAGATTCGACAGCAGGTCATGAACTTCTCTCTT
The DNA here is from genome assembly GCA_030737875.1 of Allium sativum. Lineage (NCBI taxonomy): Eukaryota > Viridiplantae > Streptophyta > Magnoliopsida > Asparagales > Amaryllidaceae > Allium > Allium sativum. Next base: position 117,572,482 of record CM060911.1, on the reverse strand, counting down.
TCATGGACGCGTATTCCGGATATAATCAAATTCCTATGCACGTGCCAGATCAAGAGCATACGAGCTTCATTACGAATTTGGGGTTATATTGTTATGTTGTAATGCCATTCGGATTGAAAAACGCTGATGCCACTTATCAGCGCTTGGTGAACAGAATGTTTTATAATCAAATAGCGAAGACTATGGAAGTTTACGTGGATGATATGCTTGTCAAATCGAAACAGTCCTCCAGCCATACGCAAGACTTGGCGGAAATGTTTGGTATCCTGCGTAAGTATCGGATGAAGTTGAATCCTCTGAAATGCTCATTTGGAGTGGCATCGGGAAAGTTTCTAGGCTTCATTGTGAGCTCCCGAGGAATTGAAATCAATCCTAGCCAGATATCAGCGATTAGAAACATTGAAGAGCCGAGGAGAATTAAAGACGTCCAAAGTCTTGCAGGGAAAGTAGCTGCGCTGAGTAGATTCATCTCCAAAGCCACAGACAAATGCGTTCCGTTTTTTGATTTGATTAAAAGAGGGAAGAAGAACTTCGAGTGGACTCCGGACTGTGTTGAGGCCTTTCGAAATTTATTGGAACTGCTAGAGAAACCGCCGATTTTGTCAAAGCCAGTGGATCACGAAGAATTGTTTGTTTACTTGGCAGTCTCGGCTCACGCCGTTAGCACAGATCTGGTTCGAGAAGAAGACAAAGTACAAAGGCCAGTATATTATGTAAGCAAGAAATTAGCAGCGGCAGAGCGCAACTACCCAAAGATTGAGAAGCTCGCTCACAGCCTCCTAATCGCATCCCGAAAACTTCGTCACTATTTTCAAGCTCATCCCATAAACATATACACTGACCAGCCCCTAAGGCAGGTGTTGCAGAGACCCGAAGCATCGGGAAGGTTGATCAAATGGAATATAGAATTAAGTCAGTTTGATTTAAATTTTCAACCACGAAGGTCGATCAGGGGGCAAGCTCTGGCAGACTTTATAGCGGAGTTCACCATCCCAGAGGAGGAAGTAATCGATGACAAAGTGGTTAAGTCCGAGGATGAGTTAAAGATAGATCTGTGGAAACTATACACAGATGGAGCCAAGAACGACCGAAGGTCCGGAGCTGGAATCGTCTTAGTCACTCCCGAAGGACGGTCGTTATATTACGCTCTACGATTAGAATTTTCGGCGACTAACAATGACTCTGAGTACAAAGCCCTGATTGCCGGGCTGAAGCTTGCTAAAGACCTCGGGATAAAAAGGTTGGACATATTCTGTGACTCTAAAATCGTTGTTTGCCAAGTGCGAGAGGAATTTGTGGCTCGGGGACCTTGACTTATCGCCAACCTCAGGAAAGTGAGAGAGCTATTGAGCAACTTGGAGCGGTACAACATAACACATATCCCAAGAGCTGAAAACCAGAAGGCGGATAGGCTGGCAAAGCTGGCTAGTTCCGACAATCCAGAAGAGACTGAAATGATTCCAATTGAAACGTTGGAATCTCCAAGCTTTGAGTCGATGGAAATTGAGTTCGCTTTTGAAGCGGAACCGGAGAAGGAGTCGTGGATGACCCCAATTAAGAACTTGCTTAAGAATGGGACACTCCCATCAAAGAAGAGTGAGAAAAGGGCTATAGTTCGCAAGGCTACCAGATATGTCATACAAGATGATATTCTTTATAGGCAAGGATTTTCTATGCCCCTGTTACGATGTATTGCACACGACGACATCAAACGTGTACTAAGAGAAGTGCACGAAGGTGAGTGTGGAGATCATACAGGAGGTCAGACTTTAGCAAAAAAGATATTGCGATATGGATACTTCTGGCCCACAATTAATAAAGATGCAGCTGATTATTCACGATGCTGCGATAGGTGCCAAAGATTCGCCAAAATCCCCAGAGCACCGTCGACCCAACTCAAGTCAATGGTGAGTCCTTGGCCATTTGCCACGTGGGGAATTGATATCATTGGAGTTCTACCGATTGCTAAAGGAGGAGCGAAATATGCAATAGTCGTTGTGGACTATTTTACGAAGTGGGTGGAAGCTGATCCCTTGACCAAAATCACGGCAAGAAAAGTGATAAGTTTCGTGGTTAGAAATATTATATGCCGATTTGGGATCCCAAGGACCATTATAACTGACAACGGAACCCAGTTTGATGGTACTGAATTCAGAAATTTCTGCCAGAAGTATAAGATCGACAAGCGATACACTGCGGTTGCTTATCCGCAGTCAAATGGGCAAGTTAAGGCAATAAACAAAGTAATAAAATCCATCCTCAAGAAACGGTTAGAGCGCGCAAAGGAAAAATGGGTTGACGAATTGCCCCTAGCTTTGTGGGCATATCGGACAACATTTAAGACGGCTACTAGTCACACCCCTTTCTCTCTCTCCTTTGGCTCAGAAGCAGTAATCCCAGTTGAGCTGGAAGTTCCTTCCCACAGGGTGACGTATTATGACCCGATGACGAATCGGGCACTCTTACTTGAGTCTCTTTATGAAGTCGAAGAAAAAAGGGACGAAGCAGATTTGCGTGCGGCAAGACATCGACGTCAGATGGCACGCTATTATGACAAAAAAGTTCGCCTCAGGACTTTTGAACCAGGAGATTTGGTGCTAAATAGAGTCTTTCCATCCCTTCCTCACCTCGGTCCAAAGTGGGAAGGACCCTTTGTCATCCAACAGAAACTTGAAAAAGGAACCTTCAAGTTAACGACTGTAGATGGTGAAGAAGTCCCTAGAGCATGGAATGCCCAACACTTAATGCGATATTTGGATTAGAAATGTTGTACTCTTTGTTATTTTTCTTATGAACTCTGTAATAAGGCACGACTTGCCTTGGGAAAATCTGACGATATGAATAAAGGACTATAAAGTGGATGTAGGCTACGACTTAGCCGAACCACTATAAAAATATTGTGTGTTATTTACTTTTATGCATTATATATATACATTCATCGATTATTCTGTTGTGATTATGGAATACAAGATGATTCAAAACCTGAAAAGGTTGAAGACAGTTTAAACATAAGGAAAAGCACAACGACTATTTGTGCGACAAGACATAAAAGAATGAGAAAGCGACATTCTTAACTCTAACTCTCCAGAGAGAGAGAGAGTATAAAAGCGTCTCCGACTGAGCGCTGAAAAAGAAATCCTTCCCCTAACTCTAACTCTCCAGAGAGAGAGAGAGAGTATAAAAGCGTCTCCGACTGAGCACTGAGAAAGAGATCCTTCCCCGCTGAAAGACCGGGGAATGAATAGATTGCTGAGCTCGAACTCTAGCTCTCCAGAGAGAGGAGTATAAAAGGACGGGAAGACGACGTCCTCTGAGGCATGAAGGTGCACCCAGATAAGGGACCGCCTCAGTAAGAACTCTAACCTGGGTATAAGACAGGAGAGTATAAAAGAAATGCCAGAAAAAACGACAGGCACTGACGACACAGGAAATGCTATCCCGTCAGAAAATCGGGAGCATTCAGATTGCTTGATTAAGTATTAAATAATTTGTGAGAATTGACTGGGGGCATATATGTATACGCATATTTCCTCCCTCCGTAACTTCATTTCATAACTATAGTAAGACATGCATTTTTACATAAGTGCAGAACTACTGACAAACAGACATTGCAGAAAATGAATTATTTTTTATTTATTTACGAATGAATGAATTTGTACAGGAGAGTAGCTAAAAAAGAAGGTGCAAGAGCCGCTGTTGTAGCAGCAACTGTTGGTTCACCAAATGCTAAAACGACACAAGGCAATCCACTATTTAGATTTCGAGTGAGCCTTGGACTTCTTGGCGGCTTTCTCCGCATCCTTTGCTTCTTTCTCGGCCTCTGTCAAGATTCGTTTTGATTTCTTCTTTCCTGAAGATGCGGTGCTGGAACCGGTAGACTTCTTCCCGGAGGGCGGAGCGCTGGAATCAAGAGAAGATTTTTTAGCGAGTTCCTCTGTAATAGATCTAGTTGAGAGCTTAACAACTAACCTTGATCCCGCATCCACAACTGCGAGGGGCTTGAGGGCTTCAGGGTCTAGTTCTTCGGCTTTTAATTGCAAGCGTTTGTCTTGATCAGCTTTCATTGCAGCCAAAGTAACATCATCAGCCTTTTTTGACTCCCCGACTATTGCAACTTCTGGTTCCTTCTCATGACCTCCGTCACCGCCATCATCCTTTAAAGCTGCTATCATTTCTTCATCATGGGGAGTGTCGGCCTTAGTCGGCTCACTTCCTTCTCCCAAGTCTATAGGAGCAGCCTTGTCCTCCCCTCCTTTTGCCGTTTCCGTAGGCTCTACCCCAGCGGTGGCTCCCTGAGTCACATCTGTCTTTCCGGATAGCTCAATACCTACAGAATGAGAAGCAACAGTTATCAACTCAGGCGAAAACAATGGGTTTTTCATCGATTGCTCAATCACGTGGCGAAAGGTAGAAATAGCCTTGACAAATTGAGGAGAAAAGGTAGGGATACCTTCCGAAGACTTCTCAACGGGGGTAACTGCTGTCTCTGATGCCATTTCAGGGATTGGAGATAGCAGAGTTGTTCGGGGGATTCCCGGATTTTCAGGGTCATACCCCTCTACTTCCGAAGTCGCGGGGGCAGCAGAAGAGGAACCAGTCTCGGGAATGTTTTTCTGTTTAATCCTCCGCCTCTCTTCTTCCATAGCCTCAGCAATGAGGCGGCGCCCTTCAGCTAGGCGTTCTGGCTCATCATCCCTCAAGTATTTTTCCATTAGCTTATCCTCATCGATGGAATCGACTTTGAGCTCCTCTTTTTCCCACTCAACGATCTGATTCCATACTTGAACTAGAGTGGATGGGTAATCTTCGATCCAAGAAATGTTTCGGCGACGGATGATATGTGCGAAGAATTCAATCATTAATTCGCCAAAACCCTGAATATCAGCCTCCGCCTCTGACAATTGTTTGCGGGCTTCCTCCGCAGATTTGATAGCACACTCAACATTGCCCTCCGCCAGGGCAGCTCTGTTATCCGCCTATAATAGCTTTGAAGCCAAGTCAGCATTCTTCTTTTCTAGTTCAGCATTCCTCTTTGCTAACTCGGCATTTTTCCGTTCGAGGTCAGTATAAGCAAGGCACGTCTTAGCAGCTTCTGACTCAGCATCATCAGCTTTCTTTTTTAACTCAGAACGCTCTTGAGTGTGAGATTCAAGCAAGTCATGATAACGTTTTTGCATATCCTCAAATTGTTGTTTGAAGTAGGTAGCGTCCCTCTGAGCAATAGCAAGCTGGGCCTGTGTGTCCTCCAAATCTTTACCTAGGTTCTTTAAGGCCTTAGCATCTTCTTCCGCGGTTTTTTGCATTGAATCAGCATTCGTGATTAGAGTACGGATAATTCTGGAAAGATTGTGTGAATATTTAAACATCTCAGAATATTGTTTTTCAACCGCGTCTTTCTTTGCTTTGGCCTCATCTGCCCACTTAGAAGAAACAGGTTCAAGGGCAGGTAAAAAAGTCAAAGTCTCGAAGTAGTGTTCGGGAAATTGCTCCTACAAATACGCCCGCTTTATTGCAGTTTCCGCATCTAGTGGGGGAGGAGCGGGGATCGTCAATTCAGTGTCCTTGTGTGTGGAGGATTCAGTAGTTTCTTTGTCTGTCCTAGGACGTTTAGTAGCAGGGACCTTGCGCTTACTTCGAGACTCAGTATCTTTTGGAGGGCTTCTCTCTCTGCTGCGCTTTTCGTGGGAAGAGGTGGAGTCTTTCGATTGTGGCCTGTCTTCTTCCCTACGGCTTTGATAACCTTTGTATTTCTCTTGTTCCGACCGAACGGGAGAGCGAGAACGTGAGGGTCGAGAGCGATAGGGATCATAAGGCCTTCTCTCCTCCCTATCGCGATCATCGCGGCGATCATACTCGATATCCTAAGGTGGATTAGACATGCTGCGGCGAAGCTTCCTGATATCATAGTAAGATCGAGACATCGTGCCTACACAATAAGACAAACGAAATTCAAAATCAATGGATTCACGGAGAAAGAGGTGCAATGAATGCTAATGCTGTTGTATAAAGTGTGTCCTAAGTGGTGTGTTTCCCCCCAACCAACCCGATTCTGAAGCTAGACTAGTACGGGCAGGCTCTTTGGCCTTAGCAGGAGTGGTCTCTTCAGAAGAGGTGAAGACTAAAGGATCCTTCCTAAAATCCTCTGAAGTGTATATAGTTTCAGGTAAGGGGAGATCCCCCAAACCCTAAAATATTGGGTCATCAGTACTAGGGACATCTCCCTCGGAAGCATTAAGTGGCGACTCTTGGGAGGATGTTGACTTTTCCAGAGAAGTAGCCTCCTCGGGGGCAGTATATCCTTCACGATGCTTTTCGGCCAGGTTAGCCAATTCGTCATCCTGAGTAGAAGATGGAGAAGGTGAAGTTTGAAGAGGCACTATAGGAACTCCCGAGCCGTCTCCTGTCTCCGGGACTACATCCACTGGAGGAATATATACGTATGGAGCCGTCCCATGACCAATACTACGAAAAACGGATAACAGCCCATGAAAGTGAAGATATTCGTCCTTAAGGACTTCATCGATTGTCAAGAATTTCTGATCGCCATTAAGAAGTTGGTGCATCCGGTCAAAGAACACCTGATCTGATATTTGTTTTGGATTGTCGACTGCAAACAAAAAGGAAAACAAGTTAAGTTGATGACTCGAGTGTATAGAGCCCGGATTTAGAAAATCAGTGCTTTACTTGATTTCGTCCACCTCCTGGCGCATCCAGGTTGTCGCTTCACATAGAACCATTCCAGTCTGGAATCTCCGGCTTTACTGCTGAATGGCACCGAGATTATCTTCCTCTTAGGAACAGACTCAAAATAGCAGAAAGATGGAGTCTCTCGAGTCCGATGCTTGAAGTTATAGAAGAAATGAACGTCATCGAACGTGAGCTCTATGCCTAAGATCTCACGGTATGCTATGTACAAAGTGTGCAAGTAGGCATAAGAATTGGGATGCAGCTGCATGGGGGCAATCCGCATTTGTCTTTGAAAGTCAACGATGAAGGGAGAAAATGGATGGATAGCGCCGACCATACACATCAACCGAGTGACCGCCATATATCCTTCTGGAGGGTTGTGGGGACAGTCAGAGCTTGAAGGCACTAGAGTGTCCCTCTTCATTATCCCATATTTCAAACAAATTCGGGTAAGTCGGTCGTTATCAACTGTTGATTCGACAGAATCTTGGGGTGATTCCAATATGACAGCCGATTCAAACTCATTAGGAGCCCGGTCGTCACCAATCCCTCCTTCCTCTTCAAAACCTAAAGAAACTTCATTCTCTGAAGACACTTCGTCACTTTTACGATTTCCGACGTCGTAGTCTGAACCCTCATTATCCTATTCTGGATCCGACAGAGAAGATATGTCCTCGAGAGTAATCTTGTTAGAGGTTTCCGGGGCTTCTTTCCTCTCAGCTAGTCTGGAAGAGCGTCTGGGTCTCATGGTCATAAAACTATTGAAGAAGCAATAGCACAAATTAGAGCAAATTAGCCCGTATCCCCCCGTGCGTGTGTGCAAACTAAAGTGTAAACATTGTATACGGAAAGTGCAAAGTAAATGTTTAAAAGTGCGACGAAAAAGTTTGGCAAGATATAAAGAGTTGAAGTAATTCTTGATGTCCAGTTACGTTTGCAAGGCACAATCCTAACTGCCCATTAAATTGAAGATCATGCCAAAAGTTGATTGGGCTAGTTAGACGAGTTTTTATGCGTTAAGGTAGACCGTTCTTCGGTTCGGTTCGGGTCCATTCATTGGGATCGGATCGGGGGCGTGGCCTTAGGCTTGAATATCACAGTGAAACTCAGAAATCAAAGTCGGATCGGAGGCAAAGTCCCCTAACGGTTCGGATCGGATCACGTAGTTATACTTCTCCTCCGTCATCTTACGGCCCGACCCGATCCGGTTAGGTAGGCTCCTTTTCCCCTTCTTTAAATACTTGCTCTGACCCGATCCGATCTCCTAGATTTCTTTTCTTTTTTCTTTCTTTACTTGCCCCGACCCGGTCCGATTTCCTGAACTCCCTTCCTCTTCCCCTCATTTTTTCAACTTCCATGTCCCTCTGAACCGAACCGATTCTCTATCATCTTCTTCTTCTCCTTCACCCTCTTTCTTCCCTAACCGACCCCAAGGCCAATTTCGTGCCAGTCACTCAAATCAAAACCAAGCAATTATATGCTGGTGCACTCAACTACGGATTCTCATCCCCTCCGTTCCAACCTCAAGATGGCGACGAGTCTACTGGCGACGATGACGAGGGGGGGTCACGGCGGCAAGGTCATTAGAGTTTCATAATCAAATCATCCTAATCGCTCACGAATCCGAATCTAGAATGATTAAAGAAGGAATTGTTCAAAGTTTTATAACCTACCGATGTAATTACTTCGAGAATTAAGGAGAATTTTGATGTTTCACGAATTGAGTTTTTTCTCTCGTTTTACAGAACTTCGGGAATGAAACAGAAAAAATGAAAAGAGGAAGAAGACAGTGTTTATATATGAGAGAAGAGTGTTTATTCGTCTCCCCATTCGGATCGGCAGCCCAGTAGAAGAATTCTCGTTCGGATCGGATGGACAGCCCAGAAGCGAAGCTTGGCCCAACAGTCCAGTGAAAAATAGAAAGGAGAAGGGATCTGTTCGGATCAGAATCCGAACCGAACCGAGTTCTTTAGCTCAGCAACGAATTAAATTGAAATCTGAAGAAAAAGATGAAAACACAAGGAAAATCAAAAGAAAAACCGCCTCGAAGAGCGTTGTGCAATGATAATCAAAGCATGCTCCGTCTCCAACAGAAGCATCCTTTGAGGGGGCAAAATGTTAGCCCACTTTGTGAACTGGGCAACACAAAGTCAAGATGTGAAATATTGAAGAGCTTGAAAAACACTGAAGCGGGTCGGATCAGAGCAGTATAGCGGTTCGGATCGGATAAAGTCTGATGTTCGGATCGGTGAGCTATTGTTGTTGGAATTAGAGAGGCACGTCTGTTCGGATCGGAGAGCAACCTATTTCCAGCTGGAGCGGAGAGCAATAGATCTGAGCGGAGCGGAGTAAACACAGGAATTAGTCCTAAGTCAATCCGGGTCGGATCGGGTACTCCGATCCGAACCCCTTGTGCATACCCCTCCGACCCGAGCCTGTCTTCCACGTCACTCTCCTGCATGAGCGCCTGGTTATTCGGATCGGCTGTGACCAGTTCCTACCCTCAACGTCCACTACTCTGATGCGTTGTCAACATAGAAATTCATCCGAACCCAAGACTGATGGGATGGATGACACGTGGCTCCGATCCGGATCGGGTTCTGAGCAAATTCTCACCTATAAATACCCCGTCTGGAGACAAAGAAAAGGATCTTTTTTATGACACTTGGAGAGTTCAACCACCTTCATAACCCGAATTCCAGCACTCCCGGAAAATCCAAATCTTCTTTCATTATTTGTTTTTAGACAATTCAGTGATTGTACGTGAGTTGTGAGAGAAATCAAGTGAATATTTCATTGTATTTGCAACTAAATCATTGAAAATAGTGAAAGACAAGTGGACGTAGGCATTTCTTCGCCGAACCACTATAAATCCTGTGTGTTCATTTTTATTTTTGATCTCATTTCATTTTGTTTTTAATCAATTTGGGTGTTAGAACCACTTTTTGGTCTAACAGCGGTAATCCTAATTTTTATTTTCTGTTCGTTTAATTCTGTTCTGCAATTTTATTTCCATTGTTCTATTTTATCTTTAATCGTTGAATTTATTACAGATCCGATTAGATTCGAATCTGCAGTAAATTTAATTGCATCTTTTAATTGTAGTTTCACTTTTTATTTTGTTTTGTAAAATAAACCTCCAGTTTTGTCTAACTCGCCCAAGAGATTAGATAAATAATTTGATTTAATTCACCTCCCTGTGTTCGACCTGTATGCTACACACCTGTATGCTTGCAGAATTTATTACAAATGTCGCACTTTTCTAATTCATAGATTAGCGTCGATCAGCTACTTCCCCGTATTAAAGCCATCTCAATTACAAAAGACGTTGTAGCTCATTGGTATATGCATAGAGATTTGTACTGAGAGACCTGAGTTCGATCCCCGTCAAGCTCACTTTTTTGCCAAAGAACGGAACTTTCACACTTCCCCTTTTGCTATGAAGAATATATTAATTAGTGTTATATTATATATATATACATATTCATGTGTATGTATGATATTCACTAATAGACATTTCAGGAGTAGTCATGGAAATCAATTCAGAACATTCATTTTTCAATTTCCAATTAGAAGAATTTCTGATTGAATTATTGCCAAGAAAAGATCAATTTTGAAGATTTTATCCTTTGCTGCCTTTGGAGTCTAATGAGTATCCTTGTATGGAAGAATTAATCACATGGAATCTGCTCATCAATCAATCAATCAATTTGCTACATGGAAGATAGGAAGATTTGGACGATATTCACCATGTTTTGCTTTCCAATCAAGCTTGGGCAAGGAAGGCAAGAGATATAATGGATGATGAGGCCCAGTTATTCATAGACTTAATTAGGGTTTCCAGTTCACCTATAAAAGCACATGTACATCCCATTGTAAAAATCTCCATTATTCTGTACTCTCATTTATTAATAAAAAAAAGGTTTTCTTCATTTTAGTTTTCTTTCTTTTTCTTTCATAACAATTTGTGTATCTATCCAATTAGTTTTGGTAGAACACATTGTTATTTTCTTTTATTACTGCTTGTTAGCTATTGTTCGTTCGATTAGATTCAACGGAAATTCTGCTTTTTAATTCTCTGTTGTTGTTCTAGTTGTTATTTTATTTATTTTCTAGTAATTGTTTCTTTTCTTTTCAATTGTTGAATTTGATACTGATTAGATTCAGATTTAGATTCAGATTCAGAGTAATTTCAACAACATTAAAAACAACTCCAAAATCTTCCTAACTCGCCCAAGAATAAATAAATAATAATTTTTAATTACACCTCCCTGTGTTCGACCTGTATGCTACACACCTGTATGCTTGCAGAATTTAATTTAAATGTCGCGCTTTTCTGATTCATAGATCAGCGACGAACAAGTTTTTGGCGCCATTGCCGGGGAGGCAACGATTAAATTTTATTATTTATTTAATTTCTGATTCGTGTTAGTTTTATTTTCTTGTTTTTGTGTATAAAAAAAATCTTGATTAATGATTTGATATATCAATTACATTGGTGTTATCATGCATTAAACAAGAGAAAAAAAATTGCCAAATTTTCTACCATTTGTTTCCAATCTTTTAGCCTTCTTTGCCTTCTTTCTTGTTCTCATATTTCTCAACTTTCCTTCCTATCTTCAAATTTCTAACCTTCCATTCAATAGTTTCTTTTATTTTACTTTGCATTTTCTTGTCTTTCTAAAAAAAAGCAAATAAAAGAACTTGCCCGTTTTCACTAAATTTTTGCCTTTTCAATTCCTTTTCATTTTTTCTTTCTCTTTTACACTGTTTAGTCTCTCTTTCTTCTGAAAAAAAAAAAACAAACACAAAATTTTCTTCTTGCAATTTTATGCCTTTCTCTACCGTGAAAATCATCCACCAGTTTTCTCCACTACAAGAATTCATCAACCTTCCCATTGCATCCCTCTACCACTCACAAGCACCGTGTCTAACCATACCCAAGACCAATATCCAACGCCCTCCCATCTTGCCATACGAGTTTCTCTGTCCTACTCCCATTATCCTTCACACACAAATCATCACCAAGTCCACAATTTCACCAAACCATCCTGCATCCACCATCTTCAACAATATCCATCTCCATCCGATCACCGTTCGCCCCATCATCAAGACCACAATACCTAGCAATTCTCATTCAAATCCTTTAACCACCGATCAACCAATCCCCTTCCAATCACTCGACTTTCCCTTTTTCGTCTGTCTCAACAACCGCTCCTAGTACCAAAATCCAAACTTTCCATCAGCAAATAGCCTCAATTCACCGTACCCAATTTGAAGAAACCCAATCCCAATTCGACCCATACCCGAATCAAAAACTCGGGATTTGTTAAGGGGTTGCTTTGAATCGTATAAGCTTTGATTTAAAAAAAACAAGAAAATAAATACGGGATTTGTTTCCTGAAGGGCACTTAGATTTGGGAGAATACATTCTATTGTTTATTAAAACTGGGTGTTTTAATTTAGTGGCCTCTGTACGCGTGTGGCTCGACTTGAGTGCGGCTTGTGGGTGAGTTAATTTAGTGTTGGGTTAGTCTTTGTTTGGGTGTTCTAATTTTCTGTTTTATTTGGTCAGTCTGTTGTTCCTAAAACTTTTGAATTACAGTGGTCTCACTTTGTTTCCAGTTTACTCTGTTGAGTCCATTTTTTTTATTTTATAGAATTTAGTCTTGTTTTGTTTAGTTTAGTTTGTTTTAAGTTTTTGTTTAGTTAAGTTTTTCTTCAAAAAAAAGGGTAACAGGAAAAGAAAAAGAAGAAGAAGAAACCAAAAGCCAAGGCGAAGTGAAGAATTCAAGCAGACGAACAAGGGATTCAGAAATCAGTCAGCTTGCAAACGGAATTTGAATTGTTGGAGCGGTTGCACACCAAGTGGGGTGTGAACACGCTAGCGCTACCCAACTGCACTGGACGGACTGCCGATCAAGGTGAGAAATTTTTAAAACTCTACAGGTGCTCTGCTGCAAAAGAAAAAAATATAGACAATTGTTGTAAAAAAATTCTGCAGGGGCAGCGGCTTGAATGTACAATTTTTAATTTCTGCAATTAAATTGTGTGATTGTTGTTATTTCTGCACTTTTTATTCATTCTGTTAAGGGCAATACCCCAATTCACATAAGGTGAGGGATTTCATCACCCCTTTCCTTAGCCTACAAATTGCATTTCATCGTAGAATCTGACTAATAATAATGGTTAGACGTTGGACTTAAGGGAGTCACGGGCTCACCTAGGGCTTAATTGTATTGTGATAGTTGATTCATTTGGAATGAATTATTTCTCGGTGTCTAGACTACAGCAGAGAAATAACCATTTATAAATATTACGGTGATTCGTAAATATTATATCGGTTGTTACTCTGAAGGTACTTAAACCTTCGGCTGCATTGCTAGGGTGATTCCTGGTGCACCGATAACTCCTGTCCGTTAACTGGCTGAGAAATCTTTTGATCTAAGTAATCAAACGCGTCACTTTATAATTTTGGGTTAGGAGCCATTAAGGACAGAAAATTTCATTGTATCTAATTTCTGTGCGTGCATCTAACAACAATGAGTGAAAAAAGCGTTAGCCAACAAAATTCTCCTAGGGGTTCTCGAATCAACCAAAATTTTCCAACCGAGTTGGATCAAAATCGAGTGAATCAAAACTTTCCAAACTTTGGGGATCAAAATCGAGTAAATCAAAATTTTCAAAATTTCAATATCGAAATGGATAGACCCTTATCTCTTCGTGATCGATGTTATCCAACCAGGACCGTTCAACCCTCTGTCATCGTGTTCCCACCAGCTGAAGGAAACAATTTTGAGCTAAAACATTCTTTTATCCAAGGGGTACCAAAGTTTACTGGGTATGAAAATGCTTATGAATTTCTAAGTGAATTTGAATTGTATGCGTCCACAACGAAAATGCAACAATTGTCTAACGAATCAATCAAGCTGAGGCTAATTCCATTTGCACTACTTGAAAGCGCCAAAAGATGGCTAAATTCTCTTCCTAAACATTCCATAAGAAGTTGGGATGAATTTGTCACTGCATTCTTGAAAAAAAAATCCCTTTCCATAAAACTCTCAAAATTCAAACCGAGATAAATCAATTTTGTCAAAATGAGGGGGAAACTTTTTCAAAATACTTTGAAAGATTCAACCAACTATTATATAGTTGCCCTCATCATGGAATTCTAAAAGACCACTTATGTCAAATTGCACATGAAGGGCTAAACTATCAGACTAGAACTCAACTAGAATCAATGTGCGGAGGAGACTTTATGTCTAAGACGGCTGATGAAGCTTGGAAATTCTTAGAAGATTATTCTGAAAAGGACATGCAATGGGAATCAATTCGTGTTCCCATTCGTACTTCTAGAGGAGTGCATGTCGTGGACCCAAGTCAAATTCCTTTAAAAAATCAAACTCCTCAAGCTGGAGAAGGGTTACCCCACTATTACTCTCAGGACCAAGCTAATGCCATAGCTCAAAATAACCCTTACTCATCCACATACAATCCTGGTTGGAGGAACCACCCAAATTTTTCTTGGTCAAACCCCAATAATTCGGCTAACCCATCTCACGTGCAACCCTTTATTCCAAATCCAAATTATCAAGCTCCACCTCCAATTTCTCAAACCTCTCAAACAGCATCTCAATCCAAACAACCTTATAGGCACCCCAACTTTCAATCATCAAACCAATCCTCTCAACCTTCTCAACCGCCACAAGATATTGTGCGGTTAGAGAAACAGTTGAACTCTCACGAAGCTAAAATGAACTCACACGATGCTAAACTCGACCAAATGATGAGTATGATGAAAGAACTAATGAAAAATAACGAGAAAGGAAAGTTGCCTAGTCAACCTGAGGTGAATCCAAAATATAACTCTCGTGCTGTAAATTCTTGTGAGGACGAAAACCATAATCTAGTCAACGGTATTACAACCCTTCGATCTAGAAAGAGGATTGATAATAACGTGGGCAACCCTGGCGAACCTTCTAACTCGACCCCAATGTCAAATCTTGATGATCACCCATTGGCTTCGAATGCCAATTCTTCTAAACCTCCATTTTCCTCAAATGTTGGCAATCCCAATAGTTCCTCTCCTAGTGTCGGCAAACCCAACCCACCTTCGAAAAATAATGTTGGCAATACCAACATTCCATCTTCTGTAACCTTACCACCTTCTTTTTTGGATAAACCTTCTTCTTCGAATAATGAAACTGATCACAGAGTCGAAAAACCAATAGCTCCATTTCCCCCATAGACTCAATAATAAGAAGAAAGCGGCAAATTTCAATAAAATTTTGGAAATTTTCAAACAAGTCTGTGTGAACATTCCTCTTTTAGACACAATTGAACAAATTCCTTAATATGCCAAATGTCTTAAGGAATTGTGCACACAAAAACGTGCGACTAATGTCCCAAAAACCGCCTTTCTAACTGCGAACACAAGCTCTGTACTTTCGAATCTTACCCCAGTCAAGTACAAAGACCCTGGCTGCCCTACGATTGATTGCAAAATAGGAAACACCCATATCTCTCGTGCACTACTCGACCTTGGTGCCAGTGTCAATCTTCTTCCTTATACTGTTTATTGTCAACTTGGGCTAGGGGAAATTAAACCAACAAACATCACTCTTCAGTTAGCCGATCGATCTGTCAAAAAGCCATTGGGAATTATCGAAGACGTCTTGATACAGATCGAATAGTTTTACTTCCCTGTCGATTTCATAGTTTTAGAAACAGAGCCTGTCTCAAATCCCAAAGTTCAAATACCGTTGATTTTAGGACGGCCCTTCTTAGCAACCTCAAATGCTGTCATTAATTGTAGGAATGGTCGACTTCGACTTTCCTTCGGGCACCTAACCATTGAGCTAAACATCTTCAATCTCAACAAACAACCTAGGGATTTTGAGACCGGTGAAATCGACATGATTCAAACCATAGTTGACGAAACCGCTAATGACACTTCTGAAGCCTTGAAAATGTGTCTGGAACATTTCGACTCCGATTTCGACGAACTTGAATACATTTCTGAACTGAATGAATTTCTTGACTTAAATCCTTCGTCTTCTGAATCTAACCAAGGAATGTTATCCAATGTTAACACTCAAGAACATCCTAAGTTAGATCTCAAACCCTTGCCACAAGACCTTAAGTACACATACTTAGACTCCTCAGAAACTCTTCCCGTAATCTCGGCCTCTGATCTTACCGAGGACCAAGAAGAAAAACTCTTAGAAATTTTGCGGGAAAATAAAGACGCCTTGCGGTGGGAACTGAGCGATATAAAAGGAATCAGCCCATCAATTGTGGAACATCGCATACATTTAGTTGATGAGGCTAAATCCACCCGTGAGGCTCAAAGGTGATTAAACCCAAACATGAGAGAAGTGGTCAAGGAGGAGATAATCAAATGTCTAGACAATAACATCATCTATCCCATCTCTGATAGTACCTGGGTGAGTCCGGTACAAGTCGTATCAAAGAAATCGGGAGTCACAGTGATCAAAAATGAAAGTAATGAGCTCGTCCCAACAAAAACCAAAACAAAATGGCGTGTGTGTATCGACTATCGAAAGCTCAACTCAACCACACGAAAAGACCATTTTCCCTTAGCTTTCATTGACCAAATGCTCGAACACTTAGCGGGTCATGAGTACTATTGTTTTCTCGATGGATACTCTGGCTATAACCAAATCCCTATTGCTTTAGAGGATCAACATAAGACCACCTTTACTTGTCCCTTTGGAACCTTTGCTTATTGTCGCATGCCTTTTGGTCTTTGTAATGCCCACGCGACTTTCCAAAGGTGTATGATGAGTATTTTCTCTGATATGGTGGAAGAATTCTTGGAAATATTCATGGATGATTTTTCAATCTATGGATCATCTTTTTCCCAATGCCTCACTCATTTAGAACTCGTCCTAAAACGTTGTAAGGAAAAATCACTCGTGCTTAATTGGGAAAAATGTCATTTCATGGTTAAAAGGGGGATAGTTCTAGGTCATGTCGTCTCCAAAGATGGCCTTGAAGTCGATAAATCTAAAATCGATTTGATTGCTAATCTGCCTCCTCCTAAGTCTGTTAAAGACGTTCGTTCATTTCTTGGCCACGCGGGATTCTATAGAAGATTCATTAAGGATTTCTCGAAAATTTCAAAACCTCTCTCAAATTTACTTGCCAAAGACGTTAAGTTCGAATTCTCCAATGACTGCAAAACATCTTTTGAAACTCTTGAGTCAATCTTGACCACAACTCCCATCATTCAACCTCCTGATTGGACTCAGCCCTTCGAACTTATGTGCGACTCTTCTGACTTTGCAATTGGAGCCATCTTAGGTCAGCATATCAATAAACTCCCTCGAGTCATTTATTACGCTAGCAAAACCTTAAACGAGGCCCAGTTGAATTACTCAACTACTGAAAAGGAATTTTTGGCAGTTGTCTTCGCTCTTGAGAAATTCAGACCTTATCTCATAGGACCCAAAGTCATAGTTTACACTGATCATGTTGCCCTACGATATTTGCTTTCTAAGAAGGATGCTAAGGCCCGCTTGATTCGTTGGATCCTTCTTCTTCAAGAATTTGACATAGAAATATGAGATAAAAAGGGTTCTAAAAATGTGGTAGCTGATCATCTCTCTCGAATTGTGCATGAAAATGTTGATGACACCCAAATCGATGACTATTTTCCGGACGAACAAATTCTTTCCATCTCTAACACCCCTTGGTACGCTGACATTGCGAATTATCTTGTCACACAACAAACACCCGCTGAATGGTCGAAACAAGATAAACAAAAATTTCTTTCGAAAGTTCGAAACTTCTATTGGGACGACCCATATCTTTTCAAGTACTGTCCAGACCAAATCATTCGAAGGTGTGTGCCCGATCATGAACACCAAAGTATTCTCTCCTTCTCACATGACCATGCTTGTGGCGGTCATTTTGGAGCAAGAAAAACTGCTGCAAAAGTTTTGCAAAGTGGTTTTTATTGGCCCACACTGTTTCGTGACGCTTTCGAATTTTGCTCTAAATGTGATCGATGTCAAAGAACGGGTCGAATCACTAAGCGAAACATGATGCCTCTCAACCCCATTTTAGTGATTGAGTTATTCGATGTTTGGGGCATCGATTTCGTGGGACCATTCCCTAACTCATTTGGGAATCTTTACATCTTGCTTGCGGTAGACTATGTCTCAAAATGGGTTGAAGCCATCCCGACCAAAACCAACGACAACAAGGTTGTTATCAAATTCCTTAAAGAAAACATCTTTTCCCGCTTTGGCACACCTCGAGCTATCATTAGCGATAATGGCACTCATTTCTTAATCGTGCTTTTGAGTCCTTGCTCAAGAAATACTCAATCACACACAAGCTGTCAACCCTTTACCATCCACAAACTAGTGGACAAGTAGAAGTTTCCAATAGACAAATCAAACAAATTCTTGAGAAAACCGTGAATTCCAATAAAAAAGATTGGTCCTTAAAACTGATTGATGCACTTTAGGCTTTTCGCACTGCTTATAAAACCAATCTAGGGATGTCACCATATCGATTAGTCTTTGGAAAGGCCTGTCACTTACCTCTTGAATTAGAGGATCGTTCTCTTTAGGCCATAAAATTTTTGAATTTTGACTTAGAGAAAGCCGGCTCACATAGGAAGTTACAAATTTCTGAATTAGAGGAATTAAGAAATGAGGCGTATGAAAATGCGAAAATCTACAAAGAAAGAACCAAAGCCCAACACGACAAAAACATACTTCGTAAGGAATTCAACGTAGGTCAAAAAGTTCTTTTATACGACTCCAGACTTCACTTGTTTCCAGGAAAACTCAGATCTCGATGGACTGGACCTTATGTTGTGAAAACAGCATATCCTCATGGAGCAGTTGAAATTGAAAATCCTAGGGATGGAAAAGTCTTCAAAGTAAATGGTCAACGACTGAAACCATTTTTAGAATTCGAGCAATATGTCGAAGATGACCTTATCGATCTTCATGAGCCTGACCATCCACCGTGAAATCAGGTGGTACACGTTCTTTCTCTTTTATTTTCATTTTTCATTTTTTTTATTATTTTTGTTTTTCTGCCATTTTGGTTTGCATACCTTAGACAGTTGGGACATTGTCTCAATCTAGTGTGGGGGGAGTCTGCATTGCATTCTTTTGATTTTTCTTTAATTTTCCTATCTTTCTTTTCATGTAGGACCATCATACGTTTTAGATCGCAGTAACATACCATAATTTTTTTTTGTGGGTAAATACGACCCATTTTAGTTTGATACAACAAAATAAGTTAACAATTATTAGTCAGTTGATAGTATTTTTTTCTCTCAACTAAGATTTAATAAGAAATATGATGAAAAAGTTGAATTTTGAGGGATAATAGTGTAACTGGTACATAGGGAGATTCGTAAGTGATGGCCATGAAATCTATTCTATATTGTAGACTTTGTTTAAATAAGTGGAGGACTTAAAATACTTATATTGGCTTTTCGAATCTTTAAAACTAAGTTGTGTTAAGTTGAATTCGCGCAACTCTCTTTTGTGCTTATATTTTCAATAATAATAATAGTAATCCAAGGGTATCCAACATTGCTTGTATATCAAGCGTTGGTGTGCAAACCCGCCAAGCTCTATCCGACATGTTGTTGACAAAGTCAGCATTGGAATATCTTGGTCTCATTTTATGAGATTGGACGTCTAAGGATTACCGACACGTTGTTGACAAAGTCAAAGTCGGCCTGCACAATCCGCCAAGCTCTTTACCCACTCTCCGTTAGTCCGCGAGGCAGTGCATGGGTGGTAAACCTTGGTCTTCTAAGTTAGGTGTATGTACTTAATCATAAATTTTAAAATTTTATAGAATAAAGAATAAGAGATGATGCCCAAGCACTTCTTGACCTTATTGATTTGACTAGCCATACATGAGAAAATAATAATACCACTTTGCAAACTGTGCCAAGCAAACTAAGAATCTATTTCATAGCTGCACTATGTTATCGACCAAACCAACTGACCAAACTGGAATTTAACATTTGAAAACTTGATTTATATTGAAAATTTGTGACAAGTTGAGGTATCTAAAATAAAATCAACTGACTAGAAGTTGTAAACTTAATTTGTTGTACCACTTTCCTGAAACAAGTCGTGTTGTCATTCTCGTTGTCTTTGTTTTTTGTATATAACCATTGCATTCATATAGTTACATTAAATCCACACATACTGCATTTGGATTTTGTGGGTAGTATCCGCTGAAAACCCTCACGAGACACCACTCGTCCTACTAGGGACACCTAGAGGTTTAACGGCTTGTTGCATATGCTCAATGCAATCGTGTTTCCTACGAAAGTGTGACCTATCTAGTTAGTTTTTCATTTTCTTTTTACTCGAGGACGAGTAAAAGATAAGTGTGGGGGTATTTGATTAACATAGAAATGTGTTTATTTTATGCTCTTATATTTTATCTTTTGTAAATAAATAAATGATACTTTGGGTGCTTTTATGTGTTTTTACAGGTTGTCAAGAAATGCCTCCTTCATTTCAAATTAAAGGCCAACTACAAATAAAAAGCTACTTCCCCGTATTAAAGCCATCTCAATTACAAAATACGTTGTAGCTCATTGGTAAATGCATAGAGATTTGTACTGAGAGACCTGAGTTCGATCCCCGTCAAGCTCACTTTTTTTGCCAAAGAACGGAACTTTCACACTTCCCCTTTTGCTATGAAGAATATATTAATTAGTGTTATATTATATATATACATATTCATGTGTATGTATGATATTCACTAATAGACATTTCAGGAGTAGTCATGGAAATCATTTCAAAACATTCATTTTTCAATTTCCAATTAGAAGAATTTCTGATTGAATTATTGCCAAGAAAAGATCAATTTTGAAGATTTTATCCTTTGTTGCCTTTGGAGTCTAATGAGTATCCTTGTTTGGAAGAATTAATCACATGGAATCTGCTCATCAATCAATCAATCAATTTGCTACATGGAAGATAGGAAGATTTGGAAGATATTCACCATGTTTTGCTTTCCAATCAAGCTTGGGCAAGGAAGGTAAGAGATATAATGGATGATGAGGCCCAGTTATTCATAGACTTAATTAGGGTTTCTAGTTCACCTATAAAAGCACATGTACATCCCATTGTAAAAATCTCCATTATTCTGTACTCTCATTTATTAATAAAAAAAGGTTTTCTTCATTTTAGTTTTCTTTCTTTTTCTTTCATAACAATTTATGTATCTATCCAATTAGTTTTGGTAGAACACATTGTTATTTTCTTTTATTACTGCTTGTTAGCTACTGTCCGTTCGATTAGATTCAACGGCAATTCTGCTTTTTAATTCTCTGTTGTTGTTCTAGTTGTTATTTTCTTTTTTTTTTCTAGTAATTGTTTCTTTTCTTTTCAATTGTTGAATTTGATACTGATTAGATTCAGATTCAGATTCAGAGTAATTTCAACAACATTAAAAACAACTCCAAATTCTGCCTAACTCGCCCAAGAATAAATAAATAATAATTTTTAATTACACCTCCCTGTGTTTGACCTGTATGCTACACACATACATGCTTGCAGAATTTAATTTAAATGTCGCGCTTTTCTGATTCATAGATTAGCGACGAACAGCTACTTAGCCTTTTGTTAACAAGAATTAGAATAATGGTAACCATTATTCTTTTCTCATTCCTCTTTTTTCATGTTTTGTTGCAATATTTAATTAAAGATATCCTTTTCATCTTAAATCAGATTTCTGCAACCATAGGTCTAAATTGACTAGAAAATCACCACAAATGCAATGGCGCTAATTTTGTTACCAAATTCTAGAAGCTCTTCAAATTTTCCTTTTTCTTTTCAAAAGTTCGCATGCATTTCTTCGCATTTCAAGTATTGCATGTAATTTCTTTTATTAATCTTTTTCTTCATTTCACTGCATTAACTTATTACATGCAATTTTATTGTCATTATTTAATTTTTCTCCTAAATACATCTCTGCATATAATATATATACATATTTCCACATTTTTAATTTCATTAAAAATGCGGGGTGTTACACTCAACATCCAACTAAGAACGTATATATATAAAATAAATAGATTGGATAACAACACAACCAAAGAAATAAACATCCAACAATCATATTCATCCTACCAAACACAATTTCAACTTTTGCAGTGTCAATATACTATACATACAATTTCGTTTGGTTTATTCCAGTTGTATACAATTCACATTTCCAAATGTCAATATTTTAGTCTAATGACTTATTATAAGCATGATCTATCTCATATATGTTAATAATTCATTCAACAAGTATTCCAAATCTATACATACTCTAATATTAGCTAAGTGTATAAATACTGACTTGCTCATTTTACTCAAGTCGACTGGTTCAATAATCTCAAAACCAGTTTTAACTAATTATTTCTCAAATTCTATCTTCTATCATTCATTTCTTTAATATTTTAATTCTTGATCCTAATAGCAAACCTTAAATTTTTCTAAAAATTTGATTTACACATATCTTAAAATTCACAAGATGAAATCTAAAATTTTCTCTTTTATTATAAAACTATATTCTTATATATTCGGAAGATTCTTGTTTTAAAAAATTCTAACTTATTAAGGATCATATATATTCATTAGAACTTCAATTCAGAAAATTATAAACTCCCTCTACGGGACAAGCTAGTTTAAATTAATTCGTACAACCTTCATTAAGTTTATAAATTATAAATGTATTCCCTTATATTTTCACATAAACTATTTAAACATTCATAATCAGTTTGGAAATATCGACTATCCTAGATCGTCGAACATCCAACCATCAATACCAATACATTTATTTCATAATAAAAAAATTCACTTTGTTAGCTTATTTATTAATTTGGTTTATTTGCCTTACTTATTTCAATTCAATTTCATAACATATCTAAGTGTAACCATTTATTGTCAAACTTAAGTTTTATTCATACTTATAAACCATCAATTTTATTTCACCTTTCTTTATCCATACCAGTACTTGTAATGTATTCAATTTATTATTCCTATAAATTTTTATCTTCTTAAGCATTTGGTAAGTTATAATATATGCTACAGAAAAAGACTAGAGTATTATACAAGTTCAACAGTTTCAATTTGGTTCAAATTCACTATTTTATGTTCTAAGAGTTCCAACTTTAATTAATTTCTCCTATGTCAATTTCTTATTTCAAAATACATAAGTTTCTAAAATTAAAAGTTTTGATTCATTTCAGTAGTTTGAAAATTATTAATTAATCAAGAATTTAAGAATTCAACTTCGGGTCATTACCGAATAAACTTTGAAATAATACATATCATACATTTTTTATCAAACCATACATTTAAAAGATTCAAATAAAATCTGGTTTCTCAAAACAAGGTATAAAAATTTTTAATGGTCTCCCATACTGAGACTCTCAAAAATAAACACCGATGAAGTGTGCACTCATCACATAAGTCATTTCCTAGAAAAAAAAGAGGGGAGCATACACTTATAAAAATTCAATTAGAAGCATTTTCTATTCAAAACTACTTCCATATTATCTTATATTAATTTAAAAAATTTGCAAACAAATATTTCAAAGCACCAGAATTTAAATTCTCAATTCCAATTTTAAATTCATTTTATTTACATTATCCATTGATTCAGGGCCGGTTCTAGGAGTTCTGGTACCTAAAGCCAAAATCGAAAATGAGGCCCTCATACAGAAGCTAATGCATTACAAAAAAACAATTTATATCGCTTAAAAATAACGAAAAGAGGGGAAAAAGTGACTTTATTTGTAACAATAATCCAAGATATACCAAGACCTTTTCCAACTAAAAGGTGGATTGCACGGTGGTTTGTAACTTTTATATCAAGGCCTTTAATGAATCAAAATTTTTATGATCATTATTTTTCTGTATCAACAGTATTGAAGTGGTGATTAACTTCGTCCAGCAAGCTTGTATCAGATTATACTTCACACAATTGAATTTGAGTTCTTCAGTGATGCTCCTGGAAGAGAAGAGCTTTTCATATTACCGTAATGCATCAATGCTTATTTGATGCAGTTTAGAGCATTTAAATTCATTTCTTGCACTACACAAACCATTAAATACATAAATTTGACTGCTTCACTTTTACAAAAATGTCCACATGGCTAAACAAATGAGGCCGGTAACTAATCTGTTTTAACTTGTTGATAAAACAACATTGGTTGTTATGATTTTGTGCGCAGCGGAAACTTGACAAAATACCAAGAAAGATTTGATCTTTATCATTCAATCACTTGAAGATGAATTTGATTGAAAAAAAATAAACAACACCACAAAAGTATCGGAAATATGAGCACACGATATTCCACCCAACCACCCTCTTTATCGATTCACTAATAAAAATTGTTTATAAACGACCTCAACTATCGTTACAAACAATTACAACTTGAACCAATAACCTTATTGAGATATAGGTAGAGAATATCTAATGGCTAAAAATTTGAGGAGAAAGACAATGAAGAATAATGGAAAATTTTCCATACCTAATGAAGAGATTAGCTAGCCCTTTTTATAGTGAGAATTGCTTCATGCCCAAGAAAAACTTGGCTTCATGCCCAATAAAAACTTGGCTTCATGCCCAGGAAAACTCGGCTCCCAAATATCTTCATATATGTTATAAAACCATTTGGTTAAGCACCAAATATCCTTGCAATAAATGTCCACAAATATAGCAACCAATATCTCTCCATAAAATCTAGCACCAAATCTCTTCATCAAATCTAACAACAAATCACTTCACAAAATATTTAAGATAATTTGTTGTCCAAAATTGTGATTTGCGTATCATCAATTTCAACATTGGTTACCTTCCAATTTCAATATGAGTTAAAATGACAAGCATTTGTACATGTTAATACTGGTGTGCTGCACTATGTCCATTCTATTGTAGCAATCATATATTTTGACCCAAAATTGTACTATTTTTTATCATGGAACTAAAATTTTAAACTATTATTACCTAAAACTTGTTATATCTTTTTTTAGTTTTGTTCACAATGTCTAGAATTTTCTAGCATGCATTTGTTATGTATTTGTCCTTTTTTCTCTAATACCAATTGTCGTCGCTTTGAATATTTTTGCAACTAAGGTTATCTTTTGGTCAATATAAATGTTCTGTTTTAATTCTCTCCTTTTAGTCCAGAAAATCCACTGTTTGAAAATTGTAATAACGGAGGGTTACTAATACTGTTATTTTGGTTTACATGGGATAACGTAGTTTCTTTACCTCTAGAAAAAGACGAAGATTGCTGAAGTTTCAAATATGGGTACTATCATTAGGTCGTCAACGATTTTGCAGTATTACATTAATTATACAATAATTCTGATAACAATATTCCTGAGTATAATTTTACAACCTCAAATTCCCAACGATTAATTATTTAAAACGTTAAAAATTTCAAATTATTAGTTGATACCTTCAGCTAATAAGCTTCAACAAAATTATGAATAATCGATCACCGAATCACCTGAAATTGGATTTACTCATCGACGACTTCCTTGGAGATGTAGATTCGCTCGCCGCTCCGGATAGAGAGTTATAGTTATTAGTTTGTTCAACTTCGTGTTTCGTTATTTAGGGATTTGATAATCGCTTTTTTATCCGGCTTTGTATACCAGCGATGAGTTGATGCCCTCGATTTTTCGGTGCCCTTAGCGATTACTTCTCCCGCTTTGGCAAAGGGTTAGGCCTGCACTGATTTACAATATTTCATTTTTCTTAAAATCATTCAATAGTCAATAGTTTAAATATATTGATTAATCAAACAATAAAGACGATAATTAAAGATTATCATCGCCTTATAACCAACAAATCAAAATTAATACACTTCCAAAATAATTTCTTATATATATAAAACATGTAACAGCCCGACAGATTCCCGATCCTGATCATCGACACAAACACCATATCGATTAATCAAGCACCAGAAATTTACCAGATCATTAATAGGAAGAAGTTAGATGGTGAGAAATAAAAAGAAGGAAAAGTTAGAATAGAAGAAAAAAAAGATTATAATATCACAAAATCAGAATAAAAACAAGTCCCACAGCGGAACTAATAAAATAGATTATATAACATAACCTTTGAAATAAAAATCTGTAAATTTATATACATACCATCATCAGAGTACAACACATACAACACAACGGAAATAAACAGTGGTTGTAGAATGCTGAAGCAACCAGCTCCAAACTCCTCCAAGTAAATCTATAAAATCTCGACTACTTGACGGCCCGTACAAATTTGGGCACCCAAGGGTTTAGGGTAAAATAAAACAAAATGAACTTTGGATCAGTCATAGGACTGGTGTGAGTATACTCCAATCGCTTGGTTTAACTTTTAAAAATTCTTTTTAAGGAAACAATAATCATAAGACCAATCACACGTAAAGGCGGATGGTTTTTAGCTTACGATGATCCAAAACATTCTCTATATCAATACTTTTCTGATATTATAATAGTGTCTAATCAAATCAATAGCAATCTAGCGAAATTTTTGCATCTCACGCTCCACATACATAGTATGCAATCAAAAACCACGGGAGCTGATTAGTTAATGGATTTCCAACTATGACAGGGTATGGAACCACCTTCTGATAGTTTATCTCTGGAGAGGGATACACTGAGTTCAACAAGAACATCTTGCAACCTGGCCACACATGACCGACAACTAATTTCGCTTGAGTGCACCGAATGAATTATCACTAACGGTTATGACCAGAAACTGTTACCGGAGATATACAACAACGATAAAATAAGAACAAAAAATGAATTTCTTCTAGATCGGGTGATAATACATCCTAATGGGTGTAATCCACATGCCTATGCTTCCTGCCCTTTTTTCTTTCGTCTTTCCGATTGATCAGGCCTGAGGCTACATATTACCTTTGTAATTAACACTACATAATCATTCACTTTGAATGCCACATCATCAGATCCGTCAAATCACTAATTGAAAGCCTCAAAAATACACTAGGTGTTAAGCTAAGAGAAGTTTCCTTCCCCGCCACCAACTATGGTACGTTTTAAGAAATCAATATGCGCGACCATCTAGAAATATTTTGTCAGACATCCGTCCATATACGTTGTTTTAGGACTGGACAAACCGAAGGCATTATCCCATCAATCCATTTTAGGCAACTTCTAACTAGGATTATCAGAACAGCCCTGGCACTTTACTCTATCTTCAATTATCTCTATCATAATTTTATTCCTAACGCTTACGCCCATAGGAGTGGTTTTAAGATTATACCTTGATTCCAGTCTCCCCGTATTGACAACGAAAATACAAAATAGGCCAAAACCTTGATAGTCGATTATTTAACTATCAATGGAACACCCATACAACCAACAATCCTATTTCCAAATGGAAATTTTATTAAGCAAGCATCAAGCAACACCTAGCCCTTTAAATTAATTTCTTATTAATTTACCATTTCCCAATTTTTTGTTTTTCCATTTTCCATATCTTTCCTCGGATATTTCTCAAAACTCTTTTGGCCTCTCATGATTCCTAGAAAATACTTCTGTATATTCTCAAACTGTTATTGTCTATATTTTAGAAAATATACGTTATTAACATCGGAAAACATTTCCATATATTCACATTTCTTATTTTCTCATTAACCAAATCATTTCATTTTCTATGCTTAGAAACCATATCTAATTATATTTGGAAAAACATTTCCAAAATTTATTTACTTGGATTCAAACAAATGTCATCAAACCGACAATTAAGGAGGTTTGCCAACTATAAGAGCCAAAAAAATTGTCAGAGCTAATGAATTTCAGCATAATTTTCGCTCAAAAGACTTTCCTTTCCGCGTTTTCCTTCTTTCCATTTTCTTCTCGTTTTATTTCCTTCGCGATTTTTCTCCTTCTAATTCTGAGTAAACTGGAAAACATACTCTTCTTCATCCCTCCTTGCAATCCGGCTAAAGCATAACCCTAATTTTTTCGCTCTAATTGTCTTATTCATTTTCCTACCGTGATCTGATTTGATTAAGAATCCCTCGGATATTCTCAGATCTCACTACTTTGGGGGGACGAACAGCACAACACGAAGCCGAAGGTCGCGAAATCAGGTAAATTGTACTTAAATAGTATTAACTAATAAATTTATTTGGTAATCAATTAATGAATCAATCTATAAATTTATTCAGTTAAAAAAATTTGTTCGACCAGACAATTATTCATGATTAGATATGCGTTGAGAGCTTGAAGCGATGAATTTAGGGGTTGTACTTAAAGTTAGGATTTTGAATCCCTCCACAATTTCTTTGTGCTTAAGCAATTCACACTGTTGTTATCCTGTGTAAATAACGCTGGATAACTCTTTGGTTCATTATGAGCCACGATAACAAAACTTGCATGTTTTGTTTACCACTATTAAGCATGTAGCATCTCTTTTTAGCGTGTGTTGTGAGACTCAGGGTTTGCTGACTTAACAGTCATATTTGATTTGATTTTTTCTCGTGAAACCAGTGTTATCTTCTTCTTTTTTAAAAAGAAAAAAAACCAGATTAATTGGCCTTATATGATTAAAATATTACATATGATTTGTTTTGTTATACATAGTAAGTTACTTAAACTTGGACATATTCATAAACATAATGAAAAAAACTTGAAATTGAAGAGAAAATGGCACTTAGTTGGTCTACATGGCAATGCTACATGTATTGATATTGTATATGTATCACCTTGACAGGTGGTACACAGACAAGAAATGGTACTCTTATATCTATATGATTCACTTCAGTTAATGCTCAAAAGTTACATATTTTTTGTTCTAGAATGTACATGGTGAAATGCACAGATAAGAGTAGGTGATAAAACTCCATGTTCCTTCTATTAATCAGTATAGTTTCATATCATACTTTACACTATGTAATGTGCGTTATGCTATCCTAATCAATCATATTATGGATAATATGATCCAACATATGACCAACGGACGAAGTCTACTATATTTTTTCATGTAAAATAGGATATTTTAATTCTTGAATCATTTCATTTATGGCCACCAAATACTATCAATTTATTTCATATTGAGCTCCTCTTCATCAAACCGACTGTTAGGGAGGTTTTCCTACTATAAGAGCCAAAAAAAATTATCTGAGCCAATGAGTTTCAGCATAATTTTCGCTCAGAAGACTTTCCTTTCCGTATTTTCCTTCTTTCCATTCTCTTCTTATTTTAGTTCCTTCAAGATTTTTCTCCTTCTAATTCTGAGTAAACTAGAAAACGTACTCTCCTCCATCCCTCTTTGCAATCCCGCTCAAGCATAACCCTAATTTTTTCTCTCTAATTGTCTTATTCATTTTCCTACCGTGATCCGATTTGATTAAGAATCCCTCGGATATTCTCAGACCTCACTACTGCGGGGGGACGAACAACACAACACGAAGTCGAAGGTCGCGAAATCAGGTAAATTGTACTTAAATAGTATTAACTAATAAATGTATTCGGTAATCAATTAATGAATCAATCTGAAAATTTATTCAGTTAAAAAAAATGTTCGACCAGACAATTATTCATGATTAGATATGCGCTAAGGGCTTGAAGCGATGAATTTAGGGGTAGTACTTAAAGTTAGGATTTTGAATCCCTCCACAATTTCTTTGTGCTTAAGCAATTCACATTGTTGTTATCCTATGTAAATAACGCTTGATAACTCTTTGGTTCATTATGAGCCACAATAACAAAACTTGCATGTTTTGTTTACCACAATTAAGCATGTAGCATCTCTTTTTAGCGTGTGTTGTGAGACTCAGGGTTTGCTGACTTAACAGTCATATTTGATTTGATTTTTTCTCGTGAAACCAGTGTTATCTTCTTTTTAAAAAAGAAAAGAAAAAAAACCCAGATTAATTGGCCTTATATGATTAAAATATTTCATACGATTTGTTTTGTTATACATAGTAAGTTACTTAAACTTGGACATATTCACAAACATAATGAAAAAAAAACTTGAAATTGAAGAGAAAATGACACTTAATTGGTCTACATGGCAATGCTACATGTATTGATATTGTATATATATCACCTTGGCAAGTGGTACATGGACAAGAAATGGTACTCTTATATCTATACGATTCACTTCAGTTAATGCTCAAAAGTTACATATTTTTTGTTCTAGAATGTACATGGTGAAATGCCCAGATAAGAGTAGGTGATCAAACTCCATGTTCCTTCTATTAATCAGTATAGTTTCATATCATACTTTACACTATGTAATGTGCGTTATGCTATCCTAATCAATCATATTATGGATAATATGATCCAACATATGACCAACAGACGAAGTCCACTATATTTTTTCATGTAAAATAGGATATTTTAATTCTTGAATCATTTTATTTATTGCCACCAAATACTATCAATTTATTTCACATTGAGCTTATCTTCATCAAACCGACCGTTAGGGAGGTTTGCAGATTGTAAGAGCCAAAAGAAATTGTCTGAGCCAATGAATTTTGGCATAATTTTCGCTCAGAAGACTTTCTCTTCCGCGTTTTCCTTCTTTCCGTATTCTTCTCGTTTTATTTCCTTCGCGATTTTTCTCCTTCTAATCCTGAGTAAACTGGAAAATGCACTCTCCTTCATCCCTCCTTGCAATCTGGCTCAAGCATAACCCTAATTTTTTCGCTCTAATTGTCGTATTCATTTTCCTACCGTGATCCGATTTGATTCTCGAATATTCTCAGATCTCACTGCTACGGGGGGACGAATAGCACAACACGAAGTCGAAGGTCGCGAAATTAGGTAAATTGTACTTAAATAGTATTAACTAATAAATTTATTTGGTAATCAATTAATGAATTGATCTGGAAATTTATTCAGTTAAAAAAAATTGTTCGACCAGACAATTATTCATGATTAGATATGCGCCGAGGGCTTGAAGCGATGAATTTAGGGGCAGTATTTAAAGTTAGGATTATGAATCCCTCCACAATTTCTTTGTGCGTAAGCAATTCACACTGTTGTTATCCTATGTAAATAACGCTTGATAACTCTTTGGTTCATTATGAGCCACAGTAACAAAGCTTGCATGTTTTTTTTACCACTATTAAGCATGTAGCATCTCTTTTCAGCGTGTGTTGTGAGACTCGGGGTTTGCTGACTTAACAGTCATATTTGATTTGATTTTTTCTCGTGAAATCAGTGCTATCTTTATATTTTTTTAAAAAGAAAAAAAAACAGATTAATTGGCCTTATATGTTAAAATGTTACATACGATTTGTTTTGTTATACATAGTAAGTTACTTAAACTTGGACATATTCATAAACAAAATGAAAAAAAAAACTTGAAATTGAAGAGAAAATGACACTTAATTGGTCTACATGGCAATGCTACATGTATTGATATTGTATATATATCACCTTGGCAGGTGGTACATGGACAAGAAATGGTACTCTTATATCTATATGATTCACTTCAGTTAATGCTCAAAAGTAACATATTTTTTGTGCTAGAATGTACATGGTGAAATGCACAGATAAGAATAGGTGATCAAACTCCATGTTCCTTCTATTAATCAGTATAGTTTCATATCATACATTACATTATGTAATGTAGGTTACGCTATCCTAATCAATCATATTATGGGTAATATGATCCAACATATGACCAACAGACGAAGTCTACTATATTTTTTCAAGTAAAATAGGATATTTTAATTCTTGAATCATTTCATTTATTGCCACAAAATACTATCAATTTATTTCATATTGGGATTCTCTTCATAGCTTTGGCCATTAATACCAAAGTAGATTTAATAATAGATTAAAATATATCCACTTACTACCATAGGAATAATATTTGAAGATTTTTGGCAGGTGCATAATTTGAATAATAACTGAAGATTTTAGTTATGCGTATTTAATTTGTACCGTGTGCATGATTTTTGGCAGGTGTAGAAAAATAAAACATCTGAAATGGTTCATATTGATTTGAATGATACACCTTTATCCGACAATGTTGAGCAGACGTTCGAGCATCATGTTGATCCTACACCGGTGTCCACGTTGGAGTTAACTAATCATACGGTGATTTTCTCAAATTAACCTATTTTTACGTTTACATAGCTTTGGCCATTAATACCAAAGCAGATTTAATAATAGATTAAAATAAGGCTTGTAATGCATCCAACAATGCTACAGATAAATAAATCCAAATTACTTAAAATCACTCTTTTTTTTATAATGTGCATGTTTTGTAGGTGTCGTATGAAGTTGTGAGTGAAACTTCTGGTGCATTTAGTCTTGATAACATTCTGGATGGACTGCCTCCGCTTCATCTAGCTTGTTCCTCGCACAGGTATATACAATTACATTTAATTAATGACAATGTTTTTCAAGTTAATTATGTCGACGCACATTGAGTTGAATTCGTATGTTAAAATCAATTTATATGTATATACACACACATGATAGTCTTTTTATCAAATTCAAAATTAATTCCTTCATGGTTAGCGAATGCTTTCTTTAATGTAAGTGTTATTTGATGTGAATTGTTAGTTTTCATTTTTCTTACAATTTTATCAAAAGTATATATTTATTTCACTCCATTTCCATGACATATGCTTATAGGAGAATAGCAATAAGATCGAAAAAAAAGAAATGTAATTCAGAAACTGGCAACAAAATACGTCAGTTTCTAATAATTTTCCTTTTATGTTCCTTTCCTTAGCGTGAAGAAATGAGAAAGATATTGTTGGGTATTTATCATGTATGGTCGTGCGGTGATATATGTGGTTGTCTATGTAAATCTGTGGATAATGTTATTAAGGTTGAGGATAAAATGGAGCTGAGTTCAAGGATGATTTTTAAACTTCTAGTGTTGCTAGCGTTAGTTACGAGGATAGGTATGAAACTAGTAACTAAAAAATACAAATATGAAAGTTGATGCTCATATATAAGGCATCTCTTTTAAACAATGTGAACCTGGGTACACAAAGCCTTTATATTGATATTCTAAAATATTGATTAGCTATGTATATCCCATGATAGTAAGCTTGAATATTGAATTAAGATATATTTTTGTTTCTTTTTCTGCAAAATACTGAATTAAGTAATTAATTGTTCCAATATTCTTGTGTGAAATGTTGACCTTTTTGGGATTATTACTGGTTGGTTGAAATGGTAAACTACTGGATTATAATGAAAATGTTGGGTTCAAACTTTATTCTTATGTGAATTGCGCCTAAATGTGATTTTGCTTGCACCTTGTTTGCGTTTTTCACTATACTGTTATATCATGCTGCAATATGTATTTAATTATATGCATTACGTAACTACGTTCATGTATTTCTCCAATTCTTTTTGTGGTAAATATTTGCATATTTGAATATTTTCATATGAATGGAGATTGGGCAAGCTTGAAGAGTGTTGAAGGGCATGATTTTGCTTCGACAATCGATTGATGGTGGTAAAGAGAATCTGGATGACCTATAGGTGAGGTAGTTGGGAATTAAAAGTAGAGTAAAGTTAAGATTTATAACTTTATAAGACAAAAATGTATTTGCTACATGAAGTTATGACATTGTATCTAACCTTTTTTTTCCTTTTATGTAGAAAAGTGAATGAAACCATTTATAAAAATAGTTACTGTTAGATATAAATATGTGAACTATTGTTACATTCTACAAGTGAATTACATTTAATTATTTTGTAGCATATTTTGAAACTCAATTTTCTTGAGATTACAGTAGAAATGGCTTTGTTTCTGAATTCATTACTGTCACAAGTGTTAGACTTGGATCAACAGTAGTTCCAAAGGAGTTTCTTTTCTTTGAAGGGTTTCCTGTTGCCAGAGATTTGATCTAGATTGTTTGGACCTGCTTCCCGCTTGAATGGCACTTCTAGTATTTCTTAGGCTAGTGATTGTGCTTGTCGTCAGGAAAAGCTCTAAAAGTAAGATTCCTATAATTACATGAATTTGTTTAAGAACATTAAGGAACCTTGAGTCATTGTTTAAATGGTGCATTTTTATTGCTTTTGGGATAATTTGTAGATTATACGTTTTATATTTATGGTCGAAATTTAATTTGCTGCTTCACTGTATTGTCAAAAATTCATTTCAGCCTTATTTTAAATTTTGCAATATTTTGGGACTCTCAGTTATCCTTATTTAGACCATGTAAAAAAACATTGATTTTTTTTAAATAATTTTAAACGTCTTATTTTTATGTTATATCATGTATTATTAAAAGCTTATATTATTAATCTAAACCAATATGTTGATGGACTTGGAAGTTTTGAGGTAATTCTAATCTAAACCATTTATTTTTGTAGCGTATATCTAAATAATAGTTGTGATATGTCAAAGCTCATAAGCAGATTTCAAATTGTTTGCAAAATCAGAAAGAGAAAAACAACATTTCCAAATCACCAGTATTGTTTTGTTACTTGGATTCAATGTACACAGGAGCAACATCATCGTCAATGTATGAGTTCATGTTCCTGGCAAGAGCTACTTGGATGCGTTTTCTAAGATCCTTGAGAAAATTCATCTTTTCCTAATTATTGGTGGCATATTTGGATTAGGTTGGGAATGATTCATTAGGTCTAGTGCTTTTGGTCATAAGGAAAATATCTTGAAGCTGCAAAAAGATTATAATAAACTGTACAAGTAAAGAAATAGTATTACGTACACCATTAACTTATCATGAGGGTTTCATTACTATAGCACACAAATTTCTTGTTGACTAGTGTCCCTATACGTTCCAAAAGGGTTTGTTGTTTGATATTATGCCTCTGAATAGATATCAGAGATATTGATCGGTTGAAATTGTTGTTTTTTCTTTTTAGGACATTGAATCGGTTTCATTGCATTGTTCTGTAAGCAGATAGTTGATTAGTTTTTCTCTTGGATGATTATGCAGTGATACTCAACTTTATTGTTTTGGTATGTTGGGAGTTTCTGGAGGTTTAGGTGATTGAGTTTGAAACAGTGATACATTTGGATGGGTTGAAGTTTTTGGTATTTGCACCGTGTGCACACGCTCAGTGCGCTGCGTGTATCACTTTCAAATTTTTATAGTATTATTTGGATGATGGATGTTGATGCTGTGGTGCCATACTGACTTACATTCTTCGGGTATATGGCTCTTCTGTTAGATTGCAAAGCCGGAGTCAATCCATAGATTTGAACCTGTAGACTTTGTATTTGCTGCAATTAGGCAAAAATACCGCATATATATGAGACTTGGAATTTGGGTACTATGGAAGCTTGTTTGGTGCAAGTATATTTTCACTGTATTCATTTGGTTTATTGAGTTTTTTCCCACAGTGACATGGATGGAAAATCTATTTGCTGATACACATTTCCACTAGCCACCCTCATACGTTGCCTATGCTGATCATTTATATGAAACTTGGCGATGATGAATTGCACTAATGGTGTGTAGTTTGTTTTCTTATAATATATGGGTTAATCTAGGTTAACTTGGTGATTAAGGGCCTTTGATTGTAAAGAGAGGCGTACTGCTTGTTCTGTTATATTTGTGTATAAACGCATGTACTTTAGATATTTGCTATTAATGGAAGTACCCATTTTAAAAGTGTGTGTGTGTATATATATACACACACACACACAATCAACTTGTAATCTTGTATGTCTAAGGAATATTCATGTTAGTTCCATTACTTGAATGTGTGATTTATACCAACACAATGATAGCAGTACCCAATTATCAAAGTTGCTTACATTTTTGAACCTTAATGTAATTTGAGATATACATTTCTAAATATTTTTATTTTTTTCAAAGAATGCGTTTAATTTTTCATTAAATTCATAATTAAGAGAAAAAAGTAATGAATATTTGTTTTTATACTATACGATTTAACAGTCGGTTTTTCCCACTGTTGTGCAGTAACACTAGTAGCCTTGGCCATTAATACCAAAGCAGATTTAGTAATAGATTAAAATATATTATCCACTTACTACCATAGGAATAATATCTGAAGATTTTTGGCAGGTGCATAATTTGAATAATAACTGAAGATTTTAGTTATGCCTATTTAATTAGTACCGTGTGCATGATTTTTGGTAGGTGCAGAAAAATAAAACATCTGAAATGGTTCATATTGATTTGAATGATACGCCTTTATCTGACTATGTTAAGCAGACGTTCGAGCATTATGTTGATCCTACACAGGTGTCCACGTTGGAGTTAACTAATCATACGGTGATTTTCTCAAATTAACCTATTTTTACGTTTACATAGCATTAGCCATTAATACCAAAGCAGATTTAATAATAGATTAAAATAAGGCTTGTAATGTATCCAACAATGCTACAGATAAATAAATCCAAATTATTTAAAATCACTAAATTTTTTATAATGTGCATGTGTTTGTAGAGGTCGTATGAAGTTATGAGTGAAACTTCTGGTGCGTTTAGTCTTGATAACATTCTGGGTGGACTGCCTCTGCTTCATCTAGCATGTTCCTCGCACAAGTATATACAATTACATTTAATTAATGATAATGTTTTTCAAGTTAATTATATCTACGTACATTGAGTTGAATTCGTATGTTAAAATCAATATATATGTATATACACGCACATGATAGTCTTTTTATCAAATTCAAAATTAATTCCTTCATGGTTAGCGAATGTTTTCTTTAATGTAAGTGTTATTTGATGTGAATTGTTAGTTTTCATTTTTCTTACAGTTTTATCAAAAGTACATATTTATTTCACTCCATTTCCATGACATATGCTTATGGGAGAATAGCAATAAGATCGAAAAAAAAAAGAAATGTAATTCAGAAACTGGCAACAAAATACGTCAGTTTCTAATAAATCACTACACCAAACAGCCCATTTTGTCACACTTTCTCTGTGCCATGTAGTAACAGTTATATCTGTTATTAATTAATCATGGTTATTACCATTGTAACCGGTAATAATAGTTATAACCATTACAGCGTCTTCCGCTGATGTAAAAAATTAAAATAACGGGGATAGGAGGGTAACTTCACCCATTTATACCCAGTACGCTTTCATTCCAACGCTTTTATTCTTTCGACCCAGCAACTTATTCCCCAAATCCTTCGACACGCTCCTAGGGTTCTGCCTCCCCCTCGTTCTGTCGCCGCCGTGGTTTAATTCGCCATAGATTCATCCTTGTCCCGTCAACCTCCTCTTCATCCATTCAATTGCTGAGGTAATTTATGTTGGAAATTTTATGAATTATTTAAAATATGAAATAAGTTTATGGTGGCTTCTATTTGTGAATAGTCCCACATCATGGGATAATAAGAAAGATGCAAGTATTTATACTTGTTTCTAAGAAATCATGTTGGGGCCTTGGGCTCCCAATGCATGCTTTGTTGTGAGTAGGGAGACCATGCATCATGACCACCACACACACGCGCGCGGCCGGCCGACCGACTCGACTCGACCCGGCCCGGCTTGGCTCGGTTCGGGATTGGGCTTGGGCCTTGGGCCTTGGCGCTGTGGTGTAGACATTTATATTTTTAATCTAGAAAAATATGCATTTTTACGAACTATGTTTTTAAATACGAGAATTTTTCTGAACCGACTTTTATGCTGAAGCGAGATATTTATGAGCCGACTTTAATTTGAAGCGATAAACTTTTGACTTGGTTTATTAGCAGATCCTACTTTTCTTCCACTGCCCAGTTCCCTATATATTATCTTCAGTTGTAGACGAGATTAAGATAAATAAAATTATACTTTTTCTACCTCCGCCATTAAATATATTCTTTTAGAAATTTTCGAGCAGTTAAATTCGAAAGTGCAAATCTCACTGATTTGTTGTGCAAAGCAAATCGGTTGTTTATTTTAGAGAAGCTGTTTATCCTAGAGGCGGCGACGAAAGTACGAACAGGTTTTGCACCACCGACCAGATCGCCGAATCGTCTTCAAGAAAACGACCTAGTCCGCGACTCAGCCATTGTTTGACAACAATAATTTGAAGACGAATTATCAAACAATGGCTTTGAATCAATTCCGCACGACGCTGCTTCTGCCTTCCAGATCTGATCTTTCACGAGCTACACGAAAACGCAAATGATGACAACAGTGAATCGGAGAATCGATCAACTGTAGAAAACATAATACAGCCTCGGAAATACGGGATTTGCGACTTGGTTTCTCCCTCATACTTTTGGTTGAAGCAAACTGAAACTCTCGCCTTGGCGAAAACAAAAAATCGAAAGCAGCTAAAGCACAGCCTGATAATCAGCAGCAAAAATGGTCACGTTCACTCATTCAAATTCCCCAAATTGCTGGACCCAGACGTAAATTGGGACAAGGATCAATTATGTGATGTATTGCACTGGATTTGGCAAGGGCTGCAAATTTTAATTGAATTAATTTGGGGTACTATTCCTCTAATTGGAGCGATCTGGATCATCTTTAGCTGGCACAGTGGAGGATTTTTTATTATCAAAAGGACGACTTTGATTTCTCCT
Source organism: Allium sativum (assembly GCA_030737875.1). NCBI lineage: Eukaryota > Viridiplantae > Streptophyta > Magnoliopsida > Asparagales > Amaryllidaceae > Allium > Allium sativum. Next base: position 117,534,287 of record CM060911.1, on the reverse strand, counting down.
TATGCTGGAGGATTGCCTGGCACAAAAGAGAAAGTTCTACCTGAACGAAGTCGAGCTGATGTGCCGGGTTTGAGCACTGACTAATTGCATGCGTGGTTAAAAAGGAGCAATGCTTCATCACGAGAGCATATTCAAGCTTCAGATCCGTGAGCTGTATAGTTTATATTGGAAGAGAATGCATCTAATGGCGAAGGTATGCTTATGATATTTACAGTATTTAATTAAAGTTTCACTGCATGAATGTGTAGCTTATTTAGGCTAACATATGTTTTACCCCGTTAGAACATGCAAATGAATATTGCATGACAGAACATAGCGTAAAGAATGCACATGCAGATTTTGATTTTCTGACTTAGATCAAGATTGAGTTCTAAGTAATTATTAAGGTTGATAATTAAAAATGCAGAAAATGATATTTTCTATAATTAATTTTTGTTAGTCTCTGGGTTTACGTATATTTTTCTGTAAGAAAATATAATTTTTTCAAACATATTGACATTTAAAATAGTAAGCATCCACAACCGGTCAGTAAATAAGAGAATGGAATCTGCAAGGAAACCATAAATGACAGCAGCAACTAACCCAAATGAATGATTTTGGACAGTTATTCTATATTACAACTGTAGAAAACCAGATCATATGTCACGAAAGTGTCGGAACAGGCCATACCCTGCACCGCAGGCAAACCTGACTGAGGAGCCTCTAATGGTTATGATTACTGAGATTCACCTTGTTAGCGGATCAGAGGGTTGCTGGTTAGACATTGATGTTTCTCGCCATGTTTGCTATGATCGTGATATATTCACAATATACAGATTGCTGACGATCAGAAAGTGTGTTGTGAGATCCTCGCACCACTTAAGCTGTAGAGACTGGTAATATGAAAATTAAGCATATGATTGAAAAGACATTGATTCTTAAAAATGTGATGCATTTGATATGTTTTGAACATTCAAAATTGAAATCAAGCAAATAAGAAAAATTAAGAGACTACATAGTGATAGAGGAACAGAATACAAATCAAATTCTATTCTGGATTTTTTATGTGATATATTGTACATAAGAGAATTGCACCCTAGTCACCTGGTATGAACGGTAAAGCTGAAAAAATAGGATCTTTACTGAATTAGTAATTGACATTTTATTAAATTTTGGTGCAGCAAAACATTAGTGGGGGAATACTTTGTAGACTGTATGTTATGTTCTAAATAGAATCCCCAAATCTAAGAATAAAATTTCACCTTATGAAATTTTAAAGAATTATAAATCCGATGTGTCATACATTAGAACTTGGGGTTGTCTATCATATGTTCGCATTTCAGACCCTAAGAGAATAAAATTGGCAAATAGAGGATACGGATGTGTATTTATAGGCTATGCTGTTAATAGCAAAGCATACAGAATTTATGATCTAAATTCACATAGTATAATTTGAATCAAATGATGTCAATTTTTATGAAACGAAATTTCCTTTTAAATTAAGGAATAGTGGGGGCACATCAAGTATGCCTATTAGAACAAAACTTAATAAAAGTTCTGAAACTGAACCTAGAAGAAGTAAAACTTAATAAAAGTTCTGAAACTGAACCTAGAAGAAGTAAAAGAGCAAGAACCGTAAAAGATTTTGGTTCATATTTTTGTGCTTTTACTATAGAGGAGGATCCCTTAAACCTCCAAGAGGCCTTATCTTCTTTAGATGCCGGTTTTTTGGCAAGAGGCTATAAATGATGAGATGGATTCTTTGAAATCCAATAAGACTTGGCATTTGATAGATTTACCTCCTGGTTGTAAATCTATAGGCTGTATATGAGTACTTAAAAAGAAATTAAAACCTGATAGCACTATAGATATATATAAAGTACGACTAGTAGCTAAAGGTCTTAAACAAAAAGAAAAAAAATATAATTCTTCGACACTTTTCACCTGTAACTAGAATTACATCCATTCGGATATTAATCTCACCTGCCTCTATTCATATTTTATTAATACACCAAATGGATGTGAAAACCACATTTTTTGAACGGTGAATTAGACGAAGAAATTTATATGGATCAGCCTGAAGGATTTGTAGTACATGGTCGAGAACACAAAGTATGAAAATTAGATAAATCATTATATGGTTTAAAACAAGCACCTAAACAATGGCATGAAAAATTTGACAGCTTCAATCATTTCACATGGTTTTAAAGTTAATGAAAGTGACAAATGCATTTATTACAAATCTGGGAAGACATTTGCACTATTATATGCCTTTATGTAGATGACCTACTCTTTTTTGGGTCAAACATTCATGCCATAAATTTAGTCAAATCCTTATTAAGTGCCAATTTTGATATGAAAGATCTAGGTGAGGCGAGTGTAATCCTTGGTATTAAAATTACTAGGTCAGAAAAGAGACTTTCTTTGGATCAATCTCATTACATTGAGAAGATACTAAAGAAATACAATTACTTTGACTGTAAACCTTCGAATACACCATACGATCACAGTGTAAAGTTATTTAAGAACACTGGTGAAGGTGTAAGACAGTCTGATTATGCGAGCATCATTGGCAACCTTCGATATGCCACTGATTGTATTAGACCCGACATTGCCGATGTGTTGGGATATTATGCAGGTTTATCAGTAGTTCTAGTATAGAGCATTAACATGCTAATGAGAGGGTTATGAGATACCTATAATAAACCATGAACCTTGGATTACATTATGAAAAGTTTTCAGTTGTACTTGAAGGATAATCTGATATAGACTGAAATACTTTATCTGATGATTCTAAAGGACCAGTGGCTATATATATTTAGCATCGCTGAAGAAGTTGTCTCTTGGAAACCCAAGAAACAAACTATTTCGACTCAGTCTCCTATAGAGACTGAGATAATAGCACTAGCTACATCAAGTTAAGAAGCAGAGAACTAAAGAAATCTGCTATTTGAGATCCCTATAAAGGAAAAATAGACACCAGTGGTGTAATCAATTGTGATAGTTCCGTGGCTATTGCAAAAAGTATAGAACCATTATAACAACGGTGGAAAACGACGTCGTAAGCACAATACTGTAAAAGAACATTGAAACACCCCACCTCCGTTAGGGTCACTCTCAAAGGGAATGCCCTAATTTTGGTGGAGGTTTATAAGTATAAGTCACAGATATACATGACAGATATAAGAACACATATTTTTGAATAGCGGAAAAGCAACAACTTTTATTTCATAAAAGAAAATACGTGTTACAACAACATTACCATAATTGTCTTACATACTTCCAAAAACATAACATCTTCATAACTGTCTTGATTACATTATTTAAAGAAGCATAAAGAAAACATAAATAAACTGCAAAAGTCCCATAGTTGTTGTCCAAAGCCATAGTCCAAAACGAAAAGGTCCAAGCAATACATTCTTTCTCTTCAAGCTGGATATGAAGGCTGGTCAAGCTGCGGTATTCCCTCCCTGTGGACCTGGGGGGGAAACGGAAGAAAAGAAGACGAAAGAAAAGTAGAGTCAGACATAAAGCCTGAGTAAGTCTAGGACTATTCAGTCTATGAATAAAGAACTGGGGATGATAAGTATAAACAAGAAATGGGAAAGCACTATAAACTTAGTTAAGTTGTCTAGGGTCGAATATACCATCGTACCCCATATTAATCTCTGTACCCATATGAACTAGTTCCCAACAGGCACCCCATAATCAGGGTGAAGTGATCCATTTTATGATGATCGGCTCCTACTCGCATAGTTACATGTGTCTTACGGCCCCCGATGTTGTAGTTACCTATGCTGATCCCACCGTGGGGTATATCAAGCCCCATGGTGGCGGCCCGACACAATCCTGGAATGCACAGGTATTCTACTGGTGCCCAGTGCCTTATTTTTCTGCGCCGGAGTGTGTGCACGCCCGCACCCCGTTAGAACCTACACTGCTGCACCACCGCCGTCGATTTGACCTCTTACAGTCAGCCCAGTAATCGTGCCCCACCCTGCCTAGTTTCAGGGTATCATGATACCTTATAGGGTTACTGCTGAAAAGGGTCCCCCGCTACTAGGTTTTCTATTTCTAGCCAACATGCTAATTTGGTTAAGTGTTTTGTAAACCTAACCCCCAATCAGTCTGTTTAGTTTAGCATGTTCCATTTTGATTAAGTATTAATATAATTTACTTAATCCTATCAATCCTGACTCAGCCTTAATTGTCTTATTAAAGCCTTGACCTCTCACATTAGACAAGTATTGTTGTGGCTGCCTGTTGCCGGTTGGGTCCGGGCAGTCTTACGCCACAACTCAGTCTAACCTCAGGTCCTTATTGGGCTCCATGTTTAACCACCCACATTGGATAGGTATTGTTGTGACTACTGGACAGCCGGGCGGTTCCGGGCAGGTTTACATCACAACTCAATCCAACCTCGGGTTAAACACATCGTATTTTCTACATTTACATATTTTGTCTTTCTTCTTTTTATATGTAAATATTTGCGGCCCATTATTCAAAATCAATTTAAGCTAATGGTGTAAAGGTTTACACCAATCATGGGCCCAACCCATTCTTGAATTTGGGCCCCTCTACTTTTATATTTTCATTTATTAATTAATTAGTTTGGCCCAACGTTATTTCCCCCATTTAATACGTTCGTTTATTATAATATATGTTGGGCTTAGCCTTTTTAAGCCCAACTTAGCCATGTGAAAAAGGGGAGGCTTAAAACGTGTTTACATACACAAAAAGGGGAATGTGAACGCATGAACTTGCAATATAACGTTGGAACTACAAAATAGAAACTGGTGTACTTGCATAGTAGTAACATATACTTTGGTCATGAAGCATAAGTGACATGAATCAAACCATGTAAACTTGTAGTTAAGAATCTAACTAAATTAGATATCATTATTGACACATAGTCTTAACTACAACATAAACCTATATTTTTTTCTTAGGCATAATGTCAAGCATAAGCAAATCATGTTTATAAAATTACTATATGTTTACAAAGGTGCTTACTTTTGTTACTAATACAAAAGTATAGTTCAACTAGAATTACTCCAACTTAATCATGATTTTTAATCTATTCACATAATCATGGCACAAATATACCCAAACATGAAATCATGGTTTTTGATCTATTCATGTAATCATTGCATAAATATTCCTAAACATGGGTTTTGATCTATTCATGAAATCATGGCATAAATATTCCTAAACATGAAATCATGGTTTTTACTTTATTCATGCAAACTTGCAATTGGAATGTAAATCTAACTTTGCTATGTGTCACATATATTATCATATAATTCTTGTTAACAATATAGGCCTAACATGTTTTTCAATTAGGCATAATACCAAACATAGCCTAGTCATATTCATAAAATCAACATAAGTTCACAAAGAGGCTTACTTTTGTTTCTAATACAAAAGTATGGTTTTATACATAGATCATGATGCCAATTCCAACATAATTTCATATGAATCATAATACCCCAAAATTTGATCCAATTACACAAAAAGTGATTTTTTTTTCAAAAATATACATTATGTTGGCATAGTAGCAAAACCACATACTTGCATGAATCTCAATTAAACAACCACAAACATGTAGCTTCAACATGAATTACATACTTGCGAATATCCAATCGTACACTTGCATAAATCTCAAATAAACTACCGCAAACATGTAGTTTTTATCATGAATTACATACTTGCGAATATCCAATCGTTACATCACAATATTCCAAATCGATTAGAATCATAACAACGCACAAATATGAATTACTATCACCACAAATCAAGTGTACAAATCAAACACAGTTATTTATTCACATCGGAATAGTACTCTACTTACAATCGTGTGACGAATTCTTCAATTCAGGAATCTGAATTCTGGATTTGGAGATGCTACTCCTTTGACGTAGGCGTTGTTTTGATTTGTTTAAGTTTAACTTGTAGTTGCTTTATGCTTTAGAGTTTGCCTCCTAATCGTCTCTCAAATTGGTGGCTACTCCTAGTCGTTCCTCAGCAGCATGATGGCCTCGTTCTTATTTTTGAATGAATAGATTAGGTAGAGTCTAGGGTCATTTTTATAGAGTTTATGAACTGATTAGGACCATCGATGTAGCTTGGGTTAATCGTAGCCATCCATTCGAAAGAGAGACCAATCAGGAGCTGCCACCTAGCCCTAGTGACAAAGCAAGCCTCAGAAAATCGACCAACATAGACTAGGCCAGCCAGGGTGGGCTGGGTTCGACCTGGCTCTAGGGCCAGGTCGACAGCCCTGTCGACCTGGCTAGCCCAGGTCGACTGCCAAGTCGACCTGGGTGCCTTAGGCGGGAATTTTCCCGCCCTGGCCAATTGGGCCCGATTTTGAATTTCAAACCTGTTTTTCTGAGCTGTTTTCTTCTGTTTGAATTTTAAACTGAATTCTGAAACTTCCGGAGGCCATATCTTCTTCATACGGACTCCGTTTTTCGAAAACTCGGACTCTATTTCGCGTATTTTTCCGAGACGAACACAATGGCGTATCCCGTTTCCCTTAATTCTTTGATTTGAAATTAATTATACTTAAATTTGTGAATTTCACTGTTATAAAATACACGGGGTGTTACATTCTCCCCCACTTAAAAGGATTTCGTCCCCGAAATCTTCAAGTTTAGGAAAAAAATATATATCCTAACATCCAAACATCCATCTACTCATCCATCAAACACGAGTATCCATTGTCCTTAAAAGACTTCTAATGTTTCTTGATCATATGCGAAGTGTGTGTGTGTACATGTACTTATCTAATGCAAAATCAGGCGGTCTACTGATTCAGTTGACCTCCTTAATGCGAATTATGTAAGTGCCATGAATCCATTATGTATGCAAATTTTCCTATTCATGATTCTACATGAGTGCACAATCATTCATACAAATGCAACATCCATATGACAACACATTAAAGTTCAACCATATACGAATGCAAACATATATGCATATGCAATATGAAGTGACTGAGCCGATCTAAAACCTAGATTGTGTGTGTATATGCAACCACGAGCAACCACTAGCAATCACTTGCAACCACTTGCAACCATCATCCATAACATGTTTCAATTACATGTTTTCATCCAAAGGATTTCTATCTAAAAGATAAGGTCGAGGAAATATACCTAAAAAGATAGATAAAAGCGCAACTTAAGGAAAAAGGAAAGATCAAAGATGTACCCTCGAAAAGAAAAGGGTAGGCTGTGCGTATTCTAGCTTCGATTTCCCAAGTTGCATCTTCTTCGGCGTCGCTCCACTGAACTTTGACGAGCTTGACTTCGCGGTTGCGTAGCTTCTTCACTTCTGTTCCTAATATGCGGGTTGGAACTTTCCTCACGGTTGCTTCGCGCTCCACTTCAGCTTCTTCTAGGATATTTGGCTCTACCACTTCAGCAGACTCATGTAGACATTTTCGGAGATGTGAAACATGAAAAACGTTGTGAACTCCGACCAGCTTTTCGGGTAGCTCTAACCTATAGGCCATTTTCCCAATTTTCTCGATGATAGGGAATGGCCCTACGAACCTTGGTGCTAGCTTTCCTGTGGTTCCAAAACGAACAACGTTCCTTAGCGGAGATACCTTAAGAAAAACTCTGTCTCCAACCTCAAATTCAAGGTCGGTCCTTCTTTTGTCGGCGTAGGACTTTTGTCTGTCTTGGGCCGTCTTCATCCTTCTTCGTATTAAGTCTACTTTCTCTGTAGTTTCTCGGATCATATCTGGTCCAAGTATGAGTTTATCAGTAGACTCCCACCAACAAGTGGGCGATCGGCACGGTCTTCCATATAAAGCTTCGAAGGGCGCCATTCCGATGGTTGCTTGATAGCTGTTGTTGTAGGCAAATTCCACCAAAGGAAGGTGGTCTTCCCATGTCCCTCCGAAGTCAAGGACGCACAGTCTTAAAAGGTCCTCCAAGACTCTGTTCACTCTTTCCGTTTGGCCATCGGTTTGGGGATGATAGGTTGTGCTCAAGCATAACTGCGTGCCTACCGCTTCTTGCAGACTCCGCCAAAACTCACTTGTGAAGATAGGGTCTCGGTCACTAACAATGCTGGATGGTATTCCATGGAGTCGAACAATTTCCTTGAGGTAAAGAGATGCTAGAGATGAGGCAGTTCTTTTACTTTTGACAGGTAAGAAGTGGGCGCTTTTAGTAAACCTATCCACTATTACCCAAATGCTAGTGTTGCCCCTCCTAGACCTAGGCAGCCCATCGATGAAGTCCATTGAGATGCTATCCCACTTCCACTACGGGACCTCTAGAGGATGTAGCAGTCTGCCTGGCTTTTTCTGTTCCGCCTTAACCTGTTGGCACACCATACACTTAGAAACGAATTCTTCTACGTCCTTTTTCATGCCGTTCCAGAAGAAAGTTCTTTTTATATCTTTGTACATTTTATCTCCGCCTGGGTGTATTGTCATCTTGGAGTGATGTGCTTCCTCGAGAACCTTCTTTACTAAATCCCTTGTCTGTGGGACGCATAGTCTTCCGTCTCGCCTTAGCAAACCCTTATCGTCGATGGAGTATCTGTTGAGGTGACTTGAAGTCTCACCCCTAATTAGCCTATCAATCGTTTCCACAAGCTGAGAGTCTTCGCGTTGTGCTGTCCCTACTGAGTCCACTAAAGTTGGACGCACTTCAAGAGATGCTAGCAAGCCTAGTACAAAATCGGAGGAAGGCCTAAAGTCAAAGCTGGCTATAAACTCTAGGCTTTGTCTTTCAACAAACAGCGGGCTTAGGGTCAATTTCTTTCGGCTCAACGCGTCTGCCACTACGTTGCCTTTGCCCGGAGTGTAGGAGATCTCGAAATCATACGAGGCAAGAAACTCCATCCATCTCTGTTGCCTCAAGATAAGATCTTTCTGCGAGAAAAGATATTTCAACGATTTATGGTCAGTGTAAAGTTCGAACTTCTCACCTAGGAGATAGTGTCGCCAAGACTTGAGTGCAAAGACGATGGCAGCTAACTCAAGATCGTGGGTTGGGTAGTTCTTTTCGTGCACCTTCAACTGCCTCCCGCCATAAGCTACTACCCTTCCTTCTTGCATTAAAACGGCGCCTAGCCCTGTCCCACATGCATCTGTATAAACAGTGAACATCTTGTTCCCATCTGGCAACGTCAAAACTGGGGCTGTTGTAAGAGCCCTTTTCAGTCGCTGGAAAGCAAACTCGCAATCCAAGTCCCAATTGAACACCAGATTCTTCTTGGTCAATTTCGTGAGCGGAGCTGAGATTTTCGAAAAATCCTTTATGAACTTCCGATAGAAACCTGCTAGTCCTAGAAAACTTCGGACCTCAGTTGCATTCCTTGGTGTCTTCCAATCCTGTACCGCCACTACCTTAGCAGGGTCCACTGCTAACCCTTGTTTGGATACTATGTGCCCAAGGAACCTCACTTCATCTCTCCAAAAGTGGCATTTGGAGAATTTGGCTTTTAGTTGATGGACTCGCAGAGTTTCCATGATTGCCCTTAAGTTCTGAGCATGTTCCTCTTCACTCTTTGAGAAGATAAGGATATCATCTACGAAGACCACTACGAACTTATTGAGGAAATCTCTGAATACCCTACTCATCAGGTCCACGAAGTAAGCAGGTGCGTTTGTCAAGCCGAAAGGCATGACAAGCCATTCAAAGAAGCCGTCTGGGGTTCTGAATGCCGTTTTATCGATACTATCTTCAGCCACCCTTAGCTGATGAAAACCGGTCGCTAAATCGAGTTGGGAGAAAACAGACGCTCCTACAAGCTGATCAAACAAATCGTCAATTCTGGGGAGAGGGTGCCTATTCTTTTTCGTTAGCTTGTTGAGCTCCCTATAGTCCACACATAGACGGAGTGAACCATCCGCCTTTGTAGCGAACACCACTGGAGCGCCCCATTCTGAAATGCTCCTCCTAATGAACCCCTTCTCTAGAAGCTCTTTAATATGTTTACTGAGCTCTTTCCTTTCCCGTGGAGCCATGTGTCTAACGGGCAACGCAACGGGCTTTGCATTATCTACAAGATATATGCGGAAGTCTATTTCCCGCTTCGGAGGCAAGCCCTTCACCTCTTCGAAGACATCCGGATATTCCCGGACCACTCTAACTGATTGCAAATTTTCAACAGAGGCATCTAGCGATTCAAGGTAACTAAGCATAACCGCATACGAGGGATTACAAGAAATTTCCAAAGTATTACCGAGCTGGGTTAGGAGCCTAACAACCCTTTTCTCACAATCAAGGATGGCCCCATTACTGGATAGCCAATCCATGCCCAAAATCAAACCATATCCCGAAAAGCCCAAAACAAAGGCACTACATTGAAATTCTACGCTTAGAATAGAAATTTTCAATCCCAAACAGATCATAGACAAATGAGCTGGGCCCCCAATTGGGTTTGAAACAATTAAGGGGTCCTCCACCATACTAGTTTTTAAGTGCAGAGATTCTACTAAAGCAGACGAGATAAAGGAGTGTGATGCGCCAGAATCAAATAAAGTGCGAATGGGGTGATCATAAAGATAAACTACACTGTAACAACCCGGAAAATCTGGGCCAGTTTAAAATTTTTATTTTGGCAATTTTAGCGAATTTTGAATATTTAAAATAGATTATTTTAAATAATATCGACGAGAAATTTATTTTGAATATAATTATAACGTATATATTATATACGTCGTCGTTAGAATATAAATATTTATATATAATTATATATAGAATTGAAAATGGCGCGGTAGTTCGATAATTCGATTTCAAACTTCAATTGAATGTACCGGGTGCAAAACAATCCGGATTTTAGTGAAACCAAAAATAATGGGATCTAATTGTGGATATCTTTCCAACGAATCCGAAAGATCAGAATTTCGTAGCGAGAATCAAAAGATATGTCCAGATGAAAATTCTGAATAGTCGCTATGGAATTCAGGCCCTTAAAAATGGACATTTTGCAAAGGACCTCGGATTTCGACGAAACCAGTTTTGTTGGGTCCGTGATGTCAAGTTATTGCTAGATTCCAAATTTCATAATTTTTCGAATCAATGTGTGAGCGTGGTAAAGGAAAACGCGTTTTGACCATTTCAGTTGATTTTAATCGACTGGAAATTGGCCATTTTTCCAACGGTCTCAGAATTCGACGAAACTAGTTTTGTTAGGACCGTATCGTCAATACGAAGCTAGAAAATATTTTTATGGAATTTTTAGAGTTAGTATGTGACCCCGGTAATTCGAAATGTACGTTTAAAATTCAATAAAGTAATTTAAATGTAAATTTAACGGAAACTGATCGAAACGATCAAATCAACTTGCGGTACATATCCCATTGTATTCGGAATGGGGGTAAAACGCTATGGACGACAGGCGGTGGGCCTCGTTTCGAGGTCATATGAAAAAGTCAACTTAAGGTTGAATTAAATAATAATAAAATAAAATAAAAAAAAGAAAAACACTTTCTCTTCCCTCCATATACCCCCCCCCCCCCCCCCGATTCATTTCAGTAGATCGAAACAAAAAAAAAAGAGAAGAGAAAAGGGCCGACGGATCTCGTTTGACGCGCCTACCTCCCACCGTCAGCCCCTCTGGCGCCGCCGTTACCCTCTCCACCCCTCTGCCTTCCTCCTTCTTGCGTCAACCTCCCCAAACCCTAGAGCGGCGGAGGAAGAAAACCCTGGACCCCCCCCCCCTCGCGCATCTCGCCTGAAGCCCCAAATCGAGTCCAAGACCCAACCGACGACGCCTCTTCTTCCCTCCTCCCCTTCGCGTGATTAGGTAATTTCCTTTTTATTTTTATTTTGTTTTGTTCTGCTAAAACTGTTTTTTTTTTAAGTTTTAAAACTGATTCTTTTTTTTTTTTAGAAGATTATAAACTGATTTTTTTTAAAAAGAATTTTAAAACTGATTTTTAAGAATTTTTTTAAAACTGATTTAAAAGAATTTTTAAACTGTTTTTTTAGAAATGAAAACTGATTTAAAAAAGAATTTTAAAAACAGAATTTTTTTTAGATTTTAAAAACTGGATTTTTAAAAGATTTTAAAAACTGGATTTTTAAATGAAATAAAAACTGGATTTTTGAATGATATAAAAACTGTTTTTTAAAAAGATATATAAACTGTTTTTTTAGAAATGAAAACTGATTTGGAAAAGTATTTTAAAAACTGATTTTTATTTATTTTTAAAACTGAATTTTCTTTATTTTAAAAACTATTTTTTTTATTTACTTTAAAACTAATTTTTTATTTTATGTTGTAAAGTATTAAAAATATAATCTTTACTATATAGAAATATTAAAAATAGGATTTTTATATTTTTAAAGTATTAAAAATATAATCTTTATAGGATAGAGAATATAAAAATATCATCTTTGTATATGTAGCGAAATAAAAATCTGATTTTTATTATATATACGTTGAGATAAAGTGGTAATTTTTATAATGATGAAATCTATATTTTTATAAGGGCGAAATCTATATTTTTGAAATGGAATTTTTATCTATATAGTAGCATTGTAGAAATAGAATTTTTATATAAGGAACTTCGAAATAAAAATAGGATTTTTATATATTGAACTTTGAAATAAAAATTCGATTTTTATATATTGAATAGCGAAGTAAAAATTCGATTTTTACATATGTAGTGGCTACGACAACGAAGCTGACAAAAAGGGCGAGAACGACGAAGATCTCTACAATAGGAGTGTCGTGAAGTTGGATAGCTATTGGTGAGAACTTCTCACTCTTCAATTTATTTTCTAGTTATATATATATATATACTAGGATGCAGACGGTGTTTAGTAGCACCCTACACAATCGTCCACAGACCATGGACTTGTTTGTTTGGCTGTTTAGTGATTGATTGCGATATTGGTTTGAATGTGGTTTGTGGTGTGTAAAATCGAATCGATAAATTGGTTAGGATTAGACGTGCGCCGTTATAAGGCGAAGGAGTAAGGCTAGGTTAGACTCTTACTCCAAATTTTGTGGTTTGCATAACGAAATTGATTTGATTGATGTGTGAATGGCGTGGGCCTTCACTAGACCGGGGATAAGGCTAGGCCTTGTCCCGTTTCTAGTATCGTGTCGTTATGCCGCCGAAATTTTCTAAAATATGTTAGAAAAATAAAAAGATCATTTTATTTAAAGAATGAATCGAATAGAATATTCATAGGTTGAATAAAATGTTTTATCGTTAAAAATATAATTTTAACGTGAATGTGAATAAATAAATATTCATTTACAGACCAGACGGTTTGTTTATGTACACCTATTTGAAGGACATTGATTGGGACGATAAATTTTACACATCGCCCAACTGCACGAATAAAATCTGTGTTTGATTGTTTGAAACCCCACACGGGTGTTGGGATGAAATATGAAGTCCACTCATCCTGATTGATTAAATATGTCGATCGATTGATTGACAGGCTGTTATAAGCGTTAGATATCTATATTTGATGCTTATACAGTGTAGTGCACTTTGGTTGATGGTTGATTATTTTTCAATGCTATTTTATACATGTGTTGTATGAAAATCCATATAATTAATTTTATATGGTGATTGATTGGGCCTCATTCCAATTTGAAAAATAAAGAATATATAAAATAAAGGTTCATGTGTTGACTATACTCATCCGTTGAGATTAGTCATGTGTTGAACGAATTATTTTTATAATAAAATTTACATCTTTATCAATATAAAATAAAGGTTCATGTGTTGACTGTACTCATCCGTTGAGATCAGTCATGTGTTGAACGAATTATTTTTATAATAAAATTTACATCTTTATCAATATAAAATAAAGGTTCATGTGTTGACTATACTCATCCGTTGAGATTAGTCATGTGTTGAACGAATTATTTTTATAATAAAATTTACATCTTTATCAATATAAAATAAAGGTTCATGTGTTGACTGTACTCATCCGTTGAGATCAGTCATGTGTTGAACGAATTATTTTTATAATAAAATTTACATCTTTATCAATATAAAATAAAGGTTCATGTGTTGACTGTACTCATCCGTTGAGATTAGTCATGTGTTGAACGAATTATTTTTATAATAAAATTTACATCTTTATCAATATAAAGTAAAGGTTCATGTGTTGACTGTACTCATCTGTTGAGATTAGTCATGTGTTGAACGAATTATTTTTATAATAAAATTTACATCTTTATCAATATAAAATAAAGGTTCATGTGTTGACTGTACTCATCCGTTGAGATTAGTCATGTGTTGAACGAAATATTTTAACAAAAATAGTCACACATGGACGATACTCATTCGTTGAGATTAGTCGTGTGTTGACAAAAAGAAATGATTTGAATATATAACGATTTCGAAATGATTTGAATATATAACGATTTCGAAATGAATTGAATATATAACGATTTCGAAATGAATTGAATATATAACGATTTCGAAATGAATTGAATATATAACGATTTCGAAATGAATTGAATATATAACGATTTCGAAATGAATTGAATATATAACGATTTCGAAATGATTTGAATATATAACGATTTCGAAATGAATTGAATATATAACGATTTCGAAATGAATTGAATATATAACGATTTCGAAATGAATTGAAATTTGAATTGAATATAAAACGATTTCGAATTGAATGGAATAGAAAACCAATTTGATTTCAAATTGAATATATAGTGAAATTGATTCAAATAGAAAACGAAACGAATTTAATTTGAATAGAAAATGAATTTGAATCGAATAGAAAACCAATTTGAATTGAATCGAATAGAAAACCAATTTGAATTGAATCGAATAGAAAACCAATTTGAATTGAATCGAATAGAAAACGACTTTGAAATTGAATTGAATTGAAAACGAATTCGAATTGAATTTAAAATGAATTCAAATTGAATTGAAATTTGAATTGAATAGAAATGAATTTTAAAACGAATTTATAAAGAAGAATTCAATTTTGATTTGAATTGAAATGGAAGTGGAAATTGCTTTTGAAACGAATTTAAAACTATTTATATAATTCGTTTTAAATAGAAATCGACGAAATATATATTATATATATTATATATATAATATAATGGCCTGAATAGAACGCGCCGCGCCGCGGCAGTTCGTAAATTTCGACCATTTATTTCAAACGGACATTACGGGAGATCCGACCGTCGGATTCTCCTAAAACCGGAACCGTTGGGTTCGTATCGAAAAGAGCTTTCTAACGAATATTAGAAATTCAAAATCTAACGGTTGGATTTGGAGATACGTCCAAATCAAATTCGAAAAAGGTCGCTGTAAGTGCAGTTCGATGGCCGTTGATGGAAATCGACTGTACGGGCCTTGATAAAATTATTAAAAATAGTAATAAATTGTGTAAAAACATAAGAAATGATTTGGGAAAAATTGGGGTGAAAAACTCCATATTTGAAAAGATAAAAATGGATTTTTATCGAAATGAACTAGTTTTGAACTAAATTTAAAACCCAATTTTTTTTAAATAAATAAATTAGATTTAAAAAGGGGTTTTAAATAATCGGAATTTCTAATATATTTGATTGAATTTGAAATGGGTTTATCGTGAACAGTGTTTTAAAATAACACTAGTTCTTTAACCCGATAACAAATAGAATGTGGTTTGGGTTTGTCGTGAACTGTGTTTTAAATAACACCTAGTTCTTTAACCCAGTAAAAGGAGTTCTAACGAATCTGCAATTAGATTGAAATGTGAATTTATAATCTAAATTATCAAATTTAGAAATGAGTGGGAATGGAGTATTACCAGTTTTGCTCCAAAGCGATAGTTAAATCTTTAATTAGATTTGAACGTGAAATGGTAATTAATTTTACCGATAACACCACGGTGTTAGATATGGAGTATTACCAGTTTTGCTTCATGGGATGAATAAGTTGGGATTGGGAAATAAAATAAATAACTACTTCGTTACGGTTCGCTAATCTCGACTAGTTGGAAAAACCATAATTTGGTTTTAAATGTCATCCAAAGGAAGATTACAGGATAAATTTTAAAGAATTTATCTTGGATAAAATTAATGGGAACCTTTCCCTAAGAATGTGGAATTTAGAAACTAGCTGTAGGTTGGCTAAGAAGAATGGTTTCCTGGGTATTGATCTGATGTTGGTTTCGGCCTTCGGGGTTAATGTTTGGGAAATTGTTCTCTTGCTAATCTGCGGTTAGTGACTAATGAATTGGAATGAGGCGTATGTTGTGTTTGTGTAACATTTGTTTTTAATATACGCGGGTTGTTCGGAAAGTCCGGGTTTATACCCATTCTGAATAACTGATTCGACGATGAGTCGAAGATGAAGACGGTGGTCGAAGACCGGAAGTTTTCACATCGTTTGGATAATTACTGACGATCCTGATTGGGCAGTACACCCAAGAGGATGGAAATAGTTGGTGGTCGTCCAGACGTACTTGGAGATGGATGGATATGCGAGAAAAGTGCCTCCGGTTTCGTTCAGACCCAGAACGGACTTGTAAATGGATTGTGTGTCTGACATTGAATTTTAATCTGTGTTGATTGATTTCTATTAAATATACATCTGTTTGGCGGCGGAGAATTTATTCTTTTGCTTAACGCCCTTCTCTGAGACGTACGAGCTCAGAGGTTGTATATCGATGGACATCAGTCGCATGGCATGAATTGCCTGTGTGGCACGCTAAGATGCAATGATCAAGGCTTCTGTTGAAAAGCAAAGTCTTGTGGTTGATGATCAAAGCATGGCCTTTGTGGCGTAGCTTTGTGTATAGCGTGAATTCGCGAGCCTCACACCTCGGTATGAGTTAAAAACGGGATACGGACTGCAGGGAGAGCACGACGTTTCTTTCTAGCTTTGGTGGTGTCAGTGACTTACCAGCCCTGACATATATATACTTTTCACCTTTGTGGTTGTTGGATGAGACGCCTCGATTATAGGTCTGTAAGGACCGGGAAACGTGTGTTCAGGCATAACTAATCCTCTAACGTAAGTGAGGACCGGCCCTGAAGATCCAGGGGTTACCCAGTGTGCGTAATCCTGAGGCATTTGCTAGAGTGTCTCGAACGCGGAGAGGAGCTTGCCCCTTGCCTCGACTCATGACGGAATCCAATTTCCAATACGTGTAATTCGTCTTTAATTGTAGAACTAGTATGGCGACATAGTAGATGGTAGCTATGCCGCCTATGATTTATATTTATGATTGAAATGTTTTGACACTATACACTTATTATAGTATCAAATGATTTGTTTTAAACGTATCAAGCATGCTTTGGCTGTTATAAGGGAAAACCCTATCCCCCGGCTTGCGTTGCATTGTGTGATAGGACCTGGGTCTTATAACAGCTTCATTTTTCTTTATTTAGCATTGCGCTGTTGTTTTATGCACTGGTATCCTTGGGAGTAAACCCGTTCCGTGTTATACGGCGTGGTCCCTTGATTTACCTAACTTTAAAACCAATATAATAACTGTTTTAGTTCTCACACCAGTCACATGACTGACCTGGAGTTTATTGGACTGACCTGGAGTTTATTCTTTTAACCTAAACTCTGGGTGCCCCTATTTTCCGCACGGGCAGCTAGTAGTTTTGGTTTTGCAGATTTATATTCACAGGATCCTGGTTTACAGCTGGAATGATATCCGGAAAGCTCTGTATCCGTATATCACCTTCAGTTGTGCTTTATATTATTTTTCCGCTGCTGTGTATTTAAATGTAATTTAAATCTCTGATATTTCTGTGTAATACTTATTCATTTATACTCTGTATATTCTTGTAATCTGGTGCATTGTTGTAATATACAATGAAATGTTCTTCTGTTTGTGTTCTGATTTGTCATGTTCTCAACGTTCAGGGGTTTCGAACGGTCTAGATCGGTTTAACGACTGATTCAGATCGAGCGAAATTCCAGGCCGTCACATTTGGTATCAGAGCTTTGGTTTACAGAGCTCGAGAACAAGACACATTAGAACCATACGAAAGAATTCATCAGATATTGGATTAGTAATATCCAATTAGAATGACTCGTTAGAGATAGGATCAGTAGTATCCTAGAACGAGTGTGAAGAGTATATTTTTCAATTGTAAACCATTTTGTTTTGAAATTTAAATCGTTTTAATCGTATTTGAATATTTATTTATTTTGAATATGGACAATCGAGTATATATAGATTTCGCGTATACGCATCATGAACGTATATTCGAAGTTTTAATATACTGGATAGATATAGAATCATACTCTAGTGGCCCGAAGATGATTCTAATGATTGACTAGTTGTCATTAGTATTCATGTTCGAGTAACGAAGGTGTGATATCGATATATTTCCATTAGACTGGTGTGAGAACCAAACTTATATAGTTAGAACACATTGTTGTGAATTGGCATCACAAACATGATTTTTTGTATATGTATCCAAATTTATCAATTTGAAACTCTAATCCACTAATTGATTGATGTTTGTGTTGTTTGTTTATTTGTTTGATAATTTTGAACCATTATGCCTAATATAACCAAATATTGAATTGTATTGAAAATTAGTCGCATTTGCTTGTATATACTCGTACTTGCATTGAACAGGTCATAGCAAGGAGGCTAGAGCCGAAGAATAAAATTTGTTTGCCCGACAAATAGGTACATGTTTACTACATAATTTCCTGTTTTGTTTGGGTGATGATGATTTTGTGAGCCTATTGGCTAGCCGCTTGGCTTTTTCTTTTTCTTTTTGAGATTTGAAGGACCGGGGAAGCTATTTGAAATTCCCCGATGCTCCCGGTGCAGGGGAGGTTATGGCGAAATTTTTCGAAAATTTAGGGAGTTAGCCAAATTTTTGAAAATTTAGAAATTCTCAGAAACTGAAAAGTTGGAGAATGGAAGCCAGATCGAGCGGAGAGCTGAATAATCAAACCACTTTCGACTTTGTTCCTTTTCGGGGACGAAAAGTTTTAAGTGGGGGAGATTGTAACAACCCGGAAAATCTGGGCCAGTTTAAAATTTTTATTTTGGCAATTTTAGCGAATTTTGAATATTTAAAATAGATTATTTTAAATAATATCGACGAGAAATTTATTTTGAATATAATTATAACGTATATATTATATACGTCGTCGTTAGAATATAAATATTTATATATAATTATATATAGAATTGAAAATGGCGCGGTAGTTCGATAATTCGATTTCAAACTTCAATTGAATGTACCGGGTGCAAAACAATCCGGATTTTAGTGAAACCAAAAATAATGGGATCTAATTGTGGATATCTTTTCAACGAATCCGAAAGATCAGAATTTCGTAGCGAGAATCAAAAGATATGTCCAGATGAAAATTCTGAATAGTCGCTATGGAATTCAGGCCCTTAAAAATGGACATTTTGCAAAGGACCTCGGATTTCGACGAAACCAGTTTTGTTGGGTCCGTGATGTCAAGTTATTGCTAGATTCCAAATTTCATAATTTTTCGAATCAATGTGTGAGCGTGGTAAAGGAAAACGCGTTTTGACCATTTCAGTTGATTTTAATCGACTGGAAATTGGCCATTTTTCCAACAGTCTCAGAATTCGACGAAACTAGTTTTGTTAGGACCGTATCGTCAATACGAAGCTAGAAAATATTTTTATGGAATTTTTAGAGTTAGTATGTGACCCCGGTAATTCGAAATGTACGTTTAAAATTCAATAAAGTGATTTAAATGTAAATTTAACGGAAACTGATCGAAACGATCAAATCAACTTGCGGTACATATCCCATTGTGTTCGGAATGGGGGTAAAACGCTATGGACGACAGGCGGTGGGCCTCGTTTCGAGGTCATATGAAAAAGTCAACTTAAGGTTGAATTAAATAATAATAAAATAAAATAAAATAAAGAAAAACACTTTCTCTTCCCTCCATATACCCCCCCCCCCCCCGGATTCATTTCAGTAGATCGAAACAAAAAAAAAAAAAAAAAAAGAGAAAAGGGCCGACGGATCTCGTTTGACGCGCCTACCTCCCACCGTCAGCCCCTCTGGCGCCGCCGTTACCCTCTCCACCCCTCTGCCTTCCTCCTTCTTGCGTCAACCTCCCCAAACCCTAGAGCGGCGGAGGAAGAAAACCCTGGACCCCCCCCCCTCGCGCATCTCGCCTGAAGCCCCAAATCGAGTCCAAGACCCAACCGACGACGCCTCTTCTTCACTCCTCCCCTTCGCGTGATTAGGTAATTTCCTTTTTATTTTTATTTTGTTTTGTTCTGCTAAAACTGTTTTTTTTTTAAGTTTTAAAACTGATTTTTTTTTTTTTTAGAAGATTATAAACTGATTTTTTTTAAAAAGAATTTTAAAACTGATTTTTAAGAATTTTTTTAAAACTGATTTAAAAGAATTTTTAAACTGTTTTTTTAGAAATGAAAACTGATTTAAAAAAGAATTTTAAAAACAGAATTTTTTTTAGATTTTAAAAACTGGATTTTTAAAAGATTTTAAAAACTGGATTTTTAAATGAAATAAAAACTGGATTTTTGAATGATATAAAAACTGTTTTTTTAAAAAGATATATAAACTGTTTTTTTAGAAATGAAAACTGATTTGGAAAAGTATTTTAAAAACTGATTTTTATTTATTTTTAAAACTGAATTTTCTTTATTTTAAAAACTGTTTTTTTTTATTTACTTTAAAACTAATTTTTTATTTTATGTTGTAAAGTATTAAAAATATAATCTTTACTATATAGAAATATTAAAAATAGGATTTTTATATTTTTAAAGTATTAAAAATATAATCTTTATAGGATAGAGAATATAAAAATATCATCTTTGTATATGTAGCGAAATAAAAATCTGATTTTTATTTTATATACGTTGAGATAAAGTGGTAATTTTTATAATGATGAAATCTATATTTTTATAAGGGCGAAATCTATATTTTTGAAATGGAATTTTTATCTATATAGTAGCAATGTAGAAATAGAATTTTTATATAAGGAACTTCGAAATAAAAATAGGATTTTTATATATTGAACTTTGAAATAAAAATTCGATTTTTATATATTGAATAGCGAAGTAAAAATTCGATTTTTACATATGTAGTGGCTACGACAACGAAGCTGACAAAAAGGGCGAGAACGACGAAGATCTCTACAATAGGAGTGTCGTGAAGTTGGATAGCTATTGGTGAGAACTTCTCACTCTTCAATTTATTTTCTAGTTATATATATATATATACTAGGATGCAGACGGTGTTTAGTAGCACCCGACACAATCGTCCACAGACCATGGACTTGTTTGTTTGGCTGTTTAGTGATTGATTGCGATATTGGTTTGAATGTGGTTTGTGGTGTGTAAAATCGAATCGATAAATTGGTTAGGATTAGACGTGCGCCGTTATAAGGCGAAGGAGTAAGGCTAGGTTAGACTCTTACTCCAAATTTTGTGGTTTGCATAACGAAATTGATTTGATTGATGTGTGAATGGCGTGGGCCTTCACTAGACCGGGGATAAGGCTAGGCCTTGTCCCGTTTCTAGTATCGTGCCGTTATGCCGCCGAAATTTTCTAAAATATGTTAGAAAAATAAAAAGATCATTTTATTTAAAGAATGAATCGAATAGAATATTCATAGGTTGAATAAAATGTTTTATCGTTAAAAATATAATTTTAACGTGAATGTGAATAAATAAATATTCATTTACAGACCAGACGGTTTGTTTATGTACACCTATTTGAAGGACATTGATTGGGACGATAAATTTTACACATCGCCCAAGTGCACGAATAAAATCTGTGTTTGATTGTTTGAAACCCCACACGGGTGTTGGGATGAAATATGAAGTCCACTCATCCTGATTGATTAAATATGTCGATCGATTGATTGACAGGCTGTTATAAGCGTTAGATATCTATATTTGATGCTTATACAGTGTAGTGCACTTTGGTTGATGGTTGATTATTTTTCAATGCTATTTTATACATGTGTTGTATGAAAATCCATATAATTAATTTTATATGGTGATTGATTGGGCCTCATTCCAATTTGAAAAATAAAGAATATATAAAATAAAGGTTCATGTGTTGACTATACTCATCCGTTGAGATTAGTCATGTGTTGAACGAATTATTTTTATAATAAAATTTACATCTTTATCAATATAAAATAAAGGTTCATGTGTTGACTGTACTCATCCGTTGAGATCAGTCATGTGTTGAACGAATTATTTTTATAATAAAATTTACATCTTTATCAATATAAAATAAAGGTTCATGTGTTGACTATACTCATCCGTTGAGATTAGTCATGTGTTGAACGAATTATTTTTATAATAAAATTTACATCTTTATCAATATAAAATAAAGGTTCATGTGTTGACTGTACTCATCCGTTGAGATCAGTCATGTGTTGAACGAATTATTTTTATAATAAAATTTACATCTTTATCAATATAAAATAAAGGTTCATGTGTTGACTGTACTCATCCGTTGAGATTAGTCATGTGTTGAACGAATTATTTTTATAATAAAATTTACATCTTTATCAATATAAAATAAAGGTTCATGTGTTGACTGTACTCATCCGTTGAGATTAGTCATGTGTTGAACGAAATATTTTAACAAAAATAGTCACACATGGACGGTACTCATTCGTTGAGATTAGTCGTGTGTTGACAAAAAGAAATGATTTGAATATATAACGATTTCGAAATGATTTGAATATATAACGATTTCGAAATGAATTGAATATATAACGATTTCGAAATGAATTGAATATATAACGATTTCGAAATGAATTGAATATATAACGATTTCGAAATGAATTGAATATATAACGATTTCGAAATGAATTGAATATATAACGATTTCGAAATGATTTGAATATATAACGATTTCGAAATGAATTGAATATATAACGATTTCGAAATGAATTGAATATATAACGATTTCGAAATGAATTGAAATTTGAATTGAATATAAAACGATTTCGAATTGAATGGAATAGAAAACCAATTTGATTTCAAATTGAATATATAGTGAACTTGATTCAAATAGAAAACGAAACGAATTTAATTTGAATAGAAAATGAATTTGAATCGAATAGAAAACCAATTTGAATTGAATCGAATAGAAAACCAATTTGAATTGAATCGAATAGAAAACCAATTTGAATTGAATCGAATAGAAAACGACTTTGAAATTGAATTGAATTGAAAACGAATTCGAATTGAATTTAAAATGAATTCAAATTGAATTGAAATTTGAATTGAATAGAAATGAATTTTAAAACGAATTTATAAAGAAGAATTCAATTTTGATTTGAATTGAAATGGAAGTGGAAATTGCTTTTGAAACGAATTTAAAACTATTTATATAATTCGTTTTAAATAGAAATCGACGAAATATATATTATATATATTATATATATAATATAATGGCCTGAATAGAACGCGCCGCGCCGCGGCAGTTCGTAAATTTCGACCATTTATTTCAAACGGACATTACGGGAGATCCGACCGTCGGATTCTCCTAAAACCGGAACCGTTGGGTTCGTATCGAAAAGAGCTTTCTAACGAATATTAGAAATTCAAAATCTAACGGTTGGATTTGGAGATACGTCCAAATCAAATTCGAAAAAGGTCGTTGTAAGTGCAGTTCGATGGCCGTTGATGGAAATCGACTGTACGGGCCTTGATAAAATTATTAAAAATAGTAATAAATTGTGTAAAAACATAAGAAATGATTTGGGAAAAATTAGGGTGAAAAACTCCATATTTGAAAAGATAAAAATGGATTTTTATCGAAATGAACTAGTTTTGAACTAAATTTAAAACCCAATTATTTTTAAATAAATAAATTAGATTTAAAAAGGGGTTTTAAATAATCGGAATTTCTAATATATTTGATTGAATTTGAAATGGGTTTATCGTGAACAGTGTTTTAAAATAACACTAGTTCTTTAACCCGATAACAAATAGAATGTGGTTTGGGTTTGTCGTGAACTGTGTTTTAAATAACACCTAGTTCTTTAACCCAGTAAAAGGAGTTCTAACGAATCTGCAATTAGATTGAAATGTGAATTTATAATCTAAATTATCAAATTTAGAAATGAGCGGGAATGGAGTATTACCAGTTTTGCTCCAAAGCGATAGTTAAATCTTTAATTAGATTTGAACGTGAAATGGTAATTAATTTTACCGATAACACCACGGTGTTAGATATGGAGTATTACCAGTTTTGCTTCATGGGATGAATAAGTTGGGATTGGGAAATAAAATAAATAACTACTTCGTTACGGTTCGCTAATCTCGACTAGTTGGAAAAACCATAATTTGGTTTTAAATGTCATCCAAAGGAAGATTACAGGATAAATTTTAAAGAATTTATCTTGGATAAAATTAATGGGAACCTTTCCCTAAGAATGTGGAATTTAGAAACTAGCTGTAGGTTGGCTAAGAAGAATGGTTTCCTGGGTATTGATCTGATGTTGGTTTCGGCCTTCGGGGTTAATGTTTGGGAAATTGTTCTCTTGCTAATCTGCGGTTAGTGACTAATGAATTGGAATGAGGCGTATGTTGTGTTTGTGTAACATTTGTTTTTAATATACGCGGGTTGTTCGGAAAGTCCGGGTTTATACCCATTCTGAATAACCGATTCGACGATGAGTCGAAGATGAAGACGGTGGTCGAAGACCGGAAGTTTTCACATCGTTTGGATAATTACTGACGATCCTGATTGGGCAGTACACCCAAGAGGATGGAAATAGTTGGTGGTCGTCCAGACGTACTTGGAGATGGATGGATATGCGAGAAAAGTGCCTCCGGTTTCGTTCAGACCCAGAACGGACTTGTAAATGGATTGTGTGTCTGACATTGGATTTTATTCTGTGTTGATTGATTTCTATTAAATATACATCTGTTTGGCGGCGGAGAATTTATTCTTTTGCTTAACGCCCTTCTCTGAGACGTACGAGCTCAGAGGTTGTATATCGATGGACATCAGTCGCATGGCATGAATTGCCTGTGTGGCACGCTAAGATGCAATGATCAAGGCTTCTGTTGAAAAGCAAAGTCTTGTGGTTGATGATCAAAGCATGGCCTTTGTGGCGTAGCTTTGTGTATAGCGTGAATTCGCGAGCCTCACACCTCGGTATGAGTTAAAAACGGGATACGGACTGCAGGGAGAGCACGACGTTTCTTTCTAGCTTTGGTGGTGTCAGTGACTTACCAGCCCTGACATATATATACTTTTCACCTTTGTGGTTGTTGGATGAGGCGCCTCGATTATAGGTCTGTAAGGACCGGGAAACGTGTGTTCAGGCATAACTAATCCTCTAACGTAAGTGAGGACCGGCCCTGAAGATCCAGGGGTTACCCAGTGTGCGTAATCCTGAGGCATTTGCTAGAGTGTCTCGAACGCGGAGAGGAGCTTGCCCCTTGCCTCGACTCATGACGGAATCCAATTTCCAATACGTGTAATTCGTCTTTAATTGTAGAACTAGTATGGCGACATAGTAGATGGTAGCTATGCCGCCTATGATTTATATTTATGATTGAAATGTTTTGACACTATACACTTATTATAGTATCAAATGATTTGTTTTAAACGTATCAAGCATGCTTTGGCTGTTATAAGGGAAAACCCTATCCCCCGGCTTGCGTTGCATTGTGTGATAGGACCTGGGTCTTATAACAGCTTCATTTTTCTTTATTTAGCATTGCGCTGTTGTTTTATGCACTGGTATCCTTGGGAGTAAACCCGTTCC
Organism: Allium sativum; assembly: GCA_030737875.1. Classification (NCBI taxonomy): domain Eukaryota; kingdom Viridiplantae; phylum Streptophyta; class Magnoliopsida; order Asparagales; family Amaryllidaceae; genus Allium; species Allium sativum. Next base: position 117,508,606 of record CM060911.1, on the reverse strand, counting down.
GTGTTATACGGCGTGGTCCCTTGATTTACCTAACTTTAAAACCAATATAATAACTGTTTTAGTTCTCACACCAGTTACGTGACTGACCTGGAGTTTATTGTTTTAACCTAAACTCTGGGTGCCCCTATTTTCCGCACGGGCAGCTAGTAGTTTTGGTTTTGCAGATTTATATTCACAGGATCCTGGTTTACAGCTGGAATGATATCCGGAAAGCTCTGTATCCGTATATCACCTTCAGTTGTGCTTTATATTATTTTTCCGCTGCTGTGTATTTAAATGTAATTTAAATCTCTGATATTTCTGTGTAATACTTATTCATTTATACTCTGTATATTCTTGTAATCTGGTGCATTGTTGTAATATACAATGAAATGTTCTTCTGTTTGTGTTCTGATTTGTCATGTTCTCAACGTTCAGGGGTTTCGAACGGTCTAGATCGGTTTAACGACTGATTCAGATCGAGCGAAATTCCAGGCCATCACATTTGGTATCAGAGCTTTGGTTTACAGAGCTCGAGAACAAGACACATTAGAACCATACGAAAGAATTCATCAGATATTGGATTAGTAATATCCAATTAGAATGACTCGTTAGAGATAGGATCAGTAGTATCCTAGAACGAGTGTGAAGAGTATATTTTTCAATTGTAAACCATTTTGTTTTGAAATTTAAATCGTTTTAATCGTATTTGAATATTTATTTATTTTGAATATGGACAATCGAGTATATATAGATTTCGCGTATACGCGTCATGAACGTATATTCGAAGTTTTAATATACTGGATAGATATAGAATCATACTCTAGTGGCCCGAAGATGATTCTAATGATTGACTAGTTGTCATTAGTATTCATGTTCGAGTAACGAAGGTGTGATATCGATATATTTCCATTAGACTGGTGTGAGAACCAAACTTATATAGTTAGAACACATTGTTGTGAATTGGCATCACAAACATGATTTTTTGTATATGTATCCAAATTTATCAATTTGAAACTCTAATCCACTAATTGATTGATGTTTGTGTTGTTTGTTTATTTGTTTGATAATTTTGAACCATTATGCCTAATATAACCAAATATTGAATTGTATTGAAAATTAGTCGCATTTGCTTGTATATACTCGTACTTGCATTGAACAGGTCATAGCAAGGAGGCTAGAGCCGAAGAATACAGAAGTATGTATACCTCGCTGTTGCAGAGGTGGCGCTTCTAGCACATGAACTTGTGCCCCTGAGGTGGATCCAGCCCTTTGCCCCTGTCCTCGTTTCTTTGGGCAGTCCTTAGCCCTGTGGCCTGTCTCACCGCAAGAAAAGCACCCACCATTCTCCTTAGCTTCTTTTTACGGCAATCTTTCATTAAGTGCCCCACTTTGCCACAGAAATTACACTTCCTCTTCTCTTTGTTGCCTTTCCCGCCCTTCTTAAAGTCTGTCTTCTTAGGCTGCAAACCCTCTTTCTTCCCTTGAGAGCTTTCTGCCTTTGCCTCCTTCTTGCCCTTATCCTCTTCGTTCAGCAATGCCATTTGTACCAACCTTTCATATGTAGCTCCCATGGGTATATGGGTCATGGCCAAACTGTGTAATGGCTCATTCAACCCTTTGACGAAACGGAGAGCCTTCTTGTGTGGGGTGTTGACTAGGTCCAGCCCAAACCTAGCCAGCTCAACGAACTGATTAACATACTCTTTGACTGTCTTGTTCCCTTGCTTAAGAAATAAGAATTTTTCCAACTGCAAACTCCTTTCCGCATCTGAGAGAAATTTAGCCTCAAACCTTGCCCTAAAGTCCTCCCATGTCTCCACTGGTCTTTCTGCATTAGTGACTTCCCACCAGTAGGAAGCCTCTCCCTTTAGTAGCCATACTGCCAGTTGTACTTTCTGTCTATCTTCTACCTCAAAGATGATGAATAAGTCCTCGGTTTCTTTCAGCCAATTTCTAGCTGCCACGAAGGACTCAGTTCCATGGAAATCCTTTCCTCCCATAGCTTTAAAATCTTTACATATCTTAGCAAACGTGTTTCCCTGCGGAGGAGGTGGAGGAAGAGGTGCTGCTGCAGCTGGATGATTTCCTACAGCTGGGGGAGGAGGAACGGTAGGACCTGGCTGAGTGGCCCTTGCTTCCAAGAACCGTCTAAACCAACCAGGTATTGGTACACCCTCTGGCAAGTTAAGTTCTTCGGACATGCTGAAACAAAAAGGATAGGTTCAAAACGAAGGATAAGAGATAGTACCTATGGCTTTGGGGGGCTTTGCCTTTTTTTTTAAAAATAAAATAATATTTTTCTTTTAAAAGTGCTTCTTTAAATTTCCTTTTTGAAAATAAATTTTCAAAACTTTTTATCTTATCTGGTAAACCTATGCTCTGATACCAAGTGAAACACCCCACCTCCGTTAGGGTCACTCTCAAAGGGAATGCCCTAATTTTGGTGGAGGTTTATAAGTATAAGTCACAGATATACAAGACAGATATAAGAACACATATTTTTGAACAGCGGAAAAGCAACAACTTTTATTTCATAAAAGAAAATACGTGTTACAACAACATTACCATAATTGTCTTACATACTTCCAAAAACATAACATCTTCATAACTGTCTTGATTACATTATTTAAAGAAGCATAAAGAAAACATAAATAAACTGCAAAAGTCCCATAGTTGTTGTCCAAAGCCATAGTCCAAAACGAAAAGGTCCAAGCAATACATTCTTTCTCTTCAAGCTGGATATGAAGGCTGGTCAAGCTGTGGTATTCCCTCCCTGTGGACCTGGGGGGGGGGGAAACGGAAGAAAAGAAGACGAAAGAAAAGTAGAGTCAGACATAAAGCCTGAGTAAGTCTAGGACTATTCAGTCTATGAATAAAGAACTGGGTATGATAAGTATAAACAAGAAATGGGAAAGCACTATAAACTTAGTTAAGTTGTCTAGGGTCGAATATACCATCGTACCCCATATTAATCTCTGTACCCATATGAACTAGTTCCCAACAGGCACCCCATAATCAGGGTGAAGTGATATATTTTATGATGATCGGCTCCTACTCGCATAGTTACATGTGTCTTACGGCCCCCGATGTTGTAGTTACCTATGCTGGTCCCACCGTGGGGTGTATCAAGCCCCATGGTGGCGGCCCGACACAATCCTAGAATGCACAGGTATGCTACTGGTGCCCAGTGCCTTATTTTTCTGCGCCGGAGTGTGTGCACGCCCGCACCCCGTTAGAACCTACACTGCTGCACCACCGCCGTCGATTTGACCTCTTACAGTCAGCCCAGTAATCGTGCCCCACCCTGCCTAGTTTCAGGGTATCATGATACCTTATAGGGTTACTGCTGAAAAGGGTCCCCCGCTACTAGGTTTTCTATTTCTAGCCAACATGCTAATTTGGTTAAGTGTTTTGTAAACCTAACCCCCAATCAGTCTGTTTAGTTTAGCATGTTCCATTTTGATTAAGTATTAATATAATTTACTTAATCCTATCAATCCTGACTCAGCCTTAATTGTCTTATTAAAGCCTTGACCTCTCACATTAGACAGGTATTGTTGTGGCTGCCTGTTGCCGGTTGGGTCCGGGCAGTCTTACGCCACAACTCAGTCTAACCTCAGGTCCTTATTGGGCTCCATGTTTAACCACCCACATTGGATAGGTATTGTTGTGACTACTGGACAGCCGGGCGGTTCCGGGCAGGTTTACATCACAACTCAATCCAACCTCGGGTTAAACACATCGTATTTTCTACATTTACATATTTTGTCTTTCTTCTTTTTATATGTAAATATTTGCGGCCCATTATTCAAAATCAATTTAAGCTAATGGTGTAAAGGTTTACACCAATCATGGGCCCAACCCATTCTTGAATTTGGGCCCCTCTACTTTTATATTTTCATTTATTAATTAATTAGTTTGGCCCAACGTTATTTCCCCCGTTTAATACGTTCGTTTATTATAATATATTGTGGGCTTAGCCTTTTTAAGCCCAACTTAGCCATGTGAAAAAGGGGAGGCTTAAAACGTGTTTTCATACACAAAAAGGGGAATGTGAACGCATGAACTTGCAACATAACGTTGGAACTACAAAGTAGAAACTGGTGTACTTGCATAGTAGTAACATATACTTTGGTCATGAAGCATAAGTGACATGAATCAAACCATGTAAACTTGTAGTTAAGAATCTAACTAAATTAGATATCATTATTGACACATAGTCTTAACTACAACATAAACCTATATTTTTTTCTTAGGCATAATGTCAAGCATAAGCAAATCATGTTTATAAAATTACTATATGTTTACTAAGGTGCTTACTTTTGTTACTAATACAAAAGTATAGTTCAACTAGAATTACTCCAACTTAATCATGATTTTTAATCTATTCACATAATCATGGCACAAATATACCCAAACATGAAATCATGGTTTCTGATCTATTCATGTAATCATGGCATAAATATTCCTAAACATGGGTTTTGATCTATTCATGAAATCATGGCATAAATATTCCTAAACATGAAATCATGGTTTTTACTTTATTCATGCAAACTTGCAATTGGAATGTAAATCTAACTTTGCTATGTGTCACATATATTATCATATAATTCTTGTTAACAATATAGGCCTAACATGTTTTTCAATTAGGCATAATACCAAACATAGCCTAGTCATATTCATAAAATCAACATAAGTTCACAAAGAGGCTTACTTTTGTTTCTAATACAAAAGTATGGTTTTATACATAGATCATGATGCCAATTCCAACATAATTTCATATGAATCATAATACCCCAAAATTTGATCCAATTACACAAAAAGTGATTTTTTTTTTCAAAAATATACATTATGTTGGCATAGTAGCAAACCACATACTTGCATGAATCTCAATTAAACAACCACAAACATGTAGCTTCAACATGAATTACATACTTGCGAATATCCAATCGTACACTTGCATAAATCTCAAATAAACTACCGCAAACATGTAGTTTTTATCATGAATTACATACTTGCGAATATCCAATCGTTACATCACAATATTCCAAATCGATTAGAATCATAACAACGCACAAATATGAATTACTATCACCACAAATCAAGTGTACAAATCAAACACAGTTATTTATTCACATCGGAATAGTACTCTACTTACAATCGTGTGACGAATTCTTCAATTCAGGAATCTGAATTCTGGATTTGGAGATGCTACTCCTTTGACGTAGGCGTTGTTTTGATTTGTTTAAGTTTAACTTGTAGTTGCTTTATGCTTTAGAGTTTTCCTCCTAATCGTCTCTCAAATTGGTGGCTACTCCTAGTCGTTCCTCAGCAGCATGATAGCCTCGTTCTTATTTTTGAATGAATAGATTAGGTAGAGTCTAGGGTCATTTTTATAGAGTTTATGAACTGATTAGGACCATCGATGTAGCTTGGGTTAATCGTAGCCATCCATTCGAAAGAGAGACCAATCAGGAGCTGCCACCTAGCCCTAGTGACAAAGCAAGCCTCAGAAAATCGACCAACATAGACTAGGCCAGCCAGGGTGGGCTGGGTTCGACCTGGCTCTGGGGCCAGGTCGACAGCCCTGTCCACAGCCCTGTCGACCTGGCTAGCCCAGGTCGACTGCCAAGTCGACCTGGGTGCCTTAGGCGGGAATTTTCCCTCCCTGGCCAATTGGGCCCGATTTTGAATTTCAAACCTGTTTTTCTGAGCTGTTTTCTTCTGTTTGAAATTTAAACTGAATTCTGAAACTTCCGGAGGCCATATCTTCTTCATACGGACTCCGTTTTTCGAAAACTCGGACTCTATTTCGCGTATTTTTCCGAGACGAACACAATGGCGTATCCCGTTTCCCTTAATTCTTTGATTTGAAATTAATTATACTTAAATTTGTGAATTTCACTGTTATAAAATACACGGGGTGTTACAAACATCACATATATAGTGATGAAAAATTTGACGACTATTGAAAGAAAAACAGAACTGATATTACAACGGTAAGAAATGACAGTCGTATGCACAGTATTGTTAGAGAACATCACATATAAGGTGATGATAATTTGCCAGAACCTTTGACGAAAGGACTGTCCAGAAAGAAAGTCCTTAATAATTCTAAAAGAATGGGACTATTGCCCTGTGATTGTGGAATCACGCACAATGGTAACCCGACCTAAATGACTGGAGATCCCAAGAACTAGGTTCAATGGGTAAAAACAAATTATGTAGTGATAGTAGATGAACATGCTAAATTTTAGATTAAGAAGCATGTATTCCTGAAGTGATTAGAGGATGAGTTAATAAAACTCTTAATGAGATCTATACTCTATTTGGAGTGGAGTACCTACCTTTAGGATTGCTCTTGATAGACTCACCTTTGTGAATGTGGAAATGTGGCCGTTTCCTATGAAGTTTTGGGCAAAACTTCTAGAGCGTTCACTAAACTAGGATAAACGTGCATGGCCATAAACGCACGGGCTTATTTGATTGCACTATAGAAAAGATTGTGTGTGGTTTGATGTCAGGAATAGAGTTCAAGACTACGTGTCACTCTAGTAAAAACTGAATCTTATTCACTACGCAAAGGTTCAAGTCGGATGATACCTTTTTTTATGCACAGTCTTATGTTTTTAGAAACTGCTCGATAATATTTTAAAAAATTCAAGTGGGGGATTGTTGGAAATTTTATGAATTATTTAAAATATGAAATAAGTTTATGATGGCTCCTATTTGTGAATAGTCCCACATCATGGGATTATAAGAAAGATGCAAGTATTTATACTTGTTTCTAAGAAATCATGTTGGGGCCTTGGGCTCCCAATGCATGCTTTGTTGTGAGGAGGGAGACCATGCATCATAACCACCACACATGCGCGTGCGACCGACCGACCGACTCGACTCGACCCGGCCTGGCCCGGCTCGGCTCGGTTCGGGCTTGGGCCTTGGGCCTTGGCTATGTGGTGTAGACATTTATATTTTTGATCCAGAAAAATCTGCATTTTTTCGAACTAAGTTTTTAAATACGAGAATTTTTCTGAACCGACTTTTATGTTGAAGTGAGATATTTATGAGCCGACTTTAATTTGAAGTAGTAAACTTTTGACTTGGTTTATTAGCAGATCCTACTTTTCTTCCACTGCCCAGTTCCCTATATATTATCTTCAGTTGTAGATGAGATTAAGATAAAAAAAATTCTACTTTTTCTACCTCCGCCATTAAATATATTCTTTCAGAAATTTTCGAGCAGTTAAATTTGAAAGTGCAAATCCGCACTGATTTGTTATGCAAAGCAAATCGGTTATTTATTTTAGAGAAGTTGTTTTATCCTAGAGGCGGCGGCGAAAGTACGAACTGGTTTTGCACCACCGACCAGATCGCCGAATCGTCTTCAAGAAAGCGACATAGTCCGCGACTCAGCCATTGTTTGACAATAATTTATGTCTCGTTTAATCTTGTCTGCTTTGGGATATTTATAATATTTTTGGTTTTATTTCTATGTCTAACTATTTTAATCAAGCACTGCGAATTGGATTCAAGTGTTAATTTAACTTCTTAGGCATTGTTTTTTTAAATAAGGTTGAATTTGTATTGATTGTACTGGAAACGACAGTTTTGTACTTGACTTCCATAACTTAATCACTGGAATGTCGAATGCTAGATGAAATTTTGAAACATAGTTTTCTTTGTTTATGGTTAGGGTTGGTTGTTGAACTTTGAGGAGCAATTAATATTTTCAGAGGCAAAATTCAGCTTTTTTTTTTAAGGTAGTCAAGATTCAGTTTTTTTACTGATGTGGTTTCTGGTGATTCCAAGTAGTTGTGTGCACTGATAACTATCTTGACGAATGTAGCTTACTTGTTCTTATATCTTCAAATGGTTTTAGTGTTTGACAACGCATCATATGCCAGTAAAATGGAAATCGAAATGGTCGCAATAAATCCTGCTTAATTACTTAATCTTGCCTTCTTTTTCTTCATAAGTTTGATGGATTGTTACTTGAAATTGCCTCCAAGTTTCAATTGATGGATATCATAAGTGAAATACTAGTTCTGAAAGGGCAAATCTGGCATGAACCATCTTTAAATAAAATTGAAATACCAAGAATTTAATGAGTCTGCATAAAAATATAACTAACTTCTGGATATGAAGGAAATATAAGCTAAACCAATTGAAAACAACTTAATCAACAATACAACTTTTTTTCACACTATCATTTTTAACCAATATATTTCTGTATAATTAATTTTCTTATAACAAATGGGATAAATATATAAACGATCAATGAAATTGTTATATTAGAGTATCATTTGTAGGAAAATGAACATAAGTTAATCCAAAATATATGTAAGGGACCTTCTTAAAATGAGGCTTTAGTGATATACTTTTTGGCTTAATAGATGAACCAACTGTGACTGTGTACACAGGTATAAGTATGTATAGGAAAACTTTTTTGTTTAACATTTGATTTATATATTATTAGTTAAAATAAATACCATCCACCAAGATATCAACCACCAACATAAAATAAAATATAGAGAGTGATGTACCAAAAAAAACAATTCAAATAACAGTGGAACAAGAGAGAAGTTACGAACAGAGAATGAAGTTGATTTTTTTAAGTTCATTTAAATGAAGTCAGTTTGGCAACTATGGCAGGGGTTAAAATATAGTTTATACTAGAACATGGAATAATGCTGAGCATACCAACTTCATTTTTAAGTTCATTTAAATGAACAGTGTAAACGTTTCCAATAGAAAACGAAGTCAGTTTGGCAACTATGGCAGGGGTTAAAATATAGTTTATACCAGAACATGGAATGAAAATGAAGTTGGTATGCTCAGCATTATTACTGAAGGCTGCTTCGGTAATACGGTAAGTATATAAATTTGGCTATCTTTGATTATGTATATTTGCAGCAGCTTTAATGTAGATGAGCTACTACATATAAAAGTATAATTTCCTTATGCTTTGTTTGACTTAGAACATAAGAGATATTTTACAAGGCAACAATTTTAAGAAAAATCATAAATTTTCACTGATTAGTCACATTCCCCATCCGTGTTTTGTGTAATTTCTTTTCCAAAATCAGGAGATGTTGATTGATTAATATTTTTATTGCATAGCACTTTGCTTTACAGGACAAAATTGTTGGAATATGAATGAGCATGAGTAAGAGAAATTTGGGAAAAAGAAGAGTTAGCAATTTATTGCTCAACATCATTAAAATGTAGGGACAATAGTTGCTACTTGGGCTAGTGCGTTAAATGAGAATTGTTTACTCAGAATATGAAAGGCATGCCTGTTCAATCCGGAATTCGAAAGGCATGGCTGTTCAAATTACAACCATTGGAATTCTGAGCACATGCACATTAATAACCGAGAGGTTAAAGGGTCACAACCTTTCCACTTCAGCGGTTACTAATACATACGAATAGGCACTCCTCCAGCCTATAAATTCACTACACAAAACAAGACAGAACATACCTTTGGATCTGCATGCATTGCTTCTTCTTCAACGTAATTTCTCCGATCTAGTTTCTATAACTTTTTCAGTTCGTCAGGGCTCTGTTTGCTGGCACTACGCTACGGAGTTGGTCCGTTTTATCCTGGGAAACAAATTGCAACAACGTCTTTTGGTGCATACGACGGCAATATTGTTTCAAGGAAACAGAAACATCTCTGGACTCGGACATTACTTTCTTCTTCTTTTCTATTGAAGACGGTTCTGTACTGCTTCAATTTGTTGTACAATCGGTTGCGCTTTCTGTGATTACTATGAACACATTTTGACGTGACAAATGTTGAATAAATTAGTAACATTGAATTTGTTACAATTATTGAACAACATTGTTTGTTGTTACCGTTTAATTTGCAATACAATAATGTATTGACAATAGATTTAACTTTGTAATACAATCATGTATTGATAAAGAAAATTTTCTAACAATCTTGAAACAATATTTTACTTGTTTGAACGTATGTTAATTTGATAGATTATAAACATATCTTCATAAATTTGCTATACACTCAGGTATGCTTTGCTGTTGATTCAGTTATTTTCGTGTATTTGTTTCTCAATTAAATCAACCTGAGTTTCATGTTAAGATTTAAAAACATTGTGTTTCCTACAAGTGGTATCAAAGCCACTCTTAGTTAATTCTATTGAGGAATCTTTGTTTTTATTTAAGACATGAATTATTGAAACATTTGAATCTTAAGGAATTTGTTTGGATTTGTACTGATATTCTTAAAATTCATTTTTTTCTTCTCTGATTCAGTTGCTGCAAACATCTTCAAGTTTTAAATGATTCATTTATATTATTAAATGATTCATTTATATTATTAAATGATCCATTTATATTATATCAATCGCAATACGATTTAAAGGTCATACATATATGTTGTCAGTCTTTTCCTCTTCTGAAATTGGAAACTTGTGTGAATTAAATATGAAATTCATATGTTGGTAACTGACATTTGACTATTCATATTCAAAATTATTTGTGCTTTAAAAGTATATTTAATGAATCATTTGGCTTGTAACGCATGAAATGTTTTGCATATTCAACACTTAGTGTGAATTGTGTGAACCATATTATGAAATTGCAATTTTTTTTTGGTTTGCTTTCCAATGTTTGACTTTTCAATATTGCCATGTAGCTTGCAATTTCATTTTGGGCTAAATTAGCATTTGATGTGTTTAACCAATAAGTTGAGAATCAACTCAATAAGAAAATGAAAAGCAAAACGGAGAGAGGAAAGCAATTTTTAGTCCCATATTATGAAATATATGTACTCACTTTTCTATAATCTTATATAAATAAAGGAGAAGAATGCCTATATTAGAGTGTGACTAAGCCAAGACACAATATCATATTGGTGTCAAATTGGGCTTGGTGCATTGAGACTATTAAGGTCTAAGACACAATATTATATTGATGTCAAATTGGGCCTAGTGCCTAGGGACTCTTGGGGTCCATAACACAATATTATACTAGTGTCAAAATTCATTTAAGGGCCTTGGCGCTCTCAAATGTATGCTTTATTAGTTTCTGGCTTTCCAGATAACCTTTGAGGAGAAGCTATTATTTCAGGAAATCACATTTTAAATAAAATACCCCAAAAGAAAACATGTAAATCTCCTTATGAACTTTGGAAAAACAGACCACCATCATATAAATACTTAAAAATGTGGGGGTGTCTTCCCAAAGTAGAGGTACCAAAACCAAAGAAGATTAAAATTGGACCAAAAACAATTGATTGTGTATTCATTGGATATGCACTAAACAGTGTTGTATACCGATTTTTGTTACACAAATCTGAAATTGATGATATTCATGAAAAATATCATCATTGAATCGAGAAATGCTAGTTTTTTCGAACATATACTCCCATTGAAATAAAGAGACCAAGGGAAGATGGAGTTCCTTATTCTCTTGAGAATATTGAACAAAATAAAACTCAGCGAGCAACAAGTGGAAGAACCAAGAAAAAGAAAAAGGCCAAGGACCTTACAAACCTTGGAACAGACTTCTATACTTTTGTGTTAGAAGATGATCCATTGTCATACAAACAAAATGTGTCTTCCAGCAATGCCCCTCATTGAAAGAGGCGATTAACAATAAGATTGAGTACATTATGTCCAATCATACATGTGAATTGGTTGATTTACCTCAATGGTGTAAGACCTTAGGTAATAAATGGATACTTAAAAGGAAATTGAAACTTGATGGTTCAATAGACAAGTACAAAACTACAAATGCTGATGTACAACTTTTTATGGGCAATTCATCTACTTCAAAGGTGGAAGGCAAAGGAAAAGTTGTGCTGAAACTGATTTCTGGAAAGGAACTAACTTTAAATGAACTTGAATTCAGGATCATTATTGAGTAATCATGGTTTCAACTTAATCTTTGAAACCGATAAATTTGTACTTTCCAAGAATGAAGTGTGTTGGAAGAGGATATGTCTGCGATGGTTTGTTTAAAGCAAATGTAACCACTATTTCACCACACAATAATAAGAATAAAAGTGCATCTTCTGCTTATATTGTTGAATCTTCCAACATATGGCATTCTAGATTAGAGCATGTAAAATTTGATACATTGCGAAAATTGATTAATCTAGAATTTTTACCAAAATGCAATATAAATTCCAACTATAAATGTCAAGTTTGTGCAGAAGTAAAATTGACAAGAACCTCGTTTCATCATGTTGAACGGGAAACCAAACCTCTAGACTTAATACATACTGATATATGCGATTTGAAAATTTGTCAAACTAGAGGTGGAAAAGGGTACTTTATTACATTCATTAACGAATGTACCAGTTATTGTCGTGTATATCTCCTTAGAACACGGATAACGTCAATAATAATGATTATTGCAATTGCATCCATACATGACTTAAAAATACATCAAATGGATGTTAAAACCGCACCTTTGAATGGTGAACTAGAGAGAAAAAAATCTATTTGAAACAGCCGGAAGGATTTCTGACCTCAGAAAATGAGAATAAAGTTTGCAAACTGGTAAAAATCACTTTATGATCCTAAGCAAGCTCCAAAACAGTGGCATGAGAAGTTTGATAAAACTATGGATTCACGATAAATGAATCAGACAAATGTGTGTACATAAAACACACTGTAACACCCCGAATTTTCGGATAACACTAAGGTTGCTAAAATAATAATAAGTGTGTAAAAGAGGGGATGTATCTAATATGCATATAAAAATAATAATAAGTGTGCAAAAGAGGGGATGTATCTAATATGCATATAAAAATAATAATAAGTGTGCAAAGGGGGGATGTATCTAATGTGTACGTATTTATATGAATTAACAAATAATAGTAAATGTTGATAATGTACATTAAGAGAGTAATTATGGCATAAGTAAAATTAGGAATTATTTACATATAGGATTTGTCCTAAATGAGAAATGTGTACATTGTAGAATATATATATATGTATATATATATGCTAAAACATGAAATTACATGTAATTGAAATAGTAATTATGGCATAATTCAAAATGGGGGTAATTTGCGTGCATAGTAATTATGGCATAATACAAAATGGGGGTAATTTGCATGCATAGTAATTATGACATAATTTAAAATGGGAGTAATTTACAGTCCTTAATTGTGAACATAATTGGCCTCTTTTGAAATTGATGGCCTTGATTAACCCTAGCATTATCGGACGGCTCAAATCAAAATGCAACTCTATAAAAAGACCTTAGGTCTCCAACTAAATATTCACATGAAAATAAGAGTTGAAGCCGCCATGCTGTCGAATGAGAATTAGAGGGAGCCTCCATTTGAAAGAGATGAACAACAAAGCTAATACAAGTAAAAGATTAAAGCTACAACAAATAAATCAAAACAACATCTACAACAAAGGATAGCATCACCAAATTCAGAATTCAGAATTCAGAATTCAGAATCCTGAATACAAGATTCGTCATACGTTGTAAGTAGAGTGCTATTCCGATATGAATAACAATTGGATCTTGATTTGTATAAAATGTAAATGGAATTGTACATAATTTGTAGTGATGATAATTCTTAATTGTGTGATGCTATGATCCAAATTATAAATGAATTGTAGATGTTGTGGTGTGATAATATTAGATCTATTGGGTATTTGCAAGTACATGATTCATAGTGACACTTATATGCTTGTGGTAGTTTGTTACAACCAAGTTGAGATTCATGCAAGTATGTGATCCACTATTATGTCAACATAACTTAGACCCTTGAACATACATGACTATGATCATTGCAAGTGTAGCTTTGACCCTTTTTGGTAACATGATTCATATAAGTTTAGGTTGGAATAATTCTAGTTGAATCATACTTTTGTATTAGTGACAAAAGTAAACACCTTTGTGAACACCTAATGACTTTATGGACATGACTAGTTTATGTTTAGTGTTATGCCTAAATGAAAATATGTTTTAGGCTTACGTTGTTATCAAAATCATGTGATAATATATGTGACACCTAATTGAGTAGATTCATATTCTAGAATGCAAGTTTACGTGATTTGATTGAAACTCATGATTCATGTTTAGGTTCATGTTTTATGTCAAAAATAGATGATATTACAATGCAAGTACACAAGCCTCTAATTTGTGTTAATTAAATGGTCATATTGCAAGTTCATACACCTCTAATTTGTGTTAATTAAATGGCCATATTGCAAGTTCATGCACCTCTAATTTGTGTTAATTAAATGGCCATATTGCAAGTTCATGCACCTCTAATTTGTGTTAATTAAATGGCCATATTGCAAGTTCATGCACCTCTAATTTGTGTTAATTAAATGGCCATATTGCAAGTTCATGCACCTCTAATTTGTGTGAATTAAATGGCCATATTGCAAGTTCATGCACCTCTAATTTGTGTTAATTAAATGGCCATATTGCAAGTTCATGCACCTCTAATTTGTGTTAATTAAATGGCCATATTGCAAGTTCATGCACCTCTAATTTGTGTTAATTAAATGGCCATATTGCAAGTTCATGCACCTCTAATTTGTGTTAATTAAATGGCCATATTGCAAGTTCATGCACCTCTAATTTGTGTTAATTAAATGGCCATATTGCAAGTTCATGCACCTCTAATTTGTGTTAATTAAATGGCCATATTGCAAGTTCATGCACCTCTAATTTGTGTTAATTAAATGGCCATATTGCAAGTTCATGCACCTCTAATTTGTGTTAATTAAATGGTCATGTTGCAAGTTCATGCGTTCACACACCCCTTTTATGCTGCTTAGAATATATCATGTTCTAGGCTTTCCCTTTTTATGTTTCTAAGTTGGGCTGAAATGTTGAAGCCCAACATATGTCATAATATAGCAAACATATAAAAACGGGGGTAATAACGTTGGGGTAAAAATAAAACATATGTGTTGGCATGTTTGACACATGCCAACGACTTGAGAACATTTATGTGGTATAAGTTATTATACCCAATAAGAATGAATTTGAATAACGGGCCGCAAATATTTACATATAAAATGGAAAGAGACAAAATATGTAAACTAAGAAAATATGATGTAGGTAGGCCTAAAATCATGAAATGGGTTAGGGCCATGATTGGTGTAAACCTTTACATCATTACTTTTAAAATTAAAATATATGACATCCCTTCTAATCACATACACCAAAATGTTCTAGGGTGACAGAGAGGATAGTGTCTAGGCTTGGGTTTGGAAAATACAAGTTTCCTGCCCTCCCTGGCTATCCCTAACTGATCCAATGGACGGGATGGTTATGAATTTAGAAAGATGCCTGACCCGAGGTTAGACTGAGTTGTGGTGTAAACCTGCCCGGAACCGACCGGCACATCCAGTAACCGCAACGATACCTGTTAAATGTGAGTGGTTAGTGCTTTAGTTAATAAATTAAGGCTAAGTCAGGATTGATAGGGTTAAGTCAATTAAATAAATACTTAACCAAATTCAACATATTAACTAAATTGGTGGGTAGGGTTAAGTTAATCTGGACACTTAACCAATTTAATATGTTGACTAGGGGAGTGGGTAAGGTTAAGCAAATGTTTAACCATTATAACATGATCAACTGGACTAGAGAGTGAGGTTAAGTTAATTAGAACACTTAACCATAGAAACACGTTAGTTAGACAAGTGATTGAGGTTAAGAAAAAAAATTAGAACTCTTAACCATGATAACAAGTTGATTTGACAAATGGGTTGGGATTAAGTAGTTAGAAATACTTAACCGATATAGCATGAATGATTAGAGTTAAGTAACAAGAACACTTAACCAGTGTAATTTGACTTGTAGTAAAGTTAAACGTGAATGGACAACACTTAACCATTATAACCTGTTAATTAAACAAGTAGTAGGGTTAAGTTAGCTAAGGAGACACTTAACCGTTGTAACAGGTTAGTTAAACAGATGGTGAGGTTAAGTTAACATAAGGAGGCAACACTTAACCAGTATAATCTGAGTTGTGGTAGGGTTAAGTCAACAGGAATAACACTTAACCAGTTTAATATGACAAAAGGGATGGGTTAAGTTAACTTGAATTGACTAATGACACTTAACCAAACCAACTTGACGAGAAAGAAAACTAAGTAGTAAACCTTAGTTAAAAGGGGACTAAGTAGAGAACCTTAGTTAAGAAAACAACGGTTCTAGAAACTAAGTGGTAAATCTTAGTTAACAAAACTAAGTAGTAATTCTTAGTATAACACGAGAAGGAGCAGACGTCCATCTAATTTTAAAAGAAGGCTCCAACGAATTGGGTTACGAAGCCCGAGGCTTCAAGGGGACGTGAGGGTACTCTTGGTATCCCTCTGTGAGGCTGCAGATGATCCTCTTGGGCCCACAGAGGTTAAGGTCTGCGTTAGAAGAACCAAGGGTATGCCTTGGTTGCAAAATATGGCAACCTAAAGACTAGGATGGACCAGCGTGATTCGGCGAGAAAACGGTAGCCCTGTGATAGCAACTCGTCGTCTACCTACCATCTTCAGTCAAGCGAGACACGTGAAGCGGGGAGGCGGAGAACTCATACGGACCACATACTTGCTATCTAGTTGTGGTTGCGGGGTGTTGTTGGCCATATATTAGTGGGGCAGATAGGGGCCTTCTTACAGTTCTCATTTTACAAGGGTGCCTTCCATTAGTTGAGGGAGGGGTCGAGTGGGACCATAGCCACTGGAAAAATAGACCTTAGCATCTGCATCAGCAGATATTGAAAGCTCCCGACCGAGTTCCGTATTTCTAGAGTAGCCCTGACAACGGAACTCGGGTAGCACATTACAGGACATGTGCATCTAGACAAGCGATAACGATTCGCGATACATGCGTGGGGAAAGTCTAGGAACATATACCACTCTAGGTAGTGTGTCCTAGACTAAAGGGCATCGTTCGATCAGATGCATAATTCCTAGTTAGACCTTGGTGGCATCAAACCCGAATCCAAGAAGCATTCAGCAGATAGCGTAAAACTCTAGTAGAAGCTAGAAAGCACTTGATAAGAAACCCTAGATTAGATCTAGGTAATAAATAATAAATGTATGCCTGAAGGCAACCGAAACAACCAGAATTGGGATCACGTTAACATTATTAGTTTGGACACTTGTTAGGTGGTGCAGAGATTAGTATGGGGTACGACAGTAGATTCGGTCCTAGACAGCTTAACTTAGTTTATGGTGCTTTCCCATTTCCAGTTTATACTTATCATGCTCTTTTTCTTATCCATAGACTGAATAGTCACTAGACTTACTCAGGCTTTATGTCTGACTCTACTTTTCTTTCGTCTTCTTTCCTTCCGTTCCCCCCCCCCAGGTAGTTGAGGAGGGAATAGTACAGCTCAGGTTAGATTGGACCGCTGCTCTTTCCAAGCTCGAAGATTTGTGGAAGTTTTGCTTGGATTCTCTTTTCTATTGCTATGGCTGGCTCATGCTATATTGGGGAATACAAATGTATTTTTCTATGCTTCTTTATTTTGTAAAGACAGATGATACTCTGATATTGTAAAGCAATCTTGTACAAACTATTTTATAAATAAAGCAAAATTTTATTTTCCGCTGTTTAATGTTTGTCTGTCTTGTAATTTATCTGCATCTTTTACCCATAATGCTCCACAGAAGTTAGTGCATTCCCTTTGTGAGTGACACTAACGGACGTGGGGTGTTACACGTGGTATCAGAGCTGAAGGTTACCGGATCAGATAAAAGATTTGAAAAATTATTTTCAAAACGGTTTTTAAAGAAGCATTTTCGAAAGAAAAGTTTTGTTTTAAAGGCATATTCCCCAAAGCCATACGCATTGTCTTCTCTTCCTCTGTTTGAATTCTTGTCTCCTTCTTTCTTGAGTCTCTGGGGCTCCTGGCTTTCGGGGAGATAACCTCATCAAAGGGCGAAGTAGTGCCCGACTTCCATCTATAGCCATAGTTGTTCCACTTACGGCCAATCTTCTTTCAAGCTTAGTAGGGTCTTCGGTATGATGGAAGTAACATTGTTACACGGAAAAAGGATGAGGAGTTTGGCAAAGGGACACAACCCTAGGATGAGGAATTCATGGATGTAGGTTTAGCTCACAAAGGAGGAAGAAATTATAAAAGAGGAAGAATCTTCACTAGGGTATGATAGGGCATATAATTAAGGACAAGGGCAAGGACGAGGGACAAGATTTTAGAAGGGAAAGTACATGCTAAGCATACCTAAGAGATAGGTGGTAAAAGTTTCTGTTGGAAAGAGTCTAGTTTTTCTGTTCGTACTCTTTCCTTCGGTTTTAGCGCTTCTCATTTGTTCATATTTGCTTCCATAGTTGATCTCTGCACCTTAGTACTTGTATAGCAGAAAGATCCCAATCTGTCTCAAACCCAGTGGGTGGTATGACCCGTTTATTTCTAGTTAGTAGGGGTTTGAGAATAGCTATCGAGTTTATTTATATCATATCACGTAGATCGTCCAAATTCGGAGGAGATATTCCTTGGGTGCTTGTCTGATATTGGTTTAGGCCTTTGGGGCTTGTACTTGAGGAATGTCGAGTTCGACTAGGATGGTTTGCGTGAGAGATGAATAGTTGTGAAAAGCGCGTAGTGACCTTTCAACCCTTATAGTTATGGCATGATGGATAAGATATGAGGAGAGATCTCTGATCATCCTAGTATATACACTTGGTTGACATCTGTTTATTTTGGAAATGGAGGTTAGGAACTTCACAATCGTGAAGTTAAATTGGTTAAGATATAGTGGAGTAAAGCTCGAGAAGGCTAGATACTAGCATCATACCCTTTTTCTTAAGGGTGCATCCTTGATTTCTCTGTTTAGGAGCTTTACGCATAGTTGTTTCTCTCTTTCCAAAGTATATCCTCTATGTCGCATCTGCGATCTTTAGCCAGAAGCCAATGAATGTAAACATGCATTTGAAACATGTTATGGTTGAATGTTTGCAAGTGGTTGCAAATGGTTGCTCGTGGATGCATATGCATCCTTATTAGGCACTAGATCAAGTTCGAACGCTTTCATATTGCATTTACATATATGCATTTGTTTGTAGGTTGAACTTGATATAATATCATATGGACGTTGCATATGGATGAATGGCTGTGCACGCATGTAGTATATACATGACTAGGGATGCTTGCATACATGATTCGACGCATGGCACAGACATGATTTGCATTAAGGAGGTCAACTGAATCAGTAGACCGCCTGATTTTGCATTCGATAAAGACATATACACACACTATGCATATGAACATGAAAGCATTAGAAATCTTTTAAGGACAATGAATGATTGTGATTGAATGGTTGAGTAGATGGGTGATTGGATGGTAGGACACATTCTTCCTAACTTGAAGATTTCGGGGACGAAATCCTAAAAGGAGGGGAGAATGTAACACCCCGAATTTTCGGATAACACTAAGGTTGCTAAAATAATAATAAGTGTGTAAAAGAGGAGATGTATCTAATATGCATATAAAAATAATAATAAGTGTGTAAAAGAGGGGATGTATCTAATATGTATATAAAAATAATAATAAGTGTGCAAAGGGGGGATGTATCTAATGTGTACGTATTTATATGAATTAACAAATAATAGTAAATGTTGATAATGTACATTAAGAGAGTAATTATGGCATAAGTAAAATTAGGAATTATTTACATATAGGATTTGTCCTAAATGAGAAATGTGTACATTGTAGAATATATATATATATATATGTATGTATATATATATGCTAAAACATGAAATTACATGTAATTGAAATAGTAAATATGGCATAATTCAAAATGGGGGTAATTTGCGTGCATAGTAATTATGGCATAATACAAAATGGGGGTAATTTGCATGCATAGTAATTATGACATAATTTAAAATGGGAGTAATTTACAGTCCTTAATTGTGAACATAATTGGCCTCTTTTGAAATTGATGGCCTTGATTAACCCTAGCATTATCGGACGGCTCAAATCAAAATGCAACTCTATAAAAAGACCTTAGGTCTCCAACTAAATATTCACATGAAAATAAGAGTTGAAGCCGCCATGCTGTCGAATGAGAATTAGAGGGAGCCTCCATTTGAAAGAGATGAACAACAAAGCTAATACAAGTAAAAGATTAAAGCTACAACAAATAAATCAAAACAACATCTACAACAAAGGATAGCATCACCAAATTCAGAATTCAGAATTCAGAATTCAGAATTCAGAATCCTGAATACAAGATTCGTCATACGTTGTAAGTAGAGTGCTATTCCGATATGAATAACAATTGGATCTTGATTTGTATAAAATGTAAATGGAATTGTACATAATTTGTAGTGATGATAATTCTTAATTGTGTGATGCTATGATCCAAATTATAAATGAATTGGAGATGTTGTGGTGTGATAATATTAGATCTATTGGGTATTTGCAAGTACATGATTCATAGTGACACTTATATGCTTGTGGTAGTTTGTTACAACCAAGTTGAGATTCATGCAAGTATGTGATCCACTATTATGTCAACATAACTTAGACCCTTGAACATACATGACTATGATCATTGCAAGTGTAGCTTTGACCCTTTTTGGTAACATGATTCATATAAGTTTAGGTTGGAATAATTCTAGTTGAATCATACTTTTGTATTAGTGACAAAAGTAAACACCTTTGTGAACACCTAATGACTTTATGGACATGACTAGTTTATGTTTAGTGTTATGCCTAAATGAAAATATGTTTTAGGCTTATGTTGTTATCAAAATCATGTGATAATATATGTGACACCTAATTGAGTAGATTCATATTCTAGAATGCAAGTTTACGTGATTTGATTGAAACTCATGATTCATGTTTAGGTTCATGTTTTATGTCAAAAATAGATGATATTACAATGCAAGTACACAAGCCTCTAATTTGTGTTAATTAAATGGCCATATTGCAAGTTCATACACCTCTAATTTGTGTTAATTAAATGGCCATATTGCAAGTTCATGCACCTCTAATTTGTGTTAATTAAATGGCTATATTTCAAGTTCATGCACCTCTAATTTGTGTTAATTAAATGGCCATATTGCAAGTTCATGCACCTCTAATTTGTGTTAATTAAATGGCCATATTGCAAGTTCATGCACCTCTAATTTGTGTGAATTAAATGGCCATATTGCAAGTTCATGCACCTCTAATTTGTGTTAATTAAATGGTCATATTGCAAGTTCATGCACCTCTAATTTGTGTTAATTAAATGGCCATATTGCAAGTTCATGCACCTCTAATTTGTGTTAATTAAATGGCCATATTGCAAGTTCATGCACCTCTAATTTGTGTTAATTAAATGGCCATATTGCAAGTTCATGCACCTCTAATTTATGTTAATTAAATGGCCATATTGCAAGTTCATGCACCTCTAATTTGTGTTAATTAAATGGCCATATTGCAAGTTCATGCACCTCTAATTTGTGTTAATTAAATGGCCATATTGCAAGTTCATGCACCTCTAATTTGTGTTAATTAAATGGCCATATTGCAAGTTCATGCACCTCTAATTTGTGTTAATTAAATGGCCATATTGCAAGTTCATGCACCTCTAATTTGTGTTAATTAAATGGTCATGTTGCAAGTTCATGCGTTCACACACCCCTTTTATGCTGCTTAGAATATATCATGTTCTAGGCTTTCCCTTTTTATGTTTCTAAGTTGGGCTGAAATGTTGAAGCCCAACATATGTCATAATATAGCAAACATATAAAAACGGGGGTAATAACGTTGGGGTAAAAATAAAACATATGTGTTGGCATGTTTGACACATGCCAACGACTTGAGAACATTTATGTGGTATAAGTTATTATACCCAATAAGAATGAATTTGAATAATGGGCCGCAAATATTTACATATAAATGGAAAGAGACAAAATATGTAAACTAAGAAAATATGATGTAGGTAGGCCTAAAATCATTAAATGGGTTAGGGCCATGATTGGTGTAAACCTTTACACCATTAGTTTTAAAATTAAAATATATGACATCCCTTCTAATCACATACACCAAAATGTTCTAGGGTGACAGAGAGGATAATGTCTAGGCTTGGGTTTGGAAAATACAAGTTTCCTGCCCTCCCTGGCTATCCCTAACTAATCCAATGGATGGGATGGTTATGAATTTAGAAAGATGCCTGACCCGAGGTTAGACTGAGTTGTGGTGTAAACCTGCCCGGAACCGACCGGCACATCCAGTAACCGCAACGATACCTGTCAAATGTGAGTGGTTGGTGCTTTAGTTAATAAATTAAGGCTAAGTCAGGATTGATAGGGTTAAGTCAATTAAATAAATACTTAACCGAATTCAACATATTAACTAAATTGGTGGGTAGGGTTAAGTTAATCTGGACACTTAACCAATTTAATATGTTGACTAGGGGAGTGGGTAAGGTTAAGCAAATGTTTAACCATTATAACATGATCAACTGGACTAGAGAGTGAGGTTAAGTTAATTAGAACACTTAACCATAGAAACACGTTAGTTAGACAAGTGATTGAGGTTAAGAAAAAAAATTAGAACTCTTAACCATGATAACAAGTTGATTTGACAAATGGGTTGGGATTAAGTAGTTAGAAATACTTAACCGATATAGCATGAATGATTAGAGTTAAGTAACAAGAACACTTAACCAGTGTAATTTGACTTGTAGTAAAGTTAAACGTGAATGGACAACACTTAACCATTATAACCTGTTAATTAAACAAGTAGTAGGGTTAAGTTAGCTAAGGAGACACTTAACCGTTGTAACAGGTTAGTTAAACAGATGGTGAGGTTAAGTTAACATAAGGAGGCAACACTTAACCAGTATAATCTGAGTTGTGGTAGGGTTAAGTCAACAGGAATAACACTTAACCAGTTTAATATGACAAAAGGGATGGGTTAAGTTAACTTGAATTGACTAATGACACTTAACCAAACCAACTTGACGAGAAAGAAAACTAAGTAGTAAACCTTAGTTAAAAGGGGACTAAGTAGAGAACCTTAGTTAAGAAAACAACGGTTCTAGAAACTAAGTGGTAAATCTTAGTTAACAAAACTAAGTAGTAATTCTTAGTATAACACGAGAAGGAGCGGACGTCCATCTAATTTTAAAAGAAGGCTCTAACGAATTGGGTTACGAAGCCCGAGGCTTTGAGGGGACGTGAGGGTACTCTTGGTATCCCTCTGTGAGGCTGCAGATGATCCTCCTGGGCCCACAGAGGTTAAGGTCTGCGTTAGAAGAACCAAGGGTATGCCTTGGTTGCAAAATATGGCAACCTAAAGACTAGGATGGACCAGCGTGATTCGGCGAGAAAACGGTAGCCCTGTGATAGCAACTCGTCGTCTACCTACCATCTTCAGTCAAGCGAGACACGTGAAGCGGGGAGGCGGAGAACTCATACGGACCACATACTTGCTATCTAGTTGTGGTTGCGGGGTGTTGTTGGCCATATATTAGTGGGGCAGATAGGGGCCTTCATACAGTTCTCATTTTACAAGGGTGCCTTCCATTAGTTGAGGGAGGGGTCGAGTGGGACCATAGCCACTGGAAAAATAGACCTTAGCATCTGCATCAGCAGATATTGAAAGCTCCCGACCGAGTTCCGTATTTCTAGAGTAGCCCTGACAACGGAACTCGGGTAGCACATTACAGGACATGTGCATCTAGACAAGCGATAACGATTCGCGATACATGCGTGGGGAAAGTCTAGGAACATATACCACTCTAGGTAGTGTGTCCTAGACTAAAGGGCATCGTTCGATCGGATGCATAATTCCTAGTTAGACCTTGGTGGCATCAAACCCGAATCCAAGAAGCATTCAGCAGATAGCGTAAAACTCTATTAGAAGCTAGAAAGCACTTGATAAGAAACCCTAGATTAGATCTAGGTAATAAATAATAAATGTATGCCTGAAGGCAACCGAAACAACCAGAATTGGGATCACGTTAACATTATTAGTTTGGACACTAGTTAGGTGGTGCAGAGATTAGTATGGGGTACGACAGTAGATTCGGTCCTAGACAGCTTAACTTAGTTTATGGTGCTTTCCCATTTCCAGTTTATACTTATCATGCTCTTTTTCTTATCCATAGACTGAATAGTCACTAGACTTACTCAGGCTTTATGTCTGACTCTACTTTTCTTTCGTCTTCTTTCCTTTCGTCCCCCCCCCCCCCAGGTAGTTGAGGAGGGAATAGTACAGCTCAGGTTAGATTGGACCGCTGCTCTTTCCAAGCTCGAAGATTTGTGGAAGTTTTGCTTGGATTCTCTTTTCTATTGCTATGGCTGGCTCATGCTATATTGGGGAATACAAATGTATTTTTTTATGCTTCTTTATTTTGTAAAGACAGATGATACTCTGATATTGTAAAGCAATCTTGTACAAACTATTTTATAAATAAAGCAAAATTTTATTTTCCGCTGTTTAATGTTTGTCTGTCTTGTAATTTATCTGCATCTTTTACCCATAATGCTCCACAGAAGTTAGTGCATTCCCTTTGTGAGTGACACTAACGGACGTGGGGTGTTACACACACACATATTGGATATGTCATTGTTTGTCTCTATGTTGATGACATGTTGCTCCTAGCCAATAACAAGGGCATAATAACATTTACAAAGGATATGTCATCCTTTAGATTGAATATGAAAGACCTAGGACTGGCTGATGTGATATTAGGTGTAAAAATTCTGAGAACAACACAGGGAAATGAATTATCTCAATCGCGTTACATCACTAAAACACTTGAAAAATTCAAGAAATACAATGTAACTATTGCAAAATCATCAGTAGATATGATCCAAATTTGGATAAAGAACACTGATGATGGTATCTACCAGTTAGAATACTCTCGTATACTAGGAAGTAACATGTATGTTATGAACTGTACTAGGCCTGATATCACATATGCTGTAAGCAAACTAAGTAGATTTACCAGCAATCCTGGTAAACATCACTGGAAGCGATATTCAGAGATCTAGAATATCTAAAGTATACGCAAAGCTATGGTCTATCCTTCAATAGTGCAAAAATACAGTGATGCAAATTAGATCACTGGATTACACGATACAAAGTCTACAAGTGGATATGTGTTCATATCAGGAAATGGAGCATTTTATGGAAATCATCCAAAAGGAATTGTATCACTAGATCTACGATGGAATTGGAGTTAATTGCACTAGATAAAACTGCAAAATAAGCAGAATGAATTTGAATCTTCTTGGAAGACATTCCTAATTGGAGCAAACCTATGCCTCTAATATGTATACATTGTGATAGTCAATCAGCTATTGGAAGAGCTAATAATACACTATACAATGGTAAATCTAGGCATATTCGTCGTAGACACAAAACGATAAGACAACTTCTCTCTAATGGAGTTATCACAATAGATTACATTCGATCTAAAGATAACTTAGCGGATCCATTTACAAAAGGCTTGCCAAGAGAGAGAGAGAGAGTTCAAACCTTATTGATGGGAATGGGGCTAAGGCCTATAGATTAAAAGTTTTTCTAAAATGGAAACCCCACCTAGTTGACTGGAGATCCCAAGATCTAGGTTCAAAGGGACAACGAAGTTTAAGAGAAACTTGATGGCACTGTTATACACAAACCATTCCTATGATAAGGCAGTGCACTATATGGTGAATAAGGATAAGTATTAATACTTTTAATGATGTATGTATTTAAGGAATTAGATAATTCCTTTTTACAGAATCACCTACGTAAGTGCGAATGCGCTGCTTCAAAGAGAATCATGAGGCCAAATTCTCTAAGCAATTATGAGACCAGGCAGGTGTTCATGGCAAAAACGAACACATACAGAGAACGAAGAGTTACAAGAAATATTTATCGTGTATTATCTATTTTGAAATTACACAAAAGACTTACAGTTCAAGGACAACCTATGTCTACTGATTCGCCTGTGATTCAAATAGGTAATTACTAGGAAAGTTCAAGGCCCATGTGCTACTATAACCGATGCGATAAATGGTTCGCGAAAACTAAGATCAACTGCTCATTCATGTGGGGGATTGTTCGAATATGAATGAGCATGAGTAAGATAAATTTGGGGAAAAGAAGAGTTAGCAATTTATTGCTCAACATCATTAAAATGTAGGGACAATAGTTGCTACTTGGGCTAGTGCGTTAAATGAGAATTGTTTACTCAGAATATGAAAGGCATGCCTGTTCAGTCCGGAATTCGAAAGGCATGGTTGTTCAAATTACAACCATTGGAATTCTGAGCACATGCACATTAATAACCGAGTGGTTAAAGGGTCGCAACCTTTCCACTTCAGCGGTTACTAATACATACGAATAGGCACTCCTCCAGCCTGTAAATTCACTACACAAAACAAGACAGAACATACCTTTGGATCTGCTTGCATCGCTTCTTCTTCAACGTAATTTCTCCGATCCAGTTTCTATAACTTTTTCATTCGTCAGGGCTCTGTTTGCTGGCACTACGCTACGGAGTTGGTCCGTTTTATCCTGGGAAACAAATTGCAACAACGTCTTTTGGTGCATACGACGGCAATATTGTTTCAAGGAAACAGAAACATCTCTAGATTCGGACATTACTTTCTTCTTCTTTTCTATTGAAGACGGTTCTGTACTGCTTCAATTTGTTGTACAATCGGTTGCAATTTCTGTGGTTACTATGAACACAGTTTGACGTGACAATTGTTGAATAAATTAGTAACATTGAATTTGTTACAATTATTGAACAACATTGTTTGTTGTTACCGTTTAATTTGCAATACAATAATGTATTGACAAAAGATTTAACTTTGTAATACAATCATGTATTGATAAAGAAAATTTTCTAACAAAAATTACTAAAAATACGTTGAAAGTAATTCAGCAACCAATGACCTAACCGATTTTGTAAAAGAAAATCTTTTTATGTTATTATTATAGATATATATATTTCATTATAGTCACAGCTATTTGCTCGTCGCAACAGATTTTGGCATTAATTTGTTAGAACTGAGTGTTCTTTTTTTTTCTTTTTTTTCTTTTTTTTTGCAGAACATGATTCCAATTCTATAAAAACAAATTTTTTTAATGTTATTATTGAAATATATATATATATTTCATTACAGTAACATTTGTTTGCTCACCGCAACAGATTTTGGCATTAAGTTGTCTGAATTGAATGCTTTCTTTGTAGAACATCATTCTTCTGAAAAGTTGATTTACTAGGATTTCTTTAATAATTCATTTATAAGTTGGACTTGGCCATGTATTTTCTTGTATTTGTTTATGACAATACATTATTTTGTGGTTATACACACACACAAATTAAAAAACATTAATTTTGATTCAGATTATGTTGTCGAATTTGTTTACCCCTTTCTTTTTCCACTGTCGCACCAGATGGTCCTATCGTTGCATAAGTTCTCTGTTATAGCATCAATTTCTCTGGTATGCATATAAAATTGTTTGATTACCTATAACCATGCATATAAATAATTATTAATTCATATGGAAGGTGATTAAGATCTCCATTTCGCATGTCAGTCAAAGTACTGGCTTTTTATCAACTTCAACCAAATATGAAATTATATATAATTTGTACTGCTTGCAATTTTCTATCTTAAAAATAAGATTATTTCCTTTTGGTTATTCTCTTTAACGTTTAACCATATTTGACTTAATTTCATGGTGGGTGTATAAAAAAACTTACATGTAGATATTTGATTGGAAAATGGTAACAGGACACCTTATTTCAATTTGACATTGCAATCTTAAACATGCGCTAATTGATATTTACAAACTACAAACTTTGGTTGTAATAAATGCTGGTAGAAAGCTTCGAGTAGCAGTTTCATGCTCCACACCATTCCTATGTTGCCCTCACATTGCCTTTAATTGGTTGTAATGAGCTTGCAACTATGTTCCCCCTCTACACTCCACATCTCAGCATATTTTACAAATGCCGCGTACAATCCTCGAATCAAAGCATTTCTTTTATATTTAACATTCAGTCTTTTTATATTAGTAATTTATCTTTTCCTCTTTTATGAAAATTATTATTCTTTGATGTCACCATTTTCTTCCATATATTTTGATATTCTTGGAACCGATATGTAGTTTGAAGTGTTGTTTGTTTCACATGTTTATTTAATGGTGATATTTTTGTTTATATTTTTACTTTTTGTTTAGATATATACATGAGTATTTTAATTGAAATATCGTTTGAAGTAGTGGTGCAGCTGAGTGTAAGAAACATGACATAACCATGCAAATTTTGCAGGAACATAAATTATAGTTGGATAACATGAGTGTGTTTCTTGTAGTGATGGTAGAGAAAAAAAGGATATACTGGATATGTTGGATTAGAAAATTAACGTGTGGACCATCTTGATAAATGTGCAAATAGTGGAGGCGTTTTGGTAGCAGGTTGGGAATCAATATAAGAATAATTGCATAATTTGGTCATATTTCCAGTTTTAGGTTACCTGGCTATTTAAATAATATTTGGTTTGTGTTGTATTCATTATTTTTTATACATGCTTATTCTAAATATAACTACATGTTTGTTGGCGTATTTTCTTTTGTTATTTCAAACAATTTCAGGAAGTAATTTATTTAATAATTCAATTTTTATAAATGCTACGTTGTTTGTTTCCATTTTTATGCATGCTACATTTACCAATGTTTTAAAATGCAAAAGGCGTACGTGAACCGTTTTCGGGTCCGTGAGGCGAGGCGTAAGCCTCGAAACGTTGAGGCGTAAGCCTTTCGGATAAAAGAAAAGCGCAACACATATACTTAGTTTTTAATATGGAGTAACATTAAGCATCAAATAGTAAGTAAAACCATAAAGCATTCAAAGTAATTCAAACAAAATACAATCATCCTTGCACATTTAATATAAATTGCAAAAAATCAAATGATATCTTCCTCCGGTGCATATATGATCACAAAATCCACAGAGTAATTTTTTTGAATTTGTAGAATTCGTTAAATCTTTGACCCACTTCCATGCAATATCACGTTTGCTCATTTTAAATTAACCTAGCCAACAATAGAAATGAGGAAACGATTAAAATGGCTTTTCGATGAAACACAACAAACAAACAAAAAACACAGTAAAAAAAAGATTAAAAAAAGTCTCCTAAACCAGAGTTTTTTACCTTTTTTTGCGCTTTTTACATTTTTAGCGTTTTTTTTACGCCTCAATTGGTTGAGGCTTAAGCCTCAGAGGTAAAACGCCTCTTGAGATGCGCCTTAAGGCGTTTTTGCCAACGCCTCGCCTTGAGGCGCGCCTCAAGGTGCGCCTCAGGCGCGTTTTTTAATACACTGACGTTTACATATAGTTGGTTGATAAATTATTTTGTCAGTATTAAAAGTTTTAGTTAGCCATTTTTCACCCGAGCATTATTTAATGTTCAATCATTTCAAATGCCTTGGATTGAAGTTCTAAATGAATTATCAAAAAAAAAAAATTGTCGAGGCCATAACTTGAATTTACCCACCGAGTTGAAGTAGCATTTACATAATGCACAAAAATGGAAGAAGCGGGTACGCCGTACTATAAAAAATATTACTAAATTCATTTAGAACACAAAAAGAAAGATTCAAAGCCTCGACCGTTGGATCTTCATTTTTAACGTGCAATGTCATTTGCCTTTCAATCACATTGTTGGTTGTTTACTTTGTAGTTGCGACAGCCTTCTTTTGTTTTATGTCCCTAACAACTGTCAGTATTACATATGTAATCCCACAACCAAAGAATCCATGTTGCTCTCTAATGAATGCAAGTATGTAATTGATTGTTTATCTACAGCTTTGAATTTCGATCCATTAGGGCTAGTGGCTCATATTAAAGTTGTTAGCCTGTTCTCTCTCCATGATTCAAAATTGCGAGTTGAGAAATATTCTCTAGGTCCTTAAGTGGAATACTTTTACAACTACACTTCCTATCGATCATGCACTAATTACTTGGTTACTTCCTTAAGTATGTTATAAAGAGAAGGTTTATATAAACCACAGTGCGGGCAACACCTAGTCTAAAAGCAAAGCATACAGATAGCATGAGGACTTCTGTTAGGCAGAAACTTCAGCATCAAACTAAGTAGGCTATCTATACCATGTTGATCTTCCTCCATATTTGGCCTCAAACAAGCATACATAGCATTCTCAACTACCAATTTCGATAGCAAACATACATCATGATTTTGAGTGGATATGGATTAAAAATATTTTCCAAGCTAATTTGGTATGCATTTAAAATTATTTATCCACATTTTGAAGTCTTGTTATGTATTGATTTGGGAAAAAAATAGCATCACGTGTAATAGTCATAAACTCTATGTATTCAATGTATGATCTCATCTTTGAGTATCACAACGAAACAAAATTAGTGATGTAAGGTATTTTGTGGACTTTGAGCTTTTTCCTTCGGGGAAGGTGCCGGTTTACTGTAACACCCCGAATTTTCTATTAACACTAAAGTTGCTAAAATAATAATAAGTGTGTAGAAGAGGGGATGTATCTAATATGAATATAAAGATATTAATAAGTATGTAAGAGAGGGGATGTATCTAATATGAATATAAAAATATTAATAAGTGTGTAAGAGAGGGGATGTATCTAATATGTACATTGTAGAAAATATATATATATTTATGACATGAATAGAAGTTTATTAATATGCTGAGTGTTTGCTGAGTCACTTCTGACTCATTGCTGAGTCAACAAGATAAACCCCATCTTGTCTGGACGGCTGCGGTTATTTCTAGGTTAAATCTAATGGCCTAAACGCATTCTAAAATCTATAAATAAGTGGGTAGACCCTAGACCTAAATCACTTGTAAAATTAGAGAAGCTACCGTCATGCTGCTGCCATGGAGTTCAGCATAGCCGTCACAAACTAAGAAGAGGAAGCCTAATCATCTACAACTAAATCTACACAAATCAAATCAAAAGATCTCTCTTTCTCTAATTCTTTTCTTTTGTTAGTGAGTATGATGATTCTCACAAGACTATTACAAACTAATTTGACTCAGTTATGAATGGATCACAAGAAAGTGATGTGATTTGTAATTGTAAATTCTATATATTGTGGATTCTCTTATTATGTTATTATGTTGTCGTATGATGTAAATTATATATGCTATGTCATGCTATGTTGTAAATTCTCTTATGCTATGTCGTGCTATGTTGAGAATCATGTCAAGCTATGTTATACTATCATACTATGCCATGTTATAAATCATGCTATATTATGTTGAAAAATCATGATGTTGTTGGATCATGCTTAAAGTTATGTTTTTTTTTTCTTAATTTAAATGGATCTTGTTTATGGGAATTTGCCTATTAGGTTAGGTGTACCCATAAACTTGAAACTATAATTAAATAAAACTTGATTATGGGAATTTGCCTATTGAGTTAGGTGTACCCATATAAAACCATGTTGTTAAAAAATTAGATGATGTTGATTCACACATGTTCATATGTAAGTTTATGAAAATTGATTGAGATTATATTAGGTGAATTTTGAACAAGTTGACACCTTTAGGTCCATGACATGTATAATCTATGCAAGTTGGACATATGCAAGTTTCACCCCTTATTATGATTCATTTGGTCACATATACATGTTGTTATTATGATAATCTCTTTTATGCTATGAGTTAGGCTATTCGAGTCTAACATATATTTTGCGAATAAACGTTCAAACGTAGGGTAGGGGTAATATTAGGAATTAATAAATTGGGTGTAATTTTGTAAGATTTTGCATACCATGAATGGATGTCCATAATTGAGTCAATTATGGACATTGTTAAAAATTGGAAGTAATTAATAATTCAAGTAGGGAATTATTAAAATTGGGGGAAAGTGGATTATTATTAATAATCAATGCTTAGGACACGAGGTTGGACCCGTTTGTGATGTAAACCTGCCCGGACCCGCCCGGCAAATCCAGTAGTCACAAATGTCGGCCCAATGTGAGAGGTCCTAGGCCCAAACTAAAGCATAACAGTTGTAAAGACACGAGGTTAGACTCTTTTATGGTGTAAGACTGCCCGGACCCGCCCGGCAAATCCAGCTGCCATAAATGCCAGTCTAATGTGAGAGGTCTTTATGAGGTTATGGCCTTAATGAACTAAGAAATACTTAACCAGATAATCATGTAAGGTGGGACATGGGGGTTAAGTAGGTGCCTTGGGTGGCATGAGGAATCTGGTGGTTGCCTTTAGAGGCATTTGAAATACGATTAGACTTAACCAAACACACATGTAAATGAACATGACTAAGTGGGTTAAGTGGGATGGACTAATGGGGACAAGCTTAGGTGGAATGCTTGTGGTAAATAGTGGGGGCCCATTTCAACCAGTATCCCAAAACGTATCTTTGTGGGCTCGACCCAAGTCGAGGACGGGACACGCATACTGGGTTTGACTATAAGAGGCCAAAACAGGGAGCGGTGGCAACGCAAGTCCAACGGGTTTCATATGCGTGTGTGGACCCGGGCTGGTAGGTAAGACGTTGTTGCATCGTGTAGGTATAAGCCGTGCATGTCCGTTGTATCAGGTTGCCACTTTAGGGGAGTGATACACCCCACTGTGGGGCCAGCACGGGTATCTACGAGTTAGGGAGCCGATCGAATAATGGGAAGTAGGGTACACCTAGTGGAGATAGGGGCAGGCGGCACCTATGTAGTCAGCTAGGGGTACGTAAAGCCATTGGGAAAGTTTCTAAGTGAAGTTAAGTGGGATGAATCTTTAGGGTGACTGGTGTGGTGCAGTATAGTGTTTATCCTTTAGTATTTAGGAGCGCCTATAACGTTGCCTTTAGCGATTGTCTATGTCCTTAATCTGCTCTTCATAGACATTTTCTTGTTTTCCAGCTTATGCCTTAGTCCAGTTATTTTGGTAATAGTATTGTAGAATTATCATATTCACCAGACTTTATGTCTGACCCCCTCTTTTCCATCCTTTTTCTCCCTTCAGGTCCGCAGGTTGGGCCAAGTTCTAGTGGAGTCTAGTTGGATCGCTTATCTTCTGGAAAGCTTGGACTGCTGAAGTAAAGTCCAGCTTGTTATCTTTCTTTTTAATGGCTATTCGTGTAATGGGATTATGTACTTGTTTTATCAAGATAGATATTGTACTTGACATTGAATATGGTGTTATGATGTAATCAAACATGTTTTGACTTCTGCTATAATGAAATAAAGTTTTTGAATTTCCAAGTACTATTTTATATCTGTCTTGTTGTAATTTTACTGTTCTATATTCACTTAAAACCTCCATGGAAGTTAATGCATTCCCTTTGTGAGTGACATTAATGGACGTGGGGTGTTACACGTGGTATCAGAGCATAAGGTTACCAGAACAGATAAAAAAAAATTTAGAAAAATATTTTTTTTCTCTAAAGTATTTTTGGAAGAAGTGCTTTCAAAAAAAAAACATGTTATTTAAAGAGAGTTTTTATGAAAAACATAATCCCAAATAGCCATATCCTTATCTTTATCTTTCGAATTCTCCATTTTGAATCTTTCCTTTTTCGTTTCAGCATGGCTGAAGATCTTAATCTCCCAGAAGGTGTGACGATTCCAGGGTGGTTTAGGAGATATTTGGAGGCTAGGGCCACCACTGCAGGCCCAGCGGATACTCCTCCACCCCTAGTTGCACCCATTCCTCCTCCTCCTCCTCCTCCTCGTGTTGACACTTTTGCAAAGACGTGCAAGGAATTCAAGGCTATGGGAGGAAAAACTTTTCAAGGGACTGAGACGTTTGTGGAGGCCAGAGATTGGCTTAAGGAGACCGAGGAATTGTTGGATATCTTTGAAGTGGAAGATGGGAGGAAAGTCCGTTTAGCTGCTTGGTTAATGAATGGAGAGGCCTCGTTTTGGTGGGAGGTCACTAACGGGGAACGTCCAGTTGATTCATGGGCGGATTTCAGACGAAGGTTTGAGGCAAAGTTTCTTTCAAGGGCAGAGGAGAACTTAAATATGGAAAAATTCCTGGCACTAAAGCAAGGGAGCTCATCAGTAAAGGAATATGTCAATAAATTTAATCAGTTAGCAAGGTTTGGCTTGGAGTTGGTGAACACGCCAGAGAAGAAAGCTTTGAGGTTCGTTAGAGGCTTGAATGAACCGTTGCAAGGGTTGGCTATGACCCACATCCCTATGGGAGCCACCTTTGAAAAGCTAGTAGAAATGGCACTTATGCATGAGGATAAGGCAGTTGAAAAGAAAGGGGATCAGAAGAAACCCCAACAGCAAAATAAGAAGGGTGGTAAAAACAATAATGGCAAAGGGAAGAAGAAATGCTTCAATTGTGGGACGCCTGGCCATCTCAGCAAAGATTGTAGAAAGAAAAAGAAGACTGGATGTTTTCATTGTGGAGATGCGGGACATTTAGTGAAGGACTGTCCAAAGAAGGGGCAGAGGGCAGGGTCTACCTCGGGAGGACAGGTGCAGGCTCTTATGGCACCAGGGCAGGCAAGGGGGCAAGTTCAGGCTATTGCGGCCCCACCGCTGCAAGAAAGAGGTAGAACAATTTCGGTTGAAAGCTTAGTTTTTCTGTTTGATCATCCTGTCCGTACCTTATTCGATTCTGGCGCATCTCATTCGTTTATCTCTGCATCATTAGTTGAATCACTGCACTTGAACACCAGTTTAGTAGAGGATCCCTTGGTCGTTTCAAATCCAATTGGGGGTTCGGCTCATTTGACCATGATATGTTTGGATTTGAAAATCTCTATACTTAGCGTTGAATTTAGATGTGATGCTTATGTATTGGGCTTCACGGGCTATGGGCTAATTTTAGGAATGGATTGGTTGTCTAGAAATAGGGCCATTCTTGATTGTGAAAGGAGAGTAGTTAGGCGTGTGACTCGCCTTGGTAATGCTCTCGACATCTTTTGTAATCCCATAAATTCCGTTATGCTAAGTTATCTTGAATCGCTTGACGCGTCTGTAGAGAACCTGCGATCGGTAGAAGTGGTCCGGGAATATCCGGATGTGTTTGAGGAGGTGAAGGGCTTACCTCCAAAGCGGGAGATAGACTTTCGAATTTATCTTGTGGATAATGCTAAACCCGTATCTTTGCATGTGCGCCACATGGCTCCTCGTGAAAGGAGGGAACTCAATAAGCAAGTAAAGGAGTTGCTTGAGAAGGGGTTCATAAGACGTAGTATATCGGAGTGGGGTGCTCCAGTAGTTTTTGCCACAAAGGCGGATGGGTCTCTTAGACTTTGTATGGACTATAGAGAACTAAACAAGCTTACTAAAAAGAACCGACACCCACTGCCGAGGATTGACGATCTCTTTGATCAGTTAGTTGGCGCCTCAGTGTTTTCGCAGTTGGACTTAGCCACTGGCTTTCATCAACTGAGAGTGGCTGAGGATAGTATAGATAAGACTGCTTTTAGGACTCCTGACGGATTCTATGAATGGCTAGTGATGCCCTTTGGTTTGACAAACGCCCCTGCATATTTTGTTGATTTGATGAGTAGGGTGTTTAGGGAATACCTTAACAAATTCGTGGTAGTCTTTGTGGATGACATCTTAGTCTTTTCTAAGAATAAAGAAGAGCACTCCCTACATCTTAGGGAAGTGTTGGAAACCCTTCGAGCGCATAACCTTAAGGCAAAATTTTCTAAGTGTCACTTCTGGAGGAAGGAAGTACGGTTCTTGGGGCACGTGGTTTCCAAAGAAGGGATAGCAGTGGATCCCGCAAAGGTGGTGGCCATCCAAGATTGGAAGGTCCCTAAAAATGCAACCGAAGTAAGAAGTTTCTTGGGGTTGGCTGGCTATTATAGGAAGTTTATCAAAGACTTCGCAAAAATATCAGCTCCATTAACACGGTTAACGAAGAAGAACCTAGTTTTTACGTGGGACAAAGATTGCGATGATGCGTTCCAACGTTTAAAGAGAGCCTTAACTTCAGCCCCAGTCTTAGTGCTGCCAGACGGGAATAAACCGTTTACCATCTATACTGATGCTTGTGGGACGGGACTTGGCGCGGTCCTCATGCAAGAGGGAAGAGTAATAGCCTATGGTGGAAGGCAGTTGAGGGTTCATGAAAAGAATTACCCCACGCATGACTTAGAGCTAGCCGCAATTGTTTTCGCGCTTAAGTCTTGGCGTCACTATCTTCTTGGTGAGAAATTCGAACTGTTCACTGACCACAAATCATTAAAATACTTATTCTCTCAGAAGGATTTGAATTTAAGGCAGCGACGGTGGATGGAATTCTTAGCCTCCTACGATTTTGAAATAGCATATACCCCGGGCAAGGGTAACGTAGTTGCAGACGCCTTAAGTAGGAAAAGGCTGTCCTTGAGTCCATTGTTTGTTGAGCGGCGAAGTTTAGAATTCATCTCTATGTTTGACTTTAGACCCTCCGTTGACCTAGTACCCGGTCTGTTAGCATCCTTGGAGGTTAGACCTACACTTTTAGGACAGATTGGTGAGGCGCAGCGAGACGACCCACAGTTGGTTGAGATAGTAGAAAAGCTCAAAGGGGGGGGGGAGTCATCAAGCCATCTTCGTAGGTATACCCTAGACGATAAGGGTTGGTTACGAAGGGATAATAGACTTTGTGTACCACAAGACGAAGACTTAAGGAAGGCCATTCTTGATGATGCTCATCGCTCAAAAATGACCATTCATCCCGGCGGGGATAAGATGTACAAAGATATGAAGCGGGTTTTCTTTTGGGCCGGTATGAAAAAGGATGTGGCCGAGTACGTCGCTAGATGCTTGGTGTGCCAACGAGTTAAAGCAGAACAAAAGAAACCCGGTGGGTTGCTTCACCCATTAGAAGTTCCACTATGGAAATGGGAAAGCATCTCAATGGATTTTGTGGATGGATTACCAAGATCAAGGAAGGGTAACACGGGGATTTTGGTTATAGTAGATAGACTTACTAAGAGCGCCCATTTTATTCCCGTGAAAAGTAAGAGGACTGCTCCGTGGTTGGCTTCTGTATACATTAAGGAGATAGTTCGTTTGCACGGTATTCCTTCTAGTATAGTAAGCGACCGTGACCCCATCTTTACTAGCGAATTTTGGAAGAGTTTACAAGAGGTGGTAGGGACTCAGCTATGTTTGAGCACCGCATATCATCCTCAGACAGACGGCCAGACCGAGAGGGTGAATCGCATTCTAGAGGATCTTTTAAGGCTTTGTATCCTAGACTTTGGGGGTACATGGGAAGAGCACCTTCCGTTAGTAGAATTCGCATATAATAATAGCTTTCAGTCTAGTATTGGCATGGCACCTTTCGAAGCTCTTTATGGAAGGCCTTGCCGTTCGCCTACATGTTGGTGGGAATCTACCGATAAAATCCTACTTGGGCCCGATATGGTTAGGGAAACCTCGGAGAAGATTGAGTTGATTCGAAGGAGGATGAAAGCAGCACAAGATAGGCAAAAATCGTATGCTGATAAGAGGAGGACAGATCTTGAGTTTGACATTGGGGACATGGTTTTTATCAAAGTATCTCCGTTACAGAATGTTGTTCGCTTTGGGTCCGTGGGGAAATTAGCACCAAGGTTTGTAGGGCCGTTTCCTGTAAAAAAAACAGGATTGGGAAGATGGCATATAGGGTGGAGTTGCCTGAGAAACTTAGTGGAGTACACGACGTATTCCATGTATCACATTTGAGGAAGTGTTTGCACAAGACCGCGGAGTTGGTAGAGCCGAGCTTGCTTAAAGAGGTGGAAATAGAGCGTGATGCAACAATTAGACGAGCTCCTACATGCATTCTTGGGTCGGAGATCAAAAAGTTGAGGAATCGAGAGGTCAGACTGGTTAAAGTGCAATGGGGAGATGATGAGAGCAACGCAACTTGGGAGACAGAAGAGAAGATGTGTTCGTTGTACCCTTTTCTTTTTGAGGGTATGTCTTTTAATTTCTCCTTTATCGCTTAGCTTATCTTATCTTATCTTTAGTATGTCCTCTCATTAGTATCTTTGACCTTTAGTTAGGATAATCCTATGGTTGAAACATGTGTTTGAGACATGTTATGTATGATGGATGCAAAATGGATGCAAGTGTTTGCTAGTGGTTGCTCGTGGATGCATATATACACACACTTTAGGCACTAGATCGGCTCAGTCACTACATATTGCATATTGCATATATATGGATGTATTTAGTAAAATGGATGAACGATGGTTGTATTATCATATGGATGCTGCATTCAGATGATGGTTGTGCACGCATATAGAAGTATTATGTAGCATTAAGAATCTTTTGCATACATAATGGATGCATGGCACGATCATAGTTGCATTAAGGAGGTCAACTGAATCAGTGGACCGCCTGATTTTGCATTAGATACGGACATATACACACACTGTGCATTTAAACATGAAAGCATTAGAAGTCTGTAAGGACAATGGATGCCTGTGTATGATGGATGAGTAGATGGACGTTTGGATGGTAGGATATACATTCTTCCAGACTTGAAGATTTCGAGGACGAAATCCTAAAAGGAGGGGAGAATGTAACACCCCGAATTTTCTATTAACACTAAAGTTGCTAAAATAATAATAAGTGTGTAGAAGAGGGGATGTATCTAATATGAATATAAAGATATTAATAAGTATGTAAGAGAGGGGATGTATCTAATATGAATATAAAAATATTAATAAGTGTGTAAGAGAGGGGATGTATCTAATATGTACATTGTAGAAAATATATATATATTTATGACATGAATAGAAGTTTATTAATATGCTGAGTGTTTGCTGAGTCACTTTTGACTCATTGCTGAGTCAACAAGATAAACCCCATCTTGTCTGGACGGCTGCGGTTATTTCTAGGTTAAATCTAATGGCCTAAACGCATTCTAAAATCTATAAATAAGTGGGTAGACCCTAGACCTAAATCACTTGTAAAATTAGAGAAGCTACCGTCATGCTGCTGCCATGGAGTTCAGCATAGCCGTCACAAACTAAGAAGAGGAAGCCTAATCATCTACAACTAAATCTACACAAATCAAATCAAAAGATCTCTCTTTCTCTAATTCTTTTCTTTTGTTAGTGAGTATGATGATTCTCACAAGACTATTACAAACTAATTTGACTCAGTTATGAATGGATCACAAGAAAGTGATGTGATTTGTAATTGTAAATTCTATATATTGTGGATTCTCTTATTATGTTATTATGTTGTCGTATGATGTAAATTATATATGCTATGTCATGCTATGTTGTAAATTCTCTTATGCTATGTCGTGCTATGTTGAGAATCATGTCAAGCTATGTTATACTATCATACTATGCCATGTTATAAATCATGCTATATTATGTTGAAAAATCATGATGTTGTTGGATCATGCTTAAAGTTATGTTTTTTTTTCTTAATTTAAATGGATCTTGTTTATGGGAATTTGCCTATTAGGTTAGGTGTACCCATAAACTTGAAACTATAATTAAATAAAACTTGATTATGGGAATTTGCCTATTGAGTTAGGTGTACCCATATAAAACCATGTTGTTAAAAAATTAGATGATGTTGATTCACACATGTTCATATGTATGTTTATGAAAATTGATTGAGATTATATTAGGTGAATTTTGAACAAGTTGACACCTTTAGGTCCATGACATGTATAATCTATGCAAGTTGGACATATGCAAGTTTCACCCCTTATTATGATTCATTTGGTCACATATACATGTTGTTATTATGATAATCTCTTTTATGCTATGAGTTAGGCTATTCGAGTCTAACATATATTTTGCGAATAAACGTTCAAACGTGGGGTAGGGGTAATATTAGGAATTAATAAATTGGGTGCAATTTTGTAAGATTTTGCATACCATGAATGGATGTCCATAATTGAGTCAATTATGGACATTGTTAAAAATTGGAAGTAATTAATAATTCAAGTAGGGAATTATTAAAATTGGGGGAAAGTGGATTATTATTAATAATCAATGCTTAGGACACGAGGTTGGACCCGTTTGTGATGTAAACCTGCCCGGACCCGCCCGGCAAATCCAGTAGTCACAAATGTCGGCCCAATGTGAGAGGTCCTAGGCCCAAACTAAAGCATAACAGTTGTAAAGACACGAGGTTAGACTCTTTTATGGTGTAAGACTGCCCGGACCCGCCCGGCAAATCCAGCTGCCATAAATGCCAGTCTAATGTGAGAGGTCTTTATGAGGTTATGGCCTTAATGAACTAAGAAATACTTAACCAGATAATCATGTAAGGTGGGACATGGGGGTTAAGTAGGTGCCTTGGGTGGCATGAGGAATCTGGTGGTTGCCTTTAGAGGCATTTGAAATACGATTAGACTTAACCAAACACACATGTAAATGAACATGACTAAGTGGGTTAAGTGGGATGGACTAATGGGGACAAGCTTAGATGGAATGCTTGTGGTAAATAGTGGGGGCCCATTTCAACCAGTATCCCAAAACGTATCTTTGTGGGCTCGACCCAAGTCGAGGACGGGACACGCATACTGGGTTTGACTATAAGAGGCCAAAACAGGGAGCGGTGGCAACGCAAGTCCAACGGGTTTCATATGCGTGTGTGGACCCGGGCTGGTAGGTAAGACGTTGTTGCATCGTGTAGGTATAAGCCGTGCATGTCCGTTGTATCAGGTTGCCACTTTAGGGGAGTGATACACCCCACTGTGGGGCCAGCACGGGTATCTACGAGTTAGGGAGCCGATCGAATAATGGGAAGTAGGGTACACCTAGTGGAGATAGGGGCAGGCGGCACCTATGTAGTCAGCTAGGGGTACGTAAAGCCATTGGGAAAGTTTCTAAGTGAAGCTAAGTGGGATGAATCTTTAGGGTGACTGGTGTGGTGCAGTATAGTGTTTATCCTTTAGTATTTAGGAGCGCCTATAACGTTGCCTTTAGCGATTTTCTATGTCCTTAATCTGCTCTTCATAGACATTTTCTTGTTTTCCAGCTTATGCCTTAGTCCAGTTATTTTGGTAATAGTATTGTAGAATTATCATATTCACCAGACTTTATGTCTGACCCCCTCTTTTCCATCCTTTTTCTCCCTTCAGGTCCGCAGGTTGGGCCAAGTTCTAGTGGAGTCTAGTTGGATCGCTTATCTTTTGGAAAGCTTGGACTGCTGAAGTAAAGTCCAGCTTGTTATCTTTCTTTTTAATGGCTATTCGTGTAATGGGATTATGTACTTGTTTTATCAAGATAGATATTGTACTTGACATTGAATATGGTGTTATGATGTAATCAAACATGTTTTGACTTCTGCTATAATGAAATAAAGTTTTTGAATTTCCAAGTACTATTTTATATCTGTCTTGTTGTAATTTTACTGTTCTATATTCACTTAAAACCTCCATGGAAGTTAATGCATTCCCTTTGTGAGTGACATTAATGGACGTGGGGTGTTACATTTACGCTGCTTTCTAATCATCCTCTCCGGCTTTCGGTTCTTTCTATTGCTTGGCTTTCCTCTTCCGGAAGAATTTTCTGTGCTTATGTTCTTCCGACACCCCTTTACCGTCAGCTAGTCCCGGAGTTAATTTTGGGTGATGTAAGCTGTACAGTCGGTAATTGCAGATACAAAAACAGTTGGTCATTGTTAATTAGTTTATGCATTAGCATATAGTTTGCAAATTAGTTTCCTTGATAACTGTAATTATTGCTATGAAACAATGTGTTTTTTTTTGAATTTGTTGAATGGGGAAACCGACTGTAGTCGTAAAACCCCTATAGTGCACCTGGCCCGATCCATGAGCACCACATATGTGATTGATCTTAGCATATGCACATGATAACCCCACTAGTGTACCAATATTTGTTCGTTTTCTATGCTTTCACTCGTCTGGTTAAACCGATTTACACCTCTCATCAAATCAAATGTTTAATGGTGAGGCTATTATCTATTTCAAAGATATTCAAATGATTGCGTTTATTTTTTGTCTCGACCTATTTCATTTTTGTGCTTGAATATTACGAAGATGTAAAAAAGGATGAAGAAGGAATAAAACATTATGATTAAACTAAATATCATACCCAAATTTTCCTGCACCTCAATCAAACAAACTTACATTGCGTTCCAAACAATAAATTGAAACATTTCTTCATGTTGATGAATCCTTTGGAGCTTTTTGTTCTCAAATATTAAACCAAAACCGAAATTGTACTAGCTTTTAAGTAGGCACACTTTTCATAATGCGGAAAACTACGTTGCTAAAATAAATATAAAACCATACATCCAAAATTAACTGGAGAACAGCAGAAAGAGTAAAAATGAAATAATACGAACTAAAGCATCACAAAGAGATAGGTGGACAACTATGCATATTACAAAACTCAATATATTATTGTTATTGACTACCATTATACGACAAACAAAATGTTTGAAAATCTATATTGACAACTGATATGAGATTGATAGGCTGTTGCTTTATACAAAAATATTTGAATGTCCATACTGTGGATAATAGGTACTCCCTCCGATCCACTATATATAACGTTTTAATCTTGAGAAAATTTTGCTGAATACATGACGTTTCAGACGAATACACACTTTATTTTCTTTTTGCCCTTTTCCAAATAACTTTTCATGTCTTTCTTTAATACGCATTCGTTGTTCTCTTAGGCTTCCATGTAGCTGCCTTTTTACACTTTCGATGCATGCATTTACTTTTATGGCTCCATTTGAAATTTCATTGGTTAATCCAGCTGCATGCATGCTGCAGACGATTTTTTTCTCGGTGAAAAGTTAATAATGTATTTAATAAGAGAAAGCATACAACATGCCTTAACTTGTGTATAGAAGGGTATAGAAGTCATTTTTAAGTTGCCTTAATTTATGTGAAAATATAAAAAACGTCATATATAGTGGATTGGAGGGAGTATTTGGAACTTGTCTTATCCATCGATGTGCAATTAACATGCTGGTATGTTATATGAACATTGTCAACAGACCAAGCAAGTTTATTCCAAAGCATCATAGTCCTACCTCTAGTATCAAATACATTATTATGTATAACTTTCTAGTGGCGCTGATGGATTTGCAAATTTTATAAATATTATTATTTGGGTAATTTGTGTTCTATTATTAGTCCCCTTATATTAATGTCATATGAAATAAGATAATGCCTGACATCTTATTTCCTTATGGGATACTTAAGGCCCTCCACAGTCCATGCTAATTCCTTGCATGAACCACTACAGGGAGTTTTATTATAGTTGAACGTGTCCCTCTCTATGCTGTTATATGAAGGAAAGGATTTAAAATATGTTGGGCGTGCTGGTCGTTTGGAACCAAAGGGTTGGCTATTACTTTTGCTGCCTCTGGCTCAGATGTCTTTAATTCGGTAATTTTCAATTTTACTTTAAATCATGTCCCTCCTCATTATTTATTGTGACTCCTTTTAATTATTTTGTTCATTATGCACACAGGTACAAGAAAGGTTTGAGGTTGATATAAAGGAGAAGCCTGAACAAATTGATACATCAACATATAGTAAGCTCTCACTATCTATTGCAGCAGACATATTTCTAAGGATAGTTAAATTAAAACTAGTTTATGATATTGACATATTTCCATTTTCATGTCTGTGCCACAGAAATTGTATTATTATTTTTATTGCTTATGGGCTGCACTGGCAAATTCTCCTCATCCATTGTGTTACTAAAATTTGTGTTATTCATAACATTATCAATTGACTTCGCTGTTTCAACCTTCTGCACACTTAAAATGCAATGAGTAACAAAAGCATCACTACTCCTATTCTCCTCTGAGTCTTTGCTACTTATATTAACTTCCGGTTTAGACTTTGATTTTGCAATTCCACTTGTTTCCCGACCTGCTGAATTACCTGGTAGTTTAGAACTGTTCACAGTCCCTTCAGCATCTTTTCTGCATCTAAGTTGTTACCCCAGGTTTTGGAACCCACGTTTAGTTTGGTTTAGCTTTACGTTGTGCAAATGAATAACAAAATGCATATGATATTTTTCATATGAAAGTTGGTTTAAAATGTAGATTTGTTAGTAGTAATATGCATTGTTTTCACATCTTGACTTGTATCATTATATTTGTTGGACATCGCAGGCTTTGGTTGAAGCAGCAAAAGCAAGACAAAGATCGTAGGCTCTAGGTGGAGGAAATTCTGGATTCAAAGCGTTAATTTTTTATATACGAAAAAATGGTATGCATATGCTATCTAATCTTGTCGATGATGAATTTGTAATTGGGTCCGTTTATCGTTTGTGTTTTGTGTAATTGTTGTAAGTTAGATTGTGATACTCTGAACTTATTTGATATTTATTATGGATGATGAATAGTTGTATGTTAAACTGTGAAAGTTTGATGTTTGTCGAAATAGAATTTGCTTTAGGATACAAAATGTGATGTTATATTTGCTTGGGGATATTGTTGTATTATATGTTATATATTTTTATTGGTATATGCTTTATGAAATTAGTTGGAGCATACTATGATTGCTACTTGTTTAACGAAATTACCTACTGATGGTCAGGTACAATAAGTTTGTAATAGTTATGACTGTTATTAAATTTATTGTATTAAATAACCAATTTTCCATATTAACAGTAATAACTGTTACATATTTAATATTCGTAACAGTAATTAGCATTATAAAAATAAATATTATAACGGTTATAAATGTTATAGAATCATAGTTTCGTAACGGTTATAACTGTTATAGTATTCACAGTACATAACGGTTATAACCGTTACAATATTTGTGACAACAGTTTGTCACGCATGCTGTAGTAACGGTAATAACTGTTACAAAGTACATTTTTAACGGTAATAACTGTTACAAATACCTTTTTCTGGTGTTGTGTTTATTGGATGAGGAATAAGGTGCTTTCGGTTTTGTACAGACCCAGAACGGACTTGTATGCATGTGTGTCTGACACTGTATTTAGTAGTGTATAATTGATCTTTGCTGAACATATTTCTTTTCATGGCGGAGAATTTAT
The DNA here is from genome assembly GCA_030737875.1 of Allium sativum. NCBI lineage: Eukaryota > Viridiplantae > Streptophyta > Magnoliopsida > Asparagales > Amaryllidaceae > Allium > Allium sativum. Next base: position 117,463,704 of record CM060911.1, on the reverse strand, counting down.
TCTCTTAGCTTAACACCTTTCTTTGAGACATACGAGCACAAAAATGATATGGTTAGTGATTATCAACGGTATGTTCTGATGAGCTAGATGATCAAAGATCAACAAGCCTCCCACCCCGGAAAATAGCCAAAACAGGAAGATGCGGTAGGGATATGGGTTGATATCTCCTTTTAGATAAAAAAAAGTGTACCATGGTATGGAGCCCAGGTATACTTATGTGGTGACTTCTACTTTTTGTGGTTGTTGATGCTGCGGGCACCTTGTTAAAGGTTGGTAATGAAAGGGAGATGACATACTAAAGGGTATTTGAATTCATCTATTTAAGGGATGGACCGACATTGCATTGGTAGAGAGCTTGTGTTTTTCTCGGGACATTCCTCTAGAGATGTTCCCATCGGTAAGGAAGTTCCTTAGCCTGGTCATTTGTTGAAAATCCATTCTTCACCACGAGTTTGTACAGTTTTAGTTGTAAACCTATATGTCAACATAATAGTATGAGACATTATGCTGACTAGGATTAATACATTTATTTACGAAAGTGATTTCCACATTTTAGACAACAATAATAATATCAAATGATTTCGTGTATCAAGCATGTTTGACTATCATAAAGAGAAACATTTCTCAAGTCTGCGTTTGCATGGGTGTGTGTGCCGATAGACCTTATGGTAGCTTCATTTTCAGAAAGCATTGCGAGTTTATATGCACTGGAATTCATAAGGGGAAACCCGTTCCGTGTCATACGGCGTTGTCTTATGACTTTACCTAACTTTAAAATAAATGAAAACAACTGTTTTTTTCTCACGCCAGTCCCATGACTTACACGGAGTTTATTGTTCTTCCACCTAAACTTTGGATGTCCTATTTTCCACACAGGCAGCCTGGTAGTTTAGATTTTGCAGATTTACTCGTGGAGTTATTTTGAACAGGTTTTGGATTATGGTTGTAGCTATACTCTGGATCATTTCTTAGTCTTTCGCTGAGCTTAGTTATTTCTGCTGTGCATGTAATTTTCTGTTATACTGTGATAATTCTTGTACTCTGATGTAATATTGTGATAATATTAATGAAAAAGTTCTTTGGTTCAATTCTGATGTGTTATAACTCCAAGTGATACGCAATCCGACATTTGAGTCTCCGATATTTGACGCTTGAGTTTTGTCAAATGGCGATTTTCGAAGGTCGAGAATTCCGAGTCGTCACAACATTCGTCATTGATTTAAAATAATATAGATATATCAACCTTAATAAAATTGTTACAAATCTTTAAATATTGATTCACAATCAATATTTTTATTTTATTTGCAACAAAATTTGTTGGCTAATTATTACTAATAACACTACTAATTAACTATTTAACAATAACTTACCAATTATTTTTATCTTGACAAAATTCAACTTTATAATACGCCTTTAAAATTATATAACTATTACAAACCCAACTTAAAATACAGTTCTCTATTTTATTTTTGATAAGAAATACATCTTATATTTGAACATCCAAATGAGTAGTCTAATAATTCTTCCAACCAACAACTAACATTAATGCTGAAATGCTTTGCCAATTTTTTTTTTAAATTGCTTTGCCAAACATTAATATTGAAAAAATAATTTTCCATTAAACAACTTATCACCTATATTGAAAATATATCTTGAAACACTTCATTTCGATCGCTAATCGATATTACACACACACACACACATATCCACCTTAATCATTACTTCATGACTTATGAATAAAGATTGGAATAAATTACTTATCATATTGAAGACGTTTAATTTGTTCCAAGCCCTTGAATTATAAAAACCACAAATTTCTTATCTCCTGCTTTACAATACTATACGAGTTGGATTCCTAAACTCGTATTTTATTCTTTGCAGATTTAAAATACGAAAAACACGCAATTGTCTGTTTAGTCCGGGTACCCAAAATCTGGATTGTTACAACATGAACGTACACAGACACACACACACACATATTCGTATATATATTTTCTCCTTTTGATATTCACTGTTTAAAATTTAAAATTTCAAAATTTTCTTTAATATTCATTATTTAAAGGAGACTATAAAACGGGGTATTATTTTGTAGAAAAATCATATTTCTTGATACTAGTTAGAAATTTAATGAACAAGTAATCAACTATCCAATATTCAACAATCGTCATTCAAAATTCAACATTTTAAACAAGCACAAGCTTAATTTTAAGCGCTTCGAGGATAATATAGATATCTTTGAAAGTAATATTTAGGTTACTTTGAAAAGTTAGCGAAGATCTGGGCAAGAAAATTGTTTGAAAGAGTAATGCAAATTTTATGCTGTGAACTTAGAATTTGAAATGAGTATTTGAAATATAATTGAAATAAATTTATTTACTATTGTTTTCAATGAAAAGTATGTATAAATAATTTTCAAAGGCAAATAAATACACACATAAATTGTAAAAATATAAATTATTCGGATTTTGCTCAAATCAACTTCATAATATAAAGTATTTTGATAGGGCCACAATTTGAAAAACCACGTTTTAGACGAATATCACTTAAAAATTTATTAATTTTATTTTACAAGTCTATAAAAGAAAAAGTTAAATGTAAACTAGAAAATATTTAATCACATAAAAATTACTCAGCGTACAATATTCTTCAATTCATTCAAGACTGGACATTTAAAATGTTACCTTTATTCGCAATGGAAATTATATTCAAATGCTTATCATTTTTCAAAAGTATTGGCTTTGAAAACTTATATTCTGAATTTAGATGTCATTTAAGTTAAAATCGCATTTATTCACATGTTGGACACATCCAACGCATAGAAAATACAACTAAGCAATTTTTTGTTGGGAGAGAAGATTGCAATTCATACGGTAGTGCGCAATACCAAGGAATGGAATATTTGACGAGTCCTATCAAAATTTCTTCTTCGGTTTCCAAGACAAACCTCACCTTTCAATTTCATTTGGCAAATTTTATTCCAACCCCCGAAATTAGGTAGTAGCCCCCTCTAGTTTGAAAAAACCAGCAAACCCCAATTTTTAGTGAGTAGCCCCCCGCTGATTAATTTTTTTTTTCAAAAATACTTTTCCACGTAGGCTACGTGGTTTTCCAGGGTACCTCGTAGATGTCGTACATTGTTCCTCAGTGTACCACGCAGTAGGTCTACGTGGTTCGTTAAAAAACCACGTAGGTTTACTGCGTGGTACACTGAGAAACCACGTAGGACATCTACGAGGTATCCTGTAAACTGGGGAAAGAATTATAACACAAAAGGAGCATTTTTGTCGTTGTAATTTCTGATGTAAACGGGGGGCCAGTACCTTTTGGGATTGGAATAAAATTTGCCATTTCTTCGTGAAACCCTAGCGCAACCCGTTTCATTTCAGACTTGTTTCGGAATCTATGCTTCTTCCCGTTTCCGCTAATAATTTCTCAGAGGTATTATACTCTCTTCCGAAAAATGAGTAGCACAATCCCTGATGCCCTGACAAACGAGCTTGGGTCACATGGCAAACCTGAATTTGTGAGCATTTTTTACTTGGAGTACAACCTATATGTATATCACGTGTTTGATACTTTGCATCTTTATATGCTTTTATAATTTTGGTTTACTTTGCTTCTCAATGCCGTTTCTAATCTTTCATATCCATTTTCACGGATTGGTATATAATGTTTGAAATTTGCACACTTATTTGTTTGATTGGTTTGCGCTATTTGTTTTTAAACTTTCAGAGTTATTCAATAGATTAAAATGATTGAAAACAGTCAGCCTTGAATGTCTAATTGTATGAACATGAGAAGTAAACTGCTAGTACAATAGGAGAATCACACCATATGTTTCTTTGGGAACGTTAACAGGAACAACAAATTTTGATAAACGATGTTCTCTGTGACAAAATCCAAAAGCACTGAGCTGTCTGCGTTAGTAGTCAGTATATTCGGTAAACTCCTGTTAAGAAAACAAAGTTTTAAGCCCTTGATTTTGTTTACATCTAATTATTTTTGCTTAGACAATTGAAACTAACTTGATACTGTAACATAATGGCTAAAAATTTGTAGATGCATACCGAGAACTCATTCTCTGCAGGCAAACACACTGAATTGATGGTAGCAAACACTTCGGGAAAGTTATCTAGCAAGGTCTATGAAGGAAATTCGGAAGATACTATTGAGAAACAAGTATTTAACATATGTCTCCATAATAAAAGTGGTGGTGTCGTGAAATTAAAGAAGTCATTTCTTGAGATAAATAAGGAAAAAAGAAGACAAGAAGCAAGTTTCAAAGAAGCTCCTTATCAACATTTGAGATCTGGAATGGTTTTATTAAAGAAATATATAAGTCATCAAGATCAGGTCAGATTTAATCATTTATGCCTGGCATGTGAATCTGATGCTTATATCTAATATGTAAAATTTTGACTCCTATTAAATAAAGCATTTAAAAACAATGTATGGAGAAGAAATGTTTTCTGCAGTTACGTAGATACAATGTGTGTGTATGTGCGCTTATTTTTGTTTTTTTACTCCATTATTATTTTTCCCTATATCTGCCCTCAGCTGCTTGTGTGCTGACTTAGCCCATTGTGGTGGATGTAACCATGTTTGATGCAATATGTACCTTTTTTTTGGATGTAATTTGCTACAAAATTTCACCTTTAAAGTTCTCATATAGGTGATATAGACAAGTTGATGTGGTTTACCGCACAAACTATTAATAAATAATTTGGGGGGGGGGGGGGGGGTGTGCCATGAATATTGTATGTTCCATCTTCAACTTCAGTGTCGTCATTAATTTTAGTTCTATGTGTAGGTTCAAATCTTGAAAAAAAGTCAAGAACTTGGAATTGGTGAAGGAGGATTCTATAAACCCGGTTATGATGACAGTGCTAAATTACGTCTCCATATGATGTGTCTTGGAAAAAACTGGGATCCACAGTCAAGACTGTACGAAGATAAGCATTCAAGAGATGGGGCTACACCCCCTGAAATACCTGAAGAGTTCAAAAAGATGGTCAGTGGAGCTATTGCTGCTGCACATAAAGTAATTCAGCAGAAAGGTAGAAGAACTGAGAAAGAACTTCCACCAATGTCACCTGACATATGCATTGTCAATTTCTACACCAATGAAGGAAAACTTGGTTTACATCAAGTATGCTTTTGTATCCATCCCTGTGTATCCGTATATTCTTTTGTGTTGCTTCTTTTTGTTATATATTTTCCATGGTTTGAAGATCCATCGGGCACGCCGGATTTCCGGCCATCCCAGTCCGGTTCCGGCGATGACCGGACCGGAATTCACTAGATTTTCCGTTCTGGTAGCAAACCCGAAAAAAAAAAAAAAAAAAAAAGAGAAAAACAAAGTAAACCCATTGGTGCTGGGAGGGAAGAGGAAGAGATAGCAATATAGCATGGAGGGAGACTCGATTTTGCCACTGGAAAATAGCGCGGCACCAAAAGCTGAGATGAGAAATGAAGCGCAGTCGCAGTTGAAGAAGAAGGAAGTGCGGCAGCTGGATTGATTAGGCAGGGTCGAAGAAGAAACACGTGTTGTGATGTTTATTTGGATTAGGACTGTTCTTGGGCTTTATTTCTCAGATTTCGTAACATACAATATATGGGCTTCATTTCTTATTTCACATGTATTAGCATACATTATCTGGTTGATGTGTTTTGTTATATGCCTATTTGTAAAAATAACACAACGGAATTATCAAACCGGAATTAAACCGGAAATTCCGGAACGGAACCCGATTTTTAGTTTTTCTAGATGACCGGAACGGAACCGGAAACCGGGTTTCCGAACCTTGATATTTTCCAAATGGTACTCATATACCTACAGACTAGGATTCCCGTCTATTTCACCGAAGAAGTTGTTTTTTTTTTTCACCAACCATAATCCAACCAGTGAGTTTAGAGTCAAGTGGTTTGGTTTGAGTTAATCTCATATTTCAATTATGAAAGAATGCCCTTGCGTAGTTTTACACTAGATGTGATTAGCCATTTCAATACACATGCATACTGTGCCGTGAATGCTTGGATATTATTCTTTTTTTTTTTTTATAGTTGGTTTCTGACTTACAAATTGGTATAAATATATATTTTTTGAACATGAAAGTTGCCTGTAATTTCTGTTACTATACCTGGTAATAGCAGTATCTTTGTTTCTTGTAAAATAGGATAAAGGTGAGAGCGAAGAAAGCCTTAAGGCTGGACTTCCTGTTGTGTCTTTCTCCATTGGCGACTCGGCTGAGTTTTTATACAGTGATGAGAGAGATGAGAGTACGGCCAAGAAAGTAGTGCTTGAATCAGGAGATATTTTGATATTTGGAGGCGAATCAAGAAGAATTTTCCATGGTGTACCCTGCATCAGCAAGAAAACAGCTCCGGCTTTGCTCATTGAAGAGACTAACCTGAGGCCTGGCCGACTGAATCTTACTTTCAGACAGTACTAGTCTTAGCATAAATACGCCTTTAAACTCCTTATTTTGTTGGTACTTGACTCGTATCATGTATTAAAACATGGCAAGCTTGAACTTCTTTTTTTGCTTAAGTAATCAAATCCAGCAGTTGTCTGAATGCCGCTTGTTATATGTTTTGCACTGGTTGGTTGTAAACATGGCAAGCAGAGCTGCTTGTTTGCTAAATTATTGTGTTTTTCATGGTTGGGTTTTGTCTCCACTTTAATATCTATGGATAGCCTTTTTCTTCTTAAGTTGATTTTTTTTAACATAAAGTTCCATTATTAAAGACTTTGAGTTTTCTTCCCTTAAAGCAAAAATTAAGGGTGCGTTTGGTTTCTCATTTTCAAATTGTTTTCAGTTTTTACTTTTGAAAAACGATGAAAACTCGTTCTTTTTACCGTTTTGAAAAAACTCATTTTGAAAAATTATCATTTCTGAAAATGGGTCTAATAAAAAAAACTGAAAACAAGACTATTTTGTTTTCATCATTTTGAGGCCTACTTGAAAATTCAAAACCCAAAATCCAGAAACAAACCAAACAAGTTAAACCTAGCTTTCTCTTTTTCTTGCCGCAAACAATCGTTTCTCCTGATTTCCAAATTCGCCTATCGTCAACAAAAATCAGGTAAATTCCTATTTTCATATTTTGTAATTGATTCGATTTTACTTGATTCATCAAGGTTTCCTCCTCTGGTATTTCGTAATTTGATTTCGCATTTCGTAATCGTTTTTGCTATTTGTTACAGTGTTTCCCCCTCTGGTACTAGTTAGGGTTTTGTGGACTGCTTCTAATTTCGTACTGTTCTAAGGTAAATTATTTGATTCATTGTATTGTAGTTTGGTCGATTTCTTCTATTTTTGAATTATAACGTAAATCCCTTAATTGTTTCTTAGGTAAATTCATTATACTGTGGATTCAGATAACAATTTTACCATGCTTATTGCAGTTACAGTTGGGTATATGAGTGTGTATGAGGTTGCTAGCTGTATCCATCTTATTTTAGGTTAGTCAAACTATAAGTATGTATGAGTCAAAAACATGTGAGTAGTTGCAAGTTGCAACCACGTAGGGTGAGTTTTATTTTCTAAGTTTGATGTATTACAATGGGCACAAAGGTCAGTAAAAGAAACCATTGATGATATAGAATATGTGAACCTTCCTGGGCAAATGGCATATCAACATTTCCTAATAGTTTTACATATTTACATGGTTCTTTGCATTTGTTATCCCTATTTATTACATTGTCTTGAACGAAATTTCATCAGTTTTTCAAAAATATGATTGCTAGATTCTTGAATCATCTAATTGTTTCTTATCTTGTTTTAAACGGATCTTTTGTTAAGAAATAACATCTCAAAATGATTTAATCTTGACATACTGTTTTGCCTTATTAGATTGTGTTTTGCATTAGTTAGGAATCTATTTTTGAGAATTAACAGAATAAGATATTGTTTTAGTTTAATATTTTGCCTTTGTTCAGCATGGTTCACATTGGTTAAGGGATATAATTCTGAAAATTAACTGAGTAAGAAACCGTTTCAGTTTACTGTCTTGCTTTATTTCATTGTATTTCACGCTGATATTGGTTAGTATTTGTTTCTCAAATTCAACACAATAAGAAATTGTTTCAGTTTACTATTTTGTCGTAGTTCATTGTTTGTTGCATTAAATAAGAATCTAATTCTGAAAATTAATAGAATGAGAAATAGTTTCAGTCTACTATTTTGTCTTGATTCATGTAAAAGTTATTCAAAGTAGTGTGTGGACACAGATAACAATATATTTAATAAATTTGAATAAATGTTTGTGGACATAATTTGCCGTGCGTATAAACTCCAATAAATCTGCTTGTGCGTAATTTGCTGCCTTAACTTATGTGTTGGTTGAGTTTATTAAACTATTGTGTGTATTTTTTGCATAATTTCCGAGCAATTAGAGAATTTGGGAAAATGGTGAATGTAAATAGTACACTTGCTTACAGCAGAAACTTGATCAATTTTTTAAGCTATGATTACATAGGCAAATCCATCATTACATAGATACCAAATTGATTTTGCGTTGGCAGACGTAACTGTAGTGGGGTGATACAGTTTTTTTATTGTAAAATCTGGTCTGAATGCAATAGTTCTTCTTCTCTTATAAATAATAATTCAGCTCATCTTCTTCTTTTTCCTAGAAACCGAAAACTTTTTAATCCAAAAGCATTTATTCAAGAATCAAATTTGATCTCTTCCTCAAGTGCATAGATTCAAGCTTTCGAGTATGATAAGTTTCTATATAAAGTTTGCATGTAAAGAGAATGTCAATGGATAATTTTTTTTATGTTAATATAAGTAAAACAAAAACTGAAAAGAAAACTATAAAAACAAAGAGCACAGAAGCATACAACTTGTAATTGCAAACATAGAGTTTAGAAACTAATGTAAATTAAGGGTGAGAAACAAAGAAAAACAGAGAATAGAGAGTGTATGATAACAATGACCGGAAAAGAAAAACAAGTTGTAAAATGAAAGCAAAAAATGGAATGTGAACTATTTATTTATGTAAAACTAAATGAATCCAAATTGAAAAGGAACAAATGACGAAAATAAACACACTTGAAGAAAATAACTACTATGCAACAATTTTTTTTTTTTTTTTAAAAAGAAAACGAATGGAATGGAATGCCAAAAAAGAAACAAAATGCACACACTTTAATTAAGGTTAGTTCAATAGTATGGCTGTTGTGAATTTATGAGGTGAGATGGGCTTAGTGAGTTTAAGGTTAGTTTTGAGATTGTTAAAAAGCAATTGGACTTCTGAAGAGGATGTTATTGGTTAATTTGAATGGAGAAGGTGTTCATCTATTAGATACATTTATGTATAGAGAGGCTGATCAGTTTTTGCTAAATAATGATGATAATGTGGAAGTTGTTCGCGATTTATGTGGTTTCTCTAATGTTGCTGCTAATTCAGGGGCTGTTGGTGTTTGTATTCTAGGTAGCAGTGGTTTTTAATGATGTTTTAGTTATCTGATAGTTTTTTCTAATTCAATGGTTGTTGATACTTGATGTCTGTATCCTAAGTAGTAGTGGTACATACGTACTATGCTGCGATATACAGGGAAGACAGCTTTCACAAAAATCATTCCTTAATACTTTCCAAACTATGAGGTGATAATTAAATATATTTGTTTGGTTGCACATTTTTTTAGTATGTGATAAAGCTCCTTCCAAATTAGGCTAGGTAGACACACACAGGGAAGACAGGGCAAGTCAACACATTACACCTTTTTCCCTCTATATACCATTGCTGCTTTCACATTACAGCGCATGAATTAAACTATGCTGCTGTAGTGCTGCTTATATATCATAGCTAAAATCTGGCAAAAATAACTTATAAGTGGTCATGGTCCCTGGATTTGTTTCACTTATTACATTAACAGTACATACTAGACATAATGTTATACCATTTACCGATTCTGTCATGTGTTTAATATATGTGATGACACAATTCTTGTGGGGTTTCTCTCACTCTACTACTTCAGCCACATCTAGGGGTGAGCAAACCCCAGTTCGGTTCGGTTTTTGGGGTAAAACCGAAAGACCTCGGTTTTAAAAATCGATAACCGAAACCGTAACCGAAGCATCGGTTTCTGTTTCAAATTCTCGGTTTCGGTTTTTATCGGCTCGGTTTTAAAACCGATTTAAACAAAAAGGCAAAATGAATTCTAATTTTGTAACGTGAACTTGATCTGAACTATATAAATGCACACAAACATAAGTGCAACTGCAACTACAAACTAAAAAAACAGAAGTGCAACTCCAACTACAAATTTAGTCCAAAGTATATGATGAAATGAAAGCAAACTGAAGTGCAACTGCAAGTCTACAACTAAAATTAAAGAAGAACACATGAATCAAATTAAAGAACACATAAAGAAAACAAAAGTTTAACAGCTGCAACTACAAATTAAGAAAAGCAAATGTTTTAACAGCCTGCAACTACCTCTAATCATCGATGCCCACTTCGTCCAGGTGCTCAATTGAGCGTCCAACAATTTTGAGTTCTGTACACATACAAATGAAAACATGGTCTGCATCAGAATGAAAACATGCTTAGCAAAATGAAAATGGGACATATGCAAACTCGGAAACAGCCAGCAGCATGCAAACTTGAAAACATGCATGTAGTTCTATACATGCAAACTTGGAAACATGCAAACTTTAAGACATGCATGCATTTATGTACACATACAAATGAAAGTAATGAAAGTATGAAACACCATACATTCAGGTTTATTGTACACATACAAATGAATGTATGAACATGCAGGTTTATTGTAAACACGTACAAAATGAAAGTATGAAACGTGACCAAATGAAAGTTTGAACATGCAGGTTTATTGTAAACGCATACAAAATGAAAGTATGAAACATGAACAAATGAAAGTATGAACATGCAGGTTTATTGTTCAGTGAAAGTATTTTTAGAAGTAAAATTATATTTATAAGCATGTCCTCATGTTCTTCTACTCAGTTCTTAAACTTAAGAAATATCCCTTTAGTCAAACATGAACAAAAGGCACATTCAAACATCCTTTACCACTAAATTGAATCATGTTGTTCTTTCAAACCATCCTTTACCACTAAATTCAATATATGAGCACAACATCTCATATGTAAAAACTTATTCCCTAGTATAGCCTCCGGCCCTCTAAGAAATTTCTTTAAATGTGAGATTGCTTTGTCATTTGAGGATGCATTATCTAATGTGATTGTAAATACACGATCTATCCTCCATTGTGCAAATAAATCAAGTAGCATCTTTCCAATTGCAACTCCTTTATGACTTCCAATTTGACAAAAATTTAAAATTCTTTTACACATTTTCCATTCATCATTGATCCAATGAGCCGTAAGACACATATAATTGGTGTTTTGTATTGATGTCCAAGTATCCGTTGTAAAAGACACTCTTTGAGATGCTAAAGACTTTTTCAATATTACTAACTCTTCTCCATATATTTTAAGGCAATCTCTAGCAATTGTCCATCTACTTGGCATCTTAAATCTTGGTTCCGCTTCATTCAATAACTCTCTAAACCCGTCGTTCTCAACAATCTTAAAAGGTTGGTTATTTTTGATACACATTAGCGCAACTTTTCTCCTTAACCTATCTTGACTAAACTCGTGAGACTTAACACTATGAAATTCGGAATCATTCGATAATTTTTCAAAACGTAAAGTCTTTTGCAATTTATCAAGATTGCTACGAAGTGGAGATTTCGGACATACCAATCATAAATGGTTCATCATTGCAGAGGTACCGTTTCTTGAACTATTGCAGCCAACGGTCACCTTGCATAACTTACACTTTGCTTTCTCTTGACCAAGTGCACAACCAACAATTTTATCGAAAAATTCTCATGCCCGTGAACCCTTCTTTTCCGCTTCATTTTCCAAATTCACAATGTCCTACAAAAGAAATTAAAAACACATTGAAATTTAGAATGGCTACTCGCACTCTTGAATAATGATTATTATAATAAACCAAAAATGCATTGATGCATACCACTTTTGGAGAAGCTCCAGCCGCTTCTTCTTGAGAAGCTCCAGCCGCTTCTTCTTGACAAGCTCCAGCTGCTTCTTTGTTACTGAGATCTAATGGCTCAGACATGGTTTTGTTTTGTAACTATCTCTATTGAATCAGAAAAAACTGCATAAAACAAAAAAACAAAAAAATCAGCCGAGATCAAGCAAGATCGAAAGAAGATAAAGCAAAGTGTAAGTTATAAGTGTGCTTTGATTGTTTTAAAGAAAAGCATATAGATCCAATAAAGTAAAGTTTAAGAAGAAAATTAGTAGCCTTGGGTTTGCTATTTAAAGAATTATAACAGATATGTTGCTACTATGCAATGGGAGCCGAGCAGGTGTATGGTTTTGCTAAGTCTTTTGGAGAAGGGAAGCTTTGGCATGGTGGTTGTTTATGGTAATCTTAGTTAAGATGTGATGTTCAACTCCCAGCATCATTGTACTCATGCATCCCTTAGATTGTATACAAGCAGCAAAGACTTATTTTGGACGATGTGAGGCTATTCATCTATATAATAACAGTTAGGAACAATTTGTATAACAATAAAACCCTAAAGCATTAATCCTGGTTATCTTAAGTTTTACTTTTGGGTCTACTGTTACCACTACATATATAGCTCAACTCAGTTTTAACTTTTAACAGAACTGAAGTATCACGGAATAATATTTTGTGTTTGATATTGTCATTTAGTGTGGGCACTGGACCGTAGAAATTGTATGTAGCTTCTGTTGAAGTTATTTTATATTTTCGCATGGCTATTCTGTTTTGATATCTGTTCAAATGATGTCTGTTCAAATGATCAATCCACTTTTGTAGAGAAGCAGACATCAGCTCACTATAGTCAATGACCTCATACATAACAATCAATGACCCAGTTTTTGTCACAGTTCTTTAACATATATACGGATGTAATTAACTTAATACAACACATAAATCGGAAACACACCATCCAAGCAGGCATGTCCATCATACAAACACACATTATCAGTCCATCAATTACTTTACACTGTAATTATGTATTCAAACAAATGTGTACTGCGTTTATAGCATTCGTTTATAAGAAAAACAGGCTGCCTGAAAAGGTCTTAGTGCCAAAGGGGAGGAAATACACTCACCTTAAACCCGATTAGCTTCCAGATCTCGATTTCTCTCCGTAGTTCCTTGATTTGGACTTCGATTCCCCAGATCTGCTGCCGCTTCCCTCTGGGAACCCTTTCCCTCACAAATCAGTTTTCAGAAACAACGTGGTATTAGGGTTATGTTGATTGTTGACTGGGTCAGTGGGTCTATAAGGTAAAACAAATATAATTGGGCTCCTTTTACTTACCGTATGTATCAAAAACAGGAAGTAAAAGTTTCCATGGATCTGCTTTAAATGTAACCGGGCCTTCTTTATTTACTGTACATATTAAACAAAAGAAGTAAAGTGTCCAATTCAGTTCGGTTTCGGTTTTTTCGATTCGGTTTGGACCTAAAACCGAAATATTAGTTCGGTTCGGTTTTTCGATTTTCGGTTTCGGTTTCGTTTTTTTTTTGGTTCGGTTTTTTTCGGTTCCGGTTCGGTTTCGGTTTTACTTCGGTTTTTTGCTCACCCCTAGCCACATCCCAGGCATTTCTAATATGAATTAAAGTATAACTTGAACACCAGTATGTTGTTGATAATGATGATATAGTATAATTAAAGTATAATTTTATTTCAATTTCTGTTTAATAATTCATTCCATCTTTATTTTAGTAACATAGTTGGGTAGTTCAAGTACTCTTATTTTTATTTACTTTTATGCAGTGATTTAGTAGATGTCTTACTTTTGTACTATCGTTTGCAGATGTAACTTGGAAAACATCAGAAGCGCGTTGCTTACAAAATTTGTGGCTTATATAAATATTATATTGTTATGATAGATGCTTGAGTTGTTCTCTTTCAACTTTCTCTTTATCTAGCTTATCTCTTATATTATATATTTAAAACTGTTTTATGAACTTTTTTATTGTAATTTTATTCATGTACAATTCGGCCATATGTAGTTTAAAATATTGTATTCACTTTAATGTTTAATCATTATGTTTAGAATTCAGCTTATTATCTTTCATATATTATAGTTTTTAATTAGCAGCTTGACATATTTACAGTTGTTTTTTATTCAACTTCTTTATGTTTGAATTTTTCGTTTTGTTTTTTGTTCGATTTAAAACATGTAGTACGTTCATTCAAACATGAAAAATGAATAGTATATATTATTAAGGGCGACTATTTGTAATATATGTTTGAATTGCCAAAATGAAAATTCAAATTTTCAAAATTTGAAAACTATATTTCAAACTAAATGCATTTTTCAATTGGAAACTTGTTTTCGAAAATAGATTAACCAAGTGCATTTTGAGAAATAGTGAAAATATTCAAAATGAAAAATTGAAAACAACCATGAAAACTCAAAATGTAAACCAAACGCACCCATAGGCATTGGAGATTGGTAGGCATTGAGAATGGAAAAGTATAATACGCTGATTAAATCAACGCCCTAATGAAAGCGCTGATTAAACCAACATCCGAGAAAATGTAGAATGTTGAATCAACCCCTGAGTTTTCCTTTAAATATCCAAGAAAAAATTGTTTGTTGAATCGTGCACATTTCTTCCCCTTTAGAATTCAAGAGCTGAATCTGCAATCGTTGGAGATGCTCTAATTAGCAGTAAAATTTCTTTTGCTTAGATAGATTCAGTTAAATACAAGGACTTTTAGAACAAGACATGAATAGACTATAACAGCGTCAGGAATCCGACACTGAAAAATAAGCTTGTTTTTCTAACTTAATTCTCTGTAATAACACATACACAAGAAGAAATTACGATGTGTAATCAAGGATGAGTAAGTTTAAAAACAGTTTAACATCGAATAAACATATAGACTAGAAGAGAGGAAAAAAAATACTAATCAGACAACATATGAATGGAAACTACGTCAAGAGGAGTAAAATCAAACACTCTACCTTCTGAAAACCAAGAGTACTTCAATTGCTATAAAATGGTCATATTCTTCCTTCAACGGCTCTATTCCAACTTTAAATTACCATCTTCTACACTAAAAAATTACAGCACAACTTCTCTTCTTTATTTAATATCCTCAAAGCAACAAAAACTAAAAGTTGTCTTCATAGCTTGAAGAATTTACACATCCGACGATGTCCAAAAGCTATGTTTACGAAGGTGACATCGCAAACCATTGGGCTACTCCTCTGAGCAAGCAATCAATCGTGTAATGGACAAGCAAGGAAGACTTTGATCTATGTAATATCCACTGTCACTTTTCATAGGATTCTAATTACAGAAAACGACGAATCATGTGATAAATTTTGAAAAAATAAATAAAGTTAACCACAAGCATTCTGAAAATACACGAACGTTGTTGGCGATTCAGAGTCGATTCAAAAAAGTAAGTCGCCAAACGTTATTTTAAGAATCACATATTTATAAAATAAAGGTAGCTAATCCTAATGGAATGAGAGGCGATGAGTATTCGATATGCTTTTTTATTTAGTACATTTGTTTATAATTAATTATAATTTTTTACGAATCAATTCAATTTTTTGTTGCCATAAACGATTGGCAAACGATGAGTTCAAGAAGTTATTCGCAATAGAAAATTGGGTTAAAAGACCACATTATTATCAGTTTTCAAATTGTTATGAGTTGCTTACTAGTCAACCAAAGTGGAACTCTGATACTGCTAAGAGCCAATGCGATGTTCAAGCTTCCGCAAACGGAAAGAATAAAGTTTCAAAATCAATTGTCTCATCTAGTTCAAGATAGTCGTCGAGAAGAGATTCTCATTTTGAGAGGAAAAATCAAGATAATGAGCTTAGTCAAAGACAGGACAAAGATTATAAATCTGTAACGACCCGCATTTTTCAGCGATATAATAATTAATTAATTTAATTATTTAAATAGTGATTTAGAGAACTAAATGGTCATTTAAATTAAATAACTGTGAATATTTAATTAAAATAATAATTAAATAATATATTAAATTCTGAAGTAATCAGAATTGGCTGAAATGGCGATATGGTGTGAATTGGGCAATTCAGAATATATAATTTAGATTAAATTTGAATTACGATAACGAATATATTTAATTAACGATGGTTGAACGTATAAATTATAACATAATTATAATCGAGCTCGAAATGGCGCTGCAGTTTGTAATTTGGCGATTCGAACTTTAAACGAATATACAGAAACCGTTTTAAGTCGGATTTCTGTGAAACAAGAAAGTTCAGAGCTGGTGAAGTATATTGTTCTAGTGGAAGAGAAAAATCGGGATTTCGTCGTGTAGATTTTGATTTATGTCCAAACCAAATTTTAGAAAAGTCGTTATGGAATTCCTTTATAATATATAACGATTTATAAAAGGATTTAAATATAAATAAAATATCAATATAACTCTGATGAGGAAATATCGTGTTAGAAATCCATATAGGATTATTCTGGGGCTGTATGGTATTCTAGTGTGAATATATACGACAATATAAATTTATTTATATTTAATTTAATTGTTTTAAATATATTTATATATTTAAAAGGGTTTTTTAGAGCTTTAAAAATAGCCAGTTTTGCAAACGACCTCAGAATTCGACGAAACTAATTTTGTTGGATCCGAAATATTAAATTATTGCTAAATTTAAATTTACGTGATTTTTGAAGTCAGTATGTGGCCGTACCGATTTTTAATGTGAAAAACAGTCGATAAATTGACCTTTAAAAATACGCTTTGTGAGCAAACGGAGTGGGAATTCGACGAAACCAGTTTCGTTGGGACCGTAATGTCGAACTGTAGCTGCATGTCCATTTTCGCGATTTTTGAATATCGTATGTGGTCACACGGATTTTTAGAGTACAGAGAGAAACATAAAGAAAATAAAAACTAAAATATGTGAACCTAACCAAGGCCACACGTCCTCTTCTTTCAGCCACAAAAAAAAGATCCTCCTCCCCGTTATAAGATCACTCTTAAGCCGCCACCAGTTTTGTAAAAAACGTTAAAAACATCCTCAAAAGGAAATCACAATAAAATCATATAAATTTCCTAAATTGGTGAAACTTATATCTTTGAGTTACTCAGGAGATTCTCTACGTTGCTATATGGGTTTCGGTGAGTTCGACGTCCATTTTGGAGTACTGGGTTTCAACAGCGCATTTAGGGTTCGGATTTCGTTTCGGTTGTGGTGATTTTTGGTGGAATTGGAGTATGTGGTTGTGTTCGGTGAGGTGAGGCGCACTGATGGAAGGAGTTAGGGAGGATTCGGTTATGGTTTTGGTCGATACCTGTAGTGGAATGACCGTTTGGGTGTTCGGACGGAATCGTGAGGAGAGTGTCGAGATGGGAAGTAAAGGTATGAAATTGAAGAGGAATGGATGAGAAGATTTATGGTTATTTTATTTTCCTTTTATGTTCCTTTCCTTAGCGTGAAGAAATGAGAAAGATATCGTTGGGTATTTATACATGTATGGTCGTGCGGTGATATATGTGGTTGTCTATGTAAATCTGTGGATGACGTTATTGAGGTTGAGGATAAAATGGAGCTGAGTTCAAGGATGATTTTTAAACTTCTAGTGTTGCTAGCTTTAGTTATGAGGATAGGTATGAAAGTAGTAACTAAAAAATACAAATCTGAAAGCTGATACTCATATATAAGGCATCTCTTTTAAACAATGTGAACTTGGGTACACAGAGCCTTTATATTAATATTTTAAAAGATTGATTAGCTATGTATATCCCATGATAGTAAGCTTGAATATTGAATTAAGATATATTTTTGTTTCTTTATCAGCAAAATACTGAATTAATTAATTGTTCCAATATTCTTGTGTGAAATGTTGACCTTTTTGGGATTATTACTGGTTGGTTGAAATGGTAAACTGCTAGATTATAATGAAAATATTGGGTTCAAGCTTTATTCTTGTGTGAATTGCGCCTAAATGTGTTTTTGCTTGCACCTTGTTTGCGTTTTTCACCATACTGTTATACCTTGCTGCAATATGTATTTATTTATATGCATTACGTAACTACGTTCATGTATTTCTCCAATTCTTTTTGTGGTAAATATTTGCATATTTGAAGATTTTCATATAAATGGAGGTTGGGGAAGCTTGAAGAGTGTTGAAAGGCATGAGTTTTCTTCGACAATCGATTGATGGTGGTAAAGAGAATCTAGATGACCTATAGGTGAGGTAGTTGGGAATTAAAAGTAGAGTAAAGTTAAGATTTATAACTTTATAAGACAAAAATGTATTTGCTACATGAAGTTATGACAATGTATGAAACCTTATTTTTCCTTTTATCTAGAAAAGTGAATGAAACCATTTATAAAAATCGTTACTGTTAGATATAAATATGTGAACCATTATTACATTCTACAAGTGAATTATATTTAATTATTTTGTAGCATTTTTTGAAACTCAATTTTCTTGAGATTACCGTAGAAATGGCTTTGTTTCTGAATTCATTGCTGTCACAAGTGTTAGACTTGGATCAACAGTAGTTCCAAAGGAGTTTCTTTTCTCTGATGAATTTCCTGTTGCCAGAGATTTCAACTGGATGTTTGGACCTGCTTCCTGCTTGAATGACACTTCTAGTATTTCTTAGGCTAGTGGTTGTGCTTGTCGTCGGGAAAAGCTCTAAAAGTAAGATTCCTATTATTACATGAATTTGTTTAAGAACATTAAGGAACCTTGAATCATTGTTTAAATGGTGCATTTTTATTGCTTTTGGGCTAATTTGTAGATTACACGTTTTATATTTATGGTCGAAAATTAATTTGCTGCTTCACTGAATTGTCAAAAATTCATTTCAGCCTTATTTTAAATTTTGTAATATTTTGGGATTCTCAATTATCCTTATTTAGACCATCTAAAAAACATTGATTTTTTTAAATAATTCTAAACCTCTTATTTTTATGTTATATCATGTACTATTAAAAGCTTATATTATTAATCTAAACCAATATGTTGATGGACTTGGAAGTTTTGAGGTAATGCTAATCTAAACCAATTATTTTTGTAGCGTATATCTAAATAATAGTTGTGATATGTCAAAGCTCATAAGCAGATTTCAAATTGTTTGCAAAATCAAAAAGGGAAAAACAACATTTACAAATCACCAGTATTGTTTTGTTACTTGGATTCAATGTACACAGGGGCAACATCATCGTCAATGTATGAGTTCATGTTCCTGGCAAGAGCTACTTGGATGCGTTTTCTAAGATCCTTGAGAAAATTCATCTTTTCCCAATTAATGGTGGCATATTTGGACAAGGTTGGGAATGATTCATTAGGTCTAGTGCTTTTGATCATAAGGAAAATATCTTGAAGCTGCAAAAAGATTATAATAAATTGTACAAGTAAAGAAATAGTATTACGTCCACCATTAACTTATCATGAGGGTTTCATTACTATAGCACACAATTTTCTTGTTGACTAATGTCCCTATACGTTCCAAAAGGGTTTGTTGTTTGATATTATACCTCTGAATAGATATCAGAGATATTGATCGGTTGAAATTATTGTTTTTTTTTTCTTTTTAGGACATTGAATCGGTTTCATTGCATTGTTCCATGAGTAGATAGTTGATTAGTTTTTCTCTTGGCTGACTGTGCAGTGATACTCAACTTTAGTGTTTTGGTATGTTGGGAGTTTCAGGAGGTTTAGGTGATTGAGTTTGAAACAGTGATACATTTGGATGGGTTGAAGTTTTTGGTATTTTCACCTTGTGCACACGTTCAGTGCGCTGCGTGTATCACTTTCAAATTGTTATAGTATTATTGGGAAGATTGATGTTGATGATGTGGTGCCATACTGACTTACATTCTTCGGGTATATGGCTCTTCTGTTACACTGCAAAGCCAGAGTCAATCCATAGATTTGAACCTGTAGACTTTGTGTTTGTTGCAATTAGACAAAAATACCGCATATATATGAGCCTTGGAATTTGGGTACTATGGAAGCTTGCTTGGTGCAATTATATTTTCACTGTATTCATTTGGTTTATTGAGTTTTTGCCCACAATGACGTGGATGGAAAATCTATTTGCTGATACACATTTCCACTAGCCACCCTCATACATTGCCTATGCTGATCCTTTATATGAAACTTGGCGATGATGAATTGCACTAATGGTGTGTAGTTTATTTTCTTATAATTTATGGGTTAATCTAGGTTAATTTGGTGATTAAGGGCATGTGATTGTAAAGAGAGGTGTACTGCTTGTTCTGTTATATCTGTGTATAAACGCATGTACTTTAGATATTTGCTATTAATGAAAGTACCCATTTTAAAAGTGTGTGTGTGTATGTGTATATATATATGTATATATATATACATACATACATACACACACACACACACAATGTAACACCCCACCTCCGCTAGGGTCACTCACAAAGGGAATGCACTAGGTTTGGTGAAGCATTATCGAGGTAAACATGCACAGAAATATTACAAAACAGAACATATATATAAAACAGCGGAAGTAAAACCAACTTTCATTACCTTATAAAATAAGGTCTAAAGCCTTTTACATCAGAATACATCAAAACCTGTCTTGCAATAGTAAAGAAGCATAAAACCTTTTCATAAATTATTCCCCAAATAAAACAGTAAGGTAGCCATAGCCAAGAAAAGTCCAAGTCATGCATGATGACCTTCAAGCAGAGGAAGTCCGAACTAAATAACAGTGTTTCCTCCCTGAAAACCTGGGGGGAAACGGAAGACAAAGAGGCGAAAGAAAACGGGGTCAGTCATAAAGACTGGTAAGTCCTATCTACTTCCAGCATAAAAACAGGTAAAGGTAACATGACATGCATAAACTGAAAGTAAACATAAGGATGACGACAAGATAGATAAGCTAAACCAAGATAACTGGATGAACTACTGTAGCAAGATAAACTAAGGTATCATGATAAACTACGGTGTCAAGATAAATCAAGGTATCACATCGTCAGGTTTCTATCAAGTATACTATCACAAGGTATCTATCATGTATAACATCCACTGTATCTATCATGTATATTTGCTCTGCACCTCTCGTACTAGTATCCCAACC
The DNA here is from genome assembly GCA_030737875.1 of Allium sativum. NCBI lineage: Eukaryota > Viridiplantae > Streptophyta > Magnoliopsida > Asparagales > Amaryllidaceae > Allium > Allium sativum. The sequence continues at coordinate 117,442,574 of CM060911.1, read as the reverse complement.
CGCGTCATGTGTTAACTATGAATGCCCCTTGCACAATGTCATGTAATGGTCCATGTCAACCTAATATATAGCATATGTAGGTTTTCTCAACTCGTATGTTTCTTTCCATGTATAAGTTCAGTCCTTTGCCGTAGGCTGTACGGGCTTTCCCATGTAAATCTATACCACCTCAACATAGTACCATTTTATTCTTGAAATTGTTTTGGACTGCTACCCTTGATCTGGTTATGTTTTCTTACCATGAACTATCGCGTGTTCACTTAGGATTTATGCCACCTAGGACCACTAGGGATTATGCTACCTAATGAACGTTTCCGTGTCTCGGTTTGGGTTCAGGCCACCTAGGGCCACTAGGGATTATGCCACCCGTCAACCACGCCCTTTATCCCACGTATGTATCGTGAATCGTTTTCCATGTCTAGATGCACATGTATCTCAATGTGCCATCCGAGTTCCGTGCCAGAGAAAATCAAGAAATACAGAACTCGGTCGGGAGCTTTAAGTCGTCTGCTGATGCAGATATCAAGGTCTGTTTTTGTATCTGTGGCTATTGTCCCACGTGACCCCTCCCTCAACTACTGAAAGGCAATCCAAGAAAAATCATGTATGAGAACTACATCCCGACCCCACTATAGCCCCACTTTCCTATGGGCCAACCTCACCCATAACTCGATAGCAAGTATATGGTCTGTTGGGAGTTCTCTGCCTTTCCGTTCGTACACGATTGACTAAAGATGGTAGGTAGTCGACGACGTGCTATCCAGGGCAAAAATCAAGTATCGTCGACTCCACGCTAATCCATCCCCGTCTTTAGGTTGCTCGCACAGCAACCAAGGCATACTCTTGGCTCTTCTACCGCAGACCTTAACCTCTGTGAGGCCAGGTTTCATGGACCATCTGCCACCTCACAGAGGGATACCAAGAGTACCCTCACGTCCCCCGAAGCTACTGCTTCGTCACCCAGTTCGTTGGAGCCTTTATCTAAGTCAGATAATTTGCTCCTCCTCGTGTGTTTAAGCGATGACCTACCGTATCGGGTTACTCATCTATCTGTGAACTGGTCCAAATCCCTTGACTAAGAATTATTACTTAGTTTTCCAAACTAAGGTTTACCACTTAGTCTCCCTTCCCGTTATCCTCGTTAATTACGATTTTCAACCTAGTCCCCTGAGCTAGGGTTTTGTCTAATGGGTTAAGTGTTTTCATTCAAGTTCATGACTTAACCCGCCTACGAATCATGTCAAGCTTTGGCTAAGTATTCAAGTCCAAGACCTAGCCCTACAAGTTGGTTAAGCATACCAAGAAGCTCATGACTTAACCCTATTCAATCATCAAGTCAAATTGGTTAAGTATTTGTTTATCTTAACCCTATCAGGTTATTGTGTTAGGCTGGTTAAGCATAGATTATATTAACCTCATCAGATTATCGAGTCGGATTGGTTAAGTATAGGTTAACTTAACCCCATCCACTAATCGTATTAGAATGGTTAAGTATATTTAAATGGTCTTGTGACTTAACCCTATCAAGTTCTCATATTAGATTGGTTAAGTATGGTTGCTTAACCTCATCAAATCATCATGTAAAATTGATTAAGTATAAGTTACTTAACCCCATTAAATTATCATGTTGAGTGGTTAAGTATTGGTTACTTAACCTCATTGGATTACCAAGTTTAGATTGGTTAAGTGTTAACTTAATCCCATCGAATTACCGTGTTTAGATTAGTTAAGTGTAGGTTACTTAACCCCATCTAATTACCGTGTTTAGATTAGTTAAGTCTAAGTTACTTAACTCCATCTAATTACCAAGTCGGATTAGTTAAGTGTAAATTACTTAGCCCCATCTAATTACCAAGTCGGATTAGTTAAGTGTGAATTACTTAACCCCATCAAATTACCAAGTCGGATTAGTTAAGTGTGAATTACTTAACCCCATCCCCTAATTGTCTTATATGGTTAAGTGTCATTAAGAAATCAAGTCCGGTTCCACTTTAACCTACCCATTCGTGTCATATCGGTTAAGTGTCATTAGTCAAAATTACTTAACCTTTTCATGTGGCATTAATTAGATTAATGCACCCCAACCTCTCACATTAGACTTTGTTGTGGTTACTAGTTAAGCCGGGCGGGTCCGGGTAGATTTATACCACAACCTAGTCTAACCTCGGGTCTTAAGTGCTATATGACCAACTACTCACATTGGGTCCTATTGTTTGTAGCCACTAGTTAAGCCGGGAGGGTCCGGGTAGATTTATGTTACAAACTCAACCCAAACTCGAGTTGACCACTTTCATGTTTGGTCTAGTGTCATATTACACTTACAACCCATACGTGTCTAGTTTCACGTCCCATGTTTACCCCCACATGTCATGTCCACATTTAGGTGTATCATGAGTGCCATATTTTCATGAAATCCCATGTCAAATTATCATATCATAATCACGCACGTCTAACCTACCCCAAATCGTGTTTCCAACCCAAGTAAAAGCGAGTCAACATAGTAAGGATACTATGCTACATATTGGCCTCAAAACATGCACGATGTCAAAAAGGGATTGGCCACCAACATGCATGGTATCATAAGGGGTTTGGCCTCAAAATATGCATAGCATCATAAGGGAATTTGGCCACAAACATGCATAGTATCATAAGGGAATTTGGCCACAAACATGCATAGTATCATTTGGCCACAACCATGCATGATAACATAAGGGGTTTGGGTTCATTTACATGCATAAGCCCCAAAGTCAAGTCTTTGCCAATGTTTCACAAGTCAAATGGTTCCCAAAGGTTCATGCTAACATTCCATAGATAAAGATTCAAACTTGCAAGATAAACTAGGTTAAACATAGCATGAGTGACATGATTAAGTCGCTAAAACTTAGCCCAAGGTCATAGATCATAGAAAAGGGGCAAAATTAGGTTCACATAGGCTAGCATACTTATGTTTCATCGCATTTTATTCCATGTCACATTAGAACCACCGTTAGAATCTACAAGTAGCTAGAACTTACATAGCGTGGCAAGAGGGCTAGGAGTATGAATCGTCTTGACGAAGAAAGGTGGCTCCTTTGTTGAAGAATCGTCATGAAATTTGCGTAGCAACGTTGATCTACCCTCGATTTGACATAGGAAGCTTGCACCTTTTGATTTGAACCCGATTTGAATGCATAGTCTCTAGGAATTGGAGATGGAGGCCATGATCACTTGGCATTTGGGCGGCACTTCGTGGCATGAGTGATTAGTGAGGGATTAGGGTAGGCTTAGGGGTCTTTTTATAGAGATTAGTAGTAGTTTAGGCCCTTAGATTAACCCTAGGATAGATCTGAGCCTTTAAAATCCGTCACAAGCCTCCAAACATGTCTTGAGGAACAAGTCAGGTGCACCCAGGCCAAGTTGGCCGACCACCCAAGTCGACAGGGGTGTCGACTGGGCAGTCGACACCACCTGGGTGTGTCGAATCCCAAGTCGACTCCCCAGACGACTTGGGGGTGGCGGGAATTTTTCCCGCCTGTCCTGCTTGGCTGAATTTGAATTCTGAATTCAAATTTGAACTGTTTTAGAACTTGAAATTTTCTGAAAACTTTGACGGGCCATAACTTGGTCATACGGACTCCGATTTTCGAAAACTCAGACTCTATTTCGCGTATTTTTCCGAGACGAACGCAATGGCACAACCCGTTTCCCTTGATTCAGATTTTATCATTAAATTCTGCCTTGATTCTTGTCTTAGCATGCTATAAAAATCCGGGTTGTTACACACAATCAACTGGTAATCTTGTATGTATAAGGAATATTCATGTTAGTTCCATTACTTGAATGTGTGATTTATATCAATACAGTGATAGCAATACCCAATTATCAAAGTTTCTTACATGTTTGAACCTTAATGTAATTTGAGATATACATTTCTAAATATTTTTATTTTTTCGAAGAATGCGGTTAATTTTTCATCAAATTTATAATTAAGAGAAAAAAGTAATGAAGATTTGTTTTTATACTATACGATTTAATGGTCGGTTTTTCCCACTGTTGTGCGGTAATACTAGTAAAAACACTATTATGATAACTCAAAACAATAGCACTCATCAACTAACCGTATCTTTAACCAATATTCGCCATCGAATCTTAACCAATCTTTAGTCAACCATGAGTCAATCAAGATAGGGTATAATTACCTCTCAGACCTTAATTGAACAACATTCTTAAATTCGAAATAGACAATGTTCACAACTTTGAATACCAACAAAACATCGCTCATGCAACTTCTGGATTCAATTCAAGAATCCACTTCTATAACGGAAATCACCGATTATAATAATAGTGTTATAATCCATGCTCAGAGATATTAAATATTAAAATATAACTTTTATTCGTTAATTTGAATGAATAATAATTAAATGAATGAATGAATAATTAATTAATATTTATTAAAAACGGAGAGTAAACGGTACTTTCTTGAATTCAACATAACCGAATCTCAATGTATAACTTTCTTTCGAATAATCTTTATTTTATTAACGTTCCGAACATTGGAATAAATCTACCGTTTTAGGTCAACTCAATTCCTAGATTCACCTTTGAATTTATCACTTCCAAGCTCTTACCAATTTCCCTTATAACCATTCCAATTTGCAAACACTTTTAAGCCAACTATAACAAAGTTCATAAACTTTGTGACCGATGAATTCCGTTCCGTATTCTGATAGGTAACGTGAATCAAAATTAGAACGGTGTGCCTAAAAACATCTTCTACTTCTTCAGCAAGCTCGATAATCTCATAGTAACAATTACAAGCATCAATAAAATCATCAAATATTTTATGAATTTCTAAATAAAACCTCCTCGCGGGGAAGTCAGGATGGCTGTTGCAAAAAATATTTCAGGGCTTACAACCACATCTGTACGCAGCATAATATCATGCTTGTGATCAATGTCAATATATGCTTTCACGGGTACAAGTAAACCCGAAGAAGTTCATTTAATAGTAGGTATATATTGTTGAAGTTTAAGTTTAATGTTACGAAAAATGAAACAAGCTATTTATAAGCAGTGGTGTACAGATAGCAACAAAAAAGTGATATTATAACAAACAGTAACATAATCGTCATTAACAACATAATCAGCACTACTACACGTAATGATAATACAACAGTAACATAATCACCATTAACATAGTACTACAACATGTAATGATATTAAAATAGTATTATACAGATAGTAGGTACAACACTAATAATACAGTACTGTACAAAGATAAAACAACAATAACACCATAATCGAAACGACTACAGTCATTCTACATATCATCAAAGTCAATATCGCCGAGACCTGCATGTCCTCATCAGCATCCCATTGAGCCCAAGGATGGTAGCGCTCCTCATCGGTAGTAGTAAGCATGTTAATACGCGCTATCAAATCATCTATGCTACATCGATGCTCGACGTACATAACCTGTCTCAATCCCAACTGCATCTACTATAAATCCTCATACGAAAAGGTGGTTGGATCTGGATACTGAGTAACCACAACACGAGGAATATCGATGTATCTATCACCATCTGTAACTGTAAGAATACCCATCGTCCAACCGTAATCTACTGCTTGCGGTGGACGATGATACAACTGTGTGCCCCGAATCAAGTCTGGAAGCATAGGGGAACTATGCTAGCTTTGACACCTGGGGGTCCAACCAATCATCTGCTACAGCATGAACTATTGAAGTTGTACACAATGGAGTGTCGAATCTATACCAAAATGTTGCATATTCCAAATTGGTAATGATGAATTAATTAGCATGCCATCGCTCATAATCCCGAGATGTATCCAAAGAGTCACTCTCGTACATCAAATAAAGTGTATATGGATGTGAATCATCAGGTTTAGCATGAATTAATTAGCATGAACCACACTCTTATAGGTTTAGTAAGGTGAATCCTTATAAGAATGCCAAATGATACTCTCTCACGTGGTGCGTAACTCGATTTGATTATAAGTCATTGCAAATATGTGACGGGCCTAACCTCCTTGCACAAGGCTCTGGTTCTTACATGCCCACACCCTGACTTAAGGAAAGAATAGAGATAAAGAAGTATCCATTATCGAATAAGTTATATTACGAAAATACTCGTAATACCAGTACAGTAAAACCTGCCAAAAACACGTAATGAATGTGGCTTTCTCCCTAACATGTTGATGGTCTAAAGAACGATATAGATATGCTAAGATTGGAATCCCCCAATCATATACAACTGGGCGATCGAATTTCAAATCTGCAACTGTTGCTACATGTCCAACCCGCCGTGTGTTTGATGGATTTGAAAAAAGTAAGCTTCCTACCACGTATAGAATAAACAGTCGTATTATCTCCAAATAGTGGTTTTCTTGGCCATGTACAGTGATTAAATTTAGGATTGTCTGTCGAATGTAACTAACTCGCTACTGTAAACTGGAAGTCAATCCATCATGGAAGTCAAAATGAGGCAATACAGATGATAAAATGTTAGAGCACTAATAATGCTCATCGTAAGGTAATGTTTCCTCTAATCCGATCGAAAATCCGGCAAGCATGGTGAGGTCTAAAGGGTTGAAGATTAACTCTCCAATTCGAAAATGAAACGTACGTGTGGTCTTCCACCAACATGAGGCTAACATACCAATCAACCAAACATTCGAATTTAAAAGGTTTGTATACCTAAAAAATCAATTTACGATTAAATGAAGTTATTTTAAAATATGTAATAATTTAATGATAATTAAGTGAACATGTACTAATGAAATCACCAAGTCCCACTTCACCGAGAAATGCATGTACAATATCTTCTGTATCATAATCGTAAAGCGTTGCATATAAACAAATAACGCTTGACCAAAAGCCATGTGTTCAATCTCACCGTACTTAGTTATAAATTGGTCGATATTTAAATTTTTAATCTAAAAAAATTAATTATTATTAGTAAACAAAAATTAGATAACTTATAGGATCTTCAAAATGCGTGCTTATATGCTCTTCGTCATTGGAAAAGTACACTGAACGGTATTTTATCGCATCCTAAATTTTGATCGATATTCGGATCCAGTTGTGCTTTCCGTACGTCTAACACGTCGTCACCTAGCTACATGCCGTCAGGCGAGAGGTGCGATTATTATTATTGTTTTTCAATCGGATTGTTTTCTTCTTATGATGGTACATTTTCTATACTGCGATTTCCGCTACCATGATTGCTCTCTAAACTCTTCTCATATTTTTAATTTAATTTTTTTGCCGTTGAATTGTATGAAGTGGGGAAGGAGGAGAGGGAAGAAGTTGTGGGATTACTCTCCAAATCATGATCGTAATCTAAATAAAAACCAATTAAGGAACCGCTGAGTGTTAGAGAACCCTGGATTATCACAAAATCAATTGGCAATGTGAAAGGTGAACTCATTATAGTTATATAAGATTCATTTTTTTTTACAAAAAATCCCCAATGTGAAACTTGTTTTCACACGCCCCCGCACGTGTGGCATTTCATGAGCTTAACACGTAAACCTTTTACATTGGGTGGCATGGATAAGTATGGCGTTGTGTGCACGAATTAAACCCGCTCTGATACCATGTTAGAGAACCCCGCATTATCACAAAACCAATTGACAATGTGAAAGGTGAACTCGTTATAGTTATACAAAAATCATTTTTTTACAAATTCCTCAATGTTGGACTTGTTTCAATACTGAGGGTGATATGTTTTCTTACAAATGGTCTTACAGCTTGATTAGGAATTTGATTTAAATATATATACAACTTATGACAGGCTGATTAAAAGTTTAAAGGAATGGTAGTAGGATCATCAGCTAGTTGTTTTTGACATATAGCTGCGAGTACAGGAGTTAGAGAGAATTTTTAAGCTTTGTCTCAGTATATCAATCTTCCTATCTTTCTGAGCCATTTCCTTGTCCGTTAAAACCATCCTGGACTTCATCTCCTCCACCGTCTCCTCTTTAACCAACAATTCCCTTTGCAGTCTATCAACCAAGTCCTCTTCCTCTTCTCTTCCTCCTCCTCCAATCAGCAGTGTTCCTGCATATAACGCAGCAATCACCATTTATATAAATATCCTAAGGAAACTAAAGAAGAAAACAAATATATGTAATAAAGACGAGCACCTTGTGTAGTTCTATGGATCAAGTCATCAAGCTCGCATTTGATACTCAAATACAAATTCTTCCATCTCTCTACTGCCATTTCTCTCTGTGCTTGCTCTTCCTTCAACTGTTCCACTTCCACTGAATAACACTCTTGATCTTCTTCAATGCTCTTCATTTCTACTTTCCACTGTAAACTTTTTATTCTTTCTTCGTCGTCTTTAATCTTTTTTCTCAGCCTTAATTCGTCTTCTTTGCTCCTTTTCATTTCCCTCCTCCATTCCTTTTCTTTCTCTTCATGTTCCCTCTTTTCTTGCTCCTTTAGATACTTTAGTTTGGCCATCTCTCCTTCTAAAACTCGTATCCTTGACCTGAGTTTCACTGGGTTTTCATACTGCTTCTTCTTCTTGCTATTGTTGCTACATAATTTGCTCATGAACATGCCCATGGTACTCATGTATTTTTCTAATAAATGTTCTTAGACTAGTTGAGCCTTGCTAGAACAAAATTTAGCTAGCCGGTGGAAAAAGAGACATTGAGGACTGAGGAGTAATATTTTTAGACAAAGAAGAAAGATACACTGTACTTGATGAGAAATAATCCCATGACTATCTATATAGCTAGTAACCGGCTTTGAGTATGTACAAGAATATTAATGATGGGGATAAATATAGGTGATGCGGAATGTGACTGCTAGCGCTCCATCTCTATAATGCAGTTTCACTATAAGACAAACTTCATATTTACAACTTGGTAACTTACCTAAGCATTTTAAAAATGATGTGATCGTGATTCTCTTGGGTGCAGACTGTGACCATGAAGTATGTTTTTTTTAGGATAGTTTGATTAAGTTCGTGTTAAATTTCAAAACATACAAAAAAACATTGTCAAAAAACACATAAAATAGGTTTCTAGTTTTTATAAATCATCAAAAATTTGAAAAAACAACAACATAAAACGCTTCAAAACTTGTTTCAAATTATAATTATTTTCTTATTTATGTAAGAAAAATGTAAAAAAAAAAAAAAAAAAAAGTGCATCAAAAACAAAAAAATTGAAAATATAATGCTTCAGTGGAACTTGTAGAAATAAATGCAGTTTTTTAAAGAGTTGCAGACATTAACGCTACTTTAGCAAACAAGTGTATACTTCTATGCAATTTTTCGTGAACAATTCAAGAGTATCGAATTATGTTTAACGTCATAATTACTGTAGAAATTTATGAAAAAATTAATGTAAAACAACTACTAAAGAAAATTAGATCATGGTCAAGAAAACTACTGACAAATTTGCAATTTTATTGGAGAACTGCAAATATTTTGGTAGTTTTCGAATTTCAGCAAATCTGCAAATATAAAGTCAATATAATTTATTAACAAGTGTACTTAATTAACAAAAGTGATGATCATTTAAACAAACCAGGGTTCAATCAAATGAAAGTAGGATTAAAAGTGGTTGCCATGTAATTATGTCTACTTAGGATTCCTCAAGAGAGAAAGGGACCGATCTCCTATTTGTCTCTTCGTTTATGGCATACGTAGTACATAAAATATATGAATGTAACCAAGCAACGTGGTTCGCATGATTACGCTAAATTGGCCCCCCACTTGATATAAATAAGTAGGGCTCCTCCTTTATATTATACTTCTCTCCATAGTAGCTAGGATGACGATCAAATGTGTGGTTGCTATACAAAAGAGTAAAGCTGCGTTTGTGGTAAACGAAAACAAGGTATTTTGACGGACCATTTTGTTAAACGTTGAATACGTTTGCAGTTTTAATCAATCCATTTAAGAAGGCCATTTTATTTTTGTTTTCTAGTTTAATTAATTTATATTTAAAACTGAACGGTCGAAATGAAAGAAGAAATCAAAATCTAGCCCATAGGAATCGATGCGTTCGTAATGATAACGGTTCATTTTTGAATCCGAAACACAGCCTAAGTACTCATGGCCGGCCCTGCGCATAGACGTCCTAGGCGGCCGCCTAGGACCTTTCGGTGGCTATCGCCCGGAGCCTCCTGACGAACGGGGGCCTCAAACTGAAATATAACTATATGTGTATGTTTCATTACCATCATATAATTAAAGTAGAGGATCGCCTAGTGGTATGGTTATGCATTTCTGATAGTGGAGGTTATGTTCGAATCCTCCCTAGCACAGGGTTTTTTTTTTCCTTCACCTTCGAATTTCTCAACTTTTAGGATCGTGGAATATTTTTGTGTGAAAAATAAAGAAATATATTTGTAAGTAAAAAAAAAAAAAAAAAAAAAAAAAAAAAAAAAAAAAAAAAAAAGAAGGAGGAGGAGAAGAAGTTGGAATTAGTTATTTGAGGGGCAATATATTATTGTGATTTGACCTAATAAATTTTATTTACATATGAATCAGATTAAAATATTTAGTTACCTAAACTTTATATGATTTGGGCGGGGCCCTGAGAATGGCGGTCTGTTTTGGTAATGCTGATGAATGAACGACGAAAGCAGATAAAACATAAAAGATTTATGTTATAAAATGATTATATCTCAAAGTAAAGCCGTCACAAACCGAAAAACTGGGAGTGAGAACATCAGAGTAGAAACAAGTGCACGGGATAGAGAGTTTCTGGGAGTAGAAACAATCGAGTCCAGCTGCCACGCTTCACTCCCGGATATTATTTATTAGTTAAATAATTTTCCTTTTTTCGTTATTGATATTTTTCTTAATTAATTATAGTTGGAATTTGTCATTTCATACTTGATTGGATTAATTATAGTTGGAATTCTACTGATAATGATGAATAGATTGCCATTATGTGTGTATACTAGGGGTGGACGCGGTTCAGTCTGGTGCGGTTTTGAGTCCAAACCGTTTCCGCACTGTATCAAACGGTTGATTAAAAATGCAAACCATTATACTAATCGTTCAAATGGTTTACTTACGATTCGATTTTATTGTAATACAGTCCGGTTTTGATTTGGTTCGGTTTGAACCCACATTAAATATCAAGTAAGAGAATTACTTACATCAACAAACAATTTATAATTGTGTGACATTGTCAATTAATGGTTAAAACAATAATTTAATCCTGAATTGAAAGATTGATTTCTAGCTGTATGAATACTTCAATTTTACATTAAAAAAGTTAGCAAACATCATCGTTAACTGATGCACAAACATTAAATAAGATAACTCAAATAATATTATAACTAATACTACCCAAGAAAATGATATAAAACTATTATCCTGAAATTATAAAAATTTCTTTTGCGATAACGATTATTATTAATATAATAACAACTTACGCTGAAAATAGAATATATATCATTAAAATAAAAATTTAGATAGGAATTAGTTATATTTTTATCATCAAATTATTAGTGCAAGTATTCAGTTCGGTTTAATACGGTTTGGCCAAAGTTCAAACCGCAACTGAACCGTATCATTGCGGGTCGGTTCAGTTCGGGTTATTTGCATTAGTGAGAGAATTCAGTGCGATTTTCCGTACCGTTTTTACGGTCCGGTCTGGGCGGTTTCCGTATTACGGTGCGGTTTATGCCCACCCCTAGCGTATATAGTGAGTTATATCCGGTTCAACCATTGAGTGCAAATCCATATGTGGAATGTTGTACTCTAACATCTATCTATTTATTTACATAATATGTTACAACATTCAATTTTGAACTGTGATTTGTCAAAACACGGACACCATTAAACTAGCCATATGGTATTTAATTTTTTATTACGGCATTTTGGTTCTTAGCTCAGCCATTTAAAAGAAATTTTGCATTTCAATCATAAAAGGACTAATTTGCAGTTTGAAGACCGTAAAGTAAATGGTAGGTAACGCTCTTCGTTACAACCATTTGAAAGACTTTCTGAGTTTTAGTCAAAAAAATCGTTTTGGAGTTACATGATTGAAAAGAAAATAGCAGCTAATGCTGCCTCTTTAAAATACTCCGTTACAACGATTGTATTATCTATATCTATCTATATTGTACTCTATTATTAAATGTGAGTTTTCTTCGCTCTTTTTGCTCTTCAAACTTGACTTTTCATTTTCTTGATGTCACATGTCAATTCAATTTTTCCTTATATTCCCACTTTTGTAAACGCAAGTTAGTGTTTATTTAACAGGAAAATAATGACAAGGACAAAACTTAAGGTTTTTTTAACCATAAGGGCAACCCATTAAAATTTTAATCAGAAGGATAATATACTGCTTATTCTTTATGTAACGACCCGTATTTTTACGGTATACAAATAATTTATTTAATTATTTAAATAATGGGTTGATTATTTAAAATGACCAAAATTAAATAATATCGAATATTTAATTAAAATAAATAATATAATAATATATTTAATTTCTGAAATAGTTAAAAATTGTGGAATTCACAATATGGTGTGAACTGGATCATCTGTGATATTTAATTCAGTTTAGAATTAAATTAGAATAACGAATATATTATTTGAATGACAGTTTGAACGTATAATTATATTATAATTAAAATCGAGCTTGAAATGGCGCGGCAGTTCGTTAATTGGCGATTTGAACTTCAACTGAATATACAGAAGCCGTTTTAAATCGGATTTCTGTGAAACAAGAAATGTTAGGAGCTGGTGAAGTATATTTTTCTAGTGGAAGAGAAAAAAATCGGGATTTCATTATGTAGATTTTGATTTATGTCCAAATCAAATTTTAGAAAAGTCGCTATGGAATTCCTTTGAAATTTATAAATATATAATTATATTATAAAAGGATTTTATTTATAAATCGAATATCGATATAACTGAGAACTTTGAAATATCGAGTTATAAATCCCAGTGGAGCTGTATGATATTCTACTGTGAATATATACGATAATATATATTTTTAAATATTTAATTTAATTATTTTTAAATATTTAATTTAATTATTTTTAAATACATTTATATATTTAGATGGGTTATTTAGAGCTTTAAAAATAGCCAGTTTTTCAAACGACCCCCAAATTCGACAAAACCAATTTTGTTGGATTCGTAATGTCAAATTATTGTTAGATTTCAATTTCCGTGATTTTCGGTGTCAGTGTGTGGCCGTACAAGATTTTAATGTGAAAACAGTCAATTTTCTGACTTTAAAAATATGCTGTGTGAGCAAACGGAGTCGGAATTCGAGGAAACCAGTTTTGTTGGGTCCGTAATATCAAACTGTAGCTGCATGTCCATTTTCGTGATTTTTGTGTATTATATGTGATCACAGGAATTTTTAAAGACAAATAAAAACAGCGGTGGAATAAAAATAAATAAAATAATCGAATAAAAAATATAAAACCTATATATAAATATCCCAAACCATCCCTAACCCTAATTCTATTCAGTCATCGGTCAAGGAAAAAATTTAAGCCGCCAGTTCCTTTCTTCTAAAACAAATCGTGACTTTTGAAAATCGATTTAAATTCAAAGTAAAATCTATAAATTCATGATCAAACATATTCGAGCTCCTGGAGGGATCCTCTGTAACAACCCGTGTTTTTATAACGTGTAATAACCATAAATCAAGGCAGAATTAATTTTTAAATTAAGAATCAAGGGAAACGGGTTACGCCATTGCGTTCGTCTCGAAATTCTGCTTGGAAAAGAGTCCGAGATTTCGAAAATCGGAGTCCGTATGATCAAGTTATGACCATTCGAAGTTTTCAGAAATTTTCAAATTCAAAACAGACTCAATTCGAATTCAAAATTCGAATTTCAAACCTCCAAATGGACTGGGCGGGAAAAATCCCGCCCAGGACCAGGTTGACCTGGGGGTCGACTATGTAGTCGACCTACCCAGGGCCAGGTCGACCATAGTGTCGACCTGGTGCCCGAGCCCATTTCTGAAGCTAGATTCACTCTGATGTATGTGGCCTCATTTCTGTCCACATTCCTTGACCTGACCCTATAAATACAGCCCCTAACACCAGTCTCTCTACACCAAATTTCTTTCTGACCTTATGCTGCTCTTATTCTGGTTGAAAAGTTTGAGAGAGGGACTGCTTCAACTACGTTGAGACTGCGTTAAAGGAATTGCTGATTAGGGGACTTCTATTAGGACTTGACTAAGCAACAAACGACTCTCTTTCTCTAATTCTCGAACCACGATCAGTAAGCCTCGGTTATTTTCAGATTTAAACTGTAAATGTATTATGAATATGATGTAAAATTGAAATTAGACCTATGTATGATGACTGTTTACATTCATTCTTGTTCATCTTGGATCTTGACTCTTGAATATTACTATGACATCGATTTGGGGCCTATTCATGTTGTAAATCAAAAAGAGAAACCCCTCTTATTATCATGTTGAATCTGTTATTAGCCACATGTTTATGATTATCACCTTATGACAGTCGTACCGTGATTATACTATCATTTTATGACAATAGTTACTATGACTATACTATCACCTTATGACAGTCGTTACCATGACTATACTATCATCTTATGACAATCGTTACTATGACTATACTATCACTTATGACAGTCGTTACCATGACTATACTATCACCTTGTGACAACTGTTATTTTGACTAGTACCTTATCTTGCTAGATTTGGAATCTTTATGTTTGAGTCCAATATTTCATATGCCAGTAATGTTTTATTTCAAGTCATATCATGCTATGCTAGTAATCACTCTTGCCACCTTATACACATTTCTTTTTATGTCACTCCCTAGTTAGTGTAACAACCCGAATTTTAAACAACGTGTTAAGACAAGAATCAAGGCAGAATTAAATTATAAAATCTGAATCAGGATAAACGGGTTGCGCCATTGCGTTCATCTCGGAAAAATACGCGAAATAGAGTCCGAAATTTCGTAAATCGGAGTCCGTATGACCCAGTTAAGGCCCAACGAAGTTTCACGAAAATTCAAATCCGAAAACAGATTTGAAAATTCAGCCCAAAAAGAGAGGCGGGATAAATTCCCGCCAGACACTCAGGGTCGACATGGGTGTCGACCCCTCCCCAGGGGGTCGACATGGGTGTCGACCCCCCCCCCCCCCGTAGAACCCCGACCTGGTGCACTTGCTTGTCATGTTGGCTCGGTTTTGGAGGCTTGTGACGATTTTTGAGGGTTCAGATCTGTCCTAGGGTTTATCCTACGGCCTAAACTACTCCTAATCTCTATAAAAAGACCCATAGACCTAGCTTAAACCCTCACAAATCACTCATGCCACGAAGTGCTGCCCAAATGCCAAGTGATCATGGCCTCCATCTCCAACTCCAAGAGACTATGCATGCAAATCGGATCCGAATCGAAAGGTGCAAGCTTGCTACACCAAATAGAGGCCAAATCAACATTGCTACGACGGTTTCATGACGGTTCTTCTTCAAAGGAGCCACCTTTCTTCGTCGAGACAATTCATGCTAATTCGCTAAGCCACGCTATGTAAGTTCTAGCTACTTCGAGATGTTAACGGTAGTTTAATCATGGCATGGAATAAAATGTGGTTAAACATGAGTGCTATAACCTATGCGAGCCTAGTTTGCTCCTTTAACATGAACATAGGACTTTAGGTTGTGTTTTAGCGACTAAACCATGCTATTCATGTTGCATTGGACTTAGTTTGCCATGCAAGATTGGACCTTTACTTGTGGTATGTTAGCATGCACACTTGAAACCACTTTGACTCATGAAACATGTGCATGAATGTGACTTTGAGGCTATGCAAGTATATGAACCCGAAGTCCCTTATGATACTATGCATGTTTGTGGCCAAATTCCCTTATGAAACTATGCATGCTTGTGGCCAAATTCCCTTATGATACTATGCATGTTTGTGGTCAAATTCCCTTATGATACTATGCATGTTTGTGGCCAATATGTTGGCATAATACCCTACTATGTGACTCGCTTCCACTTGGGTTGGAAATACATTTGGGTAACTTAGGAAAAACGTGGGTATGACATGAAAATCTTGACATAGGGTTTACATGAGAACATGACATTCATGATACATTTAAATATGGTCATGACACGTGGGAAAACATGGAACTTGAACTAGATATGGGTGGGTTGTAAGTGTAATAAGACACTAGACCAAACATGAAAGTGGCCAACTCGAGGTTGGGTTGAGTTTGTAGCATAAATCTACCCGGACCCGCCCGGCTTAACTAGTGGCTACAAACAATAGGACCCAATGTGAGTAGTTGGTCACATAGCACTTAAAACTCGAGGTTAGACTAGGTTGTGGTGTAAATCTACCCGGACTCGCCCGGCTTAACTAGTAACCACAACAAAGTCTAATGTGAGAGGTTGGGGTGCATTAATCTAATTAATGCCACATGAAAAGGTTAAGTAATTTTGATTAATGACACTTACCCGATATGACACGATTGGGTAGGTTAAGTTAAACCGGACTTGGTTCCTTAATGATACTTAACCATATAAGACAATTAGGGGATGGGGTTAAGTAATCCATACCTAACTAATCTAAAACACGGTAATTAGATAGGGTTAAGTAACCTTCACTTAACTAATCTAAAACACGGTAATTAGATGGGGTTAGGTAACCTTCACTTAACTAATCTAAACACAGTAATTCGGTGGGGTTAAGTTAAACCCTTAACCAATCTAAACTTGGTAATTCAATGAGGTTAAGTAACTTATACTTAACCAATCATACATGATGATTTGATGGGGTTAAGCAACCATACTTAACCAATCTAATATGAGAGCTTGATAGGGTTAAGTCACAAGACCGTTTAAATATACTTAACCATTATAATACGATTAGTGGATGGGGCTAAGTTAACCTATACTTAACCAATCCGACTCGATAATCCGATGAGGATAAGATAATCTATGCTTAACCAATCTAACACGATAATCTGATAGGGTTAAGACAAACAAATACTTAACCAAATTGACTTGATGATTGAATAGGGTTAAGTCATGAGCTTCTTGGTATACTTAACCAACTTGTAGGGCTAGGTCTTGGACTTGAATACTTAGCCAGTCTTGACATGATTCATAGGCGGGCTAAGCCATGAACCTGAATAACAACACTTAACCCAATAGGCAAAACCCTAGTAGAGGAACTAGGTAGAAAATCGTAGTTAATCAAGGGTAACGGGGAAATGAAGCTAAGTGGTAAACCTTAGTTAAGCATAACTAAGTAATAATTCTTAGCCAAGGACATGGGACTAGTTCATGAATAGATGAGTAACCCGGTACGGTAGGTCATCGCCTAAAATACGAGGAGGAGCAAATTATCTGACTTAGATAAAGGCTCCAACGAACTGGGTGCCGAAGCGGTAGCTTCGGGGGACGTGAGGGTACTCTTGGTATCCCTCTGTGAGGTGGCAGATGGCCCATGAAACCTGGCCTCACAGAGGTTAAGGTCTGCGGTAGAAGAGCCAAGGGTATGCCTTGGTTGCTATGCGAGCGACCTAAAGACTGGGATGGATTAGCGTGGAGTCGACGATACTTGATTTTTGCCCTGGATAGCACGTCGTCGACTACCTACCATCTTTAGTCAATCGTGTACGAACGGAAAGGCAGGGAACCCCCAACAGACCATGTTCTTGCTATCGAGTCATGGGTGAGGTTGGCTCATAGGAAAGTGGGGCTATAGTGGGGCCGGGATGTGGTTCTCATACATGATTTTTCTTGGATTTCCTTTCAGTAGTTGAGGGAGGGGTCACGTGGGACCATAGCCACGGGTACAAAAACAGACCTTGATATCTGCATCAGCAGACAACTTAAAGCTCCCGACCGAGTCCCGTATTTCTTGATTTGCCCTGGCACGGAACTCGGATGGCACATTGAGGAACATGTGCGTCTAGACATGGAAAACGATTCACGATACATACGCGGGATAAAGGGCGCGGTTGACGGGTGGCATAATCCCTAGTGGCCCTAGGTGGCTTGAACCCAAACCGAGACACGGAAACGTTCATTAGGTAGCATAATCCCTAGTGGTCCTAGGTGGCGTAAATCCTAAGTGAACACGCGATAGTTCATGGTAAGAAAACATAACCAGATCAAGGGTAGCAGTCCAAAACAACTTCAAGGATAAAATGGTACTACGTTGAGGTGGTATAGATTTACATGGGAAAGCCCGTACGGCCTACGGCAAAGGACTGAACTTATACATGGAAAGAAACATATAAGTTGGGTAAACCTACATATGTTATATATTAGGTTGACATGGACCATTACATGACATTGGGCAAGGGACATTCATAGTTAACACATGACGCGGGTTGGGATACTAGTACGAGGGGTGCAGAGTAAATATACATGATAAATACCGTGGGATGTTATACATGATAGATACCTTGGGATTGTATACTTGATAGAAACCTGATGATGTGATACCTTGATTTATCATGATACCTTAGTTTAGCTTGCTCCAGTAGTTCATCCAGTTATCTTGGTTTAGCTTATCTATCTTGTCGTCATCCTTATGTTTACTTTCAGTTTATGCATGTCATGTTACCTTTACCTGTTTTTATACTGGAAGTAGATAGGATTTGCCAGTCTTTATGACTGGCCCCGTTTTCTTTTGCCTCTTTATCTTCCGTTTCCCCCCCAGGTTTCAGGGAGGAAATGATGTTGGTTAGTTCGGACCTCTTATGCTTGAAGGTCATCACGTATAGCTTGGTCTTCTTTTGGCTATGGCTACTTCACCGCATTATTTTGGGGAATAATTTACGAAGAGGTTTTATGCTTCTTTACTATTGCAAGACAGGTTTTGATGTATTCTGATGTAAAAGGCTTTAGACCTTATTTATTAATGATATGAAAGTTGGTTTTACTTCCGCTGTTTTATATATGTTCTGTCTCGTAATATTTCTGTGCATGTTTACCTCGATAATGCTTCACCAAACCTAGTGCATTCCCTTTGCGAGTGACCCTAGCGGAGGTGGGGTGTTACATTTGGTATTAGAGCAGAAGGTTACCAGACTGGGCAAAAGTTTTTAAAACCTTCTGAAAACTATTTGAAAAACCATTTACAAAGAAGCATTTTTCAAGAAAAGTTTTTTTTTAAGGCTATTCCCCAAAAGCCATTAGCATTATCCTTTGTTTCCTTGATTGAATCTCTTTTCCTTTCTTTCCTCCATCTGTAGTCACAGTAGTTTTAACTGTGACTAATCCTTGTCAAGCTACGAAGTGTTTTCCGTGAGATGGAGGTGGTTCTCGAGAGGCCTGTTACCGTGTTACAAGGAAGGGTAATAAGAGCAAGGATAAAGGACACGAACGTAAGGATAAGCAGCTTGTTGGTATGGCTTAGTCCATCAAGAAGGACAAGGACAAGATCATCGGAGAGGGCAATTGTACGCTCCCATTTCTAGGGTACCTAAAAGAGATGGTACCATTTCTGGTAAAGGTTTAGTCGTTCTTTTCTATCATCCCGTCCAGACTTTGTCTTGATCATCGTATCATTTAAGTCTGCTTGGATAGTTGAGTCTCTGCACCTTAGTACTAGCATGGTAGAGGATCCCAGTTTTTGTCCCAAAAATCTTGTTGGAGAGTTGGTCCATTTCTTCATGACTTGTTTGGATTTGAGAATGACATGTCTCGGCTACGGATGGATTCTAGGGATAAAGTGGTCACCCAATAAGGGGTGCCATTCTCGGTTTTGGAAAGAGGGTAGTTAGACTCTCGACTCACCTTGGTGATACCCTCGAAGTCTCGTGTAACCTTTTGGGTTCTGTCATGGTTAGTTACCTAGAATCTCGGGATGCAGTTGTTGGTAATCCATTTGAATAGAATTCGCCGCTAAGGCGGATGGTTCGTTTCGCTTATGCATGAGTTATGGGAATCACCCTAGTAAGTACTCTTAGCAACATGGATTGGCATCGGCAGACGAGATCCAGAATTCCCTAGTGAATTTTGGAGAGCTTGCATGAGTAAGTGGATACGTTTGAGCCAAGTATACTAGGAAAAGGATAAGTGAAAGTGGAATAAGAGGCGACAATGAAATGAGTTCTAACTCATATCTTGGAAATAGGAATCAAGGAGCTACGAGATCGTGGAATTAAAAAGATGGTCAAGGCACCGAGGAATTAAGCTCAAGGAAATGCGACTTAGAAGACGTAAGGCTAGACACGCGCATCATACTTCTTTTTAAAGAGTGTATCCTTGATCCCTGGTTTTTCCTGTAGAGCTTGCTCGCATGTTATCTTTTGGTGAATATCCTCTCGGTCCTGTTTCTGTTGCAAACCCCGTAGGGAGTTTACCTTGTTTATCTCCTTGATCCTATCGTGAGAACCTTAGGTAGAAACCTATGGATGTAAACATGTGTTTGAAACATGTTATGATTGATATGGTTGCAAATGGTTGCAAGTGGTTGCTCGTGGATGCGCGAATACACATTAGATACTAGATCGACGCACTCACATTTCATATTGCATATGCACGAGTATTTATACCTGTTTATGGATGAAATTGAATGTGTTATCATGCGGATGTTGCATATGAATGAATGGTTGTGCACACATATGGCATTTATATGGCTAGGACTATTTGCATACATATTGGATTCATGGCACTAAACATAATTTGCATTAGAAGATCATTCAGGCCTGATCATTAGCATTAGCTAAGGAACATATACACACACTTTCTTGCATGTGTTCATAAAGCATTAGAAGCCTTTTAAGGACCATGGTTGCTTGTGGATGATATTTTGAGTTGATGGATGATGGATGGTAGGATACGTTCTTCCTAACTTGGAGATTTCGGGGACGAAATCCTTAAAGGAGGGGAGAATGTAACAACCCGAATTTTAAACAACGTGTTAAGACAAGAATCAAGGCAGAATTAAATTATAAAATCTGAATCAGGATAAACGGGTTGCGCCATTGCGTTCTTCTCGGAAAAATACGCGAAATAGAGTCCGAAATTTCGTAAATCGGAGTCCGTATGACCCAGTTAAGGCCCAACGAAGTTTCACGAAAATTCAAATCCGAAAACAGATTTGAAAATTCAGCCCAAAAAGAGAGGCGGGATAAATTCCCGCCAGACACTCAGGGTCGACACCCATGTCGACATGGGTGTCGACCCCTCCCCAGGGGGTCGACATGGGTGTCGACCCCTGGGTCGACCCCCCCTGTAGAACCCCGACCTGGTGCACCTGCTTGTCATGTTGGCTCGGTTTTGGAGGCTTGTGACGATTTTTGAGGGTTCAGATCTATCCTAGGGTTTATCCTACGGCCTAAACTACTCCTAATCTCTATAAAAAGACCCCTAGACCTAGCTTAAACCCTCACAAATCACTCATGCCACGAAGTGCTGCCCAAATGCCAAGTGATCATGACCTCCATCTCCAACTCCAAGAGACTATGCATGCAAATCGGATCCGAATCGAAAGGTGCAAGCTTGCTACACCAAATAGAGGCCAAATCAACATTGCTACGACGGTTTCATGACGGTTCTTCTTCAAAGGAGCCACCTTTCTTCGTCGAGACAATTCATGCTAATTCGCTAAGCCACGCTATGTAAGTTCTAGCTACTTCGAAATGTTAACGGTAGTTTAATCATGGCATGGAATAAAATGTGGTTAAACATGAGTGCTATAACCTATGCGAGCCTAGTTTGCTCCTTTAACATGAACATAGGACTTTAGGTTGTGTTTTAGCGACTAAACCATGCTATTTATGTTGCATTGGACTTAGTTTGCCATGCAAGATTGGACCTTTACTTGTGGTATGTTAGCATGCACACTTGAAACCACTTTGACTCATGAAACATGTGCATGAATGTGGCTTTGAGGCTATGCAAGTATATGAACCCGAAGTCCCTTATGATACTATGCATGTTTGTGGCCAAATTCCCTTATGAAACTATGCATGCTTGTGGCCAAATTCCCTTATGATACTATGCATGTTTGGGGTCAAATTCCCTTATGATACTATGCATGTTTGTGGCCAATATGTTGGCATAATACCCTACTATGTGACTCGCTTCCACTTGGGTTGGAAATACATTTGGGTAGCTTAGGAAAAACGTGGGTATGACATGAAAATCTTGACATAGGGTTTACATGAGAACATGACATTCATGATACATTTAAATGTGGTCATGACACGTGGGAAAACATGGAACTTGAACTAGATATGGGTGGGTTGTAAGTGTAATAAGACACTAGACCAAACATGAAAGTGGCCAACTCGAGGTTGGGTTGAGTTTGTAGCATAAATCTACCCGGACCCGCCCGGCTTAACTAGTGGCTACAAACAATAGGACCCAATGTGAGTAGTTGGTCACATAGCACTTAAAACCCGAGGTTAGACTAGGTTGTGGTGTAAATCTACCCGGACCCGCCCGGCTTAACTAGTAACCACAACAAAGTCTAATGTGAGAGGTTGGGGTGCATTAATTGAAACACCCCACCTCCGTTAGGGTCACTCTCAAAGGGAATGCCCTAATTTTGGTGGAGGTTTATAAGTACAAGTCACAGATATACAAGACAGATATAAGAACACATATTTGTAAACAGCGGAAGAACAACAAACTTTTATTTCATAAAGTCAAATACGTGTTACAACAACATCCTTTCCAAAAACATAACATAACACTTTCATAATCTGTCTTGAGTACATTATTTAAAGAAGCATAAATAAAACATAGATAAACTGCAAAAGCCCCATAGTGGATTGTCCAAAGCCATAGTTCAAAAACGGAAAGTTCCAAGCAATACTTCTTCAAGCTGGATGTTGAGGTTGGTCAAGCTGCTGTGTTCCCTCCCTGAGGACCTGGGGGGGGGGGAAACGGAAGAAAGAAGACGAAAGAAAAGTAGAGTCAGACATAAAGCCTGAGTAAGTCTAGTACTATTTTGTCTATGAATAAAGAACTGGGTATGATAAGTATAAACAAGAAGTGGGCATGCACTATAAACTTGGTTAAGTTGTCTAGGGTCGAATATACTATCGTACCCCATGTTGATCTCTGAACCCATATAAATTAGTTTCCAATTTGCACCCCATAATCAGGGTGATGTGATCCATTCTATGATGATCGGCTCCTACTCGTATAGCTACATGTGTCTTACGGCCCCCGATGTCGTAGTTACCTATGCTGGTCCCACCATGGGGTGTATCAAGTCCCATAGTGGCAACCCGACACAATCTTAGAGTGCACAGGTATGCTACTGGTGTCCAGTGCCTTATTTTTCTGCACCGGAGTGTGTGCACGCCCGCACTCCGTTAGAACCTACACTGCTACACCACCGCCGTCGATTTGACCTCTTACAATCAGCCCAGTAATCGTGCCCCACCCTGCCTAGTTTCAGGGTATCCTGATACACCTTTTAGGGTTACTGCTGAAAAGGGTCCCCCGTTACTAGGTTTTCTATCTCTAGCCAACATGCTAAGTTGGTTAAGTGTTTTCTAACCTAACCCCCACCAGTCCGTTTAGTTTAGCATGTTCCATTTTGATTAAGTCTTTAGTTCACTTAATCCTAACAATCCTGACTCAGCCTTAATTGTCTTATTAAGGCCCTGACCTCTCACATTAGACAGGTATTGTTGTGGCTGCCTGTTGCCGGTTGGTTCCGGGCAGTCTTACGCCACAACTCAGTCTAACCTCGGGTCCTTGCTGGGCTCCATGTTTAACCTCCCACATTGGATAGGTATTGTTGTGACTACTGGACAGCCGGGCGGTTCCGGGCAGGTTTACATCACAACTCAATCCAACCTCGGGTTAAACACATCGTATTTTCTACATTTACATATTTTGTCGTTCTTCTTTATTTCTTATATGTAAATATTTGCGGCCCATTATTAAGTTAATGGTGTAAAGGTTACACCAATCACGGGCCCAACCCATACTTGAATTTGGGCCCTTCTATTTTATATTTTCATTCATTAATTAATTTTAACCCAACGTTATTTTCCCCTGTTTTACACGTCCGTTTATATATATTGGGCTTAGCCTTTTAAAGCCCAATTTAGCCATGCGAAAAGGGGAGGCTTAAAGCGTGATTACATACACAAAGAGGGGAAGGTGAGCGCATGAACTTGCATATGACGTTGGAAATACATAATAGAAACTGGTGTACTTGCATATATATACTTTGGTCATAAAGCATAGGTGACATGAACCAAACCATGTAAACTTAAGATAAGAATCTAACTTAGGTGTCACATAGTCTTAACTACAACATAGACCTATATTCTCATTTAGGCATAAACATAAACAAGTCATGTTCATAAGGTTTCTACATGTTTACAAAGGGGATACTTTGTTACTAACACAAAAGCATAGTTCAACTTAATCATGATTTAAGTCTAATCACATAACGATGGTATAAACATACTTATGCATAAATATTCCTAAACATGGTGTTTGCTTTAAACTTGCAAAAAGGGATTTTTGAGTCTAACCTAGCCATGTCTCGCATATGTCATCATATAATTCTTTTAAACAAGATAGACTTAATCATGGATTTCAATTATGCCAAATATCATTCATAGCCTAGCCATATTCATAAGTTTGCAAAAGCATGACTTAATACATGGATTATGGTGTCAAAATTCCAACATAGTTTCATATGAACTATAACAACCAAACTTGTTTCAATTACTTGCAAAATGATTTATGCACAAAAATATACATCATGATGGCATAATAACAAAGCCCCAAACTTGCATGAATTTCAATCAACTACATACATGTAGCTTCAACATAGATTACATAATTTGCGAAATATTCCAAACGCGTACTTGCATAGAACTACCGCATGTAGTTCTTTATAATGAATAACATAAATTTTGCACAAATATGAATTACTTTATTATCCCAATTCAAGCATACAAATCAGCACAGTTATTTATTCATACCAAAGTAATACTCTACTTACAATGGTTGCGGCGAATTCTCTAATTAAGAGATATGATTCCTTTGTTGAATTGATTGGCTTTAGGTTGCTTGAATTGCTTTAGGCTTTAGAACTTTGTTCCTAATTCTCTCTCTAGTTGGCGGCTACTCTTAGTCGTTCCTCAGCAACATGGCGGCTATGTTCTTAATTTTGAATGAATAGATTAGGGTTTAGTCTAGGGTTGTTTATATAGAGGTTAGGAACTGATTAGGACCATTGATGTTGCTTGGATTGATCGTAGCCATTCATCCTAAGGAGAGACCAATTAGAGCTTGCCACCTAGCCCTAATGACAAAGCAGACCACAGAAAATCGGCTAAACACAGACCTGGCCAGCCAGGTTGACTGGGCTCGACCAGGTCGACACCCCTGTCGACAGGGCTGTTGACAGCCCTGTCGACATGGGTAGCCCAGGTCGACAGCCCAGTCGACCTGGGTGGCCCAGGCGGGTGTTCTTCCACCCTGGCCCATTGGGCCCCACTTCGGAATATTTAATTATTTAATTCTGTTTGAATTTTAAACTTAATTTAAAAACTTCCGAAGGCCATATCTTCTTCATACGGACTCCGTTTTTCGAAAACTCGGACTCTATTTCGCGTATTTTTCCGAGACGAACGCAATGGCGTATCCCGTTTCCCTTAGTTCTTTGATTTCAGATTAATTATGCTTTAGTTTGTTAATTTCACAGTTATAGAATTTTCGGGGTGTTACATTCTCCCCCACTTAAAAGGATTTCGTCCCCGAAATCTTCAAGTTAGGAGGAATGTATATCCTAACATCCAATCATCCATCTACTCATCCATCAAGCACGAGCATCCATTGTCCTTAAAAGACTTCTAATGCTTCATGATCATATGCGAAGTGTGTGTGTACATGTACTTATCTAATGCAAAATCAGGCGGTCTACTGATTCAGTTGACCTCCTTAATGCGAATTATGTAAGTGTCATGAATCCATTATGTATGCAAATTTTCCTATTCATG
Source organism: Allium sativum (assembly GCA_030737875.1). Taxonomy (NCBI): domain Eukaryota; kingdom Viridiplantae; phylum Streptophyta; class Magnoliopsida; order Asparagales; family Amaryllidaceae; genus Allium; species Allium sativum. Next base: position 117,416,636 of record CM060911.1, on the reverse strand, counting down.
ATTCTACATGAGTGCACAATCATTCAATACAAATGCAACATCCACATGACCACACATCAAAGTTCAACCATATACGAATGCAAACATATATGCATATGCAATATGAAGTGACTGAGCCGATCTAAAACCTAGATTGTGTGTGTATATGCAACCACGAGCAACCACTAGCAATCACTTGCAACCACTTGCAACCATCATCCATAACATGTTTCAACTACATGTTTCCATCCAAAGGGTTTCTACCTAAAAGATACGGTCGAGGAAATATACCTAAAAAGATAGATAAAAGCGCAACTTAAGGAAAAAGAAAGATCAAGGATGTACCCTCGAACAGAAAAGGGTAGGCTGTACGGGTTCTAGCTTCAGTTTCCCAAGTCGCGTCTTCTTCGGCGTCGCTCCACTGAACTTTGACGAGCTTGACTTCACGGTTGCGTAGCTTCTTTACTTCCGTTCCTAAGATGCGGGTTGGACTTTTCTTATGGTTGCTTCGCGTTCCACTTCGGCCTCTTCGAGTATATTTGGCTCTACCACTTCAGCAGAATCATGTAGACATTTTCGTGAAAGACGTTGTGAACTCCGTCCAATTTTTCGGGTAGCTCTAATCTATAGGACATTTTCCCAATTGTTCCTATCTAAAGGTATAGTCGAATGAAGCAAGTAAAAACTTTGTGCCCATTAGGCAATGTCAAAACTGGAAATCTATGCCACATATATATTGATTAGGAGAAGAACTCTCTAAGTATCAGCCCCGAAGACCGAAATCAACATCAGACTGACACCCAAAGAATTACTCAACCCAACCACTATATATGATTCTAGGAAACTAAGCACGATGGACCCCTTTTAGGTCACAAGGGAGTCCCTTCCTAAGACCAATTTGTATCCTATAAAACCCAAAAACTTTAGTCAAACCAATGAACACCCTCGAGCCCCAACATGTGTTACTAACAGATGAGTCATACTCCCTATGTGGTTTGCAACAGAAATTGGATTGAGAATGGGACCGAGAGGATATACAGAAAAGATACCATGCAAGTAAGCTCTACAGGAAGAGAGGGATCAAGGATATACACTTAAGAAGAGATATTATGCACGAATCTAGTCTTCAATCTTCTAAGTCGCATTTCTTGAGCTTAACACCATTATGCTTAGTCCATCTTTAACTTCACAATTTCGTAGCTTCTTAATTCTTGTTTCCAAAATATGAGTTGGAACCTATTTCACTGTTGCCTCTCGTTCCTCTTTCACTTACTCTACTTCTAGTACTCTCAGCTCAAACATAACGACGTACTCATGGTTTCATGCAAGCTCTCCAAAATTCACTAGTGAATCTTGGATCTTGTTCACTTACTAGAAGGTATTCCACATAGATGAATTATCTCTTGAAAATAAACAAATGTCAAATGAACTTACTAAGGTGATTCTCCACAACTCATGCATAAGCGAAACGAACCTCCTGCCTTAGTGACGAATACTACTAGAGCGCCCCATTACTGGATAGCCAATCCATACCCAAAATCAAACCATAACCCGAGAATCCCAAAACAAAGGCACTACATTGAAATTCTACACTTAGAATGGAAATTTTCAATCCCAAACAGATCATAGACAAATGAGCTGGGCCCCCAATTGGGTTTGAAACAATTAAGGGGTCCTCTACCATACTAGTTTTTAGGTGCAGAGATTCTACTAAAGCAGACGAGATAAAGGAGTGTGATGCGCCAGAATCAAATAAAGTGCGAACGGGGTGATCATAAAGATAAACTACACTTTCTACAGAAGTATTTATACCTCGCTGTTGCAATGGTGGCGCTTCTAGTACATGAACCTGTGCTCCTGAGGTGGATCCAGCGCCCTGCCCCTGTCCTCGCTTCTTTGGGCAGTCCTTAGCCCTGTGGCCTGTCTCACCGCAAGAAAAGCACCCACCATTCTCCTTGGCCTTCTTTTTCCGGCAGTCCTTTACTAAGTGTCCCACTTTGCCACAGAAATTACACTTCCTCTTCTCCTTATTGCCTTTCCCGCCTTTCTTAAAGTCCGTCTTCTTAGGCTGCAAACCCTCTTTCTTCCCTTGAGAGCTTTCTGCCTTTGTCTCCTTCTTGCCCTTATCCTCCTCATTCAGCAATGCCATTTGCACCAATCTTTCATACGTGGCCCCCATGGGTATATGGGTCATGGCCAAACTGTGTAATGGCTCATTTAACCCCTTGACGAAACGGAGAGCCTTCTTGTGCGGGGTGTTGACTAGGTCAAGCCCAAACCTAGCCAGCTCATCGAACTGATTCACATACTCTCTGACAGTCTTGTCCCCTTGTTTAAGAAATAAGAATTTTTCCAACTGCAAACTTCTTTCCGCATCTGAGAGAAATTTGGTCTCAAACCTTGCCCTAAAGTCCTCCCATGTCTCCACTGGTCTTTCAGCATTAGTGACTTCCCACCAGTAGGAAGCCTCGCCCTTCAATAGCCACACCGCCAATTGTACTTTTTGTCTATCTTCTACCTCAAAGATGATGAATAGGTCCTCAGTTTCTTTCAGCCAATTTCTAGCTGCCACGAAGGACTCAGTTCCATGGAAATCCCTTCCTCCCATAGCTTTAAAATCTTTACATATCTTAGCAAAAGCGTTTCCCCGAGGAGGAGGTGGAGGAAAAGGTGCTGCTGCAGCTGGGTGATTTCCTTCAGCTGGGGGAGGAGGAACGGTAGGACCTGGCTGAGTGGCCCTTGCTTCTAAGAATCGTCTAAACCAACCAGGTATTGGTACCCCTTCCGGTAAGTTAAGTTCTTGGGACATGCTGAAACAAAAAGGATGGATTCAAAACGAAGGATAAGAGATAATACCTATGGCTTTGGGGAGTGGACTTTGCCTTTTTTTTTTAAAATAAAATAATATTTTTCTTTTAAAAATGCTTCTTTAAATTTCCTTTTTGAAAATAATTTTTTCAAAACTTTTTATCTTATCTGGTAAACCTATGCTCTGATACCAAGTGAAACACCCCACCTCCGTTAGGGTCACTCTCAAAGGGAATGCCCTAATTTTGGTGGAGGTTTATAAGTACAAGTCACAGATATACAAGACAGATATAAGAACACATATTTGTAAACAGCGGAAGAACAACAAACTTTTATTTCATAAAGTCAAATACGTGTTACAACAACATCCTTTCCAAAAACATAACATAACACTTTCATAATCTGTCTTGAGTACATTATTTAAAGAAGCATAAATAAAACATAGATAAACTGCAAAAGCCCCATAGTGGATTGTCCAAAGCCATAGTTCAAAAACGGAAAGTTCCAAGCAATACTTCTTCAAGCTGGATGTTGAGGTTGGTCAAGCTGCTGTGTTCCCTCCCTGAGGACCTGGGGGGGGGGGAAACGGAAGAAAGAAGACGAAAGAAAAGTAGAGTCAGACATAAAGCCTGAGTAAGTCTAGTACTATTTTGTCTATGAATAAAGAACTGGGTATGATAAGTATAAACAAGAAGTGGGCATGCACTATAAACTTGGTTAAGTTGTCTAGGGTCGAATATACTATCGTACCCCATGTTGATCTCTGAACCCATATAAACTAGTTTCCAATTTGCACCCCATAATCAGGGTGATGTGATCCATTCTATGATGATCGGCTCCTACTCGTATAGCTACATGTGTCTTACGGCCCCCGATGTCGTAGTTACCTATGCTGGTCCCACCATGGGGTGTATCAAGTCCCATAGTGGCAACCCGACACAATCTTAGAGTGCACAGGTATGCTACTGGTGTCCAATGCCTTATTTTTCTGCACCGGAGTGTGTGCACGCCCGCACTCCGTTAGAACCTACACTGCTACACCACCGCCGTCGATTTGACCTCTTACAATCAGCCCAGTAATCGTGCCCCACCCTGCCTAGTTTCAGGGTATCCTGATACACCTTTTAGGGTTACTGCTGAAAAGGGTCCCCCGTTACTAGGTTTTCTATCTCTAGCCAACATGCTAAGTTGGTTAAGTGTTTTCTAACCTAACCCCCACCAGTCCGTTTAGTTTAGCATGTTCCATTTTGATTAAGTCTTTAGTTCACTTAATCCTAACAATCCTGACTCAGCCTTAATTGTCTTATTAAGGCCCTGACCTCTCACATTAGACAGGTATTGTTGTGGCTGCCTGTTGCCGGTTGGTTCCGGGCAGTCTTACGCCACAACTCAGTCTAACCTCGGGTCCTTGCTGGGCTCCATGTTTAACCTCCCACATTGGATAGGTATTGTTGTGACTACTGGACAGCCGGGCGGTTCCGGGCAGGTTTACATCACAACTCAATCCAACCTCGGGTTAAACACATCGTATTTTCTACATTTACATATTTTGTCGTTCTTCTTTATTTCTTATATGTAAATATTTGCGGCCCATTATTAAGTTAATGGTGTAAAGGTTACACCAATCACGGGCCCAACCCATACTTGAATTTGGGCCCTTCTATTTTATATTTTCATTCATTAATTAATTTTAACCCAACATTATTTTCCCCCGTTTTACACGTCCGTTTATATATATTGGGCTTAGCCTTTTAAAGCCCAATTTAGCCATGCGAAAAGGGGAGGCTTAAAGCGTGATTACATACACAAAGAGGGGAAGGTGAGCGCATGAACTTGCATATGACGTTGGAAATACATAATAGAAACTGGTGTACTTGCATATATATACTTTGGTCATAAAGCATAGGTGACATGAACCAAACCATGTAAACTTAAGATAAGAATCTAACTTAGGTGTCACATAGTCTTAACTACAACATAGACCTATATTCTCATTTAGGCATAAACATAAACAAGTCATGTTCATAAGGTTTCTACATGTTTACAAAGGGGATACTTTGTTACTAACACAAAAGCATAGTTCAACTTAATCATGATTTAAGTCTAATCACATAACGATGGTATAAACATACTTATGCATAAATATTCCTAAACATGGTGTTTGCTTTAAACTTGCAAAAAGGGATTTTTGAGTCTAACCTAGCCATGTCTCGCATATGTCATCATATAATTCTTTTAAACAAGATAGACTTAATCATGGATTTCAATTATGCCAAATATCATTCATAGCCTAGCCATATTCATAAGTTTGCAAAAGCATGACTTAATACATGGATTATGGTGTCAAAATTCCAACATAGTTTCATATGAACTATAACAACCAAACTTGTTTCAATTACTTGCAAAATGATTTATGCACAAAAATATACATCACGATGGCATAATAACAAAGCCCCAAACTTGCATGAATTTCAATCAACTACATACATGTAGCTTCAACATAGATTACATAATTTGCGAAATATTCCAAACGCATACTTGCATAGAACTACCGCATGTAGTTCTTTATAATGAATAACATAAATTTTGCACAAATATGAATTACTTTATTATCCCAATTCAAGCATACAAATCAGCACAGTTATTTATTCATACCAAAGTAATACTCTACTTACAATGGTTGCGGCGAATTCTCTAATTAAGAGATATGATTCCTTTGTTGAATTGATTGGCTTTAGGTTGCTTGAATTGCTTTAGGCTTTAGAACTTTGTTCCTAATTCTCTCTCTAGTTGGCGGCTACTCTTAGTCGTTCCTCAGCAACATGGCGGCTATGTTCTTAATTTTGAATGAATAGATTAGGGTTTAGTCTAGGGTTGTTTATATAGAGGTTAGGAACTGATTAAGACCATTGATGTTGCTTGGATTGATCGTAGCCATTCATCCTAAGGAGAGACCAATTAGAGCTTGCCACCTAGCCCTAATGACAAAGCAGACCACAGAAAATCGGCTAAACACAGACCTGGCCAGCCAGGTTGACTGGGCTCGACCAGGTCGACACCCCTGTCGACAGGGCTGTCGACAGCCCTGTCGACATGGGTAGCCCAGGTCGACAGCCCAGTCGACCTGGGTGGCCCAGGCGGGTGTTCTTCCACCCTGGCCCATTGGGCCCCACTTCGGAATATTTAATTATTTAATTCTGTTTGAATTTTAAACTTAATTTAAAAACTTCTGAAGGCCATATCTTCTTCATACGGACTCCGTTTTTCGAAAACTCGGACTCTATTTCGCGTATTTTTCCGAGACGAACGCAATGGCGTATTCCGTTTCCCTTAGTTCTTTGATTTCAGATTAATTATGCTTTAGTTTGTTAATTTCACAGTTATAGAATTTTCGGGGTGTTACATTAATCTAATTAATGCCACATGAAAAGGTTAAGTAATTTTGATTAATGACACTTACCCGATATGACACGAATTGGTAGGTTAAGTTAAACCGGACTTGGTTCCTTAATGACACTTATCCATATAAGACAATTAGGGGATGGGGTTAAGTAATCCAAACTTAACTAATCTAAAACACGGTAATTAGATGGGGTTAAGTAACCTTTGTTGATACTAATATTTTTGTTTGATGATAACAAATAGATTTTTGTTACTGGAGTGTTTGATTGTGGAATATCTAGTATTATTGGAAAATAAAATAACACAGAATTTACACAGAATATAGAAAAACAAATCAACTGAATTTTATTTCCAATAATATTATTTATTTTACAATTCATTTACACACAAGACTTTACAAATCACTTTACAAGAAATTTCAGTACATAAAATTTTTTTACAAGCACTTCATTTTTTTTCTTCTCATTTCTAGCTGGATTATTCTTGTTGAGAACACCTTAGCTGTCCAAAGCATCATCCTGTAACCTGTCACAAAAGAAAGAAAAATACACAGTACACTGGAACTAAAACAAATATTTTTTTGACAAAAATGATTTTCTGTGTGATTGATTCATTTTGTCTCAGCTTTCTGTGTGTTTTTCTCATCATATTTCAGACTTAAACAGCCACATCAAAACCATACTGGTTTGCTGATCAGAACCCACTGATTCTGACCAGCCTCAACACAGTACAGTTTGACTGCTATTTTTTTTTAATGTTTCAGGGTCACAAGACAAAATCAAAAGACAAAAAGAAATATGGCAGTGCAAATACTTCAGCTCAAAAGAGAGAAACAAAGGTGGTAGATCAACAAAAAGAAACATGGCAGATCAACATGGATTGTGTATATGGTGTACAAGTGCATGGTGCACCTGTGTAAAGCATGGAGTAGTTCTACATGTACAAAGACATGCCAAAGGAAGAGTAGGTAGTGCAAACTTTCAGATCAGAAAAATGCAAATGAATATGGAGCAACAAAACCAGCATGTGTACAGAATTTCAAGTGCACAAATCAGTAAAAAAAAAAAAATGCAACTGCAATGTCCATGGATGATACAAGCATGTATGGTGTGGTGAATGCAACATCAAAAGCAAGCACAAGTGAACAAGGCAACTTCAGAGAGTCAAAAGTGTCGAGGCAGTTTTTAAAATGCAAAACAACAAGTTGGATCAGCAAAGTTCAAGACAAATATAAATGATTCAAGACAAATAGCAAGCCTCAGGTAAAATGCTCACAACAAAAACATGGCCGAGCACATGCAAACAAGCCAACATGGCAACAATCAGTCAGACAATGCATTTCAGTTTTTCAAGCAAGACTATGATGGAGCAAATTTCATGGTTCAAGCAAAACAGTGATATGGCAATGCAACATGATTAAGATCAAACATGATACAGTAAAGCACAGTGCATGTACATGGTATGGCAGAACTATAAAATGGTGCAAGAAAACTTATGGAAGCAAGCATACAAAACTCTGTTCAAACTCACAAACAGTGGTGAACATGTACAAGTGATGGACAAGTGACCAAAGTGGCACAAGTCTATATGGTCAGGATACATGACTGACAAATTGATCATGCAGACCAACATATATGTATATAATTCATATATATATATACATATACATATATATATATATATATATATATATATATATATATATTGAAACAAAGCATGGGGGAACTACATGTCAGAAATGTCCAGAAATGAAATGAAACAGTGAATCAAGTGATTGGTCAAGGAACATTGTTTTGATAATCGTTTTTTTTTGCAATACAAAATCATTTCGAGAAAGTCACAAAGGTTCCAGTCCTTCTCATCAACCATTTCCAAATTCAGCAAGAATTAAATGTGTTTTTTTTTATTCAGGGCAGAAATCAATTCGCAGGAATCAAATCTTGTATTTGGCAAGTATTTAAATTCCAGATTTACAGGATGGTTTAAATCATTTCAAATAAGGCAGAATTTAACACAACAAAATCATTGGATTTCAATTTTTTTTTACCGAGTTATTTGAAGAAAGTTTTTTTTCAAAAACAGTTTTTTTTTTGGTCAATCAGTGAAATAGATCAATCAGGAAATCCAAACAAGGAAAGAGGAATCTGTCACATTCATTCAAGGCCAGGATTATTTCAATCAAAGCCGAAGCTCGTCAATCAAACAAGACAAAGCAAGGAAATTTTTAATGCTCAAAAGGGATTTCCACAAAACTCTCAAGGGCGATTCATTCAAGGCTGTACAGATAGCAAATAAAATTCAAGGAATTCCAAAATTCAAATCGAGCAAGTCATTAACGAAATCAGAGCACCAGGGTGTAGAAACCCTTATAAAAACACACAATTCATCATCGACATTCTTATCAATTCACACAAAAAAATTCGAAACCCTAAATTGCAAGAGTTAACAAAACTCACTCAGATTGATCGCAAGAACGAAGGAGACATACTGGAGAAGCAAAAACAAGCGTCTAGAAATCCATTACACACTTCACCGAAACCGATTTAGAGAAAAATCACTGAAACCCTAAATCGCCGCCGCCATTTTTTTTTTGTTTCAGAGAGAAAGGAAGGATCGGGCTAAAGAGAATACAAGGGAGCACCGCAAAAATAAAGTGGCCCGACCACTTTTGGCTTGTGCAAAGAAAAGGGGATGACCCCCATTTTTATTTCCTCCTTTATTTCCTTTAAGTTTTTTTTTATTTTCTTTTAATCTTTTTTTCTAGTTTATTGTAAAACTAGGAATCACAGAGCTTTGAAGTGTAATCTGAAAAATCTAGTCTAGGGTATACAGACTAGTCTAGGATTTTGAGCTTAGGGATAAACAGGAGCAGGAGTTGCGAGTTTACACAGGATTGTAAGCGGGATCTGTTTGTATCTCCTAGTAAAAATCTTAGAAAGGCAGCAGTAGGCACAGTTTGCCGAAGCTGGGTATATCCCCGTGTGATTTTATTTTTACTGCATTTCTTTATTACTGTGTTTAGTTTAAATTTATTGTTAAAAAAAAAAAACCCTATTCACCCCCCCTCTAGGGTTATTATCGATCCTACAATTGGTATCAGAGCAGGTGTCTGAACCCTAGAATCATGACTTCAATAAACAATGCTTTTTCTGAAGGTCAATCTATTGCTAGACCACCCATGTTCAATGGTAGTGATTACGCGTATTGGAAAGCTAGGATGAAAATATATCTAGTGTCTGTTGATTATGATGTCTGGGATATCATTGAAACTGGATATACACCTCCGACTGAAACTGTTAATGGTATTGTAACACCTAAACCAAAAAGTAGGTGGGATGCAAATGATAAGAAATTATACTCTATAGATTCTAAAGCTATGAATGCTCTGATTTGTGCTCTTGATAAAACAGAATATAACAGAATTTCTCATTGTAATACAGCCCAGGAAATTTGGCATACTCTGGAAGTCACACACGAAGGAACTTCTCAGGTTAAAGAATCCCGTCTTGCCATGTTCAGTAATGAATATGAAAACTTCAACATGCAGAAGGACGAGAGCATCAAGGACATGTATGGTCGCTTTTCCGTACTAGTTTACAATGCCAGAGCCCTTGGAAAGGTCTATACAGAAGTGGAGCTTGTGAGGAAGATTCTGCGTGTTCTACCCATGAACTTTGAAGCAAAAGTCACAGCCATTCAAGAATCCAAAGATCTGAGCAAGCTGAGCATGGAAGAGCTTATCGGAAATCTGATGACATATGAAATGGAGCTGAAAGCAAGAGAAGATCGCAACAACTCAGATCTGAAAAAGAAGTCAATAGCTTTGTCCAACACTGTCACTAGCGATAGTGAAGATCCCATTGAACAACTTGCCATGGCAGTCAGACAACTCACGAAGTGGAGAAAATTCAAACCTCGAAGAAATAAACCAAAGAGCAACAATTCAGAAGACGAACCACTCTGCTACAACTGTCAAAAGCCTGGACACATAAAACCAAATTGTCCACTTCTCCAAAGAAACAAAAAGAAAAAGAAAGCTTTTGCTGTAACTTGGGATGACGAGGAAGGAGAAGAAGATTCAGACAGCAGTGAGGAGGAAACCAATTTGTGCTTCATGGCAAAATCAGACCTTGAAGATACTGACGAAGAAACCACTGAGGTATACAGTTATGACGATCTAGTTTCAATGTGTAAACATCTTTCTGAAATTATTGACATGTTAGAATCAGACGCAGAGAAACTGAAAGCGGAAAATTTCAACCTTGCTCACAATAATAAGAAGTTGGAATCTGAGATTAAAAATGCTTCAAAAACCAATAATCTAGATTGTGAAATGTGTAAAGATGTGAATCTAGAAATTTTAACACTCAAATGCACCATTGAGAATCTTGAAAAAGAAAACTTGACTCTAAAAGTTGAAGATGACACTAAAAGAAAGAACTACATTAAACGATGCACTTCACTTGTGAATGAGAACACAATCTTAAAAACAAGAGTCCAAGATCTAGAAGCCACATTGAACAAATTCTCAATCGGTCAAACATCTTTTAAAATGTTACTTGGAAACCAATTGGTTGGGAATAATAGAAAAGGACTTGGTTTTGGGAAGATACAAGAAATAACTGGAAGTGACAATGCTAAAGGTAAAAGTATTTTTCCCAAATGTGTAAAATGTGGGGTGTTTGGTCACAGTCATGAAAATTGCAAGATTAGCAGTAAAATTCAGAAGTTCAAAAAGGTATGGGTTCCTAAACACTTGGCACACAATTATCACAAAGATTGGAACACAAAGAAAAATCAAATTTGGATTCCAAAAGAATCTTATGACTATCATTCTTCTACTACTGATATGATTAGGCCTAGAAGTTTCTCTAGGTCATCTCCTTCTTTGTTTGTGTAGGTATGTTGGCGGGCTAAGGAGCAACAAAAATGGTACTTGGATTCAGGTTGCTCCAGACATATGACGGGTGATAAAAGACTGTTCCTTAGCCTGGAAAAACATAAAGGTGGGAATGTGACGTTAGGTGACAACAGCAAATGTAAAATTATTGGTAAAGGAAAAGTAGGTAACAGTATCTTTGCCTTAACTGATGTTTTATATGTTGATAACCTTTTTCACAATCTTATCTCCATCAGTCAGCTTTGTGATAAAGGAATGAATGTTGTGTTTGATAGTAATAGTTGTAAAATTATTGAGATCTCCTCTGGAAAGGTTGTGTTTACAGGGAAAAGAAAAGGAAATGTTTATACTCTCTCTTTCGATGATGTAACAGTACCTAGGTGTTTGGTAGCAACAGAAGAGGAGGCAATCTTATGGCACAGAAGATTAGCACATGCAAGTATGGGACTTCTTGAAAGACTAAAAGCAAATGAACTTGTCAGGGGTTTACCACATCAGAATTTCAAAAATAACAAAGTATGCAAAGCTTGTACCATGGGAAAACTTAGCCGTTCATCTTTCCGTCCAAAAAATGTTGTTAGCACTTCACGAGTGCTTGAATTGATTCATATGGACTTGTTTGGACCTACTGATACTGCTAGTTTAAATGGTAAATGTTTTTGTTATGTATTGGTTGATGATTACTCTAGGTATACATGGGTTTACTTTCTAGCCAAAAAGTCTGAAGCTTTTGATTATTTTTTAAAGTTTTCAAAACTTGTCCAAAATGAAAAAGGGGTTTCAATTAAAACTTTAAGAAGTGATCATGGAGGTGAATTTGAAAACTTAGACTTTGAAAATCTTTGTGAAGAAAATGGTTTCAAACATGAATTTTCCGCTCCTCGAACACCTCAACAGAATGGGGTGGTTGAAAGGAAAAATCGTACATTACAAGAAATGGCTAGATCTATGTTATGTGAATATCAATTGCCTCAAACTTTCTGGGCTGAGGCAGTTAATACTTCGTGCTATGTAATGAACAGAGTTATGATTAGACCAATACTTAATAAAACGTCATATGAACTGTGGTCTAACAAAAAGCCTAACATCTCATATTTTAGAGTGTTTGGATGTCCTTGTTATATTTTGAACACAGGTGAACAGCTTGGGAAATTTGAGTCAAAAACGGTTGATGGAATCTTCATGGGTTATTCATCAAGAAGTAAGGCTTACAGAATCTTCAATAAACAGTCAAGAACAATCGTGGAAACCGTCAACGTCAAGTTCAATGAATCAGATATGGATACGATACCTGAAGATGATAAAGATGATGCTGGTGCACAAGGAATTGAACAAGAAAACAATGATGTTGAGACAAACAATGAAAAAGCCACTGAAGCAGCAACAGATATCGAAAAACTAAAATTCAAACCAAGTCATCCTCCAGATTTGGTAATTGGAAGTCCAACTGCTGGTGTTCGTACACGATCCTCTCTCAATAGGGAAGTTTGTACCCTTTGTATTCATAATGCCTTTGTATCTGAAATAGAACCAAGTTCTTATGATGTTGCTCTTAATGATGAATTTTGGTTGTTAGCTATGCAGGAGGAACTTAACCAGTTTGAGAGAAACAGAGTCTGGAACTTGGTACCCAGACCAAAAGACTACCCAGTTGTAGGAACAAAATGGGTATTCAAAAATAAGCTTGACGAATCAGGAAATGTAACAAGAAACAAAGCTAGGTTGGTCGCTAAGGGATACAATCAAATCGAAGGTGTTGACTTTGATGAAACTTTTGCCCCAGTTGCTAGGCTTGAAGCAATCAGAATTTTGTTAAGTTTTGCATGCTTTAAGGGGTTCAAATTAAAGCAAATGGATGTGAAGAGTGCTTTTCTGAATGGAGAACTGAAAGAAGAAGTGTACGTTGAACAACCCCCTGGTTTTGAGAGTCATGATTATCCAAATCATGTATACAAACTGGAAAAAGCATTGTATGGCCTTAAGCAAGCTCCTCGAGCTTGGTATGACTGTCTGTGTACATATCTCTTGGAAAATGGTTTTAAAAAGGGAAGTGCTGACACAACCTTGTTTTTATCTCATGATGGTGATGATTTTCTAATTGTCCAAATTTATGTTGATGATATCATATACGGTGCTACTAATGATGTCTTGTGTGAAAAATTTGAAAAAGTTATGCAGGGCAAATTTGAGATGAGTTTGGTTGGAGAGCTAAAATTCTTCCTTGGTTTCCAAATCAAACAAAGCAGCAAAGGGATCTTTATCTCTCAAACAAAGTACGTGATGGAGTTGTTAAAGAGATTTGGAGTTCAAAATGCAAAGCCAATGAAAACACCGATGAGTCCAACAACCAAACTTGACAAAGATGAAAAAGGCGTTGCTGTGGATCAAAAGAAATATCGCGGTATTATCGGTTCACTTCTTTATCTTTCTGCTTCTAGACCCGATATTATGTTTTCTGTTTGTTTGTGTGCTCGTTTTCAATCAAATCCCAAAGAATCTCATCTAAAAGCCACAAAACGGATTCTAAGATATTTGTTACACACACCAAATTTGGGCTTATGGTATCCTTCTTGTGATAACTTTAATTTAGTTGGGTTTACTGATGCTGATTATGCTGGTTCACTCACTGATAGAAAAAGTACTAGTGGAACATGTTTCATGCTAGGTCATTCACTTGTGTCGTGGTCAAGTAGAAAACAAAACTGTGTTGCTTTATCCACCACTGAGGCTGAATATATTGCTTTAGGAAGTTGTTGTGCACAGATTTTATGGATGATGCAGACTTTATCTGATTTTGGACTTTGTTATAAACGAGTTCCTTTAAAATGTGACAGTAAGAGTGCAATTGACTTATCAAATAATCCAGTACATCACTCACGCACAAAACACATTGATGTAAGACACCACTTTCTTAGAGATCATATTGCTTGTGAAGATATTTGTATAGAATTTATTTCAACCGAATCTCAACTCGCTGATATTTTTACAAAACCCCTTCCTGAAGACAGATTTTGCAGATTACGTTTGGATTTGGGAATTATAGAAATAAATTAATCTTTTAGCATTTTTGGATAAATTTTCTCTTAGGATGTTCTGTTGGCAATTATCTTTCTGACATATAATCCATGCTTCAAATCATCAAGAAAAGACCAGTTTGTTTTTTGGACATTTATGATAAATTTGTGACTGTGTAAGTTTGAAAATTTGTAGCTCTGATACGATCAAATATGCTTTATAATATGAGTAATTGAAGAACTTTTTTCACTTTCATCTTCTGTCTCTATCACCCTTCTATCAATCATTATTATTTTATATATATCAAAGGGATTTTAAAAAAAAAAAAAAAAAAGGGTATTTCTCTAATCTCATTTAAAAATCCAAGCTCTGGTCATGCATGGTTATGAGAATACTTATTTTTCATGCTATTACTGATTCCATTTAAAAATCCAAGATCTGGTTATGCGTGGTCAGTATAGTACTGAATTTTTTTCATGTTGCAGCTAATTCCATTTAAAAATCCAAGCTATGGTCATGCGTGGTTAGTTTGCTATTGAAATATCCTTGATATATATTGAATATTTCATCGTTCCATTTTCTGTCTTGTGACATGTGTTCTTCTTTTACAGATTATTCTAATCTTTTTGTTTGATTACTCGGAGTGTTTGAATCTGATAATGTCAAATGACTTGATAACTATTTACAGTCCATACTCTTTAAAATGTCCAGAATTGTTATTCTTTTGATGATTACAAAGGGGGAGAAGATGTTAAGATTTTGTGTTGTTTACAGACGTCTATAGATTTTATTTTACCATTAATGCTAAGTGTTTAATTTTTTTTATTTTTTTCAAATTATTTACTCTTGTCTGTTTACAAACTGTTTACAACTGATAGGGGGAGCTCAAATGTAGGGGGAGCCCCTGTTCAAACACATCTCGTTATTCACAAAAATCTTAAGTCTGTTTGTCATCATCAAAAGGGGGAGTTTGTTGATACTAATATTTTTGTTTGATGATAACAAATAGATTTTTGTTACTGGAGTGTTTGATTGTGGAATATCTAGTATTATTGGAAAATAAAATAACACAGAATTTACACAGAATATAGAAAAACAAATCAACTGAATTTTATTTCCAATAATATTATTTATTTTACAATTCATTTACACACAAGACTTTACAAATCACTTTACAAGAAATTTCAGTACATAAATTTTTTTTACAAGCACTTCATTTTTTTTCTTCTCATTTCTAGCTGGATTATTCTTGTTGAGAACACCTTAGCTGTCCAAAGCATCATCCTGTAACCTGTCACAAAAGAAAGAAAAATACACAGTACACTGGAACTAAAACAAATATTTTTTTGACAAAAATGATTTTCTGTGTGATTGATTCATTTTGTCTCAGCTTTCTGTGTGTTTTTCTCATCATATTTCAGACTTAAACAGCCACATCAAAACCATACTGGTTTGCTGATCAGAACCCACTGATTCTGACCAGCCTCAACACAGTACAGTTTGACTGCTATTTTTTTTTAATGTTTCAGGGTCACAAGACAAAATCAAAAGACAAAAAGAAATATGGCAGTGCAAATACTTCAGCTCAAAAGAGAGAAACAAAGGTGGTAGATCAACAAAAAGAAACATGGCAGATCAACATGGATTGTGTATATGGTGTACAAGTGCATGGTGCACCTGTGTAAAGCATGGAGTAGTTCTACATGTACAAAGACATGCCAAAGGAAGAGTAGGTAGTGCAAACTTTCAGATCAGAAAAATGCAAATGAATATGGAGCAACAAAACCAGCATGTGTACAGAATTTCAAGTGCACAAATCAGTAAAAAAAAAAAAATGCAACTGCAATGTCCATGGATGATACAAGCATGTATGGTGTGGTGAATGCAACATCAAAAGCAAGCACAAGTGAACAAGGCAACTTCAGAGAGTCAAAAGTGTCGAGGCAGTTTTTAAAATGCAAAACAACAAGTTGGATCAGCAAAGTTCAAGACAAATATAAATGATTCAAGACAAATAGCAAGCCTCAGGTAAAATGCTCACAACAAAAACATGGCCGAGCACATGCAAACAAGCCAACATGGCAACAATCAGTCAGACAATGCATTTCAGTTTTTCAAGCAAGACTATGATGGAGCAAATTTCATGGTTCAAGCAAAACAGTGATATGGCAATGCAACATGATTAAGATCAAACATGATACAGTAAAGCACAGTGCATGTACATGGTATGGCAGAACTATAAAATGGTGCAAGAAAACTTATGGAAGCAAGCATACAAAACTCTGTTCAAACTCACAAACAGTGGTGAACATGTACAAGTGATGGACAAGTGACCAAAGTGGCACAAGTCTATATGGTCAGGATACATGACTGACAAATTGATCATGCAGACCAACATATATGTATATAATTCATATATATATATACATATACATATATACATATATATATATATATATATATTGAAACAAAGCATGGGGGAACTACATGTCAGAAATGTCCAGAAATGAAATGAAACAGTGAATCAAGTGATTGGTCAAGGAACATTGTTTTGATAATCGTTTTTTTTTTGCAATACAAAATCATTTCGAGAAAGTCACAAAGGTTCCAGTCCTTCTCATCAACCATTTCCAAATTCAGCAAGAATTAAATGTGTTTTTTTTATTCAGGGCAGAAATCAATTCGCAGGAATCAAATCTTGTATTTGGCAAGTATTTAAATTCCAGATTTACAGGATGGTTTAAATCATTTCAAATAAGGCAGAATTTAACACAACAAAATCATTGGATTTCAATTTTTTTTTTACCGAGTTATTTGAAGAAAGTTTTTTTTCAAAAACAGTTTTTTTTTTTGGTCAATCAGTGAAATAGATCAATCAGGAAATCCAAACAAGGAAAGAGGAATCTGTCACATTCATTCAAGGCCAGGATTATTTCAATCAAAGCCGAAGCTCGTCAATCAAACAAGACAAAGCAAGGAAATTTTTAATGCTCAAAAGGGATTTCCACAAAACTCTCAAGGGCGATTCATTCAAGGCTGTACAGATAGCAAATAAAATTCAAGGAATTCCAAAATTCAAATCGAGCAAGTCATT
This sequence comes from Allium sativum, assembly GCA_030737875.1. NCBI lineage: Eukaryota > Viridiplantae > Streptophyta > Magnoliopsida > Asparagales > Amaryllidaceae > Allium > Allium sativum. The sequence goes on along the minus strand of CM060911.1, from coordinate 117,399,438 downwards.
AACGAAATCAGAGCACTAGGGTGTAGAAACCCTTATAAAAACACACAATTCATCATCGACATTCTTATCAATTCACACAAAAAAATTCGAAACCCTAAATTGCAAGAGTTAACAAAACTCACTCAGATTGATCGCAAGAACGAAGGAGACATACTGGAGAAGCAAAAACAAGCGTCTAGAAATCCATTACACACTTCACCGAAACCGATTTAGAGAAAAATCACTGAAACCCTAAATCGCCGCCGCCATTTTTTTTTTGTTTCAGAGAGAAAGGAAGGATCGGGCTAAAGAGAATACAAGGGAGCACCGCAAAAATAAAGTGGCCCGACCACTTTTGGCTTGTGCAAAGAAAAGGGGATGACCCCCATTTTTATTTCCTCCTTTATTTCCTTTAAGTTTTTTTTTTATTTTCTTTTAATCTTTTTTTCTAGTTTATTGTAAAACTAGGAATCACAGAGCTTTGAAGTGTAATCTGAAAAATCTAGTCTAGGGTATACAGACTAGTCTAGGATTTTGAGCTTAGGGATAAACAGGAGCAGGAGTTGCGAGTTTACACAGGATTGTAAGCGGGATCTGTTTGTATCTCCTAGTAAAAATCTTAGAAAGGCAGCAGTAGGCACAGTTTGCCGAAGCTGGGTATATCCCCGTGTGATTTTATTTTTACTGCATTTCTTTATTACTGTGTTTAGTTTAAATTTATTGTTAAAAAAAAAAAAACCCTATTCACCCCCCCTCTAGGGTTATTATCGATCCTACAACCTTCACTTAACTAATCTAAAACACGGTAATTAGATGGGGTTAGGTAACCTTCACTTAACTAATCTAAACACGGTAATTCGGTGGGGTTAAGTTAAACCCTTAACCAATCTAAACTTGGTAATTCAATGAGGTTAAGTAACTTATACTTAACCAATCATACATGATGATTTGATGGGGTTAAGCAACCATACTTAACCAATCTAATATGAGAGCTTGATAGGGTTAAGTCACGAGACCGTTTAAATATACTTAACCATTATAATACGATTAGTGGATGGGGCGAAGTTAACCTATACTTAACCAATCCGACTCGATAATCCGATGAGGATAAGATAATCTATGCTTAACCAATCTAACACGATAATCTGATAGGGTTAAGACAAACAAATACTTAACCAAATTGACTTGATGATTGAATAGGGTTAAGTCATGAGCTTCTTGGTATACTTAACCAACTTGTAGGGCTAGGTCTTGGACTTGAATACTTAGCCAGTCTTGACATGATTCATAGGCGGGCTAAGCCATGAACCTGAACAACAACACTTAACCCAATAGGCAAAACCCTAGTAGAGGAACTAGGTAGAAAATCGTAGTTAATCAAGGGTAACGGGGAAATGAAGCTAATTGGTAAACCTTAGTTAAGCATAACTAAGTAATAATTCTTAGCCAAGGACATGGGACTAGTTCATGAATAGATGAGTAACCCGGTACGGTAGGTCATCGCTTAAAACACGAGGAGGAGCAAATTATCCGACTTAGATAAAGGCTCCAACGAACTGGGTGCCGAAGCGGTAGCTTCGGGGGACGTGAGGGTACTCTTGGTATCCCTCAGTGAGGTGGCAGATGGCCCATGAAACCCGGCCTCACAGAGGTTAAGGTCTACGGTAGAAGAGCTAAGGGTATGCCTTGGTTGCTATGCGAGCGACCTAAAGACTGGGATGGATTAGCGTGGAGTTGACGATACTTGATTTTTGCCCTGGATAGCACATCGTCGACTACCTACCATCTTTAGTCAATCGTGTACGAACGGAAAGGCAGGGAACCCCCAACAGACTATGTTCTTGCTATCGAGTCATGGGTGAGGTTGGCCCATAGGAAAGTGGGGCTATAGTGGGGCCGGGATGTGGTTCTCATACATGATTTTTCTTGGATTGCCTTTCAGTAGTTGAGGGAGGGGTCACGTGGGACCATAGCCATGGGTATAAAAATAGACCTTGATATCTGCATCAGCAGACAACTTAAAGCTCCCGACCGAGTCCCGTATTTCTTGATTTGTCCTGGCACGGAACTCGGATGGCACATTGAGGAACATGTGCGTCTAGACATGGAAAACGATTCACGATACATATGCGGGATAAAGGGCGCGGTTGACGGGTGGCATAATCCCTAGTGGCCCTAGGTGGCTTGAACCCAAACCGAGACACGGAAACGTTCATTAGGTAGCATAATCCCTAGTGGTCCTAGGTGGCGTAAATCCTAAGTGAACACGCGATAGTTCATGGTAAGAAAACATAACCAGATCAAGGGTAGCAGTCCAAAACAACTTCAAGGATAAAATGGTACTACGTTGAGGTGGTATAGATTTACATGGGAAAGCCCGTACGGCCTACGGCAAAGGACTGAACTTATACATGGAAAGAAACATACAAGTTGGGAAAACCTACATATGTTATATATTAGGTTGACATGGACCATTACATGACATTGGGCAAGGGACATTGATAGTTAACACATGACGCGGGTTGGGATACTAGTACGAGGGGTGCAGAGTAAATATACATGATAAATACCGTGGGATGTTATACATGATAGATACCTTGGGATTGTATACTTGATAGAAACCTGATGATGTGATACCTTGATTTATCATGATACCTTAGTTTAGCTTGCTCCAGTAGTTCATCCAGTTATCTTGGTTTAGCTTATCTATCTTGTCGTCATCCTTATGTTTACTTTCAGTTTATGCATGTCATGTTACCTTTACCTGTTTTTATACTGGAAGTAGATAGGACTTACCAGTCTTTATGACTGACCCCGTTTTCTTTCGCCTCTTTGTCTTCCGTTTCCCCCCAGGTTTCAGGGAGGAAATGATGTTGGTTAGTTCGGACCTCTTATGCTTGAAGGTCATCACGTATAGCTTGGTCTTCTTTTGGCTATGGCTACTTCACCGCATTATTTTCGGGAATAATTTATGAAAAGGTTTTATGCTTCTTTACTATTGCAAGACAGGTTTTGATGTATTCTGATGTAAAAGGCTTTAGACCTTATTTATTAATGATATGAAAGTTGGTTTTACTTCCGCTGTTTTATATATGTTTTGTCTCGTAATATTTCTGTGCATGTTTACCTCGATAATGCTTCACCAAACCTAGTGCATTCCCTTTGCGAGTGACCCTAGCGGAGGTGGGGTGTTACAGTTAGATTTATTTGTATCGATTCGAACTTTCGTGCGATGGGAATACGATTTGGGTAGATTAGGTAAAATATGAATTAGCTTTAAACTTGAACATGAACATTATTATGACTTGAACCAGAATATGGACATGAACTTGGCACGATTTGACATAAAACATGACTTGAGAACTCGACATGAATCTAAACATGAAAACTTGAACGTGGGCATGAAAGTTAGATAAACTTGAAAATGGCCAACTCGAGGTTGGGTTGAGTTTGCAGTGTAAATCTGCCCGGAACCGCCCGACAAATCCAGTGGCTGCAAACAATAGGATCCAATGTGGGTAGTTGGTCATATCGCACGTAAAAACCCGAGGTTAGACTATATTGTGGTGTAAATCTGCCTGGAACCGCCTGGCAAATCCAGTAACCACAACAGTTAGTCTAATGTGAGAGGTTGGCGTGCACTAATGAATTAATGGCACATGATAGGGTTAAATCATGAACCACTTGAATATACTTAACCAACTTGACACGATGACTTGATAGGGTTAAGTCATGAACTGCTTGAACACACTTAACCAACTTGATACATGATCTGGATAGGGTTAAGTCACGAATTTGGATGACAACACTTAACCCATTAGAAACCCTAGTTACGCGGTCCTTTTCAGCAGTAACCCACTTAGATGTATCATGATACCCTGGGACTAGGCAGGGTGGGGCATGATCACTGGGCTGATTGTAAGCGACCAGAACGACGGCTGAGTAGGTGCGCCATTGTATGTTCAGGTGGGCTATGGTTGTGCACGTAGTCCAGAGTTGAAAAAGCAGGCATTGGGAACCTGTAGATTTACACTGTGCGTGCTTGATTCGTGTCGGTGGTTGGCACCATATGACTTGATACACCCTATGGTGGACCTAGCACAGGTAACTACATTTCTGGATAGAGCCATATGACACAGACACATGACGAGCTAGGACTTGTAGGGAGCCGATCGATTAGTAGATCGTACCGTAGGACCCCGTAATGGGTCACTTCATGGCACTGGGCTAAGGGATCATTTCATGGTCAATACTTGATATGGGTTAGAATACTAGTACAGTTGGTGCAGTGAACCTTGAACATGCGATGCCAGACTTGACTTATCTTGTTATCTTAATTATCCAACTAGTTCTGTTATCATCCTTATGTTTAATTCCAGTTTTTACATATCATGTTACCTTTACTAGTTTTCATACTGAAAGTCACTAGGGCTTACCAGTCTTTATGACTGACCCTTTTTCTTTCGCCCCTTTTTCTTTCGTTCCCCCCCTCCCCAGGTTCCCAAGGAGGAAACACTAGCTCTTAGCTTGGATTCAACTTGCTTTTTGACAACTCATGTACGGTTTGGTCTTGGGCTATGCTATGGCTGCTTCTGCTATTTATGGGGAATAATTTACTTTTGTTTTAAAGTTTATGCTTCTTTACTATGAACTTGATGTAATGGAATAATTTGTATCTTGGATATATGAGCTTTTGACTCTTTTCTTGGAAATAATAAAAAGTTGGTTTTTAATTTCTACCGCTACTTTATTTATGTTCTGCCTTGTGATATCTCTATGCATGTTTACCTAGATAATACTCCACCAAAACTAGTGCATTCCCTTTGTGAGTGATCCTAGCGGAGGTGGGGTGTTACATCCTCTACATGCTAGAAGCCTTCGTTTTTGGTTCGATGTAAATGGGGTACGCTGGAAAGTTCAGCGTGAGAGCTAGGGCTGGGGATTTTAGAAGTTTAAGGGTCCGATTTAATTTTCTGGTGGTGGATTTAGGATTGTGAGATCGATTTGAAGTTGGTTTGGATTTTTTAGAATTTAAAAAAATAAAAAAAAATCGATACTTGCTGTAGCTGTGGGGGGAAATGACCAGGTCGCGCCTTACATTGGTGGATCGAAGGTTAAGTAATGGTGATGAGATGGGAGAGGCCGAGAAGAGAAGTTCCGCGGAAGAATCGATTTGGAGTTTCATTGAGAAACGAAGGTGTGATGGAGGGCTAAAGTTTTCGAAATGGTGGAAATGGAATGAAGCGGGTTCGAACTGGTTATGAAGGAGAAAGGGGATGAGCAGGTAATTAACACGACATTGAGAATTTGAGGGATTAAGTTATATTATTAATTTATTTACTTAAGTTAATAATCGTAAATGTTTGCAAAACTTCTGAAATGAATATCTAATTCATATGTTAACCGAATTCAGTAAAACAAGATCCGATGGGATCGTATCTACACCATGGAACTGACCGGGAGTGAATTAGAGCTCGTTTGGATTTATGGTGAAATTAAACGCCTGAATCAAATCAATGACCAATTATCGTTATTTAACGATAAACCGTCCAATGTGAGTAAACTCACTAACTCTGATCAGTTTATATTTTTATAACGTATTTTTAGAATTAATAAATGACGGTCGTTTGCTGTGTGTTGGCTATTTGGTTGAATTGCTAGTAAATTGTTTGAAAATATAGATAACGATATATATAAATCGTTAACCGAATATTGATTCTGTTTATCAGAATACTTCATATTCGTGTTATTCATGTGATTAACATCTGTGGAGGTAGGGAAATAGGTCGGAGGGACCCAACTGTGTTCCTCAACATTTATTTTATTGTTTTTCATATATTGTGATATATGATGTGATATATAACCTGTTATAGATTTTGTGTATGGTATGATATTGTTCCTTATTATATAGTTTTTTTAGTAATACTGAAATGTGAAAAGAGAAATTTCAAACTATAATTTGAAATAAAATATTTATATAAAATCAAAGGATTTTATATAAAAGTAAGTTTGAAGTGGTTATTAAATTGTGGAAGTTTATAAAATCAAAAGGGTTTTACAAAAAGGGAATTTGTGAAGTATATATTGAAATAAAAAATTTATGAAATCAAAAAGGTTTTATAAAAAGAAGGAGATGTTGAAGATTAGAAATAAGGAACTTCTATTTGAAATTGTTAACAATTATATGGAAGTGTAAGAGACCGTTTTAGTTAAAATACTTAATAGTAGTAATAAGAAGTAAGTGAAGAAAAGAAATATTCATATAAAATAGATAGGATATTATAAATGAATTATTTGGCAAATAAATAGAATTATAAAAAGCGAATTGACAAGATGTAAGGGAACAACGAGAAGATGTTTTCAAAGTAGTATTAAATAGAAATCTGTTTTAATAGATGAATTGAGAAGATTAATTTATAAATAATATTTTATAAATTAAATAAAAATATTTATCTTTTGATAAATGAATATATAAGTCTAAACTTATATAGAGAAGTGGAAATCGGTTTTAACACAGATATTTTATGGAATATGAATTCAGTATTTGTAAAGGGAAATTTAAAATGAGATTTTAAGTGTTAGAAGTTAAAAGGAGATTTTGTACAAATAATTCTATAAATAGAAGTATAAATAGAAATTGAAAATGAGATATTGTATTTAAATATGAAATCAAAACTGAATAGATTATATAAAAGAAACATTATTCACATTCGATGTGAATGATGAAAATAAGCAAAGATTTTGCAAATAAAAACATTTGTAAAGGAAATTGGGTTTTGAAGCAGGAATTCAAACAGTAATGAAATTCCGAATGGTTAAGAAATAAAGAACTTGTTTAACAAGGAAAACAATTGTCTGATTTATAAACAATGTTTATAAATGAACTAAAATGTAATTATCAGTGGATAATTGAGATTTCAAATCCAAAAGTGAATGTAAAATGGGAAAGTTGAGTTGTTTTGAAAGGGAATAATGAAATCCATTTCGATACTCGAAATGTAAAAAAGGGATTAAATAAAATCCGTAAAGATTGGCAATTAGAATTTAACTAAGCCAATGTTTTAAAAATAATTTATTTGCAGAAATTATATATAGAATAAATCAGGATTTTACAAGGAAATTAGTATTCGGTTGGAAACCGATATTCGATTATCGAATATAAGTTATTCGAAAGGAAGAGTTATCGAATATAGTTATTCAAAAGGGAGTTATCGAATAGAGATTATTCGAGAGAGAATTGTGAGTTGAAATTCGATTATATCGAATTTGGGGAAGTATTATTTACTTTCCACTTTTAAAATCAATAAATTAGTTGTTTGTCTATTTATCCAAATTTAAGATATAGAAGTTATATTTATGTTAGTATATTTCGAAAGCATGGAATTAGCAAACTGTTGTTATAATCAAATAATTTTGGCAAAAGAAGGGGATTCGTAAATAGAATCCGAGAGTTACGTAAGGAAGTTGTTAAAGTTGTAAAGGGTGAACTTTGTCTATTTCGAGGTTAGAAATGTTGTTCAGTTAAGGTCTGAGAGGTAATTATACCCCAGCTTGATTGACTTCGTTTTTAACTAAGGGATGGGTAAGGTTCGATTATGAAGGCTAATTAAGTGAATTTGGTTAATGAGAAAAATGGTTAGAGTTCTCGTAGCGAGGTTATATTTAAACATCAGTTTGAATCCAATAAAGGAGATTTGGAAATATTTTCCAAATAATAATTCAGAAATGTTTTCTGGTAGAGAAATAAGAAATGGAAGTAAATATGGAAACGTTTTCCAATGATTAATAAAATATATTTTCTAAATTTAGAAAATAAGAATTTACGAATATATATGAATGGGTAAATTGTTAAATTGATGATAATTTAAATCTGAAGAGAAAAATATTGAATGATGATTGATCGATAGAATTTCCATCTAGAAATAATATCGTTGGTTATAAACCTATTTTTCTTTGATAGTTAAATCACCGACTATCAAATTTTTTGACCATTTTTCCATCGTCAGTACGGAGAGACCGGGATCAGATGCATTATCTGAAAACCACTCTGTATGGACGTTAGCGTTGCGATCAAATATGATGAAAATAATTGAAGATGGAGTTATGCAAGGGCTATCCTGTATACAGAATAGTGCTTTCGGTTTGTCCAATCTCAGGACAAACGTGAATGGACGAATGTCTGACAGAGTATATCCAATGGATCACATAAGTTGATCTCTTCAAACATACTTACGTTTGGTGGCGGAGAAATTCGTTTCTCTTAGCTTTATACCCATGGTATTTTTGGGGAAATCAATTTGTGATTTGGCGGGTACGACGATGTGGCATTCAAAGTGAATGGTGGTCAAGTGTTTCAAAACATACGTAATGACCTCAACCCTCATCAACCGGGAATGATAGAAATCGGGCAGGCAGCATGGCTAAGTGGGTCGCTCCCATTAGGGTGTATATCACCTATCTAGAGAAAATCCATTCCATTCTTTTATCTATTATCGATGCTGTCCCTTTTCGGGAAACGGTGGGTAGCTCCCAACCGTTGGTGATATACATTCGATACACTCAAGCGAAATGAGTGGTCAGTAATGGAAGGGCCGGGTTGCAAGACGTTCTTGTTGAACCCAGTGTATTTGCCTCTAGAGATACACTATCGGCAGGTGGTACCATACCTTGTCATATTTGGAATCCAATCTCCAATAAGCGCCCGCGATTTTGTTTGTGTACTATATATGTGGAACGTGAGATGCAAGCGTTCTACTAGATTGTTAATTACTTGTGATTAGACATTATTATAATATCAGAGAAGTATTGATTTCCAAAACTATTTTGGGTTATTGCAAGGTAAAAACCATCCGTGTTTATGTGTGGATCGGTCTTACGATTATCTTTTCTTTTGAAAAGGATTTTGAAAAGTTAAATCAAATGATTTGAGTTTACTCACACTAGTCCCATGACTGACCCAGAGTTTACTTTGTTTGTTTTCCCTAAATTCTTGGGTGTCCAAATTAGTATGGGCAGTCAAGTAGTTCAGGACTTTACAGATATACTTGGAGGAGCTTAAAGCAGGAGGCTTCAGGATTATATAACTATTGTTATTTCCGCTGTGTGTAAGTGTTGTACTTTGATAATGTTACAGTATATATATATATTGTTTTATTGCAAAGTTATGTTATATATTATATTTTATTCGTTCCGCTATGAGATTTGTATTACTCTGATTATGTTCTGTGGTGATCTTCTTCTTCTATTCTAATTTTCTATCTTCTCTATTCTCACCCTCTAATTTCTTTCTATTAATGATCAGGTATTTCCAATGTCTGAATAGTCAATATGGTAGTTTTGTGTTGATTTTCGGAGTTGAAAATCCCAGTTCGTTACACTTTAATATCATATTTCATATGCTGTTTCCATCTTCTTCCGTGATTGTCTCTCACACATGTAATTAACCGTGTCGTTTCATACAGTTTCATTGATCGCCAATTTCAGATTGCAAATTCGATTCAGCTTGCAAATTCGATCTCGTTTGCATCGATTGTGAAATCATTGTCGAGATTACGTTATTCTATGTTTGCATCGACTAGTTTTATTTTTCTGTTATACTCGTTTTAATTTAATATTCAGTTTTGCGATTAGTTTTTTTTTAATTTCTATCGGTGATTCATGGCTTCTGTTGGTTCGACAATTCTAATGTTTGGATGTTCAGTAGTTGGGTACCAGTTCTGTATTTTTTTAGGTATCAGTTTTGTTTAATCAACTCTATTCTATATTCGTTTGTTGTGTTTTTTATGTTATATTTATGGTGCAGTTGTATTGTTGCATTAACTATGTATTTCAGTCGAATTTGTTTTGTTTTAATCAATCAAACTGTGATGTAAATATCTTTTGTATTAGTTTTTTTTTAAAAAAATTACAGCAGTTTTTAGGTAGTGGTTTTATATTTTTTTAGGTATCAGTTTTACAGTATTAACTGTGTTATGTTTTTATTCATATGTTTTTGTTGTTATGCTAATTTTGTAGTTGTTCTGTTGCATTAACTTTGTAACTCAATCAAACTTATGTTGTAACGACCTGCATTCTATGCATTGGAGGATCGTATAATATTTATTTCTTTTTCATATGATGTCGTATGCTTGTGTTACTTTGGAGAACGGCTATTGAGGTCATTTCCCATGTTCACGATTTTTGCCGAATTTTAAATGACTGTTTTGCTCCTGGCGAATCTTGTTTCGCCTATAACTTTTGATTAGTAAGGAGTTTTGACCTGAAACCACTTCCATTATATCTAGATGACGGTTTACCTTTCCGTTGACTAGTCACATTAATCAAACGGACTTACCGTTTAGGAGATATGACTAAATTAAGGTTTAAAAGGTGAAAAAACAGCTTAACCGGGCCAAATATGGTGATTAGCAGCTAGGCCCATTAGGGGATTTCGGGATTTGGGGTATTTAAGGACTGGAAGGGACTAGAGAAACCCTTCTTTGTCATTTTTGCAACCGCTACTTTCATTCCTTCAACCGTAGTAATGGCATCTACCTTCTACAAACACCTCTAATCACCTTCTAATCAAGGATTAAGCTAATCAACATTAAATCAAGTTAAAATAGCATCACATCAGAGTTGGAGCTGCCGTGTTGAATAGAGATTCGACCCAAATAATGAGACATTTTCAGATCTAAGACTAATTTGTGGCTAAGGTGAGTGATTTGCATTGTTTTTCACTAATTACGGCTAATTAGGGGTGATTACTGTTAATTAGCTAAATTATAACTCAGAAAAATTTGGAAAAATAGTTAGAAATTCCTAAATATTATTGTACACCTCTGTTAGAAATTTGAATTAATTTGGACATGTTTTGGTAATCGTAAGGTTAAATCATTATTAAGGGGATTAAGGGGAAAATCATAGTTTTGGGTATGTTTGATCCATACTTGCATGTTAAATTGTTGTTTTGGTGTTTATGGTTGATTATATATGTTGCTATTACTGTTTGGAATGATTTGTGATTGCATAGGAAAGTTAGATTGATCAAAAACGTCGTCGTATGACGTAAACAGCTCGCTGGAAAAGTTGCAGGAAGTAATGTAGAGTCCCGTTCGTGAAGCACCTGTCCCTCACGACCCGACTCCTAGGATCGTGCAGCACTTGTCCCTCACGACCCGACTCCTAGGATCGTGCAGCACCCTCATACCCCGAATCCTAGGATGGCGAAGTATCCTTACGACCCGACCCCTAGGATGGTGAAGTATCCTCACGACCCGACCCCTAGGAACGTGAAGCACCGTCACGACCCAACCCCTAGGATCGTGAAGCACCCTCACACCGCGACCGTAAGGAAGATGGCGAACCCTCACACCTCGACCGTGAGGAAGATGGAAAACCCTCACACCCCGACCGTGAGGAATAGGGCGAACCCAAGGAGGGCGACCCCTAGGATGGGAAGCCAGAAGACCACGACCAAGATAGGGATCATGAGTGGGTCCCACAACCCGAAGGTGGTCAACGATCCGACCACGTGTCACAAACTGGAGCAGATCACGAACCGAGCCTTGGTTTCATGAGTCACAAGCTAAAGGAGGAACCACGAGCTATACTTGGGGCGAACCACGAGCCGAGGAAGCTGATCACGAACCAGAGCTTCGAAGCACCATGAGTCGATATGGAGGATCACGAACTGAACTGAAGGACGAACGGGGATGATGACCAAAACCCGAGATGCAAAGTTAGTTCAAATGAGAGGTTATTACTCAGGATCCCAAAGGGGACCAACGAGTTAACTTCATGAGTTGGACTTTGCCGCGGGACGCGTGCAAAGGGGTTATCGATATCCATAACTTTAGTTCACCACTGAGAGATGGATTAGTGGCTATGAATCAGTGCAATGGAGTCATTGTGACTCCATGGAGCAAAGTGATCATAGCAAAGGATTGGGTGATCGGGTGGTGGATATCGTATGCTTTACACACTGAGTGATAGATGAGAGGATGATTGCTATGTTTGATGTTTGCTATCACCATGACATGCACACCCCCATGTTACTTTTACACTTTATGTTGGTATTACCTTAGAGTACTGTACATCTTGTTGTGCTAACTCTTTGGTTGCAGGTCCATGTTCAGGTATGATTGGATTATACCTGTTATTGTTATGTTTTGTTGCTTATCGCTCATACCAGACATTTGTCTGACCCAGAGTTTTATGTCTCTTCTTGTTACTTTGGGTGCTCCTAAACGAGCAGACTAGAGACATGTTAGGTGGTAACGCGCGAGTAGCTGTCTAGAGACGAGTAGGAGGCTTCCACGTATGATAGACATATATATTCCCTGTGTTGTAGCCGGTTACTGCTTGGGCATTGGTAGTGTACCTTTTCTTTCTTTTTCTTTAGAGACAGAAATTTGAAGTTGTAATAATGATGTTGGATCATAAGCTGTGTTATGGATTCCGCTGCTATGATGATTTAGTTTTCAGCTTGTGCACTGTCTCGCCTGTTTTATGTCAAAGTTATGTTGTTATTATATTTTATTCCATGCGTTGTGAGAGATACTACAGGTTCCTTGTTAGTTCATGGTTTCAAATTCCTTTAGTTCACTCTTATGTTTCTTTTCTTCTAACGACCGTCCCGTGCTGGTTGGACATCGGCACAGCGCGTATCTTTGGAAATGTCGGCTGGTGCGAGACGGGCCGTCACATTTGGTATCAGAGCTCTAGGTTACGTAGTTAACCTAGGGGAAGACATCAGGGAGAGATAGTATACATATATAAGAACGCGTACTTGTGATATTTTGGTTTTCAAAAGCTATATATGTGTATATATACTATTAGTATATCTAAGGAGGAAGTCACACTGCACTGGCACCACATTGAGATGGTTAATCGTTTTCTTTTTACAGACTGAATGATGAGCCGATATAAGAGGAGTACAGGGGCAGGAGCAAACAATAGGGATGTTCTTGATATGAGGACCATGTTTACTACCTTCATGAGAGAGATGCTTAGGGATGTTCGGGGAGCAGTTCCTAATGCTGCTAACGGTGGTGGTGCAGTAGTGCAGGCGCCTAGGGCCGATTTCGCCAAGCTTAACAAGGATTATACTAGTCTTGGTGGGAAGTCGTTCCACGGAACGGAGTCGGCTACGGATGTTCAAGATTGGTTGGATAGTTGTGAGCGCATCTTTGAGGACTTGGGAGTCGATGATGCCATGAAGAGAAAGTTATCATCGCGTCAGCTTCAAGGACGAGCTATGAATTGGTGGAATGCTATTAAAGCAGCTACTTCTGAAGATCAAGTTACTTGGAATCAATTTATGACTCGTTTTCAGCAAAAAGTTCATTCCAGCTGCTCACAAATCTGAATTGTTTAGGAAGTTTTTGGAGCTTAAGCAGAATGGTAGGGCAGTCTCGGAATATATTGCTGAGTTCTACACTTTATCAAAGCATGGATTATCTCTTATCGACACTGCCGAGAAGAAGAACGAGAAGTTCATAACCGTCTTAGATGAGTACTTAGGGGAAAGGCTGATAAACCACATCGACGAGACGTTCGAGTCTATAGTGGGGAAAGCATTGAGATCGTAGAATCTTTACCCTAAGTCAAAGGCTGATGTTGCTATTGCATCTATAGAGGAATCAAAGCTGCAAGCAAGCGGTGGAGGTAAGAAGGAGTCTCAGAATAAGAGAAAACAGGATCAGACCAGGGGTGGTCAGAAAAAGAAGGACAAGAAAGATAAAGAGTGCTTTAGTTGTGGCAGGAAGGGCCACTATGCTAGAGATTGTTAGGAAAGCCTGGGGAAAGGAAGTGCTTCAATTGCGGCCAAGTGGGACATCACAAGGATAAATGTCCACAACCTCCTAAAGAGAAGGAGATCGTGAAAGAATATGCTATCAATGTTGTTCCTTCTTCGTCGAATGCCTCAACTGCGGCGGAGAAGGGAAAGGGTATCATTATTCGAGGTATGCTTTCCATTTATGATGTTCCTGTTCGAGTTTTGTTTGATATTGAAGCTTCCCATTCCTTCATATCTAGTGACCTGGTAGATAGGTTGGAATTGGAACTCGAGATTGTCGATAGACCTTCAGTTGTGACGAACACGATCGGTGGTTCGACAAGCCTTTGCATGATTTGTTGTAATGTGGTCTTATCGAATCATGGATGTATGTTTGCTTGTGGTTGCTTAGTTGCTTTGCTAGTATCATCTCAAGTAGATTGTCCAAATTCGGAGGAGATGTTCCTTGAGTGCTTATCTGATATTGGTTTAGGCCTTTGGGGCTTGTGCTTAGGGAATGTCGAGTTCGACTAGGATGGTTTGCGTGAGATATAAGTAGTTGCTGTGATTTCCATTGAATGATATCTCGGCTTACTCGAGGAGTGATGTGCAGACATGGCATGATATGATTGTTCAATGGTATGGACTGCCCCGAGTTGGATTCGATAGTGCTAGGAGATGACTCGAGTGGGACTTGAGGAAGCTGCAAGGTAACAGATTGTTTTGGACCCTATGTTGATGTTCTCTTTGGTTCAAGAATGGTAAAACTTCGAAGGGATAAGATGTGCTCGTTGATCGTGGAGATGCAACGAGGGCTAGGACGATTCAAGTTGGACTTGAGCTCGTAAAAGAAAAATGGTTGTTCGTTGATCTTGGAGATGCAACGAATAGAGATACGACTCATGTTGGACTTGAGATTTGTCAGTAATGGATACTCGAGACTGGGTCAGAGTATGTGGGTAGCTCTTATGATGAGAGTACCAAGAAATCGTCGATACTTAGAGTGTTCTAGGTGGACTCGAAGCAGGGGTATCTAGGGACGCCCGTTACCTTGGATCCGTTGGACGTCATCTAGTTATCCTTGGAGGATAAATGTACGTTGGACTTACGGTAGTCCGTATGGAGGCGGGGCTTCCATTAGCCTTGGGATTGGTTGGACCAGTCAAGTAGGCATCGACATATGTATGGAGGACGGGCTTCCATTAGCCTTGGGATTGGTTGGACCAGTCAGGTAGGTATCGACGTATGTATGGCTCTGGCACGTGATAGATATGACATGTTTGATAGATGCTATGGTTGCTATGTTTGTTCCTATTTTTATTCCCTTGAGTAGACTATCACCTGTACGATTTTGATAATAGAGAATGAAGAGATGACGACATACACGGACGCCTGTGCTACTGGATTAGGTGCGGTAGGTGATGCATCGAATATGAGACATGACAGTTTATATGTTATGTTTCTTGAATGGAAGCAACTGGAGTATATCGTGGGATATGATCTCAGACGTTAAAATGGATTGGATCCAGAAATGTTAGCAAGTTAGACGATCCAGATTGACTTTGATTGAGCGGAGTGGTTCCAGTCAAAGGAACGATCCTAACCTATTGGCAATCATCTCCAAGGTAGAAATGGATATCGATAGCAAGGAGATGAGCAAGTACGGACTTGATAGAGAAGGATGGCTTTAAAAGAATGGGAGACTGGTTGTACCCAATGTTAATGGATTGAGAGATGAAGTACATGAATTGCCAGTTAGTTAAAACTAAGAAAAAGGAGCCTAATGGTTATTACAACCATTGGAAATTCTCGAATGGAAATGGGAACAAGTCTCAATGGATTTCATTGACGGTTTACCAAGGACAAGATTGGATCATGATAGCATTTGGGTGAATCGTGTATTAGAGGATCTCTTAAGGGCTTGTATATTAGATTTTGGTGGGTCATGGGATGACCATGTGCATCCAGTTGAGCTTGCATATGATAACAGTTATCAATCCAGTATTGGTATGGCTCCATTTGAAGCTTTGTACGAAAGACCGTGCAACTCACTGTCATGTTGGTTAGAGATCGGTGAGAAATATGTGCTTGGACCAAAAGTAATAAGAGAAACTTCCGACAAGATCAAGATTAATCGACAGTGAATGAAGGCCGCTCAAGATAGACAGAAGAGTTATGCTGATAGGAGACGAAGAGAATTGAAGTTCTCCGTTGGTGACTTGGTATTTGTCAAGATTTCTCCATTAAAGAGTGTGATTCGATTTGGTAGGAAAGGCAAGTTAGCACCAAGATTTGTTGCTCCATTCCTAGTTCTCGAACAAGTTGGGAATTTGGCATATAAAGTTGAGTTGCCTAACAAGATGGCTGGAGTTCACAACGTGTTTCATGTTTCCCAGTTGAGGAAGTTTGTGCACGACCCTAATGTGACTATTTCACCAGACCAGTTAGATGATATCGAGGTAGAACCCGAGGTGGTTGGGAACCGCTGACCAATGCGTATTGTTGAGTACGATACAAAGTAGCTTCATAGGAAGACAGTGAAATTAGTCAAAGTCCAATGGGATGAGAATGAGAAATACTACACTTGGGGAACAGAGGAGAACATAAGGAAGTTGTATCCAAAACTCTTTGCCTAGTAAGATTTTATTGGAAAAGGTTACTCCCTTGTTAGTAAACCGCATGCTAGGATAGGCTTTTGTATTGTTATGTATGTTTTATTGTTGCAAATGATTGATAGGCGTGCGGGATCCTTTGTATCTTTTGGTTAAGGAATTTCGGGGGCGAAATTTCTTAAGGGGAGGGGGCGGGGGAATGTAACGACCCACATTTTATGCATTGGAGGATCGTAGAATAATTATTTCTTTTTTATATGAAGTCGTATGGTCGTGTCACTTTGGAGAACGGCTATTGGGGTCATTTCCCATGTTCACGATTTTTGCCAAATTTTAAATGACCGTTTTCCCCCTATCGAATCTTGTTTCACCTATAACTTTTGATTGGTAAGGAATTTTGACCTGAAGCCACTTCCATTAGATTCATATGATGGTTTACCTTTCCGTAGAGTGGTCACATTAATCAAACAAACTCACCGTTTGGGAGATATGGCTGAATTAAGGTTTAGAAGGTGAAAAACAGCTTAACCGGGCCAAATAGGGTGATTAGCAGCTAGGCCCATTGGAGGGTTTCGGGATTAGGGTATTTAAGGACTGGAAGGGACTAGAGAAATCCTACTTTGTCATTTTTGCAGCCGCCACTTTCATTTCTTCAACCCTAGTAATGGCTTCTACCTTCTAAAAACACATCTAATCACCTTCTAATCAAGGATTAAGCTAATCAACATCAAATCAAGTTTAAATAGCATCAAATCAGAGTTGGAGCTACTGTGTTGCATAGAGATTTGACCCAAATCAGAGATATTTTCAGATCTAAGATTAATTTGTGGCTAGGTGAGTGATTTGCATTGTTTTTCACTAATTACAGCTAATTAGGGGTGATTAGTGTTAATTAGCTAAATTATAACTCAGAAAAATTTGGAAAAATATTTAGAAATTCTAAAATATTATTTTATGCCTCTGTTAGAAATTTGGGTTAATTTGGACATGTTTTTCTAATCGTAAGGTTAAATCATGATTAAGGGGATTAAGGGGAAAATCATAGTTTTGGGTATGTTTGATCCATATTTGAATGTTAAATTGCTATTCTGGTGTTTATGGTTGATTATATATATTGCTATTACTGTTTGGAATGATTTGTGGTTGCATAGGAAAGTTAGATTGGTCGAAAACGCTATCGTATGGTGTAAACAGCTCGTTGGAAAAGTTGCAGGAAATAATGTAGAGTCCCGTTCGTGAAGCACCTGTCCCTCACGACCCGACCCCTAGGATCGTGCAACACCCTCGCACCATGACCTCTAGGATCGTGCAACATCCTCACACCCCGACTCCTAGGATGGCGAAGTATCCTCACGACCCGACCCCTAGGATGGTGAAGTATTCTTACGACCTGACCCCTAGGAACGTGAAGCACCCTCATGACCCAACCCCTAGGATCGTGAAGCACCCTCACACTACGACCATGAGGAAGATGGCGAACCCTCACACCCCGACTGAAACACACCACCTCCATTAAGGTCGCTTACAAAGGGAATGCATTAACTTTGGTGAAGCATTTTAGGTAAAAGGCACAGATAATTTACAAGACAGACATATAAACAACGAAAAACTGAAATCATTTCATTAATAGCATGGTTCAGTCAAAACGTTACAAGCATTGTCTCAAAACCTAACTTCTAAATTATTGCAATAAAACATCTGTCTTGATTTAAAACTCCAAGTACATAAAGAAGCATGAAATAGTAGTAAAGCAGCATAAATCCCCAATAAAAGTGTAACCACAGCCATAGCCCAAGAAAAGAGAATCCAAGCAATACATCTACTCTCTTCAAGATGGAAAAGATCTGCACTAAGCTGAAGTATTCCCTCCCTGCGGACTTGAATTTAGGGGAGGGAGGGAGGGGAGGAAAAAGAAGAAAAGAAGGCGAAAGAAATCTGGTCAGACATAAGTCTGGTAAGTCCAGTGATTATTCAACATGTAAACAGGTAAAAAAGTCATGACATGAATAAACTGAATATAGGACAATACCATAGAAATAAGATAATGCAAGATAAACTGAACATTCTATCGCACTCATTTCCATTTCTTTGTACCTACTAATGAATGTTTCAACTACCATCATGTGTTTATAACAAAGTGATCCCTTTTTCGATCGGCTTATACTTGCATGCATTTATTACTTGTATCATTCGGCCCCGCTTGATTGTAGATACATGTGCTGGTCCCGCCATAGGGTGTATCAATTCCTATGGCGGCAACCCGACACAAAATCTAGATGCACAGTGTATACTACTGATGCCCAGTGCCTGCTTTATCCACTCCGGAGTACGTGCACGCCCATACTCCGCTGTAACCTACACTGCTGCACCACCCACCGCTATTTTGACCGCTTAAAATCAGCTAGTAATCGTGCCCCACCCTGCCTAGTTCAGGGTACCGTGATACATCTATGTGGGTTACTGCTGAAATGGGTCCCCGTTATTAGGGTTTCCTAATCAACATGTTATAATGGTTAAGTGTTCTCAAATTTACCTAACCCCACCCATCTGTTTAGCTAACATGTTGTATTGGTTAAGTGTTCCCTTAATTAACTTAACCCTACTATTCTTGCCTGTCTGTTCCTTAGCTTTAATCCATTTATTAAAGCACCAACCTCTCACATTAGATCTATATTATTGCGGTCGCCGGATGTGCCCGGCGGTTCCGGGCAGCCTTACACCGCAATTCAATCTAACCTCGGGTTTTTGAGCTTAATGCGCTAACCTCTCACATTAGATCTATATTGTTGTGGCCGCTGGAGGTGCCGGGCGGTTCCGGGCAGTCTTACACCGCAACTCAATCTAACCTCGGGTTAGGCATGTTCGTATTTAGCCAATTTACACATTTGTCATATGTGTCAAAGTTTATGTCTTTTTATGCCAATGTTTCCCAAGTGTAGTCAGTACAAGTTTTATGCCACATCCACATGCTATGCTCAAAGTTTACTCAATTAAATTATACCCAATTTTCCCCGTGTTATAATCGCATGTACAACGAGATTCAATCTAAGTTCCAAATGAACTTAGTATTCACAAAAGCAAGTAAAAAGGGAAAAATAGAGAAGGAGCATAAGAATTGACATAAGGAAAAATAGGCATGTAAAGGTGTACCCAATTCAAGGATCATGTTTCAATAGGCATGTTGTACATTAGTAATAAGCGTGGGAATGCTAAGCAATTTACACTACAGGTATAGATATTAGATAGAATTGGACTTAAGAGAATCACTAATTTTGATGTACAACATGATAAGTCCCATTATATCAATCACAATAGTCTCATAGGCATAGGATGTACAACATGATAAGTTCCATCATATCAATCACAACAATCTCATAGGCATGATAGGTTCCATTATGTCAATCCAACAATCTCATAGGCATGATAGGTTTCATTATGTCAGTCACAAATGTCTCATAGGCATGATAGGTGTCATTACATCAATCACAATAGTCTCATAGACATAGGCAAATTCAGATTTGACAAAAGGATAGGCATGAATCAGAATTAGGCATCGTTCTAGATTCGATTATTATAGTCATGGTTTTTATTAGGTGTTTAAATCTAAATAATAACTAAACTTACAGAAAAAGGACGGATCTTGTATTATGGGATCTGATTTCTGAATTTGTTAAGCTTTCCTTTGATGTAGACATTTGATTCTCTAGTTCGGATTTTGTTTTGGAGCTTTCTAACTTGATTTCTAATTTGGTGAAGATGGAGGCTAGGTTAGCTTAGGGATGGACAGCATGACGGCTTCATTGTGTGGTCTAGGGTTGAGATTTGGGGTGTTTATATAGAAGTCTAGGATTAATTCTAGCCTTTAGATTAGTCTAGGAGAAATCAAAGCCATCAAACCAAAGAGATGTGTCATCCAGCCAACCATAGCACGACACATAAGCCCTAATACCTCAGAAATTGGTCATCAGCCAATCCGAGAAGGCCACATCATCTCAGGGCTACAAAAATTCGTCACAGGAAGAGGATCTCAAAGGGGTCGACTCCCTACAGGGGGGTCGACACCTATGTCGACACCCCTACAGGGGGGTCGACACCCATGTCGACTCCCCTTGGGGGGGGGGGGTAAACACCCATGAGCGGGAAATTTCCCGCTCAGCTGTTTTGGCCGATTTTCGAATTTTAAACTATTTTTATTATTTAATTATTATTTTCTATTTACACTAGAAATCTTCTAACCTCCATAACTTCTTCATACGGAGTTCGATTCACGCAAACTCGGACTCTATCTCAAGCAGAATTCCGAGACGAATGCAATGGCGTAACCCTTTTCCCTTAATTATTCTTTTAAAAAATAAGTGTTCTTAGATTTGCTAATTTTAATATTCACGGAAAATGCGGGGTGTTACATTCTCCCCTCCTTAAAGGATTTCGTCCCTAAAATCTCTATGTTTAGAAGAATGTATCCTAACATCCAACATCCATCTACTCAACCATCAATCACAGGTATCCATTGTCCTTAAAAAGATTTCTAATGCTTTCATGATCATATGCATAGTGTGTGTATATGTCCTTATCTAATGCAAAATCAGGCGGTCTACTGATTCAGTTGACCTCCTTGATGCAAATCATGTCGGTGTTATGAATCCATCATGTATGCAATTATTCCTAATCGTATTTTGTAACTTTTATATGAGTGCACAATCATTCATACAAATGCAACGTCCACATGATAACACATCAAGTTTCAATCCATATATAATACATATATGCATATGCAATATGAAAGTGATTGAGCCGATCTAGTACCGTGTGTGTGTATGCATCCACGAGCAACTACTAACAACCACTTGCAACCATCAACCATAACATGTTTCAAATACATGTTTACATACATTGGTTTCTACCTAAGGATTAAGAATAGGACCGAGGAGACATACTTAAAAGATAGATGCAAGCATGGATAAACTTATGGAAAAAGAGATCAGGATGTACCTTAAAAAAGATAAGGGTAGGCTGCGCGTATCTTGTCCTCAATCTCCCACGTGGCGTCTTCCTCAGCATTACTCCATTGTAATTTCACTAGCTTGACCTCACGATTGCGTAGCTTTTTAACTTCTGTACCCAAGATACGAGTTGGAACTCTTCTCACCGTTGCTTCTCGTTTCACTTCTATTTCCTCTAGTATGCTTGGCTCCACAACTTCCGCAGACTCACGTAAGCACTTTCGTAGATAAGAGACATGAAAGACATTATATACTCCAACCAATCTTTTCGGGCAGCTCTACTTTATAAGCCATCTTCCCAATCCTCTCAATGATAGGAAATGGCCCTACAAATCTTGGTGCTAATTTTCTTACGGACCTAAAGCGAAAGACATTTTTCAAAGGAGATGCTTTAAGAAAATCTCTGTCCCCAACCTCAAATTCAAGGTCGGTCCTTCTTTTATCAGCGTAGGACTTCTGTCTATCTTGTGTAGTCTTCATTCGTCTTCATATCAATTCAAGTCCACCTTCTCTGAAGTTTCTCTGATCATGTCAGGCCCAAGTACGAGCTTGTCTGTAGACTCCCACCAACAAGTTGGTGATCGTCATGGTCTTCCATATAAAGCCTCAAAGGGTGCCATGCCTATGGTGGTTTGGTAGCTATTGTTGTAGGCGAACTCCACCAAAGGAAGGTGATCCTCCTATGTTTCCCCAAAATCAAGAATGCACAATCTCAAAAGATCTTCTAATACTCTGTTCACCCTTTCCGTCTGACCATCGGTTTGAGGGTAATACACTACTCCAAAACAGGTTAGTTGCTTCACCTCATTTGCTTCATTTATGCTTACAACAGAAGCAAATGGTACTATTTGCTTCAGTTGTGAGCACAACCGAAGCAATTCATGAAGCAAATACTGTAATTTGCTTCTGTGGTCCCAACAACCGGAGCAAATAGTATCATTTGCTTCGGCTGTGTTAATAACTGAAGCAAATGCACTGAAGCAAATAGTGTTATTTGTATCTGTTTCATGGGAACTGAAGCAAATACACCAAAGAATATGGTTTTATTTGCTCAAATAGTGCTATAACTAATTGTAATTATTCTTGTTGAGGCAAATGTGCACGTTTTAATAAAAAAACCATTTACATTTGTCAGTAATTAATGGTGATATAATTTATTTTAGGGTGCGTTTTTTACAGGTCCCTATTAAGTTTCAAAATATAAAACAAAACCCGGTGATAAAAATAATATAGAATACATCCCTATTTTTGAATTTCCGCTAAAAAAATTCCAGATCTACCCTTACACACCTAAAAAACTATCCAACAACTGTTTGTCCTCATTTACTCAGTCTATCGCTCCTATTATCTCGCTCAAACCTAATCCTACAATTCTGGAAAACCGTCGATCACTCCAACATCGATTTTTTTTATTTTTATTTTTTGATTTTTACGAAAAACTAGACAATTATATACATATATTACGTAAAATTGCATACATTTATACAACTAAGTGGAATAATTGCATCCATATATTAATATTATGCAGAAAATAAATTATTAGTTTTGCGCAACAATGAAGTAGACGTGCATACATTAATATAATACAGAAATAAATAATTACTTGAATGTAAGGACTATAATTTTTTTATTAAGATTTGATTTTTACGAAAAACTAGACAATTAGATACAAATTTTAATTAAAATTGCATACATTTATGCAAAAAAGTGAAATAATTGCATATATATACAGAACTGTACTGCATAATTGCTGAAACAAAACAAAAGACAAAAAAGTAAATACATATAATTATAACAAGATGCATATATATATATATATATATATGTATATATATATATATGCAAATAACAGAAATATGTGCATACTTACATGAAAAATTTCATAACATTTACATGTACTACATCAAAAAATTAGTATAAACCACATTTACATGTACTACATCAAAAATTTCAGAACATTTACAAAGCAGAGATGATGGTCTTTTGAAGAACAAATAATTTTGTTAAGACCCAGCTTATTGCGCAAACCACATCTAGTAGTCTCTGTAGAAACAACTGCAGATTTCAATCATTCGGAAAAGGATGGAGGACCAAGCTTCAACAACACCACTACACCAATATCCGCCGAAACACTGTTATCAAAAAAAAGAAAATCAACATTAATAAGCTTAATGTGCAGTAACCTAAATTACAAAAACCGCTTCAGAATAATATAAATACATGCGTACAATTAAGCAAAAAACAATAATTTCTGAATATTTATATGCAAGTATTCCAGATATATGCATAGAAATATGAATATATTTGTAAAATAATATGTTTTTCTGTTTGTTTGATAAAAAATTGCATACATATATGCATATATTAAGAATAAATGCATACTTGTCCGCAACTTAAATGTAATAAAACCTGCTGCGCCAATTAAATGTAAAAAATCAAAAGGATATTTTACATTGCTTGCTGGAATACAGAGTAAAAGCCAGATCTTGAAACAAATTGATTATAGAAATACTTAAATTCCAAATCTATCAAATTTGTAATTCTGACACAGTCCGCTTGCTCAAGCATTTCTTCACCTCAATAACCATACTAACACCATAATCAATCCACGATTTACAAAATCCTATTTTCTAGATCTTTATCACATTAATAAGCTTAATGCGTACAATTCAGCAAAAAACAATAATTTCTGAATATTTATATGCAAGTATTCCAGATATATGCAAAAAAATATGAATATATTTGTATAATAATATGTTTTTCTGTTTGTTTGATAAAAAATTGCATACATATATGCATATATTAAGAATAAATGCATACATGTCCGCAACTTTTTATCAGAAGTTCAGCAAAATTCAATGAGTTTTAACAATGGTTTCGTGAATTTATGTTTTTTACAAGTCCTTGTCATATGAAAAATCGTATTTTTATGCTAATAAAAACCTAATATTTATCCTATAAGTAAAATCAGAAAGAATAGAAAAAAAATTCATAATGGTTTGCTGTGGACGGTTTGAGAGGCCATCGACCTCCAGTGCTTGACGCCGATGCCTGCGTTGACAAGCTGAGGAGGAAAACTGACGCCGCTGCCTGTGCCGATGCCTGCGACGATGCCGGACGCCGCTGGAGATACGTGGAAGCTGCCGAGATTTGTGGAAGCCGCCTGGAATGATGTCGCTGCCTGGTTGATGCCGCGAGATAATTGATGCGTTTGTTGAGATGAGGAAGATGCTGTAGATGAGGAAGATGATGTAGATGAGGTTGCTGAGATGAGGAAGATGCCGTGAGTAACAGTAGAGGACGAGAGTTGCTGAGATGAGTGAAAGATGGAGCCACCGCCGCCATGGATTGTAAAAATTTGTTTCTATAGAAAATAAAACCCTAATACGTAACATATAGTGAAAAACACACCGTTAAAATCGAATGAGGGCATTTCCGAAAAAAAAAGCTGCGTTTTAAAAATAGGGATGAAATTTATATGTTTCAAAAGGGGAGGATGTGAGCCTAATTAACTTTAGTTTTAAGGATGTGAGACTAATTTTCACTTTATTTTTATTATTACAATAACCAATTATTACTTTTTATATTTAATAATTATATAGTTAATTATTTAAATTAAATACTTATCATTTATATTTAATAATTAAAAAATAAAGTAATAATCAATATTAAATAACTAATAATTAACATTCAATAATTAACATATTAACATTTCATATTCAATTAATAAGCAATATTTAATATTTAAGAAGTGATAATTAATAATTAGTAAAGAATTTTTACTATTAAATAATTAATTTTTAATGATTATATAATGATTAAGACTAATATTTGATAAATAATAACAAATAATAAAAGTTAATACGTATGAAGTGATATTTAGTATTTAAGAATTAATTCTAAATAATAAAAATATAATTAATAACTAATAATTAATTAGTTAATTAATTAATAAGAAAAATATTTAATAATCCATAATTAAGAATAAATATTTAGCATTCGATATTTTTTAATTATAATTAATTATTAAATTTAATATATAATATATAAGAAAACTAAAATTCTGAGTTTTTCTGTTATAAATTAAAATTATTAATGTTCATTATTACCAATTATACATAAATTAAAGAAACATAAAAAAAGTTAATACTACATGGCATTTAATAAATAATTTGTAGGTTATAGTTAATAATTAGTTATTTAATATAATTAATTATTAATAAATAAATTATTTTTAATAATTTTATAGTAATAATGTATAAATAATAACATTTACTAAATTATTTGACAATTTCAGTATCAATAATAATGTATAAATAATAATATTTACTCAATATTTGACAATTTCAGTATCAAATATTTTGTCAATTACTTTCATCCTAAATTACTTTAATGGAAACTAAATTTAGTTGGTACTTTATTTTGTCAATAAAATGTGAGGCATTTTAGTCTATATTCGTTAAAGGTGAAGGGAATCGAATTGTTTAAACATGGTTACTGGCTTAACAACACACGCCCATGCAAGCAAATCGGGTAGGAGAAAACAGAACCCGACAATTTCTCACCCAAACTTACACCGCAGTAGCGTGAAACTGCGATTCATTTCTCAACCCTAAACAGTAGGAATTCCATGGCGGCGCTCAAAAACCTTTGATTAAATGGCGATTTGGAGATCGATTTGAGGTGTTTTTCCTAGAATGACGCTGGAACTCGAAGATCTGAAGCAAATAGCGATCACCGTTACAAAAATCTCTCCATCTTCCATTACCCAAACTCCTCGTCTGATAGGTTAACTAAAAATTGGATCGTTTCTCCTCCAATCGCAAAACCAACGGAAGCGTTCAATCCCAAATACCTTCGATTCTTGCGGCCATCGACTTGTTCGATCTCCCCTTTCGTGGGATTCGTGAACTGGATATAAGAAAATTTTGCTTTCCTTCTTCATAGATGATAAACTGCATTGATATATATATTCTTCAATAAAAGTAATTATGTTGTGTTGAAAGAAAAAACAAGAAGTGAATCACATCCAAAACCCATAGCATGTAGAAAAAATGTAAGGCATTTATACAATACTTTATGTACAGTAGTACATGCAAATTACAATACTTAAAGTAGTAAAAGTTCCATAACTTTGTTTCATCCATATTATATCATTACGTTCAGTTCCAAGTAGTACATTCAATTCCAGTTCATGTAAATATATATAACAATACATATTAAAATGGATGGCACTTGAATCCCTATGCTTGCTATTGGAACTTGGTTTTGCAATTGTACTAATTTAAAGAATATCTGGAGTTATTTGAACTGTTTATCTACTCTAATTTATAATTTATCTTGAAAATACTTCAAACAATTTGGACTTGTAAATCATTATGGTAATTTTGAAATATCGTTAGGCTAGCATAGTGGTTTTAAGAGATTTTTAAATGTGTAGTATTTCATTTATGCTATGTAAATTATAATTCTGCAAGTTATTTATTTATGTACTTAGCATTCAATTATATGTGCTAAGCAAACATATTTGTCCATTTCCACTTTCTCTTCGCTATACATTTTCTTTCCCATTCCCTCCCATTGCTCTTCACGCATGGATTCAGTATACTTCTATTTTTGTTTTCTTTTTCCTCCATGCTCTTCTTTCCAAATGAATTCAACAAAAATGTATATAATAAAAGAAAAATTTAGATGGAAAAGAGAGAAACAAACAGAAACAAGCTTTGATTGTGTGATTAGTTCGGTTGAATATATTTTATTGTTTACATGCCCTGCCGCGAACCACACCTTGTGTGTATCTTGATTTGTTAAAATTTTGTGTACAACTTTGTTTACTGTACTAGGTATTTTTTTTGGCATTGGTAGTAGCTTCATTTTATAATATCATAGTGCTAAAAGAAGACCACTGTTTGCCAGCTTTTGAAATCGGAAATACACTTATTAGTTCATGCACCCATGATATTGTTGTGAAAAAATAGAAATACACATATTTGATTTATGTACTTACCCTACTTGTTTTCTTGTACCCGGAAAACACACTGTTTTCCCTGTAGTTGAAACAATAAGTTTTTATTTTTCTGTTCGTACACTTCATAAATTTTTGATAAAGAATACTTGAATTGATTTTACACCCATCAAGCATAGTGAACCTCAAAGTAAACTGGATGTGTTGTATGGCATAATGATACACACCCTGCCTTGCTTGCAAAACCTGAAGCATTTGTTATCTATATATGCTTTTCCTTCCCTGCAAATTCTTCAAAATCTAACACCAGCAGTCGTATGTTTCCTTTTTCTGACACCAACTCCACTGCCAAAACCACCTCTCATAAAGTGAAATTTTGAAAACTGATCACCAATATTCTCAGTTTTGGAATATTTAAGTATTCATGCTTTTATAACTTAGTCAATGAAGTCTGTAAAGAATGATAGTAATAAACTGTTTTTACCGTATATTATCTTTTACACCATGATCAGATTAGCCATCAATATTTTATATGTTAACTTATATTTCCTTCTACACCATGTCAGTTTTTTCACATTGTTCAATAGTTTTTATTCTGCTGCAAATGCACAGTAAGGTTGCATAAGGTGATAATCTAAAAACTGTTCACTAATATTCCCAGTTTGGAATATTTAATTATTAGTACTTCTAGAACTTAGTAAATTAAGTCTTCAAAGAACTAAAGCAATTAACAGTTATTTTTTACCATATGTTTCCTTCTACACCATGTCAGTTTTGAAGAGTGATCCTACCTTGCACTTAAATTAGGATCTTCTATATATAAGTATGGATGGTCATGTCACTTATTGTATTTCATATATCCTCATGTCTTTATCATTACTCAACCTGCCATGCAAATCTATTCAAATTTTGTCCATATAAGCATGTAATATTGTAATCTGTTTTCTGTAGTTTTGTCCATGCAAATCATTTCAAATTTTCTCTCCATCTATGTCAAATAAGTTAGCAGCAGCCGTTAATTTTCTTATCCAAATATTTTCTATTGTCAACAAGCAAACAAATATATTTTTTGCAGTAAATTTTGGGATTTAACATATTTAAAATTTATCTTGTTTTACCATTTCAGGTGACATTGAATAAAAGAATCCTTACAATGTTAGAATATGGCATGATTTAGTATTATGTCATCCATAGATTAGTGTTAACCTCTTTTGACAAAAAATTAATGAAATTTAAACATGAACCTTTAGAGATTAGTCAGAATTTTGGTAATTGCATGTTTATGTTCATAATAAATGCTCATTACTCAGCCTGCCATGCAAATCATTTCAAAATTTGTCCATATAAGCATGTAATATTGTAATCTGCATTCTGTAGCTTTGTCCATGCAAATCATTTCAAATTTTCTCTCCATCTATGTCAAATAAGATAGCAGCAGTCTGGTTGTGATGCCTTTGTTATCTATATATGCATTTTTTGTTACAGGTATTCTCTTGGTTGTCTGGTTGTGGCTGTCATTTTTGAGTGGTAGTATTGGTTATGAATGGTTCTACATGATGCATCATTGGTTGGTGGAGTCTAATTTCATGGTTTATTGATTTATTTTTTTGGCTATTGATTTTTTTCTTCCTTTTCTTCTGCTGATGATGTAATTAATGAAGCTACTGCCCATGGGAAGGAAGAATATTCTTTTCATACACTTTATAGGTCTATGGTGAGCATATTGAACTTGTTTTGTTTTTGGTTACATTAAAATTATAGTTTTCTTTCCTGTTACGGTATGACACAACGTATTACTTATTTTATTGCAGCTTGGTGTCGGTTCATACATCGCACAATATTTCTCCTCTGTGGTTAATTCTATTCTTGTGGGGTTTGGATTGAGAAAAGAAATGCATCACCCTGTAAGGTCATTTTATATTATATCAGTGACCTAAATTCATGGTTGCTATTGCAAAAAAGCATTGTTATGATTACTCAAATATCTTGTTGCATTGTGAATTGGTACCACTAAATATCTTGTTGCATATTTATAAGAGTAAATATGTGATAAAATAATAATTCATTTTTTTTATTCTGTAGGCACATTTGGTTTTGGAACATGCACCATTTGGTTTTATACCCTGAATTTATTTTTCTATTTTCAGCAAATAACAATGCGATGTGTGTTGTGCATTGGTTGAATTTGGTATTGCAGTTAGTCTTATTTTTGTTTGTTATACTATTTGGTTTCGTTGTACAACATTGACATTTAGTTAGAATTCAATATTATTTGTAGATATAGTATTGATATCTAGTTTTATTTCAATGTTTTATACTGCAGTCATGTTTTGTTTTATAGTTGTGCGTTCTATTCTGACTTTAAATGCAATTTGATATTGTTTTAGGTTTTAATTAAAACCTGAAACATTTTTTTTCTTGCTTTAGCTGCTTTTTTTGCTTCGGTTGTTTGGATCAACTGAAGCAAAATATTGGCCATTTGCTTCCCCTTAGAACGGAAGCAACAGGTGTATACCTGTTGTGTTTTCTGCATTTGCTTCTGTTATTGAACTGAAGCAAAAGGGGGTAAAAAACCGAAGCAAAAAAATATTATTTGCTTCGGTTTTTTGTCTGAAGCAACAAATTTTGGTCTGTTGCGTCTTCTGCAGTTGCTTTGGTTTCAGAACAGAAGCAATAGGGGGTAAATAACCGAAGTAACTGACCTGTTTTGTAGTAGTGATAGGCAGTGCTTAAGCATAGCTGTGTGCCTACAGACTCTTGCAAACTCTTCCAAAACTCGCTCGTAAAGTTAGGGTTTCGATCACTTACTATGCTAGAGGGTATTCCATGCAGTCGAACTACCTCTTTAAGATAAATGGATGTTAATGATGAGATAGTCCTCCTACTCTTAATAGGTATAAAGTGAGCGCTTTTAGTGAGTCTGTCCACTATTACCCAAATACTGGTATTGCCTCTGCTTTACCTAGGCATCCCATCAATAAAGTCCGTCGAAATGCTATCCGATTTCCACCGTGGGACCTCTAGAGGCTGAAGCAGACCACCAAGCTTCTTCTGCTCTGCCTTGACTTGTTGGCATATCAGGCATTTAGAGACAAACTTAGCTACATCCTTCTTCATGCCATTCAAAAGAAAACCATTTTTAGGTCTTTATACATCTTGTCCCCACCTGGGTGTATGGTCAACTTATAATGGTGTGCTTCTTTGGGAATGGTTTTCACCAAATCCCTTGCTTGTGGGACGCGTAGTCTTCCATCCCGTCTCAACCAACCCTTGTCATCGATGGAGGATCTATTGAGGTGACTATAAGTCTCACCTCTAATTAGCTTATCCATCACATCAACTAACTGAGGGTCTTCATGTTGTGTGGTTCCTATTGAGTCCAAAAGAGTAGGCCGCACCTCTAGCGATGCTAACAAACCAGGTACAAATTCAAAGGAGGGTCTAAAGTCAATGTTTGCCATGTACTCCAAGCTTTGCCTTTCTATAAAGAGAGGACTTAAGGTCAGCTTTTTCCTACTTAAGGCGTCTGCTACCACATTTCCCTTGCAAGGGGTATATGCAATCTCGAAACTGTATGAGGCAAGAAATTCCATCCACCTTTGTTGTCTTAAGGTAAGATCTTTCTATGAGAAAAGGTACTTTAAAGATTTATGGTTAGTAAACAATTCAAACCTTTCTCCTAGCAGGTAATGACGCCATGACTTAAGAGCGAAAACAATGGCAGCTAGCTCCAAGTCATGAGTTGGGTAGTTCTTCTCGTGTACCTTCAACTGCCTTCCCCCATAACAAACTACCTTGCCTTCTTACATCAAGACAGCGCCTAATCCTGTACCGCACGCATCTGTGTATATGGTAAACATTTTGCTCCTGTTAGGCAATGTAACACCCCGAATTTCGGTTAATGCTAAAATTCACTAATTACAGAATAACTAATCCCAGATGTGGGAATCAAGGGTAACGGGTTGCGTCATTGCGTTCGTCTCGGAAAAATACGCGAAATAGAGTCCGAGTTTTCGAAAATCGGAGTCCGTATGACCAAGATATGGCCTCGCGAAGTTTCACGAAAATTCCCAAATTAAAGTATACTTAATTAAGTGAAATGGGTTGTGTAGATATATATATATATTGATATATATATATATATAATTGAAAATTTAATAAATAAATATGCAAAAATGCTCAAAACAGCGAATTGGGAGAGGGGAATAACCGAACCGGCCGATTTTTGAAGTCGACCCGAGCCCGCTGGGTCGACTAGGGGTTAATCCAGGGTGTTTGGCTGTCAACCCGTGGGCCGATTCGCTCAAGTGCAGATTTTGCATTTGAATGGTTCTCATGGTCCATCTTTAATCTAAAGGCCCTAGATGGTTCCTACACTTGACTTCTTCCCCAAGACATGCTTTGATGGCTTGGATTGAATCTAGGGTTAATCCTATGGCCTAAAACACTTGCCTAATCTATAAATAAGACCCTAACCTACCCTAATTCATTCATAATTAAACCTAGTGACTAAACTATGGCAAAATGCTAGCTCTCATGGCCTCCACTAATTTTATGAAGAGGGTTGCATACTAATCACTCTCTAATCAACTTCTAATCCCTTCTTAGCATCTTAATCTTCTTCATTTGGTGTTCAAAGTTGCTAGTTGTGAGTTTCTATCACTTTGATGATCTTTTGTTAAACTAAGTAGATGAGATATGATGAGATTTATGGTTTTGTATGTGGATTAATGAGTCTTGAATCATATGATATGATGTTAGCATTAATCTTATGTTTATGCATGTTGAGTATGTAAGTTTATGCAAGATATGCTATGCAAGTTACATATTTGTTAATATGCAAGTTACATGTTTGTTAATATGCAAGTTACATGTTTGTTAATATGCAAGTTACATGTTTGTTAATATGCAAGTTACATGTATGTTAATATGCAAGATATGCTATGCAAGTTACATATTTGTTAATATGCAAGTTACATGTTTGTTAGTATGCAAGTTACATGTTTGTTAATATGCAAGTTACATGTTTGTTAATATGCAAGTTACATGTTTGTTAGTATGCAAGTTACATGTATGTTAATATGCAAGATATGCTATGCAAGTTACATGTTTGTTAATATGCAAGTATGTTATGCAAGCTAATATGTAAGTTATATGACATATTATATGCAAGTTATGTGACATGTTATACAAGATTATATGCAAGATATATGACATGTTATGCAAGTTCACATGCAAGTTATGTGTTTGTTAATATGCAAGATGGCACCTTTGAAACATGTTCATACATATGTAAGTTGACACCTTTTATATGTGTTATGTCATGAGAACGAAATTACGTGGGAACGATGGGGTTAATTCAATGCATAAATTAATAAGATTGTGTGAAATTAACATAATTATGCATAACATAAAATAAATGAACATAGTATGGGAATTTGCCTATTAAGTTAGGTGTACCCATACTATGTGTTGGGAATTTACCTATTGAGTTAGGTCTACCCCATGGGAATTTACCTATTGAGTTAGGTCTACCCATGTTATGAAAAGCTTAATATTAATTAGAGATAATTAATTTAAATTATGAGGGTGATTAATTAGGTGTAATTAATTGACTAAGACACGAGGTTGGACTCAGTTGTAGCGTAAAACTGCCCGGACCCAACCGGCTTAACCAGTTGCTACAAATGTTAGCCCAATGTGAGAGGTCTTAGGCACAAACTAAATACGTGATTAATGTAAAGACACGAGGTTAGACTCGGTTATGACATAAGGCTGCCCGGACCCAACCGGCTTAACCAGCGGTCATAAAAGATAGTCTAATGTGAGAGGTCTTTATGAGGATCACGGCCTTAATTAATTAAGAAACACTTAACCATATTAGCATGTAGTGGAACATGAGGGTTAAGTGGGTACCTTGGGTGGCATGAGAAAACTAGTGGGTTGCCTTGGGTAGCAATAGAAAATACGATTAGAATACTTAACCAAAGTGGAACATGGAATTAAACATGATTAAAGGGTTAAGTAAGTGCCTCGGGTGGCATGTGGGAATTAAGTAAAGGACTTGGGTGTCATGTGGAAATCTAGTGGGTGCCTTGAAAGGTAAATAAAAATATGATTAATGACTTAACCAAAGTATTTATAACATGTAAGTAGACATGGTTAAAGGGGTTAAGTGGGATACACTAGATAAAATTAACAAGCTTAGGTGGTAGCTTGTGGGGGCCCATCTCAACCAATATCCCAAACGTATCTTTGTGGGCTCGACCCAAGTCGAGTGACGGGACACGCATATTGGGCTTGACTATAAGAGGCCAAAAACGGGTTAGCGGTGGCAACGTAGGACCAACGGGTTTCATATGCGTGTGTGGACCCGGGCTGGTTAGTAAATCGTTGTTGCATCGTGTAGGTATAAAGCCGTGCACCGTTGATATTATCAGGTTGCCACTTGGGGAAATGATACACCCCATTGTGGGACCAGCACGGGTATCTACGTTAGGGAGCCGATCGCTTGGGAGTAGTGGGTACACCTAGTAATGATAGGGGCAGACGGCACCTATGTAGGGGTACCAGAAACTACTGGGTAAAAATTACTAAGTACATTTAGTGGGATCAACCTTTAAGTAGGAATTAATCTTAGGTAGGTAAAACTGGTGTGGTGCAGTGTAGGAATTATCTTTGAGTAGGTCTGGGGCGGTGTAATTTAGTAATTATCCTTGGGTGGGTAAATGCGTCTTTACGGTTATCTTAGTTTATCCTAAGTTTGCCAAGCTGCTTGGTGTAGCCATGCATCCCCAGGCGTTACCGTATATCGACTTATGTCTTCTCTGGTTATTTTAATGATTGTATTGTTAGGGTTATAGGACTCACTCAGACTTATGTCTGACCCCGTTGTTTTTATCTTTTTCCCCCAACCCCAGGTTATTAGAGTGGGCCTGGTGCTAGTGGGCTTTGATCGGATTGCTGTATCTATTCTTTGGAGCTTGGACCATTGAAGTGAAGCCCAGTTCATCTTTTCTTTTATGGCTATTAGTTATGTAGTGGGATTATGTACTTCTATTTTATCAAGATGGATATTATGTACTTGACTTTGGTTTATGGTTTTGTGATGTAACCAAACATGTATTACTTTCCGCTGCAATGAAATGATGTTTTAAATTTTCAAGTATTACTTATATATGTCTTGTTGTAATTTTACTGTTCTATATTCACTTAAAATACTTCACCGAAACTAAGGCATTCCCCTGGTATGAGTGACCTTAGCGGACGTGGGGTGTTACACGTGGTATCAGAGCTTAAGGTTACCAGAACAGATAAAATTTTTAGAAAAACTATTTTTCTAAGAAAATTTTTGAAGGAGTATTTTCAAAAACATGTCTTTTAAGAGAAAAGTTTTTGAGAGAAAAGCGTAATCCCCGATAGCCATATCTTTATCTTTCGAATTCTCCGTTTGAATCTCTTTCTCTCTCGGTTTGAGTTTCCCCTCCGTGTGTAGATGATCTTTCTAAGATAGATAAGAATGGAAAACCGCTTCAAGGGAATTAGACGTAAATCATGTTAGAAGTTGGTTCAAGAAGGAGGAGGACTTGTAAGTACTTATTGGATGGACGATGGGAGGAAGGCTCTAATAGTTGTTTGGTTAATGAAGGACGAAACCTCATTGGTGGGAGGTTACGAGTGGAGAATGGGAAGAAGAAGAAGGCTAGTCGTTATCCTTTTGGGAGGAATAGGACATTTTATTAGGATTATCCAAAGGGGCAAAGGCAAGGTTCGGAATCTCCTGGAGGGTGGTTGTATTCCCTCACGGCTAGTGTACCAGATGGGGATAGGACCGTCTAGGTTGGAATCTGGGATTTCTATATTATCTGATTCGAACTTTATTTGATTCTGACGCATCGAGTTCGTTTATCTCATCATTGTTAGTTGAGTCACTGCACTTAGACACCAGTTTGGTAGATGATCCCTTAGTTGTTTCAAACCCAATTGGGGCTCCATGATGTGTTTGGGTTTGAAAGTTTCTATACTTAGCATTGAGTTTGGATGTGATGCTTGTTGGGCTTCACGAACTATGGGTTAGTTTTGGGCATGAACTGGTTATCCAGTAGGGGTGCCGTTCTTGATTTTGAAGGGAGAGTTGTTAGGCTTATGACCCGCTTGGGTAACACTCTCGAGATCTCTTGTAATCCCATAGAATCTGTTATGCTAAGTTATCTAGAATCGCTTGACACGTCGGTCGAGAGTTTGCGATCTGTTAGAAGTGGTCTGGGAACACTCGGATGTGTTTGAGAAGGTGAAGGGCTTACCTCCGGAGCGGGAGATTGACTTCCGAATATATCTGGTAAACAATGCCAAACCAGTGACTTGGCCAGTGTGCCACAAGGCTCCTCGTGAGAGGAGGGAACTCCATAAGTAAGTAGGCGATTGCTTGAGAAGGGGTTCATAAGAAGAAGTATATCGGAGTGGGGCGCTCCAGTAGTTTTTGCCATGAAGGCGGATGGGTCCCTCAGACTTTGTGTAGGCTAAAGAGAACTAAATAAACTCACAAAGAAGAATAGACACCCATTGCCAAAGATTGATGATCTCTTTGATCAGTTGGTTGGCGCCTCAGTATTTTCGCAGTTGGACTAAGCCACATGGTTTCGTCAGTTGAGAGTGGCTGACGATAGTATAGAGAAGATTGTCTTTAGGACTCCGGATGGTTTTATGAGTGGCTGGTGATGCTATTTGGTTTGACGAACGCCCCTGCATACTTTGTTGATTGGAAGAGAAGGGTGTTCAGGGAGTACCTAAATAAGTTTGTGATGGCCTTTGTAAATGACATCTTGGTCTTTTCAAGGAGCGTAATAAGTTTTCGTATGTGCTCAATAGGGTGAGCAAAGCCAGTTATAGGATAAACGGTGGTTTTGGAGCGAGACTGGCGAGGACATCCAAAGTTGGTCAAAGGCTTAATTGTTTAGCCATTATTATTATTTTTAGTATCATCTCACGTAGGTTGCCTGAACTCGAAGGAGATGTCCCTTGGGTGTTTGTCTGATATTGGTTTCGGCCTTTGGGGCTTGCATTTGGGGGATGTCGAATTCGACTAGGGTGGTCTGCGTGAGAGATGGACAGTTGTGACGATTTTGGATAGGATTCTTAGCATCTTATGAGTTTGAGATAGCGTATACCCCTAACAAGGGAAACATGGTAGCAGACGTCTTGAGAAGAAAAAGGTTGTCCGTTGAACTTTAGAGTTTAGAATTTATTTCTATGTTTGACTTAGACCTTCCGTTGATTCTGTATCCGGTTTGCTAGCCTCCTTGGAGGTTAGGCCTACTCTTTTGGGGCGTATTAGCAGAGCACAGCGGGACGACCCACAATTGGTTGAGTTAGTAGAGAAGCTCATAAGGAGGGGAGTCGTCCAGCCATTTGAGTAGGTACACCCTAGATGGTAAGGGATGGTTGCGTAGAGACGATGGACTTTGTGTACCGCAAGACGAGGATTTGAGGAAGGCTATACTTGATGATGCACATCGATCGAAGATGACCATTCAACCCAGTAGGGACAAGATGTACCAAGACATGAAGCAAGTTTTCTTTTGGGCCAATATGAAGGAAGACGCGGCCAAGTATGTCGCTAGATGCTTGGTGTGCTAACAAGTGAAAGCGGAACAGAAGAAACCCGGAGGGTTGCTTCACCCGTTGGAGGTTCCGTAATGGGAAGTGGGATAGTGTCTCGTTGGATTACCAAAATCAAGGAAGGGTAATACGGGGATTGGGCTTATGGTAGATAGACTTACTAAGTGTGCCCATTTCATACCCGTGAAGAGCAAGAGGACTATTCCATGTCTAGCTTCAGTTTACCTTCAAGGGATTATTAGATTGCATGGTGTACCTCCCAGTATAGTGAGCGATCGAGATCCTATCTTCACTAGTGAGTTTTGGAGAAGTTTGCAAGAGGCGGTAGGGACTCAGTTGTGTTTGAGCACCGCATCTCATCCTCAGACGGACGGTCAGACCAAGAGGGTGAACCGTATCTAGAACATCTTTTGAGGTTATGTATTTTGGATTTTGGAGGTACATGGGAAGAGCATCTTCCGTTGGTGGAGTTCGCATATAATAGCAGCTTTCAGTCCAATATTGGTATGGCTCCTTTCAAAGCTCTTTATGGAAGGCCTTGTCGATCTCCTACATGTTGGTGGGAATCTACGGATAAGATCTTGCTTGGGCCAGATATGGTTAGAGAGACTTCAGAGAAGATTGATTTGATTCAAAGAAGGATGAAAGCGGCGGAATCTTATGCGGACAAGAGGAGAACAGAGCTTGAGTTTGATATTAGGACATGCTTTTTATCAAGGTGTCTCCGTTACGGAATGTGGTTCACTTTGGATCTGTTAGGAAGTGAGTACCAAGGTTTGTAGGGCCATTTCCCATTAAGGAAAGAATTGGACGGATGGCATATCGAGTGGAGTTGCCTGACAGACTTAGTGGTGTACCGGATGTATTTCATGTGTCCCATTTGAGGAAGTGCTTACATAAGACCGCTGAGGTGGTAGAGCCAAGTTTGCTTAAAGAAGTAGAGTTAGAGCGCGATGAGACGATTCGACGAGCTCCTACTCGTATCATTGGGTCAGAGGCTAGGAAGTTGAGGAACAGAGAAGTTCAGCTAGCTAGAGTGCAATGGGGAGATGACGAAAGAAATGCTACTTGGGAGACGGAAGCGAAGATGCGTTCTTTGTATCCATTTCTTTTGGAGAGTATGTCTTTTAACTTCTCCTTTATCGCTTGCCTAGTACTTATCTTATCTTTAGTAGGTCCTCTCGTTAGTCCTGTTTGACCTTTAGATAGGGAAAACCTATGGTTGAAACATGTGTTTGAGACATGTTATGGTTGATGGATGCAAGTGGATGCAAGTGTTTGCTAGTGGTTGCTCGTGGATGCATATATACACACTCTAGGCACTAGATCGGCTCAATCACTTCATATTGCATATTGCATAAAATTGTGTGTAGTTAGCTATATTGATGGATGTATAATGATTGTGTTATCATATGGATGATGCATTTTGGTGAATGATTGTGCACTCATATAGATACGGTATGTGTCGATAGGGTTATCTCGCATACATATTGGATGCATGGCACTATCATGGTTTGCATATGTTCGTACATTAGATAGGGAACATATACACGCACTTTTCGCATATGCTCATACATCATTAGAAATTGTTTAAGGACAATGGATGCCCGTGTTTGATGGATTGAGTAGATGGTTGTTTGGATGGTAGGATATGCATTCTCCTTAGCTTAGAGATTTCGGGGACGAAATCCTTTAAGGAGGGGAGAATGTAACACCCCGAATTTCGGTTAATGCTAAAATTCACTAATTACAGAATAACTAATCCCAGATGTGGGAATCAAGGGTAACGGGTTGCGTCATTGCGTTCGTCTCGGAAAAATACGCGAAATAGAGTCCGAGTTTTCGAAAATCGGAGTCCGTATGACCAAGATATGGCCTCGCGAAGTTTCACGAAAATTCCCAAATTAAAGTATACTTAATTAAGTGAAATGGGTTGTGTAGATATATATATATATATATATTGATATATATATATATATATATATATATATATATATATTGAAAATTTAATAAATAAATATGCAAAAATGCTCAAAACAGCGAATTGGGAGAGGGGAATAACCGAACCGGCCGATTTTTGAAGTCGACCCGAGCCCGCTGGGTCGACTAGGGGTTAATCCAGGGTGTTTGGCTGTCAACCCGTGGGCCGATTCGCTCAAGTGCAGATTTTGCATTTGAATGGTTCTCATGGTCCATCTTTAATCTAAAGGCCCTAGATGGTTCCTACACTTGACTTCTTCCCCAAGACATGCTTTGATGGCTTGGATTGAATCTAGGGTTAATCCTATGGCCTAAAACACTTGCCTAATCTATAAATAAGACCCTAACCTACCCTAATTCATTCATAATTAAACCTAGTGACTAAACTATGGCAAAATGCTAGCTCTCATGGCCTCCACTAATTTTATGAAGAGGGTTGCATACTAATCACTCTCTAATCAACTTCTAATCCCTTCTTAGCATCTTAATCTTCTTCATTTGGTGTTCAAAGTTGCTAGTTGTGAGTTTCTATCACTTTGATGATCTTTTGTTAAACTAAGTAGATGAGATATGATGAGATTTATGGTTTTGTATGTGGATTAATGAGTCTTGAATCATATGATATGATGTTAGCATTAATCTTATGTTTATGCATGTTGAGTATGTAAGTTTATGCAAGATATGCTATGCAAGTTACATATTTGTTAATATGCAAGTTACATGTTTGTTAATATGCAAGTTACATGTTTGTTAATATGCAAGTTACATGTTTGTTAATATGCAAGTTACATGTATGTTAATATGCAAGATATGCTATGCAAGTTACATATTTGTTAATATGCAAGTTACATGTTTGTTAGTATGCAAGTTACATGTTTGTTAATATGCAAGTTACATGTTTGTTAATATGCAAGTTACATGTTTGTTAGTATGCAAGTTACATGTATGTTAATATGCAAGATATGCTATGCAAGTTACATGTTTGTTAATATGCAAGTATGTTATGCAAGCTAATATGTAAGTTATATGACATATTATATGCAAGTTATGTGACATGTTATACAAGATTATATGCAAGATATATGACATGTTATGCAAGTTCACATGCAAGTTATGTGTTTGTTAATATGCAAGATGGCACCTTTGAAACATGTTCATACATATGTAAGTTGACACCTTTTATATGTGTTATGTCATGAGAACGAAATTACGTGGGAACGATGGGGTTAATTCAATGCATAAATTAATAAGATTGTGTGAAATTAACATAATTATGCATAACATAAAATAAATGAACATAGTATGGGAATTTGCCTATTAAGTTAGGTGTACCCATACTATGTGTTGGGAATTTACCTATTGAGTTAGGTCTACCCCATGGGAATTTACCTATTGAGTTAGGTCTACCCATGTTATGAAAAGCTTAATATTAATTAGAGATAATTAATTTAAATTATGAGGGTGATTAATTAGGTGTAATTAATTGACTAAGACACGAGGTTGGACTCAGTTGTAGCGTAAAACTGCCCGGACCCAACCGGCTTAACCAGTTGCTACAAATGTTAGCCCAATGTGAGAGGTCTTAGGCACAAACTAAATACGTGATTAATGTAAAGACACGAGGTTAGACTCGGTTATGACATAAGGCTGCCCGGACCCAACCGGCTTAACCAGCGGTCATAAAAGATAGTCTAATGTGAGAGGTCTTTATGAGGATCACGGCCTTAATTAATTAAGAAACACTTAACCATATTAGCATGTAGTGGAACATGAGGGTTAAGTGGGTACCTTGGGTGGCATGAGAAAACTAGTGGGTTGCCTTGGGTAGCAATAGAAAATACGATTAGAATACTTAACCAAAGTGGAACATGGAATTAAACATGATTAAAGGGTTAAGTAAGTGCCTCGGGTGGCATGTGGGAATTAAGTAAAGGACTTGGGTGTCATGTGGAAATCTAGTGGGTGCCTTGAAAGGTAAATAAAAATATGATTAATGACTTAACCAAAGTATTTATAACATGTAAGTAGACATGGTTAAAGGGGTTAAGTGGGATACACTAGATAAAATTAACAAGCTTAGGTGGTAGCTTGTGGGGGCCCATCTCAACCAATATCCCAAACGTATCTTTGTGGGCTCGACCCAAGTCGAGTGACGGGACACGCATATTGGGCTTGACTATAAGAGGCCAAAAACGGGTTAGCGGTGGCAACGTAGGACCAACGGGTTTCATATGCGTGTGTGGACCCGGGCTGGTTAGTAAATCGTTGTTGCATCGTGTAGGTATAAAGCCGTGCACCGTTGATATTATCAGGTTGCCACTTGGGGAAATGATACACCCCATTGTGGGACCAGCACGGGTATCTACG
Source organism: Allium sativum (assembly GCA_030737875.1). Taxonomy (NCBI): domain Eukaryota; kingdom Viridiplantae; phylum Streptophyta; class Magnoliopsida; order Asparagales; family Amaryllidaceae; genus Allium; species Allium sativum. The sequence continues at coordinate 117,358,155 of CM060911.1, read as the reverse complement.
TTAGGGAGCCGATCGCTTGGGAGTAGTGGGTACACCTAGTAATGATAGGGGCAGACGGCACCTATGTAGGGGTACCAGAAACTACTGGGTAAAAATTACTAAGTACATTTAGTGGGATCAACCTTTAAGTAGGAATTAATCTTAGGTAGGTAAAACTGGTGTGGTGCAGTGTAGGAATTATCTTTGAGTAGGTCTGGGGCGGTGTAATTTAGTAATTATCCTTGGGTGGGTAAATGCGTCTTTACGGTTATCTTAGTTTATCCTAAGTTTGCCAAGCTGCTTGGTGTAGCCATGCATCCCCAGGCGTTACCGTATATCGACTTATGTCTTCTCTGGTTATTTTAATGATTGTATTGTTAGGGTTATAGGACTCACTCAGACTTATGTCTGACCCCGTTGTTTTTATCTTTTTCCCCCAACCCCAGGTTATTAGAGTGGGCCTGGTGCTAGTGGGCTTTGATCGGATTGCTGTATCTATTCTTTGGAGCTTGGACCATTGAAGTGAAGCCCAGTTCATCTTTTCTTTTATGGCTATTAGTTATGTAGTGGGATTATGTACTTCTATTTTATCAAGATGGATATTATGTACTTGACTTTGGTTTATGGTTTTGTGATGTAACCAAACATGTATTACTTTCCGCTGCAATGAAATGATGTTTTAAATTTTCAAGTATTACTTATATATGTCTTGTTGTAATTTTACTGTTCTATATTCACTTAAAATACTTCACCGAAACTAAGGCATTCCCCTGGTATGAGTGACCTTAGCGGACGTGGGGTGTTACAGGCAATGTCAGAACCGGGGCTATTGTTAGAGCCCTTTTCAATCTTTGGAAAGCAACATCGCAATCCAAATCCCAAGCAAAAGTTAGGCTCTTCTTTGTCAACCTAGTAAGTGGGGTTGAGATCTTCGCAAAGTCTTTAATGAGCTTTCTTAAAAGCCTGCTAGGCTGAGAAAACTTCTTACTTCGGTTGCATTCCATGGGATCTTCCAATTTTGCATCGCAACTACTTTTGCGGGATCTACAGCTATCCCTTCTTTGGACACCACATGTCCAAGAAACCTTACTTTGTCTCTCCAAAAATGGCATTTGGAGAATTTTTCTTCCAGCTGATGTGCACAAAGAGTATCCATAACTTCCCCTAAAAACAGAGCATGTTCTTCCTTACTTCTTGAGAAAATCAAAGTGTCATCCATGAAGACCACTACAAATTTATTAAGGAACTCTCTGAACACCCTAGTCATCAAGTCTAAGAAATAAGCGGGTGCGTTTGTCAAGTTGAAAGGCATGACAAGCCAGTCGAAGAAACCATCCTGGGTCCTGAACGCCGTCTTATCTATGCTGTCTTCGGCCACTCTTAGCTGATAAAATCAAGTGGCCAGATCTAGTTGGGAGAAAACTGAGGCACCTACGAGCTGGTCAAACATGTCATCTATTCTAGGAAGTGGGTTCCTATTCTTCTTGGTCAGCATGTTTAGCTCCCAATAGTCCACGCACAGGCGAAGTGAACCATCCGCTTGGTTTGCAAACACCACTGGAGCACCCCATTCAGAAATACTCTGCCTTATAAACCCTTTTTCAAGCAACTCTTTAACTTGCTTGCTGAGCTCTTTCCTTTCCCTTGGAGCCATGTGTCTAACGAGTAAAGCAACAGGTTTTGCATTATCAACAAGGTATATGAGGAAGTCTATCTCTCGCTTCAGAGGTAAACCCTTCACCTCTTCAGAGACATCTGAGTATTCACGGACTACTCTAACAGATTGCAAGTTTTCAACAGACGCATCAAGAGATTCTAGGTAGCTAAGCATAACAGAATTCATGGAATTACAAGAGATTTCGAGAGTGTTACTGAGGCGAGTCATAAGTCTAACCACTCTCCTTTCACAATCGTGGATGGCACCATTACTGGATAACCAATCCACGCCTAGAATCAACCCATAGCCCGTGAAACCCAAAACATAAGCATTACATCTAAACCCAACGCTTAGCATAGAAATTTCCAAATCCAAACAAATCATTGACAAATAAGCCAAGCCCTCAATTAGATTTGAAACAACCATGGGATCCTCTACTATACTGGTATCTAGGTGCAGAGATTCAACAAAAGTAGTAGATATAAAAGAGTGTGATGCGCCAGAATCAAAAAGTGTACGAACTGGATGATCAGAAAGATAAACTAAACTCTCAACAGAAATATTTCTACCTCTTTCTTGCGGAGGTGCCATGAGAGCATGAATCTACCCTCCAGAAGTAGATCCAGTCCTCTGCCCTTGCCCTTGCCTTTTTGGGCAACCCTTAGCCATATGTCCTGTCTCGCCGCATTGAAAGCAACCACCCATCTTCCTCTTCTTCTTCCTGCAGTCTTTAATTAGATGTCTAGGTATGCCACAAAATTTACACTTTCTCTTGTCACGGGGTTTGTTATTCTTCCCGCCTTTCTTGGAATCCGTCTTCTTATTTTGCGATCCCTCCACTTTCTTGTCTAGAGGTTCTTCCACCTTTGCCTCTTTCTTGCCATCCTTGTCTTCCTCCTGTAATAGTGCCATGTCCACCAGTCTCTCAAAAGTCGCATCCATAGGTATATGGGACATAGCTAGGCTGTGCAGTGGCTCATTCAACCCTTTCATGAAACGGAGAGCCTTTTTATGTGGAGTGTTTACCAACTCCAGTCCGAATCTAGCCAGCTGGTTGAATTGGTTGACGTGCAAATTAGAATTATTAGCCACTTCCAAGAAAAATTGTTAATGGAGTACAAACGCTAATATACTATATACACTATATAGTATACATCCACCAGAAATCTACAAATATGTCTCCCATGCATAATTACATCTTCGAACTTTAGCTAAAATCGATTAACCAGAGCTCTGATACCAAATGTGACGATTGCCCATAACCCCTACACTAAATAAGAGGAATAATGCGCTGAATGATGTGCCAGGTAGCTATGGATGATCATCAAGGTATGATAACACAAGAGGAACCTCTCGTAGAACTCACAGTGCAAGGATAAAATATAATAGAACATATACAACAGGCAGAGATAGTGGAGATCATATAACAAACTTTTGAAACTTTCACAACACACTGAAAAATTATCCATACATCATAGGAAATGCCAAAGTCTGTATATGAAGCCTTACTAATCACTTATAGAGCAACACAAACAGCGAAACAGAAATACTAGATAGTAATAAAACTAGTACGTAAGCCTCCAGCTCACCATCGATTAGCATCGTCGTCTCACCAAGATATCACCTGTCACCTTTTACTCAGTCTTCCCATCAACAACTAGATGTACATCCTTAGGTAATAAGAGGAAAACATAAAACCTTGAGTCAGACAACAGTCTTAGTGAGCGATAAAATAGCTAACACATATCATTAATAAAGTATATGAGAATAGGTATATTAACAAACCAATCTACCAAACACCAGAGAAGAACCCAACCATGCCTTCCCCACATCCGATAGTGGTAGCTTTTACAGTCCGACAACCAAAGGAACAACAACTCATCTAGGGCATTCAGGACAATCATTCATTCAATAGCAATCACAACAACTAGTTGTATCTCACGTAAGCCATCCTAATCAAGCTCAACATTCCTCAAGCACAAGCCCAGAGGCCTAAACCAATATTAGACAAGCACCCAAGGAATATCTCCTTCGACCTCGGAAAACTTATGTGAGATAATACACACAAAACAATCAAGCGCTCATGATTGATTCTAGCTATCACCGCCAATCCTGCTTCGAAACCATTGTTAATCATATAATGGCTAACCTAGCCATACGTCAAGGGATAATGGTAACCCTAGCTCTAGCATAAACTCCATATGCCTTTCAACAATACATATGTTTGTCCAACCTTGGCAACTAGGCCATTTACGACTGCCCAGGGTACTCGACCAGCAACCTTTCGGTCTTTTAGGTGCCCCTGTTACACAACTTCTTTGAGTCAGTTAAAATTACGACAACGATAATCTCTCGGCCTTTTCATCTCTAGTCGTCCAACCTTGACGACTATTCACTGCATAAGCAACCTTCTCGAGCAACTATTATCCACCAACTCACAACCTTCGAGTCATCTCTACATTTCTTGCTTTACAACGATCAACAAACACATCACAGCACTTCAAACATCCTTACCTGGATACATATCAAAGTCAAATCATAACAGAACCAAACAACTTCCATATAAGGTTCAATACAATCCATAGCATGCAACAATTCACTATGGAAACAAACCACGGTGTTTACGCCATCAACATAGCTTTCCGAAGCGTCGTTATAACTTTCAATACATGCCAATCCAGATCGACCCATAGAAGCCCGACCGACCTATAGGAGTTCGAATGACCCATTCCACATGACCGACCCATCATTGCTTCAGGACCCGTTCGACCCATCGCCCTGAAAACACGACCGATCCATCCCCTGGAAACACGATTGCCACATCGTTTTCCGTGTTGACTGATCCATCCACTCGAATATACCGACACATCCTCCAAAATCATGACCGACCGACCCATCAATGACCGACCGATCCATCTCGCTGGAGTTATGACCGATCCATCACCAAGAGCATGCCAACTAATCCATACTTCTAAAGCACTTCCGACCGATCCATCTGCTTTTCCCCCGATCGATCCATCATTTCTTGGAAAGAAAGTCAGGTCGACCCATGTCATTCCGACCGATCCTTCATTCCCACCGTCCCCCCACCGATCCATCATTTCTTAGAAAGAAAATCAGGCCAGCCCATATCATTCCGACCGATCCTTCATTCCCACTGATCGGTCCATACTCCAGATGCTACCAACCAATCAATATTCCAAATGCTCCCCGACCGATCCATAAGCTTCCAGATCCAATCCATAAGCTTCTAGATCCGATCCATCACAATTTCCACTTGAAATTCGACCAAAACTTCGCCAAATGACGAATTCGATGAAACCAACTCATCCAATACAACCACAAACATGTTATGAAATCATTAACATCATGAAAACGACAATTTCATCAATAATTATGTAAAACTCAACAAAAATCATTATAAAGGTTTTAAGTTGCTAAATTAGATCCTATGGCGATTTATATGAAAACAGACTTACCATGATGTAGATCTAGGAGAAAACACTTGAAAATGATGAAAAATAAGATCAAATACTCACATAATTGATTGAATCCGTGTGAGAGATGCATATCGCTCACCAATTCTCCAAAATAACCCAAAAACTCTTAGATCTAGACCCGAACAACAAAGAATTTGCTCTAAACTCCTCAATTCGATGACCTCTCTTTTGGACTAGCGTATAACTAGCTTCGGACGATGTTGATCTTCAATTCTCTAAGTTTTAATGGTGTAAAGGTGTAGAAAATGGAGGAATGGAGGACCTTTAGCTCTTCCAGATGAGACAATGGAGAGATCAAACTATTCTACATGCCTCTTACCCCCTATTTACAGCCTTTCACCAGCCCACTAACGGGCCTCTTCAAATCATCCCATTATGATTTACAAAAACTGAACAGTGAATTATAAACCATAAAACAGTGGTACCTCCGAAACTAGTGAGCCAAAACTTTAATGTGACTACTCAGAATCATCATTTTCTTTCCAATGAGACTGATCTGAGCACTTGATTCGATCTATGTTAGAATTTATTCCCTGTACAAGACTGACAGGGGAAAATGGTCACAAACAAAATTGGTAAAAATTATGGACATTTCTCACATCCCTATAAACAACATATTAAAATATTACAATGATCCAACCCTCAGGGAATAAAATAATATAACTAGCGATCCCCTGATACGTAAAATGTGGGTAGTTACAAGCTCAATCACGGATTTGAGGAAGAATGAAGCTTCCGATTTTAGGAAACAAAACAAAAGGCACGGCTTTGATATGAACTGCAATTTAATTCCTTTTTTCTTTCTTCTGTAATGATTTTAGATTGTAATAAATAAAACTGGGAAAGGGGAAAATGCAATTTTAAAGAGAGGAGGGTGCAACTTCATTTGTTTTGATTTCTTTTTGAGGGATGTTATCTTCACGACGGCTTCCATTGTTTTGAGAACGAAAATAAAAAGAGAAAATAGAAGGGAGTTTACGATTATATAAGTGATGAACACTCAAGCATTAAGGAATGGTCTGCGTAAGGTACATTTTTAGGAGATAGGATAGGGTAGGATAAGTACATAGTTTTAAATGCGATTTGATATTTGTGTTGATTTCATACTTATCCGTTTAAATTTTATAATACTACTAGTGTGTGACCCGTGTTACGCAACGGGAAGTCGTGTGCTTTATATGGTGTAGCAATTTTTTTTCTTTTTTCTTTCTAAAATTGACTATTTGTATGAAGCATGGACATATGTATTATTACAACTTCAATTCCTCCATTTAAAGGATTGTGTTGACTTATGTTTGTTAGGAAAATGTATGCTCGTTACTATTACGTTACAGTAAAGTGCATTGTATATTGTTTATAAGGTATGTATAGCTCTACATAATTTTTACAAAATAAGTATAGTTTTTATATATTGCTGAAAATTTTGAGTGATAAAGTAACATGCCTCTTCCAAAAGGAAAAAAAATATCATGATATATAATCGATGATGATTTAAAGTCATTGCAGGGGACATGTATAGTTTTGAAAACATATTCAGTGGGTTGGGCATATTTATGCAACATAAATCGATTATAAACTTCATTGCTTTATCCAGTGCATTAGCACTTTTTTTTGCCAACACAACAGTTTTGATAATGCAATATTAATAAGCAAACATAGACTTTGAAACACCCCACCTCCGTTAAGGTCACGCACAGAGGGAATGCCTTAACATCGATGGAGCATTATAGGTAAAAGATGCAGACAAATTACAAGACAGATAAATAAAGCAGTGGAAAATAGAATCATTTTATAAACAACTTAATTCAATCATGCTTTTACAACAATTTCCTCAATCATACTTAAATGTAATACATAGAACTTATGTCTTGATTTAAAAACTTCCAAGAATAAAAGAAGCATAAAAACAATGATATTCCCCGATAAAGCATGAACCAGCCATAGCAGTGGAAGAGAGAGAGTCCAAAGCGATACACCAACTAATCTTCAAGCTTGGAAAGAGAAGAGGTCCAAGTTAGGCTGAGCTATTCTTCTCCCTGACTACCTGAGGGAGGGGGGGGAGGGCAGAAGAAAAGAGGCAAAAAACAAATTAGGTCAGACATAAGTCTGGTAAGTCCAGTGATCTTTCAGCATGCAAACAAGATAAGGGATCATGACATGAATAAACCGAAAATAGGACAATACCCTAAAAACAAGGTAACTAAAGACAAGATAAGTGCAAGGTGAACTGAATGCGCTTCTACTTTTTCTCTGCTTCGCTACTACTCTGTTAATCTGATTTCTATATTTATCTCTGCACCACCTAACTAGTGTCCCAACTAGTAATCTACATAAAATGATAATCGTGATCCCAACCTACGTAATTGTGGTAGCCTTTAGGTGTACATCTACCATGAGGATTCCACCTCAATCAGCCTAATTGCCATGAACATGTTACATGTACCCTTACTACCCTATCGATTGGCTCCTTACTTGTATTCATGTTCCATGTGTCTGTGTTAATCGACCCTCTCTTGCGTGTAGATACCCTGTGTTGGTCCTACCATAAGGTGTATCAATCCTTATGATAGCGACCCGAAACGATTCAAGATGCACATTGTATAACTACTGGTACCCAGTGCCTGCATTTTCCCACTCCGAAGTACGTGCACGCCCATAAACCGTCGGAACCTACATTGACCCACCCCCTGCCGCTGCTCTGACCGCTTATAATCAGCCCAGTAATCGTGCCCCACCCTGCCTAGTTCAGGGTACCGTGATACATCCATGTGGGTTACTGCTGAAATGGGTCCCCGTTACTAGGGTAACCTATCGGTTAAGTTTGTGGGCCTATATTTACTAATATTACCCACCAATCCGATATGTACTTAACCCTCCCATCGATTCAAGCATTTTTAATAAACGGTTAAGTTTTGTGGGCCGATATCTACCAATATTACCCACCTACACGAGATGTACTTAACGCTCCCATCGATTCAAGCATGTTTATTTAATAGTTAAGTTTTGTGGGCCTGTATTTACTAATATTACCCACCAACCCGATATGTACTTAACCCTTCCACTGATTCAAGCATGTTTATTTAATGGTTTAGTTTTGTGGGCCTATATTTACTAATATTACCCACTAACCCGATATGTAGTTAACCCTTCCACTAATTCAAGCATGTTTATTTAATGGTTAAGTTTTGTGGGCCTATATTTACTAATATTACCCACCAACCCGATATGTACTTAACCCTCCCACACATTATGCCATATTAGTTAAGTGTTGTTCGCTCATGTTACCTTAACCCACTCATTCATAATGTCATGTTGGTTAAGCATTTCTTATTAACTTGACCCTCCTTACTTATCATGTTGGATCGGTTAAGTGTTTCCTATTAACTTAACCTCGTTCGTTCATCAAGTTACATTGGTCAAGTATTTCTTGTTATCTTAACCCCACGTATTCATATTGTTGTATTGGTTAAGTGTCATCAATTAATTCAAGTTAACTTAACCCACCTACGTGTCATGTTACTTTGGTTAAGTGTTGCCTTCTTGTGTTAACTTAACCCTACTACAAATCAAGTTATATTGGTTAAGTGTTGCCCTCTTATTTTAACTTAACCTTTCCATAAATCAAGTTATATTGGTTAAGTGTTTCTAAATTTACTTAACCTCACCCACTTGTCTAATTAACATGTTATAAAGGTTAAGTGTTCTAAATTTACTTAACCTCACCCACTTGTCTAATTAACATGTTATAACGGTTAAGTGTTCAAATTTTACTTAACCTCACCCACTTGTCTAATTAACATGTTATAACGGTTAAGTGTTCTAAATTTACTTAACCTCACCCATCCGTTTAGTTAACATGTTGAATTGGTTAAGTGTTTCCTTAATTGACTTACCCCTACCAGTCTTGACTTAGCTTTATTAAAGCACCAACCAGTCACATTAGACAGGTATTGTTGTGGTCACTAGATGTGCCGGTCGGTTCCGGGCAGTTTTACACCACACTTAGTCTAACCTTGGGTCCTTTTTGGGCTCAATGCACTAACCACCCATATTAGACATGTATTGTTGTGGTCACCGGATGTGCCGGTCGGTTCCGGGCAGTTTTACATGACAACTCAGTCTAACCTCGGGTTAGGCATATTCGTCTTTTCTAAATTTACATATTTCTTATTTATGACAAATTCCATATGTAAATTATTCCCAATTTAATTATGCCACAATTATCCTTTTAATTATGCTCACAATTAATGGTATACTAAATATACCATTTCATGAACCAATCTATGCCATGAAATTTTTCATGTTTATCCTACATATTTACATGTAAATTATAAATCAATTATTGTCCTGGCCCGCTTTCCTTCTAAATCACGTTCAAAATTTTAGGTATATATATTATATCATTTTCATGCCACTTATCATGCTTATGTGTCAAACATGTCAATTACATGTAATTTCATGTTTTCCCCGACGTTACCCCCGTTGTACGTTCGCAAAATTACATAGAATGTTAGGCTCGATATTTTAGCCTAACTTATAAAACAAATTAGGGAAAGAGGAACTTTGCAACATTCCAACATCATACAAAAGTATGGATCTAACTACACATATGTCACATGGATTTGGCATAAAACAATATAATTTTAACTATGAACTTGCAAATTTGATTTATGCAACATGAACCACAAGCATATGAATTTACATAAAACTATTCAGGTTAAACTTGGCATGTAGTGGTGAACTTGCAAATTAGATCTATCATAAAGATATATGGATCTAACATATAAAGTTGTAGATCTAAACATATAAGGTTCTAGATCTAAACATGTATGCATAATGGCTCTAAACAATTAGGCGTAAACGACATGACTTAGTCTAAAACTTGTATGTATCATAATATCACCAAACTTACATTTGATAATTTCATTACTAAATTCTTATGCAACATCATAGGTTTACTCACCAATTTCCACATAACATGATAGGTTCGATAGACCACAATAGTTCATAGGCATATACGATAGAATAAACATGAATCAGAATCACATACAACTTGATACAATTCTATTTTACAATTCATTACAAATCATGTCTTTAATTTATTCACACCTGAAAGATAACTACACTCCTTTAATGTGGATCGTTGAAATCTATTAGTTGAATTAGATTAGTTTTGATTTGATTTTGATGTAGCTTCAATCTTGCCTTTGAGTTGAAAGAGATGACGACAATTCTAGGTTCACCATTGACAGCATGACGGCTCTAGGAATATTTTTGTGTGGCTTAGGGTTTAGATTTAGGTTGCTTATATAGAAGTTTGATTTAATAGGAACCGTCAGATTAACCTAGAGCAAATCAAAGCCATTCAGATAAGATAGAATAGCCACATCAGCCCTAATGACTCAGCAAGTAGTCCATCAGAACCAATCAGTAGCCCTAATGACAGCCAAACACCCTGAATCAACCCATTGTCAACCTAGCAGGGCTTGGGTCGACCTCAAAAATGGGCCGGTTCGGTTATTCCCCCTCCCGATTCGCTTTTTTGAACTTTTTTGCATATTTATTTATTTAATTTTTATATATTTCTATATTTTTCTCTCATATGCATGCAAACTTCAAGGCTTAATAACTTCTTCATAAGGTATCCGTTTTATGCAAACCAAATGTCTATCTCGACCAAAATTTTGAGTCGAACGTAATAGTGCAACCCACTTCACTTAATTCCTCTTATAAAAATTAAGTGTTCTTGAATTTGTTAATTTTAATATTCTCAGAAAATTCGGGGTTTTACATTCTCCCCTCCTTAAAGGATTTCGTCACCGAAATCTTCAAGTTAAGAAGAATGCATCTTAACATCCAATCATCCATCTACTCATCCATCATCCACAAGCATCTGTTGTCCTTAAATGACTTCTAATTCCATATGAACATATGCAGAGTGTGCGTATATGTCTCTTATCTAGTGCAAAATCAGGTGGTCTACTGATCCAGTTGACCTCCTTAATGCGAATCATGAGAGTGTCATGCGGCCAATATGTATGCAAATATCTCTAATCATGTAAATACTATATGTGTGCATATTCACTCATCCACATGCAACATCCATATGATAACACATCTAGTTTCAATCCATATACAAATACATTCATATGCATATGCAATATGAAAGTGACTGAGCCGATCTAGTGCCTAATGTGTGTATATGCATCCATGAGTAAACACTTGCAACCACTTGCAACCATCAATCATAACATGTCTCAAACACATGTTTTCATCCATTGGCTTCTACCTAAGGATCGAGGATAGGATCGAGAGGATATACTTAAAAGATAAAGACTAGCATGCAAATAAATATTACAGAAAAAGGAGGAATCAAGGATATACCCTCAAAAAGGGTATGATGCGCGTGTCTAGTCTTTAGTCTTCTAAGTCGCATCTTCTTTGAGCTTCACTCCACTGTACCTTAACTAATTTAACTTCACGATTGTGAAGCTTCTTGACCTCCATTTCCAAAACCCACTAGTAAACATATGACCTCTATCATTTACTATGATAGAGGGTATCCAATGTTGTCGAACTATCTTTCCAAGATAAACAGAAGTTAACCATGATACCAAGTGTATACACTAAGATGATTAAAGATCTCTCTTCTACTTAGCTTATCCCTCATGTCACAAATCTGAGGGACGATATCTCTCACGCAAAGTCGAACTTGGCATCCCTCAAGTACAAGCCCCAAAGGCCAAAACAAATATCAGACAAGCACCCAAGGAATATCTCCTCCGAATTTGGATGATTTATGTGAGATGATACTAGTAAAACGACCAAACAATTGAGCACTTAACCGACTCTGGCTATCCTTGCCAATCCTGCTCCAAAACTATCGACGATCGCATAACTGGCTTTGCATTGTCAACTAGATATATGCGGAAGTCTATCTCGAGTTTTAGGGGAAAACTCCTAACCTTAATCAAAAAAACATCTGCGTACTCATGGACTACTCTAACGGATCGAAAATCGTCGATAAATACATAAAGTGATTCTAGGTAGATAAGGCAAACTGATCCCTTAGGATCGCACGAAATTTCGAGGGTATTCCCGAGGCAAGTCGAAAGTCTAACTATCCTCCTTTCACAATTACTAACAAACTAATCCATGCCTAAAATCAACCCATGGTCCATGAAACCAAAAACATAAGTATCTCAAATCCTTACAAACCAAAGATAAACGAGCCGAACCACAAATTGGACTTGAGACAATAATGGGATCCTCTACTATACAAGCTCTAGGGTGCAGAGACTCAACTATGGAAGCAGATATACGAATGCGAAGCGCCAAAATCAAAAAGAGTACTAGCAGGATGATCAAGAAGAAAAGCTAAATTTTTCAATAGAAACGTTACTACCTCTCTCTCAGGTATGCTGGTGGTGAGAGCATGCACTTGCCTTCCGGTAAATCCTGTCTTTTGTTCTTGCCCTTGCCCTTAATTATACGACCCGTTATACCAAAATAAAGATATTTCCTCTTGTTTTAGGTTTTACTATTCTTTCCTCCCCTCCTTTGTGAACCAAGTCCATATCCATGAGTTCTTCATCCTTGTGTTGTGCTCCTTAACCAAACTCCCTCATTCTCATCTTTGCAGTCCTTGTGTAACTTGTTGACATGTCTCTCGAAAGCTGCCTCCATCGCATAGAGAATCGTACAAAGCTAGAAAGAAAATTAGCTGCAGGTGAAACTACTACGGCTATAGATGGAAGTTGGGCACTTGTTTGCCCTTTGACAAGTGTCGTAGTTTCGTCGAGCCTACAGAACCATGCCGCGATTAGGTTACCTTCCAGAAAGCCACGAGCCCCGGAGACTCAGGAAAGAAGGAAACAAGGATTCAAACAGAGGATCGAAAGATAGTGCATATGGCTTTAGGGAATATGCCTTTAAAACAAAACTTTTCTTTGAAAATGCTTCTTTTAAAACCGATTTGAAAATAATTTTTCAAATCTTTTATCTGATCCGGTAACCTTCAGCTCTGATACCAAGTGAAACATCCCACCTCCGTTAAGGTCACTCACAGAGGGAATGCCTTAACTTCGGTGGAGCATTATAGGTAAAAGATGTAGATAAATTACAAGACAGACAAATAAAGCAACGGAAAATAAAGTCATTTTATAAACAACTTAATTCAGTCAAGCTTTTACAACAATTTCCACAATCATACTTAAATGTAATACATAGAACTTCTGTCTTGATTTAAAAACTTCCAAGAATAAAAGAAGCATAAAAACAATGATATTCCCTGATAAAGCATGAACCAGCCATAGCAGTGGAAGAGAGAGAGTCCAAAGCGATATACCAACTAATCTTCAAGCTTGGAAAGAGAAGAGGTCCAACATAGGCTGAGCTATTCCCTCCCTGACTACCGGAGGGGAAGGGAATGGAAGAAAAGAGGCGAAAAACAAACTAGGTCAGACATAAGTCTAGTAAGTCCAGTGATCTTTCAGCATGCAAACAAGATAAAGGATCATTTACATGAATAAAGAAAAAATAGGACAATACCATAAAAACAAGGTAACTAAAGACAAGATAAGTGCAAGGTGAACTGAATGCGCTTCTACTTTTTCTCTGCTTCGCTACTACTTTGTTAATCTGATTTCTATATTTATCTCTGCACCACCTAACTAGTGTCCCAACTAGTAATATGTATAAAATGATCATCGTGATCCCAACCCCCGTAATTGTGGTAGCCTTCAGGTGTACATCTATCGTGAGGATTTCACCTCAATCATCCTAATTTCCATGAACATGTTAGATGTACCCTTACTACCCTATCGATCGGCTCATTACTTGTATTCACGTTCCATGTGTCTGTGTCAATCGGCCTTCTCTTGCGTGTAGATACCCTGTAACACCCCGTAATTCTTTAACACTAGGATTCACAAATCAAGGCAGAATTAAATTGTAAAATCAAAATCAAGGGAAACGGGCTGCGACATTGCGTTCGTCTCGGAATTCTACATGAAAACGAGTCCGAGTTTGCGAGAATCGGAGTCCGTATGAAGGAGATATGACCCTCCGAAGTTTCAGGAATTTTCAGAACAGAAAATAGCTCGAAATTCGAATTCAAAATTCGAATTTAAACCCAGAAGCGGGTTGGGTGGGAAATTTCCCGCCTAGGACCCAGGTCGACTGGGGAGTCGACTGGGTAGTCGACCCCCCCAGGGCGACTGGGGAGTCGACTGGGTAGTCGACCCCCTCTGACCAGGTCGACTGGGTAGTCGACCTGGGGGTGAGCCTGCTCCCGAAATCCAATTTTTGAACCTGGTTCGTTCTGATGTATTTGGTCACGTTTTCTACCTAGGTTCGTCCGCCTAATCCTATATAAACAGCCTTAGACTCCTTCTCTATTCATAATTCTTTTCTATCCTTATGGTGCCTCTGAGAAAATGTATAAATAAATAAAATAATATATAAAATAAATCAAGACGAGGAAATGCTGCTCAAGACTTTCAAGAAGAGGTTCAAGTCAAGCTAGGATTTCAAGTGAAGATTCAAACGACTGCAACGACTATTTTTCTACGAATCTAATCTAATCTCTGTAAGTCAGTTACTTTTTAGATTTGAACGTTTTCTCTATTCGTGACATGAAATTAAAGGAATAAAAGAATATGCCAAATCTTTCTATTCGAATCAATGCTTATATCTTTGGACTTAATTAAGAACTGTTATGATTCGATGACCAATGAGACTGTGACTATGAAACTATGGACCTTAAAACCTTATGCCTCTTTGACTATGAACATTGCCTATGACTATGAACACTTCCTATGACTGTGACTCATGACTATGAGAATTATTTCCTTGACTATGAACACAAGCCTATGCCTTTGATTAGGAAACATAAACTATTGCCTATGACATAACAAGAACAGCTGTGATTAAACACCTATGATTCATGACTAGGAAAGTGTTGCTTAAGTTTTGTGACTGTGAAATTGGGTCTAAACCTGATTATCTATTCTGTCTATTCTTGGTTTTCTTTGGTTTTAGATCTTGGGAATTTACCTATTAAGTTAGGTCTACCCATGTTCTTAAACCTACGTCGTTATTCCACCCTTTTTATGTCATAAGATTTTCAGACCTATAGGCCTTCGATGTTTTAGATCAATTTCAGTGAAATTCGTTAGGTCTGTAATTAGTAAATTATCATTTTATGCCAGTTATTATGTCTATCTTTTTCATAGCATCTTTGGTTCATTCCCTACGAATCTAGATTTATCTATAATCTAGATTGAATCACGATTATACGAACGGTGGGAATACGATTTGGGCAAAATATGAAATTTACTAAAAACGTAGTTTTTAACTTGGAAATTGGCATAAATTGGGAACATGTATTATGGCATGTTCATAGAAATGCAAATTGGATAAATTTGACATGAATTATAGGATGTGTAATTTGAATCTATTATTGACTTGTAAATCTAGCATTTACATGAATTGTGAACTAGAATAATAGGTCTAGTTTGACATGAACTGTAATTAGAATGTTAAATCAGAGTTGGATTAGCTAATTTGGCATGATAAGTATATTGGCACAAATTTGAAATTGGCCATAATTGGGAGTATTTGTCAGGTTTAGCAAAATCATGGTTAGTGACGCTTAATTTGGTATAGTTTACATACCAAAAAGGCATAGATATGATATAGTGGGGAAAATGGGCCATAATAATAAATGTTGACAATTTACATTAAAAGAGTAATTATAAAATAAGTAAATTAGGAATGATTTACTTATAGAATTTGTCCTAAGTGAGAAAATGAAAATTTAGACAAAAGAAAGGTTTATTACTGACATCTCTTTTAATACCAGAAAGTTCTAGGGTGACAGAGAGGATAGTGTCTGGGCTTGGGTTTGGAAAATACAAATTTCCTGCTCTCCCTGGCTATCCCTAACTGATCCGACGGATGGGATGGTTACTTTCAAAACTTGATTTGAAAATTAATCAAAACCCTTTTGAACTTAGTAAACACGAATATGCCTAACCCGAGGTTAGACTGAGTTGCGATGTAAACCTGCCCGGAACCAACCGACACATCCAGTAATCGCAACAATACCTGTCTAAGAAGAGTGGTCGCGGCTTTAATTTATTTAGTTAAAGCTAGAACAAGAAGGGTAGGGTTAAGTTAACTAAGACACTTAACCAATTCAACATGATAACCGGACCGGTGGGTGGGGTTAGGTTCATACAGACACTTAACACAGTTAAGCTAGAATGGGAGGGCTAAGTCCATAGGGACACTTAACCAACTTAACAGGGTAACAAGACAAGATTCGTAGGGATTAAGTAACTAAGAAAACACTTAGCCAAATTAACATGTTAACTAGACTAGAAGGTGGGGTTAAGTAAAGTTAATACACTTAGCCAAATTAACATGTTAACTAGACTAGAGGTTGGGGTTAAGTAAAATTTA
This sequence comes from Allium sativum, assembly GCA_030737875.1. Taxonomy (NCBI): domain Eukaryota; kingdom Viridiplantae; phylum Streptophyta; class Magnoliopsida; order Asparagales; family Amaryllidaceae; genus Allium; species Allium sativum. The sequence continues at coordinate 117,341,553 of CM060911.1, read as the reverse complement.
ATACACTTAGCCAATTTGATATGTTAGCTGGACTAGACCGCAGGGTTAAGTAAACCTGCACACTTAACCATCAGATTGTGATAAAGGAATAGGGTTAAGTCTAAAACATGAAGAGATAACACTTAACCATTAATAATAACATGTTAGTGAAAACAGATGGGCAAGGTTAAGTTAAAAAGGAACACTTAACCAATAAAGGATGAATGGGTAGGGTTAAGTAATAAGAAATACTTAACCAATATAACTTGTTTTGTGGTAGGGTTAAGTCAACATGAATTACTGATAACACTTAACTAGTTTGACAGGATAAATGAAGAGGGTTAAGTTAGCTTGAATTGACTAATGACACTTAACCAATCCAAAGTGACGGGAAAGAGAACTAAGTAGTAAACCTTAGTTAAAAGGAGCTAAGTAGTAAACCTTAGTTAAGAAAACAACGATTCTGGAAACTAAGTGGTAAACCTTAGTTAGTAAAACTAAGTAGTAATTCTTAGTATAACACGGGAAGGAGCGAATGTCCGTCTGAGTAAAAAGAAGGCTCCAACGAATTGGGTTACGAAGCCCGAGGCTTCGAGGGGACGTGAGGGTACTCTTGGTATCCCTCTGTGAGGCTGCAGATGATCCTCCTGGGCTCACAGAAGTTAAGGTCTGTGTTAGAAGAACCAAGGGTATGCCTTGGTTGCAAAAATATGGCAACCTAAAGACTAGGATGGACCAGCGTGATTCGGCGAGAAACCGGTAGCCCTGTGATAGCAACTCGTCGTCTACCATCCATCTTGAGTCAATCGAGATACGTGAAGAGGAAAGGCGGAGAACTCCAAAAGACCATATACTTGCTATCTAGTTAAGGGTGAGGATGGCCATAGGTTAGTGGGGGCATATGGGGCCTGCGTATAGTTCTCATTTTTCAAGGTGTGCCTTTCATTAGTTGAGGGAGGGGTCGAGTGGGACCATAGCCACTGGAATAAAAACAGACCTTAGCATCTGCATCGGCAGATATCTGAAAGCTCCCGACCAAGTTCTGTGTTTCTTGATTTGCCCTGCCACAGGACTGGGGCCGCACATTACAGGACATGTGCATCTAGACAAGCGATAACGATTTGCGATACATGCGTGGGGAAGTATAGGAACATATACCACTCTAGGTAGTGTGTCCTAGACTTGGGGGCATCGTTCGACAGGTAGCATAATCCCTAGTTGGACTAGGTGGCATAAACCCTGAATCCGAGAAGTGTTCTGCAGATAGCGTAAACTTTAGTTGAATCTAGAAAGCACTTGATAGAAAACCCTAGATTAGATCTAGGTAATAAATAATAAATGTATGCTTGAAGGCAATGGAAATTAACGGGATTGGGATCACATTATCATTACTAGTTGGGACACTAGTTAGATGGTGCAGAGATGTAGAAATCAGTATAACAAGGAAATAGCGAAGCGGCGAAAGTATTAGAGCATATCCAGTTAATCTTATCTTAGCATATCTTTTGTTAATCTTGTCTAATCTTGCTGATCCTATCATCTTGGTGTTACACGTGGTATCAAAGCTGAAGGTTACCAGATCAGATAAAGGATTTGAAAAATTATTTTCAAAACGTTTTAAAAGAAGCATTTTCAAGAGAAAAGATTTGTTTTAAAGGCATATTCCCCAAAGCCATACACACTATCTTCTCTTCCTCTGTTTGAATTCTTGACTCCTTCTTTCTTGAGTCTCTGGGGCTCCTGGTTTTCTAGGAGGTCACCTCATCGAAGGGCGAAGTAGTGCCCGGCTTCCATCCATAGCCATAGTTGTTTCACCTACGGCTAGTTTTCTTTCAAGCTTATAGGGTTTTCTGTACGATGGAAGCAGCTTTCGAGAGGTTTGTCAACATGATTACACACGGAGGAGGATGAGGAGTTTGGCTAAGGAGCACAACCCAAGGATAAGGAATTCATGGATAGGGACTTGGCTCACCAAGGAGGAAGGAATTATAAAACCTCAGACAAGAGGAAGTAGCTTTTCTATGATATAATAGGGCATATAATTAAGGACAAGAGAAAGGACAAAGGACAAGATTTTCAGAAGGGCAAGTACATGCTTTCACCACCAAGCGTACCTAGGAGAAAGGTAGTAAAGTTCTGATGGAAGAGTCTAGTTTTGCTGTTCGTACTCTTTCCTTTGGTTTTAGTTCATATCCGCTTCCATAGTTGAGTCTCTGCACCATAGTACTTGTATAGTAGAAAGATCCCACTAGAGTCTCAAATCCAATTGGTGGTCCGACCAGTTTATTTTTGGTTAGTAGGGATTTGAGAATAGCTATCGAGTTTGCTTATATCATCTCACGTAGATCGTCTAAATTCGGAGGAGTTATTCCTTGGGTGCTTGTCTGATACTGGTTTAGGCCTTTTGGGCTTGTACTTGAGGAATGTCGAGTTCGACTAGGATGGTTTGCGTGAGAGATGAATAGTTGTGGCAGGCACTCTAAAAAGCACGTAGTAACCTTTCGACCCTTATAGTTATGGCATGGCGGATAAGAGGGAGACCTCTAATCATCTTAGTACATACACTTGGTACCGTAATTGACATCTGTTTATTTTGGAAATGGAGGTCAGAAACTTCACAATCGTGAATTTAAATTAGTTAAGATACAGTGGAGTAAAGCTCAAGAAGGCTAGAGACTAACATCATACCCTTTTCCTTAAGGGTGCATCCTTGATTTCTTTTTTTAGGAGCTTTACGCATAATTGTTTCTCTCTTTCCAAAGTATATCCTCTAGGTCGTATCTTCGATCCTTAGGTAGAAGCCAATGGATGTAAACATGTATTTGAAACATGTTATGGTTGATGGTTGCGAGTGGTTGCTAATGGTTGCTCGTGAATGCATATGCATACGTATTAGGCACTAGATCAGTTCAGACGCTTTCATATTGCATTTACAGATATGTATTTGTTTGTAAGTTGAACTTGATATGTTATCATATGGATGTTGCATATGGATAAATGGTTGTGCACGCATGTAGTATTTACATAACTAGGGATGCTTGCATACATGATTGGACGCATGGCACTGACATGATTCGCATTAAGGAGGTCAACTGAATCAGTAGACCGCCTGATTTTGCACTAGATAAAGACATATACACACACTATGCATATAAACATGAAAGCATTAGAAATCTTTTAAGGACAATGAATGCCTGTGATTGAATGGTTGAGTAGATGGATGATTGGATGGTAGGACACATTCTTCCTAACTTGAAGATTTTGGGGACGAAATCCATTTAAGTGGGGGAGAATGTAACACCCCGTAATTCTGTAACACTAGGATTCACAAATCAAGGCAGAATTAAATTTTAAAATCAAAATCAAGGGAAACGGGCTGCGCCATTGCGTTCGTCTCGGAATTCTGCATGAAAACGAGTCCGAGTTTGCGAGAACCGGAGTCTGTATGAAGGAGATATGACCCTCCGAAGTTTCAGGAATTTTCAGAACAGAAAACAGCTCGAAATTCGAATTCAAAATTCGAATTCAAACCCAGAAGCGGGCTGGGTGAGAAATTTCCCGCCCAGGACCCAGGTCGACTGGGGAGTCGACTGGGTAGTCGACCCCCCCACCCCAGGTCGACTGGGGAGTCGACTGGGTAGTCGACCCCCCTGACCAGGTCGACCTGGGGGTCGGCCTGCTCCCGAAATCCAGTTTTTGAACCTGGTTCGTTCTGATGTATTTGGTCACGTTTTCTGCCTAGGTTCGTCCGCCTAATCCTATATAAACAGCCTTAGTCTCCTTCTCTATTAACAATTCTTTTCTATCCTTATGCTGCCTCTGAGAAAATGTATAAATAAATAAAATAATATATAAAATAAATCAAGATGAGGAAATGTTGCTCAAGACTTTCAAGAAGAGGTTCAAGTCAAGCTAGGATTTCAAGTGAAGATTCAAACGACTGCAACGACTGTTTTTCTATGAATCTAATCTAATCTCTGTAAGTCGGTTACTTTTTAGTTTTGAACGTTTTCTCTATTCGTGACATGAAATTAAAGGAATAAAAGAATATGCCAAATCTTTCTATTCGAATCAGTGCTTATATCTTTGGACTTAATTAAGAACTGTTATGATTCGATGACCAATGAGACTGTGACTATGAAACTATGGACCTTAAAACCTTATGTCTCTTTGACTATGAACATTGCCTATGACTATGAACACTGCCTATGACTGTGACTCATGACTATGAGAATTATTTCCTTGACTATGAACACAAGCCTATGCCTTTGATTAGGAAACATAAACTATTGCCTATGACATAACAAGAACAACTGTGATTAAACATCTATGATTCATGACTAGGAAAGTGTTGCTTAAGTTTTGTGACTGTGAAATTGGGTCTAAACCTGATTATCTATTCTGTCTATTCTTGGTTTTCTTTGGTTTTAGATCTTGGGAATTTACCTATTAAGTAAGGTCTACCCATGTTCTTGAACCTACGTCGTTATTCAACCCTTTTTATGTCATAAGATTTTCAGACCTATATGCCTTCGATGTTTTAGATCAATTTCAATGAAATTCGTTAGGTCTGTAATTAGTAAATTATCATTTTATGCCAGTTATTATGTCTATCTTTTTCATAGCATCTTTGGTTCATTCCCTACGAATCTAGATTTATCTATAATCTAGATTGAATCACGATTATACGAACGGTGGGAATACAATTTGGGCAAAATATGAAATTTACTAAAAACGTAGTTTTTAACTTGTAAATTGGCATAAATTGGGATCATGTATTATGGCATGTTCATAGAAATGCAAATTGGATAAATTTGACATGAATTATAGGATGTGTAATTTGAATCTAGTATTGACTTGTAAATCTAGCATTTACATGAATTGTGAACTAGAATAATAGGTCTAGTTTGACATGAATTGTAATTAGAATGTTAAATCAGAGTTGGATTAGCTAATTTGGCATGATAAGTATATTGGCATAAATTTGAAATTGGCCATAATTGGGAGTACTTGTCAGGTTTAGCAAAATCACGGTTAGTGACGCTTAATTTGGTATACTTTACATACCAAAAAGGCATAAATATGATATAGAGGGGAAAATGGGCCATAATAATAAATGTTGACAATTTAAATTAAAAGAGTAATTATGAAATAAGTAAATTAGGAATGATTTACTTATAGAATTTGTCCTAAGTGATAAAATGAAAATTTAGACAAAAGAAAGGTTTATTAATGACATCTCTTTTAATACCAGAAAGTTTTAGGGTGACAGAGAGGATAGTGTCTAGGCTTGGGTTTGGAAAATACAAGTTTCCTGCTCTCCCTGGCTATCCCTAACTGGTCCGACGGACGGGATGGTTACTTTCAACACCTGATTTGAAAATTAATCAAAACCCTTTTAAACTTAGTAAACACGAATATGCCTAACCCGAGGTTAGACTGAGTTGCAATGTAAACCTGCCCGGAACCAACCGACACATCCAGTAATCGCAACAATACCTGTCTAATGTGAGTGGTCGCGGCTTTAATTTATTTAGTTAAAGCTAGAACAAGAAGGGTAGGGTTAAGTTAACTAAGACACTTAACCAATTCAACATGATAACCGGACCGGTGGGTGGGGTTAGGTTCATACAGACACTTAACACAGTTAAGCTAGAATGGGAGGGCTAAGTCCATAGGGACACTTAACCAACTTAACATGGTAACAAGACAAGATTCGTAAGGGTTAAGTAACTAAGAAAACACTTAGCCAAATTAACATGTTAACTAGACTAGAAGGTGAGGTTAAGTAAAGTTAATACACTTAGCCAAATTAACATGTTAACTAGACTAGAGGTTGGGGTTAAGTAAAATTTAATACACTTAGCCAATTTGATATGTTAGCTGGACTAGACCACAGGGTTAAGTAAACCTGAACACTTAACCATCAGATTGTGATAAAGGAATAGGGTTAAGTCTAAAACATGAAGAGATAATACTCAACCATTAATAATAACATGTTATTGAAAATAGATGGGCAAGGTTAAGTTAAAAAGGAACACTTAACCAATACAGGATGAATGGGTAGGGTTAAGTAATAAGAAATACTTAACCAATATAACTTGGTTTGTGGTGGGGTTAAGTCAACATGAATTACTGATAACACTTAACCAGTTTGACAGGATAAATGAAGAGGGTTAAGTTAGCTTGAATTGACTAATGACACATAACCAATCCAAATTGACGGGAAAGAGAACTAAGTAGTAAACCTTAGTTAAAAGGAGCTAAGTAGTAAACCTTAGTTAAGAAAACAATGATTCTGGAAACTAAGTGGTAAACCTTAGTTAGTAAAACTAAGTAGTAATTCTTAGTATAACACGGGAAGGAGCGAATGTCCGTCTGAGTAAAAAGAAGGCTCCAACGTATTGGGTTACGAAGCCCGAGGCTTCGAGGGGACGTGAGGGTACTCTTGGTATCCCTCTGTGAGGCTGCAGATGATCCTCCTGGGCTCACAGAAGTTAAGGTCTGCGTTAGAAGAACCAAGGGTATGCCTTGGTTGCAAAAATATGGCAACCTAAAGACTAGGATGGACCAGCGTGATTCGGCGAGAAACCGGTAGCCCTGTGATAGCAACTCGTCGTCTACCATCCATCTTGAGTCAATCGAGATACGTGAAGCGGAAAGGCGGAGAACTCCAAAATACCATATACTTGCTATCTAGTTATGGGTGAGGATGGCCATAGGTTCGTGGGGCATAGGGGGCCTGCGTATATTTCTCATTTTTCAAGGTGTGCCTTTCATTAGTTGAGGGAGGGGTCGAGTGGGGCCATAGCCACTGGAATAAAAATAAACCTTAGCATCTGCATTGGCAGATATTTGAAAGCCCCCAACCGAGTTGTGTTTCTTGATTTGCCCTGCCATAGGACTCGGGCCGCACATTACAGGACATGTGCATCTAGACAAGCGATAACGATTCGCGATACATGCGTGGGGAAGTATAGGAACATATACCACTCTAAGTAGTGTGTCCTAGACTTGGGGGCATCGTTCGACAGGTAGCATAATCCCTAGTTGGACTAGGTGGCATAAACCCTGAATCCGAGAAGCGTTCTGCAGATAGCGTAAACTTTAGTTGAATCTAGAAAGCACTTGATAGAAAACCCTAGATTAGATCTAGGTAATAAATAATAAATGTATGCCTGAAGGCAATGGAAATTACCGGGATTGGGATCACGTTATCATTACTAGTTGGGACACTAGTTAGGTGGTGCAGAGATGTAGAAATCAATATAACAAGGAAATAGCGAAGCAGCGAAAGTATTAGAGCATATCCAGTTAATCTTATCTTAGCATATCTTGTGTTAATCTTGTCTAATCTTGCTGATCCTATCATCTTGGTGTTACATAACCTGTGTTGGTCCCACCATAAGGTGTATCAATCCTTATGATAGCGACCGACATGATTCAAGATGCACAGTGTATAACTACTGGTACCCAGTGCCTGCTTTTCCCCACTCTGAAGTACGTGCACGCCCGTAACCCGTCGAAACCTACATTGACGTAACCCTTGCCGCTGCTTTGACCGCTTATAATCAGCCCAGTAATCGTGCCCCACCCTGCCTAGATCAGGGTACCGTGATACATCTATGTAGGTTACTGCTGAAATGGGTCCCCGTTACTAGGGTTTCCTATTGGTTAAGTTTGTGGCTCTATATTTACTAATATTACCCAACAACCTGATATGTACTTAACCTTTCCATCGATTCAAACATTTTTAATGAACGGTTAAGTTTTGTGGGCCTATATGTACTAATATTACCCACCTACACGAGATGTACTTAACCCTCCCATCGATTCAAGCATGTTTATTTAATAGTTAAGTTTTGTGGGCCTATATTTACTAATATTACCCACCAACCCGGTATGTACTTAACCCTTCCACTGATTCAAACATGTTTATTTAATGGTTAAGTTTTATTGGCCTATATTTACTAATATTACCCACAACCCGGTATGTACTTAACCCTTCTACTGATTCAAACATGTTTATTTAATGGTTAAGTTTTGTTGGCCTATATTTACTAATATTACCCACCAACCTGATATGTACTTAACCCTTCCACTGATTCAAGCATGTTTATTTAATGATTAAGTTTTGTGGGCATATATTTACTAATATTACCCACCAACCCGATATGTACTTAACCCTCCCCCACATTACGCCATATTAGTTAAGTGTTGTCTGACTCATGTTAACTTAACCCACTCATTCATCATGTCATGTTGGTTAAACATTTCTTATTAACTTGACCCTCCTTACTTATCATGTTGGATCGGTTAAGTGTTTCCTATTAACTTAACCCCGTTCGTTCATCAAGTTATATTAGTCAAGTGTTTCTTGTTAACTTAACCCCACGTATTCATCTTGTTGTATTGGTTCAGTGTCATCAATCAATTAAAGTTAACTTAACCCACATACATGACATGTTACTTTGGTTAAGTGTTGTTGGTTCAGTGTCATCAATCAATTCAAGTTAACTTAACCCACCTACATGACATGTTACTTTGGTTAAGTGTTGCCATCTTGTGTTAGCTTAACCCTACTACAAATCAAGTTATATTGGTTAAGTGTTGCCCTCTTATTTTAACTTAACCTTTCCATAAATCGAGTTATATTGGTTAAGTTTTCCTAAATTTACTTAACCTCACCCACTTTTCTAATTAACATGTTATAAAGGTTAAGTGTTCTAAATTTACATAACCTCACCCACTTGTCCAATTAACATGTTATAAAGGTTAAGCGTTATAAATTTACTTAACCTCACCCATATGTCTAATTAACGTGTTATAACGGTTAAGTGTTCTAAATTTACTTAACCTCACCCATCAGTTAGTTAACATGTTGAATTGGTTTAGTGTTTCCTTAATTGACTTAACCCTACCAATCTTGATTTAGCTTTATTAAAGCACCAACCACTCACATTACACAGTAATTGTTGTGGTCACTGGATGTGCCGGTCAATTCCGGGCAGTTTTACACCACAACTTAGTCTAACCTCGGGTCCTTTTTGGGCTCAATGCACTAACCATCCACATTAGACAGGTATTGTTGTGGTCACTGGATGTGCCGGTCGGTTCCGGACACTTTTACACCACAACTCAGTCTAACCTCGGGTTAGGCATATTCGTCTTTTCTAAATTTACATATTTCTTACTTATGACAAATTCCATATGTAAATTATTCCAATTTAGCTATGCCATAGTTATCCTTTTAATTATGCTCACAATTAATGGTATACTAAATATACCATTTCATGAGCCAATCTATGCTATGTAATTTTTCATGTTTATCCTACATATTTACATGTAAATTAAAAATCAATTATTGTCATCGCCCACTTTCCTTCTAAATCACGTTCAAAATTTTAGGATTCCAAGTGAAACACCCCACCTCCGTTATGGTCACTCACAGAGCGAATGCCTTAACTTTGATGGAGCATTATAGGTAAAAGATGCAGATAAATTACAAGACGGACAAATAAAGCAGTGGAAAATAAAGTCATTTTATAAACAACTTAATTTGGTCAAGATTTTACAACAATTTCCTCAATCATATTTAGATGTAATACATAGAACTTCTGTCTTGATTTAAAAACTTCCAAGAATAAAAGAAGCATAAAATAAATGATATTCCCCGATAAAGCATGAACCAGCCATAGCAGTGGAAGAGAGAGAGTCCAAAGCGGTACACCAACTAATCTTCATGCTTGGAAAGAGAAGAGGTCCACGTTAGGCTGAGCTATTCCCTCCTTGACTACCTGAGGGGGGGGGGGAGGGGGGAGGAACGGAAGAATAGAGGCGAAAAACAAACTAGGTCAGACATGAATCTAGTAAGTCCAGTGATCTTTCAGCATGCAAACAAGATAAAGGATCATGACATGAGTAAACCGAAAATAGGACAATATCATAAAAACAAAGTAACTAAAGACAAAATAAGTGCAAGGTGAACTGAATGCGCTTCTAATTTTTCTCTGCTTCGCTACTACTATGTTAATCTGATTTCTATATTTATCTCTGCACCACCTAACTAGTGTCCCAACTAGTAATCTGTGTAAAATGATAATTGTGATCCCAACCCCCGTAATTGTGGTAGCCTTAAGGTGTACATCTATCGTGAGGATTCCACCTCAATCAGCCTAATTGCCATGAACATGTTAGATGTACCCTTACTACCCTATCGATCGACTCCCTACTTGTATTCATGTTCCATGTGTCTGTGTCAATCGGCCCTCCCTTACGTGTAGATGCCCTGTGCTGGTCCCACCATAAGGTGTGTCAATCCTTATGTTAGCGACCCGACACGATTCAAGATGCACAGTGTATAACTACTGGTACCCAGTGCCTGCTTTTTCCCACTCCGGAGTACGTGCACGCCCTAAATCGTCAGAACCTACACCGACGTACCCCCGCCGCTGCTTTGACTGCTTATAATTAGCACAGTAATCGTGCCCCACCCTGCCTAGTTCATGGTACCGTGATACATCCATGTGGGTTACTGCTGAAATGGGTCCCCGTTACTAGGGTTTCCTATTGGTTAAGTGTGTAGGCCTATATTTACTAATATTACCCACCAACCCGATATGTACTTAACCCTCGCATCGATTCAAGCATTTTTAATAAACGGTTAAGTTTTGTGGGCCTATATGTACTAATATTACCCACCTACATGAGATGTACTTAACCCTCCCATTGGTTCCAGCATGTTTATTTAATAGTTAAGTTTTGTGGGCCTATATTTACTAATATCACCCACCAACCCGATATGTACTTAACGCTTCCACTGACTCAAGCATGTTTATTTAATGGTTAAGTTTTATGGGCCTATATTTACTAATATTACCCACCAACCCGATATGTATTTAACCCTTCCACTGATTCAAGCATGTTTGTTTAATGGTTAAGTTTTGTGGGCCTATATTTACTAGTATTACCCACCAACCCGATATGTACTCAACCCTCCCACACATTACGCCATATTAGTTAAGTGTTGTCCGCTCATGTTAACTTAACCCACTCATTCATCATGTCATATTGGTTAAGCATTTCTTATTAACTTGACCCTCCTTACTTATCATGTTGGATCGGTTAATTGTTTCCTATTAACTTAACCCCGTTAGTTCATCAAGTTATATTAGTCAAGTGTTTCATTTTAATTTAACCCCACTTATTCATCTTGTTGTATTGGTTAAGTGTCATCAATCAATTCAAGTTAACTTAACCCACCTACATGTCATGTTACTTTGGTTAAGTGTTGCCTTCTTGTGTTAACTTAACCCTACTACAAATCAAGTTATATTGGTTAAGTGTTGCCCTCTTATTTTAACTTAACCTTTCCATAAATTAAGTTATATTGGTTAAGTGTTTCTAAATTTACTTAACCTCACCCACTTATCTAATTAACATGCTATAAAGGTTAAGTTTTCTAAATTTACTTTACCTCACCCACTTGTCTAATTTACATGTTATAACGGTTAAGTGTTCTAAATTACTTAAACTCACCCATCAGTTTAGTTAACATGTTGAATTGGTTAAGTGTTTCATTAATTGACTTAACCCTTCCTATCTTGACTTAGATTTATTAAAGCACCAACCACTCACATTAGATAGGTATTGTTGTGGTCACTAGATGTGTTGATCGGTTCCGGGCAGTTTTACACCACAACTCAGTCTAACCTCAGGTCCTTTTTGGGCTTAATGCGCTAACCACCCACATTAGACATGTATTGTTGTGGTCACTGGATGTGCCGGTCGGTTCCGGGCAATTTTACACCACAACTCAGTCTAACCTCGAGTTAGGCATATTCGCCTTTTCTAAATTTACATATTTCTTATTTATGACAAATTCCATATGTAAATTATTCCCAATTTAATTATGCCATAATTATCCTTTTAATTATGCTCACAATTAATGGTATACTAAATATACCATTTCATGAACCAATCTATGCCATGTAATTTTTCATGTTTATCCTACATATTTATATGTAAATTATAAATCAATTATTGTCATGGCCCACTTTCCTTCTAAATCACGTTCAAAATTTTAGATATAATCTACATACCATTTTCATGCCACTTATCATGCTTATGTGTCAAACATGCCAATTACATGCAATTTCATGTTTTCCCCATTTACCACCGTTGTACGTTCGCAAAATTACATAGAATGTTAGGCTTGATATTTTAGCCTAACTTATAAAACAAAAAGGGGAAAAGAGGAACTTTGCAATATTCCAACATCATACAAAAGTATGGATCTAACTACACATGTGTCACATGATTTGGCATAGAGCAATATACTTTTAACTATGAACTTGCAAATTTGATCTTTGCAACATGAACTACAAGCATATGAATTTACATAAAACTATACAAGTTAAACTTGGCATGTAGTGGTGAACATGCAAATTAGATCTATCATAAAGGCATATGGATCTAACATATAAAGTTGTAGATCTAAACATATAAGGTCGTAGATTTAAACATGTATGCATAATGGCTTTAAACAATTAGGCATAAACAACATGACTTAGCCTAAAACTTGTATGTATCATAATATCACCAAACTTACATATGATAATTTCATTCCCAAATTCCTATACAACATCATAAGTTTACTCACCAATTTCCACATAACATGATAGGTTCGATAGACCACAATAGTTCAAAGGCATATATGATAGAATAGACATGAATCAACATCACATACAACTTGATACAATTCTATTTTACAATTCATTACAAATCATGTCTTTAATTTATTCACATCTGAAAGATAACTTCACTTACAATCAAAAGGAAAAACTTGATTTTAGGGATATGTATTCTAAAGCTGAATTGCTCGCCTTTGATGTAGATCATTGAATTCTCTTAGTTGAATTAGATTAGTTTTGATTTGATTTTGATGTAGCTTCTATCTTGCCTTTGAGTTGAAAGAGATGACGGCAATTCTAGGTTCACCATTGACGGCATGACGACTCTAGGAATATTTTTGTCTGGCTTAGGGTTTAGATTTAGGTTGCTTATATAGAAGTTTGATTTAATAGGAACCGTCAGATTAACCTAGAGCAAATCAAAGCCATTCACACAAGATAGAATAGCCACATTAGCCCTAATGACTCAGCAAGGAGTCCATCAGAACCAATCAGATGACACATCTGCCTTATTGCGAATCGATCCACGGGTTGACAGCCAAACACCTTAAATCAACCCCTAGTCGACCCAGCGAGGCTCGGGTCAACCTCAAAAATGGGTCGGTTCGGTTATTCCCCCTCCTGATTTGCTATTTTGAACTTTTTTGCATATTTATTTATTTAATTTATATATATATATATATATATATTTCTCATATGCATACAAACTTCAAGGCTTAATAACTTCTTCATAAGGTATCCGTTTTATGCAAACCAAATATCTTGACCAAAATTTTGAGACGAACGTAATAGCGCAACCCATTTCACTTAATTCCTCTTCTAAAAATTAAGTGTTCTTAAAATTTTCAATTTTAATATTCTCAGAAAATTCAGGGTGTTACAGAGTTTGCCATAATTTCTTCGCTAATACAACAGTTTTGCAAAAATGAATTAAGCACGTCCGCTGCAATGCAGATAAAACTTGGTTCAAAAATAATGAAGTAAAAAAAACTAAAATTAATGAAAGCCTCTAATACTACAATAGAGGCAAAATATCAGGTTGAGAGCCAAGCTTCTCATCCGTGGTTTTCTCTGCCTTGAGGTGACATTTCTCTTGTTGTTTCCTCCTTTTATATTCTATGTTTTCTTTAGCCTTCCTCTTTTCCTCCAATTCTTTGATGGTATCATAATGGTTCCATCCAACCTCTTTAGATAGCTACCTATAAGACAATACCTATGTCCAGCCTGAAGTCTCGATACTCGGAGGGAATCAAGCAAAAACAACCATCCTTTTGACCCTATCAAATGGTGGTGGAACATTTTTGTGAGCTTTAAGCCTTAAAACAAATGTTTTTTCTTCCCCTTTTTATCTTTTGAGGGATCATGCCTCTAACGGTTTCCTTAAACAATCTTAGCGGGAGCTCTAAAACGAATAGGAATATGTGAAGGTTTGGCGTTAATTCTCTTCAAGAACCTCAACTTTGTTTCCTGTCCCACGAAGCCACTGGACGTGGCAATTTTTTCGAACATGACGACGATAGTATGCTTATAAGAAGCTCCTTGGCAATAGTTGACGCAAGGCGCCCAAGCATATAGTGATGGCCATTGAATAAAACATGCCTTATAGGATGGACAAAGTCGGAAACCATTATTTTCGTGTATTGGGATTTCATAAGATAGTGAGGTTTTATTTAGGGATAGGCCAAAAATTTCTACAAAAATTTCATTCAAATCTCCAAAAGATTGATTTTCCCAGCTCCAAAATCTCCAAAATTATCAGCACATGCAACTTACACCCTTTAAATTTGTTGAACCTATCAATCACATATTAGCTAAGGTCAAAATTAATGATAAAAAATGAATTTGTAAAGCCATTTAACAATTTTACAATCATTCTCATTAATCCTACACATGTTGGTATGAATACCTTGGGGTAATGTAAGATAATTTAAAAAAATAAAAGAGTATCAAGAAAGAAGTGTAAAAAATGGTTAAGTAACATAGATTGTATTGATTAATCATCATGATATATGTTTATTACCTCAATGTCATAGATAACATTTATTTAATATGATATGTAAGCTATTAATTCGATAGCATGATATTGATGTTTAATAATAAGGCTGAATGACATTTTTCGGTTTGATTTGCCCTATGATTACTCCAAAACGGAGCACACAACTTGAATATTAATCAAACTAATGTTGTTTTTTTGAAGTTTTTTTCCATTCAATTTTTCATTATAAATATTTTGTTTGTTCCATTATTTTAATATTTCTAAACTATTTCAAATATTTTTCTTCTATTTACGGTGTCCATATGATGTTTAATTGCTTTAGTTAATTTTGTACCATGAGTTGCTTTCTCCTGCTTCTTAAAAGAGATGATAAATAAAAGAAACATCATGGACAACGAATTTCAATGTACATAAAAATGAAATTTATTTCATAGAGTGGAACATCTTTTTTGGATAAAGTGAGGTAACGTGCATAACCTCGTAACCAACCTTACTTGAACAATAGCAGCGAATTCATAACATTCAAGCCTAGAAAATTGCAACACAACTCCCTTATATTTAACATATCAAAATGAATCCAACATGGCATGAGACTACATAAATTATGAAATAAGGTATTGATTTAACATGATCATAATATAAGCTAGCTTATAAACATATGGTAAGACAGATCAATGTGACCTATTGAAAATCTGAAGTACAAAAGTATATAATAATAGAAAATGGGGATTAATACTTAATGCAATCAAACCAATGTTAGCTCCATGATTATAATTTTTAAGATTCTTTAACAAAATATTCCAAGAAAGTAGCGAATTTACCAAGTTGACGATGGACAGTTTATTAAAAAATAGAGAACTTGAAAATTGAAATATCCTGAACATTAAAAGTAAAGTTTTGAAATTAATTCGTTTGGTAGTTTACCGCAGTACAAACAATAAAGGACAAAAATATTGCAATAATATATTTTATCTTTATAATTGCATTGATAACAGGTGACCAAATTTTCAAAAATCATTTAATCCAAATGAGAGTAAATACTAAGAAACCATTTGAAATATAAAATTTCCACATGTTGATCATTCCAACTCCCTATGCATATATACACATACATGCAGTGGAAAAGCCATAATGAAAAACTGGGGAGGTCACTAAATGCATGAAAGGTTAGAAGAGAGCTGGTGGACTTATAAAACTTCCTATGTTTTTGCATCTGCAAGAACTCATCCATGTGGCCATTGTTGGAATATTTTGACAATTGGGTCACATATGTAAAATAAAATGTGTTGTGCTATTTTGGTGTAAAGCCTAATTAAAGTGATCTAATTTTAGGTTAGAATTAATAGGCTTAAAGTTTAAGTTATCATTGGCCTAATGTGTAGATACCGGGGCATTCTATAATTGGTTGAAGGGCTGAATTACAAAATGCCAACTCTATAAATAAAGGGTTATGGTCCCCGAATTACACAAGCCTCAGCAACTCTCTAACCTCTTCTATGGAGAACTAATTTCAAATCTAGGTTTGTGTCAATTTGGAAGCCCAAACCAAATTATATCTTCTTCTTAGCAACCAAATATGGATTTAGGTATTGCTATGATTAACTACGGATTCAGGTACGCTTCCGCTAATCTATTTTTGTTTTGTTCTTAGTTAAATCAATATGGGTTACATACTTGGATCCAGGGTTTCACAATTGGATATTGTTAAAGTATACTGAAATCCTAACAAGTGGTATCAGGGCCAACCATTATTGATTCTATTGGGATTTTTTATTTTCTTTTATACATGTTGTTTTGCCATTTCAGAACAAAGGCTGAATTGTGTTTTCAATTCATACGGTTTATATGTTATGTTTTCATTTCACAACAGGTTGAGTTTATTAACTGCGGCTAATAATAAAAAAAAGTTTTTTTTATTTGGGTTAAGTCTTAGATCTATATGGATTAAGATTTATTATCTCCTTCACGTTCTTTCATTGGTTCTATGGATCCAGCATAAATAATGTTAATACAATATAGTTTGTCAATATGTTAATTCAACGGGTTCTGGTTTTTTATTTAATATATCAAAAATATATGTTTATTACGTTTAGTTGTAAGTTGCATTCTGCAGCCGCCGGTCTATTGTTACTTCTGATGTCATATATTATACTATATTATTTGTTTTGACCAAGTCTTGAACCCGTTTTATACATAAAGTTTCGGAAGCTCTACTGAGCGAATCTCATGATATCCTTACGGGCTTTAAAAAAAAGTTTTTTTTTTAATATACCATGTATACTGTTTGGAACAATTATTGCTTATTGTAGGATGTAGGACATGCCACATTAACTTATTTGTCATATGCAAATAATGTTTTATGGCATGTGTATGATGTTTCAGTAACCTATCATGATGGTTTTATTTTATGCCTTTTGGGTTTGGTATATAATATTTTGCATTTGTGTTGCTTAACCTAATTAGCTATCATGTTTGAATCTTTGACCATTTCACCTACGTTTTAGGATGATGATCAGTAGGTTACTTTATTATGGTCAAACTACAGTAACTTCTACTGTTTTTTTTTTCAAAAAAGTTTTTTTTTGTTTGGTTCGGTTGACAATATAAAAAAGCACATGTTATATTATGCTTCGGATATACATCATGGTTACTTCAGTCATTCAGGTTATTCAGTATGATATTTATTATGTCATTTACACATAATTTTATGTGGTAATTTTTCATGACATTCATCTATGATATCATGATTTATTTATGATGTCTTGTATCATATTTATTAAGGAAATGTCATGAATGTAACTACATACCTAAAGCAACAGATTATGACAACTATGACTAAAGTTCGTTATGTCATTATTATAATTTTGAGTTTTTCAGATGTCGTATGGACCTAAAGCATTGTGAGTGTTTTATAACACTCAAAATATATTGTACATATATTAAGGATAAATTCAAATATAATTTTGGCGTCTCTTTATAACCGTAAATATCCTACTTACATAATGAATTGACTAAAATAATATGTCACCAAAGTGACCTCTATATTTTGGTGGTTCATGGAAATGTTTGATATTTGTGTATAGTTGTTCATGCGAGTATTAGCCAGCCCAAAGGAAGACTAATATTTGGCCGAATCGCTTACACATGCATGATGATAAATACTTGATAATTATAAGGTTTTTCGAGTGAATAATTAATCGGCCCAAAGGAAGGTTGTTATTTGACTTGAATTTATTGTCGATGTTTGATCATTACAACAAGAGTACCATTTACAGTTAATATTACTATCCAAAGATTTGATATTAATGTGTACTAGGTATCTTGAGAAGAGACTTACCAATTATTTGAATTTACTATGGTTGATATTTGGCTATGAGCATATATGGTCAATCTTCAATTTATTTTTGTTCATTTTCAGCTAATTTAACTGAATTATCTGTCAATTTAAAGAATATTTCCATCTTGTTTTGGGATAAATATAAGGATTTGTATGAGAGCATGTTATTTGTTCTTGACTTTATAGATTTAACTCTTGTGACTAAGAGGGTTACAGCCAACCCTACTACGGTTAAATATTCTTATAATGTTATGAAGAATATTGAAAGGTGATAATATTCAAAGGCAAGAGTTAAATGATCATTAAGTAAATACTTCAGAAGTTTTCAAGGATGTGCTATAGGTAACGATAACTAATTTTGTATAAGTTATCTACTGAGAATGGAAATGGTTTTTGTGAAAATAATAAGGGAAATCAAGCACTCTTTGTGGTGGTTGATTACATAAAGTCAAAGTAAAAGAAATATAAATGAGTACTATACGGCAAAAGATACTGCTTCAAAAGCTAAAGACATTCAAGTTATTGTTATTTTTGGTGCTATCTCAGTATATTCATTTAAAGATTAAAATTATTTTAAGAATAATCTGTTACCTTATTGGGCTAATTTAGCGCTTTGGTAATTAAAATAGAGATTGAAGTTTTTATGATTGAAAAGTACTCATTTGATATACATTGTAAATAAATGTATGAATAAGGATTAAGAAGTCGCTAAGGATCTCGAAGAAAAGAGATAACATATAGATATATTTATAGTTATTTCTTTAATAGGATATACAGACATGTAAAGTTATTATTTAGATTTAAGTCAAACTTTTTGAATTTATTTGGTGTTTTTTTATGTTGTCATTTAGACAGATTTCAGTTTTTATATTTCTAATATGAACATATTAGGTTATTATTGTTCATCAAGAAATAGTAATGTTGATTTATGAATAAATTCAAAATTTTTAGTAAATGAAGCTATCAATGTCTGATATATAAGTTATGACTACTTATGCTAAATAGCTTGTGTAATGATATCTCAAATTTTGTTTTTTTGGTGACTAATATAATTATTTGTTTCAGTTTACTGAGGAATTATAGATTGAGATATCATAAAGATAGAAAATACTTTATTAATATTCTAAGGGATTTAAAGTTTATAATCTTTATGAACCCACACTAAGGAAAAGTTTTAAAGCGGGAAATGCAATAGTTTTTTGAGGATGTTGAGTTTGGGGGGAGAAATAAAGTAATATCATTGTCTTTAAAGAGAATCATTAACTTTAATTCAATCGCGATTGCTTCTTCGCTTAAAGTTTAAGATTTGTTTTCTTTTATTAAGAAGAAGTAAATTAAGAACCATAATAAGACGATGTTGAAGATAATTTTTTCTATAAGCTAAGGTTACTGTTTCAAGAAAACAAACTCAACAACCTCAAAATGCAAAGATCACTATGGAAATCCACCTAAATGGGAAGAAATGCTATTTCAGATTATTTTGTATTATTTCTTCATAAAGATAAATAATGGATTGATAAAGATGATGCTAAGGAATTACATCAATCCATGTAAGGTACTAATTTAAAATGTGGATTTAAGAAATGAACATATAGCATAAATCTATATGGATAATAAAGTTTGAAATCTCCCTCTAACTTAAGTAATAAGATCATTGGTTATGAATAACTATTCAAAGCCAAAAGGGATCCGGTGGGTAATATTGAATTTTATAAGGCACTTTTATTGAAATCGCTATTATTAAAAGGAAATTTTATTTTCTTTAAAGAATGTTTTATTTTGGACTTAGTATACGATTCTTTAGAATCGATCGCTTTGGAGCTTACTACAGTTTGTACTTTTGAGCATTATCTGATGGAGATTAAATGTAATAACCCGGAAATTCTGAGCCAGTTTAAAATTTTTATTTTGGTAATTTTAATGAATTTTGAACATTTAAAATGAATTATTTTAAATAATATCGACGATAAATTTATTTTGAATAGAATTAGAACGTATATATTTATACGCGTCGTCGTTTGAATATAAATAATTATATATAATGATAAATAGAATTGAAAATGGCGCGGTAGTTAGATAATTTGATTTCAAACTTCAATTGAACATACCGGGTGCAAAATAAACCGGATTTTAGTGAAACCAAAAATAATTTGGAAAAGGTCGCTGTAAGTGCAGTTCGCTGGCCGTTGATGGAAATCGACTGTATGGGCCTTGATAAAATTATTAAAAATAGTAATAATTTGTGTAAAATCATAAGAAATGGTTTGGGAAAAATTGGGGTGAAAAACTCCATATTTGAAAAGATAAAAATAGATTTTTATCGAATTGAACTAGTTTTGAACTAAAATTAAAACCCATTTATTTTTAAATAAATAATTTGGATTTGAAATGGGTTGTAAATAGAATTGATTTGTGGGTTTATCGTGAACAGTGTATTAAACAACACTTTTTCTTTAACCCGATAATAAATAGAATGTGAATTGGGTTTATCGTGAACTGTGTTTTAAATATCACTAGTTCTTTAACCCAGTAAAAGGAGGTTTAATGAATCTGCAATTAGATCAAAATGTGAATTGATAATCTAAATTATCAAATTTAGAAATGAGCGAGAATGGAGTATCGCCAGTTTTGCTCCAGGCGATAGTCAAATCTTTAATTAGATTTGAACGTGAAATGGTAATTAATTTTACCGATAACACCGTGGTGTTAGATATGGAGTATTACCAGTTTTGCTTCATGGGATGAATAGGTTGGGATTGGGAAATAAGATAAAAAAAATACTTCGGTGCGGTTCGCTAATCTCGACTAGTTTGGAAAACCATAATTTGGTTTGAAATGACATCCAAAGGAAGATTAAAGAATAAATTTAAAGAATTTATCTTGGATAAAATTAATGGGAACTTTTCCCTAAGAATATGAAATTTAGAAACTAGCGGTAGGTTAGCTAAGAAGAATGGTTTCCTGGTATTGATCTGATGTTGGTTTCGGCCTTCGGGGTTAATATTTGGGGAATTGTTCTCTTGTTGATTTACGGTTAGTAGCTAATGAATTGGAATGAAGCGTATGTTGTGTTCGTGTAACATTTGTTTTTAATATACGCGGGTTGTTCGGAAAGGCCGGGTTTACACCCATTCTGAATAACCGATTCGACGATAAGTCGAAGATGATGACGGTGGTCGAAGACCGGAAGTCGTCACATCATTTGGGTGATTAATGATGATCTTGATTGGGCTGTACACCCAAGATGAGGGAATCAGTTAGTGGTCGTCCAGACGTACTTGGAGATCGATGGATATGCGAGGAAAGTGCCTCCGGTTTTGTTCAGACCCAGAGCGAACTTGTAAATGGATTGTGTGTCTGACATTGGATTTTATTCTGTGTTGATTGATTTCTGTTAAATATATATTTGTTTGGCGGCGGAGAATTTATTCTTTTGCTTAACGCACTTCTCTCAGACGTACGAGCTTAGAGGTTATATATAGATAGATATCAATCGCATGGCATGAATTGCCTGTATGGCATGCTGAGTTGCATGGATCAAGGCTTCTGTTGAAAAGCAAAGTCTTGTGGTTGATGATCAAAGCACGGCCCACATGGCAGCTTTGTGTATAACGTGAAATCGCGAGCCTCACACCTCGGTATGAGTTAAAAACGGGATAAGGACTGCAGGGAGAGCACGAAGTTTCTTTCTAGCTTTGGTGGTGTCAGTGACTTACCAGCCCTGACATTTATATACTTTTCACCTATGTGGTTGTTGGATGAGGCGCCTCGATTTTAGGTCTGCTAGGACCAGGAAACGCGTGTTCAAGAATAATTAATCCTCAAACGTAAGAGAGGACTGGCCCTGAAGGTCCAAGGGTTACCCGGAGTGTGTAGTCCTGAGGCATTTGCTAGAGTGTCTCGAAGCGGAGAGGAGCTTGCCCCTTGCCTCGACTCATGACGGAAATCCAATTTCCAATACACGTATTTCGGTTTTATTTGTAGAGCCTAGTATGGCGACATAGTGGTATGGGGGCACTTATGCCGTCTATGATTGATACTTATGATTTGAAGTTGTTTTATACACTATACACTTATTATAGTATCAAATGATTTGTTTTAAACATACCAAGCATGTTGGTCTGTTATAAGGTAAAACCCTATCCTTCGGCTTGCGTTGCATTGTGTGATGGGACCTGGGTCTTATAATAGCTTCATTTTTCGATTGCGTTGTTTATCCTATGCACTGGTATTCTTGGGAGGAAACCAGTTCCGTGTTATACGGCGTGGTCCCTTGAATTACTCTCTTTTAAAGTAAAGTTTTAAATAACTGTTTTAGTTCTCACACCAGTCACATGACTGACCTGGAGTTTATTGTTTTAACCTAAACTCTGGGTGCCCTTATTTTCGACACGGGCAGCTAGTAGTTTTGGTTTTGCAGATTTATATTCACAGGATCCTGGTTTACAGCTGGAATGATATCCGGAAAGCTATGTATCCGTATATCACCTTCAGTTGTGCTTTGTATTATTTTCCGCTGCTATGTAATTTATTGTAATCTCTGATATTTATCGAATGTAATTTATTCATTTATACTCTGTATATTCTTGTATCTGATGGAATTGTTGTAATAGCAATGAAATGTTCTTCCGTCTGCGTTCTGATTTGTCTTGTCCTCACAGTAATTTGTTTTTCTCATCTCTTCGGAGACCGGGGAAGTTACGGGTCGCTTCGGTTGGTATCAGAGCTTTGGTTTACAGAGCTCGAGAACAAGACACATTCGAACCATACGAAAGAATTCATCAGATATTGGATTAGTAATATCCAATTAGAATGACTCATTAGAGATAGGATCAGTAGTATCCTAGAACGAGTGTGAAGAGTATATTTTTCAAATGAAAACAATTTTGTTTTAAAATTTAAATCGTTTTATACGTATTTGAATATTTATTTATTTTGAATTTGGACAATCCAATATATAAAGATTTTGCATATACGCGTCATGAACATATATTCGAAGTTTTAATATACTGGATAGATATAGAATCACATTCTAGTCGCCCGGAGATGGTACTGATAATTGTCATGACAACATCAGTATTTATTTTCGTGTTTTGAAGGTGTGATTTTTATATATTTCCATTAGACTGGTGTGAGAACCAAAACTAATATAGATAGGTTTATTGTTGTGAATTGGCATCAAAAACATGATTTTCTATATATGTATCAAAATTATGAATTTGAAACATTAATCCACTAATTGATTGATGTTTGTGTTGTTTGTATATTTGTTTGATAATTTTGAACCATTATGCCTAATTATACCAAATAGTGAATTGTATTGAAAATTGGTCGCATTTGCTTGCATATACATGTACTTACATTGAACAGGTCATAGCAAGGAGGCTAGAGCAGAGAATAAAATTTGTTTACCCGACAAATAGGTACATGTTTACTATAATTTACTGTTTTGTTTGGGTGATGATGATTTTATGAGCCTATTGGCTAGCCGCTTGGCTTTTTCTTTTTCTTTTTGAGATCAGAAGGCCTGTATGGCAATTTCGGGATTTTCCCGTGGCTCCCGGTGTAGGGGAGGTTATGGCGAAATTTTTCGAAAATTTAGGGTGTTAGCCAAATTTTTGAAAATTTGAAAATTCTCAGAAACTGAAAAGTTGGAGAATGGAAGCCTGATCGAACGTAGAGCTGATTAATCAAACCACTTTCGGATTCGTTCCTCTTTGGGGATGAAAAGTTTTAAGTGGGGGTGAATGTAATAACCCGGAAATTCTGAGCCAGTTTAAAATTTTTATTTTGGCAATTTTAATGAATTTTGAACATTTAAAATGAATTATTTTAAATAATATCGACGAAAAATTTATTTTGAATAGAATTAGAACGTATATATTTATACGCGTCATCGTTTGAATATAAATAATTATATATAATTATAAATAGAATTGAAAATGGCGCGGTAGTGCGATAATTCGATTTCAAACTTTAATTGAACATACCGGGTGCAAAATAAACCGGATTTTAGTGAAACCAAAAATAATTTGGAAAAGGTCGCTGTAAGTGCAGTTCGATGGCCGTTGATGGAAATCAACTGTACAGGCCTTGATAAAATTATTAAAAATAGTAATAATTTATGTAAAATCATAAGAAATGATTTGGGAAAAATTGGGGTGAAAAACTCCATATTTGAAAAGATAAAAATAGATTTTTATCGAAATGAACTAGTTTTGAACTAAAATTAAAACCCATTTATTTTTAAATAAATAAATTGGATTTGAAATGGGTTGTAAATAGAATTGATTTGTGGGTTTATCGTGAACAGTGTATTAAACAACACTTGTTCTTTAACCCAATAATAAATAGAATGTGATTTGGGTTTATCGTGAACTGTGTTTTAAATAACACTAGTTCTTTAACCCAGTAAAAGGAGGTTTAATGAATCTACAATTAGATCGAAATGTGAATTGATAATCTAAATTATCAAATTTAGAAATGAGCGAGAATGGAGTATCGCCAGTTTTGCTCCAGGCGATAGTCAAATCTTTAATTAGATTTGAACGTGAAATGGTAATTAATTTTACCGATAACACCGTGGTGTTAGATATGGAGTATTACCAGTTTTGCTTCATGGGATGAATAGGTTGGGATTGGGAAATAAGATAAAAAAATTACTTCGGTGCGGTTCGCTAATCTCGACTAGTTTGGAAAACCATAATTTGGTTTGAAATGACATCCAAAGGAAGATTAAAGAATAAATTTAAAGAATTTATCTTGGATAAAATTAATGGGAACTTTTCCCTAAGAATATGAAATTTAGAATCTAGCGGTAGGTTAGCTAAGAAGAATGGTTTCCTGGTATTGATCTGATGTTGGTTTCGGCCTTCGGGGTTAATATTTGGGGAATTGTTCTCTTGTTGATTTACGGTTCGTAGCTAATGAATTGGAATGAGGCGTATGTTGTGTTCGTGTAACATTTGTTTTTAATATACGCGGGTTGTTCGGAAAGGTCGGGTTTACACCCATTCTGAATAACCGATTCGACGATAAGTCGAAGATGATGACGGTGGTCGAAGACCAGAAGTCTTCACATCGTTTGGGTGATTACTGATGATCTTGATTGGGCTGTACATCCAAGATGAGGGAATCAGTTAGTGGTCGTCCAGACGTACTTGGAGATCGATGGATATGCGAGGAAAGTGCCTCCGGTTTCGTTCAGACCCAGAGCAAACTTGTAAATGGATCGTGTGTCTGACATTGGATTTTATTCTGTGTTGATTGATTTCTGTTAAATATATATCTGTTTGGCGGCGGAGAATTTATTCTTTTGCTTAACGCCCTTCTCTGAGACGTACGAGCTTAGAGGTTATATATAGATAGATATCAATCGCATGTCATGAATTGCCTGTGTGGCATGCTGAGTTGCATGGATCAAGGCTTCTGTTGAAAAGCAAAGTCTTGTGGTTGATGATCAAAGCACGGCCTACGTGGCAGCTTTGTGTATAACGTGAATTCGCGTGCCTCACACCTCGGTATGAGTTAAAAACAGGATAAGGACTGCAGGGAGCACTACGTTTCTTTCTAGCTTTGGTGGTGTCATTGACTTACCAGCCCTGACATTTATATACTTTTCACCTATGTGGTTGTTGGATGAGGCGCCTCGATTTTAGGTCTGCTAGGACTGGGAAACCTGTGTTCAGGAATAATTAATCCTCAAACGTAAGAGAGGACCGGCCCTGAAGATCCAAGGGTTACCCAGAGTGTGTAGTCCTGAGGCATTTGCTAGAGTGTCTCGAAGCGGAGAGGAGCTTGCCCCTTGCCTCGACTCATGACGGAAATCCAATTTCCAATACGCGTATTTTGGTTTTATTTGTAGAGCCTAGTATGGCGACATAGTGGTATGGGGCACTTACGCCGTCTATGATTGATACTTATGATTTGAAGTTGTTTTATACACTATACACTTATTATAGTATCAAATGATTTGTTTTAAACTTACCAAGCATGTTTGGCTGTTATAAGGTAAAACCCTATCCTTCGGCTTGCGTTGCATTGTGTGATGGGACCTGGGTCTTATAATAGCTTCATTTTTCAAAAAAGCATTGCGTTGTTTATCCTATGAACTGGTATTCTTGGGAGGAAACCCGTTCCGTGTTATACGGCGTGGTCCCTTGAATTACTCTCTTTTAAAGTAAAGTTTTAAATAACTATTTTAGTTCTCACACCAGTCACATGACTGACCTGGAGTTTATTGTTTTAACCTAAACTCTGGGTGCCCTTATTTTCGACACGGGCAGCTAGTAGTTTTGGTTTTGCAGATTTATATTCACAGGATCCTGGTTTACAGCTGAAATGATATCTGGAAAGCTCTGTATCCGTATATCACCTTCAGTTGTGCTTTGTATTATTTTCCGCTGCTATGTAATTTATTGTAATCTCTGATATTTACCGAATGTAATTTATTCATTTATACTCTGTACATTCTTGTATCTGATGGAATTGTTGTAATAGCAATGAAATGTTCTTCCGTCTGCGTTCTGATTTGTCTTGTCCTCACAATAATTCGTTCTTTCTCATCTCTTCGGAGACCGGGGAAGTTACGGGTCACTTCATTAAAGTTATGTTTCTCAATGGAGACATTGGTGAAACTACTTAAGAAACTCATTTATGGATAGTCTTCTGTATTTGGGATTCAAATACACCATTATTGTTCATGGGGTGATATTTGGATTATTACAAAAGTATTAGGAAGATAAATGCTTAAAAGATTTGGTACGTAAACTGCGATTCAGTTGTTTTTCTTTTACCAAACAGATAAATGCTACCGTTCTTGAAATTAAAGAAATGCAAAAGATTTCGCATGCATTTGCAGTGTGAATTCTAATGTATATACACATATGGATATGCATGTATTATTTAGCAGATATTTTACTGATATTAAAAGTGGATCAAAGATTTTGTAGCCTAAATGGTTATGATATATCTTTAAAAGACAAAATAAAAGATTATATGCTCATAGATAAAAGATCGGATTGGGTGGAGATCATAAAGAATTAAGATCCGGATATTTTGGATGTCATTACTATAAAAGATCCACTTCTAGCAATGATAATATGTTTTATGGGTGAAACTATATAAGGGAAAAGTGTCGTTTAGGCACTTATAGTTTTCGCCATTTTGAAAATATCGTCTTTGGTTAATTATGAAACATCAAAATATGGAAAATAATAATGAAATTTTGTCACAAGACTCCAGTTATAGATAAAGAATTGAAAGACCAAGTTATATTGTGACAGTAAAGAATATATTATTTTCCAATAAGGGAAGAGTGCAAAATATATCGTAATTCATAGAGCACACTTATACAAACTCTATTATGGTGGATCCGCTTACCAAAAGTGAGACGACCCGAACTTCCCCGTGAAGGAAAGCACGGATAGAAAGACAAAATAGACTGCAAACGGAAGAACATTTCATTGTTATTACAACAATTCCATCAGATACAAGAATATACAGAGTATAATTGAATAAATTACACCCGATAAATATCAGAGATTACAATAAATTACATAGCAGCGGAAAATAATACAAAATCACAACTAGAAGTGATACACGGATACAGAGCTTTCCGAGCATCGTTCCAGCTGTAAATCAGGACCCTGTGAATATAAATCTGCAAAACCAAAACTACTAGCTGCCCGTGCGGAAAATAGGGGCACCCAGAGTTTAGGTTAAAACAATAAACTCCAGGTCAGTCATGTGACTGGTGTGAGAACTAAAACAGTTATAATTCTTTATTTTAAAGTTCGGTAAAACAAGGGACCACGCCGTATAACACGGAACGGGTTTCCTCCCAAGGATACCAGTGCATAGAACAAACAACGCAATGCTAAATAAAGAAAAATGAAGCTGTTATAAGACCCAGGTCCCATCACACAATGCAACGCAAGCCGGAGGATAGGGTTTTCCCTTATAACAGCCAAAGCATGCTTGATACGTTTAAATCACATTATTTGATACTATTATAAGTGTATAGTGTCAAAACAATTTCAATCATAAGTATCAATCATAGGCGGCATAGCTACCATCTACTATGTCGCCATACTAGTTCTACAATTAAAACCGCAATATCACGTATTGGAAATTGGATTCCATCATGAGTCGAGGCAAGGGGCAAGCTCCTCTCCGCGTTCGAGACACTCTAGCAAATGTCCCAGGACCCCACTATGATCCTTGGATCTTCAGGGCCGGTCCTCTCTTACTTTTGAGGATTAGTTATTCCTGAACACACGTTACCCGGTCCTTACAGACCTATATCCGAAGCACCTCATATCCTACAACCACACAGGTGAAAAGTATATAAATGTCAGGGCTGGTAGGTCACTGACACCACCCTAGCTAGAAAGAAACGTCGTGCTCTCCCTGCAGTCACTATCCCGTTTTTGACTCATACCGAGGTGTGAGGCTCGCGAATTCACGTTATACACAAAGCTACGCCACACAGGCCGTGCTTTGATCATCAACCACAAGACTTTGCTTTTCAACAGAAGCCTTGATCAATTGCCACTTACGCGTGCCACACTGGCAATTCACTCCATGCGACTGATGTCCATCGATATACAACCTCTGAGCTCGTACGTCTCAGAGAAGGGCGTTAAGCAAGAGAATAAATTCTCCGCCGCCAAACAGATGTATATTTAATAGAGATCAATCAACACAGAATAAAACCCAATGTCAGACACACAATCCATTTACAAGTTCGTTCTAGGTCTGAACGAAACCGGAGGCACTTTCCTCGCATATCCATCCATCCCCAAGTACGTCTGGACGATCACCAACTGATTCCCTCATCCTGGGTGTACAGCCCAATCAAGATCATCAGTAATCACCCAAACGATGTGAAGACTTCCGGTCTTCAACTACCGTCTTCATCTTCGACATCTCGTCGAATCGGTTATTCAGAATGGGTATAACCCGACCTTTCTGAATAACCCACGTATATAATAAACAAATGTTACACAAACACAACGAACGCCTCATTCCAATTCAGAATATTCTTTTATTCACAAAATCACATTCTTAGGGAAAGGTTCCCATTAATTTTATCCAAGATAAATTTTTCTAAATTTATCCTATAATCTTCCTTTGGATATCATTTCAAACCATTTTATGGTTTTCCAAACTAGTCGGGATTAGCGAACCACACCGAAGTAATTATTTATTTTATTTCCCAATCCCAACCTATATATCCCATGGAGCAAAACTGGTGATACTCCATTCCTAACACCACGGTGTTATCGGTAAAATTAATTACCATTTCACGTTCAAATCTAATTAAAGATTTAACTATCGCTTTGGAGCAAAACTGGTGATACTCCATTCTCGATCACTTTTCAGATTTGATAATTTAAATTATCAATTCACATTTTAATCTAATTAAAGATTCATTAAAACTCCACTTAGTTTTAATCTTTTCAAAAATCAACATCTTGCCTTTAACTGGGTTAAAGAACCAATGTCATCTAAAACACGATTCACGATAAACCCAAATCACATTTGATATTAAATACAAGGCTCTGAATAGAAAATATATCGTCTTATATTCAATATCAAATTCTGAAACCAACAAATATCGTATTGGAAATAACGATATATAATATATCTTTCAAATTCCCAAAACAATATCTGTATGGTCACGAAATCCAACATCGAAATATCCCGAAGATAATTTCGATTCAGCTCCAGTCCAATCCACGTATTGGGAATATTGATTACGTTTAAAATCACTTTCAAATTCAATTTATTTATTTTAAAAATAAATTGATTTCAATTCTAGTTCAAAACTAGTTCATTTCGATAAAAATCTATTTTTATCTTTTCAAATGTGGAATTTTCCAGCCCAATTCTTTCCAATTCACATATTATAATTTTACACAAATTATAGATATTTTTAATAATTTTATCAAGGCCCGTACAGTCGATTTCCATCAACGGCTATCGAACTGCACTTACAGCGACCTTTTTCAAATTTGATTTGGACATAATTCCAAATCCAACCGTTAGATTTCAAATTTCTAATATTCATTGGAAAGCTCTTTTCGATACGAACCCAACGGTTCCGGTTTTAGGAGAATCCGACGGTCGGATCTCCCGCAATGTCCGTTTGAAATAAATGGTCGAAATTCACGAACTGCCGCGGCGCGACGCGTTCTATTCAGGCCATTATATTATATATATAATATATATAATATATATTTCGTCGATTTCCTTTTAAAACGAATTTTATAAATCGTTTTAAATTCGTTTCTAAAACAATTCAACTTCTATATTCAATTTCAAATCGATTTGATTTCAATTCAACTCGAATTCATTTCAATTTTATTTAATTCGAATTCAAATTCGTTTCAATTCAATTCAAATTCAAATTCGTTTCAATTCAATTCAATTCGAATTTACTTTCTATTTGATTCAATTCGAATTCGTTTCCAATTGATTTCAATTCAATTTCAGTTCGTTTTAAATTTCAATTTCAATTTAATTCAATTTGAATTCATTTCTATTTTATTCGAATTCAAATTCGCTTTCTATTCAATTCGAATTTTAATCTAATTCAATTTGAATTTCATTTCAAAATATTTAATTTTGAAATCACTTTTCAATATTCATTATACAACGAATAAAATCGATATAAATATCGTTCGCGTCAAAATAACGTATCTCTAATCAACACGGCTTTATATTTTCAAAACTTCTTTATTCTATCCAACAAATGAATATTTGTCCCATTCAACACATGAATCTATATTTCTTTCAACACACGACTAATCTCAACACATGAGTACTGTCAACACATCACTATTTTTGTTATGTAAAAATATTTTATAAAACTATGGTATCTATCGTTTGATTTTTAATTAGACTTCTACTGGGAAGTAGTTCTAATATTAAATATGATAAAGATGTGAATTTTATTATTAAAATATTTCACTCAACACATGAACATCGTCAACACATGACTATTTTTATATTCAACACATGAATTTTCTTTTATAATATTCCTTATTTCCCCGATTGGAATGAGGCCCAATCAATCACCATATAACGTTAATTATATGGATTCCATACAACACATGTATATAATAGCATTAATAAGCAATCAACCATCAACCAAAGTGCACTACACTGTATAAGCATCAAATATAGATATCTTACGCTTATAACAGCCTGTCAATCAATCGATCGACATATTTAATCAATCAGGATGAGTGAACTTCAAATTTCATCCCAACACCCGTGTGGGGTTTCAAACAATCAAACACAGATTTTAGTTGTGCAGTTGGGCGACGTGTAAAATTTATCGACCCAATCGATATCAGTCAAATCAGTGTATATAAACAAATCGGCCGATTTGTTTATAAATATTTATTTATTCACTTTCACGTTAAAAATTATATTTTTAACGATAATATATTTTATTTTAACACATGAATTCCTATTCAGTTCATTTACACAATAAAATGATATTTTTATTTTTCTAACATATTTTAGAAAATTTCGGCGGCATAACGGCACGATACTAGAAACGGGACGAGGCCTAGCCTTATCCCCGGTCTAGTGAAGGCCCACGCCATTCACACATCAATCAAATCCATTTCAATTCACCAAACAATTCAATTCAAACCAAATAATCTAACCAACTACCCAACCAAACAATTTTACAAACAAGCCATCCATGGTCTGTGGATGACGGGTGTCGGGTGCTACTAAGCACCGTCTGCATCCTAGTATATATATATTACTAGAAAAAGAGAATTTGAGTGAGAAGTTCTCACCGATTGCTATCCAATACCACGACTCTTTATTGACAGAAATCTTCCTCGTTCTTGCCTTTTTCATCTTCGTTGCCCGTAGCCACTACATATATAAAAATCACACATTTTTATATTTTGATGTCTTTAAAATAAAATCACATTTTTATTTATTCACTCTCAATTTAAAATCATATTTTCATAATCACTTCATATATTTAAAAATCGAATTTTTTTCTATGCTGTTCAACATATAAAAATCGTATCTTTACTATGCTATTCAATATATAAAAATCCCATTTTTACACCGCTACTATATAGATAAAAATTCTATTTTTACAACGATGTTCATATAATAAAGATTATATTTTTATCATGCTATTCTCTATATAAAGATTTCGCCTTTTTCAATATAAAGATTTCAACTTTTTCAATATAAAGATTTCGCCTTTTTCAATATAAAGATCATATTTTTATAATTCTACAACATAAAAGATTATATTTTTATAATTCTACAACATAAAAGATTATATTTTTATAATTCTACAACATAAAAGATTATATTTTTATAATTCTACTACATAAAAGATTATATTTTTATAATTCTACAACATAAAAGATTATATTTTTATAATTCTACAACATAAAAGATTATATTTTTAATACTTTAAAAATATAAAATTTATATTTTTATTTTAAATATCTTATCTACTATAATAAAAATCTAGTCTTTCTATATTTAAAAATATAAACTTCATCAATAAAAAAAACATACCTTTTTACATTTCAAAATCTAAACCTTTCCTAAATTAAAAATCTAATCTTTTCAGTTTTAATAACTAATAAAAATCAATGTTATTCAGTTTAAAAAAAAATACAATGCTATATAAGAAAAATACTGGAATAATAAAAAAAAAAATAAACTAAATAAAAACTTACTGTATGAAATTCAGATGGAAGTGGGAAGCGGGCGCAGTTCGTCGGTGTGGTGGGTGGTGGTGCGGACGAATTGGGGGTCTCGATTTTTGGAGTGTGGCAACAGGGGGGAATTGGGCTCGCTATACGGGGAGGGGCTCGTTGTCAGTCGACGCGGTGGCCGGAGCAGGGGGTGCGACGCTAGCTCGACGGTCGGAGGAGGCTGGAGCTGAAGGCATCGGCGGTTTCTGGCGTCGAGGGGTTTGCTTCGGTTTGGGCCTTCACTGGAGTGGGGAAAGAGAAGGGAGAGGAAGGAGGAGGGTGCGGTGTCGGCGAGGGGCGCTGGCGATGGCCAGCGGTGGTGGGCGCTCCTCCAGGAGCGGCGGCTCCCCCTTTTTTTTCTATTTTTTTTTATCAGTTTCAATCTGAACGAATAAACGTGGGGGGGGGGGGGGGGGGTTAAGGAGAGAGAGAGAGAGGGAAGATTTTTTTATTATTATTATTATTGTTAATTTATTTTATTTTCAAAAAGGAACTTTTTCATTCGACCTCTAAACGAGACCCACCGCCTGTCGTCCTTAACGTATTACCCCCATTCCGAACACAATGGGATATGTATCGCAGGCTGATTCGGCTGTTACAGTCAGTTACCGTTAAATTTACATTTAAATCACTTTATTGAATTTTAAACGTACATTTCAAATTACCGGGGTCACATACTAACTAGAAAAATTCCATAAAAATATTTTCTAGCTTCGTATTGACGATACGGTCCTAACAAAACTAGTTTCGTCGAATTCTGAGACCGTTTGAAAAATGGCCATTTTCCAGTCGATTAAAATCAACTGAAACCGGTCAAACGCGTTTTCCTTTGCCACGCCCACATATTGATTCGAAAAATTATGAAATTTGGAATCTAGCAATAATTTGACAACACGGACCTAACAAAACTGGTTTCGTCGAAATCCGAAGTCATTTGCAAAATGTCTATTTTTAAGGGCCTGAATTCTATAGCGACTATTCAGAATTTTCAACTGGACATATCTTTTGATTCCCGCTATGAAATCTCGATTTGTCGGATTCGTTGGAAAAATATTATCAATTAGATCCTATTATTTTTGGTTTCACTAAAATCCGGATTGTTTTGCACCCGGTACATTCAATTGAAGTTTGAAATCGAATTATCGAACTACCGCGCCATTTTCAATTCTATTTATAATTATATATAAATATTATATTCTAATCGACGACGTATATAAAATATACGTCGAATTATATTCAAAATAAATTTCTCGTCGATTATATTTAAAATAATCTATTTTAAATATTCAAAATTCGCTAAAATTACCAAAATAAAAATTTTAAACTGGCCCAGATTTTGCGGGTTATTACAATCTCCCCCACTTAAAACTTTTCGTCCCCGAAAAGGAACAAAGTCGAAAGTGGTTTGATTATTCAGCTCTACGTTCGATCTGGCTTCCATTCTCCAACTTTTCAGTTTCTGATAATTTTCAAATTCTTCAAAAATTTGGCTAACACCCTAAATTTTCGAAAAATTTCGCCATAACCTCCCCTGCACCGGGAGCATCGGGGAATTTCAAATAGCTTCCCCGGTCCTTCTAATCTCAAAAAGAAAAAGAAAAAGCCAAGCGGCTAGCCAATAGGCTCATAAAATCATCATCACCCAAACAAAACAAGAAATTATGTAGTAAACATGTACCTATTTGTCGGGCAAACAAATTTTATTCTTCGGCTCTAGCCTCCTTGCTATGACCTGTTCAATGTAAGTATATATATATGCAAGTAGTTGCGACCAATTATCAATACAATTCAATATTCGGTTCAATTAGGCATAAATGGTTAAAATTAGCAAACAATTAAACAAACAACCCAAACATCAATCAATTAGTGAATTAGAGTTTCAAATTCATAGTTTTTGATACATATACAAAAAATCATGTTTTGATGCCAATTCACAACAATGTATTCTAACTATATAAGTTTTGGTTCTCACACCAGTCTAATGGAAATATATAGATATCACACCTTCGAAACACGAACACAAATACTGATGATGTGGCCACATCATCAGAATTATCCCCGGGTGTCTAGAATGTGACTCTATATCTACCCAGTATATTAAAACTTCGACTATACGTTCATGACGCGTATACGCGAAATCTTTATATACTCGATTGTCCATATTCAAAATAAATAAATTATCAAATACGTATAAAGCGATTTAAATTTTCAAAACAAAATTGTTTCCATTTGAAAAATATACTCTTCACACTCGTTCTAGGATACTACTGATCCTATCTCTAACGAGTCACTCTAATTGGATGTTGCTAATCCAATATCTGATGAATTCTTTCGTATGGTTCAAATGTGTCTTGTTCTCGAGCTCTGTAAACCAAAGCTCTGATACCAAACTGAGACGACCCGAACTTCCCCGTGAAGGAAAGCACGGATAGAATTGAGGACAAGACAAAATAGACCGCAAACAGAAGAACATTTCATTGTTATTACAACAATTCCATCAGATACATGAATATACAGAGTATAATTGAATAAATTACACCCGATAAATATCAGAGATTACAATAAATTACATAGCAGCGGAAAATAATACAAAATCACAACTAGAAGTGATACACGGATACAGAGCTTTCCGAGCATCGTTCCAGCTGTAAATCAGGACCCTGTGAATATAAATCTGCAAAACCAAAACTACTAGCTGCCCGTGCAGAAAATAGGGGCACCCAGAGTTTAGGTTAAAACAATAAACTCCAGGTCAGTCATGTGACTGGTGTGAGAACTAAAACAGTTATAATTCTTTATTTTAAAGTTCGGTAAAACAAGGGACCACGCCGTATAACACGGAACGGGTTTCCTCCCAAGGATACCAGTGCATAGAACAAACAACGCAATGCTAAATAAAGAAAAATGAAGCTGTTATAAGACCCAGGTCCCATCACACAATGCAACGCAAGCCGGAGGATAGGGTTTTCCCTTATAACAGCCAAAGCATGCTTGATACGTTTAAATCACATTATTTGATACTATTATAAGTGTATAGTGTCAAAACAATTTCAATCATAAGTATCAATCATAGGCGGCATAGCTACCATCTACTATGTCGCCATACTAGTTCTACAATTAAAACCGCAATATCACGTATTGGAAATTGGATTCCATCATGAGTCGAGGCAAGGGGCAAGCTCCTCTCCGCGTTCGAGACACTCTAGCAAATGTCCCAGGACCCCACTATGATCCTTGGGTCTTCAGGGCCGGTCCTCTCTTACTTTTGAGGATTAGTTATTCCCGAACACACGTTTCCCGGTCCTTACAGACCTATATCCGAGGCGCCTCATATCCAACAACCACACAGGTGAAAAGTATATAAATGTCAGGGCTGGTAGGTCACTGACACCACCCTAGCTAGAAAGAAACGTCATGCTCTCCCTGCAGTCACTATCCCGTTTTTGACTCATACCGAGGTGTGAGGCTCGCGAATTCACGTTATACACAAAGCTACGCCACACAGGCCGTGCTTTGATCATCAACCACAAGACTTTGCTTTTCAACAGAAGCCTTGATCAATTGCCACTTACGCGTGCCACACTGGCAATTCACTCCATGCGACTGATGTCCATCGATATACAACCTCTGAGCTCGTACGTCTCAGAGAAGGGCGTTAAGCAAGAGAATAAATTCTCCGCCGCCAAACAGATGTATATTTAATAGAGATCAATCAACACAGAATAAAACCCAATGTCAGACACACAATCCATTTACAAGTTCGTTCTAGGTCTGAACGAAACCGGAGGCACTTTCCTCGCATATCCATCCATCCCCAAGTACGTCTGGACGATCACCAACTGATTCCCTCATCCTGGGTGTACAGCCCAATCAAGATCATCAGTAATCACCCAAACGATGTGAAGACTTCCGGTCTTCAACCACCGTCTTCATCTTCGACATCTCGTCGAATCAGTTATTCAGAATGGGTATAACCCGGCCTTTCTGAATAACCCACGTATATAATAAACAAATGTTACACAAACACAACGAACGCCTCATTCCAATTCAGAATATTCTTTTATTCACAAAATCACATTCTTAGGGAAAGGTTCCCATTAATTTTATCCAAGATAAATTTTTCTAAATTTATCCTATAATCTTCCTTTGGATATCATTTCAAACCATTTTATGGTTTTCCAAACTAGTCGGGATTAGCGAACCACACCGAAGTAATTATTTATTTTATTTCCCAATCCCAACCTATATATCCCATGGAGCAAAACTGGTGATACTCCATTCCTAACACCACGGTGTTATCGGTAAAATTAATTACCATTTCACGTTCAAATCTAATTAAAGATTTAACTATCGCTTTGGAGCAAAACTGGTGATACTCCATTCTCGATCACTTTTCAGATTTGATAATTTAAATTATCAATTCACATTTTAATCTAATTAGAGATTCATTAAAACTCCACTTAGTTTTAATCTTTTCAAAAATCAACATCTTGCCTTTAATTGGGTTAAAGAACCAATGTCATCTAAAACACGATTCACGATAAACCCAAATCACATTTGATATTAAATACAAGGCTCTGAATAGAAAATATATCGTCTTATATTCAATATCAAATTCTGAAACCAACAAATATCGTATTGGAAATAACGATATATAATATATCTTTCAAATTCCCAAAACAATATCTGTATGGTCACGAAATCCAACATCGAAATATCCCGAAGATAATTTCGATTCAGCTCCAGTCCAATCCACGTATTGGGAATATTGATTACGTTTAAAATCACTTTCAAATTCAATTTATTTATTTTAAAAATAAATTGATTTCAATTCTAGTTCAAAACTAGTTCATTTCGATAAAAATCTATTTTTATCTTTTCAAATGTGGAATTTTCCAGCCCAATTCTTTCCAATTCACATATTATAATTTTACACAAATTATAGATATTTTTAATAATTTTATCAAGGCCCGTACAGTCGATTTCCATCAACGGCTATCGAACTGCACTTACAGCGACCTTTTTCAAATTTGATTTGGACATAATTCCAAATCCAACCGTTAGATTTCAAATTTCTAATATTCATTGGAAAGCTCTTTTCGATACGAACCCAACGGTTCCGGTTTTAGGAGAATCCGACGGTCGGATCTCCCGCAATGTCCGTTTGAAATAAATGGTCGAAATTCACGAACTGCCGCGGTGCGGCGCGTTCTATTCAGGCCATTATATTATATATATAATATATAGAATATATATTTCGTCGATTTCCTTTTAAAACGAATTTTATAAATCGTTTTAAATTCGTTTCTAAAACAATTCAACTTCTATATTCAATTTCAAATCGATTTGATTTCAATTCAACTCGAATTCATTTCAATTTTATTTAATTCGAATTCAAATTCGTTTCAATTCAAATTCAAATTCGTTTCAATTCAATTCAATTCGAATTTACTTTCTATTTGATTCAATTCGAATTCGTTTCCAATTGATTTCAATTCAATTTCAGTTCGTTTTAAATTTCAATTTCAATTTAATTCAATTTGAATTCATTTCTATTTTATTCGAATTCAAATTCGCTTTCTATTCAATTCGAATTTTAATCTAATTCAATTTGAATTTCATTTCAAAATATTTAATTTTGAAATCACTTTTCAATATTCATTATACAACGAATAAAATCGATATAAATATCGTTCGCGTCAAAATAACGTATCTCTAATCAACACGGCTTTATATTTTCAAAACTTCTTTATTCTATCCAACAAATGAATATTTGTCCCATTCAACACATGAATCTATATTTCTTTCAACACACGACTAATCTCAACACATGAGTACTGTCAACACATCACTATTTTTGTTATGTAAAAATATTTTATAAAACTATGGTATCTATCGTTTGATTTTTAATTAGACTTCTACTGGGAAGTAGTTCTAATTTTAAATATGATAAAGATGTGAATTTTATTATTAAAATATTTCACTCAACACATGAACATCGTCAACACATGACTATTTTTATATTCAACACATGAATTTTCTTTTATAATATTCCTTATTTCCCCGATTGGAATGAGGCCCAATCAATCACCATATAACGTTAATTATATGGATTCCATACAACACATGTATATAATAGCATTAATAAGCAATCAACCATCAACCAAAGTGCACTACACTGTATAAGCATCAAATATAGATATCTTACGCTTATAACAGCCTGTCAATCAATCGATCGACATATTTAATCAATCAGGATGAGTGAACTTCAAATTTCATCCCAACACCCGTGTGGGGTTTCAAACAATCAAACACAGATTTTAGTTGTGCAGTTGGGCGACGTGTAAAATTTATCGACCCAATCGATATCAGTCAAATCAGTGTATATAAACAAATCGGCCGATTTGTTTATAAATATTTATTTATTCACTTTCACGTTAAAAATTATATTTTTAACGATAATATATTTTATTTTAACACATGAATTCCTATTCAGTTCATTTACACAATAAAATGATATTTTTATTTTTCTAACATATTTTAGAAAATTTCGGCGGCATAACGGCACGATACTAGAAACGGGACGAGGCCTAGCCTTATCCCCGGTCTAGTGAAGGCCCACGCCATTCACACATCAATCAAATCCATTTCAATTCACCAAACAATTCAATTCAAACCAAATAATCTAACCAACTACCCAACCAAACAATTTTACAAACAAGCCATCCATGGTCTGTGGATGACGGGTGTCGGGTGCTACTAAGCACCGTCTGCATCCTAGTATATATATATTACTAGAAAAAGAGAATTTGAGTGAGAAGTTCTCACCGATTGCTATCCAATACCACGACTCTTTATTGACAGAAATCTTCCTCGTTCTTGCCTTTTTCATCTTCGTTGCCCGTAGCCACTACATATATAAAAATCACACATTTTTATATTTTGATGTCTTTAAAATAAAATCACATTTTTATTTATTCACTCTCAATTTAAAATCATATTTTCATAATCACTTCATATATTTAAAAATCGAATTTTTTTCTATGCTGTTCAACATATAAAAATTGTATCTTTACTATGCTATTCAATATATAAAAATCCCATTTTTACACCGCTACTATATAGATAAAAATTCTATTTTTACAACGATGTTCATATAATAAAGATTATATTTTTATCATGCTATTCTCTATATAAAGATTTCGCCTTTTTCAATATAAAGATTTCAACTTTTTCAATATAAAGATTTCTCCTTTTTCAATATAAAGATCATATTTTTATAATTTTACAACATAAAAGATTATATTTTTATAATTCTACAACATAAAAGATTATATTTTTATAATTCTACAACATAAAAGATTATATTTTTATAATTCTACAACATAAAAGATTATATTTTTATAATTCTACAACATAAAAGATTATATTTTTATAATTCTACAACATAAAAGATTATATTTTTAATACTTTAAAAATATAAAATTTATATTTTTATTTTAAATATCTTATCTACTATAATAAAAATCTAGTCTTTCTATATTTAAAAATATAAACTTCATCAATAAAAAAAAAATACCTTTTTACATTTCAAAATCTAAACCTTTCCTAAATTAAAAATCTAATCTTTTCAGTTTTAATAACTAATAAAAATCAATGTTATTCAGTTTAAAAAAAATACAATGCTATATAAGAAAAATACTGGAATAATAAAAAAAAATAAACTAAATAAAAACTTACTGTATGAAATTCAGATGGAAGTGGGAAGCGGGCGCAGTTCGTCGGTGTGGTGGGTGGTGGTGCGGACGAATTGGGGGTCTCGATTTTTGGAGTGTGGCAACAGGGGGGAATTGGGCTCGCTATACGGGGAGGGGCTCGTTGTCAGTCGACGCGGTGGCCGGAGCAGGGGGTGCGACGCTAGCTCGACGGTCGGAGGAGGCTGGAGCTGAAGGCATCGGCGGTTTCTGGCGTCGAGGGGTTTGCTTCGGTTTGGGCCTTCACTGGAGTGGGGAAAGAGAAGGGAGAGGAAGGAGGAGGGTGCGGTGTCGGCGAGGGGCGCTGGCGATGGCCAGCGGTGGTGGGCGCTCCTCCAGGAGCGGCGGCTCCCCCTTTTTTTTCTATTTTTCTTATCAGTTTCAATCTGAACGAATAAACGTGGGGGGGGGGGGGGGGTGGGGTTAAGGAGAGAGAGAGAGAGGGAAGATTTTTTTATTATTATTATTGTTAATTTATTTTATTTTCAAAAAGGAACTTTTTCATTCGACCTCTAAACGAGACCCACCGCCTGTCGTCCTTAACGTATTACCCCCATTCCGAACACAATGGGATATGTATCGCAGGCTGATTGGGCTGTTACAGTCAGTTTCCGTTAAATTTACATTTAAATCACTTTATTGAATTTTAAACGTACATTTCAAATTACCGGGGTCACATACTAACTAGAAAAATTCCATAAAAATATTTTCTAGCTTCGTATTGACGATACGGTCCTAACAAAACTAGTTTCGTCGAATTCTGAGACCGTTTGAAAAATGGCCATTTTCCAGTCGATTAAAATCAACTGAAACCGGTCAAACGCGTTTTCCTTTGCCACGCCCACATATTGATTCGAAAAATTATGAAATTTGGAATCTAGCAATAATTTGACAACACGGACCTAACAAAACTGGTTTCGTCGAAATCCGAAGTCATTTGCAAAATGTCTATTTTTAAGGGCCTGAATTCTATAGCGACTATTCAGAATTTTCAACTGGACATATCTTTTGATTCCCGCTATGAAATCTCGATTTGTCGGATTCGTTGGAAAGATATTATCAATTAGATCCTATTATTTTTGGTTTCACTAAAATCCGGATTGTTTTGCACCCGGTACATTCAATTGAAGTTTGAAATCGAATTATCGAACTACCGCGCCATTTTCAATTCTATTTATAATTATATATAAATATTATATTCTAATCTACGACGTATATATACGTCGAATTATATTCAAAATAAATTTCTCGTCGATTATATTTAAAATAATGTAACGAC
Source organism: Allium sativum (assembly GCA_030737875.1). Taxonomy (NCBI): domain Eukaryota; kingdom Viridiplantae; phylum Streptophyta; class Magnoliopsida; order Asparagales; family Amaryllidaceae; genus Allium; species Allium sativum. Next base: position 117,299,763 of record CM060911.1, on the reverse strand, counting down.
CCAGAAAATCTGAACCAATTTAAATTTTTTAAATTGGCTAAAATAATGGATTTTAAATATTTAAAATAAATATTCTAAATAATGGCGATGAAAACTGAGTTTGAATCGACAATTGAAAACAAATATAATTAATTATAATTATATACAAGGCCTGAAATGGCGTGGCAGTTTCAAAAATTGAATTCAAACTTTGTCGGACTATACCGGATGCAAAACAATCCGGATTTTAGTGAAACCAAAAACATTAGAATCTGTTAGTGAATATCTTTCTAACGAATCTGACCAATCGAAATTTGATAGCGGGAATCAAAAGATATGTCCAGTTGAAAATTCTGAATAGTCGCTATGGAATTCAGGCCCTTAAAAATGGATATTTTGCAAATGACCTCGGATTTCGACGAAACCACTTTTGTTGGATCCGCAGGGTCAAGTTATTGTTAGGTTTCAAATTTCATAATTTTTCGAATCAATATGTGAGCGTGGCAAGGGAAAACGCGTTTGACCAGATTCTGTTGATTTTAATCGACTGGAAATTGGCCATTTTTCAAACAGTCTCAGAATTCGACGAAACTAGTTTTGTTAGGACCGTATCGGCAATACGAAGCTAGAAAATATTTTTCTGGAAATTTTCTAGTTAGTATGGGACCCCGGTAATTTGAAATGTACGTTTAAAATTCAATATAGTGATTTAAATGAAAATTCAAAAGGAAACTGATTGTAACGATCAAATCAGCTTGCGATACATATCCCATTGTGTTCAGAATGGGGGTAAAACGCTATGGGCGACAGGCGGTGGGCCTCGTTTCGAGGTCGTATGTAAAAGTCAACCTTTTTGAAAAATTAAATAATTAAATAATAATAATAAAAAAAAATTACTTTAATTTTTCCCCCCTTTTCTTCTGCTTCCCCCCCCCCCGACTCATTTACCAGAAACAAAAAAAAAAGAAAAAAAAAAAAAAACTAAATCAATCGAGCCGCCCCCCTCAAGTACTCGACGCCGACGAACCTATCGCCGCCCCCCCCCCCTCCGTCCGACCTCCTCCTCCCAGTAGCGAAGCCCTCGAACCCCTCGCGACGTCGAATCGAAGCAGCCCGCCGCCCTTACCTCGACGCCGACACCATCGAGCCACCGCGCCCCCCCCACGAAGTCGCCGACGCCTCCTTCTTCTTCCCTCCACTTCGCAAGCTATCGGTGAGAATTTAGTTTATCTTATTTTTATTTTTATTTTTGTTTAGTTAAAAACTGATTTTTTTTTAAATATTAAAAACTGATTTGTTTAAGATATTAAAACTGATTTGTTTAAGATATTAAAACTGATTTTTAAAGAAATTTAAAAACTGATTTAAAAAGAATATAAAAACTGATTTGTTTAAGATATTAAAACTGATTTGTTTAAGATATTAAAACTGATTTGTTTAAGATATTAAAACTGATTTGTTTAAGATATTAAAACTGATTTGTTTAAGATATTAAAACTGATTTGTTTAAGATATTAAAACTGATTTAAAAAGAATATAAAAACTGATTTGTTTAAGATATTAAAACTGATTTGTTTAAGATATTAAAACTGATTTGTTTAAGATATTAAAACTGATTTAAAAAGATTTATAAAAACTGATATTTTTAAAGAAATTTAAAAACTGATTTTTTTTAAATATTAAAAACTGATTTGTTTAAGATATTAAAACTGATTTAAAAAGAATATAAAAACTGATTTTTAAAGAAATTTAAAAACTGATTTAAAAAGATTTATAAAAACTGATATTTTTAAAGGAAATAAAAACTGATTTTATTTTAAGACTTTGAAATAGAAAAAGGTATAATCTTTTAAAAGAAAAAGATTTGAACTTGCAAAAATAAAAATCATATTTTAAAGAGAGAAAAAGACGGAATTTTTATTAGGTAGGAGTAAGATATGATTTTATATTTTTAAAGCAATAAAAATATAATTTTTACATCATAGGAATATTAAAAATATAATCTTTATATATTGAATAGCGTGGCGAAAATTCGATTTTTATATATTGAATAACATCGTAAAAATTCGATTTTTACATATGTAGAGAATACGGGCGAAAGCGACAAAAGGCGAGATTGGCGAAGATTTCTGTAAAGGAAGAATCGTAGTTGGATAGCTATTGGTGAGATTTCTGATTTAAAAATATTATATATGTGTGAAATAAAAGTGAATTGCTATATATAAATATAAATATCTATATATATATACGCCCCTCGTCCACAAACCATGGACGATATTTATTGGTTGAAATGGTTGTGAAAATTGATTGATAGCGAATGATTGTTTGGGATTGTTTGTGATTGATATTGGTTGATTGTGGTTGAAAAATACCCATTTGTGGTTGAGAAATATTTAGTTGAAACCACATAGGATTAGTTTGTGGAAATGAAATAAATATATACATGCCGCCTGCGTGCGAACTAGATGCATGATCCCCATTGTCAAAAACCGCGAGGTTTTAAGGTAGAGCAAGGAGCCGTACTAGGGACGGTCCCGGTTTAACTACCCTGCCGTTATGCTGCCGAAATTTTGAATAATATTCGTGTGTTTGAATTATTTTCATTTGCTTAAACTATATAAATTCATTGAATAGAAAACATTCATGTGTTGAATTGATATTCATTCGTTGATTAGAAATTCATGTGTTGAATGGTATTCATATTTTAAAATAAATTGTTTGATAATAAAAAATCACCTTTTATCGACTATATGAACTGTGTAAAATAATCTCGTTTTAAAAGAAATTGTCTTAGGATAAAAATCTTATTTTTATCACCTATAGGAACTATATAGAAAAATAGTGTTTTGAAATGAATTGTTTTTACAATAAAAATCACATTTTTATTGTATGCATAAATCGTTGAAGTGTGAAGTGTTAAAAATAGCCACTTGTTCAAAATAAACATATATGAGTTGAAATATTCATTAATTAGCTAATGAAATGATTTGCACCTATTTATGTAACATTAGAATGAATGGTGTTTTTAAACCAAATAGAAATCAAATATGAAGTTGAATAGAAAATGAAAAAAATGATAAGAACTGTGTATATATGTGCATACCTATTCATTGAACAGGTTATAGCAAAGGGGCTAGAGAAGAGGAATAAAATTTTGTGCCCGACAAATAGGTACACATTTACTGCTTTGTTTGGGTGATGATTTTATGAGCCTGTTGGCTAGCCGCTTGGCATTTTCTTTTTCTTTTTGAGATTAGAAGGACCGGGAACGCTATTTGCGATTTCCCGATGCTCCCGGTGCAGGGGAGGTTATGGCGAAATTTTCCAAAATTTTAAGGTGTTAGAAATTTTTTTGAAGTGAAAACGATATTGAAATCATTGAATGAACTATATTTATATAAATATATAAATATAAATAAAATTAAAACGAAACGAAGCCGTGCAGTTCGTATTTTGAGACCGTGATTTCAAACGACTAGTGCGGGAAATCCGACCATTGGATTTTCCCGAAATCTCAACCGTCGGGTTCGCCTTGGAAATATCTTTCCAACGGCACCAACCTTGTAAAAATCCAACGGTTGGATTGTCTGGAATGTTTAATTCAAATCTGAAGAAAAACAGCGACAGAAGCGATTATATTTATATATATATATAAATATAATTATATATTTAATAGAATAACGACGCTGCAGTTCGTATTTTGAAATCGAAATTTCAAACGATTGTACCGGGAGATCCGACCGTCGGATTTTCCCGAAACTGGAACCGTTGGATTCGTTTTGAAAAGACCTTTCTAATGATGTAAATTTTGTGAAGATCCAACGGTTAGATTTTCAGATATGTGTAAATCAAATCTGAAGAAAAACAGCGCCACGGCCGTGTTATGGCCCGAAGCGTCGTTTTGAATAAATGGGCTATTTTAAAATAAATAAAAATAGCGATAAATCGTTATAAAATATTGGAAACAATATGGAATGGAAATAAACTGAATTTGCTTGATTTATGTGGCTTTTGATGGTTGAATGTGTTTGGTGTGAAAATTACATTAAAGAACAAAATTGGTGTTGTCGAATAATTTAACCATTGAAATAAATCGATTTGAAATTCTAAATATACGTGAATTATTTGAAAAGGCCGAGTTAATTCTCATTTCAAATAATTGGCCGACGATTGAAAGTCGAAGATGAAGACGATGGTCGAAGACCGGAGATCTTCACCTCGTTTGGATGGTAACCGAGGTCCTGATTGGGAGGCATCCCGAAATATGGATAATGAGTGGTGATCGTCCAGACGTACGTGGTGATCGAAGGGTTTGCGAGGTATTTAGTGCCTCCGGTTTCGTTCAGACCCAGAACGGACTTGAAAATGGACTGTGTGTCTGACATTGGATTTTATTCTGTGTTGATTGATTTCTGTTAAATATACATCTGTTTGGCGGCGGAGAATTTATTCTTTTGCTTAACGCCCTTCTCTGAGACGCACGAGCTCAGAGGTTGTATATCGATGGACATCAATCGCATGGCGTGAATTGCCTGTGTGGCATGCTAAGATGCAGTGATCAGGGCTTCTGTTGAAAAGCAAAGTCTTGTGGTGATGATCAAAGCACCGCCTGTGTGGCGTAGCTTTGTGTATAACGTGAATTCGCGAGCCTCACACCCCGGTATGAACCTAAAACGGGAGAAGGACCTCAGGGAGGGCATGCGTTTCTTTCTAGCTAGGGTGGTGTCAGTGACCTACCAGCCCTGACATTTATATACTTTTCACCTATGTGGTTGTTGCTGTTGCGAGGCGCCTCGGTTTGATCAGACGATCCGGGTCCGATGGAGTCATTCGTTGGCTCGTTTACGCCCCAAAGGGCGGGGAAACGTATTGTTCAAGCATAATAATCCACATCGGTGGACCGGCCCTGACGATCCAAGGGGCAGATGCGGCTGTTCCTGAGGGGCGGGCTAGAGCGTCTCGAATTCGGTAAGGACTATCTTTTGCCTTGGTTCATGACGGAAATCCAATTTCCAAATACGACATCGTGCGGTTTTGATTGTATATATATATGGCGACATGATATATGGTACCCATGCCGTCTATGATTGATAGTTATGATTGAAATTGTTTTGAAACATATAAACACTAGTCATAATACCAAATGCTTTTGTTTTATCCGTATCAATCATATTTTGGCCATTATAAGGTAAAACTCTATCCTCCGGTTTGCGTTGCATTGTGTGATGGGAACTGAGTCTTATAATGGCTTCATTTTTATAAAAAGCATAGCGATGTTTAAAAGAAAGATTTGTTTTAAAGCACTGGCAATCCAATGGAGTAAACCCGTTCCACGAAAGTGGCGTGGTCCTGTGATTAGCCAAAATATATGTGTTGAGTAGATTTCTCATACCAGTCCCATGACTGACTCGTAGTTTGTTTCACTCTCAAACTCGGGTGCCCCTTTTTCCACACGGGCAGCCTTGTATTCAGGTTTAGCTGGTTCTTTCTGGATAGCTGGAGCTGAAGATGGATTCTATCATTTATTTCTTTTTATGCTGTTCAGCTCCTATTGTACATATTTTGTTTATTTCCGCTGTAGACATTTATGTATAGCTGAACTGTATTTGTACTAAGTAAGATCCTGTATACTGTGTAACTCTGATGATTACTTTTATCCAGTATATTTTGTTGTTCATTCTGGTGTATTTATTTAATTCTGTTCTGCTATTATATGTTTCTGTGTTATATTCCAAAGATAACCTTGTTTCCGTGAGAACGGGAATTCGGGTCGTCTCAACGTGGTATCAGAGCTTTGGTTAAGCTTAGTTCTGGAATATAACATTTGAACGAACTCGTCAGAAATAGAACCAGTAGTGTTCTAGGACGGGTAACTCAATACAGATAGGATCAGCAATATCCTAGTATGAGTAAAGCAGAATGATTACACCTCGATAGACACATTTACATTGAAGTATGTGTTTCTATATTTTAAACTATATTTTCTGTGACCTGACACTTGATCTGCTAATTGCAGAAGTACTAGAAAAATGAGTGCCAGAAACAGAAGGAATACAGAACCCGATCTAGAGGCTCTATTCAAGAGATATCGAAATCTGGGTGGAGAAAAATTCTCGGGCAATGAATCTATTATTCAAACTCAAGCTTGGATGAGTTCTGTCGAAAGAATCTTTGAGCGTATACAGCTGAGAGATGACCAGAAACGGTTAGTAGCATCTTGGGCGCTCAAAGAAGAAGCTTTAATCTGGTGGGAAACCATCATCAAAGATAATCCAGAAGGTGATATCACCTGGGATAGATTCAAAGTGATTTTCTTAGAAAGATTTACTCCTCCCGAAGCAACCGAGAGATTATGTGATGAATTTTCTTATCTAATACAAGGTGATATGACCATCCCAGAATATCATAAGAAATTCAATGAACTTTCTCACTTTGCTCCTCATCTGATTCAAGATCCAAAGAGGAAAAATCTGAGATTTATTCATGGCCTGCAAAGGAGATATCAGAATAGAGTATTGGGGCATGTGAAGCTTCCTTTTCCAGAGATGATTTACATGGCTTATCAATATGAAGATCTTCATAAGAAAGGAATGTTACGCGACGAAGAAGAAGTCTGTTCTAGTGACAAAACAGAGTCGGAAACTGATTATCCCGAGGCAAGTACAATGTCTGAGATCAGTAAGAAGCCCAGTGCTAAGAGAAAAAGGGCTAAGTCGGGGAATACGATCGCCACATGCTCAAGCTGCAATAGAAGAGGACATTTGGCGATAAGTTGCAAATCTTGGAACGAACAAAGAAAGAGTGGATCTAAACCAAAGAAGGATTTTCAAGGAAAGCAAAGGTGCAATCAATGCGATCAGTTTGGTCATGTAAAGCAAGATTGCTGGAAGAGGAAGAAGCGTGAAGTAGTTCAAGTGAATGAAGTAGCAGAAACTTCTGATCCCTCAGCTAGTCAAGAAAGGGCCGATGTTTTAGAAGGCACGCTAACTGTCAAAAACATTCCAGTCAAAGTACTGTTTGACACAGGCGCGTCGCGAAGCTTCATTTCGAAAGATGCAGCTAAGAAACTGGATCTGAATTTGAAAAAGCTCAAGGAACCAATGACCGTCCAGAATCCTGTTGGGGGTTCCATTGATCTCAGTTGGATTTGTAGAGTACCGGTTTCTTTTTCTCGTTATCGATTTCCTACCATCGCAGCCGTCATGAATTTTAAAGAGTTTGATCTTATCTTAGGGTTAGACTGGTTGACTAAATATGAAGCTGAAGTTAAATGCGCCGACAGAATCGTAAAGGCAAAGATTAAATCAGGTGATTATATAACCATTCCCTGTGAAGGTCAGAATGCTAATAGAAAGGATTTCTGGGCAGCTTTGGATGTTTCTCCATCCCAAATAGAAAATGTCCCTGAAGTCACTGAGAATATTCCTGACCTCATCAAAGATATTCCTGTCGTCAAGAATTATGCGGATGTGTTTGAGGAAGTTGTTCGCTTACCTCCGCAGAGAGAAATAGATTTCAAGATTGCTTTGATTCCCAATGCAAGGCCGGTAGTTCACGCTATTCGAAGAATGTCCTTGAAAGAGAAGGAGGAATTAGACAATCAAACAAGACAGCTAGTATGGAAGGGTCTGATTAGGCCTAGTTTCTCTGATTGGGGTGCAGCAGTGATATTTGTCCCAAAATCTGACGGTACTCTACGACTATGCGTGGATTATCGTGATCTGAACAAGCAGACAATAAAGAATAAATATCCATTGCCGCGGATAGATGATTTGTTAGATCGATTAAATGGAGCACAAGTATTTTCAAGAATGGACCTAGCTACAGGTTTCCATCAACTTCGAATTGCCGAAGAGTGTGTTCCAATGACAGCGTTCAGAGGCCCCGACTTATTCTACGAGTGGTTAGTAATGCCGTTCGGCTTATGTAACGCTCCAGCTTACTTCGTCGATCTGATGAACAGAGTATTCAGAGGAGTATTGAATAAATTTGTTCTGGTTTTTATTGATGATATTCTAATCTTCTCTAAATCAAAAGCCGAACATGAAAAGCATCTGGAACAGGTTTTGGAGATTCTCAGACGGAATGTATTAAAAGCCAAATTTTCCAAATGTATCTTCTGGCAAGATGAAGTGAAATTTCTGGGCCACGTTGTATCGAAAGAAGGAATCGCTGTGGATCCAAGCAAAATCACAACCATTCAGAATTGGAAGCAGCCCAGTACTCCCACTGAAGTCCGCAGTTTTCTCGGATTGGCTAGCTATTACCGGAAATTCGTTAAAGACTTTTCGAAGATATCTGGTCATTTAACGAAGCTTACAAAGAAGCATTCTAAATTCAAATGGACTCAAGAGAGTGAGGAGGCTTTCGAAGAGCTAAAGTTGAGATTAACGACTGCTCCAGTGTTAACCATCATCGATGGCAACCAGGATTTAAAAGTGTGGACTGATGCTTCTAGAGAAGGCCTGGGCGCAGTGTTAATGCAAAGAGGCCAAGTAATTGCTTATGCTAGCCGTCAACTGAAGCCGCACGAGAAAAACTATGTAACTCATGATCTTGAGTTATTGGCTATCATATTCTCTTTGAAAATCTGGAGACACTATCTTCTGGGCGAGAGATTTGAACTGTTTACAGATCACCAGTCGTTAAAGTATCTGTTCACTCAGAAAGACCTGAATTTGAGGCAACAGCGTTGGCTGGAGTTTCTTGCAGCATATGACTTTGAAATTATATATACTCCAGGAAAAGCCAATGTCGTGGCCGATGCATTAAGCCGAAAGAATGTAATGATCGCCAGTTTTATCATCACGACTTCATTGCTAGATAAGATTTCTGCTCTTCAGGAAAATGATCACTTCATTCAGAAGATCAGAGGGATAATTCAACAAGGCGAACCCTCGAGTTTTCAAGTTGATAATGAGGGGATTCTAAGGCTCAAAGGTCGAATATGCGTTCCAAACATTCCTGAACTTCGAAAGGAAGTACTGGATGAATGCCACAAGTCAAAACTCAGTATCCATCCGGGAGTAAGCAAAATGTATAATGACATCAAACGCACCTTCTGGTGGAAGTCGATGAAGAGAGACATTTCCTTATATGTTGGCCGGTGCCCTACTTGCCAACTAGTCAAAAGTGACCAACAGAAATTGGCTGGATTATTACAACTGCTGGAAGTTCCTGGTTGGAAGTGGGAGCATATTTCTATGGATTTCATTGATGGTTTGCCCAGAACAAGAAAAGGAAATGACAGTATTTGGGTGATCGTAGATCGTTTCACGAAGACCGCCCATTTCATACCTGTCAAATCAAATAGAACTGCTCAGAGTCTGGCGCAGATTTACGTCAAGGAAATAGTTAGACTACATGGGGTGCCGCTCAGTATAGTAAGTGATAGAGATACAATATTCACTAGCAAATTCTGGGAAGCATTTCAAGTCGAGCTAGGAACGAAGTTAAACTTGAGCACCGCTTATCATCCTCAGACAGACGGTCAGACTGAGAGGGTGAATCGCATTTTAGAGGATCTATTGCGGGCTTGTGTAATAGATTTCGGTGGATCATGGGAAGACCATCTGCATTTGGCTGAATTCTCTTATAACAACAGCTACCAGGCGAGTCTGACAATGTCGCCATTCGAAGCATTGTATGGTAGACCGTGCCGATCTCCTGCTTGTTGGGTCGAGCCAGGTAATAGACTTGTGTTGGGTCCTGATATGATTCGAGAAGCTGCCGACAAAGTCGATTTTATCAAAAAGCGATTACTCGCCGCTCAAAGCCGACAAAAGAGCTATGCCGATAGAAGAAGAAGAGATATATCCTTTGAAGTTGGCGACTATGTATATTTGAAAGTATCGCCGATGAGAGGAGTTATCCGGTTCGGTAAAACTGGAAAGTTAGCGCCCAAATTCATTGGTCCGTTTCCTATTCTGGAACGGATCGGAACTCTCGCTTATAGGGTCAAACTGCCTGATTGGTTGCCTGGTGTGCATGATGTATTTCATATATCTCAGCTTCGAAAGCACGTTCATGATACAGACTTGATCGTGGAAGAAGCAACTCAGCAGGATATTGAAATAACTCCAGAACTAGCTGTGAGAAGAGAGCCGCTAAAGATCATCGGCAAAGAAACCAAAGAGCTGAGAAACAAGAAGGTTCACTTAGTCAAAGTGCAATGGAGTGGAGATCCGCGAGATTGTACTTGGGAAACTGAGGAGAGCATTCAGAAAGCTTATCCTAGATGCCGAGTAGATATCTCTGATTGACTCTGGTGCAAGGTACATTTACCCTACTTTGCATTACCATTCAATTCTCTACTCTATTGATATTTTCTTTTTGTAGATATACACTTTTAATTCTATAGTCTGAATGATTTTTAAAAGGAGTATTAAAATAGATTAGTATATTTTTGAAGGGTAAAAAACAATTGGATTGGTTGTTGTGTTGTGTGATTGTAGATTTATCAAACCACTTTCGACTTTATTCCTTTTCGGGGACGAAAAGTTTTAAGTGGGGGAGATTGTAACGACCCAGAAAATCTGAACCAATTTAAAATTTTTAAATTGGCTAAAATAATGGATTTTAAATATTTAAAATAAATATTCTAAATAATGGCGATGAAAACTGAGTTTGAATCGACAATTGAAAACAAATATAATTAATTATAATTATAAACAAGGCCTGAAATCGCGTGGCAGTTTCAAAAATTGAATTCAAACTTTGTCGGACTATACCGGATGCAAAACAATCCGGATTTTAGTGAATCCAAAAACATTAGAATCTGTTAGTGAATATCTTTCTAACGAATCTGACCAATCGAAATTTGATAGCGGGAATCAAAAGATATGTCCAGTTGAAAATTCTGAATAGTCGCTATGGAATTCAGGCCCTTAAAAATGGATATTTTGCAAATGACCTCGGATTTCGACGAAACCACTTTTGTTGGATCCGCAGGGTCAAGTTATTGTTAGGTTTCAAATTTCATAATTTTTCGAATCAATATGTGAGCGTGGCAAGGGAAAACGCGTTTGACCAGATTCTGTTGATTTTAATCGACTGGAAATCGGCCATTTTTCAAACGATCTCAGAATTCGACGAAACTAGTTTTGTTAGGACCGTATCGGCAATACTAAGCTAGAAAATATTTTTCTGGAAATTTTCTAGTTAGTATGGGACCCCGGTAATTTGAAATGTACGTTTAAAATTCAATATAGTGATTTAAATGAAAATTCAAAAGGAAACTGATTGTAACGATCAAATCAGCTTGCGATACATATCCCATTGTGTTCAGAATGGGGGTAAAACGCTATGGGCGACAGGCGGTGGGCCTCGTTTCGAGGTCGTATGTAAAAGTCAACCTTTTTGAAAAATTAAATAATTAAATAATAAAAAAAAAAAAATTACTTTAATTTCCCCCCTTTTCTTCTGCTTGGCCCCCCCCGACTCATTTACCAGAAACAAAAAAACAAAGAAAAAAAAAACCTAAATCAATCGAGCCGCCCCCCTCAAGACCTCGACGCCGACGAACCTATCGCCGCCCCCCCTCTGTCCGACCTCCTCCTCCCAGTAGCGAAGCCCTCGAACCCCTCGCGACGTCGAATCGAAGCAGCCCGCCGCCCTTACCTCGACGCCGACACCATCGAGCCACCGCGCCCCCCCACGAAGTCGCCGACGCCTCCTTCTTCTTCCCTCCACTTCGCAAGCTATCGGTGAGAATTTAGTTTATCTTATTTTTATTTTTATTTTTGTTTAGTTAAAAACTGATTTTTTTTTAAATATTAAAAACTGATTTGTTTAAGATATTAAAACTGATTTGTTTAAGATATTAAAACTGATTTTTAAAGAAATTTAAAAACTGATTTAAAAAGAATATAAAAACTGATTTGTTTAAGTTATTAAAACTGATTTGTTTAAGATATTAAAACTGATTTGTTTAAGATATTAAAACTGATTTGTTTAAGATATTAAAACTGATTTGTTTAAGATATTAAAACTGATTTGTTTAAGATATTAAAACTGATTTAAAAAGAATATAAAAACTGATTTGTTTAAGATATTAAAACTGATTTGTTTATGATATTAAAACTGATTTGTTTAAGATATTAAAACTGATTTAAAAAGATTTATAAAAACTGATATTTTTAAAGAAATTTAAAAACTGATTTTTTTTAAATATTAAAAACTGATTTGTTTAAGATATTAAAACTGATTTAAAAAGAATATAAAAACTGATTTTTAAAGAAATTTAAAAACTGATTTAAAAAGATTTATAAAAACTGATATTTTTAAAGGAAATAAAAACTGATTTTATTTTAAGACTTTGAAATAGAAAAAGGTTTAATCTTTTAAAAGAAAAAGATTTGAACTTGCAAAAATAAAGATCATATTTTAAAGAGAGAAAAAGGCGGAATTTTTATTAGGTAGGAGTAAGATATGATTTTATATTTTTAAAGCAATAAAAATATAATTTTTACATCATAGGAATATTAAAAATATAATCTTTATATATTGAATAGCGTGGCGAAAATTCGATTTTTATATATTGAATAACATCGTAAAAATTCGATTTTTACATATGTAGAGAATACGGGCGAAAGCGACAAAAGGCGAGATTGGCGAAGATTTCTGTAAAGGAAGAATCGTAGTTGGATAGCTATTGGTGAGATTTCTGATTTAAAAATATTATATATGTGTGAAATAAAAGTGAATTGCTATATATAAATATATATATCTATATATATATACGCCCCTCGTCCACAAACCATGGACGATATTTATTGGTTGAAATGGTTGTGAAAATTGATTGATAGCGAATGATTGTTTGGGATTGTTTGTGATTGATATTGGTTGATTGTGGTTGAAAAATACCCATTTGTGGTTGAGAAATATTTAGTTGAAACCACATAGGATTAGTTTGTGGAAATGAAATAAATATATACATGCCGCCTGCGTGCGAACTAGATGCATGATCCCCATTGTCAAAAACCGCGAGGTTTTAAGGTAGAGCGAGGAGCCGTACTAGGGACGGTCCCGGTTTAACTACCCTGCCGTTATGCTGCCGAAATTTTGAATAATATTCGTGTGTTTGAATTATTTTCATTTGCTTAAACTATATAAATTCATTGAATAGAAAACATTCATGTGTTGAATTGATATTCATTCGTTGATTAGAAATTCATGTGTTGAATGGTATTCATATTTTAAAATAAATTGTTTGATAATAAAAAATCACCTTTTATCGACTATATGAACTGTGTAAAATAATCTCGTTTTAAAAGAAATTGTCTTAGGATAAAAATCTTATTTTTATCACCTATAGGAACTATATAGAAAAATAGTGTTTTGAAATGAATTGTTTTTACAATAAAAATCACATTTTTATTGTATGCATAAATCGTTGAAGTGTGAAGTGTTAAAAATAGCCACTTGTTCAAAATAAACATATATGAGTTGAAATATTCATTAATTAGCTAATGAAATGATTTGCACCTATTTATGTAACATTAGAATGAATGGTGTTTTTAAACCAAATAGAAATCAAATATGAAGTTGAATAGAAAATGAAAAAAATGATAAGAACTGTGTATATATGTGCATACCTATTCATTGAACAGGTTATAGCAAAGGGGCTAGAGAAGAGGAATAAAATTTTGTGCCCGACAAATAGGTACACATTTACTGCTTTGTTTGGGTAATGATTTTATGAGCCTGTTGGCTAGCCGCTTGGCTTTTTCTTTTTCTTTTTGAGATTAGAAGGACCGGGAACGCTATTTGCGATTTCCCGATGCTCCCGGTGCAGGGGAGGTTATGGCGAAATTTTCCAAAATTTTAAGGTGTTAGAAATTTTTTTGAAGTGAAAACGATATTGAAATCATTGAATGAACTATATTTATATAAATATATAAATATAAATAAAATTAAAACGAAACGAAGCCGTGCAGTTCGTATTTTGAGACCGTGATTTCAAACGACTAGTGCGGGAAATCCGACCATTGGATTTTCCCGAAATCTCAACCGTCGGGTTCGCCTTGGAAATATCTTTCCAACGGCACCAACCTTGTAAAAATCCAACGGTTGGATTGTCTGGAATGTTTAATTCAAATCTGAAGAAAAACAGCGCCAGAAGCGATTATATTTATATATATATATATATATATATATATATATATAATTATATATTTAATAGAATAACGACGCTGCAGTTCGTCTTTTGAAATCGAAATTTCAAACGATTGTACCGGGAGATCCGGCCGTCGGATTTTCCCGAAACTGGAACCGTTGGATTCGTTTTGAAAAGACCTTTCTAATGATGTAAATTTTGTGAAGATCCAACGGTTAGATTTTCAGATATGTGTAAATCAAATCTGAAGAAAAACAACGCCACGGCCGTGTTATGGCCCGAAGCGTCGTTTTGAATAAATGGGCTATTTTAAAATAAATAAAAATAGCGATAAATCGTTATAAAATATTGGAAACAATATGGAATGGAAATAAACTGAATTTGCTTGATTTATGTGGCTTTTGATGGTTGAATGTGTTTGGTGTGAAAATTACATTAAAGAACAAAATTGGTGTTGTCGAATAATTTAACCATTGAAATAAATCGATTTGAAATTCTAAATATACGTGAATTATTTGAAAAGGCCGAGTTAATTCTCATTTCAAATAATTGGCCGACGATTGAAAGTCGAAGATGAAGACGATGGTCGAAGACCGGAGATCTTCACCTCGTTTGGATGGTAACCGAGGTCCTGATTGGGAGGCATCCCGAAATATGGATAATGAGTGGTGATCGTCCAGACGTACGTGGTGATCGAAGGGTTTGCGAGGTATTTAGTGCCTCCGGTTTTGTTCAGACCCAGAACGGACTTGAAAATGGACTGTGTGTCTGACATTGGATTTTATTCTGTGTTGATTGATTTCTGTTAAATATACATCTGTTTGGCGGTGGAGAATTTATTCTTTTGCTTAACGCCCTTCTCTGAGACGCACGAGCTCAGAGGTTGTATATCGATGGACATCAATCGCATGGCGTGAATTGCCTGTGTGGCATGCTAAGATGCAGTGATCAGGGCTTCTGTTGAAAAGCAAAGTCTTGTGGTGATGATCAAAGCACCGCCTGTGTGGCGTAGCTTTGTGTATAACGTGAATTCGCGAGCCTCACACCCCGGTATGAACCTAAAACGGGAGAAGGACCTCAGGGAGGGCATGCGTTTCTTTCTAGCTAGGGTGGTGTCAGTGACCTACCAGCCCTGACATTTATATACTTTTCACCTATGTGGTTGTTGCTGTTGCGAGTCGCCTCGGTTTGATCGGACGATCCGGGTCCGATGGAGTCATTCGTTGGCTCGTTTACGCCCCAAAGGGCGGGGAAACGTATTGTTCAGGCATAATAATCCACATCGGTGGACCGGCCCTGACGATCCAAGGGGCAGTTGCGGTTGTTCCTGAGGGGCGGGCTAGAGCGTCTCGAATTCGGTAAGGACTATCTTTTGCCTTGGTTCATGACGGAAATCCAATTTCCAAATACGACATCGTGCGGTTTTGATTGTATATATATATGGCGACATGATATATGGTACCCATGCCGTCTATGATTGATAGTTATGATTGAAATTGTTTTGAAACATATAAACACTAGTCATAATACCAAATGCTTTTGTTTTATCCGTATCAATCATATTTTGGCCATTTTAAGGTAAAACTCTATCCTCCGGTTTGCGTTGCATTGTGTGATGGGAACTGAGTCTTATAATGGCTTCATTTTTATAAAAAGCATAGCGATGTTTAAAAGAAAGATTTGTTTTAAAGCACTGGCAATCCAATGGAGTAAACCCGTTCCACGAAAGTGGCGTGGTCCTGTAATTAGCCAAAATATATGTGTTGAGTAGATTTCTCATACCAGTCCCATGACTGACTCGTAGTTTGTTTCACTCTCAAACTCGGGTGCCCCTTTTTCCACACGGGCAGCCTTGTATTCAGGTTTAGCTGGTTCTTTCTGGATAGCTGGAGCTGAAGATGGATTCTATCATTTATTTCTTTTTATGCTGTTCAGCTCCTATTGTACATATTTTGTTTATTTCCGCTGTAGACATTTATGTATAGCTGAACTGTATTTGTACTAAGTAAGATCCTGTATACTGTGTAACTCTGATGATTACTTTTATCCAGTATATTTTGTTGTTCATTCTGGTGTATTTATTTAATTTTGTTCTGCTATTATATGTTTCTGTGTTATATTCCAAAGATAACCTTGTTTCCGTGAGAACGGGAATTCGGGTCGTCTCAAATAATCTATTTTAAATATTCAAAATTCGCTAAAATTGTCAAAATAAAAATTTTAAACTGGCCCAGATTTTGCGGGTTATTACAAAAAGGTTATCACCTAAGGTCTTTCATGGGCATGTAGCTCAATTGGTGTAACTTTTATGTAAGAATTTTTTGGTTCAGGGCTAGTTTGTATTTGGTATTGTCATATGACTCATTGCTCTATACTTCAGTTACATATATATGCATATCAAGTTCTTTTTCTGATCAGAAATAAAGTAACGGATTTTTCTTTGCACTCAGGTTCTTTAAATATTAAACATTTGATCACACTAAAGAAGGACCAATTGGAAATAGACATGTATAGATCACATTTCATGTAATTTCCACGCTACGGATCCATGATTGATCTATTTCATTTGATTGTATTGATATATGTGACCATTGATGGGTTTAGTTACGACAAATGTAACGAATGCCGCTTTGATCCTTTGTCAACCCAATTAATGGACAAGATTGTTTTAGATACACCATATGTTATAAATAGCAAATTTTGGAGCTCATAAAGTTAAATACATTTTAAGGTTATTTCATATGTGACCCGGGGGAGATTGTTGGAATATTTCGACAATTGGGTCACATATGTAAAATAAAATGTGTTGTGCTATTTTGGTGTAAAGCCTAATTAAAGTGATCTAATTTTAGATTAGAATTAATAGGCTTGAAGTTTAAGTTATAATGGGCCAAATGTGTAGATACCGGGGCATTTTATAATTTGTTGAAGGGCCGAATTACAAAATGCCAACTCTATAAATAAAGGGTTATGGTCCCCGAGTTATACAAGCCTTAGCAACTCTCTAACCTCTTCTACTGAGAACTAATTTCAAATCTAGGGTTTGTGTCAATTTGGAAGCCCAATCCAAATTAATCTTCTTCTTAGCAACCAAATATGGACTCAGGTATTGCCATGATTAGCTACGGATTCAGGTACGCTTCCGCTAATCTATTTCTATTTTGTTCTCAATTAAATTAATATGGGTTATATATTTGGATCTAGGGTTTCACAATTGGATATTGTTGAAGTATACTGAAATTCTAACAGCCATGTCCTTTAAAATTGCTCCTGGAAGTACATCATCGATCCTTCTTTGATATCAAGTTTATCCTCTTGAGCGTTGCTTTCAGAACCTTAGTCTAACGATACATAATTTCTGTTGCCACCTCTTACATTCCTATAACATCGAGGATCACTAGCAAGAAAAGGAGAGTTTTAAACCATATCTACAACTTCACTATCAAAGGAAGGTACAGTAGTAAAATGAGGCCCAAAAGGGCATCTTTTCTACTACAATTGCCTTAAGTGACAGGAAGTAACATGGTCTGAACTACAAATCCATCTTTCTTGGTCGTCCCAGTGTAAGGGTATTTGTTTTCTCCTATTCATATGTAGTTGAACTCACTTAGAACTCCAACCTTTAAGGTGATTTGGTGTCCATGAGCTTTTAAGTTTGTAGTGGCTCCCTTTGAAAATAGTGTAGATAAGATAGTGGAGCTATGGCTGTGGAGATCAAGAGAAGCAATTCTTGGAAATCTATGCTTATTGATCATCGCTAAAAGATGTATCTTAGAATTCATCCCATAGTTTTGATATTTTTCAGTTGGGAAGTGAAAGCATGAATGGTTTACTATCCTGTAGAATGCTTCTTCCTCAACTTTGTATTACTTGTCCGGATTTGCCTCCATAACTGAACTATAATGTTCCGGATTTAGAGTTTTTCCTTATGCTCTTCCTTTTCTTCTTCCATCGACTTTAGGCAGAAGATAATGATATATAAGGATACACTAACATATCATGTGCACTAATTTTTGTTTTAAAATTAAAATTGGAAAAGAATCAATCGATACAAATTTATAATCAATCGATATAAATTTAGGCTAATCTGTTATACAATATTAAAACAAAAAGTAGAGAGTTTTTTTTTTCTTTTAAAATGCTAAGAAGTATTTGTTCTAGATTAAACAAAACAATGATGTCAAGACATGCCTGTTTATAATCTTCTTGAAATTTATTTGCCTTCTTCTTTACCAATGCATTCTCCTTGCTTCTAATTAAACATAAAGTCATCCACAGAAGAAGCTTTGCTTCTATGCCATCTATTGTTCTAGGATGTCCATCATTCAACCAACTTCTCTGTCTTGATTTGTATTTATAAAGGTTACATAAAATTAATTAACACAGCCCAGTTGATCAAACATTGTAGTATCAAGCAAACTCACCTTTGAAGTATGCCAACTATTAATTTAGGACAGTATCATTTTTATTTTTTACACTTGAGCTATTACAATTAAATTAGAATTATGTTCAGAACATTTATACATATCTAGCTCATGGTAGAATTACCCTTAGCAACGTTAGGTGTATCATGTGAATATGACAATATATTACAGAATAATATAAGCCTTCTTAGGATGTATCCAAGTTTGTGATATAGAAGGCAAATATATCTTTTATCCAAAAAGAAAAATTATTGTACTAAACATTGTTCACCAGATTGTTAGAGCAACATTGATTTAGTAACTTTTGTAAACACCAGATTGTTAGAGCAACATTGATTTAGTAACTTTTGTAAACTCTTTTCCTCCGTGGTTAACTTGAAACTCAGACAAAAGCTTGGTGATTATTAGCTGATTTGGTATGGTCTTCACCAACTTGTATGCTTGTACAACCATGGCTTTTCATTGATAAGATGTGGCAACAGTAAGTGAACAAAAGAATGTAGTTTGCACAGGCTTATCAAAACCAAGTTGCTAAATTTTTAGTTAAGGGAAAATTACCTGAGCATGTTGTGTTGTGGTGAGATGTTTTGTAACAACCCGGAAATGCGAGCCAATTTAAAATTTTTATTTTGGCAATTTTAGTGAATTTTGAACATTCAAAATGAATTATTTTAAATAATATTGACGAGAAATTTATTTTGAATGGAATTAGAACGTATATATTTATATACGTCGTCGTTAGAATATAAATAATTATATATAATTATAAAAGAAATTGAAAATGGCGTGGTAGTTCGATAATTCGATTTCAAAATTCAATTGAACATACCGGGTGCAAAACAATCCGGATTTTAGTGAAACCAAAAATAATGGAATCTAATAGAGATTATCTTTCCAATGAATCTGGAAAATCAAGATTTTATAGCGGGGATAAAAAGATATGTCCAAATGAATTTTCAGAATAGTCGCTATGGAATTTCGGCCCTTAAAAATAGCCATTTTGCAAACGACCTCGGATTTCGATGAAACCACTTTTGTTGGATCCGTGATGTCAAGTTATTGCTAGGTTTCAAATTTCGTAATTTTTCGAATCAATATGTGAGCGTGGCAAAGGAAAACGCGTTTGACCAGTTTCAGTTGATTTTAATCGACTGGAAAATGGCCATTTTTCAGTCGGTCTCAGAATTTGACGAAACTAGTTTTGTTAGGACCATATCGTCAATACGAAGCTAGAAAATATTTTCCTGGAATTTTTCGGGTTCGTATGTGACCCCGGTAATTTGAAATGTACGTTTAAAAATTCAGTATAATGATTTAAATGTAAATTTAACGAAAACTGATCGTAACGATCGAATTGGCCTTCGTGACATATCCCATTGTGTTCGGGATGTGGGTAATTAGCTAGGGGCGACAGTTGTTGGGTCGGGTTTTGAGTTCGTATGTGAAAGCACATATTTCGAAATTGAAATATTAATAAAACAATATATATATATATATATATATATCCCCCTTTTATTTCCCTCTTCTCTCTCTTCTTACTATCAGTCAACGCCCTCAAAAGAAAAAAAAGGGAGAACTGACGATCAAGCCCCCTCTTCCCGACGCCGGAGCATCCACGCCGCCGCCAGCGTGGCGCCGCCCCCCCAAGTTCCAGTCGCTGACCTCCGACCCCTCTCCTCCACGACTTCCCTTTCTCGTTCCGCTCTCCTTTAATTGAAGCCCCAAATCGCCGATACCCCACAAGCCATAACCGCCACCGCTACCCGCCTCCACCTAGCGCCCAACCGCCGGACCCCCCTCAGCCACAAACCATAAAACCGCGCAGACCCCTACCCCTTTCCCCTGCCACCACCGTCGAATGGCCTGCCGCCCCTCCATGACCTCCGACGTGGTATTCTCTCCCCCCCCCAGTCCAGCGTAAAACACAGTAGGTATGTTTTTATTTATTTATTTATTTATTTTTATCTATTTTTCTGATTTTATAAATACGCTTTATTTTGTAAAGTAAAAATAACATATGTTTTTGTAAAGGGAATAACAGTTAATAATATGATTGTTAGGTCATTAGAAAAATACATTTTTTTATATGTATACTAACACTAGAAAGGCGAGATTTTTTTTATTATGGTATGACATATAAAAATTTGATTTTTATTTTGTTTAAAAGCTTTTATTTTTATTTTATATAACGAAAAAGAAGTGATTTTTATAACACGAAAATGTAATTTTTATAAAGTAGAGATAATAAAAATATGATTTTTATAAAGTAGAAGATTTAAAAATATGATTTTATATTTTTAGAAGAATAAAAATAGGATTTTATATAATGTAGAGTAATAAAGATGTGATCTTTATAGTAGTAGCAATGTAAAGATATGATTTTTATAGTATAGAAAGTATAAAAATACGATTTTTATATTATATAGATAGTAAAAATATCATCTTTATATAGGTAGCGAAATAAAAATCTGATTTTTTTATATATAAGTTGAAATAAAAAGGTAATTTTTATAGTGGTGGTATAAAAATTTAATCTTTATATTTGAAATGGCAAAATCTTTATATAGAGAATAGCGTGATACAAATAGAATTTTTATCTATATAGTAACGATGTAAAAATAGAATTTTTATCTATATAGTAATGATGTAAAAATATAATTTGTATTTATATAGTAGCGGTGTAAAAATAGAATTTTTATCTATATAGTAGCGATGTAAAAATAGAATTTTTATCCATATGGAGTGATTATAAAAATATGATTTTTAAATTGAAAGTTAACAATTGAAAATGTGATTTTTATTTTAAAGACAGGAATATAAAAATGTGATTTTTATATATGTAGTGGCTACGGGCAACGAAAGTGACAAAAGGCGAGAACAGTGATGATTTCCTACAATTAAAGTGTCGTGGAGTTGGGATAGCTTTGGTGAGAACTTCTCACTTTAACTTTTCTTTTCTAGTTATATAAATATATACTAGGATGCAAACGGTGTTTAGTAGCACCCGACACCATCGTCCACAGACCATGGACTTGTTTGTTTGGTTGTGTAGTTGGTTAGATTATTTGATTTAAATTTGATTGTTTGGTGAAATGGAATGAATTTGATTGATATGTGGATGGCGTGGGCCATTATTAGACTGGGGATAAGGCTAGGCCTTGTCCCGTTTCTAGTATCGTGTCGTTATGCCGCCGAAATTTTCTAAAATAAGTTAGAAAAATAAAAATATCATTTTATTGAATAAATGAACCGAATAGAATATTCATAGGTTGAATAAAATAATTTGGTCATTAAAAATGTAATTTTTAACGTGAATGTGAATAAATAAATATTCATTTACAAACCGGACGGTTTGTTTATGTACACCTATTTGAAGGACATTGATTGGGACGTTAAATTTTACACATCGCCCAACTGCACAAATAATATTCAGTGTTTGTTTGTTTGAAACCCCAAACGGGTATTGGGATAAAATACGACATACATTAATCCCAATAATTGGTTGTATGTCGATCGATGGATTGACAGACTGTTATAAGCGTTAGATATCTATATTTGATGCTTATACAGTGTAGTGCACTTTGGATGATGGTTGATTATTTATCGTTGCTATTATGTACATGTGTTGTATGGAATCCACATAATTAATGTTATATGGTAATTGATTGGGCCTCATTCCAATTTAGAAAATAAAGAATATTATAAAATAAAGGTTCATGTGTTGACAGTACTCATCCGTTGAGATTAGTCATGTGTTGAACAAAATATTTTAACGATAAAATTTACATCTTTATCATATATAAAATTAGAAACCAAATTCTTTATAAAATAAAGGTTCATGTGTTGACAGTACTCATCCGTTGAGATTAGTCATGTGTTGAACGAAATATTTTAACAATAAAATTTACATCTTTATCATATATAAAATTAGAAACTAACTGGAAAATAGATAAGATGAGTGGTCTCCTGGATATTGATCTGATGTTGGTTTCGGCCTTCGGGGTTAATATTCAGGGAATCGTTCTTTTACTAATTTATGGTTGGAGTCTGATTTGAAATCAAACGATAGATATCATAATTTTATAAAATATATTGAATAACAAAAATAGTCACACGTGGACAGTACTCATTCGTTGAGAATAGTCATGTGTTGACAAAAATATAGATTCACGTATTGAATAGAATAAATATTCATTTGTTCAATAGAATAACAGAATTATTGAAATATATAAAGCCGTGTTGATTAGAGATGCGCTATTTTGACGCGAACGATATTTATGTCGATTATATTCGTTTTTATATTGAATTGAAAAGAAAACGAATTTGAAATGAATCGAAAAGAAAACGAATTCGAATTCGAGAATTGAATTGAATTGAAAACGAATTGAATTGAATTGAATTGACAAGAAAACGAATTTGAAATGAATTGAAAAGAAAACGAATTCGAATTGAATTTAATTGAAAAGAAAACGAATTGAACTGAATTGAATTGAAAATAAAACGAATTCGAATTGAATTGAATTGAATAGAAAAAGAATTGAATTGAATTGAATTGAAAATGAATTCAAATTGAATTGAAAATGAATTGAAATAGAATAAAAATCAATTTGAAATGAATTCAAATTGAATTGAAATGAATTTAAAACGAATTTATAAGGAAAAATTCAATTTTGATTTGAATTTGTAATGGAAGTTGAATTTTTTTTGAAACGAATTTAAAACTATTTATAAAATTCATTTTAAATAGAAATTGACTATATATATATATTATATATTATATATATAATATAATGGCCTGAATAGAACGCGCTGCGCCGCGGCAGTTCGTGAATTTCGACCATTTATTTCGAACGGACATTACGGGAGATCCGACCGTCGGATTCTCCTAAAACCGGAACCATTGGGTTCGTATCGAAAAGAGCTTTCTAATGAATATTAGAAATTTGAAATCTAACCGTTGGATTTGGAGATACGTCCAAATCAATTTTGGAAAAGGTTGTTGTAAGTGCAGTTCGATGGCCGTTGTTGGAAATCGACTGTACGAGCCTCGATAAAATTATTAAAAATAGTAATAATTTGTGTAAAATCATAAGAAATGATTTTTGAAGAACTGGGATGAAAATTCCAACATTTGTAAAGATAAAAATGGATTTTTATCGAAATGAACTAGTTTTGAACTAAATTTAAAACCCAATTATTTTTAAATAAATAAATTGGATTAAAAAGGGGTTTTAAATAATCGGAATTTCTAATATATTTGATTGGAATTGAATTAGAAATGATTTGTGGGTTTATCGTGAACGGTGTTTTAAATAACACTTGTTCTTTAACCCGATAATAAATAGAATGTGATTTGGGTTTATCGCGAATTGTGTTTTAAATGCCACTAGTTCTTTAACCCAGTAAAATGAGTTTTAATGAATCTATAATTAGATTGAAATGTGAATTGATAATTTAAATTATCAAATTTGGAAAATGAGCGAGAATGGAGTATCACCAGTTTTGCTCCAGGCGATAGTTAAATCTTTAATTAGATTTGAACGTGAAATGGTAATTAATTTTACCGATAACACTGTGGTGTTAGATATGGAGTATTACCAGTTTGGCTTCATGGGATGAATAGGTTGGGACTGGGAAAATAAATAATTACTTCGGTGTGGTTCGCTAATCCCGACTAGTTTGGAAAACCATAATATGGTTTGAAATGACATCCAAAGGATGATTAAAGAATAAATTTAAAAGAATTTATCTTTGATAAAATTAATGGGAATCTTTCCCTAAGAATGTGAAATTTAGAAACTAACTGTAGGTTAGCCAAGAAAAATGGTTTCCTGGGTATTGATCTGATGTTGGTTTCGGCCTTTGGGGTTAATATTTGGGAAATTGTTCTCTTGCTAATTTACGATTAGTGACTGCTGAATTGGAATGAGGCGTATGTTATGTTTGTGTAACATTTATTTACTATATATGTGGGTCATTCAGAAAGGCCGGGTTTATACTCATTCTGAATAACCGATTCGACGATATGTCGAAGATGATGACAGTTGTCGAAGACCGGAAGTCTTCACATCGTTTGGATAATTACTGATGATCCTGATTGGGCTGTACACCCAAGAGGAGGGAAATAGTTGGTGGTCGTCTATACGTACTTGGAGATCGATGGATATGTGAGTAAAGTGCCTCTGGTTTCGTTCAGACCCAGAACAAACTTGTAAATGGACTGTGTGTCTGACATTGGATTTTATTCTATGTTGATTGATCTCTATTAAATATACATCTGTTTGGCGGCGGAGAATTTATTCTTTGGATTAACGCCCTTCTCTGAGATGTACGAGCTCAGAGGTTGTATATCGATGGACATCAGTCGCATGGCATGAATTGTCTACGTGGCACGCCTAAGTGGCAATTGATCAAGGCTTCTGTTGAAAAGCAAAGTCTTGTGGTTGATGATCAAAGAACGGCCTTTGTGGCACAGCTTTGTGTATAACGTGAATTCGCGAGCCTCACACCTCGGTATGAGTTAAAAATGGGATAAGGACTGCAGGGGGAGCATGAAGTTTCTTTCTAGCTTTGGTGGTGTCAGTGACTTACCAGCCCTGACATTTATATACTTTTCACCTATGTGGCTGTTGGATGAGGTGCCTCGATTTTAGGTCTGTAAGGAACTGGAAGCGTGTGTTCAGGAATTGCCAATCCTCAAACGTAAGAAAGGACCGGCCCTGAAGATCCAAGGGTTGCCCAGAGTGTGTAGTCCTGAAGCATTTGCTAGAGTGTCTCGAATCGGAAAGGAGCTTACCCCTTTGCCTCGACTCATGACGGAAATCCAATTTCCAATACGAGATATTTCGGTTTTATTTGTAGAGCCTAGTATGGCGACATGATAGATGGTACCCATGCCGTCTATGATTGATATTTATGATTGAAATTGTTTTGAAACTATACACTTATAGTAATATCAAAATGATTCGTTTTAAACGTACCAAGCATGTTTGGCTATTATAAGGGAAAACCCTATCCTTCGGCTTGCGTTGCATTGTGTGATGGCACTTGGGTCTTATAATAGCTTCATTTTTCGAAAAAGCATTGCGTTGTTTATTCTATGCACTGGTGTTCTTGGGAGGAAACCCGTTCCGTATTATACGGCGTGGTCCCTTGAATTACTCTCTTTTAAAGTAAAGTTTTAAATAACTGTTTTAGTTCTCACACCAGTCACATGACTGACCTGGAGTTTATTGTTTTAACCTAAACTCTGGGTGCCCTTATTTTCGACTCGGGCAGCTAGTAGTTTGGTTTTGCAGATTTATATTCACAGGATCCTGATTTACAGCTGGAATGATGCTCGAAAAGCTCTGTATCCGCGTATTATTTTCAGTTGTGTTTTATATTGTTTTTCCGCTGCTATGTAATTTATTGTAATCTCTGATATTTATCGAATGTATTTTATTTATTCATACTCTGTATATTCTTGTATTCTGATGGCATTGTTGTAATTAACAATGAAATGTTCTTCTGTCTGCGTTCTATTTTGTCATGTTCTCAAGGTAATCCGGGCTTTCCTTACCGGGGAAGTTACGGGTCATCACAGTTGGTATCAGAGCTTTGGTTTACAGAGCTCGAGAACAAGACACATTAGAACCATACGAAAGAATTCATCAGATATTGGATTAGTAATATCCAATTAGAGTGACTCGTTAGAGATAGGATTAGTAGTATCCTAGAACGAGTGTGAAGAGTATATTTTTCAATTGAAAACAATTTTGTTTTGAAAGTTAAATTCAAGTATATGTATTTCAATATTTATTTATATTGAATTTGGACAATCCAATATATAAAGATTTTTGCATATACTCGTCATGAACGTATATTCGAAGTTTTAATATACTGGGTAGATATAGAATCACATTCTAGACACCCGGAGATGATTCTGATGATTGATATATCATCATCAGAATTTGTGTTCGTGTTTCAAAGGTATGATATCTATATATTTCCATCAGACTGGTGTGAGAACCAAAACTTATATAGATAGATTTATTATTGTGATTTAGCATCAAAAACATGATTTTCTGGATATGTATCAAAATTATGAATTTGAAATGATAATCCACTAATTGATTGATGGTTGTGTTGTTTGTTTATTTGTTTGATAATTTTGAACCATTTAGCCTAATTGAACCGAATATTGAATTGTTTGAAATTAGTCGCATTTGCATGCATATACATATATAATGTGTGAACAGGTCATAGCAAGGAGGCTAGAGTAGAAGAATAAAATTTGTTTGCCCGACAAATAGGTACATGTTTACCATAATTTACTGTTTTGTTTGGGTGATGATGATTTTATGAGCCGATTGGCTTTTTCTTTTTCTTTTTGAGATCAGAGGGCCTATATGGCAATTTCGGGATTTTCCCGGTGCTCCCGGTGCAGGGGAGGTTATGGCGAAATTTTTCGAAAATTTAGGGTGTTAGCCAAATTTTTGAAAATTTTAAAAAGTTCTTAGAAACTGAAAAGTTGAAGAACTTAAGCCGTAACAAAAATAATGGAAGTTGAGTTGATTAGTTAAACAACTTTCGGCTTCATTCCTTTTCGGGGACGAAAAGTTTTAAGTGGGAAGATTATAACAAACCGGAAATGCGAGCCAATTTAAAAATTTTATTTTGGCAATTTTAGTGAATTTTGAACATTTAAAATGAATTATTTTAAATAATATCGACGAGAAATTTATTTTGAATGGAATTAGAACGTATATATTTATATACGTCGTCGTTAGAATATAAATAATTATATATAATTATAAAAGGAATTGAAAATGGCGCGGTAGTTCGATAATTCGATTTCAAATTTCAATTGAACATACCGGGTGCAAAACAATCTGGATTTCAGTGAAACCAAAAATAATGGAATCTAATGGAGAATATCTTTCAAACAAATCCGGAAAATCAAGATTTCATAGCAGGGATAAAAAGATATGTCCAAATGAATTTTCAGAATAGTCGCTATGGAATTTCGGCCCTTAAAAATAGCCATTTTGCAAACGACCTCGGATTTCGACGAAACCACTTTTGTTTGATCCGTGATGTCAAGTTATTGCTAGGTTTCAAATTTCGTAATTTTTCGAATCAATATGTGAGCGTGGCAAAGGAAAACGCGTTTGACCAGTTTCAGTTGATTTTAATCGACTGGAAAATGTCCATTTTTCAAACGGTCTCAGAATTTGATGAAACTAGTTTTGTTAGGACCGTATCGTCAATACGAAGCTAGAAAATATTTTTCTGGAATTTTTCGGGTTCGTATGTGACCCCGGTAATTTGAAATGTACGTTTAAAAATTCAGTATAATGATTTAAATGTAAATTTAATGAAAACTGATCGTAACAATCGAATTGGCCTTCGTGACATATCCCATTGTGTTCGGGATGGGGGTAATTAA
Source organism: Allium sativum (assembly GCA_030737875.1). NCBI lineage: Eukaryota > Viridiplantae > Streptophyta > Magnoliopsida > Asparagales > Amaryllidaceae > Allium > Allium sativum. The sequence goes on along the minus strand of CM060911.1, from coordinate 117,271,814 downwards.
CTAGGGGCGACAGTCGTTTAGTCGGGTTTTGAGTTCGTATGTGAAAGCACATATTTCGAAATTGAAATATTAATAAAATAATATATATATAAATCCCCCTTTTATTTCCCTCTTCTCTCTCTTCTTACTATCAGTCAACGCCCTCAAAAGAAAAAAAGGGAGAACCGACGATCGAGCCCCCTCTTGCCGATGCCGGAGCATCCACGCCGCCGCCAGCGTGGCGCCGCCCCCCCAGTTCCAGTCGCTGACCTCCGACCCCTCTCCTCCTCGACTTCCCATTCTCGTTCCGCTCTCCTCTAATTGAAGCCCCAAATCGCCGATCCCCCATAAGCCCTAACCGCTACCCGCCTCCACCCTTCGCCCAACCGCCGAACCACCCTCAGCCACAAACCATAAAACCGCGCAGACCCCTACCCCTTTCCCCTGCCACCACCATCGAATGGCCTGCCGCCTTTCCACGACCTCCGACACGGTATTCTCTTCCCCCCCCCCAGTCCAGCGTAAAACACAGTAGGTATGTTTTTATTTATTTATTTATTTATTTTATTTTTATCTATTTTTCTGATTTTATAAATACGCTTTATTTTGTAAAGTAAAAATAACATATGTTTTAGAAAAGGGAATAACAGTTAATAATATGATTGTTAGGTCATTAGAAAAATACGATTTTTTATATGTATACTAACATTAGAAAGGCGAGATTTTTTTGTTATTATGGTATGACATATAAAAATTTGATTTTTATTTTGTTTAAAAGCTTTGATTTTTATTTTTACAGGAAAAAATTGTGAAGGACAAAAAAACCAAAAAAAATTGCCTAAAAGGACAAGGGGCAAAAAACTTGCTCAAAAGGACAAGTTTTAGTGCAAAGTGGAAAAACATGGGACCCCCCTGAATTCCACCATTTGCACTAAAACTTGTCCTTTTGGGCAAGTTTTTGAGCTCTTGTCCTTTTGGACAAGTTTTTGGGTGAGTTTGTCCTTGTGGGAAAAAAGAAGTGATTTTTATAACACAAAAATGTAATTTTTATAAAGTAGAGATAATAAAAATATGATTTTTATAAAGTAGAAGATTTAAAAATATGATTTTATATTTTTAGAAGAATAAAAATAGGATTTTATATAATGTAGAGTAATAAAGATGTGATCTTTATAGTAGTAGCAATGTAAAGATATGATTTTTATAGTATAGAAAGTATAAAAATACGATTTTTATATTATATAGATAGTAAAAATATCATCTTTATATAGGTAGCGAAATAAAAATCTGATTTTTTTTATATATATAAGTTGAAATAAAAAGGTAATTTTTATAGTGGTGGTATAAAAATTTAATCTTTATATTTGAAAAGGCGAAATCTTTATATAGAGAATAGTGTGATAAAAATAGAATTTTTATCTATATAGTAACGATGTAAAAATAGAATTTTTATCTATATAGTAACGATGTAAAAATATAATTTGTATTTATATAGTAGCGGTGTAAAAATAGAATTTTTTCTATATAGTAGCGATGTAAAAATAGAATTTTTATCCATATGGAGTGATTATAAAAATATGATTTTTAAATTGAAAGTTAACAAATGAAAATGTGATTTTTATTTTAAAGATAGGAATATAAAAATGTGATTTTTATATATGTAGTGACTACGGGCAACGAAAGTGACAAAAGGCGAGAACAGTGATGATTTCCTACAATTGAAGTGTCGTGGAGTTGGGATAGCTTTGGTGAGAACTTCTCACTTTAACTTTTCTTTTCTAGTTATATAAATATATACTAGGATGCAGACGTTGTATAGTAGCACCCGACTCCATCGTCCACAGACCATGGACTTGTTTGTTTGGTTGTGTAGTTGGTTAGATTATTTGTTTTAAATTTGATTGTTTGTGTAACACCCCGTATGTTGAATAACTTACTATAATATAAAACAGGGCAGAATTAAATTTAAAAATCTGAACCAGGGGAAACGGGCTATGCCATTGCGTTCGTCTCGGAAAAATACGCGAAATAGAGTCCGAGTTTTCGAAAATCGGAGTCCGTATGACCCAGTTAAGGCCCGAAGAAGTTTTCAGAAATTCAAAACAGATTTAAATATAAAAATTTAAACATTTCAGAAGTGGCGGGAAAATTCCCGCCAGACCCAGGGAGTCGACCTGGGGGTCGACTGGGGAGTCGACCTGCCCACCAGGTCGACTGGGGAGTCGACCCTAGTGTCGACCTGGGGGTCGACCTCCCTGGTCGAGCCCAGGTGACCTGGGTGCATCAGTTTGGCTTTTGGGCTGTGTTTTGGTGGCTAGGACGTGATCTGACGGCTCTAATCTGATTTAGGGTTAATCTAAGGGCCTAAAACACCTAACTAATCTATAAATACACCCTAAGACTACCCTAATTCATACTAAAAATAGCTACAACACCGTTATGCCGTCAAAATGCAACTTGAAGGAGCCTCCATCAATCTAAAGAGGAAGATAGCTTCTCAAATCAATCTCTAATCAACTCTAGCAACTTAATCTTTTTCTTAGGAGTGCTAATCAACAAGTTGTGAGTTTTCTATAGCCTTAATGACCAATTGTTGAAATGATTATGATAGGATATAATGAGGTTATGGCTATGAATGTGGATCAATGCATGTTATGCAAGTTATATGCTATGTGTTAATGATATTATGCATGTTATGCAAGTTATATGCTATGTGTTAATGATGTTATGCAAGTCATATGCTAAGTGATCATGATGTTATGCAAGTTATACAAGTCATATGCTAAGTGTTCATGATGTTATGCAAGTTATGCAAATCATATGTTAAGTGATCATGATGTTATGCAAGTTATGCAAGTCATATGCTAAGTGTTCATGATGTTATGCAAGTTATGCAAATCATATGTTAAGTGATCATGATGTTATGCAAGTTATGCAAGTCATATGCTAAGTGTTCATGATGTTATGCAAGTTATGCAAATCATATGTTAAGTGATCATGATGTTATGCAAGTTATGCAAGTCATATGCTAAGTGTTCATGATGTTATGCAAGTTATGCAAATCATATGTTAAGTGATCATTATGTTATGCAAGTTATGCAAGTCATATGCTAAGTGATCATGATGTTATGCAAGTTATGCAAGTCATATGCTATGTGTTCATGATGCTAGTTGTGCAAATCACTATGATAAACATTGATCCATTATGACACCATGTTACGCAAGTTTGGTGTATGATTATATGCAGGTTCATATATGATATGTTATGCAAGTTTGGTGTTTGATTATATGCATGTTCATATATGACATGTTATGCAAGTTTGGTATTTGATGATATGCAAGTAACATGTGCAAGTTTACACCTTAGTATGATATGCATACATATGCAAGTTAACCCCTTTGTATGTCATACATACGTATGCAAGTTTACCCCTTTGTATGACATAAATAACTTATGCAAGTTAACCTCTTTATGACATATGTGATTCATGCAAGTTTGGGTTGATTATTTATGCTAGTTGGGTTGAAGCTATATGCATGTTGACACCTTTAAACCCATGTTGATGCTAATGTTATGCAAGTTGAACCCATTGTATTTGTGATGAATCTTCCCTTTTATGTCATGTTGGCGAATTACGTGGGGAACGATGGGGTTAATATACATGTTAATGAAATGGTGTGAAGTTGGTATGATTATACATACCATAAAGTGGATGGACATAATTGAGTCAATTATGTACATCGTTAAAATTGGAATTAATTAGGGAAAATTAATTCGAAATATGGGGGTGATTAATTAGGTGTAATTAATCGACTAAGACACGAGGTTGGACCCTTTTGTAGCATAAGACTGCCCAGAACCGACCGGCAAATCCAGCGGCTACAAATGATTGGCCCAATGTGAGAGGTCTTAGGCACAAACTAAATACGTGACAAGTGTATAGACACGAGGTTAGACTCGGTTATGGCGTAAGGATGCCCGGACCCGACCGGCAAATCCAGCTGCCATAAAAGATAGTCTAATGTGAGAGGTCTTTACAACGGTTATGTTCTTAATCAATTAAGAAACACTTAACCATATTAGCATGTAGAGGGACATGAGGGGTTAAGTGGGTGCCTTGGGTGGCATGTGGAAATTTAGTGGTTGCCTTGGGTGGCAATAGAAAATACGATTAGAATACTTAACCAAAGTGGAACGTGTAATTAAACATGATTAAAGGGTTAAGTAAGTGCCTTGGGTGGCATGGGGAAAATCTAGTGGTTGCCTTGGGGGCAATGAAAGATAAGATTAAAATACTTAGCCAAAGTGGAACATGTAATTAAACATGATTAAAGGGTTAAGTAAGTGCCTTGGGTGGCATGTGGAAATCAAGTAAGTGCCTTGGGTGGCATGGGGAAATCTAGTGGGTGCCTTGAGTGGCAATTGAAATATGAGTAGATGACTTAACCAAACTTTGAACATGTAAGTGGACATGATTATTAAAAAGGGTTAAGTGGGATGCACTAGAAAAAAATGACAAGCTTAGGTGGTAGCTTGTGGGGGGCCCATTTCACCCAGTAACCCATATGTATCTTATTGGGCTCGACCCATGTCGAGGACGGGACACGCGTACTGGGCTTGACTATAAGAGGCCAAAACGGGTTAGCGGTGGCAACGCAAGTCCAACGGGTTTCATATGCGTGTGTGGACCCGGGCTGGTAGGTAAGACGTTGTTGCATCGTGTAGGTATAAGCCGTGCACCATTTGTTGTATCGGGTTGCCACTTTGGGGAGTGATACACCCCATTGTGGGGCCAGCACGGGTATCTACGTTAGGGAGCCGATCGAATGGGAGTAGTGGGTACACCTAGTGGAGATAGGGGCAGACGGCACCTATGTAGTCAGCTAGGGGTACACGAAACTACTATTAAAAATTACTAAGTACACTTAGTGGGATCAACCTTTAAGTAGGAATTACCCTCGGGTGGGTAGATCTGGTGTGGTGCAGTGTAGGAATTACCCTTGGGTGGGTAGATCTGGGGTGGTGCAGTGTAGTATTTATCCTTGGGTGGATAGGCGCGTCTTTACCGTTATCTTAGTTTATCCTAAGTCTAGTTGGCTGCTTAGTGTAGTCATTTATCCCCAGTCGTACCGTACCAGGTTTATATCATACCCTAATTACTTTAATGATTGTATTGTTAATGTTATAGGGCTCACTCAGACTTATGTCTGACCCCGTTGTTTTTATCTTTTTCCCCCAACCCTCAGGTTATCAGTGTGGGCCTAGCACTAGTGGGCTTTGATCGGACTGCTTTAACTATCTTTTGGAGCTTGGACTCTTGAAGAAAAGCTCGGTTATCGTTTCTATTATGGCTATTAGTATGTAGTGGGATTATGTACTTATGTTTTAACGAGATGGATATTTTGTACTTGACTCTTGTTGGTTTTTGATATGTAACCAAACAGGTTTACCTTCTGCTGCAATGAAATGATGTTTTAAATATCAAGTATTACTTATATCTGTCTTGTTGTAATTTTTCAGTTCTATATTCACTTAAATACTCCACCGAAGCTAAGGCATTCCCTTAGTGAGTGACCTTAGCGGGTGTGGGGTGTTACACGTGGTATCAGAGCTTAAGGTTACCAGAACAGATAAAAATTTTAGAAAATTATTTTTCTAAAAACATTTTTGGAAGAAGTATTTTCAAAAACATGTTTTTGAGAGAAAAGTTTTTGAAAGAAAAGAACATAATCCCCAAGAGCCATATATCCTTCCTTCGATTCTCCGTTTTGAATCTCTTCCTCTTTCTCTTTTTGAATTTTCCCTCCGCGTATAGATGTCTTTTCAAGATAAATAAGGACTTCTGTATAAAGGACGGAAGAACCACTTCAAGGGACTAAGACGTTTGCCAGGCCAAGAAGTTAGTCCAAGGAGGTAGAGGGCTTATGGGTACCTTTAAGATGGACGAGAGAGAAAGTTTCAAATAGCTGTTAGGTAAATAAAGGACGAAACCTTATCGTGGTAAGAAGGCCACGAAAGGAGAATGTGAAGGGGAAGGCTAGTTGTTTTGGAGAAATAGGACACCTTAGGGTTGTCCAAAGAGGTAAGGACGAAGTACAGGATCTTCTGGAGGGTAGATGTATTCCCTCACGACGGGTATACCTGATGGGGGTAGGACCGTCTAAGTTGAAATTTGGTTCTCTCGATCATCCTGTTCGAACTTTATTCGACTCTGGCGCACCACATTCGTTGAGTCACTGCACCTAGACACCAGTTTAGTAGATGATCCCGTGGTTGTTTCAAACCCAATTGGGGGCTCCACTTATTTGTCCATGATATGTTTGGGTTTGAAGATCCTCATACTTAGCGTTGAGTTTAGGTGTGATGCTTTTGTTTTGGGCTTCACGGGCTATGGGTTGATTTTGGGCATGGACTGGTTATCCAGTAATGGTGCCGTTCTTGATTGCGAAAGGAGAGTTGTTAGGCTCATGACCCGCTTGGGTAACACTCTCGAGATCTCTTGTAATCCCATAGATTTTGTTATGCTAAGTTATCTTGAATCGCCTGACGCTTCGGTCGAGAGTTTGCGATCTGTTAGAGTAGTCCGGGAGTACTCGGATGAGTTCGAGGAGGTGAAGGGCTTACCTCCGAAGCGGGAGATAGACTTCCGAATATATCTGGTGGAAAATGCTAAGCAAGTATCTTTGCCAGTGTGCCACATGGGTCCTCGTGAGAGGAGGGAACTCCATAAGCAAGTAGGGGAGTTGCTTGAGAAGGGGTTCATAAGACGAAGTATATCGGAGTGGGGTGCTCCAGTAGTTTTTTCCACGAAGGCGGATGGGTCACTCAGACTTTGTAGACTATAGAGAACTCAACAAGCTCACAAAGAAGAATAGACACCCATTGCCAAGGATTGATGATCTTTTTGATCGGTTGGTTGGCGCCTCAGTGTTTCACAGTTGGACTTAGCCACGGGGTTTCATCAGTTGGGAGTGACTGAGGATAGTATAGAGAAGACCGCCTTTAGGGCTCCGGATGGTTTCTATGAGTGGCTGGTGGTGCCATTTGGTTTGACGAACGCCCCCGCATACTTTGTTGATTTGATGAGTAGGGTGTTCAGGGAGTACCTAAATAACTTTGTAGTGGTCTTTGTGGATGACATCTTGGTCTTCTCTAAAAGCGAAATAAGTTTTCGTGTGTGCTTAATAGGTCAAGCAAAGCCAGTTATTTGATCAACGGTGGTTCTGGAGTGAGACTGGCAAGGACATCCAAAGTTGGACAAGGGCTTAATTATTCAGCCGTTTTTACTAGTATCATCTCACGTAGGTCGTTTGAATTCGAAGGAGGTGTCCCTTGGGTGTTTGTCTGATATTGGTTTAGGCCTTTGGGGCTTGCACTTGGGGGATGTCGAGTTCGACTAGGATGGTCTGCATGAGAGATGGATAGTTGTGACGATTTTGTATGGGAGAATACCCTGGTATTTCTCCAGAAGTGGAGAAAAGCATGCCCTACAGCTTAGGGAAGTGTTGGAGACTCTTCGAGCGCATAGTCTTGAGACAGCAAAGGTGGATGGAGTTCTTAGCATCCTATGATTTCGAGATGGCGTATACCCCTGGCAAGGGTAACGGGGTGGCGGACGCCTTGAGCGGAAAAAGGTTGTCCTTGAGTTCATTGTTCGTGGAACGACGAAGCTTGGAATTTATCTCGATGTTTAATTTCAGACCTTCCGTTGACTTTATACCCAGTTTGCTAGCATCCTTGGAGGTCAGACCTACTCTTTTGAGACGGATTGGCGAGGCAGAGAGGGACGACCCACGGTTGGTTGAGTTGGTATAGAGGCTCATAAAAGGGGAGTCGTCCAGCCATTTGAGTAGGTATACCCTAGACGATAGGGGGTGCTTGCGTAGAGACGGTAGACTTTGTGTACCGCAAGACGAGGGTTTGAGGAAGGCTATTCTTGATGATGCGCATCGTTCTAAGATGACCATTCATCCCGGTGGGGACAAGATGTACCAAGACATGAAGCGAGTTTTCTTTTGGGCCGGTAGGAAGAAGGATGTGGCCGAGTATGTCGCTAGATGCTTGGTGTGCCAACAAGAGAAGGCGGAACAAAAGAAACCTGGTGGGTTTCTTCACCCATTGGAAGTTCCGCAATGGAAGTGGGATGGCGTCTCGATGGATTTTATTGATGGGTTACCAAGATCAAGGAAGGGTAATACGGGAATTTGGGTTTTGGTAGTCAGACTTACTAAGAGTGCCCATTTCATACCCGTAAAGAGCAAGAGGACTGCTCCATGAGTAGCTTCAGTTTATCTTCGAGAGATAGTTCGGTTGCATAGGGAACATGACGTATTCCATGTGTCACATTTGAGGAAGTGCCTACATGAGACCGTAGAGGTGGTAGAGCCAAGCTTGCTTAAAGAAGTGGAGGTAGAGCGTGATGCGTCTATTCGACGAGCTCCTACCCGTATCCTTGGGTCAGAGATTAGGAAGTTGAGAAACAGAGAGGTTCGACTAGTCAAAGTGAAAAGGGGAGAAGATGAGAGCAATGCTACTTGGGAGACAGAAGCGAAGATGCGTTCATTGTACCCATTCCTTTTTGAGGGTATGTCTTTTAACTTCTCCTTTATCGTTTGTCTAGTGCTTATCTTACCTTTAGTATGACCTCTCATTGGTACCTTTGACCTTTAGATAGGGTAAACCTATGGTTGAAACATGTGTTTGAGACATGTTATGTTTGATGGATGTGTGTGGATGCAAGTGGTTGCTCGTGGATGCATACACACACACTCTAGGCACTAGATCGGCTCAGTCACTTCATATTGCATATTGCATATAATTGTGTGTAGGTAGCTATATTAATGGATGTATAATGGTTGTGTTATCACATGGATGATGCATTTTGGTGAATGATTGTGCACTCATGTAGAAATAGTATGTGTCGATAGGGATCTTTCGCATACATATTGGATGCATGGCACTATCATGGTTTGCATTAAGGAGGTCAACTAAATCAGTAGACCGCCTAATTTTGCATTAGACAGGGAACATATACACACACTCTTTGCATATGTTCATACAGCATTAGAAACTCTAAGGACAATGGATGCCAGTGTTTGATGGTTTGAGTAGATGGTTGTTTGGTTGGTAGGATACGTTCTTCTTGACTTAGAGATTTCGGGGACGAAATCCTTTAAGTAGGGGAGAATGTAACACCCCGTATATTGAATAACTTACTATAATATAAAACAGGGCAGAATTAAATTTAAAAATCTGAACAAGGGGAAACGGGCTATGCCATTGCGTTCGTCTCGGAAAAATACGCGAAATAGAGTCCGAGTTTTCGAAAATCGGAGTCCGTATGACCCAGTTAAGGCCCGAAGAAGTTTTCAGAAATTCAAAACAGATTTAAATATAAAAATTTAAACATTTCAGAAGTGGCGGGAAAATTCCCGCCAGACCCAGGGAGTCGACCTGCCCACCAGGTCGACTGGGGAGTCGACCCTAGTGTCGACCTGGGGGTCGACCTCCCTGGTCGAGCCCAGGTGACCTGGGTGCATCAGTTTGGCTTTTGGGCTGTGTTTTGGTGGCTAGGACGTGATCTGACGGCTCTAATCTAATTTAGGGTTAATCTAAGGGCCTAAAACACCTAACTAATCTATAAATACACCCTAAAACTACCCTAATTCATACTAAAAATAGCTACAACACCATTATGCCGTCAAAATGCAACTTGAAGGAGCCTCCATCAATCTAAAGAGGAAGATAGCTTCTCAAATCAATCTCTAATCAACTCTAGCAACTTAATCTTCTTCTTAGGAGTGCTAATCAACAAGTTGTGAGTTTTCTATAGCCTTAATGACCAATTGTTGAAATGATTATGATAGGATATAATGAGGTTATGGCTATGAATGTGGATCAATGCATGTTATGCAAGTTATATGCTATGTGTTAATGATATTATGCATGTTATGCAAGTTATATGCTATGTGTTAATGATGTTATGCAAGTCTTATGCTAAGTGATCATGATGTTATGCAAGTTATGCAAGTCATATGCTAAGTGTTCATGATGTTATGCAAGTTATGCAAATCATATGTTAAGTGATCATGATGTTATGCAAGTTATGCAAGTCATATGCTAAGTGTTCATGATGTTATGCAAGTTATGCAAATCATATGTTAAGTGATCATGATGTTATGCAAGTTATGCAAGTCATATGCTAAGTGATCATGATGTTATGCAAGTTATGCAAGTCATATGCTAAGTGTTCATGATGTTATGCAAGTTATGCAAATCATATGTTAAGTGATCATGATGTTATGCAAGTTATGCAAGTCATATGCTAAGTGTTCATGATGTTATGCAAGTTATGCAAATCATATGTTAAGTGATCATGATGTTATGCAAGTTATGCAAGTCATATGCTAAGTGATCATGATGTTATGCAAGTTATGCAAGTCATATGCTATGTGTTCATGATGCTAGTTGTGCAAATCACTATGATAAACATTGATCCATTATGACACCATGTTATGCAAGTTTGGTGTATGATTATATGCAGGTTCATATATGATATGTTATGCAAGTTTGGTGTTTGATTATATGCATGTTCATATATAACATGTTATGCAAGTTTGGTGTTTGATGATATGCAAGTAACATGTGAAAGTTTACACCTTAGTATGATATGCATACATATGCAAGTTAACCCCTTTGTATGTCATACATACATATGCAAGTTTACCCCTTTGTATGACATAAATAACTTATGCAAGTTAACCTCTTTATGACATATGTGATTCATGCAAGTTTGGGTTGATTATTTATCCTAGTTGGGTTGAAGCTATATGCATGTTGACACCTTTAAACCCATGTTGATGCTAATGTTATGCAAGTTGAACCCATTGTATTTGTGATGAATCTTCCCTTTTATGTCATGTTGGCGAATTACGTGGGGAACGATGGGGTTAATATACATGTTAATGAAATGGTGTGAAGTTGGTATGATTATGCATACCATAAAGTGGATGGACAAAATTGAGTCAATTATGTACATCGTTAAAATTGGAATTAATTAGGGAAAATTAATTCGAAATATGGGGGTGATTAATTAGGTGTAATTAATCGACTAAGACACGAGGTTGGACCCTTTTGTAGCATAAGACTGCCCGGAACCGACCGGCAAATCCAGCGGCTACAAATGATTGGCCCAATGTGAGAGGTCTTAGGCACAAACTAAATACGTGACAAGTGTATAGACACGAGGTTAGACTCGGTTATGGCGTAAGGCTGCCCGGAACCGACCGGCAAATCCAGCTGCCATAAAAGATAGTCTAATGTGAGAGGTCTTTACAACGGTTACGTTCTTAATCAATTAAGAAACACTTAACCATATTAGCATGTAGAGGGACATGAGGGGTTAAGTGGGTGCCTTGGGTGGCATGTGGAAATTTAGTGGTTGCCTTGGGTGGCAATAGAAAATACGAATAGAATACTTAACCAAAGTGGAACATGTAATTAAACATGATTAAAGGGTTAAGTAAGTGCCTTGGGTGGCATGGGGAAAATCTAGTGGTTGCCTTGGGGGCAATGAAAGATAAGATTAAAATACTTAGCCAAAGTGGAACATGTAATTAAACATGATTAAAGGGTTAAGTAAGTGCCTTGGGTGGCATGTGGAAATCAAGTAAGTGCCTTGGGTGGCATGGGGAAATCTAGTGGGTGCCTTGAGTGGCAATTGAAATATGAGTAGATGACTTAACCAAACTTTGAACATGTAAGTGGACATGATTATTAAAAAGGGTTAAGTGGGATGCACTAGAAAAAAATGACAAGCTTAGGTGGTAGCTTGTGGGGGGCCCATTTCACCCAGTAACCCATATGTATCTTATTGGGCTCGACCCATGTCGAGGACGGGACACGCGTACTGGGCTTGACTATAAGAGGCCAAAACGGGTTAGCGGTGGCAACGCAAGTCCAACGGGTTTCATATGCGTGTGTGGACCCGGGCTGGTAGGTAAGACGTTGTTGCATCGTGTAGGTATAAGCCGTGCACCATTTGTTGTATCGGGTTGCCACTTTGGGGAGTGATACACCCCATTGTGGGGCCAGCACGGGTATCTACGTTAGGGAGCCGATCGAATGGGAGTAGTGGGTACACCTAGTGGAGATAGGGGCAGACGGCACCTATGTAGTCAGCTAGGGGTACACGAAACTACTATAAAAAATTACTAAGTACACTTAGTGGGATCAACCTTTAAGTAGGAATTACCCTTGGGTGGGTAGATCTGGTGTGGTGCAGTGTAGGAATTACCATTGGGTGGGTAGATCTGGGGTGGTGCAGTGTAGTATTTATCCTTGGGTGGATAGGCGCGTCTTTACCGTTATCTTAGTTTATCCTAAGTCTAGTTGGCTGCTTAGTGTAGTCATTTATCCCCAGTCGTACCGTACCAGGTTTATATCATACCCTAATTACTTTAATGATTGTATTGTTAAAGTTATAGGGCTCACTCAGACTTATGTCTGACCCCGTTGTTTTTATCTTTTCCCCCAACCCTCAGGTTATCAGTGTGGGCCTAGCACTAGTGGGCTTTGATCGGACTGCTTTAACTATCTTTTGGAGCTTGGACTCTTGAAGAAAAGCTCGGTTATCTTTTCTATTATGGCTATTAGTATGTAGTGGGATTATGTACTTATGTTTTAACGAGATGGATATTTTGTACTTGACTCTTGTTGGTTTTTGATATGTAACCAAACAGGTTTACCTTCTGCTGCAATGAAATGATGTTTTAAATATCAAGTATTACTTATATCTGTCTTGTTGTAATTTTTCAGTTTTATATTCACTTAAATACTCCACCGAAGCTAAGGCATTCCCTTACTGAGTGACCTTAGCGGGTGTGGGGTGTTACAGTCTGGTGAAATGGAATGGATTTGATTGATATGTGGATGGCGTGGGTCATTATTAGACCGGGGATAAGGCTAGGCCTTGTCCCGTTTCTAGTATCGTGCCGTTATGCCGCCGAAATTTTCTAAAATAAGTTAGAAAAATAAAATTATCATTTTATTGAATAAATGAACCGAATAGAATATTCATAGGTTGAATAAAATAATTTGGTAGTTAAAAATATAATTTTTAACGTGAATGTGAATAAATAAATATTCATTTACAAACCGGACGGTTTGTTTATGTACACCTATTTGAGGGACATTGATTGGGATGATAAATTTTACACATCGCCCAACTGCACAAATAATATTCAGTGTTTGTTTGTTTGAAACCCCACACGGGTATTGGGATAAAATACGACATACACTAATCCCAATAATTGGTTGTATGTCGATCGATGGATTGACAGACTGTTATAAGCGTTAGATATCTATATTTGATGCTTATACAGTGTAGTGCACTTTGGATGATTGTTGATTATTTATCGTTGCTATTATATACATGTGTTGTATGGAATCCATATAATTAACGTTATATGGTAATTGATTGGGCCTCATTTCAATTTAGAAAATAAAGAATATTATAAAATAAAGGTTCATGTGTTGACAGTACTCATCCGTTGAGATTAGTCATGTGTTGAACGAAATATTTTAAGGATAAAATTTACATCTTTATCATATATAAAATTAGAAACCAACTTCTTTATAAAATAAAGGTTCATGTGTTGACAGTACTCATCCGTTGAGATTAGTCATGTGTTGAACGAAATATTTTAACAATAAAATTTACATCTTTATCATATATAAAATTAGAAACTAACTGGAAAATAGATAAGATGAGTGGTCTCCTGGATATTGATCTGACGTTGGTTTCGGCCTTCGGGGTTAATATTCAGGGAATCTTTCTCTTATTAATTTACGGTTGGAGTCTGATTTGAAATCAAACGATAGATATCATAACTTTATAAAATATATTGAATAACAAAAATAGTCGCACGTGGACAGTACTCATTCGTTGAGATTAGTCATGTGTTGACAAAAATATAGATTCACGTATTGAATAGAATAAATATTCATTTGTTCATTAGAACAACGGAATTATTGAAATATATAAAGCCATGTTGATTAGAGATGCGCTATTTTGACGCGAACGATATTTATGTCGATTATATTCGTTTTTATATTGAATTGAAAAGAAAACGAATTTGAAATGAATTGAAAAGAAAACGAATTCGAATTGAATTGAATTGAAAAGAAAACGAATTGAATTGAATTGAAAAGAAAACGAATTTGAAATGAATTGAAAAGAAAACGAATTCGAATTGAATTGAATTGAATTGAATTGAATTGAAAAGAAAACGAATTGAATTGAATTGAAAAGAAAACGAATTCGAACTGAATTGAATTGAATTGAAAAGAAAACGAATTTGAATTGAATTGAATTGAAAGGAAAATGAATTCAAATTGAATTGAAAACGAATTGAAATAGAATAAAAATCAATTTGAAATGAATTCAAATTGAATTGAAATTTGAATTGAATGGAAATGAATTTAAAACGAATTTATAAGGAAAAATTCAATTTTGATTTGAATTTGTAATGGAAGTTGAAATTGTTTTTGAAACGAATTTAAAACTATTTATAAAATTCGATTTAAATAGAAATCAACGATATATATATATATATATTATATTATATAATATATATATATATTATATTATATAATATATATAATATAATGGCCTGAATAGAACGCGCCACGCCGCGGTAGTTCATGAATTTCGACCATTTATTTCGAACGGACATTACAAGAGATCCGACCATCGGATTCTCCTAAAACCAGAACCGTTGGGTTCGTATCGAAAAGAGCTTTCTAACGAATATTAGAAATTTGAAATCTAACGGTTGGATTTGGAGATACGTCCAAATCAAATTTGGAAAAGGTCGTTGTAAGTGCAGTTCGATGGCCGTTGTTGGAAATCGACTGTACGGGCCTCGATAAAATTATTAAAAATAGTAATAATTTGTGTAAAATAAAAAGAAATGATATGTGAAGAACTGGGATGAAAAATCCCACATTTGTAAAGATAAAAATGGATTTTTATCGAAATGATCTAGTTTTGAACTAAATTTAAAACCCAATTATTTTTAAATAAATAAATTGGATTAAAAGGGGTTCTTAAATAATAGGAATTTCTAATATATTTGATTGGAATTGAATTAGAACTGATTTGTGGGTTTATCGTGAACGGTGTTTTAAATAACACTTGTTCTTTAACCCGATAATAAATAGAATGTGATTTGGGTTTATCGCGAACTGTGTTTTAAATGACATTAGTTTTTAACCCAGTAAAAGGAGTTTTAATGAATCTGTAATTAGATTGAAATGTGAATTGATAATTTAAATTATCAAATTTGGAAAATGAGCGAGAATGGAGTATCACCAGTTTTGCTCCAGGCGATAGTTAAATCTTTAATTAGATTTGAACGTGAAATGGTAATTAATTTTACCGATAACACTGTGGTGTTAGATATGGAGTATTACCAGTTTTGCTTCATGGGATGAATAGGTTGGGATTGGGAAAATAAATAACTACTTCGGTGTGGTTCGCTAATCCCGACTAGTTTGGAAAACCATAATATGGTTTGAAATGACATCCAAAGGATGATTAAAGAATAAATTTAAAAGAATTTATCTTAGATAAAATTAATGGGAATCTTTCCCTAAGAATGTGAAATTTAGAAACTAACTATAGGTTAGCCAAGAAGAATGGTTTCCTGGGTATTGATCTGATGTTGGTTTCGGCCTTCGGGGTTAATATTTGGGAAATTGTTCTCTTGCTAATTTACGATTAGTGACTGCTAAATTGGAATGAGGCGTATGTTATGTTTGCGTAACATTTATTTACTATATACGTGGGTCATTCAGAAAGGCCGGGTTTATACCCATTCTGAATAACTGATTCGATGATATGTCGAAGATGATGACGGTGGTCGAAGACCGGAAGTCTTCACATCGTTTGGATAATTACTGATGATCCTGATTGGGCTGTACACCCAAGAGGAGGGAAATAGTTGGTGGTCGTCTAGACGTACTTGGAGATCGATGGATATGCGAGGAAAGTGCCTCTGGTTTCGTTCAGACCCAGAACGAACTTGTAAATGGACTGTGTGTCCGACATTGGATTTTATTCTATGTTGATTGATCTCTATTAAATATATATCTATTTGGCGGCGGAGAATTTATTCTTTTGCTTAACGCCCTTCTCTGAGACGTACGAGCTCAGAGGTTGTATATCGATGGACATCGGTCGCATGGCATGAATTGCCTGTGTGGCACGCCTAAGTGGCAATTGATCAAGGCTTCTGTTGAAAAGCAAAGTCTTGTGGTTGATGATCAAAGCACGGCCTTTGTGGCGCAGCTTTGTGTATAACGTGAATTCGCGAGCCTCACACCTCGGTATGAGTTAAAAATGGGATAAGGACTGCAGGGAGAGCACGACGTTTCTTTCTAGCTTTGGTGGTGTCAGTGACTTACCAGCCCTGACATTTATATACTTTTCACCTATGTGGTTGTTGGATGAGGCGCCTCGATTTTAGGTCTGTAAGGACCGGGAAACGTGTGTTTAGGAATTGCCAATCCTCAAACGTAAGAGAGGACCGGCCCTGAAGATCCAAGGGTTTCCCAGAGTGTGTTGTCCTGAGGCATTTGCTAGAGTGTCTCGAATCGAAGAGGAGCTTGCCCCTTTGCCTCGACTCATGACGGAAATCCAATTTCCAATACGAGATATTTCGGTTTTATTTGTAGAGCCTAGTATGACGACATGATAGATGGTACCCATGTCGTCTATGATTGATATTTATGATTGAAATTGTTTTGAAACTATACACTTATAGTAATATCAAAATGATTTGTTTTAAACGTACCAAGCATGTTTGGCTATTATAAGGGAAAACCCTATCCTCCGGCTTGCGTTGCATTGTGTGATGGACCTGGATCTTATAATAGCTTCATTTTTCGAAAAAGCATTGCGTTGTTTATTCTATGCACTGGTGTTCTTGGGAGGAAACCCGTTCCGTGTTATACGGCGTGGTCCCTTGAATTACTCTCTTTTAAAGTAAAGTTTTAAATAACTGTTTTAGTTCTCACACCAGTCACATGACTGACCTAGAGTTTATTGTTTTAACCTAAACTCTGGGTGCCCTTAGTTTCGACACGGCAGCTAGTAGTTTTGGTTTTGCAGATTTATATTCACAGGATCCTGATTTACAGCTGGAACGATGCTCGGAAAGCTCTGTATCCGTGTATTATTTTCAGTTGTGTTTTATATTGTTTTTCCGCTGCTATGTAATTTATTGTAATCTCTGATATTTATCGAATGTATTTTATTTATTCAGACTCTGTATATTCTTGTATTCTGATGGCATTGTTGTAATTAACAATGAAATGTTCTTCTGTCTGGGTTCTATTTTGTCATGTTCTCAAGGTAATCCGGGCTTTCCTTACCGGGGAAGTTATGGGTCATCACATGTTTATCCATATGACCTTGCATTATGCTTTTCATCAAGTCAGCTGCGTTTCTCTCATTCGGTAAAACCGTGCAAACAAATTGAACTAATATATGCATTTTTAACTGTAGATAAAGTTAAGCAAGTTCAAAAGATTAAAAACAAACCCGAATGTACTTTGACTAGTTATTGCTATATAACTCAGATTGGACCAGTTATTCTTTGAACACATATATAAGCTTAAGATAATAATTTATAGTCAAGAAAATAAAAAATAACAGAATGCTTTGAAAGATGAACAAATAAGCATTAAGAATGTTTGAACAATTATAATTGAACTCATATGGATTTTTATCATGAAGCCTCAATGGTAAACACAGTAATAAATAGTTTTTTCTGTGGAAATGGTCATGACAAAAGAACATTGGGAAGGTTAGAACAATCCGAGTTATGCAAGACGAGTTAATCAGGAAAGAATCTTTTGTTTCATTTGCAAGCTTCCTCATGTCCAAAGTACTACTGTTGTAGCTTCATTTGTACACATGGTTTGCAAAGAATTTCAATTTCCACGACGTTGTGCATAACGGCTTTGACAACCATCTCATCTTTTTTGGGAGTGGCGATTGGAGACCTCGCTTGCAAATCATAACTGGGTTCTAGTCCTAAGAGATGGTTCTGGCAGCAGATATTTTGTGCATTTTGTTTATGTTGTCATTAATTGAGAGTTAGGGTGCCAAATGGAGGAAACACAAAAAAATTATACGTCTGATAAATGGGGGACAATATAGTAATGTAAATTATATTATACAAATTTTATGTATAGAATGGAATACATAAATTGTTAATTTAATCTTAAACTAATTACGTAGAATCTTTTGATAGTCAAACATTATCATAGATTAGTTAATTGTAGTAGGTTGAGTTATTATTTTGGAACAACGAAGATGGCTTAATAAGTTTGCATATTGAATGAAAGTAAGGTAAAAATGGAAACATGGTTGTCCTATACGATTACAGCACCATTAAAAAATAGAGGAAATCCATCAAGGTTAAATGAAAAAAATATTGGATAATTATTTCATCTAGAACCCTGATTTCAGAAATGTAAACACAAAGGTCAAAATAATTTAAGCACCTAAAGTAATAACTGAGATTGAGAAATCTTTAATATTCAGAACAGTTAGATGCTTTGGTAATGCTAGCTGGAGTTTTGTATTAAACATGTAAAACAATTTAAGAAGAATAAATATGTAACAACCCGGAAAATCAGAACCAATTTAAAAATTTTATTTTGGCTATTTTAATGAATTTTGAATATTTAAAATGATTTATTTTTATATAATAATGACTAGAAATTTATTTTGAATAGAATTAGAATGTACAAATTTATTTAAATCGAAGTTAGAATATAAATATTTATTTTAATTATAAAAGTAATTGGAAATGGCGCGGTAGTTTGAAAATTCGATTTCAAATTTCAATTGAATGTACAGGATTCAAAATAAACCAGATTTTAGTGAAACAAGAAATATTTGAATTTGTTTGAAAATATCTTTCCAAAGAATCTGAAAAATACAGATTTCATAGCGGGAGTAAAAAGTTATGTTCAGTTGAAAATTCAGAATAATCGCTATGGAATTTTATATAATATATAGCCCTTAAAAATAGTGATCTTGCAAACGACCTCCGTTTACGATGAGACTACTTTCGTTGGATCCGAAATGTCAAGTTATTGCATGATTCCAATTTTCAGAATTTTTGGAATCAATATGTGAGCGTGGTAAATTTAAACGTGTTGGATCAATTCAATTTGAATTTAATCGACTGGAAAATGAACATTTTTCAAACGGTCTCCAAATTCGACAAAATTAGTTTTGTTAGGACCATATCATCAAAACATAGCTAGATTTATTTTTTTGGAATTTCTGGAGTCAGTATGTGGCCCTGGTAATTTAAAATGTACGTTCAAATTTAATATATATTGATTTATATTTTAATTAACAGTAAAACTAATCAAAATGATATAATTGGCTTATGAAACATATTCCATTGCGTCCGGAATGGGGATATTTAGCTAAGGGAAACATTCGTTGGGTTTGAATTGGAGTTCAGAGTGTTAAACTTCAATTTAAAGAAATAATAGAAAAAATAATAATAAAATATATTATAAATATCCATTTAAAACCCTAGAAATGGTCAAACTTTCTAACCGTGGTCCATTGTCTTAAAAGCCGCCAGGAAGAGAACGGACGCACAGAAATTTCTCCCGTTCTTCTTTAATTCGCACTCGATCCACTTGCCAAATCAAGAATATTAAAGCCACAAAATCGATGAGGATTCTACGATCTTTAATTACATATAGGTGTGATCAAATTTCGTGAGATATTTCAGTTGGATTTTTCCCTCAAACTGCCTTCGTATAAGCAAGTTTATCAGGAAGAACCGCCCACTGAGTTGGCCATGGTTCAGGGGTAGGTGCGGTTCATGAAGGCGGATGTCGTGGTGTATGGCGATGGGGCTCCGGTTACCGGAATTGGGTGCGATGGTGGGTGGTTTTGTGCAAGGTTTGGGTTTCGGTTATACAGCAAAAGGGATCAGGGAGGATTAATTAAAGAAGAGGGTCAAGTTTGATTAAGTGTTAATTGTATTCTAATTATTTTAATTAGTGTAAAATGCATAAATTGCCATAACTCGATCATACGACATCCGAATGCAGTGATTTCACATCCCTTGGGATCGCGGGGATGAGAGCTTCATAACAAGACTATCAGGATCCAATTTGGAGACAATCAGAATATTAAGCAAATTCAAACCCGAAAGGTGCAAAAATTCAGAAATAAAACTGACATAGTGGATCCCAAAGTGAGAATTTCTCAGTATAATTTCTTTTACAGTTATTTATTTTATAATTACATATATGAACTGCTCCCCATCGTCCACAGACCATGGACGACTTGTTTGATTGTATTGTGTTGTGGAATTTGATTGCGATTGTGATGTGAAATAAAATATTCATGCATATCGAATAAAATATTTAAACAATAAAAATATCATTTTTATTGTATATATAAAATATTCATGTGTATGGAATAAAATATTTGAACAACAAAAATAGCATTTTTATTCTATATATAAAATATTCATGTGTATGGAATAAAATATTTGAACAATGAAAATATCATTTTTATTGAATATATAAAATATTCATGTGTATGGAATAAAATATTTGAACAATAAAAATATCATTTTTATTGTATATATAAAATATATAAAATATTCATAGGTATGAAATAAAATATTTGAAAAATAATAATATCATTTTTATTGTATATATGGACCGTATAACATAGTCATGTGTTGAAATAAATATTTATAAACAAATCAGAAGAGTTGTTTATGTACACTCATTTATCTAATAATGATTGGGACGATATAATTTACACATCGCCTAACTACACAAATAAAATCTGTATTTGTTGATTGAAACCCCACACGGGTATTGGGATGATATTTGACGTACACTAATCCCAATTGTTTAGTTGTATGTCAATCAATGGGTGGACAGACTGTTGTAAGCTTAATTATTTATATTTAATGCTTATATGCAGGTGTAAAAAGGTGAGTACAATTATTTTCACAAATTTGGTGGGATTAAAGTAACATGAAAAAGTTGTAAAAAGTATTCATATATGATTGTAATGAAAATCTCACCAAGTCTTCACCTTTTTGATTTATGTAATCATATGCCTATGCTTCTATGTAATGTCCATACCTTTTATCAGTTTATTCATGTTGAATCTGTCATTATGCCTCTATGCCAGTTTATATGCCTCTTTATTTCGTGATGTTAATTCCATTTTTCTGTGATTTGATTCTCTCTTCTTATCCCTATTCCTTTTATTTTGGATCTAGGCTACCTTCGAGCCTATGTTAAAAATACGTGTGAATGCGAATACGTGGGAACGATGGGGATATGTGAAATATGGAAAATTGGATATTATTGGATATTTTGGATAATTAGATAATATGTGAAATTGGCATATTTGGGTATGAATTACATGGAACTGATGAAATTGCCTATAATTGAAAATTTGTAATTGAGGCTAATTAATATGTAATTAGTGAAATGAGCGACAAGTTTGAATAGGCAAAAAGTGTAAACATGATTATATGTTGAATTGAAACACCTGCCATGAAAATTGGGGTTTGTGTGAAATACGATTATTAATAAACCTTTGACACGAGGTTAGGCGCAATTATGGTGTAAGACTGCCTGGAATCGCCCAGCAAATCCAGTTGCCACAATTGGATGTATAATGTGAGAGGTCAAAGGCATGAATTGTAGGCGTAATGATGGGTGACACGAGGTTAGACCTGGTTTGTGGCGTAAGACTGCCCGGAACCGCCCGACAAATCCAGCGGCCATAAAGTGTTCTGTCTAACGTGGGAGGTCATGCACCGTTCGTCATAAGGAATGAATTAAGGAATACTAACCATAATAAGACATGGGTATGGTTAGAGGGTTAAGCGGGGTGACATGTAAATTATGACATGTAAATATGGACTTAACCGGAATAAGATAAGGCATGTAAATGATGACATGTAAGTATGGATTTAACCGTAGCATGTGTAAGACAAGGACATTTAAATTAAAATGGTTAAGTGGGGGAAAAAACCTAGTGGGGGCCAAGCATAGGTGGGAGGCTTGTGTCGGATGGGGACCCGTTTCAACCACTAACCCGTTTGAGTATATAATTGGGCCCGGTACTAGGCCGGGGTTGGGGCACGCTTACTGGGCTTGAATACATTAGGTGAAAACGTGAATAACGGTGGCAACGCAAGTCAACGGGTTCGTGTGCGTGCATGGGTCCAGGCTGGTAGGTAAGACGTTGTTGCATCGTGTAGGTATGGCTGTCCGTTTCATGTTGGTATCAGGGTTGCCACTTTGGGGAGTGATACTCCCCACTGTGGGGCCAGCATGGGTGCATATGGGGTTTAGGGAGCCGATCGAATGGGTAGAGTAAGGGTACCTTAGCGGTGGTAGAAGCAAGTGACACCTACGATAGCAACTAGGTACAAGTAACTACCAAGTTTGTCATGTGGGTACGGTTAGTGGGAAGGGATCAAACTTGAGTAAAAGAGACTAGTAGATGTGCGGTGTAATTAAGTAATGTGGTGTATTTTAGCAAACGTGCGATGTAACGAAATACATGTTGGTTGAGTTGGATAGTCCTTTGGGTGCTAGTCTGATGTTGACTTCGGTCTTCGGGGTTAGTACTTGGAGGGTTGTTCGCTTAGCCAAGGTGTAGGATTGTCTTAGTACTTAGGAAAGAAATCAACTTGTCCATCCTTTTTATCTACCTTATCTATGTTACAGCCATATCATGATGTCTATTTATGTCTTGATCATCTACCTTACCTATTATTTGTTAAAATTACTGGACTCGCCAGACTTTATGTCTGACCGTTTGTTTCCACCTCTTTTCTTTCCTCCCCCCAGGTTTGCAAGGAGGGAATACTACAGCTTAGTGCCGATTTCTTTCAGTTGCTTGAGAAGAGTAGATGTATCGCTTTTGTTAGATCAAAATTTGGACCTAACACCCAAATTTTTCTGATTCGTAGAGAATTATAACTGAAGAATGAAGAAAAAGCAGAAAACACACAGAATTTATAGTGGTTCGGCGTTAACGAGCCTACGTCCACTTTATATGCTATTGATTATACTTTGAATGCTAGTACAATCAACGATTTCTCTCAAGCTCACTTTACAATTGTGATTTCTCTCAGTTATTTCTAGGTAGAACTGATAAGAAATGGTGGTATGACAGTAATGGTGGAATCAATACTCAGAACTGCCAAAAAGATCCCAAAAAATGCCAATCTCTGGGCTATTTATAGTTGATTTTGTCGGGCGGATCGCGGTCACACGTGGCTCGCATCCCAAGAAAGTCGGATCGGATCGCGTAGAGGGGAAGAATTGGTCAATGTGACAGTTGTGGACACGTGTCGCTGGATCCATGTATTTCGGATCGTTGAAGACCAGTTCGTGGTTGAACAAGTCAAAGGCTTCGCTGCACATCGGGGGATCGGATCGGTTCGTGCAGGTGACGGATCGCGTCTCGTGGGGGCGATCCGAAGTGGGCGTAGCGATCCGAAGAGCAGTGTGCGACCACGACCTGAATCCCAACGGCTGAAAGCAGTGAAGCTTCGTATTTCCTTCTTGTGTGTGAACCTTGGTGGCTTGGTCAAAAAGCTAGCCAACATTTTGCCCCCTCAAAGTATTGTTTCATTGATGGAACATGCTTCGAAGTCGCAGAAATATCTTTTCGTGAAGCGATGCAATTTAATGGTCGTGCCTGTCTGGAAAGTCTTGCTACTTCGAAAAAGTTGCATCTTTTGACAAGTATAAATACTAGTATAATCTTCGACCATTTCTCGTTCATCGAACAATTCTTTTATGGAATTTTTTGGAGACTTCATCATCGAGTTCACCAGGTAAATTTCTGAACTCCCACTTCGTCACATTGCTTGATGGTTCGGATCGCATGAGATCATTACGATCCGCGAAGCGAAGCGCCTGATCGTTCCTTGGTGAGCCTTCAGGGATTATTCACGAAACGATACGGGCTTTAAGTACGGTGGGCCATCCATCATAGCGGGACGAGCCAGGGATCGGCCTTGTCTTCTTCGCTGGGCCCAATGGGCTTGCCCCCACGACCCGCTGAAGCCCATGGCTTGCACGAGACAAAAATGGGAATACTAACGGTCGGGGTTCTTCCTATATAAACCCGACCCTATTCACTTTTACCCCTTCTTCCTCTTTCCGCATCGCACCGCCAGGAAACCCTAATTCTTCAAATCTCCGGAAATCTACTTATCCTTTAATTTTAAAAAGGTAATCACGACGAAAATGTTTTCAAGCCACTTTATCCTCGTTCTTCTTGATTTTCCACTGGTTTGAGAAGATTGAGGTGCGATTTTTGTGGTGTTTAAGGTTTTAGACGCGAGTGGTGTTTTGGGCTTTGGAAATGGACGAGGCACCATGGGTTTAATTGTTGGAGCTTGGCGACGAGAAAGAAAGAAGGAGTGGAGGAGGAAGAAGAAGAGGGGAAAAGAGCGGAGTAGGTCGGGTCGTGAGTGAGGTTTGGGCACGGATCGTGGGCGAGGAGGAAAAAGGAGGAAGAAGAAGGAGAATGGCGAGCTAGCGGTTCGTGGCAGAGGCAAGGGAGAGGATCATGGAGGGAGGAAAAGGAAGGAGTCGGGGTTGGAAAGCAAGTAGTGGATCGTGGTGGTGTGATGAGGGAGCGGATCGCTTCGAGCTTATAGCGACCCGATCCGAAGCACTCCCGAGAGTTAGCGCCTCCGTCTCTGATCCATGCTTGTCTCGTGAATCCAGGCATACGCCATGATCCGAACCCCCACTCGCGATCCGAAGAGGTATCCCGAACCGATGTTGCTTTCCACGAGGTGGTGCTCCCGCTACGAGCTCATGTCGGGTTCATGATCCAAAGATACACGCGATCCCAAAGAGAGCGATCCGAATGAGGGTGATCCAAATGAGGGCGATCCAAATGGGGGCGATCCGCTACATGTATCGCGATCCAATTATACCCCTCTTGTGAACCGAGTCCTCAACCCACGATCCAAACATACTTCTAACTTTAAACAATGCACTGTTATCGCAAGAATCTGGACAGTTAGGTTAGAGCCTTGATGTTGGACTTTCTGGACTGGATGACAACATAATTTAACTGCATATGACGACTAATATCTTGATGATCTTGTTGACTTTTATGTTTTCTCTTTAATGCACGCACAGGCACACACTTGCACTTGCACACACGGGGGGGGGGGGGGGGAACAGGCAACTATATTCTAATTTCTGTTTGCCAACATAGCTATGTCTGATAAGCAAGTGACCGAGATGCCAGAGAAAGAAACTGAACCAAAGATATCCACACAACCAGAGAAAGATACCGAACCAGAAACATCCACACACGATGATCCTGATGTGCTTCCTTCAACTAATCCGGAGGGTCAAAAATCTGGATCTGAATATGAAGCAGAATCGGAGTCTGATTCGTCAGAGAGTACTTCTACTGAGGAGTCCAATTTAGATGAACGAGCTCCTGATGAGATTCCTGGTGTGAGGGGCCCCGAAAAGCTTACCGATTGCAAGCCATCTAAACTAGACGACGATAAACTTAAGCGACTATGCTTAAAGCACGGAATATCTTGGGATGACGTCAAAACTCCGGGCAAGGACAATCTTCCCCACCTTGCCCCGCCTGGATATATGACCATCAGTAAATTGATGTGTTCTGTCGCTACTATTCCTCCGTTCCCGCCAATCGTCATAGAAACTTTGAAACGGTTACGCATTGCCCCCGTGCAACTTCATCCCAATGCTAACGCAGCCCTGTTCACACTCTGCATCGCATATGCAGAAATTTTGCACACAGAGCTCACTTTCAAGGATTTAAAGTTCTATTTCCTCTTCAAACATTGATCCACGGCGACCCCAAACCTTTATTTCTTCGAATCAGTGGTTAACAGGAAGGTCCTATCCGATAGTCGCAGCAACATAGGGGATCCCAAGGCCGATTGGTTCTATATAAAGCTGTAGACTGGGTGTGCAAGGAGGTGGATTAAATCAAGTAGATTTCAAGCTTTCAGATACAGGACTTGATTTCATAATCGTAGCACTGACGCGTTCCATTTCCTTTGTATGCAGATCGTAAAATTCCAAGGACGGAAGGCAAGACATATAAGAATCGACTATCTCGCCTTCTTAAAAGCAAATCTGACTTCTTGAGGATAAAGCCGTGTCTTACCTACGAGAATCTTCATAAGCACCGTCTTCTAGACATAAAGTTTGGACTTGGCAAGGACAATCCTTATAAATATATAGCTCCAGCTGAGGGAGAGGGAACTTCCGGGGCAGTTAAAACAACCGAACATGAAGGGCAAAGAGAAACTTCAGTCCCTAAGAATCAATCCCCACCAAAGATTCCACCACCCGCGGATCCCGTCATTACCGAGGAGCTAACCGATGAGCAAACACTTAGGGAGCTAAACAAGCTTCCTATACCAGACGATGTTTATTCGCAAGAAGATTTTGGTGCAGAACCATTCTTTTCTGTCATTGAGGAAACAGACACTTCAGCCCAAGAAAAAGATGTAGCACGGACGAGCCTAGCTCTGGGCCCTGGTCCGTTAGGGGGTTATATGGGATGCACAAATCACATGCACCACTCACAACAACACTTTCTACACTATTGCTGTTCATAACTTTAATGTATGCTTGTTTCATTTGCAGGAAGGATGACTCGCAAACAGACTTATTCATATCGTTCCCTTCGCTCGGACACTCCGAGTCTTCGCGGAGATCCCGAACAGGCTCGTGACAGCAGCCGAGGGGGAGATAGCCATCGGTCTCGGGACCCCCACAAGCCTCATTCTTCAAGATCAAAATCTCCGTCGAGGCATGATTCTGGAAAACCTCGCAGCTACAAGCCGCCACTTACTGGGGGAAAGCAACTTTCCAGAGAGTTAACTCCTCCAAAGAGCACGCCGTCACAAGACAAATTATCCAAAAAGCATCACGAGTCTAAGGACAAGAAAAAGGATCCAAGCAAGGATTCTGAGAAGGAGAAAACCGACATCGTCCCTTCTGGTAAAGAAGGTTTAAGTGTTCCTGGGGCACGAGACCACCTCCACGGCCCTGAGCTTTAGGCAAAGCTGGGGAAACTACGAGAACACTTTCCCAACATCTTCTTCGACAGGATGATGTACGTCCCATCTCTTGAGCCAGTTCCCAGTGGTTGGGACACTGAGGTTATTGGACACGTTCGTCATGTAGCTACTCAATACGAGGCGATGAAGAAACACGCTGTGAAACTTTCAGACTATATCCGCATACTTGAAACAGAAGCTCACAGATCCAAAGTGAGAATAGATAACAATGAGAGGGCCAGAAAGAAAATGGAGGCGGACTTGGAAGATGCTCAGTCCCAGCTTGCCTTGGCCCAACGGGATGCTGACAAATACAAGACAGAACTTGAGGAGGCCAGGCAACGCTTTCGTAGTGAGCTTGATTCGAATAGCGAGGAGCGCTTGAGACTGAAGAAAGAAATAGAGGACCTTCGAGCGACCAATACTGAATTAAAGACGGCCCAAGACCATTTCGAGGCTGAAAAATCTGCTTGGGAGAAAGAAAAGGCGAGCTTGAAAGAGAGTCTAGCTTTGGTCGAAGGAGAGAAGGTGATTCTGAATGATCAAGTTACAGATGTAGAAAGGCGTGCGGCTCTCACCGAAAAGAACGTAGAAAGTGCCATCGAAATGGCTACTGCTTTTAATGACAAGCTCCTCGAGAAAGAAAAAGAGATCGAAGGATTTGGAGAAACGATATTTGACTTCCTTGGCCATGTCCTCAAAACCCGTAACATCTCATGGATCCCGGACTACCATGTCACTTTAGCCAACATATGGGATGCCATCGTCGAAGGAGAGAAGCAGAGGTTAGGAGTTGAAGAGATTGATGAAGATGAGCTGAAGCGAACCATTCTCAGGGATAACGAGCCCGAAGATTTGGAGGAGGGTAAACGCTTATTCCAAGAAGAGATGGACAAGGAGAAGGCTCTGGTCAAGGGAAAAAACAAAATTGACGAAGGCTCGAGCTCAGATGTAGAGCCCAAGGCCTCGGGAGTTGAGGAATACAATCCTGATGATCCATTGATTCCTCTGGGTCCTACTCCTCTTGTTGTCGGAGCTTCTGCCGCTGGCATGGATGGAGGATCAGTGGAAGGTATCTCTATATTTTCTCCACAATTTGTCAAAGCTATCATTACTTGTCGCCGTCTTGCCAAACAATCAACTGAGCAGGCCGCATTCTCTCCTGAAATAACATTCGTTTCTCGTAATACAGGTGGCGGGTCAGTCGATAAGGATGATGAGAAAGAGACGGAGGCGGAGAAGAGTGACATTCCACCAATCGCTAGCGCTGAAGATCCAAAGCAACCCGGAGATGCCACGAAGGAGAAGGTCGTCCTCGCTTCCAATGCTGATGTTCCTACAGATGCTGAGTCCATCGATGCCTTGAAAGACATGGACGGGCGTCATGTAGACGATGAAGAGGATGTCGTCATTACCGAAGAAAACAAAGGCGATGACGACAAAACCTTGGCTAAAAGGAAGGCTAGGCAAGATAAACAGCTGGCCTTGAAAAAAGAGGAGCAAGAGCCTTTGAACGTAGTTCCTATCTCGGAGTTTGATCCCAAAACTGGGATGGTTCTGAAGCTCCAGCCCAAATCAATCACCAAACAACTTCATTTCGAGAATCCCGATGATTTCCCAGCTTCCTTTACTGATAAAAGAAAGAGAAAGAAGGAGGAGGACCAGTCTTCTGATGATTCGTCAGCTCCCCTTATAGACAAAAGGAAAAGAAAGAAGGATGATCAATCTGATATTAACAAGGTGGAGCTGGAAAAGCAGAAGAAGGAGAAAAAGTCCAAACCTAAATAGAATACTGCCGCTTGTCTATGTTTTGTCTTTAGGCTTCCCACTGGCCATGAAATGTAGTTGTGAGACTGGCCCTCACTTTTGTTTTAGGTTGCTTTTCACTTTGTCAGCTTGCAGTTTATGAATGAAAGTTCATTTCTTTGGAATCATCATGTACCTGCATTTAATAAACTTTTCATGCTTAGTCATAAATTATTTGCTTATAACTACGAATCATTCAAGCAACAAAAAGACTTTAACAGTATTGTACTGCATCAAGATACATGTATGCATATATCTGCCCCCAATCAATCGTTAAAGATTGATTTGAGTTATATGCATGTTGCCCCCTGTTTCTGACCATGGGGGACTTGGAAGTTTTTGTGGGATTAGAGTTCTTGCGGTGCCGGGTTTTTGGCACTTCGATACTCTCCCGATCCATCTGCGGGTCAAAGTTCGAACTCGTATCATAATCTGCGTACCAATCCTTCAGCAGGGCAGAGATCCTGTGGGCGCCGAGTCTCCAGCACCTTTCTCAGTGCTTAATCATAGCCACTTTTATACTCTCCTAGCGATTGCCAAGGTTAGAGTTCGAACTCAGCTGTTCAGTCGCTCCCCGATCCTTCAGCGGGGTAAGAGTTCTTTCTCAGCGCTCAATCGGAGACGCTTTTATACTCTCCTGGCAGTCTCCGAGGTTAGAGTTCAAGCTCAGCAGTTCAGTCGCTCCCCGATCCTTCAGCGGGGTAAGAGCTCTTTCTCAGCGCTCAGTCGAAGACACTTTTATACTCTCCTGGCAGTCGCCGAGGTTAGAGTTCGAGCTCAGCAGTTCAGCCGCTCCCCGATCCTTCAGCGGGGTAAGAGCTCTTTCTCAGCGCTCAGTCGGAGACGCTTTTATACTCTCCTGGCAGTTGCCGAGGTTAGAGTTCCGTCAAGGCAGTTCCGATCATGGTACACCGTCGTGACTTATGGATATCGCCTTCATGTCCGTTATGCTCTCTCTCGGCTCTGGAGAGTTAGAGCGCTGTCAATGATATGAATTACTTTATCGCACCCTCAGAGTTTTGACTGTTGATTGCACTCCATTCTGATGGAAGGCACCTATAATTATATGATCCTGTGATCGTTGTATGGTTCACAGCAATTTCCATAAAAGTAGAAAGGCAGATAAATAATAGTGCAATAAAGGTAAACGACACACAATATTTTTATAGTGGTTCGGTCGAATCATGACCTATGTCCACTTTATAATCTTTTGCTTAAGAAATCCGACTATTCTAGGCAAGTCGTGCCTTGTACATGGTCCTTAATAAAGCAAAAGAACAGATCTGACATCTTTACGTTAGATACGGCCGTAAATGTTGGGCATTCCACAATCTGGAGATTTCCTTTCCATCTACGGTTGCTAGCTTGAAGGTTCCATTATCAAGCTTGCACAGAATGGAGTATGGTCCTTCCCACTTCGCACCCATATGAGTTGGGGGTGGAAAGACAAGCTTCAGAACCAAGTCTCCGGGTTCAAAGGTTCGTGCTCGAACCTTTTTGTTGTAGTATCGAGCGACCTGTTGCTTGCATCTCAAGGCAC
The DNA here is from genome assembly GCA_030737875.1 of Allium sativum. Taxonomy (NCBI): domain Eukaryota; kingdom Viridiplantae; phylum Streptophyta; class Magnoliopsida; order Asparagales; family Amaryllidaceae; genus Allium; species Allium sativum. The sequence goes on along the minus strand of CM060911.1, from coordinate 117,241,315 downwards.
GCAGGTTTGCTTCGTCCCTCTTCTCTTCGATCATATCCAGGGATTCAAGGAGAAATTCGTTATTAGTCATCGGATCGTAATAAGTCACTCGGTGAGAAGGTACTTTTATTTCAACCGGGATGACCGCTTCTGCTCCAAAAGCAAGAGAGAAGGGGGGTATGGCCCATTGCCGATTTATACGTTGTCCTGTAGGCCCATAGTGCTAAGGGTAATTCATCAACCCACATGGCTCTGGCTCGCTTCAGTCTTCTTTTCAGAATGGACTTAATCACTTTATTCGCCGCTTCGACCTGTCCGTTCGACTGCGGATGCGCCACAGAGGTGTACCGTTTCTCGATGTGGTATTTCTGGCAGAAGTCCCTGAATTCAGTGCTATCGAACTGAGTTCCATTGTCAGTTATAATGATCTTTGGAATCCCAAATCGACAGATGATGTTCCTAACGACGAAGTTGATCACTCGTTTGGTTGTGATTGTAGTCAGTGGCTCAGCCTCGACCCACTTAGTGAAGTAGTCTACAGCTACAATAGCGAACTTTGCTCCGCCCTTAGCTATGGGGAGACTTCCGATGATATCAATTCCCCACATAGCGAAAGGCCATGGGCTTGTCATCGTTTTTAACTGACTAGGAGGTGCCCTAGGTATCTTTGAAAATCTCTGGCATGCATCACACCGTCGTGCGTACTTCGCCGCATCTTTGTTTATGGTAGGCCAGAAATAACCATGCCGCAACACCTTTTCTGCCAATGTTTTCCCTCCAGTGTGATCGCCGCATTCACCCTCATGTACCTCCTGCAGTACACGCTTGATGTCGTCCTGAGCTATACACCGGAGAAGGGGCATCGAAAATCCCTGTCTGTAAAGGACTCCGCCTTGCAGAACGTATCGGGAAGCTTTACGAATTACTTTACGCCTCTCGCTCTTCTTGGTCGGAAGCGTTCCATTCATCAAGAAATTCTTTAGAGGGGTCATCCAAGACTCCCTTTCTGGTTCCGTCTCTAGTACCGGATCAATTTCCATCTGATCTATACTAGGAGACCGAAGTACTTCAACTGGGGCTAGCCCGGTCTCTTCAGGATCGTCGGAACTAGCCATCTTCGCCAACTTATCCGCCTGTTGGTTCTCTGACCGCGGAATATGAGATAAGCTATAGTGATCGAAGCCATTCAGCAACTCCTTCACTTTCTCCAAGTATAAAATCGATCTTGGGCTTTTGGCTTGGAATTTTCCAGTGACCTGGTTTACAACTAACTTGGAGTCGCAAAATATATCCAGCTTTGTGATTTCCAACTCCTTTGCGATCCTTAGCCCGACATCAGGGCTTCATATTCGGAGTCGTTGTTAGTGGCGTGAAACTCCATCCGGATAGCATAGGATATCAGCCGTTTCTCAGGAGTTTCAAGCACTACTCCAGCGCCAGATCTCTTGTCATTCCTAGCGCCATCAGTATACAATCTCCAGGCACTGGGATCGAGAAGTAACTTTGGTGGGTCAGCTTCTTCGTTCGCAATATCTTCCTCCGGGACAGTAAACTCTGCTATGAAATCGGCTATCACTTGCCCCCGTATTGACCGCCGGGGCTGAAAGTTCAGATCAAATTGACTCAACTCAATGTTCCATTTGAGTAGTCTTCCAGACGCTTCTCGTCTCTGTAAAACTTGCTTTAGTGGATGATCAGTGTACACGGTGATGGAATGAGCCTGAAAATAATGTCGAAGCTTTCTAGAGGCAATCAGCAAACTGTACGCCAACTTTTCTATCCTTGGATAATTACGCTCTGCTGCCGCCAATTTTTTGCCCACGTAATACACTGGTCTTAGAACTTTATCTTCTACTCTCACCAATGTTGAGCTAATCGCGTGGGACGACACTGCCAAGTACACGAATAAGTCCTCGTGATCCACCGGCTTAGATAATATCGGAGGTTTCTCCAGGTGACTCAGCAGGTTCTGAAACGCTTCTATGCAGTCAGGCATCCATTTGAAGTGGCGTTTTCCTCCCTTTATCAATTCGAAAAATGGGATGCATTTGTCCGTAGCCCTGGAGATGAATCTGCTTAGTGCTGCTACTTTCTCTGCAAGGCTTTGCACATCTTTAATTTGCCTAGGCTCCTGAATGCCTCTGATTGCTGCGATCTGGTCTGGATTAATCTCAATCCCGCGAGAACTGACGATGAATCACAAGAATTTTCCGGAGGTGACCCCGATGAACATTTTGTTGGGTTGAGTTTCATCCCGTACTTTCAAAGAATGCCAAACATCTCTGCCAAGTCTGTAGTGTGATTAGAGGATTGCCTGGACTTAACTAACATGTCGTCGACGTATACTTCCATTGTTTTCCCAATCTGGATATAGAACATTCTGTTCACTAACCGTTGATATGTAGCGCCTGCGTTCTTCAAGCCAAAGGGCATTACCACGTAGCAGTATAATCTTAGATCCGTAATGAAGCTAGTGTGTTCTTGATCTGGAACATGCATTGGAATCTGGTTATATCCTGAATAAGCATCCATAAAGGAGAGAAGTTCATGACCCGCCGTTAAGTCCACCAACTGATCGATCCTGGGTAACGGAAAAATGTCTTTTGGGCAGGCTTTATTGAAATCCAAGAAATCGATACACGTTCGCCACTTCCCGTTGGCCTTCTTTACCAGAACTGGATTTGAAATCCAGTCTGGATAGGTTGAGTCTCTGATAAATCCATTACTCTTTAACTTTCCAACTTCTTCTTTCAAGGCAGCGGACCTCTCTGGGCCCAGCATTCGCCTTTTTTGTTTTACCGGAGGATGCTTAGGGTTAATGCTTAATGAATGGCTCATGATTGATGGAGATATCCCACACATGTCTGCGTGGGTCCAAGCAAATACATCCAAGTTATCTTTCAAGAAATCCGTCAGTTCTTTAGCTAAATTCGGATTTAACTGGGATCCAATCTTAAGGACCTTCTCTGGGTTACTATCATCGATCGGTACATCCATAGTTGTCTCGTTGGGAGTCGCCATTCTGCCCCCAGGTTCTTCGTCCTCTCTGGGATCTATATCCTCGGGCAACTCTCTGGGCGACTCACCTATGGTTATCCTCTTTAATTGCTATGAGGTCTCCGCCCTTGCGGGGGGTGGGGGGACGCGCTCTTGGTTTCTATGTCTTCTCCGTTGCGGAGTAGCTTTAGCTCTGCAATATAACATGCTCGTGCGGCAACCTGATCTCCTCTGACAATACCAACACCAGCTTCTGTAGGAAACTTCAATAACAAGCACCAGGGGGCTATACAGGCTCTGAACTTTGGTAGGGCCGGTCGACCCAAGAAGGCATTATAGGGTGATTCAATACCCAAAACCACGAAGGGAAGAATTCTCACTCTCTGGCGTTCTCCTTCCCCAAGTGTAACTGGTAGCTCTACATATCCCATTGGAGCGGTGGATGCTCCGTTAAATCCACGGATCCATCCCTCCCTCACAGGGCTTCAAGACTTTTATCTCGAGATTCATCTGGTCGAATGTCTTTTTGAAAAGAATGTTGACGGAACTCCCGTTATCCACCAAGACTTTATGAACAGTGGCCGGGCCAATAGGAACTGTGATTACAAATGGATCTTCGGTCGGAGCATGGACTCCAATGCTTTCCCGTTCGCGGAAAACGACGTCGTCGGACATCATCTTTTGTTTCTTTACCTGGACATTGTCCTCAGGGTTGCTAGACTCTCCTACCTCGAGGTGCTGCTTAACCGCATTGACATACTGATCCAATGCCTTGGAACCGTGCCCGGCAAGATAAAGCCCTCCGATTATGGTATGGATAACAAGGTCCTTTCCCTTTTGCTGGGTAGTTGGCCTAACAGCAGGTTGATTCTGGTTCTGATTTGGGGCCTGTATGGCTTGCCACCTGTCTCTGGGTGTCACTCTGTATTCATCCAATTTTCCTTCTCGGAGAAGCTTCTCGACCACATCTCTTAGGTGACGGCATTCATTTGTTGAGTGACCGTGAATCTGATGGAAGAGACAGAACTTCCCCGTCTCACGTTCTTTCTCCGTCGACTCTCTGGGAGGAGGCCTTTTATTTTGGAGGATGTTGTACGAATCCATGAAGATATTCTCCAAAGTATCGTTTATTGGCGTATAACTTTCAAAAGACCTGGGACGAGTCCTTCTTTGGGAGTCGTTCCCTTGATTCCTTTTTCGGTTATTGCCATTACAGTTATTATCATTGTTCCCTGACTGGCGACCACCCTGGTTCCGGTTTCCGACATTAACTTCGACCTTCCCCGAGCTGTCTCCTGTCTGCTTAATGGCGACATTGCTCTGGATTTCCTCCTTATCTGCCATTTTTGCCTTCCGATTAGCATATACCTCCTCCCGACGTAAGTGCACGTTAGCTTTTTTGTAGAATAACTCTCTAGTATGAGGTGGCTTGCCGGCCAGGTATCTCCCAAATTCGGTGTCTTTATCTACCCCATCAATCAGGGCTGCCACAACAGTTGGCTCATGAGGATCTTTGACTTCAGTAGCGGCTAAGTTGAAATGGTCTAGATACACCCTTAAACTCTCGCCTGGTCGTTGCTTGACAAGGAACAAGTCAATCACACTCTTCGTCCTTTGTGCATAGATGCGGAACTGTTCCACAAACCTTTCACTCAACTCCCTGAAGCTGGAAATTGATCTTGCTGGTAAGCGAGTAAACCATAATAATGCTACATCCTCCAGGAATATAGGAAATGTTTTGCACTTGACAGCGTCAGAAGCTGCGGCAGCGGTCATTGACCAAGAATATCTCATCAGATGTTGGATGGGATCAGATCTGCCCGCGTAACGGTTCATCTGCGGCATGTTGAAGCGCCTCGGGAACGTCACATCTAAAATGTCATCAATGAAAAGGGTGTGACTGCGGTCAATTCCCCAATCTTCATTCCGTTGTCCACGGCTACCTGCCAGAATTTGATGGATCATAGCTGTAATATTTGCACTGGTCAGCGGAGGCTCGGGATCAGCACTTCTTGCTCGGTGGAACTCTCTGATCTCCCTTCCAGGAGCAGCCACAAAATCTGGGGCTCGGATTGGGCTTCACTGCCCCCTGTTACCATGAGCATTTGTACGGCGAAGGGGCTGAGGTAGTCTATTCTCAACAGGGCTGTCCACACCTCGAGCTCTGGGAGTTGCGGCACGATTATTCACATTGCGGTTTGAGGGCCCTGCACGCAGTACCTCTTCTTCCCGTAATGGCAGGGTTCCAAATCGGAGCTGCTCTATGTTTTCAGGCCTCTCATACGGTCGCCGCGGAGGTCTTGGCGATTCCTCTGACGAAGAAGAGTACTTTGGGGTGAGCGGACGAACTGGAGGCGTCCTTTTCCTTGCAAGATCATTGAGCCTTCTATCCATAGCAGTCAAGTTCTGTCGCAGCATGGAGCTCTCCTGCCTTTGAGCAGCCAGTTCATCAAACAGCCTCTCCCACATTTCAGAAAAGCGAGAAAGATCTCCCTCAGTAACGGGAGCAGAAGGGTCATATTGATCATCAACATTTTCTCTTATGCGCAGAGGACTTGAACCAGGTCGAGCAGAGGTACCGGGACGGGAAGTGTGAGCCATAACCTCCTTTCCAGGTCGAGTTGTAGTCTGGTCATCATTTCGGATCGCTGCGGATCGATGTCGGTGGCTCGTTGCGCCCCCCTTGGTTCGGTACGTGGTGACGTTGGGTAGAGGGTTCGGCGCGTTGTCATGGGATCGTGTGACAACCCCTTCAGCAGTCCGGTTCGCTCTGCCCTCATCAGCCTGGATCGTGGCGCCCTCATCTGCTCGGATCGTCACGCCAGGGTCAGTTCAGATCGTGCCTTGGTCCCCGCGATCCGCGAGACCCACCTCGACCCGCTCGTGAACACTTTCTTCAATTGCCTCATTCGCTTGCGAAGCTCGTACTTCCTTAGACTTCTTTCCAGCCATGATATCAAATGTCGCTGGAATCTTCAGAAATCTGAACAGTGAAGTTTTGGGACTATTTTCTTCGGACTTTCAAATCCAAATAGTAGAATAGCAATCCGGTAGGCTGAGAATTGAATTCTCAGTGAAAGCACCAAAATGTTAGATCAAAATTTGGAACTAACACCCAAAATTTTCTGATTCGTAGAGAATTATAACTGAAGAATGAAGAAAAAGCAGAAAACACACAGAATTTATAGTGGTTCGACATTAACGAGCCTACGTCCACTTTATATGCTATTGATTATACTTTGAATGCTAGTACAATCAACGATTTCTCTCAAGCTCACTTTACAATTGTGATTTCTCTCAGTTATTTCTAGGTAGAACTAATAAGAAATGGTGGTATGATAGTAATGGTGGAATCAATACTCAGAACTGCCAAAAAGATCCCGAAAAATGCCAATCTTTGGGCTATTTATAGCTGATTTTGTCGGGCGGATCGCGGTCACATGTGGCACGCATCCCAAGAAAGTCGGATCGGATCACGCAGAGAGGAAGAATTGGTCAATGTGACAGTTGTGGACACGTGTCGCTGGATCCATGTATTTCGGATCGCTGAAGACCAGTTCGTGGTTGAACAAGTCAAAGGCTTCGCTGCGCATCAGGGGATCGGATCGGTTCGTGCAGGTGACGGATCACGTCTCGTGGGGGCGATCTGAAGTGGGCGTAGCGACCCGAAGATGAGTCTGCGACCACGACCTGAATCCCAATGGCTTAAAGGAGTGAAGCTTCGTATTTCCTTCTTGTGTGTGAACCTTGGTGGCTTGGTTAAAAAGCTAGCCAACAGCTTTGGACTCTCTTATCTTTATGGCTTTGCTTACGCTCAGTAGGGATTTATGCATTTAAGTTATTTAGGTATTTGCTTCTTTATGTACTTTGAAGTTTTTGGAAAAGACTATTGATCCTGTTGTAATGGTTTTGGAAACTACTTATGCAAGCTTGTTTTGAGTTATGATGCTATGAAAGAAGTTTTATCTTCCGTTGTGTTGTTTTATTTATTTATTCTTGTAATTTATCTGTTCTATACAACAATAATGCTTCATGGACATTGACGCATTCCCTTTGTGAGTGACATTAACGGACATGGGGTGTTACAATTTCAAAGTCTAATGTTTTGAAAATATATCATTTATATATTAATGATATGGAATATTCAATTTTGATTTAAAATTGAATATGAAGTTGAAATCGTTTTGAAAACGATTTTAAAACAATTTATAAAATACGTTTTAAATAGAAATCGATGAAATATATATATATTATACAGTACATATATTTAATGGCCTGAATAGAACGCGTCGCGCCGCGGCAGTTTGCGAATTTTGACCGTTGGTTTCGAATTGACATTACGAGAGATCCAACCGTCGGATTCTCCTAAAACCGGAACCCTTAGGTTCGTATCGAAAAGAGCTTTCCAATGAGTATAAGGAATTTGAGATCTAACGGTTGGATTTGTAATTATGTCCAAATCAAATTTGGAAAAGGTCGCTGTAATTGCAGTTCGATGACCGTTTATGGAAATCGACCATACGGGCCTTGATAAAATTATTAAAAATATTGACAACTTGTGTAAAATCAAAATAAATGTTTTGGAGAGAATTTGGTTGAAAAAAATCTACGTTTGAAAAGAAAAATATATATTTTTATTAAAATGAACTAGTTATGAACTAGATTTATAATTCAATATTTTTAAATAAATAAATTGGATTTGAAATGGTTTTAAAAATAACCAGAATTTCCAATATATGAATTGGAATGGATTTGAATCGAAACCATCTTCGGAATATTTCGATATTGGATTCCTTGATTATACGGATACTGTTATGGAAATTTGGAAGATATATTTTGTAACGTTATTTCCAATACGATATTTATTGGTTTCAGAATTTTATATTGAATATAAGCCAATATAATTTCTATTTAGAGCCTTGTATTTAATATCAAATGGGATTTTGGGATTGTCGTGAATGGTGTCTTCATTAACACTGTTCTTAGACCCAGTTGAGAAAAGAATAAATCATTTAAGTAAGATTTATTGAAAATTTCTAATTAATTGATATTCAATTGGAATTGAATGAAAGGATTGGATTTTGGGTTTGCCGTGAATGGTGTCTTCATTAACACTATTCGTGAACCCCGTGTGAAAAGAATAATCTTTTAAATAAGATTATTGGAGTTTCCAGTTATATTTAGTAACTGGAATAAAATGGAATGTGAATTGGGTTTATTGTGAACTGTGTTTTAATGACATTCGTTCATTAACCTGATTTACAGTGAAATGTGATTTGGAATTTATAAATCTTTTTAATTAAGATTTAGGGAAAATTTCCAAAGTGAAGTTTTCCAATTTAATACAATAAATTAGAATGGAATGGAATTCGATTGGATAATAATCGAAGTGAGCTTCTGTGGAGGAAGAAGGTTAACATATATGGAATTTAAAAGGCTTTGCCGTTATTCCATTTATATTATTGGTTGGAGACGGAATTTTATATCGATTATATATATATTGATTTGTTTTCCTTGAAGATTCTATAATTAATGGAATGGGAATTTGGGTTTATCGTGAACTGTGTTTTAAATGACATTAGTTCTTAACTTTGAATAATCATTAGGTGATGTTTTTTGAGATTAAAACTGAATCGGAGTTTTAATGAATCTTTAATTAGATTGAAAAAGAGAAAATGTGATAATTTAAATTATAAAATTCAAGAAATGATCATGAATGGAGTAGCATCAGTTTTACTCCAAGCAATAGTTAAATCTTTAATTAGATTTGAACGTGAAATGGTAATTAACTTTACCGATAACACCATGGTGTTAGTTATCAGGTATTAGCAGTTTTGCTTCATGAGATGAATTGGTTGGGATTGGGAAATATAACAAATGATTACTTCGGTAAGGTGCGCTAATCCCGACTAGTTTGGATAAACCATTTTTGGTTTGAATTGATATCCAAAGGAGGATTAAAGAATAAATTTAAAGAATTTATCTTTGATAAAATTAATGGAAACCTTTCCCAAAGTATAAGAATATTTGAATAAAGGAATATTCTGGATTGGAATGAGGCGTGTGATGTGTTTTTATAGCACTTGTTTATTATATACCCGAGTTATTCGGAAAGACCGGGTTTATCCCATTCTGAATAACTGTATCGACGATGAAGACGGTGGTTAAAGACCGAAGGTCTTCACATCATTTGGATGATTACAGATGTCTTGATTGGGTTTTACACCCAAGACGAGGTAATAAGTGGTGATCGTCCAGACGTACTTGGAGATCGACCGAATATGCGAGGACCTCTCTCCTGTATTGGACATATGGGACAAGGAATAAGGTGCCTCCAGTATCGTTCAGACCTAGAACGAACTTGTAAACGGATGTGTGTATGACATTGGATTTCATTCTTTGTGATTGATAGACATAAGTTGCATGACGTGAATTGCCTGTGTGGCATGCTGAGATGCAAATGATCAAGGCTTCTGTCCAAAAGTAGAGTCTTGTAGTTGATGATCAAAGCACGACTTTAATATAGCATAGTTTTGTGTATAGCGTTAATTCGCGAGCCTCACACCCTGGTGTGAACCAGAAATGGGAGAGGACATTAGGGAGGACATGCGTTTCTTTCTAGCTAGGAGTGGTGTCCGGGTTTCGCAAGCCCGGACGTTTTACTTATGTGGATAATGGAAAGCGAGGCGCCTCGATTATATCGGTCACTACGCTGCCGATGGATGGTTTGGTCGATATACTGACCAGTTTTATGCCCCATAGGGAAGGTAAATGCATTTTTCAGGCATTTTAATCCACTCCGTTTGGATCGGCCCTGACGATCGAAGGTGCAATTGCGACTGTTCCTGAGGCTCAGGCTAGAGAGTCGCGAAGCGGGAAGGATGATCCCTTGCCTTGGTTCACAGATGGAAATCCAACTTCCAATACGTGACTTTTAGGTACTGATTGTAGAGCCTCATATGGCGACATAATGTATGGTACCCATGCCGTCTATGATTGATACATTTATATTTGAAGTTGTCTTGTACACTATGCACTTATTATAATATCAAATAATTTGTTTTAAACGTACCAAGCATGTTTGGCTATTATAAGGGAAAACCCTATCCTTCGGCTTGCGTTCATTGTGTGATGGGACTTAGGTCTTATAATAGCTTCATTTTTCCAAAAAACATTGCGTTGTTTGTTTTATGCATTGGTATTCTTGAGAGGAAACCCGTTTTGTGTTATACGGCGTGGTCCCTTTATTTACTTTATTTTAAAGTAAAGTTTTAAATAACTGTTTTAGTTCTCACACTAGTCACATGACTGACCTGGAGTTTATTGTTTTAACCTAAACTCTAGGTGCCCCTATTTTCCACATGGCAGCTAGCAGTTTTGGTTTTGTAGATTTATATTCGTAGTATCCTGGTTTACAGCTGGAATGATATTCGTAAAGCTCTGTATCCGTGTATCTCTTTTAGTTTTGTTATGTATTATTTTTCCACTTCATTTCAATTTGTAAATCTCTGATATTTATCAAGTGTATATTATTTGTTCATACTCTGTATGTTCTTGTACTCTGATGTAAATTGCTGTAATAAGCAATGAAATGTTCTTCTGTTTGTGTTCTGATTTGTCGTGTTCTCAACACAATCCGTTCTTTCTCTTCTATTCGGAGACCGGGGAAGATTGGGTCATTACAAAATAAAAAGAATCTGAATGTAGAAAAAAGCCTGTAAATGTACTATACATTATACAACCCTTTCTCCATGCTAAGCTATCAAAAGTCAGGATTTTTTGTGCAAATTTAGATTAAATTTAGGCCAACTCAAGCATGGAACACCTATAGTGTAATCTAGAAAATGTATTCATACTTAAAGAAGACAAAATTCAAATCATTGTTTAATAATCTAGGAATTGTGTTCTCATTCTGTTCTATATGACGATAAATAAATTGATAAAAATACATGTGAACAAAAATCATATTTGATTTCCCATATTATAGGATAAGTTTCACAATATTTGAAGAAGTATCTGCAAAGACCTCATAATAACTTGTATTAATAACGCCCTTAAATCAATAAACTTTGTTGGAACAAATTCAAAAATTAAATAGGCAAAAGACACCGTATCTCTAAATTTTGGACAACAAAGAACAATTCCAAAACTTCCTTCAAGTAAATGAGAACAAATAGAAAGTAGATGTATCTTACTCAGCTACTTCCCAATTAGAAGCAGCCAAGAAAATGGAAATATTGTTAAATGTAAACATTTGAGCGTTAAACAGTTGCATTTGAAATCTTATAAAAATAGTTAAATCAAAATGATTTGCGTTTGAGTAACAGTATAATAGAGGAATAGAGGATATCAGTATCTTAAACACATAAAATCCAACAACTTTGTAATATCATCAACAAATTAACAACTCGAAGCACAGTAGATAAGTAAATAAAACAAATGGAAGAAAAGCACTGAAAATTAGTATTTTTACAATTTGTAGCTTATAGACTTGATTAAATCATTAAAATTTGACCTATAAAGGAAAATAAATATCGTTTTTATTCCCTATAATGTACCATTCCCAATAATGTAAATGCAATTTAAGCTTACAATAATTATTATAACAACTACTGTTAGATTTGACAATTATTTACTACTCTGTTATTATTTTGACAGTTTTACTGGTTATAAACGGTTAATTAATTTTAAGAAATTATTAGTTATAGGCTTATGTCCGGTACATTTAGTATTTAGCAAGGATATTTCTAAGATATACGTACTCACCAAAATAATTTCAAGGGTAATGAGATACAATAGTATAAAGTATAAACATGATTCTAACATAACCAAACTAACAAATAAATTCTGAAACTGTTGATTTTCTTGCAATGTCAATTACCAATTTAAACCCAAATTCCTATCACTAAGTTTCGTGGATCAACATATATAACACCAAAATCATTTCTTCTAGTGTAACTAACATATAATATATTAATTATATTGCATACAAAGTTAAAATTAATAGTATTAAAAAATTTAATAGTTCTTCCAGTTTTTGATCTTTTCGTTATATTACAGAGGCTGAACATATCCAACCTTTTCTTTAGATGGTAACATTTCAAGAATTTGATACAAAAAATATTTTTAGCATTAAGCCGGTAAGATATGATAAAGATTTTCCAACTTAATTAAAACATTTTCTTATAAATAGCTTTCAGGTCATTCAGATAAAATTCCTCCTTTATTCATCATGAAGAAGCTAAACTGTTTGAAAAAACTAAAATCACAGTTTCCAAGTTTAGAATAAGGATAAAGTATTTAGTGTGTGGTAAAGATTAAATATACCATGCTCTAGTATATTTGCTTTTGGCTCATTTATCTCCTCCAAAATTGTTGCCATTTCATCACAAAATTTACAGCACAGACTCTATCATACAAACAATATGAATTTTGATGATGGTATAGAATTTGCACCCATGATTGACAATAGCAGAAGCCCAATTAATAATGAACCCTTATTTTAAACTAACCAAAAATGTCAGTTTTTAATATACTAAGTGACATGTAATGGGAAAAAAACCTATCTACATTTTTTAAAATTTATATTCAACTAAACCATAGAAATTCTAAAAAAATTTCTCATATCAACAATTAATATAAAAAAAAAACATATATTTATCTCTCGAAGCGGACCATAGTTCGCCTTCATGTGCTCAAAAGCATGAACAACATGGTTTTAACAAATTCAATTGAAAATTATATACATTATACAGTTACAGCGCATGTGCAACATCATGAACAAAATTGAAATTATACATCATATATATGATGTTAGTTATGCTGCAATAAATTCCTTTAAAGTGAATCCTCTTGAGCTGGAATTATGGAATCATCTGGGTTAACAAATTTAGCTACAACAAACTTAATCGATGCATGAGTTATAAACCAAAATTTGGATATTATTACCGTCGTCTTAATTAGTGTAGGCAATGTATTGAGGAAGCAATTCTAGCTCTCTCAGCAGCTTAATTACATGTACTGCTAACTGACTTCAAAGTGTAAAAGCATAGTATATAGTAACTTTTCACTTGCGTGCGCGCACATATATACCAAAATACATGCGCACATGAGAGCGCGCGCACACACACATATACATACATACACATGTACATATACATATATACCCACACACATATATATATATATGTATGTGTATGTGTATGTATGTACGTATGTGTGTGTGTGTATAGACACACACACATATAAAAAGTTGGTATAAATTTTATTTCTCCGCCTACGGGGAGAGAAACTACCTCTCACGATTTGCGTTTGGATTTCAAATATGGGATCTGAAAATCAAAATAAATCTTCTATATCTTTTTTTTGGTCGATTTTCACCTCAATACAAAACCCAGTCAATAAAATGGGAATGTGTTTTTATGTGAAATCAGGTTTCAATCTTCCAACATCTTATGTGGTTCAACTCCTACTTCAAATCGAAGTTGGGATGAAAGCAAAGTTGGTTTTGCCGTATTCATGGCAGCTAAGTTGTTAAGGCGCCTGATTCAGATCTATGATACTACAATTTTTGGTGATCTATATTTGATTTTGAAATTAAGAAATTGAGTTGATTGTTAAACATCCAGTTGGTTCTTATAAAAAGTGGACAACCAGTGCCAAAGGCATATGGAAATAGCAAAATTGGTTTCCATAGTTCATAATTTATGCTATTCACAATAAATCAAGACGATTTATTGTATGAAGGGATATGGAAATCAAAGTTCTATGTATAAGAGTATCGAAGACCAATAATTTATGGTGAAAATGGCTACTGCTTATCAAATGTAATTATAGTGCAATACGTCAATGATTTACATGCTTCTATAATACGCTTGTAGACAGTAAATAAATTAAAATTTGGTTAGATATTCAAATACCGGTTGAAAAACTGAAATCAAACCAAGTCAGGGAAAAATGGTTGAACAGAAATAGTTGGTAGCAATTTTAATGCCTACCTCGAACATCTTACTGGTTCCATTTATGTGGCCAAGTTGTTATTTCCAGCAAAGCACCAATTTTATCAGAAACAAATATATTTTTAACCCAAGCAAATACAGGATGGCAATCATGTTAAGTAAACTTGTAACGGCCCGCAAATCCATAATATCAGAGTTGACTATATACATCATACGTGTAACAACCCGAATTTTTATAACATGTTAAAACCATAAATCAAGGCAGAATTAAATTTTAAAATCATAATCAGGGGAAACGGGTTACGCCATTGCGTTCGTCTCAAAATTTTACATGAAATAGAGTCCGAGTTTTCAAAAATTGGAGTCCGGACGAAGAAGTTATGGCCTGTACAAGTTTCAGCAGTTTTCAGGCAGGACTGGACCAAGGGGTCGACCTACCCCACTAGGTCGACCATATGGTCGACCATAGGGTCGACCTACCCCCCAGGTCGACCGTAGTGTCGACCTCCCCCCTTACAGGTCGACCTGGTCGGCCTGTTTTGACCCAGAACTCATTTTTGAAGCCTGAGACGTGTTTTGATGGTCCGGATTGATTCTAGGGTTAATCTAAGGGCCTAAAATAGTTGCTACACCTAAAAAAACACCCTTAGACCTAACCTAATTCATATCAAATCATTCTTACACCATTATGCTGCTAAAATACCTCTTGAACCATGGCTGCCGTCTCCAAATCAAAGTACAAACATTCAAACTCAAATCAATTCAAAGAACAAGGCTTCTACAATGATTCAAGACAATAAATTAACAACGCCGCAACATTTTTACAGCAAATTCAGTTCCTAATTCACTAGCCATGCTCTGTAAGTTCTAGTTGTTTTTAGATTTAAACATTTAATTATAATGTGGCCATGGAATAAAGTGGAATTGGATTTAAGTATGTTTATCGATTCTGATCTATTTCTGTTGCTCCTTTAATCTTGTGTTTTGGGACTTGTCTATCTTTATGCTCATGACAAGTTTATGATCTATTCAGCAGTTTTCTTGATTCGTAGTGACGTTATCATCAAGTTTTAATATTTATGCCTATGATGATGTTTTCCTCTGATCTCATTTTTATTCAATTTCTATCTCCTCCAATTTATTTTCTTTCATGAACCTTGGTCAATTTCGGACCTTGGCCTAAAATCGCGATTTGCGTACGATATTTATACAGGGGGATTATGGGATTATTGCCTATATGAATATGATGTAATAATTGGCAACATGAAATTGGATATTATCATAGTATTTGCAAGTTTGGGCGTGATCTGTAAATTTTGGTATAATCTTGTTATGAAAAATTTGCATAAATATTATATACATGGAATTTGGCACAAATTTGATCTACGTAATGTAACATGAGATTTGGTATATATAACATGTAAATAATTTGGCATAAACATGTATTATGAACTTGGGCAACTGATATGTACTGTAATAAAAGATTATAGTTTGGGATAACTACATCATGAATCATGATTTGGGTTTATTGGATATGAAACTTGATACATGTAACTTTGGCTAGAACTTGATATGGTAAAATGGCATAAAATTGGCATACATGTAAAACGGCATAAATTGAACATATGTAAATTTGGTACGAATTGGGAATATGTAAAATTTACATGTAATCTAGAACTTGGGCGTATGTTAAATTTTGGAGTTGGAACATATGTGAAAATTTACGACTTGGTAGAGGTTTAATATAAACGCGCCTAAGTTGGGTTTTGGGTAGTTGGCATGTATTGTAAATAAAAGTCTATAACTTGGCATAGCCTTATAGTGAATTATGATAATAATTTGGGAATACGTTTTGGGGTAAAACATGAGTTATGAACTTGATAATTAATATATAACTGGAAATATGAACGTGGTTGGAACATGATCATTTCTATATGTTAAACACATGAACTAATATTGGGGTTTTGAGTGGAATACGACCATTAATGAACCTTTGACATGAGGTTAGACTCAGTTTGTGGTGTAAATCTGCCCAGAACCGCCCGGCAAATCCAGTAGTCACAAAGTGTCAGTCTAATGTGAGAGGTCGAAGGCCAAATTGTAGGCGTAACGGTTTATGACATGAGGTTAGACCCAGTTTGTGGTGTAAATCTGCCCGGAACCGCCCGGCAAATCCAGTGGCCACAAAATGTACGGTCTAATGTGAGAGGTCATGATTCGTTCGTCATAATGAATGAATTAAGGAATACTAACCATAATAAGACATGGGTATGGTTAGAGGGTTAGGTGGGACGACATGGAAATTTGACATGTAAATGTGGACCTAACTGGTATGAGTTAAGAACATGTAAAACTTACATATGTAGGCTTAACCAACATAATAGCTAATCAGACCAATGGGTGGGTTAAGTAATATGACTAGACTAATGACACTTAACCAATATAACATGACACGTGGCGGAGTTAAGTCAACTTGAACATATAGATAATACTTAACCAACTTAGCATGATACATGGGCGGGTTAAGACATGAATTATTTGAATATACTTAACCAATTTGACACGATGATTTGATAGGGTTAAGTCATGAACCGCTTGAATATACTTAACCAATTGGATACGGTCATTTGATAGGGTTAAGTCATGAACCGCTTGAATATACTTAACCAATATTACACGATGATTTGATAGGGTTAAATCATGAACCACTTGAATATACTTACCCAATTGGACACGATGATTTGATAGGGTTAAGTCATGAACCGCTTGAATATACTTAACCAATTGGACACGACGATTTGATAGGGTTAAGTCATGAACCACTTGAATATACTTAACCAATTTGACACGATGATTTGATAGGGTTAAGTCATGAATCGCTTGAATATACTTAACCAATTGGACACGATGATTTGATAGGGTTAAGTCATGAACCGATTGAATATACTTAGCCAACTTGACAGATGATTCGTAGGGCTAAGTCATGAACTTGGACGACAACACTTAGCCAATTTGACATGACACGTAGGCGGGTTAAGTCACGAACTTGAATGACAACACTTAACCAACTTGACATGCTAAACTGATGGGGTTAAGTCTCTAATTTAAATGACAACGCTTAACCTACTGGACGGAAACCCTAGTTGCGCGGTCCTTTTCAGCAGTAACCCACTAGATGTATCACGGTACCCTGGAACTAGGCAGGGTGGGGCACGATTACTGGGCTGATTGTAAGCGACCAAAACGACGGCTGAGTTGGTGCGCCATTGTAGGTTCAAGCGGACTATGGTCGTGCATGTAGTCCGGAGTTGATAAAGCAGGCATTGGGCACCAGTAGGCTTCTCTGCGTGCTTGATTCATGTCGGTGGTTGGCACCCTAGGGCTTGATACACCTTATGGTGGACCTAGCATAGGTGACTACATTTCGTGATTGGGCCATATGACACAGACACATGAACGAGCTAAGACTTGTAGGGAGTCGATCGATTAATAGATTGTTACGTGGAAAAAGGGTGTTGTTCGTTAGGTAGCATAATCCCTAGTGGTCCTAGTTGGCATAAATCCTAGTTGAACACGCGATAGTTCATGATAAGGAAACCTAGCCAGAAAAGGGTGGCAGTCCAAACGATTTCAAGAATGGTGGCACTACGTTGAAGTAGTATAGAAATACGTGATGAAACCCGTACGATATACGGCAAGGGACTGTACATATACATGGAAAGGATGATACGGGTTGGGGTACTAGTACAGTTGGTGCAGAGAATATAGGAAATCAAAGAAAATAGTGGAATGGTGAAGCTTAGAAATCTTCCGATGTTATACTTAATAGAAACCTTGCAATGTTATACTTGATTCATCGTGCCTGTAGTTTACCTTGTCATCATGCTTATGTTTACTTTCAGTTTATTCATGCCATATTATCTTCACCTGTTTTTATGCTGAAAGACACTAGGACTTAGTCTTTATGACTGACCCAGTTTGTTTCATCTCTTTTTCTTTCATTTCCCCCCTCGGTTCACAGGGTGGGAATACAGCTTAGTTCGGATCTTACAAGCTCCAAGGCTCTTTCATGTACTGCTTGGATTTCTCTTGGCTATGGCTTTCTTTGTTGTTTTACTTGGGGAATGATTTATGACTATGGTTTTATGCTTCTTTACTATTGCAAGACAGATTTCGATGTAATGGATTTAATAGCATTTTGATGTAAAAGGCTTTAGACCTTTCTAGATTTTAAAGCAATGAAATTTGGTTCTTCTTCAGCTGTTTTTTTTATGCTCTGTCTTGTAATATTTCTGTGTATGTTTACCTAGATAATGCTCTACCAAAGCTAGTGCACTCCCTTTGTGAGTGACCCTAGCGGAGGTGGGGTGTTACATTTGGTATCAGAGTAGAAGGTTACCAGATTTGGCAAAAGTTTTTAAAACCTTTTTGAAATTATTTTCAAAGCCATTTACAAAGAAGCATTTTTCAAGAAAAGTTTTACTTTTAAAGGCTATTCCCCAAAGGCCATTAGCATTATCCTTTGTTTCCTTGTTTGAATCCCTCTTCCTTTCTTTCCTCCATCTGTAGTCACATTAGTTCCATCTGCGACTAATCTTATTTCAAGCTTTGTAGGGTTGCCGTGTGATGGAGGTAGTTCTCGAGAGACCTGCTAACATGTTATATAAGAGGGGATGAGAGTGGTTAAGGCGAATGAGGCTCAGAACAAGAAGGTAGAAATGTTTTTGTAGGAAAGTCTAGTTTATCTCTCTATCCTGTTCGTACCCTTTTTTTTATTATGGTACATCGCATCCTTTTTTTTTCTGCTTCGATAGTTGAGTCTCTACACCTTAGTACTAGCGTAGTAGAGGATCCCGTTTTTTTCTCAAATCCTGTAGGGAATCGGCTCATTTATTCATGACTTGTTTGGATTTGAGAATGTCTATGCTAAGTGTTGAGTTTAGAAGTAATGCTTATGTTTTTGGGCAATGGGTTGATTCTAGGGATGGAGTGGTTTTCCAAAAATGATACCATTTTCGAGTATGAAAAGAGGGTAGTTAGACTCTCGAGTTGCCTTTGTAATGCCCTCGAAGTCTAGTGTAACCCTTAGGGTTCTACCATGTTTAGTTACCTAGAATCTCTTGATACATTTATTGATCCTCTCGAGTAGTGTTTGCCACTAAGGAGGATGGTTCATTTCGCTTATGCATGAGTTATAGAAAATCACCTTAGTAAGTACACTTGGCAAAATGGTTGGCATTTGTTTATTTTCAAGAGATAATTCAGTTATGTGGAATACCCTATAAATGGGATCCAGGATTCACTAGTGAATTTTGGAGAGCTTGCATGAAACCATGAGTACACAGTTATGTTTGAATCGAGTATACTAGAAAGAGAATAAGAGAAAGTGGAACGAGAGGCGACAGTGGAATGAGTTCCAACTCATATTCTGGGAACAAGAATTAAGGAACTACGAAATTGTGAAGTTAAAGACGGTCAAAGCACAATGGAGTTAAACTCAAGGAAATACGACTTAGAAGATTGAAGGCTAGACACGCGCATCATATCTCTTTTTAAGAGTATATCCTTGATCCCTCTTTTCCTGTAGAGCTTACTTGTATGCTATCTTTTAAGTATAACCTCTCGATCCTATTCTCTATCCTATTTCTGTTGCAAACCCCATAGAGAGTATGACTTATCTGTTAGTAATACATGTTGGGGCTTGAGGGTGTCCATTGGGTTGACTATACTTTTTGGGTTTTATGGGATATGGGCTGGTGCTTAGGGAGTTCTTCTCCTGTTCAGTATATATGTGACGTATATTTCCAGCTTTGAAATTGCCTAATGGGCAAAAAGTTTTTACTTGCTTCTATCATTCGGCTATATCTTTAGGTAGGAACAATTGGGTGAAACATGTGTTTGAGACATGTTATGATTGATGGTTGCAAGTGGTTGCAAGTGGTCGCAAGTGGTTGCTCGTGGTTGCATAACACACATTAGGCACTAGATCGGCTCAGAAACATTTTCATATTGCATGAGTGTTTATACTTGTTTATGGATGAAATTGAATGTGTTATCACGTAAATGTTTCATATGGATGGATGTTTGAGCACACATATAGTGTTTATGTGATTAGGGCTATTTGCATACATGTTGGACTCATTGCACTAAACATATTTTGCACTAAGAAGATCAATCAGGCCTGATCATTTGTATTAGATAAGGAACATATACACACACTTTGTGCATATGTTCATATAGCATTAGAAATCTCTTAAGGACAATGGATGCATGTGATTGACGATTGAGTAGATGGATGATTGGATGGTAGGACACATTCTTCTTAACTTGAAAATTTCGGGGACGAAATCCTTTAAGGAGGGAAGAATGTAACAACCCGAATTTTTCTAACATGTTAAAACCATAAATCAAGGCAGAATTAAATTTTAAAATCAGAATCAAGGGAAACAGGTTATGCCATTGCGTTTGTTTCAAAATTTTACATTAAATAGAGTCCGAGTTTTCGAAAATCGGAGTCCGGATGAAGAAGTTATGGCCTGTACAAGTTTCGGCAGTTTTCAGGCAGGACTGGACCAGGGGGTCGACCATAGGGTTGACCTACCCCCCCCAGGTCAACCATAGGGTCGACTTACCCCCCAGGTCAACCATAGTGTCGATCTCCCCCCTTACAGGTCGACCTGGTCGGCCTGTTTTGACCCAAAACTCATTTTTGAAGCCTGAGACGTGTTTTGATGGTCCGGATTGATTCTAGGGTTAATCTAAGGGCCTAAACTAGTTGCTACTCCTATAAAAACACCCTTAGACCTAACCTAATTCATATAAAATCATTCTTACACCATTATGCTGCTAAAATACCTCTTGAACCATGGCCGTCGTCTCCGAATCAAAGTACAAACATTCAAACTCAAATCAATTCAAAGAACAAGGCTTCTACAATGATTCAAGACAATAAATTAACAACGCCGCAACATTTTTACAACAAATTCAGTTCCTAATTCACTAGCCATGCTCTGTAAGTTCTAGTTGTTTTTAGATTTAAACATTTAATTATAATGTGACCATGGAATAAAGTGGAATTGGATTTAAGTATGTTTATCGATTCTGATCTATTTCTGTTGCTCCTTTAATCTTGTGTTTTGGGACTTGTTTATCTTTATGCTCGTGGAAAGTTTATGATCTATTCAGCAGTTTTCTTGATTCGTAGTGACGTTATCATCAAGTTGTAATATTTATGCCTATGATGATGTTTTCCTCTGATCTCATTTTTATTCAATTTCTATCCCCCCCCCCAATTTATTTTCTTTCATGAACCTTGGTCAATTTCGGACCTTGGCCTAAAATCGCGATTTGCGTACGATATGTATACGGGGGGATTACGGGATTATTGCCTATATGAATATGATGTAATAATTGGCAACATGAAATTGGATATTATCATTGTATTTGCAAGTTTGGGCGTGATCTGTAAATTTTGGTATAATCTTATTATGAAAAATTTGCATAAATATTATATACATGGAATTTGGCACAAATAGGATCTATGTAATGTAACATGAGATTTGGTATATATAACATGTAAATAATTTGGCATAAACATGTATTATGAACTTGGGCAACTAACATGTACTGTAATAAAAAGATTATAGTTTGGGATAACTACATCATGAATCATGATTTGGGTTTATTGGATATGAAACTTGATACATGTAATTTTGCCTAGAACTTAATATGGTAAAATGGCATAAAATTGGCATACATGTAAAACGGCATAAATTGAACATATGTAAATTTGGTACGAATTGGGCATATGTAAAATTTACATGTAATCTAGAACTTGGGCATATGTTAAATTTTGGAGTTGGAACATATGTGAAAATTTATGACTTGGTAGAGGTTTAATATGAACGCGCCTAAGTTGGGTTTTGGGTAGTTGGCATGTATTGTAAATAAAAGGCTATAACTTGGCATAGCCTTATAGTGAATTATGATAATAATTTGGGAATACATTTTGGGGAAAAAACGTGAATTATGAACTTGATAATTGATATATAACTGGAAATATGAACGTGGTTGGAACATGAACATTTCTAAAAACATGAACTAATATTGGGGTTTTGGGTGGAATACGACCATTAATGAACCTTTGACACGAGGTTAGACTCAGTTTGTGGTGTAAATCTTCCCGGAACTGCCTGACAAATCTAGTAGCCACAAAGTGTCAGTCTAATGTGAGAGGTCGAAGGCCAAATTGTAGGCATAATGGTTTATGACACGAGGTTAGACCCAGTTTGTGGTGTAAATCTGCCTGGAACCGCCCGGCAAATTCAGTGGCCACAAAATGCACGGTCTAATGTGAGAGGTCATGATTCGTTCGTCATAATGACCGAATTAAGGAATACTAACCATAATAAGACGTGGGTATGGTTAGAGGGTTAGGTGGGATGACATGGAAATTTGACATGTAAATGTGGACCTAACCGGTATGAGTTAAGAACATGTAAAACTTACATATGTAGGCTTAACCAACATAATAGTTAATCAGACCAATGGGTGGGTTAAGTAATATGACTAGACTAATGACACTTAACCAATATAACATGACACGTGCCAGGGTTAAGTCAACTTGAACATATAGATAATACTTAACCCACTTAGCATGATACGTGGGCGGGTTAAGCCATGAATTATTTGAATATACTAACCAATTTGACACGATGATTTGATAGGGTTAAGTTATGAACCGCTTGAATATACTTAACCAATTGGATACGATGATTTGATAGGGTTAAGTCATGAACCGCTTGAATATACTTAACCAATTTGACACGATGATTTGATAGGGTTAAGTCATGAACCGCTTGAATATACTTAACCAATTGGACACGATGATTTGATAGGGTTAAGTCATGAACCGCTTGAATATACTTAACCAATTGGACATGATGATTTGATAGGGTTAAGTCATGAACCACTTGAATATACTTAACCAATTTGACACGATGATTTGATAGGGTTAAGTCATGAATCGCTTGAATATACTTAACCAACTGGACACGATGATTTGATAGGGTTAAGTCATGAACCGATTGAATATACTTAACCAACTTGACAGATGATTCGTAGGGCTAAGTCATGAACTTGGACGACAACACTTAGCCAATTTGACATGACACGTAGGCGGGTTAAGTCACGAACTTGAATGACAACACTTAACCAACTTGACATGCTAGACTGATGGGGTTAAGTCTCGAATTTAAATGACAACACTTAACCTACTGGACGGTAACCCTAGTTGCGCGGTCCTTTTCAACAGTAACCCACTAGATGTATCACGGTACCCTGGAACTAGGCAGGGTGGGGCACGATTACTGGGCTGATTGTATGCGACCAGAACGACCGCTGCGCCATTATAGGTTCAGGCGGACTATGGTCATGCACGTAGTCCGGAGTTGAAAAAGCAGGCATTGGGCACCAGTAGGTTTAAACTATGCGTGCTTGATTCGTGTCGGTGGTTGGCACCCTAGCGCTTGATACACCCTAAGGTGGACCTAGCACAGATGACTACATTTCGTGATTGGGCTTTATGACACAGAAACATGAACGAGCTAGGACTTGTAGGGAGTCGATCGATTAATAGATCGTTACGTGGAAAAAGGGTGTTGTTCGTTAGGTAGCATAATCCCTAGTGGTCCTAGGTGGCATAAACCCTAATCGAATCTAGGAAATGTTCAATAGGTAGCATAATCCCTAGTGGTCCTAGGTGGCATAAATCCTAGTTGAACACGCGATAGTTCATGATAAGGAAACCTACCCAGAACAAGGGTTGTAGTCCAAACGATTTCAAGAATGGAGCCACTATTGAAGTAGTATAGAAATACGTGATGAAACCCGTACGATATACGGCAAGGGACTGTACATATACATGGAAAGGACGATACGGGTTGTGGTACTAGTACAGTTGGTGCAGAGAATATAGGAAATCAAAGAAAATAGTGGAATGGTGAAGCTTAGAAATCTTCCGATGTTATACTTAATAGAAACCTTGCAATGTTATACTTGATTCATCGTGCCTGTAGTTTACCTTGTCATCATGATTATGTTTACTTTCAGTTTATTCATGCCATATTATCTTCACCTGTTTTTATGCTGAAAGACACTAGGACTTAGTCTTTATGACTCACCCAGTTTGTTTCACCTCTTTTTCTTTCGTTTCCCCCCTCGGTTCGCAGGGTGGGAATACAGCTTAGTTCGGATCTTACAAGCTCCAAGGCTCTTTCATGTACTGCTTGGATTTCTCTTGGCTATGGCTTGCTTTGTTGTTTTACTTGGGGAATGATTTATGACTATGGTTTTATGCTTCTTTACTATTGCAAGACAGATTTCGATGTAATGGATTTAATAGCATTTTGATGTAAAAGGCTTTAGACCTTTCTAGATTTTAAAGCAATGAAATTTGGTTCTTCTTCCGCTGTTTTTTTTATGTTTTGTCTTGTAATATTTCTGTGTATGTTTACCTAGAGAATGCTCCACCAAAGCTAGTGCATTCTCTTTGTGAGTGACCCTAGCGGAGGTGGGGTGTTACAATACATCCAACCCAAATATCACGAAAATACAAATCATTTTTTTAGAAGAAAAAGGTAGAAGAAAACAGAAACAACAACACAGAATTTCACATCGCAGCGGAATAAAGTATAATATATTATATCTTTGAAATACAAAATCTCAACTGTATAACATATATTTATCAGAGTGCAACACTTACAAGACAGCGGAATAAAACTCTATATAACTAACGCTGAAGCCTCCTGCTCCAAGCTCCTTTAGATAGATCTGTAAAATCCTGAACTACTTGACTGCCCATACAAAATTAGGCACCCAAGAGTTTAGGTAGAACAAAACAAAATAAACTCCGGGTCAGTCGTCGGACTGGTATGAGTAAATAGCTTAAAACAGTTTCAGAAAAACTAAATGATATCTCATAAGACCACGCCATATAACACGCAATCGGTTTTTCCCATATGAGAATCCAAAAACTTGACTTATCTTTCAAAATCCTTTTGAAAGGAATAATAATCTTTATATCAAACTATTTGATATTATAATAATGTCTAAATCAAGTAAATAACAATCTAGTGGAACGTTTGCATCTCACGTTCCACATATATAATATACAATCAAAACCAAAAGCACTTATTGGATAATGGATTTCCAACTATGACAAGGTATGGAACCACCTTCCGCTGGTATATCTCCAGAGGAGAACACACCGAGTTCAACAAGAACATCTTGCAACTCAGCCACACATGACCGACCACTCATTTCGCTTGAGTGTATCGAATGTATATCACCAACGGTTGGGATCAGCAACCGTTTCTCGAATGGGACAACATCAACAATAGATTTTTAGAAGTAAACGAAACTCTAAATCAGGTGATTATACACCCTAATAGGTGCGACCTACATTGCCATTCCCAATTTCTGTCATTTATCGGTTGATGAGGCTTGAAGTTACGCTTTATCATCACATCAGATTCACTTCGAATGCCACATTGTCAGATCCATCGAACATCACTAATTTGACATCTACAACCATACATTACGTGTCAGCTAAAAGATGTTTCCTTCTCTGCTTCCACTCTTGGTACGATTGAAGAAATCAATGTACGTGACCTTTCTGGAAATACTCTGTCAGACATTCATCCATACAAGTCATCCAGGAACAGGATGAACCGAAGGTACTATTTAGTATATACATCTTAAGCACTGTTATCTAAGATTTATACAACAACCCTTGCACTTTACTCTATCTTCAATTAACTTTGGCATATATGATTTGCAACGCTTATGCTAATACAGAGTGGTTCTTTGGATAATAATCCAATCGGTCTCTCCATATTGACAACGAGGGTCAAAACTTAGATAGTATGTGATTTAACTATCGAATAAAAACAAGTGTTTCGATAGTCGATGATTTAACTATTGAAGAAAAAAAGTGTTCAACTAACATATCAAACAAATCACTGGACTCTTTAATTAATATTTCATTAATTAAACCCCTTCTCCATTTCCTTATCAATATTTATTAACCAAATATTTTCAATAACCATATTGGACTTTTACGTTATTTGGAAAACATTTCCGAATATCGCCTTCCTTTATTTTCTAAACTTTAGAAAATATATGCTATTTATAATTGGAAAATATTCCAATTACTTATCTCTTTTCCGATCTCGTTTACTTCTGTACTTCGGAAATATTCTTAATTATATTTCCAAGCTTACATTTATTTCGGTTAAAACGGATGTTGTGTAAAAACATCGTTACTACAACCCAAATACTATATTCAACTAACTCTTATCCAATATTGATCTTCGAGCCTGAAATCTTACTATTTATTTGTTAATAATGAAATCAAACAAGTTGGGGTATAACTACCTCTCAGACCTTGACTGAATAACATTTATAATGTCAAAACAGATATGACTACTTACTCGAATAATCAATACCATACAATTACTTATTCACTTTTAAACACGTATACACTTTCTCTTTCTATTCTTATGAGATTTTATTCCTAGTCTTCCTTTTTGATTATACTATTCTATTTCTAAGTTCGTTTCCTTATCGACTTCTATATATATATTGATATATAGATTCTAGTTTTCAAATTTCTTAAAAATATTCTAACCCCTTAAATTTCCGAAAAAATTTGCCATAACCTCCTTTATACCGGGAGCATTGGGATATTTCAAATAGCCTCCCATGGCCCTCACCAATCCAGAAGAAAAAAGAAAAAGCCAAGCGGCTTGCCGATACAGCGCATAAAATCTCATATATGAATTAAATACGTACCTTTTTGTCAGGCGTTATATATGTATATATATATACATATATATAATATATCTTCATTAAATTCATTCCATACCTGTCTCATGTATATCCATTCATTTCTAACTCATTTCAACTTACTCCAATCATTTTAACTTGATACAATCGTTTTAACTTAGTTCGTTAATTGATTTGCAAATTAACTGGTTTGCCAATTTCACCTTCATATTTGAGTGTAACATGTCAAATATATTTAAACTTACTTATAAATCAAATCTAATTCTATTTTTAAACTCGTTTCCTTATCGACTTCTCTTTTCAAATTCTATATTCGAATCTATTTGAATTCTCTTTATTTTCTTTATTCAAATTCTATATTCAAATCTATTTGAATTCTCTTTTCAAATTCTATATTCAAATCTATTTGAATTCTCTTTATTCTCTTTCTATATTCAAATCTATTTGAATTCTCTTTATTCAAATTCTATATTCAAATCTATTTGAATTCACTTTATTCAGATTTCAAATTCATTTCTATTTGAATTCTCTTTATTCAAATTCTATATTCAAATCTATTTGAATTCTCTTTATTCAAATTTCAAATTCAATTCAATTTGAATTCTCTTTATTCAAATTCTATATTCAAATCTATTTGAATTCTCTTTATTCAAATTTCAAATTCATTTCTATTTGAACTCTTTATTCAAATTCTATATTCAAATCTATTTGAGTTCTCTTTATTCAAATTTCAAATTCAATTCTATTTGAATTCTCTTTATTCAAATTCTATATTCAAATCTATTTGAATTCTCTTTATTCAAATTTCAAATTCAATTCTATTTGAATTCTCTTTATTCAAATTCTATATTCAAATCTATTTGAATTCTCTTTATTCAAATCTCAAATTCAATTCTATGCATTGTTTATAAACAACGTTTATAACTTCACTTAAAATCGCACATTATATATTTATAAACAAAGTTTATAAATTCAATTCAAATCCCACATTTTAAATTTATAAACAGAGTTTATAAATTCCATTCAAATCCCACATTTTAAATTTATAAACAAAGTTTATAAATTCAATTCAAATCCCACATTTTAAATTTATAAACAGAGTTTATAAATTCCATTCAAATCCCACATTTTAAATTTATAAACAAAGTTTATAAATTCAATTCAAATCCTACATTTTAAATTTATAAACAAAGTTTATATATTTAATACTCATTTTATATATATTCAAAACAAGTTAATATTTTCTATAGTTCATTAAAAATTCAAATTCTATTTATAAAAATAGAATTCCCTTTTTAAATCTCAAATACCCTTTTTCGATATTTTTATAAATCAATATTCAAGCCCCAGTGATATTTAAATACCCCAAACAGTCAGTTATCAAATCACGGGATTTCTAACACATCATATATAACAGTATATATGAACAAACAAATAATAATATTTTTGAGGAATCCTGTTGGATTCCTCCAACCTGTTTTCTAGCACATAAATAATACCCATTCTGCTTCGCGACAGAATATCGTGGTATAGAAGGTCATCGACTAATATATTTGTGGGGTGCATAGGGAAATCATCCGCTATGAAACTACGGGCATCCGCTAATGAGACTGCGGGAGCAATCCAACCATCAACCCAAAATAGATATAATAGTCAACCCTAAATAACTAATATATTTAAAGCAACTGTAGAATCCAAATAAACAACAACAATTATTTTTAACGACATAAAAATTATTCTAATTAAGGTGAGTGAGATTTACTCATCGTGGTTTTTATTCGTGAGTAAATCGAAGAACGTTCGATTTAATTTTCATCTAACTCTGAAAAACTCCAAACCCATTTTGTATACTTATATATCGTAAATACTTCTTTAACGTGTTCAGTTCAGTAGAGTCTGGATTCATATGACAGTATGGTTATTTTTACAAGTTATACACTATATATATATATATATATATATATATATATTTGACATTATAATTTAATTTAATTAAAATTTTACCTTAATCATCTTTTACCACACAGGTATTGGATAAACAGAATCGCGAATGCATCACTAAATATCTCACCAAAACCGCTATTTGCCCCCAAAACTCCACGGCTTACTCAGACCGAACTACTCCGATACTCTTCGTCTACATGAGTCCATCCAAGTGTTGCTGCGAGATCTGATATCATATAATATAGTTATATTATTATTTTTCAAGTTATGTACATTACATAAATAATCAAACATTATTAATTTACTTGAATTATTAATGACTTTACTAGTTTTGGTAAATTACCTTTCCTTCCAGTTTGAAATAAAGATCAACAAAGCTCAACAATGTCGTATAAAACTATCCACCACAGTTGTTGAACTCTCTTTGCCAATATCGCAAACTCGCAGCACCCCTTATCAATATCGCGACAGCAATTGTGAACATTGCAGGGTACAGACATTTTTCAAAGCTGAACCACTTCAATTTTGATCTTTCTGCCATTACTTTAAGCCCTGCGCACTGCATCTTTCCCAAACATCATACCCTTCACAACTTCGATGGCAATCGCCTCTTCAACTAACAGTAGTTCACAACAACAAATCCCTTCTTCCCTAAAACGTGAGACGGTCGAACTTCAGGAATTTAAAACCTCGAATCCACTATTTTTACCTCAAACCGCGCTTGCTCCCAGCCGTGACTCCACTTTATGCTTTCGAACTTCAACCCTAACCCATACCGTTTGAATGATGTAACATCCTTCTCCCCATCGCGTTTGCTGATTGGAAACCCTTTTCCATAAAAGAACCGATCTGAATCCCCTTGCAGCGTCGCGATAGGTGATACCCTTATCGCAACTAGGTGGAAGTAGCGACCTTCCTGAATAGTTCGAGCTTTAAGACCTCGCGATGGTGAACTCGCTCGTCGCCTCCCCTTTCCTCGAAGTTGAGGTCGTTCCCAAACTCCCCCAATTCGTATCACACCATCACCAGAAAATTAAACTATCTCCCCATCACAAATCGAACTCGACAATCAAATCCTAACTCGCGATTCCCATTTGAAGGCTGTCATTTTTAATTTCTTCTGAAAGCCACAAAAGAATTTGTGAAGCAAGAATAGAAAGAGAGAAATTGCGTCTGATTTTAAAGAGGAGGTGCTGCTTATTTTTGAATAGCAAGGACATTTAAATTTGTGGAGTTGAGGAGAACGTAGCTTATATTTTTGCTTAAGATTTTGTGTGGACGTAAATAAACCAACTAAAATCAAATATTTTATTTGATTTTATTTAAATTTTATTTAAATTTAACCGGATCCGTTAAATTCTCACTTTGATTTCGAACTCCTTTCAGAACCCAACAACTGACATTCTTAGGGTAATACTACCATTCCGAACACACTGGAATGAGCTACGAAGTCTAATTTTATCATCTAAAGGAGATAGTAATATAAACCAATATCAATTTAATTTCAAAACAATTTATTCTTCGATAATAATTTAAATATTATTATTCTAATTTAAACAAGAGTCTGAACTGTATTAAATTCAATTTTAAATCTCGAACTAAATTATATTTTCGCATTACGATGATTTAATATATTCGATATTAAATCGAAATTGATTATTAAATTAATAACTTAATAAAAAATCCCATTTATATTATCTACCCAATATTTAAATTCGTAATAAATATTTAAAATTGACCCATAAGAATCCGGGTCATTACAATCTTCCCCACTTAAAGTAATTTCGTCCTCGAAATTGCTATGGTAGAAAAAGTGCTACAAACCCATTTATCTTTTCAAAACTTATTTATGTTGATACTCAACATCTCAAACTTCCTTATGTAACTCTCTTTCGAATAAATCCCTATTCGATAACTCCTCCCTTCGAATAACTATATTTGATAATCTCTCTTTCGAATAACTGGATTCGAAAACCTTTCTTCGGATAAACTATATACGATTTACTCTATTCAATTTACTCTTATCAATTAACTCTATTTGATTTAACTCTTTTCACTTAACTCCTTCCGAATAAGCTATATTCGATAACTCCTTTAACTCTATTCGAATAAACTATATTCGATTAACTCCTTTAATTCTATTCGAATAACTAATATTCGATAACTTCTTTTAACTTTATTCGAATAACTAATATTCGATAACTCCTTTTAACTTTATTCGAATAACTAATATTCGATTTAACACCATTCGCTTGACTCTAGATCGCAGCGATCACAATGGTTACGCCTGATTCCCTCAGGAAACATCGGACCACCCTAGGCTATCTGCAGCCCTGCGAATTACGCTAGCAGTCGTACGAAATGGAAACTTATCCTGAGTAACTATGTTTGACTAACTCTATCTCAATAACTATATTCAATCAACTTCAATTGAATAACTAACATTCAATTAAATCCTAATTCGATTAACTATGTTCAATTAACTCTGTCTGGTTAACTCTTAATTTGAATAACAAATATTTGATAAATTCTAATTGAATAACTAATATTCAATTAACTCTACGGATTAACCCTAACTGATTAACTCTAACTGGTTAATTCTTACTCTGATCGATTTATTCTAACTCTAATCGATTTATTCTAACTCTAATTGATTTATTCTATTCGAATAACTCCTATTGGATAATGTTTATTCATTTATAAAGATTTACTTTTAGTAACGGTTCTTCACTTTATAAATGTTCTCTTTAATAATGTTACTTCACTTACACAAGTGTTGTGTAACCCTTCTATTTAAAACTATCGGTGTTAAAGACCTATCTCTTCTCTATATAAGTTCAGACTTATATATTCCATTTACCGAATGATAAATGTTTAATTTAATTTATAAACTGTTATTTACAAATTAATCTTTTCTATTTATCTGATAAAAACAGATTTCCATTTTCTATTCATCTTCTAAATATTCCTTTGATTAAATTCTATTTATTTAACAAATAAATATCTCATTTATAACATTCTATTTTTTTTGCTATAAATAAATATTTCCATTTAATCTATTTGTAAATGTTTTACAAATATTTCCTTTTTAATTCTATTTGTAAATGTATTTACAAATATTTCTCCTTCTATTTGTTTGCACATAACATCCTTTGTATTTGTTTTACAAATATTTCCTTTATATTTGTTTTACAAATATATTTTATTTTTAACTCTTTTGGTTTTTCCTTTATTCACACCCAATTCATATTTCATTCACATTGAATTTACTCAATTTATTCATTTTGATCCATTTAACTTACTTAAGTTAAATTTAGTTTCAATCATTCAAATTCCCAGGGTTTTATTTCAAAACTCCTTTGAAGTAATATAAATATATACATATATTTATATCCATCACAAATTCAAAACATTTGAATTTTCAAAAAACTTGTTTTCTTTTCAAACAACTTTCCATCAAAAACTTTTCTAAGGCAGTAGTTCATCACTTAGAAACTCGAAAATGAACACTGATTATGTTGCAACCATCATCAGAATTATTTCCCAGCTACTGAATGGGTTCAGTGCTATATGTCTTTGAAACTCCATTTAGAAAAATATTTTCCAAACTCCCAGGATTTTAAATTCTGAATTTTTTTTGAATTCAATTTTAATTCATCTCATTTGTATATATTTCATTCTTATACGAATTCTATTGGTTATATATAACTGTTTCTGTTTTATAATCTAATTCGATTATAATCCTAACAATCAACTCAACTTTTTAAAAACAATATCATGTCCAATCTTCTGTTCAAGTGTTTATAAACTCCTATCAACATCGTGGCGTCCCATGATTCGATCAGAATTCATAATTTACTCCACGGACTAGTCAACACAATATAAAACGGTTTTTATACCAAATAACAAATACGCTCTCTCGTATATATATACTCAACTCATTCCAGGGTACTACTGACCCTATCTCTAATGAGCACATCCCACAAAGCCTAGGTACTCGCTTAACCTAAGTTCGGATACCAACTGTAATGTCTCGGAAATTCAAGTAGGCTTTGTAACCATCCTCTCCTCCCTAAAGCAGCAAGATAATACCTCACTATGGCTTACATTGGTACCCCAGCACCATATTTTACGGCCAGCCTTTCGACTTCACAACCAACCCTCATTCTCGGGGCATGCAGGGGTAAGAGTCTCACGTTCGCCACCTAACGAAATGCGAGAACCCCCTATCATTCGACACATGCACCAAGCACGCAACATGGACTGGTATGAGTAAATAGTTTAAAACAGTTTCAGAAAAACTAAATGATATCTCATAAGACCACGCCGTATAACACGGAATGGGTTTTTCCCTTATGAGAATCCAAACACTTGACTTATCTTTCAAAATCCTTTTGAAAGGAATAACAATCTTTAAATCAAACTCTTTTGATATTATAATAATGTCTAAATCAAGTAAATAACAATCTAGTGGAACGTTTGCATCTCACATTCCACATATATAATATACAATCAAAACCGATAGCACTTATTGGGTAATGGATTTCCAACTATGCAAAGGTATGGAACCACCAACCGCTGGTATATCTCTAGAGGAGAATACACCGAGTTCAACAAGAACATCTTGCAACTCAGCCACACATGACCGACCACTCATTTCGCTTTAGTGTATCGAATGTATATCACCAACCGTTTCCCGAATGGGACAGCATCAACAATAGATTTTTGGAAGTAAATGAAACTCTAGATCAGGTGATTATACACCCTAATAAGTGCAACCTACATAGCCATGCTGCCTGCCCGATTTCTGTCATTTACCGGTTGATGAGGCTTGAGGTTACGCTTTATCATCACATCAGATTCACTTCAAATGCCACATTGTCAGATCCATCGAACATCACTAATTTGAGGTCTACAACCATACATTACATGTCAGCTAAAAGAAGTTTCCTTCTCTGCTTCCACTCTTGGTACGGTTGAAGAAATCAATGTATGTGACCTTTCTGGAAATACTCTATCAGACATTCATCCATACAAGTCATCTAGGAACAGAATGAACCGAAGGTACTATTAAGTATATCCATCTTAGGCACTGTTATCTAAGATTTAGACAACAACCCTTGCATTTTACTCTGTCTTCAATTATCTTTGGCATATATGATTCGCAACGCTTGTGCCAATACAGAGTGGTTCTTTGGATAATAATCCAACAGGTCTCTCCATTTGACAACGAGGGTCAAAACTTCGATAGTCTGTGATTTAACTATCGAATAAAAACAAGTGTTTCGATAATCGATGATTTAACTATCGAAGAAAACAAGTGTTCATCTAACATATCAAACAAATCACTAGGCTCTTTAATTAATATTTCATTAGTTAAATCTCTTCTCCATTTCCTTATTAATATTTGTTAGCCAAATATTTTCAATAACCATATTGGCCTTTTACGTTATTTGGAAAACATTTCCGAATATCGCCTTCCTTTATTTTCTAAACTTTAGAAAATATATGCTATTTATAATTGGAAAATATTCCAATTACTTATCTCTTTTCCGATCTCGTTTATTTGTATACTTAGGAAATATTCTTTATTATATTTCCAAGCTTACACTTATTTGGGTTAAAACGGATGTTGTGTAAAAACATCGTTACGACAACCGAAATACTATATTCAACTAACTCTTATCCAATATTGATCTTCGAGTCTGAAATCTTACTATTTATTTGTTAATAATGAAATCAATCAAGTTGGGGTATCACTACCTCTCAGACCTTGACTGAATAACATTTATAACGCCAAAACAGAAATGACTACTTACTCGAATAATCAATAGCATACAATTACTTATTCACTTTTAAACACGTATACACTTTCTCTTTCTATTCTTACGAGATTTTATTCCTAGTCTTCCTTTTTTATTGTACTATTCTATTTCTAAGCTCGTTTCCTTATCGAATTCTATATATATTGATATATAGATTCCAGTTTTCAAATTTCTTAAAAATATTCTAACTCCTTAAATTTCCGGAAAAATTAACCGTAACCTCCTTTGTACCGGGAGCATCGGGATATTTCAAATAGCCTCCTATGGCCCTCACCAATCCAAAAGAAAAAAGAAAAAGCCAAGCGGCTTGCTGATACGGCGCATAAAATCTCATATATGAATTAAATACGTACCTTTTGTCGGGCATTCTTTATATATCTTCATTTACTTCATTTCTTACCTGTCTCTTGTATATCCATTCATTTCTAATTCATTTCAACTGACTCCAATCATTTTAACTTAATACAATCATTTTAACTTAGTTCGTTAATTGATTTGCAAATTAACTGGTTTGCCAATTTCACCTTCATATTTGAGTATAACATGTTCAAATATATTTTAACTTACTTATAAACCAAATCTAATTCTATTTTTAAACTCGTTTCCTTATCGACTTCTCTTTTCAAATTCTATATTCAAATCTATTTGAATTCTCTTTATTCAAATTATGTATTCAAATCTATTTGAATTCTCTTTTCAAATTCTATATTCAAATCTATTTGAATTCTCTTTATTCTCTTTCTATATTCAAATCTATTTGAATTCTCTTTATTCAAATTCTATATTCAAATCTATTTGAATTCTCTTTATTCAAATTTCAAATTCATTTCTATTTGAATTCTCTTTATTCAAATTCTATATTCAAATCTATTTGAATTCTCTTTATTCAAATTTCAAATTCAATTCTATTTGAATTCTCTTTATTCAAATTCTATATTCAAATCTATTTGAATTCTCTTTATTCAAATTTCAAATTCAATTCTATGCATTGTTTATAAACAACGTTTATAACTTCACTTAAAATCCAACATTATATATTTATAAAAAAGTTTATAAATTCAATTCAAATCCCATATTTTAAATTTATAAACAGTGTTTATAAATTCCATTCAAATCCCACATTTTAAATTTATAAACAGAGTTTATAAATTCAATTCAAATCCCATATTTTAAATTTATAAACAAAGTTTATAAATTCCATTCAAATCCCATATTTTAAATTTATAAACAAAGTTTATAAATTCAATTCAAATCCCACATTTTAAATTTATAAACAAAGTTTATAAATTCAATACTCATTTTATATATATATTCAAAACAAGTTAATATTTTCAATAGTTCATTAAAAATTCAAATTCTATTTATAAAAATAGAATTCCCTTTTTAAATTTTAAATACCCTTTTTCGATATTTTTATAAATCAATATTCAAGCCCCAGTGATATTTAAATACCCCAAACAGTCAGTTATCAAATCACGGGATTTCTAACACATCATATATGATAGTATATATAAACAAACAAACAAAAATTTGAGGAATCCTGTTGGATTCCTCCAACCTTTTTTCCTGCATCCACAGATGTTAGCACATAAATAAAAGCCATTCTGCTTCGCGGCAGAATATCTCGATGTAGAAGGTCATCCACTAATATATTTGTGGGGCGCATAAGGAAATCATCCGCTATGAAACTGCGGGCATCCGCTAATGAGACTGCGGGAACAATCCAACCATCAACCCAATATATATATATATATATATTTAATAGTCAACCCTAAATAACTAATATATTTAAAGCAACCGGGAAAATCCAAATAAACAACAACAATTATTTTTAACGACATAAAAATTATTCTAATTAAGGTGAGTGAGATTTACTCACCGTGGTTTTTATTCGTGAGTAAATCGAAGAACGTTCGATTTAATTTTCATCTAACTCTGAAAAACTCCAAATCCATTTTGTATGCTAAAATATCATCAATACTTCTTTAACGTGCTCAGTTCAGTAGAGTCTGGAATCATATGACAGTATGGTAATTTTAAAAGTTATACACTATATATATATATATATATATTTGACATTATAATTTAATTTAATTAAAATTTTACTGTAATCATCTTTTACCACACAGCTAGTGGATAAACCGCACCTCGAATACATCACTAAATATCTCACCAAAACTGCTATTTGCCCCTAAAACTCCACGGCTTACTCAGACCGAACTACTCTGATACTCTTCGTCTACATGAGTCCATCGTAGTGTTGCTGCGAGATCTGATATCATATAATATAGTTATATTATTATTTTTCAAGTTATGTACATTACATAAATAATCAAACATTATTAATTTACTTGAATTATTAATGACTTTACTAGTTTTGGTAAATTACCTTTCCTTCCAGTTTGAAATAAAGATCAACAAAGCTCAGCAATGTCGTATAAAACTATCCACCACAGTTGTTGAACTCTCTTTGCCAATATCGCAAACTCGCAGCACCCCTTATCAATATCGCGACAG
Organism: Allium sativum; assembly: GCA_030737875.1. Taxonomy (NCBI): domain Eukaryota; kingdom Viridiplantae; phylum Streptophyta; class Magnoliopsida; order Asparagales; family Amaryllidaceae; genus Allium; species Allium sativum. The sequence goes on along the minus strand of CM060911.1, from coordinate 117,204,249 downwards.
CTACTGTGAACATTACATGGTAGAGACATTTTTCAATGCTAAATCACTTCAGTTTTGATCTTTCTGCCACTACTTTAAGGCCTGCGCAGTGCATATTTCCCAAACATCTTACCCTTCACAACTTCGACGGCGATCCCCTCTTCAACTAACAGTAGTTCACAACAACAAATCCCTTCTTCCCTAAAACGTGAGACTGTCGAACTTCAGGAATTTAAAAACTCGAATCCACTGTTTTACCTCAAACTACGCTTGCTCCCAGCCGCGACTCCACTTTATGCTATCGAACATCAACCCTAACCCATACCGTTCGAATGATGTAACATCCTTCTCCCCATCGCGCCTGCTGATTGGAAACCCATTTCCATAAAAGAACTGATCTGAATCCCCTTACAGCATCGCGATAGGTGATACCCTTATCGCAACTAGATGGAAGTAGAGACCTTCTTGAATAGTTCGAGCTTCAAGCCCTTGCGATGGTGAACTCGCTCGTTGCCTCCCCTTTTCTCTAAGCTGAGGTCGTTCCCAAACTCCCCAAATTCGTATCGCACCATCACCAGAAAATTACACTATCTCACCATCACAAATCGAACTCGACAATAAAATCCTAAGTCGCGATTCCCATTTGATGGCTGTCATTTTTAATTTCTTCTGAAAGCCACAAAAGAATTTGTGAAGCAAGAATAGAAAGAGAGAAATTGCGTCTGATTTTAAAGAGGAGGGTGCGGCTTATTTTTGAACAGCAAGGCCATTTAAATTTGTGGACTTGAGGAGAACGTAGCTTATATTTTTGCCTAAGATTTTGTGTGGAGGATAATAAACCAACGAAAATCAAATATTTTATTTGATTTTATTTAAATTTAATTTTAGTTTAACTGGATCCGTTAAATTGTCACTTACATTCTTAGGGTAATACTACCATTCCGGACACACTGGAATGAGCTACGAAGTCTAATTTTATCATCTAAAGGAGATATTTATATAAACCAATATCAATTAAATTTCAAAACAATTTATTCTTCGATAATAATTTAAATATTATTATTCTAATTTAAATAGGAGTCTGAACTGTATTAAATTCAGTTTTAAATCTCGAACTGAATTATATTTTCGCATTACGATGAGTTAATATATTCGATATTAAATTGAAATTGATTATTAAATTAATAACTTAATAAAAAATCCCATTTATATTATCCACCCAATATTTAAATCCGTAATAAATATTTAAAATTAACCCATAAGAATCCGGGTCATTACAAAACTAAATCAGAACAAATGAATATTGAAAAACAAATGCATATGCTTCTTCTTTTAACTTAGGCATGGGATTCTCAGTTAGAGACATTACTATTTGCAATTGTATTTATTTTTGCAATATTTATCATGTTTGATAGCATGTTACTGTACTGCATAGATATCGTTATTTTATTAGTGAATATTTCATCTTTCAATGTACTGTCACTTTTAATTTGGATACCCTGACCATGTTTAATGAAACAGGTACAAAATTAGGTATTTTTCTATTCTAAATTCCAGCAACAAAACAAAGTTAAATGAATTATCAAAAATCATTCAATTTGGAAATGATGTATATATAGTAAAAGGGTATGATGAAATAGCAAATGAAAACTATAAATTTAGTTTGTTACCTTACAGGATTTTAAGTAGAAAGTGCAATATCCTTTCCTTTCTTCTCCTTCGCTACTTTTTTGGCTATTGTAAAAAGCGAAAAAAGGTCAGGAGATTGATCAAAATTAAGTCAATTAGTGCATTAACTGTGCTAAAGCCAAAGTAAAAAGGTAGCCGACGGTTGGGAACAGAAGTTGAGTGATGTTGAGCACCCTATCGGTAACCGATTCAAGTGGATTAACTGGTCCAAAGAAAGGGGGCTTTGTAGGCAAGGAATAATGGCCTTATATTGTTGTTGGTTATTTTGTTAGTGTAGAGAGGGGAGTCGAATTGGATAGGAATAAAGGGGAAGAGATTGGTTGAGGAAGACAGTCATGTAAGAGGAGGAGAGGCTTGGAATAGAAGGGAGTTCAAAGATAGAGGTGTTATATTATCGGGATGTTGGTTTAGTACTGCCAAATAGGAAGTTATATTGGAGGAACAAAAAAGGTTGATAATTTGGACATGTCGGATGTATAATTGGAGGCGTGGAAATGGAGATCAATCTATGGCGGAAGAAAGGAAAGCTGAGAGACAGAAATAAGAAGCAGTTGAACCGTCAGTTGTGCAAGAAAGTAAATGCGGAGAAGGAAGACAAGGGTGAAAAAGAAAAAGAACAGACGTCACAACACAATTTATAAGTAATAGGTTTTTTGGGGGTTCTAAACTCCAATTGAAACACAACAACTAACGTTTCTAGCATTATAACATTATTCTGAACACACTAGGACAGGTTTCGAAGCCCAAATTCAATCATATGGAGAAGATATTAATTTAAATCGATATAAATTAAATTCAAAACAATTAATTCCTTGGTAATAAATTATTATTATCGTCGTTTCTATTTAAAAAAATCGATTAATTAACTAAATTGTTTTGACTTGGTTTTAAATTTTAAATTCAAATATTTCATAATTCCATATTACGATAATTATATTTATTCAAAATAAATTGTATTTCGATTATTAAATCGATAACTCAATATAAAAATTGATTTGTATTATCAACTCAATATTTAAAACCATATTAAATATTTAAAATAAATTGACCAAAAATATGGGTCGTTACACTTTTTGTACTTGCCAAGTAAGCTGATTTAGATTTCACCTTGTATGCAACTCTTTGAGTTTTAAATGCTAACTGTTTCTTGTTCCTTTCAACCTTATGCCATGTTGATTCATTGGTTACAAATTCCTTGTTGCTTGTAATTCTTTCTCTTCTGTTGACAGTTTGGGAGATGGAGTAATTATGGTTAGCTCCTTCCTTAACCACAACAGTGTTGTTTGCTTGTACTCTTTCATTTACATGCTTGCCTTTGTTATTAGTCTTCTGAGTTGTTTCCTTATCTGTATTTACCTCACACTCTTCATTTCGATGTCCAAAAACACTGCAATTTGTGCACAACAGGGGCTTCTACAAGTATCTCACCTTAATTCTTTGTGTTCACCCATCTGGTACCTTAACCAAAAAGTCAACGATAAGCTCTTTTCCAAGTTTGACTTCTATTAAGCATTTGGCATACTCAAGCCTCCCAATTTTCTTCATCATTTCATCTAGACATATTAACTTCCCTAGTCTACTAGCTAACTAGTTTATCCCCATATGTGACTAAGATACAAGAGGAATGTTTGATAGGTGAACCTATATTGGAACAGATTTTATCATCCCACACACGTTAATTACATTCAGATCATAGGGCTTGTTAACAAATAAATTATTCTTCATAATCGTCGGATCCCCCATAAGAACTTTATGTCTATCCTCCTCACATGCAAATTGAAACATGAAAAGAACATCGTCAGATTTAATTCTCAAGTTACCTTTCGGCTTTAAGAGAGATCTGCATTTCTGGACAGTGGCGGTGTAAGAGAGAGGTCTGTCGAGAAAGAACCCAACTAGGGTTTCACTCCATAAAATCAACCTGGCACTGATAACATCAGGAGTAAGAATCATAGCTTCATCAGAGAAGGTTGGAGCCATATCAACGGGTTTGCACTTCCCCGCGTTGAGTGGAAAATACAGGATCAAGGAATTCCAAATGCGTTGATTCTTCATAGTATGATTAACTTGGCATGAGCTCGAGGAGATGCTAGAGTGGGATTGAGGAGGTAGAGGGTTGATAGAAGGTGGAGGAGGAGGGTCAGGAGATGCGGGCAGAGGGTTGATGTTAGGTAGTGTTTTGGAAGGAGGTTCATTTAGTTGTTTCGAGGAGGGAAGCAGGAAATAAGGAGTAGAGGAGCTCTCCACCATTAATTTGACTGTTGAAATATATGTGATGTTTTTTTATTAGAGGTTATTTGTTTGATTTTCTTGTCATAAGATAAACTATTTATAATTATATTTTAACTATATATAGAAATGTATTTTTGTAGCCATTTTTATTGGATAATTTTAAACAAATGAAGGAAGAAAAGAAGAAAAATATTGTAGGAGAATTTAATGGAAATACTTTTTAGACATATATATAACACTGAGAATGCGCATATACCTAATTTTCTTCTTAATTTTAGAAAAGATGTTTCATTTAAGGATTTTGTAAAAATGTCTGCAATTTGATTATTTGTAGTGACAAAATCCAAAGTAATATTTCTGTTTCAACGCGATCTCTTAAAAAATGGTGTCGAATATCTATGTGGTTTGTTCTAGAATGGTTTATAGGATTATTTGATAAACTAGTATTGTCACAATACATAGGTGAATTTTTAATGAATTTTCCAAAGTCTTTTAATGTTTTTTGCATATAAATTACTTCAGCACACGCAAGAGTAGCGAATATGTATTCTATTTCATATGTTGAGAGTGAAACCGAATTTTGTTTCATACAAAACCACGAGATAAGAGATTGATCAATAAATTAGCAAGTTCCACTCATTCTTTTTCTATCTATTTTGCATCTCTCGAAGTCGGCATCACTATATGATACGAGTTCGAAGGAACTGCCTTTTAGGTAGAAGAGCCCATAATATCTTGTGTTGGTTAAGTATCTTAGAATTTGTTTTACAACTCTAAAATGTAATTCTTTTGGTTGTGCTTGAAATATTGCACAAAGACAGACACTCATCATAATATCAGGTCTACTTGCAGTTAAGTATTAAAAGAGATCATGTAATGCTTCTATATAATTTTTGATCGAAATCCTTTCTGTTTTCATCTTTATCTAAATGAATAGTTGTACTCGTTGTTGTTGGCTTTCCAGAAGTCTTTTCCATACCGAAACATTTAATAAATCATTAAAATATTTTTCTTGGTTTATAAAAATACCATTTTTAATTGTTTAACTTGTAGTCCCAAGAAGAAATTTAATTATCTCATATTCATCACAAAGATTTTCATTAGTTGATCAAAAAATTATATCATCAACATATATTTGAACAACCAAAATATCCTTCTATATTCTTTTTATAAAGAGTGTTGTATCTACTTTTCCAATTTCAAAATGAAAGTTAACTAAATGTGATTTTATTCTTTCATACTAAGCACGAGGTGCTTGTTTTAGACCATACAAAGCTTTCTTCAACTTGTAAACGTGATAAGGAAATTTTTCGTGTCCAAAAAGCGGAGGTTGTTCAACATACACTTATTCCTTTATATAACCATTTAAGAAGGCACTTTTTACATCCATTTGAAAAAGTTTTATATTATGGTGAACTGTAAAAAAAAGTAGAGTATGGATTGTTTCAAGACGAGCTACTGGAGCAAAAGTTTCTTCATAGTCAATGCCCTCTTCTTAGTTATAACCTTGAGCTACTAAACGAGCTTTATTATGAGCTATATTTCCAGTTTCATTGGCCTTATTCTTATAGGCCCATTTGGTTCCAATTACTGATTGATATGTTGATCTATGTACTAGTTCCCATACCTCATTCCTTTCAAATTGATTGAGTTCCTCCTGCATTGCTAAATTCCATTATTCTTCGTTTGCGGCTTCTTTATAATTTTGAGGTCCAAAGACGAAATAAAGGCAACATGGGGCTCATTTGATCTAGTTGATGTCTAGTAGAAACTCTTGAATTGATGTCACCTATTATGTTGTTTGTAGGTTGATCTTTTAAAATTCGAGGAGATGATCATTATATGGTTGAAGATTCGTTATTATTTGAATTTGTACTATTCGCAGTATTTGAATTTCAACTTCTTATTCGTCATGAGTTTTACTTGTTTGAAAATTTTCATTAAAAGAAACATGTAAGCATTCCTGCATAGTACTAGTTTTTTTAAGTTAAAGATTATATATGCCTTACTTCGATCTGAATTACCAATAAAAATTCCTTCATCAGCTTTTGGATCAAATTTTTCTAAGTTATCTTTTGTGTTTAGAATAAAACATTTTGAACAAAACGTTCTGAAATATGAAACTTTAGGTAGTGTTACTTTATTTAGTACATAGCATGCCGTTGTTACTGCTTCAGCCAAAATTTGATTTAGTAAACCATTAATATTTGGCTAATTCCTAGCATATTCTTGCAAAAATCGATTCTTTCATTCTACAACACAATTTTTTTGTGGTGTTCGTGGAACAGAAAAAAATATGGCTTGTTCCTTTTATGTTACAAAAATAATTAAATAATTCATTTTCAAATTCACCTCCATGATCAATGCGAATGTTTTTGATTTCTTGATCTAATAAATTCATTATTCGCTTAGAAAAGTTCTTAACTATTCCAAAAGTATCACATTATGTTTTAAGAACAACGTCCATGTATATCTTGAAAAACTATCCACTATAACAAAAACATATTTATTATGATTTAATGAACGTGTTTGAGTAGGTCCAAATAAGTCTAAATGTAATAATTATAGCAGTTATTTTGTAGAAATAATGTTCTTTGACTTAAAAGAATTCTTTTTCAATTTACCAAATTGACATGCATCACATAAATTATTTACTTTGAAATTAATTTTCGGTAATCCTCTAACTAGTTCATGTTTAGCTAGTTTGTTAATATACTCAAAATTTACATGTCAAAATCATTTATGCCATAACCATGGACCTTCGTGATCTACAGTTAGACATAAATCTGAAGTTTTTTTTATTTTCATGTTTAAAAAATATATATGTATATATATATATATTTGAAAATCAATACATTTTATTAATGACCAATCATATGTTTCCTCTATATGCCTCGTTAAAACCTTTCAATCCGAGTACATATAGGTTCCACATATTAACAACACATAGGCAAATTACACAAAGTGATTACAAAATGAATACAAGAATTAAAAGAACATAGAATAATAAACTGAATCCTCACAACGGCCTAAAGCCCATCTGCCCAAATTATAAACTTGTTCATTAGAAATAGCCCGTCATCCTAGATCAAATAGTTCCAGTCCCCATCGGCGAAGAATCTGGCGATTCGATGCAGAGTTAGAGGACCTACAATTATTATCGAGTACTAAGTAATGGATCTCCCTTTCAATCTTGGGCACAACCGTATAACTGTCCGTGCTAAGATTAGAGAAAATTATATCATTCGACTCTTGCCAAATATATATATATATATATATATATATATCGCTGAAGTAAATGCTCGAAAGCCATATCCTGAATTTGATCTTTAGCACGAAGTGCATCAAGAAACAAGTCTGCTTCCTCATCTAGCAAGGTAGACTGAGTGGTGGAAGGTTGAGCCTCATTTTAATGGTACCCCAAATGAATATGGAATAGTTGCATGAAAAGAAAATGTGCGGTTTCATTTTGAACATTGCATAAGGGACATAATGTGTTTGGAACAATGCCGAACCAATGTAACCTAGCTTTAGTGTTGAGTCGATCAAGTGCTGCAAGGTAAGAGATAAAAGCCATACGTTTATTATTTTTGGAATGCCAAATAATATTAAAGATCAGTTTGGCTACTCCCCTACCTCTAACTTTGTTCCAGGCTGCGTTGAAGGAGAGATCGCCTCCATCACACCATTCATAATAATCTTGATGTCTGTATGAGAAAACTGGAATAGTGGTGAACTCTTCAGCAATTTCCCTGGTAGCTGGATGCAAAGAAGGATTCAGAGTCGAATGTCGAATGAGATAATTACTTTATCACCTTGGTGCCCGATAACCTGTAGTCTGTTTATAGCCAATTAGTCCATTAGGAAATTGTTGTTGATCCACAGGTTGAACCATAAGGAGGTATGATCTCCATTTGCTACCATATTATTCATCAATTGTCTCCCACTAGTGCGTAGTCATAGCATTGATTTCCAGGTGGAGGATGCATTGTTATCTATAGGTGTATTGTAACGACCCAAACTTCCCCGGTAAGGAAAGCCCGGATTGAAGTGAGAACAAGCCACACCGGAACGCAGACAGAAGAAAATTTCATTGTTAATTACAACAATTTCATCAGATTACAAGAATATACAGAGTATGAATGAATGAAATACATTCGATAAATATCAGAGATTACAATGAATTACATAGCAGCGGCAAATAATGCAACACACAACTAAAAGAGATATACGGATACTGAGCTTTCCGGATATCGTTCCAGCTGTAAACCAGGTTCCTGTGAATATAAATATGCAAAACCAAAACTACTAGCTGCCCATGCGGAAAATAGGGGTACCCAGAGTTTAGTTTAAAACAATAAACTCCGGGTCAGTCATGTGACTGGTGTGAGAACTAAAACAGTTATTAATCTTTATTTTAAAATTAGGTAAATCAAGGGACCACGCTGTATAACACGGAACATGTTTCCTCCCAAGAACACCAGTGCATAAAACAACAACGCAATGCTAAATAAAGAACAATGAAGCTATTATAAGACCCAGGTCCCATCACACAATGCAACACAAGCCAGAGGATAGGTTTTTACCTTATAATAGCCAAAGAATGCTTGATTCGGTAAACTTCTTCTTTTGTTATTACTATAAATGTATAGTGTCAAAACAATTTCAATCATAAGTATTAATCGTAGACGGCATGGGTACTATATATCATGTCGCCATACTAGGCTCTACAAATAAAACCCCAAAGTCACGTATTTGGAAATAGGGTTTCCTTCTATGAACCGAGGTAAAAGATAGTCCTCACCGATTCGAGACGCTCTAACCCGTGTCTCAGGACCTAGACTCAGGTGGGCCCTTGGATCGTCAGGGCTGATCCACTGATGTTGATTAAAATGCCTAAACACTGCGTTTCCCCACCTTTTGGGGTGTCAATGAGTCCAATGACTCCATCGGTCCCGGATCAACCGATATATCCGAGGCGCCTCGCAACAGCAACAACCACATAAGTCAGTCTCGTCAGGGCGTGTAAAACCACTGACGCCGCTTCTAGCTAGAAGGAAACGCATGTCCTCCCTAATGTCCTTCTCCCGTTTCTGGTTCACAACTGGGGTGTGAGGCTCGCGAATCAACGCTACACAAAGCTATGCCACACAGGCCGCGCTTTGATCATCAACCACAAGACTCTGCTTTTCAACAGAAGCCTTGATCATATTGCCACTTAGGCATGCCACACAGGCGATTCACTCCATGCGTTTGATATCCATCAACATATAACCTCTGAGCTCGTACGTCTCAGAGAAGGGCGTTAAGCAAGAGAATAAATTCTCCACCGCAAAGCAGATATATATTTAATAGAAATCAATCACACAGAATAAAACCCAATGTCAGACACACAGTCCATTTACAAGTTCGTTCTGGGTCTGAACGAAACCGGAGGCACCTTGTACCTCGCATATCCATCGATCTCCAAGTACATCTGGACAACCACCAACTGATTACCCCTATTCCAAACACAATGGGATATGTTTCGTATCCCAATTCGACTGTTTCGATAGGTTTTCATTCAAATTAAAATATAAATCAGTATATATTCAATTTGAACGCTCATTTTAATTTACCGAAGCCACATACTGACTCGATAAATTCCAGAAAAATATTTTCTAGCTTCGTATTGACGATACGACCCAAACAAGACTAATTTCGTCAAATTCTGAGATCGTTTGAAAAATAGCCATTTTCCAGTCGATTAAAATCAACTGAAACTGGTCAAACGCGTTTTCTTTAGCCACGCTCACATATTGATTTAGAAAATTACGAATTTTGAAATCTAGCAATTACTTGACAGCATGGATCCAACAAAAGTAGTTTCGTCGAAAAACGAGGTCGTTTGCAAAATTCCCATTTTTAAGGGCCAGAATTCCATAGCGACTATTTTGAATTTTCAACTGGGCGTATCTTTTGATTCCCGCTATGAAATTTTGATTTCCCGGGTTTGTTGGAAAGATATTCTCAATTAGATTCAAATATTTTTGGTTTCACTAAAATCCAGTTTATTTTGAATCCTGTACATTCATTTGAACTTTGAAATCGAATTTTCAAACTACTACACCATTTCAGGCTCGTTATATAATTAAAATAAATTATTTATATTCTAACGACGATCAATATAAATATATATGTTCGAATTCTATTCAAAATAAATTTCTCGTCGGTATCATTTAAAATAATTCATTTTAAATATTCAAAATTCACTAAAATTGCAAAAATAAAATTTTTAAATTGGTTCGGATTTCCGGGTTATTACATGTATTCCAGAACTATTTACTGTAGCAGTACCTATATTTCATCAAATTGGCTCGTAGATTGTCTTTGATGAAGAAATTCCACAATAGTCTATTGCATGATGCCCTTTTTAGATCAGATAATATGTAACACCCCGTATGTTGAATAACTTGCTATAATATAAAACAGGGCAGAATTAAACTTTAAAATCTGAATCAGGGGAAACGGGCTATGCCGTTGCGTTCGTCTCGGAAAAATACGCGAAATAGAGTCCGAGTTTTCGAAAATCGGAGTCCGTATGACCCCGATAAGGCCCAAAGAAGTTTTCAGAAATAAAAAAAAAACAGATTTTCAGAAGTAGCGGGAAAAATCCCGCCAGACCCAGGGGGTCGACCTGGGGGTCGACTGGGGAGTCGACCCTAGGGTCGACCTGGGGGTCGACCTCCCTGGTCGAGCCCAGGTGACCTGGGTGCACCAGCTTGTCTTTTGGGCTGTGTTTTGGTGGCTAGGACGTGATCTGACGGCTCTAACCTAATCTAGGGTTAATCTAAGGGCCTAAACTACATCCTAATTCTATAAATACACCCTAAGACTACCCTAATTCATACTAAAATTGGAGACAACGTCGTTATGCCGTCAAAATGCAACTAGGAGGAGCCACCAACAAATTAAAGAGGAGGAAAGCTTCTCAAATCAACCTCTAATCAATTTTAGCAACTTGATCTTCTTCTTAGGAGTGCTAATCAACAAGTGGTGAGTTTTCTATAGCCTTAATAACCAATTGTTGAAATGATTATGATAGGATATAATGAGGTTATGGCTATGAATGTGGATCAATGCAAGATTATGTTATCATATGCTATGTGTTTGTGATGTTATGCAAGTTATGCAAGTTATGTGCTATATGTTCATGAAGTTATGCAAGTTATGCAAGTCATATGATACATGTTCATGATGTTATGCAAGTTATGCAAGTCATATGCTATGTGTTTGTGGTGTTATGCAAGTTATGCAATCATATGATATATGTTCATGAAGTTATGCAAGTTATGCAAGTCATATGATATATGTTCATGAAGTTATGCAAGTTATGCAAGTCATATGCTATGTGTTTATGATGTTATGCAAGTTATGAGAAACATTGATCCATTATGACACCATGATATGCAAGTTTGGTGTATGCAAGTCCATCTATGATATGTATGCAAGTTTGGTGTATGATTATATGCAAGTTCATATATGCTATGTTATGCAAGTTTGGTGTATGATTATATGCAAGTCCATATATGACATGTTATGCAAGTTTGGTGTTTGATTATATGCAAGTGACATGTGCAAGTTGACACCTTAGTATGATATGCATACATATGCAAGTTAACCCCTTTGTATGTCATACATACATATGCTAGTTTACCCCTTTGAATGACATAAATAACTTATGCAAGTTAACCTCCTTATGACATATGTGATTCATGCAAGTTTGGGTTGATTATTTATGCTAGTTGGGTTTGATGCTATATGCATGTTGACACCTTTAAACCCATGTTGATGCTTATGTGTTATGCAAGTTGAACCCATTGTATGTGTGATGAATCTTCCCTTTTATGTCATGTTAGCGAATTACGTGGGGAACGATGGGGTTAATATACTTGTTAATGAAATGGTGTGAAATTGGTATGATTATGCATACCATAAAGAGGACGGACATAATTGAGTCAATTATGTACATCATTAAAAATTGGAATTAATTAGGGAAAATTAATTCGAAATATGGGGGTGATTAATTAGGTGTAATTAATCGACTAAGACACGAGGTTGGACCCTTTTGTAGCGTAAGACTGCCCGGAACCGACCGGCAAATCCAGCAGCTACAAATGATTGGCCCAATGTGAGAGGTCTTAGGCACAAACTAAATACGTGACAAGTGTATAGACACGAGGTTAGACTCGGTTATGGCGTAAGTCTGCCCGGACCCAACCGGCAAATCCAGCTGCCATAAAAGATAGTCTAATGTGAGAGGTCTTTACAAGGTTACGTTCTTAATCAATTAAGAAACACTTAACCAGATAAGCATGTAGTGGGGCATGAAGGGTGGCATGTGGAGATTAAGTAAGTGCCTTGGGTGGCATAAGGAAATCTAGTGGTTGCCTTGGGTGGCAATAGAAAATACGATTAGAATACTTAACCAAAGTGGAACATGTAATTAAACATGATTAAAGGGTTAAGTGGGTGCCTTGGGTGGCATGAGGAAATCTAGTGGTTGCCTTGGGTGGCAATAGAAGATAAGAATACTTAACCAAAGTGGAACATGTAATTAAACATGATTAAAGGGTCAAGTGGGTGCCTTGGGTGGTATGAGGAAATCTAGTGGGTTGCCTTGGGTGGCAATAAAGAATACGACTAGAATACTTAACCAAAGTGGAACATGTAACTAAACATGATTAAACGGTTAAGTGGGTGCCTTGGGTGGCATGTGGAAATCAAGTGGGTGCCTTGGGTGGCATGTAGAAATCTAGTGGGTGCCTTGAGTGGCAATTGAAATATGATTAGATGACTTAACCAAACCTTAACATGTAAGGGGGCATGATTATAAAAAGGGGTTAAGTGGGATGCACTAGATAAAATGACAAGCTTAAGTAGTAGCTTGCGGGGGCCCATTTCAACCAGTAACCCATATGTATCTTATTGGGCTCGACCCATATCGAGGACGGGACACGCGTACTGGGCTTGACTATAAGAGGCCAAAACGGGGTAGCGGTGGCAACGCGAGTCCAACGGGTTTCATATGCGTGTGTGGACCCGGGCTGGTAGGTAAGACGTTGTTGCATCGTGTAGATATAAGCCGTGCACTATTGATAGTATCGGGTTGCCACTTTGGGGAGTGATACACCCCACTGTGGGGCCAGCACGGGTATCTACGGTAGGGAGCCGATCGCTTGGGGAGTAGCAGGTACACCTAGTGGAGATAGGGGCAGACGCCACCTATGTAGTCAGCTAGGGGTACACGAGACTACTAATAAAATTACTAAGTTGTGGGTACACCTAGTGGAGATAGGGGCAGACGACACCTATGTAGTCAGCTAGGGGTACACGAAACTACTATTAAAAATTACTAAGTACACTTAGTGGGGATCAACCTTTAAGTAGGAATTACCCTTGGGTGGGTGGAACTGGTGTGGTGCAGTGTAGGAATTATCCTTGGGTGGGTAGATCTGGTGTGGTGCAGAATAGTATTTATCCTTGGGTGGATAGGCGCGTCTTTACCGTTATCTTAGTTTATCCTAAGTCTAGTTGGCTACTTAGTGTAGTCATTTATCCCCAGTCGTACCGTACCAGGTTTATATCATACCCTAATTACTTTAATGATTGTATTGTTAAGGTTATAGGGCTCACTCAGACTTATGTCTGACCCCATTGTTTTTATCTTTTTCCCCAACCCTCAGGTTCTCAGAGTGGGCCTAGCACTAGTGGGTTTTGATCAGATTGCTTTATCTATCTTTTGGAGCTTGGACTCTTGAAGAAAAGCTCGGTTATCTTTTCTATTATGGCTATTAGTATGTAGTGGGATTATGTACTTATGTATTAATGAGATGGATATTTTGTACTTGACTCTTGTTGGTTTTTGAGATGTAACCAAACATGTTTACCTTCTGCTGCAATGAAATGATGTTTTAAATTTCAAGTATTACTTATATCTGTCTTGTTGTAATTTTTCAGTTCTATATTCACTTAAATACTCCACCGAAGCTAAGGCATTCCCCTTGTTTGAGTGACCTTAGCGGGTGTGGGGTGTTACACGTGGTATCAGAGCTTAAGGTTACCAGAACAGCTAAAACTTTTAGAAAACTATTTTTCTAAAAACATTTTTGGAAGAAGTATTTTCAAAAACATGCCTTTTAAGAGAAAAGTTTTTGAAAGAAAAGCATAATCCCCAATAGCCATATCCTTATCCTTCGGATTCTCCGTTTTGAATCTCTTCCTCTTTCTCTTTTTGAATTTCCCCTCCGCGTATAGATGTCTTTTTAAGATAAGTAAGCACTTCCGTATGAAGGACAGAAGAACCACTTCAAGGGACTAAGTCGTTTGCCAGGCTAAGAAGTTAGTCCAAGGAGGAGGAGAGCTTATAGGTACCTTTAAGATGGACGAGAGAGGAAGGTTCAAATAGCTATTAGGTAAATAAAGGACGAAACCTCATCGTGGTAAGAAGGCCACGAAAGGAGAATGTGAAGAAGGCTAGTTGTTTTGGAGGAATAGGACACCTTGGGGTTGTCCAAAGAGGTAAGGACGAAGTACAAGATCTTCTGGAGGGTAGATGTATTCCCTCACGACGGGTATACCTGATGGAGGTAGGACCGTCTAAGTTGAAATTTGGTTCTCTCGATCATCCTGTTCGAACTTTATTCGACTCTAGTGCACCACATTCGTTTATCTCATCATCATTAGTTGAGTCACTGCACCTAGACACCAGTTTAGTAGATGATCTCGTGGTTGGTTCAAACCCAATTGGGGGCTCCACCTATTTGTCCATGATATGTTAGGGTTTGAAGATCCTCATACTTAGCGTTGAGTTTAGAGGTGATGCTTTTGTTTGGGCTTCACGGGCTATGGGTTGATTTTGGGCATGGACTGGTTATCCAGTAATGGTGCCGTTCTTGATTGTGAAAGGAGAGTTGTTAGGCTTATGACCCGCTTGGGTAACACTCTCGAGATCTTTTGAAATCCCATAGATTCTGTTATGCTAAGTTATCTTGAGTCGCTTGACGCTTCGGTCGAGAGTTTGCAATCGGTTAGAGTGGTCCGGGAATACTCGGATGTGTTTGGGGAGGTGAAGGGCTTACCTCCGAAGCAGGAGATAGACCTCCGAATATATCTGGTAGATGATGCTAAACCAGTATCTTTGTCAGTGCGCCACATGGCTCCTCATGAGAGGAGGGAACTCCATAAGCAAGTAGGGGAGTTGCTTGAGAAGGGGTTCATAAGACGAAGTATATCGGTGTGGGGTGCTCCAGTAGTTTTTGCCACGAAGGCGACTGGGTCCCTCAGACTTTGTGCAGACTATGGAGAGCTTAACAAGCTCACAAAGAAGAATAGACACCCATTGCCAAGGATTGATAATCTTTTTGATCGGTTGGTTGGCGCCTCAGTGTTTCACAGTTGGACTTAGCCACGGGGTTTCATCAGTTGGAGTGACTGAGGATAGTATAGAGAAGACCGCCTTTAGGACTCCGGATGGTTTCTGTGAGTGGCTGGTGATGCCATTTGGCTTGACGAACGCCCCCGTGTATTTTGTTGATTTGATGAGTAGGGTGTTCAGGGAGTACCTAAACAACTTCGTAGTGGTCTTTGTGGATGACATCTTGGTCTTTTCTAAGAACGAAATAAGTTTTCGTATAATAGGTTAAGCAAAGCCAGTTATTTGATCAACGGTGGTTCTAGAGTGAGACTGGCAAGGACATTCAGAGTTGGACAAGGGTTTAATTATTTAGCCGTTTTTACTAGTATCATCTCACGTAGGTCGTCTAAATTCGAAGGAGGTGTCCCTTGGGTGTTTGTCTGATATTGGTTTAGGCCTTTGGGGCTTGCACTTGGGGGATGGCGAGTTCGACTAGGATGGTCTGCGTGAGAGATGGATAGTTGTGACGATTTTGTATGAGAGAATATCCTGGTTTTCTCCAGAAATGGAGAAAAGCATGCCCTACATCTTAAGGAAGTGTTGGAGACTCTTCGAGCGCATAGTCTTAAGACAGCAAAGGTGGATGGAGTTCTTAGCCTCCTAAGATTTCGAGATAGCGTATACACCTGGCAAGGGTAACGTGGTGGCGGACGCCTTGAGTAGAAAAAGGTTGTCCTTGAGTTCATTGTTCGTGGAACGACGAAGCTTGGAATTTATCTCGATGTTTGATTTCAGACCTTCCGTTGACTTTATACCCGGTTTGCTAGCATCCTTGGAGGTCAGACCTACTCTTTTGAGACAGATTAGCGAGGCACAGCGGGACGACCCACGGTTGGTTGAGTTAGTAGAGAGGCTCATAAGGGGGGAGTCGTCCAGCCATTTGAGTAGGTACACCCTAAACGATAGGGGGTGCTTGCGTAGAGACGGTAGACTTTGTGTACCGCAAGACGAGGGTTTAAGGAAGGCTATTCTTGATGATGCACACCGTTCTAGGATGACCATTTATCCCGGTGGGGACAAGATGTACCAGGACATGAAGCGAGTTTTCTTTTGGGCCGGTATGAAGAAAAGATGTGGCCGAGTATGTCGCTAGATGCCTGGTGTGCCAACAGGTGAAAGCGGAGCAAAAGAAACTGGGTGGGTTGCTTCACCCATTGGAAGTTCCGCAATGGAAGTGGGATAGCGTCTCGATGGATTTTATTGATGGGTTACCAAGATCGAGGAAGGGTAGTACGGGAATTTGGGTTGTGGTAGATAGTCTTACTAAGAGCACCCATTTCATACCCGTGAAGAGCAAGAGGACTGTTCCATGGCTAGCTTCAGTTTATCTTCGAGAGATATTCGGTTGCATAGGGAACACGACGTATTCCATGTGTCATATTTGAGGAAGTGCCTACATAAGACCGCAGAGGTGGTAGAGCCGAGCTTGCTTAAAGAAGTGGAGGTAGAGCGTGATGCGACTATTCGACGAGCTCCTACCCGCATCCTTGGGTCAGAGATTAGGAAGTTGAGAAACAGAGAGGTTCGACTAGTCAAAGTGAAGAGGGGAGAAGATGAGAGCAATGCTACTTGGGAGACAGAAGCGAAGATGCGTTCATTGTACCCATTCTTTTTTTTAGGGTATGTCTTTTAACTTCTCCTGTATCGCTTGTCTAGTACTTATCTTATCTTTAGTATGTCCTCTCATTAGTACCTTTGACCTTTAGATGGGGAAAACCTATGGTTGAAACATGTGTTTGAGACATGTTATGTTTGATGGATGCGTGTGGATGCAAGTGGTTGCTAGTGGTTGCTCGTGGATGCATATACACACACTCTAGGCACTAGATCGGCTCAATCACTTCATATTGCATATTGCATAAAATTGTGTGTAGGTAGCTATATTAATGGATGTATAATGGTTGTGCTATCATATGGATGATGCATTTTGGTGAATGATTGTGCACTCATGTAGAAATAGTATGTGTCGATAAGGTTCTTTCGCATACATGTTGGATGCATGGCACTATCATGGTTTGCATTAAGGAGGTCAACTGAATTAGTAGACCGCCTAATTTTGCATTAGACAGGGAACATATACACACACACTCTTTGCATATGTTCATACAGCATTAGAAACTTTAAGGACAATGGATGCCAGTGTTTGATGGTTTGAGTAGATGGTTGTTTGGTTGGTAGGACACGTTCTTCTTGACTTAGAGATTTCGGGGACGAAATCCTTTAAGTAGGGGAGAATGTAACACCCCGTATGTTGAATAACTTGCTATAATATAAAACAGGGCAGAATTAAACTTTAAAATCTTAATCAGGGGAAACGGGCTATGCCATTGCGTTCGGCTCGGAAAAATACGTGAAATAGAGTCCGAGTTTTCGAAAATCGGAGTCCGTATGACCCCGATAAGGCCCAAAGAAGTTTTCAGAAATGAAAAAAAAAACAGATTTTCAGAAGTGGCGGGAAAAATCCCGCCAGACCCAGGGGGTCGACTGGGGAGTCGACCTCCCCCCCCCCCAGGTCGACTGGAGAGTCGACCCTAGGGTCGACCTCCCTGGTCGAGCCCAGGTGACCTGGGTGCACCAGCTTGTCTTTTGGGCTGTGTTTTGGTGGCTAGGACGTGATCTGACGGCTCTAACCTAATCTAGGGTTAATCTAAGGGCCTAAACTACATCCTAATTCTATAAATACACCCTAAGACTACCCTAATTCATACTAAAATTGGAGACAACGTCGTTATGCCGTCAAAATGCAACTAGGAGGAGCCACCAACAAATTAAAGAGGAGGAAAGCTTCTCAAATCAACCTCTAATCAATTTTAGCAACTTGATCTTCTTCTTAGGAGTGTTAATCAACAAGTGGTGAGTTTTCTATAGCCTTAATAACCAATTGTTGAAATGATTATGATAGGATATAATGAGGTTATGGCTATGAATGTGGATCAATGCAAGATTATGTTATCATATGCTATGTGTTTGTGATGTTATGCAAGTTATGCAAGTTATGTGCTATATGTTCATGAAGTTATGCAAGTTATGCAAGTCATATGATACATGTTCATGATGTTATGCAAGTTATGCAAGTCATATGCTATGTGTTTGTGGTGTTATGCAAGTTATGCAAGTCATATGATATATGTTCATGAAGTTATGCAAGTTATGCAAGTCATATGATATATGTTCATGAAGTTATGCAAGTTATGCAAGTCATATGCTATGTGTTTATGATGTTATGCAAGTTATGAGAAACATTGATCCATTATGACACCATGATATGCAAGTTTGGTGTATGCAAGTCCATCTATGATATGTATGCAAGTTTGGTGTATGATTATATGCAAGTTCATATATGATATGTTATGCAAGTTTGGTGTATGATTATATGCAAGTCCATATATGACATGTTATGCATGTTTGGTGTTTGATTATATGCAAGTGACATGTGCAAATTGACACCTTAGTATGATATGCATACATATGCAAGTTAACCCCTTTGTATGTCATACATACATATGCTAGTTTACCCCTTTGAATGACATAAATAACTTATGCAAGTTAACCTCCTTATGACATATGTGATTCATGCAAGTTTGGGTTGATTATTTATGCAAGTTGGGTTTGATGCTATATGCATGTTGACACCTTTAAACCCATGTTGATGCTTATGTGTTATGCAAGTTGAACCCATTGTATGTGTGATGAATCTTCCCTTTTATGTCATGTTAGCGAATTACGTGGGGAACGATGGGGTTAATATACTTGTTAATGAAATGGTGTGAAATTGGTATTATTATGCATACCATAAAGAGGACGGACATAATTGAGTCAATTATGTACATCGTTAAAAATTGGAATTAATTAGGGAAAATTAATTCGAAATATGGGGGTGATTAATTAGGTGTAATTAATCGACTAAGACACGAGGTTGGACCCTTTTATAGCATAAGACTGCCCGGAACCGACCGGCAAATCCAGCGGCTACAAATGATTGGCCCAATGTGAGAGGTCTTAGGCACAAACTAAATATGTGACAAGTGTAAAGACACGAGGTTAGACTCGGTTATGGCGTAAGGCTGCCCGGACCCAACCGGCAAATCCAGCTGCCATAAAAGATAGTCTAATGTGAGAGGTCTTTACAACGGTTACGTTCTTAATCAATTAAGAAACACTTAACCAGATAAGCATGTAGTGGGGCATGAAGGGTGGCATGTGGAGATTAAGTAAGTGCCTTGCGTGGCATGAGGAAATCTAGTGGTTGCCTTGGGTGGCAATAGAAAATACGATTAGAATACTTAACCAAAGTGGAACATGTAATTAAACATGATTAAAGGGTTAAGTGGGTGCCTTGGGTGGCATGAGGAAATCTAGTGGTTTCCTTGGGTGGCAATAGAAGATAAGAATACTTAACCAAAGTGGAACATGTAATTAAACATGATTAAAGGGTTAAGTGGGTGCCTTGGGTGGCATGAGGAAATCTAGTGGGTTGCCTTGGGTGGCAATAAAGAATACGACTAGAATACTTAACCAAAGTGGAACATGTAACTAAACATGATTAAAGGGTTAAGTGGGTGCCTTGGGTGGCATGTGGAAATCAAGTGGGTGCCTTGGGTGGCATGTAGAAATCTAGTGGGTGCCTTGAGTGGCAACTGAAATATGATTAGATGACTTAACCAAACCTTAACATGTAAGGGGGCATGATTATAAAAAGGGGCTAAGTGGGATGCACTAGATAAAATGACAAACTTAAGTAGTAGCTTGTGGGGGCCCATTTCAACCAGTAACCCATATGTATCTTATTGGGCTCGACCCATGTCGAGGACGGGACACGCGTACTGGGCTTGACTATAAGAGGCCAAAACGGGGTAGCGGTGGCAACGCGAGTCCAACGGGTTTCATATGCGTGTGTGGACCCGGGCTGGTAGGTAAGACGTTGTTGCATCGTGTAGATATAAGTCGTGCACCATTGATAGTATCGGGTTGCCACCTTGGGGAGTGATACACCCCACTGTGGGGCCAGCACGGGTATCTACGGTAGGGAGCCGATCGCTTGGGGAGTAGCAGGTACACCTAGTGGAGATAGGGGCAGACGGCACCTATGTAGTCAGCTAGGGGTACACGAGACTACTAATAAAATTACTAAGTTGTGGGTACACCTAGTGGAGATAGGGGCAGACGACACCTATGTAGTCAGCTAGGGGTACACGAAACTACTATTAAAAATTACTAAGTACACTTAGTGGGGATCAACCTTTAAGTAGGAATTACCCTTGGGTGGGTGGAACTGGTGTGGTGCAGTGTAGGAATTATCCTTGGGTGGGTAGATCTGGTGTGGTGCAGAATAGTATTTATCCTTGGGTGGATAGGCGCGTCTTTACCGTTATCTTAGTTTATCCTAAGTCTAGTTGGCTACTTAGTGTAGTCATTTATCCCCAGTCGTACCGTACCAGGTTTATATCATACCCTAATTACTTTAATGATTGTATTGTTAAGGTTATAGGGCTCACTCAGACTTATGTCTGACCCCGTTGTTTTTATCTTTTTCCCCAACCCTCAGGTTCTCAGAGTGGGCCTAGCACTAGTGGGTTTTGATCAGATTGCTTTATCTATCTTTTGGAGCTTGGACTCTTGAAGAAAAGCTCGGTTATCTTTTCTATTATGGCTATTAGTATGTAGTGGGATTATGTACTTATGTTTTAATGAGATGGATATTTTGTACTTGACTCTTGTTGGTTTTTGAGATGTAACCAAACATGTTTACCTTCTGCTGCAATGAAATGATGTTTTAAATTTCAAGTATTACTTATATCTGTATTGTTGTAATTTTTCAGTTCTATATTCACTTAAATACTCCACCGAAGCTAAGGCATTCCCCTTGTTTGAGTGACCTTAGCGGGTGTGGGGTGTTACATAATAATTTAAAACCAACTCTCCTTTCGGCCATGGGTTTACAGAGTTTTATCCATGATACTTTATGACTAGAATCACCCCCAAAAATATCAGCACAAATGGATTGAAGTTTATCCAAGTTTATTCGGGAATTTGATACACTGATAACCAGTATAAGATAATGGGTATGAATACAGTGTCAATCAATTCAGCCCTACCGGCAAGGCTTAATAAATTAGCTTGCCATCCCTCAATCCAATGTTGTACCCAATAAATAAGTACATTGTAATCAGAATAGTGGAGATAATTATAAGAGAGTGGAACACCAAGATATTTAATAGGTAGATGTCCAATTTCGTAAGGCAAAATATTCAAAATTGATTGCATATATAAGTGTATATATTCGCGTGCGTGCTCAGTTAGCATATTGGTGCAAGCGAAGTTCTGCTCGATTGTGTCCGACAGGCTCGTCTACTAAAGATTGAAAAGCTATGACAGTGAGAAGTCTTAAATTTGTGCACTAGTTCGGTAAACGTTAATTAGTAAAGATTAATTAGATTGTAATTAACTAGTGTTAATTATTTTGGTTATCGACGGATCGTGGTTGATGATTGTTTATGATGGATGATGGCTGCGTAAATCAGAACACACAAGCACACTATTAAGCATTAGTATTTTAACACTTGTGCACAGTTATTATTTATTTAATAATATTGATGACGGTTGCTATGGATGTTAAATGGTTGTTAATGCTTGGTGACACACACAATGACACTGCAATTATGGTTTTGCACCGGTGATCGGTTGAATCTCCCCCATAGTCGAAAACATAAATTATAATATATTATTCTTATATTGAGATTTTTGTTTGAAAATTTATTTTCAAATTTGAAATAGTTTGGAAATGAAATAGAATCGTAAATGAACAACTTTTGTAAAGAGGAACGTTTTGTCAAACGAGTTTTTGACGTTAAATAAGGTTTTGTTTAAAATGATGAAAACGGGTTTTGTTTGAAAAGGTGAAATTTGATTTTCCTATCTAAAAAAGGTTTTAATTCAAACTGATTTCGTAAATGGGCTTGTATTATTTTCTTGTGAGCTTCTGCAAATTTTGAAGTCAATCTTACTAGTTTTTGAAAAAATAATATTATTTTATTAATATAATAATATTATATTCGATTTTGTATTTAAATTGAATTTGAAGTTAAAATATCATTTTCAAAGGAATTTAAATATGCATAAAATCGTTTTGGAAGTAATTCGGATGCAGTTTTGATATACGACGCTATTTGGCATGAATAGGATGCATCACGCAGCGAAAGTTCGCGAATCTCGACCAGTAACTTCGAACGCTTATAACTTAAGCATTTTAAATCGGATTTCAGTGAAATAAAAAAAAACTGTGCTTTCAAAGAACATTGGCTTTCAAATTAAAAAGAATTAGATATCGATTAATAGTTTTTAAGATGTTTAAAACAGTTTTGAAAAAGGTCGTTGTAAGCATAGTTCGTCGACCGTAACTGTAAACAGCTATTTTTATGTTTTAAAAATATGGAAAAAAATTGTAAATTCATTATGAATTATTTAAAAGTGTATTGAATTGGAAATTTTTAGTTTTGGATAATATAAAGGTCATTTTGATCAAATTAGCCAATATAACTGTTTGTAACGCTTTTGAAATATGGTAACGCTTTCCTTGAAAACGATCTGTTTTATAGTTTTCAAAACGCGAACCATCTTCCGAACTATAAGTAATCATTTTTAAATGATTTTTGAAATTTTTTCAAAGGTTTAAGATTTTAAAGTATTTAATATTGAATTTCAATAGGGTTATTGGGATTTTCCAATTATAAATAAATTGGATATGGTTAGAGATGAATCTTCAGATGTTTAATATTAATTCGATAGATGATAACTCTTACTATTTGAGGAATTTAGAAGATATTACCGTTATTCCACTTATAGTATGGGTTGGTTACGGGGATAAATATTTGGGATAAGTTGAAGAATTTCTATCCAGATCGAATATCAAAGAGTTGGATAAATCTTTTAACTAATATATGAGTTTCCCGATTTAATTGAGATAAGTTGGATAGAAATAATCTTTGAATATTTGATATGAAATTCTGTGGTGTAAATGCTTACTATTTGAGGAATATGGAATATATTTATACCGTTATTCCACATATATTATTCGTTGATTATGAGAATTGATATCGAATATAAGTAGATACAATTTTGGTGTAACTTATGTTCAATATCTATTGATACGGATATTATTGTGAATTTTATTTTAAATAATATCATTGTTGAAATCCGATAAGATTGAGTTGTGGGAATTCATACCATAATTGGGGATTTAATCAAATCTTTGATTTGACAAAAAATTGAACAAGGATTTTAGGAAGAATCATAATCTTTATAAGATTTAAGAATTGAATTTTGGGTAATCCTTTTTAAATAGGAATCCAGATTGATATTATGAAGTACAGATTAGGATTTTCAAAAGAAACTGAGTTTTGATAATATGTTATCGAATGAAAGGATTAGTAAATAATGTAAGAGTGAATTAATAAAAGGTTTTGATTAACCGATTATTGGAGGAGATTTGGTTGAAATCTTGTGTGATCCATAATTGTGTTTTTTTAAATTTTGCTTATTATTTGGAAAGACTTGGATCGGATTTATTTTCGAAAACAGTTTCAAATGATGATATGACGTTGACAGCCCGCCCCGAACCAGCCGGCATTTCCCTGAAATGCGTTGTACCAATGTCCGACCAGCACGGGACGGTCGTAAAAAGAAAGGAATCTGAAATTATGATCTATAAATGAACCTGTAGTATATCTCACAGCCCATGGAATAAAATGTAACAATAACATAACTTGATATAAAACAGGTGAGACAGTGCATAAGCTGAAAACTTAATCATATCCATCAGAGCAGCGGAATTTAAAACATAGCTTATGATCCAAACCATTATTACAACCTCAAAATACTATCTCTAAAGCAAAATAGAAAGGTACACTACTAATGCCTAAAGCAGTGACCATCAACAACACAGGGAGAATATATGTAAATAGTATGTGGAAGCATCCTGCTCGTCTTCGGAGACCTACTCGTGCATAACCACCAGATCTATCTCTAATCTGCTCGTTTAAGAGCACCCAGAGCAATAAGAAGATACACAAAACTCTGGGTCAGACAAGAATCTGGTATGAGCGATAGCACTAAAATAAAACAATAATAGGTACAAATAAATTATACCTGAACCTGGGTCTGCAACCAAAGAGTTAGCACAACAAGATGTATGGTACTCTAAGGTAAACACTAACATAGAATGTAAAATAGGAGTGTGTGTCATGGTGATAGCAAACATCAAACATAGCAATCATCCTCACATCTCTCACTCAGTGCGTAATGCATACAATATCCACTGCTTTGATCACTAAATCCATTGAGGGCATGATGGGTCTATATCCTTTTGGACTCCGTACAACTAATTGCCATGACCATGCCCTTCTAGTCTATAGCCAATAACCCTTCCCAATCCATACATCCTCTGGCTCTGGTTCATCTACATACCCCCTCTATCAATGGTGAACCAAAGTTGTAGATATCGATAACTCCTTTGCACACGTCCCGCAACAAAGCTGTTAGGCTATGAAAACTGGCAAAAATGTCAAACCAGTCTTTTACAGCATTACTTAAATGTTGTTACATCCCCTGGTTCAATTCATTATTCATCTGTTGTGAAGAGCAAAACAAAACTGGCTTTCATAACATTTCTGCACTTTTTACAGCGTTTCAGAAGTGCTGTCTTAGCTCAGGTGCGATCGAAACCCATGCGCGACAGACCACAACATTTCACAAATGTTGCCATAGGTGCGACCGAAACCCATGCGCGACCTACCACAACATTTCACAAATGTTGTTGTAGCTGCGACCGACCATAACATTCTGCAAATGTTGCCGTAGGTGCGATCGACCACAACATTCCACAAAGTGCGATCGAAACCCATGCGCGATTGACCACAGCATTTCACAAATGTTGTTGTAGGTGTGACCGACCACAGCAATCCGCAAATGTTGTTGTAGGTGCGACCGACCATAGCATTCCACGGATGCTGTCGTAGGTACGACCGAAACCCATGCGCGAACGACCACAACATTTCATAAATGCTATTGTAGGCGCGACCGACCACAACATTCCGCAAATGCTGTCGTAGGTGTGACCGACCACAGCATTCCACAAATGTTGTCGTAGTTGCGACCGATCCTATTTCCTGCATACATTCCAGTACGCAATCCTCGCCACACGACGATATTTTCAACCATTCTAACGTTCCTATCAATCACAAAACATCCCAAACAGTAATAACAACATATAGAATCAACCATAAACATCCAAACAAAGATTTAATATATAATTATGGATCAAACATACCCAAAACCATGATTTTCCCCTTACTCACCTTAACCATGTTTTAACTATAGATTTAGCAAACATAGTCCAAATTAACCCAAATTTTCACCAGTGACATAAAAAATATTTTAGAATTTCTACATATTTTTCCATATTTTTATGATGCATAATTTTTCTAATTATCACTAATCACCCTTAATAAGCCGTAATTGGTGAATAAAAGTGCAAATCACTCACTTTAGCCACAAATAAATTATAGGTCTGAAATTCTAATTGATTCGGCATGGATTCCAATATATTCCAGCATCTCTATCTCGATTTCTATGCTAATCCTTCTTAATTTGATGTAGATTTGGCTAATATGTGATTAGTATGTGATTAAAGATGAATTTAGAAGGTGGAGGCCATTGCTAGGGTTGAAGAAATGAAAGTGGCGGCTGAGAAAAATGAAATTGAGATGGTTTCCTAACTCATTTCAGCCTCCCCATAACCCAAGTCCTGAAATGAGTTATGGGCCCATCCACTAATTACCCTATTAAGTCCGTTTAAGAAGTTTTTCACCTTACAAACCTTGTTTCAACCATATCTCCCAAATGGTAAGTCCGTTTGATCAATATGACCACTCGGTAAACCCTCATTCGAATCCAATAGAAGTGGTTTTAGGTCAAAACTCCTTAGCAATCAAAAGTTATAGGCGAAACAAGATTCGCTAGGGGCAAAACGGTCGTTTAAAAATCGGTAAAAATCATGAGCATGAGAAATGACCCTGATAATCGTTCCCCAAAGTTACACACGACCATACCACTTTGTAAAAAAACGAAATAAATATTCTATGATCCTCCGATGTATAGAATGCTGGTCGTTACACTCTCCCCCCTTAAGAAATTTTGGCCCCGAAATCCCTTAACTAAGAAAACAGCCAAAAGGTCATGCATGCCTATCAACCATTTGCAACAATTAATCATACATAACACATCAAGCTTATCCTAGCATGCAGAATAACAACATTACAATTAAAATCTTACCAGGTAAAGAGCTCTGGATATGACTTCCTTATGTTCTCCTTGATTTCCCTAGTGCAGCCACTCTCATTATCACCCCAATGGACCTTAACCAGTTTCACCATCTTCCTCCGAAGTTGCTTCGTATCGTGTCCGACAATACGAATTGGTCTGCGGCTTTCAACTGCCACGAGTTTTACCTCGATATCATCCATTTGATCGGGTGACACAGTCAATGCACGAATTTCCTTAACTGAGAAACATGAAATACACCATGCACCCCGCCAATAGGTATTCCAACTTTTTATGCTAAATTCCCAACTTGTTTGAGAACTGGGAATGGACCAACAAACCTTGGTGCCAATTTTCCTCCCCTACCAGATCGAATTACACTCTTCGACGTAGAAATCTTGACGAATACCAAGTCGACAAAGTAGAATTTCAAATCTCTTCGTCTTTTATCAGCATAACTTTTCTGCCTATCTTGGGCAGCTTTCATTCTCTGTTGAATAACATTGATCTTATCTGAAGTTTCTCTTATTACATCTAGCCCAAGCACAAATTTTTCACTGGTCTCCAACCAACAAGATGGTGAATTGCACGGTCACCTGTACAAAGCTTCAAATGGAGCCATATCAATACTGGACGGATAACTATTATTGTATGCGAACTCAACTAGATGCAAATGGCATCCCATGAACCTCCAAAATCCAACATACAAGATCTCAGGAGATCCTCTAATACACGATTCACCCTCTTTGTTTGACCATCGGTTTGAGGATGGTACGTGGTACTGAGATGTAATTCTGACCCTAAAGCCTCTTGTAAGCTATTCCAAAACCCACCAGTAAATAATGGATCTCGGTCACTCACAGTACCTTTGGGTACTCCATGAAATCTCACTACCCACTTCATGTATAGTTTTGCTAACTTAGCTGCCATTCTATTCGACTTGACAGGTATAAACCTTTCACCTTTAGTCAATCGATCCACAATCACCGAAATACTATCATGAACTAATCTAGTCCTTCGTAAACTATCGATGAAATCCATCGAGACTTGTTCCAATCTCCATTCGGGAATTTCCAGCGGTTGTAACAAACCACTAGGCTTCTTTTGCTCAGCTTTGACTAATTGGAAATTCATGCACTTGGATATAAACTTCCCAATGTCTCTCTTCATCCCTTCCCAGTAGCAGGTCTGCTTCATGTCTCAATACATTTGATAACCACCGGGATGTATAGTCAGTTTTGAGTGATGACATTCTCTAAGCACTTCATCTCTTAATCCATTAACATTGGGTACAACTAGTCTCCCATTCTTTCGAAGTCATCCTTCTCGATCAAGACCATACTTGTTCATTCCCTCGCCGTCGATACCCATCTCCACCTTGGAGATGATTTCCAATAAATTAGGATTATTGAGACGACCCCAAACCCCGTACTGACGGCGGCAAGGGTAATCCGTGGAATATAACACAGAAACAGATAATAGCAGAACATAAATAAATAAATACACCAGATAATGAACAAAACAATATACTAGAAAAAGTAATCATCAGAGTTACACAGTATACAGGATCATACTTAGTACAAATACAGTTCAGCTATACATAAATGTCTACAGCGGAAAACAAACAAAATATGTACAATAGGAGCTGAATAGCAGAAAAAGAGATAAATGATAGAATCCATCTTCAGCTCCAGCTATCCAGAAAGAACCAACTAAACCTGAATACAAGGCTGCCCGTGTAGAAAAAGGGGCACCGAGTTTGAAAGTGAAACAAACTACGAGTCAGTCATGGGACTGGTATGAGAAATCTACTCAACACCTATATAATTTGGCCATCACAGGACCACACCACTTTCGTGGAACGGGTTTACTCCATTGGATTGCCAGTGCTTTAAAACAAATCTTTCTTTTAAACAACATAATGTATTTTATAAAAATGAAGCCATTATAAGACTCAGTTCCCATCACACAATGCAACGCAAACCGGAGGATAGAGTTTTTACCTTATAACGGCCAAGATATGCTTGATACGAATAAAACAAAGGCATTTGGTATTATTGCTAGTGTTTATATGTTTTGAAAACAATTTCAAATCATAACTATCAATCATAGACGACATGAGCGTCCCATGCCACTATGTCGCCAAATATATATATATACACAATCGAAACCGCACAGTCACGTATTTGGAAATTGGATTTCCGTCATGAACCAAGGCAAAAGATAGTCCTTACCGAATTCGAGACTGCCTAGCCCGAGTCTCAGGCAAGTGCGCAGGCAAGCCTTGGATCGTCAGGGCCGGTCCACCGATGTGGATTATTATGCCTGAACACTACGTCTCTCCACCTTTGGGGCGTAAACGAGCCAACGAATGACTCCATCGGACCCGGATCATCCGATCAAACCGAGGCGCCTCGCAACAGCAACAACCACACAGGTGAAAAGTATATAAATGTCAGGGCTGGTAGGTCACTGACACCACCCTAGCTAGGAAGAAACGCAGGCCCTCCCTGATGTCCTTCTCCCGTTTCTGGTTCATACCGGGGTGTGAGGCTCGCGATTCCAGGTTATACACAAAGCTACGCCACACAGGCGGTGCTTTGATCATCACCACAAGACTTTGCTTTTCAACAGAAGCCCTGATCATTTGCCACTTAGGTATGCCACACTAGCAATTCATGCCATGCGACTGATGTCCATCGATATACAACCTCTGAGCTCGTGCGTCACAGAGAAGGGCGTTAAGCAAAAGAATAAATTCTCCACCGCCAAACAGATGTATATTTAATAGAGATCAATCAATCACATAATAAAATCCAATGTCAGACACACAGTCCATTTACAAGTCCGTTCTGGGTCTGAACGAAACCAGAGGCACTAAATACCTCGCAAACCCATCGATCACCACGTACGTCTGGACGGTCACCACTCATTATCCATATTTTGGGATGCCTCCCAATAAGGACCTCGGTTACCATCCAAACGAGGTGAAGATCTCCGGTCTTCGACCACCGTCTTCAACTTCGACTTTCAATCGTCGGTCAATTATTTGAAATGAGAATTAACTCGGCCTTTTCAAATAATTCACGTATATTTAGAATCTCAAATCAATTTATTTCAATGGTTAAATTATTCGACAACACCAATTTTGTTCTTTAATGTAATTTTCACACCAAACACATTCAACCATCAAAACCACATAAATCGAGCAAATTCGGTTTATTTCCATTCCACATCATTTATGATATTTTATAACGATTTATCGCTATTTTTATTTATTTTAAATATAGCCCATATATTCAAAACGACGCTTCGGGCCATAACGCGGCCGTGGCGCTGTTTTTCTTCAGATTTGATTTACACATATATGAAGATCTAACCGTTGGATCTTTACAAAATCTACATCATTAGAAAGGTCTTTTCAAAACGAATCCAACGGTTCCCGTTTCGGGAAAATCCGACGGTCGGATCTCCCGGTACAATCGTTTGAAGTTTCGATTTCAAAATACGAACTGCAGCGTCGTTATTCGATTAAATATAATTATATTTATATATATATAAATATAATCGTTTCTGGCGCTGTTTTTCTTCAGATTTGAATTAAACATTCCAGACAATCCAACCGTTGGATTTTTACAAGGTTGGTGCCGTTGGAAAGATATTTCCAAGGCGAACCCGACGGTTGCGGTTTCGGGAAAATCCAATGGTCGGATTTCCCGTACTAGTTGTTTGAAATCACGGTTTCAAAACGCGAACTGCACGGCCACGTTTCGTTTTAATTTTATTTATATTTATATATTTATATAAATATAGTTCATTCAACAATTTCAATATCGTTTTCACTTCAAATATTTCACTAACGCCTTAAAATTTTGGAAAATTTCGCCATAACCTCCTTTGTACGGGAGGGGCTGGGAAAATTCCCAAATAGCCACACGGGCGTCTCATGTCGAAAAGAAAAAGAAAAAGCCAAGCGGCTAGCCAACAGGCTCATAAAATCATCACCCAAACAAAACAGTAAATGTGTACCTATTTGTCGGGCACAAAATTTTATTCCTCTTCTCTAGCCCCTTTGCTATAACCTGTTCAATAAATATGCATGTACATATATATAGTTCTTATCATTTTCTATTCAACTTCATATTTGATTCCATTTGGTTTAAAAACACCATTCATTCTAATGTTACATGTATAGGCAAAAATCATATCATTAGCTAATTAATGAATATTTCAACTCATATATATATTTTTGAACGAGTGGCTATTTTTAACACTTCACATTTCAACAATTCGTGTATATAATAAAAATGTGATTTTTATTGTAAAACAGTTCATTTCAAAACACTATTATTTTATATAGTTTATATAGGTGATAAAAATAGGATTTTTCTTATAAAACAATTTCTTTTAAAACGAGATTATTTTACATAGTCCATATGGATGATAAAAAGGTGATTTTTTTTTATAAAACAATTTATTTCAAAATATGAATACCATTCAACACATGAATATCATTCAACACATGAATTTCTAATCAACGAATGAATATCGATTCAACACATGAAGGTTTTCTATTTAATGAATACATATAGTTTCAGCAAATGAAAATAATTCAAACACATGAATATTATTCAAAATTTCGGCAGCATAACGGCAGGGTAGTTAAAACCGGGACCGTCCCTAGTACGGCTCCTCGCTCTACCTTAAAACCTCGCGGTTTTTGACAATGGGGATCATGCATCTAGTTCGCACGCAGGCGGCATGTATATATTTATTTCATTTCCACAAACTAATCCTACGTGGTTTCAACCAAATATTTCTCAACCACAAACGGGTATTTCTCAACCACAATCAATCAATATCAACCACAAACAATCCCAAACAATCATTCGCTATCAATCAATTTTCGCACCAATCACAATCAACAAATATCGTCCATGGTTTGTGGACGAGGGGCGTATATATATATATATATATATATATATATATATATATATATAGCAATTCACTTCATTTCAACACATATATAGTTTTTACAACGCATATATAACTTATACATCGAACGTACAACTTATACAATGCTTATACATGAGGTGTACAACGCTTATATAACTCATACATCGACTATATAATTTATACATCGTCGTTTTCCATATCGTTTATAAATTAGAAATCTCACATTGGGTTCCACTCCACCAAAAATAGCAGAAGGCTCAGAAAAATATGCGGTCTCTTTTAAAATGTAGAAGACGTCCACACGGTCACGATGTTTCCTGTTTCATCGAATTTCGTCAACGAACGAAAAAGATACGATTTTTCAAAGTTTGCAACACTTTAAAGTGTAAAAACAGTTTAAAATAGATTAGCCGTATACCTGTTTTTTTTCTTCGAAACTAGGTTTTCGATTTTTGTCGAATCCGTGAAGTTGTAGCTCGATCAGAGGGTGCGACGTGGAAGAGGGGGGCGTGGCGCTTCTGGCGATGGTCGGGGCTTCATATCCGATCGCCTCTGGCGATCTCGGCATCGACTGAAGTCGACGACTTTGGAGGCGTCGTTCTCGACGCTGGCGAAGGGAGAGAGGGTGGGGGTTGTCTTGATTTGAAGGGGAGGAGATGGCGAGTCGAGTGGTGGCGGTGGCTGTAGGTGGCGGAGGTGGCCGGAATCGGGTCGGAAAGCTTCGAATGGTTTTCGCCGTTCGTTCGGGGAGAGAGAAAGGTTTTTTTTTCCCAATGAATTATTTTGATTGGCCGGAGGTATTTATTAATTTCAAAAATACGGTTTTGCACACGAACTCCTTTTCAAACCCAACGACCGTCGCCCCTAGCTAATTACCCCCATCCCGGACACAATGGGATATGTTTCGTAGGCCAATTCGACTGTTACAGTCAGTTATTTTTCAAATTAAAGTATAAAACATTTAATTTTTAACTTTGAACATGCATTTCAATTTTCCAGGGCCACAAACTGATTGGAAAAATTCCAGAAAAATAAATCTAGCTATGTTTTGACGATACGGTCCCAACAAAACTAGTTTCGTCGAATTCTGAGACCGTTTGCAAAAAGGCCCATTTTTGGTCGATCCAATTTAACTGTAATTGACCAAAACACATTTTCCTTTGCCACGCTCACATATTAGCTTCAAAAATTATGAAATTTGAAATCTAGCAATAACTTCACATCCCGGATCCAACAAAAGTGGTTTCGTCGAATTCCGAGGTCATATGCAAAATGGCCATTTTCACGGGCTATATAAATTCCATATCGACCCTTCTGAAAATTCATTCGGCCATAACTTTTGCTTTCCGCTATGAAAATTCGATTTTTCAGATTCGTTAGAAAGGTATTCACTAACAGATTTAAATATTTTTGGTTTCACTAAAATCCGTTTTGTTTTGCACCCGGTACAGTCCGACAAAGTTTGAATTCAATTTTTGAAACTGCAGCGCCTTTTCAAGCCTTGTTTATAATTATAATTAATTATATTCGTTTTCAATTGTCGATTCAAACTCACTTTTCATTGCCATTATTTAAAATATTTATTTTAAATATTTAAAATTCATTATTTTAGCCAATTTAAAATTTTTAAATTGGTTCAGATTTTCTGGGTCGTTACAATCTCCCCCACTTAAAACTTTTCGTCCCCGAAAAGGAACAATGTCGAAAGTGGTTTGATAAATCTACAATCACACAACACAACAACCAATCCAATTGTTTTTAACTTTTCAAAACCATACAAATTAATTCCTATTCTCTTTTAAAATCATTCAGACCATAGAATTTAAAAGTTCACATCTATGGAAAGAAAATAACAGCAGAGTAGAGAATTAAATGGTAATGCAAAGTATGGTAAATGTACCTTGCACCGGAGTCAATCAGAGATATCCACTCGACATCTAGGATAAGCTTTCTGAATGATCTCCTCAGTTTCCCAAGTACAATCTCGTGGATCTCCACTCCATTGCACTTTGACTAAGTGAACCTTCTTGTTTCTCAGCTCTTTGGTTTCTTTGCCTATAATCTTTAGCGGCTCTCTTCTCACAGCTAATTCTGGAGTAATTTCAATGTCCTGTTGAGCTGCTTCTTCCACGATCAAGTCTGGATCATGAACGTGTTTCCGAAGTTGAGATATATGAAATACATCATGAACTCCTGGCAACCAATCAGGCAATTTAACCCTATAAGCGAGAGTTCCGATCCGTTCCATAATAGGAAACGGACCAATGAATTTGGGCGCCAACTTTTCAGTTTTACCGAACCGGATTACTCCTCTCATCGGCGATACTTTCAAATATACATAGTCGCCAACCGCAAAGGATATATCTCTTCTTCTCCTATCGGCATAGCTCTTTTGTCGGCTTTGAGCGGCAAGTAATCGCTTCCTAATAAAATCGACTTTGTCGGCAGCTTCTCGAATCATATCGGGACCCAACACAAGTCTATTTCCGGGCTCGACCCAACAAGCAGGAGATCGACACGGTCTACCATACAATGCTTCGAATGGCGACATTGTCAAGCTCGCCTGGTAGCTGTTGTTATAATAGAATTCAGCCAAATGCAGATGGTCTTCCCATGATCCACCGAAATCTATAACACAAGCCCGCAATAGATCTTCTAAAATACGATTCACCCTCTCAGTCTGACCATCTGTCTGAGGATGATAAGCGGTGCTTAAGTTCAACTTCGTTCCCAACTCGACTTGAAATGCTTCCCAGAATTTGCTAGTGAATATTGTATCTCTATCACTGACTATACTGAGCGGCACTCCATGTAGTCTAACTATTTCCTTAAAGTAAATCTGCGCCAGACTCTGAGCAGTTCTGTTTGATCTGACAGGTATGAAATGGGCAGTCTTCGTGAAGCGATCTACGATCACCCAAATACTGTCATTTCCTTTCCCGGTTCTGGGCAAACCATCAATGAAATCCATAGAAATGTGTTCCCACTTCCAACCAGGAACTTCTAGCGGTTGTAATAATCCAGCTAGTTTCTGTTGGTCGCTCTTGACTAGTTGGCAAGTAGGGCATCGGCTAACATATATCGAGATGTCTCTTTTTAACGACTTCCACTAGAATGTGCGTTTGATATCGTTATACATTTTATTCACACCCGGATGGATACTGAGCTTAGATTTGTGGCATTCATCAAGCACATCTCTTCTGAGTTCAGGAATTTATGGAACGCAAATTCGTCCTTCTAACCTCAGAATCCCTTCGCTGTCTAGCTGGAAATCCGAAGCATTGCCTTCACGAATTCGCTGACTCATTCCTTTGATAAATTGGTCGTCTTCTTGGAGAGCCGATATCTTATCAATCAACGAAGTCGCAATGATGAAACTGGCGATCATTTCATTCTTTCGGCTTAACGCATCGGCCACAACATTGGCTTTCCCTGGAGTGTATAGAATTTCAAAATCATATGCTGCAAGAAACTCCAGCCAACGTTGCTGCCTCAGATTCAGGTCTTTCTGAGTGAACAGATACTTTAACGACTGATGATCTGTAAATAGTTCAAATCTCTCACCCAACAGATAGTGTCTCCAGATTTTCAAAGCGAATACTATAGCCAATAACTCAAGATCATGAGTTACGTAGTTCTTTTCATGTGGCTTCAACTGACGGCTAGCATAAGCAATCACTTGGCCCCTTTGCATTAACACTGCGCCAAGGCCTTCTCTAGAAGCATCAGTCCAGACCTTTAAATCCTGGTTGCCATCGATGATGGTTAACACTGGAGCAGTCGTTAGTCTTAACTTTAGCTCTTCGAAAGCCTCCTCACTTTCTGGAGTCCATTTGAAGTTAGAGTGCTTTTTCGTAAGCTTCGTTAAATGGCCAGATATCTTCGAAAAGTTTTTAACGAACTTCCGGTAATAGCTAGCCAATCCGAGAAAACTGCGGACTTCAGTGGGGGTACTGGGCTGTTTCCAATTTTGAATAGCTGTGATTTTGCTTGGATCCACAGCAATTCCTTCTTTCGATACAACGTGGCCTAGAAATTTTACTTCATCTTGCCAGAAGATACATTTGGAAAATTTGGCTTTTAATACATTCCATCTCAGAATTTCTAGAACCTGTTCCAGATGTTTTTCATGTTCGGCCTTTGATTTAGAGAAGATTAGAATATCGTCAATAAAAACCAGAACAAATTTATTCAAAACTCCTCTGAACACTCTATTCATCAGATCGACAAAGTAAGCTGGAGCGTTACATAAGCCGAACGGCATTACTAACCACTCGTAGAATAAGTCGGGACCTCAGAACGCTGTCATTGGAACACACTCTTCGGCAATTCGAAGTTGATGGAAACCCGTAGCTAGGTCCATCCTTGAGAATACTTGTGCGCCATTTAATCGATCCAACAAATCATCTATTCGCGGCAATGGATATTTATTCTTTATGGTCTGTTTGTTCAGATCTCGATAATCCACACATAGACGCAGAGCACCATCAGATTTTGGGACAAACACCACTGCTGCTCCCCAATCAGAGAAACTAGGCCTGATCAGACCCTTCCATACTAGCTGTTGTGTTTGATTGTCTAATTCCTCTTTCTCTTTCAAGGACATTCTTCGAATAGCGTGAACTACCGGCCTTGCATTCGGAATTAAAGCGATTTTAAAATCTATTTCTCTCTGCGGAGGTAAGCGAACTACTTCCTCGAACACATCCGCATAGTTCTGGACGACAGGGATGTCTTTCACTAGATCGGGAATATTCTCTGTGACTTCAGGGACATTTTCTATTTGGGCTGGAGAAACATTCAAAGCTGCCCAGAAGTCTTTTCTATTAGATTTCCGACCTTCACACGGTATGGTTATATAACTCCCTGATTTAATCTTAGCTCTAACAACTCTCTCGGCGCATCTAACCTCTGCTTCATATTTAGTTAGCCAATCCAATCCCAGAATAAGATCGAATTCATAACGACAGAGATAGTAGGGAATTTATAGCAGGAAAAGGAGACAGGTACAGCACAAATCCAACTGAGATTGATAGAACCCCCGACCGGATTCTGGACAGTCATTGGTTCCTTGAGCTTCCTCAAATTCAAATCCAGCTTCTTAGCTGCACTCTTGGCAATAAAGCTTCGTGACGCGCCTGTGTCAAACAGTACTTTGACTGGAATGTTTTTGACAGTAAGCGTTCCTTCTAAAACATCAGCCCTTTCCTGAGCAGACGAAGATGCAGGCACTTCGGCCACTTCATTTACCTGAGCCCCTTTGGTCTTTTTTAACAGCCAGCAATCTCGCTTTATATGACCGGCCTAATGACAAAGATTGCACTCCCGAGTCACAGGAAACTTTCCCTTGGATTTAGACCCAACCTCCTTTCGCTTCTTCGAGGTTTTACACTTCCTAGTCAGATGCCCCTGTTTATTGCAGTTAGAGCATGTGGCAGTCGTTGCCGGTTCCTTTTCAGATTTAGCCCTTTTTCTCTTGGCACTGGGCTTCTTACTGACATCAGACCTTGTACTTGCCTCAGGACGATTTGTTTCAGACTCAATTTTATTACTAGAGCTGACTTGTTCTTTGTACTGTAGCATACCTTTCTTGTCTAGGTCTTCGTACTGATAAGCCATGTATATCATTTCAGAAAAAGGAAGCTTCACATGCCCCAATACTTTATTCTGGTATTTCCTTTGAAGTCCGTGAATAAATCTAAGATTCTTCCTCTTTGGGTCCTTAATCAGATGAGGAGCAAAGTGAGAAAGTTCGTTGAATTTCTTATGATATTCTGGGATTGTCATATCTCCTTGTATCAGATAAGAAAATTCGTCGCATAATCGCTCAGTCGCTTCTGGAGGAGTAAATCTTTCTAGGAAAATCACTTTGAATCTGTCCCAGGTGATATCACCTTTTGGATTATTCTCTATAACCGAATCCCACCAGAACAAAGCTTCGTCTTTGAGTGCCCAGGAGGCCTGTAATCTTTTCTGGTCATCCCTCAGCTTTAAACCATCAAAGATCTTTTCAGCCGAACGAATCCAAGCCTGTGTCTTCATAATAGATTCTTCACCAGAGAACGGTATCCCGCCCATATTTCGATATTTGATTAATAGGGCCTCAATATCCGGATCTGTGTTCCTTCTGTTTCTGGCACTCATTTTCTAGTACTTCTGCAAATAGCAGATCAAGTGTTAGGTCAACAGAAAAGATATTTTAAAATATAGAGACAAATACTTGAATGTAAATGTGTTTATCGAGGTGTAATTTCATTCTGCTACTCATACTAGGATATTACTGATCCTATCTGTATATAGTTACCCGTCCTAGAACACTACTGGTTCTATTTCTGACGAGTTCGTTCAAATGTTAAATTCCAGAACTAAGCTTAACCAAAGCTCTGATACCAAAATGAGACGACCCCAAACCCCGTACTGACGGCGGCAAGGGTAATCCGTGGAATATAACACAGAAACAGATAATAGCAGAACAAAAATAAATAAATACACCAGATAATGAACAAAACAATATACTGGAAAAAGTAATCATCAGAGTTACACAGTATACAGGATCATACTTAGTACAAATACAGTTCAGCTATACATAAATGTCTACAGCGGAAAACAAACAAAATATGTACAATAGGAGTTGAACAGCAGAAAAAGAGAAATGATAGAATCCATCTTCAGCTCCAGCTATCCAGAAAGAACCAGCTAAACCTGAATACAAGGCTGCCCGTGTAGAAAAAGGGGCACCCGAGTTTGAAAGTGAAACAAACTACGAGTCAGTCATGGGACTGGTATGAGAAATCTACTCAACACCTATATAATTTGGCCATCACAGGACCACGCCACTTTCGTGGAACGGGTTTACTCCATTGGATTGCCAGTGCTTTAAAACAAATCTTTCTTTTAAACAACGTAATGTATTTTATAAAAATGAAGCCATTATAAGACTCAGTTCCCATCACACAATGCAACGCAAACCGGAGGATAGAGTTTTTACCTTATAACGGCCAAGATATGCTTGATACGAATAAAACAAAGGCATTTGGTATTATTGCTAGTGTTTACATGTTTTGAAAACAATTTCAAATCATAACTATCAATCATAGACGACATGAGCGTCCCATGCCACTTTGTCGCCAAATATATATATATATATATATATATATATATATATACAGTCGAAACCGCACAGTCACGTATTTGGAAATTGGATTTTCGTCATGAACCAAGGCAAAAGATAGTCCTTACCGAATTCGAGACTGCCTAGCCCGAGTCTCAGGCAAGCGCGCAGGCAAGCCTTGGATCGTCAGGGCCGGTCCACCGATGTGGATTATTATGCCTGAACACTACGTCTCTCCGCCCTTTGGGGCGTAAACGAGCCAACGAATGACTCCATCGGACCCGGATCGTCCGATCAAACCGAGGCGCCTCGCAACAGCAACAACCACACAGGTGAAAAGTATATAAATGTCAGGGCTGGTAGGTCACTGACACCACCCTAGCTAGGAAGAAACGCAGGCCCTCCCTGATGTCCTTCTCCCGTTTCTGGTTCATACCGGGGTGTGAGGCTCGCGATTCCAGGTTATACACAAAGCTACGCCACACAGGCGGTGCTTTGATCATCACCACAAGACTTTGCTTTTCAACAGAAGCCCTGATCATTTGCCACTTAGGTATGCCACACTAGCAATTCGTGCCATGCGACTGATGTCCATCGATATACAACCTCTGAGCTCGTGCGTCACAGAGAAGGGCGTTAAGCAAAAGAATAAATTCTCCGCCGCCAAACAGATGTATATTTAATAGAGATCAATCAATCATAGAATAAAATCCAATGTCAGACACACAGTCCATTTACAAGTCCGTTCTGGGTCTGAACGAAACCGGAGGCACTAAATACCTCGCAAACCCATCGATCACCACGTACGTCTGGACGATCACCACTCATTATCCATATTTCGGGATGCCTCCCAATCAGGACCTCGGTTACCATCCAAACGAGGAGAAGATCTCCGGTCTTCGATCACCGTCTTCATCTTCGACTTTCAATCGTCGGTCAATTATTTGAAATGAGAATTAACTCGGCCTTTTCAAATAATTCACGTATATTTAGAATCTCAAATCAATTTATTTCAATGGTTAAATTATTCGACAACACCAATTTTGTTCTTTAATGTAATTTTCACACCAAACACATTCAACCATCAAAAGCCACATAAATCGAGCAAATTCGGTTTATTTCCATTCCATATCATTTATGATATTTTATAACGATTTATCGCTATTTTTATTTATTTTAAATATAGCCCATATATTCAAAACGACGCTTCGGGCCATAACGCGGCCGTGGCGCTGTTTTTCTTCAGATTTGATTTACACATATATGAAGATCTAACCGTTGGATCTTTACAAAATCTACATCATTAGAAAGGTCTTTTCAAAACGAATCCAACGGTTCCAGTTTTGGGAAAATCCGACGGTCGGATCTCCCGGTACAATCGTTTGAAGTTTCGATTTCAAAATACGAACTGCAGCGTCGTTATT
The DNA here is from genome assembly GCA_030737875.1 of Allium sativum. NCBI lineage: Eukaryota > Viridiplantae > Streptophyta > Magnoliopsida > Asparagales > Amaryllidaceae > Allium > Allium sativum. The sequence goes on along the minus strand of CM060911.1, from coordinate 117,164,087 downwards.
CGATTAAATATAATTATATATATATATATATAAATAAATATAATCGTTTCTGGCGCTGTTTTTCTTCAGATTTGAATTAAACATTCCAGACAATCCAACCGTTGGATTTTTACAAGGTTGGTGCCGTTGGAAAGATATTTCCAAGGCGAACCCGACGGTTGCGGTTTCGGGAAAATCCAATGGTCGGATTTCCCGTACTAGTTGTTTGAAATCACGGTTTCAAAACGCGAACTGCACGGCCACGTTTCGTTTTATTTTTATTTTTATTTATATATTTATATAAATATAGTTCATCTAACAATTTCAATATCGTTTTCACTTCAAATATTTCACTAACGCCTTAAAATTTTGGAAAATTTCGCCATAACCTCCTTTGTACGGGAGGGGCTGGGAAAATTCCCAAATAGCCACACGGGCGTCTCATGTCGAAAAGAAAAAGAAAAAGCCAAGCGGCTAGCCAACAGGCTCATAAAATCATCACCCAAACAAAACAGTAAATGTGTACCTATTTGTCGGGCACAAAATTTTATTCCTCTTCTTTAGCCCCTTTGCTATAACCTGTTCAATAAATATGCACGTACATATATATAGTTCTTATCATTTATCATTTTCTATTCAACTTCATATTTGATTCCATTTGGTTTAAAAACACCATTCATTCTAATGTTACATGTATAGGCAAAAATCATATCATTAGCTAATTAATGAATATTTCAACTCATATATATATTTTTGAACGAGTGGCTATTTTTAACACTTCACATTTCAACAATTCGTGTATATAATAAAAATGTGATTTTTATTGTAAAACAGTTCATTTCAAAACACTATTATTTTATATAGTTTATATAGGTGATAAAAATAGGATTTTTCTTATAAAACAATTTCTTTTAAAACGAGATTATTTTACATAGTCCATATGGATGATAAAAAGGTGATTTTTTTTATAAAACAATTTATTTCAAAATATGAATACCATTCAACACATGAATATCATTCAACACATGAATTTCTAATCAACGAATGAATATCGATTCAACACATGAAGGTTTTCTATTTAATGAATACATATAGTTTCAGCAAATGAAAATAATTCAAACACATGAATATTATTCAAAATTTCGGCAGCATAACTGCAGGGTAGTTAAAACCGGGACCGTCCCTAGTACGGCTCCTCGCTCTACCTTAAAACCTCGCGGTTTTTGACAATGGGGATCATGCATCTAGTTCGCACGCAGGTGGCATGTATATATTTATTTCATTTCCACAAACTAATCCTATGTGGTTTCAACCAAATATTTCTCAATCCCAAACAATCATTCGCTATCAATCAATTTTCGCACCAATCACAATCAATAAATATCGTCCATGGTTTGTGGACGAGGGGCGTATATATATATATATATATATATATATAGCAATTCACTTCATTTCAACACATATATAGTTTTTACAATGCATATATAACTTATACATCGAACGTACAACTTATACAACGCTTATACATGAGGTGTACAACGCTTATATAACTCATGCATCGACTATATAATTTATACATCGTCGTTTTCCATATCGTTTATAAATTAGAAATCTCACATTGGGTTCCACTCCACCAAAAATAGCAGAAGGCTCAGAAAAATATGCGGTCTCTTTTAAAATGTAGAAGATGTCCACACGGTCACGATGTTTCCTGTTTCATCGAATTTCGTTAACGAACGAAAAAGATACGATTTTTCAAAGTTTGCAACACTTTAAAGTGTAAAAATCAGTTTAAAATAGATTATCTGTATACCTGTTTTTTTCTTCGAAACTAGGTTTTCGATTTTTGTCGAATCCGTGAAGTTGTAGCTCGATCAGAGGGTGCGACGTGGAAGAGGGGGGCGTGGCGCTTCTGGCGATGGTCGGGGCTTCAGATCCGATCGCCTCTGGCGATCTCGGCGTCGACTGGAAGTCGACGACTTTGGAGGCGTCGTTCTCGACGCTGGCGAAGGGAGAGAGGGTGGGGGTTGTCTTGATTTGAAGGGGAGGAGATGGCGAGTCGAGTGGTGGCGGTGGCGGTGGCTGCAGGTGGCGGAGGCGGCCGGAATCGGGTCGGAAAGCTTCGAATGGTTTTCGCCGTTCGTTCGGGGAGAGAGAAAGGGTTTTTTTTCCTAATGAATTATTCTGATTGGCCGGAGGTATTTATTAAGTTCAAAAATACGGTTTTGCACACGAACTCCTTTTCAAACCCAACGACCGTCGCCCCCAGCTAATTACCCCCATCTTGGACACAATGGGATATGTTTCGTAGGCCAATTCGACTGTTACAGTCAGTTATTTTTCAAATTAAAGTATAAAACATTTAATTTTTAACTTTTAACATACATTTCAATTTTCCAGGGCCACAAACTGATTGGAAAAATTCCGGAAAAATAAATCTAGCTATGTTTTGACGATACGGTCCCAACAAAACTAGTTTCGTCGAATTCTGAGACCGTTTGCAAAAAGGCCCATTTTTGGTCGATCCAATTTAACTATAATTGACCAAAACACATTTTCCTTTGCCACGCTCACATATTAGCTTCAAAAATTATGAAATTTGAAATCTAGCAATAACTTCACATCCCGGATCCAACAAAAGTGGTTTCGTCGAATTCCGAGGTCATATGCAAAATGGCCATTTTCACGGGCTATATAAATTCCATATCGACCCTTCTGAAAATTCATTCGGCCATAACTTTTGCTTTCCGCTATGAAAATTCGATTTTTCAGATTCGTTAGAAAGGTATTCACTAACAGATTTAAATATTTTTGGTTTCACTAAAATCCGTTTTGTTTTGCACCCGGTACAGTCCGACAAAGTTTGAATCCAATTTTTGAAACTGCAGCGCCTTTTCAAGCCTTGTTTATAATTATAATTAATTATATTCGTTTTCAATTGTCAATTCAAACTCACTTTTCATTGCCATTATTTAAAATATTTATTTTAAATATTTAAAATTCATTATTTTAGCCAATTTAAAATTTTTAAATTGGTTCAGATTTTCTGGGTCATTACAATTATCCCTTTGACTGGAACCAATCTGCTCAATCAAAGTTGGTCTGATCGTCAAACTTGCTAACATTTCTGGATCCAATTTGCACTTAGGTATGAAATCATATCATATGATATACTCTAGTTGCTTCCATTCCAGAAACATAGCTCCCAACAGCAAGTCTCCTACTCAATGCATCAGTTATCGCATTGCCCTTCCCGGGTGTATATTCGATATTGAAATCATATGAAGCCAAGAAATCTAACCATCTCTGATGATGAAGATTTAAATCCTTTTGAGAGAAAATATACTATAATGACTAATTATTCATAACCAACTCGAATCTTTCTCCCAAGAGATAGTGTCTCCACATCTTTAATACGAACACAATTGCTGCCAATTCCAAATCATGCGTAGGATACCTATTCTTATGTGGTTTCGGTTGCCGACTAGCATATGCTACAACCCTACCTCCTTGCATCAGTACAACACCTAGTCCGGTACCACTGGCATCTGTGTAAACTGTCATCTCTTCGTTCCCCTTAGAAATAACTAATACTGGTGCACATGTCAACTTTTCCTTTAGAGCCTTAAATGTGTTTTCAAACCTACCATCCCAGATGAAAGCTTGATTCTTCTTGGTCAATTGAGTTAATGGTGCTGCTATCTTGGAGAAGTCTTGAATAAACTTACGATAATATCCAGCTAATCCTAAGAAACTTCTCACGTCCGTTGCATTCTTAGGCATAGACCAATCTTGTACCATAGCCACCTTCGCAAGATCCATGGCAATACAATTCTCTGAAACAACATGGCCCCAGAATCTCACTTCCCTCCTCCAGAAGTGACACTTAGAAAATTTTGCTTTCAATCGGTGTTTCCTCAACACCTCCATCACTGACCTCAAATGTTTATTATGTTCTTCCTCTGTCCTTGAGTAAACCAAGATATCATCTACAAACAAAAGAACAAACTTATTCAATTGATCTCTTAAAACTCTATTCATAAGATCCCCAAAATATGCGGGCACATTGATCAACCCGAATGGCATGACCAGCCACTTATAAAATCCAGACGGCGTCCGAAAAGCCGTTTTAGGTGTACTCTCAACTGCTACTCAGAGCAGATGAAAACCAGTCGCGAGATCCAACTGGGAAAATACTCTTGCTCCATTCAGTTGATAAAAAATCATCAATCCACGGAAGAGGATACTTATTCTTCCTAGTCACCTTTTTCAACTCGTGGTAATCCACAAATAAGCGAAGGGAAACATCGGCCTTGGTAGCAAACACAACTGGTTCTCCCCACTCGGAAACACTTCTTTGGATAAATCCCTTCTTCAAAAGATCGCCCACTTGCACCTCAAGCTCTCGCTGCCCCTTTCGCACCATACGATGAATTGGAATCACTATGTTTTAGCATCTTTCACCAAATAAATTCGAAATTCGATCTCTCGATGTGGTAGAAGTCCAGTCACTTCCCCGAAGATGTCCGGATACTCACCAGCAATAGGCCTATCTGATAACTCATCATGTGGGATGTCGAGGGAATTTATAAAACTAGCCATCTCCTCATCACTAAATAGGAAACCCAATACCACCCTCCGCCCATCTCCTGCTCTAATAGTCACCGAAGACCCCTCACAGTCTACCACCACCCCATACCTTTGGAGCCAGTCGACTTCCAAAATAATGCCAACCCTAATAAAGCCCAAAACAAAGCAATCACAAGCAAACATACATCCATGACTCGATATGACCAATTTACGACAAATCATACAAAGGCTTGTCGAACCATCGATTGGTTCAGCACAACTAAAGGTCTATCGATAAGCTCGGGTTCCAATTCCAACCTATCTACCAGGTCACTAGATACGAAGGAATGCGAAGCCCCGGTATCAAACAAAACTCGAATAGGAACATCATAAATGGAAAGCATACCTTAAATAACAACATCTTTTTCCTTCTGCACCACAGTTGGGGCATTCGACGAAGAAGGAACAACATTGATAGCATATGCTTTCACGATCTGCTTCTCCATTGGGGGTTGCAGATATTCATTCTTAAAGTGTCCCACTTGGTCACAGTTGAAGCACTTCCTCTCCCCCTTCTTCGTTCGACAGTCTTTGATATAGTGGCTCTTCTTGCCGCAACCAAAGCATTAGGCCTCTTTCTTATTCTTCTTTTTCTGACCATCCTTAGTCTGGTCCTGTTTCCTCTTAATCTGGGAATTATTCTTGCCTCCACCGTTTGCCTACGGCTTTGGCTCCTCTGCAGATGTAACAGCAGCCTTAGTCGTCGACTTAGATTATAGGCTCTCAGATCTCATTGCTTTTCCAATAATAGATTCAAAAGTCTCATCGATATGGTTTATAAGTCTTTCCCTCAAGTACTCATCTAGGCCAGTTATGAACCTTTCGTTCTTCTTCTCAACAGTATCGATAAGGGATAATCCATATTTCGATAAAGTATCCAATTCTGCGATATATTCCGAGACTACCCTACCATTGTTCTTAAGCTCCAAAAATTTCCTGAACAATTCTGATTTCTGAGCAGCTAGAAGAAACTTATCACTGAAGCGAGTCTTAAACTGATTCCAAGTAACTCGATCCTCCAGAGTAGCCGCTTTAATGGAATTCCACCAATTCATAGTCCATCCATGAAGCTGATGCGATGCTAACTTTCTGTTCATTGCATCCACGATTCCCAAATCCTCGAAGATGCGCTTAGAACTGTAAAGTCAATCTTGAAGTTCCTTTGTCGATTCCGTTCCGTAAAACAGCTTTCCACCAAGATTAGTTGTTAGCCTGTTTTATGACCAGGCCACCCAAAACTCAGATGATCAGGGTTACATATGTTAGAGGATAAAGATCTCATATGTCCTAGAACCAGAGCTTGGATCAGATCAGATTGGGATAGCTCGGATCGGTTCGGATGGAATAGCTAGGATTAGATCGGATTGGGATAGCTCGGATCGGTTCGGATGGAATAGCTAGGGTCAGATCGGACGGGTGCAACAACATCGGTTCAGATTGGATCTAAGCCTCCTAACCGAACTGCCTGAAACACGCAACTTCCCTTCATTGGAGCCTATTCTTGTGCCTATTTACCCGGACCGATTGACACTTGTAAGCCCATAAATGAAGCCACGCTGTCCACTTTCTCCATCATTTTCGAAGTCCTCCATGATTTTGCCACATGGCCACACATCCCAACTGATTTTACACCTATAAATAAACATACAGCGCATCATTTGAGGGGGTTTCTGACACTTAATTCATTAATGGCATCCATGGCCGAATTTCTCAATCAGCAACCACCTTCTTCCCCAATAAAAATCAATGAATTTAGAGAGAATAATACATTGTATTCGAGTGATTGTGTGAATGTATTCATTGTAATTGTAATTCTGTAATGAAATGAGAAACTATGAAGTGGACGTAAGCTGGTTAATGCCGAACCACTATAAATCTTGTGTCTCTGCCTGATTTTCTATGTTTTAGATTATTATTCTTCGCAAATCATATTCAATTGGGTGTTCGGGCCATTTTTTGGTCTAACATTTTGGTGCTTTCACTGAGAATGGACTGATTCTCAACCATAGATCTCCTCATCTACTAATGGATGTCAAAGTTCGTTAAGGGGAGATCCGTATTAAATTCTGAAAGAGTCGCTTGCTGCTTAGATGGGTTGAAGGAGTTGGAGATGTGATGAACCAACAATGTTTTGATTGGAAATTTAAGTTGGATATACTGATGTAGATTTGAAAAAAGCTGCACAGGCCTTGCCGATCGGATCGAGCAAAAGGTCAGATCGGATGGAAATTGGTGTGGACACAGTAGATAAACAGACCACCAGCTCGGATCGATGTAACCGACTCGAATCGAGGTTACTGGGATCGAAGTAACCGGTTCGGATAAGGCAGATGAGTATACCACCGACCCGAGTGTGACACCACGATCCGACCTGGAAGAGTGAACCCGAACCGATCAGCTGACGATGCTCTGATCCAGATCGGAGGAAATGGTCCGGTCCGATCCGACCCAACGTGAAGACATCTCTGAACCGCCACTTGAAGGCTTGATTCGATCCGACCTGAACCAGTTGTTTTTGGGGAAAAATGCATTTTTTTGATCATTTCATAAAAGGCTCCACCTTCCAAAAGGTCGATCACCGCCGGGACTGTGGGGCCCCGGACCCCCACCGGCGCTGCGCCTGGACCCGCTGACGGCCTTGCCTTCGGCTCGGAGCACGGCTTTCCTTCGGCTCGACATATATTTGGGCCAACACCAGTCATCAAAGCCTGTCAACGAAGATTAGATGGATAGTTTATGAATATCACAGAAAAATGACAATGATTGGGATTTTCCCCAGAGCCATAACACCTACTTACATTAGTAAGCCAGTGTGAGGAGCTATCGACCAGATTCAGCTTGTTATCATTGACAATATACGAGACAATGATTGTCTCATAGCAGCCTCCTCTTCCATAGCTCGGATGGTGTATATATTCCACTGATGCAACTAATGTTGTCCCTAATGAGTAGCGACCACCTTATTTATGTGACTTAAACTTATTCAATCGGCGGAGCAACGAATGACGGTTACATGGAACAGTCTGGGCACTACTCCGAAGATGATTCATATGATCTTAGTGACCATAATTGTCAATGATGGGATACCAGAAAGCAGCTATGGATCCCAACATCCCAAAGCTATACTTCAATATTATGATGTGATGAATAAAATATATCCTGCGGTTCACCTCCCAAGGAACTTGGCTAACCTTTGTAATGGCTATTTGCTGTCAACCGCATCGAGGAAGACTGATTTCCATCAAATAAGGTTTAGGTCAACATACTTTGATGCCTAGAGTTAGGTACTAGTTGAACCACCACATGCCATGATTGAACCTATGGATCCTTTCATGGTGTAACAACTTGACAACTCACCAGCCACTACAAGACATTGGTCAAGTGATAAGAGCCCGAGATTAAAGCAAATATGAATCAACCATTAGCTCTCTACTTCTTATTTCTATTGTGATATAACGCATGAATATTACTTCAGGTCTCACAAGTTATTCTATCGTATTCAAGGTTATTTGATCAAGGTCTAAACCGATCAGCTCCAGCAGAATTCATAGCTTACATTGCACCCTAGTGTCTACTGCTCAGTCCCAATGGAAGCTGGAGCAGGAATGGTCCGTGATGATCAAGTCACTGGAAGAGCCTCCTATTTGGCTGGATGGAATATGCTATGCAATAGAAATGACGTGGAACCCGAAAACGCTTCCCCTCCCGAGGTGATGTAGTGTGAAGGACGCATAGGCTTAGCAACCAAGGGAGACGTCGCAGAAAGAGTTTCTTGATGATCCACCCGAACACATAGATCCCAGAGAGGATGAAGATTCGGGATGCATGATTGACGACCTCAGCCTTGCTCGAAAATTGGCGATTTAAAAGTTTAGAGCACTTAGGCCTGGATGCTGATTGATTATCTGTGCATTTGACCTTATTCCTGACGTGGGATTAAAGGCATATTTGCAGACAGATGAGATATGACTATCCCCCCTATCAACCATATTTTATTTCCTAGCACTGAAAGCGCAAAAGTTTCTATAAGCATGGATCCATTATTCTCCTGCCAATTACTGTCCTGGCACCAATGAAACACCCCACCTCCGTTAGGGTCACTCTCAAAGGGAATGTCCTAATTTTGGTGGAGGTTTATAAGTATAAGTCACAGATATACAAGACAGATATAAGAACACATATTTTTGAACAACAGAAAACATCAATAACTTTTATTTCAACAAAATACGTGTTACACAAACCATGTCATAATTTGTTTTACAATACTTCCCAAAACATAACATCTCCATAACTGTCTTGATTACATTATTTAAAGAAGCATAAAGAAAACATAAATAAACTGCAAAAGTCCCATAATTGCTGTCCAAAGCCATAGCCCAAAACGGAAAAGATCCAAGCAATACATTCTTTCTCTTCAAGCTGGATGTGAAAACTGGTCAAGCTGCGGTATTCCCTCCCTGTGGACCTGGGGGGGGAACCAAAGAAAAGAAGGCGAAAGAAAAGTAGAGTCAGACATAAAGCCCGAGTAAGTCTAGGACTATTCAGTCTATGAATAAAGAACTGGGTATGATAAGTATAAACTGGAAATGGGAAAGCATTATAAACTAAATTAAGTGGTCTAGGGTCGAATACTATCGTACCCCATATTAATCTCTGTACCCATATAAACTAGTTCCCAACAGGCACCCCATAATCAGGGTGAAGTGATCCTTTTTCTGATGATCGGCTCCTACTCGCATAGTTACATGTGTCTTACGGCCCCCGATGTTTTAGTTACCTATGCTGGTCCCACCATGGGGTGTATCAAGTCCCATGGTGGCGGCCCGACACAATCCTAGAATGCACAGGTATGCTACTGGTGCCCAGTGCCTTATTTTTCTGCGCCGGAGTGTGTGCACGCCCGCACCCCGTTAGAACCTACACTGCTGCACCACCGCCGTCGATTTGACCTCTTACAGTCAGCCCAGTAATTGTGCCCCACCCTGCCTAGTTCAGGGTATCCTGATACACCTAGTAGGGTTACAGCTGAAAAGGGTCCCCCGCTACTAGGTTTTCTATTTCTAGCCAACATGCTAAGTTGGTTAAGTGTTTTATAAACCTAACCCCCAATCAGTCTGTTTAGTTTAGCATGTTACATTTTGATTAAGTATTAATATAATTTACTTAATCCTATCAATCCTGACTCAGCCTTAATTGTCTTATTAAAGCCTTGACCTCTCACATTAGACAGGTATTGTTGTGGCTGCCTGTTGCCGGTTGGGTCCGGGCAGTCTTACGCCACAACTCAGTCTAACCTCGGGTCCTTATTGGGCTCCGTGTTTAACCACCCACATTGGATAGGTATTGTTGTGACTACTGGACAGCCGGGCGGTTCCGGGCAGGTTTACATCACAACTCAATCCAACCTCGGGTTAAACACATCGTATTTTCTACATTTACATATTTTGTCTCTTTTCTTTTTATATGTAAATATTTGCGGCCCATTATTCAAATTTTCCTTTATTGAGTAAAATTCATTTATGCCACTTAATTTCTTTTCAAGGTTGTTGGCATGCGTCAAACATGCCAACACATATGTTCTATATTTTAGCCCAAACGTCATTACCCCCGTTTTACACGTTCGCTCCAATGTAAGGTGTGTTGGGTTTAATACTTAAACCCAATTTAGCCATGAAAAGGGGAGGCTTATAACATGGTGTTTATAAGTTAACATGAAAAAGGGGAGTGTGAACGCATGAACTTGCAACGAACGATTCAGTTAACATAAAGTAGGAACATGTGAACTTGCAACTGTAACATCATATAATCATGGCATAACATGAATCATTTTATTCATATAATCATGGCATAAACAATACTTAAACATGAATCATTCTATTCATATGATTATGGCATAGACAATACTTAAACATGAATTATTCATATGATTATGGCATAAACAATACTTAAACATGAATCGTTCTATCCATAGAATTATAGCATAAACATACCTAAACTTAAATCATGGTTCTTAATCTACCTATGTAAACTTGCAAGTGGAATGTAATTTTAATGTAATTCTAATGTAATTCAAATGTAACTTATGTGTCACATATATTATCATATGATTACGCTAACAACATAAGCCTAAAAACATGTTTTTCAATTAGGCGTAACAACAAACATAGTTTAGTCATGTTCATAAAATTAATACAAGTTCACAATGATGCTTGTTTTTGTCACTATCACAAAAGCATGATTTTTATACTTGAACCATGATGCCAATTCCAACATATATGAATCATAATACTCAAATGGATCCCATTACACTAAAGATGACCATAAAATTATACATCATGTTGGCATAACAGTAAATCATATATTTGCATGAGTCTCAAATAAACTATTACAACATATAGTTGTTACTTTCAACATGAATCATATACTTGCAGTTACCAAATGGGTGTTGTAAATAACTACCACAAACACGTAGTTTTCAATATGAATCATATGCTTGTGAATATCAAATCGTATACTACAACATTCCCAAATTGTTTATAATCAAAGCAACATACAAATATAGATTATTATTGCCACAATTCCATTTCATACTTTACACAAATCAACACAATTATTTAATTCACATCGGAATAGCACTCTACTTACAACGTATGATGAATCTTCAATTCAGGAATCTGAATTCTGAAATTGGAGATGCTATCCTTTGTTGTAGGCGTTGCTTTGATTCAATTAACGTTGCTTTAAGCTTTTGATTTATCTCCTAATTGTCTCCCAATTTCTGGCGGCTATCCTTAGTCTCTCCTCAGCACCATGACGGTCTCATCTCCATTTTAGTTTGTGTAAATTAGGGTTAGTCTTAGGTCCTTTTTATAGAGTTTGTGAGTTGATTTAGACCGTCGATGGAGCATGGTTTAATAATAGCCGTTCGTTCAAAGGAGAGACCAACCAGGAGCTGACACCTAGCCCTAGTGACAAGGCAAGGCTTAGAAAATCGACCAAACACAGACCAGGCCAGCCAGGGTGGGCTGGGTTCGACCTGGCTCAGGGGCCAGGTCGACACCCCAGTCGACCCCCAAGTCGACTCTAGAGTCGACCTGCCTGGGGCAGGTCGACCCCCAGGTCGACCTGGCCTGGCAAGTCGACCCTAGGGTCGACCCCCAGGTCGACCTGGTGGGTTGGGCGGGAACTTTTCCAGCCTACTTTGATTGGGCTGAAATTCAAATCTGTTTTCGAAATTTGAATTTTCTGAAACTTCATCGGGCCATAATTTGGTCATACGGGCTCCGTTTTTCGAAAACTCGGACTCTATTTCGCGTATTTTTCCGAGACGAACGCAATGGCATATCCCGTTTCCCTTAATACTTTGATTTGAAATTAATTATACTTTAATTTGTGAATTTCACTATTGTAAAATACTTGGGGTGTTACATTCTCTCCCACTTAAAAGGATTTCGTCCCGAAATCTTCAAGTTCCGGAAGAATGTACATCCTAACATCCAAACACCCATCTACTCATCCATCAAACACAAGCATCCTTTGTCCTTAAAAGACTTCTAATGCTTCATGATAATATGCGAAGTGTGTGTGTACATGTACTTATCTAATGCAAAATCAGGCGGTCTACTGATTCAGTTGACCTCCTTAATGCGAATTATGTAAGTGCCATGAATCCATTATGTATGCAAATCCTCCTATTCATGATTCTACATGAGTGTACAATCATTCATACAAATGCAACATCCATATGACAACACATTAAAGTTCAACCATATACGAATGCAAACATATATGCATATGCAATATGAAGTGACTGAGCCGATCTAAAACCTAGTTTGTGTGTGTATATGCAACCACGAGCAACCACTAGCAATCACTTGCAACCACTTGCAACCATCATCCATAACATGTTTCCATCCAAAGGGTTTCTTCCTAAAAGATAAGGTCGAGGAGATATACCTAAAAAGATAGATAAAAGCGCAACTTAAGGAAAAAGAAAGATCAAAGATGTACCCTCGAAAAGAAAAGGGTAGGCCACGCGTATTCTAGCTTCAGTTTCCCAGGTTGCATCTCCTTCAGCGTCGCTCCACTGCACTTTGACGAGCTTGACTTCGCGGTTGCGTAGTTTCTTAACTTCCGTCCCTAATATGCGGGTTGGAACTTTCCTTACGGTTGCTTCGCGTTCCACTTCAGCTTCTTCTAGGATATTTGGCTCTACCACTTCCGCAGACTCATGTAGACATTTTCGGAGATGTGAAACGTGAAAGACGTTGTGAACTCCGGCCAATTTTTCGGGTAACTCTAATCTATAGGCCATTTCCCCAATTTTCTCGATGATAGGGAATGGCCCTACGAACCTTGGTGCTAGCTTTCCTGTGGTACCAAAACGAACAACGTTCCTTAGCGGAGATACCTTAAGAAAAACTCTGTCCCCAACCTCAAATTCAAGGTCGGTCCTCCTCTTGTCGGCGTAGGACTTTTGTCTGTCTTGGGCCGTCTTCATCCTTTTTCGTATTAAATCTACTTTTTCTGAAGTCTCTCGGATCATATCTGGTCCAAGTATGAGCTTATCAGTAGACTCCCACCAACAAGTGGGTGATCGGCACGGTCTTCCATATAAAGCTTCGAAGGGCGCCATTCCGATGGTTGCTTGATAGCTGCTGTTGTAGGCAAATTCCACCAAAGGAATATGGTCTTCCCATGTCCCTCCGAAGTCAAGGACGCACAGTCTTAGGAGGTCTTCCAAAACTCTGTTCACTCTTTCTGTTTGGCCGTCGGTTTGGGGATGATAGGCTGTGCTCAAGCATAATTGTGTGCCTACCGCTTCTTGCAGACTCCGCCAAAACTCACTTGTGAAGATAGGGTCTCGGTCACTAACAATGCTGGATGGTATTCCATGGAGTCGAACAATTTCCATGAGGTAAAGAGATGCTAGGTATGAGGCAGTTCTTTTACTCTTGACAGGTAAAAAATGGGCGCTTTTAGTAAGCCTATCCACTATTACCCAAATGCTAGTGTTGCCTCTCCTAGACCTAGGAAGCCCATCAACGAAGTCCATTGAGATGCTATCCCACTTCCACTACGGGACCTCTAGAGGATGTAGCAGACCGCCAGGCTTTTTCTGTTCCGCCTTAACCTGTTGGCACACCATACACTTAGAAACGAAATCTGCCACGTCCTTCTTCATGCCGTTCCAAAAGAAAGTTCTTTTTATGTCTTTGTACATTTTATCTCCGCCTGCGTGTATCGTCATCTTGGAGTGATGTGCTTCCTCGAGAACCTTCTTTACTAAATCCCTTGTTTGTGGGACGCATAGTCTTCCGTCTCGCCTTAGCCAACCCTTATCATCGATGGAGTATCTGTTGAGGTGACTCGAAGTCTCACCCCTAATTAGCCTATCAATCGTTTCCACAAGCTGAGGGTCTTCGCGTTGTGCTGTCCCTATTGAGTCCACTAAAGTCGGGCGTACTTCGAGAGATGCTAGCAAGCCTGGTACAAAATCGGAGGAGGGCCTAAAGTCAAAGCTGGCTATAAACTCTAGGCTTTGTCTTTCAACAAACAACGGGTTTAGGGTTAGTTTCTTTCGGCTCAACGCGTCTGCCACTACGTTGCCTTTGCCCGGAGTGTAGGAGATCTCGAAATCGTACGAGGCAAGAAACTCCATCCATCTCTGTTGCCTCAAGTTAAGATCTTTCTGCGAGAAAAGATATTTCAATGATTTATGGTCAGTGTAAAGTTCGAACTTCTCACCTAGGAGATAGTGTCGCCAAGACTTGAGTGCAAAGACGGTGGCAGCTAATTCAAGATCGTGGGTCGGGTAGTTCTTTTCATGCACTTTCAATTGTCTCCCGCCATAAGCTACTACCCTTCCTTCTTGCATTAAGACAGCGCCTAGCCCTGTCCCACATGCATCTGTATAAACTGTGAACATCTTGCTTCCATATGGCAATGTTAAAACTGGGGCTGTTGTAAGAGCCCTTTTTAGTCGTTGGAAAGCAAACTCGCAATCCAAGTCCCAATTGAACACTAGATTCTTCTTGGTCAGCCTTGTGAGCGGAGCTAAGATTTTCGCAAAATCCCTTATGAATTTTCGGTAGAAACCTGCTAGCCCTAGAAAACTTCGGACCTCAGTTGCGTTTCTTGATGTCTTCCAATCCTGTACCGCTACTACCTTGGCAGGGTCCACAGCTAACCCTTCTTTGGATACTATGTGCCCAAGGAACCTCACTTCTTCTCTCCAAAAGTGGCATTTGGAGAATTTGGCTTTTAGCTGATGGACTCGCAGAGTTTCCATGATTGCCCTTAAGTGTTGAGCATGCTCTTCCTCATTCTTTGAGAAGATCAAGATATCGTCTACGAAGACCACTACGAACTTATTGAGGAAATCTCTGAATACCCTACTCATCAGGTCCACGAAGTAAGCAGGTGCATTTGTCAAGCCGAAAGGCATGACAAGCCATTCGAAGAAGCCGTCTGGGGTTCTGAATGCCGTCTTATCGATACTATCTTCAGCCACCCTTAGCTGATGAAAACCGGTCGCTAAATCGAGTTGGGAGAAAACAGACGCTCCTACAAGCTGATCAAACAAATCGTCAATTCTGGGGAGAGGATGCCTATTCTTTTTTGTTAGCTTGTTGAGCTCCCTTTAGTCAACACATAGACGGAGTGAACCATCTGCCTTTGTAGCGAACACCACTGGAGCGCCCCATTCTAAAATGCTCCTCCTAATGAACCCCTTTTCTAGAAGCTCTTTAATCTGTTTACTGAGCTCTTTTCTTTCTCGTGGAGCCATGTGTCTAACGGGCAACGCAACGGGCTTTACATTATCTACAAGATATATGCGGAAGTCTATCTCCCGCTTCGGAGGCAAGCCCTTCACCTCTTCGAAGACATCCGGATATTCCCGGACCACTCTAACCGATTGCAAATTTTCAACGGAGGCATCTAGCGATTCAAGATAACTAAGCATAACCGCATACGAGGGATTACAAGTAATTTCCAAAGTGTTACCGAGCTGGGTCAGGAGCCTAACAACCCTTTTTTCACAATCAAGGATGGCCCCATTACCGGATAACCAATCCATGCCCAAAATCAAACCATATCCCGAAAAGCCCAAAACAAAGGCACTACATTTAAATTCTACGCTTAGAATAGAAATTTTCAATCCCAAACAGATCATAGACAAATGAGCTGGGCCCCCAATTGGGTTTGAAACAATTAAGGGGTCCTCTACCATACTAGTTTTTAGGTGCAGAGATTCTACTAAAGCAGACGAGATAAAGGAGTGTGATGCGCCAGAATCAAATAAAGTGCGAACGGGGTGATCATAAAGATAAACTACACTTTCTATAGAAGTATTTATACCTCGCTGTTGTAGAGGTGGCGCCTCTAGCATATGAACTTGTGCCCCTGAGGTGGATTGTGAAGACCCGTAACTTCCCCGTAAAGGATAGTGTCGGATAGTTCGAGAACAAACCACAACAGAACGCATATAAAAGAACATTTCATTGTATATTACAACAGTGCATCAGATTACAAGAATATACAGAGTATAAATGAATATTACACAGAAATATCAGAGATTTAAATTACATTTAAATACATAGCAGCGGAAATTAATACAATACACAACTAGAAGAAGATATACGGATACAAAGCTTTCCGGATATCGTTCCAGCTGTAAACCAGGATCCTGTGAATATAAATCTGCAAAACCAAAACTACTAGCTGCCCGTGTCAAAAATAGGGGCACCCAGAGTTTAGGTTAAAACAATAAACTCCAGGTCAGTCATGTGACTGGTGTGAGAACTAAAACAGTTAATCTTTATTTTAAAACATTAGGTAAATCAAGGGACCACGCCGCTAACGCGGAACGGGTTTCCTCCCAAGAATACCAGTGCATAGAACAAACAGCGCAATGCTAAATAAGGAAAAATGAAGCTGTTATAAGACCCAGGTCCTATCACACAATGCAACGCAAGCCGGGGGATAGGGTTTTTCCCTTATAACAGCCAAAGAATGTTTGATACGTTTAAAACAAATCATTTGATACTATTATAAGTGCATAGTGTATAAGACAACTTCAAATCATAAGTATCAATCATAGGCGACATGAGCGTCCCATGCCACTATGTCACCATATATAGGTTTACAAATAAAACCGCAAAGTCACGTATTTGGAAATTGGATTTCCGTCTATGAACCGAGGCTAGGGGCAAGATCCTCAACCGATTTGTGACTCTCTAGCCCGAGCCACAGGACCCAGACTCAGGTGGGCCCTTGGATCGTCAGGGCCGGTCCACCGATGTGGATTAAAATTCCTGAACACTACGTTTCCCCACCCTATGGGGTGTAAGTCTGGTCCGTCAGCCGACCAGAATGCATCGGCCGAAACCGATATAACCGAGGCGCCTCGCAACAGCAACAACCACATAAGTCAAACTCGTCAGGGCGTGAAAAACCACTGACGCCACTTCTAGCTAGAAAGAAACGCAAGTCCTCCCTGAGGTCTGTCTCCCGTTTTTGGTTCATACCTGGTGTGAAACACGCGAGGTAAACGTTACACAAAGCTACGCCACAAAGGCCGTGCTTTGATCATCACCACAAGACTTTGCTTTTCAACAAAAGCCTCGATCATTTGCATCTTAGCATGCCACACAGGCAAACCATCCTATGCAACCGATATCAGTCACACAGAATGAAATCCGATGTCAGACACACAGTCCATTTACAAGTCCGTTCTGGGTCTGAACGAAACCGGAGGCACCTAGTACCCCGCATATCCATCGATCTCCAAGTACGTCTGGACGATCACTAACTGTTTCCATCTTCTTGGGTGTACAGCCCAATCAAGATCATCAGTTATCACCCAAACGACGTGAAGACTTCCGGTCTTCCCATCGTCTTCATCTTCGACTTATCGTCGTATCAGTTATTCAGAATGGGATAAACCCGGTCTTTCCGAATAACTCGCGTATATTTTATAAAAGTGTTACACAAACACAACATACGCCTCATTCCAATTCATTAGTCACTAACCGTAAATTAATCAAGAGAATAATTCCCCAAATATTAACCCCGAAGGCCGAAACCAACATCAGATCAATATCCAGAAAACCATTCTGCTTGGCTAACCGACAGTTAGTTTCTAAATTTCACGTTCAAATCTAATTAAAGATTTAACTATCGCCTGGAGCAAAACTGGTGATACTCCATTCTCGATCTTTTCAATCTAATTAAAGATTCATTAAAACTCCACTTAGTTTTAATCATTATCTGGGTTAAAGAATCAGTGTCATTTAAAACACGATTCACGATAAACCCAAAATCACATTCCATTAATTATCGGGTTAAAGAACAAGTGTTATTTAAAACACTGTTCACGATAAACCCAAAAAATCAATACCAATTCAATTCCAATTAAATATCATTTAATTGGTACACTTCATTAAATCTAAATAAAAAGATTTAATCTTTTCTCAACTGGGTTCAAGAACAGTGTTAGTGAAGACACCATTCACGACAAACCCAAATCACATTCGATATTCAATACAAGGCTCTGAATAGAAAATATATCGGCTTATATTCAATATCGAATTCTACGACTAACAAATGTCGTATTGGAAATAACGATACAAATATATATCTTTCAAATTTCCATAACAACACCTGTAATATCACGAATTCCAACATCGAAATATTCCGAAGACAATTTCGATTTAAATCCACTCCAATGCAATCATTGGAAATTTTGGTTATTTTCAAAACCATTTCAAATTCAATTTATTTATTTAAAAATAAATAGAATTATAATTCTAGTTCAAAACTAGTTCATTTCGATAAAAATCTATTTTTATCTTTTCAAATATGGAGTTTTTCATCCCAAACTTTCACAAATCATTTCTTATGATTTTACACTAATAATTACTATTTTTAATAATTTTATCAAGGCCCGTACAGTCGATTTCCATCAACGGCCATCGAACTGCACTTACAGCGACCTTTTTCGAATTTGATTTGGACGTATCTCCAAATCCAACCGTTAGATTTCAAATTTCTAACATTCATTAGAAAGCTCTTTTCGATACGAACCCAACGGTTCCGGTTTTAGGAGAATCCGACGGTCGGATCTCCCGCAATGTCCGTTTGAAATAAATGGTCGAAATTCACGAACTGCCGCGGCGCGGCGCGTTCTATTCAGGCCATTATTATATATATAATATATATTTCGTCGATTTCTATTTAAAACGAATTATATAAATAGTTTTGAATTCGTTTCAAAAACATCTTCAACTTTCTTTTCAATTCAAATCAAAATTGAATTCTTCTTTATAAATTCGTTTTAAAATCCATTTCTATTCAATTCAAATTTCAATTCAATTTGAATTTATTTCACTTCGCTTTCAATTCAATTCGAATTCGTTTTCAATTCAATTCATTTCGAAATCGTTTTCAATTCAATTCATTTCGAAATCGTTTTCAATTCAATTCATTTCGAAATCGTTTTCAATTCTATTCATTTCGAAATCGTTTCAATTCTATTCATTTCGAAATCGTTTTCAATTCTATTCATTTCGAAATCGTTTTCAATTCAATTCATTTCAAAATATTCGATTTCGAAATCACTTTTCAATATTCATTTTAAAATGAATAAAATCGATATAAATATCGTTCACGTCAAAATGGCGTCAATCTAATCCTCACGGCTTCACATATTTCTATTTTCAAATATTCTATTTCAAATATTTCTATTTCAAATATTTCTATTTCAAATATTTCTTTTTTTTCGAAACTGGAATGAGGCCCAATCAATTACCATATAATGTATATTATATGGATTTTCTACAACACATGTATATATCAACAACGATGAATAATCAACCATCAACCAAAGTGCACTACACTGTATAAGCATCAAATATAGACATTTAACGCTTATAGCAGCTTGTCAATCAATCGATCGACATATTTAATCAATCAGGATGAGTGAACTTCAAATTTCATCCTAACACCCGTGTGGGGTTTCAAACAATCAAACACATATTTTATTTGTGCAGTTAGGCGATGTGTAAAATTTATCGACCCAATCAACGTCATTCAAATAGGTGTACATAAACAAACCGTCTGGTTTGTAAATGAATATTTATTTATTCACATTCACGTTAAAAATTATATTTTTAACGATAACACATTTTATTTTAACATATGAATTTCTATTCAGTTCATTCGTTAAATAAAATGCTATTTTTATTTTTTTCTAACTTATTTTAGAAAATTTCGGCGGCATAACGGCACGATACTAGAAACGGGACAAGGCCTAGCCTTATCCCCGGTCTAGTGAAGGCCCACGCCATTCACACATCAATCAAATTCACTTTCGTTATGCAAACCACAAAATTTGGAGTAAGGGTCTAACCTAGCCTTACTCCTTCACCTTATAACGGCGCACGTCTAATCCTAACCAAGTTATCGATTCGATTTTTCACACCACAATCCACATTCAAACCAATATCGCAATCAATCACCAAACAGTCAAACAAACAAGTCCATGGTCTGTGGACGATTGTGTCGGGTGCTACTAAGCACCGTCTGCATCCTAGTATATATATATAACTAGAAATAAAATAGAAAGGTGAGAAATTCTCACATTATAGCTATCCAGCTCCACGGCTCTTCATTTGCAGAAGTCTTCGTCGTTTCGCCTTTTTGTCACCTTCGTTGTCCGCTTTCACTACATATGTAAAAATCGAGTTTTTTACTTTGCTATTCAATATATAAAAATCGAATTTTTAGTTTGCTATTCAATATATAAAAATCGAATTTTTAGTTCAAAGTTCAATATATAAAAATCGAATTTTTAGTTCAAAGTTCAATATATAAAAATCGAATTTTTAGTTCAAAGTTCAATATATAAAAATCGAATTTTTAGTTCAAAGTTCAATATATAAAAATCGAATTTTTATTTCAAAGTTCAATATATAAAAATCGAATTTTTATTTCAAAGTTCAATATATAAAAATCGAATTTTTAGTTCAAAGTTCAATATATAAAAATCGAATTTTTAGTTCAAAGTTCAATATATAAAAATCGAATTTTTAGTTCAAAGTTCAATATATAAAAATCGAATTTTTATTTCAAAGTTCAATATATAAAAATCGAATTTTTATTTCAAAGTTCAATATATAAAAATTCTATTTTTAACTCGAAGTTCAATATATAAAAGTCACATTTTTATATTTGCAAATCAAAACATTTCTTAGATAATAATTCAGTTTTTCATAAATAAAGTAGAATTTTAAAAACTCACTGTTTCTTTTCTCGAATCGGAGGGGAGCATGGCAGTTCATCTGAGGTGGCAGGGGTGCTGGCGGCCGGCGCAGGCGAGGTGGAGGCGCTCTTCAGGCGGCGGATGGCTGGGTGGTGCGATGTTCGACAGGGCAGTCTAGGGTTTACGGGGGAGAGCGTCTCGTGGAACCCGCTGTTGACTGGGAGGGTTGGCGAGGCAGTGGGAAAGGGGACGATGGGAATCGGGGCTCGTGCAGGTAGGCGGGCGGGGGCATGGCCAGAGCGGCGGTCCGATGTGGCGGCTTTGGGGGTTTTCCGCTAGGGCTTGAAATAGGGGGGGAGAACGAAGGTTGAAGAGGAGGAGAAGGGGAGTTGGACGCGGTGGTGGAGGCGCGCTCGTCGGGGCGCGGTGGCGCAGTTCATCGGAGGAGCGACAGCTCCTCCTTCCCTTTTTTTTTTTTTTATTTTCATTTTTTACCCCCCGTTGACTTGGAATAGGAGAAAAGGAAGGGGGGAGCCTTATATAATTTAATATTTTTTATATTTTATTCCCTAAAAGTTACTTTAAAAATTCGAACTCAAAATTGAACCCACCAACTGTCGCCCATAGCGTTTTACCCCCATTCCGAACACAATGGGATATGTATCGCAAGCTGATTCGATCGTCTCGATAAGTTTCCGTTGAATTTACCTTTAAATTACTATATTGAATTTTAAACGTACATTTCCAATTACCGGGGTCACATACGAACACGAAAAATTCCAGAAAAATATTTTCTAGCTTCGTATTGACGATACGGTCCTAACAAAACTAGTTTCGTCGAATTCTGAGACCGTTTGAAAAATGGCCAATTTCCAGTCGATTAAAATCAACTGAAACTGGTCAAACGCGTTTTCCTTTGCCACGCTCACATATTGATTCGAAAAATTATGAAATTTGGAATCTAGCAATAATTTAACATCACGGACCCAACAAAACTGGTTTCGTCGAAATCCGAGGTCGTTTGCAAAATGTCCATTTTTAAGGGCCTGAATTCCATAGCGACTATTTAGAATTTTCAACTGGACATATCTTATCATTTCTAAGATGAAATCTCAGTTTGTTAACTTCATTACAAAGATATAGTTATACAGATTCAAATATTTCTTGTTTCGTTCAATTCTGACTTATATTGAATTCTGTATATTCATTTGAAATTAGAAATCGAATTTTCGAACTACCGCGCCATTTTCAATTCCTTTTATAATTATATATAATTATTATATATTCTAACGACGACGTATATAATATATACGTCGAATTCAATTCAAAATAAATTTCTCGCCAATATTATTTAAAATAATCTATTTTAAATATTCAAAATTCGCTAATATTGCCAAAATAAAAATTTTAAACTGGCCCAGATTTTACGGGTTGTTACAATCTCCCCCACTTAAAACTTTTCGTCCCCGAAAAGGAACAAAGTCGAAAGTGGTTTGATTATTCAGCTCTACGTTCGACCTGGCTTCCATTCTCCAACTTTTCAGTTTATGAGAATTTTCAAAACTTCAAAAATTTGGCTAACACCCTAAATTTTCGAAAAATTTCGCCATAACCTCCCCTGCACCGGGAGCATCGGGGAATTTCAAATAGCTTCCCCGGTCCTTCAGATCTCAAAAAGAAAAAGAAAAAGCCAAGCGGCTAGCCAATAGGCTCACAAAATCATCATCACCCAAACAAAACAGTAATTTATGTAGTAAACATGTACCTATTTGTCGGGCAAACAAATTTTATTCTCTGCTCTAGCCTCCTTGCTATGACCTGCTCAATGATATATATGTATATGCAAGCAAATGCAACCAATTTTCAATACAGTTCAATATTTGGTTCAATTAGGCCAAATGGTTCAAAATTAGCAAACAAATAAACAAACAACACAAACATCAATCCATTAGTGGATTAACGTTTCAAATTCATAATTTTGATATATATACAAAAATCAAATTTTTGATGCCAATTCACAACAATAGGCCCTATCTAATTTTGGTTCTCACACCAGTCAATAGGAGATATATAGATATTACACGTTCGTCACTCGAATATAAATTCTAATGATGGAGCTCCATCATCAAAATCATCTCCGGGCGATTTGAGGGTAATTCTATATCTATCCAGTATATTAAAATTTTGAATATACGTTTGCAAGGCGTATATGCAAATTCTTTATATACTGAATTGTCCTAATCAATATAAAATAAATAATCAAATACGAATAGTTGATTTAAATTTTCAAAACAAAATTGTTTTCATTTTAAAAATATACTCTTCACACTCGTTCTAGGATACTACTGATCCTATCTCTAACGAGTCACTCCCATTGGATATTACTAATCCAATATCTGATGAATTCTTTCGTATGTTTCTAATGTGTCTTGTTCTCTAGCTTTGTAAACCAAAGCTCTGATACCAAATGTGAAGACCCGTAACTTCCCCGTAAAGGATAGTGTCGGATAGTTCGAGAACAAACCACAACAGAACGCATATAAAAGAACATTTCATTGTATATTACAACAGTGCATCAGATTACAAGAATATACAGAGTATAAATGAATATTACACAGAAATATCAGAGATTTAAATTACATTTAAATACATAGCAGCGGAAATTAATACAATACACAACTAGAAGAAGATATACGGATACAAAGCTTTCCGGATATCGTTCCAGCTGTAAACCAGGATCCTGTGAATATAAATCTGCAAAACCAAAACTACTAGCTGCCCGTGTCAAAAATAGGGGCACCCAGAGTTTAGGTTAAAACAATAAACTCCAGGTCAGTCAT
The DNA here is from genome assembly GCA_030737875.1 of Allium sativum. NCBI lineage: Eukaryota > Viridiplantae > Streptophyta > Magnoliopsida > Asparagales > Amaryllidaceae > Allium > Allium sativum. The sequence continues at coordinate 117,140,375 of CM060911.1, read as the reverse complement.
GTGACTGGTGTGAGAACTAAAACAGTTAATCTTTATTTTAAAACATTAGGTAAATCAAGGGACCACGCCGCTAACGCGGAACGGGTTTCCTCCCAAGAATACCAGTGCATAGAACAAACAGCGCAATGCTAAATAAGGAAAAATGAAGCTGTTATAAGACCCAGGTCCTATCACACAATGCAACGCAAGCCGGGGGATAGGGTTTTTCCCTTATAACAGCCAAAGAATGTTTGATACGTTTAAAACAAATCATTTGATACTATTATAAGTGCATAGTGTATAAGACAACTTCAAATCATAAGTATCAATCATAGGCGACATGAGCGTCCCATGCCACTATGTCACCATATATAGGTTTACAAATAAAACCGCAAAGTCACGTATTTGGAAATTGGATTTCCGTCTATGAACCGAGGCTAGGGGCAAGATCCTCAACCGATTTGTGACTCTCTAGCCCGAGCCACAGGACCCAGACTCAGGTGGGCCCTTGGATCGTCAGGGCCGGTCCACCGATGTGGATTAAAATTCCTGAACACTACGTTTCCCCACCCTATGGGGTGTAAGTCTGGTCCGTCAGCCGACCAGAATGCATCGGCCGAAACCGATATAACCGAGGCGCCTCGCAACAGCAACAACCACATAAGTCAAACTCGTCAGGGCGTGAAAAACCACTGACGCCACTTCTAGCTAGAAAGAAACGCAAGTCCTCCCTGAGGTCCGTCTCCCGTTTTTGGTTCATACCTGGTGTGAAACACGCGAGGTAAACGTTACACAAAGCTACGCCACAAAGGCCGTGCTTTGATCATCACCACAAGACTTTGCTTTTCAACAAAAGCCTCGATCATTTGCATCTTAGCATGCCACACAGGCAAACCATCCTATGCAACCGATATCAGTCACACAGAATGAAATCCGATGTCAGACACACAGTCCATTTACAAGTCCGTTCTGGGTCTGAACGAAACCGGAGGCACCTAGTACCCCGCATATCCATCGATCTCCAAGTACGTCTGGACGATCACTAACTGTTTCCATCTTCTTGGGTGTACAGCCCAATCAAGATCATCAGTTATCACCCAAACGACGTGAAGACTTCCGGTCTTCCCATCGTCTTCATCTTCGACTTATCGTCGTATCAGTTATTCAGAATGGGATAAACCCGGTCTTTCCGAATAACTCGCGTATATTTTATAAAAGTGTTACACAAACACAACATACGCCTCATTCCAATTCATTAGTCACTAACCGTAAATTAATCAAGAGAATAATTCCCCAAATATTAACCCCGAAGGCCGAAACCAACATCAGATCAATATCCAGAAAACCATTCTGCTTGGCTAACCGACAGTTAGTTTCTAAATTTCACGTTCAAATCTAATTAAAGATTTAACTATCGCCTGGAGCAAAACTGGTGATACTCCATTCTCGATCTTTTCAATCTAATTAAAGATTCATTAAAACTCCACTTAGTTTTAATCATTATCTGGGTTAAAGAATCAGTGTCATTTAAAACACGATTCACGATAAACCCAAAATCACATTCCATTAATTATCGGGTTAAAGAACAAGTGTTATTTAAAACACTGTTCACGATAAACCCAAAAAATCAATACCAATTCAATTCCAATTAAATATCATTTAATTGGTACACTTCATTAAATCTAAATAAAAAGATTTAATCTTTTCTCAACTGGGTTCAAGAACAGTGTTAGTGAAGACACCATTCACGACAAACCCAAATCACATTCGATATTCAATACAAGGCTCTGAATAGAAAATATATCGGCTTATATTCAATATCGAATTCTACGACTAACAAATGTCGTATTGGAAATAACGATACAAATATATATCTTTCAAATTTCCATAACAACACCTGTAATATCACGAATTCCAACATCGAAATATTCCGAAGACAATTTCGATTTAAATCCACTCCAATGCAATCATTGGAAATTTTGGTTATTTTCAAAACCATTTCAAATTCAATTTATTTATTTAAAAATAAATAGAATTATAATTCTAGTTCAAAACTAGTTCATTTCGATAAAAATCTATTTTTATCTTTTCAAATATGGAGTTTTTCATCCCAAACTTTCACAAATCATTTCTTATGATTTTACACTAATAATTACTATTTTTAATAATTTTATCAAGGCCCGTACAGTCGATTTCCATCAACGGCCATCGAACTGCACTTACAGCGACCTTTTTCGAATTTGATTTGGACGTATCTCCAAATCCAACCGTTAGATTTCAAATTTCTAACATTCATTAGAAAGCTCTTTTCGATACGAACCCAACGGTTCCGGTTTTAGGAGAATCCGACGGTCGGATCTCCCGCAATGTCCGTTTGAAATAAATGGTCGAAATTCACGAACTGCCGCGGCGCGGCGCGTTCTATTCAGGCCATTATTATATATATAATATATATTTCGTCGATTTCTATTTAAAACGAATTATATAAATAGTTTTGAATTCGTTTCAAAAACATCTTCAACTTTCTTTTCAATTCAAATCAAAATTGAATTCTTCTTTATAAATTCGTTTTAAAATCCATTTCTATTCAATTCAAATTTCAATTCAATTTGAATTTATTTCACTTCGCTTTCAATTCAATTCGAATTCGTTTTCAATTCAATTCATTTCGAAATCGTTTTCAATTCAATTCATTTCGAAATCGTTTTCAATTCAATTCATTTCGAAATCGTTTTCAATTCTATTCATTTCGAAATCGTTTCAATTCTATTCATTTCGAAATCGTTTTCAATTCTATTCATTTCGAAATCGTTTTCAATTCAATTCATTTCAAAATATTCGATTTCGAAATCACTTTTCAATATTCATTTTAAAATGAATAAAATCGATATAAATATCGTTCACGTCAAAATGGCGTCAATCTAATCCTCACGGCTTCACATATTTCTATTTTCAAATATTCTATTTCAAATATTTCTATTTCAAATATTTCTATTTCAAATATTTCTTTTTTTTCGAAACTGGAATGAGGCCCAATCAATTACCATATAATGTATATTATATGGATTTTCTACAACACATGTATATATCAACAACGATGAATAATCAACCATCAACCAAAGTGCACTACACTGTATAAGCATCAAATATAGACATTTAACGCTTATAGCAGCTTGTCAATCAATCGATCGACATATTTAATCAATCAGGATGAGTGAACTTCAAATTTCATCCTAACACCCGTGTGGGGTTTCAAACAATCAAACACATATTTTATTTGTGCAGTTAGGCGATGTGTAAAATTTATCGACCCAATCAACGTCATTCAAATAGGTGTACATAAACAAACCGTCTGGTTTGTAAATGAATATTTATTTATTCACATTCACGTTAAAAATTATATTTTTAACGATAACACATTTTATTTTAACATATGAATTTCTATTCAGTTCATTCGTTAAATAAAATGCTATTTTTATTTTTTTCTAACTTATTTTAGAAAATTTCGGCGGCATAACGGCACGATACTAGAAACGGGACAAGGCCTAGCCTTATCCCCGGTCTAGTGAAGGCCCACGCCATTCACACATCAATCAAATTCACTTTCGTTATGCAAACCACAAAATTTGGAGTAAGGGTCTAACCTAGCCTTACTCCTTCACCTTATAACGGCGCACGTCTAATCCTAACCAAGTTATCGATTCGATTTTTCACACCACAATCCACATTCAAACCAATATCGCAATCAATCACCAAACAGTCAAACAAACAAGTCCATGGTCTGTGGACGATTGTGTCGGGTGCTACTAAGCACCGTCTGCATCCTAGTATATATATATAACTAGAAATAAAATAGAAAGGTGAGAAATTCTCACATTATAGCTATCCAGCTCCACGGCTCTTCATTTGCAGAAGTCTTCGTCGTTTCGCCTTTTTGTCACCTTCGTTGTCCGCTTTCACTACATATGTAAAAATCGAGTTTTTTACTTTGCTATTCAATATATAAAAATCGAATTTTTAGTTTGCTATTCAATATATAAAAATCGAATTTTTAGTTCAAAGTTCAATATATAAAAATCGAATTTTTAGTTCAAAGTTCAATATATAAAAATCGAATTTTTAGTTCAAAGTTCAATATATAAAAATCGAATTTTTAGTTCAAAGTTCAATATATAAAAATCGAATTTTTATTTCAAAGTTCAATATATAAAAATCGAATTTTTATTTCAAAGTTCAATATATAAAAATCGAATTTTTAGTTCAAAGTTCAATATATAAAAATCGAATTTTTAGTTCAAAGTTCAATATATAAAAATCGAATTTTTAGTTCAAAGTTCAATATATAAAAATCGAATTTTTATTTCAAAGTTCAATATATAAAAATCGAATTTTTATTTCAAAGTTCAATATATAAAAATTCTATTTTTAACTCGAAGTTCAATATATAAAAGTCACATTTTTATATTTGCAAATCAAAACATTTCTTAGATAATAATTCAGTTTTTCATAAATAAAGTAGAATTTTAAAAACTCACTGTTTCTTTTCTCGAATCGGAGGGGAGCATGGCAGTTCATCTGAGGTGGCAGGGGTGCTGGCGGCCGGCGCAGGCGAGGTGGAGGCGCTCTTCAGGCGGCGGATGGCTGGGTGGTGCGATGTTCGACAGGGCAGTCTAGGGTTTACGGGGGAGAGCGTCTCGTGGAACCCGCTGTTGACTGGGAGGGTTGGCGAGGCAGTGGGAAAGGGGACGATGGGAATCGGGGCTCGTGCAGGTAGGCGGGCGGGGGCATGGCCAGAGCGGCGGTCCGATGTGGCGGCTTTGGGGGTTTTCCGCTAGGGCTTGAAATAGGGGGGGGGAGAACGAAGGTTGAAGAGGAGGAGAAGGGGAGTTGGACGCGGTGGTGGAGGCGCGCTCGTCGGGGCGCGGTGGCGCAGTTCATCGGAGGAGCGACAGCTCCTCCTTCCCTTTTTTTTTTTTTATTTTCATTTTTTACCCCCCGTTGACTTGGAATAGGAGAAAAGGAAGGGGGGAGCCTTATATAATTTAATATTTTTTATATTTTATTCCCTAAAAGTTACTTTAAAAATTCGAACTCAAAATTGAACCCACCAACTGTCGCCCATAGCGTTTTACCCCCATTCCGAACACAATGGGATATGTATCGCAAGCTGATTCGATCGTCTCGATAAGTTTCCGTTGAATTTACCTTTAAATTACTATATTGAATTTTAAACGTACATTTCCAATTACCGGGGTCACATACGAACACGAAAAATTCCAGAAAAATATTTTCTAGCTTCGTATTGACGATACGGTCCTAACAAAACTAGTTTCGTCGAATTCTGAGACCGTTTGAAAAATGGCCAATTTCCAGTCGATTAAAATCAACTGAAACTGGTCAAACGCGTTTTCCTTTGCCACGCTCACATATTGATTCGAAAAATTATGAAATTTGGAATCTAGCAATAATTTAACATCACGGACCCAACAAAACTGGTTTCGTCGAAATCCGAGGTCGTTTGCAAAATGTCCATTTTTAAGGGCCTGAATTCCATAGCGACTATTTAGAATTTTCAACTGGACATATCTTATCATTTCTAAGATGAAATCTCAGTTTGTTAACTTCATTACAAAGATATAGTTATACAGATTCAAATATTTCTTGTTTCGTTCAATTCTGACTTATATTGAATTCTGTATATTCATTTGAAATTAGAAATCGAATTTTCGAACTACCGCGCCATTTTCAATTCCTTTTATAATTATATATAATTATTATATATTCTAACGACGACGTATATAATATATACGTCGAATTCAATTCAAAATAAATTTCTCGCCAATATTATTTAAAATAATCTATTTTAAATATTCAAAATTCGCTAATATTGCCAAAATAAAAATTTTAAACTGGCCCAGATTTTACGGGTTGTTACATGGATCCAACCCTCTGCCCCTATCCTCGTTTCTTTGGGCAGTCCTTAGCCATGTGGCATGTCTCACCGCAAGAAAAGCACCCACCATTCATCTTGGCCTTCTTTTTCCGGCAATCTTTCACTAAGTGCCCCACTTTGCCACAGAAATTACACTTCCTCTTCTCTTTGTTGTCTTTCCCGCCCTTCTTAAAGTCCGTCTTCTTAGGCTGTAAACCCTCTTTCTTCCCTTGAGAGCTTTCTGCCTTTGTCTCCTTCTTGCCCTTATCCTCTTCGTTCAGCAATGCCATCTGTACCAACCTTTCATACGCAGCTCCCATGGGTATATGGGTCATGGCCAAACTATGTAATGGCTCATTCAACCCTTCCACAAAACGGAGAGCCTTCTTGTGCGGGGTGTTGACTAGGTCCAGTCCGAACCTAGCCAGCTCATCGAACTGATTAACATACTCTTTGACTGTCTTGTTCCCTTGCTTAAGAAATAAGAATTTTTCCAACTGCAAACTCCTTTCCGCGTCTGAGAGAAATTTAGCCTCAAACCTTGCCCTAAAGTCCTCCCATGTTTCCACTGGTCTTTCTGCATTAGTGACTTCCCACCAGTAGGAAGCCTCGCCTTTAAGTAGCCATACTGCCAGTTGTACTTTCTGTCTATCTTCTACCTCAAAGATGATGAATAAGTCCTCGGTTTCTTTCAGCCAATTTCTAGCTGCCACGAAGGACTCAGTTCCATGAAAATCCTTTCCTCCCATAGCTTTAAAATCTTTACATATCTTAGCAAAAGTGTTTCCCCGCGGAGGAGGTGGAGGAAGAGGTGCTGCTGCAGCTGGATGATTTCCTGCAGCTGGGGGAGGAGGAACGGTAGGACCTGGCTGAGTGGCCCTTGCTTCTAAGAACCGTCTAAACCAACCAGGTATTGGTACACCCTCTGGCAAGTTAAGTTCTTCGGACATGCTGAAACAAAAAGGATAGATTCAAAACGAAGGATAAGAGATAGTACCTATGGCTTTGGGGGACTTTGCCTTTTTAAAATAAAATAATATTTTATCTTTTAAAAATGCTTCTTTAAATTTATTTTTGAAAAATAAATTTTTCAAAACTTTTTATCTTATCTGGTAAACCTATGCTCTGATACCAAGTGAAACACCCCACCTCCGTTAGGGTCACTCTCAAAGGGAATGCCCTAATTTTGGTGGAGGTTTATAAGTATAAGTTGTTGGATCTAGAATAACCCTAGAGGGGGGGTGAATAGGGTTTATCACAGTTTTTAACTGAAATGAAAAAACTGACAGGATATTAAAATAATAAACAGATCACAGAGAATATCAGAAACTGAAATGCAGAAAATAAATCACACACAGATATACCCAGCTTCGGCAAAACCCTGCCTACTGCTGCATTTCTAAGGTTTCTACTAGGTGATAGAATAGTTCCCGCATACAAGACCATGTACACTCGCAAACCCCTGCTCCTATTCTAACCCTACGCTCAAAAACCTAGACTGATTCAAACCCCTGAATCAGATTTTCCCCAGATTACAAACCCGTAACCTGTATTCCTAGATTTTACAGATTCTAGTACTGTCAGTTAACTCCTAACTGAAATTCCCCTAGAGTTTTACAGACTCTATAAACTGTTCAGAATGTTTACAAAAAAGGACAGAATTAAAACCAATACAAATTAAAATAAACAAGCTAAACCAAAAACCCTAGAATTAAAAGACTAGTACTAAAAATAGGGTTATCCCCTTTTGTTATCTTCTAGTCATTAAACATGGCCGGCCCCCCTTTTATTCTTTTATTCCTCTTTTGCTCCAAGATGAAATGGCGGCTGCTCTCAAAATAAATTAGGGTTTTGATGAGGAATCCTAAAGCTTGATCGGCTATTCTTCGATTTGTTTCTCTTTGGCTTGGAAAGATTAGTGCTTTGCTTGTCAATATGATTTGGGATTCTCTTATTGAAATCTCGTGAGTTCTCTTTATTTTTTTTTCATGCTCTCAAGTTTTGTTCGTTGATTCGATGACTAAAAAAAAATGCCGATGATGATTTGTGTTTAAATAGGATAATTAGATCCTATTGCTTCTCTGATTTCCTTGTATGATTTGGCTGATTGGGTGTGTTTCCTCTTTTGATTCTCTTGATAAAATCGGCTTTGATTGATAAGAGTAATTCTGGAAATTACTTGAGGTTTAAATTGTGGCCCCCTTGCTTGATTTATTGTTCTTGCGTGATTTCTGGTCTGCGTTGAATTTTTGCTCTGTCTATTTCCTGAAACTCGAAACAATTTGAGCATTCCTGGAAACATTAATATAATTTCTGTTCACATTGAAGACACTTGCCAGAGAAAACATGCATCGATTCAAATATCAGCATGATATATCATAGAACCATGCATGAATTCTGGAATCATTGTTTCTGGAAATCATAATTGATTTCATGCCTTAACTGGTTGGTGATATATGCATGATTCATTGCCCAGTATGAATAATGTCAAGATAAAATCTTCCTGTTTTATCTTTGCCAAGTACACACATTTCTGGAAATCAAATAAAGGTGTTGTCAACAATATTTTGCATGTCATTGATTTCATATTGGAAACCACTTGTGAAAAAAAAAACTTCTTGCTTTGATTGCTTTCCATAAAACTGTTTTAGAATCTTTCCAATTTCTTGTTGCTGAGATTGATTTATGCTCAATCTGCATTCCATATATGAACATACACCAATGCTCATTCACACCTTGATTTGCAAAAGTAGTATCTTGCCTTATAATAGATATTGCAATTTCCTGGAAACGAATTCATTTTCTGTCCCCCTTTTTTTTTCATTTTTTTTTTAAAAAATGTCAAACAAATCCTTTCCCCCTTTTGCTTGATAAATTCTGGAAATAAATTGCAATGCCAAAATTGCTCATCTGATTTGTTTAAAAAAAACTGGAAACATTTTCATATATGCTGAATGTGTTCATTTGAAAGCTTGGATTTTTTTTTTTTTTTTTTTGACAGATTAAAACAATTCCAAAAAAAAATCAATAGCTTGGAATTTTAATCCCATGCTAAAACTGGAAACAACATTTTGGTCAAAATTGTATTTTGTACATGCTGAACCATGTACATGCTTGCATATACATGCTTGAGCACTTGAACCATAAATGTATTCCATGCAGACTTGCCTTGACCATATGTACATAGCTTCTTGAGTTCCTCGACCTGAAAAACAGAACATTGTATCTTTGTTTATGTACTTGCAGTCCACTTGTAATTTTGTACCTGAGTTGCACCATGCACCTAAACTGACTTGACACCATCATGCTGTTGTAGCCTTGTATCATTGACATTCACCATTTATGTTTGTGTCATCACTTTGAGTTGCATACGTAAACTTGCACCAATGCATGCTTGCTATAATTTTATGTTGAGCTTCACTGATTTATGTACATGCTGCATACATCCTTGGACCCTGCTTGTTGTATGTTTATTGCTGTACACTTGAGATTGCATCATTATGGAACTGCTGACTTGCATTTGAACTTGAACATGTTGTGTTGCATTTGTGTCATGCATGTCTTGTTGCTCACTGTCTTGTGCGCTAACCTTCATTATTCATGTACATGCTGTATTGAACTTGTTGACCATGCTGCACTGAGTTGAGCAGGTCCATGTGGCTACTCCTCAGTTGCTTGCTGATTGGCGAGGCAGTGCGCACGTGTATATTTATACACGTGTGTATATGCAGCCATCAGACAAATTTTTCTGTCCCTGCACTGTATATACATATATATGTTGTCTGCCTTGTGGTATTTACAGTGTATCACTGTGAATATCACAAGCTGTCTAGACACAGTCGGTTGGATATGAAAATCAGGTCGAGTCAGAAAAATGATGAGAAACACACCGAAATTCTGAGGCAAATAATTTTTCAAAATAAAAAATATATTCGTTAGAATTTAGAGAATTATTCTTGTTGCAGTGTACTGTGTGTTTCTGTTTTATGTGACAGGTATGGAGGTGATGACTGGACTGACTGTGAGGAGTAAAGATTGACAGAAGACTGAAGATACAAGACAGAAGGCAGAAGATTGAAGACTGAAGACAAAAAGACTGTGTGTGGTGTCAGTGAATGTGTCAAAGTGTATGTATGTAAATATGAGTGTTGAGACTGAATGTATGTACAAAAAGAGTGACTGACTTAATCTGTAATGAGGAGCTGTATATATGAAATCTGATATGGCATGAAGTGTAATACAGAGATGAACAAATAGTGGAGTATAAAATTTGTACTGTTTGATATTGAAATAAAATATTCTATTCAAAAATACTGTGAATATTTAAATTTCTGTACAATTGTATTTTATTGAAATATAAATATTATATTCCAGTCTGTGATGTACAATAACAGTACAATATCAAACACATTTAAAATAATATTTATTTGGTTGTTATCATCAAACAAAAATCATATAATTGTGTATACAACACCGTTATATACAACAATCTCCCCCTTTTGATGATGACAAACAAATAAAAGATTTTGTATACAACAGATGTGTTTGACAATGAATATTGAACTCCCCCTATTTATTAGCTCCCCCTACAGCAGACAACTCCCCCTATAACTGTGCATGAGTGAAATGTATGAATAATAATAAATTTTCAAAATTAAAAATATTATTTATAAAATATTCACTCATAAATCAAAATCTAATCCATTCTCCCCCTTTTGTTATCATCAAAAAGAGTACAGATTTTAAAATACAGATGAAAATTGACTAAAAATATAATTTCAGCTTAAGAGAAAGAATGATCATCACAAATCTCAATCAGTCAAACAAAAATCATAATATTCTGAGAACAGGTGGCATATCTCACATTGTAGAGAATGAGGGATTTGCGATGAATTTTATATAAAATGGGGAGAGTTTTAAAACAATTCATTTCCAATTATTTTCAAAGGATTTTTATAAATAAAGAACAAAAAAACGGTGATGGATTTTGATGATAATTAAAAATTCAATTTAAGTGAGAAAAATCGAATAATCTCAAATCTCAATATCTATCAATCAACAAATCATAATACGTCATAATATTTTCAACACATTTCACAGATTAGAGAGATGGATTGATAGGTTGATTTTTACACACAAAGGAGAATTTCAATTTTATTTCAGTTTTTAGCACATTTTTATTTATTTATTTAAGAGCACACTGACCATGCATAACCAGAGCTTGGATTTTTAAATGAGGTCAGTCGCAGCTTAAATTATAAGTTGTCTCTTAACCATGCATGACCAGAGCTTGGATTTTTAAATGAGGTTAGAGACACACTTATATATTTATTATATATATTTATCATTTCATCTTTTAAAAAGAAACACTCCTTGGTATAAAACCAATATATGGATGATAGAAAATGTGGTAGGTACGGAAATGGACTGTGAAATAAATTTCTAAATTAATTATATTATGAAATATGACCAACTGTACTGGGATCATTGAAAATTCTCAATTTCACTAATTCTGAATAATAAACCAATCACATTTCCATCACAAATATTTTCACTGTTTATTCAAGATGATTTTTAAAAAAAATATTAAACTCTCCACATTTTAAAAAAAATTATCGTGGATGTCAGATTGATGATAGATAATGAGGATGGTCGTGAAATTAACTGCCAATTCACAGATATTATAATAAGTGTTCAACCATCATGAAAATCTACATAAAAAATCTCCTCTTGTTATGAAATATACTGCAGTCACAATTCATCACAATTTCAAAATCTAATAATGATTTTGATGAATTATAAATACAGATTTCAATTTCTGAATGAATAATCAATAAATAATTTTAAAATTGAAAAACAATTACAAGAGAAATATGCTGATCTATACACGACAAGAGGAAAAACAAAAAAAATATATACAGCAAAAAAAAAAATATGCAGCACTTCTAAACTGATACCACATGGTGTCTCTACAAAGTAAAAATTCAGAACAGATGGATGAAATAAATATAAGCACTTTTGATACCACTTGTTATCTTGCTCTCGAGAATTTTAAACACACCCCGGTGGCTAACATTGGTACTTCAGTCAACAGAAAAGACTTAATTTCAAGGCAAGCAACTCAAGCACACAAATTTCATTTATCAGAGCACGATAAGCCTTTGATACTAAATCAAGCAGTCCTAAAAAATATATTTACAAATCAATTTCTTATAATCAGAGCAGCATGATTCCAAAAACAAACATTTTTCAAAAAACAGTTTCAGAGCAGCACAGAAAAATCATTTTCAAAGCAGACTTGTCAAGGAGATGTTCCAAAGATATTTCAAACAGTCAAAGAATTGTTCATGATTCAGGATTAAATATAGTTTATTTTAAATCATTTGAACGAATTGTGAAGATATCCGGATTCAATGAATCAATCACACGGTTTGTAAACTTTAGATTCAGAATATGTGTGTGATTCAATAAATCAATAAATTCAAATGATTTTAAACAAACTAGTATTCAAGTCAAATATTCATGAAATACCAATGACATTCAAATCCCAATTCTCAAAGAATTTATACAAATATTTCTGACAAACAGAAGAGTTATTTCAGATCATTTACATCAGAAATGAGAGATATTCATGATCTACACAATTAAACAATAGTTTATTTGAAATCAATTGAATCGATGTCAAAGTTTGAGATATAATGAATCAGTCACACAATATTGATAATTTTAATTTTAAGAAGTGTGTGAAATTCAAAATATCATGAATTTCAGTTGATTTCAAACAAACAAATTCCAAGTAAAATGATCATGAGTATAAGATGAATTCCAAGATGTATCACAGATTCAATACAATTCAAAATATCCAAGCCAATCTGAAAAATAATGAAATTATCACAACTGATAAATATTGATGTGCTGTAATATTTCAAGCTTTTCTAAAATGAATTAGAAGAAACTCAAAACAGCAGTGGTGTGTGAAACTTCATCAAATTTTCAGATCTTCAAAATTTAGAATTCTAATTAACAGTGTTCAAGATTTGACAAGAATACATCAACACTGTTATGAATTCATAAATCAGAAAAAAAAACTTCAAAACAATTGCAGATATTTACACAAATAAATTCAAGATCTGGAAATAATTACAAACACGAGAGTTTTCTACAAATAAAATGAATTTCCAGATAAATATGAGTTTTGCAATTGGAAGTTAATGGAGCACAGAATAAACAAAGATATGGCAGTGACAAATCAAATAAAGACAAATAGAAGAAAATAAAATAGAAAGGGGTAGAAGAAGTAGGAAAAAAAAATAATAAAAAAATATTTACAAGGTTGAGGTCAGAGATCATACCTGATTCACAGAAAACGTTGTGGATCTCTAACTCGTCAGACTTTGCTAAGGAACAGTAGATGATTCAATGATGTGAAGTAGTTTGAATCAGTTTCTCTTTTCAGCACAGTTGTTCCTCAGCCTCCTTTGGTAGCTAACTGTTTAGAGGATTGAGTGGTCTAACAAAGGCAGTAAAACCACTCACAGTTGTATTTGTTCGTTTTGGTACCCAAACCTGTTTATATAACAATCCATCAGAATAAACCTTTGTACCCTTAGCAACCCAAATCTGTTTGAATTTCACGAAGTTTGGTTTATTTCCTTTTGGGATCCAGGATTGTTTAGAAGGATTATTATAAAACAATTTCTCATTTTGATTTTGACTCAAAAAACCTTTGAAATTATAAGAGTTCAAATTTTCAAATTGATTCTTTTCAAGATTGTTTGAAGAATTTTTCAAATCATTTGTAATTCGTCTTTCAAAAACATTATTTTTCTCAAACCCAAGTCCATGTTTATTTTGAACAGAAAATTGGTTTTTCAACAACATATTCAAAGATTTTTCACCGTTTGAAAAATTAGACAAGATTGTTTCAAGTTGTTGAATTTCAGTTTTAAGATTACCATTTTCTTTCAATAAATCTGAACAACGATTTTTAGTGATCTCACATCTTTTAAAATCAGATTTCAAAACCAAATTTTCATCTTTGAGTAACTTTATTTTGGTTTGGGATTCAACAATCTCAGCCTCAAAATGTTTTCGACTTTCAGACTCAAATTTCTTGAAATTTTCAATCTCGTTTTCAAGTTCTTTCAAAATCGAATTCGATTTCAACAGATTTTCCTTTTCTGCAATTTCAAGTTTGGAATGAATATTAGTTTTAAAAATTTCAAATTCCTTTTGCAGATGATTGTTCAAATTTGATAACTCAATCTTGTTTGCTTTTAAGACCAAAATTTCATCTTCAAACTTTTGAATATTTTTATTGAGATGAACAAGATTGGTTTTCGATTTCAAACAATTTTTACAATCTGAATCTGAAAGGTTTTTAAAATATTCAAGCCGTGATTCCAAATCATCAATTTTGCTGTTCAACTCAGAATTCCTAGATTTTAGAGTATTGTTTTTAGATTTGAGTTTATCAACAGATTTAGTTAAATCAACACACATATAAACCAAATCTTCGTATGAGAAATTTTCAATTTCAGTAACCGTTGATTCTCCATCATCTGATCCATCTGAATTCTCATTTGTAAATCCTGTTAAACAGAATTCTGAGTCTGAATTGACAATCTGGGGTTTTGAGCTGGAGTTGTCAATTTGACCATACTTCGTATTAAGAGCTGTCCAAATTTCCTGCGCAGTTAAACAATGGGAAATCAGACTGTATTGATTATCATCAAGATGAGAATAAAGAATATGTGTAGCACGAGAATTAAAAACTTTATCTACCATATCGTACCCATTGATAACAACATCCCAACATTTAATATTAACAGATTTTAAATAAAATTCCATTCTGGATTTCCAGTTTAAAAAATCTGTTCCAGTGAAAATAGTTGGAGATGAACTGGACTGACTCTCTTTCGACTGACAACAAGGATTCACCATTTCTCTAGAGTTAAAGAATACCTGCTCTGATACCACTTGTTGGATCTAGAATAACCCTAGAGGGGGGGTGAATAGGGTTTATCACAGTTTTTAACTGAAATGAAAAAACTGACAGGATATTAAAATAATAAACAGATCACAGAGAATATCAGAAACTGAAATGCAGAAAATAAATCACACACAGATATACCCAGCTTCGGCAAAACCCTGCCTACTGCTGCATTTCTAAGGTTTCTACTAGGTGATAGAATAGTTCCCGCATACAAGACCATGTACACTCGCAAACCCCTGCTCCTATTCTAACCCTACGCTCAAAAACCTAGACTGATTCAAACCCCTGAATCAGATTTTCCCCAGATTACAAACCCGTAACCTGTATTCCTAGATTTTACAGATTCTAGTACTGTCAGTTAACTCCTAACTGAAATTCCCCTAGAGTTTTACAGACTCTATAAACTGTTCAGAATGTTTACAAAAAAGGACAGAATTAAAACCAATACAAATTAAAATAAACAAGCTAAACCAAAAACCCTAGAATTAAAAGACTAGTACTAAAAATAGGGTTATCCCCTTTTGTTATCTTCTAGTCATTAAACATGGCCGGCCCCCCTTTTATTCTTTTATTCCTCTTTTGCTCCAAGATGAAATGGCGGCTGCTCTCAAAATAAATTAGGGTTTTGATGAGGAATCCTAAAGCTTGATCGGCTATTCTTCGATTTGTTTCTCTTTGGCTTGGAAAGATTAGTGCTTTGCTTGTCAATATGATTTGGGATTCTCTTATTGAAATCTCGTGAGTTCTCTTTATTTTTTTTTCATGCTCTCAAGTTTTGTTCGTTGATTCGATGACTAAAAAAAATGCCGATGATGATTTGTGTTTAAATAGGATAATTAGATCCTATTGCTTCTCTGATTTCCTTGTATGATTTGGCTGATTGGGTGTGTTTCCTCTTTTGATTCTCTTGATAAAATCGGCTTTGATTGATAAGAGTAATTCTGGAAATTACTTGAGGTTTAAATTGTGGCCCCCTTGCTTGATTTATTGTTCTTGCGTGATTTCTGGTCTGCGTTGAATTTTTGCTCTGTCTATTTCCTGAAACTCGAAACAATTTGAGCATTCCTGGAAACATTAATATAATTTCTGTTCACATTGAAGACACTTGCCAGAGAAAACATGCATCGATTCAAATATCAGCATGATATATCATAGAACCATGCATGAATTCTGGAATCATTGTTTCTGGAAATCATAATTGATTTCATGCCTTAACTGGTTGGTGATATATGCATGATTCATTGCCCAGTATGAATAATGTCAAGATAAAATCTTCCTGTTTTATCTTTGCCAAGTACACACATTTCTGGAAATCAAATAAAGGTGTTGTCAACAATATTTTGCATGTCATTGATTTCATATTGGAAACCACTTGTGAAAAAAAAAACTTCTTGCTTTGATTGCTTTCCATAAAACTGTTTTAGAATCTTTCCAATTTCTTGTTGCTGAGATTGATTTATGCTCAATCTGCATTCCATATATGAACATACACCAATGCTCATTCACACCTTGATTTGCAAAAGTAGTATCTTGCCTTATAATAGATATTGCAATTTCCTGGAAACGAATTCATTTTCTGTCCCCCTTTTTTTTTCATTTTTTTTTTTAAAAATGTCAAACAAATCCTTTCCCCCTTTTGCTTGATAAATTCTGGAAATAAATTGCAATGCCAAAATTGCTCATCTGATTTGTTTAAAAAAAACTGGAAACATTTTCATATATGCTGAATGTGTTCATTTGAAAGCTTGGATTTTTTTTATTTTTTTTTTTTGACAGATTAAAACAATTCCAAAAAAAAATCAATAGCTTGGAATTTTAATCCCATGCTAAAACTGGAAACAACATTTTGGTCAAAATTGTATTTTGTACATGCTGAACCATGTATATGCTTGCATATACATGCTTGAGCACTTGAACCATAAATGTATTCCATGCAGACTTGCCTTGACCATATGTACATAGCTTCTTGAGTTCCTCGACCTGAAAAACAGAACATTGTATCTTTGTTTATGTACTTGCAGTCCACTTGTAATTTTGTACCTGAGTTGCACCATGCACCTAAACTGACTTGACACCATCATGCTGTTGTAGCCTTGTATCATTGACATTCACCATTTATGTTTGTGTCATCACTTTGAGTTGCATACGTAAACTTGCACCAATGCATGCTTGCTATAATTTTATGTTGAGCTTCACTGATTTATGTACATGCTGCATACATCCTTGGACCCTGCTTGTTGTATGTTTATTGCTGTACACTTGAGATTGCATCATTATGGAACTGCTGACTTGCATTTGAACTTGAACATGTTGTGTTGCATTTGTGTCATGCATGTCTTGTTGCTCACTGTCTTGTGCGCTAACCTTCATTATTCATGTACATGCTGTATTGAACTTGTTGACCATGCTGCACTGAGTTGAGCAGGTCCATGTGGCTACTCCTCAGTTGCTTGCTGATTGGCGAGGCAGTGCGCACGTGTATATTTATACACGTGTGTATATGCAGCCATCAGACAAATTTTTCTGTCCCTGCACTGTATATACATATATATGTTGTCTGCCTTGTGGTATTTACAGTGTATCACTGTGAATATCACAAGCTGTCTAGACACAGTCGGTTGGATATGAAAATCAGGTCGAGTCAGAAAAATGATGAGAAACACACCGAAATTCTGAGGCAAATAATTTTTCAAAATAAAAAATATATTCGTTAGAATTTAGAGAATTATTCTTGTTGCAGTGTACTGTGTGTTTCTGTTTTATGTGACAGGTATGGAGGTGATGACTGGACTGACTGTGAGGAGTAAAGATTGACAGAAGACTGAAGATACAAGACAGAAGGCAGAAGATTGAAGACTGAAGACAAAAAGACTGTGTGTGGTGTCAGTGAATGTGTCAAAGTGTATGTATGTAAATATGAGTGTTGAGACTGAATGTATGTACAAAAAGAGTGACTGACTTAATCTGTAATGAGGAGCTGTATATATGAAATCTGATATGGCATGAAGTGTAATACAGAGATGAACAAATAGTGGAGTATAAAATTTGTACTGTTTGATATTGAAATAAAATATTCTATTCAAAAATACTGTGAATATTTAAATTTCTGTACAATTGTATTTTATTGAAATATAAATATTATATTCCAGTCTGTGATGTACAATAACAGTACAATATCAAACACATTTAAAATAATATTTATTTGGTTGTTATCATCAAACAAAAATCATATAATTGTGTATACAACACCGTTATATACAACATAAGTCACAGATATACAAGACAGATATAAGAACACATATTTTTGAACAGCAGAAAACATCAATAACTTTTATTTCAACAAAATACGTGTTACACAAACCATGTCATAATTTGTTTTACAATACTTCCCAAAACATAATATCTCCATAACTGTCTTGATTACATTATTTAAAGAAGCATAAAGAAAACATAAATAAACTGCAAAAGTCCCATAATTGTTGTCCAAAGCCATAGCCCAAAACGGAAAAGATCCAAGCAATACATTCTTTCTCTTCAAGCTGGATGTGAAAACTGGTCAAGCTGCGGTATTCCCTCCCTGTGGACCTGGGGGGGGGGGGGGAACGAAGGAAAAGAAGGCGAAAGCAAAATAGAGTCAGACATAAAGCCTGAGTAAGTCTAGGACTTTTCAGTCTATTAATAAAGAACTGGGTATGATAAGTATAAACTGGAAATGGGAAAGCATTATAAACTAAATTAAGTGGTCTAGGGTCGAATACCATCGTACCCCATATTAATCTCTGTACCCATATAAACTAGTTCCCAACAGGCACCCCATAATCAGGGTGAAGTGATCCTTTTTCTGATGATCGGATCCTACTCGCATAGTTACATGTGTCTTACGGCCCCCGATGTTGTAGTTACCTATGCTGGTCCCACCATGGGGTGTATCAAGTCCCATGGTGGCGGCCCGACACAATCCTAGAATGCACAGGTATGCTACTGGTGCCTAGTGCCTTATTTTTCTGCGCCGGAGTGTGTGCACGCCCGCACCCCGTTAGAACCTACACTGCTGCACCACCGCCTTCGATTTGACCTCTTACAGTCAGCCCAGTAATCGTGCCCCACCCTGCCTAGTTCAGGGTATCCTGATACACCTTGTAGGGTTACTGCTGAAAAGGGTCCCCCGCTACTAGGTTTTCTATTTCTAGCCAACATGCTAAGTTGGTTAAGTGTTTTATAAACCTAACCCCCAATCAGTCTGTTTAGTTTAGCATGTTCCAATTTGATTAAGTATTAATATAATTTACTTAATCCTATCAATCCTGACTCAGCCTTAATTGTCTTATTAAAGCCTTGACCTCTCACATTAGACAGGTATTGTTGTGGCTGCCTGTTGCCGGTTGGGTCCGGGCAGTCTTACGCCACAACTCAGTCTAACCTCGGGTCCTTATTGGGCTCCGTGTTTAACCACCCACGTTGGATAGGTATTGTTGTGACTACTGGACAGCCGGGCGGTTCCGGGCAGGTTTACATCACAACTCAATCCAACCTCGGGTTAAACACATCGTATTTTCTACATTTACATATTTTGTCTCTTTTCTTTTTATATGTAAATATTTGCGGCCCATTATTCAAATTTTCCTTTATTGAGTAAAATTCATTTATGCCACTTAATTTCTTTTCAAGGTTGTTGGCATGCGTCAAACATGCCAACACATATGTTCTATATTTTAGCCCAAACGTCATTACCCCCGTTTTACACGTTCGCTCCAATGTAAGGTGTGTTGGGTTTAATACTTAAACCCAATTTAGCCAAATGAAAAGGGGAGGCTTATAACATGGTGTTTATAAGTTAACATGAAAAAGGGGAGTGTGAACGCATGAACTTGCAACGAACGATTTAGTTAACATAAAGTAGGCACATGTGAACTTGCAATTGTAACATCATATAATCATGGCATAACATGAATCATTTTATTCATATAATCATGGCATAAACAATACTTAAACATGAATCATTCTATTCATATGATTATGGCATAGACAATACTTAAACATGAATTATTCATATGATTATGGCATAAACAATACATAAACATGAATCGTTCTATCCATAGAATTATAGCATAAACATACCTAAACTTAAATCATGGTTCTTAATCTACCTATGTAAACTTGCAAGTGGAATGTAATTCTACTGTAATCCTAATGTAACTTATGTGTCACATATATTATCATATGATTATGCTAACAACATAAGCCTAAAAACATGTTTTTCAATTAGGCGTAACAACAAACATAGTTTAGTCATGTTCATAAAATTAATACAAGTTCACAATGATGCTTGTTTTTGTCACTATCACAAAAGCATGATTTTTATACTTGAACCATGATGCCAATTCCAACATATATGAATCATAATACTCAAATGGATCCCATTACACTAAAGATAACCATAAAATTATACATCATGTTGGCATAACAGTAAATCATATATTTGCATGAGTCTCAAATAAACTATTACAACATATAGTTGTTACTTTCAACATGAATCATATACTTGCAGTTACCAAATGGGTGTTGTAAATAACTACCACAAACACGTAGTTTTCAATATGAATCATATGCTTGCGAATATCAAATCGTATACTACAACATTCCCAAATCGTTTATAATCAAAGCAACATACAAATATAGATTATTATCGCCACAATTCCATTTCATACTTTACACAAATCAACACAATTATTTAATTCACATCGGAATAGCACTCTACTTACAACGTATGACGAATCTTCAATTCAGGAATCTGAATTCTGAAATTGGAGATGCTATCCTTTGTTGTAGGCGTTGCTTTGATTCAATTAACGTTGCTTTAAGCTTTTGATTTATCTCCTAATTGTCTCCCAATTTCTGGCGGCTATCCTTAGTCTCTCCTCAGCAGCATGACGGTCTCATCTCCATTTTAGTTTGTGTAAATTAGGGTTAGTCTTAGGACCTTTTTATAGAGTTTGTGAGTTGATTTAGACCGTCGATGGAGCTTGGTTTAATAATAGCCGTTCGTTCAAAGGAGAGACCAACCAGGAGCTGACACCTAGCCCTAGTGACAAGGCAAGGCTCAGAAAATCGACCAAACACAGACCAGGCCAGCCAGGGTGGGCTGGGTTCGACCTGGCTCAGGGGCCAGGTCGACACCCCAGTCGACCCCCAGGTCGACTCTAGAGTCGACTTGCCTGGGGCAGGTCGACCCCCAGGTCGACCTGGCCTGGCAGGTCGACCCTAGGGTCGACCCCCAGGTCGACCTGGTGGGTTGGGCGGGAACTTTTCCCGCCTACTTTGATTGGGCTGAATTCAAATCTGTTTTCGAAATTTGAATTTTCTGAAACTTCATCGGGCCATAATTTGGTCATACGGGCTCCGTTTTTCGAAAACTCGGACTCTAATTCGCGTATTTTTCCGAGAGGAACGCAATGGCATATCCCGTTTCCCATAATACTTTGATTTGAAATTAATTATACTTTAATTTGTGAATTTCACTATTGTAAAATACTCGGGGTGTTACAACCAATGTGATGGCACTCTACCGTTAGCAATACATACATGACTCCCCAACACTCAATCCTTGCCCTCGGCAAGGGGGCAAGAAGGTGATTCGAAGGAGATGTAACCTCATCATTCGCTTACAGTATTTACCTAACTGCCTTTATCACTCCAAGACCCCAATTAAGGTCTGTTCACTCTCGGGATCGCCATTCCACGGCGGTTTGAAAAGACGTTCATCACCAGCTAAAGATTTTGGCAGCCATCTCCCACAGAGATTGTCGAGGAAAAATAGATCTGCAAAGAGCATACAATGCCATTTTCGCATAGAATAATATTCTTTCCTTTAACAGGATTATTCTTTAACCATAACTCTTATATTTGCCTGCTTTAAGACTTATTGATGTAATTAACTCAGATGAATTAATGTGTGGATGGTGTATGTACCTAGGATTTGATACCGATCAGACTTCTAACACCCGCATATAGAGTTATGGTGCAATATCATGACAAGCTTGACTGAACTGCTCATTTATAAGCCATGCCCTTCGCGTGAACGAGGTTGTATAGCTCAAGGTGGATCTGAGATGACCACCCACTCCTAGGCTCATATGTGGCAGAGCTAAAGATAATTATGCATCGACTTTTGCATTTAAAAGTCGGAATCCGATTTCAGATGGATGCAGATCGACCGTCTACATGGCTCGATCCTATATTTGACGTCGCCAGATTACATCAATCCAAATAAAGGAGGCAACACTGCCCCTTGATATGCTTACTTTTCAATCATGCAATTTACTTTTACATGCTTCCCGAGTTATTGACATAACTAACTCATGCGATATGAATGATGCAGGTACCCGAAGTTCTGTGCCAATTACTCCTCACACGGATTGATCAGAGGAGCGCAGAGCCTTGGCAAACATTTTTTGACTGTTTGCCCAATTAACTCTAATCCTCAAAGCTTGGATATATGTATGAACCTAGGACGAGTGTGAGGGGCACCCCAGGATTAAAGACCAATCGATCCATGACTCTAACTCTCATGATTTGAGAGAGCACTTAAAGGACGATACTGCAATGTACGACCAAACTCCATCCCACGAGTCGACGGGATGAGAGAGACTTGATTATTGCAAATGGCCACCTTTACCCATGAATCAGGGATTATAAGGTAGCACCTCAGTGAGTGTGATCCGACCGCTTGCCCGAAAAAACTCCATCTGCCAGAGTGAAGCGTGGAGTAAGGACTAAAACCGAGTTTGAGATCGACACTCGATACGGTGGACTCCCGCTCTTGGAAATAGAGTGTAGAAGGAGCGCCGGAGCGAATGATGCAACTGTCCACCTAAATAACTCTAACCCCATGACTTGAGGAAGAGTATAAAGGATGGGAAGATGACGTCCAAAGGGCGTGAAGGTGCACCACGATTAAAGACTGCCTTGACCACACTCTACCCTTGTCATTCGACGGGAGAGTATAAAGGCGCTAGGGACTGGCGCCATAAGAACTCCTACCCTGCTGAAGGATCGAGGAGCAGACTGAAAGCTGAGTTTGAACTTTATCCTGGGCATACGACAGGAGAGTATAAAGGCATGTTGATTAAATGCCATAAAAGGCTCTTACCCCGCCGTAGTATTGGGGGCAAGAGTGAAAGCTGAGCCTGAACCCTTTATGTCCGGACATGGGGGGCAATGCACTGTCGATCCCTCTTGTTCACAAATGATTAGGAGCATACACACACATCACACCCCTACGATGGCTGCAATATGATATACTATTTATTTAAAGGGATACCGAATTGAGACCCTCATTTGATTCGTGATGCGATTTATTCCTTGCTACATAGTGTAGTAATGCTCTGACTACAAATACATTTGATTGAAATATATAACAAACTTGCAAATGTATGATATTGCAGGAATACCACTTTGTTTGCTGATGGAAGATTTACAGTGGATGATTGGTCAAGAATGCAAGGCCCGCACTCGCAACAACAACAAGCCAGTAGAAAGCAAAAAGGGCCATGTACAGAACGCTAACGTTGATGCCCAATGATAAGCATCCTACATGAATCAAGGCGGCGGCCAAAAAGAGGCCTTGAGAGTGAATTATGCAATGACACGTCATGCGACTTAATACTCGCGGCTGGGAAGGACTCGACAAAGCCCTGGGATTCTTGATGTCTACCCAGTCTTAATATGATCTGACACGATCATGGCATTCATGATTTCTATGGATTGAAGATTTCCCTGACTATCCGGAATACACCTCCCTCCATCTAAATTTGAAAAGGATCTGATCTAAACACCACTTGTCTTGTGCTATTACCCCTGGACTGGCGACATACCATTGAAAATATTTACAAATGGCATAACTTATATGTCTATGTCTAGCTTATACCACGATCTTGATAGGCCGCTTGAGGACCACAAGAATGAATGCATAGTGAACATCCATTTTCTAGTCTCGACCGACTTTTCGATTGAAAGACTCCGGGTGAGGGGGCACGCTATTACTTTGACTTCTGTCTTGAAAGGAAGCGAATTGCCTGGTACTCCGACTCAAGGGATATGAAGAAGGAAGATAGAAATTTCTTTCATGTTAAGGATGTGGAAGCAGAAGGCGCTAGGAATGGAGGATGTCAACAGATTTCTTCTTGTGACGATCCCTCAGCATGTCAGACTAGATATGAAATGGATGGTGCCATTGCTAAATTGAGAACCTAGATTCTTGGCAAGATGAACTTCTCCAGAAACGACAAAAAATGATGGATAACTTCTTTACTTAGATAGATGGAAGGCCGAGAAACTACGACTTTCTTTCTGGAGCAAGTATTGTGAGAATTGAAGCAATAACGAACTTGGCTCACACACTCCCTGTTACACGGTTCAGATTGCATGGTACCCTAGGACAGATTGGCAACGTAGTCTTAAATGAAAAAAGGTGCAATCAACCTCCTCCTAAACATTTGTAGCATGCAACTTCTGATTGCAGCATTTTGGATGAAAATGACGGCAATGCAAGCGTCACTGAAAACATAAACGTAGTCCGACCAACCTATGCTCCAATTCAGATGAATGCTTCAAATCCAACTCGAATTCAACATAAAGTTCCCCGTGTAGGGGGAAAACGAGATCATTTGAGACAGCTATAATCTGACTTTATTGCCACCCGACTCCGAACCTCAGAGCTTGGATGGGATACCAAAGACTAACATGACCTAGACACGAACAAATCATTTTGTATCAAACTCCATATCATAGCTTGATGAGGGAGTATAAATTCAGAGAATACGTTGATTAGATGATTAACATTTAGTAAAATCCCCATGGATGGGGAGTACGGGATATGAGCTTCTAGCAACATAATTTGACTATCCGCCAACTTTAGGCACATTTACTATTATCGGAGTTCCCCAAGATCCCATACTATAACCAGAAGAATGGCTCCTCAAGAACAACCAGCATACATCCGAGTAATGGATCACCATCTAGAATCAAAAGACAGAAGCCTGATTGACGACTATTATATATGCGTAATCAAGAAACAAGAGGCCAGCTTCCATCCACTTCAAGAGTTGATGCTGGGGGCACCAGCGCTAAATTGGGCAATTGGCAACGACTCTGCAAAAACAAAGGCCAGATTGCCAATGTTATTTAATGCTTCATCAAAGGCGGCACATCTCAAATGCAGCTCAAAGATCCATGCCTATCGACCCAAGAGTGTCATGTTACTCAGTTCAATCAAACTAAAGTTTGGCGAGACTCTGCATTCGTTCCTCAAATAATTTGATGCCGCAGAGGCATCGGTAGATCAACCTGGACCATCTATGGTGTTGATAGCAGCAGTATCTGATATTCTGGGTAACTCAGACTTCAAAGTCTCTCTGCAATGAGGCCCACCAAGTTGCCTTGGCAGATTCACCTCTAGAGTAAACATCAATACCTTTATGCCACGAGATTTTCCTAGAAACGTTGACAAATTCTATCCTGAGAAAGAAAAATTCCTACAACAAGAGGACGTATATATTGAAATGGATGTTCTCAATGTTTTCATGACAAAGAATGAAGCGTCATCAGACTCCTGAAACGATCAAGACAAAAGAAAATCCCCAGAAAATACTAACAAGAATGCATAATTCTAAAAAGAAACAATATCATTAATCAATCCAGTAATCCTGATTGTCAAGCTCAATGGAACCAAGCAGGAGGGATAGACTTAACAATACTATGATGGCTATTTCGGATAATTCCAAAGCATGAACGAAGGATCCCGAATAACTCCCTAACAACGTTCCCTTGCTTTCATGATTGACGAGCTTACTCAACTCCATGGCTAATGCAAGTAGAGTATCTAAGTTCATTGTCGCTCGATGTGGCAATTCTCACTTTCTGACTAAAGAGATGGAATGACATCGGCGTGAATGTTATTTGACCATTCACGTATACAACTCTAACACTTGACGATATAAGAAAGAAGTACGGAACGACATGGTCAACCAAGATTGTTAAACCTGCAGCTCTAACCCGATGTGAAGAAGGAAAGTTTAAAGGCTAGAAGACTGGATATTCGATTAACCTAGTTCAATCCCCAATGATGCTAGGGGCTTAAGCACTGACTTTACTCATCTTACACTTAGATTGGGAGCATGAGCTTCAACTGACAGACTAGCTTTGAACATGATCTTGATTTTGTACATAATTTAGAACATATACACTATATCTCTGGAATATGACATGATTCATCTCAACCATCCAAGTGAGCCAACTAACAGATCAAACAAGAATCCAAAGACTCGACCCACAATTGCATCAAATGGAGAGTGTGATAAACTCCTCTACTGCCTTAGGATTGTGCCGATCATACCAACCATTGGCTTGCACGTTTTCAGCAACATCTCATGCTGACTCGTATGTGATTACGGGATTATAAAATGATCCAAAGTGATAATGGCTTTCGAATACCTTATTGTTACGATTCGATGCGATCGTGGAGCCCTAGATTAATATCTTGATATCGAGATAGTCCATATCCAAGCACAAGTGATAGATTCATATGCCAATTCTGATGCACTCTATCCTAATATTCCAGATGCTAGCTCAAAGCCCGAAGATTCTGAAACTACCCTATGACATGGATGGCTGTTTCATACATTGACTTATACATAAAAGAAAGTCTGACTCTGCAATACACTTGACTTGCATAAGAAGAAGCGTCATTTGATATTAACTTGTGCGTGTACGACCTCACACAGGACCCAATGATCCTATATGAATTATGATGAAGGAATTAGACCTCTTGATTCGACGAGGTTTAAATGGTTACCAGATCATTTCGACTACTCCTCCTACAGAATTTGTACTCACTAGCACCCATGGAAGCAGTGAAATAATTTGATAAAGCCTTCCCAAGGACGGATGACTTTCCAAAAATATTTAGCTTGGCATATTCAAAGCACGCCTCATCTTCGATAAGACGTAATTTGGGGGGCAAAATGTTAGCTTGTTTTGTGACCAGGCCACCCAAAACTCAGATGATCAGGGTTACATATGTTAGAGGATAAAGATCTCATATGTCCTAAAACCAGAGCTTGGATCAGATCGGATTGGGATAGCTCGGATCGGTTCAGATGGAATAGCTAGGATCAGATCGGATTGGGATAGCTCGGATCGGTTCGGATGGAATAGCTAAGGTCGGATCGGATGGGTGCAACAACATCGGTTCAGATCGGATTTAAGCCTCCTAACCGAACTGCCTGAAACACGCAACTTCCCTTCATTGGAGACCCATTCTTGTGCCTATTTACCCGGACCGATTGACACTTGTAAGCCCACGAATGAAGCCACGCTGTCCACTTTCTCCATCATTTTCGAAGTCCTCCATGATGTTGCCACGTGGCCACACATCCCAACTGATTTTACACATATAAATAAACATACAGTGCATCATTTGAGGGGGTTTCTGACACTTAATTCATTAATGGCATCCATGGCCGAATTTCTCAATCAGCAACCACCTTCTTCCCCAATAAAAATCAATGAATTTAGAGAGAATAATACATTGTATTCAAGTGATTGTGTGAATGTATTCATTGTAATTGTAATTCTGTAATGAAATGAGAAACTATGAAGTGGACGTAAGCTGGATAATGCCGAACCACTATAAATCTTGTGTCTTTGCCTGATTTTCTATGTTTTAGATTATTATTCTTCGGAAATCATATTCAATTGGGTGTTCGGGCCACTGCTTTGATCACCAAATCCATCGGTACCATGATGGGTCCATGCCCTTCTGGACTCCGTACAACTAATTACCATGACCATGCCCTTCTGGTCTATAGCCAATAACCCTTCCCAGTCCATACATCCTTTGGCTCTGTTTCGTCTATATACCCCCTCTTTCAATGGTGAACCAAAGTTATAGATATCGATATCTCCTTTGCACACATCCCGCAACAAAGCTGTTAGGTTATGAAAACCGACAAAAATGTCAAAATAGGCTTTTATAGCGTTACTGAAATGTTGTTATATCCTCTGGTTCAATTCTGCATTCATCTGGCGTGAAGAGCTAAACAAAGCATCAAAACTGGCTTTCACAGCGTTTCTGCCCTTTTTAAAGCATTTTAGATGTGCAGTCGTAGCTCAGGTGCGACCGAAACCCATGCGCGACCGACCACAGCATTTCACAAATGTTGTCATAGGTGCAACTAAAACCCATGCATGACCGACTACAATATTTCACAAATGCTGTTATAGGTGCGACCGACCACATCATTCCCAAAATGATGTCGTAGGTGCGACCGACCACAACATTCCACAAATGTTGTCGTAGGTGCGACTGAAACCTATGCACAACCGACCACAACATTTCACAAATGTTGTTGTAGGTGCGACCGACAACAACATTCTGCAAATGCTATCGTAGGTGCGACCGACCATAGCATTCCACAAATGCTGTCGTAGGTGTGACCGAAACCCGTGCGTAATCGACCATAGCATTTCACAAATGTTGTCGTAGGTGCGACCGACCACAACATTCCGCAAATGTTGTCGTAGGTGCGACCGACCACAACATTCCACAAATGTTGTCATAGGTTCGACCGATACTATTTCCTGCATACATTTCAACAAGCAATCCTCGCCACAAGACACCGTTTTCAACAATTCTATCCTTTCTATGCAACCACAAAACATCCCAAGTAGTAATAGCAACATATTAAATCAACCATAAACATCCAAACAAAGATTTCACATGTAATTATGGATCAAACATACCCAAAACAATGATTTTCCCCTTACTCCCCTTAACCATTCTTTAACTATAGAATTAGCAAACTTAATCCAAATTAACCCACATTTTCACTAATGACATAAGATAATATTTTAGAATTTCTACATATTTTTATGATGCATAATTTCGTTAATTTCACTAATCACCCCTAATTAGCCATAATTAGTGAATAAAAGTGCAAATCACTCACCTTAGCCAAAAATAAATTATAGATCTGAAACTCTAACTAATTGGCATGGATCCCAATGTATTCCAGCAGCTCTATCTTGATTTCTATGCTAATCCGCCTTATTTTGATGTAAATTTGGCTAATATGTGATTAGAAAGTGATTAAAGATGAATTTTGAAGGTGGAGGCCATTACTAGGGTTGAAGAAATGAAAGTGGCGGTTGAGATAATGAAATGGTTTCCTAACTCATTTCAGCCTCCCCATAACCCTAATCTCGAAATCGGTTATGGGCTCATCCACTAATTACCCTGTTAAGCTCATTTAAGCAGTTTTTCACCTTCTAAACCTTGTTTCAGCCATGTCTCCCAAACAGTAAGTCCATTTGATCAATGTGACCACTCTACGGAAAGATAAACCATCATTTGAATTGACTGGAAGTGGTTTCTGGTCAAACTCCTTACCAAACAAAAGTTATAGGCAAAACAAGATTCGGCAGGGGCAAAACGGTCGTTTAAAAATCGGCAAAAATCATGAACATGGGAAATAACCCTAATAGTCGTTCCCAAAGTTACACAACCATACGACTTCGTATAAAAATGAAATAAATATTCTACGATCCTCCGATGCGTAGAATGCAGGTCGTTGCAAAGACGATATTGAAGATCGAGACCCTTCACATCGAAAGGGCGGCTTGCTAAATGTGTCAAATGGGTCGAACCCATTTGCAAACGGATTTTATATCAGTTAAGTGGCAGGTTGACTAGGCGTATTTGGAGGAATTCCGGATTTCGGTTTCATTCAAACCTAGAACGGAATTGTATGGATTGTGTGTCTGACTTTGTAATTAACTGCGTAGCACTAATCTTTATTCGATATATATATATATATATATATATATGTTTGGTGGTGGAGAATTTGTTCTCTTAGCTTAACACCCTTCTCTTAGACGTATGAGCTTCGAGGTTATATAATGATTGATATCAGTTATACACGGTGAATGGACAATGTGACATACTTAAGTGATGAGTTATTGATAATCAAAGCTTGGCTTATTGAAGCGTAGCTTTGTGTATATGGTCACCTCGACAAGCCTCACACCCCACAAAGTGGCTGAAATAGGAAAAAATGCAGCAAGCACATGGGTAGTCATTCCCTTCTAGATAAAAGGTGTACCATGGTATGGAGCCCATGTATTAACCTATGTGGAAAAACTACTTTTGTTGTTGTGTTGCTGCGGATACCCAGTTTAAAGGTAGGCAATGAACGACGGATGACTTACTTAGGCGCGATCTAATCAATCCATTAAGGGAGAAACAAACCCCGTGTTGGCAAAGAGCCCATTTGGTTTTCTGGGCATCTTTCAAGAGGCGTACCCATCGGTTCGTAAAGGAATTTCCATTGCCTGGTCATTTATTGGAAACCCAATCTCCACTATGAGCCCGTATGGTTTTGATTGTACAACTTACTAGTTACTTAAAGGATTACGCCAGTATAAAGGGATTGGGCACTATGCTGACTAAGATTGATATATTTATTTTCGAAATTATTTTCCACACTACGCACTAACAATAATATGCAAGGAGATTTCACATATTAAAGCATTCTTGACTATCATAAGGAGAAACCTCGCCCTAGTATGCGTTTACATTGTATGTGTGCTGCGAGAACTTATGTTAGTTTCATTTCACAAAAAGTCATTGCGAATTTCTATGCACAGGTATTCAAATGGAGTATACCCATTCCCTATTTAGTGGCGTGGTCCAGTGAATTACCTAACTTTAAAATAAACGCTAAAACAAACGTTTTGACTTCTCACACCAGGCTCATGACTGACCTGGAGTTGAGTGTTCATATATTTAAACTCTAGGTGCCCATAATTTTCCACATGGGCATCTAATAGTTTAGCTTGCAGATTTAGTCCTCGGAGCTGGATCCAGGATTGGAGCCATAGTTATATTTTGGATCGTTTTCCTTCTGCTGTGACTATATTTGTAGTTCTTTTTGCAGTGTTTCTGTTGTACTCCAATATTTCTTGTAACTCTGATGTAATATTATTGTAATGACAATGGAAAAGTTCTTTTACTTTTGTGCAAATGTGTAAGTATCCCTAACAATCTGCTTTTGTGAACAGTTTGAGTCGGTTTAATTAACAGTGAAAAGCGGGCAAAAAGGCTGGTCATTACAACCCATTTTCCCAAACCAAGTATTTTCAATATATAATACTATACGTCTTTGCAATCTTTGATAAGGTGAGGACGTGACTTAAACAATGTAGTAAATATCATGGTTTGGGATACGAAGATGTATTATACTGGTCAATTCATGACTCATTGATTGAAATTATTTACAGTGTGATGTAGGGCGACTAGTATTAAATTATTAGTGAAACGTGCAATATGGAGCATATTGTTTCTACTTGATGTATCCGTAAATATAGTTGTGCTTGTTGTTCTATGAAATGTGGCGTTTATTAATATTATATTTATTCTAAATCGATCCTTAGCCACTATAGTATTATATTAGACATGAATTGAGTACGTCGATGCTCTTAAGGTAAGAAAAAAAATTAGTACATCTAATTGACGTATTTGATACTCGTTTAATATAAAACTACAAACGTCACCCCTAACCAGCCCTATTCTCCATATTAGCAGACGGAAGTACTTATTAATGCTCATTGTTAATATAGGTCTGGGGTTGAGGCAACATAGTAAGTATGTGTCGCAAATCTCAAATAATCAAACCAAAAACATTATGTTTAATAATTTAGAAACAAATTTCACTTTTTAGAATAATGGATGTACGATAAATTTTATATAATAAAAGAGTTTGTCGACTTCAAATACAGAAATGAGAATTCCAAAATTTTCAAATAACTTTTATACACAAATTTAGCATATTTTTAAATAACTTAAACATGTTCTAACCATACATAACAGTTAGGACTTTCCAATAAGGCCAACTATAATTAAAAGTTGTTAAGTATTTTCTAGCCATGCATGACTGTATGGACTTTCAAATGATATTAGAAATATACTTAACTTTTATCCATCTCTTATATGAGTTTCATCCATCCACAACCGTGAGGACTTTTAAATGAGAATGGAGGCACATATCCAGAGATTAGAGTGATTCACTCATTCATAACAATGAGGACTTTTAAATGAGAGTAAATATCTAGGACAAAATTATGTTTCCAAAAAAAGCACTTCTTTATTTCTAAAAAATATATTCAAACTCTTTCTATTATATCAAACCGTGGTGAGTGACAGAAAGGCAGAAGTGAATGAAATTTTCCTGAAATAAATACTAAGTTAAAAAATATAATAGAATATGTTCAATATTCATGAGATTTTAAATGATATTTCCACATGTTATGAGATATAATATAGTCACTATTCATCATGATTTTAAAAATATAGAGATAATTTTGATAATTCCCAAAATGGTTCAATTCATTAATGATTTAAATTTTGATTAAACAATTAGGAATATTTCTAAAACTGAAAAGTTATAAATAACAATTTTTGTGCAAGAGGCATTTTCATGAAAATTGTGCCAGTTGAATATGAGTTTCCAAAATCAATTAGTTGTACAAAATAATGTCTAATTCTACTTGAATCCCGATTGAAGCAGTATCTTAGGTATCGAATTCAACTTACTTCGCAAACCGCATAGTGACTCAAGAATTTTCAAGAAGTCTAATCAATCAAGGTAACGTTGTCACAAGAAAATTTTCATTCATACATTATCAATGACAGTGATATTATGAGAGTATCAATCAATGATTCAAATTAATTATCCAAAATAGTTAATTTGAAATCATTTGATAAAATCTAAAATTTTAAAATTTTGATTGATTTAAAAACGTGATATTTCTTGTGATTCAACATGTAATCAAACAAAAAGATTTCAAATTCAACTAGCCAAGTCAAGCATAAACTATACAAGATTATCACAACTCATTCAAAAAATGCTTTTTCTGTAATATGTTGAATTGAATGCAAATTTTAAGGATTTTCCAAAATTATTTAGCAATAACCCAAAACAGCAGAGTTGTGTAATAACTTGTTTGCTTTTCATAATTTCAATAATTCAAGATATGATTAAAACACTATAGTTGTGTCAAAAATGCTGAAAATTAATTATAACCAAGTCTTCAAATATATTGCAGGTTTTCACCAATTTAGGTTTGAATTCTAGAAAAACACACAACATAAAGTTTATAGAAATTTCAATTTATTTCCTAGAACATCTTGGTTAATGCAATTTGAAGTTTGGATGCTCAAGATATGATAGAAATACTATAGCAATGTCAAAATGAAACAACAATAACAGGAAAAAAACACTATTTTAGAGATCACACCTGAAGTACCATTGATGTTGTGGACTTGTGAATATCTAACTTAGCATTTTAGGCTAAGGAACATTTAAGTTTTGCTTAAATAATTATTTGGAACGACTTGAGTTCTATCTCTCGCGAAGTTGTTCCTTAGCCACCTTTGGTACCTAAATATTTACCGGATTGAGTAGTCCAATAAAAGATGTTAAACCACTCTTAACTTCATTTGTTCATTTTGGCACCCAACATTAATTTATATAATAATCCACTACCATTCCTTAAAGTACCTTTTGAAACTTAAACTCATTTACACTTAACCAAATTTGTCTTTTTACCTTTCGAGATCCAAACTTGTTTAATTGGATTGTTTTTGTTCTGCCCTCATCTTGTTTATGTCCAAATTTTCCATAGAACACACATTTTGAAAACCCTTTGAAATTCTCCGAATTCATTTTTTCAAATTAAATAGTTTTACCAAAACAAAGTACTTTATTATTCTCAACAAAAATTTAGTTTTTCAGCAGCATATTTAATGATTTTTTTCCATTTGAAAATTTTGCCTATGTTGAACCAAGTCATTGAACTTTAGATTTAAGACCATTCTTCTCATTCATTAATGTAGAACACTAACCAATAGCAAGCCTTTTCTTTTCTGAATCATTTTGCCTTAGGACTATATTTTCTTTTAAAAGTACTTATATTTTAGTCTTAATCTCGCATTTCGATTTCAAATTGTTGACATTTTTCAAATTCGATTTTTTTTCAAACCTGAATTTTTCAAACTCTTTTTCTGATTCCTAATTTGCTCAAATAATTCTAGATTCTGTATTTTTTTCAAAACCACATTTTCATTTTTAACAATTTAACTTAAATTTCTTCAACTCATCATTCAAAGATTAACACTTTTCGCATTCAATATTCTAGGAACTCTCAACTTTTTCGAAACCAGTTTCTAACCTATTATTTATCCGAAGTAGTTCAACTTTTTTAGATTTCAATTGATCTTTTTTTCGATCAAGACTATCAATATTTATAGCACCAAGAATTTTAAATGATACTAAAAGAGGATAAATTAAATAATAATTTATTTAATACTTAGAATTAAGGAAAATAGATTTGGCCATTGCGTTCGTCTCGAAATTATGGTCAAGATAGACATTTGGTTTGCATAAAACATACATTGTATGAAGAAGTTATGAGGGTTTTAAGTTTGTACATGCGCAGAAAGAACATATATACACATACGAGTCACGTATGAGTCAGATATAAGTCAGACCCTAACCAGAACAATTCGAAAATCAAAAATTCGTCAAGGCGGAAAATTTCCCGCTCTAGGGAGTTGACCCCTCTAGAGGGGTGTCTACCGATGGGTCAACCCACCCACAGGGGTGTCGATACCCCTAGGGCTGAGGTGCAAGTCGGTTTCAGAAGGTTCTGCAACTATATATATGTGTCCAATTCTCCTATTTCTTCATTGGAAATCATGGGAGCCAAATGCTGCCGGTGTGCGAACTGAGCCGGATTTGTTTTCTTCAAACAACTATCAGTTTTGCAAATCAAATTCTGAGATTCAAGCATAGATTCAACACCAACTTCTTTTCTATCATCTTAACAATCCAAACACAGTAAGTTGGTTATTTTTAGGTTTAAATAAATAAAAGTAATTTGTGAAAGACTGTGAATTGGATATGTTGTAAACTATGAATCCACGCTATTGTTAAACTTTATATTATGTCATGATAGAACTACTTCTCTGGATTTAATTCAATTGTTGTTATTCTATTATGTCGATTTATGGATTTTGAGTTGTAACTATATTGTGGTTAATGTAAATCTATTAATTTGGACAGTTACAATGTTGGTTAGATCCATTATGAAAATCACCTTTCACCAATCATATAGTGGTCAATTTAGATATATTGCAAATTGGACATGTGAATCCATATTTAGATCTAAACATGTTACTATGTCATCCGATTCATGTTAGATCTGTTTTTGTGACTACATTATAATTATGATGGATTTAAATAGTTGGACACCTAAATGGTCAATTAAGATCTCATTATGCTCACCATGACATCATAGTTATGTAGAACCAGTAATTGCCACAAGTTCATCAGGTTTGTGCTTATATGTCCACCTTATCACCATTCTAGTTTATGTTTATTCCAAGTTATGCTAAAATGATCACTTTGATTATATTCTCATTATTTTCCCTATTATCGTTTATGACTAAGTTATCGTCTAGCCTAGGCATGCCGTCAATTTTATGAGAGCGCGAGTTAGGGAACGAGGGAAAAAGGGTTAATAATGGCATAATTGGAATATTAGTAGTTTTGGACATATAATTCAAATTATTGGGTAGAGTGGGGCATTAACACATATAAAGGGAAAGGTTTAACTAATTGATTAATCAATTAATAATGGAATGTCTAGTAATTACAATTAGGAATTTTAATTGTAATTGTACTTATGACACGAGGTTAAGTTGCATTAGTGTTGGAAGTCTACCCGGAACCGACCGGCATATCCAGCAGCCTCTAATATTGAACCTAATGTGGGAGATCTAAGTATGCAAATACGAATCAGGCTAAGACACGAGGTTAGGCCCAACTATGGAATAAGTCTGCCCAGACCCGATCGGCATATCCAGCATCCACATGTTGTAGGCCTAATGTGAGAGGCCTAACCCATTAAAAACCATAAATGGATACGGTAATGAATTGGACTACTTAACCAAATATAATCCTAGGGATTGTATGATTGTGAACTAAGGTTAGGGTTAAGTAAATTGATTGGATATTGGATGGGTTAAGCAAATCTAGGGGTGACTAATATCTACATATAGGCCCACAAACTTAATACGATATGGTTATGTAATTAAAGACACCTTGTGGTATACATAACCAGAAGAAATAATAGAGTTATGTAATTAAAGACACCTTTTAGGGTAAGCATAACTGGTGTAGGGCTATGTAATTAAAGACACCTAATGGTATACATTGTTAGTGAAAACCTAGTGGTGGATACAAGACAAAGGGGAGAGCTAGTATCATATTGTGTGGGACCCATTTCAGTCGGTAACCCGGAGTAGGTATCAAATAAAAGTACTCCGTACTAGGCGGAGAGGGGACACGCTTACTAACTGATTGTAAGAGATCCGAACATGGAGGACGGTGTGGGCGGCGCAAACCGAACGGGCCATGTGTGTGCATGAGCCGGGTAGAGGGGGACAAGACGACTGTGATACCTATAGATATGGGGTTGTGCATATCAGTGAGGGGTTGCCACTTTAGGATATGATACATCCTATCGTTGGGCCGACACAGAGTATCTACGAAGTAGGGAGCCGATCGATTAGGGTAGTAGCTAGGGCATATTTGGACGTATTCCCAAGTCTACCACCATGAAGTGTAAATGGATCATCTTATTCTGGTTATACTAGTAATAGTTCAGAGTAATCAGTAGAGAAGTGTATACACCTTATCTTGTCTACCTTGTCACACCTGCCATTTATGGTCTCTCTTATCCACTTTATATGCCTGCCATGCTACCTTCATTTATTTACTGGATAAAAGTAACTAGACTTGCCAGACTTTATGTCTGACCCTTTTGTTTCTCCTTCTATCTTCCATTTTCCCCTCCCCTTCCTCAGGTTCTCATGGAGGAAACACTCAGGCTTAGTTATTGTAACGACCCGGAAAATCCGAACCAATTAAAAAAATTTATTTTAAATAAATTGTTGGAAAAATGTGGCAGAAATTAAAATTTTCATTTTTAAATAATATTAAAGCCAGTGAATATAGTCAATTTTCAAACGATCTCTGTTTTCGAGGAAACCACTTTTGTTGGAACCGGAATGTCATATTATTGCTAGGTTTCAATTTTTAGAATTTTTTGAGTTAGTATGTGAGCGTGGCGAAGGAAATTGTGTTTTGTTTAATTCGGTTAAATTTAATCGACTGAAAAATAGCCATTTTTCAAACAGTCTCAGAATTCGATGAAATTAGTTTTGTTAGGACCGTATCGTCATAACGAAGCCAAGTGATTATCCTTACTTTAGGTCTACGGAAGTTTGGGGTCATCACAGTAAAGTGATGGATGAGTGCCACAAATCTAAAATCAGCGTCCATCCAGGTGTAATCAAGATGTACCATGATCTTAAGCGCACCTTTTGGTGGAAAGCGATGAAGAGAGATATTTCTATTTATGTTGCTAGATGTCCCACTTGTTAGCAAGTTAAAAGTGATCAACAGAAGTTGGTCGGTTTGTTGCAACCACTGGGGTTCCAGGTTGGAAGTAGGAGGAAATTTATATGGACTTTATAGATGGCTTGCCCCGAAGCAGAAAAGGGAATGATAGCATATGGGTGATTGTGGATCGCTTAACAAAGTCTTCCCATTTCATCCCTGTCAGGTCCAACATAACAGCAGAAGTTTGGCAAAGCTTTATTTTAAAGAGATTGTCAGAATACACGGGGTTTCCTAAAGCATTGTTAGTGATCGGGATCCTATATTTACAAGCAAATTCTGGGAAGCTTTTCAAGAAGAGCTTGGGACAAAGTTGAATCTGAGCACTGCCTATCACCCTTAGACAGATGGCTAGACTGAGAGGGTGAACCGTATTTTGGAAGACTTGTTGCGAGCTTGCATCCTTGATTATGGCGGTTCATGGGAGGATCACTTGCACTTGGTGGAATTCTCTAATAATAATAGCTGCCAAGCGAGCTTGAAGATGTCACCGTTTGAATTACTATATGGCAGGCCATGCAGATCTCCGGCATGTCGAGAGGAGTCAGGCAATCGACTAGTCTTGGGCCCCGACTTGGTTCGTGAAGCATCCGATAAGGTTGACTTGATTAAGAAACGCTTGTTGACTGCTCAGAGCCGACAGAAGAGCTATGCAGACCAGCGAATAAGAAATTTAGAATTCTCTGTGGGTGATCGAGTATACTTGAAGGTTTCTCCTTTGAGAGGCGTGATTCGTTTTGGGAAGACGGGAATGTTGGCACCAAGATTCATTGGTCCATTTTCTATTCTCGAAAGGATTGGTACTCTCGCTTATAGAGTGCAGCTTCCTGATTGGTTGCCAGGGGTGCATGATGTATTTCATGTGTCTCAACTCCGCAAGCATGTGCATGATCCAGATCTGATTGAGGATGAATTAAATCAACAGGTCCTGGATATTGCTCCGAATCTAACAGTGAGAAAAGACCCGATTAAGGTCATTGACAAGGAAACCAAAATTTTGAGGAACAAGAGGATCAACCTAGTCAAAGTTCAATGGAGTGGGGATCCTAGAGACTGTACTTGGGAGACAGTGGATAGCATCAAAAAGGCTTACCCCAAGTGCAGAGTGGACATCTCCGAATAACTTTTGTATTAAGGTACGTTTACCCCAATTTACATTTCCCTCTATTTTCCTATTTTACTTCGTTTCCTTTTCGAGGACGAAAAACTCTTAAGTGGGGGAGATTGTAACGACTCGAAAAATCCGAACCAATTTAAATTTTCTATTTTAAATAAACTGGTGGAAAAGTGTGGCAGAAATAAAAAATTTCATTTTTAAATAATATTAAAGCCAGTGAAAATAGTCAATTTTCAAATGATCTCTGTTTTCGACGAAACCACTTTTGTTGGAACCGGAATGTCATATTATTGCTAGGTTTCAAATTTTAGAATTTTTCGAGTTAATATGTGAGCGTGGCGAAGGAAACTGTGTTTTGTTCAATTCGGTTAAATTTAATCGACTGAAAAAAAGCCATTTTTCAAACAGTTTCAGAATTCGACGAAATTAGTTTTGTTAGAACCGTATCGTCATAACGAAGCCAAATGATTATCCTTACTTTCGGTCTACGGAAGTTTGGGGTCATCACAGTCATGACTCAAATGTTATCTTGCTAGGAGCTACTTCTGAAGTATGGATCAAGTTGTTGTCTCTACTATGGCTTAACTCTTTTATTTGGGGAATTGTGCTTTTTATATACTTACGTACTCTAATGGTGCAAGGCAGAAATTATTTTATTGTAATGGTTTTTGTGACTTATGGTATTGTGGACCACGACATTATGATTTATGCTTGAAATAAAAATTTAAATTTTTGCTGCTATCTTATTTATATCTGTCTTGTAATTATTCTGTGTTTGTTAACATATAACGCTTCACGAAACTCAATGCATTCCCTTAGTGAGTGACATTAACGGACGTGGGGCTTCACACTTGGTATCAGAGCCGAAGGTTCTCAGATTAGATAAAAGTTTTAGAAAATTATTTTTTAAAAAGGTTTTAAAAGAAAGCATTTTCAAAACGAAAAGTCTGTTTTAAAAACAAACCCAAAAAGCCATATGTAGTATCCTTCGGTCTTTTATCTAATTTTTTTCCCTTTTTCCTTTTTTAGCATGTGTCGGGAACAAAACATTCTTAATATCCCAGAGGGCGTTATAATACCCGGATGGTTCTGTAGATATTTGGAGGCGAAGGTGCCTGCCGATGGCCAAGGAAATGTTCCTCCCCCAACTACACCAGTCATTCCACCTCCTTCTCCCCCTCCAAGGGAAGATAACTTAACCAAGATCTGCAAAGACTTCCGTGCTATGGAAGGGAAGTTATTACATGGAAACGAGACATCCGTAGAAGTTCGGAATTGGCTCAAGGAGACCGAGGACTTGTTCGTAATCTTTGAAGTAGAAGATAGAAGGAAGGTTCAGTTGGCCGCCTGGCTACTGAAGGACGAAGCCCTATTTTGGTGGGAAGTCACCCAAGATGGACGTACGGTGGAAATTTGGGAAGATTTTAGATAGAGGTTCGAAATGAAATTTCTTTCCCAAGCCGAAAGAAGCATGCAGATGGAGAGATTCTTAGCACTTAAACAACGAAACTTGTCGGCAAAAGTGTATGTGAATAAATTCAACCAACTAGCAAGGTTCGGTTTAGAGTTGGTGGTTACGCCACACAAAAGGGCTTTGTAGTTTGCTAAAGGGTTGAATGAGCCTCTGCACGGTTAGCCATGTCCCATGTAACACCCCACATTTTTAATATAATTAAAAATGTACAAATATGTATATATGCATATATAGGTAAATAATGGTGATTTATAATGAAAAATTAACTCATACATTGAATAGTAAGGAAATTAATGCGATAACAATGCGTGTAATCGAAGAGATGAGATAATAAAAATACTTAATTTAAATATTAGGAATTAAGTAAAACGGACATCACCATTGCGTCCGTCTCGGAATTCTGGTCAAGATAGACACCTGGTTTGCGTAAAACGGACATCATATGAAGAAGTTATTAAGCCTAGAAGTTTGTATACGCACAAGAGAAATATATATATATATGTATATATATATATATATAAACAAATTAAAATATAAAATAAGGATTGCATTTAATAAATACATGCACTGAAAAAAAAATGTAATGCATGCATTAAAAGAAAGAAAGGATTGGTTGCATGCAATGTAAATATGTTGCATGCACTGATTTGCAAACATAATGCATTAACATTAAAAGACAAAGATCCATGCAATGGTTTAATATAAGTATTGTAACTAACATGAAAAAGAGAAGTAAGGAGAGAACAATAATTATCATTGTTCTAAGACTTATTAACAAAAGACTTCATAGCTCAGTTGGTTAAGACATTGGATTTGTAACATGGAGGTCAGGGGCTCGAACCCCGGCGGTGGCATAATTTTTATCTTTGTTTTAGAGAGGGCCAACTGAACATGCAAATATATGTACGTATACAAATTCAAAATCTTAAAGGATAAGAACGTACATATAAGGAAATATGACAAGAATCAAATAACGGTGCAACATCGTTTGAATTTTGAAAATAAAACAAAAATTGTGCGTATATATATACGCGTAAAATGGTCGGTAGAGTAATTGTATACATATAAGAATATTTCATGTGAATAAAACAGTTAAATAAATTGCAGAAATTCAAAAGTTCAAAAATCAAATTTCTACGCCAAAATAATTCAAACATTCGAAATTCGAATTTCTACGCCAAAACAGCTTGTGGGATCCAATGCTGACTCAGTGCTGTGTGTACGATAAGATTTGGCTAGTTTCATCTGCGAACCTGGACTATTTTCTTAACTGGGTTCAATTCTGACTCAGCGCTGCGTGTACGATAACGTCTTGAGCACTTATGTAAACACCCCTAAAGCTGCAGTTTTCTCTACACATCTTCATTATGTCCATAATCTTTCCTAATTCATATCAAAATAAATCAAAGACGGGGTTATGCTGCTCAAGTTCTTCATTAGAATTCAAGTAGAGAATCAAAGGCTAATTCAACGACTTCAACAACTATTTTCTAAGCATCAAATCTAAATTAGAGGATCAAGAATCTACGTCAAGGGATAGCTTTTCAATTTCAGAAATCAGATCCCAGAATTCAAGATCCGTTCTTAAATCAGTGAGTGGGATTACTATACACTTCATGCATAATAGTATTATTATCGTTCGTCAATCCTCGGTTAAAATTCATGTTGCAATTTAAAATAATCTTTGTATGCTTAATCTATTCCTCCTCCCTATTCTTCCTTTTTATTTTTGAAACTTTGGCTACCTTCGAGCCAAGGTCAACAACGCGTAAATTATAGTTATTTGGGAAGAGCTTGAGATCTAATCGATGAATTAAGCAATTTGGGTAAAAAGATTATTACACGAATAGTTGTGTAAGGAAAGTAGAAATGGGTTAAGTAGCACTTGACATATGAATAAGCTTAACCAACATATGAGGAATGATAGCAACCTATTAGGAACACATGTATGGGAAACTGGAATAATAGGTATAGCCTATTAACGGGATTATAAGCATGAACATAAATTGGGGTTTTTGGTAAAGCTTGAATTTGAGACTTGAAAATTGGATATGCCGTTAAGATCCTAGAAACATAATTAAAAATGGAATATATTGGACAAACCATGTTTTTATGTAATTATGGAACTCGACACATAACATGAAATTGACAATAGTGGCCTAACTTGAACATGAACATGCTTGTGAATTGGTAATTGATATTTGATATCTAGAATGAACATGAACATGCTTGTAAATTTATAATTGGCCTATGACATCTAGAATAGACATGAATTGTCAATTGGCTAAACATGAAACATGGCTAACTCGAGGTTAGAATGAGTTTGTGGTGTAATCCTGCCCGGAACCGCCCGGCACATCCAATGACCACAAACAATAGGTTCTAATGTGAGAAGTTAGTCATAACGTGCTTGAAACCCGAAGTTAGATTGAGTTGTGGTGTAATTCTGCCCGGAACCAACCGGAACATCCAGTGACCACAACAATAGGTCTAATGTGAGAGGTTGGGCATTAATAAGTAATTAATTCTAATGACATATGCAAGTATGGTAAGGTTAAGTCAACATGAAACAGTAGACAACACTTAACCAATTTGACATGATATATAGGTGGGTTATGTCAACGTGAACCGCTAGATAACACTTAACCAATTTGACATGATATATGGGCGGGTTAAGTTAACATAAACTGATAGAGAACATTTAACCAATTTAGCATGGTACATGGGTTGAATTAAATACATAATTGGTGGTTAAGTCAACTTGGGCACATGGGCAAACTTAACCAATATAACAGTATCAAAGCAAGGAAAAGTGGGGAATGATAAGATTAAATAAAAGATAAACTTATCCTAGGGATAAGAAATGAATATGAATTAAGATGTAATACAAGACTCAAACGGTGGGACGGCTTATACCATGAAATAAGTTAATCTAAGCTGGAAATGTGGTAAAACACCCGTACGCTATCATTTGATAAAGAGAACTTAAGTCATGCTTGAATTCATTGGTAAACCTTAGTTAAAAGGAATTAAGTATCAAAACTTAGTTAAAGAGAACTAAGTAATAGAAACTAAGTATCAAACCATAGTTAAGAGAACCAAGTAAAAAAACCTTAGTTAAGAGGACTAAGTTGTAAACCTTAGCTAAGAAAACAAACGATTAAGAGAACTATGTAGTAAACCATAGTAAAGAGGACTAAGTAGTAAACCTTAGTTAAGAAAGCTAACGATTCAGGAAATTAAGTAGTAAACCTTAGTTAAGAGAACTAAGTAGTAAATTATAGTCAAGAAAGCCAAGTAGAACACGAGGAGGAGCGAACGTCCATCTGATCATGAAGAAGGCTCCAACAAACTGGATCACGTAGCAAGCGGCTTCGAGGGGACGTGATGGTACTCTTGGTATCCCTCTGTGAGGTTGTAGATGATCCTTCTAGGCTTACAGAGGTTAAGTTCTACATTAGAAGAGCCAAGGGTATGCCTTGGTTGCAATATAAGCAACCTAAAAACTAGGATGGGTCAGCGTGAGGCGGCGATATCTTGTTTAGCCCAGTGATAACACATCGTCGTCTACCTACCATCTTGAGTCAATTGTGATACGCAAGCAGAAAGGCGGAGAACTCCAGAAGACCATGTACTTTGCTATCTAGTTATGGGTGAGGGTGGCCAATAGGTTGGTGGGGGCATAGAGGGCCTGCGTACATTTTTCATTCTTGATTTTCTTGGGTGCCTTTCATTAGTTGAGGGAGG
The DNA here is from genome assembly GCA_030737875.1 of Allium sativum. Taxonomy (NCBI): domain Eukaryota; kingdom Viridiplantae; phylum Streptophyta; class Magnoliopsida; order Asparagales; family Amaryllidaceae; genus Allium; species Allium sativum. The sequence continues at coordinate 117,096,554 of CM060911.1, read as the reverse complement.
GGTCAAGTGGGACCATTGCCACATACAGATAAAACAGACCTTAGCATCTGCTTCGACAGATAACTTAAAGCTCCCGACCGAGTTCCGTGTTTCTTGATTAGCCCTACCATGAGCCTCGGGCCTCACATATAGAGGACATGCGCAACTAGATATCTAGCACGTTTAACAACACGATTGGGACGTAAAGTCTAGGAACATATATCGCTCCGGGTATTGTATCCTAGACTAGGGGGCATTGTTCGATAGGTAGCATAAATCCTAGTGGCCCTAGGTAGCATAAACCCTGGTCGGATCTAGAAAGCATTCAATAGGTAGCATAAACCCTAGTGGCCCTGGGTAGCGTAAACCCTCGTTGAATCTAGGAAGCGCTGGATAGAAAACCCAAGATTAGATCTAGGTGATAAACAGAATCTAGCAAGATCAAGAGTAGTAGTCCAAACGATTTCGAGAAAGGTGGAACTACACTAAAGTAGTATAGATTTACATGTTGAAGCCCATACGACATACGGTAAGGGACTGTATATATACATGGAAAGGATTATACGAGTTGGGGGTATCTACACATACGTTGTATTAGATTAATCTACTAGTGGGACATGAGTATAGCCTAGAGAGCTAATATCGCGAATAACCTAATAAGAAAGAAAATATAACTGAACGGTATATGTAGGATTATACAGAAGTTTATTCTAAGTCCACTCACACAGAACTTATGTTCTGACCCCCTCCTCATTACATACTTCCAGGTTAGGTTCATGACCGAGATGGTATAGGCTTTGGATACTGGTTAGGCAGTATGTTTTATAAGGTAAAGTTATATTTAAGGTATATTATACTTTGAATTCCTTCCGCTGTAAGTTGCTTACGAATTCTGACATGTTTTCTTTATCTTTGTCTTTTTCTGCAAGATACCAGAGCGCCTAACTCGGGTTTCGGTAGATTGGGTTTCTGGAAAAAATTCGGTCTGTTGGAATCCGGGTTGTTACATCTGGTATTAGAGCATCGGTTTAGTGATCTTAGGGAGATAATGAATGAACGTATTTGTATTTCCTAAAATATAAATATATTATATATATAAACCTAAATCCATAAAGTAGCCCACTAGGAATGGAAACAGTTGGGATAGCTATTTTGTACACTAAAGGAATGAACCCAGAAATTTTAAGACACTTAGGTGGTTTGGTTGGAAAGTGTACAATATGATTTGGTATTAGAGAAAGAAAGTATCCCATAAGAATTAAAACTGAAATGTTGTTATTTCAGAGTGATGGGTTTAGAAGTGAAACCTTGTAAGTTAGAAAAAGGTTAAATGTGGAAAATGGATTAGGAATATAGTTGAGAGAATTGGTTTGGAAAGTGCCTAGGAAAGCCTAGTTGAGTTGAAAGACCCACCTTGAGTCTAACCAAATAATAAACTTTTAAGAACTTGAATTTATAAAAGAGTTTGTGGTATTTTTCAAGTTTTATTCTTAAAAGCATTTTTGATGTTTAAGAAAAATACGTAAAGGACATATTCAGTGCATGTTGGGTTTTTAAAGTAAAGTGGTGTATACTTTGGTAAAACAATGATTTCTTGTTTTAAAAGAACTCTTTCATTAAAAAGTGCATAATATAGAGCATATATAGCTCGCTAGTTTTCATATTATAATATATGAAAGGACTGAAAAGAAAGTGTTGTGTTTTGTAAAAGAAAATTCTATTCTGTTAACAATAAATTTTGATTATTGATTTACGAAGAAATTTTATTGTGTGGACAAAATAAGTTGTAGGAATAGAATAGATGTCTGCACCTTATAGAGAGAAGTTAAATTAACATTGTAATTAGAAACAATGTAAGCCCGATAGTTGTCCTTGTCTACTTCAGTTTTGTGATTTAAAAAAAAATATTTTGCATTTTATTCTGTAACATATTTTTATGGTTTGGCGAAAACAAGTTTGGAGAAGAAAACAAAGTTTTAACACTTTTAATTTTTGAAAGAAAAATGTAATGAAAAGAAAGGAGGCCAAACCATGTTTAAAAAAGAACGGAGTAGGTAAGGATCAGTGCCTAGAAAATGATGAGAGAAAGTTATAGCCATGAATTAAAGAATTGGAACCAACTAGAGATTGGTTGAGTTGAGTGATTCTCTGAGTGTCAATCTGATGTTGATTTCGGTCTTCGGGGTTGATATTTAGGGAGTTACTCTCTTGCCAATTTACAGTCAGGGATTAGCTAATATTAAACTAATGGAAAATTCCCGTAGAATGCATAAGCATTGAGAAACCTATGTTTGTTGCTTGAGAAAGAGAGAGAAAATATAGGCTAGTAATGCACAACAACGACTAGTAGTGACTACTAAGTAGTAAAGGGAAAGTAAGTGGGTAAATCCTGTTGTGTGGACTCGCAATTGTCTGAGATGACAAAGTCCTAAGATTCTTGGCCCATAGTAGTAGCTGTGTAGGATGCTGTTTGAGTTGAAAATAGAAAAAGCTTATTTGAAATAATAAACTTAAGTAATTGGATTAAGTCAAACAAGCTACGAAAGAGAAAAGCTTAAGCTAACAAGAGACAATAAATTCAATAAGGCAACAAATGTGACGGGAAAAGAAAATGGAAATCTTAAGAAAAAGATGAATAAATATGAAATTATTCCAAGATAAGATGAATGAGAAAGGAAAGTTTTCATATGTGGTTGTGCTTGGATAGGAAAGTAGGAAGTTTTTATACAATAGTTATATAAAAATCCAAGTGCAATTATAAAAGGTACAGTGGAAAATGTAAATTATTCTGTTTTATATCTTTTTGTAACATAAGAAATAGAATCTAGAAAATTATATTTTTCTAAATTTCGAATTTAATGATGGTTGGTAGGATTTTGGATGCGACAATTGGGTGAACCAAGCTCTTATTCTATAAGAGTATGGGAAAATTTGGATGAAAAATATTTTGGTTTTTCAAGAATATTGCATTCATATAGAACTGCAAGTAAATTGAGGATGTGAGCATCATGTTTTGAAAGGGTTTTTAAACTTTGCATACATATAGATGGATCCAAATTAGGCATACATACTTTACTATGATGTATCTCACTTTGCATATGTGCACAATGTTTGCAACAATTGGATGCACACTGGATGGATGGATATTGCGAGGGATTATCTATTTTACTCTTATCGAATTTCGGGGACGAAATTCTTTAAGGGGGGAGAATGTAACACCCCACATTTTTAATATAATTAAAAATATGCATAAATAGGTAAATAATGGTGATGTATAATGAAAAATTAATTCATACATTGAAGAGTAAGGAAATTAATGTGATAATAATGTGTGTAATTGAAGAGATGAGAAAATAAAAATACTTAATTTGAATATTAGGAATTAAGTAAAACAGACATCACCATTGCGTCCGTCTCGGAATTCTGGTCAAGATAGACATCTGGTTTGCATAAAACGGACATCAGATGAAGAAGTTATTAAGCCTAGAAGTTTGTATACGCACAAGAGAAATATATATATGTGTGTGTATATATATATACAAACAAATTAAAATATAAAATAAAGAATAAAATAATGATTGCATGTAATAAATACATGCACTGAAGAAAAAAATGTAATGCATGCACTAAAAGAAAGAAAGGATTAGTTGCATGCAATGTAAATATGTTGCATGCACTGATTTGCAAACATAATGCATTAACATTAAAAGAAAAAGATTCATGCAACGGTTTAATTTAAGTATTGTAACTAACATGAAAAAGAGAAGTAAGGAGAGAAAAATAATTATCATTGTTCTAAGACTTATAAACAAAAGAATTCATAGCTCAGTTGGTTAAGACATTGGATTTATCTTTGTTTTAGAGAGGGCCAACTGAACATGCAAATATATGTACGTATACAAATTCAAAATTTGAAAGGATAAGAACGTACATATAAGGAAATAAAGAAAATATATGTGTATATATGAGAATATATATATATATATGCATAAATATATGTATACAAAAGATAAAATTCAAGATAAGGCTACAGTCAATGAAATATGGCAAGATTCAAATAACGTTGCAACATCGTTTGAATTTTGAAAATAAAACGAAATTTGTGCGCATATATATATATATATATATATATATATATATACGCGTAAAATGGTCGGTTGAGTAATTGTATACATATAAGAATATTTCATGTGAATAAAACAGTTAAATAAATTCTAGAAATTCAAAAGTTCAAAAATTAAATTTCTACGCCAAAACAATTCAAACATTCGAAATTCGAATTTTTGCGCCAAAACAGCTTGCGGGACCTAATGCTGACTCAGTGCTACGATAAGATTTAGCTAGATTCATCTGCGAACCCGGACTATTTATTTAACTGGGTTCAATGCTGACTCAGCGCTGCGTGTACAATAAGGTCTTGAGCACCTATATAAACACCCCTAAGGCTACAGTTTTCTCTACACATCTTCATTATGCCTATACTCTTCCATAATTCATATCAAAATAAATCAAAGACGGGGTTATGCTGCTCAAGTTCTTCATTATAATTCAAGTAGAGAACCAAAGGCTAATTCAATGACTACAACAACTATTTTCTAAGAATTAAGTCTAAATTAGTGGATCGAGAAACTACGTCAAGGGATAGCTTTTCAGTTTCAGAAGTCAGATCCTAGAATTCAAGATCTATTCTTAAATCAGTGAGTGGGAATACTATACACTTGACGAATAATAGTACTATTATCGTTCGTCATTCCTCAGTTAAAATTCATGTTGCAATTTAAAATAATCTTCGTATGCTTAATCTATTCCTCTTCCCTATTCTTCCTTTTTATTATTGAAACTTTGGCTACCTTCGAGCCAAGGTCAACAATGCATAAATTATATTTATTTGGGAAGAGCTTGAGATCTAATCGATGAATTAGGCAATTTGGGTAAAAAGATTATTACACGAATGGTTGTGCAAGAAAAGTAGAAATGGGTTAAGTAGCACTTGACATATGAATAAGCTTAACCAACATATGAGGAATGATAGCAACCTGTTAGGAACACATGTATGGGAAACTGGAATAATAGGTATAGCCAATTAACGGGATTATAAGCATGAACATAAATTGGGGTTTTTGGGTAAAGCTTGAATTTGAGACTTGAAAATTGGATATGCCATTAAGATCCTAGAAACATAAATGAAAATGGAATATGTTGGACAAACCATGTTTTTATGTAATTATGGAACTCGACACATAACATGAAATTGACAATATTGGCATAACTTGAACATGAATATGCTTGTGAATTGGTAATTGACATTTGATATCTAGAATGAACATGAACATGCTTGTAAATTTATAATTGGCCTATGACACCTAGAATAGACATGAATTGTTAATTTGTTAAACATGAAACATGGCTAACTCGAGGTTAGAATGAGTATACGGTGTAATCCTGCCCGGAACCGCCAGGCACATCCTGTGACCGCAACTTCTCACATTAGAACCTATTGTATAACGTGCTTGAAACCCGAGGTTAGATTGAGTTGTGGTGCAATCCTGCCCGGAACCAACCGGCACATCCAGTGACCGCAACAATAAGTCTAATGTGAGAGGTTGGGCATTAATAATTAATTAATGCTAATGACACATGCTAGTATGGTAATGTTAAGTCGACATGAAACACTAGACAACACTTAACCAATTTGACATGATATATGGGTGGGTTAAGTCAATGTGAACCTCTAGATAACACTTAACCAATTTGACGTGATATATGGGCGGGTTTAGTCAACATGAACTGATGGAGAACACTTAACCAATTTAGCATGTTACGTGGGTTGAATTAAATACGTGATTGTGGGTTAAGTCAATTTGGACACATGAGCAAACTTAACCAATATAACAGTATCAAAGCATGGAAAAGTGGGGAATGATAAGATTAAATAATTGATAAACTTATCCTAGGGATAAGAAATGAATATGACTTAAGGTGTATTACAAGACTCGAAGGGTGGGACGACTTATACCATGAAATAAGTTAATCTAAGCTGGAAATGTGGGAAAACATCCGTATGCTATCATTTGATAAAGAGAACTTAAGTCATGCTTGAATTCATTGGTAAACCTTAGTTAAAAGGAATTAAGTATCAAACCTTAGTTAAAGAGAACTAAGTAACAGAAACTAAGTATCAAACCTTGGTTAAGAGAACCAAGTAAAAGATAACCTTAGTTAAGAGGACTAAGTTGTAAACCTTAGTTAAGAAAACGAATGATTAAGAGAACTAAGTAGTAAACCTTAGTTAAGAGGACTAAGTAGTAAACCTTAGTTAAGAAAGCTAACGATTCAGGAAATTAAGTAGTAAAACTTAGTTAAGAGAACTAAGTAGTAAACCTTAGTTAAGAAAGCTAAGTAGAACACGAGGAGGAGCGAACGTCTATCTGATCAAGAAGAAGGCTCCAACAAACTAGGTTATGAAGCACGCGGCTTCGAGGGGATATGAGGGTACCCTTGGTATCCCTCTGTAAGGTTGCAGATGATACTTCTCGACTCACAGAGGTTAAGGTTTGCGTTATAAGAGCCAAGGGTATGCCTTGGTTGCAATATAAGCAACCTAAAGACTAGGATGGGTCAGCGTGAGGCGGTGATATCTTGTTTAGCCCTGTGATAGCACGTCGTCGCCTACCTACCATCTTGAGTCAATCGTGATACACAAGCAGAAAGGCGGAGAACTTCAAAAGACCATATACTTTGCTATCTAGTTATGGGTGAGGGTGGCCAATAGGTTTGTGGGGGCATAGAGGGCCTGCGGACAGTTCTCATTCTTGATTTTCTTGGGTGCATTTCATTAGTTGAGGGAGGGGTCAAGTGGTACCATAGCCACATATAGATAAAACAGACCTTAGCATCTGCATCGGCAGATAACTTAAAGCTCCCGACCGAGTTCCATGTTTCTTGATTAGCCCTGCCACGAGACTCGGGCCGCACATATAGAGGACATGTGCAACTAGATTTCTAGCACCTTTAACGACACGATTGGGACGTATAGTCTAGGAACATATATCGATCTGGGTAATGTGTCCTAGACTAGGGGCATTGTTCGATAGGTAGCATAAACCCTAGTGGCCTTAGGTAGCATAAACCCTGGTCGGATCTAGAAAGCATTCAATAGATAATATAAACCCCAGTGGCCCTGGGCAGCATAAACCCTGGTTGAATCTAGGAAGCGCTGGATAGAAAACCATAGATTTGATCTAGGTAATAAATGGAATCTAGCAAGATCAAGAGTGGTAGTCCAAACGATTTCGAGAATCGCGGCACTACCCTAAAGTAGAATAGATTTACATGATGAAGCCCGTACGACATACGACAAGGGACTGTATATATACATGGAAAGGATTATACGAGTTGGGGCTATCTACATATATGTTGTATTAGGTTAATCTACTAGTGGGACGTGAGTATAGCCTAGAGAGCTAATATCGCGAATAACATAATAAGCATGAAAATATAACTGAATTGTATATGTAGGATTATACAGAAGTATACTCTAAGTCCACTCACACAGAACTTACGTTCTGACCCCCTTCTCATTACATACTTCCAAGTTAGGTTCATGACAGAGATGGTATAAGCTTTGGATACTAGTTAGGCAGTATGTTTTATAAGGTAAAGTTTTATTTAAATTATATTATACTTTGAATTCCTTTCGCTGTAAGATGCTTATGAATTCTGACATGTTTTCTTTATCTCTGTCTTTTTCTGCAGGATACCAGAGCGCCCAACTCGGGTTTCGATTGTAAACCATGCTTACGAATTCTGACATGCTTACGAATTCCTTATTTTATTCTTTATTTTATATTTTAATTTGTTTGTATATATATATATACATATATATATATATATATTTCTCTTGTGCGTATACAAACTTCTAGGCTTAATAACTTCTTAAATATGATGTCCGTTTTACGCAAACCAGGTGTCTATCTTGACCGGAATTCCGAGACAGACGCAATGGTGATGTCTGTTTTACTTAATAGCTAATATTTAAATTAAGTATTTTTATTTTCTCATCTCTTCGATTACACACATTGTTATCGCATTAATTTCCTTACTCTTTAATGTATGAATTAATTTTTCATTATACATCACCATTATTTACCTATCTGTGCATATATACATATTTGTTCAATTTTAATTATATTAAAAATGTGGGGTGTTACATTCCATATTCCAATGGGGGCCACTTTTGAAAAGCTTGTAAATATGGCCCTAATGCATGAGGAAGACAAGCAAGAAAAGAAGGCCGAGGAGACATCGCAAAATAGGAAGGTGTGGCCCAAGAAGGGGCAGCAACAACAACACAAGAAAGGAGGAAAAAATGACAAAGGCATGGATAAGGGAAAATATCACAATTGTGGGAAGGAAGGTCACCTGATTAAAGACTGTAAGTGAAGGAAGAACTCTTGCTACCACTATGGAGAGGTTGGACACATTGCTAGAGAGTGCCCGAAGAAACAGGGATCACAGGGACATGGTTAAAGGACAGGGACTTATGGAGGGCACGTGCATGCTCTCACAATCCGTGCTCCTGATAGAAGTAGAAAACTATCTGTGGAAGGTTTAATTTCTCTTTCAAACCATCCTATTAGAATACTTTTTGATTCTGGTGCTTCACATTCATTTATATCAAGTTCTATAGTTGAATCTCCGCACTTAATTACTAGTATGGTAGTGGATCCCGTAATTGTTTCTAACCCCATTGGTGGTTTGACTCATTTATCTATGATTTGTCGGGGTTTGAAAATATTTGTGTTAGGAGTCGAGTTTGAATGCGACGCGTATGTGCTCGGGTTTATGGGCTATGGGTTGATTCTAGGAATGGATTGGCTTAAGACGTATGGTGTCATTCTGGATTGTGAGAAGATGGATATTAGGCTTCTGACTCGAAATGGGAGGACCCTTGAGATTTCTTGTGACCCACAAGGGTCGGTTATGCTTATTTTCCTAGAGTCTATTGATGCATCTGTCGATGACTTGCAATCTGCTCCAGTAGTCCGAGAGTACTTTGATGCTTTTAATGAGGTTCGGGGCTTACCTCTGAGGCACGAGATCAACTTTCGTATATATTTGGTGGACAATGCAAAGCCAGTTGCATTGCCAGCGAGCCACATGGCTCCGAGGGAAAGGAAGGAGCTGAGTAAGCAAGTAGACGAGCTGCTTGAGAAAGGGTTTATAAGACGAAGCATATCTGAATGGGGTGCTCCAGTAGTATTCGCAACTAAGGCAGATGATTCGCTTCGTTTGCGTGTTGACTATAGGGAGTTGAATAAACTCACTAAGAAGAATATGCACCCGCTCCAGATGATTGATGATTTGTTTGATCAGCTTATTGGTGCCTCGGTATTTTCTCAGTTAGATTTGGCCATGGGGTTTCATCAGTTGAGGGTGGCTTAGGATAGCATAGATAAGACTGCTTTTAGAACTCCAGATAGTTTCTTTGAATGGCTAGTGATGCCTTTTGGGCTGACGACTGCACCCCCCTTATTTTGTCGATCTGATGAGTAGGGAGTTTCGGCAATTCCTAAATAAATTTGTTGTAGTCTTTGTTTATGATATTTTGATCTTCTCTAAAAGCGAAGAATAGCATGACTGACATTTGAGAGAAGTTCTAGAAACTCTCTATGACCATCAGCTTAAAGCAAATTCTCTAAATGCCATTTTTGGAGAAAAGAGGTAAGATTTTTAGGGGGCATGTGGTCTCCAAAGAAGGGATAGATGTAGATCCCACGACGTTTGCAGTGAATGATTGGCAGATTCCTAAAAATGCAACCAAGGTGAGAAGCTTTCTTGGGTTGGCAGGTTACTATAGGAAGTTCATTAAGGACTTCGCAAAGATATCAACCCCACTCACTAGGCTAACGAAAAAGAACTTGACATTTTCGTGGGATATAGATTGTGATGTTGCTTTCCAATGACTAAAAAGGGCACTGACAATAGCCCCAGTCTTGACCTTGCCTGATGGGAGTAAGGTGTTTACTGTTTACACTGATGCGTGTGGTACAGGGCTTGGTGTCGTTCTAGTGCAAGAAGGGAAAGTAGTGTGTTATAGGAGTATACAGTTGAGAGTTCATGAAAAGAACTATCCCACCCATGATCTAGAGCTAGCTGCCATAGTATTTGCGTTAAAGACGTGGCATCATTATTTACTTGGAGAGAAGTTCGAGTTATACACCAATCGTAAATCTCTCAAGTATCTATTCTCAGAGAAAGACCTCAATTTAAGGCAACAACGGTGGATGGATTTTCTAGCTTCTTGTGATTTTGAGATTGCTTATACCCCTGGCAAGGGTAATGTGGTGGCAGACGCACTAAGTAGGCAGAGGGTGGCCCTGAGTCCTCTTTTTGTGGAAAGAAAGAACTTGGAGTTCATGTTAGCTTTTGATTTTATACCCTCCATCGAGATTTTGCCTGATTTGTTTGCATCCTTGGAGATACGACTAACTCTTATGGACCAGATAAGAGCTTCGCAACAAGGTGACTCACAGATTATAGACATCATCGATAAGCTCGGAAGAAGGGAGACTTTTAGTCGCCTTAGTAGATATGCCAAAGATGAAAAAGGGTGTTGCGAGCTGATGGAAGGCTTTGTATTCCTCAAACTGGAAGCTTGATAAAGGCAGTCTGAGAAGAAGCCTACCATTCTAAGATGACCATTCATCCAGGCAATGATAAGATATACAGGGACATGAAGATGGTTTTCTTTTGGGCTGGGATAAAGAAAGATGTGGCCAAATTTGTTACTCAATGTTTAGTTTGCCAGCAAGTTAAAGCTGAGCAAAAGAAGCCCGAGGGATTACTTCATCCGTTGGAGGTTCCATAGTGGAAATGGGAGAGCATATCTATGGATTTCATAGATGGTTTTCCTAGATCAAAGAAAGGCAACACCAGTATTTGGGTTGTGGTAGATAGACTCACTAAGAGTGCTCACTTTATTCTAGTTAAGAGCAAGAGGATGGCATCATGGTTGGCAACAATTTATGTTCGTGAGATAGTTCGTCTTCATAGGGTGCCTTCCATTGCCATAAGCGATCATGACCCCATCTTTACCAGTGAATTTTGAAGGAGATTGCAAGAAGTGTTAGGTACACAGTTGTGTTTGAGCACCGCTAATCATCCTTACCGATGGACATACGGAGAGGGTGAATAGGATTCTTGAAGATCTTTTGAGGTTGTGTATCCTAGACTTCAGAGGGACTTAGGAAGAGTATCTTCCTTTAGTAGAATTTGCCTATAACAACAGCTATCAGTCCAGCATTGGCATGGCACACTTCGAAGCATTGTACGGACGACCCTGTAGATCACCAACTTGTTAGTGGGAATCTACAGAAAGATTATTACTTGGACTAAATATGGTTGGAGAAACGTCTGAAAAGATTGACCTTATTTGACGACGGATGAAGACAGCTCAAGATAGGCAGAAATCCTATACAGACAAGAGAAGGACTAACATCGAATTTGAAGTAGGAGACTTAGTTTTTATCAAAGTGTCACCTCTGAGGAATGTGGTTCACTTCAGATCAATAGGGAAGTTGGCACCTAGGTTTGTGGGGCCATTTCCCATAACCGAGAGGATTGTCCAAATGGCCTACAGAATAAAGCTCGCAGAAAATCTATCCGGTGTTCATGATATTTTCCATGTTTCTCATCTGCAGAAGTGCTTGCATGACACCACAGAGGTTGTTGAGCCGAGTGTGTTGGAAGAAGTCGAAGTGGAACGGGAGGCGACAGTCAGGCGGGTCCCTACCCGTATTCTGGGATCAGAAGTTAAGAAGCTACGCAATAAAGAGATCAAGTTGCTAAAGTTTCAATGGGGAGATTACCCTGAGGATGCGACTTGGGAAAACGAAGAAAAGATCCGTGCTTCGTACCCTTTTCTTTTCGTGGGTATGTTCTTAACTCCTTTTTTCCAAAGTTTTATCAGTGCTTGTTTCTATCATTTAAGCATATCTTGTCGTAGTATTTTTTGACCTTTAGATAGAAATCCTATGGATGTAAACATGTGTTTGAAACATGTTATGCTTGATGGATGCAAGTGTTTGCTAGTAGTTGCCTTGTGGATGCATATACACACAAATTAGGCACTAAGATCGGCTCAATCACTTTCATACTACATATGGATGTGTGTGCATTTTCTTTTTTTTTGGATGGAAATGGATGTATTAGCATATGGATGTTGCTTTTGGACGAATGAGTGTGCACACATATAGAGCTTACATGTTATAATAGGATTATTTGCATACATATTGGATTCCTGGCACTAAAATACATTGCATTAAGGAGGTCAACTGAATTAGTAGACCGCCTGATTTTTCACACTAGTGTTGGGACATAAACACACACCTTTGCATATATTCATATAAGCATTAGAAGTCTTTAAGGACAATGGATATCAGTGGTTGTTGGATGAGTAGATGGATAATGGATGATAGGATATGCATTCTTCTCAACTTAGAGATTTTGGGGACGAAATCCTTTAAGTAGGGGAGAATGTAACACCCCGAATTTTTAATGACATTAAAAGAGGATAAATTAAAAAATAAATTATTTAATATTCAGAATTAAGCAAACAGACTACGCCATTGCGTCCGTCTCAAAATTCTGGTCAAGATAGACATTTGGTTTGCGTAAAGCGAACACTATATGAAGAAGTTATGAGGGTTTTAAGTTTGTATACACACAGAAAGAACATATATACACATATGAGTCACGTATGAGTCAGACCCTATCCAAAACAGTTCGAAAATCAAAAATTCGTTAAGATGGCAAATTTACCGCTTTAGAGGGTCGACCCCCCTAGAGGGGTGTCAACCTATGGGTCGACGCACCCACAGAGGTGTCGACACCCCTAAGGCTGAGGTGGCTGTCGGTTTCAGAGGGTTCTATAGCTATATATATGTGTCCAAACTCCTATTTCTTCATTGGAAATCATGGGAGCCAAATGCTGTCGGTGTGCGAACTGAGACAAGTCTGTTTTCTTCAAACAACTATCAGTTTTGCAAATCAAATTCTGAGATTCAAGCATAGATTCAACACCAACTTCTTTTCTATTGCCTTGACAATCCAAACACGGTGAGTTGGTTATTTTTAGGTTTAAAGAAATAAAAGTAAATTGTGAAAGACTGTGAATTGGATATGTTGTAAACTATGAATCCATGCTATTGTTAAACTTTATACTATGTCATGAGAGATCTACTTCTCTGGATCTAATTCAATTGTGGTTATTCTATTATGTCGCTTTGTGGACCTTGAATTGTAACTATATTGTGGTTAATGTAAATCTGTTAATTTGGACAGTTACAATGTTGGTTAGATCCAAATCTTTATGAAAATCACCTTTCACCTATCATATAGCAGTCAATTTAGATATATTGTAAATTGGATATGTGAATCCATATTTAGATCTAAACATGTTACTATGTCATCCTAATTACGTCAGATCTGTTTTTGTGACATAATTATGTTGGATCTAAATAATTGGACACCTAAATGGTCAATTAAGATCTCATTATGCTCATTATGACATCATAGTTATGTAGAACCATTAATTGCCACAAGTTCATCTATTTTATGCTTATATGTCCACCTTATCACCATGCTAGTTTATGTTTCTGCCAAGTTATGTTAAAATGATCACTTTGATTATATTCCCGTTATTTTCCCTATTATCGTTTATGACTAGGCTATTATCTAGCCTAGGCATGCCGTCAATTTTATAAGTGCGCAAGTTAGGGAACGGGGGAAAAAGGGTTAATAATGGAATAATTGGAATATGAACATTTTAGGACATATAATTCAAATTATTGGGTAGAGTGGGGCATTAACAACTATAAAGGGAAAGGTTTAATTAATTGATTAATTAACTAATAATGGAATGTCTAGTAATTACAATTGTACTTATGACACGAGGTTAGGTTGCATTAGTGGTGTAAGTCTGCCCGGACCCAACCGACATATCCAGCAGCCACTAATGTTAAACCTAATGTGGGAGGTCTAAGTATGCAAATACGAATCGGGCTAAGACACGAGGTTAGGCTCAACTGTGGAATAAGGCTGCCCGGACCCAACCGGTATATCCAGCATCCACATGTTGTAGGCCTAATGTGAGAGGTCTATCCCATTATAAACCATAAGTGGACATGGTAATGAATTGGACTACTTAACCAAATCAAATCCATAGGGATTATAAGATTGTGAACTAAGGTTAAGGTTAAGTAAATTGATTGGATAGTGGATGGGTTAAGCAAATCTGGAGGGGGTGGGTAATATCTACATATAGGCCCACAAACTTAACCCGATAAGGTTATGTAATTAAAGACACCTAGTGGTATACATAACTGGAGGAAATAATAGAGTTATTTAATTTAAGACACCTTTTAGGGTAAGCATAACCAGTATAGGGCTATGTAATTAAAGACACCTAATGGTATACGTAGTCAGTGAAAACCTAATGGGGGATATAAGACAAAGGGGAGATCTTGTATCATATTGTGTGGGACCCATTTCAGTCAGTAACCCGGAGTAGGTATCAAATAAAAGTACTCCATACTAGGCGGAGAGGGGACAATCTTACTGACTAATTGTAAGAAATCCAAACGTGGAGGACGGTGTGGGCGATGCAAACCGACCGGGCCATGTGCGTGCATGAGCCGGGCAGTGAGGGATAAGATTACTGTGATACCTGTAGATTTGGGGATGTGCATATCAGTGAGGGGTTGCCACTTTAGGATGTGATACATTCTACCGTGGGGTCGGCACAGAGTATCTACGGAATAGGGAGCCGATTAATAAGGGTAGTAGCTAGAGTATATTTGGACGTATGCCCAAGTCTACCACCGTAAAGTGTAAAGGGATCATCTCATTCTGGTTATACTAGTAATAGTGCAGAGTAATCATTAGAGAAGAGTATACACCTTATCCTGTCTACCTTTTCACACCTGCCATTTATGTAATGATCTCTCTTATCCACTTTATATGCCTGTCATGCTACTTTTACTTATTTACTAGCTAAAAGTAATTAGACTCGCTAGACTTTATGTCTGACCCTTTTGTTTCTCCTTCTTTCTTCCGTTTTCCCCATCCCCTCCCCTCCAGGTTCTCGGGGAGAAACATTCAGGCTTAGTCATGACTCAAATATTATCTTGCTAGGAGCTACTTCTGAAGTATGGCTCAAGTTCTGGTCTCTACTATGGCTTAACTCTTTTATTTTGGGAATTATCCTTTTTATATACTTATGTACTCTGATGGTGCAAGGCAGAAGTTATTTTGTTGTAATGATTTTTGTGACTTATGGTATTATGGACCACGACATTATGATTTATTTTTGAAATAAAAATTTAAATTTTCGCTACTATCTTATTTATATCTGTCTTGTAATTATTCTGTGTCTGTTTACCTATAACGCTTCACGAAACTTAATGCATTCCCTTAGTGAGTGACATTAACGGATGTGGGATGTCATAATATTGCTAGTGATTTTATGACAAAGTAGAAGTAAATCTTTAAAACTGTAATTCCTACCTTACTAGAATCATTGTCGTTGTTGTTATGACTTGATCGACCAATCAAGCATAGATTTTCTTCTTTACTTTCACTATCAGATCAATCTACTTCTTCATCATCTTATATTGCTGCAAAGTCTCTTCTCTTTTTCTTGCATTTGCCAAATCGATTTAGTGGGAAATTCATCTTGATATGTCCTGGTTTCTTGCTCCTATGACAAACGATTTCTTCCTCTTAATTATCAGATTTATCTAAGTATTTATTTTCTTTTGATTTTTGAATCTTTTTTTTAGCTTTGAAATTCTTATTTGACCATTTTTTAAGAATGTTCATTACCTGGCTAATCCACTGATGGGATCACTGCCATCATTGTCATAGTATTATTCAGAGCTATAGATTATGTCTTTGACACATAGCAATCGTTTTCTTATTTAGCGTTTTATTCCATCTCGTAATCCATAAGTTCTCCAGTCAATTCTTTTATGCTCTGCTTACGCAAAATTTTCGACTCCTAAATCATTACCACATTTACCATGATATTTTTAAGAAGAGTTATTTGTATTTTTAGGACTAGTTCAACTTTGGTGTAGACTTTTCCAAAAGCTCTTGACTTATAAACCAATACTGAGAAGCATCCGAACTTCTCTTTTAGGATTTCACTGTTTTGCATTGGGAGATTTTCGTATTCGTTGCTGAGCAAAGCAAGACGAGATTCCTTGACTTGAGACATGCCTTTATGAGTGACTTCCGAAGTGTACCAAATTTCTAATGAAGTCAAATAATGAAATATTCAATTAAATTTTGATTTATCAAGAGCGCAAATAAGAGCATTTATAGCTTTAGCATTTAAGGAAAGTAATTTATTATTGGCTAAATCCCATTTTCTTCGGGTTTAGGAAATTCCACAACATTGATTGTCGTCATGGATGGAGTGAAAACAGTTTCAATAATATCCCACTCATCATGGTCAATAGAAATTAAATAAATTGTCATCCTAGATTTCCAATAAAAGTAATCGATCCCATTAAACATATGTGGCATAGTTATCGAATGACCATCAAAAAATGCACTATTGGAAAAATTCATGACTCTATAGTTTTCTTAAATATGCGCTTTGATACCACTTATAGTGTTAGAACAAAAAGTGGATCTATGTAACGACCTGCCATTTTGACCGTGCCGAATCAACAAAACATGTCAACTCGAATCGTCCAAAACAACAGATTGTCATTAGCTTCTGAGGTAAATAGAATAAATCACAGAATCACATATCACAGACACAGATACAGAGCAATATAATATCTCACAGCGGAAAATTTAGAATACAATAGTAGTTTATGAAGCTTTTACATCAGAGTTTACATAAATAATTCAGCGGAAGACTAATACAGTAAATGAAGGATAACTACAAAAACAGAAATGACAAGAATAGTTAGAACTGGATCAACTGAACAGGTAGATATAGATGAGCAAAAATCCAACATAAGCTCCAACTCCAAGAGTAAATCTCGAAACTGTAATACTCGATCTGACCCGAGCAATAATTCAAAACAAAACAACTCGGATCAGGACTAACATTCTCATGGAAGTAAATCAACTCAAATGAAATGTTCGATGAAATGCAATCAGTAACTTAGAGGATGTTTGGGATCACCATCCTCTAAGGATCCGTCAAACTAATACTATATAGTATAATACGCTATATACAATAGTGTCTATCAGTAAAGTAAAAATATCAAAATAGCGTAAGCGGGATTACCATGATTACCCTTACACCGTTTATATATTCCCATAGTATATACAGTACCGTAATTTCTCCGTAAACTGGAGGTTGATCAGAGGGCACTCCATATAAAACAGTACAAAACAAAATCGTAGTGGGCTCGTATAAGGCATGTGACAAGGCACGCAAGGAATGCCAGGGTGGATTCACCGTTTGCAGAGCCGGACTGGTGGTAACGCATAGTAGCAACTACCGCCCACCTCGATACACACTCCCATAATCAAAAGGGCCCAAATCGAATCTCAACAGTAATAGAATAATATCGAAGAAGTGTGCTCGATAAGAGGTATGACCTCACTTGGTCCGTGCGTAGCTCCTGTTTTAGCCACATCAAGCTGACTCAAGGTAGTCAGGGTCTCGTAATTAATATGAAATAAAATAAAATGGAGTCGTTCGCCAAATCATCCCCTTCATTCTGGAACTCCACCGCGTACACAGTTGTTAAAGTGGTTTCGGTATTGGCAGAGAGTATGACAACAGCCGATCCCGGTCTCTTTAACAACCAATCGTTTACATTTTTCACACCGTGGTCATTATTTTATAAATCACTTTATAAACAGTTTATACGAATTCTCATATTCGAATTTGAAATCAAATTTTATATGTCTAACTTCGATTACATTCAATTTTGAAAATAACTAACTTAAATCAAATCGATCTCAAAACCATATCGAAAAGATCTCAAAATATAGTATAAATTTTACTATACTATTTAACTTCGATAATAAGTTGGTTTGGTTTATATTCGGAAAAAAATTCAGGTTCAAAACAATTCAAATAATTCAAAAATTTCCCCTATAAGAGATCCTTTCAAGTTGTTTCATTTAAATCCAACATTTTGCTTCGAATTCAAAATGTATACTTCAAGTCAAAGATTTACATTTTTATTTAAACAAAACATATCGTGGTTCGCATTTCAAGTCATGAAATTTGAAATCGTTATTTAAAAATTCAAATAGTTCATATAATTCAGTTAATATAATTTGAATCAAATCTTACATTTCAATTTCAATTTCAATGAATCATATCAAAATTTATAACTCAAGTCGAAAAATTCAATTTATTACATAAAGTCAAGTCAAAACCTTACATTTCAATTTAAACAGTTCATACAATTTTAAATCATTCTTATGACTTCACAAATATTCCAATTCAAATTCATCTCTACTAAAAGTTGGCATCAAGTCGAATTCATAACTTAATATGAGTTTATTCATTATTCAAATATCGTTATATAAATTTACATCTTAAACTTCGAAAATCGCGAAATCTAACTTATCCATCTTGAGTTTATTATTAAAGTTATAAAATATATATAAGAAAATTAATTTTAAAAGTAGATATGTATATATTTATAAGTTTATAAAATTCTAAAATTAATTAGAAATAGATTATAAACATATATAAGTTTAAAATAATATAAAAATAGGTTTAAAGAAATAATTATTATAATAAAACCAAATTAAAATACTTATAATAAATTATATGCTTTAATATAGATAAAATTATAAGTAAAATCTTAAACAAACATTTAAATCTATATTTACTCATAAAATCATTTTAAAACATATAATTTAAAATTTATAAAATTTAAGTTTAAAATCTTTAAAATAAAAATATAAAATCTTAAATTAATATAAAATTCTCAAATCAGTTAACTTCGAAAACATGACCAACGGTGTCCATATATAGTTTTCTACCCTATGGTCAAGTAATACGGATATTTATCATTTCAATCCACGATTTATAAAATTTCTACGGGTTTATCATTTCAACCCGTGATCCCAAATTCATTAAAAATCGTTCAGGTCTATCATTTCAACCCATAACGATTTTTCCCTATTCTATTGTTCGTTCGGGTATGTATCATTTCAACCCTTAGTGATTTTTCCTAAAACTAGGGTATCAACGACAATCACATAGCATCAACCACGGTATATATATCATCAATGTAACTACGTGTCATATGAATATGTCGTGTCACATATGAAATGTGCATACATATCAAATCAAACAATTTCTACCAGCAACCTATACATTTCATAAAACAGTTCATTATTGATCTAACATCCATGGAAAAATGTAAGTCAGGTGTGAGAGAAACTCACCTTTTGTGGCGCAGAACGGAGACAGTAGACAGACTGATAAAGAATGAGACGACGACTTCTAGCATGACTTAGAATGGATTAAACCACGGTGATCACTCAATAATTTTACTTTTTATATAAGAAGCTAGGAAATTTCTCAATGTATCGGTACGGCTATTTGGGTTTGGGACGCTCATCGTACTCAACACCATACAAACACTCACCTTAAATAAACACAAAAATTCCTTCATAACATAAAATATTATATAAATATTGATATATTTGTAAACACATTGAAAATTTATAATATATAAATATGCACACACTCACTCCTCAACTAAATACACACACGAAATGAAAATACACAGTAATATTAACTCACGCCAAACATACATGAATATACGCACACAACACACTTTGAACACACAAAACTACACACAGTACAAAACATATCAGTACACAAAATATCCACTTACCAGAAAAATGCCACATACATGCACAACCCACTCACGCCCTCACATATTACTCACACACCATACACGCACAAACCCTCCTACACTCATTCAACACAACGTGGGTTCAAAAGTACACACACAACGAGGGGAAATGTATGGGCTCAGGTGTTTTTGGCTTCGGGAATCGCTAAAGGTGAGCTTCTAGGCACGACGAAGAGGCGTGGCACGGGGTCTCGGACCTGGTTGGTTGGTTGACGAGCGCGGAGGACTCGGATCTGGGTCAGTTCGGGTGGTAGAGTTGCGGCTACAGGGAGGGGACGGTCTGGGCGGAGCTCGGGTGCTATTGGGTGGCGTGGTCGGAGGTACAGGCGGAAGGGGTCGGATGGGTGAGCAGGGCGCGGTTGGAGGGGGTCATACTCAGGTGTTGACGGCTTCGGGTGAGGCGGAGCTCGAGTTGGCGGAGTGGGAGAGGCTGAGGGGAGATAGGCGGAGGAAGGCGTGGCTTCGATTTGGCGAGGTAAAGGGTGCGGGGATCAGAGTTGGTGGGTGAGAGGGTAGAGAACACGAAGGGAAAATATAAATGGAAGAGGAGAGATGGCAGTGGGTAACAGGAGCTGCTCACGTATTTTATATATATACTATAATGTAATGTTGGTAACGAACAGATCTTAAGCCACTACCAAGGAAGCGTTCAATAAAGAAGCATTCAATTGGGAGTTGGAGCGGTTCTCAAGCCACGAAATAAAGATGGGAGACGCGGTTTCAAAACTGAGGCATTGGAACGGACAACCCTTTAGTCAAAAAAAAAAAAAAATGTTTCACATTTTTAAACCTTAAATGCAAACGGACGCATGGAAAGATTGCTTGCAAACCATGGTAATATATGGACATGCATGAATAGGAAAAGAAGAAAAAAAAAAAAAAAATATAGGAAGAATAAAATGAAGCGGTGCATGGCTTGCTGGAAACGTGATTGCATGAATTCATGAATGTAAGGAACAAACTTAAGAAAGAAAGAAAAAAAAAAAAAAAAAATTTTGCAAGGCTTGGCTGAGAAATGAATGGAAAGTAAGTACGCATGGATTTTGGAACCAAAATGGTAAGTAATGCATGGTTTTGCAAATCTAAATTGAAAGTGCATGTTAGGTACAAAACTCAAAAATGTGCCCACTTCATTAGAAATAATAATATTTGGGTGGTTTAGTAAAATAAAAGAACGAGTTTTGCAGACCCAAAATGACTAGAAAAATATGTAGAATCGTAAAAGGGACACATCGAACTCAAATGTCACTGTTTCAAAAATGAACTGCGCAAGCCTTTTCGCAGTTTCAGCGCGAACCGAGCACCGAAACTGACAAATAAATATATTTTGGTAATCAGCTCGACGAGACGGACACAACGGTGTATAATTTGCAGTGTCTGCATGCTCCGTTCAAAAACGCGTTACAGACCCCTTAAACGTAAAATACGGATAGGAAAACGGTGGTCAAAACGTCTGATTTTCACGAAACGAATTTCGCCGTCGGATTCGTGACAACGAATAGAATATTTTTCGTGTTTGTCCAAACTGGTTTTGAAGAAATTTTAAAATCGTTAAATTTTGAACTGATATGCGCAGCTTTGCCCTGAAAAATGCGCGATCGACAAACATTCAAATTTTTCGATGAAATTTTTACAGTTGCTACATCTCACTGTACGTATTTCAAATTACAAATTCCCGTTACAAGAAATTGCATAATGTTTTAAAAATAAAATTTGATTTAAATCATTAAAAATAGCAGGTTGTTACAATCTAACACCTAATAGACTAGGAATCATAGAGAATAGTAATCTAAAAATGGATAAAAAGCAGTTGATACACACGATTTATAGTGGTTCGTGTTAACAATCTGAATTTCAAGTACAATGTAGATAATCACTTGACCTCACAAGTACAATATATAGTCTCTCCAAATCTGTAAAATTATATTCAGAAATCTAGAATACAATCTGAATATAATAGAAAAATATTGTTAATGGTGAAGTTTGAGTATGTAGAGTGCCAAAAGATCCCTCAAAATGGCATGTCTTGGTGCATTTATAGGCAGGAACAGCAGACGAGTCGCATGATGATGTGGCGCAATCTCCTACGTTGTAGTTGAATCACGGGCTAGATGATGAGATCCACTTTAGATTATGGGCACAAAAAAGGGAATCGCTCTACATCTTTAGGCATGAGAAATGGTCGTGATTTTATCTCTTCAACTGTTTGGAGAGGGATCGGGTCGAGTTTGCACGATCCGGAGTGACCAGTGCTTACGGGCCCATATGTAGCGAGCAGGTCAGGTTGCAATTTCCACGAGCCAAGCCGACAAGGACATTCTAGAGATGGCTCCTTCTTGTATGCTAACTGGTCGTCCTCTAGCCGCATACATCGACCCGAACCATCAGCCTAGCGAATGCGGAGATGCAAATCCCTTCTTCAATTTGAAGTTTACTCACTTGTCCAACTCGACTTCCACATTCGTGAATGATCATCTCTTGCTCAATATTGTATTGATTATGGGCATTTAGACTCTATGTGGTGTAACACCCCACCTCCGCTAGGGTCACTCTTGCAAGTACACTGGCTTTGGAGAGGTGTTGGACGAGGTAAACATGCATGAAGATATCACAAGACAGAACATATATAAGTAAAACAGAGTAAATAAAGCAGCGGATAAAACTACTATTTCAAAACCATAGTCAACTTACATCAAAAGTACCAAGTCATTATTTTCCAACTACTACAAGTCTAGAAACATAAACTGAAAACTGGAAATAACATAAAGTAAACTATCCCCAAAGTAGACGTGGTAAAGCCATAGCGAGCTCAAGTCCAAACCGTTCATGAGCTATCCAATAAGCAAGCTAAAGATCCAAACTAGGTGCTAGTGTTCCCACCTTTAGAACCTGGGGGGGGGGGGGAACGGAAGAAAAGAGGCGAAAGAAAACGGGTCAGTCAAAAAGACTGGTAAGTCCTATCTACTATTAGTATAAAAACTAATAAAGTTAACTGGACATGTAAAACAGAGATGAAACATAGGATGATAACTGGCATAGTGAAAAGTTAACAAGATAGATCAAGTGTGGCATCGCATATACAAGGATAAGTTGCACCAGGTGTACTAGTATTCTAATCCATGTCAAGCATAAATAAGAAATGATCCCTTGGCCCAAAGTTGGCCCAACATCATGAGGTGACCTAAATCAAGGTCTAACTACTCGGTCTAGTCGATCGGCTCCCTATAAGCCTAACTCGTCGTGTATCGGTGTCATGCGGCCTAATCATGGAATGTAGTTAACTGTGCAAGGTCCACCCTAGGGTGTATCCAGCCCTAAGGTGTAAACCACAGACACAAATCAAGCACGCACAGTCTAAACCTACCGGTGCCCATGTTCAACTCCGGACTTAATGTGCACGACCATGGTTCGCCTGAACTTAACTGGTGCACTATTCAGCCGTCTCTTTTGGTCTCTTACAATCAGTCCAGTAATCGTGCCCCACCCTGGCCTAGTCCAGGGTATCCAGATACTCCCAAGTGAGTTACTGCTGAAAAGGACCACGTAACTAGGATTTCAAGCGGGTTAAGTGTGGTTAACCCTATCCTAACCATGTATTGAGTTGGCCAAGTGTATCCAAGCAGTTCATGACTTAACCCTATCAATACATCGTGTTTAATTGGTTAAGTATTCAAGTTGTCCATGACTTAACCCTACCAACCCATCGTGTTTAATTGGTTAAGTATTCAAGTACTCCATGACTTAACCCTACCATGTGGCATTAATTAACTTAATGCACCCCAACCTCTCACATTAGACTTTGTTGTGGTTACTAGTTAAGCCGGGCGGGTCCGGGTAGCTTTACACCACAACCTAGTCTAACCTCGAGTTTTAAGTGCGATGCGACCAACTACTCACATTGGGTCCTATTGTTTGTAGCCACTAGTTAAGCCGGTCGGTTCCGGTAGATTTATGCTACAAACTCAACCCAACCTCGAGTTGGCCACTTTCATGTTTTCTACATGTCATGTCCACGTTCATGTTTCAAGCATAATCATATGTCATATTTTCAAGTCATGTTTCATGTCATTTAAGTTTACCCATAACGTAACCCCATCGCACGTACGTTCGCATCAACACAAATAGATCAAAAAAAGGGGTACATAAGAATATGACAAGATGGTAAAGGCTATCACAAGTTAAACATGGTGATATTTGAGACAAAAGTGTTCAACATACTAGCATATGGCCTCAACATGTATGATAGCATAAAAGGTGACTTGGCCTCAAACATATCAAATAGCATAAGGGTGCTTTGGCCTCAAGCATGCATAATAGCATAAGGGTGATTTGGCCACAAGCATGCATAATAGCATAAGGGTGCTTTGGCCTCAAGCATGCATAATAGCATAAGGGTGATTTGGCCACAAGCATGCATAATAGCATAAGGGTGCTTTGGCCTCAAGCATGCATAATAGCATAAGGGTGATTTGGCCACAAGCATGCATAATAGCATAAGGGTGCTTTGGCCTCAAGCATGCATAATAGCATAAGGGTGATTTGGCCACAAGCATGCATAATAGCAAATAGGCTCAATATCATTATATGCATGTTAAGGAACATGAGGGGTTAAGGTTTGTTAACATGCATAAGCATAATCCATTTCATAGCATTTTTCCCAAAGGTCAACATGAACGGTACTAGGTTCATGATAGGTCCACAATCATAGATCAAGAGAGGCATGAATAGATCTATGCATACAATGATAGGTTCAAGGCAAATAATGCACTTAGGTCCAATTCCAATCTACACATGTATGGCATTAAACTTAGCAAATAGGGTGATACACTTGTGATTAGCATATAGGTTCATAACATCATATGCAAGTTAACATCAAGGTTTTAAGATGGTTCTATGTTGCATTTATGCATAACTACCAAGTTCTATGTTGCATTATGCATAACCACCAAATAAAGCTCATAGCTTTCTACCCAAAAAGTCAAGGTGATAGTCCCATAACCATAGATCAAAAGAGTCATGTATAGATCTATGCATACAATGATAGATGCAAGGCAAGTGTTACGCAAAAATCCCATTTCAACTTGCTACATGTCATATTAAGTTCATAGTTTAAATCTAAGAGTAGAATAGGGCTTACAAAGCGTGGCTATGAGAACTAGAACACAATAGAACCAGATAGAGATGTTGTAGAAGCTCTAGGAATGATGTAGCAACACAAATAGCCTTGAGAATAAGTAGCTCCTTTGATTTGATGAAGAAAGATGACTCCTTTTTGCCTTAGAAGTTCTCAAGCTCTCATGAGGAAGATGGAAGTCATGATATGAAGATGGAGGCCATGATTAGGGAGCATTTTGGCATAACTTCGTTGTAGGATTGATTTGTGTGGGTTTAGGCTAGGTATTAGGGTGTTTTTATAGGTGTAGAGACTAGTTTAGGCCATAGGATTAACCTTAATTCAGATCTGAGCCATCAATTCACGTCACAAGCCAACAAAACATGACCCAAGAGCCAAAACAGGTGCATCAGGCTAGACTGGCCGACCACCTAGGTCGACAGGGGTGTCGACTGGGTAGTCGACACCACCTGGGGTGTGTCGACTCCCAAGTCGACTCCCCAGTCGACTTGGGGCCTGGGCGGGAAATTTTCCCGCCCAGTCTGTTTGGCTCCAGATTTAAAATTTGAACTGTTTTTGAACTTGAAATTTTCTGAAAACTTTGATGGGCCATAACTGGGTCATACGGACTCCGATTTTCGAAAACTCGGACTCTATTTCGCGTATTTTTCCGAGACGAACGCAATGGCACAACCCGTTTCCCTTAATTCAGATTTTAACATTTAATTCTTCCTTGATTTACGTTATAACATGTTATTAAAAATACGGGTTGTTACATTCTCCTCACCTTAAAGGATTTCGTCCCCGAAATCTTCAAGTTAGGAAGAACGTATCCTACCATCCATCATCCATCTACTCAAAACATCATCCACGAGCAGTCATTGTCCTTAAAAGATTCTAAATGTTGTATGATCATATGCGAAAGGTGTGTGTATATGTACTTATCTAATGCGAAAATCAGGTGGTTACTTATTCAGTAAACCTCCTTAATGCAAAGTATGTTAGTGAAATGAGTCCATATGTATGCAAATTCCTAACATAATTCATAATCTCTACATGAGTGCACATAAAATTCATCCATATGCAACATCCACGTGATAACATAACAAGTTTCAGCCATGAATAAGTATAAGCACTCATGCATATGCAATATGAAAGTGTGTGAGCCGATCTTAGTGCCTAATGTGTATTATGCATCCACGAGTATCCACTTGCAAACACTTGCAACCACTTGCAAACATCAAGCATAACATGTTTCAAATACATGTTTCATCCAAAGGGTTTCTACCTAAGGTTCTCATGACGAGGTTAACGAAATAACAAGATAAACATAGATAGCAGAAGAAAGATATGCTGACTAGGAAAAGAGATTGAGAAAGTACCCTCGAAAAGAAAAGGATAAAGCCTACGCATCTTCTCCTCGGTTTCCCAAGTTGCATCTTCTTCGGCTTCATTCCACTGAATCTTGACTAACTTGACTTCTCGATTCCTCAGCTTCTTGATCTCCGTTCCCAAGACACGAATCGGAGCTCGCCTCAGGGTTGCCTCTTTCTCTACCTCCACGTCTTCAAGAATGCTAGGCTCAACTACCTCGGCTGACTCATGTAGGCACTTTCGGAGATGCGAGACATGAAAAACATTGTGCACTCCGGCCAGCTTCTCGGGCAATTCCACCTTATAAGCCATCTTCCCAATCCTCTCTATGATAGGGAAGGGTCCTATGAACCTTGGTGCCAGCTTCCCAACTGCTCCAAAACGAACCACATTTCGCAAAGGAGAAACCTTCACAAAGACCATATTTCCAACTTCAAACTCCAAGTCTGTCCTTCGCTTGTCTGCATAGGATTTCTGTCTGTCTTGGGCCGTTTTCATCCGTCTTCGAATCAACTCTACCTTCTTGGATGTTTCCCTTATCATGTCGGGCCCAAGTGTAAGCTCATCCGTCGTCTCCCACCAACATGTTGGTGACTTGCACGACCTCCCATACAAAGCTTCGAATGGTGCCATCCCTATGCTTGCTTGGTAGCTGTCATTATAAGCAAACTCTACAAGAGGAAGGTGATCTTCCCAAGTGCCACCAAAGTCAAGAGTGCATAGCCTCAATAGATCTTCCAGTACCCTATTCACCCTTTCGGTCTGGCCAACCGTCTGTGGGTGATAGGCTGTACTGAGATTCAATCGCGTACCCATCGCTTCTTGCAAACTATTCCAGAACTGGCTAGTGAAGATTGGGTCACGATCGCTAATTATGCTAGAAGGAACTCCACGCAATCGCACTATCTCTCGAAGATAAACAGATGCTAGCCATGATGCGGTCCTCTTGCTCTTCACCGGAATAAAATGGGCGCTTTTCGTGAGTCTATCCACTATGACCCATATCCCATAAAGCCCAAATAGTTTGGTCAACTTGACGGACATCTTCACCCCAACTATATATCACAAACAGGCGAGTCATACTCCTTATGGGGTTTGCGACAGAACTAAGATTGAGAATAGGACCAAGAGGATATACTTAAAAGATAGCATGCGAGTAAGCTCTACAGAATAATAGGGATCAAGGATATACTCTTAAAAATAGATATGATGCACGTATCTAGTCTTCAATCTTCTAAGTCGCATTTTCTTGAGCTTAATCCTATCGTGCCTTGACCGTCTTTTAACTTCACAATTCCGTAGCTCTTAATTCTTATTTCCAAAATATGAGTTAGAACTCATTTCACCGTTGCCTCTTGTTCCACTTCCACTTATTCTTTCCCTAAAATACTTGACTTCAACACAACTGCGTGCTCATGGTTTCATGCAAGCTTTACAAAATTCGTTAGTGAATACTGGATTTCATTTACATACTATACGGTATTCCACGCGGAAGAACTATCTCTTGAAAACAAATGCCAACCCACGTTGCCAAATGTACTTACTAGGGTGATTTCTATAACCCATGCCTAAGCGAAATGGACTATCCGCCTTAGTAGCGAATACCACCGGAGCACCCTATTCTGAAATGCTTCGCCTAATGAAATTTTTCTCAAGCAACTCCTTGATTTGCTTGCTAAGCTCTCTTCTTTCTCACGGGGCCATGTGCCTAACATAACATGATGGGATCCATAGGATTACTAGAAATTTCTAGGGTATTACCGAGGCGAGTCATGAGCCTCACTACCCTATGCTCACAATAAAGAATGGCTCCATAACTGGACAACAAATCCATGCCCAAAATCAACCTGTATCCCCTAAACCCGAGAACATAAGCATTTCACATGAATTCTACGCTCAAGATAGAGATTTTCAAATCCATACAAATCACAGATAGATGGGCGGAACCCTCAATCGGATTTGAAATACTAACGGGATTTTTAACTAGACTAGTACTTAGGTGCAAACTTCCAACAAGATCAAGAATAAAACTATGCGATGCGCCAGAATCAAATAAGGTACGAACAGGGAAATCAGGAATGTAAACATGACTTTCTATTGAAACACTACCTCGATCAAGAGCTGGAAGAGCGAGGGGAGCCTGCAACTGCCCTCTAGAGGATCATGCTTGCTGAGTTTGCCTTTTCCCTTGTCCTCGCTTTTTCGGGCAATCCTTACTATAGTGTCCAGACTCTCCATAATGAAAGCATACGCCCAGCTTCCTCTTCTTCTTCTTACAGTCTTTGGCTATGTGCCCAGTGATCCCACAGTAGTTGCACTTCCTTGTCTCCTTTGCCTTGTTGTTGTTGGCCATGTTTCCCTTCTTGTTGTTCTTGTCTCCTTTCTCGGAATCTTCCTTCTTGCCTTGAGACTCATTTGCCTTGACCTCCTTCTTGCCACTCTTATCTTCCTCTTGAAGCAGGTCCATATTCACCAAACTCTCGAAGGTCGCCCCCATGGGTAAATGGGACATGGCCAAACCGTGCAATGGCTCATTCAATCCTAGAGCAAAGTGTAGGGCCTTCTTCTGAGCTGTGTAAACCAAGTCTAGACCGAACCGAGCAAGTTGATTAAACGTATCCACGTATTCCCTAACTATCATGTCTCCTTGCTTTAGAGATAGGAACCTCTCCATCTGAAGGTTCTCTTCTGCTGATGATAGAAACCTTAGTCCAAACCTTCTCCTAAAATCATCCCAAGTTTGAATTGGCCTAGTAGTGGTGGTGACTACCCACCAATATGCAGCTTCCCCTTTCAACAGCCATACCGCCAACAGAACTTTCCTACGGTCTTCCATATCAAAGATAGCAAAGAGGTCTTCAGTTTCCTTTAACCAGTTTCTTGCCTCAACAAAAGTTTCCGTCCCAACAAAATTCTTGCCACCCATCGCCTTAAAGTCCTTGCAAATCTTCGTGAAGTCCGCTTGTGGATGCTGAGCAGGAGGAGGAACCTCAGCTACGGGAGGAGGAGGAATGTTAGCCACGGGGAAAGGAGGAGGAATGTTCGCGGGGCCGGCTTCATTCGCCCTTGCCTCCATGTACCTTCTAAACCAAATAGGTACTGGTACGCCCTCCAGAATGGCAAAATTATCGGCCATACTGAAACAAAGAAAAAGATAGATTCAGAACGAGGAAACTAAGGATAGTGCTAATGGCTTTTGGGGAATAGCCCTTTAAAATAAACTAGACTTTTCTTGGAAAAATACTTCTTTATAATTGATTTTGAAAATAGTTTTTCAAAAGGTAAGTTTTAAAAACCTTTTGCTCAAATCTTGTAAACGTTATGCTCTGATACCAAATGTAACACCACACCTCCGCCAGGGTCACTCTTGCAAGTACACTGGCTTTGGAGGGGTGTTGGACGAGGTAAACATGCATGAAGATATCACAAGACAGAACATATATAAGTAAAACAGAGTAAATAAAGCAGCGGATAAAACTACTATTTCAAAACCATAGTCAACTTACATCAAAAGTACAAAGTCATTATTTTCCAACTACTACAAGTCTAGAAACATAAACTGAAAACTGGAAATAACATAAAGTAAACTATCCCCAAAGTAGACGTGGTAAAGCCAGAGCGAGCTCAAGTCCAAACCGTACATGAGCTATCCAGTAAGCAAGCTAAAGATCCAAGCTAGGTGCAAGTGTTCCCACCCTGAGAACCTTGGGGGGGGGAACGAAAGAAAAGAGGCAAAAGAAAACGGGTCAGTCAAAAAGACTGGTAAGTCCTATCTACTATTAGTATAAAAACTAATAAAGTTAACTGGACATGTAAAACAGTGATGAAACATAGGATGATAACTGGCATGGTGAAAAGTTAACAAGATAGATCAAGTGTGGCATCGCATATACAAGGTTAAGTTGCACCAGGTGTACTAGTATTCTAATCCATGTCAAGTATAAACAAGAAATTATCCCTTGGCCCAAAGTTGGCCCAACATCATGAGGTGACCTAAATCAAGGTCCAACTACTCGGTCTAGTCGATCGGCTCCCTATAAGCCTAACTCATCGTGTATCGGTGTCATACGGCCTAATCATGGAATGTAGTTAACTGTGCAAGGTCCACCCTAGGGTGTATCCAGCCCTAAGGTGTAAACCACAAACACAAATCAAGCACGCACAGTCTAAACCTACCGGTGCCCATGTTCAACTCCGGACTTAATGTGCATGACCATGGTCCGCCTGAACTTAACTGGTGCACTATTCAGCCGTCACTTTTGGTCTCTTACAATCAGTCCAGTAATCGTGCCCTAGCCTAGTCCAGGGTATCCAGATGCTCCCAAGTGGGTTACTGCTGAAAAGGACCACGTAACTAGGATTTCAAGCGGGTTAAGTGTGGTTAACCCTATCCTAACCATGTATTGAGTTGGTCAAGTGTATCCAAGCAGTTCATGACTTAACCCTATCAATACATCGTGTTTAATTGGTTAAGTATTCAAGTAGTCCATGACTTAATCCTACCAACCCATCGTGTTTAATTGGTTATGTATTCAAGTAGTCCATGACTTAACCCGACCATGTGGCATTAATTAACTTAATGCACCCCAACCTCTCACATTAGACTTTGTTGTGGTTACTAGTTAAGCCGGGCGGGTCCGGGTAGCTTTACACCACAACCTAGTCTAACCTCGGGTTTTGAGTGCGATGTGACCAACTACTCACATTGGGTCCTATTGTTTGTAGTCACTAGTTAAGCCGGTCGGTTCCGGGTAGATTTATGCTACAAACTTAACCCAACCTCGAGTTGGCCACTTTCATGTTTTCTACATGTCATGTCCACGTTCATGTTTCAAGCATAATCATATGTCATATTTTCAAGTCATGTTTCATGTCATTTAAGTTTACCCATAACGTAACCCCATCGCACGTAAGTTCGAATCAACACAAATAGATCAAAAAAAAGGGGAACATAAGAATATGACAAGATGGCAAAGGCTATCACAAGTTAAACATGGTGATATTTGAGACAAAAGTGTTAAACATACTAGCATATGGCCTCAACATGTATGATAGCATAAAAGGTGACTTGGCCTCAAACATATCAAATAGCATAAGGGTGCTTTGGCCTCAAGCATGCATAATAGCATAAGGGTGATTTGGCCACAAGCATGCATAATTGCATAAGGGTGCTTTGGCCTCAAGCATGGATAATAGCATAAGGGTGATTCGGCCACAAGCATGCATAATAGCATAAGGGTGCTTTGGCC
This sequence comes from Allium sativum, assembly GCA_030737875.1. Classification (NCBI taxonomy): domain Eukaryota; kingdom Viridiplantae; phylum Streptophyta; class Magnoliopsida; order Asparagales; family Amaryllidaceae; genus Allium; species Allium sativum. The sequence continues at coordinate 117,064,923 of CM060911.1, read as the reverse complement.
TCAAGCATGCATAATAGCATAAGGGTGATTTGGCCACAAGCATGCATAATAGAAAATAGTCTCAATATCATTATATGCATGTTAAGGAACATGAGGGGTTAAGGTTTGTTAACATGCATAAGCCATAATCCTTTTCATAGCATTTTTCCCAAAGGTCAACATGAACAGTACTAGGTTCATGATAGGTCCACAATCATAGATCAAGAGAGGCATGAATAGATCTATGCATACAATGATAGGTTCAAGGAAAATATTGCACTTAGGTCCAATTCCAATCTACACATGTATGGCATTAAACTTAGCAAATAGGGTGATACACTTCTGATTAGCATATAGGTTCATAACATCATATGCAAGTTAACATCAAGGTTTTAAGATGGTTCTATGTTGCATTTATGCATAACTACCAAGTTCTATGTTGCATTATGCATAACCACCAAATAAAGCTCATAGCTTTCTACCCAAAAAGTCAAGGTGATAGTCCCATAACCATAGATCAAAAGAGTCATGTATAGATCTATGCATACAATGATAGATGCAAGGCAAGTGTTACGCAAAAATCCCATTTCAACTTTCTACATGTCATATTAAGTTTATAGTTTAAATCTAAGAGTAGAAAAGTGCTTACAAAGCGTGGCTATGAAAACTAGAACACAATAGAACAAGATAGAGATGTTGTAGAAGCTCTAGGTATGATGTAGCAACACAAATAGCCTTGAGAATAAGTAGCTCCTTTGATTTGATGAAGAAAGATGGCTCCTTTTTTCCTTAGAAGCTCTCAAGCTCTCATAAGGAAGATGGAGGTCATAATATGAAGATGGAGGCCATGATTAGGGAGCATTTTGGCATAACTTCGTTGTAGGATTGATTTGTGTGGGTTTAGGCTAGGTATTAGGGTGTTTTTATAGGTGTAGAGACTAGTTTAGGCCATAGGATTAACCCTAATTCAGATCTGAGCCATCAATTCACGTCACAAGCCAACAAAACATGACCCAAGAGCCAAAACATGTGCATTAGGCTAGACTGGCCGACCACCCAGGTCGACAGGGGTGTCGACTGGGAAGTCGACACCACCTGGGGTGTGTCGACTCCCAAGTCGACTCCCCAGTCGACTTGGGGCCTGGGCGGGAAATTTTCCCGCCCAGTCTGTTTGGCTCCAGATTTAAAATTTGAACTGTTTTTGAACTTGAAATTTTCTGAAAACTTTGACGGGCCATAATTAGGTCATACGGACTTCGATTTTTGAAAACTCGGACTCTATTTCACGTATTTTTCCGAGATGAACACAATGGCATAGCCCGTTTCCCTTGATTCAGATTTTAACATTTAATTCTGCCTTGATTTACATTATAACATATTAAAAATACGGGTTGTTACATGTGGCCTAGTCATAGAGTAGGCCGACATTCCCCCCTTGAAGTATGTTTTATCAAAGATGAGGCGTGCTTTGAAATCATCAATCCGTTTATTCTCAAATCGGTGAATGCCAACAATTAGGTCTATCTGTATAATCACAACGCTTTATGAAATCATGTCTCCAAATTTCTGTGTCGAGTATAAATATAGGATCTAATCACTAATTACTTTTATCGTGCTCAACGATTTCAAGCTCTCAATTGGATTATAGCCAATTCCCCTGGTAAGCTTTTCGACCATCATTAAGTTAAATCATAGGAGTCTGATTCATCTGATATGTTACTAGGTCACTTTCTCTTTACACATGTATGCATGGTTCTCAGCGATTCGCTCTAGTCCTTTTTATTCTTGTTTGATATTGAAGTATTGGGTCGAGTTTACTCAAACCGTCACCATGTGCGACTAGCAAGGTTCGCTTCAATTTTGCTGCTACCATACATACTGGGTTGGATCGTGCTTGCATGAAACGCTGCATCTTTCGAATAGTGTGTCCCCGACTACTTCAGTTGTTGGGCTGCCAGGTCGGGTCAAGCCATCCAATTGAGGGGGATACGAACAGCCTTTCAGAAGGCTATATAAGCTAACCCCCTCTTTTATTTTTACGTCTATTGCTATTGAATTTTTACTGCTCTATTTAAACCGAAATTCCTGTTCCTCTCAATTTTGTCAGATGTTGAATTCAACAAAATAAGTAATCACAAGTCATAACGTTCTCTACTTCAATTACTATCCTCAATTCATGAAAAACCTAATTTCTTCGATTAATTACTGTTGCGCTGACCTTTCAACATCCGACTTAGTCACCATCATTGTCAACGTCGAGCGTGTCACTGATAGAGACGTCTAGGGTGCCGATCCTTTAGCGATGTCGGAGACAACGGCGGATGAAACTTCACTTTAATGCTTCATGGAACTGAGAGTGTTCGAGAAGTTGATGAAGTTGTGAATTGAAGGGTGAAGAGGAGAAAACAAGGAACCTAGGATCGTAGTCGTGTTCAAGACTTGGACATAGGACTGGGATTGAAAGATTATAGAGGAGGCATCCATTAGTTGGAGCGGATCAGAGAAGTGATGGGAAAGAGCATTGGGTCGGATCAAGCTTCTACGACCCGATCGCAACACGTAAGCCAATTCTAATATGCGATCCAATCTTTAAGTGCAAGCCAATCTTTCCGCGATCCGCTTACCAGTCGTGACCCGATCCTGTGCCTTCAATTTGCTACATGTGTACTCCTGTATGCAATTGAACTTGACCTGGATTCATACTTTAACAATGCAAATTCATAGAATGTGCCAATATATATCTCAACCAAAGCTAACTACAACTTAACTGGATTTGCAGATAGTTAGGATAGAGCCTTCTAAACTGGACGTTCTGGAATTAACAAGCATACAACTATTTGATCATTTAACACATGCTAACGAATTACTTGTTCTTCTGCTTACTTTATGTCTTCTTATTTCAGCACCACACACACCAGTACTAACATGTCCGAAAGATGCTCAACAAGATTGTCAGAATAAAGTACGGCTCCTGGATCATATAGCTACTTTAATCCTAATGCATTCCTGTCAGACTCAGACTAGAAGAATCGAGGCTTGGAATTCGAGGTAGATATTCATTAAAAGGTACATTGTCCGGGGGAGAGATGTCATTAGACAAAGAGGGGGAAGGAGGAATAGGGGATGACCAGGCTCCTGTTGAGTTTGAAAGTGCAGTCATTATAAATGCCCAAAGTGATTCAGATGTATCGACGATTAATGAAGCCAGGCTTAGAAAGATATATCTAAGGCATGGGATCACTTGTGAGGAAGCTATGGTGGCAAGTGGCATGGACATACCCTGTAACAACCCGTATTTTCAATAACCTATTATAACATAAATCGAGGCAGAAACTAATTCTAAAATCTGAATCAAGGGAAATGGGCTATGCCATTGCGTTCGTCTCGGAAAAATACGCGAAATAGAGTCCGAGTTTTCGAAAATCGGAGTCCGTATGACCCAGTTAAGGCCCATTGAAGTTTTCAGAAATCTCCATGTTAAAAACAGATTTAAATTTTAAATTAAAAACAAGGATTAGGGCTAACTGGCGTCAGGCGGGAAAACTCCCGCCAGGACCCCCATGTCGACAGGCATGTCGACAGGGTCCCCAGGGTGTCGACAGCCCTGTCGACAGCCCTGTCGACACGGGGTGGCCGGGCAGTTTTGCCTGGCGCACCATTTGTGATTTGGGCTTGGTCTTGTGGCTTGGTTCTAGAGAATTCCTAAATCTGACGGACCTAAACTAACCTAGGGTTAATCCTAGGGCTAAAAACACTCTAATCTTCTATAAATAAGCCCCTAATCCTACCATAAAACCTCATTATTCATTCTAGCAACCAAACTATGTCAAATTGAATTCTCAAATGGCCTCCACCTAAAAACACTAGCCTCCAACCTCTTCATAAATCATTCCTATGAAGGTTTTGATGTTCATACAAGCATTTCTAAGTTGTATGAATGATCATTAGCTTGCATACATCATCAAATTGCAAGCTTTAATTGCTAAGCTAGAGTTTTTGGGATTTTTGTTAATTGGAGCTTTGTTTTGGGTTTTTATATGCTTGCATAAAGGGCTTCTCAATCTTTATTAATAGATTTGAGTCTTCATAATATTAGTAAGCCCTCTTACCTTCATTTTAGAAACTCTAAAGTTAATATGTGATGAAAGTTGGGATTTATGCATGTTTAATAAGTTATGCATGCTTATGCAAGTTCACTATGCTATGTTGTGCGTGTTTAATAAGTTATGCATGCTTATGCAAGTTCACTATGCTATGTTATGCAAGTTTAATAAGTTATGCATGCTTATGCAAGTTCACTATGCTATGTTATGCATGTTTAATAAGTTATGCATGCTTATGCAAGTTCACTATGCTATGTTATGCATGTTTAATAAGTTATGCATGTTTATGCAAGTTCACTATGCCATGATTTGCAAGTTTAACAAGTTATGCATGTTTATGCAAGTTCACTATGCCATGATTTGCAAGTTTAACAAGTTATGCATGTTTATGCAAGTTCACTATGCTAAGTTATGCAAGTTCAACATGTTGTGCATGTTTATTATGATATGTAAGATTTATCATGTATGTTGTGCCAAGTTCCCTCTTTCTATCCTTTATGCGTTATAACGAATATGTAAGCGATAGAATGACGTTGGGGGGTTTTGGGTAAAACTTAAAATACATGAAAATATAAGATTGGGAATTTACCTATTAAGTTAGGTCTACCCCTTGGGAATTTACCTATTAAGTTAGGTCTACCCAAGTATTCGTTAAACTTGTGATTATGTTTTGAAATTAAAGTGGACATGACACTTAGAAAACATAAGTGTGGCCAACTCGAGGTTGGGTTGAGTTTGTAGCGTAAACCTACCCGGAACCGACCGGCTTAACTAGTTGCTACAAACAATAGGACCCAATGTGAGAAGTTGGTCATGGGTACCTTGGACCCGAGGTTAGACCAAGTTGTGGTGTAAAGCTACCCGGACCCGCCCGGCTTAACTAGTAACCGTAACAAAGTCTAATGTGAGAGGTTAAGGCACAATTAAATTAATGAATGCCTCATGATTAGGGTTAAGTCATGGCCCACTAATACTTAACCAATTTTGGGGATACGAGGGATTAAATGGGGTTAAGTGGTGAACTGTTGGTTACACTTAACTAATTTAATCCATGATTAGTAAGGGGTTAAACCACACTTAACCCTCTTAGAAAACCCTAGCAACGTGGTCTGTTCCAGCAGTAATCCCAGTTTGGTATCATTTACAACCCTAGAGGCTAGGTTAGGGCGGGGCACGATTACTGGACTGATGTAAGCGACCAAAACGACGGCTGAGTGGTACAGCGGTGCGGGTCCAGGCGGGCTACGGACGTGCACGTAGTCCGGTGTTGGACAAACTCGAGGCACGGGTACCAGTAGGTTTAGACTGTGCATTATTGCTTAGGTGTCTGGGGTTGACACCCGAGGGCTTGATACACCCGAAGGTGGACCCAGCACAGTCTGACTACAACAATATGTGGGCCGTATGGACACCAACACTTGACGTGTTAGGTTTATAGGGAGCCGATCGACTAGACCGTTGGGCTGGACCTTGTATTAAGGTCACCTCGTGTAATTGGGCCAAAGTTTGGGCTGAGGGATCAATACCTGTTATGTTAGTTTGCTAGTACACTGTGGTGCAAAGCTTAATCTTCTTTATGTGATGACACCTTTATCTATTGCCAGTATGTTCATCTCAGTTTCCATTATGATGTTAGCTTTATTAGTTTATAGACTGATCGTAGTAGGGCTTACCAGTCTTTTGACTGACCTATTTTCTTTCGCTTCTTTTCTTCTGTTTCCCCCCCCCCCCCCAAGGTTCTCAGGGAGGGAACAGTGGTGCTTAGCTTGGATCGCTTGCTTGTTCGCTGGATAGCTCATGTATGTCTGGACATTGAGCTCGCTATGGTTTATCATCTTTATTTTGGGGATAGCACTATGTATTTTCAGTATTTCTGTTTATGATGTACTAGACATGTTTATTTTGGCAGTTGACTTTATGATGTACTAAACTTGTTTTGAGATGGTTTGAGATGTTCCGCTGTTTTATTCTCACTTACTCTGTTTTACATATGTATTTATGTTCTTATTCTGCCTTGATATATCATTATGCATGCTTACCCAGTTATAACGCCCCCCAGAAGCTAGTGCCCCCTAAAGAGTGACCCTAGCGGAGGTGGGGTGTTACAAATTTGGTATTAGAGCATATGGTTTACAAGAAAGAACAAAAAGTTTTTAAAAGACTTTTGAAAAACTATATTCAAAACAAGTATAAAGTATTTTCCAAAGAAAAGTCTAGTATTTTAAAAAAGGCTATTCCCTAAAAAGCCATTAGCGTTATCCTTCGTTCCCTTGACCTAATCTTATCTTATCCTTCGTTTCAGTATGGCTGAGGATCTTGCCATCCCCGATGGAGTAAACGTACCACTCTGGTATAGGAGACTTCTAGAAGCTAGGGCGGCAGCCGGCCCCGCAAACCCTACTCCCACTCCTCCTCCTGTAGTTGAGAATCCTCCCCCTAATGTCCCTCCTCCGGTGGTTCCTGTTCCTCCTCCCGTTGCTAATGTTCCTCCTCCTCAAGTTGCTGAGGCTCCTCTTCCTCCCCCTCCCCCTCAGCATCCTCAGGTGGAGTTCACGAAGGTTTGTAAAGACTTCAAGGCGATGGGAGGCAAGAATTTCCTAGGCACGGAATCTTTTGTTGAAGCTAGGAATTGGCTGAAAGACACTGAGGACTTGTTTGCTATCTTTCGGATTGATGACGAAAGGAAGATCTTATTGACAGTATGGCTTTTGAAGGACGAAGCAGCCTATTGGTGGGAGGTCACCAATGGGACGAGGCCGGTCGAGACTTGGGCTGATTTGAGGGCTAGATTTGTGGCCAAGTTTCTATCTTCTGCTGAGGAGAATTTACAGATGGAGAAGTTCATTGCATTAAAGCAAGGTGATATGTCTGTCAAGGAGTATGTGAACAAGTTTAATCAGCTGGCCCGTTTTGGTTTGGATATGGTTAACACTCCTGAGAAGAAGGCTCTTCGATTTGCTAGAGGGTTGAATGAGCCGCTGCAGGGTTTGGCGATGTCACATATTCAGCATGGGGCTACTTTTGAGAGTTTGGTCGATATGGCCCTACTTCAAGGAGATGGAAAGAAAGAGGTCAAGTCGAGTGATACTCAAGCAAAGAAGACTGATTCTCAAGGTAAAGGCAATCAAGGTGGTCAAAGTAGTCAGGGGAATCAGAGCAAGAACAAGAAGGGGAACAACAACAAAGGCAAGGGAAAGTGCAATTACTGTGGTGTGCCTGGACACTTTGCTAAGGATTGTAGGAAGAAGAAAAGGAAGCTTAGTGGTGGATGTTTTTCCTGTGGTGAGACTGGACACTTCAGCAAGGAATGTCCGAAGAAGAAAGGACAGGCTGGACCTTCAGGAGGGCAAGTTCATGCTCTCAATACCGCTCCAGTTCCCGATCGAGGTAGTGTTTCTGTTGAGAACCTTGTTTATGTTTCTGATCTTCCAGTTCGTACCTTGTTTGATTCTGGTGCATCACATAGCTTTATTTCATCTGATCTTGTTGATAGTTTTCACCTTAGTACTAGCTTAGTGGATGATCCCGTTTGTGTTTCGAATCCCATTGGGGGTTCTGCTCATCTATCTATGATATGTGAGGATCTAAGGATCTCTATACTCAGTGTAGAGTTCTTGTGTAGTGCGTATGTTCTTGGTTTCAGGGGATACGGATTGATATTGGGCATGGATTGGCTGTCTAGGACATGGAGCCATTCTTGATTGTGAGCATAGGGTTGTGAGGCTTGTGACTCGCCTTGGCAACACCTTAGAGATTTCATGCAATCCGAAGGATCCCGTCATGTTGTGCTATCTTGAATCTCTCGACTCGTCAGAGGAAGCCCTTCAGTCTGTAAGGGTGGTCCGAGATTATCCAGATGTTTTTGAAGAAGTTAAGGGGTTGCCCCCTAAACGAGAGATTGATTTTCGCATTTATCTGGTGGATAATGCTAAGCCTGTTTCTTTGCCCGTTCGGCACATGGCTCCGCGTGAAAGACGGGAGCTCAGCAAACAAGTAAAGGAGTTGCTTGAGAAGAACTTCATCAGACGAAGTATATCCGAATGGGGAGCGCCTGTGGTGTTTGCTACTAAGGCAGATGGTTCTCTTCGACTCTGTGTGGACTATAGAGAATTGAATAAGCTGACTAAGAAGAACAGACACCCGTTACCGAGGATCGATGATCTCTTTGACCAGCTTGTTGGTGCTTCTGTTTTCTCTCAGCTTGATCTTGCTACTGGATTTCATCAGCTCAGAGTGGCTGAAGATAGTATAGACAAGACTGCATTCAGAACTCCAGATGGATTCTTTGAATGGCTTGTTATGCCGTTCGGTTTGACGAATGCACCCGCGTATTTCGTGGACTTGATGAGTAGGGTGTTTCGGGAGTTCTTGAACAAGTTTGTCGTGGTCTTTGTGGATGATATTCTGATCTTCTCCAAGGATGAAGAAGAGCACGCGAGGCATCTTGTAGAGGTGATGGGTACGCTTAGAGCGCATCAGTTAAAGGCCAAGTTCTCCAAGTGTCACTTTTGGAGAAGGGAAGTTAGATTCCTTGGGCATATCGTATCCAAGCAAGGCTTAGTGGTGGATCCCGCTAAGGTGGTTGCAGTTCAGGATTGGAAGACTCCAAGGAATGCAACCGAGGTGAGAAGTTTTCTAGGTCTTGCGGGTTTTTACCGAAAGTTCATCAAGGACTTCGCGAAGATATCCGCTCCTCTTACTAAGTTGACGAAGAAGAACTTAGTTTTTGCTTGGGATATGGACTGTGAGCTTGCTTTTCAGAGACTCAAGAGAGCCCTTACCTCAGCACCAGCTCTAGCTTTACCCGATGGTGGTAAGATGTTTACCGTGTACACTGATGCTTGTGGCACGGGATTGGGCGCCGTTCTGATGCAAGAGGGCAGAGCTATATGTTTTGGTGGAAGGCAACTTAAGGTGCATGAGAAGAATTATCCCACTCATGATCTAGAGCTGGCAGCGATAGTATATGCACTCAAGGCTTGGCGTCATTATCTTCTGGGAGAGAAATTTGAGCTGTATACTGATCATAAGTCTTTGAAGTATCTCTTTTCGCAGAAGGATCTGAACTTGAGGCAGCAAAGATGGATGGAATTCTTGGCGTCCTATGATTTTGATATAGCCTATACCCCTGGCAAGGGGAATGTTGTAGCGGATGCATTGAGTAGAAAAAGGTTGACACTAAGTCCTCTATTTGTTGAAATGAAGAATTTAGAGTTCTTGGCAACCTTTGATTTTTCTTTGACAGTTGGGTCAATGACCGGTTCTTTAGCATCTCTTGAGCTCAGGCCTACCCTTCTAGAACAAGTTGGGGCTTCGCAGAAGGAAGACCCTCAGATAATTGAGATCATGGATAAGCTGATTCGAGGGGAGACATCTAGTCGCCTTGCTCGATATTCTATAGATGATAAGGGTTGGCTGAGGAGAGACGGAAGACTTTGTGTTCCGATGGTGGAAGACTTGGTGAGGAAAGTTCTTGAGGAAGCACATCGCTCCAAGTTGACTATACATCCGGGTGGAGATAAGATGTATAAAGATATGAAGCGCATTTTCTTCTGGCCTGGAATGAAGAAGGATGTGGCAGAGTTTGTCTCTAGATGTGTTGTTTGTCAGAGAGTAAAAGCCGAGTCGAAGAAGCCCGGTGGGCTATTGCATCCTCTAGAGGTCCCGCTATAGAAGTGGGAAAGTATTTCTATGGACTTTATTGATGGGCTTCCAAGGTCAAGGAAAGGAAATACGAGCATTTGGGTCATTGTAGATAGGCTTACGAAGAGTGCTCATTTCATTCCGGTGAAGAGCAAAAGGACCGCATCTGGACTAGCATCAGTATATCTTCGTGAGATAGTACGACTACATGGAGTCCCTTCCAGCATAGTCAGTGACCGAGACCCCATCTTTACTAGTCAATTCTGGAACAGTTTGCAGGAAGCTATGGGCACGAGGTTGAACCTGAGTACGGCCTATCACCCACAAACGGACGGTCAGACAGAAAGGGTGAATAGGGTACTTGAGGACTTGTTGAGGCTTTGCATTCTGGATTTTGGTGGTACTTGGGAAGACCATCTTCCTCTTGTTGAGTTTGCATATAATAACAGTTATCAGGCAAGCATAAGGATGGCACCATTTGAAGCTTTATATGGGAGGCCGTGCAAGTCGCCTACATGTTGGTGGGAAACTACAGAGAAGCTCATACTTGGGCCTGACATGATTAGAGATACATCCGAGAAGGTCGAGTTGATTAGAAGACGGATGAAAGCGGCCCAAGACCGACAGAAATCCTATGCTGATAAGCGAAGATCCGATTTGGAGTTTGATGTTGGGGATATGGTTTTCGTAAAGGTTTCTCCTTTGCGGAATGTGGTCCGATTTGGAGCTGTTGGGAAGTTAGCACCGAGATTTGTTGGACCCTTCCCTATCATAGAGAGAATTGGGAAGATGGCTTATAAAGTGCAATTGCCCGAGAAGCTGTCCGGAGTGCATAATGTCTTTCATGTCTCGCATCTCCGAAAATGCCTACATGAGTCAGCTAAGGTGGTTGAACCTAGCATTCTTGAAGACGTGGAAGTAGAGAAAGAGGCAACTTTGAGGAGAGCTCTGATTCGTATCTTGGGGACGGAGGCCAAGAAGCTAAGGAATCGAGAGGTCAAGCTGGTGAAGGTTCAATGGGGTGAAGCCGAAGAAGACGCAACTTGGGAAACCGAGGAGAAGATGCGTGGGCTTTATCCATTCCTTTTTGAGGGTACACTCTCAATCTCTTTCCTTTGTTAGCATATCTTCCTCTTTGCTATCCATGTTTACCTAGTTATCGTGCTAATCTTATCATGAGAACCTTAAGTAGGAACCCTTTGGATGAAACATGTGTTTGAGACATGTTATGTTTGATGGTTGCAAGTGGTTGCAAGTGTTTGCAAGTGGTTACTCGTGGATGCATGATACACATTAGGCACTAGATCGGCTCACACACTCCTCATATTGCATGTGCATGAGTGTTTATGCTTATTCTTGGATGAAATTTGTATGCCATCACATGGATGTTGCATATGGATGTATGATTGAGCACGCATGTAGAAATTATACATTATGTTAAGGATTTGCATACATATGGATACATTTCACTAACATATTTTGCATTTGATCTTTGCATTAGATAAGTACATATACACACACTTCTGCATATGTTCATCCGGCATTTAGAATCTTGTAAGGACAATGGTTGCTCGTGGATGATGCTTTGAGTAGATGGATGATTGGATGGTAGGATACGTTCTTCCTAACTTAAAGATTTCGGGGACGAAATCCTTTAAGGAGGGGAGAATGTAACAACCCGTATTTTCAATAACCTGTTATAACATAAATCGAGGCAGAAACTAATTCTAAAATCTGAATCAAGGGAAACGGGCTATGCCATTGCGTTCGTCTCGGAAAAATACGCGAAATAGAGTCCGAGTTTTCGAAAATCGGAGTCCGTATGACCCAGTTAAGGCCCATTGAAGTTTTCAGAAATCTCCATGTTAAAAACAGATTTAAATTTTAAATTAAAAACAAGGATTAGGGCTAACTGGCGTCAGGCGGGAAAACTCCCGCCAGGACCCCCATGTCGACAGGGTCCCCAGGGTGTCGACAGCCCTGTCGACAACCCTGTCGACACGGGGTGGCCGGGCAGTTTTGCCTGGCGCACCATTAGTGATTTGGGCTTGGTCTTGTGGCTTGGTTCTAGAGAATTCCTAAATCTGACGGACCTAAACTAACCTAGGGTTAATCCTAGGGCTAAAAACACTCTAATCTTCTATAAATAAGCCCCTAATCCTACCCTAAAACCTCATTATTCATTCTAGCAACCAAACTATGTCAAATTGAATTCTCAAATGGCCTCCACCTAAAAACACTAGCCTCCAACCTCTTCATAAATCATTCCTATGAAGGTTTTGATGTTCATACAAGCATTTCTAAGTTGTATGAATGATCATTAGCTTGCATACATCATCAAATTGCAAGCTTTAATTGCTAAGCTAGAGTTTTTGGGATTTTTGTTAATTGGAGCTTTGTTTTGGGTTTTTATATGCTTGCATAAAGGGCTTCTCAATCTTTATTAATAGATTTGAGTCTTCATAATATTAGTAAGCCCTCTTACCTTCATTTTAGAAACTCTAAAGTTAATATGTGATGAAAGTTGGGATTTATGCATGTTTAATAAGTTATGCATGCTTATGCAAGTTCACTATGCTATGTTGTGCATGTTTAATAAGTTATGCATGCTTATGCAAGTTCACTATGCTATGTTATGCATGTTTAATAAGTTATGCATGCTTATGCAAGTTCACTATGCTATGTTATGCATGTTTAATAAGTTATGCATGCTTATGCAAGTTCACTATGCTATGTTATGCATGTTTAATAAGTTATGCATGTTTATGCAAGTTCACTATGCCATGATTTGCAAGTTTAACAAGTTATGCATGTTTATGCAAGTTCACTATGCCATGATTTGCAAGTTTAACAAGTTATGCATGTTTATGCAAGTTCACTATGCTAAGTTATGCAAGTTCAACATGTTGTGCATGTTTATTATGATATGTAAGATTTATCATGTATGTTGTGCCAAGTTCCCTCTTTCTATCCTTTATGCGTTATAACGAATATGTAAGCGATAGAATGACGTTGGGGGGTATTGGGTAAAACTTAAAATACATGAAAATATAAGATTGGGAATTTACCTATTAAGTTAGGTCTACCCCTTGGGAATTTACCTATTAAGTTAGGTCTACCCAAGTATTCGTTAAACTTGTGATTATGTTTTGAAATTAAAGTGGACATGACACTTAGAAAACATAAGTGTGGCCAACTCGAGGTTGGGTTGAGTTTGTAGCGTAAACCTACCCGGAACCGACCGACTTAACTAGTTGCTACAAACAATAGGACCCAATGTGAGAAGTTGGTCATGGGTACCTTGGACCCGAGGTTAGACCAAGTTGTGGTGTAAAGCTACCCGGACCCGCCCGGCTTAACTAGTAACCGCAACAAAGTCTAATGTGAGAGGTTAAGGCACAATTAAATTAATTAATGCCTCATGATTAGGGTTAAGTCATGGCCCACTAATACTTAACCAATTTTGGGGATACGAGGGATTAAATGGGGTTAAGTGGTGAACTGTTGGTTACACTTAACTAATTTAATCCATGATTAGTAAGGGGTTAAACCACACTTAACCCTCTTAGAAAACCCTAGCAACGTGGTCTGTTCCAGCAGTAATCCCAGTTTGGTATCATTTACAACCCTAGAGGCTAGGTTAGGGCGGGGCACGATTACTGGACTGATGTAAGCGACCAAAACGACGGCTGAGTGGTACAGCGGTGCGGGTCCAGGCGGGCTACGGACGTGCACGTAGTCCGGTGTTGGACAAACTCGAGGCACGGGTACCAGTAGGTTTAGACTGTGCATTATTGCTTAGGTGTCTGGGGTTGACACCCGAGGGCTTGATACACCCGAAGGTGGACCCTGCACAGTCTGACTACAACAATATGTTGGCCGTATGGACACCAACACTTGACGTGTTAGGTTTATAGGGAGCCGATCGACTAGACCGTTGGGCTGGACCTTGTATTAAGCTCACCTCGTGTAATTGGGCCAAAGTTTGGGCTGAGGGATCAATACCTGTTATGTTAGTTTGCTAGTACACTGTGGTGCAAAGCTTAATCTTCTTTATGTGATGACACCTTTATCTATTGCCAGTATGTTCATCTCAGTTTCCATTATGATGTTAGCTTTATTAGTTTATAGACTGATCGTAGTAGGGCTTACCAGTCTTTTGACTGACCTGTTTTCTTTCGCTTCTTTTCTTCTGTTTCCCCCCCCCCAGGTTCTCAGGGAGGGAACAGTGGTGCTTAGCTTGGATCGCTTGCTTGTTCGCTGGATAGCTCATGTATGTCTGGACATTGAGCTCGCTATGGTTTGTCATCTTTATTTTGGGGATAGCACTATGTATTTTCAGTATTTCTGTTTATGATGTACTAGACATGTTTATTTTGGCAGTTGACTTTATGATGTACTAAACTTGTTTTGAGATGGTTTGAGATGTTCCGCTGTTTTATTCTCACTTACTCTGTTTTACATATGTATTTATGTTCTTATTCTGCCTTGATATATCATTATGCATGCTTACCCAGTTATAACGCCCCCCAGAAGCTAGTGCCCCCTAAAGAGTGACCCTAGCGGAGGTGGGGTGTTACATACCCCATTTCCCTTCAGAGAGATATATAGCCATCTGTAAGGTAATGTATGCAATGGGAGCCATCCCTCAATTTCCGCCGTTCGTTGCTGAGTTCATGATACGATTGTGTATCGCTTCGATGCAAGTCCATCCTAACACATACTCTTACCTGTACGCTCTATATGTGGTATATATGGAAATTTTGGCAAATGAGCTTACTTTCGAGGATCTAAACTTTTTTTACTATTTCGAGCATCGCTTAAAGGAAACACCATCCTCTGTTTTCTTTGAATCTGCGTCTAACAGGGAAATTCTTAATGAAGGATTCAGCAATGTAAGGGAAGTTAAGCCCGAATGGTTCTTCATTAAGCACCAGACTGGGTGTACGAAGAGATGGCTACAGTCACGTAAGCTTCAATTTCTTGATGTCCCTGCTTTAATCGTATTAGAAAATGTACTAACTTTTCCTTTTCTGTTCTCAGTTCTGAATCCTAAGAAGGAGCAGGGTCAACAATACTTAGACCGCTTGAGTCGCATGTTGAATGGTAATCCGGATTTTTTAAACGTCCAAAAGTGCTTGGTGGATGAGGTTCTGTACAAGCATCGTCCACTTAGCACAAATTGGAGTATTTGACACGGAGGTAGTGGTTTTACTTACGTGCTCCCAGCTCAAGTTCTTTCCGCTCTCGTAGAAACCATCAGTGTGGCCCTAGTCGAAGAGCGAACCATCACTATAACCAAGGTGGGAGAGGGTTCAGGAAACAAAATTTCTACAGGTTTTGATCAGGAAGCACAGGTGGAAGAGAAAGAGACATCCCCTAAGTGCGACACAAATATTTTTCTAATGAGTCCCTCTCCGATGCAAATCCAAGATGAAGAAATTATGAATAGGCCGATTGGGGATGAAAATCGGGATGTTGATCCAAAAGATGCTTCTATTTCAGAGAGATGGCCTTCTCCGAAGACACCTTCTTCGATTAGGTCTCATGTTGGTGGTTCCTAGCTAGATGATCCCATATTAAGGTACTTATCTAATCTTCCTTTACTTGACGATATCTATACTTCCAAAGATATCATCACGGGTTCATTCTTCTCTACCTCTAAGGAGGAAACCACTCCTATAAAAGACGGGAGACTGCACAAACAAGCCTAACTCTAAGCTCTGGTCCATAAGAGGGATCACTTAGGATATGCACTGCACGTCACAATACTTGTGCACTATATCAATCACGGTACCTAATGTTTGTTTGTGCTATCTTGCAGGAAAGATGCATCGTCAAACTACAATCTCAAGAATGTGCGAGCAAATTTACCTTGATACGACTCCGACACCAAGCATGATCAACACGAAGGCCGCGGGAGAGATGACTTGAGACGTCATCAATCTCAGTACCATTGATACTCTTGCTCTCGATCTCCGCCTTGCTCGGATTCAGAGAAGCACAAGAGCTATTCTGTTCACCGTGAAGGAGATAAGTACATTCCCAAAACTCCAATTTCTTCCAAAGAACTATATCCCTAGGAGAAACTACCAAAGAAGCATTCTGAATCGAAGGAAAATCAAAGGATTTGGGCAAAGAGGTAGAGAAGAGCAAAGCCACTCTTGTACCCATTAAGCGCTCAAACATTGACATTACTACAACGAGGCCAATTATACTTGATTTCGAAAACGAGGCCAAAGTAAAGATTTCGAGGAAGCAATTTCTAGATCATCATTTTGGGAACATGCATTTTTTTTTTTTGAATTTAAGCCTGTATCTTCGGATTGGGCGAAAGAAATAAAAGCTAAGATAGACTTTTTGGATAAACAATACAAGGAAATGCATAAGTACACCCAAAATCTTTCCAATATCATCCGCAATCTATTGACAGACGTAGATAACATGAAAAATATGGCTGAATATGGCATAAAGGCTATAAAAAACATGGAGAAAGAGATTGATGACACATAGGCCAAGCTTGCCCTTGTGTAGCGTGAAGCTGAGATTTATAAGAAACAACATGAAGAATTGCAGCAGTGCTATTATGCCGAGCTCAATTCCCATAGTCAAGAGCGCATGTCCTTGAAAAATCAAGTTAAGGATGCCAAGTCAGAGAGCATTGGGCTGAAGGTATCTTGCATGCATATTGAACAAAAAAAGGCTGAGTTAAAAAAATGATCGTTTGGAGGCCAAGCTAGCAGAGTCTGAGGAGAGAACAATCTTAGCTGAGGGAAACACCAACATCGCTCTTAAATCACCAACAGATTCTAATGCATAGATCACTGAAGCCTATAAGGGTTAGATGAATATGGACAGCTTATGTTAAACTCTTTTTTCAAGTGATTCGGACTTGGGATATTTCTTGGATCCAGGACTATCCGATGACCCTGTTCAATGTGTGGGATCAGATTATTGAAGATGAAAAGCGGCAATTAAAGGGTGACAATGTTGATGATGGGGAGCTAATGAAGACATATTTAAGAGGCGAGGAACTAGAGCGCTTAGCAGAGGGACACAAATTAATTCAGAAGGCTCTGGAAGAGGAGAAACATCAAGACAAAGGAAAGGAAACCATCAGAGGTGGTTCCAGTTCCTCTTTCGCCATGCCTGGAGCTTCGGAGACTGAGTGATATGATCCCGAACATCCATCAATCTCCATAGTTCCCCTCCTATCTTCTATCGAGGAAGGAGCTACTCCTGCTACACCTAGGTATAGTTCCAACAAAGGTATCTCTACCTTTTCACCGCAATTTGTCAAGGCTATTATAGTGTGTCGTCGTATTGTGGAGCAGACAATTGAAAGACCTATGTTTTCTCCAGAGTTAATAACTATTGCTTCGTGTTCTCTAGGTAGAAGACTCGCCAATGAGCCTAAAAAGAAACAAGAAGAGGTCGATGACAAGGCTATAGTGCTCCCTAGCAGTGAAGCACCCAAATATGGGGAAATCGTTGATGCTTTAAAGGATATAAGGAGCAAGGAGGATGAGGATGTCCCCATCACTAGAGCTACAGATAAGACTGAAAACTCGATAGTTGCTCAGATGAAAGCTAGATCTGAGACACTTCTGAAGGTCAAGAAAGAAGAAGAGCCCATTTCGGTTGACCCTCTCCAAGGAGTTTCTCCTGGTGGCAAAATAATTATCAAGGTGCCATCCCAGACGATTAGTGGGGGCTAGCTTCCAAGTCCTCTGCCAATCAAGAAGATATTCCCACTGACAAGAAGAGAAAAAATCGTATTCTCACTGATGCTGAAAGGGAGGAAAAGTAGAAGCTGAAAGATGCGAAGAAAGCCAACTTCTAAGTCCAAATGAAGCCTGTAATATGATTTATTTTTTTCTTTTCACTGGCCTGCAGTTGTTGTTGCGGGTGCGACCCTAGCGTTTTTGACCAGTCATTTATGTAAATATGCAAGTTTTAATAAAATAGTTTCCCTGAAATGTCATATATTTGTAAATTTATTATCTATTTTAATCAAATATAACTATGATTGAAACATGATCATGATAAGGAATACAAAACAAAACGTATCACAGATCAAACCAGGATTCCTATTTAACATCCCTGCAAATGCAAAATTTAAAACTTCTGCAATTAAAGCATTATTACTAAATTAAGTAATAAATAACACACCATACTATAGTTATCATAAGGGAGTGACATGTGTATGCCCCCAAATCAATCTCGAATAAAATGCCTGGCCAAGCTTATTCGGGATTGATTAGAATCGACATTATATAGTCCCCCATGCCTCTGTAGGGGACTGTGGGCTCAGCTTTCAATATTAGCCCCATTCCTTCAATGGTGTAGGAACCCTTTTCTTCAGCAATAGCTCTCAGTGCCTTTATACTCTCTTGTCGTATGCCTAGGTTAGAGTATAGTTAAGGAGGTCTTTAATCATAGTCCATCGGTCACACTTACTTTTATACTCACTCTCATATCAAGAGAGTTTGAGTTGATCAGGCGAACAATCATGCCATTAGCTCCGTCTTTCCTTCTACACTCTATTTCCAAGAGCAGGATTCCGCCAGTTCGATTGTCATTCTCATACTCAATTTTAATATGTACTTCATGCTTCAGTCAAAGAACAAAACAATCACAAAGCACGGGAAAAAATGCAGAAAAAGTAAATGACAAGCTATGTTTTTATAGTAATTTGGCCAAATCATAGCCTACGTCCACTTTATAATCTTTTTTTTATATCACTACTACAAAAATGGGCATATTCGACACTAATGTGTGTACGTTGCATGAAAAGTGTGGCAAAATTTATTCTTTCTTTGTTCTTCTGCCACAGTATTCATATGTTGTTGCATTAGATGTGAATGCACTATTGTAGTTGTTGCATTAGACGTGAATACACTATTGTAGTTGGAATTCTAGTGTTGTGACATGCAACACCACTTCAAAGCATAGCTTTACATAAATACAATCCAGGTCAACAATCCGCGTTATCAGAATAAACATATAAATAATCGTAGATGATGATTTAATCCAATGGTTCAAACCAATCCCTGCTTGTTATCTAATGTTACTCCATTATCCAATCAGTGACAACTACCTCGCTGTATTCTTCTACTATGTGAAACTTTAGCATGAATTTTCGTCCTTAAAGTTCAAACCTAAATTTACGTCACCTTCGATTCCCTACCTCGCATCTATTCCCTCCAATCTCTTCCTGATCCAAACGAATCATTCACCTGTATCTAGTATGCTACATGCATAGGTATTTTCCATTTGATTTTGGAAACTACCAATTTCAACGTTTCGATTTGAAGAGCATCGACACGGACTTGTTGTGGCCTTTCTCACCTGCATGACTTATCCTACAAATTTATATGAAATGATGTCTGAGTAGACGGTGGTACAATCATTTTCCAAATATGAGCTAAGTTTTTGTCCTTTGCTTTACTATAAATTTTTTCGTATTATTCTAAAGCATTTATGTTATATGAGCCGTGAAACATGGAAGCACTATCTATTGAATATTAGGTAGGATCGACAAAGTAAATCCATTTTTTTAGTTTTACCTGTCACATTTTAAAGCAGTATATCCTAGGATTGCCTCTGCTTTCAGCGTGGTCGTTCATTTTGTGTGTTTCTCAAGATTAGAAGAGCCACTACGCCATAAGTAATTATGTACTTGGATAGTTATATTTGGGTTTGCAAATTACTTTTCAATGTAAGTCAGTTGGGAGGAAGCATGATCATGAGGTCCAAATATGAAGTCAAAAGAAAGTTAGTTGTTAGCATTATTTACTGAAAGTATTCCACCTGGATACCATGCTTTTAGAGGCTAAAACATGTATTAGCCTGATCATCATTGTGTAACTAAAATTGAACATATGCTCATTTTTGCAAAGTGAGCTCACTTCAGCATCTGAATTAGTTGATAAGCAATGTCGTCTTTGGTGCTTCATATGTTTTCTTATTGGAATAGTACATAGTTTTGATTGAGTTTTTTCTTCTAACTCAAATTCAAGTCTATGATTACTGTTTTCTTCACTATAGCCCTTGTCGTAGGGCTAGGTCCTAGCATTCCTAGAAACATTTTTGGTTGAATTCAGGTATGCATCCATATTATGCCTTGTTTGCATTTTCTCTGCTTTGTAGATATTAACATGTAAAAGAAATAGCTGAAACAATAATTCAACCAAGACCACTCAAAAATATTGCTATAAGATCTGATGATTTCTACATTCCTCATGCATCAGCCGTGCTATGGGCAAAGGTATGTTGTGGGAGTTTGATCCAAAGAAATTATGTGAAATGTTTATTCTGCATTCCTCATGATTGTTTTTTTGTAGAACGATTATGTAGCATGGTGTTGCACAGCCGATTAATTTATATAATACACAGTAATGAGCTCAACTGACAAGCCCAGTTGGTAGCGAGCGCCAAAAGGCAGCAAAAAGTATCATAAAGCAGTCATACATAAAACATAATTTAATATATACATAGACACCCAAACAATGACATTAGTAGCATCAGTTCAAACCAAATTAGGGTTTTGCGGCCGTGGACCTTCCAACAGATTCGTTAGGTCTTTGGGGTTGTGGGAGAGCCAATCTGAAGTGAGCAACATGTGATGGACCCTCAGCATCAGGACAAGGGGTGAGGTAGTTTGGCCAATCATATTCCATGCCCTTATCCACCAGAGGAGGTGAACGAAGCAAAGGTGGCGACTGATGAAGAGGGAAATAAGCTTCCTGATATACCTACTGATCATTCACCTGGTTCATTGGGGATTGGTTATCAAAATGCATGTCATGGTTGGCTTCAGAAAATAAGCTTGGCAAGGGGGTAGCAAAGCAGCTTCATGTATCATCGCGTCAAATCTTTCATCTGAATCCATTTCCACTCTACGATCACACAAACATGGAACCACCAGCTCCTCCTTATTGCCCAGAAAAAAGTCCAGGCCTTATTCCAGGATGAGCATGGGTACAACGCTGAACCGTAATAAGATGAACCTTGTTATTGAATCGAGCAACAAAAGTATTGATAAAGACAATGCTTTCATAAAACTGCATTTTTAGGTAGAAAGGTCTATGGTCAAAATGAGACCAGTCTCAGTCGCCAATTGCAAGCACACGTCGCATTAGCTTTATTACTTTTTCAACAGCAGGAACATTATTCTTTAGGAACTCGAGAAAGCCATCAACTTTAGCCCATGATTCCACTTCGAACGCTGGTTCAGGCTCAAATTCTTCATTAAACCTTTCTTGCAGATAAATAGCACCTCTAGGTTTTGTTAACACTTTCAACATTAGCGCATGATCACGCTTACTGTAAGATGGGCATGATACTAGAAAAGAGCTATTGGATATAACCCGCATAGGCCACGCATTATGATTTAGAGTCACCTAAAGCGTGTGATGCAGAGATTCAACATTCCAATGTCCATTAAGAACAGTGGCAATGATGTATAGCAATGAGTCCTCCATTGATATATTTTTTGAAATTTTCGAGGCTTGAGGTTTGAGGGATACAGAGATTGTGATGGTTCTGAAGCTTGAAAGGATACACGAGGGACCCACTGTACGTTGGCATCAATATGAGAACTGTAAATGTTATGCATAGAAGATGAAGCATATTGATTGTTTGTTGGGCATCACTAGCACGGGTGACTAATGGTGAACGGTCAATTGTTATAATTATATGCATAAGATTTAGTTAAGATGGACAGATGGTTTATTGCTATGATATACTTATATGATACATGCACTTATCAAAAAACTTGTGAAAATCAAATTGTAGGACCTGAAATGACGTGGAGAGATACAACCAGCAAGGTAGATATTTTCGTAGTGGGTCCTGGATCCGGAGGTACATTTTCTGGTAGAATGCATTGTTACTTTGTAGAATGCATTCGATCGTATGTGTTGGCACTTGTGGTATGTAGAATATTTGAATTGTACTTTTAAATTATGTATTTGATCGTATGTGTTGGCATTTGTGGTATATTTGAAGAATTGGTATGGTATGTAGAATATTTTGGATGGTTTGAATGTGATGATGAATGTTTTGGATATGTTTCTTCTATGTACGAAATATTGAAAAATTTATAATTAAAGCGTTGTATTTTCCTTCTTCTAATGTAGCATTTGCCTTCTTTTATTGTTGCATTTTCTTTTTTCCTTACATTGTGTTTCTAGATAATGGTGTTGAATTTCATAATACAGTGGTGTTGCATTACATAAAATATTAATAATTCCACATGGCATGTGGGCCCCACAACTGACATGGCATGTGACATGTGGGGAACTAACGTCGAAAGTTGATGTGTCGTGTAACACGTAGGCAGTTGACGTGGAAAGCTGACGTAGCCCCACTATCGTGACCTGGAAGCCAAACTCTAACTAATGCTCAAGCAACGCTGAATATTATTGCATTACGTGCAAATAGTGTTTCATTATGTCTATAATGTAACACTTTCTGTCCATGGCAGTAGATGGGCAAAAGCGTTGCCTTAGAGGGCTAAGGCAATGGTCGATGATGTCGCGCCCCTCTGTTGTTGCCTATTTGTAAAAATGGGCAAATACAACACTTTTTCGATCTAAGGCTACATAAAACTTGTGTCGAATCTGCCCACTTTTATAGTAGTGTATTAACTAGACCGTTCTAGGCAAGTCATGCCTTTTACATAGTTTAAAAACAAAGGAATCAATATAATCTTAGGTCAAGTAGTGTAGTGTCGCAGATGCTGGGCATTCCACGCTCCAGGGATTTCATCGCCATCTACGGTTGTTAGCTTGAAAGCTCCTTTATCAAGTTTCTGTTTGATGACATATGGTCCTTCCCATTTCGGGCCCATAAAAGGGGGACCAGGAAGACGCGCTTCAAAAACAGTTCTCCAGGATCAAAGGATCGGGGTTGGACCTTCCTGTTGTAGCATCGAGCGACCTGGTGTCTGTGCCTCATGGAACGGAACTCCGCTTCATCTCTCTTTTCCTCAATCATGTCCAAGGACTCAAGGAGAAGCGCTTTGTTTGTCATTGAGTCATAATATGTTGTTCTGTGAGAGGGGACCTCTAGTTGCACTGGAATGACCGCTTCTGATCCGAATGAAAGTGAGAAGGGAGTATGGCCAGTTGTCGATTTGTAGGTAGTTTTATAGGCCCATAAAGCTAAGGGAAATTCATCAATGCACATAGCTTTCACCTTCTTCATTCGCTTCTTTAGAATGGACTTAATGATTTTGTTTACTGCTTTAACTTGCCCATTCGATTGCGAGTGTGCTACAGTAGTGTATCTCTTCTCGATGTGGTATTTTGGCAGAAATCTATGAATTCTTTGCTATCGAACTGGGTTCAAATGTCAGTTATCATAACTTTGGGAAACCCGAATCGACAAATGATGTTTCTGCTATGAAGTTAATCACTTGCTTTGACGTGATTGTGATCAATGGCTCAACTTTCACCCATTTGTAAAGTATTCCACAGCCACAATTGTGTACTTTGCTCTGCCTTGGGCGATTGGAGGGCTTTCAATGGTACCAATTCCCCATACAACAAATGGTCATGGGTTCACCATCGAGTTGAATTGGCCGGGAGGTGCTCTGGGATTCTTTGCAAATTTCTGGCACTTGTCGCAACATCGTGAATAATCAGCCGAATCCCGACTTACACTAGGCTAGAAGTAGCCATACCGCAGTATCTTCTTTGCCAACATCTGTCCTCTAGTGTGATCTACACATTTGCCTTCGTATACTTCTCCCAACACACGTTTGACGTCTTTATGTGCTATACACCAGAGGAGGAGTACTTAAAATCCTTATCGGTAAAGAACTTCACCTTGCATAACATATCTTGAAGTTTTGCGAACGTCAACACGTCTTTCACTCTTTTTTGTCTAAAGCATTCTATTCTGCAGGAAGTTCTTTATCAGCGTCATCCACGAATCTCTCTCCGGTTTGGCATCCAACAATGGATCAACTTCCATTTGATCAATGCTCAGAGCTTCCAGTGTTTCAATTGGGACCATTTCTATTTCTTCTTAATTATTGGAACTTGCTAACTTGGCCAACTTATCTGCCTTTTGATTCTCTGTTCGCGAAACATGGGATATATTGTAATATTCTAGGTTGTCTAGTAGCCCCTTTACCCTTTTCTAGGTATGCTGCGAGTCATGGTTCCGTCGTATGAAATTCCCTTTGAACCTGACAGATAACAATTTGAGAGTCACAAAAGATGTTCAACGCCGCTACTCCCAACTTCTTACCGAGTTTCAACCCGATAATCAGGGCCACGTATTTGGAATCGTTGCTAGTAGCGGAAAATTCCAATCGTAAAGCACAGTAAATTAACCGTCCTTCAGGAGTGATTAATACAACTCTAGTGTCGGATCGTCGATCATTCTTAGCGCGTCAATATACAGCTTCCAGGTGTTAAGTTCTAGTTTCTTCTCCGATGGGCCATCTTCTGAGTTTGATACATCCTCTTTGGGAATTGTGAATTCAGCAATGAAGTAGGCTCATGCTTTCCGCTGCATAGATTTTATGGCAAGGATGTTGAGGTCAAACTGGCTTAACTCAATGTTCCATTTGAGCAGTCTTCCCGATGCCTCAGGTAGGTGTAGGACCTGTCGAAGTGGTTTATCGGTGTATATAATAATCAGATGAGCTTGGAAGTAGTGATGAAACTTTTTGGAGGCAATCATTAAGCTGTAAGCAAGCTTTTCTATCTTTGGGTAGTTGCGTTCTGATGCCGCTAATTTTCTTCTCACATAGTACACCGGTCTCTGAACTTTATCCTCCTCGCGAACTAGTGCTGAACTAATTGTGTGCGACGTTACTGCTAGTATACGAATAAATCTTCATAATCCACTAGCTTAGACAATATCGGGGGCTTTTCTAAGTGACTCGGCAAGTTTTGGAAGGCTTCAACGCAATCTGGAGTCCACTTGAAGTTTTGCTTTCCTTGTTTTATCAAATCGAATAAAGGCATGCACTTGTTAGTAGCCTTGGAAATGAATCTGCTCAATGTTGAGACCTTCCCCGCTAAGCTCTGACATATCTGATCTTTCGTGACTCGCTAATATTCCTAATCATTGCAAGTTGATCATGATTGATTTCGATTCCGTGAGAGCTGACGATAAAGCCGAGGAATTTCCCTGACGCAACCCCGAAAGAACATTTTAAAGGATTCAGCTTCATTCCGTAATGTTTGAGGATACCAAACATCTCAGCCAAATCTGTTGTGTGATCAGACGACCGCTTAGACTTCACAAGCATATCATCCACATAAACCTCCATAGATTTCCCAATTTGATTGTAGAACATACGATTCACTAGGTGTTGGTATGTCGCTCTGGCATTTCTCAATCTGAAAGGCATTACCACATAACAATACATTCCAAGATCAGTGATAAAACTGGTACGTTCTTGATCTGGTACGTGTATAGGAATCTGGTTGTAACCGGATATGCATCCTTAAAGGAGAGAAGTTCGTGTCCCGCTATTGAGTCCACAAGATGATTGATTCTTGGTAATGGGAAGCTTTCTTTTAGGCAGGCTTTGTTTAGATCCGACAAATCAATGCATATGTGCCACTTCCCATTGTCTTTCTTGACAAGGACGGGGTTCGATATCAAGTTGGGATATGTATTGTCTCTGATAAACCCATTATTTCTCAACTTCTTATTTCAGGGTAGCCGACCTCTCTGGGCCTAGCATACGTCTCTTTTGCTTCACGAGAGTATGCTTCGGGTTTATGCTTAGCGAATGACTCATAATTGATGGTGAAATTCTGCATATATCGGCATGGGTCCAAGCGAATACATCCAGATTCGCCTATAAAAAGTTAGTCAGTTCTCTCGTCCTGAGGGGTTCCAAATGAGATCCAATCTTCAAGACCTTAGTCAGGTCATCAACATCGATCAGGATATCCACAGTTGTTTCATTAGGCATCGCTCTTCTACATCCCGAATCTTCATCCTCCCTAGGATCTATGTCTTCGGGCAGATGATTAGGCAACTCCTTCTATGATATTTTCTTTATTTGCTATGCCGACGCCTCCTTTGCAGGAGGGGAAGCATTCTTTAGTTCTGTGTTGTCTCCGTTGCATAACATCTTCCATTCTACCATATAGCAGGTCTGTTAACTTGGTCACCACGGGCCATCCCTACTCCGACATCGGTTTGTAACTTAAGCAATAGACACCAGGGAGCGATGTAGGCTCTGAATTCTGTGAGAGCCGGTCGGCCCAAAAAGGCGTTATACAGCAAATCAATATTCATGACGATAAAGGGAGGATTCGTACTCTCCTGCGATCTCCTTCCCTAAGCTCCACAAACAATTCCACCACTCCCATCGGAGTTGTTAATAAGCCGTTAAAGCAACGTATCCATCCATGCATAGCTTCAACTCCTTGGCTTCCAATTTCATCTGGTCGAATGCATTTTGAACAGAATATTGACGAAACTCCCGTAATCAACAAGGACTTTCCGTACGAGGGACGAACCAATGGTTTTAGTAATTACCAATGGGTCAATACTTAGAGTCTCTACTCCCACACTTTTTCTATCTCTGAAGATAACATCATCTGCCAATATCTTCTATTGTTTCGCGGGAGTAGTATCCTCGAGGGAACTACACTCTCCCGTTTCATGATGCTTAGCTACATTGACATACTGTTCCATGGCTCTATTGCAAAATCCAGATAGATGCGGTCCTCCGACTATGGTATTAATGACTATCCCCTTCCCTTTTTGTTGGGCAATAGGTCTAGGGGAAGGTTGGTTCAGATTCGGAGCTAATCCTCCTTGCCCCTATCGTTAGTGGTAACTTTGTACTCCTCCAACTTACCTGCTTAAAGTAGCTTTTCCCCAACGTCTCTTAATTGGAGAAACTCATTTGTAGAGTGGGCGTAAGTTTCATGGAATAAACAGAACTTCCCGGTCATGTGCTCCTTTTCAGTCGAATCTCTCGGCGGAGGCTTCTTTTATTGAATAACATTGAAAGTGTCCAGATATATGTTCTCCAAGGTGTCATTCAATGGCGTGTAATTCTCGAAGTGATCTCTGGGATCGTTTCTCCGATTCCTACTTCTCTTGTTACCATTCCACCTTGGCAGTCATTTCCTCCACTCTTGTTGCCGACATTCACTTCAACTTTCCTGGCACTGTCACTAGATTGCTTGATGGTGACATTGCTTTGGATATCCTCTCTCGGGGTATCACGGATTTTTTTTCTTCCGGTTGGCACATATCTCTTCTCGTCGTAGACGAGTGTTAGCCTTTTCATAAAACAACTCTTTAGTTAACGACGACTTTTCGACCAAGTACCTCCATAATTTAGTGTCTTTATCGACTCCATCTATTAGCGCCATCAAAATAGTCTACTCGTGTGGGTTTCTTACTTCCGTAACCGCCAGATTGAAATGGTCAAAATATGATTTCAAGGTTTCCCCAGGAGCTTGTTTGATTACAGATAGCTCGATGACGTTCTTGGACTTCCAGGCATGAAGTCGAAACTGATTCATAAAACTCTCTCTTAGATCTCTGAAAATGGAAATTTATCGAGGCAAAAGCCGGGTGAACCACATCATTGCCACATCTTCGAGGTATATTGGAAAATCTTTACACTTCACGGCACTAGGGATCACCGCGATGTTCATATACTAGGAGTCTGTCATCAAATGTTGTCTTGGATCAGCTCTTCCACCATATCGGTCCATGGTGGGAAGGTTGAATCACTTCGGGAACAGGACATCCAATATGTCATTGATGAAAGGTGTATGGTTGCGATCAAGCCCCAACATTCTTAGTGAAACCTCTGCTATCAGCCATAATTTGACGTACCATAGCTTCAACTTCAGCATTAGTTAGCGTAGGCTGAGGTTCAGCACTTCTCAATCTTCTAGCACTTCCAACTCCTACATCGAGCGACATCCTTTTGTTTTTTGCGGGAGCAAAGTTTCCTTGCCCTTTGCAACCCCGGTTGTTTATAGGACGAGTGGGTTGGAGGAGTTGATCTTAGATAGGATTGCTGATGTTTGGATCTTCAGGTAGAACGTGAGATCCACGCATCAGCAATAGCATGGGTCCTGCCAGGCTAGGATCATTATGACCCAAAAAAAGAGCTGCATCTTTGAGAGATCCCAACGTCATTTATTCAAGGTTTATAGGCCTTTCGAGAGGTCTTTGCAGAGGTCTTACATTCTATTCTAAGGAAGATAAGTATTCTGCTGTAAGGCGATGAGTTGGAGAAGGTGTCCTTTGCTTACGAAGTTCATTCATTTGCTTACTCATTGCATTCATATTACATGGACTACGGCACTATCACGTCTTTGGGCTTCTATATCCTCGTTAGTTTTCTCCATTACAGCTATCAGACGTGCAAAATCCATTTGTGAAACAAGTGCTAAATCAGGAGGTTGGAGGCTGGTCATTGCAGCTAGAGTTGGAGCACTTGCACCAGGTTGGATGGGGACGTTAACATCAACAGAGCGGTTTGGGTCGCCCTCTTCGGTTGGGTCTCGGCTAGGCGATTGGGTAAATTCTGTGCATGTTCTCCGACTGGGTCGTGATAGCCTCCTCGGGTCGGGTCGCCCTTGACTCGGCTCCCTGCGAGATGCTGTTGATGAGAGCCCATGCATCATCCCTTCGATCCTCATTAGTCTCGTTTGCTCGAGAAGTTTATGGTTCCTTGCCTTCCCTTGGATCCATGGAATCTAAACGTATTGAAATCAATTAAAACTTCAAAAATGGTAGAAATGCGGACTATCTCTTCAGACTTAAAGATTCAAATAGTAGAATGACAATCCGAGAAGTTGAGAATTCAATGTTCTCAGTGAAAGCACCAAAATGTTAGACCAAAAAGTGGTTCGAACGCCCAATTGACTTGGAATCATAGAGAATAGTAATCTAAAAACAAATAAAAAGAAGTCAACACACATGGTTTATAGTGGTTCAGCGCTAACAAGCCTACGTCCACTTTATAGATTTTCGACTGATCGGTAAATTACAAATATAATGTAAATAATCGCTCAACCTCATAAGTACAATCAATAATCTCTCCAAATCTATAGAATTATATTCAGAAATCTAGAATACAATCTGAATAAAATAGAGAAATGTTGTTAATGGTGAAGCTTGATGAACAACAGGCGGGTCGCATGATGACATGGCGCAATCTCGTACATTATAGCTGAATCATGGGTTGGATGATGGGATCCACCTCGGAACGTGGGCATAAAAAAGGTAACCACTCCGCATCTTTAGGCATGAGAACTGGTCGTGATTTGATCACTTTAGAAAGAGGTCAGGTCGAGTATGTATGATCTGGAATGACCAGTGCTTACGTGCCCCCATGTACCAAGCAGGTCAGGTCGCAGTTTTCACAAACCGAGCTGATGACGACATTTTGGAGCTGGCTTCTTCTTGTATGCGAATGGGTCATCCTCAAGCCGCATACCTCGGCCCGAACCATTTGCCTAGCAATTGCGAAGACGCAAATTCCTTCTTCAATTCGAAGTTTATTTACTTGTCCAACTCAACTTCCTTATTCATGAATGGTCGTCTCTTGCTCAATATTGCACTTGATTATGGGCATTCAGAATCTATGTGGCCTGGTAATAGAGTAGGCCAAAATATATGATCTAAATTGACATAAAGGGGGGTTAATAAGGTTTATAATATTTTTTCATAAAATAACGATAGATAATATACCAATACAGATAACAATCAAAGTAATTTTGGAAAGTAAATCAATCATATAAATTTACCCAGCTTTCGCAAAACCCTGCCTATTGCTTCCCCAAAGGTTTCTTCCAGGAGTTAAATAATACGATTCTTATAGCTGCTGTAAACTCACAAATCTCGCTTACCTGATTGTTTTAACGCTATGCTAGAAACTCCCTGTTAAAGTTTCTAATAAAAATTATATGGCAAAATGCTTACGTATACCTGTAATCTCGTGATTTTCGCTCACATAATTGTTTTAACCATATGCTTAAAACTCTATCACAACTAAGACACTGAGTTGTGAATTCTTAAAATACACCACCTGTAGTTTGCAGCCTAAAAAAATTAGAGTTTTAAGATAAAATACAACATAAATTAAATAATTAAATAAACCTTAGTTCAACTTCAACACAAAAATAAAAGAGAGTTTATATATAAGCAAGCCGTCCCATTATATTTAATTTAGCTTTGTTTCTCCCCTCTTTATATTTGACCCATTCACTTCAGTTGTAGTGCCCGGTCTCTTTTCTTTTCCCTTAAAAATGAAATTCGGTTTTTTGAGAATTAATAAGACCCACTTCTCGTTTTTTCACAATCAAATATGGATTCTCTTCGATATGCTTTCTTGATCGATCGATCTCCTACTTAGCTTCATAGCGGTTGATTTCTTTGTCGAGATTTAATGTTGTAGCAAAATTGGTATGTGTTCCTTCTTCGATTAGAATTGCTCGACCTCTTTTTTTTATAATTAATTTGTCTATGATGTTTGGCGTTATTTATAGGGTTTCAAACTTTTGTATTTCTCTGATTTCCACATATTTCGAATATACTTCTATCGATTGTGAATGTTTGCATGAATTGACTTGGCTTCGGCTTGAAATTGTTGACAATTTCAGTATGATTTCAACCTTATTATCTATTTGGTGATTTTTGGTTATGGTTGGAGAGTTTTGGTCAAGCTTTAACTTTATTTTACTGATAAACCTAATCATGTTTTTGTATTTTATGTATCATTTGTTTTTGAATGGTTTTAATGGAATTTTATCATGAATAACAACAGGAACTGATACTGTACTTGCACATGCTCGGCTTATTCATTGCAAAATCTTCACATTGCACTACACATTTGGATTAAACAACAGATACTACACTTGTATTTGATTTTATTACTTTAGATGTTTGAACTGTGGCTATACTAGTCTATTAAATTTGAGGTATTATAGATTTATTTGACCACATACTTGCTTGTTTAACTATTTTGACACTGACTTGATCTTGTTGCCATGATCGTGACATGTTTATGATTCTTGGTTCATTTGTGTCGCTCTACGATGCAATGATCTCTTGCATACGTTGCTTGACTAGTTGATCTTGAATTGTTGTTGCACCATACTTGTACTTCCTTTTCCTCTTGACTTGTATTGTGCATCTCTATGATGTACTTGCTTTTGTTTAATTGAGTTGTTGCAGCTATGTGTTTGTGTACATCCTGCCAAGCCAGTTTGTGTTTGGTTCTCTCAAATCTTATGCTAGTTTTGTTGTGAACTTATTTTTTCTTTGTGCGTTGTTATGAAATGCATCATCACGTCAGTCGAAGCTGGAACATTATGTTTCCTTGTTCTCCCCTCTTGTTTTTGCGCTGCCTTGGTTTTTAGTTACATTCACTTGAACTTGATGTTGCAGTAGTTGCCTCATGTTGAACCTATAATTGATTTTGATTTTCTTTTTAGTTTGTGGCAGGCCTGAACTAGGAATCTTTTGAGTAGTTTTTGGACTTGCTTTGTGGTTGCTCTAGTTTTGTATTGCCCTTCCTGTACTTGACCAATTTGAGTATGTTTCAAAATTTGAGACTTTTTTGGCATTTGAGTTGGTTGTTATTGAAATGCACTTAGTCATTCAATTTTTCAAGGCCGTATTAATTTTAGACTCCTGAACTGCACGGATTAGAACTATATTATTTGATCCTTGCAGTTGTCTATGATGGTGATACATGCTCGGACACCATAGTATTACATTGTACCAGTATATGATGTTTGAGTACACACACACACACATATACATACATATATATGTTGGATCTAAATTAACCCTAGAGAGGGGTGAATAGGGTTTATTGTAGTTTTGCGGAACATAAAAATTATCACAGCACAGATCACTTCAGAATAAACAAATACAGAAAACAAACGGCACAGAATTTACCCAGCTTCGGCAAACCCCTCCTACTGTTGCATTCCCCAAGGTTTCTACTAGGTATTAAAAACAATATCCCGCATACAACACTTGTACACTCCCGACCTCTCGCTATTGTTCTAATCCTACGCTCAAAACCCAATACTAAGCTCGAACCCTGAGATCAAATTTTCCCTAACTATAAATCCTATAGCTAGAGCCCTAGCATACAGAAAACTATAGATCGATTACAAAAATGAAATAACTTAAAACAAAAATATAACAAAACCCTACTTTAAAAATCAAGACAAATAAAGCATAAATCGACCCCTATTTTTATTTTATAACGCTTGAAAAATACGGCTTTCCCCTTTTATTCTTTGATGGCCGATCCAATAACAAATTTAGGATTTTGCAAGATATGCTCCAAATTATGACTCCTGAAATTTGATATAATTGATTTAGTGATGGTTCTCAATTGCAGTTGATCTATGTTCGACGACTTGGATTTGCAAATGATCGAAAATTTGAATATTTTGAGTTTCTCTGATTTTATTTTGTCCCTTGAATTTCTTGTGATTTTCGATGCTCCTTACCAATGATGAATAAGGTGATTATATATGGTTTAAAACCCTTGATTGTCTCTGATTTCATTGTGTTGATTTGGTCTTGATTTTCCATGTCTACCCATTCAATTTCTGGAAGGTTTGATTGAATTTCTTGCTAAAGTATACTCATGCGATTTTGGAAGGTTCTGAAAAACTGTGAATTCATTTTTTTCCCAAAATAACTTTGAATACGTCTGATAATTCTTTGCGCGATATAAATTGATGAACAAGTTACTGCTTTCTGGAATTACCATATGTGTCAAGATTAGCTCAGTGTATATTTGGAGACTGAATTGCTAAATCATCTTGACAATGATTTCTGGCACATGCGATTTTACGAAATATAAAATCTCCATGTGTTGGATTTCTGAAACCAAGAAACATTGATTTATACTTTGCTAAAACATAACCTTTTGATTTGCTCCCTTTTGATTTGAATTGACGATGATTGTTTTAACGCATGTTCGAATAAACCAGATGCATGCATTTTTCCCTTCTACCTTGTTTTACTACCTTGTGACTTGTTCACTTGAATCACTTGGCTATGCTTATCCCCCTGCTTTCTCCATACTCTTTGATGTACACATGAGCACTTGTATTTGGCTGCCATGTACATGTTGATCTGTTGAACCGTATGACATTTGGCACCTGCTTCAATGTTGAACTGCTACATATGTGTGTGCATGTGTGTACACTTTGATTGGTTTCTTGAAATTTTCTACGTATATGCTCATGCACTGGATTTGTGCCATGTTGTCCTATATGTTTACTGGGCCATGTTGCTACATTGCATTTGTTGCATTTGAAACTCTTGTGCACTTTGATTGTTTTGGATTGTATATTCCTAGACCAAGTTGTTCATCTCCACGACCTGAGATTTATGCTCCACTTGTACAATGTTGGACTTTGCTCTTATTTATATTCTTATGTTTATGCACACATGTATATATGAGTGGTTGAGTGTGTGTTGCTTGCCTTAGTGCATCTTGCTACTGTGTTGTGCACATGCCTACTACACATATTTTGTTACCTTGCCATATCACCTTGCTTGTACTGTATATTGTATATATCCACTGTTGTGTAGTTACATGCATTTTACTTCCTGAATTGAGCCATGTACATCTGATCATGCTACTCTTCCTTGCTTGTCTCAGCTTGAACTTGGAGAATTGTGTATTTTGTTGCTCCTGAGTTGCATTACTTTTGAACCTGTTGTGCATATATAACTGCATTTGTGTGACCAATTTGGCTTTTGCTTGTGCATTATGCCATGCATGATTTCACCTCTGTTCATGACTTGGACTTGTACAATGTTTATCCTTGTTGGCTTGTTCCTGTGTCAAGTGAATTTACACTTGCATATGCATTTGCATTAGTGAATAGTTGCATGTCCTTGGTGGTTTGTGCATGCTACTGCTCCATGTATCACTATTTTGATATATCTTCATGCTTGGTTGTTGCTTTGTACATTTGAAAGTCTATGAATGCATTCCATTTATGTATATTTGCATGTTTGACAATTTTTATCAATATATATGTGTATATACATACACATGTATGTGTATACATGTATTGTGCATGTGCAGTTATATTTCTATTTACATCAGCAGACCACTATACGATGTGAGGCTGGTCAAGATCAGTAGACCACAAATGTGAGTCGAGGCTGGTCTTGATCAACAGACCACTGTAGTTGTGTTGAGGCTGATTTATATGCACTAGTATCCTGTCTGCCTTGTGGTATTTACAGTGAATAACTGTGAATACCAAAAGTAGTCTAGACTCAAATAAATAAATATACTTATCAGACTAAGTCTAGAAATATCACGAGAAACACACCAAAAATTCCAAGGAAAATAAATTTATATTTTCTAGAATTTAAATCTATTTTTGTCTCATTTTACTGTGTGTGTTTCTGTGATAGGTATACGTGTGACTGGACTGGATTGGAGCACAAGAAGATTTAGTGTGTGCCTATGAATGTATGTAAGAGAGTGTATATATGTCTAAGTGAAACGAGTGAATTGCAGAGAGGAACAAATGTATATGAAATTCAATGTATTATATCACAGTGAGATGTACACTAGTGGAGTCAAACAATGTGTACCATTTCAAATGTTGAATAAAATATTTATATTGAATAAAAATACCGTTTGAGTACTAAATTCTATTCAATAGTATTTTATCCAAAAATAAATATTTATTTTTGTATGTAATGAAATATAGAATAATACAGATACAAACACATTTATATAATAATTTATATTTGTTATCATCAAACAAAAATCATGTTGTTATATTTAACAATATATACGCACATACATACATAGATACATATACATATTTGACCATATCTTGGAAGATGATGAGAAATAACCCAAATAACTAAACCAAATAAATAATTAAATGAAATTAATATTTGCAAACTTATATTGTTTCTTTTTAGGTTTACTACATTATTGTATTTTGACAAGTACAATGGATGACTGAACAAATTCTAGAACACATAATAGAAGTGGACAACTGAGAGAGAGTGACTAATTGAAAAATTGAACTTGAGGGTGCAGTGAGGAGAAGTATGAGTGTATTTTATAGTGATAGAGTAATAGAGAGAAACAGGAAAATGTGTACAATTTTGCAGTGCGACAAAAATATTTATTTGAATAAAATATCTATTCAAAATAAAATAAAAATTGAATATATTAATCTTTGTAAATATTTATTTATTATTTGTGTAAAATAAAATGTTACTTATATAAAATCATTTACTAAATAATATATATATGTTTATTATCAACAAAAAAAATCATATCGATATATTCTATATGTTGGTCCTATTTTGCTTGTGCCAAGCGACTTTATTTGAATACTGCATCACATAGACTGACATTGTATAATATTGCATCAAAATAATTGTGAAACTCTTAAAACATTTGACTTGATTTATATATAACAAATTCAGTGCTAACAATGGCTTCCAAGAATTTCTTCAACACTTTCTTCTCTCAAACTCGTTCTAACTCCCCTATTGATTCTTTGCATAAACTTAATAATGTTTCGATCAGTCTGATCAAATGGAGAAATCCCTCATGGTATTCTCTCTTCCTAATTTTGAGTCATCACATGTTAAGGAGAAACCCTTCGACGTCGATGGTAATGGTTTTACAGTAGCCAAGATTTAGAAGAAGATGGGTGCATCAAAGAAACCAAATAATTAGGACAATTTTTTCAATAGAGGTGTATCTCATATCAGGAACAGCTCAAGAAAGAAAATACTGAAAAATCACCTTAGCAACAATTTGGAAATTGAAAACTGCTCGCAAGAGTAATGATCAGAAAAAATCTAACAAGAAAAAAATTTCTGATCATGAACGTCCTTTTGTTAACAAGTCTAACATGAAATCAAGGATTAAAAGTGCATATCTATGATGGCCCGAAAATCCGTGCCAATTTGAGCTGACTAATATACTACACCTTCAACTCAAAGTGCACGAAAATTCAGATCATTAATAGAAAGAATTTGGAGGGTGAGAAAGAAAAGATAGAATTAATAGAATAAAAGGAGAAGAAGAACTCAATTGAACAGAATCAGAGTAAACACGAACTCACAGCGGAACAAATAAAATGTATTATATAACATAATTTTGAATTACAAAACTGTATTGTATATACCATATTACAACTCACATATATATCACAGTGGAAAAAATCTCTAACTAATTTATGGTGAAGCCTTCTGCTTGAGTGTCGCGAGTATATTGCCACCACGGTTGTAGGCCATCCAACCGTCATCCGAAGATACAGAATCGAAAAGATGTATAAATATGAATTTTCTCTAGATCGATGACAATACACCCTGCTTGGGGATGACCCAACTAGCCATGCTGCCTAGCCCAACTTTTGTTACTTCCTGGTTGTGAGGCTAGAGGCTACGTCTATCTTTAGAACATCTGATCACCATTCACTTTGAATGCCACATCGTCAAATCCGTAATCACATATTGATTACACAAATGCACACTGGGTGTAGAATAAAGAGAAGTTACCTTCTCCCCACCAACTTGGTATATTCATAAAAATCAACGGTGTGACCGTTGGAAATACTCTATCAGACACTCGTACATACAAGTTGTCCTAGGACTGGACAAACGAAAACACCATTCCAGAACTGGACGACCCTTTCATTTAACTCTGTCTTCTGTTATCTTCAGCATCTCTAATTCGTAGCGCTTATGCCTATACGGGGTGGTTTCCGGATAATATATCCAACCGGTCTCTCCTTATTGACAACGATGGTCAAAAAACTTCGATAGTCGGTTATTTTACCATTGAAGTAAAAGCAAACATTCATTCAAATGTACACTAGACATCACACAAACATGGGTACTTTTTATTTAACATTCGTTTTTATTCTTCGAATTCCCATTTCTTACCCGATATTTCTCAAATCCCGTTTTAGCCTTTTTACACTTCTTGGAAAACATTTCCAATTATTATAAACTCTTATTCTTTAATTGTTCCAGAAAATATACGTTATTAACGTTCGAAACATTTCCATTCTTTTCACGTTGTTTATTTTCTACACTTGGATAATATATCCTAACTTCATTGGAAAAATATTTTCAATTTCATTTTAAACATTTTAATCTACCAAGCGTTCACTTTGAAATATTATTCACTTTAAAAATGTGAATATCATTTCCATTATAGAAATCTGAGCATCTTTATCAAATAACTTATTATTCAAGTAAAAAATACCATTATCTTGTTTACCGAAATCTCTTTCCTGATTTATATTCCCATTTTACTTTATAAACTCTGTTTCTACGTCAACTCCTTGTTAAATCAATATCAAGTTTATAACTACATATTGATTACATATGCTATTATAATTTGTTGGTTTAAAACTAAATATTAACTATCCTATCAGAATCATAATTCCTAAAAAAAAATTACTTTTAATACATTCGACATCGTCGCATCCTAGTTCCAAATCCTAATGGTTTAGTTCTAATCACATTTTGAACATCGAAATGTTGTCATCGTTTTCTAACACGATTCTCCAATTTCTCTTTCTAAACTTATTCTTATATTTCCTTCGGACAAACACTGTTACCTATTACTTTTAGAATAAGTGGATTTCAGATCAAACTGTTTCATTTCCTAGGAAGTGCTGCTAAATATAAAAAGCACGCTTAAGTTTTGTTAACAGCGTTAATTTATCGCTATAGTAAAAACTTGCAATACGCTGTAATATTCTCTTTATAACCAATCTCAACATTACATTCACACTTACCTTATCAACAGCGTTATTTTATCGTTATAGTTCAAACTTGTCATACGCTATCATATTCTTCGTTATAACTAATCTTGACATAACAGTCACGCTTAAGCCTAGTCAACAGCTTTATTTTATCGCTATAATTCTAAGATTGGCAATACGCTGCCATATTCCCTTTATACTAATCTTGACATCTCTTTCCGTCACAAACTGATATCATTCCTCGATAATAGTGAAGCCAGTCAAGTTGGGGTATCCTATTTACCTCTCAGACCTTGATCGACAACGTTCTTACCTTAGTAGAGATATAAGTCTGTATTCTAATCCCTTATCACTTATAATATTCATCAAATCGTATTTCCTTGTTTTATTTTGGAATACGGTTTTATAACACCATATTCATACTTTGAAATCTTCGTTGTTTATTATTATTTATTTTAAACATTAATTCTTCGCTTTAACTTCATTCCACCATTCTATTTATAACTTCTTTACAAGGACCCAGTTAATCTAATAATATTTTCAATTAAACAGTTGATTTAAATCAACTTCATTCCATCAGTAAATTTGTTAACTAATTTTAATTATTTCTTACCATTAGATTAATTATTTAATCTAATAACATTTCTAAATTGTTTGTCTTAAAATAATTATTCAAATATTTACTCATACGATAATTTATGCTTTATAACTTATTTAAATGTCAACAATCGTTTTATTTACTTTATAAAACGAACTCTAAACTACTGGTTTATAATAGAACTTCTATTATAAATTTAAAACTTCACTTTAATTATAAAAATATAATTTTTATAATTAATTAACTTCGTTGATTTGCCTGACACCTTAACAAAACGATGGGTTTACGGTCGACTGTTACCACTTTCTTAATCAATATCGTTTATTTATTTATCGAAGTAAATGCTGAATTTTCATTCAACATCAATTATTCACACAGGGTTTTAAATGTAATTTCGGGTTCAAATAGTGCATACAAAAAAAATAGTACATATAAATATTGAGGAATCCGGTCGGATTCCTCCAACCGGTTTCAGCATCCACAGATGTTAGTCAAACAATTATCATTGATTCCATACTCGGGAATGTTATAATCGGCGGAATCAGTACCCAATCTAATGATGTGTACATATACGACGATATTCAACCAATTTAACTATAATTTATCTAAATGACCATCACACAGCATTTAACGATTATTAAAATATAATTAAAATATTTTAAAATAGATCAGAGTGAGTGAATTTACTCACCTTGGCGCGTTTACCGTTAAATAATGATTTGCGTCAGTCGATTTCCTTTTGAAAACCCGTATGGCTCAAATTTCTTCCTGTCCATGATTTTGAACGCTGCTAATCCCTTTCTCCCCTTTTTCCTCGGTGAAGACAGTGTTCCGTTCGTTACTTCATAGCAACGACTGTATCATCAAATATTACGGACACTGGAATTAGTTCACCACCTTGCTTTACAAATCCATTTTACCCCCTTATTCTCCGCTAACTCAACACTGCTCGCCTCCTAGCAATTTATAGCTCTGTAGCCCATCAAAACACCACTTCCTGTTAACGAACTTCACTCAACAGACTCACGCTCATACTGTTATCCGCATCCTGCTTCATAAAAACAACTCCACCATGTGCAAGTCACAGGCCACCCATTTTTCTTGCATGCGTTTATATATTTCAAGGTTAATGGGTCTCATTTAAAAACTTCCCATTGTTTCCATACGTTTTGTTCTCCCATTTTCTTCTTTTCACAATATCACTCTACTTCCAGTACAACTACTTCAAATCTTGAAATTAAAAACACACAGTTTCTCTTCCTATGCTTTCCTGTTTTGTTTAAAATTAAGGGACTACGCAACTATCTCCACGTGTTACGCATGCAGTCCCTGATAATCCGCGTTATGGACCTCCTTTCTGCCAAACTGCATGGTTCATCACCCGTGCACAATCACTGCCTCCTGTACTAAACACGTTGAGCCAACAAATCCTATCCATGTAAACCTAACTCCAACTACATGCACACTTCACGCCACAGTACGTGCTTCCCACAAGACTCCTCCTTCAATGAATCTATACACTGAAATCACTTTGCTTCTTTCCAATATACCAATTTCTTACCGCTACAAAATTTCTCCATTACCCCCAAGACCGAAAAGCTGCTGCTCCTCTTTACACAACCCATTTTCAAAAAACATCGACCACACATACACCGTTTAGCATAAAAGACATCGAACCCATCCTACCAGAGAACTCGCGCCTTCAGTCAACCATAGCTATCCCCTAAACATCTCGATTTCGGCCCAGCACCAAGATAGTGCGCCATACATATATATTTTCTGTTGAGATTTTTAAGTTTTGGTCTCTTTTCTTCTTGAGTTTCGGATTTCTGTAAGGAGTATTTATAATGGTGATCCCTTCATTGTTAAGTAATAGGGTAAATAGAGGGGGTACTTAGCTACTCTCTTAGGTGTATGGGTGATGGGAGATTACTTAAACGTTAAGGAGTAGAGTATGGTGTAGGTTCTAAGGTAGGATGACCGCTACAGTTTTACTTTGGTGTGAAGTAATAGGAGAGTATAGCTGTATAGGTCTGTGTGTACCCTTGAATGACGGAGAGTAGGTTCCTTTTGATTTGAAAACACATTAAAACTTAGTTCCTAAGTATACTTTGGGTAAAGTGTTAAATCATAGTCTAGTCTATTGATGGACACAACATTGAGATGTTATTTTAACTGTAGAACAGGTTATGGGCACGCATTGTTGTAAGTGCATCAAATATTGTATCACTATCATCCTGAAGGTACCTACCATTTACGCAAATAATGTGCTAAAGATTTCACTATTCCACTTAATCAACTTAAATGTAGACATTGATTCCCCACTATTAAGTTCATGTATTTCAAAGAAGAATCTATTATATTCTTTTCTCTTTCATACATTTGTATCTTAATAAAATAGCTTATTTGATTTTTCGGTGATCCATCCTCTCTTCAGTTGGCGTTATATTTTTGTCCAGCGAATTGGAATAGTTATTATTAGAGCATTCCTAGGTTCTACATAAAATTTGTTCAAGTATGAGATGCTACGGACAGAAGTAAGATTACGGTTGTGTCCAGTGAGGTGCCATGATCTCAAAAATATAGTATATCAGTAGGTTAACTCATATTTTGAAACCCCAAAATACTGATATAGGGTGCACAATACTCCAAATAAAAAGTTGCGTACTTAATTATTTAAAAATTACAGTAAAATTCTTAAAATTAAATTATCGTTGCACCTCAAAAGAACCTTGTCCAAATTTGAATCCGATATCCAGTTATATCGAATAAACCGTTACGGTTGATATAAGATTTCATAGCGACTTTTCGAATATTTGATTTGGACATATCTTGCAATCTATACGACGAAACCTCCATTTTCCACTTCCGTTAGAAAAATATAGATCAACAGATTCCAATGTTTCTTGTTTCGTAGAAATCCGATTTAAAACGAATCATGTACATTCAGTTGAAGTTCAGAACGTTGAATTACGAACTGCAGTGATATTACAGGCTCGATTATAATTAATATATATTTTTATACGTTCAACTTCATTTTAATTAATATATACATCCACTTATATTTTGAATTCAATATTTAAACTGATTTAAATATTCAAATTCAAACCGATAAAAATGCGGGACCTTACAATATCAATCATTTTCAACTATCAAGAAAGTGTGACATTGGCAGAAATGGTTAAGACAGGGGTTCAATGTTAGATTGTGATACGAACATACAGGAAGTTGAGTCAATCTATTATTGCATATTTTTTTGAAAATCTTCCAGTTTTTCATCATTTCAAGACATTCATTTTAAAAACATGGAACCCAACTGGAATTTTCGATATCTTTGCAAGAGATAATGGATTTTCTGTTATTAGATTTTCAAATGAACAAGACTGCAACAAAGCGTTAAGTAGGGGTCTTTATTTCATAAATGGTAAATTGGTTATTCTCAAAAAATGGTATAAAAATCTTTAGATGGATAAAGAAGTTCTCACCACAATACCAATTTGGATAAGAATGCCAAGCCAAAATCTAAACTTGTGGGATAAAGGGGCTTTTAGTGCCATTGCAAGTATAATGGGTGTACCCCTTAAGCTTGATGAACACACGACCAAAGAAATAAGGTTAAATTTTGCAAGAATATTGATAAAAATAAATGCAGAGACAGATTTTCCTCATAAAACTATTATCTCAATATATGTAATAGAAACCCTTCATCAAAAAACAGAGTATTAGTGGGTGACACAAAGATGCAAGGAATTCAAATGTTTTGGGCATAATTAGAAAGTTATTTAAATAAAGTTTAGGTAGAAAAGAGAAATCAAAATAAAGTTAGTTCTTAAAATTTAGAAGGCAACAAAGAGTCTAATATCCAAATGCTGCAACTACAAGCAATAAAGAAGCAAAGAGTCTAACATCCAAATGTTGCAACTGCAAGCATCAAAGATATAAAGATCTCAAATCAAGAAGTAGAAACTACAGTAGAGCTTGAAGATTCAAAAATAAATACTACTAGAAAAGTTGAAATTAACTTTGTTTGAACCATATATATTATCTGAAATTGACGAATAGACTTTAATAATAACAATTGAGGATGTTATAGAATTAGAGGAAATAAAAGCAGCTTCGAACAAGGA
This sequence comes from Allium sativum, assembly GCA_030737875.1. Taxonomy (NCBI): domain Eukaryota; kingdom Viridiplantae; phylum Streptophyta; class Magnoliopsida; order Asparagales; family Amaryllidaceae; genus Allium; species Allium sativum. Next base: position 117,022,709 of record CM060911.1, on the reverse strand, counting down.
TGAAATGGATCTTGAAAACTATAACAAGGGTTAAGATATTCAAGAAATCCCAAAAATCCCAATCCAAAAAGCTTTTGAGGAACAACTATTGAATGAAGCTGCAAATAAATTTCTAACTCTTCCTCTATATCAAAAGTCGGGAAAAATGTAAAATTAAGAAATTAAATGGTATTAGCTCCGAAAACAATCAGGAAGACAACTGTAACGATCCAGAACTTTTAACCAATTTAAAATTGGAATTTTTATTACTTAATTTGAATATTAAATTTGAATTTGACCTAAGTATATGTGGTTAAGAATATTTAATAATTTTGATAAGTTATAGATAGATTTTATTTGAATTATAAATGAGAATGATTATTAATAAGTTTAGATTTATTAATACTATTTGTCGTTCGATTAGGATTTATCAAACTATAACATGAATTAGTAGCAATAGAATTAAGCGTTGCCCTTAGTTTTCATAGCATTTTAAGGAAATGCTACGAAAAGATCACTTTTCCTCCTTAATACAAGTGTAAGGACACTGGTATTTTTGCATGTTTCCTTACATGCATGCCTTCCACTTGACCCCTATGTGTCATTACGTCCTTAACCTGCCATTCCCATGTAAGGAGGCCTTTTCTCTGCTTATTTACCATTCCATTCCATTTTCTACTTTTCATCTTCTTCTTAAAGCTTATGGTCATGGTTTCCATGGCATAAGTCTTCCACTTTTCCACCACCATCTTGGCGAAGTTCGTCGTCATCCTCCTCTTCCTCTTATAATATATATATAGAGAGAGATTAGTATATATTATACTATATATATTGTTTGGTGAAGAAAACGGTGCACTGAAATACTGTCCGACGATTCACATAACTAGGGCTCGTCTACCGGAAATTTGGAAAGTTGTTCGGTGAGAACTTTTTAACCATAATTTATATATCTAATTAGTAGTAAGAATGATTTAATTATAGTGATGAATTATTAGCGGTTAATGATGGTTGATGTTTGTTATGATGTGTGATGGATGCGTAGTTTAGAACACATACACTATTAAGCATTAGTGTTATAACGCTTGTGCATGGTTATGATTTATTTAATCATGTTAATGATGGTTGTTATAGATGTTTATAATGGTTGTTGATATTGTTTCGCACACACTATGACACAACAATTATGGTATCACATTGGTGATCGACAAAATCTCCTTCGTAATTGGAAACAATTTTATTATTGGAACTGAAGGTTACAATTGGAAAAGACATATATGTACGAATTCGTATATATAGATAAAATTACTTAAATGAATAAATAAATACCAGACCATTCTTGGATGACAGAGAGGATAGTGTCTAGGCTTAGGTTAGGAAATTATAGTTTCCTGCACTCCCTGGCCATCCCTAATTAATCCGACGAATGAGATGGTTATTTTGAAGTTACTTTAATTTAGAAATGAATTGGAATTTGATTTCTTAAGTGAAAAAAAAGTTGTATTTTGAACCCGAAATAATTTGAAAAGTCAATGTAAATTACTTTAAATGATTTTAAATGGTTTATATAAGGATATAATGGTTTTCTAAGGTATTTTGAAATATCGCAGAATAATGCTTATCATGCAAAATAAAGCTTGTCGCACAACAGCAATTCGTGTATTTAGATGCAAATTTTAAAAGCTTATAACTTTGCAATCTAAATCGGATTTCCATGAAACGAAAAATGTTTGATTTCCATTAACAAGACCTTTCAAATGAGTGAAAGCAGATTTTAATTTCAGGTTATAATTTTCAAGTTATGTTTAAAATCGTTTAGAAAAGGTCACAATAAGAGCAGTTGTGAACCATAATTATAAACAGCTATTTTAAATGCTTTTAATATATGGGAAAAATTGTAAAATTATTATAAATTATGTAAAAAGGTTTTGAATGGTAAAGTTTAAATTTTGGCTAAGATAAACGATATCTTGATCGAAGCAGTTATGATAACTATTTTGTGACACCTTTGTAACGCTTTTGAAACACTATGGTAAGACTTTCTTTGGAAACAATCTATTCTGGAGTTTTTAACATGCAAACTATTTTCCGAACTATAAGTAATAATTTTTAAATGATTTTTGGAATGTTTTCAAAGGTTTAAAAGTAATGGAAATTTTTTATATGGAATTCAAATTGGTTTATTTAATATTAAAAAGGGTTTTTTAATTTTAAATAATTGAATATGGTTAGAGACCAATCTTCAGATGTTTGATATTAATTGGGTAGATGATGACTCCTACTATTTGAGGAATTTGAAAGGTAGTTCACCATTATTCCGCTTATAGTGCGAGTTGGATAGAGATTAATACTGAGGATAAGTTGATGATATTTCTTTCTAGATCTAATGTCAAAGAGTTGGATAAATCTTTTAATTGAATACAGGTTTCCCAATCTGATTGAGATAAATTGGATAGAAATAATCATCGGATATTTGATATGAAATTTTGTGGTGTAAATGTATAATATTTGAGGAATTTGGAAGATATTATTCTTATATCGTTATTCCACTTATAGTATTCATTGATTATGAGAATTGATATCAAATATAAGTAGATACAATTTCTGTGTAACTTATGTTCAATATCGATGGATTTGGGTTTTGTCGTGAATCGTATCTTCAATATTATCATTCTAGAAACACAATGAGATTGAGTTATGGAAATTCATATCGTAATTTGGGGATTTAATCAATTCTTTGATTAAAGAAATTAAAAGTAAAGATTAAGAAGGAAGTATAATCTTTTAGTTAAGATTAAAGAATTGAATAATGGGAAATCGTTAAGCGGAATCTATGGTTGAAATATGGATTACAGGGTTTTCAAAGGAAACTAGATTTTGATAAAGAGTTATCAAACAGAGAATTAATTAAGGCTTTGAAGATAAATTATTTTTGATTTAACGGATGTGTTTTAAAAGAGAAAGGTTAAATATTGATTTTGCCATAATTTGAGAATGGATATAAAGAAGTTTAATTTAACAAATCCAAGATAGAAGGAGATTAGGTTGAATGCCTATATGTTCCATAATTGTATTTTTAAAAATTACGGTTTGTTAGACCCAAAATTGTCTCTAACACCCAAAATAGATGTGAATTCAATAAAATAGAATCAAAAAGAAAATAAGAACATGCAATTTATAGTGGTTCGACGTTAACGAGCCTACGTCCACTTTGTTTTCTTTTATTTGATGATTTGGATATGAATATAGCAATGCTTCTCACTCAACCTCGCAATTACAATGCATAAATTCACTCAAATCTCTCAAAAACGGGCTTTAAGAGATGATTTTGATCTGAATATGATTGTAGAATTCGGCTATGGAGGAAGTATGGACTGAGAATTTGCCAAAAGATCCTTTCAAATGCCTCTAGGTGGTGTATTTAAAGATGAAAAATCTCCTTGAAGTGGCTCCGGTTCGGAATTGCATGGCATCCATCCCTTGAGAGTCGGGTTCAGAAGCTCTAAGATGGCTACAGCACATTGGTTTAGTAGGAGTTCGTGGGAGAAATGGTCAGATCTTGTCCGAGTCTTCAGGGGATATGCGCAGTAACAGCTACAGATGTAAAGGAGAAAAGGGGTTTGGATCGGTGCCTCCGATCCGATCCGGTTTAGCCTACTTGTTGTTCCTTGATGCTGCTGACTTACTCATCCGATCCTAACTGTTGGGCTTGCTTGCTTTCTTCTGTTGCCACTGGAGTGTTCCTCCGAACCAATCCGCTGAAGCCACTTGTTATCCTTTGGTATTGCTGACGTATTGCTGATCTGATCTCATGTAATAAGGCTACTGTTATTCTCTCCGATCCGATCTGAGGAAGTGTCTACGCTCTTGATCTTTATTTACCTCTTGCACTATCTTTCTCGGATCCGATCTGATTGGTGTCCTTCTCACTATTTTCTCTTTGCGTAGCCTAGTTCACAAAGTATGCTAACATTTTGCCGCCTCGAAGTACACTCCTATCTGAGATAAAGTGTGCTTCGAAGCAATTTATGGGACATCCTTTGAACCAGAGTCATCGAATAATTGCCTTCGGTTCGGATTCCGATCCGGATGGGTATCCTTCAGTGGCACATCCGAACAGATACATCGAATCAACTCCCCCATGGATCAACAGGCCATAGGGCCTTAATGGGCTTAACTTCCGGTCCGAACGGGTTGAGAAAAATCGGGAATACGAGTAGTCACTGCAATTTCATATAAATACCTTCCTCGTCTCCTTCTTCCTCTTCCTTCTTTATTATTTTCTTCCAACGAAATTTGAATCAAAACCCCTGGAATTTTAAAAACTCCAAAACTCTCTCGTTTTAATCCCCAAATCCAACACAAACACATAGGTAGGTTTAAAATATCGAATCACTTTGCTGTAATCGATCTCGATTTAGATTTGTGGTAAAACTGGATGATTTGAACCTGTGTGCGGTTAATTCCAACGCCGTCGCCCTCTCTCTCTTCGCCGTCGTCGTTGGTGGCTCTTGTCACCACCTCGAGGAGTTGAGAGGAAGATTTTGGGTTCTACAGAACATTTAAGCACGTAAGTACCTGGACTCGGTTGGGTTTTGTGAAATTGAGTCAGGTTCAGCGAGATGGAGAAGGAAGGAGATGAAGGGGGAAGAGAGGAGCTGCGATCGGTTCGGATGGAGTAGCGTTGAAGTGAAAGAAAAGGAGAGGTGTTCACATAACCGGATCGGGTCGGGGCAACAGAAAAAGCAAAAAAGAGGAAACGAAACCCACTTGACTGGATCGGATGGTGTTTACGAGAACGGATCGGATTGGAGCAGAGAAAGGCAAAAAAGAAGGTGGAAACAAAACTTACCTGTTCGAATCAGATGGTAATAAGAGACAAAGAAAATAATGATTACTCGAACTGATCCGATCCGCTTCGAAAGTCTTCATCCGAGCCGATCCGATTCACCTTACAGTCCGATCGAAACTCGACTTTCCATCCGATCCGATCCAAATGCAGATGTCCGAACCGAACTGAAATAGCCTAACTTAGTGTGCAAGAATTTTTTCAACCATCTTAATAAATGCTTAACATAGACTTCAACTTGACGAACAGTTAGGATAGCGCCTTTCGAACATGACAAATATTAAGAACCATTCTGAACATTATTGCTTCCTTGGCCCTTTACATTATGCTTTAATGTATTTACTTTGCATCTCTGTCACACGTAGCACACACTTTAGTTCATGTACACACACAAGGGACATGCGCAACTTTACTCTAATCCTTGCCATTGTTTCTTCAATAGTCTGGCGATCATGGCCAAAAGACGCTCTTCTAGATTAGCAAAGAAGATAGAAATGGCAGAAACTCCTAAGAAATACACCTTCGATGACATATCTTCTCCTTCAGACCCTGAATGGGATGACGAGGGCTCAGATTATGAAACAGGAACGCATAACGACGAAACATCTTCGGACAGCGAAGTCTCTCTGGGCTATGAGGAGGAAGGAGGGATTGGAGATTACCGAGCTCTTGAAGAATTCGATCTTGGAATCACCCATAGACTCTGTGGAATCAATGATCGATGATGATAGACTTGCTCGTATATGTCTAAAGCATGGTAAACTAAGAAGGGATACTCTGGTGCCGTCGAAAACTGACCATCCTCACAGTCCTCCAGAAGGATTTATGGCCATCAACCGACTGATGTGCATGGTCGGGGCTATCCCACCATTTTCCCCTTTTGTTGTCGACTTCGTAAGACAGATGCAGATTGCCCCCATACAGCTGCATCCCAACTCCTATGCTTATCTATATACCTTATATGTAGCATACCGCGAGATCTTAGATATAGAGCTCACTTTCGACGACGTTCACTTCTTTTGCAACTTCAAGCATTGGACTCGAGAAACTCCTTGTTTCTCTTACTTCGAATCAGTCCCAAAAAGGAAAATAATTTCAGCGCCGTTCAGCAGCAAGGCCGGCGATTCCAAGCTGGAATGGTTTTATATAAGACAACAGCCGGGATGTGCTAGAAGATGGACAAAATCAAGTAAAGTATTGGTTTTCCAGATCTCAACTCTGAGTGTTCACGCCAATACATTAATCTGTTTTCTTTTTGTTTGCAGTTGAAAATCCCAAACAAGTATCGGATCAGGTGTATTTTGATCAGATGCATCAGCTCCTCAATTGTGACCAGAAATTTCTAACTATCGATGAGGTCCTCAAGGATGAATACCTTCATCACCATGGGCTACTGTCCATTACCCGTAGCATAGGTCACGGGTCAGGTCCATATGTATATATCCCTCCAGTGGATGTAATTCCAGAAATGGACGAGAGCTCGAAAACCCCTACCATACCACTTCGAACTTCACCTTCTCCATCTTCGACTCAAGACGATGAGATGGACAACATACCCAAAAAGCATCGAGAAGAGTACATCGTCCCTGGGGAGGCTATTTCTCCTGAAAAATCACCATCTTCTAAAGAACAACCAACAGACGCTCCCCAAGGAGATGCCCCTACTGCTGATGATCCTACATTCCAGGGCTTGGGAGATCTCCCCCTTCCTGACACTATTTAGACTTCTGAGGATTTTGGCATAAATCCTTTAGTTTTAACTTCTTCGGAGGAGACTACTCCTGTTAAGGCCAAAGAGCCCACTCACACTGGCTTGGCTTTAGACTCTGGTTTGTCGGAGGAGGGGAACACCATTTAGGATGCACTTAACACAATAGCACCCCATTTCACAGCACTTACTTCTTGCGAGAATACTGATTCTGAATTCCGCTTGTATTGTTGTGCAGGTACAATGTCTCGTGCTTACAATGATATCAGGAAACTACGCCGCAGCATGACTAGGCCCCCTCACGATGTTGAGCATTACCGCCGCGAAAGCCGCGGTAGAAAGGATAGAAGGCCTTATAACTCTTATCAGTCGCGGACCTCGCGCTCTCGCTCTCCCGTTCGGTCGGATCCAGAGCGATACAAAAGTCACCAAGGCCATCGAGGAGATGACACGTCGCAGCCAAAAGATCGAACTTCTTCTCAAGAAAAACGCGGTAGGGAAAGGAGTCCGCCGAAAGATACCAGTTCGCGAGACAAGCGTAAGGTTCCTGCTAAGCGGCCTAGAGAGGAGGACATCGTGCCCTCCACACGTAAGGATACCGAGCTAACATTCCCTGCGCCTCCATCATTGGATGCTGAAACTGCAGTTAAGCGGGCATATCTGGAGGAATAGTTCCCCAAACACTACTTTGAGAACCTGACTTTCTTATCCGCTCTTGAGCCTATTTCCTCGAGGTGGGCAGACGAGGCCAAAGCGAAAATTGATGCAGTCGAAAGACAATATTCAAAGATGTTCAAATATTCGTGCAACCTTTCCAGAATCATCCGAACTCTAATCACGGATACTGACTCAATGAAAAAGACTGCAGAAGCCCATGCAAAGGCCTTGAAAAATTTGGGGAAAGACCTTGAGGATACACAGGCCCAACTTGCTATCGCTCAGCGGGATGCTGCTAGCTTCAAGCAACAATTTCAAGATCTACAAAAACGTTATCATGACTTGCTCGAGTCTCATAGCCAAGAGCGCTTGGAGCTGAAGAAGCAAGCAGAAGACGCTAAGTCGGATAACGCCAAAATGCAACTTGCTTACGCTGCTCTTGAGCGAGAAAAGGCCGAGTTAGCGAGGAAGAATGCCAAATTGGAGAAGAAATAACGCTGACGTGGCTTCCAAGTTGATGGAGGCCGAAAACAGGGCTGCCCTTGTGGAGGGTAATGTTGAAAGTGTCATCAAGTCGGCCAAAGAGTCCCGCAAGCAGCTGGCAGAGGCCCAGGAGGATGTGCAGGGTTTCGGTGAATTAATGATCGAATTTTTTGCACATATAATTCGCCATCGAAACATCTATTGGATTGAAGATTATCCGACTACCTTGGTTCACGTGTGGAGCCAAATTATTGAATGGGAGAAGGAGGAACTCAAGGTAGATTCCATTGACGAAGACAAGCTCATGGAGAAATATCTAAGAGATGATGAGCCGGCACGTCTGGCTGAGGGGCGTCGCCTCATCGCTGCTTCCATGGAGGAGGAAAAGAGGAGGGCCAAACAAAAGCATATCTCCGAGGCTAGTCCTTCTTCACTGCCGCTGAAACTCCTGAAGTCGAGGGATACGACCGCGAAAACCCGGCGATCCCTCAGACATCTCTTTTATCCCCCATTCCTGAGACGGCGTCAGAGACAGCAGTTACTCTAGCTGAGAAATCATCGGAAGGTATTTCTACCTTTTCACCCCAATTCGTTAAAGCTATCTCCACTTTCCATCACATAATCGGGCAATCGATGAGGGACCCTTTATTTTCTTCCGAGTTGATAACTATTGCTTCTCATTCTGTAGGTGCTGAACCGTCCGAGAAGACAGACATGCCTCAGGGGATCACCGCCGGAACAGAATCCGCGGAGAAGGCTGAAGGATAAAAGGATGAGAATGATGCTCCTCATGATGACGAAATGATAGCCGCCTTGAAGGACAATGGAGACAACGAGGGACATGAGGAAGACCCTAAGGTGGCTATAGTTGGGGAGTCAAAAAGCGTTGATGACATCACTTTAGCTGTATTGAAAGCCGAACAAGACAAACGTATGCAGCTTAAAGTTGAATACCTGGACCCCGAAAGCCTTAAGCCTCTCGCAATGGTGAATGCTGGATCAAGGTTAGTTGTTAAGCTTTCGACTAGGTCTATTACAGAAGAGCTTGCTAAAAAGTCTTCTCTTGATTCCAGCATTCCGACTCCTGGGAAAAAATCAACCGATTCCAGCACTTCGGTCACAGGGAGGAAAAAACCAAGGCGCATTTTAACTGATGCTGAAAGAGAGGCGAAGGATACTCAGAAGGCTGCTAAAAAATCCAAGTCCACTCCAACGCCTAAGTGATGAAGTGTTTTGTTTTATTTTAGCATTTAATTGGCCCACAATTGTTGCAGCGAGTGTGGCCCTCGCATCTTCTTTTTTGCTTGTTTTTCATGTACAAACTCACACGTCTGTAAATAAAAATAATTTATTTCCTGCAATGCCTGTTATTCGTTAGTTCAGCACTTATGTAAAAATACAAATGCATGTCATACTAAAGTTGTGTAATGGAGTCATAGTGGAGGGGAATATGTGTGTACATGTATGCCCCCAGTCAATCTTGAATAACTAAGGGAAAACTATTCAAAATTAAATTACAAAATCCAAATGTCCCCGATTCTATGACGGGGGTCGTATTCCTTTCGTCATTGATGCCTGTTCTTTCTGACGTCTTTATACTCTCCTGTCTCATATCCAGGTTAGAGTTTTCGCTAAGGCGTCTCTCATCTGGGTGCACCTTCACGCCTCAGAGGACGTCGTCTTCCCGTCCTTTATACTCTCTCTCGATTCTTGAGAGTTAGAGTTAAGAATGTCGTCTTCCCATTCTTATATGTCTTATTGTACAAACGGTCATTTTGTTTGTTCCCGCATATACGTCATCTCCAACTTTAATTTAACATTTTGTGTTTCACAGTCATAATAGAATAATAGTTGAAGATATAAATGATGCAGGAAAGTAAAGGACACACGATATTTTTATAGCGGTTCGACTAAGTCGTAGCCTACATCCACTTTATAATCTCTTGTTCACATAAACAGACTTTCTAAGGCAAGTCGTGCCTTTTTACATAGCTTATAAAAACAAAAGAAATGACATTTCATATTTAGCTCAGATATCGTCGTAAGTGCTGAGCGTTCCAGGCTCTGGGAATCTCTTCACCGTCCACGGTCGTTAGCTTGAATGTTCCTTTATCAAGCGTCCGTTGGATGGCGTATGGTCCTTCCCATTTTGGACCCAACCGAGTTGAAGGCGGGAAGACTCGCTTCAGGACTAGGTCTCCTGGTTCAAAGGTTTTGAGGCGAATCTTTTGGTCATAATAACGTGCAACTTGATGTCAATGTCTTGAGGCACGCAAGTTGGCTTCATCTCTTTTTTCTTCAATCATATCAAGAGACTCAAGGAGGAGCGCTTTATTCGTCATCGGGTCATAGTACGCGACTCAATGAGAAGGGACTTCCAATTCTACCGGGATCACCGCTTCAGACCCAAATGAAAGTGAATAGGGAGTATGGCCAGTAGCCGTCTTAAAGGTCGTCCTGTATGCCCATAAGGCTAATGGCAACTCATCTACCCATCCAGCTTTGGCCTGTTTTAGCCGCTTCTTTAGAATTGATTTAATGACTTTATTTACGGCTTCGACCTGTCCATTTGACTGCGGATGAGCTAATGCAGTGTATCGCTTATCAATTTTGTATTCCTGCCAAAAGTTTCCGAACTCTACGCTGTCAAACTGCGTCCCATTATCAGTTATGATGGTCTTCGGTATCCTAAATCAACAAATAATGTTTCTCACTACAAAACTGATCACCTTCCTTGCCTGATGGTTGTTAGAGGTTCAGCTTCCACCCACTTCGTGAAGTAATCCATGGCAACGATCGCATACTTGGCTCCTCCTCTGGCAATGGGCAGCACTCCAATAATGTCAATTCCGCACATGGCAAACGGCCACGGACTCACCATTGACTTGAGCTGAGTCGGAGGCGCTCTAGGAACTTTGGCATATCTTTGACATCTGTCGCAGCGTCGTGAATAAGCATCCGCGTCTTTGTTCACGGTAGGCCAGAAATATCCGTATCGTAACACTTTCTTTGTTAAGGTTTGGCCCCCAGTGTGATCTCCACACTCACCTCCATGCACCTCTTGCAGTACACGTTTGATGTCATCGTGTGCGATACACTGTAGCAGGGGCATCGAAAACCCTTGGCGATAAAGTACATTGTCCTGTAAAACGTATCTGGTGGCCTTCCGTCTTACAGCTTGTCTTTCACTCTTTTTCAACGGGAGGGTTCCATTTTTGAGGAAATTCTTAATTAATGTCATCCAGGATTCTCTTTCTGGCTCAACTTCCAAGGTTAACTATGTTTCCATTAAATCAAAACTCGGTGAATCCAACACCTCTATCGGAACCATTTCGGATTCTTTAAGATTATCTGAACTTGCTAACTTCGCCAATCGATCTTCTTTCTGATTTTCCTCTCTCGGAATGTGTGTTATGATATAATGCTCCAAACCTTCCAACAACTCCTTTACTTTCTTGAGATAAGTGATGAGCCGAGGTCCCTGGCAGCAAATTCTTCCCGAACTTGACATACAACTATCTTGGAGTCACAATATATATCTAGTACCCTCACTCCCAAATCTTTGGCGAGTTTCAGCCCGGCAATCAGGGCTTCATGCTCGGAGTCATTGTTAGTGGCAGCAAACTCTAACCGCAACGCATAGTAGATAGATCGTCCTTCAGGAGTTATTAAAACAACTCCGGCGCCGGACTTTCTATTGATCTTGGCTCCAACCGTATATAATTTCCATGGGCTAAGATCTAATCCTTGATCCAAAGTAACTGTCTTGTCACCCACTGTTTCTTCTTCAGGAATTGTAAACTTAGTTATAAAGTCAGCCAAGGCCTACCCCCGAATTGATCTTCGCGGCTGAAAGTTCAAATCAAACTGGCTTAGCTCGATATTTCATTTGAGTAGCCACCCTGATGCTTCAGGTTTCTGCAACACTTGTCTCAAAGGTTGGTCGGTATACACAACTATTGGATGTGCCTGAAAATAATGGCGGAGTTTGCGGGAAGCAATCAGGAGGCTATAAGAAAGCTTCTCTATCTTTGGGTAGTTGCGTTCTGCAGCAGCTAGTTTTTTACTTACGTAATACACAGGTTTCTGGACTTTTTCCTCTTCACATACTAGTGCTGCACTGACGGCGTGAGATGATACCGCCAAGTAGACGAACAAATCCTCATGTTGCATGGGCTTTGATAATATTGGAGGGTTTTCTAAGAAGTCTAACAGATTCTGGAACGCCTCCACACAGTCGGGGGTCCATTCAAAATTTCGCTTCCCCCATTTTATGAGATCGAAGAAAGGCACACACTTGTTTATTGCTTTGGAGATGAACCTGCCCAGTGCTGCAACCTTCCCGGCCAAGCTTTGAACATCCCTAATCTTTCGCAGCTCCTCTATATTTCGGATTGCTGCTATTTGGTCTGGGTTAATTTCAGTTCCTCTGGAACTCACGATAAAGCCAAGGAACTTGCCTAATGCTACGATAAAAGAACACTTCAAAGGGTTCAACTTCATCCCATACCTTCGTAGTATGCCAAACATTTCTGCTAAGTCTTTCGTATGATCAGAAGATTGCTTGGATTTCACTAGCATATCATCTACGTAAACTTCCATAGTCTTCCCAATTTGATTGTAAAACATGTGGTTGACTAGGCGCTGATATGTGGCTCCTATATTTTTTAATCCAAACGGAATTACGACGTAACAATACAATCCCAAGTCTGTAATAAAGCTTGTATGCTCTTGATCTGGTACGTGCATGGGAATCTGGTTGTACCCAGAATAAGCGTCCATAAAGGATAAAAGTTTGTGCCGGCAGTTGAATCTACTAGTTAATCAATTCTGGGGAAAGGAAAACTATCATTCGGGCAAGCCTTGTTCAAATCAGAAAAGTCGATGCACGTTCTCCATTTCCCATTTGACTTTTTGACTAGGACAGGATTCGATATCCAGTCGAGATACTTCGAATCCTTAATGAATCCATTACCTTTCAACTTCTCTACTTCTTCTTTCAAAGCTGCTGACCGCTTTGGGCCCAACATCCGTCTCTTCTACTTGACTGGTGGGTGCTTTGGATTAATACACAAGGAGTGACTCATGATGGTAGGCGAAATTCCATACATGTCAGCGTCAGTCCAGGCAAACACATCCAGATTTGCCTTCAGAAAATCAGCCAATTCTCTTGCTCGAACCGGATCTAGCTGCGAGCCAATCTTTAGCACTTTTATTGGATCCATTTCATCAATGGGTATATCAACTGTTATTTCATTGGGAGTTGCCTTCATGTCCCCAGGTTCTCTATCCTCTCTGGGATCTATATCCTAGAGCACGTCTGAAGGCGGCTCTCTTGGGGCAGGACCCCTTAGTTGCTATGCTGAGGCCCCCTTTGGAGAGGCGGAATCATCTTTAGCATCTATATTCAGCCCCTTCATTAGCATCTTTAACTCTGCCACGTAACAAGCTCGTCCCGTAGCTTGGTCGCCTCTCATCATTCCAACTCCCGAGTCATTTGGGAATTTTAGCAGCAAACACCAAGGCGCAGTACATGCCCTAAATTTGGCAAGGGCTGGTCGTCCTAGGAAGGCATTATAAGGCGAGTCCAAATCCAGAACTACAAACGGCAGGATCCTTACTCTCTGGCGATCCCCTTGCCCTAGTGTGACTGGTAATTCCACAAAACCCATTGGATCTGTGGATACTCTGTTAAAACCGCGTATCCAATCTTGACATGGCTTCAAGTCTTTTTCTTCGATCCTCATTTGTTCGAAGGCTTTCTTAAAGAGGATATTGACCGAGCTTCCATTGTCCACTAACACCTTATGAACCAGAGCGGGGCCAATTGTTGTGGTTATCACCAGCGGATCGTCAGTTGGGGATAGGACTCCAAACTCGTCTCTGTTGCGGAATATGACATCATCGGGCATCGTTTTTTGCTGCTTTATTGGAGTGACGCCTTCAGGGCTGTTGCATTCTCCCACTTCATAATGCTTGGCGGCATTGACGTACTAATCCATGGCTTTAAAACTTCGACCAACCAAGCGAGGCCCGCCTATAATGTAGTTAATGACGATCCTCTTACCCTTTTGCTGAGCCGTGGGTTTTGAAGCAGGCTGTTCTTGGTTCGGGGCTTGTCCCCCTTGCCCCCTGTCCCTCGGGGCGGCTTTGTACTCATCCAACTTCCCTTCTCGCAGCAATTTTTCGACGATATCCCTCAAATGAAGGCATTCATTGGTGGAATGACCGTGTGTACCATGAAACAAGAAAAACTTTCCTGTTTCAATCTCTTTCTCAGTAGAATCCCTGGGTGGTGGCTTTTTGTACTGCAATATGCTATATATGTCTAGATAGATGTTCTCCAACGTATCATTTAACGGCATGTAGTTTTCAAAACTTTGGAATCTGGGTCTCTTATTGGAGCTACTCCCACGGTTTCTATTCCTTCTATTGTCGTTCCCATTTCTATTGCTATTACCACCACTCTGGTTGCCAACATTTACTTCGCCTTTTCTCGAGCTGTCACCAGACTGTTTCACAACGACATTACTCTGAATATCTTCCTTCAAGGTCCCTTTGGACTTTCTCTTTCGAATTGCCTTAACTTCTTCTCGCCTCAGGCGAACATTATCCATTTCATAGAATAACTCTCTTGTAGGAGGTGGCTTTCCAGCTAAGTAATCCCCGAATTCTGTGTCGGGATCTACTCCTTCTATCAAGGCCATCAGGATAGTGGGCTCATCGGGATTAGTGACTTCGGTGACAGCCAGATTGAAGCGATCCAAATACGACTTCAAAGATTCTCCTGGGCCCTGTTTGATTTGTGACAATTCTATGATGGTCTTGGACTTTTGGGCATGGAGTCAGAACTGATTCATGAAACGCTCACTCAATTCCATGGAATTGGACACCGACCGAGGAGGAAGTCGAGTGAACCACATTAACGCTACGTCTTCAAGATAAATGGGAAAAGCTTTGCACTTTTCGGCATCGGCAGCTGCTGTTGCATTCATAAACCATGCATATCTCATTAGGTGGTTCCCTGGGTCTGTCCTTCCTGAATATCGATCCATCTGAGGCAAATTGAATCGTCGAGGGAACTGGTAATTCAGGATGTCATCTATGAAAGGGTTATGACTTCGCTCAATGCCCCAATCTTCATTAGTATACCGCCGGCTTTCCGACATAATCTGTCGCACCATTGCCTGTACATCGGCATTGGTTAATGTCTGCACATGCTCTCTAGATCTGATGTTCGGATTACCCCTAGGTTCCTGATCAGGGGATAACCTTCTGTTTCTGGCGGCAGCAGCTTTACGTTACTCTCTGTGCTCTCGGTCAATCTATGGATGTAATGGTTGGAGAAGTTGTTGCTATGTGGGGTTAGTAATATTGGGATCCCTGGGTAAGACGTGGGATCCGCGCATAGGTAGCAACATAGGCTGTTGCAGACTCGGGTCATCAGGACCCAATACACGGGCAACATCTTCTCGGGATCCTAAAGATCCAAAAGTCAATTGGTCAAGGTTCTGAGGCCGTTTAAGCGACCTTCTCTTGCGAGGACGTTCCTCCTCTGAAGAAGACGAATCATCTGTAGGAATGTGGCGTGGTGGGGAAGGAGTTCTCTGCCTTCAGAGCTCTTGTAATTCTCTACCCATGGTGATCATGTTTTCCTGCATGCGAAGGTTGTCACGCCTTTTGGCTTCCAATGCTTCTTTAGTGCTCTGAAGCATGTCAAGAAAACGTGAAAAGTCTCCCTGAGTAATGGGTGTAGATGGATCAGGCTGGACATTGGTCATCGTGGCCGGAATCAGAGCATTAGAGGGAGCTCGAGTAGAAGTTCCAGCTTCGTTCTGATTCGGATCGGATCGGCCTATAGCAGCCTGGTCGGGGCGGTTCGGGTGGAGAGAGTGAGAGCCCCCAACACCATCGGTTAGGATTGGGTATTCAGGTCGGATCGACGTCAACACGATCCGGTTTGCTTCCTCTCGGTTTGGATCAGCCCCTTCGATCCGATCCGGATTCTCCTAGATGGAGTGATATGCTCCGGAGCTTTGAGCGCATGACCTTGTTAACACGATAGCTTGCTGATTTTCTCTAGCACCTTGCACTTCCTTTCCTTTGGTCTTAGCCATAATGCTTAATTCTTCAACGATTAGTCAACAAGTACTGAAAGATGTCAGAGAAAGGGGATTAACTTCTTTGAACTTGAAGGTCCAAACAGTAGAATGATAATCCCAGAAAGGCTTAGAATTTGAAAGTTCTCAGTGAAAGCACCAAAATGTTAGACCAAAAATTGGCTCTAACACCCAAATTATATGTGAATTCAACAAAATAGAATCAAAAAGCAAATAAGAACACGCAATTTATAGTGGTTCGGCGTTAACGAGCCTACGTCCACTTTGTTTTCTTTTATTTGATGATTTGGATATGAATACAGCAATTCTTCTCACTCAACCTCGCAATTACAATGCATAAATTCACTCAAATATCTCAAAAAGGGCTTTAAGAGATTATTTTGATCTGAATATGATTGTAGAATTCGGCTATGGAGGAAATATGGACTGAGAATTTGCCAAAAGATCCTTTCAAATGCCTCTAGGTGGTGTATTTATAGGTGAAAAATCTCCTCGAAGTGGCTCCGGTTCGGAATTGCGTGGCATCCATCCCTTGAGAGTCGGGTTCGGAAGCTCTAAGATGGCTACAACACATTGGTTTAGTAGGAGTTCATGGGAGAAATGGTCAGATCTTGTCTGAGTCTTCAAGGGATATGCGCAGCAACGGCTACAGATGTAAAGGAGAAAAGGGGTTCGGATCGGAGCCTCCGATCCGATCCGGTTTAGCCTACTTGTTGTTCCTTGATGCTGCTGACTTACTCATCCGATCCGAACTGTTGGGCTTGCTTGCTTTCTTCTGTTGCCACTGGAGTGTTCCTCGGAACCGATCCGCTGAAGCCACTTGCTATCCTTTGGTATTGCTGACGTATTGCCGATCTGATCTGATGTAATAAGGCTACTGTTGTATATCTCCGATTCGATCTAAGGAAGTGTCGGCGCTCTCGATCTTTATTTACCTCCTGCACTATCTTTCTCCGATCCGATTGGTGTCCTTCTCACTATTTTCTCTTTGTGTAGCCTAGTTCACAAAGTAGGCTAACACGCTTATTATTTGGAAAGACCAGGATCAGGTCTATGTCCGAAAATAATTCCAAATAATAATATGAAGTTGTGGAGAGATTGAAGGCGGTATTAAAAACCGGGACCCTTCATATCGTAAGGACGACTTGCTGAGTGTCTCAAATGGGTAGCTCCCATTTTCGAATGGATTTTATATCAGCTAAGTGGCAAGAAGCCCGAACCTATGTGAAGGAATTTCAGATTGTGGTTTCATTCAGACTAGAACGAAATTATATGGATTGTGTGTCATACATTGTAATTGACTACCACTACTAGAAAAGTGGGCATATTTGATGCTATTTTGTTGTGGCCGTAGATCCAAAATGCGTTGCCGTAGGCCCTTTTTTCAAATAAGCAACACCAAGGAGGCGTGGCATCCACGGCCGTTGTATTAGCCATCTAAGGCAAAGCTTTTGCCCATCTACGACCACGGACAGAAAGCGTTGCCTTAAATAGAGCTTTTGCCCTATTGCAACAGTATATGCATGTATTGCAACAACATACAGCGTTGCCTTCAGTAGAAGCCAGAGCCTGGCTTCCAGGTCATGATAGCGGGGTCCACATGGACTTTCCACGTCAGCTGCCAACGTGTCACATGCCACGTCAGCTCGCCACGTCAGCTGCACTATGTGTCACATGCCACGTTAGCTATCCACGTAGCGCCACATAAGTTGTGGGCTCCACATTCCGTACCATTGTGGAATTAGTAATATTACACTTAATGCAACACCACAACACCGTCTAACTCAACACCACAACATAGTCTAACGCAACACCACAACAATCTAATGCAACACCAGAAAACATCAACTGTAATGGTAAAAAATCAAATGCGACACAAAAAAAAATCAACTGCAGCTGTAATACAACCCTGTAATTACAGATTCTGCAGTACATATATTCAATCCAAAACATTGTATCACATTCATTCATATATACCAAAATATTCATACAACAAATCCTCCCTAAACAATCATCACCACAGTCAGACCAACCAATTATATATACCAACTCATAATGTCATCACCAACACATTCCACAAGTGCCATCACCAAAACATATCACAAGTGCCATCACGAACACATACCACAAGTGCCATCATTTAAAAGAACAATCCGAATATATCACAAGTGCTAACACATACCATCCAAATACTTCAGTCAGTTGCCGGGGTTGAAGGAGTAAAAATGTCAACATCTTTATCACTTGTTGTGGTGACACAAAAGTCTCCGACATCTAAATTAAGATCCGGATTGGCTTCACCTAGCTTTTTTTAACACCCATGACACGTTCTCTTTCACTTTTATATTCACCTTTTCTTCCAAATCCGCCTCAAGCTATTGCCTTATTTTTTTTGTCAGCTCTTGCATATAACTGTCTGAAGAACCAGGAGTTGTTGGAGACTTTTCAGCCAATTTACCTCGCCTTCCTACAAGCCAGTTCCGCATGTAGCTCTTCCCACTAGAAACAAGTGCATTTGCCTTAGCAATGTTTCCTGCATCCACCATTGTTTGAACCTTTGCCTACAAAATGAAAACTAGGCAAGCATATAGATAAATAGGCAGCTGGCAGGAATGAATTTATTAACAGAATTGGTTCTCTTTCAAACTAACTATGTGTTTCGATTTAATAAGCAGCTCCAACAAATGTATAATGTGCCAATTATAATGACACAAGTATTGCTATTTCAGTATCTAATTATATATGTACTCATGTATTTGCCCTTTTAGTTCATCTGTGTTAGTCTTGTAACTTCTACCCGGTTCTCGCCTCAGCAATGTTTCCTGCATCCACCATTGCTTGAACCTTCGCCTACAAAATGAAAACTAGGCAAGCATACAGATAAATAGGCAGCTGTCAAGAATGAATTTATTAACAGAAATGGTTCTCTTTCAAACTAACTATGTGTTCGATTTAATAAGTAGCTCCAACAAATGTACAATGTGCCAATTATACTAACACAAGTATTTCTATTTCAGTATCTAATTAGTTCATCTGTGTTAGTCTTGTAATTTCTACCCGGTTCTCGTTTATATGTTTCCAAATAAACAAAGACAGCGGATGGGGAGGCTTTTTCTGGGTCCTTCTTTCTATATCAAATATTAGGATTACCAATAATTCAATGATATAACAAATTAGAATTATCATGTGGTCAATTCAACTCAATCACAATAAAAAATAACTTAAGTTCAAAAAAACACATACTATCTTTTCTTTGGCTACTGCATAAGTTTTGGGACCCACGGTATGTGTCTCATTTAACGAATTACGATGCGTGGAATTAGTATCAGCTAGGGCCTGGAAATCCAAAAAAAATTAGCGCTAAACAAGGATAATGTGAACTACTAAAGAAAAGATTAGCATTAACCAAGACATTGTGAACTACTAAACATTATACAAATGTGAATATCATTAAAGTCGTACCTGAACTGCTTCATCCCCCCGATATTCCAAGAGCGTTTTAAAATCGTCCAACGGAATTGTACTAGGCCTATTTGCAAGCCTTTCCTCATCAGTTGAATATTTTTTATAATACCTTGCTTTGATGCGAGACTTGTACTGCCTTTAAGAGTCGTTAAGCGTGTTCAAGACCCACTTGTGTCCTTCTTCCGGTATGACATACCTAGCCTATAATATATCAATCACAAACATCAGGAGACAAACTAATTAATTAAAACCAAACATTTAGGAAGTCAGTTGAACTATATATGGTTAAGGAAATTAGATTGTACCAGAGCATAATCCAACATTTGTCACTTTAATCGATCAGGAACAACATGCCAATTGATGTAAGTAAGAGACACATTATCCTTTGCTAGTGTACCAAGAAAATTTCGTAACTCTGTAATATTATCAGATACTGGCTGACCATCCCCATTCAACTCAATGACCACTTTATCATTCGGGGTTATAGCATGCACCTTGGTCATTTGACTTCTCTCTAGGATCTTTTGGACCTTGTACTTTACATACTAGGTTCAAAAATGTGAATAGAAAATAGACACACTCAACAGTGCAGTGCAGTGCATAGATAAAGAAACATTATATTGTACCTGCTTCATCTTCTTGTGCAATCCATTCCTGCTCTAATCGATCAGTAAGATTTTCCATTGTTAGAGGCGCTTCAACATTCTGCTTTTGACGTTTCCGCATCGCTAAATAAGTAGCAACTGAACCAGCAGCTTCACATGAATTGGTTGTTTGTTTGAACAATTTACTACATGCAGGTTTTAAAACAGATGGACAAGGCGTTGTAGGTTTCAAAACTCCTGAAAAAGACGGTGTAGGTTTCTTCAATTTCTTTAGTATTTCTGTGAATTTTGTGCGGTTACTGAGCTTATTTGGACTGGGAGTGTGTGTCATGATCAACTCCTTGTTGGAGCCAGCTTTCTTTGGAGGGAGGTGCGCTTCATCGCCTCCTTCTTAATTTCAATGGCTGCATTGGTTCGCGTACGAGTTCTCGGTCCAGGTAAAGGATCCTTTGACTTAACAATTTTGATTCTCTACAATTAAGTCGAAGTTCAAGATTTTTTACGTTCATAAAGGCAAAGACAATAAGTAATAAACAAATAACTTCTTTATACCTTTGAATCAGATGAATCATCAGGGACGTCTTCACCAGCATTTTCTGGGATGTATTCATCACGTCCAGCAACATCATTACCTTTATCTTTCTTATTTTGTGCGGCAGCCTCTTGCATACAACTAACCAATGAAGGCACCCCAAGTGATCTACTAACTACATCATTTTCTTGCATTCGCGCGATTCTCTCTTGTTCATACTTTGTCAAAACTGATGGTTGTGAGAACTGCAAGAAGATTAGATTATAACTCACCATCGATGAAAAATTTAAGCTAGTTAACCAAATAAAGTCGACGTATAAATAGTTCTTGCTATTTTGACAAAGTGCATGCACAAAGAACAATTAGTTACCTGAATTAGCTGCAGCCTTCATGGTCGGAATAAGATTGCATCCGGATTAATAAAACTGAAATGAAAACTGAAAAATACCTGAACATCAGCTTCATTCCCTCGGGTATCATCATCATTACCTGTTTCATTTTCTACATTTAACTTCCTCATGATTCCTTTGTCCGTCACAGTAACATCTTCTTCATCATTATTCATATCAGGCTCCGGCGATGGTTTGTTCTGACCGAGTTGGGTTATTTTTCATCATTTTGTGTCGATGCTGAAGTCAATGTGCAGTAATATACTTGCGCTTTGCAAGCGGCTTCTGAGCAAAACCTGGAAAAATAAAAATAATAATGATGGCCTCCTTCATAGTTCTTTACACACACAGATATATATATATATATATATATATATATATATATATATAAGAATGGATCTATATATATTACATATACATATATACCCTGAATTATGTTTTTCCTTGGCCGTATGATTACATGCGGCTGCAGTTGGATCAACGGATCACTGTCTTTGCCAATGGTGTTGTCGATGTAAAAAACACTTCTTCTTGCTTACTGCAGCCCTGTACATATTTATTTACGTCCTTGTCATTCAATATTAGCTGTCAGCCACCCCTAGTTCCTTTGCTGATATATACTCCTCCTATTTCAGTGTAATGGAGACAATCTTTAACAAAGCCCATAAGCACACTATAAGAATAGAGGTCTACATCATATTTTGTTACTACGAAGGATTCTCCATCGACGTAACATGTCCTTCGAAATTGTCCACCATGGTGCAGTCGAATATTAATAAGTTCATCCATCCTGTAGAAACTGAATACATTAGAACAAGGTACATGCATGTTAAAGTGGACAATAAACAACAACTATAACATTTTGGTCTATAACCAATATAGATGACAGTAGAGAAAGACATTAAATCATAAAACATGTGAACAATGTACATTGCAATATAAGAAAAGAGTGCCAAACACATTCATCAAAGATAATAATTTCCAGCTAAAACAAATAGTGCCAAATATATCATAAATTAGACCAAATTAAAGCAATAAGAAAGAGGAACTTTTTATCCTAACGAGATGGAACAGGATCAGGAACTTCTGCTTCTAGTTATGTTCCTAGTTGTATTACAGGGACATCATCCCTAATCCAACCCCCATCAACAACTTTTGGTTCTAGTTCACGACCTATGCCCATATCACGTGTATAAGCGTTTCTTATGTCTTCTTCCATTGCATTCTGATTTTTAGTATCACACCAATCTCTCGGCAATTTTTTAATAACGTAATGACTGTTCTTTTAAACTGCATCTTCCACATAAAATACTTGTTGCACTTGCGAAAGGCAGGACATAAGGATCAGTTTTACGAAACTTGCTAAAATTTACTCGAGTAAGACCATATGGATCTTTTTCCTCTTGGTACCAGCAACATTTAAAAAGGGCCACTGTGAAAGCTCCCCAATAATCAAGCTCAAAAATTTCTTCGATTGATCTATAGTAATTGACATCACCTAATATTAGGTTTTGGTCTTTGGAACTTGCAAAGCTGATGGTTTTGGCAGTCAAAAATACACCACTATTTTGTATGGTACATCGAGAATCTCCAAATTTTGTGTGGAATCTATATCCATTTACTATATAACCGGTAAACTTCCTAGCTACTCGGTTAGGACCTAATGCAAAAACCTCTAAATATGTTGAAATATTGTCCTTTTCCAGAACCTCTTCTTTAAACTAATTCCAAAACTCTTCGAAATGTTCTCGTTCCCTCTTGAATCTGCTTGGATTTGCAAGATAATCCACAAAAGCTCGATGAACACTAAATAATAATTAAGGTCAAAAAACTACGAAATGCAGATGTTAATTTATAGTTAAGGAAAATGATATAAAACTTAGGAACTTACTCGATCAAACTCTCAATCTTTATTACCGGAAATGAACAGAATATAGCAATGCGTTGCCTTCCAATCTGCATCTTTCAAATTGAACATCATTCCATCTTTATTCTTCTTTGTTCCAATATGATATTCCAAATCTGTTGGACATCTTCCAATATCAATCGACGTTTTTTCTGTTCCTCCATCAATGCCTAAAAATCTTGAACAGAAGGTCACACACTCTTCTGCCAAGTAAACTTCTGCAATCGAACCTTCCGGTCTGATTCTATTTCGCACATAATATTTCAACTTTCCTAGATATCGCTCAATTGGATACATGCATCTAAGATGTTCAAGCCCGCCGTATTCGATTTCTCTGCATAAATGAATAGGCAAGTATACCATTATATTGAAAAAACCCTATGGAAAAATCATTTCAAAATGACAAAGTATCTTGACAATTTCTTCTTGCAGCATCTTGATATCATCCACTTCGATAACCTTGCTCCATAGTCCTCTAAGGAATGCACTAAATCTGATCATTGATAACGCAACCTCGGGTTTTGACACTTTCTTCATGGCAAATTGTAACAAATAATGGAGTATGAAATGAGCATCATGGCTTTTATATCCCACGACCATTCTCTCTTTTATGTGCACGTACCGACTAACATTCGAGGCACAACCGTAGGGCAGCTTGGCGTTCTTCAATATAGAGCAAAAGATTTCTTTTTCCTTATTTGTCATATCGAATATTGCAGGTCTAATTTCAACATGCTTTCCGTCACCACATTCAACAGGATGAAGGACCTTCCTTATGCCCAATTCCTGTAAATCCAAACGAGCATTTGGGTGATACTTCGACATGCGACCTATATTAAGTAAAGTACCTAATATTTTGTCGCATATGTTCTTCTCTATGTGCATGGCATCCAGGTTATGTCGAAGGGGATTATGACACCAATATGGTAAGTCAAACAGTATTGACCTTTTTTAAAAGGGCCATCACTTTTACCAGGTTTCTTCGTCTTATCCCCAAACTAATTTTTGAACCCTCGCAATAACTCTTCAATATCAGTTCCTGATAATATTTCTGGAATGCTCCTCATTTTAGTTTCACCATTAAATCTCCTCTTATCCAGCCTCCACATATGTGATGGATCAAGAAACTTTCTATGGTGCATAATAATGGCATACTGGACACGCTATTTTCCCCTTCGTGCTCCAACCTGACAACATGGCATATCCCGGATAATCATTAATGGTCCATAAGACGCTTGCATGTAAATTAAAATTCCCATCAGTCAAGGAATCATATGTTTCGACGCTAATATTCCATAACGCTTTCAATTCCGCAATTAAAGGCTGCATATATACATCAATACTGTTCTTTGGAGAATCTGGACCAGATATTAATGTTGAAAGAATCAAATTCTCTTGTTTCATACATAACCAAGGCGGAAGATTGATGCTTATCAACACAATTGGCCATGTACTATAACTTGAATTCATCGAACGATATGGATTAAATCCATCAGATGCTAGACCCAATCTAACATTACGATTTTCTGATGAAAAATCAGGATAGCGAGCATCCATCATCTTCCATGCCACACCATCAGCCAAATGTCTTAGTTTTCCATCTTCTTTTTGTTCTACTTGGTGCCATCTCATAAGTTTGGAAAATTCTTTGCACATAAGCATCCTTTGTAACCTTGGTCTTAGAGAAAAGTACCTCATAACATTTGCTGGAACTTTGGGAATCGACTTTGGTGGATCATTATTATCAACGATGCCTTCTTTTTCTTTTACAGCCCACCTCGAAAAACCACAAATGTTACAAGCCTCTTTATCTTTATTCTCTGCCCAATATAACATGCAATGGTTTGGGCAGGCATGTATTTTATTGTAATTAAGACCTAAATCTTTAATGCCATTCTTTGCCGTGTAGGAAGACAAAGGCAGCTGGGCATCAGGAAAGGCTTCTTTTATAAGATTTAGTAATTCCCCAAACGCAGACTCATTAATTTCATAAGCACACTTTAAATGATAAAGCCTAATTAAGAAACTTAGTCGAGAAAATTTAGTGCAGTCAGGATACAACGGCTTTTTTACTTCTTTAACATGTCGACAATTTCTCGGCCTTTGGATTTGGTTCTACTACAGTGTCCTTGGGATTTTGACCAAATTTGTAACCCGCACATTTGAACATCACATCTAAATTATCCTCAAAATACATCTTTGTTGCACAATCCATATGGTCATCAACACCTATTAATTTTGTCTGTGAAACTTCACAAATCCACCCAGTATGTAATGGAGAAGGGCCATTAAAAATAAGATGATCGTATATGACATTTTCACAATACCAATTACGTTATGTACATTTTGTGCAGGGGCACTTCATCTCATCACCTACTTTATAAATGAGAAATGCACTTCTTAGAAAAGCTATCACCCCTCTTACATATTCTGCACTCGATCTTGGAAGTCCTATCCATATGTAGTACTCACTATCCATTGCCACAATCTAACCACGGCCTAGTAAGACTAAATTTGATACCACTAAGAGGTTCTAGAACAAACAAGGGCTACCCTATAATGTTTGACTAAATTAGAAATAAAAACAAAACAAGTTAATGATTTACAAATATACATAATCAGTGTGATGATACAAAGACGATTGTTTTGATACAAATTATCACTAACTTTTGGAACATCAGGAGAATACAAAAAACAAGTAACTAAGGATACTGAACACAAATTCATAACATTGCATGACTGCACCAAAACAAAAACAGTACAGATACAAAGACTATACAGGTGATTCAAAGACGATATAGTTGTACCAAATACAAAGAACGATGTAATAATTTAATTTTGTCTTCTAATGTTTAGCCCTTGATGCTGGTCGTTAAGTCTACTAACGTCAGTTCGAATACCAATAACTCGATTTTGCACATTGTGAGTTGATGTTGTAATTCATTTGCATACTCAGCGGCTCGACTTGGAAACAGTTGGTCAATCCACTGCCAAAAGGTACACCCTGTGGGATAAACACGACATCTAAAATAACGACAATCAATGTTGTATCCAAACGAAATAACATCTTCTATAGCGGCGTACCCACAATCGCACATTATGATTGGTGAGTCATCTTGCTCTTCGTTAACCACTTTGTTGTTTTGATGCTGAAGACACAAGGTAGCACGACTATGCCATCGCATCTCCCTTTCTCCACGTCGTTCTTCTCCTCGCCTATGTCTTTGGAGTTTTTCTTTTTCTAGTTCATACTCACGCAAATCATCGTAGTGCCTTTCTTGCATCTCTATATAAAAATCAATAGTAGTTTCTCGTGATGATGGGTTTGACAGTCGTAGATCACCCATGCCCAGGGTATCTTCGTAGTCATACAATGTAAGAAGAGAAATAGGCATTATATAACTACAAATCGAAATAGACATTTAAACATTTAAATTGGATTTCTTTTGTCCTCTAAATTTTGTTTCCACCTTCGAAATAAGCATTATTTACCAATACATCAATGGTTTGGCAAACATAAAAATACAGAACTTGCACAATTTCAACACATGCAAACATATAAATACAACACTTCAAGTATAAAAACCCTAATTTAAGGCAATCGGTATACCCAAATCACCCAAAGACTTTGAACGTAGACCAAAATAAGTTAGAGATGAAATCAACTAAATAAAACTGAAATGATGAAGCCCTAGCTACCTGTAATTGTTCTAAATGATCCAAATTGTAGGTGTAAAGTTTGTAAAATAGGAGAAATCGAAGGCTTATAGTTTGTAACCTGAGGAAGAGTACCAATCGGAGGTGTTCTTGGACGGATTTTGTGGAGAGAGAAATAGACTGAAGGAGGAGTTCGGGAGAAATTTGTTTTGGGGGGAAGTATTTCGTAAATGGGGAAACTATCGCACCAAATTTTCACTAAGCTGTAGCAAGGTTCGGCTTGAACTGTTGGATTAATCAACATCTATGGTTATTTATTTTTTTAAACTGATAACGCGGATCGCTGACCTGGCATGTATTTATGTAATGAAAATTTTTGAACTGGTGTTGCAAGGATTGGCTTGAACCGTTGGATTAATCAACATCTATGGTTATTTATTTGTTTAAACTAATAAAGCGGATCGCTGACCTGGCATGTATTTATATAATGCAACACTTTAAACTGGTGTTGCACGTCACAGCACAAGAATTCCAACCGCAACATTGTGTTCACATCTAATGCAACAACAAATGAATGTTGTTGCAGAAGATCAAGGAATGCATAGCTTTCGCAACACTTTTCATGCAACGCACACAAATTAGTGCCCACTTTTGTAGTAGTGTGCGTAGCACTGATCTCTATTAGATATATATCTGCTTGGTGGTGGAGAATTTATTCTCTTGCCTAACACCCTTCTCTAAGACGTATGAGCTTAGAGATTATATATTGGTAGTAATCAGTGATGCTTTGTAAATGGAAAACATGGCATACTTAAGTTATGTGATGAGCTTTGCATGCTCAAAGCATGGCTTATCTAAGCATAGCTTATTTAAGCATAGCTTTGTGTATATCATGACCTCGGCAAGCCTAACACCCTGGTAAATGGCCAAAACAGGAAGAAATTCGACAAGGTTATGGGATTTTTTTCTCATTCTCGATAAAAGGTGTACTATGGTATGGAGCCCAGGTATTAACCTATCTGGTAAATGTATCTACTTTTGTGGTTGTTGTTGGCGCGAGCTTGGAAAGGTCGGTAGCGACCGGGAGATGGCATACTCAGGCGTACTCTAAGTTACCTAGTTACAGAGGTAACCCAACCTTGTGTCGGCATGAGGAGCATCACGGTTCATCCTCAGACATCCCTCTAGAGGTGTTCAAAATTCGGTTTGGAAGGAAGTTCCTTTTCCTGGTCATTGTTAGAAACCCAATCTCCATTACATGCCTGCACTATTTTGATTGTTTACCATATGTCATAATAGTATCTGGTACCTATGCTGGCTATTTTAGTACATTTATTTTGAAAGGTTTTTCACACTATATTATAGCATTGAAAGAGGATTTTACATATCAAAGGCATTTTTCACTGCATAAGGAGAAACCTCGCCTATGTGTGTGTTTGCATTGCGTGTGTGCCGCGAGACCTTATGTTACTTTCATTTTTCAAAAAGTCATTGCGAATTTCTACACACTAGTATTCGCATGGAGTAAACCCTTTTTGCATTAGCGGCATGGTCCGATGAATTACCCAACTTTAAATTAAACCCTAAAAACAACTGTTTTAAGTTCTCACACCAGTCTCGTGACTGACCTGGAGTTTATTGTTCCCACACCTAAACTCTGGTTGCCCACAATTTTGCATGGGCAGCCTGGTAGTTTGGCTTGCAGTTTAGACTTGGAGTTGGTTGGAGCAGGATGTTGGTTTAGCGGAAGCTATTACATCTTGGAGCATGTGTATTCTTCCACAGAGTTTAGTATCTCTTCCGTTTTGTAATCGATGTAGTTTGATGTATCTCTTGTAACTCTTATGTAATGATAATGGATACGTTCTTTTTATTTTGTGCAAATGTGTGAGTATCGCTAACAATCTGTCTTTATGAACGGTTTAAGTTGGTTTAATTACCGGCGAAAATCAGGCAAAAAGCTAGGTCGTTACATTGTGGTATCAGAGCTTTAGTTTATATAAAGCTATGGGGTATAACATATTTGAATAAAAGGAAAGGACCCATCAGAGTTATAATATCTTATTAGAGATAGGGTTATTAACGCCCTAGACTGAGATTTTGGCGTATTATATTTGAGAGAGCATATTTGAAATATGAAGCGAGTTTTGAAAAGTTATATTTTAAGAAAGAAATATATTTTGAAAGTATATGGTTAATTATAACTTGGATAATTAATCAAACGATTAAAGTTAAGTTACATTTTGTGATTATAATTACACATAAAATACTTCTTACAGCATGGTAATTAAGCCTATTCCACTGATCAGGAAAATGATCCGAGTACAAATGCCTTTTGGATTTAATTTCACTATTGGGTAACATTTTGAAATATTGATAAGATTATAATATATCAATTGTTAAGGGATAAAGTTGGGTCAAATTTGTTAAGATAATTCTCCTTTAAAATTTTTTTAGTCAATATGGTTTGAAATCAAGATAAGTATAAGTGTTTGAGTATTTTATTCGATGTTG
The DNA here is from genome assembly GCA_030737875.1 of Allium sativum. Lineage (NCBI taxonomy): Eukaryota > Viridiplantae > Streptophyta > Magnoliopsida > Asparagales > Amaryllidaceae > Allium > Allium sativum. The sequence continues at coordinate 116,993,848 of CM060911.1, read as the reverse complement.
AGGTTGGACTATCGAGTATAAGAAGATTTTGAATATACACCTAGATAACGTATATACAAAGACTTAAGTGTACTAGATAGATATAGAATCACACTCTAGTTGCTTGAAGATGATTCTGTTGATGACTACAACATCATTAGTATATATTTTTGAGTTTCGAAAGTGGGATGACTATATGATTCCGATTAAAACATCGATATATACCTAAACCCATTTAGATAAGTGTTCGAAAATGTTTGGTAAATTGATGTGAATTCGAATAAATAAGCAAGATATTGAGATTTTGATGGAGTTATAAGAATTATATCAGGAAAACCTATAATGAGGATAAGCCAGTAAAGAATATATGAGAAAGTGCATTTGTGATATAAGGAAAATTTTGGGTTTGAAAAGATATAGGGTTTGAAAAATCAAATTGAAATTTTGAGTAAGAATTGGCAATTACTTTGAAATTGGTTTTGAAAGAATATATTTTGAATATAAAGGAGCAAGATCGTTGAAAATATTTGGGAATTTAAACTTGAGCACGAACATCTTGTGATTGGAATTTCTTAGTTGATTAAAAAACGTTTATGTAAAGTTATAATTTACATAAGCAGTCCAAGTATAGAAAAGTAGTTCAGGAAACGATTCAAAGGATACTGTCTAGGCTTAGGCTAGGAAATTATAGACAGTAGGTGAACCAATTATGACAGAGAGGATACTGTCTAGGCTTAGGCTAGGAAATTATAGTTTCCTGCTCTCCCTGGCCATCCCTAACTGATCCGACGAATGAGATGGTTAATGTGAAGTTAACTGAATTTAGAAAATGAATTGGAATTTGACTTATTAAGTGAAAAATAAAAGTTGAATTTCAAAACCGAAATAATTTGGAAAGACAATGTAAATTACTTTAAATGATTTATATGGTTTATGTAAGGATATAATGGTTTTCTAAGGTATTTTAAAGTATCGAAGAAAAACGGAAATCATGGTCAAACTAGAGCTTGTCGCACCGCGGCAATTGGTGTATTTTAGATGCAAACTTTAAATGCTTATAACTTTTTAAATCTAAATCGAATTTCCATGAAACGGAAAATATTTAATTTCCATTAATAAGAGCGTTCTAATGAGTGAAAGCAAATTTTAATTTTAGGTTATAATTTTCAACTTATGTTTCAAATCATTTGGAAAAGGTCACTGTAAGAGTAGTTGTCAACCATAACTATAAACAATTAAATGCTTTTAATATATGGAAAAAAAATTGTAAAATCATTATAAACTCTGTAAAAGTGTTTTGAATGGTAAAGTTTAAATTTTGGCTAAGATAAACGATATTTTGATCGAAGCAGTTAAGATAACTGTTTTGTAATGCCTTTGTAATGCTTTTGAAACACTATGGTAAAGCTTTCTTTGGAAACAATCTATTCTGGAGTTTTTAACCCACAAACTATTTTCCGAACTATAGGTAATAATTTTTAAATGATTTGTGGAATATTTTCAAAGGTTTAAAAGTATTGGAAATATTTTATATGGAATTTAAATTTATTTATTCAATATTAAAATGGGTTTTCTAACTTTAAATAATTGAATATGGTTGGAGATAAATCTTCGTATGTTTGATATTAATCCGGTAGATAATGACTCTTACTATTTGAGGAATTTAAAAGGTAGTTCACCATTATTCCTATTATAGTGTGAGTTGGATAGAGATTAATATTGAGGATAAGTTGATGATATTTTTATCTAGATCTAATGTTAAAGAGTTGGATAAACCTTTTAATTAAATACGGGTTTCCCAATCTGATTGAGATAAGTTGGATAGAAATAATCTTCAGATAATTGATATGAAATTATGTGGTGTAAATGTATAATATTTGAGGAATTTTGAAGATATTATTATAATATCATTATTCCACTTATAGTGTTCGTTGATTATGAGAATTGATATCGAATATAAGTAGATACAATTTCTGTGTAACTTATGTTCAATATCAATTGATTTGGGTTTTGTCGTGAATTGTATCTTCAATAATATCATTCTTGAAACTCAGTGAGATTGAGTAATGGAAATTCATATCGTAATTTTGGGATTTAATCATATCTTTGATTGAGGAAATTAAAAGTAAGGAATTGGGAAGGAAGTATAATCTTTCAGTTTAGAGTAAAGAATTGAATATTGGGAAATCGTTAGGTGGAATTTATGGGTGAAATATGGATTAAAGGATTTTCAAAGGAAATTGGATTTTGATAACGAGTTATCAAACGGAGAATTAATTAAGGCTTTGAAATTAAATTATTTTGAATTAAGGGATGTGTTTTAAAAGAGAAAGGTTAAATATAGATTTTTCCATAATTTGAGAAAGGATATAAAGAAGTTTAACTTAACAAATCCAAGATGGAAGGAGATTTGGTTGAAAGCCTGTGTGCTCCCTAATTTTGGTTTTAAAAATTACGCTAATTATTTGGAAAGACCGAGATCGGATCCATGTCCGAAAACCATTCCAAGTAATAATACGAAGCTGCGGAGCAATTGAAAACATTGATGGCTGCATTGAAGACCAGGACCCTTCATATTGTAAGGACAACTTGCTGAATGTCTCAGGTGGGTAGCTCCCACTTGCAGATTGATTTTATATCAGCTAAGTGGCAAGAAGCCCGAATGTATGTAAAGGAATTTCGGAATGTGGTTTCGTTCAGACCCAGAACGAACTTGTATGGATTGTGTGTCTAACATTATATGTTAGACAAAAAATTGGTTCTAACACCCAATTGATCATGTTTTACAGAGAATAATGAGAAATCATATACGAGAAAGCAAGAGAAATCAAACAACACACAAATAGTGGTTCGGCGCTAACAAGCCTACATCCACTTTATATATTCTTAATTCAACATAGAATTACAATTACAAGGCTTTGAATCACTCAAGCACTTGATTGCAATGAATTTTTCTCTCCGAATTCATGGATTCTATTGGAGGAGATGATGATTTGCAGTAGAGGAAAACTTCTCATGGCTGCCATGAACGAACTAAGTGCCAAAAGTCCCTGTAAAGTGGTGCGAATTCATGTATTTATAGATAGAAATTCAGTTGAGATAAATGGTCACATAGAAGCATCAAAGAGAACCTCGAAAATAGTGGGAAACGTGGGAGAAGTTATATCTTGTTCATGTGTGCCAATTTAATCCTGCTCATGAAGGGAGGAGTAAAAGTAGGTCCAATCTCATATGCCTAGTAACCGCTTCAAGCAAAAAAGGGGTTCGGATCTATCTATATTCAACATGTGCCATTGATGCTGCCGAACCGGAATCCTTCAGGTATGGTTGAAGGGATGGGATCGGATCTATGCCTCTGATCCGATCCGACCTATTCGTTGTGTCTTATTACTTGCAGCCAGGTTAAGTCCAAATCCATGCTATTCGACCTGAAGTAGTCTCCGACCCGAAGTTGACGTAACAAGGTAGAGATGCCATCTATCCGAGTCAAGGTTGTTTGATCCAATCCGTTCTGAGCTCTCCAATCTGATCCGAGCTCTATTATCCGATCCAATCCGAACTCTGGTTTTAGAAGGTATAAGAGCTTTAACCTCTAATGTATGTAACCCTGATCGTTTGGGTTTTTGGTGGCCTGGTCACAAAACAGGCTAAAAGTTCCCCCCTAAAGTACGCCTTATCAAAGATGAGGCGTGCTTTGAATATGCCGAGCTGAATAATTCTGGGATGTCATCCGTCCTTTAGAAAGTTTTATCAAATTGTTGCACTACTTCCATGGGTGCTAGTTAGTCCAAATTCTATGAAAGGAGTAGTCGAAATGATCAAGTAACCGTTTAAACTTTGTCGAATCAAGAGGTCTAATTCCTTCATCATAAGTCACGTAGGGTCGTTGGCTCACTTGGATGGTCAAGATGAATCATGTCATATTCCAGAGACACAGTGCATATGTTCTAAATTACGCATCAAGTCAGGGTCATGCTCAAAGCCAGTTTGCTATTTGAAGCTCATGCTCCCTAGCATTAGTGGAGGACAAGCGAGGTCAGTGCTTATTCCCCCAGCATCGGTGGGAGTTGGATCAGGTCAATTAAACATCTAGTATTAAAATGTTTATAATTTTCGTTGTTTCATCAGGTCAGAGTTTCAAGTTTAATAATCTTGGTTGACCCAAGTCGTTCTGTGCTCTTTCTCAAGTTAGCAAAAGTCGGAGTTATATGCACGAATGGTCGAGTCACATTTGCTTTGGTGTCATTCCATCTCTTTAGCCAGAAAGAGAGGATTGACTCATTAAGTGTCAGCGAACTTAGATACTCTCCTTCCATCAGTCACGAAGTTGAGAGTAAATTCGCCAATCATGCGAGCGAAAGAATGTCATTAGGTAGTTATTCAAGCTCCTTCATTCATGCTTTGGCACAATCCAAAATAGCCGTTATAGTCTTGTTGAGTCTATTTCTGATGGTTGGTTCCATTGAGCTTGACAATCAAGATCGTGGGCTTAATAAATGAAATTGGTCCTTTTTGGAGTTGTACATTCCAGCCAGTCTTTTCCAGGGCTTTTCTTTTGTCATTATCATTTCAAAACTCGGATGGTGCTCCATTCTCTGTCATGAAAACATTGAGATCATCCATCTCAACATTAATATACTCTTGTTGCAAGAATTCACCAAAGCCTCTTGGTAGGTCTTGATGAAGAATAATTTTGATGTCTGAGTTACCTAGAATATTGGGTACTGCTTCCATAAACACCATAGATGGTTCGGCCAATCTACTGGTGTAACTGCAGTGCTGAATCTTTTGAGGAACGAATGAAGGATCTCGTTAGACTTCTGTTTGATTGAAATGAGTAGCATGATGTTCTTGGGTCGATAGATGTGGACCTTTGACTGCTTAGTGAAGTCGGTGACCAAAGTGTTCCAACGGTTGACCATTTCAGATGCATGCCGCCAAAATTGTATAGCAACAATATAAATCAAGATCCAGAAGTGGTAGCTTGAAGTATGGGGGTTTATTGAGATCCCTGATGTATTTTGTTCAAGGGTTTTGATTGGCATTGCTTATGTCGCCTTTGAGTGTGACAACTCTTGTGAAGCATCAATTAATGTTGGAATATGGCCTTCATCTTTGAGAAGTTGTCGTCAATTATCCAATTTAGAGTAGGTGCCCCCAGCATGAAGTCTTGGAGTAGGTGGAAGCCAGTTCCGGCTTCTTGGTTCCACATAAGTAGTAGTCGTCAATCAGGCTTCTGTCTTTTAATTCTGGATGATGATCCACTGCTTGGAACTAATATCTCGTGCCCCTCTTCCACAGAGGTTTTGCTATGTGGTGCGCATCAAATCCATGTCTTCTTTGAATTCATATTCCCTTATTATGCCGTGTGTTAGAGATCGATACAAAATGATTTATTCGTGTCCAGCTCATGTTTGTCTTTGGTATCCCATCCAGGCTTTGGGGATCGGAGTTGGGTGGCGATAAGGTCAAATTATAGTCACTTCGAATGTTTCCACTTGTCCTTAAACTAAGGAATGGGAAGCTTCATGTTGAAGTTGATTTGGATTTGAAGCATTCATCTAAATTGGGGCATATGTTGATCGGACTCCGTTTAAGTTTCTAGTGGCTCTTGCATTGCCGTCGCTTTCATCCAAAATGTTGCAGTCAGAAGTTGCATGCTGCAAAGGTCTAGGCGGAGGTTGATTGCACCTTGTCTCAATCAAGACAACATTGCCCACTCGTCATGGTTTGTCATGTGATCTGAACCGCAGAACAGGGTGTTCATGAGAAAAATTCATTATTGCTTGAATTCCTACGGTGCTCGCTGCAGCGAGTTGTCGTAGTTGCTCAGTCTTCCATCTATCTATGTAAAGAAGTTATCCATCATTTTTTTCATTTCTAGAGAAGTTCATCTTTTTGAGCATCTGTGTTCTCAATTCAGCAATGACACCATCCATTTTGTATCTAGTCTAACAAGCTGAGGGATCATCGCAAGAAGAAATCTGCTGACTTCCTTCATTCCTAGCGCCTTCTGCCCCAACATCCTCAGCATGGAAGAAATTTTTATCTTCCTTCTTCTTAGCCATTGAGTTGGAGTATCAGGCTATTCGCTTCCTTGCAAGCTAGGTGTCAGGGTAATGGCATGCCCCCTTATCCGGGTTCTTTCAATCGGGAAGTCTGTCAGGACTAGTAAATGGACGTTCACTCTGCATCCATTCTGTGGTCCTCAAGCGGCCTTTTAGTTTATACATGGATGCATGGAAAAGAGAAATTGCTTTCAAGGCTTAAGTGATTGAGTTATCCAAGTGCTCAAGTTATTGCATTTTCCATTCAGTGTATTTGCGAGGTTGCACTTATCGTTGCACTTGGGTTATGGCCAGTCGTATGTTGGTTTGATATATCACTCTTAGGGCCTCCTTTCGATCGTTGCCTTAAGTTGTACGACATGTCATTAAACAACTCACTCTCAAGGCCTCCTTTTGGTCGTCGCCTTGAGTTGCATGAGAAGTTTAGCATTGGGCATCAGCGTTGGCCTTCTGGACATGGCCCTTTACTTGTTTTTTACTAGCCTGCTGTTGTTGCGAGTGCGGGCCTCGTGTTCTAGACTAGTTATCCTCTGTAAATCTACCATCAACAAATAAAGAGGAATTCCTGCAATATCATACATTTGTAATTTTGTTATATATATTTGAATGAAATATAATTATAGTCATAGCATCACCACACTGAGTAGCAAGCAATAAATCACATCACAAATCAGGTAAGGGTTTCAATTCAGTATCCCTGCAAATAAATATCATATCATATTGCGGCCATCATAGGGGTGTGATGTGTGTGTATGCCCCCGATCAATAGTAAATAAGTGTTTGGCCAAGGCTTTTGGGTTTGATTAGGATCAACATTGTTGTCCTCCATGTCTAGAAATAAGGGGTTCGGGCTTAGTTTTCATTCTTGCCCCTATCCTGCAGCTGGGTAGGAGCCCTTCCATGGCATTTAATCGCAATTCCTTTATACTCTCCTGTCATGTGCCCAGGATAGAGTTCGAACTCAGCTTTCAGTCTGCACCCCAATCCTTCAGTGGGGTAGGAGTTCATTTGCAGCGCTTAGTCCCTGGCGCCTTTATATTCTCCCGTTGAACACCAAGGGTAGAGTAGAATCAAGGAGGTCTTTAGTTGTGGTGCACCATCACGCCTTGGGGACGTCCTTTACACTCTCTTTCGAATCGTGAGAGTTAGAGTTAATCAGGCGAACGGTCATATCATTCGCCCCGGCTTTCCTTCTGCCCTTTAATCCCAAGAGCGCGATTCTTCCGGCTCGAGTGTCATTCTAAAACTTGATTTTAATCCAGACTTCCCGCTTCGCTCTGGACGATGTACATTATCGGGCAAGTGGTTGGGACACACTTGCCAAACCTTTGCGTTCCTCCATTCAATCTACGGGAGGAGTGATTGGCACCGAAATTTGGATACCTTCATCATTCATATTGCATGAGTTAGTCACGTCAACAACTCAGGACGCATGTAAAAGTAGATCGCATAATTGAAAAGTAAGCATATCAAGGGGCAGTGCAGCCTCCTTCATTTGGATTCATGTAATTTGGTGGTGTCAAATATATGATCGAGCCATGTAGATGGTCGAACTACATCCATCTAAAATCGGATTCCGGCTTTGAAATGTAAGAGTCAATGCATAATTACCTTTAGCTCTACCACGTATGAGCCAAGGAGTGGATGTTCATCTTGGATCCACCTTGAGCTATACAACCTCTTTTAGGCAGAGGTCGTGGCTTTGTAAACGAGCGGTTCAGCCAAGCTTGTCATGATATTACTCCATTACTCTACATGCGGCTGCTAGAAGTCTGATCGGTATCAAATCCTAGGTACCTTATCTCTGCCAGGGGATGGCTTGATTAGGATCTTGGAGCGATAGAGGCAGCTAGATAAACACTGTAAGTGAGTAACGAGATTGCATCTCCTTTGAATGTCTTCTTGCCCCCATGCCAAAGGCAAGGATTGACTGTTAGGGAGTCACGTCTATACCGCTAATAGTAGCACATCATCATATTGGTTCTAGGACATTGGTTGGCAGGAGAAAAATAGATCTATGATTAAAGGAACTTTGCACTCTCCACGCTATGAAGTAGGACATGGCTGAAAATGGGTCAATGCTTAAAGGAGTTTTGCCCCTTCCATGTCAGGAAGTTGGTGCGGGAGCCATAAGGATAAACATGCCTCATCTGTCCGCAGACACGCCTTCAATCCTGCGCCGAGAATAAAAGCTTATACACAAACAATCAATCAGCATCTAGATTCAAGTGTTCCAAACCCTTAACTTGCTATTCTTCGGGAAAGACTGAGGCAATCGGTCATGCAGGCTTATGATGTATCAGCATTGAACTAGATGATGTAATCAAGAGCATTCCATGCTTGATTCTCCTATTACCCCCAACATTTGGGGCATGAGTTACTTGGTAGATAATCAATCAATGGAATGGAATTGTTAATCTTCATTTTCTAACTCCAAGATGTCTTTCATCAGAAGATTCATTCGTGTGCATCTCCCATCTAGTGGGAAGCTGATGAGTGCTTTTGTCTAATCATTCAGGATGGCGTATTCAGCAATAGGACTTGTTGCTGTCAATCTTAGGACAACCTTCCAAAGGAAATAAGCAATGTCGCCTTGTTTGTCACATGTTGAGGCATAACGGTGGCACGCCTTTCACTTCTCATTGCTGGATGCAGTCTGTGCTGCAGGAAATTCTTTATGGGGGTTTTCCATGAATCTCTTTCGGGTTCGGTCTCCAACACTGGATCAACTTCCATTTGATCAATTTGGATTTTGTAGTGTCTTGATTGGGATTGTCTTCAAATCTTCTGGATTGTCGGAACTTTCTAACTTGGCTAGGTAATCCGCTTTCTAATTTTCTGTGTGCTGAATATGAGACATGTTGTAATGTCCTCATCCATCAAACAACTCTTCTATCCATTCTAAGTAAGCTGCGAGTCATAGTCCCTTCGTCTGGAATTTCCTTTAAATCAATAAAACTCAACGCCGAACTGTCGATTATTATTTGCACCGTCTGTACAAAACTTCCTAGTGCTTGGTTTTCATCATTCATTTTGAGGGGTCATCTCCTTCATCTAACACATCCTCTTCGGGAACAATAAACTCGGCGATGAAGTTAGGTAACGTTTGCCCCTATATGGATTTCTTCAGGAGGGAATTGAGATCAAACTGGTTCAGATTGATGTTTCGTTCGAGCAATCATTCAGATGCCTCAGGTCGTTGTAGGACCTGTGGTATTGGCCAACCGATGTGTATCACAATTATATGAACTTGGAAATAGTGGCGGAGTTTTCTTGAGGTAATTAACAAACTGTAAGCGAACTTTTCAATATTTGGGCAGTTGCTTTGTTAGATGTCGCCCTCCTGCATCCCAAATCTTCAACTTCTATGAAATCTATGTCTTCGGGCAGATCATCAGCCAACTCTTTATGTGATGTTTCCTTTGCTTGCTAAGTAGATGCCTCCTTCGCACTTCATCTCATATACTATTGTTGATAGCAAGTTGAATCTGACCGATAGCTCCTCTCATTGACTTACTGTTGTAAGTAAGCGTCATGGCTCTAGGAGGAATCCCAATCATTGCCATCTACTGGGATATTCACAGTCTATCCATTTAATCTTCATTGACAATCTTTGAAAATTACTGTTGTCTAAAATGTACACCGAGCCGAAGGCGAGCCGTACTCCGAGCCGAAGGCGAGGACGTCAGCAGGTCCGGGCGTAGCGCCGCTGGGGGTCCGGGGCCCCACAGTCCCGGCGGCGATCGACCTAACCGGTTAGGTTGAAAATGTGGGCACCGCATGATTTTTTTGGTTTTGGAAGGTGAAGCCTTTTCTGAAATGATGTGAGAAATGTATTTTTTTTTCAAAACAACTATTCCGGATCAGATCAGAATTTGCCTTCAAATCACGATTCAGGAGCGACTTCAGCTTGGGTCGGATCGGACATGCTCCTCCGATCCGGATTAGAGCGTTATCAACTGGTCGGTTCAGGTGCCACTCCAGGTTGGATGTCTTCAGGTCGGATCGGATCGAGTATGTCATCGGATCTGGTCGGGGTTACGTCATCAGCAGGCGGCCGGTTCGGATCTCCGCTTTGGGTTCGGGTAGGAGGTTCTTTTTCAGGTCGGGTAGGATCCGATCCGACCCCCTCAGGGATATTGGTCTGCACTTCATCTACATCCGATCCAGAAGCTTTGTTGGACTCTGTTTTTGATCTTCAGCGATTGCTTCTATATGGCATGGTGGTGACTTCACTTCTAGTGATTTTCACAATTGCAGAGTCAATAGAATTCATAGGATTTCCTCATCAGACTTGGCGATCCAATAAGTAGATTGGAGAATCCCTAAACGCTGAGAATCTTCATTTCTCAGTGAAAGCACCAAAATGTTAGACCAAAAATTGGTTCTAACACCAAATTGATCGTGTTTTACAGAGAATAATGAGAAATCATATACGAGAAAGCAAGAGAAATCAATCAACACAAAAGATTTATAGTGGTTTGGCATTAACAAGCCTACGTCCACTTTATAGAATCTTAATTCAACATAGAATTACAATTACAAGGCTTTGAATCACTCAAGTACTTGATTACAATGAATTTGTCTCTCCGAATTCATGGATTCTAATGGAGGAGATGATGATTTGTCGTGGAGGAAAACTTCTCATGGCTTCCATGCACGAACTAAGTGCCAAAAGTCCCAGTAAAGAGGTGTGAATTTATGTATTTATGGGTAGAAATTCGGTTGGGATAAATGGTCATGTGGCAGCATCAAAGAGAACCTCGAAAATAGTAGGAAACGTAGGAGAAGTTATATCTTGTTCATGTGTGCCAAGTGTAATCCTTCCCATGAAGGGAGGAGTGAAAATAGGTCCAATCTCATATGCCTGGTAACCTCTTCAAGCAAAAAAGGGGTTCGGGTCTATCTATATTCGACTATGCCATTGATGCTGCTGAACCGGAATCCTTCAGGTATGGTTGAAGGGATGGGATCAGATCTATGCCTTCGATCCGATCCAACATATTCGTTGTGTTTTATTACTTACAGCCAGGTTAAGTCCGAATCAAGGCTACTCGACCCGAAGTAGTCTCCGACCCGAAGTTGATGTAGCAAGGTAGAGATGCCATCTATCCAAGTCAAGGTTGTTCGATCCAATCCGATCTGAGCTCCCAAATCCGATTCGAGCTCTAATCCGATCTGATCCGAACTCTGGTTTTAGAACGTATAAGAGCTTTAACCTCTAACGTATGTAACCCTGATTGTTTGGGTTTTGGGTGGCTTGGTCATAAAACAGGCTAACATTGTAATTGACTATGTAGCCCCGATCTCTGTTAGATATATATATATATATATATATCTGCTTGGTGGCGGAGAATTTATTCTCTTGCTTAACACCCTTCTTTAATACATATGAGCTCAGAGGTTATATATTAATAGAAATAAGCGATGCGTTGTGAATGGACAATGTGGCATGCTTAAGTTATGTGATGAGCTGTGGATGATCAAAAAATGGCTTATTTAAGCATAGCTTTGTGTATATCGCAACCTCGACAAGCTTACACCCCGATAAATGGGCCAAAACAGGAAGAAATGCGGCTAGGTTATGGGGTTTTGTCTCCTTCTAAATAAAAGGTGTACTATGGTATGGAGCCCACTATTAACCTATGTAGTAAAAGCATCTACTTTTGTAGTTGTTGGCGTGCGCTCGGAAAGGTCGGTAATGACCGGGAGATGGCATACTCATGCGTACTCTAAGTTACCTAGTTACAGAGGTAACCCGGCCTTGTGTTGGCATAAAGAGCATCACTGTTGTTCCTCGGACATCCCTCTAGAGGTGTTCAAAATTTGGTTTGGAAGGAAGTTCCTTTGCCTGGTCATTGTTGGAAACCCAATCTCCACTACGAGCCCATACAATTTTGATTGTATACCATATGTCAGTATAGAATATGGTACCTATGTTGGTTATTTTAATACATTCATTGTCGAAAGTTTTTTCACACTATATTATAGTGTTGAAAGAGGATTGTACATATTAAAGGCATTTTTAACTACATAAGGAGAAACCTCTCTCATGTGTGCGTTTACATTGTGTGTGTGCCGCGAGACCTTATGTTAGTTTCATTTTTCAAAAAGTCATTGCGAATTTCTATGCACTGGTATTCACATGGAATAAACCCGTTCCACATTAGCGGCGTGGTACGGTGAATTACCCAAATTTAAAATAAATCCTAAAAACAACTGTTTTGAGTTCTCATTCCAGTCCCATGACTGACCTGGTGTTTATTGTTCCCATACCTAAACTTTGGGTGCCCATAATTCTGCATGGGCACCCTAGTAGTTTGGTTTGTAATTTAGACTTGGAGTCAGTTAGAGCAGGATGCTGGTTTAACTGGAGCTATTATATCTTGGAGTTTGCATATTCTTCCATGGAGGTTAGTATCTCTTCTATTGTGTAATTGATGTACTCTGATGTACCTCTTGTAACTCTGATGTAATGACAATGGAAAAGTTCTTTTTATTTTGTGAAAACTTGTAAGTATCCCTAACAATCTGCCTTTATGATCGGTTTAAGTTAGTTTAATTATCGGCGAAAATCGGGCAAAAAGCCGAGTCGTTACAACAATGAGTAGAAGTTTCAAAATGAAGAAACAAACGATGCAGATGATGTTGTTTTTAAAGAAAAATGTATCTTTTGCAATTCAAAATGGGAAGATCAACTTAGAATTAAAAAATACATCATGCAAGAAGAAGCGGAATAAGAATAGAGGAAGGATGACACAACTAGAAATTGTGCATCCTCCTAGTTGATATATCCTTGCTGTATCCTTTTTTCATATAGTTTTATTGATATGTCGATTATTACATGGAATATTATGGACTTAAACTCCCTTGAAAGAAAACTAGATTTAACAAATTTGCTAAACACAGAAAAACCATGTATTATTGGTATATTAGAGCATAAGCTCAACAATAGTAAGATAAATGACTATCATGCTAGATAGTTTTCTAATTGGAATATTGTTAACAATCATACAATGGGTGGAACTGGTAGAATTATGATTTTATGGGATGAAAACATTTGGCAACAAATATTCAAGTGTTGAATTTCCTATATATCCACTATTTATGCACTAATAAAGGTGGTATAATATTAGAAATCACTTATATGCTTCAAACTTTGGAAAAGATAGAGATTTTTTTGGAAAGAATTGGAACCTTTAAATAAAAATAAAAATCATCCATGGATTACTGTAGGAGATTTTAATACTATAATTCATGCCTTTGAAAAATAGGGGCATCTTTATCCCTTTAAAAAATTGGAATTAATAAATAATTTCTTATTAAGAACAGGACTAGTGGAAACTGTTCTCATTGTAATAAGTCCACTAGGAAATCAGTCGAAAATGGAAACATATACTACAATCGGGTAGAATTCTTATTAACCAAAATTTGATTAATACGTATCAGGACTACAAATGTTTTAAACTTGCTCAAGCTACTAGTGACATACTCCAATTCAAATGTCTTTAACTAATAGCTTGATAGTTGGTAAATAAATTAGTTTTACAATTATAAATGATTGGGTTTATGATGATAGTTACATGAATATTCTGAAAGATAGTATCCAAATTAAAACCGTTGGTTGTGTTCAGTTTAGATTTTTCAAAACTTTACAAAACACAAAAAATAACTTGAAAACTAGAATCAAAGCAGAAGTAAGAATGAATTAATGAAAATCAGGGAGGAATGTGTGCGACTGCAAAATGACATTACAATGATTGCTCATACAATAATATTTTCAGCAAATTTTACTATGATCAAAGTAAATTCACTAGTTCTTTACATGCAACACCCTGAATTTTCTGTGTCTATTAAAAGAACGAATTAAAGAATTCTTAATTTTTAAAGTGACAATTAAGGGAACAGGTTACGCCATTGCGTTCGTCTCGAAATTCTACTTGGAATAGAGTTCAAGTTTTCGTAAATCGGACTTCGTATGAGGAAGTTATGGCCCTCAGAAGTTTCAGGAATTTAAATAAATTAAAATAGCTCAGATTTAAATTCAAAATTCAAACGAAAACAAAGAAGCAGGCTGGGCGGGATTTTTCCCGCCCAGGCCGGGACGACCAAGGGGTCGACGTCCCCTATACAGGTCAACCTGGGGGTCGACCTACCCCCTCGCCCAGATCCAAACAGTGACGATTTTCTGACCTGTTGCTGAGTCTTTTCTGACTTGCTGTTGAGTCACTAGGGCTTATGTGGCAATTCTGGATAACTCTATGTAGTCTGGTTGTGATTGCTCCTAGAATGATCTAATGGCTCACATAAGTTTAAACCTCTATAAAAGCAACCCTAGTCCTCAACCCTAAATCACACAAATTCATTCCAAGGAGCCATAATGTTGTCCATGATCGTCCTAGCCTAGCCACCATTTCTTCTTCAAATAGAAAGCAAGTTAGGGGCAACGAATCAAATCAAAATTAGATAGCCTTCGACAAGGGATTGCATTTCAGTTTCAGAAAACAGATCCCAGAAAACAAGACTTTCTTTTGTTTGTAAGTCATGTTATTATTTAGATGTGAACGATTAAAAGCTATGATTTGTAATAAAGTAAAAACAAGAGTTGTGCCTAAGTTGTAAGATAATGGTGATGCTGATTCATGTCTATTCTTGTAACAATTCTATTATATATGCCTATGGGACTATTGTGGATTATTTGACTTATTATGTGTGTTAAACCAAATCGTGTATTATGTAAATTTGGTGACTCTTTCATGTTATGTTACATGTAAGTTTTTAGGCTAAGTTATATATATGTTTAGACCTACATTCTCATATGTTAGATCTATGAATTTTGGATCCAAAATACAAGTTCATATCTACATGTATAATTGGATTTGTGTAATTCTATGTAAGTCCCCGTTTATATGCTTAAGATTCATATTTATTGGATCCAAATTGCAAGTTTACATTTACATGCCTAGTTGGATTTGTGTAATCTCATATGCTTAAGATTCACATTAATTGGATCCAAATTGCAAGTTTACATTTACATGACTAGTTGGATTTGGGTAATTTCATATGCTTAAGACTCATGTTAATTGGATCCAAAAATGAAAGTTCATTGTTTATGCCAAATTTACATGACACATGTTTAGTTAGGTCCTTAATATGTTGTATGAATGGTACATGCTCCTTTTCTTTCCCCTTTTATATATAAGTTAGGCTAAGTTGCGAGCCTAACATTCTATGTGAATTTTGCGAATGTATAACGGGGGTAACATTGGTAAAACCTTAAATTTCAAATTATTGGCATAATTTGGCCCATAAATATATGAATGATTAGTGGCATAAAAATGGTATAATTTATATACCTAAAAATTATGAACATGATTTAGTGGGTAAATGGGGCATGACTTGAATGGTAATAATTGTGGATAATTTACATATAAATATGAAAGGTAAATATGTAAATTAAGTAAAAGACGAATATGCCTAACCCGAAGTTAGATTGAGTTACGGTGTCAGACTACCCGGAACCGCCCTGCACATCCAGCAACCGTAACAATGTAAATCTAATGTGAGAGGTTAGCGGATCAAGCCCAAAAGAACTCGAGGTTAGATTGAGTTGTGGTGTAAGACTGTCCGGAACCGACCGGCACATCTAGGGACCGCAACAATACATATCTAATGTGAGTGGTTGGTGCTTTAATGAATGAATTAAAGCTAAGACAGGAATGGTAGGGTTAAGTTAATTAAGTCAACACTTAACCAATACAACATGTTAACTAAACTGATGAGTGGGGTTAGGTTAATTTGAGAATACTTAACCATTCTATCATGTTGATTAGGAAACCCTAGTAACGGGGACCCATTTCAGCAGTAACCCACATAGATGTATCATGGTACCCTGAACTAGGCATGGTGGGGCACGATTACTGGGCTGATTATAAGTGGTCAAAACGGCCGGTGGTGCGTCAGTGTAGGTTCCGATGGAGTGCGGCGTGCACGTACTCTGGAGTGGAAAAAGCAGGCACTGGGCATCAGTAGTTATACACTGTGCATCTTGAATTGTGTCGGGTTGCCAGCATAGGATTTGATACACCCCATGGTGGGACCAGCATAGGTATTTAAAATCATGCGGGGTCGAATGACACAAGTGGTAAATGTATACGAGTAGGAGCCGATTGATAAAGAGGGGATCATTTATCTTGAACACATGGTGCTAGTTGAAACACTTGTAGGGCGTGCAGAGAAGTTGAAATGAGTGCGATAGCATGTTCTACCTTATTATCTTATTTCTAGGGTGCTGTCCTAGATTCAGTTTATTCATGTCATAATCCTTTTTCTTGTTTACATGCTAAATAATCACTGGACTTACCAGACTCGTGTCTGACCCATTTTTCTTTCGTCTTCTTTCTTTCGTTCCCCCCTCCCCCAGGTCCGCAGGGAGGGAATACTTCAGCTTATTTCGGACCATTTCTAGCTTTGAGAGAGTAGATATATTGCTTGGATTCTCTTTCCTTGTTGTATGGCTTTAGATACACTCTTATTGGGGATTTATGCTACCTTATTGTTATTTTATGCTTCTTTATGTTTTAATCAAGATAGTGATTTTGTTGTGATAATTTGGAAGTTGGTTTGAGATAGTTGTTGTAATATTTTAACTGAGCCACGTACTTACGAAATAAATTTAGTTTTTTCCGCTGTTCATATGTCTGTCTTGTAAATTATCTGTATCTTTTACCTAAAATGCTCCACCAAAGTTAAGGAATTTCCTTTTTGAGTGACCTTAATGGGGGTGGGGAGTTTCACTTAGTATCAGAGCTGATGGTTGCCTGATCAGATAAATTTTTTGGAAACTAATTTTCAAAAAGAAGTTTAAAGAAGCATTTTCAAGAAAAAGTGTTGTTTTAAAAGGCATATTCCCCCTAAAGCCAAATGCACTATCTTATCTATCCTTTGTTTTGAATCTTTTCTTTTCCATTTCAGCATGTCTGGGGATCTTAACCTTCCAGAGGGCGTATCAGTACCTGTCTGGTTCAGAAGGTACCTAAAGGCTAGGGCTAATGATATAGGCCCAGCAGACGTTACTCCTCCCCAAGTTGCAGTTGTTCCTCCTCCTCCTCCTCGTGCAAATGCGTTCTCAAAGATATGTAGGGATTTTCGAGCCATGGGTGGAAAGAACTTTAATGGGACTGAGTCATTTGTAGAAACAAGAAACTGGCTCAAAGAAACCGAGGACTTGTTTGTTATCTTCGAAGTGAACGACAGGCAGAAGATACAGTTGGCCATGTGGTTGCTTAAAGACGAAGCCTCTTATTGGTGGGAAGTTACTAATGCTGATAGACAAGTTGAAACTTGGGAGGATTTCAGAATGAGGTTTGAAATTAAATTCCTCTCACAAGCATAACGTAGCCTACAAATGGAGAAATTCTTAGCTCTCAAGCAGGGAAGTATGTCGTTCAAGGAATACATCAACCAATTCAACCAGTTGGCCTGATTCGGACTGGAGTTAGTGAACACTCCCCATAAGAAGGCTCTCCGTTTTGTTAAAGGGTTGAATGAGCCACTACACAGCCTAGTTATGCCCCATATACCTATGGGTGCAACTTATGAGAGACTAGTGGACATGGCACTGTTACAGGAGGAAGACAAGGATGGCAAGAAAGAGGTAAAGGTGGAAGTACCTCAAGATAAGAAAGTGGAGGGATCGCAGAACAAGAAGACAGACTCAAAGAAGGGCGGGAAGAACAACAAACCCCGAGACAAGAGGAAGTGTGATTTTTGTGGCATTCTTAGGCATCTGATTAAGCACTGCAGAAAGAAAAAGAGGAAGATGGGTGGTTGTTTTCACTGCGGTGAGATAGGACACATGGCTAAGGACTGCCCAAGAAAGCAAGGGCAAGGGCAGAGGACTGGATATACTTCTGGAGGGTAGGTTCACGCTCTCATAGCACTTCCACAAAAACGAGGTAAAAATATTTCTGTTGAGAGTTTAGTTTATCTTTTTAATCATCATGTTCGTACACTCTTTGATTCTGGCACATCGCACTCTTTTGTACCTACTGCTTTAGTGAATCTCTGCACCTAGACGTCAGTATAGTAGAGGATTCCTTGGTTGTTTCAAATCCAATTGGGGGCTCGGCTTATTTGTCAATGATTTGTTTGGATTTGTAAATTTCTATACTAAGCGTTGGGTTTAGATGTAATGCCCATGTTTTGGGCTTCACGGGCTATGGGTGATTCTAGGCATGGATTGGTTATCCAGTAATGGTGCCATCCTCGATTGTGAAAAGAGAGTGGTTGGACTTATGACTTGCCTCGGTAACACTCTTGAAATCTCTTGTAATCCCATGAATTTTGTTATGCTTAACTAACTAGAATTTCTTGATGCGTCTGTTAAAAACTTGCAGTCTGTTAGAGTAATCCATGAATAATCAGATGTATTTGAAGAGGTGAAGGGCTTACCTCCGAAGCGGGAGATAGACTTCCGCATATACCCTGTTGATAATTCATAATCCGTAGCTCAACCCATTAGAGGCATGGCTCCAAGGGAGAGGAAAGATCTCAGCAAGCAAGTTAAAGAGCTGCTCGAAAAAGGGTTCATAAGGCGGAGTGTTTCTGAATGGGGTGCTCCAGTAGTATTCGCAAGCAAAGCGGATGGTTCACTTCGCCTATGCGTTGACTATAGGGAGCTAAACAAGCTGACCAAGAAGAATAGGCACCCGTTTCCAAGAACAGATGACTTGTTTGATCAGCTTGTAGGTGCATTGGTTTTCTCCTAACTAGATCTGGCTATCGGGTTTCATCAACTAAGAGTGGCTGAAGACAGCATTGATAAGACCATGTTCAAAACCCCGGATGGTTTCTTCGAATGGCTTGTCATGCCTTTCGGCTTGACAAATGCACTTGCTTATTTCGTTCACATGATGAGCAGGGTGTTCAGGGAGTTCCTTAATAAGTTTGTGGTGGTCTTCGTAGACGACATTTTGATTTTCTCGAAGAATGAAGAAGAGCATGCTTTGCATTTAAGGGAAGTCATGGATACTCTTCGTGCAAATCAGCCGAAAGCCAAATTCTCCAATTGTCACTTTTGGAGTGAAGAAGTGAGGTTTCTTGGACATGTGGTGTCCAAAGAGGGGATAGCTGTGGACCCCGCAAAAGTAGTTACGGTGCAAGATTGGAAGGTTCCACGTAATGCAACCGAAGTCCGAAGCTTTCTCGGGCTAGCGGGCTTTTACCGAAAGTTCATTAAAGACTTTGCGAAAATCTAAGGTCCACTTACAAGGTTGATGAAGAAGAACCTAACTTTCGCTTGGGATTTGGATTGCGATGTTGCTATCCAACATTTAAAAAGGGCTCTAACAACAGCCCCAGTTCTGACATTGCCTAATGGGAGCAAAATATTTACCGTATACACAGACGCATGCGGTACAGGTTTGGGCGCTGTCTTGATGCAAGAAGCAAGGTAGTTTGTTATGGGGGAAGGCAATTGAGGGTACATGAAAAGAACTACCCAACTCAAGATTTGGAGCTAGCTGCCATTGTTTTCGCTCTAAATTCATGGCGTCATTACCTACTAGGAGAAAGGTTTGAATTGTTTACTGACCATAAATCGTTAAAGTACCTTTTCTCACAGAAGGATCTAAACTTAAGACAACAAAGGTGGATGGAGTTTCTTGCCTCGTATGATTTTGAGATTTCTTATACCCCTGGCAAGGGCAATGTGGTAGCAGACGCCTTGTGTAGAAAGAGGCTGACCTTAAGCCCTCTCTTTGTAGAAAGGAAAAGCTTGGAGTACATAGCAAACTTTGACTTTAGACCCTCCTCTGAATTTGTACCTGGTTTATTAGCATCGCTAGAAGTGCGGCCTACTCTTTTGGACTCAATAGGGACCGCACAACGTGAAGATCCTCAGCTAGTTGATGTAATGGATAAGCTAATTAGGGGTGAGACTTCTGGTCACCTCAATAGATACTCCATCGATGATAAGGGTTGGTTGAGACGGGATGGAAGACTATGTGTCCCACAAGCAAGGGATTTGATGAAGACGGTTCTCGAAGAAGCACTCCATTCTAAGTTGACCATACACCCAGGTGGAGACAAGATGTATAATGACATGAAAAGGGTTTTCTTTTGGAATGGCATGAAGATGGATGTAGCTGAATTCGTCTCTAAGTGCTTGATATGCCAGCAAGTCAAGGCGGAGCAGAAGAAGCCTGGTGGTTTGCTCCATCCTCTAGAGGTCCCACAATGGAAATGGGATAGCATTTCGATGGAATTTGTTGATGGGTTGCCTTGGTCAAGAAGGGGCAATACCAGTATTTGGGTAATAGTGGACAGGCTCACTAAAAACGCTCACTTTATACCTGTTAAGAGTAGAAGGACTACCTCGTCTTTAGCATCCATTTATCTTAATGAGATAGTTAAACTCATAACCTCCAGCATGGTGAGTGATCGAGATCCTATTTTTACAAGCTAGTTTTGGAGGAGCTTGAAAGAGGCTGTGGGCACACAGCTATGCTTAAGCACGGCCTATCACTCCTAAACCGATAGTCAGACGAAAAGGGTGAACAGATTATTAGAAGAACTCTTAAGACTGTGCATTCTTGATTTTGAAAGGACATGGGAGGATCATCTTCCTTTGGTGGAATTCGCTTACAACAATAGCTACCAAGCCACCATAGGCATGGTGCCCTTCGAAGCCTTATATGCTTCCATGTCGATCACCCACTTGTTGGTGGGAGTCTACAAACAAGCTCATACTTGGCCCAGACCTGATTAAAGAAACTTTAGAGAAAGTAGACTTGATAAGAAGATGAATGAAGACTTCCCAAGATAGGAAGAAGTCCTACGTAGACAAAAGAAGGAACGACCTTGAGTTTGAGGTTGGAGATAGGGTGTGCCTTAAAGTATCTCCTTTGAGGAATGTCATTCGCTTTGGGTTCGCAAGAAAGTTGGCACCAAGATTTTTAGGACCATTTCCTGTAACACCCCACCTCCGTTAAGGTCACACACAAAGGGAATGCCTTAACTTTGGTGGAGCATTTTAGTAAACAGAACAGAAACTTACAAGACAGATAAAACAGTACTTGAAAAATTTATAACTTTATTACAACAGAAGCTTGGTTACATCCTTTCAAATCACAATATCAGAATTCAAGTACAAAATATCAGTCTTGTACAAAAGCCTTCAGAATGCATAGTTTAAAATCATAATCCCCACAGAAGAAGACAAGCCATATTTTAAGCACCGCAAGCGGAAGAAATCTGGATCAAGCTAGAGTATTCCTTTCTACAAAACCTGGGGGGAACGGAAGAAAAGGAGGCGAAACAACAAGGGTTAGACATAAAGTCTGGCAAGTCCAGTGACTTTCAGCATATGAACAGATAATAATAATAATGACATGAAAGCAAAACTGGCTAAGAGATGACAGTAACATGAGCAGCAGATAAAACAGCGGAAACAGAATGATGTAGACTAAGCCATGCTTCTTATTTATATCTTACTTCTCTGCACTAATACTAGTTTAACAGGATTAGGTGTCACCCTAATGTCTAAACTGAAATAGAAACGGGCACAGAATAATTTCCACAGAAGAGAATGCTAGTAATGGGCCTTTACCACCCGAACAGAAATAGACAGAAGCAGAAACAGATTAATCCCTAAGGAAACAGAATGTAGAATTAAGTGTACACTAGTAGTGGGCCTTTACCACCCGAACAGACGGTACCACACAGAAACAGACAGGTGTTATCACCCAACAGAAACAGACGGTACCAACAGAAACAGACAGAACTAAGTGTACCCTAAAACCCTACCCCAAGCGATCGGCTCCCTAATACATAAATATCCTGTGTCGGCCCCACAGTAGGGTGTATCACTCCCTAAAGTGACAACCAATTGGCATAGACCTATTTACAGATGTCACGGCGTCTTACATCCTCAGAGGCTGACCGGGATCCATGCACGCACATGACCCGGTTGGAATGCACCATCAACACCCCTTGCCATTATCAGAATGAACCGCTTATAATTAGTTCAGTAAGCGTGCCCGGACCCTACCTACTGTTGGGTCAAAGTTTTGATACCAGAAAGGGTTACTGACTAATATGGGTCCCAAACAACAGATGACACAAGTAATTCCTCTCCTAACCTTGTGTCCCCAGACTAACAGTTTTCAGATTAACTTGTTTACAAGTTCAGACATATAGAGTTTAGATCAACTAGTTCACAGATCAGACAATCTAGTTAACAGGTTAATGGATCAGATGTTCGGATTAACAGGCTTATAGATTAACTGGTTACAGATTAACAGACTTACAGATTAACTGGTTACAGATTATCTAACTTTGTATTGGGCCTACGGATTCACGAAACGGGTTTATCAGATTCATTGGTCCAATTGGTTTAACCTTACCCAACACTTTTTAGACATCATAATTATCTCAGATTTTCATTAATTAAATATTAATGCCCAAACCTCTCACATTAGACTGACAGTTTGCGGCTACTGGTTAGGCCGGTTGGTTCCGGGCAGGTTTCTGTCGCAAACTGAGTCTAACCTCGGGTTTCAAGCACGTTATGACTAACTTCTCACATTAGAACCTATTGTTTGCGACCACTGGAATATGCCGGGCGGTTCCGGGCAGAATTACGCCGCAAACTCATTCTAACCTCGAGTTAGCCATGTTTATCTTTGCGGCCAATTAATTAATGATTTACCATTTATACCCACGCCTAATATACATGTCAATTATTCATAGCTAATTCAGATTATGTCAATAACAGACTGAATATCTCAGCTTAACAGATGTAGTAGATAACAGATTTTCGTAGATTAGGCGTCTTAACGGATTCAACAGATTAAGCAAACTAGCAGATTTAGCAGATAATAGATTAGGCATCTCAACAGATTTAGTTTAGCAGATTTGGCATTTTCAACAGACTTAACAAATGACAGATTTGGCAGATGAACAAATCTAGCAGACTAGGCAGTAGAGCAGAACTAGCAGATTAAGCAATGTAACAGACTAGCAGATTAGGCAAATATAGCAGAACTAAATAGCAGATTTTATTATTCCTTAAGGTTTCATTGACCCATCTTGCCTAATTATAAATTTGGCCTAAGTTTGCATGCCTAAATAATTGTCATGGTTCACAATATGATTATATACCAAATATAGCCATCTATTACTATGCATGTCATATATCCCAAAGATCCCTTACTTAGGTGTTTATTTACATTAATAGATACCCTACTCTCATGTAAATCTTTATACCTAAGCCATATTCTTTTTATCACAAATCATATGTTCAATACCCATTTATGTTATAAATACAACATGTCCAGTCATATGTCTCAAATTTATGTTCTAACTACAGTCCATGTTCTTTCCTTAAATCAGTCACCTATTGGTCATGCCCAATTTATGCATCATTCATTTTACTGTCCCAAACAATTTAGCGTAGGTTAATCTCTTATGAGATTGGCTCAGGCTCGTGGTAGCCTGGCTATGGAATAGAAAGAGGAAAGAGATACAAAATAAGATAGATCTAAACAGAACAGATATAACCTCAGATTCAGATTTACAATTCATGTCACAATTAGAATTAACATTTATATCGGAAAATAACTGTACTTGCCTTGGCTGGATTAAAGAAAGAACTTTAATTGTTGTAGAATCGTTGCAGAAGCTTTAATCTCTAATTTGAATTGAGTTACTTAGGTTGATGTTGATTAGCTTCTAGTTTTGATTCTAGCAGGGTAGCGACGCCATTTTTATTCTTATTTATAACAGAGGTAGAGAAGAAGCAATATAGAATTGTGTGTAGAGAAGGCTAGGTCTTAGGTTGTTTTTATAGGTGTAGCAATTCATTTCGGCCATCAGATTAACCCTAAACCCAAGTTGGACCATCAAAAATCGTCCTTGGGCTTCAAAAATGTATTCTGGACCGAAACAGGCCGACCAGGTCGACCTGTAGGGGGGCGAGGTCGACACTATAGTCGACACCCATGTGGGAGGTCGACTCCCAGGTCGACCCCCTGGTCGACCTGGCCCCCAGGTCGACCTGCCCAGTTCTGTGCTGACCGAAACCTTCTGAATCTTCTACAGGCCATAACTTCTTCATCCGGACTCCGATTTTCGAAAACTCGGACTCTATTTCATGTAAAATTTCGAGAGGAACGCAATGGTGATGTCCATTTTACCTAATTCCTGATTCTTAAATTAATTATCCTCATTTTACTATCTTTTCCGTTACACACACCGTTATAGAACTAATTTTTCTTCTCTTTCACGTATAAATTAATTCTTCTTATGCATCACCATTATTTACCTATCATAAGCATATTTTCACATATTTTATTTCATTTTTAATTATACTTAAAAATGCGGGGTGTTACATTCTCCCCTCCTTAAAGGATTTCGTCCCCGAAATCTTCAAGTTAAGAAGAATGTGTCCTACTATTCCAATCATCCATCTACTCAATCACCAATCACCGGCATTCATTGTCCTTAAGAGATTTCTAATGCTGTATGAAAATATGCAAGAAGTGTGTGTATATGTTCCTTGTCTAATGCAAAGATCAGGCGGTCCAATGATTCAGTTGACCTCCTTAATGTGAATTATGCCAGTGTCATGAGTCCAACATGTATGCAATTTTCCTACTCGATACATATCATTTCTATATGAGTGCACAACCATTCAGTCATATGCAACATCCATGTGCTGAGTCAATCATTTTGCATCTACAAAAATTAAAAATGCTCACACATCCATATGCAGTATGAGAGTGTTTACGAGCCGGTCTAGTGCCTAGTGTGTGTATATGCATCCACGGGCAACCACTAGCAACCACTTGCATCCACTTGCAACCATCAAACATAACATGTCTCAAACACATGTTTACACCCATTAGTTTCTACCTAAAGTTCGAAGATTCGATCGATAGGATACAGTCGAATGATGGAAGCGAGTACAGATAGAACAAAAACTTGGTTCCCATTAGACATGGGTCCTAAGTATCGGCCCCGAAGACCGAAACCAACATCAAATTGACACTAAGAGGATTACCCTCTTTAGACAATGTCAAAACTAGAAATCTTAACCTTATCAGAATAATTCAGATATTTACAGATTACTGGTACAGATCAGATTACCGAATGATTCTTAGGAAACTAAGCATGATAAAACCCAGAATGTATGCGTCCTACTTGACGCCTAACACAGATATCTCTCGAACCCCAACCTATCACCAGCAGATGAGTCGTAACCCCTATGGGGTTTGAGACTATAACCAAATCAGAAACAAGACTAGTATTAAAGTGCAGAGACTCGACTATAGAATCAGAATGCCATAATCGGAAAGAGTTCTAACTCAATAATCAGATAAGGAAACTAAACTCTCTACGGAAATTTTCCTACTTCTACCCTATCCACCAACTATGAGAGCATTCGCCTGCCTTCCCGAAGTAGGTCATGTCCTCTGTCCTTCCTCTTGAGTCAAGCTTCCATAAGTAAAGTACTTTTCTCCTCCTTTATCTTTAGACTTTTCTTCCTTCTTTTGTGTTTCCTTTTTGCCTCCTTTTTGAACCAAGTTTATATCCATGGGTTTCTTATCTTTGGGTTGTGCTCCTTGGCCAAACTCCCTCATTCTCATCTTTATTATGCTTGTGTAACACATTGACCAGTCCCTCGAAAGCTGCCTCCATCGAACGGAAAAATCCTACAAAGCTCGAAAGAAAATTAGACGTAGGTGAAACTACTGCGGCTACAGATAGAAGTCGGGCGCTTATTTGCCCTTTGACAGGTGTCGTAGTCTTATCAAGCCTATGGAACCATGCCGCGATGAGGTTACCTCCCCGAAAGACAGGAGCCCCGGAGACTCAGAAAAAGAAGGAAACAAGGATTCAGACAGAGAATTAAAAGATAGATATATGGCTTTGGGGATTATGTTGTTTTCAAAATAAACTTTCATTTTGAAAATACTTTCTTTTAAAGCCTTTTTGAAAATAGTTTTCAAAAACTTTACCCAATCTGGTAACCTTCAGCTCTGATACCAAGTGTAACACCCCACCTCCGTTAAGGTCACTCACAAAGGGAATGCCTTAACTTTGGTGGAGCATTTTAGTAAACAGAACAGAAACTTACAAGACAGATAAAACAGTACTTGAAATTTTTATAACTTTATTTCAACAGAAGCTTGGTTACATCCTTTCAAATCACAATATCAGAACTCAAGTACAAAATATCAGTCTTGTACAAAAGCCTTCAGAATGCATAGTTTAAAATCATAATCCCCACAGAAGAAGACAAGCCATACTTTAAGCACCGCAAGCGGAAGAAATCTGGATCAAGCTAGAGTATTCCCTTTTACAAAACCTAGGGGGAAACGGAAGAAAAGGAGGCGAAACAACAAGGGTCAGACATAAAGTCTGGCAAGTCCAGTGACTTTCAGCATATGAACAGATAATAATAATAATGACATGAAAGCAAAACTGGATAAGAGATGACAGTAACATGAGCAGCAGATAAAACAGCGGAAACAGAATGATGTAGACTAAGCCATGCTTCTTATTTATATCTTACTTCTCTGCACTAATACTAGTTTAACAGGATTAGGTGTCACCCTAATGTCTAAACTGAAACAGAAACGGGTACAGAATAATTTCCACAGAAGAGAATGCTAGTAATGGGCCTTTACCACCCGAACAGAAATAGACAGAAGCAGAAACAGATTAGTCCCTACGGAAACAAAATGTAGAATTAGGTGTACACTAGTAGTGGGCCTTTACCACCCGAACAGACGGTACCACACAGAAACAGATAGGTGTTACCACCCAACAGAAACAGACGGTACCAACAGAAACAGACAAAACTAAGTGTACCCTAAAACCCTACCCCAAGCGATCGGCTCCCTAATACATAAATATCCTGTGTCGGCCCCATAGTAGGGAGTATCACTCCCTAAAGTGACAACCAATTGGCACAGACCTATTTACAGATGTCATGGCGTCTTACATCCTCATAGGCAGACCGGGATCCATGCACGCACATGACCCGGTTGGAACGCACCATCCACACCCCTCGCCATTATCAGAATGAACCGCTTATAATTAATTCAGTAAACGTGCCCGGACCCTACCAACTGTTGGGTCAAAGTTTTGATACCAAAAAGGGTTACTGACTAATATGGGTCCCAAACAATAGATGACACAAGTAATTCCCCTCCTAACCTTGTGTCCCCAGACTAACAGTTTTCAGATTAATTTGTTTACAAGTTCAGACATACAGAGTTTAGATCAACTAGTTCACAGATCAGACAAACTAGTTAACAGGTTAACGGATCAGATGTTCGGATTAACAGGCTTACAGATTAACTGGTTACAGATTAACAGACTTACAGATTAACTGGTTACAGATTATCTAACTTTGTATTGGGCCTACGGATTCACGAAACGGGTTTATCAGATTCATTGGTCCAATTGGTTTAACCTTACCCAACACGTTTTAGACATCATAATTATCTCAGATTTTCATTAATTAAATATTAATGCCCAAACCTCTCACATTAGACTGACAGTTTGCGGCTACTGGTTAGGCCGGTTGGTTCCGGGCATTAATAGATACCCTACTCTCATGTAAATCTTTATTCCTTAAGGTTTCATTGACCCATCTTGCCTAATTATAAATTTGGCCTAAGTTTGCATGCCTAAATAATTGTCATGGTTCACAATATGATTATATACCAAATATAGCCATCTATTACTATGCATGTCATATATCCCAAAGATCCCTTACTTAGGTGTTTATTTACATTAATAGATACCCTACTCTCATGTAAATCTTTATACCTAAGCCATATTCTTTTTATCACAAATCATATGTTCAATACCCATTTATGTTATAAATACAACATGTCCAGTCATATGTCTCAAATTTATGTTCTAACTACAGTCCATGTTCTTTCCTCAAATCAGTCACCTATTGGTCATACCCAATTTATGCATAATTCATTTTACTGTCCCAAACAATTTAGCGTAGGTTAATCTCTTATGAGATTGGCTCAGGATCGTGGCAGCCTAGCTATAGAACAGAAAGAGGAAAGAGATACAAAATAAGATAGATCTAAACAGAACAGAACAGATATAACCTCAGATTCAGATTTACAATTCATGTCACAATCAGAATTAACGTTTATATCGGAAAATAACTGTACTTGCCTTAGCTGGATTAAAGAAAGAACTTTAATTGTTGTGGATTCGTTGCAGAAGCTTTAATCTCTAATTTGAATTGAGTTGCTTAGGTTGATGTTGATTAGCTTCTAGTTTTGATTCCAGTAGGGTAGCGACGCCATTTTTATTTTTATTTAGAACAGAGGTAGAGAAGAAGAAGAATAGAATTGTGTGTAGAGAAGGCTAGGTCTTAGGTTGTTTTTATAGGTGTAGCAATTCATTTTAGCAATCAGATTAACCCTAAAACCAATCCGGACCATCAAAAATCGTCCCTGGGCTTCAAAAACGTGTTTTGGACCGAAACAGGCCGACCAGGTCGACTTGTAGGGGGAGGTCGACACTATAGTCGACCCCCATGGGGGAGGTCGACTCTCAGGTCGACCCCCTGGTCGACCTGGTCCCTAGGTTGACCCCCACGTCGACCTGCCCAGTTCTGTGCTGACCGAAACCTTCTGAATCTTCTACAGGCCATAACTTTTCCATCCAGACTCCGATTTTCGAAAACTCGGACTTTATTTCATGTAAAATTTCGAGAGGAACGCAATGGTGATGTCCATTTTTACCTAATTCCTGATTACTAAATTAATTATCCTCATTTTACTATCTTTTTCGTTACACACACCGTTATCGAACTAATTTTTCTTCTCTTTCATGTATTAATTATTTCTTCTTATGCATCACCATTATTTACCTATCATAAGCATATTTTCACATATTTTATTTCATTTTTAATTATACTTAAAAATGCGGGGTGTTACATTTCCTTTCATTGAAAGGATTGGGACGATGGCTTACAGAGTAGAGATACCCGAAATACTGGTTGGAGTTCATAATTTTTTCCATGTTTCTCAACTATGAAAGTGCTTACATGAGTTGTAACACCCCACGTCCATTAATGTCACTCACAAAGGGAAGGCATTAACTTCTATGGAGCGTTTTAAGTAAGTATAGAACAAAAACTTAACAACAAGATAGATATAAACAGTACCAAAAGATATGAAACTTTATTCATTGCAGCGGAAAACACATATGTTTGCTTACATCATCAGAAACCAGAGTCAAAGTACATAATATCCATCTTGACTACCAAAAGTACATAAATTAAAAGACATAATCCCCAATACAAAATAGCCATAAATAAAAGAGGAGCAGAACTTTACTTCAGCGATCCAAGCAATCTTCTAAAAGCAGTCCAAAATCAAGCTCCACTGGTGCTAGTTCCAACCTGAGCACCTTGGGGGGGGGGGGAGGGGAAGGAAGAAAAGAGGAGGAAACAAAGGGGGTCAGGCATAAAGTCTGGCGAGTGCGATAATTTTAACAATATAATTAACAAAGTAACTAGGCTAAGGCATAAGTTGGAAAATAAGGAAATGACCATGAACCATTGAATATGGCAGAGTAAATAAGGAAACAAGATGAACAACGATATCGTTAAAGCGCCCCTAAACCACTATAAGATAATTACTAGACTATTCCAACACTATAGGATAATTGCTATACTGCACCACCACTAGTCACCCTAAGGTTGATCCCGCCTACAGACTTAATAATGATATTGGTAGTTTCGTGCACCCCTAGCTACCTTCATAGGTGCCGCCTGCCCCTATCTCCACTAGGTGTACCCACTACCCCCAAGCGATCGGCTCCCTAACTCGTAGATACCCGTGCTGGCCCCACAGTGGGGTGTATCACTCCCCAAAGCGGCAACCCGATACCACCAACAATGCACGACTTATACCTACACGATGCAACAACGTCTTACCTACATACCCGGGTCCACACACGCATATGAACCCGTTGGAATTGCGTTGCCACCGCTAACCCGTTTTGGCCTCTTACAGTCAAGCCCAGTATGTGTGTCCCGTCCTCGACTTGGGTCGAGCCCACAAAGATACGTATGACTTACTGGTTGAAATGGGCCCCCATTACTTGACACAAGTTATCCACCTAAGCTTGGTCCCCTCTAGTACATCCCACTTAACCCACTTCTTATGCATGTTTCAATTACATGTTTCAATTTTGGTTAAGTGTTTCTAATCGTATTTCCAAATGCCACCCAAGGCACCCACTAAATTCCACATGCCACCCAAGGCACCCACTTAACCGCCTCATGTCCCACTACATGTTTATCTGGTTAAGTGTTTCTTAATTCATTAAGACCGTAACCTCATAAAGACCTCTCACATTAGACTGACATTCGTGG
Organism: Allium sativum; assembly: GCA_030737875.1. NCBI lineage: Eukaryota > Viridiplantae > Streptophyta > Magnoliopsida > Asparagales > Amaryllidaceae > Allium > Allium sativum. Next base: position 116,963,374 of record CM060911.1, on the reverse strand, counting down.
CAGCTGGATTTGCGGGGCGGGTCCGGGCAGTCTTACACCACAGAAGAGCCTAACCTCGTGTCTTTACAATTGTTACGTATTTAATTTATGCCTAAGACCTCTCACATTAGACTGACATTTGTGGCAGCTGGATTTGCCAGGCGGGTCCGGGTAGTCTTACACCACAAAAGAGCCTAACCTCGTGTCTTAGACGATTAATTACTCCAAATTAATCATTCCCCATTTTGAATTACTTTCCCAAATCAAATTATCAATCAATTCCAAATTTAACGATGCCCATAATTGAATCAATTATGTCCATCCATTTATGGTATGTAAAAATCATACCAATTTTCACCACAACTTGTTTTATGCCTTTTAAGGCATTTATGCCAAATTAAATCTTTTTAATATTATCCCCTTTACCCAATGTTGTACGTTTGTTCGTTTAACGTAAAATATACGTTAGACTCGAATAGTCTAACTCATGGAATAAAGAGAAAACACCACAATATACACATAATTAAAACATAGATTTAAACATAGGGGTGAACTTGCATATGTGAATGATGTTCTACATCTAAAATTTGCATAGGCCAAAGTTACAACTTGCATAAACAACATATGTCATGGATCCAAATCTAAAGGTGTGAACTTGCATAAATCATGTATGTCATAGATCTACATCTAAAGGTGTAAACTTGCATAGGCAATAACCCTAAACTTGCATAACATGATTCATCCCAAACTCATACATATATATATATATATATATATATAAACTTGCATATGTGATTTATGCATCATAACAATGGTGTAAAATTGCATCCAACATGTAAATTATCATGTAGAATTTATCATGTAACTCACACATGTCATAGCCTAATTTAGATCTAAAATTGAAGTCATGAAACATGTAAGGTTATATTAACTTGCCTATGATTCTCATCTCAATCAATATTTAAACTTGCATACAAATGTGTGATCCATCATATGAATCAACATAACCAAACTAGTATATGAACAATATATGATTCAACTAGACATAAGCTAATCATAGAATTACAACATGGGTGATTGCATCATAACTTTACATTGTAAATGATAGCATCATAACATAACATCATAGAAATTACAACACAATTCTACAACATAATTACAACATGCAGTCAATAATTCACATCATATCCAAATTATCCGCATCATAACTCAATCCAATTAATTTACTAATTATTTTATTAAAACTATCAAACTCACAACTCAAAAGCGGTCTTGAGTTCTGAATTCTGATTTCTGAAGTTGTATTTGCTCTCCTTTGAAGAAGGTTCGTTGTTAGGTTTGAATAGAACTGGTTTGATTTATTGTTCTTCCTCTCTAATTGGTGGCGGCTACTCTAGGGTTCAAGATGACAGCATGACGGCCATAGTTTTAGTATTAATTCTGATTTAGGGTTTGAGTCTACGGGTCTTTTTATAGAGTTTTGAATCAATTTAAGCCGTTGTATGATCTTAGGGTTAATCAAAACCATTCAGTCGGGATAGGGTGACACCTCAGCTCTAACGACTCAGCAAGGAGTCAGAAAGGACTCAGCAACATGGGTCAGACTGAACCAGAAAGCGGTGCAGGCCTGCTGCCTCGGCCTTGGCGCACTTGGCAGGTGCGCCAGTGCAAATTTGTACTGGCGCACTTCCCAAATGCGCCAGTGCAATTTACTTTTTTTTCTCTTTTTCCACCAAACTTCGTTCGTCTATAACTCCTTCATCCGGTACCCATTTCCAGCAAACTCGGACTCTATTTCAACCCGAATTACGAGACGAACACAATGGTGAAACCCCATTCCCTTAATTCTCATGTCTAAAATTAATTATTCTTTATTTTAGTTAATTCGATTATTCAAAAATCCGGGTTGTTACATTCTCCCCTCCTTAAAGGATTTCGCCCCCGAAATCTCCAAGTTAAGGAGAATGCATATCCTACCATCCAAACAACCATCTACTCAACCATCAACCATGGGCATCCATTGTCCTTATAAAATTTCTAATGCTGTATGAACATATGCAAGAAATGTGTGTATATGTTCCTTATCTAATGCAAAATCAGGCGGTCTACTGATTTAGTTGACCTCCTTAATACAAACCATGATAGTGCCATGCGTCCATTATGTATGCGAAAGAACCCTATCGATACATATTATTTCTACATGTGTGCACAACCATTCACCAAAATGCAACATCCATATGATGGTACAACCATTGTACATCCATTACTTAAATATGTGCACACATTTATATGCAATATGCAACATGAAGTGACTAGGCCGATCTAGTGCCTAAAGTGTGTGTATATGCATCCACGAGCAACCACGAGAAAACACTTGCATCCACATGCATCCATCATACATGACATGTCTCAACCACATGTTTCAACCATAGGACTACCCTATCTAAAGGTCAAAAATACCAGCGAGAGGACATACTAAAGATAAGATAAGTACAAGGTAAGCGATAAAGGAGAAATTAAAAGACATACCCTCGAAAAGAAATGGGTATAATGAATGCATCTTCGCTTCCGTCTTCCAAGTAGCGTTGCTCTCATCATCTCCCCATTGCGCTTTGACTAGTTTTACCTCTTGATTCCTCAACTTCTTAATCTCTGACCCAAGAATGCACGTAGGAGCTCGTCGAATTGTCGCATCACGCTCGATCTCCACCTCTCTAAGCAAGCTCGGCTCTACCACTTCCACGGTCTCGTGTAAGCACTTCCTCAAATGTGATACATGGAACACGTCGTGTACACCATTAAGACTCTCGGGCAACTCCAATCTATACGCCATCTGCCCAATTCTCTCCTTAATAGGAAACGGCCCTACGAACCTTGGTGCTAACTTCCCAATGGACCCAAAGCGAACGACATTCCGTAATGGAGATACCTTGACGAAGACCATGTCCCCAATATCAAACTCAAGATCTGTCCTCCTCTTGTCAGCATAAGATTTTTGCCTATCTTGAGCCGTCTTCATCCTCCTTCATATCGAATCAATCTTTTCCGAAGCCTCTCTAATCATATCGGGTCCAAGCAAGACCTTGTCTGTAGACTCCCACCAACATGTAGGCGAACGACACGGTCGTCCATAAAGAGCCTCGAACGGTGTCATGCCAATGCTAGACTGAAAGTTGTTGTTATATGCGAACTCCACCAACGGAAGATGTTCCTCCCATGTACCTCCGAAATCTAAGACACATGACCTCAATAAGTCCTCTAGAATACGATTCACCCTCTCGGTCTGGCCGTCCGTCTGAGGATGATATGCGGTGCTCAAACATAACTGAGTCCCTACCGCCTCTTGCAAGCTCTTCCAAAACTCGCTAGTGAAGATATGATCACGGTCAGTCACTATTGTAGAAGGAACACCGTGCAAACGAACTATTTCTTGAATGTATACGGAGGCTAACCACGGAGTTGTCCTCTTACTCTTTACGGGAATGAAATGGGCGCTCTTAGAAAGTCTATCTACCATGACCCAAATCCCCGTATTACCCTTCCTCGATCTTGGTAATCCGTCAACAAAGTCCATCGAAACACTTTCCCACTTCCATTGTGGGACCTCCAATGGGTGAAACAATCCACCGGGCTTCTTTTGCTCTACTTTTACTTGTTGGCACACCAAGCATCTAGCAACAAACTCTGCCACGTCCTTCTTCATACCGGCCCAAAAGTAAACTCGTCTCATGTCCATGTACATCTTGTCCCCGCCGGGATGGATGGTCATCTTCGAACGATGTGCATCATCAAGAATGGTCTTCCTCAAGTTCTCGTTCTATGGTACACAAAATCTACCGTCCCTACGTAACCAACCCTTATCATCTAGGGTATACCTACGGAGATGGCTCGATGACTCCCCTCTTTTGAGCTTTTCTGCTAACTCAACCAACTGTGGGTCGTCTCGCTATGCCTCGCCAATCCATCCCAAAAGCATAGGTCTAACCTCCAAGGACGCTAGCAAACCAGGTACAAAGTCAATATAAGGTTTAAAGTCAAACGTAGAGATGAACTCTAAGCTTCGCCGCTCAACAAACAACGGACTCAAGGACAACCTTTTTCCACTTAAGCGTCTGCCACCACGTTTCCCTTGCCACGGGAATATGCTATCTTGAAGTCGTAGGATGCTAAGAATTCCATCCACCTTTCTACTTTAAGTTCAAGTCCTTCTGAGAGAATAAGTATTTTAGTTATTTGTGGTCAGTGAATAATTCGAATTTTTCGCCAAGAAGATAATGATGCCAAGACTTAAGCGCGAAGACAATAACAGCGAACTCTAGGTCATGTGTAGGGGAATTTCTCTCATGTACTCTCAATTGCCTTCCACCATAGGCTGTTACCCTTCCCTCTTGCATTAGGACCGCGCCTAGTCCTGTCCCGCAAGCATCGGTATAAACGGTAAATGGCTTACTCCCATCAGGCAGAACTAAGACTAGGGTTGTGGTCAAAGCTCTCTTTAAACGTTGGAACGCATCATCACAATCTACGTCCCACATGAAAACTAAGTTCTTCTTCGTCAAGCGTGTTAATGGGGCTGATATTTTTGCGAAGTCTTTGATGAACTTCCTGTAGTAGCCAGCCAACCCTAAGAAACTCCTCACCTCCGTAGCATTTTTAGGAACCTTCCAATCTTGGAAGGCCACTATCTTCGCGGGATCCACAGCTATCCCTTCTTTGGAAACCACGTGCCCTAAGAATCGCACTTTATTCCTCCAAAAGTGACATTTAGAAAATTTAGCTTTAAGGCTATGCGCTCGAAGAGTCTCCAACACTTCCCTAAGATGTAGGGCATGCTCTTCCTCGCTTTTAGAAAAGATCAAGATGTCGTCCGCAAAGACTACCACGAATCTATTAAGGTACTCCCTAAACACCGTACTCATCACGTCAACAATGTATGCAGGGGCGTTTGTCAAACCGAAGGGCATCACAAGCCACTCGAAGAAACCATATGGAGTCCTAAAGACAGTCTTGTCTATGCTATCCTCAGCCACTCACAACAGATGGAAACCCATGGCTAAGTCCAACTGTGAAAACACTGAGGCGCCAACTAACTGATCGAAGAGATCGTCAATCCTCGGCAGTGGGTGTCTATTCTTCTTAGTAAGCTTATTAAGTTCTCTATAGTCCACATAAAGTCTAAGGGACCCATCCGCCTTTGTGGCAAATACTACTGGAGCACCCCACTCCGATATACTACGTTTGATGAACCACTTCTCAAGCAATTCCTTCACTTGCTTACTGAGTTCTCTTCTCTCTCTTGGAGCCATGTGGCGCATAGGTAATGCAATTGGCTTTGCATTATCTACTAGATATATCCGAAAGTCTTTCTCGCGTTTTGAGGGTAAACCCCTCACCTCATCGAAGACATCAGCATATTCACGAACTATGGGAACACAATGTAAATCATCATCGGATGCGTCAAGGGATTTTAGGTAGCCAAGCATTACTGGACCTCTAGGGTCACAAGAAATATCAAGGGTCTTTCCAAAATGAGTCAACAATCTAACTACCCTTCTTTCGCAATCTAGGATGGCCCTATATCTAGTTAGTTAATCCATACCTAGAATTAAACCATAGCCTATGTAGCCAAGAACAAAAACGTTGCACTCAAACTCAACGCCCAAGATAAACACTCTCAAATCCCGACAAATCATAGAAAGATGAGCCGAACCACCGATAGGATTTGAGACTACTAAGGGATCAGTAACTAGACTAGTATCAAGATGCAGTGTTTCAACTAATGATGTAGAAATAAACGAATGTGATGCGCCAGAATCGAATAAAGTACGGACATGATGATCAAACAGAAAAACTATACTTTCAACGGAAATTTCTCTACCTCGTTCTTGCAACGGTGGGACCATGAAAGCCTAAACTTGTCCCCTTGCCTGCCCTGGTGCCATAAGAGCCTGCACCTGTCCTCCCGAGGTAGACCCTGCCCTCTGCCCTTTCTTTGGGCAGTCCTTAATAAGATGTCCCGCCTCGCCACAGTGAAAACAACCAATCTTCTTTTTCTTCCTACAATCTTTGCTTAGATGGCCGGGTGTCCCACAGTTAAAGCATCTTTTCTTTCCCTTAGCATTGTTGCCTTTGCCACCTTTCTTGTTATGTTGTTGTTGTTGCGGCTTCTTTTGATCCCCTTTCTTCTCGGGTGCCTTATTAGCATTGGTGCCCTTCTCCTCTTCGTGCATAAGCGCCATGTCAGCTAGTCTCTCGAAGGTAGCCCCGTGGGAATGTGGGTCATAGCTAACCCATGAAGCGGCTCGTTTAAATCCTTAACAAATCTTAGAGCCTTCTTTTCTGGAGTATTCACCAAGTCCAAGCCAAATCTTGCCAGTTGGTTGAATTTGTTGACGTACTCTTTCACCGATAGATTCCCTTGCTTCAGCGCCAAAAACCTTTCCATGTATAGATTCTCTTCAGCCGTGAGAGAAACTTGACCTCAAACCTCTGCCTAAAATTTGGCCATGTATCAACTGGACGTCCCCCATTAGTGACCTCCCACCAAAACGAGGCCTCATCCTTCATTAGCCAAGCAGCTAGCTGGACTTTTCTTTCATCATCCACTTCAAAGATTCTAAACAATTCTTCCACCTCCTTTAGCCAATTACGAGCTTCAACAAATGTCTCCGACCCGTGAAAAGGTTTTCCACCCATTGCTCTAAAGTCCTTACATATCTTAGCAAAAGTATCGACACGAGGAGGAGGAGGAGGAGGGGCATTTGCTGGACCTGCGGTGGCGGCCCTAGCCTCGAAATATTAACGAAACCAACCGGGTACATGAACACCCTCTGGTATCTCAGATGCTTCAGACATGCTGAAACAAAAAAGGAAAGATTCAATATAAAAGAACCGAGGGAAAGATATATGGCTCTTGGGGTTATGCTTTCTAAAATAAGCTTTTCTCTTGAAAATACTTTCCTTAAAACGTACTTTTGAAGGTACTTCTTTATAAAAAATTGTTTTGAAAATTAGTTTTTTAAAAATTCATATCTGTTCTGGTAACCATCAGCTCTGATACCACGCGTAACACCCCACGTCCATTAATGTCACTCACAAAGGGAATGCATTAACTTCTATGGAGCGTTTTAAGTAAGTATAGAACAGAAACTTAACAACAAGACAGATATAAACAGTACTAAAAGATTTAAAACTTTATTTCATTGCAGCGGAAAACACATATGTTTGCTTACATCATCATTAACCAGAGTCAAAGTACATAATATCCATCTTGACTACCAAAAGTACATAAATTAAAAGACATAATCCCCAATACAAAATAGCCATAAATAAAAGAGGAGCAGAACTTTACTTCAGCGATCCAAGAAATCTTCTAAAAGATGTCCAAAATCAAGCTCCACTGGTGCTAGTTCCAACCTGAGCACCTGGGGAGGGAAAGGAAGAAAAGAGGAGGAAACAAAGGGGTCAGCCATAAAATCTGGCGACTGCGATAATTTTAACAATATAATTAACAAAGTAACTAGGCTAAGGCATAAGTTGGAAAATAAGGAAATGACCATGAACCATTGAATATGGCAGAGTAAATAAGGAAACAAGATGAACAATGATATCGTTAAAGCGCACCTAAACCACTATAAGATAATTACTAGACTACACCAACACTATAGGATAATAGCTATACTGCACCACCACTAGTCACCCTAAGGTTGATCCCGCCTACAGACTTAATAATGATATTGGTAGTTTCATGCACCCCTAGCTGCCTTCATAGGTGCCGCCTGCTCCTATCTCCACTAGGTGTACCCACTACCCCCAAGCGATCGGCTCCCTAACTCGTAGATACCCGTGCTGGCCCCACAGTGGGGTGTATCACTCCCCAAAGTGGCAACCCGATACCACCAACAATGCACGGCTTATACCTACACGATGCAACAACGTCTTACCTACCAGCCCGGGTCCACACACGCATATGAACCCGTTGGACTTGCGTTGCCACCGCTAACCCGACCCCTTACAGTCAAGCCCAGTATACGTGTCCCGTCCTAGACTTAGGTCGAGCCCACAAAGATACGTATGGGTTACTGGTTGAAATTGGCCCCCATTACTTGACACAAGCTATCCACCTAAGCTTGGTCCCGTCTAGTACATCCCACTTAACCCACTACTTATTCATGTTTCAATTACATGTTTCAATTTTGGTTAAGTGTTTCTAATCGTATTTCCAAATGCCACCCAAGGCACCCACTAGATTCCACATGCCACCCAAGGCACCCACTTAACCGCCTCATGTCCCACTACATGTTTATCTGGTTAAGTGTTTCTTAATTCATTAAGACCGTAACCTCATAAAGACCTCTCACATTAGACTGACATTCGTGGCAGCTGGATTTGCGGGGCGGGTCCGGGCAGTCTTACACCACAAAAGAGCCTAACCTCGTGTCTTTACAATTGTTACGTATTTAATTTATGCCTAAGACCTCTCACATTAGACTGGCATTTGTGGCAGCTGGATTTGCCGGGCGGGTCCGGGTGTCTTACACCACAAAAGAGCCCAACCTCGTGTCTTAGACGATTAATTACTCCTAATTAATCATTCCCCAATTTGAATTACTTTCCCAAATCAAATTATCAATCAATTTCAAATTTAGCGATGTCCATAATTGACTCAATTATGTCCATCCATTTATGGTATGTAAAAATCATACCAATTTTCACCACAACTAATTTTATGCCATTTAAGGCATTTATGCCAAATTTAATCTTTTTAATATTATCCCCTTTACCCAATGTTGTACGTTTGTTCGTTTAACGTAAAATATACGTTAGACTCGAATAGTCTAACTCATGGAATAAAGAGAAAACACCACAATATACACATAATTAAAACGTAGATCTAAACATAGGGGTGAACTTGCATATGTGAATGATGTTCTACATCTAAAACTTGCATAGGCCAAAGTTACAACTTGCATAAACAACATATTTCATGGATCCAAATCTAAAGGTGTGAACTTGCATAAATCATGTATGTCATAGATCTACATCTAAAGGTGTAAACTTGCATAGGCAATAACCCTAAACTTGCATAACATGATTCATATCCCAAACTCATATATATATATATATATATATATATAAACTTGCATATGTGATTTATGCATCATAACAATGGTGTAAAATTGCATCCAACATGTAAATTATCATGTAGAATTTATCATGTAACTCACACATGTCATAGCCTAACTTTAGATCTAAAATTGAAGTCATGAAACATGTAAGGTTATACTAACTTGCCTATGATTCTCATCTCAATCAATATCTAAACTTGCATACAAACGTTTGATCCATCATATGAATCAACATAACCAAACTAGCATATGAACAATAGATGATTCAACTAGACATAAGCTAATCATAGAATTACAACATGGGTGATAGCATCATAACTTTACATTGTAAATGATAGTATCATAACATAACATCATAGAAATTACAACACAATTCTACAACATAATTACAACATGCAGTCAATAATTCACATCATATCCAAATTATCCGCATCATAACTCAATCCAATTAATTTACTAATTATTTTATTAAAACTATCAAACTCACAACTCAAAAGCGGTCTTGATTTCTGAATTCTGAATTCTGATTTCTGAAGTTGTATTTGCTCTCCTTTGAAGAAGGTTCGTTGTTAGGTTTGAATAGAACTGGTTTAATTTGTTGTTCTTCCTCTCTAATTGGTGGCGGTTACTCTAGGGTTCAAGATGACAGCATGACGGCCATAGTTTTAGTTTTAATTCTGATTTAGGGTTTGAGTCTATGGGTCTTTTTATAGAGTTTTGAATCAATTTAAGCCGTCGGATGATCTTAGGGTTAATCAAAACCATTCAGTCGGGATAGGGTGACACCTCAGCCCTAATTACTCAGCAAGGAGTCAGAAAGGACTTGGCAACATGGGTTAGACTGAACCAGAAAGCTGTGCAGGCCTGCTGCCTCGGCCTGGGCGCACTTGGCAGGTGCGCCAGTGCAAATTTGTACTGGCGCACTTCCCGAGTGCGCCAGTGCAATTTACTTTTTTTTCTCTTTTGCCACCAAACTTCGCTCGTCTATAACTCCCTCATCCGGTACCCGTTTCCAGCAAACTCGGACTCTATTTCAACCAGAATTCCGAGACGAACACAATGGAGCAACCCCATTCCCTTAATTCTTACGTCTGAGATTAATTATTCTTTATTTTAGTTAATCCGATTATTTAAAAATCCGGGGTGTTGCATGAGTCTGCGGAAGTTGTGGAGCCCAGCATACTAGAGGAAGTAGAAGTGGAACGAGAAGTGACTGTGAGAAGAGTTCCAACTCTTATCTTGGGTACAGAAGTCAAAAGGATACGCAACCGTGAAGTCAAGCTTGTTAAAGTTCAGTGGAGTGACGCTGCGGAAGATGCGACTTGGGAAATTGAGGACAAAATACGCGCAGCCTACCCTTTTCTTTTTTAGGGTACATCCTTAATCTCTCTTTCCTTAAGTTTATGCATGCTTGTATCTACCTTTTAAGTATGTCTCCTCATCCTATTCCTTAGCCTTAGGTAGAAACCAATGGATGTAAACATGTATTTGAAACATGTTATGATTGATGGTTGCAAGTGGTTGCAAGTGGTTGCTCGTGGATGCATATACACATACGTTAGGTGTTAGATCGGCTCAGTCACTTTCATATTGCATATGCATATATGTATTTGTATATGGATTGAACTTGATGTGTTATCATATGGACGTTGCATTTGTATGAGTGATTGTGCACTCATGTAGAAAGAATGATTAGGAATAATCGCATACATAATGGACTCATGACACTGACATAATTTGCATTAAGGAGGTCAACTGAATCAATAGACCACTTGATTTTGCATTAGATAAGGACATGTACACACACTATGCATATGATCATGAAAGCATTAGAAGTCTTTTTAAGGACAATGGACTCCTGTGTTTGATGGTTGATTAGATGGACGATTGGATGGTAGGATATACATTCTTCTTGACTTGAAGATTTCGGGGACGAAATCCTTTAAGGAGGGGAGAATGTAACACCCTGAATTTTCTGTGTCTATTAAAAGAACGAATTAAAGAATACTTAATTTTTAAAGTGAGAATTAAGGGAAATGGGTTATGCCATTGCATTCGTCTCAAAATTCTGCTTGGAATAGAGTCCAAGTTTTCATAAATTGGACTTCGTATGAGGAAGTTATGACCCTCAGAAGTTTCAGGAATTTAAATAAATTAAAACAGCTCAGATTTAAATTCAAAATTCAAATGAAAACAAAGAAGCGGGCTGGGCGGGATTTTTCCCGCCCCAGGCCAGGTCGACCAGGGGGTCGACCTCCCCTACACGGGTCGACCTGGGGGTCGACCTACCCCCTCGCCCAGATCCAAACAGTGATGATTTTCTGACATGTTGCCGAGTCTTTTCTGACTTGCTGCTGAGTCACTAGGGCATAGGTGGCAATTCTGGATAACTCTATCTAGTCTGGACGGTTGTGATTGCTCCTAGGATGATCTAACGGCTCACATAAGTTTAAACCTCTATAAAAGCAACCCTAGTCCTCAACCCTAAATCTCACAAATTCATTCCAAGGAGCCACAATGTTGTCCATGATCGTCCTAGCCTAGCCACCATTTCAAGAAAGCAAGTTAGGAGCTACGAATCAAATCAAAATTAGGTAGCCTTCGACAAGGGATTGCTTTTCAGTTTTAGAAAACAGATCCTAGAAAACAAGACTTTCTTTTGTTCGTAAGTCCTGTTATTATTTAGATGTGAACGATTAAAAGCTATGATTTGTAATAAAGTGAAAACTAGCGTTGTGCCTAAGTTATAAGATAATGGTGATGCTGATTCTTGTCTATTCTTGTAACGATTCTATCGCATATGCCTATGGGACTATTGTGGTTTATTGGACTTATTATGTATGTTAAACCAAATCGTGTATTATGTAAATTTGGTGACTCTTTCATGTTATGTTACATGTAAGTTTTTAGGCTAAGTTATATATATGTTTAGACCTACATTCTCATATGTCAGATCTACATGTCTAATTGGATTTGTGTAATGCTATGTAAGTCCCTGTTTATATGCTTAAGATTCATATTTATTGGATACAAATTACAAGTTTACATTTACATTCCTAGTAGGATTTGTGTAATCTCATATGCTTAAGATTCATATTAATTGGATCCAAATTGCAAGTTTACATTTACATGACTAGTTGGATTTGGGTAATTTCATATGCTTAAGACTCATGTTAATTGGATCCAAATATAATGAACTGGCAATTTTCGACTCCGAAAATCAACACAAAACCCAAGTTGACTATTCAGACATCGGACATACCTGATCATTAATAGAAAGAAATTAGAGGGTGAGAATAGATAAGATAGAAAAATTAGATTAGAAGAAGAAGAAGATCACCACAGAATAGAATCAGAGTAATACGAATCTCACAGCGACGAATAAATATAATATATATAATGTAACTTTGCAATCTAACAATATATATATATATACAATAACCTTTTAGAGTACAACACTTACGCACAGCGGAAATACCAATAGCTATATAATCCGAAAACCTCCTGCTTCAAGCTCCTCCAAGTATATCTGTAAGGACCTGAACTACTTGACTTCCCATACAAATTTGGGCACCTAAGAGTTTAGGGAAAACAAAACAAAACAAACTCTGGGTCAGTCATGGGACTCGTGTGAGTAAACTTAAATCATTTGGTTTAACTTTTCTCAATCTTTTTTAAAATAAATGATAATTGTAAGACCGATCCATACATAAACACAGATGGTTTTTACCTTACGATAACCCAAAACAGTTTTGGAAATCAATACTTCTCTGATATTGTAATAATGTCTAATCATAAGTAAATAACAATCTAGCAGAACGCTTGCATCTCACGTTCCACATATATAGTATACAAACAAAATCGCGGGAGCTTATTGGAGATTGGATTCCAACTATGACAAGGTATGGGACCACCTGCCGATGGTGTATCTCTAGAGGCGAATACATTGGGTTCAACAAGAACGTCTTGCAACCCAGCCCAAACATGACCGACCACTCATTTTGCTTGAGTGTATCGAATGTATATCACCAATGGTTGGGAGCTACCCATCGTTTCCCAAAAAGGGACAACATCGAAAATAGATAAAAGAAAGAAATGGATTTAATCTAGATAGGTGATATACATCCTAATGGGAGCGAACCACATAGCCATGCTACCTGCCCGATTTCTGCCATTTCCCGGTTGATGAGGCTTGAGGTCATAACGTATCTTTTGGAACACGTGACCACCATTCACTTTGAATGCCACATCGCCATACCTGCCAAATCACAAATTGATTTCCCTAAAAATACCACGGGTATAAATCTAACAAAAACGAATTCCTCCGTCACGAAACGTAAATACATTTGAAGAGATCAACTTACGCGATCCGTTAGATATAGTTTGTAGACATTCATCCATTCACATTGTCCTAGGACTGGACAAATCGAAGGCACTATTCTGTAAACAGGATAGCCCTTGCATAACTCCATCTTCAATTATTTTCATCATATTTGATCGCAATGCTAACGACCATATAGAGTGGTTTTCAGATAATGAATCTTATCTAAGTCTCTCCGTATTGAACGATGGAAAAATGGTCAAAACTTCGATAGTCGGTGATTTAACTATCAAAGAAAAACATGAGTGCAAACAACGATAATATTTCCAGATGGAAAATCCATCAATCAATCATCATTCCACATTTATCTCTTTAGATTAAATTATCATTAATTTATTCATTTACCCATTTCTATATATTTGTAAATTCTTATTTCTAGATTTAGAAATATATTTTATTGATCATTGGAAACATTTCCGTATTTGCTCCATTCCTTATTTTCTATATTAGGAAACATTTTCTGCTTCTTATTTGGAAAACATTTCTAAAACTCCATTTGATTTAAACAGATGTTTAAATAAAACATCGCCATCCCCACTCAAACCATTTCCCTCATTAACTAAATTTACTTAACCAACCTTCACTATCAAACCTTAACCATTCCTTAGTTAAAACTGAAGCTAATCAAGTTGGGTTATAACCTCCTTAACTGAACAACACTTCTAACCTTGAAATAGACAAAGTTCACCTTTTAAATCCTTAACAACTTCCTTACGTAACTCTCAGATTCTATTTACGAATCCACTTCTTTTACAGAAATCATTTGGATTATAACAATAGTGTTATAATCCCATCCCTCCGAAATATAATAACTTAAATATAACTTCTATTTCTTAATTTGCATAAACAAACAAACAACTAATTTATAAATAAATAAATAAATAAATCTTGATTTAAAAACGGAAAGTAAATAGTACTTTCCCTAATTCGATAAAATCGAATTTCAACTTATAATTCTCTCTCGAATAATCTCTATTCGATAACTCCCCTTTTGAATAACTATATTTGATCATCTCTCTTCAAATAACTATATTTAATAATATCTGTTCGAAGAACTATATTCGATAATCTCTCTTTCGAATAAACTATATTCGATTACTCTTCCTTTCAGATAGCTTGTATTCGATTAACTCTCTTCTTCGAATAACTTATATTCGATAATCTCTCTCGAATAACTTATATTCGATAATCTCTCTCGAATAACTTATATTCGATAATCAAATATCGATTTCAACCGAATAATAATTTCCTTGAAAAATCCTGATTTATTCAATATATAATTTCTTCAAATAAATCATTTTTAAAACATTGGCTTAGTTGAATTCTAACTACAAATCTTTACGATTTTTTTTTTTTACATTTCGAGTATCGAAATGGATTTCATCATTCCCTTTTCAAAAAAACTCCAAATTTCCCATTTTATTTACCATTTATTTTGAAATCTCAATTATCCAATGATAATTTTATTTTAGTTCATTTATAAACATTGTTTATAAATCACAACACTTGTTTTCCTTATTTAACAAGTTATTTATTTCTAACCATTTGAAATCCCATCTCTGTTTAACTTCTATTTCAAAAACCCAATTCCCTTTACAAATGTTTTTATTTCTAAAATCTTTACTTAATTCCATTTTTCACGTTGAATGATAATATCCCTTTTATACAATCCCTTTAGTTTGATTTCGTATTTTAAAACAATATCCCAATTCCAACTTCTATTTATAGATTTATTTATACAAAATCTTCTTTTTATTTCTAACACTTAAATCTCATTTAAAATTCCCTTTTTAAATGCTGAGTTCACATTCTATTTAAAATATCGGTGTTAAAAAACGATCTCTACTTCTCGTAGAAGTTCAGACTTATATATTTCATTTATCAAAAGATGAATATTCTTTTTAATTTATGAACATCGTTTATAAATTTATTTGCTTAATTTATCTGCTAAAACAGATTTCTATTTAAAATCTACTTTGAAACCATCTCCTCTTTGTTCTTTTTTATCTTCTTAATTCTGTTTTATAATTCTATTTATTTTCCTAAATAATTTCTTTTATAATTCATTTTGATTTCCGAAATATTTCCTTTCAATTCTATTTGTTTTCCTAAATATTATAATTACTCCATAAAGGTCTTTATTTACTTCTTATTACTTTCATTTAGTATTTTAAACAAATCGGTCTTTCAAACTTTCATATAACTGTTGTTAACTTCAAACAGATGTCTTTTATTTAATCTTCAAATATCTCCTTTTAATAAGTCCATTTAATTTTATAAAATTCCAAAATCCCATATTAACTTCATACATTTTCTTTTTATAAAATACTTTGATTTTATACAAATATTTGTATTTCAATATACACTTTGAAATTTTCCTTTTTATATAAAACCCTTTGATTTTATATAAATATTTTATTTCAAATTATAATTTGAAATTTCCCTTTTCACACTCCAGTATTTCCTTTTGTATTTAAAAGTACCAAATAACAATGATCAACCACACATAATCAACAACAGATTGTAAATCACATCATATATCACAATAAATGAAAAACAGTAAAATAAATGTTTAGGAACCCAGTTGGATCCCTCCGACCTGTTTCCCTGCATCCTCGGATGTTAATCAACATAAAT
Source organism: Allium sativum (assembly GCA_030737875.1). Classification (NCBI taxonomy): domain Eukaryota; kingdom Viridiplantae; phylum Streptophyta; class Magnoliopsida; order Asparagales; family Amaryllidaceae; genus Allium; species Allium sativum. Next base: position 116,947,249 of record CM060911.1, on the reverse strand, counting down.
AACATGAATATGAAATATTTGTGATAAAAAAGAATCAATATTCGATTAACAATTTATAAATATCGTTATCTATATTTCCAACCAATTAACTAGCAGTTCAACCAAACAGCTAACACATAGCAAATAACCATTATTTATCATTTCTAAAAATACGTTATAAAAATATAAGTTGAGTAGAGTTAGTGAGATTTACTCACATTGGATGGTTATCGTTAAATAACGATAATTGGTCATTGATTTGATTCATGCATTTAATTTCACCATAAATCCAAACGAGCTCCAATTCACTCCCGGTCAGTTCCATTGTGGAGCTCTCGTCCATACGATCCCAACGGATCTTGATTCATGAAATTCCGACCAAGTATGACATAGATATTAATATTACAAGATATATATGTTTTTAAATAGTTTAATTTAATCCAATTCTTGTTATTGGGACTTACCATCCTAATCAACCCACCCACATCCTTAAAAGCCTGAACCGATATTTCCTTCTACCCCAAATAAGTGTAAATCTCACTGGTAAACTTCGACAGCCATTTCTGATCATTCCCACCTCCCTTCTTCATGAAAAATGAAACAAAAAACATACTTAAACTCTCCTCTACAATCTCTAACTTCCCATCAATGACTCGAGTAACTTGCCTGCTCAACTCCTTTCGCGACTTAATGTTGCTCACTCACGGAGTCCAAGAACTCGCGACACCTCTCTGTGTCGATCTTAACCAAAAATCTACATTCGAACTCTACGGCACCTCCTTAATCGAGAAATCAACTTGAATTCATGAGTTGAAACCCAAATCAAAACTCGACACCCTCAGATCACTCGCGTCATATGCGACTTGCTTCCAGACCATCGCGGTGCTCGACTAAGGACTGCGACATCCCAAACTCCGGCGACAGGAGCCTCCTGCCATCCCGAATGCAGCGCCACCCTCAGCATGATCTATCACCACTCTAATTGGTACCGATGTTGTGCCCCATCTCACGCGAGCTACAGGCTGTCAACCAAATTTGTGTTCGATCCTTTGGAAAAACCCACAGAGTTGAAGACCAGTTAATAGCGAACCCCAATATGTCGTTTTGGTGAATTTATGAATTTTGTTTGAATTATTGTGGATTTATGAAAGATCATGAAACACTTTAGGGAAAAAGAAAACTGGCGGCTCGTGTTTGACCGTTGCGAGGAAAATGACCTAGGTTTAGAAGGATGTAAGATATTTACAAGATAATTATATAAATTTTTAAATCGATTATTTAATTAATATATTCTCCTATGTTGTCTACATTTTCCTTAAAAATTCCTGTGATCACATACGATACTCAAAAATCACGGAAATTGACATACAGCTACAATTCGACATTTCGGACCCAACGAAACTGGTTTCATCGAATTCTGACTCCGTTTGCTCACACAGCGTATTTTTAACTGTCAAAATACTGAATGTTTTTCAATTAAAAATCCGTACGGCCACACAGTGACCCCAAAAATGTTTGAAACTTGAAATCTAATAATAATTTAATATTACGGATCCAAAAAAATTAGTTTCATCGAAAACGGAGGTCATTTGCAAAAATGGCTATTTTTAAAGCACTAAATAACCCTTTTAAAAATATAAATATATTTAAAAACAATTAAATTAAACAATTACAAATAAATATTATTGTATATATTCACAATAGAATATCATACATCTCCAATGGGATTTACAACTCGGTATTTCAAAGTTCTCAGTTATATCGATATTCGATTTATATTTAAATCCTTTATAAAATATAAATAAATCTTTATAAATTTTAAAGGAATTCCATAGATACTATTTTAAAATTTGATTTGGACATAAATCAAAATCTACACGACGAAATCCCAAATTTTCTCCTCCGTTAGAAAAATATACTTCACCAGCTCCTAACGTTTCTTGTTTCACAGAAATCCGATTTAAAATGAACCCTGTATATTCTATTGAAGTTCAAATCGCCAAATAGCGAACTGCCGCGCCATTTCGAGCTCGATTAAAATTATATTATAATTCTACGTTCAAACTTCATTTAAATAATATATTCGTTATTCAAATTCAATTCCAAACTGAAATATATATTTTGATTTACCCAATTCACACAATATTGTGAATTCTACTATTTCCGACTATTTCAGAAATTAAATATATTATTCTATTATTTAATTTAATTAAATATTCACTATGATCTAATTAAACATCCTTCAAGTTACCAAACCAATATTTTAAATAATTAAATAAATTAATTATTATACCTCTGAAAATACGGGTCGTTACATTCTTCCCCTCTTAAAATAATTTCGTCCTCGAAATTGCAAAGGTAGAAAACAAACGCTGTTAACTGGATTACAAATTGTTTGTTCACTTCTTATCTTCAGTTCAACTAAACCAATTTAATTTCAATTAAATATTTATTTATTCCTACTAACAAAAATTTTCAAAAATCCTGAAAATTTTCTAACACTCGAAATTTTCAAAAAAAATCATCAGCACCTCCTTTGTACTGGTCAATCGGTACAACTACAACTCGACTCTCTGGGCCTTCTCCAGCCTAAAAGAAAATCAAATAGCCAAGCGGCTTGCCAATTCGGCTTATAAATATCATACCCATATAAATATAAGCTAATACCTTTTTGTCGGGCATATCATTGTTTCCTTCCACCTATTATCAATTCAGCAGATACATGGGTCATCCCAATCAAGCTCAAATTACTTTTATCTCCAACATAGCCATTCGCTTATATCCAAACCTAATTATGTTCTTAACTCAGATTCCAATATTTATTTCAGTTCCAAACTTACCAGTCCAATTCCATTTCGGATTTTCTCTAATCCAATCTAATTCGATATTTCTATTTCTATTCGGTTTCCATTTAACTGGCTTTAATTCAATTTCGATTTCTATTTGCTTTCCCAAATTTCAATTCAGTTTGATTTTAATTCAAACAGTCTTTCTTGGGAGCTTCAAAAAGTTTACCTTATTAAAAATCAAACTTCTCTTTTTAGGATTCAAACAACTTGTTTTTCTCAAATAAATTCAAAAACAAAATCTTTGGTAGTAATCTGTCACTTAGTACTCGAAAATGAACACCAATGATGTTGTGCAGTCATCTTCAGAATCTATTTCCCAGCAATTGCAGTGAGTTCAATACTGTATCACTTTCAAACCCAAATTTTCAAACACTTCATTTTGAAATCATTTTCAGAACACCATTCACAATGTTGTAAAACAATTTAAAATCTCCCAGAAATCCATTTACGAACACTTTTCCAAATTTCTAGTGTTTTAATTCCAATTCTCATTTAAGTTCAGATTTAATTCATCTGATTTCATATATAATACTTATATGAATCCTGATTGGTTATATATATAACCATTTCAATTATAACCTTACTCGATTATAATAACAACCAACACGTCCAATATACTATACTAATTCCAATATAAATCCTTTATATCAAAATATAATTTGGGTAAAATTATTTCATTACCCTGTTTCAAAACATACTGTGTCGGTCCATCGTATTCAAGTGTTTATAAACTCCTACCGATATATTGGATCAAACTGATCGACCAGAACCCATAAACGGCTCAACCAATAAATCTCCACAATATAAAACAATTTTTATATCAAATAAAAAATATGCTCCCTCATATATATATACACTCAACTCAATCTAAGGTATTGCTAACCCTATCTCTACTGAGTAATGCCACAAAGCCAAGGTAATTATTTAACCTTCAGCTCTGATACCACTATAACGAACTGGCGATTTTCGACTTCGAAAATCAACACAAAACCCATGTTGACTATTCAGACATCGAAAATACCTGATCATAATAGAAAGAAATTAGAGGGTGAGAATAGATAAGATAGAAAAATTAGATTAGAAGAAGAAGATCACCACAGAACAGAATCAGAATAATATGAATCTCACAGCAGAACGAATAAATATAATATATAACATAACTTTGCAATCTAACAGTATATATATATACAATAACCTTTTCAGAGTACAACACTTACACACACCGGAAATACCAATAGCTATATAATCCCGAAACCTCCTGCTTCAAGCTCCTCCAAATATATCTATAAGGACCTGAACTACTTGACTGCCCGTACAAATTTGGGCACCCAAGAATTTAGGGAAAACAAAACAAAATAAAGTCTGGGTCAGTCATGGAATTGGTGTGAGTAAACTCAAATCATTTGGTTTAAATTTTCAAAATCCTTTTCAAAAGAAATGATAATCATAAGACCGATCCACACATAAACATGGATGGTTTTTACCTTACGATAACCCAAAACAGTTTTGGAAATCAATACTTCTCTGATATTATAATAATGTCTAATCACAAGTAAATAACAATCTAGCAGAACGCTTGCATCTCACGTTCCACATATATAGTATACAAACAAAACCGCGGGCGCTTATTGGAGATTGGATTCCGACTATGACAAGGTATGGGACCACCTGCCGATGGTGTATCTCTAGAGGCGAATACACTGGGTTCAACAAGAACGTCTTGCAACCCGGCCCACACATGACCGACCACTCATTTCGCTTGAGTGTATCGAATGTAGATCACCAACGGTTGGGAGCTACCCATCGTTTCCCGAAAAGGGATAACATCGAAAATAGATAAAAGAATGAAATGGATTTTCTCTAGATAGGTGATATACATCCTAATGGGAGCGACCCACATAGCCATGCTGCCTGCCAGATTTCTGTCATTTCCCGGTTGATGAGGCTTGAGGTTATAACGTATCTTTTGGAACATGTGACCACCATTCACTTTGAATGCCACATCGTCATACCCGCCAAATCACAAATTGATTTCCCTAAAAATACCACAGGTACAAAGCTAAGAGGAACGAATTCCTCTACCACCAAACGTAGGTACGTTTGAAGAGATCAAATTACGTGATCTGTTAGATATACTTTGTTAGACATTCGTCCATTCACGTTGTCCTAGGACTGGACAAACCGAAGGCACTATTCTGTAAACAGGATAGCCCTTGCATAACTCTGTCTTCAATTATTTTCATCATAGTTGATCGCAACGCTAACGTCCATACAGAGTGGTTTTCAGATAACGAATCTAATCCCGGTCTCTCCGTATTGAACGACGGAAAAATGGTCAAAACTTCGATGGTCGGTGATTTAACTATCAAAGAAAAACATGAGTGCAAACAACGATATTATTTCCATATGGAAAATCTATTGATCAATCATCATTCCACATTTATCTCTTTAGATTAAATTATCATTAATTTATTCATTTACCCATTTCTATATATTTGTAAATTCTTATTTCTAGATTTAGAAAATATATTTTATTGATCATTGAAAACATTTCCGTATTTGCTCCATTCCTTATTTTCTTTATTAACATTTCCAAACTCCTTCATTTGATTTAAACAGATTTTTAAATAAAACATCGGCATGCCCACTCAAACCATTTCCCTCATTAACTAAATTTACTTAACCATCCTTCACTAGGGGTGAGCAATATTCGGTTCAAACCGAATTAACCGACCAAACCGGTTCATTTCGGTCGGTTCGGTTCGGTTTCAAAACTAAATCGGTTTGAATTCGGTTTGTAAAAAAAAAAAAATTTGGTTATCGGTTTAACCGAATTTGTAATTTGTTATCTAATTTTATGGTAATGTGGTACTTTAAATAATTAGTTTAGCTATATAATACAAAGACATTTGTTGCAAATAGATCAAATCTTATCATAAACATAAAATTTACTATATAAACTTTGTCCAAACTTGAATGTATGGTTTACTTTGAGTGAATGCATCATTTGAACTATAATACATCCTTCAAGTTCGGTTAAATCGATTACCGACCGAATTAACCAAAATTAATTTGGTTCGGTTCGGTTCGGTTTGGAAAGTTTTCGGTTTCAATTCGGTTTGAGTTTTTCTACGTCCAAACCAACCGAACCGACCGAACGCTCACCCCTATCCTTCACTACCAAACCTTAACCCTTCCTTAGTTAAAACTGAAGCTAATCAAGTTGGGGTATATATACCTCTCAGACCTTAACTGAACAATAATTCTAACCTCGAAATTGACAAAGTTCACCTTTTAAATCCGTAACAACTTCCTTACATAACTCTCAGATCCTATTTACGAATCCACTTCTTTTACAGAAATCATTTGGATTATAACAATAGTGTTATAATCCCATACCTCCGAAATATAATAACTTAAATATAACTTCTATTTCTTAATTTGAATAAACAAACAAACAACTAATTTACAAATAAATAAATAAATAAATCTTGATTTAAAAACGGAAAGTAAATAGTACTTCCCCTAATTCGATATAATCGAATTTCAACTTATAATTCTCTCTCGAATAATCTCTATTCGATAACTCCCCTTTTGAATAACTATATTCGATCATCTCTCTTCAAATAACAATATTCGATAATCTCTCTTTGAAGAACTATATTCGATAATCTCTCTTTCGAATAAACTACATTCGATAACTCTTCCTTTCGGATAGCTTGTATTCGATTAACTCTGTTCATCGAATAACTTATGTTCGATAATCTCTCTTGAATAACTTATATTCGATAATTTTTCTCGAATAACTTAATTTGATAATCTCTCTCGAATAACTTATATTCGATAATCAAATATCGGTTTCCAACCGAATACTAATTTCCTTGAAAAATCCTGATTTATTCAATATATAATTTCTTCAAATAAATCATTTTTAAAACATTGGCTTAGTTGAATTCGAACTACAAATCTTTACGGATTTTATTTAGTCTTTTTTTTTACATTTTGAGTATCGAAATGGATTTCATCATTCCATTTTCAAAACAACTCCAAATTCCCCATTTTATTTACCGTTGATTTTAAATCTCAATTATCCACTGATAATTTTATTTTAGTTCATTTATAAACATTGTTTATAAATCGCAACACTTGTTTTCCATATTTAACAAGTTATTTATTTCTAACCATTTGAAATCCCATCTTTGTTTAACTTCTATTTAAAAAACCCAATTTCCTTCACAAATGTTTTTATTTCTAAAATCTTAACTTAATTCCCTTTTTCACGTTGAATGTGAGTAATATCCCTTTTATACAATCCCTTTAGTTTGATTTCGTATTTTAAAACAATATCCCAATTCCAACTTCTATTTATAGATTTATTTATAACAAATCTTCTTTTTATTTATAACACTTAAATCACATTTAAAATTCCCATTATAAATGTTGAGTTCACATTCTATTTTAAATATTGGTGTTAAAAACCGTTCTCTACTTCTCGATAGAAGTTCAGACTTATATATTTCATTTATCAAAAGATAAATATTATTTTTAATTTATGAACATCGTTTATAAATTTATTTGCTTAATTTATCTGCTAAAACAGATTTCTATTTAAAATCTACTTTGAAACCATCTCCTCTTTGTTCTTTTATATATTCTCAATTCTCCTTTATAATTCTATTTATTTCCCCAAATAATTTCTTTTATAATTCAATTTGATTTCCGAAATATTTCCTTTCAATTCTATTTGTTTTCCTAAATATTATATTTACTCCATAATGCTCTTTATTTACTTCTTATTACTTTCATTTAGTATTTTAACCAAATCTGTCTTTCAAACTTTCATATAACTGTTGTTAACTTCATACAGAAATCTTTCATTTAATTTTCAAATATCTCCTTTTAATAAGTCTATTTGATTTTATAAAATTCCAAAATCCCATATTCACTTTATACATTTTCTTTTTATAAAATACTTTGATTTTACACAAATTTTTTTATTTCAATACACACTTTGAAAATTTCCTTTTTATATAAAACCCTTTGATTTTATATAAATATTTTATTTTAAATTATAGTTTGAAATTTCCCTTTTCACACTCCAGTATTTCCTTTGGTATTTAAAAGTACAAAATAACAATGATCAACCACACATAATCAACAATAGATCATAAATCACATCATATATCACAATATATGAAAAACAGTAAAATAAATGTTGAGGAACCCAGTTGGGTCCCTCCAACCTATTACCCTGCATCCATAGATGTTAATCAACATAAATAACACGAATAAGAAATATTCGTGATAAACAGAATCAATATTCGATTAACGATTTATAAATATCGTTATCTATATTTCCAACCAGTTAACTAGCAGTTCAACCAAACAGCTAACACACAACAAACAACCATTATTTATCATTTCTAAAAATACGTTATAAAAATATAAGTTGAGCAGTGTTAGTGAGATTTACTCACATTGGACGGTTATCGTTAAATATCGATAAATGGTCATTGATTTGATTCAGGCATTTAATTTCACCATAAATCCAAACGAGCTAAAATTCACTCCCGGTCAGTTCCATTGTGGAGCTCTCGTCCATACGATCCTAACGGATCTTGATCCATGAAATTCCGACCAAGTATGACAAAGATATTAATATTACAAGATATATATGTATTTAAATAAATTTAAACCAATTCTTGTTATTGGTCCTTGCCATCCTAATCAACCTACCCACATCCTTAAAAGCCTGAACCGATATTTCCTTCTTCCCTAAATCAGTGTAAATCCCATTGGTAAACTTCGACAACCATTTTTGATCATTCCCACCTCCCTTCTCTATGAAAAATGAAATTAAAAACATACTTAAACTCTCCTCTACAATCTCTAACTTCGTATCATCGACTCGAGCAACTCGCCTACTCAACTCCTATCGCGACTTACTGTTGCTCACTCACGGAGTCCAAGAACTCGTGACACCTCTCGGTGTTGATCTTGACCAAAAATCTGCATTTGAACTCTACAGCACCTCCTTAATCCAGAAATCAACTTGAATTCATGAGTTGAAACCCAAATCAAAACTCGACATCCTCAGATCACTCGCGTCATAAGCGACTTGCTTCCAGACCATCGCGGTGCTCAACTGTGGACAGCGACCTCCCAAACTCCGGCGATAGGAGCCTCCTGCCATCCCGAATGCAGCGCCACCCTCAGCTCGAGCTATCACCTCTCCAATTGGCACCGATGTTGTGCCCTAGCTCACATGAGGTACAGGCTGTCAACCAAATTTGCGTTCTATCCTTTAGAAAAACCCATAGAGTTGAAGACCAGTTATTAGCGAACCCCAATATATCGTTTTGGTGAATTTATGAATTTTGTTTGAATTATTGTGGATTTATGAAAGATCATGAAATACTTTAGGGAAAAAGAAAACTGGTGGCTCGTGTTTAACCGTTACGAGGAAAATGACCTAGGTTTAGAAGGATGTAAGATATTTATAGGAAATTATATAAATTTTTAAATCGATTTTTTAATTAATATATTCTCCTACGCTATCATTATTTGTCGTTAAAAGTTCCTATGATCATATAGATATTCAAAAATCACGAAAATTGACATATAGCTACAGTTCGACATTACGGACCCAACGAAACTGGTTTCGTCGAATTCCAACTCCGTTTGCTCACACAGCTTATTTTTAACTGTCAAAATACTGACTATTTTTCACATTAAAAATTCGTACGACCACACAGTGATCCCAAAAATCATGAAACTTGAAATCAAACAATAATTTAATATTATGGATCCAAAAAAATTAGTTTCGTGGAAAACGGAAGTCGTTTGCAAAACTGGCTATTTTTAAAGCCCTAAATAACCCTTTTAAATATATAAATATATTTAAAAACAATTAAATTAAACATTTATAAATAAATATTTTCGTATATATTCACAATAGAATATCATACAGCTTCAATGGGATTTATAACTCGATATTTCAAGGTTCTTAGTTATATCGATATTCGATTTATATTTAAATCCTTTTTAAAATATAAATAAATCGTTATAAAGTTTAAAGGAATTCCTTAGCGATTATTTTAAAATTTGATTTGGACATGAATCAAAATCTACACGACGAAATCCCGATTTTTCTCCTCCACTTGAAAAATATACTTCACCAGCTCCTAACTTTCTTTTTTCACAGAAATCCGATTTAAAACGGACCCTGTATATTCAGTTGAAGTTCAAATCGCCAAATAGCGAACTACCACGCCATTTCGAGCTCGATTATAATTTTATTATAATGTTACGTTCAAACTTCGTTTAAATAATATATTCGTTATTCAAATTCAATTCCAAACTGAAATATATATTTTGAATTGTCCAATTCACACAATATTTTGAATTTTACTATTTCCGACTATTTCAGAAATTAAATATATCATTCTATTATTTAATTAAATTAAATATTCACTATTATCTAATTAAACAGCCGTTAAATTACCAAACCAATATTTTAAATAATTAAATTAATTAATTATTATACCTTTGAAAATACGGGTCGTTACACCAAAAATGCAAGTTCATTATTTATGCCAAATTTACATGACACATGTTTAGTTAGTCCTTATTATGTTGTATGAATGGTACATGCTCTGTAAAACCCAGAAAATCCAAACCAATTTAAAAAATTTATTTTGGCAATTTTGATGAATTTTGAATATTTAAAATGAATTATTTTAAATAATAACGACGAGAAATTTATTTTGAATAGGATTAGAACGTACATATTTATTTGAATCGACATTAGAATATAAATATTCAAAATATGATCCGACCACCTGCGCAAGCCCCCTCCTTCTTCCAGATCCGACGTCGTACCCCCTTCGCTGAAGAAATCAGTAAGTTTGTTTTTTTATATACATGTGTAATTAATTAGTAAATTAGTTTTTTTAGGTTAAGTAATTTAAAATTTGGGCTTTTTTTAATAGAAACATTTCTAAATTTCAGATCTTTTAAATATAAAAACATGGTCTATGTTCAGTTTTTTTATATATAAAAACATGGTTAATTTTCGGTTTTAAATATATATATAATAGCCCATATAAAATCAGTTTTAAAAATAAAATGCATTATATAAAGATAGGATTTTAGATTATAGAAAAATAAGATTTTTTATTAATATAAAAATCTGATTTTTAGACATAGAATGGTATGATTTTTACGTATGTAAAGATATGATTTTTACTTACATAAAGGTATGATTTTTATATATATATGAGAATAAAAATATGATTTTTATATTATAGAGATAATAAAAATATGATTTTTATAATTTGAATAGCGACCTGAAAGTATTATTTTTAGTTAGATAAAAATATAAATTTTATTGTGGGTATGTAGTAATATAAATTTCGATTTTTATATATATGGAATAGAGAGAATAACGATTTGATTTTTATATATGTAACGAAATAAAAAACTGATTGTTGTGGTGCACGTGTAGAATAAAAATATGATTTTTATATATATGGAATAGAGAGAATAATGCTTATGCAGTGTAGAATGCACTTTGGATGATCACTGACTGTGTATGATTGTTGTGGTGTACGTGTGTTGTATGAAATCCATATAATCAAATTATATGGTAATTGACTGTGTGTAACACCCCAAATTTCACTTAATATTAATGTTTAGTAATTAAAGAATAATTAATCTCAGACGTGAGAATTAAGGGAAACGGGTTGCGCCATTGTGTTCGTCTTGGAATTCTGGTTGAGATAGAGTCCGAGTTTGCGTGATTTGGACTTCGTATGAAGAAGTTATGGTCATCCGAAGTTTCAGAAAATTCAAAACAGATTTAAAATATTCAAATTTCAAATTTCAGAAGAGGCGGGAAAATTCCCGCCAGACAGAGGGTGTCGACACTAGGGTCGACATGGGTGTCGACCCCCCCCCCCAAGGGGTCGACCCATGTGTCGACCCAGGGGTCGACCCCACCTGTCGGCCAGTTTGGCCTGGGTGCAATCTGAAGGGGTTTGGGCTGTGTTTTGGGGCTTGTGACGAAATCTGACGGCTCTACCTAATCTAGGGTTAATCTAAGGGCCTAAACTACATCCTAAATCTATAAATACACCCTAAGACTACCCTAATCCATACTAAAAATAGATACAACGTCGTTATGCCGTCAAAATGCAACTTGAAGGAGCCTCCATCAAATTGTAAAAGAAGATAGCTTCTCAAATCAACTTCTAATCAACTCTAGCAACTTAATCTTCTTCATAGGAGTGCTAATCAACAAGTTGTGAGTTTCTATGCCTTTAGAAAGCAATTGCTAAACTAATTATGATAGGATATAATGAGGTTATGGTTATGTATGTGGATCAATGCAAGTTATATGACATGTTATGCAAGTTTGGTGTTTGATTATATGCAAGTTCATAATGACATGTTATGCAAGTTTGGTGTTTGATTATATGCAAGTTCATATATGACATGTTATGCAAGTTTGGTGTTTGATTATATGCAAGTAACATGTGCAAGTTTACACCTTTGTATGATATGCATACATATGCAAGTTAACCCCTTTGTATGTCATACATACATATGCAAGTTTACCCCTTTGTATGACATAAGTAACTTATGCAAGTTACCCTCTTTATGACATATGTGATTCATGCAAGTTTGGGTTGATTATTTATGCTAGTTGGGTTTGATGCTATGGTCATATATGCATGTTGACACCTTTAAAACCCATGTTGATGCTAATGTTATGCAAGTTGAACCCATTGTGTTTGTGATGAATCTCCCCTTTTAAGTATGTCATGTCAACGTATTACGTGGGGAACGATGGGGTTAATATTCATGTTAATAAAATGGTGTGAAGTTGGTATGATTATGCATACCATAAAGTGGATGGACATAATTGAGTCAATTATGTACATCGTTAAATTTGTAATTAATTAGGGATAATTAATACAAATTATGGGGGTGATTAATTAGGTGTAATTAATCGACTAAGACACGAGGTTGGACCCTTTTGTAGCATAAGACTGCCCGGAACCGACCGGCAAATCCAGCGGCTACAAATGATTGGCCCAATGTGAGAGGTCTTAGGCATAAACTAAATACGTGACAAGTGTAAAGACACGAGGTTAGACTCTGTTATGGCGTAAGGCTGCCCGGAACCGACCGGTAAATCCTGCTGCCATAAAAGACAGTCTAACGTGAGAGGTCTTTACAAAGGTTACGTTCTTAATCAATTAAGAAACACTTAACTAGATAAGCATGTAGTGGGGCATGAGGGGTTAAGTGGGTGCCTTGGGTGGCATGTGGAAATCAAGTAAGTGCCTTGGGCGGCATGTGGAAATCTAGTGGGTTGCCTTGGGTGGCAATAGAAAATACGATTAGAATACTTAACCAAGTGGAAACATGTAATTAAACATGATTAAAGGGTTAAGTGGGATGCACTAGAAAAGGGACAAGCTTAGGTGGGTAGCTTGTGGGGGCCCATTTCAACCAGTAACCCATATGTATCTTATTGGGCTCGACCTATGTCGAGGACGGGACACGCATACTGGGCTTGACTATAAGAGGCCAAAACGGGTTAGCGGTGGCAACGCAAGTCCAACGGGTTTCATATGCGTGTGTGGACCCGGGATGGTAGATAAGACGTTGTTGCATCGTGTAGGTATAAGCCGTGCACCGTTGGTTGTATCAGGTTGCCACTTTGGGGAGTGATACACCCTACTGTGGGGCCAGCACGGGTATCTACGTTAGGGAGCCGATCGCTTGGGGAGTAGTGGGTACACCTAGTGGAGATAGGGGCAGACGGCACCTATGTGGTCAGCTAGGGGTACAAGAAACTACTAGTTATATTTTCTAAGTCCTTGGGTGGGATCAACCTTTAAATAGGAATGACTGGTGTGGTGCAGTGTAGTAATTACCCTTGGGTGGGTAGATGCATCTTTACCGTTATCTTAGTTCATCCTATGTCAAGTTGGCTGCTTAGTGTAGTCATTTATCCCCAGTCATCACCGTACCAAGTTTATATCATACCCTAATTACTTTAATGATTGTATTGTTAAAGTTATAGGGCTCACACAGACTTATGTCTGACCCCGTTGTTTTTATCTTTTTCCCCCTCAGGTCCTCAGGTTGGGCCTAGTACTAGTGGGCTTTGATCAGATCGCTTATCTATCTTTTGGAGCTTGGACCGTTGATGTAAAGCTCAGCTTATCTTTTCTTTTCTTTTATGGCTATTAGTTATGTAGTGGGATTATGTACTTATGTTTTTATCATGATGGATATTTAGTACTTGACTCTTTTACGGTGTTGTAACTAAACATGTTTACCTTCTGCTGCAATGAAATGATGTTTTAGATTTTCAAGTATTATTTATATCTGTCTTGTTGTAATTTTTCTGTTCTATATTCACTTAAAATACTCCACCGAAGTTAATGCATTCCCTTAGTGAGTGACCTTAGCGGGTGTGGGGTGTTACACGTGGTATCAGAGCTGAAGGTTACCGGAACAGATAAAATTTTTAGAAAACTATTTTTCTAAAAACATTTTTGGAAGAAGTATTTTCAAAAACATGTCTTTTGAGAGAAAAGTTTTCGAAAGAAAAGCATAATCCCCAATAGCCATATCTTTATCGTTCGAATTCACCGTTTTGAATCTTTCCTTTTTCGTTTCAGCATGGCTGAGGATCTTAACTTTCCGGAGGGTGTGACGATACCAGTATGGTATAGGAGATTGATGAAGGCTAGGGCCGCCACTGCGGGTCCAGCAAATGTTCCTCCACCAACAGTAGCACCCGATCTTCCTCCCCCTCCTCCTCCTCGCACGGATACTTTTGCTAAGACTTGCAAGGAATTTAAGGCTATGGGAGGGAAACCTTTTCAAGGATCAGAAACTTTTGTGGAAGCTAGAGATTGGCTTAAGGAAGTGGAAGAGTTGATAGATATCTTTGAGATGGAAGAAGGAAAGAAAGTCAAGTTAGCTGCTTGGTTAATGAAGGGAGAGGCCTCGTTCTGGTGGGAGGTCACTAATGGAGAACGCCCTGTTGACTCTTGGGCGGATTTCAGACAAAGGTTTGTGGCAAAGTTTCTTTCAAGGGCGGAAGAAAATCTGTATATGGAAATGTTCTTGACTCTAAAGCAAGGAAACCTATCAGTGAAGGAATATGTCAACAAGTTTAATCAATTGGCAAGGTTTGGCATAGACATGGTGAATACACCGGAGAAGAAGGCTTTGAGGTTCGTTAAGGGCTTGAATTAACCAATGCATGGATTGGCTATGACTCACATCCCTATGGGGGCCACCTTTGAGAAGCTAGTAGACATGGCACTCATGCATGAGGAAGAGAAGGGTCCCAATGCTAATAAGGCACCCGAGAAGAAAGGAGATCAGAAGAGACCTCAACAGCAACAGCAAAACAAGGGTGGGAAAGGCAACGGTGGCAAGGGAAAGAAGAAGTGCTTCAATTGCGGGACACCAGGCCACCTAAGCAAAGATTGTCGGAAGAAGAAGAAGACGGGCTGCTTCCACTGTGGCGAAGCAGGGCATCTAGTGAAGGACTGCCCTAAGAAGGGGCAGAGGACGGGATCTACCTCAAGGGGACAGGTGCAAGCTCTTATGGCACCAGGTCAGGCAAGGGGGCAAGTTCAGGCTCTCGCGGTTCCACCGATTCAGGAAAGAGGTAGAACTATTTCCGTTGAAAGTCTGGTTTTTCTGTTTGATCATCCTATCCGTACTTTGTTTGACTCTGGCGCATCGCATTCGTTTATCTCATCATCATTAGTTGAGTCACTGCACTTAGACACCAGTCTAGTAGATGATCCCTTGGTTGTTTCAAACCCAATTAGGGGCTCCACTTATTTGTCCATGATATGTTTGGGTTTGAAGATTTCCATACTTAGCGTTGAGTTTAGATGTGATGCTTTTGTTTTGGGCTTCACGGGCTATGGGTTGATTTTGGGCATGGACTGGTTATCCAGTAATGGTGCCGTTCTTGATTGCGAAAGGAGAGTTGTTAGGCTCATGACCCTCTTGGGTAACACTCTCGAGATCTCTTGTAATATCATGGATTCTGTTATGCTAAGTTATCTTGAATCGCTTGACGCTTCGGTCGAAGTTTGCGATCTGTTAGAGTGGTCCGGGAATACTCGGATGTGTTTGAGGAGGTGAAGGGCTTACCTCCGAAGCGGGAGATAGACTTCCGAATATATCTGGTGGACAATGCTAAACCAGTATCTTTACCAGTGCGCCACATGGCTCCTCGTGAGAGGAGGGAACTCCATAAGCAAGTAGGGGAGTTGCTTGAGAAGGAGTTCATAAGACGAAGTATATCGGAGTGGGGTGCTCCAGTAGTTTTTACCATGAAGGCGGATGGGTCCCTCAGACTTTGTGTAGACTATAGAGAACTCAACAAGCTCACGAAGAAGAATAGACACCCATTGCCGAGGATTGATGATCTTTTTGATCAGTTGGTTGGCGCCTCAGTGTTTTCGCAGTTGGACTTGGCCATGGGGTTTCATCAGTTGAGAGTGGCTGAGGATAGCATAGACAAGACTGCCTTTAGGACTCCGGATGGTTTCTATGAGTGGCTTGTGATGCCATTTGGTTTGACGAACGCCCCTGCATACTTTGTTGATTTGATGAGTAGGGTGTTCAGGGAGTACCTTAATAAGTTCGTGGTTGTCTTTGTGGATGACATCTTAGTCTTTTCTAAGAGTGAAGAAGAGCATGCCCTACATCTTAGGGAAGTGTTAGAGACTCTTCGAGCGCATAGCCTTAAGGCTAAATTCTCTAAATGTCACTTTTGGAGGAAGGAAGTGCGATTCTTAGGGCACGTGGTCTCCAAGGAAGGAATAGCTGTGGATCCCGCGAAGGTAGTATCCATCCAAGATTGGAAGGTTCCGAAGAGTGCTACCGAGGTGAGGAGTTTCATGGGGTTGGCTGGCTACTATAGGAAGTTTATCAAGGACTTTGCGAAGATATCAGCCCTATTAACTCGCTTGACGAAGAAGAATCTAGTCTTCACATGGGACGTAGATTGTGATGACGCGTTCCAACGGTTAAAGAGAGCTTTAACCACAGCTCCAGTCTTAGTGTTGCCAGATGGGAGTAAGCCATTTGTTGTTTATACCGATGCTTGTGGGACAGGACTTGGCGCAGTCTTAATGCAAGAGGGAAGGGTAATAGCCTATGGGGGAAGGCAGTTGAGAAAGCATGAGAAAAATTACCCTACCCATGATTTAGAGTTGGTCGCTATTGTTTTTGCGCTTAAGACTTGGCGCCATTATCTTCTTAGAGAGAGGTTCGAATTGTTCACTGACCACAAATCATTGAACTACTTGTTTTCTCAGAAGGATTTGAACTTGAGACAGCAAAGGTGGATGGAGTTCTTAGCATCCTATGATTTCGAGATAGCGTATACCCCTGGCAAGGGTAACGTGGTGGCGGACGCCTTGAGCAGAAAAAGGTTGTCCTTGAGTCCATTGTTCGTGGAACAACGAAGCTTGGAATTTATCTCGATGTTTGATTTCAGACCTTCCGTTGACTTTATACCCGGTTTGCTAGCATCTTTAGAGGTCAGACCTACTCTTTTGGGACGGACTGGCGAGGCACAGCGGGACGACCCACAGTTGGTTGAGTTGGTATAGAGGCTCATAAGGGGGGGTCGTCCAGCCATTTGAGTAGGTACACCCTAGACGATATGGGGTGCTTGCGTAGAGACGGTAGACTTTGTGTACCGCAAGACGAGGGTTTGAGGAAGGCTATTCTTGATGATGCGCTTCGTTCAAAGATGACCATTCATCCCGGTGGGGACAAGATGTACCAAGACATGAAGCGAGTTTTCTTTTGGGCCGGTATGAAGAAAGATGTGGCCGAGTATGTCGCTAGATGCTTGGTGTGCCAACAAGTGAAAGCGGAGCAAAAGAAACCCGGTTGGTTGCTTCACCCATTGGAGGTTCCGCAATGGAAGTGGGATAGCGTCTCGATGGATTTTATTGATGGGTTACCGAGATTGAGGAAGGGTAATATGGGAATTTGGGTTGTGGAAGACAGACTTACTAAGAGCGCCCATTTCATACCCGTGAAGAGCAAGAGGACTGCTCCATGGCTAGCTTCAGTTTACCTTCGAGAAATAGTTCGATTGCATGGGGTACCTTCTAGTATAGTGAGAGATCGAGATCCTATCTTCACTAGAGAGTTTTGGAAGAGTTTGCAAGAGGCGGTAGGGACTCAGTTGTGTTTGAGCACCGCATATCATCCTCAGACGGACGGCCAGACCGAGAGGGTGAATCGTGTTCTAGAAAACCTTTTGAGGCTATGTATCTTAGATTTTGGAGGTACATGGGAAGAGCATCTTCCATTGGTGGAGTTCGTGTATAATAACAGCTTTCAGTCCAGTATTGGTATGGCTCCTTTTGAAGCTCTTTATGGAAGGCCTTGTCGATCACCTACATGTTGGTGGGAATCTACGGATAAGATCTTGCTTGGGCCTGATATGGTTAGGGAGACTTCGGAAAAGATTGATTTGATTCGAAGAAGGATGAAAGCGGCGCAAGATAGGCAGAAATCTTACGCGGATAAGAGGAGGACGGATCTGGAGTTTGATGTTGGGGACATGGTCTTTATTAAAGTATCTCCATTACGGAATGTTGTTCGCTTTGGGTCCGTTGGGAAGTTAGCACCAAGATTTGTAGGACCGTTTCCTATTAAGGAAAGGATTGGACGGATGGCATATAGAGTGGATTTACCCGAGAGACATAGTGGGGTACATGACGTATTCCATGTGTCACATTTGAGGAAGTGCCTACATGAGACCGCAGAGGTGGTAGAGCCGAGCTTGCTTAGAGAAGTGGAGGTAGAGCGTGATGCAACTATTCGACGAGCTCCTACCCGCATCCTTGGGTCAGAGATTAGGAAGTTGAGAAATAGAGAGGTTCGACTAGTCAAAGTGCAATGGGGAGAGGATGAGAGCAATGCTACTTGGGAGACAGAAGTGAAGATGCGCTCATTGTACCCATTCCTTTTTGAGGGTATGTCTTTTAACTTCTCCTTTATCGTTTGTCTAGTACTTATCTTATCTTTAGTATGTCCTCTCATTAGTACCTTTGACCTTTAGATAAGGTAAACCTATGGTTGAAACATGTGTTTGAGACATGTTATGATTGATGGATGCGTGTGGATGCAAGTGTTTTCTAGTGGTTGCTCGTGGATGCATACACACACACTTTAGACACTAGATCAGCTCAGTCACTTCATATTGCATATTGCATATAATTGTGTGTAGGTAGCTATATTAATGGATGTATAATGGTTGTGTTGTCATATGGATGATGCATTTTGGTGTATGGTTGTGCACACATGTAGAAATAGTATGTGTAGATAGGGTTCTTTCGCATACATATTGGATGCATGGCACTCTCATGGTTTTCATAAAGGAGGTCAACTGAATCAGTAGACCGCCTGATTTTGCATTAGACAGGGAACATATACACACACTTTTTGCATATGTTCATACAGCATTAGAAACTTTAAGGACAATGGATGCCGGTGTTTGATGGTTTAGTAGATGGTTGTTTGGTTGGTAGGATACGTTCTTCTTGACTTGGAGATTTCGGGGATGAAATCCTTTAAGTAGGGGAGAATGTAACACCCCGAATTTCACTTAATATTAATGTTTAGTAATTAAAGAATAATTAATCTCAAACATGAGAATTAAGGGAAACGGGTTGCGCCATTGTGTCCGTCTCGGAATTCTGGTTGAGATAGAGTCCGAGTTTGCATGATTTGGACTTCGTATGAAGAAGTTATGGCCATCCGAAGTTTCAGAAAATTCAAAACAGATTTAAAATATTCAAATTTCAAATTTTAGAAGAGGCGGGAAAATTCCCGCCAGACAGAGGGTGTCGACACTAGGGTCGACATGGGTGTCGACCCCCCCCCCCCTCCAAGGGGTCGACCCATGTGTCGACCCAGGGGTCGACCCCACCTTTCGGCCAGTTTGGCCTGGGTGCAATCTGAAGGGGTTTGGGCTGTGTTTTGGGGCTTGTGACGAAATCTGACGGCTCTACCTAATCTAGGGTTAATCTAAGGGCCTAAACTACATCCTAAATCTATAAATACACCCTAAGACTACCCTAATCCATACTAAAAATAGATACAACGTCGTTATGCCGTCAAAATGCAACTTGAAGGAGCCTCCATCAAATTGTAAAAGAAGATAGCTTCTCAAATCAACTTCTAATCAACTCTAGCAACTTAATCTTCTTCATAGGAGTGCTAATCAACAAGTTGCGAGTTTCTATGCCTTTAGCAAGCAATTGCTAAACTAATTATGATAGGATATAATGAGGTTATGGTTATGTATATGGATCAATGCAAGTTATATGACATGTTATGCAAGTTTGGTGTTTGATTATATGCAAGTTCATATATGACATGTTATGCAAGTTTGGTGTTTGATTATATGCAAGTAACATGTGCAAGTTTACACCTTTGTATGATATGCATACATATGCAAGTTAACCCCTTTGTATGTCATACATACATATGCAAGTTTACCCCTTTGTATGACATAAGTAACTTATGCAAGTTACCCTCTTTATGACATATGTGATTCATGCAAGTTTGGGTTGATTATTTAGGCTAGTTGGGTTTGATGCTATGGTCATATATGCATGTTGACACCTTTAAAACCCATGTTGATGCTAATGTTATGCAAGTTGAACCCATTGTGTTTGTGATGAATCTCCCCTTTTAAGTATGTCATGTCAACGTATTACGTGGGGAACGATGGGGTTAATATTCATGTTAATAAAATGGTGTGAAGTTGGTATGATTATGCATACCATAAAGTGGATGGACATAATTTAGTCAATTATGTACATCGTTAAATTTGTAATTAATTAGGGATAATTAATACAAATTATGGGGGTGATTAATTAGGTGTAATTAATCGACTAAGACACGAGGTTGGACCCTTTTGTAGCATAAGACTGCCCGGAACCGACCGGCAAATCCAGCGGCTACAAATGATTGGCCCAATGTGAGAGGTCTTAGGCATAAACTAAATACGTGACAAGTGTAAAGACACGAGGTTAGACTCTGTTATGGCGTAAGGCTGACCGGAACCGACCGGTAAATCCAGCTGCCATAAAAGACAGTCTAATGTGAGAGGTCTTTACAAAGGTTACGTTCTTAATCAATTAAGAAACACTTAACCAGATAAGCATGTAGTGGGGCATGAGGGGTTAAGTGGGTGCCTTGGTTGGCATGTGGAAATCAAGTAAGTGCCTTGGGTGGCATGTGGAAATCCAGAGGGTTGCCTTGGGTGGCAATAGAAAATACGATTAGAATACTTAACCAAGTGGAAACATGTAATTAAACATGATTAAAGGGTTAAGTGGGATGCACTAGAAAAGGGACAAGCTTAGGTGGGTAGCTTGTGGGGGCCCATTTCAACCAGTAACCCATATGTATCTTATTGGGCTCGACCCATGTCGAGGACGGGACACGCGTACTGGGCTTGACTATAAGAGGCCAAAACGGGTTAGCGGTGGCAACGCAAGTCCAACGGGTTTCATATGCGTGTGTGGACCCGGGATGGTAGATAAGACGTTGTTGCATCGTGTAGGTATAAGCCGTGCACCGTTGGTTGTATCGGGTTGCCACTTTGGGGAGTGATACACCCCACTGTGGGGCCAGCACGGGTATCTACGTTAGGGAGCCGATCGCTTGGGGAGTAGTGGGTACACCTAGTGGAGATAGGGGCAGACGGCACCTATGTGGTCAGCTAGGGGTACAAGAAACTACTAGTTATATTTTCTAAGTCCTTGGGTGGGATCAACCTTTAAATAGGAATGACTGGTGTGGTGTAGTGTAGTAATTACCCTTGGGTGGGTAGATGCGTCTTTACCGTTATCTTAGTTCATCCTATGTCTAGTTGGCTGCTTAGTGTAGTCATTTATCCCCAGTCATCACCGTACCAAGTTTATATCATACCCTAATTACTTTAATGATTGTATTGTTAAAGTTATAGGGCTCACTCAGACTTATGTCTGACCCCGTTGTTTTTATCTTTTTCCCCCTCAGGTCCTCAGGTTGGCCCTAGTACTAGTGGGCTTTGATCAGATCGCTTATCTATCTTTTGGAGCTTGGACCGTTGATGTAAAGCTCAGCTTATCTTTTCTTTTCTTTTATGGCTATTAGTTATGTAGTGGGATTATGTACTTATGTTTTTATCATGATGGATATTTAGTACTTGACTCTTTTATGGTGTTGTAACTAAACATGTTTACCTTCTGCTGCAATGAAATGATGTTTTAGATTTTCAAGTATTATTTATATTTGTCTTGTTGTAATTTTTCTGTTCTATATTCACTTAAAATACTCCACCGAAGTTAAGGCATTCCCTTAGTGAGTGACCTTAGAGGGTGTGGGGTGTTACACTGTGTCTTATTCCAGTTCAGAATGAATAAATATTTTGAAATAACGACTATTTTAAAAGAATGAATATTTTAAAATAATATTCAGTAAAGGATCAAAATTTGATTTTGATGTCTGATTTGGGATGGACATGAATATATTTAAATATATAAAGCCCTGTTGATTAGATTAACGTCGTTTTGATGCGAACGATATTTTTATTGATTTTATTCATTTATATAATGAATATCGAAAAGTGATTTCAAAATCGACTATTTTGAAAATATTATCAAATTAAATTGGATAGATTGAAATTCGAATTAAATTGAATAGAGTTGAAATTCAAATTGAACTGAATAGAATTGAAATTCGAATTGAACTGAATAGAATTGAAATTCGAATTGAATGGAAATGAATTTGAAATTCGAATTGAATTGAAATGAATTTAAAACGAATTTACAAGGAAAAATTCAATTTTGATTTGGATTTGAAATGGAAGTTGAAATCGTTTTGAAAACGAATTTAAAACGATTTATAAAATTCGTTTTAAATGGAAATCGACGAAATATAATACATATATATATATATATTAACTATATTATAATGGCCTGAATAGAACGGCCGCGCAACGGCAATTCGCGAATTTCGACCATTGACTTCGAATGGACATTACGGGTGATCCGACTGTCGGATTCTCCTAAAATAGAAGCCGTTGGGTTCGTATCGAAAAGAGCTTTCCAATAAATACAAGAGATTTGAAATCTAATGCTGGATTTGGAGATATCTCTAAATCAATTTCAGAAAAGGTCGTTGCAAGTGCAGTTCGATGGCCGTTAATGGAAATCGACTGTAAGGCCTTGATAAAATTATAAAAATAGCAATAGTTTATGTAAAATCATAAGAAATGATTTGGAAAGAACTGGGATGAAACATCCCATATTTGAGAAGATAAAAATTTATTTTTATCAAAATGAACTAGTTTTGAACTAGAATTATAAATTCAATATTTTTAAAATAAATAAATTGGATTTGAAATGGTTTTAAGAATAACCAGAATTTCCAATATATGAATTGGAATGGATTTGAATCGAAATTATCATTAGAAAATTTCGATGTCGGATTACGGATTATACGAATATTGTTATGGAAATTTGGAAGATATATATAACGTTATTTCCAAAGCGATATTTGTTGGTTTCAGAATTTGATATTGAATATAAGCCGATATATTTTCTATTCAGAGCCTTGTATTTAATATCAAATGGAATATGGGTTTGTCGTGAATGGTGTCTTCATTAACACTGTTCTTAAACCCAGTGGAGAAAAGATTAATCTTTTTATTTAGATTTAATGAAATATGCCAATTAATTAATATTTAATTGGAATAAATAGTGGGATTGATTATTGGGTTTATCGTGAATGGTGTTTTAAATAACACTTGTTCTTTAACCCGATAATAAATGGAATGTGAATTGGGTTTATTGTGAAGTGTGTTTTTAATGACATTCGTTCTTTAAACCGATTTACAGTAGAAATGTGATTTGGAATTTATAATTCTTTTTATTAAGATTTAACAGGAATTTTCCAAAATAAAGTTTTCCTATTTAGTATATTAAATTGGAATTGAATGGAATTCGATCTTAAAGTAATCGAAATGAAATTCTGTGGAGGAAGACTATTAATACATAAGGAATTTAGTAGGCTTTGCCGTTATTCCATTTATATTATTAGTCGGATATAGAAATTGATATCGAATATATATTGATTTGTTTTTCTGTGAAAATTCCATAATTAATGGAATGTGATTTGGGTTTGTCGTGAACTCTGTTTTAAATGACATTAGTTCTTTAACCCAGTAAAAGACAGGATTACATGTCTGTCGTTGTATTTTGAACTGTATGGTTGATCTCTGCTTAATATATATATACATATATATCTTTTTGGCGCCAGAGAGTTTATTCTCTTGTTTAACGCCCTTCTCTGAGACGTACAAGTTCAGAGGTAATATTTCGGCAGAAATCAAGAGTGCGGCATAGATTGTCGATGCGACATGTTTGATTTACCAAAGTTAAATAATCATTAATATTGGTTTTTGGAAAGATTAAAACCAAGTGGAGTTTTAATGCATCTTTAATTAGATTAAAAGGGGAATTGATAATTTAAATTATCAAATTTGGAAAATGATCGAGAATGGAGTATCACCAGTTTTGCTTCTAGCGATAGTAACGTAAAATGGTAATTAAATTTACCGATAACACTGTGGTGTTAGTTATGGGGTAATAACAGTTTTGCTCCATGGGACGAATAGGTTGGGATTGGCAAATAAAATAAATGATTACATCTGTGTGTTTCGCTAATCCCAACTAGTTTGGAAAACCATAATTTGGTTTGAAATGACATCCAAAGGAAGATTAAAGAATAAATTTTAAAGAATTTATGTTTGATAAAATTAATGGGAACCTTTCCCAAAAGATGTGAATATTTAAATAAAAGAATATTTAGAATTGGAATGAGGCGTATGTTGTGTTTTATAGCACTTTTTTGTTATATATGCGAGTTTTTCGGAAAGACCAAGTCTATCCCATTCTGAATAATTGTTTCAACGATAATTTGAAGATGAAGACGGTGCTGGAAGACCGGAGGTCTTCACATCGTTTGGATAATTGCTGATCATCTTGATTGGGCTGTACAACCAAGAGGAGGGAATCAGTTGGTGATCGTCCAGACGTATTTGGAGATCGATGGATATGCGAGGTATAAAGTGCCTCCGGTTTCGTTCAGACCTAGAACGGACTTGTAAATGGGTTGTGTGTCTGACATTCGATTTTATTCTGTGTTGATTGATTTCTGTTAAATATTTACCTGTTTGGCGGTGGAGAATTTATTCTCTTGGTTAACGCCCTTCTCTAAGACGTACGAGCTCAGAGGTTATATATCGATAGATATCAGTCGCATCGCGTGAATTGCCTATGTGGCATGCTGAGATGCAAATGATCAAGGCTTCTGTTGAAAAGCAGAGTCTTGTGGTTGATGATAAAAGCACGGCTTTAATACAGCTTAGCTTTGTGTATAGCGTTAATTCTCGAGCCTCACACCTCGGTATGAGTTAAAAATGGGATAATGACTGCAGGGAGTGCACGACGTTTCTTTCTAGCTATGGGTGGTGTCAGCGTTTTACTAGCCCTGACATCGTTGTTTATTATACCCTTATGGATGTTGGATTGCGAGGCACCTCGACTATATCGGTCTCTTCGGAGCTGATAGATAGGTCCTGCAGGACCGGGAAATGTGTGTTCAGGAATGACTAATCCTCAAACATAAGAGAGGACCGGCCCTGAAGATCCATGGGCTAACCAGAGTGTGTAGTCCTGGGGCATTTGCTAGAGCGTCTCGAAGTGGTGAGGAGCTTGCCCTTGACTCGACTCATGATGGAATCCAATTTCCAATACATAAGATTTCAGTTTTAGTTGTAATCCTATATATATCGACATAGTGGGATGGGCACTTATGCCGTCTATAATTGATACTTATGATTGAAATTGTTTTGACACTATACACTTATAGTAATAATAAAAGATTAAATTTCGCGTATCTAGCACTCTTTGGCTGTTATAAGGTAAAACCCTATCCTTCGGCTTGCGTTGCATTATGTGATGGGACCTGGGTCTTATAATAGCTTCATTGTTCTTTATTTAGCATTGCGCTGTTTGTTTTATGCACTAGTATTCTTGGGAGGAAACCCGTTCCGTGTTATACGGTGTGGTCCCTTGATTTACCGAACTTCAAAATAAAGATGAATAACTATTTTAGTTCTCACGCTAGTCACATGACTGACCCAGAGTTTATTGTTTTAACCTAAACTCTGGGTGTCCCTGTTTTCCACACGGACAGCTAGTAGTTTTGGTTTTGCAGATTTATATTCACAGGATCCTGGTTTACAACTGGAATGACATTCGGAAAGCTTTATATCCGTATATCACCTTCAATTGTGTTTTGTATTATTTTTCGCTGCTATGTAATGTAATTTAAATCTCTGATATTTTATGATGTGTAATATTCATCATACTCTGTATTATATTCTGATGGAATTGTTGTAATTAACAATGAAATGTTCTTCTGTTTGTGTTCTGATTTGTCGTGTTCTCAACTCAATCCGTGCTTTCCTTCACGGGGAAGTTCGGGTCGTGTCAGTTTGGTATCAGGGCTCTGGTTTACAGAGCTCGAGAATAAGACACATTAGAACCATACGAAAGAATTCATCAGAGATTGGATTAGTAATATCCAATGAGAATGACTCGTTAGAGATAGGATCAGTAGTATCCTAGAACGAGTGTGAAGAGTATATTTTTAAAATGAAAACCAACTTTGTTTTGAAAATTTAAACCTTATTCAACATATTTGAATATTTATTTTTGAATTTGGACAATCCAACATATAAATATTTTGCATATACGCCTTGCAAACGTATATTCGAAGTTTTAATATACTGAGTAGATATAGAATCACACTCTAGTCGCCCGGAGATGGTTCTGATGATTGATCGATCATCATCTGAATTTGTGTTCGAGCTTCGAAAGTGGGATTTCTATATATTTCCAATTGACTGGTGTGAGAACCAAAACTAGATAGGGCTTATTGTTGTGAATTGGCATCAAAACATGAATTTTTTGTATATATATATCAAAATTATGAATTTGAAGAGATAACCAACTAATTGATTGATGATTGTGTTGTGTGATTATTCATCTAAATCATATGAAAGAAAGGTAAATTTAGGCCAAATTGAACCAAATATTGAACTGTATTGAAAATTGTTTGGAATTGCATGCATATACATTGAACAGGTCATTGCAAGGAGGCTAGAGCAGAGGAATAAAACTGTATGCCCGACAAATAGGTACATGTTTACTAATTTCTTATGTTTTGGATGATTTTATGAGCCGATTGGCTAGCCGCTTGGCTGTTTCTTTTTCTTTTTGTATTGGAGAGGCCTGTATGGTAATTTCGGGATGTTCCCGATGCTCCCGTGCAGGGGAGGTTATGGCGAAATTTTTCGAAAATTTAAGGTGTTAGCCAAATTTTTGAAAAATTTGAAAAGTTCTTAGAAACTGAAAAGTTGAAGAACTTAAGCCATAATGAAAATAATGGAAGTTGAGTTGGTTTGTAAAACAACTTTCAGCTTCGCTCCTTTTCAGGGACGAAAAGGTTTTTAAGTGGGGGAGATTGTAACAACCTGGAAAATCCGAACCAATTTAAAATTTTTATTTTGATGAATTTTGAATATTTAAAATGAATTATTTTAAATAATAATGACGAGAAATTTATTTTGAATAGGATTAGAACGTATATATTTATTTGAATCGACGTTAGAATATAAATAATTTATTTTAATTATTAAAGGAATTGAAAATGGTGCGGTGGTTTGAAAATTCAATTTCAAATTTCAAATGAATGTACAGGATTCAAAATAAACCGGATTTTAGCAAAACCAAAAATATTAGAATCTATTTGAAAATATCTTTCCAACAAATATGAAAAATTGAAATTTCATAGTGGGAATAAAAAGATATGCCCAGTTGAAAATTCAGAATAGTCTCTATGGAATTTTAGCCCTTAAAAATGGAAATTTTGCAAACGACCTCTGTTTTCGACGAAACCACTTTTGTTGGATCTAGGATGTCGAGTTATTGCTAGATTCCAAAATTTGTAATTTTTGAAATCAATATGTGAGCGTGGCGAAGTAAAACGTGTTTTAACAGTTTCATTCAATTTCGACTGACCAGAAAATGGCCATTTTTCAAACGGTCTCAGAATTTGACGAAATTAGTTTTGTTAGGACCGTATCGTCGATACGAAGCTAGAAAATATTTTTCAGGAATTTTCAGAGTCCGTATGTGGCCTCGGTAAATTGAAATGCGCGTTCAAATTCAATATATTGATTTATATTTTGATTTTGATGGAAACTGGTCGTAACGATCGAATCAGCTTATGATACATATCCCATTGTGTTCAGAATGGGGGTAATTATCTGGGGACGATAGTCGGTGGGTTCGATTTCGAGTTCGAAATAAAAAGTTGCTTTTTGAAATTTTAAAATAATAAAAAAAAAAATTTATAATTAACCCCTTCTCCTCCCCCTCCCCCAGTTGACCAATTCATTTAAAAAAAACCCAAAATCGCGGAACCCCTCCCCCCCCCCCCCCCGGTCGAAGTTCATCCTCGCGCCTCCCCCGGTGGTGCCGCACCACCGTGCTCCCCCGCCCTCCAAACGCCGACGAGACCCCCCCCCTCTCCCTCCCTCTCCCAAAAGGCCGACGCCCTAGAAGCCGCACCCCTTCCCCTTCCCGACGCAGCTCCGACGCCCTACCCCCCCTCTCCCCACACACCACCATTGCGACCTGCGCAACCCCCCTCCCTCTTCCAGATCCGACGTCGAACCCCCTTTGCTGAAGAAATCAGTAAGTTTGTTTTTTTATATATATGTGTAATTAATTAGTTTATTAGTTTATTTAGGTTAAGTAATTTAAAAATTGGGTTTTTTTTATAGAAACATTTCTAAATTTCAGATCTTTTAAATATAAAAACATGGTCTATGTTCAGTTTTTTTATATATAAAAACATGGTTAATTTTCAGTTTTAAAAATATATAATAGCCCTTATAAAATCAGTTTTAAAAATAAAATGGCATTGTATAAAGATATGATTTTAGATTATAGAAAAATAAGATTTTTATGAATATAAAAATCTGTTTTTTAGACATAGAAAGGTATGATTTTTACGTATGTAAAGATATGATTTTTACTTACATAAAGGTATGATTTTTATATATGTATGAGAATAAAAATATGATTTTTATATTATAGAGATAATAAAAATATGATTTTTATAATTTGAATAGCGACCTGAAAGTATTATTTTTAGATAGATAAAAATATAAATTTTATCGTGGGTATGTAGTAATATAAAAATTCATTTTCTATATATATGGAATAGCGAGAATAAAGATTCGATTTTTGTATATGTACGAAATAAAAATCTGATTTTTATTATATATATAGTGATATAAAAATACGATTTTTACTATGAACAGCGGGAAATTGATGCGTTGGAATTTCGAACAAATCCAGACTGTTCAGAAATAAAGAATGAAGTAGTGGAACCCAAAGGTGAGAACTTCTCACTTTTATTTTTATTTCTAGTTAAAATATATACTAGGATGCAGACGGTGCTTAGCAGCACCCGACACCCGTCGTCCACAAACCATGGACGGCTTGTTTGTTTGTTTGATTGTGATTTGAAATTTGATTGTGTGATGTAGAATGGAATAAAATATTTTATATAGTTAAAAATATAATTTTTAACGTGTATATGAATAAAATAAATATTTATAAACAAGTCAGACGATATGTTTATGTACACACATGTGACAGATATTGATTGGGACGATAAATTTTACACATCGCCTAACTGCACAAATAAAACCTATGTTTGATTGTTTGAAACCCCTCACAGGTATTGGGATGATATATGACATACACTAATCCCAATAATTAGTTGTATGTCGATCGATTGATTGACAGGCTGTTATAGGCGTTAAATATTTATATTTAATTCTTATGCAGTGTAGAATACACTTTGGATGATGATTGACCGTGTATGATTATTGTGGTGTACGTATGTTGTATAAAATCCATATAATCAAATTATATGGTAATTGACTGTATCTGATTCTAGTTTAGAACGAATAAATATTTTGAAATAACGACTTTTTTAAAAGAGTGAATATTTTAAAATAATATTCAGTAAAAGATCAAAATTTGATTTTGATGTCCGATTTTGGATGGAAACGAATATATTTAAATATATGAAGCCGTGTTGATTAGATTAACGCCATTTTGACACGAACGATATTTTTATTGATTTTACTCATTTATATAATGAATATCGAAAAGTGATTTCAAAATTGACTATTTTGAAAATATTATTGAATTAAATTGAATAGAATTGAAATTCGAATTAAATTGAATAGAATTGAAATTCGAATTAAATTGAATTGAATTGAAATTCGAATTGAATTGAAATGAATTTGAAATTCGAATGAATTGAGTTTAAAATGAATTTATAAAGAAAAATTCAATTTTGATTTGGATTTGAAATGGAAGTTGAAATCGTTTGAAAACGAATTTAAAACGATTTATAAAATTCTTTTTAAATGGAAATCGACGAAATATGTAATATATATATATATATATATATATATTATCTACATTATAATGGCCTGAATAGAACGCGCCACGCAGCGGCAGTTCAAGAATTTCGACCATTTACTTTGAATGGACATTACGGGAGATCCGACCGTCGGATTCTCCTAATTAGGTTCGTATCGAAAAGAGCTTTCCAATGAATACAAGAGATTTGAAATCTAACGGTTAGATTTGGAGATATGTCCAAATGAATTTCAGAAAAGGTCGTTGTAAGTGCAGTTCGATGGCCGTTAATGGAAATCGACTGTACGGGCCTTGATAAAATTATTAAAAAAAAGCAATAATTTGTGTAGAATCATAAGAAATGATTTGGAAAGAACTTGGATGAAAAATCCATATTTGAAAAGATAAAAATGTATTTTTTATCAAAAAGAACTAATTTTGAACTAGAATTATAAATTCAATATTTTTAAAATAAATAAATTGGATTTGAAATGGCTTAAAAATAACCAGAATTTCCAATATATGAATCGGAATGGATTTGAATCGAAATTATCATCGGAAAATTTTGATGTTGGATTCTGGATTATACGAATATTGTTATGGAAATTTGGAAGATATATATACCGTTATTTCCAAAGCGATATTTGTTGGTTTCAGAATTTGATATTGAATATAAGCCGATATATTTTCTATTCAGAGCCTTGTATTTAAAATCAAATGGAATTTGGGTTTGTCGTGAATGGTGTCTTCATTAACACTGTTCTTAAACCCAGTGGAGAAAAGATTAAATCTTTTTATTTAGATTTAATGAAATATACCAATTAATTAATATTTAATTGGAATAAATAGTGGGATTGATTATTGGGTTTATCGTGAACGGTGTTTTAAATAACACTTGTTCTTTAACCCAATAATAAATGGAATGTTAATTAGGTTTATTATGAACTATGTTTTTAATGACATTCGTTCTTTAACTCGATTTACAGTAGAAATGTGATTTGGAATTTATAAATCTTTTTTTTAAGATTTAACAGGAATTTTCCAAAGTAAAGTTTTCCAATTTAATATATTAAATTGGAATTGAATGGAATTCGATCTACCAGTAATCGAAATGAAATTTTGTGGAGGAAGATTGTTAATACATATGGAATTTAAAAGGCTTTGCAATTATTCCATTTATATTATTAGTCGGATACGGAAATGGATATCGAATATATATTGATTTGTTTTTCCGTGAAAATTCCATAATTAATGGAATGTGATTTGGGTTTGTCATGAATTGTGTTTTAAATGACATTAGTTCTTTAACCCAGTAAAAGACAGGATTACATGTCTGTCGTTGTATTTCGAACTGTATGGTTGATCTCTGCTTAATATATATCTGTTTGGCGGCGGAGAATTTATTCTCTTGCTTAACGCCCTTCTCTGAGATGTACGAGCTCAGAGGTTATATATCGGCAGAGATCAATAGTGCGGCGTAGATTGTCGATGCGACATGTTTGATTTACCAAAGTTAAATAATCATTAATATTTATTTTTGGAAAGATTAAAACCAAGTGGAGTTTTAATGCATCTTTAATTAGATTGAAAGGTGAATTGATAATTTAAATTATCAAATTTGGAAAATGATCGAGAACGGAGTATCACCAGTTTTGCTCCTAGCGATAGTTAAATCCTTAATTAGATTTGAACGTGAAATGGTAATTAAATTTACTGATAACACTGTGGTGTTAGTTATGGGATAATAACAGTTTTGCTCCATGGGATGAATAGGTTAGGATTGGGAAATAAAACAAATGATTACTTCGGTGTGGTTCGGTAATCCCGACTAGTTTGGAAAACCATAATTTGGTTTGAAATGACATCCAAAGGAAGATTAAAGAATAAATTTTAAAGAATTTATCTTTGATAAAATTAATGGGAACCTTTCCCAAAAGATGTGAATATTTAAATAAAAGAATATTCAGAATTGGAATGAGGCGTATGTTGTGTTTTATAGCACTTGTTTATTATATACGCGAGTTGTTCGGAAAGACCAGGTCTATCACATTCTGAATAACTGCTTCGATGATAAGTCGAAGATGAAGACGGTGGTGGAAGACCGGAGGTCTTCACATCGTTTGGATAATTACTGATCATCTTGATTGGGCTGTACACCCAAGAGGAGGGAATCAGTTGGTGATCGTCCAGGCGTATTTGGAGATCAATGGATATGCGAGGTATAAAGTGCCTCCGGTTTCGTTCAGACCCAGAACGGACTTGTAAATGGATTGTGTGTATGGCATTGGATTTCATTCTGTGTTGATTGATTTCTGTTAAATATATATTTGTTTGGCGGCGGAGAATTTATTCACTTGCTTAGCGACCTTCTCTGAGACGTACGAGCTCAGAAGTTATATATATCGATAGATATCAGTCGCATGGCGTGAATTGCCTATGTGGCATGCTGAGATACAAATGATCAAGGCTTCTGTTGAAAAGCAGAGTCTTGTGATTGATGATCAAAGCACGGCTTTAATACAGCGTAGCTTTGTGTATAGTGTTAATTCGCGAGCCTCGCACCTCGGTATGAGTTAAAAAGGGATAAGGATTGCAGGGAGTGCACGACGTTTCTTTCTAGCTATGGGTGGTGTCAGTGTTTTACAAGCCCTGGCATCGTTGTTTATTATACCCTTATGGATGTTGGATTGTGGGACGCCTCGATTATATCGGTCTCTTCGGAGCCGATAGATAGGTCCGGCAGAACTGGGAAACGTGTGTTCAGGAATAACTAATCCTCAAATGTAAGAGTGGACCGGCCCTGAAGATCCAAGGGCTACCCAGAGTGTGTAGTCTTGGGGCATTTGTTAGAGTGTCCCGAAGCAGTGAGGAGCTTGCCCCTTGCCTCAACTCATGATGGAATCCAATTTCCAATACGTGATATGTCGGTTTTAGTTGTAATCCTATATATAGCGACATAGCGAGATGAGGCGCTTCTATCATCTATGATTGATACTTATGATTGAATTTTTTTTGACATTATACACTTATAGTAAAAATAAAAGATTAAATTTCATGTATCAAGCATTCTTTGGCTATTACAAGGTAAATCCCTATCCTCCGGCTTGCGTTGCATTGTGTGATGGGACCTGGGTCTTATAATAGCTTCATTGTTCTTTATTTAGAATTGCGCTGTTTGTTTTATGCATTGGTATTCTTGGGAGGAAACCCGTTCCGTGTTATACGGCGCGGTCCCTTGATTTACCGAACTTCAAAATAAAGATTAATAACTGTTTTAGTTCTCACACCGGTCACATGACTGACCTAGAGTTTATTGTTTTAACCTAAACTCTGGATGCCCTATTTTCCACACGGGCAGCTAGTAGTTTGGGTTTTGCAGATTTATATTCATAGGATCCTGGTTTACAGCTGGAATGATACGCGGAAAGCTCTGAGTCTGTATATCACCTTCAGTTGTGTTTTGTATTATTTTTCGCTGCTATGTAATGTAATTTAAATCTCTGATATTTTATGATGTGTAATATTCATTCATACTCTGTATATTCTTGTATTCTGATGGAACTGTTGTAATTAACAATGAAATGTTCTTCTGTTTGGGTTCTGACTTGTCGTGTTCTCAACTCAATCCGTGCTTTCCTTCACGGGGAAGTTCGGGTCGTGTCATACTCCTTTTCTTTCCCCTTTTGTATATAAGTTAGGCAAAGTTGTGAGCCTAACATTCATTGTGAATTTTGCGAACGTATAATGGGGGTAAAGTTGGGAAAACCTTAAATTTCATATTATTGGCATAATTTGGCCCATAAATATATAAATGATTAGTGGCATAAAAATGGTATAATTTATATACCAAAAATTGAAAATATGATTTAGAGCATAAATGGGGCGTGACTTGAATGGCAATAATTGTGGATAATTTAGATATAAATTTGAAAGATAAATATGTAAATTAAGAAAAAGACGAATATGCCTAACCCGAGGTTAGATTGAGTTATGGTGTAAGACTTCCCAGAACCGCCCGGCACATCCAGCAACCATAACAATATAGATTTAATGTGAGAGGTTAGCGCATCAAGCCCAAAAGAACCCAAGGTTAGATTGAGTCGCGGTGTAAGACTGCCAGGAACCGATCGGCACATTCAGCGACCACAACAATACATATCTAATGTGAGTGGTTGGTGCTTTAATGAATGAATTAAAGCTAAGGCAGGAATGATAGGGTTATGTTAATTAAGGCAACACTTAACCAATACAACATGTTAACTAAACTGATGGGTGGGGTTAGGTTAATTTGAGAACACTTAACCATTTTAACATGTTGATTAGGAAACCCTAGTAATGGGGACCAATTTCAGCAGTAACCCACATAGTTGTATCATGGTCCCCTAAACTAGGCAAGGTGGGGCACGATTACTGGGCTGGTTATAAGCGGTCAAAACAACGGCGGGTGGTGCGTTAGTGTAGGTTCTGACGGAGTGCGGGCGTGCATGTATTCCGGAGTGGAAAAAGCAGGCACAGGGCATCAGTAGTTATACACTGTGCATCTTGAATTGAGTCGGGTTGCCACCATAGGATTTGATACACCCCATGGTAGGACCAACACAGGTATCTACAATCATGTGGGGCCGAATGACACAAGTGGTAAACGTATACGAGTAGGAGCCGATCGATAAAAATGGGATCATTTATCTTGAACACATGGTGCTGGTTGAAACACTTGTAAGGGGGTGCAGAGAAGTTGAAATGAGTGCGATAGCATATTCAGCCTTATTATCTTATTTCTAGGGTGCTGTCTAGATACAGTTTATTCATGTCATAATCCTTTTTCTTATTTACATGATAAATAATCACTGGACTTACCAGACTCATGTCTGACCCATTTTTCTTTCGTCTTCTTTCTTCCGTTCCCTGACCCCCCCCCCAAGGTCCGCAGGGAGGGAATACTTCAGCTTAGTTCAAACCATTTCTAGTTTGGAGAGAGTAGATGTATTCTCTTTCCTTGGGCTATGGCTTTGGATGCACTCTTATTGGGGATTTTTGCTACCTTATTGTTATTTTATGCTTCTTTATGTTTTAATCAAGATAGTGATTTAGTTGTAATAATTTGGAAGTTGGTTTGAGACAGTTATTGTAATGTTTTAACTAAGCCACGTACTTATGAAATAAATTTAGTTTTTCTATTGTTCATATGTCTGTCTTGTAAATTATCCGTATCTTTTACCTAAAATGCTCCACCGAAATTAAGGCATTCCCTTTGTGAGTGACCTTAACAGAGGTGGGGTGTTTCATTACATATGCATTCTGTAAACTTAAGGTAGATGGCAAAGTTTGACTGGCTGACCATTAGGGATGAAGCTAGTAAATTTTTTATGCTAAAATGTTTAGTAGAAATGATATCGGCAAGCTAATGGATTCCAATGACTATACATTCAACAACATTTTAAACATAGAAAGAGAAGCCTTAAATTATTTTACATACATAGATATACATATATATATATATATATATAATACTTTTCAAAATAGTCTAAGACTCCTTAATGTTCAGTTGAATACAGATTGAATGATAACGGATATGATATTTCGCTTGCGATAGTTTGAATTAAGGAAATTAAAAACATCGTTTCCAATACAATTATTGACAAAATCCCAAGCCCTGATAGTTTTGGTGTTGCATTTTATAAAACACACTGGGATGACAGTAAAAATGATATCTTTATTATCGTCAGTGAATTTTTTTATATTGGGATGGATGTATATTCTGAAAAAAGAAAATTTTATTTCAGCAAAAATTGTTCTAATAATATATTTTGAAAATTCTAAAGTTCAAGGAAGGAAGCCCACTAATCAAATATTTGGGTCTGCCTCTCAGTCCTAATCAAATAAAAGATAAATATTGTACAAGATTTATGACACTATCCAAAGCAAGCTTGAAGTATGGTCGATTAAATTATCTCATTAGTTGGAAGAATTGAACTAACTGACACTATCATCATAGCATTTATCATGTATTGGATATAGTCTCACAACATTCTAGAAAATGCGATCAAAAAAATTGAAATATGTGTGCAGATTTTATTTGGAAAGGAAAATAGCACAAAATTACCTGGGAAAAGTGCTTACAATAAAGGAAGTTGGAGGATTGGGGATTAGAAATATAAATGATTTAAAAGAGGCTTCCTGTTTCAAAAAAAATGGAAATTTTTGGAAGGGAAATCTCTTTGGTCAAGATGGATAAGACCCAAATACCTCAAAAATAAAAAAAATTGGACCATAAGAGTTGAAAACCATCATTATTCTACTTGGAAAAAATTCTGAATTGTAAAGAAACTAATTCAAAACTGATTGAGAGATAAATATAAAATGGTAATGATACTTGCCTTTGGTTTGACCCATGGATCTTTGGAAAATTAGTGATTGCTCTTTTGGGTTGGAATAACATTTACATTTTAGGTGTTGCTAATGACAAAGTAGACAAAATTATGCTCAATCAAGTCTGGGCTCCTAATAATCAGAAAGCTACTTCTATTTTTAAGTCAACAACTGAGAAGACAGAAATAAATCAAAGGTTGTACAAGGACATTTGGCAAAGGAAGATTAAGTCAAATGGAATATTTTCTTTTAAAATAATGGGAGTGTAACGACCCGGATTTTCGAACAGTTTATTTTAAATATTTAGTATGGTGAAATGACCCAAACTTCCTAGTAAAGGAAAGACTGGATCGCCTTGAAACAATACACATTATAGCACAAATTGAAGAACATTTTATTGCTGATTACAACAATTACATCAGAGTAAAGAAAATCACAGAGTATGAATACTTATTACACAATTGAAATACAATAATATCAGAGATTTAAATTACATTTAAATAGCAGCGGAAAAATATTACAAATATACAACTGAAAGGAATACACGGATACAGAGCTTCCCGAATACCGCTTCAGCTGTAAACCAGGATCCTGTAAATATATCTGCAAAAAGCTACTCGACTACCGTGTGGAAAATAAGGGCACCCGAGTTTGCCAGTGAAACAAACTACAGATCAGTCATGGGACTGGTATGAGAAATCTTAACTTAACTTACCTAATAATAAGGCGAATCACAGGACCACGCCACTAACGCGGAACGGGTTTACTCCATTGGATTGCCAGTGCATAAAATAAAGTAAAACGTTAAACAACGCAATGCTTTTTAGAAAAATGAAACCATTATAAGTCCCATCACACAATGCAACGCAAACCGGAGGATAGGGTTTTACCTTATAATGGTCAAAAGATGCTTAATACGATAAACGGATTTAGTATTAGCGTATATATATATGGGTATATATATTTCAAAAACAATTTCAATCATAATGTACTAATCATAGACGGCATAGTACCCCATCCTACTATGTCGCCATATGGTTCTACAATCAAAACCACAAGGTCGTATCGAAAGTTGGATTTCCATCATGAGTCAAGGCTAGGGGCAAGCTCCTCTCCGATTCGAGACACCCTAGCAAATGCCTCAGGATCCCCCGCAGTGAACCCTTGGATCTTTAGGGTCGGTCCCTATCTAAGGGTAGTGGATTAATTATGCTTGAACACATGCTTCCCGGTCCCTTTGGACCTATAGTATGACCACTAACGACCTATAAAAATTCGAGGCGCCTCAAAATCCATCATCCACATAAGTAAAATGTCAGCCAGTTTAAGCACTGACACCACTCCTAGCTAGAAAGAAACGTGTGCACTCTCTGCAGTCCTAATCCCGTTTTTGACTCATACCGGGGTGTGAGGCTCGTGAAGTCACACTATACACAAAGTTATGCCGTAATAGGCTATACTTTGATCGTCCCACAAGGCCCTGCTTTTCAACAAAAGCCTTGATCAATTGCATCTTGGTGTGCCACATTGACAGTTCACGCCATGCGATCAATCTCTATTAATATATACCAGGGTGTTAAGTAGAGAATAAATCCTCCAACACCAAACAGACATACATTAATAGAAATCGATTTAATTCGCATGGAACGAAATCCAATGTCAGACACGCATCCATTTACTAGCTTATGCTCTGGGTCTGAGCAAAAACCAAATCCGAACAATCAACAATAGTCCGGACGGTCACCACTGAAGCCCCTTCAAGGTAGCTACTCCCATCAAGGATCTCAGTAGCAATACATCCATTCGATGTGAAGATCGTCGGTCTTCAACCACCGTCTTCATCTTTGACTCTTCATCGTCGTAGTAATTATTCGGAATGGGTTAAACCCGGTCTTTCCGAATAACTCGCATATTTTTATAATTAAAAATCAAGTACTATAAAAATACATCCAACGCCACATTCCAATTCAGAGTATTCTTTTAAATAAAATATTCGCATTATTTTATCAAAGATAAACTCTTTAAATTATTCTTAAATCTTTCTTTAAAGATTTATTAAGAACCCAATTTGGTTTTAAATATCACAAATCATTATTCAATGATTAATTAAATTTAAGAAATTAATCTTATCTTTAACTGGGTTAAAGAACTAATGTCACTTAAAACAAAGTTCACGGTAAACCCAAAACCGTCTTCCATAAAATATGAAACTTTCATAGAAATCAAATCAATATATATAATCGCTATAAATTTCTGTATCCGACCAATAATATAAATGGAATAACGGCAAAGCCTTTCAAATTCCATATGTAGTTATTGGTCTTCTTTTACAGAAACTGATCTCGGTTATTATTAATTCGAATCCCATTCAATTCCAATTTAATATATTAAATTGGAAAATTTTACTTTTGGAGAAATTTCTATTCAAATCTTAATAAAAGATTTACAAATTCCAAATCATATTTTCATTGTCAGTTGGGTTAAAGAACAAATGTCGCTTAGAAACACAGTTCACAATAAACCCAACTCCCATTTCATCTTATTTCAATTACTAAATATAATCAAAAACTTTAATAATCTAAATTAAAAGATTATTCTTTCATATGGAGTTTAAGAACAGTGTTATTTGAGACACTATTCACGAAAAACCCAAAATCCAATTTATTCGATTAAAATTTCTATAAAATATTAAATAATTGGAAAAAATTCATTAAATCTTAATTTAATGATTTATTCTAGTTAATAACTAGTTCATTCAATAAAAATATAATTTTCTAAAATACATTTTTTTTTCAAAAATATTCTTTTTCTAAAACATTTTCTGAAATATTCTTTTTTCTAGAATATTCTTTATTGGAATGTGGCTCACTCAACAACCATATATTGCATGTAATCAATAATCATGATAAATAATTATCAAACATCCAAATAACTACCAGAGTGGATTCTACAACTAAATATTGGGATTCGTGTAGATCAAATATCATCCCAACACCCGTGTGGGGTTTCATCCGACAACAAATAATAAATTATTTGTGCACTTGGGCGATGTGTAAAAACTATCGACCCAATCACATAAACAAGTCGGATGACTTGTAAATGGAAGTGTAATATTCATTTTGAATATACTAACAATATATTTAACACATCAAACATTTCAACATCACAGACATATATTCCAAGCCCTCGCTAATATAATATTTATAACATATGATTTTTTTTATTGTAACTAATCGACAATAAAGATATTAACTTTTATTTCAAATCTTTTTGTGTAATCCCTTTTTATGACAAAAACGTAAATTTGGTGTAACTCTTTTAAATGACCAAAATTACTATTTTGGTTAAACTCTTTTTAATGTAAATGTTAGCCTACTTTGTGAACTAGGCAACACAAAGTCAAGAAACCAGACATTGAAGAGCATTTTTAATTAAAAGACTTCGGTTCGGATTGGAGAAGACACTACAATCTGGATTGGGTAGCTGCAGTTGTTCGGGTCGGGTCAGAGCAACATATCGGTTCGGGTCGGATAGAGTCTTCTGTTCGGATCGGTGAACTGCTGCTGAGGAAGTTGGTAAGGTATATCTAATCGGATCGGAGGGCAACATGATTTCAATTGGATCGGAAAGCCACCTGCTTGCCACGAAAATGGATCGGAGCGGAGTAGATTAGAGAAGAAGAGAGCGTTGCATCCAAGCCAATCCGGGTCGGATCGGATATCCCGATCCGAACCCCTTATCTGTGCGTCTCCGACCAGAGCCCATGTTCCATATTATTCTCCTGCAAAAGCGCCCGGATATCCGGACCGGCTGTGACCAGTTCCTACCCATAACGTCCGTTCCTTTGATGCGTTGTCAACATAATAGTTCATCCGAACCCGAAGATAGTGGGATGGACGACATGTGGCCCCGACCCGGATCAAGTTTCGAGCAAATTCACACCTATAAATACCCCGTCTGGAGACAAAGAGAAGGATCTTTTTTCAGCACTTTGAGAATTCAACCACCTCCATAATCCGAACTCCATTACTCCCGGAGAATCCAAATCATCTTTCATTTTTTGTTTTAGTCAATTGAGTGAACATAAGTGAGTTGTGAGTGGGATTGAGTGAATCTTACATTGTATTTGCAACTGAATCATTGAATATAGTAAAAGATAAGTGGACGTAGGCATTTCTTCGCCGAACCACTATAAATCCTGCGTGTTCATTTTTATTTTTATCTCATTTCATCTTGCTTTTAATCAATTTGGGTGTTAGAACCACTTTTGGGTCTAACATTTTGGTGCTTTCACTGAGAATCATCATCTAAATTCTTCATTTTCCGGGATTTCTTTCTACTTTTTGGACCGTTGGGTTCAAAGAAGTTAATCCTTAAGTTTTTTCGCTCTTTCATATTTGTTGAAGTGATTGTCAAAGACTCATGGCAAAAGGAAAAGGCAAGGAAGTTCAGTCTGTTCGAGGAAATGGAGCTGGCGAAGATCAGCAAAATGCTGTTGTAACAAGGTCTCGGGGGCAGAGTTCAGCAGCAGGAAGAACCAATGCAGGAAATCCGAGCCGCCAGCAGGGGGAGAGCTCCGATCCGATCCGGGTAGGAGATTCTGAAGCAGTGCATTCCCCCAATCTGAACCGACCCGAGTTGCTCGCCACGTACCGATCCGACCAGGCTCCCCAGCTCCGAACCGACCCGACCTCCTACCTCCGATCCGACCCGATCCTTGGTGAAGCTGGAACCTCTACTCGAGTCCCTACGAATGCTCCGATTCCAGCCACCAGGGTTGGTGATCAGGTCAATCCATCTGCGCCCATCACTCAAGGAGATTTCTCGCGCTTGCTTGACATGCTTGAGAGCACAAGGGAAGCTATGAAAGTTCACGAGCGCACTAATCTCATGATGCAGGAAAATATGAGGCTCATGAGTCGGGAGATTAGTGAACTCCGTCGACAAAGAACTCCATCACCGGTTCGTCACACACCAGTGGATCAATCTTCATCTTCCGAGGAAGAGCGGCCTCGTGAACGAAGGCCACTCGAACGACCTCAGAACATGGAGCAGCTGACATTTGGATCTTTGGGATCTCGTGAGGATATTGCACGAGCATTAGGAAACAATGACCCCACTCGGGGGCAAAGACTCCAGTCCCCTCCTCCCGAGATCGACTGGGAGCGCAGGGAACGGAATCGAGCAGAGGCAGCTCGAAGAAGAAGGGCGTCTCCTGAACAAGAGCCCAGAAGGAATTCGGATACTAGGGCCAGGGAACCTGAGCGGCCCCTAACTAATGCTGATGTACAGGCAATGGTTCGCCAGATCATGTCCGAGAGCCGGAATTATACAAATGAAGATTATGGCATTGAGCGAAGCCATACTCCGTTCACCGACGATATCCTCGACTTCCAATTTCCCCGACGCTTTAACTTGCCACAGATGGACAAGTACAACGGAAGGACTGATCCGGGACAGCATTTGATGCGGTATTCGTGGCTCATGAATGTTGCTGCTTCCCCTGATGAAGTGAAGTGCAAAGCATTCCCAATCTACTTAGAAGATGTGGCACTGTTCTGGTTTACCCGACTTCCTCCTCGTTCGATTTCAAATTACAAGGAACTAAGCGAGCGTTTCATGAACCAGTTCCGTCTCCATGCCCGAAAGTCCAAAAGTGTTATTGAATTATCGAGAATTAAACAGGCACCAGGAGAGTCTTTGAGGGCATACCTTGACCGTTTTAATCAAGCTGTGACTGAGGTCAGTGACCCGCATGAGCCCACTATCCTGATGGCATTGAAGGAAGGAGTCGATCCTGAATCTGAGTTTGGAGACTACCTTTCTGGGAAAACGCCCTCCACAAGGGAGATATTCTACGAAAAAGCCGATATTTATCTAAGACGAGAGGAGGCCAGGGCAAATTGAAAGAGAAAGTCTGAGACGGCTTCAAAGGAGAATGTGCAGAGTAATATCGCCGTGAAGCAGTCTGGGGAAAGTTCTGGCAAAGTTGAAGTAAATGTAGGAAACAAGGGTGGAAACAGCAATGCTGGAAGCGGGGGTAACAACAACAATAACCGTAATCCAAACGGTAACAGAAGAAACAGAAATAGGGGAAGTGACCCTAACAAAAGACCCCGATTCCAGAACTACGAGGATTATACACCATTGAACGACACCCTAAAAAATATTTACCTGGATACGTATAATGTGTTACAATACAAAAGACCGCCACCTCGTGATTCGACCGAGAAAGAAATGGCGACAGGGAAGTTTTGTTTGTTTCATGGAACTCACGGGCATTCAACTAATGAATGTCGGCATTTGAGGGATGTGATTGAGAAACTGTTGCGTGAAGGGAAGTTGGATGAGTACAAGGTTGCCCCGAGGGAAAGGGGGAAAGGAGAGCAGGCTCCAAAACAGATTCTACCTGCTCCCAAGCCTACAGCGCAGCAGAAAGGTAAAGGAATTGTTATCAACTCCATAGTAGGCGGACCTCACCCAGCAATCCGAAGTTTCAGATCAATGGATCAATATGTGAATGTTGCCAAGCATCTAGACGTGAATGAAGGTGATGATTTGGAAGATGTCACCCCCATAAAACAACAGAAGACCATGTTTGACGACGTGGTATTTCGAAGCCGAGACAATACTGGGATACAATCACCCACCAATGATCCGTTGGTTATTACTACCACCATTGGGCCGGCCTTGGTCCATAAGGTATTAGTAGACAACGGAAGTTCCGTTAATATTTTGTTCAAGAAGTCATTTGATCAGATGAAGCTTGAGTCCGAAGATCTGAAGCCTTGTGAAGGATGGATCAGAGGCTTCAACGGGGCGTCGACAGCTCCCATGGGATACATAGAGTTGCCCGTGACCCTGGGGCAAGGGGAACGTAGAAGAGTGCGAATGCTTCAGTTCGTAGTATTGGACGTGGATTCGCCTTATAACGCATTTTTGGGGAGACCTGCCCTCGCTGAATTTAGAGTTTGTATCGCCTCTTGGTGCCTGTTACTTAAGTTCCCAACCGAAGAGGGGATCAGGTTTCCGGACGGGCCTGCTATGTGGCCGAGTTAAAGATGTTGATGAAAGGACTTAACGTTGAGAGTAAGGATACCTCGTCTCCCTCAAAGGGGGACTCGGCATAGCAATTAGAGAAATTGACCCCGAGGGAGTTGCCCAAAGGAACGCCTGAAGACCTGGATCCCAGAAAAGACGAGGAACCAGAGGCTAGGAATGCAACTCCCAACGAAGCGACAGTGGAAATTCCCATTGATAAAGCTGATCCGACAAAAGTTTTGAAGATTGGTTCTCAATTGGATCCATGTCGAGCTAAAGAACTAAAGGACTTCTTGAAGGCAAACTTAGACGTGTTCGCCTGGACCCATGCTGACATGTTTGGGATATCACCATCCATTATAAGTCACAAATTGAATGTAAATCCGAAGCATCCGCCTGTGAAGCAAAAGAGACGCATGCTGGGCCCAGAGAGGTCGGCTGCTCTCAAAGAGGAAGTAGAGAAGTTGAAGCAGAATGGATTTATTCGAGATTCGACATATCCCGACTGGATATCAAATCCTGTCTTAGTAAAGAAGCCAAACGGAAAGTGGCGGACTTGCATTGACTTTTCAGATTTAAATAAAGCTTGCCCGAAAGATAGTTTCCCACTTCCCAGGATTGACCAGCTTGTAGACTCGACAGCAGGTCATGAACTTCTCTCTTTCATGGACGCATATTCTGGATACAACCAAATTCCTATGCACGTACCAGACCAAGAACATACGAGCTTCATTACGAATTTGGGATTATATTGTTATGTTGTAATGCCATTCGGATTAAAAAACGCTGGAGCTACTTATCAGCGCTTGGTAAACGGAATGTTTTATGATCAAATAGGAAAAACTATGGAAGTTTATGTGGATGATATGCTTGTCAAATCAAAGCATTCCTCCAGCCATACGCAGGACTTGGCGGAAATGTTTGGTATCCTGCGAAAGTACCGGATGAAATTGAATCCTCTGAAATGCTCATTTGGAGTGGCATCGGGAAAGTTCCTTGGCTTCATTGTGAGTTCCCGAGGAATTGAAATCAACCCTAGCCAGATAGCAGCAATTAGAAACATCGAAGAACCAAGGAGAATTAAAGACGTCCAAAGT
This sequence comes from Allium sativum, assembly GCA_030737875.1. Lineage (NCBI taxonomy): Eukaryota > Viridiplantae > Streptophyta > Magnoliopsida > Asparagales > Amaryllidaceae > Allium > Allium sativum. The sequence continues at coordinate 116,902,264 of CM060911.1, read as the reverse complement.
CTTGCAGGGAAAGTAGCGGCGCTGAGTAGATTCATCTCCAAAGCCACAGATAAATGTGTTCCGTTTTTTGATTTGATAAAAAGGGGAAAGAAGAACTTCCAGTGGACTCCGGATTGTGTTGAGGCCTTTCAAAATCTGTTGGAACTGCTAGAGAAACCGTCGATTTTATCAAAGCCCGTAGATCACGAAGAATTATTTGTTTACTTGGCAGTCTCGGCTCACGCAGTCAGCACAGCCCTGGTTCGAGAAGAAGACAAAGTACAAAGGCCGGTGTATTATGTAAGTAAGAAATTAGCAGCGGCAGAGCGCAACTACCCAAAAATTGAGAAGCTTGCTTACAGCCTCTTGATCGCATCCCGAAAACTTCGTCACTATTTCCAAGCCCATCCAATAACCATATACACCGACCAACCTTTAAGGCAGGTGTTACAAAGGCCCGAAGCATCGGGAAGGTTGATCAAATGGAACATAGAACTAAGTCAGTTTGATTTGAATTTTCAACCACGAAAGTCAATCAGGGGGCAAGCTCTAGCAGACTTTATTGCGGAATTCACCATTCCAGAGGAGGAAATAATCAATGACAGAGTGGTTAAATCCGAGGATGAACTAAAGATGAATCCGTGGAAACTATATACAGATGGAGCCAAGAATGACCGAAGGTCCGGAGCTGGAATTGTCTTAGTCACTCCCGAGGGACGGTCGTTATATTACGCCCTGCGATTAGAATTTTCGGCAACTAACAATGACTCAGAATATGAAGCCCTGATCGCCGGGCTGAAGCTTGCTAAAGACCTCGGAGTAAAAATGATAGACATATTTTGTGACTCTAAAATTGTTGTCTGCCAAGTGCGAGAGGAATTTGTGGCTCGAGGACCTCGACTTATTGCCTACCTCGGAAAAGTAAGAGAGCTATTGAATAGCTTAGAGCAGTACAACATAACGCATATTCCCAGAATTGAAAACCAGAAAGCGGATAGACTAGCAAAGCTGGCTAGTTCCGACAATCCAGAGGAGACTGAAATAATTCCAATTGAAACATTGGAGTCGCCAAGCTTTGAGTCAATGGAAATTGAATTCACCTTTGAAGCAGAACCAGAGAAGGAGTCGTGGATGACTCCAATTAAGAATTTCCTCAAGAATGGGACACTCCCATCAAAGAAGAGTGAGAAAAGAGCTGTAGTTCGCAAAGCTACCAGATATGTCATACAAGATGATACTCTCTATCGGCAAGGATTTTCTATGCCCATGTTACGATGTATCGCACACGACGACATCAAGCGTGTACTAAGAGAAGTACACGAAGGTGAGTGTGGAGATCATACAGGAGGTCAAACTTTAGCAAAGAAGATATTGCGATACAGATACTTCTGGCCTACGATCAATAAAGATGCAGCTGATTATTCACGACGCTGCGATAAGTGCCAGAGATTCGCCAAAATCCCCAGGGCACCGTCGACCCAGCTTAAATCAATGGTGAGTCCCTGGCCATTTGCCACATGGGGAATTGATATCATTGGAGTTCTACCAATTGCTAAAGGAGGAGCTAAGTATGCAATAGTAGCCGTGGACTATTTTACGAAGTGGGTGGAAGCTGAGCCCTTGACCAAAATCACAACAAGAAAGGTGATAAGTTTTGTGGTTAGAAATATTATATGTCGATTCGGGATCCCAAGGACGATTATAACTGACAACGGGACCCAATTTGATAGCACTGAATTCAGGAATTTCTGCCAGAAGTATAAGATAGACAAACGATATACTGCAGTTGCCTATCCGCAATCGAATGGGCAAGTAGAGGCAATAAACAAAGTAATAAAATCCATCCTCAAGAAGCGATTAGAGCGTGCAAAGGCAAGGTGGGTTGATGAATTGCCCCTAGCTTTGTGGGCATATCGAACAACATTTAAAACGGCCACCGGTCATACCCCTTTCTCTCTCTCCTTTGGCTCAGAAGCTGTAATTCCAGTTGAACTAGAAGTTCCTTCCCACAGGGTGACATATTATGACCCGATGACAAATCGGGCACTTTTACTTGAATCTCTTGATGAAGTCGAAGAGAAAAGGGACGAAGCAGATTTGCGTGCAGCAAGACATCGGTGTCAGATGGCCCGCTATTACGACAAAAAAGTTCGCCTCAGGACTTTTGAACTAGGAGATTTGGTGCTAAAGAGAGTCTTTCCATCCCTTCCTCACCTTGGTCCAAAATGGGAAGGACCCTTTGTCATTCAACGGAAACTTGAAAAAGGAACCTTCAAGTTAACGACCGTAGATGGCGAAGAAGTCCCCAGAGCATGGAATGCCCAACACTTAATGCGATATTTGAATTAGAGATGTTGTACTTTGTGTTATTTTTCTTATGAACTTTGTAATAAGGCACGACTTGCCTCGGGAAAATCTGAAGATATGAATGAAGAACTATAAAGTGGATGTAGGCTACGACTTAGCCGAACCACTATAAAAATATTGTGTGTTATTTACTTTTATGCATTTACATTCATCAGTTATTTTGTCGTGATTATAAAATACAGGATAACTCAGAGCCTAAAAAGGTTGAAAGCAGTTTAGACATAAAAAGAAGCACAACGATTATTTGTGCGATAAGACATATAAGAATGAGAAAACGACATTCTTAACTCTAACTCTCCAGAGAAAGAAGAGAGTATAAAAGCGTCTCCGACTGAGCGCTGAAAAAGAAATTCTCTTCCTAACTCTAACTTTCCAGAGAGAAAGAGAGTATAAAGGCGTCTCCGACCGAGCGCTGAGGAAGAAATCTTTCCCCGTTGAAAGACTGGGGAATGAATAGATGACTAAGCTCGAACTCTAACTCTCAAGAGAAAGAGAGAGAGTATAAAAGAAATGCCAGAAAAAACGACAGGTACTGACGACACAGGAAGTGCTATCCCGTCAGAGAATTGGGAGCATTCAGATTGCTTGATTAAGCATTAAATAATTTGTGGGAATTGACTGGGGACACGTATGCATACGCATATTTCCCCCCTCCACAACTTCGTTTCATAACTATAGACATGCATTTTTACATAAGTGCAGAACTACCAACAAACAAACATTGCAAAAAATGAGTTATTTTTATTTACAACTGAATGAATTTGTACAGGAAAATGGCTGAAAAAGAAAATGCAGGAGCTACTTTTGTAGCAGCAATTATTGGTTCACAAAGATGCTAAAAAGATACAGGGCAATCCACTATTTAGATTTGGAATGAGCCTTGGATTTCTTGGCGGCTTTCTCCGCGTCCTTTGCTTCTTTCTCAGCCTCCGTCAAGATTCGTTTTGTCTTCTTTTTTCCTGAAGATGCGGTGCTGGAGCCGGTAGACTTCTTCCCGGAGGGCGGGGCACTGGAATCAAGAGAAGATTTTTTAGCAAGTTCCTCTGTAATAGATCTAGTTGAGAGCTTAACAACTAACCTTGATCCCGCATCCACAACTGCGAGGGGCTTGAGGACCTCAGGGTCTAGTTCTTCGGCCTTTAATTGCAAGCGCTTGTCTTGATCAGCCTTCATGGCAGCCAAGGTAACGTCATCAGCGCTTTTCGACTCCCCGGTTATTGCAACTTCTGGTTCCTCTTCATGCCCCCCGTCTCCTCCGTCATCCTTTAAAGCTGCTATCATTTCTTCATCATGGGGAGTGGTGACCTTAGTTGGCTCACTTCCTTCTCCCAAATCTATAGAAGCAGCCTTGTCTTCCCCTTTTTTGGCCCTATCAGCGGGCTTTGTCCCAGCGGCAGCTCCTTGAGCTACATCTGTCTTTTCGGATGATTCAACACCTACAGAATGAGAAGCAACAGTTATCAACTCAGGCGAAAACAATGGGTCTTTCATCGATTGTTCGATCACGTGGCGAAAAGTAGAAATAGCCTTGGCAAATTAAGGAGAAAAGGTAGGGATACCTTCCGAAGGCTTTTCTGCGGGGGTGGCTACTGCCTCTGGTGTTGCTTCAGGAATGGGAGATAGCAGAGTTGTTCGGGGAATTCCCGGATTTTCGGGATCATACCCTTCTACTTCGGGAGTTGCAGGAGCAGAAGAAGAGGAACCAGCTTCGAGAATGGTTTTTTGTTTAGACTTCCGTCTCTCTTCTTCCATTGCCTCAGCAATAAGGCGGCGCCCTTCAGCTAGGCGCTCCGGTTCATCATCTCTCAAGTATTTCTCCATCAGTTTATCTTCATCGAGGGAATCGACCTTAAGTTCCTCTTTTTCCCACTCGACGATTTGATTACATACCTGAACTAGAGTGGATGGATAGTCCTCGATCCAAGAAATGTTTCGGCGACGAATAATATGTGCGAAGAATTCAATCATTAGCTCGCCGAAACCCTGAATATCAGCCTCCGTCTCTGATAGTTGCTTGCGGGCTTCCTCCGCAGATTTAATAGCACACTCCACATTGCCCTCGGCCAGAGCAGCCCTGTTTTCTGCCTCTAACAACTTTGAAGCCAAGTCAGCATTTTTCTTTTCTAATTCAGCACTCCTCTTTGCTAACTCGGCGTTTTTCCGTTCAAGCTCAGCATAACCGAGGTGTGTCTTAGCAGCATCTGATTTGGCCTCGTCAGCTTGCTTTTTTAATTCAGAACGCTCCTGAGTGTGAGATTCAAGCAAATCGTGATAACGCTTTTGCATGTCCTCGAATTGTTGTTTAAAATTAGAAGCGTCCCTTTGAGTGACCGCTAGCTGAGCTTGAGTGTCTTCCAAATCTTTTCCTAGAGATTTTAAGGCCTTAGCATCCTCCTCCGTGGTCTTTTGCATTGAATCAGTATTTGTGATTAGAGTGCGGATGATTCTAGAAAGATTGCGTGAATATTTGAACATCTCAGTATATTGTTTTTGCACCGCATCAATCTTTGCTTTGGCCTCATCTGCCCAATTAGACGAAATAGGTTCAAGGGAAGGTAGAAAAGTCAGAGTTTCGAAGTAGTGTTCGGGAAATTGCTCTTTCAAATATGCCCGCTTTATTGCAGTTCCCGCATCTGGTGGGGGAGGAGCGAGGATTGTCAATTCGGTGTCCCTTCCTGAAGAGGATTCTGTAGTCTCTTTGTCTGTCCTAGGTCGTTTAGTAGCAGGGACCTTTTGCTTACTTCGAGACCCGGTTTCCTTTGGAGGACTTTTCTCTCTACTGCGTTTGTCATAGGAAGAAGAGGAGTCTTTGGATCGTGGTCTATCCTCCTCCCTACGGCTTTGGTAACCTTTGTATTTCTCTTGTTCCGGCCTAACGGGTGAGCGAGAACGTGAGGGTCGAGAACGATAGGGATCATAAGGCCTTCTCTCCTCCCTACCACGATCATCCCGGCGATCATACTCGATATCTTGAGGAGGATTTGACATGCTGCGACGAAGCTTTCTTATATCATAGTAGGATCGAGACATTGTACCTGCACGATAAAACGAACGAAATTTAGAATTAATGGATTCGCGAGGAAAGAGGTGCAATGAAGGTAAATGCTGTTATGTAAAGTGTATCCTAAGTGGTGTGTTTCCCCCCAACCAACCCGAGTCTGAAGCTAGACTAGTACGGGCAGGCTCTTTGGCCTTAGCGGGAGTGGTCTCTTCAGAAGAAGTGAAGACTAAAGGATCCTTCCTGAAATCCTCTGAAGTGTATATAGTCTCAGGTAAGGGGAGATCCCCCAAACCCTGAAATATTTGATCATCAGTGCTAGGGGCATCCCCCTCAGAAGCGTGAAGTGGTGACTCTTGGGAGGATTTTGACTTTTCTAGAGAAGTAGTTTCCTCAGGGGCAATATACCCTTCACGATGCTTTTCGGCCAGATTAGCCAATTCATCATCTTGCGTAGAAGATGGAGAAGGTGAAGTTTGAAGAGGCGCTGTAGGAATTCCTGAGCCTTCTCCTGTCTCTGGGACTACCTCCACTGGAGGAATGTACGCGTATGGAACCGTCCCATGTCCAATGCTACGAAAAACAGACAACAGCCCATGAAAGTGAAGGTATTCGTCTTTAAGGGTTTCGTCGATAGTCAAGAATTTCTGATCGCCATTGAGGAGTCGGTGCATCCGGTCGAAAAACACCTGGTCTGATATTTGTTTGGGATTGTCAACTGCAAACAAAAAGGAAAAACAAGTCAAGGTGATGATTCAAATGTATAGAGCCCGGATTTAGAAAATCAGTACTTTACTTGATTTTGTCCACCTCCTGGCGCATCCAGGTTGTCGCTTCACGTAGAACCATTCTAATCTGGAATCTCCAGCTTTACTGCTAAATGGTGCAGAGATTATCTTCCTTTTTGGAACTGATTCAAAGTAGCAGAAAGATGGAGTTTCTCGAGTCCGATGCTTGAAATTATAGAAAAAGTGAACGACATCGAACGTGAGCTCTATGCCTAAGATTTCACGATATGCTATGTACAAGGTGTGCAGATAGGCATATGAATTGTGGTGCAATTGCATGGGGGCAATCCGCATTTGTCTTAAAAAATCAACAATGAATGGAGAGAATGGAGGAATGGCACCGACCATGCACATCAATCGAGTGACCGTCATATATCCTTCTGGAGGGTTGTGGGGACGGTCAGAGCGTGAGGGCACTAGGGTGTCCTTTTTCATTATTCCATACTTTAAGCAAATTCGAACAAGTCGATCGTTGTCGATTGTCGATTCTACGGAATCTGGAGGTGATTCCAATATAATGGCTGATTCAAATTCGTCAGGGGCTCGATCGTCACCGATCCCTCCTTCCTCCTCAAAACCCAGAGAAACCTCGTTCTCCGAAGACGCCTCGTTGCTTTCTCGATTTCCAACCCCGTAGTCTGGACCCTCACTGTCCCATTCTGGATCAGACGAAGAAGATATATCCTCAAGAGTGATTTTGTTAGAAGTTTCCGGGGCTTCTTTCCTCTCAGCTAGTCGGGAAGAGCGTCTAGGCCTCATTGTCATAGAACTATTGAAGAACCAATAGCACAGATTAGAGTAAATTATCCCGTGCCCCCCTGTGTATGTGTGTGAACTAAAATGTGTGCAGCAAATCTGAGAAATGCAAAGTAAAAGTACAGCAATGTAAGACGAAACTTTGAAGAGAAAGTGATAGTCAGAGTAGTTCTTAATGTTCACTTATGTCCGCAAGGCACTATCCTAACTGTTCGTAAAGTTGGAAGTAATATCTTTTAAATAGTTGGACGAGAGTTTATGTTTTAAATTGAGTAGTGCTCGGTTCGGATGCAGACACCAGGTTCGGATCGGATGAACAAAGGCCCATACTCAGTAAGATATATCCGGATCGGTTCGGAGATTGACACCCGGAGCGGGTCGGATTAACTTGGATAGCCAGACCCCTATTCTCTCTTTTGTTTTTCAACCGGGTCCGATCCGAGTGCATAAGTCTTGACCTTCATTGTATTCGCAAATCCGACCCGACCCGGTCAAGCGGTTTAAGACCCATTTCTTGGCCCTATTTCTCCGACCCGATCCGGCTCTGTAAATTTCCCTCTTTTCCTCTTTTCCTCCTACTGTTCCCCTACCCGAACCAACCTTCTTCAGTTTTCTTCCTCTTCCTCCTCTTAAATAGCGAACCCAACTCGAAATCCCAAGCTTTAATTAAAGTCGAGAGATTGAGCACTCAAGTGTCAATACTTTCCTCCAACGCTTCGAAATGGCGTCGATGTCATTGACGACGAAGGCGGAGGAAGGAAGAAAGCGCAGTGATGGAATTATTCAATTACTTTGTTAAAGTCGTTCAAACTAACCGTGAATGTAAATTAAAAGCGATTATGGCAACAAGATTCAAGATTACAAGACTACCTAGGTGTTTGATTCGAAGATGGAAGCGAAAATTTTGAAGTTTCTTGGAAAGGCTGGAGCTTCGATATGGAATCGGTTCGGATAAACGAAAACAATAAATGAAAGAAAAGAAGAAAGAAGAAGTGAATTTATATAAACAACAAGCTGACTATTCGTATTCCCGATCGGACCGGCTCGAAAAGCCCAGTAACACAGCTTGGCCCACTGGTTCATCGCAGAGTACAGGAGGAAGGAGATCTGTTCGGGTCGGAACCCAAGCCAGAAATCCGTTCGGGTCGGAATCTGAACCGAACAGGATGAAGTACGACAACTTAACGTGTGAATTCGAAAGGAAAGATGAAGCTTTTGCGCTATGGCAGTCAAAGCATGCTCCGTTCCCCACAGAAGCATCCTTTGAGGGGGCAAAGTGTTAGCCTACTTTGTGAACTAGGCAACACAAAGTCAAGAAACCAGACATTGAAGAGCATTTTTAATTAAAAGACTTCGGTTCGGATTGGAGAAGACACTACAATCTGGATTGGGTAGCTGCAATTGTTCGGGTCGGGTCAGAGCAACATATCGGTTCGGGTCGGGTCAGAGCAACATATCGGTTCGGGTCGGATAGAGTCTTCTGTTCGGATCGGTGAACTGCTGCTGAGGAAGTTGGTAAGGTATATCTAATCGGATCGGAGGGCAACATGATTTCAATTGGATCGGAAAGCCACCTGCTTGCCACGAAAATGGATCGGAGCGGAGTAGATTAGAGAAGAAGAGAGCGTTGCATCCAAGCCAATCCGGGTCGGATCGGATATCCCGATCCGAACCCCTTATCTGTGCGTCTCCGACCAGAGCCCATGTTCCATATTATTCTCCTGCAAAAGCGCCCGGATATCCGGACCGGCTGTGACCAGTTCCTACCCATAACGTCCGTTCCTTTGATGCGTTGTCAACATAATAGTTCATCCGAACCCGAAGATAGTGGGATGGACGACATGTGGCCCCGACCCGGATCAAGTTTCGAGCAAATTCACACCTATAAATACCCCGTCTGGAGACAAAGAGAAGGATCTTTTTTCAGCACTTTGAGAATTCAACCACCTCCATAATCCGAACTCCATTACTCCCGGAGAATCCAAATCATCTTTCATTTTTTGTTTTAGTCAATTGAGTGAACATAAGTGAGTTGTGAGTGGGATTGAGTGAATCTTACATTGTATTTGCAACTGAATCATTGAATATAGTAAAAGATAAGTGGACGTAGGCATTTCTTCGCCGAACCACTATAAATCCTGCGTGTTCATTTTTATTTTTATCTCATTTCATCTTGCTTTTAATCAATTTGGGTGTTAGAACCACTTTTGGGTCTAACAGTAAACAAAATATGATAAATTTATCTAATCTTTTCAATGTACCAAAATATGATGATTTTGGCTAATCTTTTCAATGTAAACAAAAATGTAAATTTTGTCTTCACTCTCTTTAAAGTAAACAAGAGTGCTAACTTTTCTTTAATCCTTTTTAATGATCAAAAATGTAATCTTTCTTCTTAATTCATTCTTTTAAATCTGACAAAAATGTTTCTTTTATTTCATTCCTTTAAATCTGCCAAAAATGTATATTTTTGTTTCATTCCTTTTTAATATATAAAAATATATAAAGATGTTCATTCCTTTGTGTAATCCTTTTTAATATATAAGAATATTCATCTTCTATTTCACTACATGTTCTATTTATCAAAAATGTTAATTTTTGATTTGAATAACACATTTCAAATAAAATGTTGTTTTTCTTTTCCTAACCAACTTCTAATCAAAAATGTTAATTTTTAATTTGAATAACACATTTCTAATTCAATCTTTTTAATGATTCTAAAATGACGGTGAAATATGACATTCCAAATTGGAACCAAAATGACATTTTTATTACTTGACTAAAAATTGCATGTTTTTATTCTAATATCATATTTGCTAACAAAACGGTCTTTTTATACTAATGTTACATTTCTAAACTAAAAATGTACTTTTATCACAAAGATGACATTTTATAACAAATGTTATTTATATCTATTTTAACAAAAATGATAACGATGATTCCTATTTTCAATCTTTAAATAAAAACATAACCATATTAAAAAAATGCAATCTTTTTTAAATGCAAACAAAATTACATAAAAATGTAATCTTTTATTGAAAACAAAATTTCATAAAAAATGAAATCTTGAAATCAATTCCTTTTTTTATTGTCTCAAATCTAACAATAAAAATACAACTTTAAAAACTATATTTTATTTACATCTTAAAAATGTAAATAGAAATGCAACTTTTAATCTGTTTTTTTAATTTGCATCTTAGAATGCAAAAATAAAGTACAACTTCTAATGTATGTTTTTATTTGCACTTTGGAATGCAAATGAAAGTACAACTTCTTATACGATGTTTATTTGCACCAAGGAATGCAAATAAAAATAATGTAACTTTTTAAACGGCGTTTATTTGAAACAAAGAACGCAAATAAAAAATGTCTCTAAAATGGCAGTGAAAATATGACATATGAACATTATGATAAAAATGTGAATTTTTATCATACAGCAATTTATAACACAAATGATATGATTTCTAACATGGTAATATTTTAAACAAACCAAATCGTGTTTTTAATCATACACCGTTTAATCCTTTTATCTAAACAAAAATTATATATTTTTGTTTTAAACAAATTCTAATTAACAGAAACATTAATTTTCAACAATCACATAACACATTCATCATACATCAAATCACGTATGCAAATTCATAGAATAATACTGTGTATAATTTAATAACATTAGTTTTATATACGTGTCATGACTGAGCAATTTTAATTATATGAAAAAGAAAAAGAAATAGGATTTCTCACCAATCAATTCAGATCTGAAATTTCCTCAAATCTTGATTTTCACAGAACTGGTTCTAGTTTGTTCCATGTTGTAGTGCTTGGGAAGACGATTCCAACGAACCCGAATTTGCTGAATTCTGATTAGTTTTGAACGAGTTATGATAGTTTAAAGATTTAAACATTTAAATATATAATTAAATTAATAATTAATTACATTAACCCCTTCTTCCTCCTTCTGTAATACATCGTGCCCGTCGAACCCATTTGCTGCCACCTGGTCATCACCGTCGCCCACGCCTAGCGGTCGCCGCTCCGAGATCAGAGCCCACCACCTCGAGCGCCATCACCTGCTCCACCATCGGCCGGCTCCTGGTCGAACTTGCCCCCCCCCCCCTTTTGACCTGGAAACGGCCACGAACGAGCCACCTTCATGCACAAAAATAGAGAGCCACAAACACCTAGAATCCATCATAACCGTATGATTAGAAAGAGGGTGGATTGCTCTTCGATTTGGGTATTGATATTGGGTTTAATTTGTTGTATGGAAGAAGAAATTAAGGATTGAAAATGGGATGATTCTGGCCATTGGAGGAATAGAACTGCGGCTATAGGAATAAGATTAGGGTTATGTGTATTTTCCATGTATTTATACTGCATTTTATATGGTATTTTGTACTATTTATTTATTTTAATTCAAGAAAATGTTTGTTCATTGATACTAACTCCGAATCGAGCCCAACGAATGACGCCCCTAGCTAAATACCCCCATCCCTGACACATTGGAATATGTTTCGTAACCCATTTCGGCTGTTACGATATGTTTTTCTTTAAATTTAATTATAAATCATTTAATTATTAAATTCAAACGTACATTTTAAATTATTGGGGCCATATACGAACTCTAAAACTTCCAGAAAGATACGGTTCTAGTAAGACTAATTTCATCGAATTCTGAGACTGTCTGAAAAATGGCGATTAAATTTGACTGAAACAGTCAAAACACATTTTCTTTTACCACGCACACATATTAATTCAAAAAATTATGAAAATTAAAACTTAGCAATAATTTGACATTTCGGTTCCAACAAAAGTGGTTTCATCGAAAACCGAGGTCGTTTGCAAAATGGCTATTCTTAAGGGCAATATATTTAATTAAAATATATATAAATTCTACAGCGACTTTTCTAAATTTTGAATTGGCCATAACTCTCAAAATATAAAGTGAAATTTCAGTTTTTTAGATTCGTTAGAAAGGTATGATTAAACAGATTTAAATATTTCTTGTTTCGTTCAATTCTGACTTATTTTGAATCCTGTACATTCAGTCAGATTTTAAAATCAAATTTTCAAACTGCAGCGCTATAACTAAATTGAATTTATTCACTTTAAAATAAATTTTTAGTCGTTATTCTTTAAAATAAATTATTTTAAACATTAAAATCCATCAAAATTTCTAAAATAAAAATTTTAAATTGGTCCCAAAATTCCGGTTTGTTACATATGGTTTTAACTATTGAATTTATGATATAAATGGCATTTTATTGGGTTATCGATTAAATAATCGAAATACGATTTATTTTGATAATCATCGTAATACGAGAATTTAAAATAATTCAATTCGAAGTTAGAATTAAATAAAAACAATTCAGATGATTAGTATTAATTTTATTTGAATATAGATGATAATAAAAATATTTTATTATCAGAGAATTTTTTTTTGAATTTAAAGTATATTATATCGATTTATATGGTTATTTTATATATACACATTCGAAATAAATTTTAGAAAATATTCTATTGAGTTCAGTATAATGCTATAACATTGGAACGACGGTCGGTACACTAAAATAGTTATTCACGATTTTTAACTGTGAACCCTGAGATATTTATAATGGATAAGACCGAAATCAAATCGAGAATCAAATCGACATCTGTTTAAAAAGAATAAAAAATCTCTTTAAATCAAATCAAATTAAATTAAATTATATTAAAAAACGAATTCGAAATCTTTTTAAATTCCTTAAAGATATTGCTATGTACTAAGGCCAACATCGATTTACTACTTGCGTACCTTCTATCTCCTCCTTCACTTATATAAACAATCGCACCCTCCCATCCTCATTCACAGACAAATTCCCAATTTCAGTTCGAAGTAAGAAGAAAACACGCCCCTCCTCAAATTCGAAAATCAGAAACTAATCCTATAAAATTTCTTAATTCATGAAATCGACTTTGTGAAGCTCGTACTGAACCGGACTTCACTCGTCTACCACTTGTTTTATGGGCGATGTTACTAGGGCTCATCATGTTTGGCACTGTCGCGACCAAGGTTTGAGCATCGACTTCGATGAGGCACGACTATGTAATGGGGTCGGCATCGATGGAGTTTTTGGGTAGAGATCGACTGTTTGATGGAGAATTTGGGGTTCGATCTGTCATTCGCTAGAAGAGATCGATGTAAGTGGTAATTTATTTGTTAGCCATTGGAAGTGTGGAACCGATACTGTGTGAATTTGGGGGTGCGGTGAACTGATGGTTGAACTGGCGATCGATAATGGTTGCTTGACTGGACAGTGGGGTTCTAGAGGTCGAACTGACTTGGTCAGTGTCTGCAGTAGTATGAGGTCAAAGCTGGAGGGGGTAGCAGTGATGAACTGAGAAAAGCAGGGGCTTTAGCAAGGTAAAAATCAAAGTTTAGATAATTAAAATGCATAGTTAACTTAATTGTTTATATTAGTGTAAAGTAACTTTAATTTGAAAGGGCATGGAAATTTGTTTATATACAATTCAAAGTATATTAATTTATATATATATATATATATATATATATATATGTATATCCTATAAATGAAATGTTTAATTCATTGAGGTTTAGAAAAGAATATATAGCTTATATAAAGTACACGTTTTTGTACTATATTGGATTTATACAAGGTTATAATCATGGTTAGATATTTAATTTAAAATGATTTGGGATGATTAAATTAAATGGTAAAAGGAGAATATATATACAGGAAATTTATTTATTTGTTTAAATAGTTATTTAAAGAAATAAATGTTTAATCAGCAAATTTAAATTTAATTATCATAGGTGCAAATTCATTCGAGAAAGTTCGTAGTCGATGATTGAGAAATAAACTGGATATTCGACAGCTAAAATTCCGGTGAGTAATTCTCACTCACCTTTTATTTAGAATTATTTTTATATCGTTAAAAATAATTGTTTGTTGCTTGTTGAGTGCTTTCTGATTGTTTGAAATATATTAGTTATTTAGGGTTGACTATTATATATATATTGGGTTGATGATTGGTTGGATTCCCGCAGTCTCATTAGAGGATGCCCGGAGTTTCATAGCGGATGATTACCCTATACGCCCCACGCTACGATAGTGGATGACCTTCTATACCGCGATATCCTGCCTCGAAGCAGGATGGGTATTATTTATGTTGACTAAGGTCTGTGGATGCAGGAAAAAAGGTTGGAGGGATCCAACTAGATTCCTCAAAAATATATTATCTGTTTATTTATTTGTTTGCATATATACTGTCATATATGATGTGTTAGAAAAACTGAAATAAATAATTGGATGTTTGGTGTTTAAAATATCATTGGGCCGAAATGTTGATATTTTAAAATATCGTAAAAAGGAAATTTCCAGAGTTAAAAAGGGAAATTCTATTTTTCTAAAATAGAATTTGAAATTTGAATAGAATAAAAATATTAACTTGTTTTAAAAGAATAAAAACAAGTAGTTCTTTTATAAACGAAGATTATAAATAAAGTGAAAAGAATTATCATTGGATAATTCAGAAATAAAAATACAAGTGTGAAATTGAAAAGGGAAATCTATTTTCCAAAAGTAGAAATATCGATTTCAAAAGAAATTGAAATCGAGACTTGTTTAAGAATGAATAAAGAAAATTCAGATGTAATTCAAATATGGAATTTGAATATAGAAAATATAAAGGAAATTCAAATATAGAATTTGAATATAGAAAGTGAAATGGAATTTGATTAAAGGAATTTTAAATATAGAATTCGAATATAGAAATTCAAATGGAGTTTGAACATAGAGAATTTGAAATAGAATTGAAATATGAAATATGAAATTCAAATAGAGTTGAAAGGGGTATTGAATATATAGAATTGCATAGAATTTGAATATATAGGATTTGAATAGAATTTGAATATATAGAATTGCATAGAATTTGAATATATAGGATTTGAATAGAATTTGAATATATAGAATTTGAATAGAATTTGAATCGAATTGAAAATAGAAAATTCAAATAGAATTGAAAAATAGAATTTGAATATAGAGAATCCAAATAGAATTTGAAAATAGAAATTTCAGAGAGAATTTGAAATAGAAAGTTGAAATCATTTCAAAATGGGAACGACGAAATATATTTCGAAATGTGGATTTTTAAACAGAATAGAAATAAATCCAAGGGATTTGTAATTTATAAAAGGAATTGAGATTAAATATAGAAGATCGAAATATAAATGAATTTATTATTGAATAAGGAAAAATCGACAATTTTAGAAGATTGAAAATAGTATGTTGAATTGGAAAAAAATTATTTGATATATATATTAAAATATATCAGAATGAAGTTAAATTTATTATAAATGAAATTTTAAAATGTTTATATTTATAAATATAATTAAAACGAACTCGCCGCAACGCTGCATTTCGTAAATTGGCGTTTCGAACTTCAATTGAGTATACAGAACTCATTTGAAGTCGGAATTCTTTGAAACAAGAAACGTCAGGACCGATTTGATAATAGTTTTCTAATGGAGGAGAAAAATTTGGATTTCGTCGAATAAATTTTGAGTTATATCAAAATCAAATTTTCAGAAAAGCAGCGCCATAACCATTTAAAAACCATAATGGTTTATTTAATTTTATAAAAGGATTTAAGCGAATGAAATCGGAATTTCTATTTAGAAAATTTTAGATTTGAGTTGTAGATTATATGTGAACTCAGGTGGAGAAATGAATTGATTTTTTTTGTTGAAACAGAAATCATATTTTTGATTATTGAATAGAATTAACTAATTTGAATAGTAATTAGTTAATGAGATTTTGAATTGATATTGGGCTTTGAATAAGTGAATTTGATTTGAAAATTTATATTCGAATCAAAAAGGAAACTAGAATTGAAATTGAAATTCAATTTGGTTATGAGCACGTTAAATATTTTGTTTGAACATGTTATGTTCAAACAAAGAAGTGAAATAGGCAAAATAGCTAATTAAAGAATAAATGAGCGAAACTGAATTCAAACGATTGGATTGAGTTGAATTGAATTGAAAATAGGTGAGCATGTGTTAGACAGGTATGGGATGAAGTATATGAAGATTTTAATTTATGTGCCCGATAAAAAGGTACATGTTTAAATTCATATATGAGATTTTATGCGCCGTATCGGCAAGCCGCTTGGCTTTTTCTTTTTCTTTTGGATTGATGAGGGCCATGGGAGGCTATTTGAAATATCCCAATGCTCCCGATACAAGGGAGGTTATGGCGAATTTTTCCGGGAATCTAAGGAGTTAGAATATTTTTAAGATAATTTGATAGTTAGAAATCTATGTATCGATATATATATATAGAACTCGATAAGGAAACGAAATAAAAAAAGAGAATATTGTACACAAAAAGGGAATCTATAAGTTAGAAATAGAAAGCGAACCATATATATGCTTTAAAAATGAATAATTGGGTTTTATAGTGTGTTTATCCGAGGTAAGTGGTTTTTCCATTTTGAAGTTGAGGATGTTTTCAGTCAAGGTCTGAGAGGTAGTTATACCCCCACTTGATTGATTTCATTTTTAATTGATAAGTAGCAAGATCCAGTCCCGAAGAGAATTGTTTGAATAATATTTAGTTGAATAAAATATTTTGGGTTGTTGTAACGATGTTTACACAGCATTCGTTTTAATCCAAGTGATGGAATTTTAGAAATATAAAAGTAAACATTTCCTGAGTATAATTAAAGTAGTCAGGAAAGAGATAAGTGATTGAAATTGTTTTCAGTTGCAAATAGAATATATTTTCTAAAATAAAAGAAGGTGATATATGGAAATGTTTTCCAAATAACGGAAGAGACCAATAAGATTATTGAAAAGATTTGGTTAATAAATGTTGAAAAGGAAATGAAGAAATGATTTAATTAATGAAAGTATAAATTAACAGGCCCAGTGATTGTTTGATGGTTGGAATGTTTGTTTGTTTTTCTTCGATAGTTAAATAACCGACTATCGAAGTAGTTGCCAATAGCGTCGTCAATATGGAGATACTGGTTGGGTTATTATCGGTGAACCACTCTGTATTGGCAGTAGCGTTACGAATCAGATTGGATGAAGATAATCGAAGATGGAGTGAAGTGCAAGGGCTTCTTCTATTAATAGAAATCATGCCTTCGGTTTCGTTCAAACCCAAAACGAACATATATAGACGAATGCCTGATAGAGTATTTCCAATGATCGAATACGTTGGTATGTATAAATATACATGGTGGCAACGGATTTATTCCCTTAGCATAATATCCTAATTATATTTGTGCAAATCAACTAGTGATTAACGGATCTGACAATGTGGCATTCAAAGTGATTGTGCTATCAATGAATGGAAAGTAATCGTAGCCTCAGGCCTCAACAACCGGGAAATGACAAAAATCGGGCAGGCAGCATGGCTATGTGGGTCGCTCCCATTAGAATGTATAATCGCCTATCTAGAGATTCATTTATTTCCTAATTCTATTAGATGCTGTCCCTTTTCTGGAAACGGTTGCTGATCCCAACCGTTGGTGATATACATTTGATACACTCAAGCGAAATGAGTGGTCGGTCATGTGTGGGTCGGGTTGCAAGACGTTCTTGTTGAACCCAGTGTATCCCACTCTAGAGATATACTATCGACAGGTGGTCCCATATCTTGTCATGTTGGAAATCCAGTCTCCAATAAGCGCCCTGCGGTTTTTGATTTTATACTATGTATGTGGAGCGTGAGATGCAAGCGTTCCGCTAGATTGTTATTTATTTGATTTAGACACTATTATAATGTCACTGGATTTTGTATTAATGTGTTTTGGGTTATAGTAAGGTAAAAACCATCCATGTTTATGTGTGGGCTGGTCTTACTATTATCTTTTCTTTCGAAAGGATTTTGAAAGTTAAACAATTGGTTGGAGTTTACTCACACTAGTCCCATGACTGAGCCAGAGTTTATTTTGTTTGTTTTCCCTAAACTCTTGGGTGCCCAAATTTGTACGGGCAGTCAAGTAGTAGGGATTTTACAGATTCATTTGGAGGAGCTGGAAGCAGGAGGCTTCACCAGTTAGCTATATACTATCATATTTTCGCTGTGTACTATGTTGTATCTGGAAACAGGTGTTTATAACTGTTCCAGGAATAACTATTGTGCTCTGATAATGGTATGTATATAAAGTTACTGATTTGTATTTCAAAAGTGTTATGTTATATAATATATTTTACTCGTTCCGCTGTGATATTTGTCTTCTTTGTTTTCTCATATTCTAGTATTTCTTTCTATTTCTCATCCTCTAACTTCTTTCTAATAATGATTCGTATTTTTGTGCAATTTGGGTTGGACGTGTAGTATTATAGTCGACTCAAATAGTACGGATTTGCGGGACATTGCAGTTGGTATCAGAGCTTAGGTTGAGCGAATACCTAGGCTTGTGTGGTATGTACTCATTAGAGATAGGGTCAGCAGTACCCTAGAATGAGTTGAGTGTATATATATACGAGAGAGTATACTTGTTAATGGATTTAAAAATTTGTTTTATATTGTGTTGGATAGTCTATTGAGTGGATTATGAATTCTGATCGAATCGTGGGACGCCACGAAGTCGATAGGAATTTCTAAATATTTAACAGAGAAATTCGACACAGTATTGTTTTAAAGTGGATAAAAGAAATAATTTTATCCAAAATTCTATTTTTATAGGAAAGGAATAATTTTCTGAAATTATTATATTATATGGATGTGTTGGATGTTGATATTATAATCAAATAAGATTATAAAATTGGAATGGTTAGAAATAACCAAAAATAAAATTTGTACATGAATGAAATATACAATTGAGACGAATTAAAACTGGATTCAAACCATAAATTGGAATTTAAATCCTGGGAAGTTTGAAAATATTTTCGAAGTATATTAAAAGAATATAGCTTTGTTTTGAAAAGACCGTTTGAATAAAAATCATATTTGAATGGATTTTGAAATAAATAAAGCACTGAACTCACTTCAGTGGCTGGAAAATAATTTTGATGATGACTGCAGCTTCATCATTGTTCATTTTCGAGTTCTAAGTGACGAATGGCTACCTTAGAAAAGTTTTTGATGGAAATTTGTTTTGAAAGAAAACAAGTGGTTTGAAAATTTAAATGTTTTGAATTTGAAATGGAAATAAATATATATATATGTTTATATTTATGTGATTTCAGAAGGATTTGAAAGGAAAACCTTGGAATTTGAATTTTGAAGTTTAAATTTAACTTAAGCAAGTTAAATGAATCAAGGTAAATAAATTAATGAAATTCAAATTGAATAAGATTGAATGGAATTTGAATTGGGTGTAAATCATTTAGATTAAATGTGTAAAAACCAAAAGTTTTGGTTGGAGCTAATTGTTGAAATATGAAGAGGTGAGTTTCAACATAAAGGAGTTTTGAAAAGTTAATGAGTTTATAGTTATTTTCCAACCTTAGCAATTTCGAGGACGAAATTATTTTAAGAAGGGAAGAATGTAACGACTCGGATTTTCGAACAGTTTATTTTAAATATTTAGTATGGTTTTAAATATTGATTTTATAATATAAATGGTATTTTATTGGGTTATCGATTAAATAATCGAAATACGATTTATTTTGATAATCATCGTAATACGAGAATTTAAAATAATTCAATTCAAAGTTAGAATTAAATCAAAACAATTCAGATGAGAATTTATTTGTTTTTGAATTTAAAGTATATTATATCGATTTAATATGGTTATTTTATATATACACATTCGAAATAAATTTCAGAAAATATTCTGTTGAGTTCAGTATAACGCTATAACATTGGAAGGACGGTTGGTACGCTAAAATAGCGGTTCACGATTTTTAACTGTGAACCCCGTGATATTTATAATGGATAAGATCGAAATCAAATCGAGAATCAAATCGACATCTGTTTAAAAAGAAAAAAAAAATCTCTTTAAATCAAATCAAATCAAATTAAATTATATTAAAAATCGAATTCGAAATCTTTTTAAATTCCTTAAAGATATTGCTATGTACTAAGGCCAACATCATTTTACTGCTTGCGTACCTTCTTTCTCCTCCTTCACTAATATAAACAACCGCACCCTCCCATCCTCATTCACATACAAATTCCCAATTTCAGTTCGAAGCAAGAAGAAAACACGCCCCTCCTCAAATTCGAAAATCAGAAACTAATCCTATAAAAATTCTTAATTCATGAAATCGACTCTGTGAAGCTCGTACTGAGCCGGACTTCACTCGTCTACCATTTTTTTAGGGGCAATGCTACTAGGGCTCATCATGTTTGGCACTGTCGTGACCAAGGTTTGAGCATCGACTTTGATGAGGCACAACTATGTAACGGGGGTCGGCATCAATGGAGTTTTAGGGCGGAGATCGACTGTCTGATGGAGAATTTTGGGTTCGATCTATCGTTCGCTGGAAGAGATCGATGTAAGTGGTAATTTATTTGTTTGCCATTGGAAGTGTGGAACCGGTACTATGTGAATTTTTGGGTGCGGTGAACTGATGGTTGAACTGGTGATCGACAGTGGCTGCTTGACTGGACAGTGGGGTTCTAGAGGTCGAACTGACTTGGTCAGTGTCTGCAGTAGTATGAGGTCGAAGCTGGAGGGGGTAGCAGCGATGAACTGAGAAAAGAAGGGGCTTTAGTAAGGTAAAAATCAAAGTTTAGATAATTAAAATGCATAGTTAACTTAAGTGTTTATATTAGTGTAAAGTAACTTTAATTTGAAAGGGCATGGAAATTTGTTTATATACAATTCAAAGTATATTAGTTCATATATATATATATATATATATCCTATAAATGAAATGTTTAATTCATTGAGGTTCAGAAAAGAATATATAGCTTATATAAAGTACACGTTTTTATACTATACTGGATTTATACAAGGTTATAATCATGATTAGATATTTAATATAAATTGATTTGTGATGATTAAATTAAATGGTAAAAGGAGAATATATATAGGAAATTTATTTATTTTTTTAAATAGTTATTTAATTAAATAAATGTTCAATAATTAAATTTAAATTAAATTATCGTAGGTGCGAATTCATTCGAGAAAGTTCGTAGTCGATGATTGAGAAATAAACAGGATAATCGACAGCTAAAATTCCGGTGAGTAAATCTCACTCACCTTTTATTTAGAATCATTTTTATATCGTTAAAAATAATTGTTTGTTGCTTGTTGAATGCTTTCTGATTATTTGAAATATATTAGTTATTTAGGGTTGACTACTATATGTATATTGGGTTGATGATTGGTTGGATTCCCGCAGTCTCATTAGCGGATGCCCGTAGTTTCATAGCAGATGATTACCCTATACGCCCCACGCTACGATAGTGGATGACCTTCTATACCGCGATATCCTGCCTCGAAGCGGGATGGGTATTATTTATATTGACTAACGTCTGTGGATGCAGAAAACAGGTTGGAGGGATCGAACTGGATTCCTCAAAATATATTATCTGTTTATTTATTTGTTTGCATATATATTGTCATATATGATGTGTTAGAAAACCTGAAATAAATAATTGGTTGTTTGGTGTTTAAAATATCATTGGGCCGAAATGTTGATATTTTAAAATATCGTAAAAAGGAAATTTCCAGAGATAAAAAGGGAAATATTATTTTTCTAAAATAGAATTTGAAATTTGAATAGAATAAAAATATTAACTTGTTTTAAAAGAATAAAAACAAGTAGTTCTTTTATAAACGAAGATTATAAATAAAGTGAAAAGAATTATCATTGGATAATACAGAAATAAAAATACAAGTGTGAAATTGAAAAGGGAAATCTATTTTCCAAAAGCAGAAATATCGATTTCAAAAGAAATTGAAATCGATACTTGTTTGAGAATAAATAAAGAAAATTCAAATATAATTCAAATATGGAATTTGAATATAGAAAATATAAAGGAAATTCAAATGTAGAATTTGAATATAGAAAGTGAAATGGAATTTGAATAAAGGAATTTTAAATATTGAATTCGAATATAGAAATTCAAATGGAGTTTGAATATTGAGAATTTGAAACAGAATTGAAATAGAATTTCAATATGAAATTCAAATAGAGTTGAAAGGGTAATTTGAATATATAGAATTGCATAGAATTTGAATATATAGGATTTGAATATATAGAATTGCATTGAATTTGAATATATAAGATTTGAATAGAATTTGAATAAAATTTGAATAGAATTGAAAATAGAAAATTCAAATAGAATTGAAAAATAGAATTTGAATATAGAGAATCCAAATAGAATTTGAAAATAGAAATTTCAGAGAGAATTTGAAATAGAAAGTTGAAATCATTTCGGAATGGGAACAACGGAATATATTTCGAAATGTGGATTTTTAAACAGAATAGAAATAAATCCAAAGGATTTGTAATTTATAAAAGGAATTGAAATTAAATTTAGAAGATCGAAATATAAATGAATTTATTACTGAATAAGGAAAAATCGACAATTTAAGAAGATTGGAAATAGTATGTTGAATTGGAAAAAATTGATTTGATATATATATTAAAATATATCAGAATGAAGTTGAATTTATTATAAATGAAATTTTAAAACGTTTATATTTATAAATATAATTAAAACAAACTCGCCGCAGCGTTGCATTTCGTAAATTGGCGTTTCGAACTTCAATTGAATATGCAGAACTCAATTGAAGTCGGAATTCTTTGAGACAAGAAACGTCAGGACCGATTCGATAATAGTTTTCTAATGGAGGAGAAAAATCTGTATTTTGTCAAATAAATTTTGAGTTAAATCAAAATCAAATTTTCAGAAAAGCAGCGCCATAACCATTTAAAAACCATAATGGTTTATTTAATTTTATAAATTGATTTTAAGCTAATGAAATCCGAATTTCTATTTAGAAAATTTCAGATTTGAGTTATAGATTATATGTGAACTCAGGTGGAGTAATGAATTGATTTTTTTTTTTTGAAACAGAAATCATATTTTTGATTATTGAATAGAATTAACTAATTTGAATAGTAATTAGTTAATGAGATTTTGAATTGATATTGGGCTTTGAACAAGTGAATTAGATTTGAAAATTTATATTTGAAATCAAAAAGGAAACTAGAATTGAAATTGAAATTCAATTTGGTTATGAGCAAGTTTAATATTTTGTTTGAACATGTTATGTTCAAACAAAGAAGTGAAATTGGCAAAATAGCTAATTAAAGAATAAATAAGCGAAACTGAATTTAAACGATTGGATTGAGTTGAATTGAATTGAAAACAGGTGAGCATGTGTTAGAAAGGTATGGGATGAAGTATATGAAGATTTTAATTTATGTGCCTGACAAAAAGTACATGTTTAAATTCATATATGAGATTTTATGCGTCGTATCTGCAAGCCGCTTGGCTTTTTCTTTTGGATTGGTGAGGGCCATGGGAGGCTATTTGAAATATCCCGATGCTCCCGGTACAAGGGAGGTTATGGTGAATTTTTCCAGGAATTTAAGGAGTTAGAATATTTTTAAGATAATTTGATAGTTAGAAATCAATGTATCGATATATATAGAATTCGATAAGGATACAAAATAAAAAAATAGAATATTGTAAACAAAAAGGAAATCTATAAGTTAGATATAGAAAGCGAACCATAAACATGTTTTAAAAATGAATAATTGGGTTTTATAATGTGTTTATCCGAGGTAAGTGGTTTTGCCATTTTGAAGTTGAGGATGTTTTCAGTCAAGGTCTGAGAGGTAGTTATACCCCAACTTGATTGATTACATTTTTATCTGATAAATAGCAAGATCCAGTCTCGAAGAGAAGTGTTTGAATAATATATAGTTGAATAAAATATTTTGGGTTGTTGTAACGATGTTTACACAGCATTCGTTTTAATCCAAGTGATGGAATTTTAGAAATATAAAAGTAAACATTTCCTGAGTATAATTAAAGTAGTCGGGAAAGAGATAAGTGATTGAAATTGTTTTCAATTGCAAATAGAATATATTTTCTAAAAAAAAGAAGGTGATATATGGAAATGTTTTCCAAATAACGGAAGAGACCAATAAGATTACAGAAAAGATTTGGTTAATAAATGTTGAAAAGGAAATGAAGAAATGATTTAATTAATGAAAGTATAAATAAACAGGCCTGGTGATTGTTTGATGGTTGGAATGTTTGTTTGTTTTTCTTCGATAGTTAAATAACCGACTATCGAAGTAGTTGCCAATAGCGTTGTCAATATGAAGAGACCGGTTGGGTTATTATCCATGAACCACTCTGTATTGGCAGTAGCGTTACGAATCAGATTAGATGAAGAAAATCGAAGATGGAGTGAAGTGCAAGGGCTTTTTCTATTAACAGAAATCATGCCTTCGGTTTCGTTCAAACCCAGAACGAACATATATGGACGAATGCCTGACAGAGTATTTCCAATGATCGAATACGTTGGTATGTATAAATATACATGGTGGCAATGGATTTATTCCCTTAGAATAATATCCAAATTATATTTGTGCAAATCAACTAGTGATTAATGGATCTGACAATGTGGCATTCAAAGTGATTGTGCTATCAATGAATGGAAAGTAATCGTAGCCTCAGGCCTCAACAACCGGGAAATGACAAAAATCGAGCAGGCAGCATGGGTATGTGGGTCGCTCCCATTAGGATGTATAATCACCTATCTATATATTCATTTAATTCCTGATTCTATTCGATGTTGTCCCTTTTCGGGTAACGGTTGTTGATCCCAACCGTTGGTGATATACATTCGATACACACAAGCGAAATGAGTGGTCGGTCATGTGCAGACCGGGTTGCAAGACGTTCTTGTTGAACCCAGTGTATTCCTCTCTAGAGATATACTATCAGCAGGTGGTCCCATACCTTGTCATGTTGAAAATCCAATCTCCAATAAGCGCCCTGCGGTTTTAATTTTATACTATGTATGTGGAGAGTTAGATGCAAGCGTTCCGCTAGATTGTTATTTATTTGATTTAGACACTATTGTAATATCACTGGATTTTGTATTAAAGTGTTTTATGTTATAGTAAGGTAAAAACCATTCATGTTCATGTGTGGGCTGGTCTTTGTAACGACCCGGATTTTTCGTCGATTAATTTTAAATATTTAATATAGTTTTAAATATTGAACTTATAATATAAATGGTATTTTATTCGATTATCGATTAAATAATCGAAATACGATTTAATTTGATAATTATCGAGATACGAGAACTAAACAATTTAATTTAAAGGTAAAATTGAATCGAAACAGTTTAGATGATCAATGTATATATACGATTTAAATATGAACAATGATAATTGAAATTATTTGTTATATTTATTTGTTTTGAATTTAAATTGATTTAATATGGTTATTTTATATTACATTCAAATTAAATTATATAATCAGTTTCGTTGTACTCAGAATAGTGAATAACATTTGGAACATCAGTCGTTACGATTAAATTACGGTTCAAAATTTAGAGTAAAAGACCACGAGATATTTTGGTAGGATATATTAATTAAAAATCAAATCAAAGTAAAAAAAAAAAAAAAAAAAAAAAATATATATATATAACAGCCGACCTATCTTCAATTATAGGCAGACATGTTATTTTCGAGCACAAATTCCTGCTCCCCAAACTCGAAGCAAGCAGACAGCCATTTTAATGGCCAGTACTCGTTGTCTCCCTTCTTTTGCTTATATAAACCACCGCGACTCCATTCCTTCGTTCAACAGAAAAACAAACGAAAAAATAAAAATGGCCGCAACCCCCCCAAATCAATCGAATCCTATTTTCAAAATTCGGGTACCCTTTCTTCAATCCTAACGACAAGCTGAGGGGTCGCAACCTCGATGGAAGCACGGACAATGGGTACGAGATCGGAAATTGCAATCTAGGGGACCAGGGTTAGGGCTGAGAACCGATGGCGATTCGGATTAGGGTTTCGAGCCAGGCTCGACTGATGGGAAAGGTGCGATGTTGGCAAACTCGGGGGATCGGGAGGAGCAGCGTTCGGTGGAGCAGCATGGAGGTGGTGGTATCGGTATTCTGGGGGATCGCGAGTTGCTCCCTGGAGTTCATCGATGTAGTGGTAGCTCGCAGTTCTAGTTCTGAGGATGGGAGTCTCCGTTCGACAGTAGTGTATTAAGGAAGAAGAATGAATTTAACAAGATTAAGGTATTTTCCTTTCAGATTTAGTTTTATTTATTTGGAAAAAAATAAATAAGGCAGTTAGGAATTTATGATATAAAAAGCAAATAAATTTATATAATTAATAAGTTAGTTAGTTTTGATTCTTTTATTTAAACCATATTAGTTTGATTTAGATTTCAAACTCAAAATAAATAAAAGGAGTTGGATATTTAATTAAAACAATTTGGTGATTTAATTAAATGGGAAAATGGATATATATATACATATGACATTTATTTATGCGTAATTGAAATATTGATCGTTAAATAAATATTCATAGGAGCACGATAAAACTCATTCGAGGCGATTCGAAGCCGTAAGATCTGAATTTCCACGAGACATTCAGCAAAGGAAATCAAGTGAGTAAATCTCACTCACCTTTAGAATTATTTTTATTTCATTAAAAATAATTGTCTGTTGCTTGTGTGAACGATTTCTGGTTGCTTTATATATATTAGTTATTTAGGCTATATATATATATATATTGGGTTGATTGATTGGTTGGATTCCCGCAGTCTCATTAGCGGATGCCCGCAGTTTCATAGCGGATGATTACCCTATACGCCCCACGCTATGATTAGTGGATGACCTTCTATACCGCGATATTCTGCCACGAAGCAGAATGGGTATTATTTATGTGCTAACATCTGTGGATGCAGGAAAACAGGTTGGAGGAATCCAACTGGATTCCTCAAAAATATATTATCTGTTTATTTATTTGTTTGCATATATATTGATATATATGATGTGTTAGAAAAAAAAAAATTGGTTGCTTTGTGTGTTTTATCACTGGGCTTAAGTAATGATATTTAAAAATATCGTGAAAGGATATTTGAGATTTTAAAAAGGAAAATTCTATTTTTAAATAGAATTTGAACTTTAAATGGAAATAAAAGTGTAAACTTGTTTTTGAAAATAAAACAAGTAGTTTCTTTATAAACGAAGTTTATAAATAGTTCTTTTATAACGAAGTTATAAATGAAGTGAAAAAAATTATCATTTGATAATTCAGAAATAGAAATCCAAGTGTTTTGAAAATATGATTCAAAAGGAAATAGAATTTGAATTCAAAAAGAAAAGGAAATGGAAATTTGAATTCAAAAAGAAAAGGAAATGGAAAATTTGAATTTAGAATTCAAATAGAAAACCCAAGGTGGATGTGAATATAGAACGTGCAATGGTGTTGAATATAGAGAATTTGAAATAAAATTTTCCAAATAGAATTTGAAATAGAATTTCAAAATAGAATTTTCAAAATAGAATTTGAAATAAACTTTGAAAATAGGATTTTAAAATAGGAAATCCAAAAGGATTTTGAAATGGAATTTGAATTCAAGGAAATTCAAATGAATTTGAATATTTGAAATTCAAATGGTATTGAAAATGAATTTGAATATTAGAATTCAAATGGAAAATGTAATTTGAATATAAGAGATTCAAATTGAATTCAAATAGGATTTGATCTATGGGATTTGAATATGAAATTCAAATGAGTTTTAAACTATGGAATTTTGAATATAGAATTTAAAAGGAGTTTGAATATTTGAATTCCAATAGAATTCAAATATAGAATTTGGAATATAGAAGTTCCAATGGAATTTAAAAATAAAGTTTGAATAAGAGAATTCAAATGAATTCAAACATAGAATTTGAATATGGAATTGAAATAGGAATTTAAGTATTGGATTAAAAATTGGAATTTGAAATATAGAATTCAAAAGTGAGATTGGAATTTGAATCAAGGAATTCAAATAAAGTTAAATGGAGTTGAATTCATTTTAAAGAAGTTTAAAAGTTTATATATATATATATATATATAATTAAAACGAACTCGCCGCAGCGCTGCAGTTCGTAAAATAGCGATTCGAACTTCAATTGAATATACAGAACTCAATTGAAGTCGGAATTCTTCGAAACAAGAAACGTCAGGACCGGTTTGATAATAGTTTTCTAATGAAGGAGAAAAATCTGGATTTCGTCGTATAGATTTTGAGTTATGTCAAAATCAAATTTTCAGAAAAACAGCGCCAGAATCGTTTTAAAACCATAATGGTTTATTTAATATTATAAAAGGATTTTTAAGCAAATAAAATCCGAAGTTCGATTTAGAAAATTTCAGAGTGAGTTGTAAAATATATGCGAATTCAAGTTGTGTAAATGAATATGATTTTTGAAATAGAAATCAGATTTTGACTTTGAATAGAATTAACTAATTCGAATAGTAATTAGTAAAGGAGATGTTGAATTGACATTAGGCCTTAATAAGGGAATTCGATTTGAGAATTTATATTCGAAATAGAAAAGAGAACTAGAATTAAAATCGAAGTTCAATTTAGTTATGAACGAGTTAAATATTTTGTTTGAACATGTTATGTTCAACGAAGAAGTGAAATAGGCCAAATGGCCGATTTAAAGAATAAATGGGCGAAACTGAATTCAAACGATTAGATGTTATTGAATTGAATTGAAAACAGGTGAACAGGTGTTAGACAGGTATGGGATGAGGTGTATGAAGTTTATAAACGTAATGCTCGACAAAAAGGTACATGTTTAATTCATATATGAGGTTTTATGCGCCGTATCGGCAAGCCGCTTGGCTTTTCCTTTTTCTTTTTGATTGAGGAAGATACCGGGAAGCTATTTGAAATTTCCCGATGCTCCCGATACAGGGGAGGTTATGGCGAATTTTTCCGGGAATTTAAGGAGTTAGAATATTTTTAAGAAATTTGACAATTAGAAATCTATACATCGATATATATAGAATTCGATAAGGAAACGAAATCAAAAATAGCGTAAAGGGCCAAGATTGGTTATTAAGAATATTTGGTTAACAAATATTGATAAGAGAATATAGAAGTGATTTAATTAATGAAATATTAATTAAAGAGCCCAGTGATTTGTTTGATATGTTGGATGAACACTTTGTTTTTATTCGATAGTTAAATCACAGACTATCGAAGTTTTGACCATCGTTGTCAATATGGAGAGACCGGTTGGATTATATCCAAAGGACCACTCCGTATCGGCATAAGCGTTGCGAACCAAGTATGCTGAATATATTGAAGACGGAGAGAAGTGCAAGGGCTTTTCTATTTATAGAAATAGTGCCTTCGGTGTCGTTCAATCCCAGAACGAACGTAAATGGACGAATGTCTGACAGAGTATTTCCAATGATCAAATGGGTTGGTCTGTATGAATATATATGGTTGCAACGGATTTATCCCTTAGCATAATATCCAGAATATTTGTGCAAACTTAACTAGTGATTAACGGATCTGACGATGTGGCATTCAAAGTGAATTGTGTTATCAATGAATGGTAAGTATTCGTAGCCTCAGGCCTCAACAACCGGGAAAGGACAAAAATCGGGCAGGCAGCATGGCTATGTGGGTCGCACCCATTAGGGTGTATAATCACCTATCTAGAGAAATTCCTTTTGTTTCTAAATCTATCGATTCTGCCCATTCGGGAAACGGTGGTTTGAGTCCAACCGTTGGTGATGTACATTCGATACACTCAAGTGAAATGAGTGGTCGGTCATGTGTGGGCCGGGTTGCAAGATGTTCTTGTTGAACCCAGGTGTATTCGTCTCTAGAGATACATCATCGGAAGGTGGTTCCATACCTTGTCATGTTGGAAATCCAATCTCCAATAAGCGCCATGCGGTTATTGATTTATAATATATATGTGGAGCGTGAGATGCAAGCGTTCTGCTATTTGGTTATTTATTTGAGGTAGACATTATCATAATATCATTGGATTTGATATCAAAGTGTTTTGGGTTATAGTAAGGTAAAAACCGTCCATGTTTATGTGTGGACTGGTCTTACTATTATCTTTTCTTTCGAAAGGAGTTTTGAAAGTTAAACAAGTGGTTGGAGTTTACTCACACCAGTCCCATGACTGACCCAGAGTTTATTTTGTTTGTTTTCCTAAACTCTTGGGTGCCCAAATTTGTACGGGCAGTCAAGTGTTTCAGGCTTTTACAGATACACTTGGAGGAGCTTGAAGAAGGAGGCTTCAACGTTAGTTATTTAGAGTTACTTCCGCTGAATCAAATGTTATGTGTACTCTGATGATGGTATGTATATATGTACAAAACAGATTTGTATTTCAAAGCTTATGTTATATAATATATTTTATTCGTTCCGCTGTGAGTTTGAGATCTTCGTTTTTCTTCTATTCTAATATTTCTTTCTTTCTATTTCTCATCCTCTAACTTCTTTCTAATAATGAGTCGTATTTCTGTGTTATTTGGGTTGGACGTGTGGTGTATTTAGTCAACTCAGGTAGCTCGGATTTGCGGGTCGTTTCAGTTGGTATCAGAGCTGGTTGCTTAATTGGTACGGATGATAGGGGGTTCTCGCTTCGCGTTTGGTGGCGAACGGGAGACTCTTACCCCTACATCTCCCGACAATGTGGGTTGGCTGTGAAGTCGAGAGGCTGGCCGTAAAATCAGTTCTGAGGTATCACTGGATGTCACGGTGGGAGGTTAGCCCACTGCCTGATGGTTGCAAAGCCTAGGGCCGTTTCAGTTGGTATCAGAGCTTAGGTTGAGCGAACACCTAGGCTTGTGTGGCGTGTGCTCATTAGAGATAGGGTCAGTAGTACCCTAGAATGAGTTAAGTGTATATATACGAGAGAGCGTATTTGTAAATTGATATAAAAGCTGTTTTATATTGTGTTGGCTAGTCTGTTGAGTGGTTTATGAATTCTGGTCGAATCGTGGGACGCCACGAAGTCGATAGGAATTTCTAAACACTTGAACAGAAAATACGACATGATATTGTTTTAAAGTGGGTAAATGAAATAATTTTACCCAAAATTTCTATTTTGATATAGAAAGAATAATTTTCTAGAATTATTATTATATGGATGTGTTGGATGTTGATTTTATAATCAAATGAGATTATAAAATTATAATGGTTATTTATAACCAAATAGAATTTGTATAGAAATTAAATATACAAATGAGATAAATTAGAATTAAAATTCAAACCGGAATTAAGAATTCAAAACCCTGGGAATTTGAAAAATATTTTTCAAAGTATATTAAAATAATATAGATTTGTTTTAGAAGGATTTGAAAGAAAACCATTTTAGACGGATTTTGAAATAATAAAGCACTGAACTCACTTCAGTGGCTGGGAAATAATTCTGATGATGATTGCAACATCCTCAGTGCTCATTTCCGAGTTTCTAAGTGATGGATTGCTACCTTAGAAAGTTTTGATGGAAATTTGCTGGAAAGAAAACAAGTAGATTGAAAATTCAAATGTTTTGAATTGAGATGAAAATAAATATATGTATATATTTATGGGATTTCAAAAGAATTTGAAATGAAAACCCTGGGATTTGGATTCTGGAATTGGAATTTAACTTAAGCTGGTTAAATGGATTGAAGTGAATCAATCGACTAGAATCAATTTGGATTGGTTTAATAGAACATAGATTGGATATAAGTGGATTGATCGTAGATCATTCGAATCAAATGAAGGAAGACCAAAAGTTTTGGATGGAGTTAATTTGTTGAAATATGAGAAGTTGAGTTTCAACATAAGTGAGATGTGGGAAAGAAATGGATTTGTACCCTTAGCAATTTCGAGGACGAAATTATTTTAAGGGGGAAAGAATGTAACGACCCGGATTTTTCGTCGATTAATTTTAAATATTTAATATAGTTTTAAATATTGAACTTATAATATAAATGGTATTTTATTCGATTATCGATTAAATAATCGAAATACGATTTAATTTGATAATTATCGAGATACGAGAACTAAACAATTTAATTTAAAGGTAAAATTGAATCGAAACAGTTTAGATGATCAATGTATATATACGATTTAAATATGAACAATGATAATTGAAATTATTTGTTATATTTATTTGTTTTGAATTTAAATTGATTTAATATGGTTATTTTATATTACATTCAAATTAAATTATATAATCAGTTTCGTTGTACTCAGAATAGTGAATAACATTTGGAACATCAGTCGTTACGATTAAATTACGGTTCAAAATTTAGAGTAAAAGACCACGAGATATTTTGGTAGGATATATTAATTAAAAATCAAATCAAAGTAAAAAAAAAAAAAAAAAAAAAATATATATATATATAACAGCCGACCTATCTTCAATTATAGGCAGACATGTTATTTTCGAGCACAAATTCCTGCTCCCCAAACTCGAAGCAAGCAGACAGCCATTTTAATGGCCAGTACTCGTTGTCTCCCTTCTTTTGCTTATATAAACCACCGCGACTCCATTCCTTCGTTCAACAGAAAAACAAACGAAAAAATAAAAATGGCCGCAACCCCCCCAAATCAATCGAATCCTATTTTCAAAATTCGGGTACCCTTTCTTCAATCCTAACGACAAGCTGAGGGGTCGCAACCTCGATGGAAGCACGGACAATGGGTACGAGATCGGAAATTGCAATCTAGGGGACCAGGGTTAGGGCTGAGAACCGATGGCGATTCGGATTAGGGTTTCGAGCCAGGCTCGACTGATGGGAAAGGTGCGATGTTGGCAAACTCGGGGGATCGGGAGGAGCAGCGTTCGGTGGAGCAGCATGGAGGTGGTGGTATCGGTATTCTGGGGGATCGCGAGTTGCTCCCTGGAGTTCATCGATGTAGTGGTAGCTCGCAGTTCTAGTTCTGAGGATGGGAGTCTCCGTTCGACAGTAGTGTATTAAGGAAGAAGAATGAATTTAACAAGATTAAGGTATTTTCCTTTCAGATTTAGTTTTATTTATTTGGAAAAAAATAAATAAGGCAGTTAGGAATTTATGATATAAAAAGCAAATAAATTTATATAATTAATAAGTTAGTTAATTTTGATTCTTTTATTTAAACCATATTAGTTTGATTTAGATTTCAAACTCAAAATAAATAAAAGGAGTTGGATATTTAATTAAAACAATTTGGTGATTTAATTAAATGGGAAAATGGATATATATATACATATGACATTTATTTATGCGTAATTGAAATATTGATCGTTAAATAAATATTCATAGGAGCACGATAAAACTCATTCGAGGCGATTCGAAGCCGTAAGATCTGAATTTCCACGAGACATTCAGCAAAGGAAATCAAGTGAGTAAATCTCACTCACCTTTAGAATTATTTTTATTTCATTAAAAATAATTGTCTGTTGCTTGTGTGAACGATTTCTGGTTGCTTTATATATATTAGTTATTTAGGCTATATATATATATATATTGGGTTGATTGATTGGTTGGATTCCCGCAGTCTCATTAGCGGATGCCCGCAGTTTCATAGCGGATGATTACCCTATACGCCCCACGCTATGATTAGTGGATGACCTTCTATACCGCGATATTCTTCCACGAAGCAGAATGGGTATTATTTATGTGCTAACATCTGTGGATGCAGGAAAACAGGTTGGAGGAATCCAACTGGATTCCTCAAAAATATATTATCTGTTTATTTATTTGTTTGCATATATATTGATATATATGATGTGTTAGAAAAATAAATAATTGGTTGCTTTGTGTGTTTTATCACTGGGCTTAAGTAATGATATTTAAAAATATCGTGAAAGGATATTTGAGATTTTAAAAAGGAAAATTCTATTTTTAAATAGAATTTGAACTTTAAATGGAAATAAAAGTGTAAACTTGTTTTTGAAAATAAAACAAGTAGTTTCTTTATAAACGAAGTTTATAAATAGTTCTTTTATAACGAAGTTATAAATGAAGTGAAAAAAATTATCATTTGATAATTCAGAAATAGAAATCCAAGTGTTTTGAAAATATGATTCAAAAGGAAATAGAATTTGAATTCAAAAAGAAAAGGAAATGGAAATTTGAATTCAAAAAGAAAAGGAAATGGAAAATTTGAATTTAGAATTCAAATAGAAAACCCAAGGTGGATGTGAATATAGAACGTGCAATGGTGTTGAATATAGAGAATTTGAAATAAAATTTTCCAAATAGAATTTGAAATAGAATTTCAAAATAGAATTTTCAAAATAGAATTTGAAATAAACTTTGAAAATAGGATTTTAAAATAGGAAATCCAAAAGGATTTTGAAATGGAATTTGAATTCAAGGAAATTCAAATGAATTTGAATATTTGAAATTCAAATGGTATTGAAAATGAATTTGAATATTAGAATTCAAATGGAAAATGTAATTTGAATATAAGAGATTCAAATTGAATTCAAATAGGATTTGATCTATGGGATTTGAATATGAAATTCAAATGAGTTTTAAACTATGGAATTTTGAATATAGAATTTAAAAGGAGTTTGAATATTTGAATTCCAATAGAATTCAAATATAGAATTTGGAATATAGAAGTTCCAATGGAATTTAAAAATAAAGTTTGAATAAGAGAATTCAAATGAATTCAAACATAGAATTTGAATATGGAATTGAAATAGGAATTTAAGTATTGGATTAAAAATTGGAATTTGAAATATAGAATTCAAAAGTGAGATTGGAATTTGAATCAAGGAATTCAAATAAAGTTAAATGGAGTTGAATTCATTTTAAAGAAGTTTAAAAGTTTATATATATATATATATATAATTAAAACGAACTCGCCGCAGCGCTGCAGTTCGTAAAATAGCGATTCGAACTTCAATTGAATATACAGAACTCAATTGAAGTCGGAATTCTTCGAAACAAGAAACGTCAGGACCGGTTTGATAATAGTTTTCTAATGAAGGAGAAAAATCTGGATTTCGTCGTATAGATTTTGAGTTATGTCAAAATCAAATTTTCAGAAAAACAGCGCCAGAATCGTTTTAAAACCATAATGGTTTATTTAATATTATAAAAGGATTTTTAAGCAAATAAAATCCGAAGTTCGATTTAGAAAATTTCAGAGTGAGTTGTAAAATATATGCGAATTCAAGTTGTGTAAATGAATATGATTTTTGAAATAGAAATCAGATTTTGACTTTGAATAGAATTAACTAATTCGAATAGTAATTAGTAAAGGAGATGTTGAATTGACATTAGGCCTTAATAAGGGAATTCGATTTGAGAATTTATATTCGAAATAGAAAAGAGAACTAGAATTAAAATCGAAGTTCAATTTAGTTATGAACGAGTTAAATATTTTGTTTGAACATGTTATGTTCAACGAAGAAGTGAAATAGGCCAAATGGCCGATTTAAAGAATAAATGGGCGAAACTGAATTCAAACGATTAGATGTTATTGAATTGAATTGAAAATAGGTGAACAGGTGTTAGACAGGTATGGGATGAGGTGTATGAAGTTTATAAACGTAATGCTCGACAAAAAGGTACATGTTTAATTCATATATGAGGTTTTATGCGCCGTATCGGCAAGCCGCTTGGCTTTTCCTTTTTCTTTTTGATTGAGGAAGATACCGGGAAGCTATTTGAAATTTCCCGATGCTCCCGATACAGGGGAGGTTATGGCGAATTTTTCCGGGAATTTAAGGAGTTAGAATATTTTTAAGAAATTTGACAATTAGAAATCTATACATCGATATATATAGAATTCGATAAGGAAACGAAATCAAAAATAGCGTAAAGGGCCAAGATTGGTTATTAAGAATATTTGGTTAACAAATATTGATAAGAGAATATAGAAGTGATTTAATTAATGAAATATTAATTAAAGAGCCCAGTGATTTGTTTGATATGTTGGATGAACACTTTGTTTTTATTCGATAGTTAAATCACAGACTATCGAAGTTTTGACCATCGTTGTCAATATGGAGAGACCGGTTGGATTATATCCAAAGGACCACTCCGTATCGGCATAAGCGTTGCGAACCAAGTATGCTGAATATATTGAAGACGGAGAGAAGTGCAAGGGCTTTTCTATTTATAGAAATAGTGCCTTCGGTGTCGTTCAATCCCAGAACGAACGTAAATGGACGAATGTCTGACAGAGTATTTCCAATGATCAAATGGGTTGGTCTGTATGAATATATATGGTTGCAACGGATTTATCCCTTAGCATAATATCCAGAATATTTGTGCAAACTTAACTAGTGATTAACGGATCTGACGATGTGGCATTCAAAGTGAATTGTGTTATCAATGAATGGTAAGTATTCGTAGCCTCAGGCCTCAACAACCGGGAAAGGACAAAAATCGGGCAGGCAGCATGGCTATGTGGGTCGCACCCATTAGGGTGTATAATCACCTATCTAGAGAAATTCCTTTTGTTTCTAAATCTATCGATTCTGCCCATTCGGGAAACGGTGGTTTGAGTCCAACCGTTGGTGATGTACATTCGATACACTCAAGTGAAATGAGTGGTCGGTCATGTGTGGGCCGGGTTGCAAGATGTTCTTGTTGAACCCAGGTGTATTCGTCTCTAGAGATACATCATCGGAAGGTGGTTCCATACCTTGTCATGTTGGAAATCCAATCTCCAATAAGCGCCATGCGGTTATTGATTTATAATATATATGTGGAGCGTGAGATGCAAGCGTTCTGCTATTTGGTTATTTATTTGAGGTAGACATTATCATAATATCATTGGATTTGATATCAAAGTGTTTTGGGTTATAGTAAGGTAAAAACCGTCCATGTTTATGTGTGGACTGGTCTTACTATTATCTTTTCTTTCGAAAGGAGTTTTGAAAGTTAAACAAGTGGTTGGAGTTTACTCACACCAGTCCCATGACTGACCCAGAGTTTATTTTGTTTGTTTTCCTAAACTCTTGGGTGCCCAAATTTGTACGGGCAGTCAAGTGTTTCAGGCTTTTACAGATACACTTGGAGGAGCTTGAAGAAGGAGGCTTCAACGTTAGTTATTTAGAGTTACTTCCGCTGAATCAAATGTTATGTGTACTCTGATGATGGTATGTATATATGTACAAAACAGATTTGTATTTCAAAGCTTATGTTATATAATATATTTTATTCGTTCCGCTGTGAGTTTGAGATCTTCGTTTTTCTTCTATTCTAATATTTCTTTCTTTCTATTTCTCATCCTCTAACTTCTTTCTAATAATGAGTCGTATTTCTGTGTTATTTGGGTTGGACGTGTGGTGTATTTAGTCAACTCAGGTAGCTCGGATTTGCGGGTCGTTTCAGTCTTACTATTTCCAAACCGTCCATGTTTATGTACACTATGCAAAAAGGATAATGGAAGCATTGACCATTTGTTTTTTGATTTCTCTATTTCAAAACTAATTTGGTTTAGTGCCAAAAAGATCATGAATTTCAATTTATCCAAACCAACGCAAAACGTTAGAGACTATGTGGAACACATTTAAGAGAAATTTAAAGCCAAATAAAAAAGCTTCAGTTTTGCCTCAATTGTTTTAACAACTACAATTTATCACATATGGAGGGTGAGAAATCAAAGAATTCATCCAATAAAGAAAAAAGTAACTATCAACTCTAGAACATTATTGGTACCGAGAGCAAAATGATTGCTTATTTTTTTTTACCAAAAATCACTGTGAAAACAGAAATGCTAGCACAACCTTATCCAATACTTTAAATGATAAAGTTGAAGATTTCTTACATAATGGGTGACACGGCCCGAAATTTGCCTGGTCCGAGTCGATCGCTAAACCGACAAAGACCATTCAGAATGGCGGACTGTTTGAGAACACGGCCCATCGGAACACACAACAAGAGAACTTTTCATTGCTATTACAACAATATTACATCAGAGCACGAGAACATCAGAATACGAATAAATTACAACAATGCAGCAGAAATAAAAAAGTATAAATACAATGCACAGCGGAAATACATCAACTAACACAACTGAAAGAAATACACGGATACAAACCATCCAGAGTATAGCTCCAGCCATAAGTCAGGATCCTACGAATAGAAAATCCTAAAAAACAAAACTACTAGCTATCCATATGGAAAATATGGGCACCTAAAGTTTTGTTGAAAATGATAAACTCCAGGCCAGTCATGGGGTTGGTGTGAGAAATTAAAACATTTATTAAAACTTTACTTTAAAAGTTGGGAAATCATGGTGCCACGCCGTATGACACAGAACAGGTATATTCCACATGAATATCATTAAAAAAACAATGCAATGCTTTTTAGAAAATGAAGCTACTATAAGACCCGGGTCCCATCACATAATGCAACGCAAACCGGAGGATAGAATTTTACCTTATAATAGCCAAACATATTTGGTAAACTTTAAAACAAATACTTTGATATTATTATAAGTGCATAATGCAGAAAACAACTTCGAATATAAATGTATCAATCAAAGACAGCATAGTACCCCATCCTACTATGTCGCTGTAGTATACAACTAACTGTAAAGTCACGTATTGGAATTTTGATTTCCTTCTATGAGTCGAGGCAAGGGATCTTCTTCATCGGTTTTGGGCCATCTCTAGCTGGATGCCTAGGGCTACACGCAAGTTCCTTGGATCGATGGGGCCTCAGTTACTACGTTGTTGATTATTTATATCTGAATCATGCGTTTCCCCATCCTAACGGACTTATATCCGGTCAGTACGTCAACCGGGGTCAGTACGTCGAACTGGGTCAGTATGTCGACCATCCAGGCCTTTTACTGTCCTATCTAAGGCGCCTCGATAACCATCATCTACATAAGTAAATATGCCTAGGCTCCATACTTTGGCTCTACTTCTAGCTAGAAAGAAACGAATGTTCTCCCTAAGGTCCCTCATCCCGTTTTTGACTCATACTGGGGTGTGAAGCTCGTGAATTAACGTTATACACAAAGCTATGTTATATTAAAGCCATGCTTTGATCATCATCCACAAAACTTTTCTTTTCAACAAAAGCTTTGATCCATGCATCTCAGCATGCCACATTGTCAATTCATAGCATACAACCGATGTCTACCGATATATAACCTCTCAGCTCGTACGTCTCAGGGAAGGGTATTAAGCTAAGAGGATAAATTCTCCACCACCAAACAGACATATATAATTAGTAGAGATCAATTAATACAGCACAGACTACGATGTCAGATATACAATCCATTTGCAAGTTCGTTCTAGGTCTGAACAAAACTGGAGGCACCTTATTCCTTGTCCCATATGTCCAATACAGAAGAGAGGTCCTTGCATATCCTGTCGATTTCCAAGTACGTCTAGACAATCACCGCTTATTCCATTGTCTTGGGTGTACCGCCCAATCGAGACATCCGCAATAGCCCAAAGGTCATTATAAAACATTGTTCACAATAAACCCAAATAAGGAATCTTCACAGAAATCTGAACAATTCATAATAAATATAAATTTCTGTATCCGACTAATATTATAAGTGGAATAGCGATAAAGCCTTTTAAATTCCACAGATAGTAAATGTCTTCCTTCACATAAGCTCATCTTGATTATTATTAATCGAATTCCATTCAATTCCAATTTATATATATAAACTGGAAAACTTCATTAAATCTTAATTAAAAGATTTATTCCTTTCACAACTGGGTTTAAGAACTGTATTATTAAAGAGACCGTTCATGACAAACCCAAAATCCAATTTGATACTAAATATAATATCTTAAATGGAAATCATGTTGACTTGCATTCAATACCAAATTCTAACGCTAATAGGTATCGTTTTGGAATAACGATATCAATATCTTCCTAATTTCTCAACGATATCCGTATAATCATGGAATCCTATATCGAAAATACCCGAACATAATTTCCATTCAAATCCATTCCAAATTATAAGTTGGAAAACTTTGGTTTATCAAAACCATTCTCAATCAAATTTATTAATTTAAAATCATTAGATTTCTACTCTAGTTGTTAACTAGTTCATTCAGATAAAAATATCTTCTATGTTTCCTAACTTGTAGTATTTCATCCAAAATCTTTCCAAATCATTTATTAATATTTTTAATAATTTTATTAAGGCCCTTACAATCGGTTTCCAATTTCGACCACGGAACTGCATTCATAGCGACATTTTCCAAAACTGATTTGGACATAAATTAAAATCTAACCATTGGATTTCAAAATTTCTCATTTTATTATAAATCTCTTTTCATTACGATTCCAACGATTCCAGTTTTAGAAGAATCCGACGGTCGGATCTCCCGTTATGTCAATTCAAGTTACGGATTGACGTTCGCGAACGGTCGCTGCGCGACACATTCTATTCGTGCTCAAATTGATTTATAAATTAAAAATAAATAAAAATATTTTCCAAACCCATTTTGTAAATTATATATAATATATATAATAATAATAATCTTTGAAAAATTCGTTTTGGCCATTTCTATTCAAAATCACGTATTTCACTATATAGTCAATTTTAAAACGTTTGCTATGTAGCGTAACTGAACTTTCAAAAGAAAATAAAAGAATGGCAACTTTTCAAAATCACGTATTTCAAAAGTCAATATTTTATGTCCAAATCTTTCTTACAATCATTACAAAAATAGATGAAGGACTTTCAAAAGAAAACTTCTTTTAAAACGTTTGCTATATAGCCTAACTGAACTTCACTTTGAAAAGTTACTATTCATTTCAATTTGAAAACTTTGACATGCCAAAACCAATTGAAAATTAATTAAAAACCATTCGTTACAGTTATGAAGATTCATCAATATTTTTATATATTTGCGCCCATCCAAAATCAGGAGTCGAAATCAAACTTCGATTTTCGTCGAATATTATAATGTTAAAATATTCTTATTTATTACGGATTGGAATAACATTCAACCAAACATGATATAATTTTACTTTCATAAATTTTAAACATTCAACAATAGTTGTAAACAACTATCAAATATCCAATTAACATCCAGTATGCACTTACATCCATATAAGCCTTAAATAATTATTTAACGCTTATATCGGTCTGTTAGTCAATCGATTAACGTACAATTTTAATACTTGGGATTAGTGTAAATCAAATATCATCCCAATACCCGTGTGGGGTTTTCAACC
The DNA here is from genome assembly GCA_030737875.1 of Allium sativum. Lineage (NCBI taxonomy): Eukaryota > Viridiplantae > Streptophyta > Magnoliopsida > Asparagales > Amaryllidaceae > Allium > Allium sativum. Next base: position 116,861,280 of record CM060911.1, on the reverse strand, counting down.
AACAAAAATAATCAATTAATAAACTATTTGTTTAATCCAACTGATATCATTTAAATAGGTAAACATAAACAAGCTGTTTGACTTGTAAATTGATGCTTAATCCAATTTCAACTACCACAAATAATTTAACATCGTTTTTAACATGTTATCTATTTCTAAACGACATTCAAATCTTAACACAAACAATCATCCATTCATCCATTTGGTTTGCAATAGACTATGATGTGAGAGCTACCATATAACGTATAACACACTATGATAATTAAATCAAATAAAGATCAGTACAGACAATTAATATATATTTAAATATGATTATAATAACATAAAAACAGTAAAGTGAGAGAGTTCTCAAATTGATCAGTTTTGAAATTATTAAATACGATTGTTTTAATTAAATTAAACATGACGTTTAATTTAACAAAAAATGTTACTAGCTCTGTTCTATCTAAATTGGTTTCATTGCGAAGATCTCGTCTTCACGATTCCAACGCACCTGGGTTTGCGCGATTCTGACATCGTACGAAAAAGATATGGCATTATAAACATTGATTACATTAATTAAATAATTAAATAATTAACTTAATTATATTTTCCCTCCCTAACTCATGTTTTCTCCCTCTTCCTCCCCGTCATCTCCCAGTATCGTACGACCCAAATGATGCACGCTTGGGGTCGAAAATATCCACCTCCACACGCTGCCGAAAGATGATCGGAGATGGCCACCTCAAAGGCCAAGCCTTGCGCCTCCACCGCCCCAAGATTCATGCAGCTCATGGCCACGAAAAATGAAATCGAACGCAGCCCCTTTGGGATCAAAATTCGTGAACTTCACCACCCTCGAAATGATAATAATCGTATGAAGTTGAAGAGATCATAATTCTCTATGATTTTTGGAACCTTGAATTAATTTGAGCTAGATCGAACTTGATTAAGGAATGAAATTAGGAGTATCGTGGCCGTTAAAAACTTACAATTTATACTACGAAATCTAAATTTTTCACATTCGTTAGAAAGATATTATTAAATAGATCCTAATGTTTCTTGTTTTACACAAATCCGACTTAAATTGAATTATATACATTAAATTAGAATTTAGAACTAAAATTTCAAACTACCACGACGCTAGGAGTTCGTTTTAATTAAAATTCAAATTCATACATTTAAACTTTAATTAAAATTAATTCTAAATCGTTTATTCTCAAAATAAATCGTTTAAAATATTTAATTTCCATTAAATTTAATTAAAAATGAATTTAAAATTGGTCCAAGAATCAAGGTTGTTGCAGTGGGAAGTTTGCACAAAACATATCTTGGGGGTTTCACTTCAACAAAAGAAATATCACCCGCAAGCATTCGAATCAGTCCACTTGTTTGGACAGAACGCCTCTGACAATCTATTTGGAGGTGTCCATACTTCGATACTATCTGGATGAAGTCCTACAAAGGGAGAACCCACAATTATATTAGTCATCCTAATAATTTAGATCTAAATAATGGTAAATTGATATATTATTTACCTGATACGGCAGAGAAGAGCTACCGCCATGCCAACAGTGTTCTAAAGGATCTAGACAAAACCAATCAATATTTTACTAATATGGATGATTCTCAGAATATTTGTAGTGATTTATACAACTAAAAATACTCATCTGGAGGAGGCCACCACTTGGAAACCAATATGAGGAACTTCTTCATAGATTTAAAGGGCCACCTCAATGTTCAAGAGGTTTCAAGCAAGAGTAGAATTTCATACTCTATCTTGGATGATAATCAAAGAATTAGTGATGATTTTTATAAAAGAAACAATGATAACAAGATTTATCACTTATCTGAATGGTGTCGAGACGAATATGGTTAGATGAAAGAAGATTTTGGCATTCATTTCTATAATCCTAATTAGGCTGAAGCTGACTCAACTAGCTTTAGTCGATATGGCAACGATGAAGATAGTGAGGAGAATAGTTGCATCAGTCGGATAATCTCGAAGAAACAAGTGACTATTCGACGGAGAAATAGAAAAGACAAGAGGCGGAAGCCTCCTTGAGAATGTGCTCTTAGATCATCTCCAACGGTTTGGAGATCAATTATTAAAAATATGGCAATTACAGAATTTAATCGAGTAGGTACCCCAACAGAATTCAGCGTGGGGCGCCTAATGAACAGGCGCCCAGACATAGGTTACATATTCAACAGGCGCCCTAAAAAAAAGTAGTGCACCTGTTGAATAGGCGCCTTATGTCTGGGCGCCTGTTCAACAGGCGCCCTACCTTCTACGCCTACAAATGGGGTGCTGTCTCACTTTTTTATTCATTTTTATTTACTTTCAAACTTTTCACCTCTTCCTTCCTCTTCTTCTTACTAGAAATTATCCTGAAATGTCGCCAAAACGAGGTGTAAATGTTGGTCGACGTATCGTATGATACCCAGACAACGACGATGCTGGACCGGCACATAATCCTCTCAATCCGGGCATGACTGCAAATGATCTACGGGTGCTTCATGAGCTACCATCCCCGTTCTCGCATCGTCTCACTACAGCCTTAGCGATGCCACAGGTAAATTTTTATTTCATAAAAAAATTATTACTAATTATGTTAGAAATTGTGTTGTGTAAATGTAAGTACGTTACTGTTAACGCTAAGTAATTGTTTATTTAGGTTGGTCACATTACTATGCGAGGTAGTTGGCATAAGTGTATTGCGGAATATTTTGATACATTGCCTAATGCAATTAGAGCAAGACTACTAGCATCACCATTTGGTGGTTTTCTACAGTTACGTCCATTTCCACACGTAGAACATTGTGTTGTATTGGCACTCACTGAGAGATGGTGGCCTACTACCCACACATTTCATTTTCCCGATTTTGAGTCAAGAATCACACCATTATATCTTTATATGCTTACGAGTATAGAGATTGGCTGACCAGACCTTATGTATGTTCCATCTAATAGCTTATTTGAGGATTTGAGTCTTTTTCGAGTTGGCTACCCCAGTTACATGTAGAGGACGTTAGACGAGGATCTGTCACACTTCCTTGCTTACAGAGCTATATCGCAAATCATAGGGATGATGAGGAGATGCATATTCTAGTTATTCGTGCATTCATATTATATTTGTTTGGTTCCACATTTTTTTTAAATAACAATGGCACGATTAGACTCGGCTATTTGGCTGGGTTACAGGGTGTAGATGAGGTTCATAGATATGATTATGGTAGTGCCATACTGGGTTATCTTTATTTAGCGTTGGACACGTTCACATTGCAGTAGTCTAAGGCGCTATATGGTTTTTTGGTACATTCTCCTGTTATGATACTATGAGTATACGGCTACCATTCATCCACAACTAATCCATGAGGCAAATACCAATCCATATGTATATTTTCCCAGATTTCGGCGTTGGGCGACTGTCATTCATTTGCCCCATGCTGCACAGGGAGTGCACAATGAGTTAATGGGGGCTAGGCAGCAGATGGATATTTGTCGCCGCAGTAATATTATCACATATCCATGGCACGAGTATACTGAGTTTATGGATCCTAACGACCAGACCCTCTTACTTCCCACTTTCGACTCTCTAGACATAGAGTTTGTTTTCAAGTCCCTACTGGTCCTTTCATATGGTTTCTGGGAAAGAGGTGTTGGTTGCAATTGTATGGTGTAGTGCGTATTCCATCTGACCCACTTACATTGGATGACATGTGTGGAGCTAAATGTGTTGGCACGACTTATTTTTCAAGATTGAGGGCATCGGGTTGGATAGATGGAGAGCCTTTTAATGTACCAGGCCATTTTGATTCGTATTGGTCTCGGGTAGCCCCACGGGCATTCACTCTACCGGATTACATACGGGGTTTGAACTCCGATTATATTGGCCAACGTACCGCTACCGGTAGAGTTCCATTGCCACCATCCTCCTTCGAGCCTTCATCTTCTCAGTATACACAGCATTCCACATCCAAGCCCCCTCAGCATTCATATAGAGTTTAAGGTTTTCAAGACAAGATACTAGAGTACCCGTTTCAGTTTCCTCTAGACGATCAGATCAGATTCAGGGGCTACCATCCGTAGGATTGTACCAACCGCACGCGGTATACAAAAAATTCAATTTATTACTTCAGCTTATTAAGTTTATTTTGATAAATCGACGTGTAGTTTTCACGTTATTTGTTTTAATCGTAGTATGCTCAGTATATGGATAATGATAAACAGGTGCTTGCTGCGTTCGAGAGGATAACACTTGAGTATACTCGTCTGATATATGAGACGTACCAGACACATATGCAGCAGCAGACGCAGCACGAGGCTCAGGTGCATGAGTACCAAACTCAAATACAGCAGTAGCCTCATGAGCCATAAGATTTCGATGATGTAAACGATGATAGCGATGACGATGATGGTGGAGATGACGAGGAGATGATCGATGATGGATTTCCTCATATTAACTGATGTTATTTGATGTTATTAGAATTACCAATGCACTCTTATGTATCAGTTATTTTCTGTTATTCGACATATCAGTGTATGTTTATGTATCATGTTATTTTCTATTAGTAGACCTGTCAGTGTACTCTTATGTATCAGTTATTTTATGTTATTACACCTATCAGTGTACTCTTGTGTATCAATTATTTTCTGTTATTAGACCTATCAGTGTACTCTTATATATCAGTTATTTTTTATTATTAGACCTATCAGTGTACGATTATGTATCAGTTATTTTCTGTTATTAGACCTATCAATGTACGTTTATGCATCAATGTACGTGTATGTTTTTGTCAAAACTGATGTTTTTTCATTAAAAGTACCGTACTTATAATGTAGCAACATACTATTTAAAAATACGAATACAAATGCAAATACAACTAATAATCCTCTTCACGTCTACGCCACAAAATTTCTCTCCTCCTAGCTTCCGTATATTCTTTATGTTCCTCAGACATGTTCGAGGTATTAACGAACATTACAGCATCTTCGTCTCTCTGCCCGTTTGCTGCCAATAGCCGATCCATTTTAGACATTCTTTCCTGATGTTGAGTAACTCGAAGTTCGATAGCATGATTGTAATGCTCTTCCGATTCTAAAAGTAGTTTTTTATTTCAAGTTGATCACTACCACACGCTCGTTTCTTTTTTGCTGCGTTGGCCCCCATTGGTCTTTCATATGTCTCTTCTGTAGGAGTTCTACCTTCATCCGACGTCGTCCCCTCGGTCCCAAACGAAGCTGAAGGGTTTGAGCTTTCCCCAGTTTACTGTCTTGCCACGAGCACGACTACTCTATTGAACGTCTTGAACGGTTTTCTATAGTGATGATTTCCATTTAACATGCTCCACCAAAAGACCGTAAACATGCATGAACTGGTAAAAATGAGGTGCTTGCTTGTTTTCCGGTTTATTAATAGTCTTAAATAGTTTATTCGCTCCCATCCTCTACAAATAAAAATTGAACAAGCTTTAAATAAGAGTAACCACAATAGTAAGTTAAATTTTAAATAAATTAACCAAATGCGTTTCACTTCCAAATCCACTTGGATTTGTTTGCTTGAGCTTAAAAATCTGAGAATCAAATGTTTGCGTCTGACGGTTGATTTTGCCGAAATGCCCTTTTATCGACGAAAGCGATCTTTTACGATCCATATTTTTCTAGTTAAAGCCGTTTGCCTAATACGTATCAGCACTTTGATCACATCCTCGAATTGAATCAGAAGATAACATGCACCAAATATAGCATAAATCAAAGTCCTCAGCCGCCGACCAAGCAGTGGAAGAGAATGCTCCAACAATCGGAACTTTTGCATCTTCAAAATTGAAATTCTCAAAACTGCATCTTGAGGAGTCAATATTGAATTTAGAATACATTATGTAGTTAGTATGTGGAGAGTTAGAAAATGAAGAGTATGGAAAATTGATTGTGAGGGGATAGTGCATTTGTAGAGATTGCAAACAAAATATAGTTGTTGGAAATGTAAACGTTGGGAACGGCTATATCAAGTTAGGTACCTATTGAACAGGCTCCCTGGTATGGGGCGCCTGTTCAACAGGTGCCCAGCTTGATTACGTATTTGTAATCATAAATACTGAATTTTGGATGAATTCAATGTTTCAACCTCTGTTCGATGATAAACCGGGTACGATTATTACATATTCGTAATAATACACCGCTGTTGGAGATGCTCTTAGATCTGGCATGATTTTTTTGAGTTGTAGCTAGGGTTTAAGTGTGCCATTTTTTTGTATTTGCCAGTTTATGCTCTTTTTTCGACTGGGTCTTGGGCCCTTTCATTTTATTCATCGTTTCAAAAAAAAATTGCATCACGAATCCCAATATTCCAAACTAGCATATGGTATTGGTTTTGTTATTTATAAACACTCATTGTTAGTATTTCCCATCGATTTTGTTGTTTAAAACGCTCATTGTTACTAACTATAGCTTAATTCATTTTTTATTGTTTTTATGATTATTATTTTCAAATTGTTATTTTTTAAATATTGATTTTAATATATGTTTAAGGAATCGAACCCCAAATCAGCAACAATAATAACTTATGACTGGCTGATTAAAAGTTTAAAGGAATGGGAGTTGGATCATCAATTGGTTGTTTTTGACATAGTAACTGCGGGTATTGGAATTAGAAATAATTTTTTAAGCTTGGATTTAGTATGTCAATCTTCCTATTTTTTTGGGCCATTTTCTTGTCCATTAAAGCCAACCTCAACTTCATCTCCTCCACCATCTCGTCTTTAACGGAAAAAATCTATTTGTAGTTTGTCAACTAGGTCCTCTTCTTCTTCTTCTCCTCATCCTCCAATTCGCAATGTTTCTACATATAACGCAATAATCACTGTTTATGCAATTATCCTTAAATAAAGGAAATTAAAAAAGAAAAGAATATATATATACATGTACATTATATGTACGAGCATTACGGCATGCGCTTCGCGCATGAATTAAAACTTTTGCAAATTATTTATATTAGCATGAGGGTTACTACATGCTTTTCGTATGTGACGATAACACATGCTTCGTGATGACAACACATGCATCGTGGGTAAAAAATTTCATACATGTACTTTACATACTCAAAAGAAATGATTTTATAAATATTTAGTTATATTTTTGTATTTGGATCATGTGTAGTTATCTTGAAATTGCAACAGTTTTTTACTAGTCTGAATTTTTATTTTTGTTATTAAATGTATATGAAGCATATTTGTAGGATCCTGTTTTTAAGTGGTATTAAGTTGGTAATTTATGTAGAACTTTTTGAACTTGTAAAAAAAATCTACTAGATCTTATGTTGACATGGGAAATCGGTCATTTGCACAAACCAACCCCCAAGAGTGGGTTTAGAAGTAAACCCGATATCTAAACAAATAAAGTACGAGAAATATAAATGGACATGCAACTTTTATACTAGTTCGGCACTAACGCTTATGTCCACTTTATAGAAATCTTTCATCATAATTTTGTAGATTACAATTTTATCCAAGTTCGGATGAATGTACAAAGTTGTACAATAGAATAACAAATATCTCGTTAATTCTAAAATTTGACCAAAATGTTTTTCTTCTTCATTGAGCCAAAGTGTGTTAGAGAGAACAACAGTGGCCAATGAAAAGTTCAATGCCCAAGAATGTCCAAATATGCTTCAAAGTTCAAGTTATTGTAAAAAAAGTTGCAGTCAAACTTCTATATGAAGTTTGTAAGTCCATGAAGTATCCTAAAGCCATAGAAATGATCATGGAAGCCATTAATGAGCTCTAATGAAAGCTCTCCCGTATGTCAAAGGTCTAAAAATATCAAGTCAAGCCAGCCCCTTTGAATTCCAAGCAAGGGGCTATTTATATGTGAAGTTTTCATGCATCATCCAAAATTTCGTATTCGGGAGGGGGGTATGAAATTTGTATTCCCGATACTTAGCCAGAAAATTGACTCGAGGTCCGAAAATACGCATTTTGGAAAAATCTGAAAAAAATGATGATCGACACGTGTCGATCACCCAAAAGCAGTGATCAACACATATTTCAGGTGATTATGTAATTTCTGTACCATTTGCCAAATCCCAATTTTTGCATCCCCAAAACCATGATCTGGCTAAATCGCACAAGCGAAAATGAGTGATCCGCACGTGTTTCTCGGTTTCGTCGGATCATTGAGCCATTTGCCAAATTTCGCATCACTATGTCGATCCCATGATTTTTTGCATCGAATCCCTGGCGCGCACCCATGAAATTCGCATCCTATCCCGGTGTGCTCAGGAGATTTCGAGGTGCCAAACTCATATCATGGGATTTCACATCCTTGATCTACCAAATCTAAGTTGTGTCAGACTTGATGCGAAAGTGCGATTTTGCTTGATCATGCCACGTCGATCAGTAATTTTTTAGTGTCAAATCTGGAAAATTGCCAACTGGTTGATCGAAGGCAGTTGAGTTTGTGTAAGCGATTTTTGGTGATCATGCCATGCTAAACAGTAGTTTTTGAGTGTCAAATCTAGTACTTTGCTAAAGTGACTGATCTTTGAGTTTTGAGTTTGCGAAAGTGATTTTTGGTGATCAACACATGTTGCGCAACACTTTTTAAGTGATTGAAACCAAAATATTTTTCCTCGACGATTTTTTCCATGTGATCAGACCGAGGTGCTTAAGGATTTTGAGTTGATCAGACCGCGTCGATCACGTATTTTTACCATGCCGGATTTTCCAAGTTTTTAACAACTTTTCCAATCCAGTAACGATGATTTGGGGAATCGACATTTTTCCAACCTTTTCCGAACACTTCGCTACTTCAACCAAATTTTTTGTGTTTTCCGACGATTTTCTCGTGACTCAAGTACGCTGCTAACCGTAATCTTGACATGCGACTGCTTTGCCAAAGAGCAGGTCAACATTTTGCCTCTCAATGCATATTTTCCTTAACCAAAGGGAGATGCAATTTGCGAGCAAACAAGAAATCCAAGAATCCGTTAACCGAAGCTAGGAGAAGTCCGAAGGAAATCCAATAACCAGAAAGCCGAAGAACCATAATTGCATCGGATTGCATTAAACATAAAACCAGAAAAACCAGAAAGCCAAAGAACCTGAAACCCGCAATCTTGTCGATCGTACTAAAAAGAAACCCACGACCGCATCGGATCGTATTAACCATGAAACCAAAGCCTGAAATCCAATGAAAGCCGACAATAGCTCTGGATCATTTTTGAGAGAAAACCAAAATAACTGAATAACCAAAATAACCAAAGTAGCCAGAATAGCCGAGGGACCGCAAGGATCTAAGAGCCTAAATACAAGAATAACCAACGACCAGTGGAACTTGGAGGTCCAAAAGCTAGAATAACCAAAGTAGCTGATGATCGAGGGATCGCAAGGATCCTAGAACTTGAATAACTAGAATAACCAAAGTCGGAAATCCAAAAAGTCCAAAATTCGTAAATCCAAAGTAGCCAATAACCAGATAGCAAGATAACCAATAGCCACGAGTAAAAAATCTTATCGCGCCACCTACAAGTCCACTTGAAAAAACCAGCTAACCAGATGAATCGCCATGTTAGGACGATCCAAATCTACAAGTGAATATCTTGTCATGTCATTGACAAGTCCACCTGACATAACCAGACCACCACATGAATCGCCTTGACAGGGTGATTCAAAGCCACGAGTGAAGATCTTGTCGCGTCATTGGCAAATCCACCCAACATAACCAGATAACTAGATGAATCGCTTTGATAGGGCGATCCAGAGCCAAACGAGTAGTCGCCACTAGACAGGGTAGCCTTGTTGAAGTAGGACAAGATGGCCTGTCCATTTTGAATTCACAATCCAGTTCTAGGTTTCATACTTCGCAAGCAAGCTTCCTTACTTAGAGAAGTAATTTTATTAGAGTTGTAAAACTTAGGGAGAATCTAGAAAAGCCAAAAGAAAATGCTTTCGATTTCAAGTTTATTTTTGAAGGAGGTTGAATAATTTATTGTTTGCAAAGAGCATGCCTAGGATCTTGTCGGTTCCTATTACATGGGTAAGCAGACTTAGCCATTCAAAATCCAAAGCCAAAAAAGATAGATTTTATTAATAGCCAGGGAGTGATGGTATATTGTTGAGCAACGTTCATGTCGAATCAACAATCTAAACAGAAAGCCAAAAGGATACATCTAGAGGGTCGAAGTCTCTAAAGCCAAAACCATGGGCCGAAGCTAAGAAAACCATAACCATGGGTCAGGGCCTAAATAACCAAAATCCAAAAGAAGCCAGAACCAAACCATAAGCCAGAGAAGCGAAGAAAACAATGAGCCGGAAAGCCATAAGTGGAAGACCGTCATCCAAAGGCCAAATAACCAAAGAGTCAAAGATACCAAGGGCCTGAAAACCAGAGAAAGCCAAAAGCCGAATAACCAAAATTCAGAATCAGTAAACCAAGAAGACGAGTGGACAAATAACCAAACGCTAGAATACCAAAACCCAAAGCCAAAACCAAGAAACCAAGACCACGATCCGAATAACCAGCAAGAACCAAAAGCCAAGTAACTAATGTACCAAAGTATCAAGAAGACCAGAAACCACAAGCCATAAGATACAGATGTCCAAGAGGCCTGAATCCGAGACACCAGATCCATAACGAAGATTAGTTAATAACCGGACCAATGTGCGTTGGTCTCGGGCCTATCTGAGTAGTAGCGAGGGAGGGCTATGCCTATCTACACTACAACAAAAACACCATATTACAACTGTAATTTTACAATGGTCAGAAAATGACAGTTGTAATAAAAGTTTTTTACAACGGTATTTTTCAAAAAGTTGTAATAACCTTATTTTCAACAACTTTTATATTTTAGTACTTGTAATAGATGTCTATTACAACTTTTCTTCTTTAGCAGTTGTAATAAATGACTATTTTATTTCTAGTTATAATGTATGTCTAATACAATCTTCTTCTTTTTAGTTGTGATGTATGTCTATTTTAAACAAGTATTTTCTAATAGTTGTTGTAAAAGTCTATTACAAAGTTTTTTGTTTATTCGTTTTAATAATTAATTAATTATTTTGGTACTTACTATTTAAATAATTAATTAAAAATAATAATCACCATTAAATAATAATTAATCGGAAATACGAAATAATTCATATTAGTAATTAATATTCATTAATCAATATAATAAAAAATTAATTACTATTTTATAATTAAAATTAAATTATAACATATAATAATACTAAGAAGTAATATTTAGTACTTTAGTAAAAAAATAGTTTTCAAGAAATTCATATTATATTTAATATAAATTTTTACTTATTAATTATAACTTATGATATTTATTTCTATCAATTTTGTGCTATGGACCAGAAAAATTAATGGCATGGGGCAGAAAACTTTTAGCAGCAGGAAACTTTAGCGATAAGCCTGAAAATTTGGCTCCAAAAAGGAACTCACGTGCTCTATTTTCACTCTCACGCAGGTGTCCTGTTCTTCTCTAAATCAATCGTTTCTCATAAATCAAAATTGATTCTCTTCCTCCCCTCAAACCAAATTAAGTTCCGCCTCAATAAATCGAAATCGATTCGCCTTTCCTAATGTTGTTCGCTATCTTCTTGGCTGCCTCATCTACAAGCCTGCAGTGTTTCCTAATTCGTCTTCGTCATGGTTCTATCTGGCAGATCCAAAAAATTTGGTTGTTCCGTAGGCTATCCACCCTCCCTCTCCATACCCTGTATTAAAAGGCAAAAGTTGCTTCATTTCATTTCAAAGCTCGTTCAATTTTGGGTAGAGAGAGTGTTAAAGCAAACCCTAGCTAAAATGCTACTGAAGCCACTCATCCTCCTCATCGTTATCTTAATAATCCAGTCAACCCACTCTGCTGATATCTCTCTCTTGTTTACAAAGGTTGCGCTAACCCAAGCTTGAACATTGGTGGTTCTTTACGGCAGTCCCTTTCAACCCTCTCTTCCTCCTTAATTTTAAAGTTTGCTAGCACCAGATTCTACAAGACCACTACTTCTTTGTCTGCAGGTCAGCAAATATTTGGTCTTTTTAAGTGCGGAGGAGATCTGAGCAAACAGGTAATATTTGGTCTTTTTCAGTGCATTTTTAAATCTTCAAAATGAAATGGCGACTGCTAATAACGGATTCTATGCTACTAGTTTTCAATCAGTGGACGTCATGGCACAGTGTGAGCTGATTGTGGTCAATATGTGTCTCAGGCTGTGCAGAAATCTGAAGTGGAATGCGGTGGAGCAAATAGGTAAAACGGTGTCAAAATTTGAATTTGGGTGAATGGACAGATGAACTCTTTTTAATTGAAAATTGGAATAGTGTGGGATTTCTTGGTTCTTTCCTTCGCCAAGTGCTTCTCATCAGTTCAAGATTCTTGAAAGTGAAAGAATGAAGGAAAAAATTATTTCATTTCCTCAGTTAAGAGAAATTCCCTTATGCCTTAGTTTAATGTACATCTATCTTTTGTAGTGTAGAAAACAGAAAGCACAATGGTATTCAGTGAATTCTTTTCATCAGGACTTTCAAAAAAAACATACCCTGCTTTAACAGTTACTTTGTGTGTCAACTTGTATTTTAGTTAGATGTTCATGGTCAGCTGACTTTGTGTTTCATGTACAGCAGGTTTTGCAGTATCCCGTTTGTTCGTGTGTTAGTCTGGTATTTGGATTCTGATCGTGGTGTGGAATTTGTAATTGATGGTGGTGCCAACATTTTAGGAATTCCAGAAATACATAGGCAGCATACAACACACATAACCAATATCGCCTTTGTAACTTATTATCATTGCCTATGTGTATGTTAAAGTGTATTGTACTTGGTTTATTTTGTTACTTTATCATTTTGGAACTGTGTAATAACTAATTAGTATATGGGTTTACCTATGCAGGTTATGCGAGACAACAATTAGGATTGGTAATATACAAGCTCGTTACAATTTGCCTATCGATCCCAAAGAATATGCTTAAGCAAACCTCAAGTTTGGCCTTGTTGAAGTTGTTTATGAGTGGGCAAAGGTACAAACAACTCAAAAAAAGTTTTTTTTCTTTCTATATTATGTGTTCTGACTTTGAGATAAACGAAAATAGACATACATTTCCTTTTTTGCACAAACTCAGAAATTACGGTAAAAAACATATAATAATTAAATTTAAAACATGTCATTTTCTAGGGAACTGTATTTGTCGATATATGTAATCTAACTGATCTTCCTGAAGGTTTGATAGCGAGGACCATCTCCTGTATTTGTTCAAGTTATTAATTGATTGCTGTTTAATTATAAAACTTGTTTATTCAGTCTAATTTACCCATGCTTATGAAAAGTGCATAGAAAAATTTTGCTCTCAAATTGTTTCATGTGTGAATGGGAATGCAGTTATATTGCTTGATAAGTTAGATAAATCGCATTCCTTTCTGTTTCTTTCTAGAATCAAAGAAGTGATTAATTTACTTCATACATTTTAATTCAAGAGCACCTGCAGCATTGCCAGAATTTCTCATATTCATTGGAAGTCAACTCAAGAATGAAGACTATCACAAGACCAGCAACACTGCGAGCAAATCTCAATTTCATTATGTTTGTATTACTCCTAGTGATGTATATTTATGAAAGATGACTTCAAGTCGTTTGTATTTTGGAGTCTTGGATAATGGACTTTGTAGTTGCTTTATGTACTTGAGATACTTGTATGATTCATAAAAATATGATAAGAGTTTGAAAATTCTAATATATTGTTTTGGTTCATGTTTTAAGTTTGTTTGATATCTTCATTTTTGTGGATAATATATTCTAAAATGAATTCCTTTATTTGTAATATGTATATAATTTGTTCATATATTACAACTGTACAATAATACTTTTAACAAACTATATTACAATAGTTATAAACAGTTGTAATAAAGTTTATTACAACGGTGGAAAACAGTTGTAAAATGTACATTTCACAACAGTGTTGCAACAGTGCAAAAAAGTTGTAAAAGATTTTAGTCTATTACAACTTCTTAATAGATGACGGTTGCCCCACTATTGTTAGAAGTCTTTTACAACTGTTTTCCACCATTGTAATATGGTCAGTTGTAGTGCTAGGTGTCATAACCCGAGTTCTGACAAACAGTGCCAGCTTACTGCGTTTTACATGCTCCTTGATCATATCCCTGAGATGATGAAAGTTGTTTGTGTTATGGCCGTCAAAATCATGGAATAAACAATGCCAACCAGAACCTTTTTGGCTCTGAGTGAGCTCCTTCCTAGAAGGCCCTTCTAAATGGAGCGACAGATTGAACCTCCAAAAAGATCTCTTTTGTGGTATGAGTAAATTCGGAGTAAGATGGGAACTTAGATTTTCTGTTAGCCACCAAGAAATTATTCCCAAAAGAAGATTTGCCTTTACTAGAATCCTTAACCTAACTAACCAAAGTTTCCACAACCTCTTTTCCGTCGAGATTGGGGATGTGTAACACCCCACGTCCATTAATGTCACTCACAAAGGGAATGCATAAACTTACATGGAGGTTTTAAGTGAATATAGAACAGAAAAATTACAACAAGACAGATAATAAGTGGTACCTGAAAAATCTAAAACTTCATTTTATTGCAGCGGAAATTAAACATGTTTATTACATCACAAAACCATTCATCAGAGTCAAGTACATTATCCATCTTCATAAAAACAAAATACATAATCCCATTACACAAATAGCCATTAAAGAAGATAACAAGCTGGACTTTACTTCAAGGGTCCAAGCTTTCCAAAGAGATGAAGCAATCCAATCAAACTCCACTAGAGCTGGGCCCAACCTGAGGACCTGGAGGGGGAAAAAGGATAGAAATGGAGGGGTCAGACATAAAGTCTGGCAAGTATGACAATTCTAACAATACTATTATCAAAATAACTAGAGTAAGACATAAGCTGGAAGACAAGTAAATGTCTATGAACTATTAGGTATGGAATGAACATATAAAGATAACGTGAAGGATAACGTTAAAGGCATACCTAATTACTATCGAATAATTACTACACTGCACCACACCAATCACCCAAAAGGTTGATCCCACTTGCTTCACACAGAAACATATAAATAGCCTTACGTACCCCTAGCTGACTACATAGGTGCCGTCTGCCCCTACCTCCACTAGGTGTACCCCACTACCCACTTTCGATCGGCTCCCTACTCATAGATACCCGTGCTGGCCCCACAGTAGGGTGTATCACTACCCTAAAGTGGCAACACGATACAATTGAGAATGCACGGCTTATACCTACACGATGCAACAACGTCTTACCTACCAGCCCGGGTCCACACACGCATATGAAACCCGTTGGACTTGCGTTGCCACCGCTCCCCGTTTTGGCCTCTTATAGTCAAGCCCAGTATGCGTGTCCCGTCCTCGACTTAGGTCGAGCCCACAAAGATACGTTTGGGTTACTGGTTGAAATGGGCCCCCACAAGCTACCCACCTAAGCTTGTCAACAATAGTATATCCCACTTAACCCTCTTAGTCATGTTCATTTACATGTGTGTTTGGTTAAGTCTTACTAATCGTATTTCTCATGCCACTAAGGGCACCCACTAGATTCCTCATGCCACCCAAGGCACCTACTTAACCCCCATGTCCCACCTTACATGTTTATCTGGTTAAGTATTTCTTAATTCATTCAGGCCATAACCTCGTAAAGACCTCTCACATTAGACTGGCATTTATGGCAGCTGGATTTGCCGGGCGGGACCGGGCAGTCTTACACCATAAAAGAGTCTAACCTCGTGTCTTTACAACTGTTATGCTTTAGTTTAGGCCTAGGACCTCTCACATTGGGCTGACATTTGTGACCACTGGATTTGTCGGGCGGGTCCGGGCAGGTTTACATCACAAACGAGTCCAACCTCGTGTCCTAAGCATTGATTATCACTTATAATCTTTTACCCCAGTTTTAATAATTCTCTATCCAAATTATTAATTAAGTCCACTTTTATTGATGTCCATAATTGACTCAATTATGGTCATCCACTCATGGTATGCAAAATCATATCAATTGCACCCCAACATCTTAATATTAAATCCTTAATATTACCCCTACCCCACGTTTATACGTTCGCTTATTCAATGCATAATATAGGCTAGACTAGAATAGTCTAACACATAGCACAAAGATAAATTATCACAACATATAGACAATTAAAATAAATCTAATCATAATAGGGGTGAAACTTGCATAAAATACACATGTTAAGGATCAAAAGGTGTCAACTTGTTAAATGTCACAATTTACATGATATGATCATAGCCCAAATCTATACATAAACTTGCATATGGGGTTTTTAGGCAACATAATGATGGTGTGAACTAGCATAGGGTATCACATATGTAATAGCATAATCCTAGATGTCATAATAGATGTCATGGCATATGTTCATAACTTTTCTAATCAATCTAACTTGCATATATAACTTGTCATATAGATCAACATAGTCCAACCATGATGATTTAATTAATATGAACTAACTAGCATAGATAGCATCATCATGGCTTTTTAACATGTATGATTCATCACAACTTTCAACATACATAACATCATCATAGCATGATTTACAACATATAGGATATCATCACCACATAGCATAGGATTAATAACATACATGATAATATATACGACAATTCACATCATCTACTCATAATCCATTCATGACTTAACCTAATTAAAATGATAATAATCTTGTTAAGACTATCATACTCACAATTTAGAGAAGAAAAGAGAGTTTTGCTTTGCTTTAGGGTTGAGAGAATTAGAATTGAATTAGCTTTTCTTCCTTCTTAGTTGGTGGCATCTCCATTGATTTCCATGGCGATGGTATGACGGTAATTATTCTATTTTTCTTATGAATTAGGGTGAGAGACTACCTAGGTATTTATAGAGTTAGGATTTATTTTAGACCGTCAGATCAACTTAGAACTAATCCCAGCCAACCAGATTAGGTCAGAAACCCTAATGGGTCATTAGTCAATTAAAAACAGGTCAGCCAGAAACCCTAGCCGCCAGACCAGGTCGACACTACAGTCGACCTGGGGGGGGGAGTCGACATGGCAGTCGACTGGGGAGGGGAGGTCGACACTAGTGTCGACTCCCCAGTCGACCTGCCTGGGCGGGAACACTTTTCTGTTTGAATTTTTAAATTTTCTGCGAGCTGTTTTGAATTTTCTGAAACTTCCGATGGCCATAACTACTTCATACGAAGTCCAATTCACGCAAACTCGGACTCTATTTCAACCAAAATTATGAGACTAACACAATGGCGCAACCCGTTTCCCACAATTCTCACGTCTGAGATTAGTTATTCTTTAATTTGTGAATATTAATATTAACAGAATTACGGGGTGTTACATTCTCCCCTCCTTAAAGGATTTCGTCCCCGAAATCTTTAAGTCAAGAAGAATAAATATCCTAACATGCAAACAACCATCTGCTCAACCATCAAACACAGGCATCCATTGTCCTTATAGACTTCTAATGCTTTCATGTTTAAATGCACAGTGTGTATATGTCCCTATCTAATGCAAAATCAGGCGGTCCACTGATTCAGTTGACCTCCTTAATGCCAACCATGATAGTGCCATGCATCCATTATGTGTGCAAAAGTTCCTTAATGCTACATATTATCTCTATACGCGTGCGCAATCATCATTTGAATGCAGCATCCATATGATTAAACAATCATCATACATCCATTTTACTAAATACATCCATTTATATGCAATATGCAGTATGAAGTGACTGAGCCGATCTAGTGCCTAATAGTGTGTGTATATGCGTCCACAAGCAACCACTAGCAATCACTTGCATCCACTTTGCATCCATCATACATAACATATCTCAAACACATGTTTCAACCATAGGATTATCCTAACTAAAGGTCAAAGATACTAGCGAGAGGATATGCTAAAGGTAAGATAAGTACAAGATAAGCGATAAAGGAGAAATTAAAGGACATACCCTCGAAAAGAAAAGGGTATCGTGAACGCATCTTCTCTTCTGTCTCCCAAGTAGCGTTGCTCTCATCATCTCCCCATTGTACTTTGACTAGCCTGACCTCTCGATTCCTCAGCTTCTTAATCTCCGACCCAAGAATGCATGTAGGAGCTCGTCGAATCGTCGCATCACGCTCTATCTCCACCTCTCTAAGCAAACTCGGCTCTACCACTTCCGCGGTCTCGTGCAAGCACTTCCTCAAATGTGATACATGGAATACGTCGTGTACACCACTAAGTCTCTCTGGCAACTCCACTCTATACGCCATCTGTCCAATCTTCTCCTTAATAGGAAACGGCCCTACAAACCTTGGTGCTAACTTCCCAACGGACCCAAAGCGAACTACGTTTCGTAATGGAGACACTTTGATAAAGACCATTTCCCCAACCTCAAATTCAAGATCCGTCCTCCTCTTATCCGCATATGATTTCTGCCTATCTTGCGCTGCTTTCATCCTCCTTCGAATCAAGTCGATCTTTTCCGAAGTCTCTCTAGTCATATCGGGCCCAAGTAAGATCTTATCTGTAGATTCCCACCAACATGTAGGTGAACGACAAGGTCGTCCATAAAGAGCTTCAAAAGGTGCCAT
Organism: Allium sativum; assembly: GCA_030737875.1. NCBI lineage: Eukaryota > Viridiplantae > Streptophyta > Magnoliopsida > Asparagales > Amaryllidaceae > Allium > Allium sativum. The sequence continues at coordinate 116,842,688 of CM060911.1, read as the reverse complement.
GCCAATGCTGGACTGAAAGCTGTTATTATATGCGAACTCCACTAATGGAAGATGCTCTTCCCATGTACCCCAAAGTCTAGGATACATAGCCTCAATGGATCCTCTAGAATACGATTCACCCTCTCGGTCTGGCCGTTCGTCTGAGGATGATATGCGGTGCTCAAACATAACTGAGTCCCTACCGCTTCTTGCTAGCTTCTCCAAAATTCGCTAGTGAAAATAGGATCGCGGTTGCTCACTATGCTAGAAGGAACACCGTGCAAACGAACTATCTCTCGGACGTATACAGAAGCTAACCATGGAGCAGTCCTCTTACTCTTCACAGAAATGAAATGGGAGCTCTTAGTAAGTCTATCTACTATAACCCAAATCCCCGTATTACCCTTCCTCGATCTCGGTAATCCGTCAATAAAGTCCATCGAGACACTTTCCCACTTCCATAGTGGAACCTCCAATGGGTGAAGTAACCCACCGGGTTTCTTTTGCTCCGCTTTTACTTGTTGGCACACCAAGCATCTAGCGACATACTCGGCCACGTCCCTCTTCATACCGGCCCAAAAGAAAACTCGCTTCATGTCTTTGTACATCTTGTCCCCGCCGGGATGAATGGTCATCTTCGAACGATGTGCATCGTCAATAATAGTCTTCCTTAGGTCATCGTCTTTTGGTACACAAAGTCTACCGTCCCTACGTAACCAACCCTTATCTTCTAGGGTATACCTATGGAGATGGCTTGATGACTCCCCTTGTTTGAGCTTTTCTACTAACTCAACCAACTGTGGGTCGTCTCGCTGTGCCTCGCCAATCCGTCCCAAAAGCGTAGGTCTGACCTCCAAGGATGCTAGCAAACCGGGTACAAAGTCAATGGAAGGTCTAAAATCAAACATCGAAATGAATTCTAAGCTTCGCCGCTCAACAAACAAAGGGCTTAAGGATAATCTTTTTCTACTTAAGGCATCGGCCACTACGTTACCCTTACCAGGGGTATATGCTATCTCGAAGTCGTAGGATGCTAAGAACTCCATCCACCTTTGCTGCCTTAAGTTCAAGTCCTTCTGAGAGAACAAGTATTTTAAAGACTTATGGTCAGTGAATAATTCGAATTTCTTGCCAAGAAGATAATGACGCCAAGACTTAAGCGCGAAAACAATAGCGGCCAACTCTAGGTCATGTGTAGGATAATTTTTCTCATGCGCTCTCAACTGCCTTCCACCATAGGCTATTACCCTACCCTCTTGCATTAAGACTGCGCCTAGTCATGTCCTACAAGCGTCAGTATAAACAGTAAATGGCTTACTCCCGTCTGGCAGTACTAAGACTGGGGCTGAGGTCAATGCTCTCTTCAAACGTTGGAACGCATCATCACAATCTACGTCCCATGTGAAAACTAGGTTCTTCTTCGTCAAGCGTGTTAATGGAGCTGATATCTTTGCGAAGTCTTTGATAAACTTCCTATAGTAGCCAGCCAACCCCAAGAAACTTCTCACTTCGGTAGCATTTTTAGGAACCTTCCAATCTTGGATGGCCACCACCTTCGCGGGATCCACAGCTATCCCTTCCTTGGAAACCACGTGCCCTTAGAATCGTACTTCCTTCCTCCAGAAGTGACACTTAGAAAATTTTTCTTTAAGGCTGTGCGCTCGTAGGGTCTCCAACACTTCCCTAAGATGTAGGGCATGCTCTTCTTCATCCTTAGAAAAGATCAAGATGTCGTCTACAAAGACTACCACGAATTTGTTAAGGTACTCCCTAAACACCCTACTCATCAGATCAACAAAGTATGCGGGGGCGTTTGTCAAACCGAAGGGCATCACTAGCCATTCATAGAAACCGTCCGGAGTCCTAAAGGCAGTCTTGTCTATGCTATCCTCAGCCACTCTCAACTGATGGAAACCAGTGGCTAAGTCTAACTGCGAAAACACTGAGGCGCCAACTAACTGATCGAAGAGATCGTCAATCCTCGGCAGTGGATGTCTGTTCTTCTTAGTAAGTTTATTAAGTTCTCTATAGTCCATAAAAAGTCTAAGGGACCCATCCGCCTTCGTGGCAAATACTACTGGAGCACCCCACTCCGATATACTTCGTCTTATGAACCCCTTCTCAAGTAACTCCTTTAGTTGCTTATCGAGTTCCCTCCTTTCACGAGGAGCCATGTGGCGTACTGGCAAAGATACTGGTTTCGCATTATCCATAAGATATATTCGAAAATCTATCTCCCGCTTCGGAGGTAAGCCCTTCACCTCCTCAAACACATCCGAATACTCTCGGACCACTCTAACAGATCGTAGATTTTCCTCAGACGCGTCAAGCGATTCTAAATAGCTTAGCATAACGGAATTTATGGGATTACAAAAGATTTCGAGAGTGTTGCCAAGGCGAGTCACAAGCCTAACTATTCTCCTTTCACAATCAAGAACGACCCCATTTCTAGATAACCAATCCATTCCTAAAATTAGCCCATAGCCCGTGAAGCCCAACACATAAGCATCACATCGAAACTCAACGCTAAGTATACAAATTTTCAAATCCAAACACATCATGGACAAATGAGCTGATCCCTCAATTGGATTCGAAACAACTAAGGGATCCTCTACTAAACTGGTGTTTAAGTGTAGTGATTCAACTAATGATGTAGAGATAAACGAATGCGATGCGCCCGAATCAAATAAGGTACGGATAGGATGATCAAACAGAAAAACTAAGCTTTCAACAGAAATGGTTCTACCTCGTTCTTGCAGCGGTGGGACCGCGAGAGACTGAACTTGTCCCCTTGCCTGCCCTGGTGATGTAAGAGCCTGCACCTGTCCTCCCGAGGTAGCCCCTGCCCTCTGCCCCTTCCTTGGGCAGTCCTTCACTAAATGTCCCGCATCGCCACAATGAAAACAGCCAGTCTTCTTTTTCTTTCAGCAGTCCTTGCTGAGATGGCCTGGGGTCCCACAGTTAAAGCATTTCTTCTTTCCCTTGCCATTATTGTCTTTACCACCCTTCTTGTTTTGCTGTTGGGCTTTCTTCTGATCCCCTTTCTTCTCGGGTGCCTTATCAGCTTTAGCACTTTTCTCTTCGTGCATGAGCGCCATTTCTACTAGCTTCTCAAAGGTGGCCCCCATAGGGATGTGGGTCATGGCCAACCCTTGCAATGGTTCATTCAAGCCATTCACAAACCTTAGAGCCTTCTTCTTCGACGTGTTCACTAAGTCCAAACCAAACCTTGCTAGCTGATTAAATTTGTTGACATATTCTTTCACTGATGATCTTCCTTGCTTCAATGTCAAGAACCTTTCCATATATAGATTTTCTTCCGCCCTAGAGAGAAACTTCGCCTCGAACCTACGTCTAAAATCCGCCCAAGAGTCAACAGGACGCTCCCCATTAGTGACCTCCCACCAAAACGAGGCCTCTCCCTTCATTAGCCAAGCTGCTAATCTAACTCTCCTCCCTTCTTCCACTTCAAAGATTTCTAGCAATTCTTCCACCTCCTTAAGCCAATCTCTAGCTTCCACAAACGTTTCTGACCCTTGAAAGGGATTTCCACCCATACCTTTAAATTCCTTGCACGTCTTTGCAAAAGTATCTACGCGAGGAGGAGGAGGAGGAACGGGTGCACCTGGTGGTGGAGGAACATTGGCTGGACCCGCAGCGGCCCTAGCCTCTAACAACCTCCTATACCATCCTGGTATCGCTACACCGTCAGGTAGGTTAAGATCTTCAGCCATGCTGAAACGAAAAAGGAAAGATTCAAAATGGAGAATTCGAAAGATAAAGATATATGGCTATTTGGGGATTATATTTTTCATAAAAACTTCCTCTTTAAATTTCTCATTAAAACATGTTTTTGAAAACATTTCTTCCAAAAATAACTATTTTTCTAAAGTATTTTTATCTGTTGTGTTAACCTTAAGCTCTGATACCACGTGTAACACCCCACGTCCGTTAATGTCACTCTCAAAGGGAATGCATTAACTTCCATGGAGGTTTTAAGTGAATATAGAACAAAAATTACAACAAGACAGATAATAAGTGGTACTTGAAAAATCTAAAACTTCATTTTATTGCAGCGGAAATTAAACATGTTTATTACATCACAAAACCATTAATCAGAGTCAAGTACATTATCCATCTTCATAAAAACAAAATACATAATCCCATTACACAAATAGCCATTAAAGAAGATAACAAGTTGGACTTTACTTCAAGGGTCCAAGCTTTCCAAAGAGATGAAGCAATCCACTCAAACTCTACTAGAGCTGGGCCCAACCTGAGGACCTGGAGGGGGGAAAAGGATAGAAATGGAGGGGGGTCAGACATAAAGTCTGGCGAGTATGACAATTCTAACAATACAATTATCAAAATAACTAGACTAAGACATAAGCTGGAAGACAAGTAAATGTCTATGAACTCACAGGTATGGGATGAACAGATAAAGATAACGTGAAGGATAACGTTAAAGGCATACCTAATTACTATCGAATAATTACTACACTGCACCGCACATTACTACACTGCACCACACCAGTCACCCAAAAGGTTGATCCCACTTGCTTCACACAGAAACATATAAATAGCCTTACGTACCCCTAGCTGACTACATAGGTGTCGTATGCCCCTACCTCCACTAGGTGTACCCCACTACCCACTTTCGATCGGCTCCCTACTCGTATATACCCGTGCTAGCCCCACAGTGGGGTGTATCACTCCCCTAAAGTGGCAACCCGATACAATTGAGAATGCACGGCTTATACCTACACGATGCAACAACGTCTTACCTACCAGTCCGGATCCACACACGCATATGAAACCCGTTGGACTTGCGTTGCCACCGCTCCCCATTTTGGCCTCTTATAGTCAAGCCCAGTATGCGTGTCTCGTCCTCGACTTGGGTCGAGCCCACAAAGATACGTTTGGGTTACTGGTTGAAATGGGCCCCTACAAGCTACCCACCTAAGCTTGTCAACAATAGTATATCCCACTTAACCCTCTTAGTCATATTCATTTACATGTGTGTTTGGTTAAGTCTTACTAATCGTATTTCTCATGCCACTAAGGGCACCCACTAGATTCCTCATGCCACCCAAGGCACCTACTTAACCCCCATGTCCCACCTTACATGTTTACCTGGTTAAGTATTTCTTAATTCATTCAGGCCATAACCTCGTAAAGACCTCTCACATTAGACTGGCATTTATGGCAGCTGGATTTGCCGGGCGAATCCGGGCAGTCTTACACCATAAAAGAGTCTAACCTCATGTCTTTATAACTGTTATGCTTTAGTTTAGGCCTAGGACCTCTCACATTGGGCTGACATTTGTGACCGCTGGATTTGCCGGGCGGGTCCGGGCGGGTCCGGGCAGGTTTACGTCACAAACGAGTCCAACCTCGTGTCCTAAGCATTGATTATCACTTATAATCTTTTACCCTAGTTTTAATAATTCCCTATCCAAATTATTAATTAAGTCCACTTTTATTGATGTCCATAATTGGCTCAATTATGGTCATCCACTCATGGTATGCAAAATCATATCAATTGCACCCCAACATCTTATTATTAAATCCTTAATATTACCCCTACCCCACGTTTATACGTTCGCTTATTCAACGCATAATATAGGCTAGACTTGAATAGTCTAACACATAGCACAAAGATAAATTATCACAACATATAGACAATTAAAATAAGTCTAATCATAATAGGGGTGAAACTTGCATAAACTACACATGTTAAGGATCAAAAGGTGTCAACTTGTTAAATGTCACAATTTACATGATATGATCATAGCCCAAATCTGTACATAAACTTGCATATGGGGTTTTTAGGCAACATAATGATGGTGTGGACTAGCATAGGGTATCACATATGTAATAGCATAATCCTAGATGTCATAATAGATGTCATGGCATATGTTCATAACTTTTCTAATCAATCTAACTTGCATATGTAACTTGTCATATAGATCAACATAGTCCAAACATGATGATTTAATTAATATGAACTAACTAGCATAGATAGCATCATCATGGCTTTTTAACATGTATGATTCATCACAACTTTCAACATACATAACATCATCATAGCATGATTTACAACATATAGGATATCATCACCACATAGCATAGAATTAATAACATACATGATAACATATATGATAATTCACACCATCTACTCATAATCCATTCATGACTTAACCTAATTAAAATGATAATAATCTTGTTAAGACTATCATACTCACAATTTAGAGAAGAAAAGAGAGTTTTGCTTTGCTTTAGGGTTGAGAGAATTAGAATTGAATTAGCTTTTCTTCCTTCTTAGTTGGTGGCGGCTCCATTGATTTCCATGGCGACGGTATGACGGTAATTATTCTATTTTTCTTATGAATTAGGGTGAGAGACTACCTAGGTATTTATAGAGTTAGGATTTATTTTAAACCGTCAGATCAACTTAGAACTAATCCCAGCCAACCAGATTAGGTCAGAAACCCTAATGGGTCATTAGTCAATTAAAAACAGGTCAGCCAGAAACCCTAGCCGCCAGACCAGGTCGACACCCAGGTCGACACTACAGTCGACCTGGGGGGGGGGGGGAAGTCGACATGGCAGTCGACTGGGGGGGAGGTCGACACTAGTGTCGACTCCCCATTCGACCTGCCTGGGCGGGAACACTTTTCTGTTTGAATTTTTAAATTTACTGCGAGCTGTTTTGAATTTTCTGAAACTTCTGATGGCCATAACTTCTTCATACGAAGTCCAATTCACGCAAACTCGAACTCTATTTCAACCAGAATTCCGAGACGAACACAATTTCGCAACCTGTTTCCCACAATTCTCACGTTCGAGATTAGTTATTCTTTAATTTGTGAATATTAATATTAACAGAATTACGGGGTGTTACAGGATGCCCCCAAGTGTAGCGGGAACGACATTGGCCCAAGGATCAATGTGGCCCTGCTGTAGGGTTTGTGGGGTTGCCGCTAAGTCCCGAGTCACAGTCTGCGGAACATTAGCACTTGTTCCTATGATATTCGCTTAGGCAGTCGACCTTCCAAAACCTTGCAGTCTAGCCTCGATCCGAGCGAGAAAAGTATTCTTAAACTCCTCTTGTCGAACTCAGATAAATCCTCTTGAGTTACCAAGTCCAAGAGCTCTTCAGTCGAGGAAAATTCTTGACTTCCTTCACTAATAGTACTTTGAGCCTTGGAGGTAGCATCAAGCATCTTCTGCTTAACTATAATGAAAAGTGATCGAAGTCTGTTTCCAAAGCAAAATCGAATTTGAAATCCGAAACCAAAGTCGAGATCCAAAACCAAATCTGAAGACCGAAGCCGAGAACCAAAGTCGAAGTCGAAGTTGTTGCGCCCATTCCTGACACGCCAAAGTGTTGATGTGGAAAATTGGTTATTTGCGCACATCAACCCCTAAGAGTGAGTTTAGAACCAAACCCGATATCCAAACAACAAAAGTACGAGAAAATGTAAAGGGGCACACCACTTTTATAGTGGTTCGACACTAATGCATATGTCCACTTTATCGTAATCATTCATCATAATTTTATCGAATACAATGTTTATCCAAGTTCGGACAATTTGAATGTACAAAGTTGTATAATAGAATAATAAATATCTCGTTAATTCTAAACATTGGCTAAAATGGCCTTCTTCTTCTTCGCTCAGCCAAAGCGTGATAAATTGAACAATAGTGGCCAATGAAAAATTTCAATGTCCAAGAATGTCTAAAAATGTCCAAATATGCACCAGAAGTCCAAGTGAATGTAAAAAAATTGTAGGCAAACTTCTATTTGAAGTTTACAAGTCCATGAAGTATCCCAAAACTATAGAAATGACAATGGAAGTCATTAATGAGCTCTAAAGAAAGCTCTCCTATATGCCCAAGGTTCAAAATACCAAGGCAAGCTAACCCCTTTGAATGCCATGCAAAGGGGTATTTATAGGTGAAGTTTTTAATGCATCAGCCGAAATTTCGTATCCTCGGGGGTAGGGGAGGGGGAGAGGAAGGGGATGCGAAATTCGTATCCCCGATACTTAGCCAAAAAATCGAGTGCGGTCCAAAAATTTGCATCTTGGAAAAATCTGGAACTATTGGTGATCGGCACGTGTCGATCACCCAAAAAGAAATGATCAACACGTAATCATGAATCGGCAGAGTCGTACAAGCGCCAACACTACATTGTTATGATTTTTTAAGTGCATATCTTCTAGTATATGGTTTTAAAAAGGGCAGTGCTGACACGACATTGTTTCTATTACATGAAGCTGACGATTTCTTGATCGTCCAAATTAATGTTGATGATATTATATATGGTTGTAACACCTCACGTCCATTAATGTTACTCACTAAGGGAATGCATTAACTTTCATGGAGATGATATTATATATGAGTGATCTGCATGCCAGATTCTTGAGCCATTTTCCAAATTTTGCATCACCATGTTGATCCCATAATTTTTCGCATCGAATCCTTGATGCGCACTGTAACACCCTGAATTTTCTGTGTCTATTAAAAGAACGAATTAGAGAATACTTAATTTTTAAAGTGAGAATTAAGGGAAACGGGTTACGCCATCGCGTTCGTCTCGAAATTTTTCTTGGTATAGAGTCCAAGTTTTCGTAAAGCGGACTTTGTATGAGAAAGTTATGGCCCTCAGAAGTTTCAGAAAATTATATAAATTAAAAACAGATCATAGTTAAAAATCAAAATTCAAACGAAAAGAAAAGAAGCGGGCTGGGCGGGATTTCTCCCGACCCAGGCCAGGTCGACCTGGGTGTCGACTCTCCACCTAGCCCAGATCCAAAAATGTGACGATTCTGACTAGTTAGTGAGTCCTTTCTGACCTGTTGCTGAGTCACTACGGCTTAGGTGGCAATTCTGGATAACTCTATCTAGTTTGGACGGTTGTGATTGCTCCTAAAATGATTTAACAACTCATATAAGATTAAACTTCTATAAAAGCAACCCTAATCCTCAAAACCTAAATCACACAAATTCATTCCAAGGAGCCACCATGTTGTCCATGATCGTTCTGGCCTAGTCTCCATTTCTTCTTCAATTAGAAAACGAGTCTAAAGCTACGAATCAAAGCTAACTTAGAAAATTGATAGTCTTCTTCAGGGGATTGCTTTTCAAATTCATAAAACAGATCCCAGAAAACAAGATTTTCTTTTCTTTGTAAGTCCTGTTATTATTTAGATATGAACGATTAAAAAGTTATGATTTGTATTAAAGTAAAAACTAGTGTTATTCCTAGTTGTAAGATAATGATGATGTTGATTCGTGCCTATTCTTGTAACGATTCTATCGTATATGCTTATGAGATTATTGTGGTTATTATGTTGATGTTAAATCAATCATGTATTATGTAAAGTTTGGTGACTCGTTCATGTTATGTTACATGCAAGTTGTTAGGCTATTGTGGTTATTATGTTGATGTTAAACCAATCATGTATTATGTAAAGTTTGGTGACTTATTCATACAAGCAAGTTGTTAGGCTATTGTGGTTATTATGTTGATGTAAACAAATCATGAAAAATTGGTGACTTATTCATGTTATATGCAAGTTGTTAGGCCAAGACATGTATTATGTTTAGATCTACATTTAGATTTATGAAAATTAGATCCAAAATAAAAGTCCATATTTACATGTTTAGTTGAACTTGTGTAATTCCATATGCTTAAGATTCATGTTTATTAGATCCAAGTTAATAAGTTCACATTCACATGTCTAGTTGAACTTATGTAATTCTATATGCTTAAGGTTTATGTTCATTGGACCCAAAATAAAAGTTTACATTTACATGCCTAGTTGGATTTGGGTAATTTCATATGCATAAAGACTCATGTTAGTTGGATCCAAAAATGTAGGTTCATTTTATTATGCCACATTTACATGACACATGTTGAGTTAGATCCTTATTATTTTATGTTGCGTGAGTGATACATGCCCCCTTCTTTCCCCTTTTGTATATAAGTTAGGCTAAGTTACGAGCCTAACATTCTATGTGAATTTTGGCGAACGTATGACGGGGGTAACGTTGAGAAAACCTTAGAAATTATTATTATTGGCATAATTTGGCCCATAAATAAATGAATGGTTAGTGGCATAAAAATGGTATAATTTATATACCAAAAATTGAAAATATGATTTAGAGCATAAATGGGGCATGACTTGAATGGCAATAATTGTGGATAATTTACATATAAATTTGAAAAACAAATATGTAAATTAAGAAAAAGACGAATATGCCTAACCCGAGGTTAGATTGAGTTACGGTGTAAGACTGCCCGGAACCGCCCGGCACATCCAGCAGCCATAATAATATATATCTAATGTGGGAGGTTAGTGCATCAAGACCAAAAGAATCCGAGGTTAGATTGAGTTGCGGTGTAAGACTGTTCGAAACCGACCGGCACATCCAACAACCGCAACAATAAATATCTAATGTGAGTGATTGGTGCTTTAATGAATGAATTAAAGCTAAGACAGAAATGGTAGGGTTAAGTTAATTAAGGCAACACTTAACCAATATAACATGTTAATTAAACTGATGGGCGGGGTTAGGTTAATCTGAGAACACTTAACTATTTTAACATGTTGATTAGGAAACCCTAGTAACGGGGACCCGTTTCAGCAGTAACCCACATAGATATATCATGGTACCCTGAACTAGGCTGGGTGGGGCACGATTACTGAACTGATTATAAGCGGTCAAAACAACGGCGGGTGGTGCGTCAGTGTAGGTCCCGACAGAGTGCGGTCGTGCACGTACTCCGGAGTGGAAAAAGTAGGCACTGGGCATCAGTAGTTATACTCTGTGCATCTTGAATTGTGTCGGGTTGCCACCACAGCATTTGAAACACCCCATGGTGGGACCAGCACAGGTATCTACAATCATGCGGGGCCGAATGACATAAGTGGTAAACATATGCGAGTAGGAGCCGATCGATAAAAAGGGGATCATTTATCTTGAACACATGATGCTAGTTGAAACACTTGTATGGGGGTGTAGAGAAGTAGAAATGAGTGCGACAGCATATTCAGTCTTATTATCTTATTCCTAGGATGTTGTCCTAGATTCAGTTTATTCATGTCATAATCCTTTTTCTTGCTTACATGTTAACTAATCACTGGACTTACCAGACTCATGTCTGACCCATTTTCTTTCGTCTTCTTTTCTTCCGTTCCCCCCTCCCCCCCCCCCCCCCCGGTCTGCAGGGAGGGAATACTTCAGCTTAGATCGGATCATTTCCAGCTTGAAGAACGTAGATGTATTGCTTAAAATCTTTTTCCTTGGGCTATGGCTTTCGATACTCTCTTATTGGGGATTTATGTTGCCTTACTGTTGTTTTAATGCTTCTTTATGTTTAATTCAAGACATAGATTTTGTTGTAATAATTTGGAAGTTGTTTTGAAACAGTTGTTGTAATGTTTTATCTGAACCATGTACTTATGAAATAAATTTAGTTTTCCATTGTTTATATGTCTATCTTGTAAATTATCTGTATCTTTTACCTATAAAGCTCCACCGAAGTTAAGGCATTCCCATTGTGAGTGATCTTAACAGAAGCGGGGTGTTTCACTTGGTATCAGAGCAGATGGTTGCCAGATCAGATAAAAATTTTGGAAACTAATTTTCAAAAATAAGTTTAAATAAGTGTTTTCAAGAAAAAGTGTTGTTTTACAAGGAATAATACCCCCCCCCCCCCAAAGCCATATGCACTATCTTCCTATTCTTTGTTTTGAATCTTTTCTTTTTCCTTTCAGCATGTCTGGGGATCTTACCCTTCCAAAGGGTGTATCGGTACCTGGCTGGTTCAGAAGGTACCTAGAGGCTAGGGATCATGATACAGGCCCAGCAGACGTTACTCCTCCCCCAGTTACAGCTGTTCCTCCTCCTCCTCGTGCAAATGCTTTCTCCAAGATATGTAGGGATTTTTGAGCCATGGGTGGAAACAACTTTAATGGAACTGAGTCATTTGTAGAAGCAAGAAACTGGCTCAAAGAAACCAAGGATCTGTTTGTTATCTTCGAAGTGGACGATAGGAAGAAGATACAATTAGTCGTGTGGTTTCTTAAAGACGAAGCCTCTTATTGGTGGGAAGTTACTAATGCTAAGAAACCAGTTGAAACTTGGGAGGGTTTCAGAATGAGGTTTGAAATAAAATTCCTCTCACAAGCTGAACGTAGCCTACAGATGGAAAAATTCTTAGCTCTCAAACAGGGAAGTATGTCGGTCAAGGAATACGTCAACCAATTCAACCAACAAGCTAGATTCGGACTGGAGTTAGTGAACACCCCCCATAAGAAGGTTCTTCGTTTTGTTAAAGGGTTAAATGAGCCACTGCACAACCTAGCTATGTCCCATATACCTATGGGTGCAACTTATGAGAGACTGATGGATATGGCACTTCTACAGGAGGAAGACAAGGATGGCAAGAAAGAGACAAAGGTGGAAGTACCTCAAAATAAGAAAGGGGAGGGATCCCAGAATAAGAAGACAGACTCAAAGAAGGGCGGGAAAAACAACAAGCCCCGTGAAAAGAGGAAGTGTAATTTTTGTGGCATTCCTGGTCATCTGATTAAGGACTGCAGAAAGAAAAAGAGGAAGATGGGTGGTTGTTTTCACTGCGGCGAGACCGGACACATGGCTAAGGACTACCCAAGGAAGCAGAGGCAAGGGCAGAGGACTGGATCTACTTCTGGAGGGCATGTTCACGCTCTCATGGCACCTCCACAAGAACGAGGTAGAAATATTTTAGTTTAGAGTTTAGTTTATCTTTTTGATCATCCTGTTCGTACACTCTTTGATTCTAGCGCATCGCACTCTTTTATATCCACTGCTTTAGTTGAATCTCTGCACCTAGACACCAGTATAGTAGAGGATCCCTTGGTTGTTTCAAATCCAATTAGGGGCTCAGCCTATTTGTCTATGATTTGTTTGGATTTAGAAATTTCTATACTAAGTGTGGGGTTTAGATGCAATGCCTATGTTTTGGGCTTCACGGGCTATCGGTTGATTCTACACATGGATTTGTTATCCAGTAATGGTGCCATCCTCGATTGTGAAAAGAGAGTGGTTAGACTTATGACTCACCTCGGTAACACTCTCGAAATCTCTTGTAATCCCATACACTCTGTTATGCTTAGCTACCTAGTATCTCTTGATGCGTCTGTTGAACACTTGCAGTCTGTTAGAATAGTCCGTGAATACTCAAATGTATTCGAAGAGGTGAAGGGCTTACCTCCGAAGCGGGAGACAGACTTCCGCATATATCTTGTTGATAATGCAAATTCCATAGCTTTACCCGTTAGACACATGGCTCCAAGGAAGAGAAAAGAGCTCAGCAAGCAAGTCAAAGAGCTGCTCAAAAAAGGGTTTATAAGGAAGAGTATTTCTGAATGGGGTGCTCCAGTAGTATTCGCAACCAAAGCAGATGGTTCACTTCGCCTATGCATTGATTATAGGGAGTTAAACAAGCTGACCAAGAAGAATAGACACCCAGTTCCAAGAATAGATGACTTGTTTGATCAGCTTGTAGGTGTGTCGGTTTTCTTCCAACTAGATCTGGCTACCGGGTTTCATCAACTAAGAGTGGCTGAAGAAAGAATTGATAAGACCGTGTTCAGAACCCCGGATGGTTTCTTCAAATGGCTTGTCATGCCTTTCTGCTTGACAAATGCACCTGCTTATTTCGTTGACTTGATGAGCAAGGTGTTCAGGGAGTTCCTTAATAAGTTTGTGGTGGTCTTCGTAGACAACATTTTGATTTTCTCGAAGAATGAAGAAGAGCATGCTTTGCATTTAAGGGAAGTCATGGATACTCTTCGTGCACATCAGCTGAAAGCCAAATTCTCCAAGTGCCATTTCTGGAGAGAAGAAGTGAGGTTTCTTGGACATGTGGTGTCCAAGGAGGGGATAGCTGTGGACCCTGGAAAAAAAGTTGCGGTGCAAGATTGGAAGGTTCCACGGAATGCAGCCGAAGTCCGAAGCTTTCTCGGGCTAGCGGGCTTTTACCGAAAGTTCATTAAAGACTTTGCAAAAATCTCAGCCGCACTCACAAGATTGACAAAGAAGAACCTAACTTTCACTTGGGATTTGGATTGCGATATTGCTTTCCAACGTTTGAAAAGGGCTCTAACAACAGCCACGGTTCTGACATTGCCCAATGGGAGCAAAATGTTTTCCGTGTACACAGACGCATGTGGTACAGGATTTAGCGTTGTCTTGATGCAAGAAGGCAAGATAGTTTGTTATGGGGGAAGGCAATTAAAGGTACATGAGAAGAACTACCCAACTCATGACTTGGAGCCAGCAACCATTGTTTTCGCTCTAAAGTCATGGTGTCATTACCTACTAGGAGAAAGGTTTGAATTGTTTACTGACCATTAATCATTAAAGTACCTTTTCTTACAGAAAGATCATAACTTAAGACAACAAAGGTGGATGGAATTTCTGGCCTCATATGATTTTGAGATTTTCTATACACCCGGCAAGGGCAATGTGGTAGCAGACGCCTTGAGTAGAAAGAAGCTGACCTTAAGCCCTCTCTTTGTAGAAAGGCAAAGCTTGGAGTACATAGCAAACTTTAACTTTAGACCCTCCTTTGAAATTGTACATGGTCTGTTAGCATTGCTAGAAGTGCGGCCTACTCTTTTGGACTCAATAGGAGCTGCGCAACGTGAAGACCCTCAGCTAATTGATATGATAGATAAGCTAGTTAGGGGTGAGACTTCTAGTCACCTCAATAGATACTCTATCGATGATAAGGGTTGGTTGAGACGGAATGGAAGGCTTTGCGTCCCGCAAGTAAGGGATTTGGTAAAGACAGTTCTCGAAGAAGCACACCATCTAAGCTGACCATACACCCAGGCGGAGACAAGATGTATAAAGACATAAAAAGGATTTTCTTTTGGAATGGCATGAAGAGGGATGTAGTAATGACCCGAAAATCCGGTCCAATTTGAGCTGACTAAATAACACAAGTCCAACCCCAAATTGCACTGAAAACCAGGAAATTAATAGAAAGAAATTAGAGGGTGAGGTAAGATAAGATAGAAACTTAGAACGGAAGAAGAAGAAGAACACAACATCAGAGTAACACGAACCTCACAGCAGAACGAATAACATATAATATATATAACATAACTTGAAATATACATCTGTACTTGAATATACATCATTATCAAAGTACAACACTTACAACATAGCGGAAATAACTATAGCTATATGATCCTAAAGCCTCCTGGTCCAAGCTTTTCCAGTATATCTGTAAATCCCAACTACTTGATTGCCCGTACAAATTTAGGCACCCAAGAGTTTAGGGAAAACAACAAAATAAACTCCGGGTCAGTCATGGGACTGGTATGAGTTAAACAGTTTGAACAAGTAAACGATATCTCATAAGACCACGCCGTATAACGGAACGGGTTTTTCCCTTATGAGAATCCAAATTATCTTTATATCAAAAACCTTTTGATATTATAATAATGTCTATCAACCACAGTATATTAATCATCTACCAGAAACGCTTTCATCTCACATTCTACATATATAGTATACAATCAAAACCGCAAGCACGTATTGGGTAATGGATTTCCAACTATGAAAAGGTATGGAACCACCTTTCGCTAGTATACCTCTAGAAAGGAATACACTGGGTTCAACAAGAACGTCTTGCAACCCGGCCACACATGACCGACCACTCATTTCGCTTGAGTGTATCGAATGTATATCACCAACGGTTGGGATCAGCAACCGTTTCCTGAATGGGACAGCATCAACAATAGATTTTTAGAAGTAAATGAAACTCTAGATCAGGTGATTATACACCCCTACTTCGGAGCGACCGACTTAGCCATGCTACCTGCCCGATTTCTGTCATTTACCGGATGATGAGGCTAGAAGCTACGCTTTATCATCACATCAGATTCACTTCGAATGCCACATTGTCAGATCCATCGAAAATCACTAATTGACGTCTACAACAGTACATTACGTGTTAGCTAAAGAAGTTTCCTTCTCCGCTTCCACTCTTGGTACGGTTGAAGAAATCAATGTACGTGACCTTTTTGGAAATACTCTGTCAGACATTCATCCATACAAGTCACCCAAGAACAGGATGAACCGAAGGCACTATTCAGTACATACATCTTAGGCACTGTTACCTAAGACTTATACAATAACCCTTGCACTTTACTCCGTCTTCAATTATCTTTGGCATATATGATTCCCAACAATTATGCCAATACAGAGTAGTTCTTTGGATAATAATCCAACCGGTCTCTCCATATTAACAACGTTAAAATGGTCAAAAATTCGATAGTCTGTGATTTAACCATCAAAGAAAAATACGTGTGCAAACAACGATATTATTTCCAGATGGAAATTATATCGATTAAACATCATTTAACATTTATCTCCTTAGTTTCATCTCCTATTTCCCTATATTCAACATTTCTTATTTTCTAAATTTAGAAAATATATGTTATTACCCTTGGAAAACATTTCCATTTCTTGTTTTCTATATCAGAAAACATTTCTAGTTCTTATTTGGAAAACATTTCCAAAACTCCTTTATTGGGCTTAGACAGATGTTTAAACAAATCACCGCGATGCCAACTCAATCCATTATGCTTATTAACTAAATTCCTTTAACCCACCTTCACTATCGAACCTTAACCATTCCTTAGTTAAAAATGAAGTCAATCAAGTTGGGGTAATACTACCTCTCAGACCTTAACTGAACAACGTTTCTAACCTTGAAATAGACAAAGTTCACATTTTAATTATTTAACAAAGTTCCTTACGTAACACTCTTTCGAATCATCTTTATTCGATAATTCTTTCCTTCGATAAAGTATATTCGATAGCTCTATTCAATTTACTCTATTCTATTAACCCTTATCAATTTACTCTATTGGACTAACGCTATTGGATTAACTCTATTGGACTAATGCTATTGGATTAACTCTATTGGACTAACGCTATTGGATTAACTCGTTTCACTTAACTCCTTTCGAATAGACTATATTCGATAACTCCTTTAACTCTATTCGAATAAACTATATTCGATTAACTCAATTGATTCTATTCGAATAAACCATATTCGATCTATTCCTTTAACTCCATTTAACTCTATTTGAATAACTAATATTCGATAACTCTATTTAACTCTTATTTGAATTACTAATATTCGATAACTCCATTCGATTAACTAATAATCGATAACTCCTTTCGATTAACTCTATTTGAATAAACTAATATTCGATAAACTCCATTTGAATAACTCTAGTTCGATTTAACTCTATCGATTTACTCTAATTAATTAACTCTAACTGGTTTAACTTTATCTGGTTAACTCTAATTGATTAACTCTAACTGGTTAACTCTAATTGATTAACTCTAACTGGTTTAACTCTAACTGGTTAACTCTAATTGGTTTAACTCTAACTGGTTAACTCTAATTGGTTTAACTCTAACTGGTTTAACTCTAACTGGTTAACTCTAACTGGTTTAACTCTAACTGGTTAACTCTAATTGATTAACTCTAACTGGTTAACTCTAATTGATTAACTCTAATTGGTTTAACTCTAACTGGTTAACTCTAATTGATTAACTCTAACTGGTTAACTCTAATTGATTAACTCTAACTGGTTAACTCTAACTGGTTAACTCTAACTGATTAACTCTTATTCGAATAACAAATATTCGATTAACTCTATTCAGCTAACTCGACTCGACTTACCCCTTTTC
Organism: Allium sativum; assembly: GCA_030737875.1. Taxonomy (NCBI): domain Eukaryota; kingdom Viridiplantae; phylum Streptophyta; class Magnoliopsida; order Asparagales; family Amaryllidaceae; genus Allium; species Allium sativum. The sequence goes on along the minus strand of CM060911.1, from coordinate 116,824,931 downwards.
GAATAACATATTCGATTTACTAACTTTCGAATACCTTATTCGATTTAACTCTATTCGAATAACTAAATTCGATTAACTCCCTTTTGAATAAACTATTCATTTATAAAGATTCACTTTTAGTAACGGTTCTTCACTTTACAAATGATTTCCTTCTTATAATAGTTTCCTTTTTATAACGTTTTCCCTTTTATAACGTCCTATTCCGTTATAAATAATTTTCCCTTTTTAACTCTATTTATTTTCTAAATATTTCCTATCAATTCTATTTGTAAATGATTTACAAATATTTCCTTTTCGATTATTCTATTTGCAAATGGTTTGTAAATATTTCCTTTTCAAATCTATTCTTTGATTTTCTAATTTTCCTTTTCTAAATATCTCCTATTTATAAATATTCCAATTTATAAATATTTCTTATTTATAAATATTCCATTTATAAATATTTTAATTTCAAATATCACTTTGAAAATATTCCCTTATCAACATTTCGGTATGTTATGGTATTCAACATATCAAATCACGATGATCAGTATCGTCCAAACACATATAATCGACAACAGATTATATATCACATCATATATCATAATATATGAAAAACAGTAAAACAAATGTTGAGGAATCCAGTGGGATTCCTCCAACCTGTTTCCCTGTATCCACAGATGTTACATAATAAAATCAACATCGCTTTCAGTTCCATATGATATATTCTGTTAAACAGAATCAATATAGAAATTCAACTAACTGACTAGTAGTTCAATCAAACAGTCAACACACAGTCAATCAGCCTATATTTAACAGTTCTAAAGATACAACATGAAATTATAACTGTTCAGAGTTAGTGAGATTTACTCACATTGGACTATCATTGTTAATTAACGATAATTGTCGTTGATTCAGATCGAACAATTTATCTTGCTATAAATTGTAGCGAGCTCCGATGGACTTCCGGTTAGTTCCATGTTGTAGCCGCCGTTCATACAATACCAACGGATCTGACTGTTCGAGTTTCTGATATCGTATGGCCAAGTTATGAATTTACGAAGTTCATACGTTATTTGAATTAAATTAAAACTTGAATTTAAATAGTTGGGCCCTCATCCCCGTAAACAAAATAGGCCCCTATGAAGCCCAGACCCGCTCCCAATCTCTTCTTCCCCAAATGTTTCTTCCCTGACCTCCCTGTTGCCGTTTCGATCACTTTGAACCTCCATCGCGCCTTCACCTTTCCACTAACACCCGAACTGAAATCACCATTCATCTCCTTGCTTCGAGCTTGTCAACCCTGATGCCATCATTCCTTGCTCGAGTTCATCCCTGACATCGCGACAGCCGGCTTCTCGTTCGTCTACAATACGAGCTCGACACCCAAAAGGCACCGCATACACCAATACTTTGACCGACCATGCTCTCCCTCAACTCAAATCTAACATCGAAAACAAGTAACGATGCCTAAATCATCCACCATATCCAACCCTAACACTGCTGTACGCGTTTTCAGCATCCAGAAACCAGCGTCGCTCTTCACAGAATGGGCACCAGAACGCAGAGATTTCCTTCATGATCTCAAATACATTTGATCTGTGATTTTTAGATTTTACTTTGGATTTCTTTTGAATTTATTTTGATCGAACTTTTTTGAAACAAATGAGATCGTTGGTGGCTCAAAGAGATATTATATAACAGCTTTGTGAGGCTGAAAACGATGGTGGCATGGCCATTTCTAGGCCTTAAAAATAGGGTAGGATATTTTTGTTTATTTATTTTAATCCTTTATATTCGTTTCTGACTTCTAAAAATCCGTGTGGTCACACACGATACCTAAAAATCACGAAACTGGACATGCAGTTAGATTTCGACATTACGGTCCCAAAGAAACTGGTTTCATCGAATTCCGACTCCTTTTGCTCACACAGCGTATTTTTAAAGGTTAAATTATCGACTGTATTTTACATTAAAATCCCGAACGGCCACATACTGACTTCAAAAATCACGGAAATTGAAATCTAGCAATAATTTTATATTGCGGATCCAACAAAATTAGTTTCGTCAAATTCCGAGGTCGTTTGCAAAACTGGCTATTTTTAAAGCTCTGAATGACCCATTTAACTATATAAATGTATTTAAATATAATTAAATTAAATATTTATAAATAAATATTATTGTATATATTCACAGTGGAATACCATACAGCTCTAGGATATTCCTATATGGATTTCTGACCTAGATATTTCAAATCTGGGTCAACCCGATATTCGATTTATATTGAAATTCCTTTTAAAAATATATATAATTCCTTTATAAATTATAAAGGAATTCCACAGCGAATTTTCTAAAATTTGATTTGGACGTAAATCAAAATCTGCATGACGAAATCCTGATTTTTCTCTTCCACTAGAAAGATATACTATACTAGCTCTACATGTTTCTTGTTTCACAGAAATCCGGCTTAAAACGAATCCTGTACATTCAGTTGAAGTTTGAATCGCCAAATTATGAACTGCAGCGCCATTTCAAGCTCGATTTTAATTATATTATAACTCTACGTTCAAATTGTCGTTTATATAATATATTTGTTATTCAAAATCAATTCCAAACTGAATTAAATATCACAGATGATCCAGTTCACACCATATCGCCATTTCAGCCAATTCTAATTATTTCAGAATTAAATATATTATTTTAATTTATTATTTTAAATTAAATATTCACCACTATTTAATTAAATCACCATTTAATTCACCATATCACTATTTATATAATTAAATAAATAAATTATAATACCTCTGCCAATGCGGGTCATTACAATCTTCCCCACTTAAAATAATTTCATCCTCGAAATTGCTAAGGTAGAGAACGACCCTATCGACTGGTTAGAACATATTTGTTCACTTCTTAACTTCAGTTTCAACTGAACCAATTTAATTTCAATTAAATATTAATTAATTCTTATCAACGAAAATTTTCAAAAATCCTGAAAATTTTCTAACACCTTAACTTGTCGAAAAATTTCGCCAGCACCTTCTTTGTACAGCCCTATCAGTAAAACTCCAACTTGCCTCTCTAGGCCATCTCCAACCCAAAAGAAAATCAACAGCCAAGCGGCTTGCCAATTCGGCTCATATATCTTATATACAATAGAAATATAAACTTGTACCTTTTTGTCGGCATATACTTATATCCTTTCCACTTGTTATCAATTCAGCGGATACAAGGGTCGTCCCAATCAAATTCCAATCTGCTTTTATCCACGACAAAACCATTCGCTTATATCCGAGCAAAATATCATTTCAACTCGAGTTTCTTCTCGATTCCCAACTCTTAACTTGATTATCACATTACACATCAAATTTGAATCTCACAATCCAATTTGTCTTGATATCATTCTAATTCAATCTCGGTTACCACTTTACTGGCTTTACTTTAATTCAAATTTGCTTTCACAAATTTCTGTTAAATTTGTTTTTAATTCAAATAATCTTTCCCTGGGAGTTTTTAAATAGTTTACTCTTTTCAAAAATCAAGTTTTCCTTTTGAACATGTCACTGAGCCCTTAATTAATATTCCATTAGTTAAATCACTTCTCTATTTCTTTATCAATATTTGTTAACCAAATATTTTCAATAACCATATTGCCCTTTTATGTTATTTGGAAAACATTTCTGAATATCGCCTTCCTTTATTTTCTAAACTTTAGAAAATATATGCTATTTATAAATGGAAAATATTCCAATTACTTATCTCTTTTCCGATCTCGTTTATTTCTATACTTAGGAAATATTCTTTATTATATTTTCCAGCTTACACTTATTTGGGTTAAAACGGATGTTGTGTAAAACATCGTTACGACAACCCAAATACTATATTCAACTAACTCTTATTCAACATTGATCTTCGAGCCTGAAATCTTACTATTTATTTGTTAATAATGAAATCAATCAAGTTGGGTATAACTACCTCTCAGACCTTGACTGAATAACATTTATAACGTCAAAACAGATATGACTACTTACTCGAATAATCAATACCATACAACTATTTATTCACTTTTAAACACGTATACGGTTACTCTTTCTATTCTTACTAGATTTTATTCTTAGTCTTCCTTTTTGATTTTACTATTCTATTTCTAAGTTCGTTTCCTTATCGACTTCTATATATATATCGATACGTTGATTTCTAACTATCAAATTATCTTGAAAATATTCTAACTCCTTAAATCCCCGGAAAAATTTGCCATAACCTCCTTTGTACCAGGAGCATCGGGATATTTCAAATAGCCTCCCATGGCCCTCACCAATCCAAAAGATAAGGCCAAGCGGCTAGCCGATACGGTGCATAAAATCTCATATATGAATTAAATACATACCTTTTCGTCGAGCATTCTATTTATATACCTTATCCATACCTATCTCATGTATATTTATACCTGCCCAATCTATTTTAACTATACCTGATCGTTTTAACTCAATTCGTTAATTAATTTGTTAATTAACTCTTTAGTCTGTTTCACTTTTATATTTGAACATGACATGTTCAAATATATTTTAACTCGCTTATTAACTAATTTGAATCCAAATTTCAAATTTAAGTTCTATATTCGATTTCGAATATCCATTTACAAATCCAATTCACCTTTCAAAGTTCATCTTCAAATTCAAAACTCGATTAACTAATTCCTCTTCGACTTTGTTAATTCTATTCAATTTCTATTCAAATTTTATATCACTTCTATTATTCAAATCTATTATATCAAATTCTATTCACATTCTATTCAAATTCTATATATTCAAATCCTATATATCAAATTCTATTCAAATTCTATATATCAAATTCTATTCAAATTCTATTCAAATTCTATATATTCAAATTCTATATATCAAATCCTATTCAAATTCTATATATTCAAATCCTATAGTTTAAATTCCATTTGAATTCTATATTCAAATCCTATATTTGAATTCCATTTGAATTCTATATTCAAATTCTATTTGAATTTCTATAATCAAACTCTATTTCAATTCCATTGAATTTCATATATCCAAACCCCCTTTCAATTTCTATATTCAATTCTATTTGAATTCTCTTTATTCAAATTCTATATTCAAATCTATTTGAATTCTCTTTATTCAAATTCTATATTCAATTCTATATTATAAATCCCATTTTGAAATTCAACACAACTTGTCTTTCCCAAAACAAATTCAAAACAGTATCTCTGGCAGTAATTCGTCACTTACAACTCGAAAATGAATACTGATGATGCAGTTGTCATCATCGAAATCTATTTTCCAGCGATCGAAGTGAGTTCAATACTATAAAATCATTTCTAAACATTTCCACTTTGAAATTCATTTCAAAATATAATTCACATTGCTTGTAAAACAATTTAAAAATCTCCCAAGATCTTAAATTTTCCTTATTTTTAATCCAAATCCATTTACAAACACTTATCCAATTTTCCAGAGTTTTAATTCAATTCCTGGTTTAAATTTTAGATTCAACTCATCTGATTTCACGTATTTCACTTATATGAATTCTGATTGGTTATTTACATAACCATTTAATTTATAATCTTACACGATTATAATAACAACCAATATATTATAATTATTCCAATATAAATCCTTTATATCAAAATATAATTTGGGGCAAAATTATTTCGTTTACCCTCTTTACAAAACATACCATGACGGTTCATCGTATACGAGTGTTTACAAAATCCCTACCGATACAGTAGATCAAACTGATCGACCAGAACTCATAAACGACTCAACCAACAAATCTCCACAATATAAAATCATTTTTATATCATCTACAAATACGTTCACTCATATATATACACTCAAACTCAATCTAGGGTATTACTAACCCTATCTCTACCGAGTCACGCCACAGAGCCAAGGTAATTCACATAACTTAAGCTCTGATATCAATTGTAATGACCCGAAAATCCGGTCCAATTTGAGCTGACTAAATAACACAAGTCCAACCCCAAATTGCACTGAAAACCAGGAAATTAATTGTAACACCCCATATCCTTTAGTGTCACTCACAAAGGGAATGCACTAAGTTCTGTGTAGCATTTAGGGTAAAAGATGCAGATAAATTACAAGACAGACAAAATTAAAACAGCGGAAAATAAAACTTTACTTTATTGATAAAATAGTTTGTACAACAATTGTTTTCCAATATCAGAGTATCATCTATCTTACAAAATAAAGAAGCATAAAATAACATTTATATTCCCCAATGTAGCATAAGCCAGCCATAGCAGCAGAAAAAGAGAGTCCAAAGCACTTTGTCAAAGAATCTTCGAGCTTGGGAAGAGTGACGGTCCAATCTAACCTGAGCTATACTATTCCCTCCTTAACTACCTGGGGGGGGGGGGGACGGAAGAAAAGAAGACGAAAGAAAACCGAGTCAGACATAAAGTCTGGTAAGTTCAGTTACTTCTAGCATGTGAACAAGGAAAAACAAAACGACATGAATTAACTGAATACAGGACAATACCATGATGATAGGGCCAACAAGATAGGATAAGATTAACACAAGATATGCTAAGACAAGATAAACTTGATATGCTTTAATACTTTCTGCGCTTCGCCATTAACCTGTTATTATGGTTTCTATGTCTCTGCACCACCTATCTAGTGTCCCAACTAGTAATCTGTCTAAAATGATAACGCGATCCCAATCCCAGTAATTGTGGTTGCCTTTAGGCGTACATATATTATTTATTACCTAGATCTAATCTAGGGTTTTCTTATCGAGCGCTCCCTAGATTCGACTAGGGTTTATGCGACTTATCTAATACTTCTCGGATTCAGGGTTTATGCCACCTAGGTCCAACTAGGGATTATGCTACCTGTCGAACGGTGCCCCTAGTCTAGGACACACTACCCAGAGCGATAAGTGTCCCTAGACTTTACGTCCCAATCGTATCGTAAACGTGCTAGATATCTAATTGCACATGTCCTATATTTGTGTGGCCCGAGTCCCATGGCAGGGCTAATCAAGAAACACGGAACTCGGTCGGGAGCTTTAAGTTATCTACTGATGTAGATGCTAAGGTCTGTTTTTCCAGTGGCTATGGTCCCACTCGACCCCTCCCTCAACTAATGAAAGGCACACCTTGAAAAATGAGAACTATACGCCGGCCCTCTATGCCCCCACTAACCTATGGCCATCCTCACCCATAACTAGATAGCAAGTATACGGTCTTTTGGAGTTCTCCGCCTTTCCCCTTTACGTGTCTCGACTGACACAAGATGGTAGGTAGACGAAGAGTCGCTATCATAGGGCTACTGGTCTCGCAGAATCACGCTGGTCCATCCTAGTCTTTATGTTGCCATATATTGCAACCAAGGCATACCCTTGGTTATTCTCATGCAGACCTTGACCTCTGTGAGCCCAGGCTGATCATCTGAATTCTCACAGAGGGATACCAAGAGTACCCTTACGTCCCCTCGAAGCCTCGGGCTTCGTAACCCAATTCGTTGGAGTCTTCTTTAAGATCGTTCGCTCCTCCTCGTGTTATACTAAGGATTACTACTTAGTTTTCCTAACTAAGGTTTACCACTTGGTTTCCTGAATCATCATTTTCTTAACTAAGGTTTACCACTTAGTCCTTTTAACTAAGATTTACTACTTAGTTCTCTTTCTCGTCAAGTTGGATTGGTTAAGTGTCATTAGTCGATACAAGTTAACTTAACCTATTCATTTGTCATGTTAAACTGGTTAAGTGTTACCAGTAATTCACGTTGACTTAACCCTACCAGCATCAAGTTGTATTGGTTAAGTATTTACTTAACCCTACCCATTCATCTTGTATTGGTTAAGTGTTCCTTTTTAACTTAACCTTGCCTATCTGTTTTAACTAACATGTTATAACGGTTAAGTGTTCCCTTAGTTAACTTAACCCTAACATTGGTTTGATTAACATGTTCTAATGGTTAAGTATTGTCCCTTCATGTTTTTAACTTAACCCTATTCATTTATCACACTCTGATGGTTAAGTGTTCAAGCTTACTTAACCCTACGGTCTAGTCCAGCTAACATATTAAATTGGCTAAGTGTATTAAATTTACTTAACCCCAACCTCTAGTCTAGTTAGCATGTTAAATTGGCTAAGTGTATTAACTTTACTTATCCCCAACCTCTAGTCTAGTTAACATGTTAAATTGGCTAAGTGTATTGAATTTACTTAACCTCCACTTTCTAGTCTGGTTAACATATTAAATTGGCTAAGTGTTTTTCTTAGTTACTTAACCCCTACAAATCTTGTCTTGTTACCATGTTAAGTTGGTTAAGTGTTCTAGTTAACTTAACCCTATCGTTCTAACTTAACTATGTTAAGTTGGTTAAGTGTTCTTATGGACTTAACCCTCCCATTCTAGCTTAACTTTAATTGTCTTATTAAAGCACCAGCCACTCACATTAGACAGGTATTGTTGTGGCTGCTGGTATGCCGGTTGGTTCCGGGCAGTCTTATGCCACAACTCAGTCTAACCTCGGGCCTTTATCGGGCTCAATGCCTTAACCTCCCACATTGGATAGGTATTGTTGTGATCACTGGACAGTCGGGCGGGTCCGGGCAGGTTTACATCACAACTCAATCCAACCTCGGGTTAAGCATGTTCGTATTGTCTAAATTCACTTTTCTCATTTAGGATAAATTCTATAAGTAAATTTTCCCTGATTTATTTATTCCATTATTACTCTTTTAATGTACATTGTCAACATTTATTGTTATGGCCCATTTTCCCTATATATCATATTTATAGTTTTTGGTATGTAAATTATACCAAATTAAGTGTCACTAACCATGATTATTCTAAACATGACAATTACTCACAATTATGACTAAATTCAAAATTTGTGCTAATATACTTATTATGCCAAATTAACTTTAATTAACCCAATTCTGATTTAACGTCCTAATTTGCAGTTTATGGCAAGACTAGAATTATTATTCTAGTTTACCGTTTACGCCTAAAACTTAGCTTACTTGCCAATACTAAATTAATATGTCAAATTACATATTCCATAATTCATGTCAAATTTTCAAATTTGCGTTCTAATAAACATGCCATAATACATGTTCTAAATTATGTCAATCATAATTATGTTCATGTTCCACATTATGCCAATTTCCAAGTTTACAACCATGTTTAAGTCAAATTTATGATTTGCCCAAATCGTATTCCCATCGTTCGTGTAATCGTGATTTCATCCTAGATTATAGATAAATCTAGATTCGTGGATAAAAAGGGAATGAACCAAAATGCCATGAAAAGATAGACATAATGACTGGCAGAAGATGATAATTCACTAATCACAGATCTAACAAATTACACTGAATAAATTGATTAAAGCATCGAAGGCCTATAGATCTGATAATATTATGACATAAAAAGGGTTGAACAAATAACATAGGTTCAAGTATATGGGTAGATCTAACTTAATAGATAAATTCCCATAATCAAGATCCAAGAATAATTAAGAATAAACTGAATAGATAATCAAGTTTAGATCCAATCTCACAGTCATAATCCTAGGCAGTAATATCATGTTCATGAATCATAGGTAATTATCCACTATTGTCCTTGTCATAGTCATAGTCATAGGCATTGGTTTATGCTCCTAGTCAAAGGCTTATGTTCATAGTCAAAGGCTTATGTTCATAGTCAAAGGCTTATGGTTTCAAAGGCCACAATTCCATAGTCATAATCTTAAGCATTGGCAATTTAGTCACAATGTGTTCTAGACCATAATCAAGAATCAGATCCAAAGTCATAAACAAGCACAGATTCAATGAAATGATAAGGCATATTTCTTATATTCTTTTAATTTCATGTCACAAATAGAAAAGGCATTAAAATCTAAAAAGTAACCGACTTACATTGATTGGATCTAGAAAAGAATAGAAAGATAGCGTTGCTTGAAGCCGTTGAATCTTTACTTGAATCCTAACTTATTTTGAATCTTCTCTTGAAAGACTTGAGCAGCATATCCTCGTCTTGATTTATATTTTATTTTAATCTATTTATTTAGATTTAGAGGAAGAAGAAGAAGCCATGTCCATCAAGAATTTGTGCAGCATAAGGTTAGAGAAGAATGGTGCAAAGAGAAGGAGACTAGGGGGCTGTTTATACAGGATTGCAAGTTAATTTGAGCCGTCGATGAAGCCAAGGTTAATCAAAGCCATCCGTTCTAAAGAGAAGCTAATTATGTTCACAATTACTTTCTTAATGTACATTATTAACATTTATTATTAAATTTGTATGCATATTAGATACATCCCCCCTTTACACATTTATTATTAAATTTGTATGCACATTAGATACATCTCCCCTTTACACATTTATTATTAAATTTGTACGCACATTAGATACATCTCCCCTTTACACATTTATTATTAAATTTGTATGCACATTAGATACATCTCCCCTTTACACATTTATTATTAAATTTGTATGCACATTAGATACATCTCCCCTTTACACATTTATTATATTAAGCATTGGTTATTCTTGAATTAGTAACTTTAGTGTTAACAGAAATACGGGGTGTTACATTCTCCCCTCCTTAAAGGATTTCGACCCCGAAATCTTCAAGTCAAGAAGAATGTAAATCCTACCATCCAATCATCCATCTACTCAACCATCTAACACAGGCATCCATTGTCCTTAAAGACTTCTAATGCTTGTATGTTCATATGCATAGTGTGTGTACATGTCTTTATCTAATGCAAAATCAGGCGGTCTACTGATTCAGCTGATCTCCTTAATGCAAATCATGTCAGTGCCATGTGTCCAATATGTATGCAAATCCTAATGATACATATTATTTTTATATGAGTGCACAATCATTCACTCAAATGCGACATCCATATGATAACACATTATGTTCAATTCATAAACAAATACATATATGTAAATGGAATATGAAGGCGTCTGAGCTGATCTAGTGCTTAATACGTGTGTATATGCATTCACGAGCAACCACTAGCAACCATTCGCAACCATCAACCATAACATGTTTCAAATACATGTTTACATCCGAAAGGGTTTCTACCTAAGGATCGATGATACGTCCTAGAGGATATACCTTAAAAGTTAGAAACTAGTATGCATAGAATTCCTAGAAAAAGGAAATAAGGATGTACCCTTAAGAAAAAGGGTATGAGGTGCGTATGCCTTATCTTCAATCTCCCATATCACATCTTCTTGAGCTTTACTCAACTGTATCTTAATAGATTCAACTTCATGATTACGAAGTTTCTTGACCTCCATTTCCAAAATAAACAAATGTCAACCTTGATACTGAGTGTATATACTAGGATGATCAGAGGTCTCTCCTCTTAGCTTATCCATCATGCCATAACTATGAGGGTCAAAAGGTCACTACGTACTTTTTACCTCTCTTAAGGTTAGTCCTTCTCTATATAGAGCGCCTGCCACAACTATTCATCTCTCAAGCAAACCATCCTAGTCGAACTCGACATCCCTCAAGTACAAGCCCCAAAGGCCTAAACCAATATCAGACAAGCACCCGAGGAATGTCTCCTCCGAATTTGGACGATCTACGTGAGATGATCTAAGCAAAAACAACCAAACACTTGAGCACTAGTTGGGATCTTTTACTATACAAGTACTAAGGTGCAGAGACTCGACTATGGAAGCAAATATGAACAAATGCGAAGTGCTAAAACCAAAAGAAAGAGTACAAACATAAAAGCTAGACTCTTCCAACAGAACTTTACTACCTTTCTCCTAGGTACGCTTAGTGGTGAAAGCATGTACTTGCCCTTCTGAAAATCTTGTCCTTTGTTCTTAATTATATGCCCTATTCTGCCATAGTAAAGATACCTCCTCTTGTCTTAGGTTTTATACTCCCTTCCTCCTTCGTGAGCCAAGTCTACATCCATGAATTCCTCATCCTTGGGTTGTGCTCCTTAGCCAAACTCCTCATCCTCTTTCGTGTGTAATCATGTTGACAAATCTCTCGAAAGCTGCCTCCATCGTACAGAAAACCCTACTAAGCTTGAAAGAAAACTAGCCGCAGGTGAAACTACTACGGTTATAGATGGAAGTCGGGAACTACTTCGCCCTTCGATGAGGTTACCTCCCAGAAAGCCAGGAGCCCCAGAGACTCAAGAAATAAGGGGACAAGAATTCAAACAGAGAATCATAAGATAGTGCGTATGTCTTTTGGGGAATATGCCTTTAAAACAAAACTTTTCTTTTGAAAATGCTTCTTTTAAAACTTTTTGAAAATAATAAAAAAAAAAAATCTTTTATCTGATTCGGTAACCTTCAGCTCTGATACCAAGTGTAACACCCCACATCTTTTAGTGTCACTCACAAAGGGAATGCACTAAGTTCTTTGGAGCATTTAGGGTAAAAGAAGCAGATAAATTACAAGACAGACAAAATTAAAACAGCGGAAAATAAAACTTTACTTTATTGATAAAATAGTTTGTACAACAATTGTTTTCCAATATCAGAGTATCATCTGTCTTACAAAATAAAGAAGCATAAAATAACATTTATATTCCCCAATGTAGCATAAGCCAGCCATAGCAGCAGAAAAAGAGAGTCCAAAGCACTTTGTCAAAGAATCTTTGAGCTTGGGAAGAGTGACAGTCCAATCTAACCTGAGCTATACTATTCCCTCCTTAACTACCTGGGGGGGAACGGAAGAAAAGAAGACGAAATAAAACTAGGTCAGACATAAAGTCTGGTAAGTTCAGTTACTTCTAGCATGTGAACAAGGAAAAACAAAACGACATGAATTAACTGAATACAAGACAATACCATGATGATAGGGCCAACAAGATAGGATAAGATTAACACAATATATGCTAAGACAAGATAAACTGGATATGCTTTAATACTTTCTCTGCTTCACTATTAACCTGTTATTATGGTTTCTATGTCTCTGCACCACCTATCTAGTGTCCCAACTAGTAATCTGTCTAAAATGATAATGCGATCCCAATCCCAGTAATTGTGGTTGCCTTTAGGCGTACATCTATTATTTATTACCTAGATCTAATCTAGGGTTTTCTTATCGAGCGCTCCCTAGATTCGACTAGGGTTTATGCGACTTATCTAATACTTCTCGGATTCAGGGTTTATGCCACCTAGGTCCAACTAGGGGTTATGCTACCTGTCGAACGGTGCCCCTAGTCTAGGACACACTACCCAGAGCGATAAGTGTCCCTAGACTTTACGTCCCAATCGTATCGTAAACGTACTAGATATCTAGTTGCACATGTCCTGTATATGTGCGGCCCGAGTCCCATGGCAAGGCTAATCAAGAAACACGGAACTCGGTCGGGAGCTTTAAGTTATCTGCCGATGCAGATGCTAAGGTCTGTTTTTCCAATGGCTATGGTCCCACTTGACCCCTCCCTCAACTAATGAAAGGCACACCTTGAAAAATGAGAACTATACGCAGGCCCTCTATGCCCCCACTAACCTATGGCCATCCTCACCCATAACTAAATAGCAAGTATATGGTCTTTTGGAGTTCTCCGTCTTTCCACTTTACGTATCTCGACTGACTCAAGATGGTAGGTAGACGACGAGTCGCTATCACAGGGCTACCGGTCTCGCCGAATCACGCTGGTCCATCCTAGTCTTTAGGTTGTCATATATTGCAACCAAGGCATACCCTTGGTTCTTCTCACGCAGACCTTAACCTCTGTGAGCCCAGGCTGATCATCTGCATTCTCACAGAGGGATACCAAGAGTACCCTTACGTCCCCTTAAAGCCTCAGGCTTCGTAACCCAATTCGTTAGAGCCTTCTTTAAGATCGTTCGCTCCTCCTCGTGTTATACTAAGGATTACTACTTAGTTTTCCTAACTAAGGTTTACCACTTGGTTTCCTGAATCGTCGTTTTCTTAACTAAGGTTTACCACTTAGTCCTTTTAACTAAGATTTACTACTTAGTTCTCTTTCTCGTCAAGTTGGATTGGTTAAGTGTCATTAGTCGATACAAGTTAACTTAACCTATTCATTTGTCATGTTAAATTGGTTAAGTGTTACCAGTAATTCACGTTGACTTAACCCTACCAGCATCAAATTATATTGGTTAAGTATTTACTTAACCCTACCCATTCATCTTGTATTGGTTAAGTGTTCCTTTTTAACTTAACCTTGCCTATCTGTTTTAACTAACATGTTATAACGGTTAAGTGTTCCCTTAGTTAACTTAACCCTAACATTGGTTTGATTAACATGTTCTAATGGTTAAGTATTGTCCCTTCATGTTTTTAACTTAACCCTATTCATTTATCACACTCTGATGGTTAAGTGTTCAAGCTTACTTAACCCTACGGTCTAGTCCAGCTAACATATTAAATTGGCTAAGTGTATTAAATTTACTTAACCCCAACCTCTAGTCTAGTTAGCATGTTAAATTGGCTAAGTGTATTAACTTTACTTATCCCCAACCTCTAGTCTAGTTAACATGTTAAATTGGCTAAGTGTATTGAATTTACTTAACCCCCACTTTCTAGTCTGGTTAACATATTAAATTGGCTAAGTGTTTTTCTTAGTTACTTAACCCCTACAAATCTTGTCTTGTTACCATATTAAGTTGGTTAAGTGTTCTAGTTAACTTAACCCTATCGTGCTAAGTTAACTGTGTTAAGTTGGTTAAGTGTTCTTATGGACTTAACCCTCCCATTCTAGCTTAACTTTAATTGTCTTATTAAAGCACCAGCCACTCACATTAGACAGGTATTGTTGTGGCTGCTGGTATGCCGGTTGGTTCCGGGCAGTCTTACGCCACAACTCAGTCTAACCTCGGGCCTTTATCGGGCTCAATGCCTTAACCCCCCACATTGGATAGGTATTGTTGTGATCACTGGACAGCCGGGCGGGTCCGGGCAGGTTTACATCACAACTCAATCCAACCTCGGGTTAAGCATGTTCGTATTGTCTAAATTTACTTTTCTCATTTAGGATAAATTCTATAAGTAAATTTTCCCTAATTTACTTATTGCATTATTACTCTTTTAATGTACATTGTCAACATTTATTATTATGGCCCATTTTCCCTATATATCATATTTATAGTTTTTGGTATGTAAATTATACCAAATTAAGTGTCACTAACCATGATTATTCTAAACATGACAATTACTCACAATTATGACTAAATTCAAAATTTGTGCTAATATACTTATTATGCCAAATTAACTTTAATTGACCCAATTCTGATTTAACATCCTAATTTACAGTTTATGGCAAGACTAGAATTATTATTCTAGTTTACCGTTTACGCCTAAAACTTAGCTTACTTGCCAATACTAAATTTAATATGTCAAATTACATATTCCATAATTCATGTCAAATTTTCAAATTTGCGTTCTAATAAACATGCCATAATACATGTTCTAAATTATGTCAATCATAATTATGTTCATGTTCCACATTATGCCAATTTCCAAGTTTACAACCATGTTTAAGTCAAATTTATGATTTGCCCAAATTGTATTCCCATCGTTCGTGTAATCGTGATTTCATCCTAGATTATAGATAAATCTAGATTCGTGGATAAAAAGGGAATGAACCAAAATGCCATGAAAAGATAGACATAATGACTGGCAGAAGATGATAATTCACTAATCACAGATCTAACAAATTACACTGAATAAATTGATTAAAGCATCGAAGGCCTATAGATCTGATAATATTATGACATAAAAAGGGTTGAACAAATAACATAGGTTCAAGTATACAGGTAGATCTAACTTAATAGATAAATTCCCATAATCAAGATCCAAGGATAATTAAGAATAAACTGAATAGATAATCAAGTTTAGATCCAATCTCACAGTCATAATCCTAGGCAATAATATCATGTTCATGAATCATAGGTAATTATCCACTATTGTCCTTGTCATAGTCATAGGCATTGGTTTATGCTCCTAGTCAAAGGCTTATGTTCATAGTCAAAAGCTTATGTTCATAGTCAAAGGCTTATGGTTTCAAAGGCCACAGTTCCATAGTCATAATCTTAAGCATTGGCAATTTAGTCACAATGTGTTCTAGGCCATAATCAAGAATCAGATCCAAAGTCATAAACAAGCACAGATTCAATGAAATGATAAGGCATATTTCTTATATTCTTTTAATTTGTATGCACATTAGATACATCTCCCCTTTACACATTTATTATTAAATTTGTATGCACATTAGATACATCTCCCCTTTACACATTTATTATTAAATTTGTATGCACATTAGATACATCTCCCCTTTACACATTTATTATTAAATTTGTATGCACATTAGATACATCTCCCCTTTACACATTTATTATATTAAGCATTGGTTATTCTTAAATTAGTAACTTTAATGTTAACAGAAATACGGGGTGTTACATTAATAGAAAGAAATTAGAGGGTGAGGAAAGATAAGATAGAAACTTAGAATAGAAGAAGAAGAAGAACACAACATCAGAGTAACACGAACCTCACAGCCGAACAAATAACATATAATATATATAACATAACTTGAAATATACATCTGTACTTGAATATACATCATTATCAAAGTACAACACTTACAACACAGTGAAAATAACTTTAGCTATATGATCCTGAAGCCTCCTGCTCCAAGCTCTTCCAGTATATCTGTAAATCCCGACTACTTGACTGCCCGTACAAATTTAGGCACCCAAGAGTTTAGGGAAAACAACAAAATAAACTCTGGGTCAGTCATGGGACTGGTATGAGTAAAACAGTTTAAAACAGTTTGAACAAGTAAACGATATCCCATAAGACCACGCCGTATAACGGAACGGGTTTTTCCCTTATGAGAATCCAAATTATCTTTATATCAAAAACCTTTTGATATTATAATAATGTCTATCAACCACAGTATAATAATCATCTAGCAGAAACGCTTTCATCTCACGTTCTACATATATAGTATACAATAAAAACCGCAAGCACGTATTGGGTAATGGATTTCCAACTATGACAAGGTATGGAACCACCTTTCGCTAGTGTACCTCTAGAAAGGAATACACTGGGTTCAACAAGAACATCTTGCAACCCAGCCACACATGACCGACCACTCATTTCACTTGAGTGTATCGAATGTATATCACCAACGGTTGGGATCAGCAACCGTTTCCTGAATGGGACAGCATCAACAATAGATTTTTAGAAGTAAATGAAACTCTAGATCAGGTGATTATACACCCTACTTTGGAGCGACCGACCGACTTAGCCATGCTGCCTGCCCGATTTCTGTCATTTACCGGATGATGAGGCTAGAAGCTACGCTTTATCATCACATCAGATTCACTTCGAATGCCACATTGATCCATCGAAAATACTATTTGACGTCTACATACGTGTTAGCTAAAGAAGTTTCCTTCTCCGCTTCCACTCTTGGTACGTTTGAAGAAATCAATGTACGTGACCTTTCTGGAAATACTCTGTCAGACATTCATCCATACAAGTCACCCAGGAACAGGATGAACCGAAGGCACTATTCAGTACAACCATCTTAGGCACTGTTACCTAAGACTTATACAATAGCCCTTGCACTTTACTCCGTCTTCAATTATCTTTGGCATATATGATTCACAACGCTTATGCCAATACAGAGTGGTTCTTTGGATAATAATCCAACCGGTCTCTCCATATTAACAACGTTAAAATGGTCAAAACTTCGATAGTCTGTGATTTAACCATCAAAGAAAAATACGTATGCAAACAACGATATTATTTCCAGATGGAAATTATATCGATCAAACATCATTTAACATTTATCTCCTTAGTTCATTTTTCATCTCCTATTTCCCTATATTCAACATTTCTTATTTTCTAAATTTAGAAAATATATGTTATTAACCTTGGAAAACATTTCCATTTCTTGTTTTCTATATCAGAAAACATTTCTGGTTCTTATTTGGAAAACATTTCCAAAACTCCTTCATTGGGCTTAGACAGATGTTTAAACAAATCATCGCGATGCCAACTCAAACCATTACGCTTATTAACTAAATTCCTTTAACCCACCTTCACTATCGAACCTTAACCATTCCTTAGTTAAAAATGAAGTCGATCAAGTTGGGGTAACACTACATCTCAGACCTTAACTGAACAACGTTTCTAACCTTGAAATAGACAAAGTTCACCTTTTAATTCTCTAACAAACTTCCTTACGTAACTCTCTTTCAAATCATCTTTATTCGATAATTCTTTCCTTCAATAAGGTATATTCGATAACTCTATTCAATTTACTCTATTCGATTAACCCTTATCAATTTACTCTATTGGACTAACGCTACTGGATTAACTCTATTGGATTAATGCTATTGGATTAACTCTATTGGACTAACGCTATTGGATTAACTCGTTTCACTTAACTCCTTTCGAATAGACTATATTCGATAACTCCTTTAACTCTATTCGAATAAACTATATTCGATTAACTCAATTGATTCTATTCGAATAAACTATATTCGATTTATTCCATTAACTCCATTGAACTCTATTCGAATAACTAATATTCGATAACTCTATTTAACTCTTATTTGAATAACTAATATTCGATAACTCCTTTCGATTAACTAATAATCGATAACTCCTTTCGATTAACTCTGTTCGAATAAACTAATATTCGATAAACTCCATTTGAATAACTCTAGTTCGATTTAACTCTATCGATTTACTCTAACTAATTAACTCTAACTGGTTTAACTCTAACTGGTTAACTCTAATTGATTAACTCTAACTGGTTAACTCTAATTGATTAACTCTAACTGGTTTAACTCTAACTGGTTAACTCTAATTGGTTTAACTCTAACTGGTTAACTCTAATTGGTTAACTCTAACTGGTTTAACTCTAACTGGTTAACTCTAATTGGTTTAACTCTAACTGGTTAACTCTAATTGATTAACTCTAACTGGTTAACTCTAATTGATTAACTCTAATTGGTTTAACTCTAACTGGTTAACTCTAATTGATTAACTCTAACTGGTTAACTCTAACTGGTTAACTCTAACTGGTTAACTCTTATTCGAATAACAAATATTCGATTAACTCTATTCAGCTAACTCGACTCCACTAACCCCTTTTCGAATAACATATTCGATTTACTAACTTTCGAATACCTTATTCGATTTAACTCTATTCGAATAACTAAATTCGATTAACTCCCTTTTGAATAAACTATTCATTTATAAAGATTCACTTTTAGTAACGGTTCTTCACTTTACAACTGATTTCCTTCTTATAACAGTTTCCTTTTTATAACGTTTTCCCTTTTATAACGTCCTATTCCATTATAAATAATTTTCCCTTTTTAACTCTATTTATTTTCTAAATATTTCCTATCAATTCTATTTGTAAATGATTTACAAATATTTCCTTTTCTATTATTCTATTTGCAAATGGTTTGCAAATATTTCCTTTTCAAATCTATTCTTTGATTTATAATTTTCCTTTTCTAAATATCTCCTATTTATAAATATTCCAATTTATAAATATTTCTTATTTATAAATATTCCATTTATAAATATTTTAATTTCAAATATCACTTTGAAAATATTCCCTTATCAACATTTCGGTATATTATGGTATTCAACATATCAAATCACGATGATCAGTATCGTCCAAACACCTATAATCGACAATAGATTATATATCACATCATTTATCACAATATATGAAAAAAGTAAAATAAGTGTTGAGGAATCCAGTTGGATTCCTCCAACCTGTTTCCCTGTATCCACAGATGTCACACAATAAAATCAACATCACTTTCAGTTCCATATGATATATTCTGTTAAACAGAATCAATATAGAAATTCAACTAACTGACTAGCAGTTCAATCTAACAGTCAACACACAGTCAATCAGCCTATATTTAACAGTTCTAAAAATACAACATGAAATTATAACTGTTCAGAGTTAGTGAGATTTACTCACATTGGACTATCATCGTTAATTTACGATAATTATCGTTGATTCAGATCGAACAATTTATCTTGCTATAAATTGTAACGAGCTCCGATGGACTTCCGGTTAGTTCCATGTTGTAGCCGCCTTTCATACGATCCCAACGGATCTGACTGTTCGAGTTTCCGATATCGTATGGCCAAGTTATGAATTTACGAAGTTCATACGTTATTTGAATTAAATTAAAACTTGAATTTAAATAGTTGGGCCCTCACCCCCTTAAACAAAATAGGCCCATATGAAGCCCAGACCCGCTACCAATCTCTTCTTCCCCAAATGTTTCTGCCCTGACCTCCCTGTTGCCATTTCGATCACTTTGAACCTCCATCGCACCTTCACCTTTCCACTAACACCCGAACTGAAATCACCATTAATCTCCTTGCTTCGAGCTTGTTGTGACGGCCCACCCCGCACCAGTCTGCATTTCCTCCGAAAGTGCGCTATACACATGCCCGACTAGCACGGAATGGTCGTCAGAAGAAAGGAAAGAAGGGAATTAACTAATGAGGAACCTGTAGAATGTCTCACAGCGCATGGAATAAATATAATAATAACATACTTGACATAAAACAGGTGAGACAGTGTATAAGCTGATAACTAAAACCAACATCAACGTCAGAGCAGCGGAAATCCAAATACAGCTTATTACAACTTTCCAAATTTACTGTCTCTAAAACAAAAGAAAACTGAAGTAGAAGATGCACTATTAATGCCCAAGCAGTGATCTTCAACAACACAGGGAGAATACTATATATCATACGTGGAAGCCTCCTGCTCGTCTCCGGATCATCTACTCGTGCATCACCAGCTAACATGTCTCTAGTCTGCTCGTGTGAGCACCCAGAGTAATAAGAAGAGACATAAAACTCTGGGTCAGACATAAAGCCTGGTATGAGCGATAAGCATCTAAACAGAACAATAACAGGTATACTAAACCATACCTGAACCTGCAACCAAAGAGTTAGTACCACATACCGTACAATACTCTAACGTGCCATAATAGATAGTGTAAAGAATACGGGGGTGGGGGTGTGCATGTCGTAATGATGGCAAACAAACCAACCATAGCAACCATCCTCACATCTCTCACTCAGTGCGTAAAGCATACGATGTCCACCACTGTCAATCACTAGACCCATCGAAGTAGTGACGGAGTTCAACTTGTATAACTACTACTACTACCAAGCTTACCACATGGAGTCATGACCAAATCTTTACAAATGACCCCACTTCATTGGTTTATAGCCCATTAGTCGTACCTAGGCCACTGTGGCCGTGAATCCGTTCACGTACCTCCCATACATAGTGATCCAAAGTCATAGACATCGATAGCCCCTTGGCACACGTCCCGCAGCAAAGCCCAATCATGAAGCTCACTCATTGGTTCCCAGCTGGATCCTGAGTCAAAGCTCCTCATTTGGACTTTCTTTGCATCTCGGGTTTTGATCAAATTGGAGTTGGTCTTCAGAAAAGTCATCGCGTAGTAGTAATAGCCCACGTACGGTTCGGTTCGGTACTCCTCGTCTAGCTCGGTTCGGTTCGGTGGTCCTAGTCCATGCCTGGATCAGTGCTCCATCTCTTCTCGGTTCGGTTCGGAAGTGTAGTGCCCATCCTCTGCTTGGTTCGGTGGTTGCTCCCTTCTAAGTTCCCCGGCCCGATCTTGTTCTTCTCCATTTGCTCGATCCGATCCCACTCTCTTGCTTGCTCCGATCCGATCCGCTCCCTAGCCTACTCCGATCTGATCCTGCTCCATAGCTCCGATCCGATCCTCCGTCCAACTCCAACTTTAAGCAGTGGCCTTCCTTCTTGCCAAATTTCTTTTGTGCCAGGTTCCAGTTCGGGTCGGATTCCTTGCCCAGCTCTCCTATCCGATCCGAAACCCTGCACAACTTTCTGCAACTTTTTCCAGCAACTTGTTTATGCCATTCGACGACGTTTTCGACCAATCTAACTATTCTAATCAACCACAAATCATTCCAAACAGTCATAGCAACATAGCAAACTAACCACAAACACCAAAACAACGAATTTACGTGTCAAAATGGATCAAATATGCCCAAAACCCCACATTTTCCCTTAAGCATGTTTAAGCAAAACTAATCATAGGGTTAACAAAACTTAACCAAATTAAACCAAATTTCTACCAGAGGCATAAAATATTATTTTCGAATTTATAGATATTTTTCCAGAATTTATTAGTGTATAAATTCGCTAATCTTCACTAATTACCCTTAATTAACTGTAATTAGTGTCAAAACAATGCTAATCACTCACCTTGGTCACAAATAAATTTCTCAGAACTGAAACCTTGCTGATTTGGGTGAATACTGATGTCTAACAGCAACTCTAACCTTGCCTTCGTGTTTTCTCTCCTTAATTTGATGTAGAATAAGCAAAAACTTGATTAGAAAGTGATTTGGGGATGTTTCTTGATGTTGGCGGCCATTGCTAGGGTTCAAGAATGAAAGTGGCGGCTGGGAAATGAGGATAAAATCGTTCTCTAACTGATTTCAGCCTCCTTCTTACCCTAATCCCGAAATCCCCCATTGGGCCTAGCTGTTAATCACCCGGTTAAGCCCAATTAAGCTGTTTTTCACTATTTGAAACTTGTTTCAGCCATATCTCTCAAACGGTGAGTCCGTTTGGCTAATGTGACGACTCTACGGAATTGTAAACCATCATCCGGAGCCAGAGGAAGTGGTTTCAAATCAAAATTCCTTTCCAATCAAAAGTTATGGCCAAAATAGTACCAACTAGGGGTAAAATTGTCATTTAAAAATCGACAAAAATCATGAACATGGGAAATGACCCCAATGGTCGTCTCCCAAAGTTACATGACCATACGACTTCGTATGTGAAAGAAATAAATATTCTACGATCCTATGATGCATAGAATACGGGTCGTTACACTTGTCAACCCTGATGCCATCATTCCTTGCTCGAGTTCATCCCTGACATCGCGACAGCTGGCTTCTCGTTCGTCTACAGTACGAGCTCGACACCCAAAAGGCACCGCATACACCAATACTTTGACCGACCATGTTGTTTCACTCCCTCAACTCAAATCTAACATCCAAAACAAGTAACGATGCCTAAATCATCCACCATATCCAACCATAACACTGCTGTACGCGTTTTCAGCATCCAGAAACCAGCGTCGCTCTTCACAAAATGGGCACCAGAACGCAGAGATTTCCTTCATGATCTCAAATACATTTGATCTATGATTTTTAGATTTTACTTTGGATTTCTTTTGAATTTATTTTGATCGAACTTTTTTTAAACAAATGAGATCGTTGGCGGCTCAAAGAGATATTATATAACAGCTTTGTGAGGCTGAAAACGATGGTGGCATGGCCATTTCTAGGCCTTAAAAATAGGGTAGGATATTTTTGTTTATTTATTTTAATCCTTTATATTCGTTTCTGACTTCTAAAAATCCGTGTGATCACACACAATACCTAAAAATCACGAAACTGGACATGCAGCTAGAGTTCGACATTACGGTCCCAACGAAACTGGTTTCATCAAATTCCGACTCCTTTTGCTCACACAGCATATTTTTAAAGGTCAAATTATCGACTGTATTTTACATTAAAATCCCGTACGGCCACATACTGACTTCAAAATTCACGAAAATTGAAATCTAGCAATAATTTAATATTGCGAATCCAACAAAATTAGTTTCGTCGAATTCTGAGGTCATTTGCAAAATTGACTATTTTTAAAGCTCTGAATGACCCATTTAAATATATAAATATATTTAAATATAATTAAATTAAATATTTATAAATAAATATTATCGTATATATTCACAGTGGAATACCATACAACTCTAGAATATTCCTATATGAATTTCTGACCCAGATATTTCAAATCTGGGTCAACCCGATATTCGATTTATATTGAAATTCCTTTTAAAAATATAAATAATTCCTTTATAAATTATAAAGCAATTCCACAGCGACTTTTCTAAAATTTGATTCGGACGTAAATCAAAATCTACATGACGAAATCCCTTTTTTCTCTTCCACTAGAAAGATATACTCCACCAATTCTAAACGTTTCTTGTTTCACCGAAATCCGGCTTAAAACGAATCCTGTACATTCAGTTGAAGTTTGAGTCGCCAAATTATGAACTGCAGCGCCATTTCAAGCTCGATTTAAATTATATTATAACTCTACGTTCAAACTGTCGTTTATATAATATATTCATTATTCAAATTCAATTCCAAGTTGAATTAAATATCACAGACAATCCAGTTAACACCATATCGCCCTTTCAGACAATTCTAATTATTTCAGAATTAAATATATTATTTTAATTTATTATTTTAAATTAAATATTCACCACTATTTAATTAAACCACCATTTAATTCTCTATATCACTATTTATATAATTAAATAAATTAATTATAATACCTCTGCCAATGCGGGTCATTACAGATGTAGCTGAATTCATCGCTAAGTGCTTGATATGCCAGCAAGTCAAAGCGGAGCAGAAGAAGCCCGGTGGTCTGCTCCATCCTCTAGAGGTCCCACTATGGAAATGGGATAGCATTTCGATGGACTTTGTTGATGGGTTTCCTAGGTCAAGAAGGGGCAATACCAGTATTTGGGTAATAGTGGACAGACACACTAAAAGCGCCCACTTTATACCTGTTAAGAGTAGAAAGACTGCCTCGTACCTAGCATCCATTTATCTTAAAGAGATAGTTCAACTCCATGGGATACCCTCCAACATAGTGAGTGATCGAGATCCTATTTTACGAGCGAGTTTTGGAAGAGTTTGCAGGAGGCTATAGGCACACAATTATGCTTAAGCACGGCTTGTCACCCCCAAACCGATGGTCAGACGGAAAGCGTGAACAGAGTATTGGAAGACCTCTTCAGATTGTGCATTCTTGACTTTGGAGGAACATGGGAAGATCATCTTCCTTTGGTGGAACTCGCTTACAACAATAGCTATCAAGCCACCATAGGCATGGCACCCTTCGAAGCTTTATATGGAAGACAATGTCGATCACCAACTTGTTGGTGGGAGTCTACAGACAAGCTCGTACTTGGGCCAGACATGATTAGAGAAACCTCAGAAAAGGTGGACTTGATAAGAAGACAGATGAAGGCTGCACAAGATAGACAAAAGTACTACACAAACAAAAGAAGGACCGACCTTGAGTTTGAGGTTGGAGATAGGGTGTTCCTTAAAGTATCTCCTTTGAGGAATGTCATTCTCTTTGGGTCCGTAGGAAAGCTAGCACCAAGATTTGTAGGACCATTTCCTATTATTGAAAGGATTGGGACAATGGCTTACAGAGTAGAGCTACCTGAAAGACTGGCTGGAGTTCATAATGTTTTTCATGTTTCTCAACTACAAAAGTGCTTACACGAGTCTGCGGAAGTTGTGGAGCCAAGTATACTAAAGGAAGTAGAAGTGGAACGAGAAGCGACTATGAGAAGAGTTCCAACTCGTATCTTGGGTATAGAAGTTAAAAAGCTATGCAACCGTGAAGTCAAGCTTGTTAAAGTTCAATGGAGTGATGCTGAGGATGACACGACTTTGGGAAATTGAGAGAAAAATACGCGCAGCCTACCCTTTTCTTTTTGAGGGTACCTCCTTGATCTCTTTTTCCATAAGTTTATTCATGCTTATATCTATCTTTTAAGTATATCGCCTCGGTCCTATTCTTTATCCTTAGGTAGAAACCAATGGATGTAAACATGTATTTGAAACATGTTATGATTGATGGTTGCGAGTGGTTGCAAGTGGTTGTTAGTGGTTGCTCGTGGATGCATACACACACACACACATTAGGTACTAGATTAGCTCAATCGCTTTCATATTGCATATGCATATATGTATGTGTATATGGATTGGAACTTGATGTGTTATCATATGGACATTGCATTTGTATGAATGATTGTGCACTCATGTAGAAAATATAATTAGGAAAAATTGCATGCATAATGGACTCATGACACCAACATAATTTGCATTAAGGAGGTCAACAGAATCAGTAGACCACCTGATTTTGCATTAGATAAGGACATGCACACACGCTATGCATATGATCATGAAAGCATTAGAAGTCTTTTAAGGACAATGGATGCCTGTGTTTGATGGTTGAGTAGATGGACGATTGGATGGTAGGATATACATTCTTCTTGACTTGAAGATTTCGGGGATGAAATCCTTTAAGGAGGGGAGAACGTAACACCCTGAATTTTCTATGTCTATTAAAAGAAATAATTAGAGAATACTTAATTTTTAAAGTGAGAATTAAGGGAAACGGGTTACGACATTGCGTTCGTCTTGAAATTCTGCTTGGAATAGAGTCCAAGTTTTCATAAATCGGACTTCGTATGAGGAAGTTATGGCCCCCAGAAGTTTTAGAAAATTATATAAATTAAAAACAGATCAGAGTTAAAATTCAAAAATCAAATGAAAAGCAAAGAAAAGGGCCGGGCGGGATTTCTCCCGCCCCAGGCCAGGTCGACCTCCCCTATACAGGTCGACCAGATTCAAAAATGTGACGATTCTGACTAGTTGTTGAGTCCTTTCCGACCTGTTGCTGAGTCACTAGGGCCTAGGTGGCAATTCTGGATAACTCTATCTAGTCTGGACGGTTGTGATTGCTCCTAAAATGATCTAACGGCTCACATAAGATTAACCTTCTATAAAAGCAACCCTAATCCTCAAAACCTAAACCACACAAATTCATTCCAAGGAGCCACCATGCTATCCATGATCGTTCTAGCCTAGCCACCATTTCTTCTTCAATTAGAAAACGAGTCAAAAGCTACGAATCAAAGCTAACTTAGAAAATTGATAGTCTTCTTCAGGGGATTGCTTTTCAAATTCATAAAACAGATCCCAAAAAACAAGACTTTCTTTTCTTTGTAAGTCCTGTTATTATTTAGATGTGAACGATTAAAAAGTTATGATTTGTATTAAAGTAAAAACTAGCGTTATTCCTAGTTGTAAGATAATGATGATGTTGATTCATGCCAATTCTTGTAACGATTCTATCGTATATGCTTATGAGATTATTGTGGTTATTATGTTGATGTTAAATCAATCATGTATTATGTAATGTTTGGTGACTCGTTCATGTTATGTTACATGCAAGTTGTTAGGCTATTGTGGTTATTATGTTGATGTTAAACCAATCATGTATTATGTAAAGTTTGGTGACTTATTCATACATGCAAGTTGTTAGGCTATTGTGGTTATTATGTTGATGTAAACAAATCATGAAAAATTAGTGACTTATTCATGTTATATACAAGTTGTTAGGCCAAGACATGTATTATGTTTAGATCTACATTTAGATTTATGAAAATTAGATCCAAAATAAAAGTCCATATTTACATGTTTAGTTGAACTTGTGTAATTCCATATGTTTAAGATTCATGTTTATTAGACCAAGTTAATAAGTTCACATGTCTAGTTGAACTTGTGTAATTCTATATGCTTAAGGTTTATGTTTATTGGACCCAAAATAAAAGTTTACATTTACATGCTTAGTTGGATTTGGGTAATTTCATATGCTTAAAGACTCATGTTAGTTGGATCCAAAAATGCAAGTTCACTATATTATGTCACGTTTACATGACACATGTTTAGTTAGATCCTTATTATTTTATGTTGTGCGAGTAATACATGCTCCCTTCTTTCCCCTTTTGTATATAAGTTAGGCTAAGTTACGAGCCTAACATTCTATGTGAATTTTGGCAAACGTATGACGGGGGTAACGTTGGGAAAACCTTAGAAATTATTATTATTGGCATAATTTGACCCATAAATAAATGAATGGTTAATGGCATAAAAATGGTATAATTTATATACCAAAAATTGAAAATATGATTTAGAGGATAAATGGGGCATGACTTGAATGGCAATAATTGTGGATAATTTACATATAAATTTGAAAGATAAATATGTAAATTAAGAAAAAGACGAATATGCTTAACCCGATGTTAGATTGAGTTACGATATAAGACTGCCCGGAACCACCCGGCACATCCAGCAGTCGTAACAATATATATCTAATGTGAGAGGGTAGTGCATCAAGCCCAAAAGAACCCAAGGTTAGATTGAGTTGCGGTGTAAGACTGCCCGGAACCGACCGGCACATCCAGCAACCGCAACAATGTGAGTGGTTGGTGCTTCACTGAATGAATTAAAGCTAAGACAGAAATGGTAGGCTTAAGTTAATTAAGGCAACACTTAACCAATACAACATGTTAACTAAACAGATGGGTGGAGTTAGGTTAATTTGAGAACACTTAACCATTTTAACATGTTGATTAGGAAACCCTAGTAACGGGGACCCATTTCAGCAGTAACCCACATAGATGTATCATGGTACCCTGAACTAGACAGGGTGGGGCACGATTACTGGGCTGATTATAAGCGGTCAAAACAACGACGGGTGTTGCGTCAGTGTAGGTTCCGACAGAGTGCGGTCGTGCACGTACTCCGGAGTGGAAAAAGCAGGCACTAGGCATCAGTAGTTATACTCTATGCATCTTGAATTGTGTCGGTTTGCCACCAAAGGATTTGATACACCCCATGGTGGGACCAACACAGATATCTACAATCATGCGGGGCCGAATGACACAAGTGGTAAACGTATGCGAGTAGGAGTCGATCGATAAAAAAAGGATCATTTATCTTGAACACATGATGCTAGTTGAAACACTTGTAACGGGGTGCAGAGAAGTAGAAATGAGTGCGATAGCATATTCAGTCTTATTATCTTAATCCTAGGATGTTGTCCTAGATTCAGTTTATTCAAGTCATAATCTTTTTTCTTGTTTACATGCTAAATAATCACTGGACTTACCAGACTCATGTCTGACCCATTTTCTTTCGTCTTCTTTTCTTCCGTTCCCCCCTCCCCCCAGGTCCCCAGCGAGGGAATACTTCAGCTTAGATCAGATCATTTCTAGCTTGATGAACGTAGATGTATTGCTTGGAATCTTTTACCTTGGGCTATGACTTTGGATACTTTCTTATTGGGGATTTATGCTGCCTTACTGTTGTTTTAATGCTTCTTTATGTTTTAATTCAAGACAGAGATTTTGTTGTAATAATTTGGAAGTTGTTTTGAAACAGTTGTTGTAATGTTTTATTTGAGCCACGTACTTATGAAATAAATTTAGTTTTCCGTTGTTTATATGTCTGTCTTGTAAATTATCTGTATCTTTTACCTATAATGCTCCACCGAAGTTAAGGCTTTCCATTTGTGAGTGATCTTAACGGAGGCGGGTTGTTTCACACACCCATGAAATTCACATCGTATCCCGGTATGCTTAAGAGATTTCCAGGTGCTAAATTTGTATCATGCGAATTCGCATCCCTGATCTGCCAAATTCAAGCTGTGCCAAGCCTGATGCGCTCACGCGATTTTGTTTGATTGTGCCATGTCAACCAGTAGTTTTTGAGTGCCAAATCTGGAAAGTTGTCAAGTGGCTGATCCAAACTAGTTAAGTTTGCACAATTGATTTTTGGTGATCGTGCCATGCTGATCAACATTTTTTGTGTGCCAAATCTAATACTGTGCCAAAATGGTTGATCTTCGAGTTTGAGTTTGCGCAAGTGATTTTTGATGATCAACACGTGTCGCGCAACACTTTTTGAGTGGTCAAAACCAAAATTTACCAAAACCAAAATATTTTGCTACGTGATTGAACCGAGGTGCTCAACGATTCTGAGCTGATTGGACCGCGTCAATCACGTATTTTTACCATGTCATATTTTCCAAGTTTTTAATGACGACATTTCAATTCGATAACGATGCTTTCGGGAATCGACGATATTTAAACTTTTTCCGAGCATTTCACGACTTCAACCAAGTCGCTTTATATTTCCCGACGAGGTTCTCAACTTGAGTGGGGCCAATAACCATAATCTTGACGTGTGATTGCTTTGCCAAAAAGCTGGTCAACATCCTAATTTAAGCTATGTTAACATTCATAAAAAATTAATGTTTTTTTATTTATATGCTACATTTAAGATATCATTGTTTTTAAAAACTGTATGTGAAGGACAATTTTGGAAGTTAACATTCGAACGAAAAACATGTGTTTTCAAAATAGTTATTAATAAAAAAAGATGTATATGAAGCTTATTTGTAAATGATATTAAGTTTGGTAATATCTGCGAAAAAAGCATTTTGAATTTGTAAAAAAGAATATTATTAGTTCCTAATTTTGAGCAATGTTGACATTTATATATAAAATTTAATACTTTTTCACTTAGATGTTACTTTTTGGATTGTTAATTGTTTAAAGAATTGTATAGAAAGAACAATTTTGATAGTTCATGATTGGATTCAAATTTGTGGTTTCAAAACAAAAGATAACAAAGATAATAAAGTAATTTTGATAGCAACTTGTCTGGTTCTATGGATCAATTCCTCAAGCTCGCATTTGATTCTCAAATACAAGTTCTTCCATTTCTCTAGTGTGATTTCTCTTTGTGCTTGCTTTTCCTTAAACTGTTTTACTTCAACTGAATAACACTCATGATCTTCATCAATGTTCTTCATTTCTACTTTTCACTGTGAACTTTTTATTTTTTCTTCACCTCCTTTCTATCTTTTTTCTCAGCCTTGTTTCATCTTCTTTGCTCTTTTTTCATTTCTCTCCTCCATTCCTTTTTCTTTCTCTTCGTAAACCCTGTTTTACTGCTCCTTTAAATACTTTTAGTTTGGCCATCTCTCCTTCCAAAACTTGTTTCCTTGACCTGAGTTTTTTACTGAGTTTCCATACTGCTTCTTCTTCTTGCAGTTGTTGTTGCATAGTATGCTCATGAACATGCCCATGGTTCTCATGTATTTTTCTAATATATGTTCTTTAACTAGTTGAGCTTTGCTAGAACAAAATTTGGCTAACAGGTGGAAAAAAGGGCTGTGATCATGATTCTCTTCCATACAGACTGTGACTATGAACTATGAAGTAATGTTTTTTTTTTTTTTTAATACTCCGCATAAGCAATAAGGCTACTTAAACGGGAGAGCAAATACATGTTAATTATAGTTACTAATTAACTACTTACAAGTGTACTTAACTAACAATTGATGATCATTTAAACAAACCAGGATTCAATAAAATGTAAAAGCACTAAAAGCGGTTGCAACGTAACTGTCTACTTAGGAATCCTGAAGGGATAGGGACTGATCACTGCCTGCCTCTTCATTTGTGGTTTACAAAGTACATATGGATATAAATAAGCAGGGATTTCCTTTATATAATACTTTTCTCCTTGGACCATGGGTAGATAGAAGAGCTAGTTTGTTGACCCATTTAACTGGGCTAACCATAACGCCACTAACGGCATTAGTGGTGTGTGGCTGAGATTTAATAGAAGGAATTCAGGAGGCAATGACAACTCCACACCACTAACACCGTTAGTGGTGTCATGATGACCCCAGTTAAAATGGGTCAACAAACTCGTATTGTATTGTAAGTACGAGGGCGATTCAAATGTGTGGTTACGATACAAAAGAGTAGGTAGGCACTTGCTCTATTTGCGT
This sequence comes from Allium sativum, assembly GCA_030737875.1. Lineage (NCBI taxonomy): Eukaryota > Viridiplantae > Streptophyta > Magnoliopsida > Asparagales > Amaryllidaceae > Allium > Allium sativum. Next base: position 116,793,391 of record CM060911.1, on the reverse strand, counting down.
GTACTATATGTTTATGTGCACTAAATTCGAGCACATATTGGTATATTGCTAGATTCACAAAAATAAAGGAGATACCGACATCCTTATCTTAGCTATGTTCACAAATTGGATTTGCTCTTAAATTTTATTCAAGTGTTTTGACTACATTTGGAAGCTAAATCTATGTTAACAAAATGTTAAATTCTGAATTTCTCGATTTTACAATCGTGCAATATGTATGTGTGAAAAATGTAGAAAGATATTTATATAAATATTTTTACTTGCATGAGTTTCAAAAAATAATTGATTTCGGAGTTAGTTATTTGAGTTGCAAGGGACAATACTCTTGTGATTATACCTAATAAATTTTATTAATTAAGCAAAGCCGCCCAAACTGAGAAGCTGAGAGTGAGAACATCAGAGATTCAGAATAAAAGTAAAGGCAACGGGAAAGAGAGTTTCTGGGAATAGAAACAATTGAGTCCAGCTGCCAACGCATCACTCACGGATATTATTTATTAATTAAATTATTTTCTTTTTTTAATATTGATATCTTTTACATTGATTATCATTGAATTTTGTCATTTCATACTCAAATTGCTAATTTAATGGCCAAAACACACCCACGCTGACTGGTCTGTGGTGCACAGAGATAGAAGCGCATTGCATTTTTAAAACCTCAACTTATCAAGTTCATTTGACATAACCGACATACATTTCTTCGAAATCGGAAATGAGGGTTGCTGTAATTGGCGCTGGAGTCAGTGGACTAATTTCGGCATTCGAGTTGGCGAAAAATGACGTAAATGTTGTCTTGTATGAGAAGGAAGATTACTTAGGTGGTCACGCCAAAACCGTTACAGTTGATGGCGTTGATGTCGATCTTGGATTCATGGTTTTCAATCGGGTTGGTCTTATTAATCTCTTTACTAAGTTAATTTTCAATTGTTTGGGTTTTTTTTTTTTTTTTTTTTTTTTTTTAACTTTCTCCAATGCTAGTGTAAAAAGTGTTAAGAACATTCTACTGATAATGATGAATTGATTGACATTATGTGTGTAATCGGGTTGGTCCTATTAGTTTCTTTACTAAGTTAATTTTCAATTATTTGGGATTTTTTTTTTTTTTTTTTTTGATACTTTCTCCAATGCTAGTGTAAAAAGTGTTAAGAACATTCTACTGATAATGATGAATAGATTGACATTATGTGTGTATACAGTGAGTTATGTCTGGTTCAACAATTGAGTGCAAATGCATATGCAGAATGCTGAATTCTAATATCTGTCTATTTACGAAATAAGTTGCAACACTCAATTGTGAACTGTGATTTGTCAAAACACTGACTTCAATAATAGTAATTACAGTTTCATATCACAAAACAACATGTCTACATGTAGTCTGGCTCATGCTCTATGCTCCCAGTCTTTTGTTTTTTGTCAAATTTTTTTATGTTAATTGATTGAAAATGAGATTGATTATGGTTTTAAGGATTCCACTGTAATTACCAACAAAACAATAAGGATAATCCAAATGTCATGAGATAAGATCCTAATCTCCTATGTTTGTTATATGTTCCGTTTTTCTACAAATAAATTCATCCTTAAGATCTGGATTGTTTTCCTTATTGGGTTCTTCATATTTAATCTAGTCTGGTTAGAGTACACAGTTCAAAATTCTTAGACTAAATTCTCCTTAAGGTCTGAATGTGCCCAGCTAGTACACTAAAAAAATATCTTAATTATTTATTACCCAATATATCCAATGAAGACACTTTTTTGGGGGGAATCAGGTGTAGTTTTTATGGTATACGGCGTGATTTATATACTTGAGCCACGGTCAATCGCATTCAGCTCTAGTTAATCTACGGTTTGGTACGGGTGTTCGGTTTTGAGTTGCATGTAGCAGTGAAATTTTCATTTTCCCCAAACATGGGCAGCATATTAATGTTTATATGATCTAACATTTTGGGTTGTGTTCTTTTATTTGCCAACATAGATTTTAACTTACCCTTGTAACATTTCGTGTGATTATTCAAACATGTAAATCTTATTATACAAAGATTTTAGTGTATATTAAGCTCTATAAATTTGTGATGCAATACGAATTGACTTGTGGAAGGAAGAAAAGTTGGATACTGAATCCTTGATAATTTGGCATTGCCTCGATATGTAAGTCGGGCTTTCAAACTCTTTTCCAGTGCTTTTGCTTTTCGTCAAACCCATTATGGAAATAAATCTTGATCATGTCTTACAAGTAGTCTATGTATGTGTTCCTACATTGTTAGCTGAAAAGGGACTGGATATATGGTTAATTAACAAAAAATAAGTAAAGGTAATCTTGATCTTGGATTCATGGTTTTCAACCGGGGTTGGTCTTATTAACTTCTTTACTAAGTTAATTTTCAATTGTTTTGGTTTTTTTCTTTGATACTTTCTCCAATGCCAGTGTAAAAAGTGTTAAGAACATTCTACTGATGATGATGAATAGATTGACATTATGTGTGTAATCGGGTTGGTGCTATTAGTTTTTTTACTAAGTTAATTTTCAATTATTTGGGTTTTTTTTAATTATTTATTCTTTCTCCAATTCTAGTGTAAAGGTGTTAAGAACATTCTACTGATAATTCTAGTGTAAAGGTGTTATATCTGGTTCAACAATTGAGTGCAAATGCATATGCAGAATGTTGAATTCTAATATTTGTCGACAACATTCAATTGTGAACCGTGATTTGTCAAAACACTGACTTCAATAATAATAAGGTAAATTTCATTTTATCCAAGTATTCCATTAGTTAATCCACCATTTTATTTTGATAAATTGGTCCACAACTATTTTGTAAGTTAATCCATGTATGGATTAACTTGAAAATTTAGTGATTCTTCTTTGAGTATTCTTACTATCAAAGCTTTTCTTGGTGATGTACGTTTTTCTCCTTTTTTTTTTTTTTTTTTTTTTTTTTTTTTTTTTTTTTGCCTATTTTCAATTAATCTAAGCACAAACATGAATCTTAACACAAATGGTTTTTTTTTTCTTTGCTCATCTTGTCTCATCTTCTTTGCTCTTTTTCATTTCTCTCCTCTATTGCTTTTCTTTTTCTTCATATACCCTGTTTTCCTGCTCCTTTAAATGCTTTCAGTTCGGCCATCTCTCCTTCCAGAACTTCCTGAGTTTTACTGGGTTTTCACACTGCTTCTTCTTCTTGCAATTGTTGTTGCATGGTTTGCTCATGAACATGCCCATGGTTCTCATGTGGTTTTCTAATATGTTCATTGACTAGTTGAGCCTTGCCAGAACAAAATTTAGCTAACAAGTGGAAAAAGTGACATTGAGAAATGAGACGTAACATGCTATGAGTATGCACAACAATATTAAAGAGGAAGATGAATGTACGTAGGTGATGTGGAATGTGACTGCTAGCGCTCCATCTCTATAACGCAGCTTCACTATAAGACACAAACATTATATTTTCAACTTGGTAACTTACCTAAGCATAGCAAATACATGCTATAGTTACTAATTAACTACCTACACGGGTACTTAATTAACAAGTGATGACCATTTAAACAAACAAGGATTCAATCAAATGAAAAAGGCATTAAAAGTGGTTGCAACGTAAGTACCTACTTAGGAATCCTGAAGGGAAAGGGGCTGATCACCACTTGTTTCTTCATTTGTGGTTTACCAATTACATAATGGAGTAGTTAATACAATAATATGAATGTAACCGGACAACATGGTTGGCATAATTAGGCTAAATTGGCCCCCTCGTTGGATATAATTAGGCAGGGCTTTACTTTATATAATACTTTTCTCCATGGACCATGGGTAGCTAGGATGGCGATTCAAATGTGTCTTTACCATACAATAGAGTAGGTACTTTCTTTATTTGCGTGTACTATTAATGTGCACTAAATTCGAGCACATATTGATATATTGCTAGATTTACAAAATAAAGGGAGATATAACATGCCTATCTTGATTATAACAAATTGGATTTGCTTTTAAATTTGATTCAAGTGTTTGACTATATTTGGAACCTAAATCTACGTCAACAAATTGATAAATTCTGAGTTTCCCAATTTTTACAATCGTGGAGTATGCATGTGTGAAAAATGCAGAAAGTTTTTATATAAATATTTATTTGCATGAGTTTCAAAAAATATTTAATTTCAGAATTAGTTATTTGAGTTGTAAGGGACAATACTCTTGTGATTATACCTAATAAATCTTATTTACGCATAGATTGGCTTAAAATATTTAGTTATCATAAAACTATATGATTTGGGTTGGGCCTTGGGAATGGCAGCCTATGGTTTGGTTATGTTATGAAATGATCATACCTCAAAGCAAAGCCATCCAAACTGAGAAACCAAGAGTGAGAACATCGGAGATTCAGAATAAGGGTGCGTTTGATTTTGAACAGGAAGAAGCATTTTGAAGGGTTATTTTGAAGGGGTATTTGAAGGGGAATTGTTGCAAACGGTGATTATTATTTTTTACGAAAGGGGCAAAGTTATTATTTTATTGTTTTTGTATTTATATTTATTATAGGTTTTATTGAATGTTGAATACAAATTTCAGAATTTAAATTTTATAATTCAAAAGCCATTACAATGCATTACTAGGGCTGTAAATTTTGTTCGAATGTCCGACGTCCGTTCGTGTCCGTGACCGAAATACGTCCGTCCGAGTCCGTCCGATTTTCATTTAGTACACGAGTTAGGACAACAAGATTTGTACGAGAAAAAATCTTGTCCGGTCCGGGCTCGTCCGAATTCGTCCGAATTATTTGAAATTCGTCGTATAGTAGAGAGAAAATCTAGTAAAATGTACAAAATATGATATAAATAGCCATGTCCGACCGTGTCCGACTAGTCCGATCGTGTCCGTGTCCGACCGATTTTATTTAGGACACAAATTAGGACAACGAAATTTGTCCGAGAAAAAATTTGGTCCGGTCCGTGTTCGGTCCGATTTTTTTTAGGACAGAAACTGAACATACCTCCGTCCGGTCCGGTCCGACCGATTTACACCCCTATGCATTACACAACGCCATTACAACACAACCACATAAGAAAACACCATTACAACACAACCACATAACAAAAACATAAGAAAACTACAGCTATTCAGCTCTCAGCTTCAAAACATAATGAATAACACAACGCCTATGTTGTGCGGGCTTATCAAGCAGAGAATAAAAAGGGTGGTGGCCCCTTCTATCATTCTTTGACAGAACAACCGGCATCTCCCACTTCTGATAGTCATCATCATCATGACGTACTGACATACACAACTCTATAAGCTTGTCCCGGTCCATGGACGGAGGAGCAGAGCAAGAAGGGTCAACATTGGACCTAACCTGCCTACGAGCCGGACGATTCAAGATCGCAGTAGTATCGCCCTGAATAAAAGCACCAAAGATCTGGGTCTTGTGCAGATGAACTGATGGAGCGGCCCGAACTATATACCGACATTTGTTAGTATGAAGGCAGCCTACAAACAGCGAGTCCAACTCTTTGAATCGCGCTGGGAAGCCATCCTTGAATTTGCGCAATGCTACTGGCACCATTGCCCACCAATCGTCCGTCCGAGCGACGGTTCCATCTTCTCATCCCACTGTCCCCCATGAATCTAAAGCAGCTTGTTCAACGGATTTCAGTCCATTTTCATGTTATCAAACTTGTTTTTCATTTGATCAACATTGTAGTCCAATCTGGTGCACTGGTCGAACATCGCTGTGATTAGTTGTTGCCAATTTCCATCGTTATGCGCACGGAAATCCAGATGTTCCATGCACACATCGATGAAAGCGTTGGTGGTGTCGTCGTTCCATTCGGCAATGGAACGGTAGAAGAGGATTAACTTGCTGTCATTCTGAAAAAAAATCAAAAAATTACGAAAAAAACATAGCGGAGTTAAGAAACTAAAAAACACAAATATAATAACAAAAACCTGAAAAAATCGACGGTTTGACGGGGATTTAAGCTTGAATTTTTGGATTTTTTATGTGATTTGGTGAAGAAAAGATAAGGAAATGAAGTGAATATGCAGGGGAAGGAGAAGATGATTGGCCGATCCAGAATTTTTTTTCGCGTCAGACGTGTCCGACGCATCAGATGCCTCTGACGCGAAAGCTAACTTTCCAACCATTCGTCTCGAAGGGACATCCGTGTGGATCCCACGGCAGACGCGTCTAACGCAGACGCCAACATAGCCTGCCCACTTAACAAATCCAATGGTACCTAAAAATAAATGCAACGGGATGCTAAGTGCTAACACATCACTCACAGATATTATTTATTAATTGAATTATTTTCATTTTTTATTATTGATATTCTTTTACATTAATTATCATTGGAATTTGTCATTTCATACTCAAATTACTAATTTAATGGCCAAAATACACCCACGATGACTGTTCTGTAGTGCACAGATATAAAAGCGCATTGGGTTTTTTATAACCTCATCTTATCAAGTTCATTTGACATAACCAACATACATTTCTTCGAAATCGGAAATGAGGGTTGCTGTAATTGGTGCTGGAGTCAGTGGACTAACTGCGGCATACGAGTTGGCAAAAAATGATGTAAATGTTGTTTTGTATGAGAAGGAAGATTGCTTAGGTGGTCAGGCCAAAATCGTTACAGTTGATGGCGTTGATGTTGATCTTGGATTCATGGTTTTCAACCGGGTTGGTCTTATTAATTTCTTTACTAAGTTAATTTTTAATTGTTTGGTTTTTTTTTTCTTTGATACTTTCTCCAATGCCAGTGTAAAAAGTGTTAAGAATATTCTACTGATAATGATGAATAGATTGACATTATGTGTGTAATTGGCTTGGTGCTATTAGTTTTTTTACTAAGTTAATTTTCAATTATTTGGTTTTTTTTCATTTTTTCATTCTTTATCCAATTTAGTAAAGGTGTTAGGAACATTCTACCGATAATGATAAATAGATTGACAATATGTGTGTATACAGTGAGTTATATCTGGTTCAACAATTAAGTGCAAATGCATATGCAGAATGCTGAATTCTAATATCTGTCTATTTACAGAATAAGTTGCAACATTCAGTTGTGAACTGTGATTTGTCAAAACACTGACTTCAATAATAATAATAATAATAATAATAATAATAATAATAATAATAATAATAATAATAATATAATTACAGTTTCATATCACAAAACAACATGTCTACAGTAGGCTGGCTCATAGTTTATGCTCCCAGTCTTTTGTTTTTTGCAAAAAATTTTTATGTCAATTGATTGAGGATTAATAATTACAGTTTCATATCACAAGAAAAAAAAAAAATTTGTCTACAGTAGTCTGACTCATAGTTTATTCTCCCAGTCTTTCTGTTTTTTGCCAAATTTTTTTATGTTAATTGATTGAGGATGAGATTGATTATGGTGTAATTACCAATAAAACAATGATAATCCAAATGTCATGAGATGAGATCCTAATCTCCTATGTTTGTTATATGTTTTGCTTTTCTACAAATAAATTTATCCTCAAGATCTGGATTATTTTTCTTATTGGGTTCGTCATATTTAATCTAGCCTGGTTAGAGTACACAGTTCAAAATTCTTAGACTAAATTCTCCTTAGGGTCTGAATGTGCTCCGGCTAGTACACTAAAACATATTAATTATTTATTGCCCGATATATCCAATGAAGACACTTTTTTTTGGGGGAATCGATGTAGTTTTATGGTGTTCGACGTGATTTATATACTTGAGCCACGGTCAATCACGTTCAGCTCTAGTTAATCTACTGGTTGGTTTGGGTGTTCGGTTTTGAGTTGCATGTAGCAATCAAATTGTCATTTTCCCCAAACATGGGCAGCATATTAATGTTTATATGATCTAACATTTTGGATTGTGTTCTTTTATTTGCTTACATAGATTTTAACTCACCCTTGTAACTTTTCGTGTGATTATTCAAACTTGTAAATCTTATTATACAAAGATTTCAGTGTATATTAAGCTCTATAAATCTGTGATGCAATACGTATTGACTTGTGGAATGAAAAAAGGATGGATAATGAATCCATGATAATGATGCATTGTGTAAGTCGGGCTTTCAAACTCTTTTCCAGTGCTTTTGCTTTTCGTCAAACCCGTTATGGAAATAAATCTTGATCATGTCTTACAAATAGTCTGACTGTGCATGTGTTCTTACATTGTTAGCTGAAAAGGAATTGGATATATGGTTAATTAACAAAAAATAACTAAAGGTAATATATAGGTAACATATCCCAACATGATGTCCTTGTTTGAAGAACTTGCGGTGGAGATGGAAGCATCGGACATGTCATTTTCAGTTAGCCTTGATGAAGGAAAGGGATGCGAGTGGGGAAGCAGAAATGGTGTATCCAGTTTATTTGCCCAAAAATCCAATATTTTCAATCCATACTTTTGGCAAATGATTCGTGATATTCTCTCCTTCAAAACTGATGTTCTCAAGTTAGTCTGTGATATATCATGATCTCTCTTTTCTTCCATTCTTATATGTTTTCTGTTCCTTCCTGTTTACTCATTTTAGTTAAAAACAATTGTGAACTTATGCAGTTATCTTGAAGATTTGGAAAACAACCCGGATTTAGACCGAAATATAACATTGGAGGAGTTCATCAAATCACATGGATACTCTCAGTTGTTTCAGCATGCATATTTGGTAATATCCATCGGACACAGTTTCCTTAAATCCTTTTTGTACTTTTTTTTATTGACAACAGTTTTTTGTTGCTTGACTTGCTTATTAATGGCGACAAAATGATCAGAATATGGTTTGCTAAAGCTAATGAATGTATCAATGTATGAGTTGTGCAGGAGCCAATTTGTTCATCAATTTGGTCAGCTTCCTCAGAGGGAGTAATGAGATTCTCTGCATTTTCTGTCTTATCATTTTGTCGCAATCACCATCTTCTTCAGGTTTGTTTGCCTTTTACTTTCACATTTTTACTCCTATTTTTTTGGACTCCTATTACAAAAGTATTCAATTGTTGTGCATATGCAATGTAAAGAGCTTTTTTGTGCATCAGTAGTTCAACTGATCGCAATTAAACAGTATCAATATTTTCAGTTCAAATTTGGGAGAAAATCAATCAAAGATATAAAGGTAAAAAGGGAATTTTGAGTTACCTAATTAAATAGAAAACCGAAGGTTCCATTTCAGTTCAGTTCTTTGGACCCATTAGTTGAATAAAATGCATAAGTGCTAGCTGCTAACTAACTGTCAGCATTAGCATCTTTCACTTTGCAGTATAAATTCGTTCAAAATGTTAACTAAATTCCAGAATTAGACATCAGTGCAATGGAAAATTTTCGTTGTTACATGTCTACAACTATTATTTTTATAGGCATCCTTAGATTTACAGAAGATGAGTGACTATTTTCATTTTTCCAACTGTTCCACTTCAACAAGTGAGACATCGTTTTTAGTTACTATTTTTTGTTGTTGTACATGGTTCATTTTTTATGCGAGTGTAGCTTGACATGTGCAGTATCTTTAAAACTTCCAAATGCTTCAGTTAGTTATAAGTAGGCTGGAGCTGAATACATGCCATACTTGCAGAACCTTTATTCTTGATATGATAATAGTACGTATGACGTATCTCACTATGTCTGTTACCTGTAAATTAGCTAACTAACTGACTGCATTTATTTACATGCTTAATAATATCCCAGTAAACCAGTTTTCTATTGTGCACTAAATTTTTGCTGTCTACACCAGTTAAATATTACTTACTGTGTTGAGTACTTAACACTTCAGTTCAGGCATTCAAACTGTTTTGGTATTAAAACAGAACTTTGAGTAAGCTAGTAATAATTGGTAAAGCATGTTTATTTATGATTCAGCTCTTTGGTCGTCCACAATGGCTTACCGTGAAAGGTCGTTCTCACTGCTACGTTGATAAGGTTCAGTTTTATGTACACTTTGTATGACCGCATTGTGCTACACAACCATTTTCTTTGGAGTTCAGTTCTACAAAAACCTCTTTGTTGTATACTTCAGATTAGAGAAAAACTGGAGAACAAGGGGTGCGAAATTAGAATGTCTTACGCGGTGCACTCTGTGATAAATGTCGATGGAGGTACCTTTGATCTATGTTTGAAGAATTTATCTTATCAGTAGATTCAAATTGCAATTCTTAAATTTTCAATTGTGCAATGAATATGAAGAAGATACATATCAAAACACGTGTGGATATCATATAATATGCACTCTTTCTCTGTTTCTTTATAAATACATTAATGTGGTCACTTGCAGGCCAATGCTTAGTTGTAGGGGAGGATGGCTCAAAAGAACTGTATGATAGATGCATAATCAGCGTACATGCACCGGATGCTTTGAAAATTCTGGGAAGAGAAGCTACATATGAAGAATCCAGGGTTCTTGGTGCTTTTCAGTATATGTACAGGTTAACTGCTAACTCATAAATAATTAGGCATCACTTGGTACATTTGTTCTAGGCCCAATTAAACGAAAACTGAACTTTGAGAGTTTCTCATAAAATATTTTAGTACAGTGGAAGAACGAAATTGTGGACTAGGTAACATACATTCTTACATATACATACATGTGCGTGTACTGTGCACAATTAAGTTCTGAATATAGAAGAATAATCATTCCACTCTCCCCTGTTTACAATATCATCTTCAGTTTCTATGACTATCACCGACATCTCATTATTAAGTTCTTACAATGTTACTCTATTTAAATACAGTGACATATATCTTCACCATGACGAAAGTCTAATGCCGCAAAATCCATCAGCATGGAGTGCTTGGAATTTTCTTGGAACTACAAAAAACGGTCCATGTCTCACGTACTGGCTCAATGTTCTACAGGTCTTTGTGCATGTGCATAATCATATGATTCCCTAGAGTGTGTGACGTTATATACTTATATTTAGGTTATTCATTATTTTTACGTCATGTTATTGATTGCAGAATCTTGATGAAACTGAGATGCCATTTTTTGTGACTCTCAATCCTTCTTATACGCCCAAACATACCGTGCTTAAGTGGGCGACTAGCCACCCAATTCCTTCAGTTGCAGCCCTAAAATCTTCAGAAGAGATCAAGGAAATCCAAGGGAAAAGAGGGATTTGGTTTTGTGGGGCTTACAACGGTATGTATAAAACATTTTCTTTCTTTTATACTTATTTATAAAAAAAATCTTTCTTTTACACTTATTTATAAAATATTTTCTTTCTTTTACACTTATTGAAACTATAAACGTGAATAATGGTACACATTGAGTTCTTTTCATTTGATGTAACATTGGAAACTTGGTCACACTACTTATTCAGATCTAGTTTTTAGGATTTATGGTAATCAAAAATTGATATTTCCCTCCTTATTAATTTCCGTCATCATCTCTGCGAAAACAAGAAGAAAGGGAAAAAAAGGAAAAAGAAGTGAAAAACTAGATGATAAAAGATTACACTTGCACACACACAAAAAAGAAGTAAACAACCTCAAATTTCCATAATCATATACTGAGTTGGGCCACAAGTTGAGAGTACGAAACAGCAAGGATATAGGATTCCCGCATCTGTGGGTCCAACAAATCTATGGATGCATGATTACATATGCAAAGTTAATAAAGACAAGATTTCTCTTTCTAACCTCTGATTTGTTGGTTCTCTTTCTTCTACTGATTAACCTGTAATTTATCTTTCTTTATAAAGTATATGCACATGCATTTTTATTTGTAGTAAGATTCATATACCCATTTATTATTTACAGGATATGGTTTCCATGAAGATGGGTTGAAGGTATATAGTTAACCGCTTTAATTTACTAAAATCGTTTAATACCAATTTAATAAGATGGGGAATATATTTGGATGGGCATATGCATCACATCCATTGTACTGTTGTAATCAACACGAAAGGATTTTTGATCTGCAGGCTGGCATGGTTACTGCAAATAGTGTGATGAAAAAAGAACATAAGTTGTTGAGCAATCCTTCACATATGGTGCTTTCATTGTTAGAAACTGGGGCCAGACACGTTGTCACTCGCTTTTTTCATCGTTATGTATCTACTGGTTGTATAACGTAAGCAATAGGTTTAATCTATAACATTTGTGTTCGAACTAGTTTGTCAGAATGTTCCAAATCACTGTAATTGAATTGTTCAGGCTTCTAGAAGATGGAGGCACAATTTTTACAGTTCAAGGAGCTGAAGAAAAATCCCACTTGAAATCTGTATTGAGAATTCACTCGCCTTCTTTCTACTGGAAGGTAAAATTTTCTCATCGTGTTTTAAATGTACATTGGAAACTTACCTTTAACATTTATTTATTGATAGGCATACGTATATGGTAACATTAAGTCATGAAGCTAAATATTGATGTTTAATGTGACCCATAGGTTGCCACAGAAGCTGATTTGGGTTTAGCAGATGCATATATAAACCGATATTTTTCATTTGTTGATGAGAAGAATGGCCTTCTGGATCTTTTTCTGGTAATCTCAAACATGAATACTGCAAAATTCTTTACATTATTAATACATCAGTGTATCAACTAAAACACTAGTTAGCAATATATATTCATTCAATGGTTATATATATTGCTTGACGTTATTTTTAACTTGCAGATTCTTATTGCCAACAGGGACCTTACAAGCTCACGTAGTAGCAATTTGAGCATAAGGTTGTTAATTTGACAACTACCTCTTTCTTCTAATAATATTCAAATTCTCTGCATGATTTAATACTTAATATCTGTCATCAATATATTTTTGAAATATACATTGGTAGAGGTTGGTGGACTCCTTTGCTATTAACTGCTGGTGTTTCATCGTTTAAATATTTTTATCGGCACATTTCAAGGCAAAATAATATTACTCAAGCTCGTCGCAACATTTCTCGCCACTATGATCTGGTAACTATATCTATGACCAATGAACATCTTTAATCACTTACTGTGCTGTTGATTTAGCTTACTTCTTATTTTCCGTTCTATATTGATTATTTGACATGTATGTTTGTATTGTGTTTATATGTAGAGCAATGATATGTTTTCTCTGTTCTTGGATAAAACAATGACATATTCATGTGCCATTTTCAAGGTGTTAATCTCATGTATACTTGCATTGACATATTATTGGTTTTACTCTTCTCTTGAACGATATTACTAAATATACGTTTTTATAGGCAGAGGATGAAGACCTACAAATTGCTCAGCAACGCAAAATATCCCTTTTGATTGAAAAGGTGAATACTATATCTTATGCGTAGTTGAATATGTATGTATAGCGCATTCAGCTAATTCAACTTTAGTGACAACATATTAATTAGCATTGTTTCAACATTATACTCAGGCTAGAGTAGAAAGTAAACATGAAGTTCTTGAGATTGGATGTGGGTGGGGCAGCCTAGCTGTAGAAATTGTGAAGCGATACGGATGCAAATATACCGGCGTTACTTTATCTGAAGAGCAACTAAAATTTACAAAAAAGAGAGTGAAAGATGCTGGTTTAGAGGTAATTCTAATCACCAAGTTTTATCCTAGATTATTGTATTTACCCTCATGTAAGTAAATTTATTGATAGATCATCATCATATTAATTCTAATTGATTCAATTATACGTATATTTTGTAGGATAAGATAACACTCTTGCTATGCGACTACCGCAACATACCAAGCTGCCACAAATATGACAGAATCATATCTTGGTACGACTATATAAATATCAGATTGCTTTTATATATTACATAATGTGCACAAATATATGTATATTAAGTTATAAAAGTTTAGTCATGAAGCATAGTTAATTAGTTACTTAAACTATATTTGTAGTGAGATGATTGAAGCAGTTGGGCATGAATACATGGAAGATTTCTTTAGCTGCTGTGAATCACTTCTAGCTCAGGATGGATTATTTGTTATTCAGGTTAACTATAACTGTGTGTGGCGCTCATGCAAATATGATTTGTGTAGCTATTTTTGTCATGATTCCAACTAGTTAAGTTTACATATATAATTAGTTAGTATGCTTAATTAGACTCATTTATGGATATGCAGTTCATATCGATACCAGATGAAAGATACGATGAGTATAGAAGGAGTTCAGACTTCATAAAGGAGTATATTTTCCCAGGTGGATGCCTTCCATCACTTGGTAGATTAACTTCTGCCATGGCTAACTCTTCGAGATTATGGTATGCAACTCTATCACTATTTGTTTATATTTGTATATATATACACCACTTTAATTGCACGTTCGTTTTGCTGTAGCATTGAGCATGTGGAGAATATCGGCATGCATTATTATCAAACGCTGATATGTTGGAGGAATAATTTCATTGCTAATAAGGAGTAAGTTTTTATTAAGTTAATTTATTTAGTTTATTTGTTTTTAATGCTTTAGTCATTAAGATAAATTTCTAACTTATTTCACTCTTTTCTTTTACAGTAAAATTCATGCACTAGGATTTGATGATAAGTTCATTAGAACATGGGAATACTACTTCATATACTGTGCAGCTGGATTTAAATCACTTACTCTCGGCAATTATCAGGTACTTGAAACTCGATTTGTCAAACATCAGAACTACTACTAATCTGTTTCTATGAAGGATCTAAATTGCCTGAACTTCATGCAGATTGTGTTCTCTCGACCGGGCAATCTTAAAGCATTCAGTGATCCATTCAAAAGTATTCCGTCTGCCTATTAATTTATTCAGTGAATATATTTTATACATTGGTTCATTTGATAAAGCGTTTGGATTGATTGTAACGTAAAGTTATTGTACACATTTGAACAAGTAAATATATACAAATTAAATTAGCTCTTATAAAAAATACTGATTCCTACCTGAATATTATTGTATGTAGAAGATATGCATCGTGGTCTTTTATTCCTCCTTTCAACTCTTCTTACCTCCAAAATTTCAATATACAAGAACATAACATTCTATTTCCTCTTCATTCCATGGTTTCAATCAACCTCTTTCACAGTGTTCGTAGAACGGACTACACATGTTATTTCCTATTAGACGACTATGAAGATGACACAAATACTATGAACTTTACTTGCAAATTGTATATGACATCCTAGCTCTGCTAGTAGCCAAGTTAGATCAGATGCACCTACTCTTCATTCTCACCTTGATCTATCTTTTCTTACCGATCCTCTAAACCTTTTCCAATCCAAAGATCCAAGAGAAGAACATCTACCACACTTTGTATTCAAAGCTAAACACTGAACGATCATTCATGCGTTGTTGGATGAACAGCTTATGTCTAAACTTTGTCATCGACCAGCAATATTCAAACAGGCGACAAAATTGTGAAATAGGAGAATTATTAGAAATATATCGGTGCATAATCAACTGCTTCAGGTTCGACTGAAAGAAGAGCATACATAAGGGCATTTCTAGTGAGAGTTTTGATGCCTCTGCATAAGGGGAAGGCAATGCACAGCTACCATAGGCAGCTGTCTTACTGTGTAACGCAGTTTACAGAGAAGGATTCGAGTTTTAGTCGGGTTGTGCTGAAGAAGTCGTTGTGGTGGATGACTTTAAGATGGTGGCTAAGAATCTAGCTATGCCGTAGGATTGGGATATGCTTGACCAGTTGCAGTTCTCAGGTTGCGGAACGAGCGCTGTATATGGAACAATATTGAGAGGTTTGTGAAGATGGCGTCAGGGTGTATCCAGGATGTTCTGCCAACCATTGTTATGGTTGTAGAGAAGAATACTGACTGGCACTGGAATAGGTCTGTTCAGAATCTAACTTTGACCGTTAAAAGGGTGATCCAAGAATTGGGCACCGAGCTTTACGTAGAAGTGCATGAAAGACCTGGAAATACGGAAATTGATTGCGGCGGACGAAGAGGAGAAGAGAAAGGAGACGTGGGACAAATTGGAACGCCGGGATTGCGTCTCAGGCCAAACACCTGTTTTAGGTTGTCACTTTGATTTTCCGTCCAAAAAATCCTGATTATTTCACGTAGACGAAAAGAGGGAGTTAAATATTGATGTTCCAAATAAATCTTTTCACGCCCTCTTTCTCGTACAGAATACAAAATGAAAATTCGAAACATATTTCCTTTTTTAAATTTAGGCGCCGAATACAGTTCAGTCTTGTTTTGTTTCTGTTTATCCTCACTGAAGAAGAAACGAACCTAACTAGAAGCAAATCAAATTAGATAGTCCTTTTTAGCTGTGGCGGCGACTAGATCAACGTGTCCTTGGCTCAAAAGAGGTTCTCATCGACACACGGCATTTCTTTCTTCTTTCCTGTAAAACACCCCCATTATCATCTCCCCTTCGTCATTCCTCATCTTCTTTGCCTTCCATCACATCTGTATCCATTACCTTCTTATTTTCATCGACACAAATAATAATGGCTAATTCTATTCATGCACCTATAATTCTTTAACATATACCGTAAAATAAAATAAAATAGCATACACCAAAAATTCCTTTTCATACACCATGTCTTTTACAAAATTACCTTTTTATATTTGTATCACCTTCCTCTTTTTAACCTTAAAACTAAATTACATAAAACCGGGAATTCATTGCAATATATTTGCCTAAAACTAAAAAAAACTTTTATTTTAACACTGGTATCTTAAATTATTTGATTGTTTTATCTTTAAATCACTTTTAATTTTAGATAATGGAAATTTGAACTTATTTTTTTTAAATGTTATAAAGTTAAACTAGTTAAATTTTAGTGTTAAATTTAACATGGTTAGATTTGAATAAAAGATTGAAGAATTTAGTACTCTGTATAACATTAATTTTAGTAGTTAGTTTTAAATTTCAATTTTTATATTTAATTAAAGTGAAAACTGTTAAAATTGACTGTATATAAATGTTGCTTTTAACGATATGAATATATTTTAATCCTCAAAAGAAATAAAATTAATTCAAGCAGTGATATAAATTAATTTATAATTTACTAACTTTACAAGAGAAATTATATTGAGTATACATAATGCAAACAAGAGAGAATGTATATATTTTCATTCTTTGATACTGATTCTTTTTTAATAAGGTCATTTTGGTCTGAAATTTTATTTAAAATCTCATGGTGTAGGTAAAGCAATTTGCGGTGTTTGAATAGAATTTGCCAATAATAATTGATTCAAAAACAGAATCTAATAAACAAAATTTACAAGTTGGGATTATTATTGGAGCGTAATTATGTTGAAGACTAGGCGATATCTATTGGATTCACACGTCGGAATTTGACAACTTAATGAGAATCGAAGAGCTGAATCACGATCAAGAACTGTTAATGAAATTTGCAAATGAAAAGGCTTTGTATTCTCTCATTGCGCGATCATAATTACGGTCAGATAGCATCATTTTCTGTTTATTTTCATGCTTTTTAAGATACTGTACAATTACCCGCCGTAGATAGTATCAAGTCAACTGATCCTTAATTCAATACTATTCTTGATGAAATTAGAAAGGATTTTTTTTCAATTTGGCCACCTTTTAAAAACTTATTACTCATTTAGCCTAGTTTTAAAACTTATTACGGCCGTAGCCTGGTTTATGTCACATCAGCCAAAACAAATATTTTTACTTGCTACATTTCAAATGGAGCACACTGCTCCATTTGAAATGCCGCACAGAATACAAAAATTGCGCTCCATTTGAAATGTCGCAATGTGCTCCATTTGAAATGCCGCACAGAATACAAAATTTTTGCTCCATTTGAAATGCCGCAGTGTGCTCCATTTGAAATGAAGCAAGTAAAAAAAACCATTTTGGCTGATGTGACATAAACTAGGCTATGGCCGTAATAAGTTTTAAAACTAGGCTAAATGAGTAATAAGTTTCTAAAAGGTGGCCAAATCGAAAAAAAATCCAATTAGAAATTCAAACCGATACTGTACGTATTTCAAAAACTGTGTTGATGTGAATGACACACTTACCTCATGATCGAGTAGTTACTTATGTATGACAAAAAAATTAATTATCATACACAAATATTTTAGAAGCATGCTCGTTCGATTTACTGTTTATTTATGTTGTACCTGGTTGAGAAGATATTTACATGATAGTAAAACTTTTAATTTAGTTGTATAGAAGCTTAAATTTTCCACATCCTCTGTACGGACAATATAATGTAGTTAATTTACTTATGTGTGTGTGCGCGCGTGTATAATATTTCTCATTTTTGAAAACTATAAATCAACTGAAATTGGTAAATAAAATTTTTAATTTCGTCTATTCAAGTTTACAAATGATAATAGAGAAATTTTTTGGGATATAAAAGCAAAAAATTGTCATTTTGAAGAATATGCCAACAAGCTCATTTAAAACTCACGTATAAGTTATCGTAGCTACAATAACTAATATTACATACGAAAATATATCATGCTTGACCCATATTTTTTTTGTTTATGATGATGATCCCAATCTTATTCCAAAGGAATACCTAGAGGAATATTATAGTACGAGAAATTTAACAAACGAAGCGCGTTAAATGGTTCAACGACATGAAAATATTGAAATGACAATAATTAAAGATAGCATAAGAGATAAAACCTTTGTAGTAGGAATGCATAATTGATTGTATAATTTAATCCTTATTTGCTAGTGTTGTATAATTATATGCATGTATATACTGTTATTTCGTTTCGATTAAATACTTTATTACACAACAAAACAAATAATTAATTAACTATAAATCAATTAAATTAAAATAGTCTGCTTAAATGCTCCATTTAAGGTTGCAAACGAATGTCTCATTTAACTTCTCACTCCATTTAGATACCTCATTTAAATACTTTGCTTTAAAATCGTGCTTTCGTTACGAGCAAACACAGAGTTAATATAAGTTTTCTCCTCCAAATTCAGTACAAAAAATAGTCTCTATAATTTATACCGTTCGTCTACGAATAATATCTACAATAAGGAGGAGTTAACTTGCAATATTAATAACTTAATATTTTTCAGCAGGTTTATCAAATTTCAATTTCATTTTTACAATTAAAGCAGCAATTTTATTACCTTTCTATTAAGATCTATAATAGATATGTTTTGACATTTTTTTTTTAATATTTACATAGGTTTATTTCAATTTTCCCTTGTAAATATTTGTCAAACAAGTTTAGTTGTTGAAATAGGTAGATGATCAAGCAAGCAAAATGTGCAGGTTGTGATTTGAGTGTTGTTGTGGTGCAAATGTCGTTGTTTGCTGTAGATGTGAAGAATTATTGTCAATGCTTCTTTGGATTGTAGTTGAAGTAAAGAGATGTGTATTATAGAGTTGTGTGATTGTTCTGCGTGTAATATGGAGGAACGACATGAAAGGGCATGACGTCTGAAAAATGCATAAGGACTACTTTTGCAAGAAGGCATGTTGCATGTTGCAAAATGGAGGTATAAATGACATGAGAAGTAGCTATGATGCATGATCCTTTTGAATGGATAACTGCAACATGTTGAAACTAACTACATATGCATAATAATCTGCATGTATAAACTGAGTTAGAAATAGGGAAAAAGCAAGGCAACAATTGACTAAGTTGAAGATGATCAAGCCTTGAAGCATGAGGTTTAAAATATGTAAGTTGTAATTGAAGTATGAAAATCTGAAGGAAAAATAAAGCATGGTGCAACTGAAACTATAACCTAAAATGCGATGTTTTGTAATGATGATGTTGTTGCAACAATATAAAGACAAATTTTTTCCTGGACATTTGGAACGGGGGAATATTTGCTCGAAATGCCTTCAATGCTCGTAGGAAGTTAGGTTGCCTCCTAAGCAAACATTTACCTCCTAAATATTTGTCTCCCAAGCAAGTATTCGACATTAAATATTTGTTTGAGGAAATTCAGGTTCCTTATCAAAATAGTTTTCTCCGACATATATTTTTGGGGAATTTCAAACAACTATTATAATACTTCTGAATATGCGCCCAAAATGAACAGTGAAATGTCGACGTGTTGATTAATTGATATCATCCACCTCCAGAATACCCCACTAATTTCATATGCACACAATCTATATGTTGATGCAGGCCCTATGTAGCAACCCCAACCCCAACGAGTTCGGAGTTTTAGCAAAATGATAAAATCCAAGTCCATTGAAGCACAATTAAGAAACTCACAGCGGAAACGATTTAAAATATAATAATAGGTAAATACTTATCAGAATATTGACACTTCCTAAACAAGTGTCTCTAAGTTGAATAATCTGTGTCAGTCATCTAACCTGTGGATTGTTATGAAGAGGGGGTTTCTGATAATTGAACAAATCATATACTTTTAAGTTCAACTCTACATATATCGCTCTATTTCCATTTTAATTATATTAGGTTATTTAGGTTTACAAAACTCTCGCCTCCGTGCGTAAATCGTACCCATCTGCCCTTAGGTAAACCAAACCTAATAGTTTATATATATATATATATATATATGCAACTATATACCAATAGACCGTTTCGGTCCTAGGTACTATATATAGTGTCCACTGTATCCTCCTCGATAGGACTCCGTCATCTCGCTACAAAAGAGTACTATAACTACATCTATAAAGGACAACTTTGTGAGGCCTATAATACAAATATTCCATTATTTGGTGGGAAAATGTGAAATCATGTTCGCGCCAGCTCACTCTAATGCTCGAACATCCATGATGTACCATTCGGTACATGCATTGAGGATTTACACATAATTTTACTATCTACTACCTAAGCCCCACTAACACGACCCACTCTTGTATGAAACTTAATCGGGGATTTCGATATCTGTAAATGACAGCTACGTTAGATCTACAATACAGATGTTCTATTTGGTCTGTCTCTTTCCTTCGTGGCTATAGCTCCACACAGCCCCCATAGTTAGTTGAAATTCCCCTCAAGAGCTAAGTGACTGTACCTTACAACAAATAGTCTATACATCTTATTGGCGGTGTCACTCATCCAATGTCTAAATAGTGAAAGATCATTAGTTCATTGGTTTAGCTCTAGTCTTTCCTGTTCTCTCTCTGGCCGAAGATGACTGATATCCATATGCGACTATCCTTATGGATCTTGTCCACTAAAAATCTATTCGTAAAGCCATGATTCTAGGTGTCATACAAATACCCTCCTCTATCCATCAGCATTGTAGTTGCTACTAAAGTTTAGCTTCGTTATGCCTACAATACTACTGCAATTAAGGCATTCTCTCTTTATGGAACCCCATAGACCTGCGTCTAGGAGTTCGGCATCGTTAGGCCTAACTTAGAGGGTCATCCTAGAGTATCCTCATACCCAATAAAAGTCCCCCACTTACTTCCATCCTTGCTGAACAATCATGTTAGATGTGATCCCGCTATGCCAAAGCATCTACGCTGATCCGCTTCATTAGATTGTTCATCCAAATCCCCGTCGGACTACTCTAAGAACCTTACTATTTTATTAGATCATATGTTTACTCTTTTATTATGAGTTTAGCTAACTTTTCTTTATTATAACACTGATTTGCATTTCCTTCTCTATTCCATTTAATCCAGGCCTAATTTATTTGCTTATAACCTAATTCAGGAGCTATGTTTTAATAAGCCTCTTTCATTTTACATTTCTTCCTTTTTATTATAGCCTCATGTTATAATATTTCTCGTAAATATCCATATTTGTCTCATTTATTCTAGATCCGAGCCCAACCTATTGACTCAGTTTTTAGCCTGAGCCGATGTTATTTTACTTTTATCATAATAGGTTACATTCTTTATCTTTTTATTATGATTTTCTAATATGTCAATACAATATTTATTTATCATAATAATTCATTCACTTTCTTCCACTTCTAAGATTATAATTCTTATCATGATTTACTGCAAATTCCAACAATTTGCCTAATTCAGTCTAATTCCTTTTTACAATAGTTTTAAAATTTATACATATGTTTATTGTAGATTTAGTTCACTTTTATTTAATCCATGTTTGTGAAGTCATACCTTTTTATTCTATTTCTCACGCGTATAAAGATGATTAAATCTAGTCTTTCAAGTAACATTTACATATTTAGGCTGTTTCATGAACACATGTCATTAGTTGCAAAAGACTGTAAACAAATGAATTGTCAACTCTTATCGCTTACGTTTTTTCTATTCTTTTCATTATAGATATATTTACTCTGCAATTATTGTAAGTTTTATGTTAGGAAGTAGTCTTACTCCACTTGGTTAGTTACATAAACTGTACCAAAATCTATTTTCTTATTTTAGTATTAGCACACATAATTGCAAGACATTCACTTTATTCTTTTCTTAATTGTCGGATAGTGCAAAATAAAGTATTGTCCCTAATTTACACTAACCCCACTTTTCTTACCATTATTGTAATGCCTCACCCCGAGACCAGCCATAGTAAAGAGCATTACCAAGTAATACCGTCTATTAGAGTGGAGAATCAAGCAGGTTAGGGGAGACCATATGTAATTTTGCATTAGAAATGTATTGAATTCATCGATTGGGTGTATAAAATTATATTTTCTTATCTCAAGTGGATCGACATACTCAATACATATAATAATAAACTACGATGTCTAAGGATAGTATTTAGAACAAATTACAATATATCATAGATAACAGATTACAGAACAAATTGCATATAAATACAATAACAAAATACAACATATATATATATATACATATATATATATATATATGTGTGTGTGTGTGTGCGCTACAAATCCAAATGGTTATGCATAAACCACACGCAAATACAAATCCAAATGGTTATGCATAAACCACATGCAAATACAACATATCCAAATGAACAAATATACAACGAATCAAATAATTAAAAAATAAATGTCTATGGTGGTGACTTCAAGAGATAGTCCAAGCAAGACCAACTGACCATGAATCAACAACGCTACAACATGAAACAACTCGGCCTGATCCGAATATTACATATATGGATCAGTCTAGTTACATATCAGTTATCAAATAATAGATGAATTATTAGCATATAGATGAGAATTCCATTTTACCCAAAAGGAACTATACAAGTCCAAGACAACAAATACTTCATGAAGTAACCAAACCAAGCAGCCTATAAGAGTTCATGATCAATATAGCAATCGTCATGCAAGATTTATCTCCATCAAAAAGGTGTTAAGCTTCAACCTTAGCATAATGGTATAACATCAAGAAATACCATCAAAACTCCAACAAACAACATACAAACTCGTATAAGAGTTTATTTATCCAAAAGTGATCATTGTACATAAAAAAGCGTCAATTAGCTTTAAGGCTTTAATTGGTTTTAGCTTCAGCAAACTAATCGTAAATAGGACCCAAAGTACAAAATAACAATAATCCAATAAGTCGTCATAATAGGTGTCCAAAACTATGAAGTCAAAAATATCAAAGAAACATGAACTTGGATTCAAGACATCAAAACTAAATATGATTGTAAGATCAAAATAATAGTTATATTAATAATTTGAATCTAAACAACTAAAAAGTCCATCAAGAACAACAATTCAGATCCAAAACATCATAATATTATACGTGAAAATTAGCTCCCCCGAGTTTTTCCAAGTAACGTATATTGGGAGACTTTTTAGCCTCTAGTCGTGACCCAACAGCCCGACAACACTGGAAGAGATTCAATTTCTTTCTATTGAAGCCCACAACATGATGATTTGAATAAGTAACTCGACAGCCCTTATTCTGGCCCACTAGCCTTCACCAGACAACAAACAATAAACAACTTTGTATGTATATTTACATATGTATGGGACCCAATAAGCCTAGGTATTAGCATAACAACAAGCATCAATATGTGTTACAGACTCTCAGTTACCCAAGTAGTGGTAACTATGCGTCCTATACCACATTTCTCACTACTGATTTACTACCCGATAGGTTGCTCCATAATGGAAATCATCAGAAACGTCAAATCAACAGAAATATCAAATCATCGGCCTCAATTAGATGGGTATGTAACTAATCGATAAAATATACCTTCGTGTTCCACACCATGAGGTTTACTATACCGTTTAATCCCAAACGTGCCTTCTCGAAGGGTGCAGAAATGTGTGATTATATATATAAATAAAATATACTTTTAGTTTCGGAAAACACTTTATAGAATCATTCTGAAACCACTTAATTTACTTCTTTAGAAACTCTGGTATATCTTGTAAAGTAGTGTTTATGATATCGCATTGAGATGTCTTATTTAGAAAAACCCAAATAATAAAAATCACTTATTTCAACGTTATTGTATAAACATTAGTCTTTACTTAAAAACCCATACAAAACGTGTATAGTGTCAAAGAATGACAAGAAATTCTCAAGAAAATTACCACAAAATACACATATTAAAACAAAACTATAAAATTCAAGAATTGGATCAACATAAATATTGATAAGCAAAAATAAGGCATAAGTATGTATATATAACAACACAGATGTGTAAAATTATCAAGACAGCGTATCAACCCCAACATACTCAAAAAGGCCAAAGCTTACAAGTCCGAGAAGTGAATCTAGCGAAATGATACAAAGAAAAGTGGCCATAGCAAAGAACGAAGTACAAAATATTCGAAGTAAGGATAAACATGGCCCCAACATCATAAAAATGACTTAACATTTCTAGTACATATGCAACTTACATAAATATAGCGTGCAACAAGTGGCATGGCTAAAAAGTGTAAATTATATGATGATAACCTACACACATGCGGTTGGAAATTATCACTACCTACATTTAAATGGAAAAAATATAGAGGAACAAAAGATAAACTCGAACGCACAGGAAGTAAGTTCCATGATAAATGAAATACAGGGGTCGACCTACCCATTAGTTGGGTTTGACCTAGGGTCAATCTCTTTGATGGCTAGGTCGACACCTCTTACACGAAATCTACAAGCATGTTTGCCTGTTACTGCCTTTACTTCATGATCGTTTTTGCAAAAACTACAGTTGATTTCAAGTGATGATTACAGGTCATGGAAGAAGTAGAATACGCTAATTGCAAATTGAATGAACTACACACGAAACATTATAAATTGAGGAAGATATAGGGACCTAAAGATAAGATTAACAATATCTTTCTACTATAAAACACCCGAGACTAAAGCTCAGGTTACAATAACCTGATTTCAACAAATACCCAGCATAGAAACATATAGATACTTTAAATTAGATTGTATGAGTGTTACAACTCACTTGGGACTGGATTAGAAGAAATGTCACTGATTTAAGCTTGCAAAAAGATTTCCTCATGCCTCCAGAACCAACAATAGTAAGCTTTTCCCACATGCAGAAAATAGGAAAGAAGTTGTATCCTCCTTTTAAATTTCTAGATGTTGAATGATTGAATCTCTGTTGGAGATTAATCTTAGCTGTAGAGAGAGTAAATGTTGGAGAATGTAATGTTGATGATATTTTGATGACAACAACCGTATTTCAATAATTATACTATTGATTATAAAACGTATACTAACGCTTTAATCCAATATATATATTGTTGGCTAGCTTTTGGATCAAGCCACCAAAATGTTCACCACTAAGTTTTACTCGTAGGAGCTCCCAAGCCCCGGTCGTGGTCAACAAGCCTTAACGGATTGTGACGCTATTGCTACCCTCCCGATCACGGATCCCTACCACGATCCGATCCGTCCTCTCAAGCACTCCACGATCGTATCCCTGAAGCTGAGAGATGAAGGCCACGACCAAGTCATCCACGACCCGAAGATGAAGGATCTTATGCCACCTGTCCGTAACTGTCATTTTGACCATTTCTCCATCAGGCTACGAACCCGTCCGAGATCATCGGGATTTGTGACACGTATGACCACGATCCATCTGCAAATATCACCTATAAATAGCCCCAGACTTGGCATTTTTGAGGATCTTTTGGAAATTCAGAGCTCTGATTCCACCATTATCATATCTCCATTATTTCTACTTAGAGTTATCTTGAATTTATTGAGTAAATCAATATTGTAAAAGTGAGGTTGAGAGATAAATCATTGGTTTTACTCGAATCTTAAGTATAATCATAGATATAAAGTGGACGTAGGCTCTTTATCGCCGAACCACTATAAATCCTGTGTCTTTTCTGCTTTTTCTTGCATTTATTCTGATATTAATCTCCCCCAAATTACAACAATTCGGGTGTTAGACCCAATTTTGGATCTAACATTTTGGTGCTTTCACTGAGAACGAAGTCTCAGTATATTGGATTGTAGTTCTATTGTTTGGATAGTTAAGTCCGAAGAAAACATTCCAAAACTCCACTATTTCGATTTTTGAAGATTTCAGTAAAGCTCAGATATCATGGCTGGAAAGAAGTCTAAGGAAGTACGAACTTCGCAGGTGAATGAAGCTGCGAACGAAGCAATTGAAGAAAGCGTGCACGAACAGGTCGAAGAAGAGCTCTCAGATCGTGGTAATGTAGGGGCGATCTGATCCGGTGATGGAGCAACGAACCAGACAGTTGAAGGAGTTACTACCCGATCGCAGGACCACGCAACGATCCCTCCTGCACCTATCACCACGACCCGACGTCAAGGGGGTACCACGAGCCATCAGCCTAGGAGGACCATGATCCGAATTGACAATCAGACTACTACCCGACCTGGGAAGGAAATTATGGCTCATTCCGCTCGTGCTGGTACTTCTGCTCAACCCAGTTCAAGTTCCTCGCGTATAAGAGAAGATGAAGATGAACAGTTCGACCTTTCTGCTCCAGTTACCGAAGGACATCTGACTCGAATACTTGAAGCATTGGACAGGCAAACTGATAAATTGGCCGCTCAAAGGCAGGAGAGCTCGTTGCTGCGTCAGAATATTACTACCTTAGGCAGACGAATTGACGATATTCAAAGGCAGGTTTCGCCACCTCCAGCTTACCCTTTATCCCCGGAACATACATCCTCATCTGAAGAACCTCAGAGAAACCGGCGATGGCCTCCATTGGAAAGGGCTAAGAATATAGAAGTGCTTAATCAGGAAACCAATAACTGTAACTTAAATGAGCACATCCTGTCGCTGAGGAATGGAGGCGTTATTGATCCTGCTCAGAATCGACTTGTTCCTCATGCTCGTCGTGCGACTGATCGCGGCAATAGGGGGCAAGGGAGTTCTGTCCAGGACCCAGACCTTGCAGAAACACGTCAAAGAAATGTTGGAGGGGCTCGCCAGGCAAGAAGTGCTGATCCCGAATTCACTCTGACCCATGCAGATGTCGAAGCCATGATCAGGCAAATGATGGTGGAAAGTCGTGGACAAAGAACCGAAGATTGTGGTATAAGCCGTAGTCATTCGCCTTTTACAGAAGATATTTTAGAGGTCCGATTCCCAAGGAAATTTAACATGCCATCCATGAACCGTTATACGGGAAAGGCAGACCCAGTTCAGCACTTGATGAGATATTCATGGTACATGAATGCAGCTGCCGCTTCTAATGCTGTGAAGTGTAAGGCGTTCCCGATATTCCTGGAGGACACGACGCTAATGTTGTTCACTCGGTTGCCAGCGCGATCAATCTCCAGTTTCAGGGAATTAAGTGAACAGTTTGTAAATCAGTTCCGATTACATACCCAGAGATCTAAGAATGTCATTGAATTATCCCTCATTAAGCAACGTCCGAACGAATCTCTGGGGTCCTATCTAGATCGCTTCAATTTAGCGATCACGGAGGTTAGAGATCCCCATGAACAAACCATTTTGATGGCTCTGATTGATGGAGTGGATAAGGATGCTGAGTTTGGAAGATACCTGGCTGGTAAACCACCGTTAACTAGAGAGGTATTTTAAGAAAAGGCCAACATCCGCATGCGTCGAGAGGAAATTTACGCCAACCGAAAGAGGAAGGCTGCTGATAAGGAGAATATCCCAAGTAATGTGGCCATTAAGCAAATGGGAGATAACTCAGGAAAAGTTGAAGTTAATGTCGGGAATAAGAATCAAGGCAATGGTCGCCAATCGGGGAATAGTAATAGCAATAATCGGAAGAGAAATCGGGGAAATGACTCTCATATAAGATCCCGGCCTAGACCGTTTGAGAACTTCACACCATTAAATGATACATTGGAAAACATCTTCCTGGATACATATAATGTCCTCCAATACAAAAGGCCTCCTCCGAGAGATTCTACGGAAAAAGAGCGTGAAACTGGTAAATTCTGTCTTTTTCATCAGGTTCGTAGTCATTCCACAAACGAATGTCGTCATTTGAGAGATGTGATTGAAAAACTGCTCTGAGAAGGAAAGCTTGATGAATATAAGGTGACTCCTAGGGACAGGGGCAAGCCGTACAAGCCCCGAACCAAAGCCAACCTGCTACCAAACCAACGGCTCAGCAAAAAGGAAAAATATCGTTATCAATACCATAGTTGGTGGGCTTCACCTGGCAGGGCACAGTTTCATAGCTATGGATCAATACGTGAATGCAGCTAAACAGCATTTTGAAGTGAAGGAATGTAGCAACCCCGAGGATAACACTCCGGTTAAGCAACAAAAGACGATGTCTGATGACGTCATATTTTGCGAGCGAGAGAGTATTGGGATTCACTCCCCAACTAAAGACCCATTAGTGATCACCGTCACCATCGGTCCAGCTATAGTTCATAAAGTCTTAGTAGATAACGGGAGTTCGGTCAACATTCTGTTCAAGAAAACATTCGACCAAATGAAACTTGAGCCAAAGGATTTGAAACCATGCGAGGGTTGGATACGTGGATTTAATAGGGCCTCGACCGCTCCAGTGGGATATGTGGAATTGTCAGTAACCCTTGGGGAAGGAGAACGCCAGAGAGTGAGAATTCTCCCCTTTGTAGTCCTGGACATTGATTCGCCGTACAATGCCTTCTTGGGCCGGCCAGCCCTAGCCAAATTCAGGGCCTTCATTGCACCCTGGTGCCATTGTTGAAGTTCCCGTCGGATGCCGGCATAGGCATAGTCAGAGGAGATCAAGTTGTTGCACGAGCATGCTACATTGCAGAGTTAAAATTGCTCCGCAAAGTGAAAGATGTAGAAATAAAAGGTGGTTCTTCCCCTCCGAGGGAGGAATCATCGTAGCAACTAAAGAAAATACCTCCCGTAGGATCGCCCAGAGAGTTGCCCGAGGACATAGATCTCAGAGAGGATGAAGAGCCTGGAGGCAGAATGGCGACTCCCAATGAAGCGATTGTGGATGTACCAATAGATGATAGTGACCCAGAGAAGGTCCTGAAGATTGGATCCCAGTTGGATCCTATTCGAGCCAAAAAATTAACAAATTTGCTGAAACCTAACTTGGACGTATTCGCCTGGACCTATGCGGGCATGTGTGGAATATCTCCCTCGATTATGAGTCATTCGTTAAGCATCAACCCAAAACACCCTCCTGTCAAATAGAAAAGGCGAATGCTTGGCCCGGAGAGGTCTGCCGCCTTGAAGGAAGAAGTTGAAAAGCTGAGGAGTAATGGATTTATTAAAGATTCAACATACCCCGACTGGATTTCAAAACTGGTTTTGGTAAAAAAAGGCAAATGGAAAGTGGCATACATGCATCGACTTCTCAGATCTAAACAATGCCTGCCCAAAGGACAACTTTCCGTTACCTCGAATCGATCAGTTGGTAGATTCAACCGCGGGTCATGAACTTCTTTCTTTTGTGGATGCATACTCAGGGTAAAATCAAATCCCCATGCACGTCCCAGACCAAGAGCATACCAGCTTCATTACAGATTTGGGATTATACTGCTATGTGGTGATGCCTTTCGGTTTGAAGAACGCTAGTGCTACATATCAGCGATTGGTGAATAGAATGTTCTACAACTAAATCGGGAAAACGATGGAAGTATACGTTGACGACATGTTGGTAAAGTCCAAACAATCATCCAACCATACTACTGATTTAACAGAGATGTTTGGGATTCTCCGGAAATATGGGATGAAACTGAATCCTTTGAAATGTTCATTAGGGGTAGCATCTGGAAAATTCCTAGAATTCATTGTTAGCTCGCGTGGAATCGAAATCAATTTAGATCAAATTATAGCAATCCGAAATATCCAATAACCAAAACAAATTAAGGATGTCCAAAGCCTCGCTGGAAAGGTGGCGGTGTTGAGTAGGTTCATCTCCAAAGCTACAGATAAATGCATCTCGTTTTTCGAGCTGATAAAGCGAGGCAAGCACAACTTTAAATGGACTCCCAATTGTATAGAAGCATTCCAGAATCTGTTGAACTATTTGGAAAGACCCCCGATACTGTCTAAGCATGTGGATCATGAGGATTTATTTATGTACCTGGCAGTGTCATCTCACGCAATCAGTTCGGCTTTGGTAAGAGAATAGGATAAGGTACAAAGACCTGTGTACTATGTGAGTAAGAAATTGGTGGCCACACGTATAGCTTACTAATTGCATCTAGAAAACTTCGCCACTACTTCCAAGCTCATCCCATTACTGTGTACACCGATCATCCACTAAGGCAAGTTCTGCAAAGGCCAGAAGCGTCGGGAAGGTTGCTCAAATGGAACATCGAGTTGAGTCAATTCGACTTGAACTTCCAACCCTGAAGGTCGATAAGAGGGCAGGCACTTGCAGATTTTATAGCAGAGTTTACC
The DNA here is from genome assembly GCA_030737875.1 of Allium sativum. Taxonomy (NCBI): domain Eukaryota; kingdom Viridiplantae; phylum Streptophyta; class Magnoliopsida; order Asparagales; family Amaryllidaceae; genus Allium; species Allium sativum. The sequence continues at coordinate 116,762,857 of CM060911.1, read as the reverse complement.
ATCCCAGAGGATGATGCAGTAACCAAAGAGGATTATCTGCCAAAGCTACTCCTTGATCCTAATGTCTGGAAACTATACACTGATGAAGCTAAAAATGACACACGATCTGGCACGGGAGTGGTTCTTGAAGACTCCGAGTATGAAGCCCTAATTGTCGGGATGGAACTCGCAAAGGAATTGGATATCACAAAGCTAGACATCTTTTGCGATTCCAAGATAGTCGTAAACCAGGTCATTGGAAAGTTTCAGGCCAAGAGTCCAAGGCTGATATCATACTTGGAAAAAGTGAAGAAGTTGCTGGATGGTTTTGACCACCACAGCATATCTCATATTCGCCGAACGGAGAATCAAAAGGCAGACAAGTTAGCAAAAATGGCTAGTTCAGATAATCCTTAGGATCGGAGATGGTCCCAATTGAAGTACTACAGTCTCCTCCATAGATCAGATGGAAGTTGATCTGGTACTAGAGATTGAACCTGAGAGGGAGTCATGGATGACTCCTCTAAAGAAGTTTTTGATAAATGGAATGCTTCCAACGAAGAAAAGTGAGAGGCGTGCAGTTATACGAAAAGCTTCCCGATATGTGTTGCAAGGCAATGTCCTATACAGACAAGGATTCTCGATGCCCCTCCTCTAGTGTATCGCCCATGATGACGTCAAGCGTGTGCTGAAAGAGGTCCACGAAGGCGAATGCGGCGATCACACTAGAGGGCTAACGCTGGCGAAGAAGATATTGCGGTATGGCTATTTCTGACCTACCATAAACAAAGATGCAGCCAAGTATGCACGATGTTATGATGCTTGTCAGAAATTCTCCAAGATACCTAGGGCGCCACCTAGCCAGTTGAAGACAATGACAAGCCCGTGGCCTTTTGCTATGTGTGGGATTGACATTATTGGGAGCCTTCTTATAGCAAAGGGCGGAGCAAAGTTTGCTATTGTGGCCGTGGATTATTTCACTAAATGGGTAGAAGCAGAGCCTTTAACCACGATCACAACCAAGCAAATGATCAATTTTGTTGTCAAGAACATTATATGTCGGTTTGGATTCCAAAAATCGTCATAACCGATAATGGGACCCAATTCGATAGTACCGAGTTTTGAGATTTCTGTCAGAAGTATCATATCGACTATCGAGAAAAGATACACCTCTGTGGCACATCCGCAATCGAACGGACAAGTCGAAGCGGCGAACAAGGTGATTAAATTCATTCTAAAGAAAATATTGAAGAGGGCTAAAGCCATGTGGGTTGATGAATTACCCTTGGCACTATGGGCCTATGGGATAACGTACAGGCGACGGGTCACACCCCATTTTCCCTTGCTTTTAGAGCTGAAGCGGTCATTCCGGTAGAGTTAGAAGTACCATCTCATCGAATCACTTATTATGATCCAATGACCAACAATGAGCTGCTCCTTGAATCTTTAGACATGGTTGAAGAAAAGAGGGATGAAGCCGATCTACGCGCCATGAGGCACAAGCAACAGGTTGCTCGGTATTACAACAAGAAAGTCTGAGCTCGAAACTTCGAACCTGGAGACTTGGTTCTGAAGCGCGTGTTTCCACCCCCAGTACATATGGACCCGAAATGGGAAGGACCGTACTCCATTTTATGAAGGCTTGATAATGGAACCTTCAAGCTAGCAACCGTGGATGGAGATGAAATCCCCAAAGTGCGGAATTCCCAACATTTGCGGCCTTATCTGACATGAAATTGTCAGTTTTACTCTTTTGTTTTTAGGACCATGTAAGAAGGCTCGACTTGCCTAGAACAGTCTGGTTTCTTGAACAAAAGATTATAAAGTGGATGTAGGTCATGATTCGACTGAACCACTAAAAAAATATCGTATGTCGTTTACCTTTTCTGCACTTTTTTTGTTTGCTCTTTTTTATTTTAATTAGAATAGATCATTGCCATTTTGAGATTTGTTTTTAGCTAAGCAGCGATCACAATATATCTAATTCAAAACGCCAACTATCAGATCGGAAGACTAACGGTATCTAAAGCTCCAAAAGGTGCGGCAAGGAAAATCACACTACTACTTGCACTTTAACTCTCGAGATTAGGGAGAGAGTATGAAGGACGCAAAAATAACGTCCCCAAGGCATTCATGTGCACCGTGATAAAACCGCCTTGATAACACTCTAACCCGCTGAAGGGTCAGGAGAGTATAAAGGCGCTAGAGACTTAGCACCCCCAGAACTTCTGCCCCGCTAAAGGATCGGTGAGCAGACCAAGAATCGAGCTCGAACTAGAGTATAAAGGTGCTTGAGACTTAGCACCACTCGAACTCTAACCTGCTGAAGGATCAGGAGAGTATAAAGGTGCTAGAGACTTAGCGCCACAAGAAATCTTACACCACTGAAGGATCAGGAGAATATAAAGGCACAGTGACATATGCCACTCAAGGGCTCCTATCCCACCACACGAGTGGGGACAAGAATGAAAAAGGGGTGCCCGAACCCCTCATTTCCAGGAATGGGGGGCAGCACATATATGACTATAATCAATCCTCGATAAGCCCTGGCCAGGCACTGTACTAATGATTGATTGGGGGCATGTGCACACAACACTTTGCATTCGTGAACACTATATGTTTATTTAGTACACGAACTTTTCAATGATTATCATTCATGACTTCAGTATTTAGTTACGATTGTTTCGGTTACGATTATTTTTAAATTCTATGATTCAGGATAATAAACTATGCAAACATGGTAAACTTGCAGGTACACAAGGGTGTAAAAGAAATAGATTTTCATTCACTAAAAGCAGGTTTACAAGAACAAGAAGCTAGACAAAAGTGAGTTCCACTCTCACAACTACATTTTTTGTCCAGTGGGAAACCTAAAAGCAAAAAATATGAGCCAATAAGTGCATTCTATTTTACGCTTAGGAGATGAATTTGACTTCTTTTCCTTTTTCTGTTTCTCCAACTCCTCTTTTCCAGCATCAGAGCGGTCACTCTTCTTCCTCTTTCTCTTATCAACAAAAAACTTCAGGGGAGAACTAGAAGGCCGGGAGGCAAGCTGAGTAGTTATTGATTTGGAAGAGAATCTTATAACCAACCCAGTTTTGGGGTCGACTTCGGAAATAGGGGCACGAATACAGGGTTTTGTTCCCCCTTCTTAAGAACCAACTGCTTTTCTTTCCTAGCCTGCATGTCGGCTAAGGTTTCACTATCATCATCCTTGGCCTCATCTGTGATGACAACTTCCTCTTCCTCATCTCCGTGACCACCATCTCTGTCTTGCAAAGCCGCAATTACCTCAGTGTCCGCAGGAGCGTCGGTGCAAGATTCCACGGGTGCTACCGTGAATTTCTCACTTGTTGTACCCTCGGTTTGCTTTGGAATCTCAGAAACTTCAATATCAGTACCCGAGGGGACATCAACTTTCTCTACCACTACCTTCTCCTCTACATCTTTCTCGACCGGTTTAATACCTACCCCATGAGAAGCAAATGTTAGTGAATCGGGAGAAGATGTGGCCATGTCAGTTGTCTGTCCCGTGAGGCGACAACAAGCTACGACTGATTTGATGAACTGTGGAGAGAATATGGAGATACCTTGAGCCGACTCATCTCCCAGATTTGTAATGGTGGTTCCGACAACTGAGGGGTTGGAGCCAAGGGAATCAATGGATCATCAGGGTTATATTCCTCAACTTCAGAGGTTTTGGGCTCCACCACCGAGCTCGAGCCTTCGTCAACCTTATCCTTGCGCTTGAGCTTAATCTTCTCCCTCTCGATCTCTTCATGTATTAGGCGTCTATCTTTCTCCAAAGCCTCGGGTTCTTCATCTCTGAGAAAGATCTGCATCAGCTAGTTTTCGTCAATCTCATCGACCATCAACCGCCGCTTCTCATCTTCGACAATTGCATCCCATACATTGGCCAGAGTAACATGATAGTCCGGAATCCAAGAGATGTCTCGAGTCTTGATGACTTGACAAAATAAGTCGAACAACAATTCCTCAAAACCATCCATCTCTTTCTCTTTTTCAGCGATCTTATCAGCAGCAACAGTGGCCGATTCAAGAGCATTATTGGCGTTACTTTCAGCGAGAGCTGCACGCTCCTCAGCTTGGACAAGTTGATCATTTAAAACCTCTTTTTCCTTTTTGGCAATAGCGAGGTTGTCTTTTAAGCTCACCCTCTCTTTCTCCCAGGCAGCTTTCTCAGCAGTAAAGCGTTCCTGCGTTGTCTTCAGTTCAGTATTAATTGCCCTAAGATCTTCCACTTCCTTCCTCAAAGCCACCCGTTCCTCGCTGTTTGAATCAAGCTCACTGCGAAAACACGCCCTAGCACTTTCCAGCTCAGAACTGTAATTCTCTGCATCTCGCCGAGCTAAAGCCAGTTAGGCATGTGCATCCTGTAGTTCTTTTTCCATTTTGCTCCTAGCCCTAGCATCATTCTCAATTTTCACTCAGGACCCGGCCGCGTCCGTCTCTAGGCGACGGATGGCATCTGAAAGATGAACAACATGCCTCTTCATTACCCCATATTGTTTAGCCACATAGCATACGTACCCTATCACCTCTGTGTCCCAATCCTCGGCAACCGGTTCAAGATCCGGGACGAACATCATCCTCTCAAAGAAAATATCAGGGAATTGCTTTCGCAAGCGCTCCAGCCTAGCCTGAATTTCAGAATTAGGAACAATATTCTGTGCAATGGTGGTATCCAAGTCGTGCTCACTAAAGGAAACATGAGATGTCTTTCTCTTCTCCACGATCTTGGCCTCATCATTGTTTTTGCCCTCCGGCTTGTGGTGTTTTTTAGAAGACTGGACATGAGAAGGCATACTTTTCAGAGGGGTCAAATCTCTAGGAAGTTGCTTGCCCCCAGCCGATAGCGATGGACAACTGTGAGGCTTTTCAGAACCTTGCTTTGATGAAGATCGAGATCGTATAGAATAAGATTGATGAGAATCCCGGGGCCGACGACTATATCTTCCCCGACTATCACTACGAACATGCTCGGGATTTGGAAGGAGGCGTGGTGTGCCCTCACGAAGGGAACGATAAGAATAAGACTATTTACAGGACATTTTCCCTGCAAAAGAAACAGGTGCATGTTAAAACTATGAATGACAGTGGCATAAGAGTGTTATAATAAACGGTGCATGTGATTTATGCATCCCGTGAAATCCCCCTTTAATGGACCAGGGCCCAGAGTTAGGCTCGTTTGGATGACTCCTTTTCTCCAACTGGGGCATTCGTCTCCTCAAAGATAAGAAAAATTGGTTCCCCTTTTAAGTCTTCCTGAGTATAGATATCATCTGGTAAAGGAATCTTATTCAATTCCCCGAGTATCTGTTCCTCCGTTAACTCATCCTGAGCGACAGACTCAACCAGTGATCAAGTTTTTAAGGGAGACTGGCCCTCAGAGGTCGGGACCTCCTTTGGCTCGTCAGCTTGGCCCTCGTCTCCTTTGTATACGTTTAAATCCTCATCATCCTGATTAATCATCGGCGAAGGATTCCTGCGAAGGTTAGTTGTCTCTACGGCTTGAGAAGTTCCTTCTCCTTCAGTCGGAGGTATATACTTGTAAGGTTTGCCGCCCGCTCCAAGTCCGAATCTTATATCTAAAAGACGGTGTTTGTGAAGGTTCTTGTCGGTGATACATTTCATAATCCTTAAGAAATCTGAGTTGCTTTTGAGAAGACGGGATAACCAGTCTTCATATATCGAACCTTTTGTTCTCCCAAAGTTGTGATCTGTATGGAACAAAATGACACATTAGCACTGAAACTATGCATTCAAAGTGTACGCGGAAAAGTTGAAAACATACTTGCTTGTAGCCACTTCCTCGCACATCCAGCTTGATGTTTTATATTAAAACTGTCAGATTTGATATCCCCTATATTACTATAACCATCCGTCACAACTTTTCTGTTGGCAACTGATTCGAAGAAAGAAAAACTGGGAGCCCCTTCGGAATGATGCTTGAAATGGTAATAGAAGTTCAGATCTTTAAGCGTAAGTTCGGTCTGTAGAATCTCCATATAAACAATATACAGAGTATACAGAGCCGCATGGGCATTCAGATGGATTTGCATGGGGGCAATGCGTAACTGTCTTAAGAGATCGACAACAAGTGGAGAGAAAGGAGGAGTAGCTCCTATCCAGCAAATGAGTCGAATAACAGTCATATACCCCTCTATGTCAGAATGAGGTCTATCTTCACTTTCTTGAGTTTTCACATCGTCCCAGGGAATTCCGTGTCTTAAGCATATCTTCTTAAGTTTTATATCGTCTAACTCGGAAGGTAGAGAATCAGCGAGCTTCTCTATTTCCTTAACACCCGGAATTTCGTCAGGAGCTCGATCATCCTCATCTTCAAGGGATGTACTCTCAGAAGTCGTTGACTCTATATCGGTATCTGTCTCATAATCAGGGTCGGATTTTTCCTCATTTGAATCTGAGGGAAGCACATCAGGGCCGTGATGTACTAATGTCTCTGATTCGGTACTTACGTTCGGTGTCTCAGTCACTTGTTTATCCGACATAGCTGTGTTGGCGAGTAAAAATTAGAACACAAGTTACCCGTTCCCCGTATGTGTAAGGGCAAGTGTGTGCTTGTGCGTACATATAAGAAAAGCATGAAGTTAGTTAAATGAACAGGATATTGGTCGTGATATGCCATCAAGTTAAGTTGTTCAGTTCAGAAAGTTCATCTCGAAGGGTCTAGCCTAACTGTCCATTGTCACATATTGCATTGCTTAAGTTAATATGTGTCTGAGATCGTCAATAAAGATGGTTCGTTGGAGTCTTGGGGATCGGATCGCGGCATAAATGTCGATGCGTGGAACTGGGATCAGATCGTGGGTATCCGATCGCTTGCAAGTTATGCTAGCAAGGCAGCATCGCCTCGTGATGTAGGCTTCGGATCGCAGAACGATCCAGTTCATGACCATTCCCCCGATCCGTTCCACTCCATGTCTCCATCGGCCAGTATTCCCCCAACATATAGCGATCCGATCCGTTGCTGCGATAAACAGCAGCTCCACCTCGCGTTCCTCCATCTCACTACTATGGCGGCCCAAACCCGAACCTCACTTACGAGTCGACCTGACCCGCTCCTCTTCTTCTTCCTCGTTTCTCCTCTCCAATTCTTCTATCTCCACTATGTAATAGCAAACCCATTAAATATCACAGAACCGCCGCGTAATCTCGATCCATTGAAGAAAAACCCCACGGAAGTTAAATCCGAATCGATACTCAAAAAGAAGAGAAGAGATACAACCAAAGTTATCATTACTATTACCTTTTTAATTGAAAGAAAATCTCTATTTGGCAAGTTAGGGTTTTGAAGGTTAAAGGTAAAGAGGGAGGCGGCTGGTAAAAGAAAAGTAAAAAGTGAAAAAAGGGAGAGTAAACCCGTTTATATAGAAAAAGAGAAGACCCTTGACATTCCCTTCTTTGTCCTATATGGTTCGCCAGGCCATCATGGGCCACGAGCAGGCGGAAGGCCCACCAGGGTTCGTACCAGGCCCCCTTCATGTTACGATCTGAAGCCCATAGGACGACTCTACTCGAAGGTGCGAGGTGGTCCATCACGACTCGAGACTTGAGGTGACGATCTAAACACTAGTGTGACCAATGAATCAGAAATGACAGAGTTCCATATTTGCAGAAATACGAGAGTTACTAAATGCCACTTTTTATGATGGGTTTTGAGACTTACCGGACAATTTGATAGCAATATCTCCAGGAATTCAAGAGATGAAAATCACTCGATGAACAGAGAAATGACTGATGATACAACCCGATATTTATACCCGTCAAAGAGCGCAACTCCTTGAAGCCATACGCATTTCAGATAAACACGACTTTTGATTCACATCACTTCATGAAAAGATAAGTTCGTAATTTCGAAGCATGTTCCATCCTCAATAAAACATACTTCGAACGGGCAAAATGTTGGCTAGCTTTTGGATCAAGCCACCAAAATGTTCACCACTAAGTTTTACTCGTAGGAGCTCCCAAGCCCCGGTCGTGGTCACCAAGCCTTAACGGATCGTGACGCTATTGCTACCCCCCCTCCGATCGTGAATCCCTACAACGATCCGATCCGTCCTCTCAAGCGCTCCACGATCCGATCCCTGAAGCTAAAAGATGAAGGCCACGACCAAGTCATCCACGACCCGAAGATGAAGGATCTTATGCCACCTGTCCATAACTGTCATTTTGACTATTTCTCCATCAGGCTACGAACCCGTCCGAGATCATCGGGATTTGTGACACGTATGACCACGATCCATCTGCAAATATCACCTATAAATAGCCCCAGACTTGGCATTTTTGAGGATCTTTTGGCAATTCAGAGCTTTGATTCCACCATTATCATTTCTCCATTATTTCTACTCAGAGTTATCTTGAATTTATTGAGTAAATCAATATTGTAAAAGTGAGGCTGAGAGATAAATCATTGGTTGTACTCGAATCTTAAGTATGATCATTGGTATAAAGTGGACGTAGGCTATTTAACGCCGAACCACTATAAATCCTGTGTCTTTTCTACTTTTTATTGCATTTATTCCGATATTAAACTCCCCCAAATTATAACAATTTGGGTGTTAGACCCAATTTTGGATCTAACCTATATATATATACACACACACACACAAAATATATATATATATATATATATATATGTAAATGCAGGATTAATATGCAGGTTAAAAATATTAAAGACTGTACAGTTAAGAGATTCAAGGTTTCAAAGAGAATCAAGACTCATGAGTATCAAGATATCAAAAAGTCTGAGATTATCAGAGTAATAGAGTTTAGTTAGTATGTAAAACTCTAAATATCACTCAAACTTTATTTCCAAATTATCTGTTTCTAAATTGATTTTAAACTATTTTCAAATTGATTTCAAACTCTTCTCAAAAATGATTTTTAATCGTTTAAGGATTTTAAACTTATGATTTTAAATATATATACTTCCTACGCTTCTTATATTTATGTATATATTATAAAGTTTTAATTAAATTATATGTGTTTATAATTATATTATATAGTTTTATATCACTTATATATATAGTTTTAAAATCATATGTTTAAATAATATTTTATTATGTTTTTATGCTTGAAAAATATATATTTTAAACTAGTTTTATTTCAGGAATTTCCAAAAAATATATATTGGTTTAAATACTTGAAAAAATGATTTAAATTTATATTTTATATAACACACATATACTTACATGTCGACTTCTAACTGAAATATTTTTAAATTCTAAATATTTGTGTCTTTTCATTTTAAAACGTTTCAGAACAGTTGTGTCCTTTGGAACACTATATAAAGGCCCTAATTTTGAATTTTTTAATAACTAGTCTTGTAACGATCCAGAATTTTTAACCAATGTAAAATTGGAATATTCATTACTTAATTTGAATTTAAATTTGAATTTGACATAAATATATATATGGTTAAGAATATTTAATAATTTTGATAAGTTATATGATAGATTTTACTTGAATTATAAATGAGAATGATTATTAATGAGTTTGGATTTGTTGATACTATTTGTCGTTCGATCGGATTTGTCAAACCATAACACAAATTAGTAGCATTAGAATTAAGTGTTGCCTTTAGTTTTCATAACATTTAAAATAAAGTGCTACCAAAAGTTCTTTTTTCTCCTTAAGACAAGTGTTAAGACTCATGTCTTTATGCATGCTCCCTTTCATGAATGATTGCTACTTGCCCCCTTATGTGTCTTTTCCTCCTTACTCCTCCTTTCCTATATAAGGAGGCTCTTTTTTCGATTTTCTTACCATTCCATTCTATTTCCTCCTTTCCACCTTCTTCTAAAAGCTTATGGCCATGGTTTCCATGGCATAAGTCTTCCTCTTTTCCACCACCACCTTGCCAAAGTTCATCATTCTCCTCCTCCTCTTATAATATAAAGAGAGATTAGTGTATATTATATTATATATATTTTGGTAAAGAAGACGTTGCGCTGAAATACTGTCCGGCGATTCACTTAGCTAGGCTCGCCTACCGTGAAGATTTGGGAAGCTGTTAGGTGAGAACTCTTTAACCACGATTTATATATTTAATTAGTAGCTAGACTAATTTAAATATAGTGATGAATTATTATTGGTTAATGATGATTGACATCTGTTGTGATGGATGATGGATGCGAAGTTTAGAACACACACTATTAAGCGTTAGTGTTATAACGCTTGTGCATAATTATGATTTATTGAATCTTGTTGATGATGGTTGCTATGGATGTTTAAATGGTTGTTGATGTTGTTTTGCACACACTATGACACAACAATTATGGTATCACATTGGTGATCGAAAAATCTCCTTCATAATTAAAAGCAATATCATTATTGAAATTGAAGGATAATAATTGGAAAAGACCATATGTATGAATTCATATATATTGTTAAAGTCCTTTAAATGAATAAATAAATACCAGAACATTCTAGGATGACAGAGAGGATAGTGTCTAGGCTTGGGTTTGGAAATAAAGTTTCCTGCTCTCCCTGGCTATCCCTAACTGATCCGACGAATGGAAGGTTAATTTAGTTATTTGAATTCAGAAATGAATTGGAATTTATGAATGTTGAATTTTAGATCCAAAATAATTTGGAAATTAAATTTAAATGATTTTAAATGGGTTATATAAGGATATAATGGTTTTCTATGATATTTTGAAGTATCGTAGAATACTGGTTATTATGGTCAAAATAGAGCTTGTCACATAACGATAATTTACGTATTTTAGATGCAAACTTTAAACGCTTATAACTTTTGCAATCTAAATCGGATTTCCTTAAAATGAAAAACGTTTGATTTCCATTAACAAAAACTTTCAAATGAGTGAAAGCATATTTTAAATTCGAGTTATAATTTTCAAGTTTTGTTTGAAACCGTTTTGGAAAAGTTTGATGTAAGAACAATTGTTGACCATAACTATAAACAACTATTTTCAAATGTTTTATAAATTTGTAAAATCATGAATTGTAAAGTTTAAGTTTTGGCTAAGATAAACGATATTTTGATCAAAGTAGTTAAGATAACTGTTTTGTAACGCTTTTGTAACACTTTTGAAATGCTATTGTAACGCTTCCTTTGAAAACAATCTATTTTGAAGTTTTAAACCGTAAACTATTTTCCAAACTATAAGTAACGATTTGTGGAATATTTTCAAAGGTTTAAAAGTATAAGAAATATTTTATATGGAATTTAAATTGATATTAATATGGGTTTTCAATTTTAAATAATTGTATATGGTTGGAGATAAATCTTCGGATGTTTGATATTAATCCGGTAGATGATGGTTCTTACTGTTTGAGGAATTTGAAAGATAGTTCACCATTATTCCGCTTATAGTGTGATTTGGATATCGAGATTAATAGTAAGTAAAAGTTGATGGTATTTCTATCTAGATCTAATGTAAAAGAGTTGGATAAATCTTTTAATTAGGATATGAGTTTCTTAAGCTGACTGGGATAAGTTGGATATAAATAATCTTCAGATATTTTATATGAAATTCTGTGGTGTAAATGTATACTATTTGAGGAATTTGGAAGATATTATTATATCGTTATTCCACTTATAATATTCATTGATTTTGAGAATTGATATCAAATATAAGTAGATACAATTTCTGTGTAACTTATGTTCAATATCAATTGATTTAGGTTTTGTTGTGAATCATATCTTCAATAATATCATTCTTTAAACCCCATGAGATTGAGTTATGGAAATTCATATCGTAATTTGAGGATTTAATAAAATCTTTGATTTGAGGAAATTAAAAGTGAGGAATTGGATAGAAAGTATAATCTTTTAGTTAAGATTAAAGAATGGAATGTTGGAAAATCAATTTAATTGGAAACTAGGGTTGAAATGTGGGGTAAGAGTTTACAAAGGAAACTGGATTTTGATAACGAGTTATCAAACGGGAAATTAATTAAGGCTATGGGGCTAGATTATCTTGGATTTAAGGGATGTGTTTTAAAGAAGAAGGGTTAAATATGGATTTTGTTAAAGATAATTTGAGAATAGATTTAAAGATGTTTAATTTAACGAAATCCAAAATGGAAGGAGATTTGGTAGAAAGCCTATATGTTCCGTGATTGTGTTTTTAATTGCGCTTATTATTTGGAAAGACCGGGATCGGAATTATGTCTGAAAACCATTCTAAGTAATAATACGATGTTGTGGAGCAATTGAAGACATTGGAGGCGGCATTGAAGAACAAGACCCTTCATGTTGTAAGGGACACTTGCTGAATGTCTCAAATGGCTGGCTCCCATTCGCAGATGGATTTAATATATCAGCCAAGTGGCAAGAAGCCTGAACGTATGTAAAGGAATTCCAGATTGTTGTTTCGTTCAGACCTAGAACGGACATGTATAGATTGTGTGTCTGACATTGTAATTGACTGCGTAGCACTGATCTTCATTAATATTTATCTACTTGGTGGCAGAGAATTTATTCTCTTGCTTAACACCCTTTTCTAAGACGTATGAGCTTAGAGGTTATATATTGATAGAAATCAGTGATGCGTAGTGAATGGACAATGTGGCATACTTAAGTTATGTGATGAGCTATGGATGATCAAAGCATGGCTTATTTAAGCGTAGCTTTGTGTATATCGTGACCTCGACGGACCTCACACCCCAGATTGATGGTAAACTGGCGATCAGATTTTTATGTTCGTTTCGTATGTTCGGTGCACCGGGATGTGATGATGAAAGGGTACTGTGAAGTCCCCAGTCTGGGACGCTATTTGTTGGGTACTCTGATTCATGTATGGTGGGTTAGTATAATGGAGTCCGAGTCTGGACGTTAGCCGCGGTACTAGGATGATGCGCGCAAGAATGTCTGTGAGCCCACGAATGATCTTTTGTACCAGGAACCATCATGTCCGAAACCCAATCTCCACTACGAGACCGTGCAGTTTTAATTGTATACCTGCTGGTTACCGGCAGGATTGTCAGTATAATGGGATGGGGCATTATGCTGGCTAGGATTAATACATTTATTTGCGAAAAGGTTTTTCACACTATATAGTAGTAAAAGAGGATTTTCACGTATGAAGGCATTTTTGGTTATCATAAGGCAAAACTCGCCCATTTGGTGTGCGCTTGCATTGTGTGATGTGGGACGAGCTTATGATAGCTTCATTTTTTCAAAAAGTCATTGCGGATTTCTATGCACTGGTAATCACATGGAGTAAGCCCGTTTCGCATTGGCGGCGTGGTCCGGTGAATTACCTAACTTTAAAATAAACCCTAAAGACAACTGTTTTGAGTTCTCACACCAGTCCCATGACTGACCTGGAGTTTATTGTTCCCATACCTAAACTCTGGGTGCCCATAATTTTTACATGGGCAGCCTAGTAGTTTGGTTCGCAGATTTAGCCTTGGAGCTAGTTGGAGCAGGATTCTGGTTTAACTGGAGCTATTATGTTTGGAGCATTCGCATTCTTCCGCTGAGTTTAATAGCTTTTCCACTGTGTAACCAATGTACTCTGATGTACCTCTTGTAACTCTGATGTAATATTATTTTAATGATAATGGAAAAGTTCTTTTTATTTTGTGCAAATGTGTAAGTGCCCCTAACAATCCGTCTTTGTAAACGGTTTAAGTTAGTTTAATTACCGGCGAAAATCGAGCAAAAAGCCGGGTCATTACAAATCTTCTCCTTCTTCCTCCTTTAACATACCACCATTATTATTCTCAAATTTCTAAGACTATACACTTATGCTTTGCCGATTTCAATATAAATTATATCATTCTTCTTTTGTTCTCATTCTCTATCAAATACTCTCTGTTTGGAAGTGTCACTCAAGAGTTTTAGGGCAATTGTAATCCGAAATAGGTTAGGTGTGTTCCTTGTTTCCCTGAAATCAAGGAAAGGGAAGGGTTTGTTCCTTATAGCCCATAAATCAAGGAAAAGCAGCGGTGTTAACCTTGTAGCCGTAAAATCAAGGGTGTTGTAATTGGATATTGATATTAATAAAACTGCACAATCCAGCGCTGTGCGGGACTAGACGTAGGAGCAATCTGAACCAGTCAAAAATCCTTTATGTTCTTTCCTTTTCTTGGACACGACCTGAAATCCCCCGATCTCCGAAGAGACGGGAAACCTCGGATTGTGCAAGAACATGCCGCGTTAAAATAATAGAACTTTTATTGTTATTACAACAATTTACTTCAGAGTACAAGAATATCAGAGTGCGAATAAATATTACACAACGGAAAAATAATATCATAGATAAATAATTTACATAGCAGCAGAAATAAAATGTATAAATACAACGCACAATGGAAATACATCAACTACCACAACTGAAAGAAATACATGGATACAAAGCTTTCCGAGTATAGCTCCAGCTGTAAACCAGGATCCTGTGAAAATAAAGAATCTGCAAAACCAAAACTACTGACTGCCTGTGTGGAAAATATGGGCACCTAGAGTTTAGGCGAAAACAATAAACTCCAGGTCAGTCATGGGACTGGTGTGAGAACATAAAACAGTTATTAAACCTTTACTTTAAAATAGGGTAAATCATGGGACCACGCTGTATGTCACGGAACGGGTCATGAATACTATGAAATAAAACCATTAATAAACAACGCAATGCTTTTTGAAAAAAAATGAAGCTATTATAAGACTCATGTCCCATCACACAATGCAACGCAAGCCGGAGGATAGAGTTTTACCTTATAATAGGAAAACATGCGTGATATGCTTTAAAAAAATCATTTTGATATACTATAGGTGCATAGTGTCGAACATAACTTCAAATATAAATGTATCAATCATAGACGACATAGTACCGCATCCTACTGTGTCGCCGTATAGGTTTACAACAATAACCGAAAAGTCGCGTATTCGAAATTGGATTCCATTTATGAGTCGAGGCAAGGGATATCTCCTTGCCGGTTTCGAGATACTCTAGCAAATGCCTCAGGATCACACCTATGAGCAACCCTTGCATCTTCAAGGCCGCTCCACACCTAACGTTTGTGGATTGGTTATTCCTGAACAATACGTTTCCCGGTCCTATCGAACCTCCAAAATGGTCGGTACGTCGACCATCCAAGCCTTATAGTCGGCTCCATATCCGAGGCGCCTCACAATCCAACATCCATATAAGTAAAAATGTCTGGGCTCTATACTATGACACCACTTCTAGCTAGAAAGAAATGCATGCACCCCCTGCAGTCACTATCCCATTTTTGGCTCATACCGAGGGTGTGAGGCTTGCGAATTAATGCTATACACAAAGCTACGCTACTTAAACTTGTATTTTGATCATCATCCACAAGGTCCTTCTTTTCAACAAAAGATTTGATCATTTGCATCTTAGCATGCCACATTGACAATTCATGCCATACAACTGATTTCTATCAATGTATAACCTCTAAGCCCATACATCTCAGAGAAGGGAGTTAAGCAAGAGAATAAATTCTCCGCCACCAAGCATATACATATTTAATAGAAATCAACCAATAAAGAACAAAATACAATGTCAGACACAATCCATTCATAAGTCTGTTCTAGGTCTGAACAAAACCGGAGGCACCTTATTCCTCATCCCATAAGCCCAATACAGGAGAGAGGTCCTCTCATATCTGGTCGGTCTCCAAGTACATCTGGACGATTACCACTTATTACCTTGCCTTGGATGTATACCCCAAGTCAAGACATTAGCAATCATCCCAACGATGTGAAGATCTCTGGTCTTCAACCACCATCTTTATATCTTTGACTTTTAGTCGTTGTAACAGTTATTAAGAATAGGTTAAACCCGGCCTTTTCTAATAACTAGCATATCTTTATAATCATGTGATAAATACAAAAAGATTGCACACATCTTATTCCAATCTATAATGTTCTTTTATTCAAATATTCACATCTTTGGGGAAAGGTTCCCATTTATTTTATCAAAGATAAGCTCTTTTAAACTTATTCTTTTGTCTTCCTTTGGATATCATTTTCAAAAGATTTTATTTTATCTTTCACAACTTAAACCTGATCAAGGTTTAAGAACTAGCTGGGATTATCGAGCCTTACTGAACTAATCATTTATTTTATTATCCCAGTCCCGACCTTTTCATTCCATAAAGCAAAACTGGTGGTACTCCATATTTAAAACCAATCGTGTTATTGGTAAATTTAATTACCATTTATCGTTCAAAACTACTTAAAGATTTAACTATCGCGTGGAGTAAAACTTCAGGGGAAAAGGGGGAGAGGGGGAGGGGTAGGGCTAGGGGAGTTGGGAGAAAGGGGTAGGGGTACTCCATATCGAACATTTCTTAAACTCGATAAATTTAATTACCGCTTTCTACATTTCAATCTAATTAACGATTAATTAAACCTCTAGTTCAGTTTTAATCTCCAGCAATCATTATTAATGATTTTTTTAACTTTGGAAATTAGTCCTGTCTTCATTTAGGTTGAAGAACAAATGTTATTTAAAACACTATTCACGATAAACCCAAAGTCATTGTCTATTAATATGGAATCTTCACGGAAATTTGAATAATTTATGATTGATATAAATTTCCATATCAGACTAATACTATAAATGAAATAGAAGTAAAGCCTTTTAAATTCCATAAATAGTAATGGCCTTCCTTTACAGAAGCTCATTTTGATTATTATTAAATCGAATTCCATTCTAGTTCCGATTTAATTAAATAAACTGGAAAACTTCTTTGAATCTTATTCAGAAGATTTATTCCTTTCACTTAAGGTTTCAAGAACAGTATTATTTAAGATACCGTTCACAACGAACTCAAAATCCAATTTGATATTAAAATTTAAGATCTTAAATGGAAATCAAGTTGACTTATATTCAGTACCAAATTCTGAAATTAACAAGTATCGTTTTGGAGTAACGATATCAATATCTTTTAAAATCCCATAACAATATCCATATAATTACGGGATCCAATATCGAAAGCGGAAGATTCTTTCCTCTCATCTAGTGGAACGAGGTCCAAAGATAATTTCCATTCAAATCCATTCCAGTTTATTCGTTGGAAAACTCATGTTATTTCAAAACCATTTACAAATCCAATTTATTAATTTAAAAATCATTGGATTTCTAATCTAGTTGTTAACTAGTTCATTCAGATAAAAACTTCTTTTATCTTTTCAAACTTAGAAGTTATCATCCAAAATCTTTCCAAATCATTAATTATTATTTTACATAATTTTTCCATATTTTTAATGATTTTATTAAGGACCTTACAGTCGGTTTCCAATATCGGCCACCGAACTGCATCCATAGCGACCTTTTCTGAAATTGATTTGAACATAATTTAAAATCTAACCATTCAAGTTTAAATCTCTTATTTTTGTTGGAAAGATCTTTTCGATACGAACCCAACAGTTCCAATGTTAGGAAAATCCGACGGTCGATTCTCCCGTTACATCAATTTGAAGTTAATGGTTGAAATTTGTGAACGGTCATTGCGCGAAGCATTCTATTCAAGCCATATAATATATATATATATTATATAATATATCGTCGTTTTCTATTTAAAACATATTTTATAAAACGTTTTAAATTCATTTAAAAATGATTTCAAGTTCCATTTCAATTTTAAATTTAAATGGAACATCCCATTTTATTGTAATCCCAAAACTATAATATTTTAAAAAAATTCAATTTGAAACTTAGTCTTCTCGATTCGTCATAAAAACGAATAAAATCGATATAAGAACCCGTTCAAGTTAAAATAGCATTCATATACTTAACTCGGCTTCATATTTTTATATATTTTCGTGTCCATCCAAAATCGGACGTCAAAATCCTCTTTTAATCTTCATTGAATATCATATTATAAAAATATTCATATTTATTCCGGATTGGAATAATATTCAACCATTATCCATAGAAATAAATTTGTATGGATTTCATACATCATATATAGCCAACAACAGTCGTTGACAACTATCAACATCCAAAATAATATCTAGTGTGCATCTTATTTTTATATAAGCTTCAATCAAATAATTGACGCTTATTTAAATCTGTCAATCAACCGATTAACCGCAATTTCACACAAGGGATATGTGTGAGTTAAATATCATCCCAAGACCCGTGTGGGGTTTTTAAACAACAAATCGATTCAAGTTAATCATTGGTTAATAAATTTAACCAATTCTGATTCAATTCGAATTATTTTTCTAATTAACCAATTTTCACTGTTCAAATTATAAATGGATATTTATATCCAATTTCAACTACCACAATATTATTAACATTATTAATATGTTAAATATTTCAACATCACAAACTAAACATAATGTGGTCAATCAGATCGCCGTGGGTTTTCAAACAACAGTGGGATGAGCTAACAAGCACCGTACAACATTTTTGTGATAATTAAACAAATAAAAATCACATTGGCAATCTGTATATTCAGTATAAAATAAACAACTGTACAAGTAATTTGAGTGAGAAAGTTCTCACTTTTATTTCCACTCCGGCAGTCTGTAATCGATGATTTTATATTTAAACTAAATTAAATAGGCGTTTAATTTAACTTAAAATTCAATTTGCTCCATTTCCATTTTGGTCAGTTCCATGTTGTAGCGTTCGTTGTCACGAATGCAACGCAACTGAAATCACTGAATTTAGACATCGTATGAGAAAGATATGATATTTAATACATTAATTACATTACTAGATAATTAAATAATAATTAATTTACTTAATTTCCCCTTTTCTCTCTAATCACGTCGTTCTCCGGGAACCCATTGTCGACTTCAAATCTTCATCGCCGCACGCCACACGAGATGATCGGAGCTCAATCGGTTGTCACCAGGAGGAAGGTCGGAGTGCCGCCTCCCTGCGCCAGCAGTGGCTCGCCGTCCGATGGCCCTAGTGCCTTGGAAAACGGGTTCGAACCCGGTGTCTTTAAGTAGTGATTTCGAACAACCCATTCAACAAATTCAGATCTCCACCGTTGATCATCTTGTCCTTGTTGAGCTCTACAATTTTCCCTTTTGAAGCTTTGAATTTTATTGAACGAATTTGGAGAAAATGGGGTGCAGATATGAGACAATTTCTGCCCCTGAAAACAAACTGATGGCGGCTCCAATAATGGCTACGGTTTTGGAAAATGATGAATATATATATATATATATATTAAATATTATTTAATTTGTAAATTACTTGTTTAACACCTCAAACTCCAAATCGGACCTAACGACTGACGTCCCAATGGGATATTTTTTGTAAGCCAATTCGGCTGTTTCGATCCGTTTTTATCAAAATTAAAATATAAATTAATATATCGTTCAATATTGAATTCCAACGTACATTTTAATTTACCGGGGCCACATACTGACTCCAAAAATTATGAAATTTGAAATCTAGCTATGTTTTGACGATACAGTCCTAACAAAATTAATTTCTTCTAGTTTGGAGACCATTTGAAAAATGTCCTTTTAACTAGTTTATTAAATTTAAACTGAAATTGAAAACGCGTTTAATGTACTATGCTTACATACTAATTCCAAACGACTTGAAATGTGACATTCCAGATCCAACAAAAGTGGTTTCATCGAAAATGGTGGTCGTTTGCGAAATGGCTATTTTTAAGGTTTATATATTATTAATATATATATATATATGTATTCTATAAAAACTATATTAAATTTTAAACTGGACATAACTTACAATTTATAAAGTGAAATCTAAATTTTTCATATTCGTTAGAAATATATAGTTAAATAGATTGTAACGTTTCTTGTTTCACCCAATTCTGATCTATAATGAATTATGTACATTCATTTGAAATTTTAATATTAAATTTTCAAATTACCGGGCCATTTCAAGCTCGATGTATAATTAATATAAATTTAGACGTTCTAACTTCGCTCTAAATTAATTTTTCATCATTTGTTCTCAAAATAAATCGATTAAAATATTAAATTTATATTAAAATCAAATAAAAATAAATTTTAAATTGGTTTCAAAAATACGGGTTGTTACAACCTCCACCACTTAAAACTTTTTCGTCCTCGAAAAAGAACGGAGATGAAAGTTGTTTATATAACCAACTCAATTTTCATTCTGGCTTCAGTTCTTCAACTTTTCAATTTCTAAGAACTTCCTAATTTCTCTGAAATTTGGCTACCACCCAAAATTTCGCCATAACCTCCTTTGTACGGGATGGTGTAGAAAAATTTATTGGGCCGTATTAGGCACCCAAAAAATCAATATATCGCATACAAATCAAATGTGAATTATCTATGCTTAAGGGAGATGTGAAAAAAAATCATTCCTTGACCCAGTGATGGGAATTAATCATAATCCATGTGCCATGTCTAAAATAAGAGAGACATATGTATTTTTGTCATCTCAAGACCTGTGTAGGGCTTGTTATTAAATCCCACAATTTACCATTATAAATTATTAAGTCCATAATCAGTCCTCAGTTCAACGTATAATTCAGTCCTGGCCATACAAGCGTTTTGCTCATATGGTCATCCAAACCTCATCATATAAGCGCGAAATGCTTATATGGAATATGACATGTTGTCTTCAGTAGTATGTTATGCGGTGTAGTTCATAATTTATTGGTTACTATCCTAGGGCGTATGTTTGGTTTCACATAGAATAACCATTACAACGCATCCAAATCATTCACAGTAGTTTAATATAATAATGAAATTGCGCAACCAACTAATTAAGGTGCACCTGTTTATCGGGCATGCAATTTATTTCTCTACTCAGCCTCTAGTTAATAACCTGCTTAACAAATATATGTATATATATCCAATTGCAACTAATTTCAAGTTAATTCTACATTAAATTTAATTTGGCTCAATTTAGCTTCTATAATCATATTGGTTTTATTCCAATTCTATTTAACTTCTCTTAAGTTAATTTTTTTTATTTGGTTGATTTACTTGTACATTTTAAATCTATTTAGCTCGTTTTAGTTAAATTTAAATTCATTTCCAAATGACTACTTAAATTATTTTAAGTATAATTAGACATTTTAATTGGAATTATATAGTCATCCCACTTTCGAAACTCGAAAATAAATACTGATGATGCTGCAAAAATCAGCAGAATTATCCTCAAGTGACTAGAATGTGATTCTATATCAATCAAGTATATTCAAGACTTTGGATATACGTTTGCAAGGCGTATATGAAAAATCTTCTTATACTCGATAGTCTGACTTCGACATCAAAATAAAATACTCAAAATCATATTATAAAATATAATCTTTCATAGTTAAATTCAGCTTTCATAAATAAATAAATTTATTATTTTCTATTTATAATACTCTTCCAACTCATTCTAGGGCTTTACTAACCCCATATCTAACGAATTTCGCATTCCAGGATACTACTGATTCTATCTATAATGAGTTATTCTTTAATAGGATGTTACTAATCCTACCTCTGATGAGTTCTTTCGTTCGGTTCTATTATGTCTTGTTCTCGAGCTTTGTAAACCAAAGCTCTGATACCACGTCTGACACGACCCGAAATCCTCCAATCTCCGAAGAGATGGGAAACCCCGGATTGTGCGAGAACACGACGCATCAGAATGCAGAACGACAGAACTTTTCATTTTTATTACAACAATTTACTTCAGAGTACAAGAATATCAAAGTGCAAGTAAATATTACATAGCGGAAAAATAATATTAGAGATTAGTAATTTATATAGCAGCGGAAATAAAATGTATAAATACAACGCACAATGGAAATACATCAACTGCCACAATTGAAAGAAATACACGGATACAAAGATTTTCAAATATAGCTCCAGATGTAATCCATTACCTGTGGAAAAAAAAATCTGCAAAACCAAAACTACTGACTGCCCATGTGGAAAATATGGGCACTCAGAGTTTTGGCAAAAACAATAAACTCCAGGTCAGTCATGGGACTGGTGTGAGAACTTAAAACAGTTATTAAACCTTTACTTTAAAATAGGGTAAATCATGGGATCACGCCATATGTCACAGAACGGGTCACCCACATGAATACTCTGAAATAAAACCATTTTTAAACAATGCAATGCTTTTTGAAAAAATGAAGCTATTGTAAGACTTAGGTCCCATCACACAATGCAACGCAAGCCAGTGGATAGAGTTTTACCTTACAATAGCCAAATATGCTTGATACGCTTTAAACAAATCATTTTGATATACTACAGGTGCATAGTGTCAAACACAACTTTAAATATAAATGTATCAATCATAGACGGCATAGTAACCCATCCTGCTATGTCACCGTATAGGTTGACAACAATAACCGAAAAGTCATGTAACACCCCGCATTGTATGACAGTTCAATAAATAAATAGTGCATATTTGTGTGTATACATACATACATACATACATACATGTATATATGCACAGACATAAATGTATATATGAAGAATAAAATAAAGATAATGCAAATAAATATGTAATGCACGCACTAAAAGAAAGAAAGGATTGGTTGCATGCGCTGTAAATATGTTGCATGCACTGATTATGCACTAATAATAAAAGAGAAATAAAAGAAAAAGATTCATGCAATGAAATATTGTAACAAACATGAAAAAGAGGAGTAAGAAGAGAATAATAATTATCATTGTTCTAAGCCTTATTAACAATAACCTTAGTAGCCCAATTGGCTAGAGCATGTGACTTGCATACAAGAGGTATAGAGTTCGATCCTCACCGCCTCATATTTTTGTAACGGTAGAAATAACACATGTTCATGAGAGGAAATATGCATAAACGCACATATAATGAAATATATACATATAAGGAAGTAAAAAAAATATATGAATATATATATATATATATATATAAATATATATGAGAATATATATGTATATATGTGCAAAACAAAAATATACAAGGGATAAATTTCAAGATAAGGCTGCAATTAAAGAAATATGACAAGAATCAAATAACGGTGCAACACCGTTTGAATTTTGAAAACGAAATGAAAGTTAGGCATATATATATGTATATATACGTGCAAAATGGTCTTTAGAAGATTTGTATACCTATAAGAAAATCACATGTGAATATAACAGTTAGATAAATTCTAGAAAATTTAAACATTCAAATTCAAACTTCTGCACCAAAACAGCTCGTAGGACCCAAGGGGTCGACACCGGGGTCGACACCCCCAGATCCATCCAGATTCATCAATGAATCTGGACTATTTCTTAACTAGGTTCAATGTTGACTCAGCGCTGCGTGTACGATAAGATCCTGAACACCTATAAATAGGCTAGCAGAGCCTAGCCTAAATCTCACATTCTCTGAGACAACATCTAAGCTCTGTCATTCTTTCTCCTCCTCAAATCTCTTCAAAAAAATAAGATAATTAGTTTAGGAAAATTCTGAATCAAGATTTGGAGGAAAAGAACGAATATTAATTAGAAGGTGTTTAGAATCATATTCGAAGAGAGATAATTTTCTAGATTTGGTCTATTCAATTTCTTCCTCTTTCTTCCCTTTTTCTTTTAGTAAAAATTATGAATCCATGTTTGTTAGGTTCTGAATCCAATTAGCGGAAAACCATGGAATGCTAGATCTGGACCAGATCCTGGATTTGGAAAGCAAATGAGTGAGTGGATTTAAGTTATATCATTTTTGATAATGATATATTATCGTTTGACATTCCACGTTAAAATGACAAGTTGAAATATGATATATTGAAATGTTTAAACATATGTTAAAAAGATTAAAGTGACAAATATGACATGTTGGAATATTAATATGCTAAGATATTAATATGTTGGAAAATTCATATGTTGAAATCTAAACTTGTAAAAATATGTGTAGCGATTACTGTTGTTCCAATTTCATGTTAACTTGTGACATTTATGTACCTGGACCATCAACTGTAGAAATTGAGAAAATTACAAGTTAGTTTGTTTGATTTGAACAATTACATGATTAAACGATTACATGTTAGAATATAATTTATTGTAGTCAAAAAAACATGCGACATAAAATGGGCTTAATACGATGGCATGTAAAATATAGGAAATTAACAGTAAATAAGAAGTTGTGACCACACATAGACACGAGGTTAGATTACACTTTTGGTAGAATTCTGTCCGGAACCTCCCGGCATATCCAGCATCCAAAAGTGGTAAATCTAATGTGAGGGATCTAAGTGCATAAATAAAACATGTAATGGTGCTAAGACACGAGGTTAAGTCAACTTGTGGAAGAAGTTTTCTCGGAACCGCCCGACAAATCCAGCATCCACAAATGTAGGCTTAATGTGAGAGGCCTTTTACATAAGCATATATATAAATATATGTATATAAAAGGATAGAAATAAATGGCATTAATTGTGATTGATGGAAATGAAAGGAAATGGGTAAGGAAATAGATGAAAGTGACAATAGTAAAAGAAATAAATGAACGGGGAATGATAATAACCTATTATAAATAAATTACATAAATGAGAATGTTATATAATAGGTAGACTTGTCCTAGGGACAAGTGGATATTATAAATTAGGTTATAATAAACTAGTGAGAAAATGAAATAACTTGTGTAATGAGAAAAATGGTACTTAATTATAAATCAAGTAATCAACCAATAGGGGGAAATTTATGAAATGAAAGAAACTGTACTTAATTATAAATTAAGTAATTTGAAAACTTGAAAATCTGGAATATGCTGATAAGAATAACATGTTAAGGCTTGTCCTAGGGACAAGAGGAAATTATAACATAGGTTATAATAAATGGAAAGGAGACTCATCAGTGAACCTTAGTTAAGAGAACTAAGTTAATAAGTAAACAACAATAAGTTGTAGTGACAGTGTAAGATGGAATTATGATTACATAGGAAAGAGTGAGGCAAACTTATGAAATGAAATAAGTTATATTTAATCGTAAATAAAGACTGACTTGTTAAACAGAAAACATGTGAACTGAGATATACTTAATTATATATTAAGTAGAACATGTTATTGTAACTATGAGATCAAACAAGAATATAAAGGGATTGTGGAATACAGACCTTGGATCACAATCTAGAGAATAACATGTTGTGGGCTTATTAATAGGCTTAAATCGGTTAAGTTATATGAATGAAATTAATAAGCAAGAGGAACTTGGTATCTTGAATAAGAAGTCAATGTGAATGGGAATGACCAAGTTAATTGGAAACCTGATGAGGTAAAGCAAGCCCATAAAAGAATGTTTGGACATAGGGTCTAATAACATGTTAAAATGAAGCGCTTGGAGCAGCCAGCACGTTTGAGGGTGAATAACCCAATGGGGTAGATCATCGTGGTGTCATGAGGCATGAGAGGAACGCACGTTCATTTGATTATTGTTGGCTCCGAAGGACTGGAAGGGGAAGCACGCGGCTTCCTGAGATGTGGAAGGTGCCCGTGGTAGTCCTCTGTGGTGGTTTAGTGTTCGGGCAGTGCTCACAGAGGTTGAGTCTGCGCGTGACTACCCGGTGAGTGGGCTTGACTGCAAAATTAGCTTTGCAGTCAGAAAGCTGTGATGAGGTGGGACTAGGGTGATATGGTGGTTGCCTCAACAGGGAAGCAAGGGTCATGGCCAACAAGGATGGTAGACCGTCGGGTACCCGTCATTGGCAGCCAGTGAGATGCGAAAAGACTAGAGCTAAACCCAAGATGACATCCACCTTACTCTATCGAGAGACGGTGGTTGAGGGAAGGCGCCGACTGAATGTTTAGATTGTTTGTTAGGGGCAAGTCGATTAGCTCTTGAGGTCTTTACTAGTTGAGGGAGTGGCCGAGGTGGGGACATAGCCACCATAAAAAAATAGACCTGAAGGATATTTGTATTTTGAGGCTCTTAAATGCGGACCTATATAGATATGGAAAAGCTCCCGATCAAGTTCCGTGTTTCTTGTACAACCCTACCACGGAACTTGGTGCACATTAGAGGTTATGTGAAGTTATGGCATCGAGTACAATTGGTGATACGTACGTGGGGAAGTCTAGATATATGCATGTCTGCTCTGGGTGGCGTATCGTAGACTCGAAGGCTTTACTCTATGATGGAATCTGGTTCGATCGAAGGCAGCAATCCGTACGCTTACGTAGCATGGCAATGGCAGATATATACGAAACGTAATATTGTTATATAAAGATCCATACGTCACTTCGGCATCGTATGAGGGACCGTGTATATTTTGGTGGTGTTACAGCGGAGACCGTGCGAGGGGGATACCATGGGGTGTACCTTGATCTGGGGGTAGCTACATATTTACTTTATTAGGCTAATCCACTGGGGAATAAATGTGTACGACGTGTATGTAAGCCTTGAGTGTTGTTAAACCAAGTAACCTAATAAATAAGAAAAAGTGATTAAAAGGTATATGTAGGGTTATCCAAAATGTATAGTATAAAACCAGTCACCAGAACCAGTGTTATGACCCCTTCCTCATAACATACTCATAGGTTAGATTTGTGGCAGGGATATGATAGCTTTGGATGCTGGTTAGGCAGTATTATTACTACGGTACGACTATATTTTGATTACATTATATTTAATCCATTCCGCTGCAAGATGTTTTTCTGAGCTCTGATATATTTTATATCTCTGTCTTTCTGTTGGATACCAGAGCAAACCAACGCGAGTTTCAATAGATTAGAATTTTGAAAAAAAAAAACGGTCTGTTGGAATTCGGGTTGTTACACTGTCCTCTTTGGATTTGGTGTCGGCTTTGGGACAATGAGGTTTCGAGATCTCTTTTAGTGACTTTTATGTAACTTCCTATTGCTGGTATCAATACTAAGCAAATTAGTATCGATAGCCTCCCTTTCGGTTTATTCTAACTTGGCTTCATGCTTTCTTCTTTATGACTTTGTCCTTCCGATTTCAGTATACATGCTTTCGACCATTCTTCATTGTTTACTTCCGGTGTCAAATTGTATGCTCATAGAGTCAATTTCAGGTTGGTTGGTTTTGATGCTGAAGCTGCTCTTCCACTATCTTCTGGTATCGGTACCAAGCTTTCTTGCTTTCGTTGGTACCAATAGTGCATACTTTTAACCATTTTCCTTCATGCTTTCGATATCGGCTGCTTGGCAATTTAATGTTGGTCATGTGCTTCCAAATCATTCCTTTTTTATTGGTTGCGCTCCGATACCCCTTCACCATAATCCTGTTTCGATGTCAAAATTGGATAGTAATACGGGATTTCGACTCAAAGTGGTTCCACATGTTTCCATAAAACACTTCCTTGTTACTCTCTTGTCTTAGAACATAATTATTCATTTGAAATCTCCCTATTCTCTTTATTCATTCTTTCATTAACCCAACCTGTTACTAGCCTCAATTTTGTGGTTATATGAAGATTTAATTGGAACTCCTAAAATCCAACTCTTTTGTCCAAATGAAAAAATCCTGATATGCATCAAATCTCCATTATATATTTTAACAAATGGTAAATTCTTATCCAATCTTAAGATACAAATTTCGGGTTAAATTTCTTGGGTTTACAAAATATTCTTATTTATATTACATGAATCCATAAACTTCCAAAAAGCCAAAATTTGTTGATTATCTCAAAAATCATTAGATACTCAAATTAAATATATATTTTCTTTATCTTAAAACCCCAATCCTAAGTAAGGAACAACTAACCAACAACTTAAGGTTACTAAAAATACAAACTTCTCTCGTAGAAGATAATGGTCCTTCTCATATAACAAACTAATGGTATTTAATTCATGATAACTACTCTTACAGGTCTTCTAACCAATGTTACTTTATTAGAATCGGTACTAAAGCATAAATCTGAAAAAGAACTTACCCATTTCGTCTTAGACCAATATGCGATCAACACATGTGAATTATGATTAATTAGGAAAGAGTAGGGAAAACTTATGAAATGAAATAAGTTATATTTAATCATAAATAATAAGTTACATGTTAAATAGAAAACATGTGAATTGAGATATACTTAATTACATATTAAGTAAAACATGTTATTGTAACTGTGAAATCAAACAAGAGTATAAAGTGATTGTGGACTATAGACCTTGAATCACAATCTAGATAATAACATGTTGTGGGTTTATTAACAAAATTAAATGGGTTAAGTTATATGACTGAAATTAATAAGCGAGAGGAACTTGGTAACTTGATTAAGAATTCAATAGGAATGGGAATAAACAAGTTAAATGGAAACCTGATGAGGCAAGGCAAGCGCATAAAAGAATGTTTAGACATAGCATCTAATAACATATTAAAGTGAGGTGCTTGGATCAGTCCGCACGTTTGAGTTTGAATAACCCTACGGGGTAGGTCATTATGGTGTCATAAGGCAGGAGAGAAGCGCACGTTCATCTGATTATTCTATCAGCTCCGAAGGACTGGAAGGGGAAGCACGAGGCTTCATGAGATACGTAAGGTGCTCCTGGTAGCCCTCTGTGCGGTGGAAGATGTTTAGGCTGTGCCCACAGAGGTTGGCTCTACGTGTAACTATTAGGTGGGTGGGCTTTGACTGCAAAAGTAGCCTTGCAGTCAAAATGCTATGACGAGGTGAGACTAGGGTGATTCGGCGATCGCATCAACGAGAGGCGGGGCCAGAACCAACAAGGATAGTAGATCGTCGGGTACCCTTCATCGACAGCCAGTGGGATGCGAAAAGACCAGAGATAAACCCAATAGACCATTCATCTTTACCTATCGAGGTACGGTGGTTGAGGGGAGAAGCCAACTGGATGTTTAGAACGTTTGCTAGGGAAAAGTCGCTTAGCTCTTGTAGTCTTTACTAGTTGAGGGAGGGGCCGAGGTAGGGCCATAGCCACCATGAAAAACAGACCCTAGGGATATCTGTATTTTGAGGCCCTTAAAGGCGAGCCTGTACAGATATGGAAAAGCTCCCGAACGAGTTCCACATTTCTTGTATAGCCCTGCCACATAACTCGATGCACATTATGTGCGGTTAAGGCATCAAATACGATTGACGATACGTATGTGGCAAAGTCTAGATACATGCATATCTGCTCTAGGTGGAGTTATCATAGACTTGAGGGCATTACTCTGGTATGGAATCTTATTCGAGCGCAGGTGGCAGTCCGTACGCTTACGTAGCTTAGTAATGACAGATATACGCAGAACGTAATATTGTTATGTAGAGATTTGTACATCACATCGACGTAGGATGATGGACTGCATTCATTTCTATGGCATTACGGTGGAGACCGTGCGAGTGGGGTACCATGAGGTGTACCTTAATATTAAGGAGAGGGTAGCTACATATATACTGTATTAGGTTAATCTACTGGGAAGTAAATGATACGACGTGTGTGTAAGCCTTGAGTGTTGTTAACCCAAGTAATGTAATAAATAAGAAAATGCGATTGAACGGTATATGTAGGATTATCCAAAGTGTATAGTTTAAATCTAGTCACCAGAACTTGTGTTCTGACCCGCTCCTCATAACATACTCGCAGGTTAGATTTGTGGCAGAGATATGATACCTTTGAATACTAGTTAGACAGTATTATTACTACGGTAAGGCTATACTTTGATTATATTATACTTTATCCATTCCGTTGTGAGATATTTGAGCTCTGATATATTTTATATCTCGGTCTTTTTTGCAGGATACCAGAGCAACCAACACGGGTTTCGATGGATTAAAATTTAAAAAACAGGTCTGTCGGAATTCGGGTTGTTACAGGTCACGTATTGGAAATTGGATTCCATCTATGAGTCGAGGCAAGGGATGTCTCCTCGCTAGTTTCGAGACACTCTAGCAAATGCCTCAGGATCACACCTACGGGAAACCTTTGGGTCTTCAGGGCTGGTCCACACCTAACGTTTGTGGATTGGTTATTCCTGAACAATACGTTTCCTGGTCCTATCGGACCTCCAAAATGGTCAGTACATCGACCATATAAGCCATTTAGTCGGCTCTATATCCAAGGCGCCTCACAATCCAACATCCGCATAAGTAAAAATGTCTGGGCTCTGTACCATGACACCACTTCTAGCTAAAAAGAAATGCATGCACTCCCTATAGTCACTATCCCGTTTTTGACTCATACCGAGGTGTGAGGCTCGCGAATTAACGCTAAAAACAAAGCTTTGCTACTTAAGCTGTGCTTTGATCATCATCGTCAAGGCCCTGCTTTTCAACAAAAGCCTTGGTCATTTGCATCTTACCATGCCACATTGACAATTCATGCCATACAACTGATTTCTATCAATATATAACGTCTAATCTCATACATCTTAGAGAAGAGTGTTTAGCAAGAGAATAAATTCTACGCCACCAAACAGATACATATTTAATAGAAATCAATCAATACAGAATGAAATAAAATGTCAGACATAATCCATTCACAAGTCCGTTCTGGTTCTGAAAGAAATCGGAGGCACCTTGTTCCTCGTCCCATAAGCCCAATACAGGAGAGAGGTCCTCGCATATCCGGTCGATCTCCAAGTACGTCTGGACGATCACCACTTATTACCTTATCTTGGGTGTACACCCCAAAACAAGACATCAACAATCATCCCAACGATGTGAAGATCTCTGGTCTTTAACCACCATCTTTATATCTTTGACTTTTAATCGTCATAACAGTTATCCAGAATGGGTTAAACCCGGCCTTTCCGAATAACTAGCGTACCTTTATAATCATGTGATAAATACACAAAGATAACACACATCTCATTCCAGTCCATAATATTCTTTTATTCAAATATTCACATCGTTGGGGAAAGGTTCCCATTAATTTTATCAAAGATAAGTTCTTTTAAACTTATTCTTTCGTCTTCCTTTGGATATCATTTTCAAAAGATTTTATTTTATCTTTCACAACTTGAATATGATTAAGGTTTAAGAATTAGTCGGGATTATCGAGCCTTACTGAAGTAACCATTTATTTTATTATCTGAATCCCGACCTATTCATCCCATGGAGCAAAACTGGTGGTACTCCATATTTAACATCCATCGTGTTATTGGTAAATTTAATTACCATTTTTGTTCAAATCCAATTAAAGATTTAACTATCGCATAGAGTAAAACTGCGGATGAAAAGGGGGTAGAGGGGAGAGGGTAGGGGTAGGGGTAGGGGTAGGGGGTAGGGGTAGGGGTAGGGGAGAGGGGAGAAGGGGGTACTCAATCTCGAACATTTCTTAAACTTGGTAAATTTAATTACCGCTTTCTACATTTCAATCTAATTAAAGATTTAATAAAACTCTAGTCTAGTTTTAATCTCCAGAGATCATTATTTAATGAATTTTTTAACTTGGGAAACTAGTCCTGTCTTCATTTAGGTTGAAGAACAAATGTTATTTAAAACACTGTTCATGATAAACCCAAAGTCATTTTCCATTAATATGGAATCTTCACGGAAATTTGAATAATTTATAATCGATATAAATTTCCATATCAGACTAATACTATAAATGAAATAATGGAAAAGCCATTTAAATTCCATAAATAATAAGGGCCTACCTTTACAGAAGCTCATTTCTATTATTAAAAAATCTCTACAAGAAAACATATATTTAGTTACATCTATTAGTAGCTTTTCTAGTGTGAAAGCAACCAATATTATTTTTACTTTTGTTTTTTGGGACTTATTTGTGTTTTATTCTATTTTTTCTAAAATTTTGGTGCTCATTACGTTTAATTTTCTAGCCGGTCCCTCCACTGACTTAACTTTTCCCACCGAAATTTTCGTTCATCACTTCAGCTTCCTCCTCCTTTTCGCTTCAATAAAATTAATAAATTTTTTGCCTTCGTAATTTTTTCCAACAAAATTTCCGCCTTCAAAATCTGATTCACAACTCTGTACGTTCTTCTTTTTATCATCGTCTATAAATTAGATCCCCTTTGCTCTTAGGGTTCCCTTTGAACCGCTGATTCAAGGTACGTAAATTGTTTTGTTGTTTAAAAATTGGTTTGCTAAATCGTACATTTACTGTCATCGACCCCCTTCGTAGATTAATTGTCACTGATTTTCTATTGTTTTATCGTCTTATTCTTTTGAACAGCTGATTCAAGGATTTTTTTTTCTATTTATGACGGTTGCCTTTATACATTTATTGTCGTCGATCCCCTTCACATGGAATAAGAGATGGAGGTGGGATTGGGGATTTCATGATATTGCGTGAAATAATACCGCCTAATACTAGTTTAGGTTCAATGGAATTTTCGGTATGCTTGCGAGCTTTAGTACTACAGTAGCGGTAAACATAGCAAATCTCCAAACAAGTAAATGGTCTTGTTCCTCAAATTTAACTGGTATTAGTGACCCAGAAGAAATTCTATGCATACTCATATACATTTTAAACCCAAGCTGAATTGCAATGGTGCAGTTGCAATCACTAAAGGGATGCCAATTATTGGGTAAGTGTCTTGAACAAAAAATATTAAAGCAAATATTTTTGTTCGTATCCGCTGAGAAAGAAAGCAGGAGTATCCTTTAAGATCAGTTATGGGACTCCATTACTTACAGGGATTATGCAGTGATTGGTGTTAAAAGTTTAGCCTGGAGGGGTGATATCATCTGAGCAGGAAGTGAGAGGTTGAAGTGAAGAGTGCAAGCCGAGAGAGTTTAGCAAGGATACAGGGCGTTGTCCAACTCCAATGTGGTGTTTTAAATAGTTTCAGTAATTCACTGATTACATGGTCTTTGCCTCTGTGTTTTAACATGTAAATTTATTTTTCAGGTTGGCCCAATGAATGATGATCGATGCACCGGTGGTTGCTTCTCTAACAATTTTGTTTCTTTGTCTTTACGTGCGGAAGTTTTTCTTGGTGGATGTGGGTTCTACCTGGTGTGTGAGAAGGTATAGATAGATATACATGTGTAAGTTTTGTTTTTCTGCTATTACTTCATTGTTTTGCATGCTTTGAACCCATTTGTATATACATCCTTACTCTCCTATTACACACACACATGTACGTATTAAAATGGGCACTTTAATTAAATAACAAACTATCCTTACAAGCATATGTTCAATGTACAACAATTACACACTTCGCCTATTAAGTCACAAATCGAATTGGCTCTACAAACCATCAATCCAACCCATATGCTAAAAAAAAGAATTTTTTAACTATAGTACTCTGGCCTATGCAGCTCGAAACTGAACTGCACATTGGTTTCAAATATTTTGTGATGTCTCATTACTACATGTTTGTTCTAATATGAGTTGTCGTCTTTCTAGCGCGTAATATAAGCCAATAACATAGCACAACTCCATGATAATCATGGAGCATAGCATTTTAATCTGAAATAACAGTGAGAACCTGAAATAATAGTGTAAGCCTCTTATCCCTAATAGAGCACACATCAATTAAGTTTTATTACTCCTATAAGATTGAGCATTCGGCTCAGTATCCACCCCAGAGTCAAAAACTCTACTGACCGGAAATGCCACAATGGTTCATTATACAAAATGTAGGAGATACAAAACATGTGAAAGAGATTATGCTACATCTGTCATAATGTGTATAACTTTCACTGGCCAATACAGTTAATTTTGCATCGCACCTACTTAGGCTGATACAAACTTCACATTACAGCACCAACTATAACACATAAAAAATTCCTTTCTTTTAGTGCCCTAAGTATTTTCATTTCAAATGACAAATATTTGTAGTGCTAGAATGTCCCTAAATCTGTTGTTTTATTTTATTTCCTTTCTTATAGGCTTTCACAAAGATTTGGATTCAAAATACAATGGCTAATGTCAAAATATATTACTCCAAAGCTCTGTTTGATGATTTCTGCTCGGCAGGATCCTATGGCTCCTAAAAATTATCATCATGGCTATTGAAAGCCGACATATTTATAATGAAGAGTTAGGAAGGTCAGCTTGGCAAAATAGGTATGTTCCTTGTTTAAGACACTTAAAGTGCTACACTAGTTATTTTATACTTATACAAGTCATGTAAGAACGTCGAAGAAATTCCTACCGGTGATGCTCTTCATGATGAAAAGGTTTTAAGGAGCTTTAATAAAATTAATTGGTGAAATTAAATGGCCAAATCAAATAAAATTTCATATTAAAAATCAATATTTATGGTGATTTGCATTGCATAAATTGATCATATACCAAGTTTCAAATTTTTCAAGACACTTAGATCAGTGGTTCCATTCTTATGTAATAGAGATTAACTTTTAAATTCTATTTCTTCGATAATGGATTAACGTGATTAACAAATTTTTAAGGTATTTCTATTTACAAACTTAAATTGACATCAGTTTGAGATATGCAAAATTTTGCCTTGAGACAGTAGTTCTAAAAACCTATCGTATTATTATAACTCAATTATTTTGGCTCTAGTGTTGTTCACTAAAGAATTACATATTGTAAATAATCTCCAAAATTAGGAAGATTATTTATGTCAAATCAAGTGTAGCATCTAATAACAGAATTGCATATAATCGTGAGAATGTCAAGCCGTCCTGTGATTTAATTTACTACCATATTTCTTCTTTCTAAATATTCTACAGCCTGTACAGTCAAAAGTAGCAGTAGCATGAAAAACAAGGGGAAAAAATACAATAACAATGCAGTTATCCATGTAGATATAATTGAACTATATTATTGTACAAAATGGTTATGGATAAATGAACAAACATATGTGATATGTCATAATTTAAAAAAACTCATATCTTTGCTTTATATCACAACAAACTGTAACAAAATTTAGTTAGAAAACTAGAAATAAAAATTTGTATGTATTAGAGAAAGTTGTACCTTCATCTTATTTTCTGCTATCCTTTTTCCTAAGCCTTTGAATAGTATCTGAAATGTGGACCTTTGTCCACCCTTTCCTTTTGTATACTATTTACAAAATGCATCTCTGTCAAACAATTTTATGTCTTTATGTCAGAATATAGCTATGCATAGTTACTCACATAAGTTTGTATAAATTTATTGATAAATAGATGATATAATTACAAACATGAGTCATGACAAAATTTGAATTAGGGCATTTCCGAAGTTGTCGTGATTGGTGAAGTAGTGTTAACCAAACATTAAAATTTAGCATGGGTAATTCTAGAATTTCAAAATTTCAATCATAACATATATTTTCGATCATGCAACCATAAATTTAATAAGAAAAATTCAATCTAAACGGATAATTTAATAGTGGTATCCTGAATGAATTTATATTATATTTGCCACTTTAATCGGTTTTCTTTCATTTTCCCATTGGAATTAAGCAATAATTCAAAAGAAGGCCCCTGATTGAATGAAGTTGACTTACATATCCATTATATACTCCACATGACAATGGTAGTAAAACATTTTCAAATTTTGATTAAATCAAAAGATAAATAAATTGAACATATAACCAAACTGTGTTTGGCCACCGCAGAACTGAATATAACAACATGACGACTTAATAATCAAAAAAGAGTATAGAATGGCCCTTGCATAAACTCAAACAGAACATTGAAAGAAAAAACAAAAAGTATATTAGATGGCATTTTTCCGAAATGATGTTCAGTATTAGCTTCGCTATGAATGTTTCTGACAAATTGATAAAATGTTTCACAATGAAATGGCAAAATGAAAATATCAATTTCATTAGTTTGTATACAATAGCTGTACGCCTATATGTATACACAGTAATAATTATAGGTACTGTGAGCATTAGACTAAAACCGAAAGCAATACAAATGGGGATTCTTCCTCGAGTGCACATCTAGGAACAGCAAGGAGAGGAATTCATCTTCCAGGGAATGCAGTAGAGGTAGCCAAGTAGTCCAAAGTGCTTAAGGCCATCCCCAATAGGGGGTCGGTTGAAAAGCAACTGACCCCCAACGCTTGGGTCGTTTGGGGGGTCAGGGTTGCTTCAGCAACCCTGGAGGTTGTTGGATCAACCAAATGGTTACTCCAAAAACCGACCCCTGGCCGGCTTCGATGAAGCCAGGTATGGGTTGGCCGGTTTCAACGAAGCTGGCCATGGTGGGTGGAATTAATTTATTCCTCCCACCATAGCTGGTTTCTACGAAGTCGGTTATGTTTTTTTTTAATTATTGCCGTTGGGTTTGTGACTGTTTTAAACTGATCGTTGCTCAGAAGTTATCGTTTGATTAAAGGCTTTATATACAGAAAACCTACATACATATATCATAACACACAACATTTCTACATCAAAACACACTTCTCTTCCTTCTTCATTTTCTATTCAGTTTATTTGCAATGTCAAACCCTGGTAAAAGGAAGAAGGGTGTCTCCAATTCTGCACAAAAGCATCACAAAAATCATTCCGACAACAATCAGTTTCCTAACCATTCGTCGTTCCAGCAGAATCAACAATCCAGTTATGGTAACTTCCCAAATCCAAACTGTACTTATCCTCAACAGAACCCGAATTTCTATCAATCCCAGCAAAACTCCAATCATTATCATAGTACTCAAAATTTTGGTTCCAGACAGAATGCGTATTTTCAGAAAAACTACAGCGATCATCACTACGCTTCTCCAAGCAGCTAACAACGGTTAGTCTCGCCTGAAACTTCTCCAAATCTATCAAGAAATTTGAATTGTTTGTTTGGAGACAACAACGGCTTGAACGAAGAAACAGAAGTCGATGATACTGAAAATGCAGATATGTTTGCCACCACACAATTGAGAAGATCAAACAAAATAGTGAAACGATCTCTAGAAGAACAAATAGAACTAGCTTTTTGTTGGGTGGAGTGCTCTAGAGACAATGTAAAAAAGGACTAGTCAGACTGATAATTCATTTTGGAGTTCTGTTTCGAGATTATTCAACGGCCATAGTCCCGGAAACCCACCGAGAACAGTCGATTCTTTGAAATAGGTCTAGAAGAGAATCAACGCTAACTGTCAAAATTTGAATCAGATTATGGCTGGACTACAAAGTAGATAGCAAAGCGGTGCTAATGATATGGACTTGGTAATTTTTATTTATTTAAATTATTATTATATTTTTTTAATGTATAATTATAGCAACTTACATTTGTTCAACGCATACAGCTAAAAAGTGCAAATGAAGCTTATATGGCAGATAACAAAAACTAACCATTCAATTTGCATAATTGTTACACCATTCTATCTAGAGAGGAAAAATGGAGCACCATACGTCAAGAACATTCTGCATTGCGATTTATGCCAAGAACGCCAATGGAGGAATCAAGCCCGGGAAGCCTTGATCCTCAAGAAAACACCCCACTTTCTACAAGTGGCGGAGGTAGGCCTCCTGGTAAATATAAAGCTAAAAAAAACAATCGCAGATTATAGTTCGTACTACGAACAACTACATAGTCGAATTGTAGCTTCTGAAGAATCTAATTGACTTTTGGCGGAAGCAAAGGAAGCTAAGAGATCTGAGAGAGCACAAGAAAAGCAGCGAAGACATGAAGAACTTCAAATATCAAGAGAGCGTGAGTTAGATGTTAGGGAGCATGAATTAGCTCGACTCGAACGAATTGATCATGATATGGCACTTATGATTGTCAACTTGGATACATTAAACCTAATGCAACAATTATTAATGGAGCAAGAACTAGAAGCGTGTCGCAGAAGACGCATGGGATAGGACGTATTTATGTATTGATCGTTCCATTGTAGTTGTTTGTTGCTATGTCATTATCCAGTTTCTAATTGTTAAATACTATTATTGTAGGGGTCACTAAGGTAAGTGTTTTTAGTTAGGAACTAGGTGTCAGTGTTGTAACAGCTCCTCAGTTAAATTTTCCTTTTTAATTATTACTAGCAATCTTGCAAGTATGAACATGTAATAAAAGAACATTAACGTAATATTTCATAACTCTAGCAATAAACGATACATAAAAGCATTAACGCATACATATAACTAAACAAAGGAAAGTAATTTAACTTGAACCTTCAGATACAGTAAACCACTTCCTATTGATTTCCCGTATGCTCCCAATAATGTTTGTCAAATTCGTCCCTTAATTGTAGATGTGCCTGGGGATCTCTAACGTCCTGGATATACTGCAAGTACTCGGAAAAAGCGTTCGGGTCTTTGCACGGCTTACTTGTAAATGCCACTGCTATATCCGGATAGTTTTTAAGTTGTGAACTGCAAGCCGAGGTACCACTAATTTCATTATGGCTTGCTTTATGAACGAGGATCTAATATGATGATTGTTTGTTAAGGCTCCCCCTCGTAAGTCCAAATGTGGGAACATACTAGCCAATAAGTCATACTGCTGATATAGCTCATCATAAGGTAAAGTTGCACCCTGACCAATTGGTATGCCAGTAAGCATGGTAAAATCTAGTGGCATAAAACCCATCTCTCCAAAACTAAAGTGAAATGTATTTGTAGTTTTCCACAAACACACGGCTAATGCACCACATAACTGAACATCATTATTGTATAGGTTTTCAATACCTAAGATGCAAATTAAAAAGATTAAAATCAAGTAAATATATTACGTTTTCTAACATACGTATTATGTAAGTGGGTTCATCAAAATTACGTACTCAAGAAATCTCTAAATCCAATATTTCTAAGGTATCCTGCAATGATGTTGTCTGTGTCGTGCGCACGAATCGTCCTATACAAACAGGCGATACTAACCTACGATCCTTGTGTATGATTGGTACGAGCCTAAAACATACAAAAGAATAACTATTTTTTGTACGACACGCTTCTTTTTCAACTACCGACTAGTACACCAACCAGTTTAGGAAGTTATACCTCTAACGATGACTTCAAGGAATCGGTAAGGTGTCTTTCGCCTTCGGGCAGTTCGCGAAAATCAGCCAACGCTTTGTTTCTACTCAAATTAACATTGATGTGCGGATCCAGCGTAGCATAAACGCCGGGTCTAGCAACCCGTCTTCTCTAAACGGGCCTTGAACGACAAGCGTCGCTAGGACAGGTGTCTTCAACCGCTTCATTCTCCTCTTCTGCATTGATATTGGCGGCATTACTACTCTCAGAACCAAATATAGCTTTACTTAATCTTCTCTTTTTTTAGTGTTTGGATCTTGCGACGGAAGAGGAAGGGAGGAAAGGGGTGGCGATTGTGAAGAGAAGGGTTTGAGGATGAAGAAGGGTATGGGGATCCGAAACATTGGCTAAGGGTTAAAATCCTTAGCCGGTGTTGGGTAAACCGGCCACGTGTTAGCCGGTTTATCCAACACCGGCCAAGGGTTTTAACCATTGGCCGCGTTGGGGAGGGGGGGTTGCTCGGGTCAACCCTCTCTAATTGACCACGAGCAACCCCCTGTTGGGGATGCTCTAAAGACTTCATGTAGGCTTCTTTATGTTTATTGTGATTGGGTTAAAAAGCGATTATAAAAATGAATTTAAGTGTGGGACTGCAAGTGGTTGCTTCTTTTTAGTTTGAGACTTGACAAATTTAAAAGTTTGGATACTATGGTGACTATTCCTAGCAGTATTGGATAGGAGATGAACTTGAGAATATTGTGCAAGAGTATTGGTTATAATGTCAAGACTTAAAGAAAAATTTAATACTACAAGGGTGGGATCTATGCAATTCAAACCGAAGAGTGAACTTAAAAAGGGATACTACAGTGACTGTTCCAAGTAAAATATAACCTCTAAAGAACAAATTTAAGGAGTGTATTATGGTGGGAGATTATAAACAGTACCAAATAATACGTTAGACCTTGAAGGGAGGTCAAATGAATAATAAGAAAGAGGCACAATACTAAGTAACTTCAAGGAATCCATTAAATAATGAAGATGGCATGCGGCAGGGAATACGAGTAAATGTAATAATCTAAATCAGGACATGGGCATGGTCAGTGTTGGGTGTGCAGCAGTGAAGAGAATCCAAAATTAAAATAGGTTAGTGACAAATAGAAGTTTGTATAAATTTACACATAATGTTGTATTATGTTGTCCAAACCGTTTTCAACTTTTCTTTTTTCAACTTATTCAATATGTCATTTTGAACAATAACTGTAATATCAAAGTTTTTTTTTTGAAATTAACAAGTACTTATATTACAAAATAACGATTACAATGAGGTAATTAGGCTGGAAACAAAATACATCAACTTACAAAGCAAATACTTTACAATAATAGACCAATCCAGTCCAATCCAGATGAACCCAGCAAGCCAAAAAAGAAATAACAAGCAATACAACAGCTACATAACATAAAATAAACTAAGTACATCCGCCACTTGACAGCATGCACATAACAGGTGATAACAAACTCCCAATGCAGCAAACTGAAGAAAGCACTGCCATTGACCAAAAAAGAGCCTAACAGGCCCATCCACATAGACAAAGCACAAGAGAAACACAAATCCCATCTCCAGTGATTAACCATAAAACTACACTGAATAGCCAAAAAAGCAAAACCAAGATGCAGTAGCTCAAACCAAATAAACAGATTACCCAAAGGAGCTCAAACCACATAGAAAACCAGAAATAATAGAAAAGAGAACTTACTTTTTGTAGATGCCTCCATTAATGATGAGGGAGTTGCATGCTGCTGAAGCGTTTTAGGTACAAAGTTTATGTTTTGACCTTTTTTCTGTGTAATAGTTTAAACTAGATAAATATATTTAGGCTTTGCTAACAACACTCTAGTTAGCACCAGTTTATACATATTTGATTATTCATATGTTTTATTGTCCATAGTAGATCACAATTAGCATGTAATGACAAATTTATCGCTTTGAGCACAAGAACTGAAGCTGCTCGTGGGAGAACGCTGCACCCGCTGCATCATTATAATTTTGACTAGCTTATCCATCTTTTGTGTGTATGCAAACATGAGATTTTTAGCTTTGCATGTATGTTGAAGCAAGTCAGTGATTAGGTGAAGAGGTATCCACACACAACAACAAAAAGGACGAAGAAAGAAAAAAAGAGCTGCAATAGCCACCCAAAAGCAAAAAAGAAAAGAAAAAAGAAAGAACAGCAAAAGAAAGTTAGGGGCAATAACAGTACCATCAATAATATCATAGAAATGGCTTAGGAGTTCGGAGAAGCAACAACCTATGGGTTTTCAGTGGCAAGAAATGATGGAAAGAGCATAGGAAAGGAGAAGATTTGAGCAGGTTAGTTACAAATAGTATGGAAATTGGAGGACGAAAGAATGATCTCAAAGCAAACTTGGAGAGAGGGAAGATCAATTAAGAATGAGGGAAGAGACTCGAGTTGGGAAGAGAGATATATTGCTCACTTCTTCGGGGAATATGTCAACTCAAGATGACCTCACACAAAGTTTGTGTATGAAAATTAAAGTGCTAAACTGGTAATTTTTGGCTAAACAGGTATGTTCAATAAAACATCATTCATGTTGGGTACTAGGATGTAGAGAAAAGTTCAGATTTCCTTGAAAGGTTAGACTCAACTGTCGTAAGCCTAGATAGAACGCACAACACTTGTGTATTTACCACATTTGGCATTTATGAAGAATGTTGATTTGATAGTTTTAATTATAAATGCTTTGTTTCTCCATGACTTTGCATGACTGAAAGGGGCGTTTTAATGTTTTTATAGAAGTGTACTGTATTAGCCAGT
Organism: Allium sativum; assembly: GCA_030737875.1. Classification (NCBI taxonomy): domain Eukaryota; kingdom Viridiplantae; phylum Streptophyta; class Magnoliopsida; order Asparagales; family Amaryllidaceae; genus Allium; species Allium sativum. Next base: position 116,721,379 of record CM060911.1, on the reverse strand, counting down.
GTCCCACCATATTATCCTTTTTATTGCATCGATTTCTATTGTAATTTTGTCAAATGGGAGCATGATTACATCTTTTTACAGGCCTGTGAGTTCTCTATCCATGCTGAGTAATGGAATTCCATATATATCTCTTGATTGCTCTCAGAAACACCACACTGATTTCATTCAACCAAATTATCCAAACAATACTCCACCAGGTCTTATAAATTTTAACTCATCTACTTATGATAAGATTGAGTTTTACTATAAGTATCTTTCTATAATTTAATTAAGCTGTATAATTGTTTTGTCTTTAAATCAGGCGCTATGATGAATAACGAAGACCATTACTGAAGAAATTATGATTTCCAATTATGCTCTCAAACGAATTTAATAGTGAGTGCTTTAGCATTCCAAATTTTAGGTTTATACTCAATTAAAATTGCCTGTGTTTACTATTATGATGTTGACTCTTTTTTTTCTCAATCTCATAATAAGCAAGCTCATGAATGTGACTCATACACATGCATAGATTGCTTGATATTAAAAATGCAATATGCTAATCCTTTTTTGTGATACAAAATTATAATTTTATATTGAAACGATTGGATTTATCACAAAGCAGGTCAGTTTTGTGAATTCCAGAAACAATAAATAATTACCTTAGGCTTGATTTTGTAGTACTTATGCAAGTTTTTTTGTTGAGCTTCTGAAGAAGCTCAACAGTAGCCTTTGTAACATCATTGCCTTCGATACTGTGAATATTTCCATTCACACAATTTTTACTAAATAGATTTGAATTATACAAAAAATTAAGTTTGGATTTATGATTATTTTTTTTGTTATTTAGTTCCAAGTCAAAGCTCGTTGAATCGCACACCAGACTCATTGGCATTACTAAATAGAGTTGTGTTCATTTCATCAGTGACAGCTGTTTGCCTGGAAAGAGAATCAAGTCTATGGATGAGATATGTGAGAGGGACCAGCGGGAGCCTAATTTTGCCGCAAATATAAGGTAATATATTACGTATGAATGCTCTAGATACCGGTATTTTAGGAGAACACTAGAGATGAAAACTTGAGTTAACTTTAGGCCATATGGCATTTTCCAAAGAAATTACTTAAGAAAAGATGAAACTCGAGCCTTATCTATTTGTTTTAATTTCACTTATTGATTATAATAGTAATTGTTTAAGCATGTGCCAGGTTATATTAGTTCAAAATCTTTGTTTTTTAGTGCAAGTTCTATTAGAAAAATGAATATAAAAAATATATGCACATGTTTCATTGAAATAAGTAATCGCATTCACGTTTACATCTCTATTTAAGCTTCCTGAAGCATTATTATATGTATCTTTTAGCAAAATTTTAGATTTTTTCTCTTTATATGCTGTTATGACTAGCTCAGTGTTCAGGTAAACAGCGCACACATGCACAAAACGAATAAAACTTAATGGCTTGATTGTTCATGTGCTTATTTGAATAATAAACAATTAATATCGTTTGAATGTTACTCGATAATTCATTGCAAATTCTTATTGTAGATTATCAACCTTGTCTGTAGGTAATTAGCTTTTTTGGAGTGAAGACCATCAACAACAATGGACATGACTTTAATTGTTATATGTATTATGACATTTGTTAGTACTTATTGTGTAAATTTGTTTCTGAATGCTTAAGGTATGTGAATTTGCTGATTTTATCAAATAAATATTATCTAAATTGTTATGGAAAATACTCATATGATCAATGTGTTCTCAAAGTATGATGATTATATGATTGATTGTTTGTTGATTTAAATCAAATTTTTTATACGTTTGTTGTTGATTTCAATTTGACTATTATATAGCTGGTTGCTAGAAATAATATAAGCCATTAACGGTATATACTAGCATTTAAAATATGCTATAAAACAATCAACACGTTTTGGTAGCATTTAAGAAACACTACAGAAACAAATGTAAGACACCACCTGAATTTTTAGTTGGATAAAATAAGTGCAACGAAAAGTATAGTTGCATAAAATAAAAGCTACAGAAAAGGAAAAATTATCCTATGTGTAAATATTCAGTAGCGTTTGGAAAACACAACTATACAGAAGATGTAGTAGCGTTTATTAAAATGCAACAAAAAAATAAGACTTTTAGTTATGGTACCTGTAGTAGTGTTCACTGGAACACTACCAAAATGTTTTGGTAGCGTTTTTCAAACGCTGCTAAAGGCCTTTTCAGGTGTAGTGAATCAGAATCCATCCAAATTCCAATTTAATTAAATAAACTAGAAAACTTCTTTAAATCTTATTTAAAAGATTTATTCCTTTCACTTTCAAAAACAATATTATTTAAGATTCCATTCACAACGAACTCAAAATCCAATTTCATATTAAATATAAGATCTTAAATGGAAATCATATTGACTTATATTCAGTACCAAATTCTGAAATTAACAAGTATCATTTTGGAATAACAATATCAATATCTTTCAAATTCCCATAACAATATCCGTATAATTATGGAATCCAATATCGAAATATCCGAAGATAATTTCCATTCAAATCCATCCCAATTTATTCGTTGGAAAACTCTGGTTATTTCAAAGCCATTTACAAATCCAATTTATTAATTTAAAATTCATAGGATTTCTAATCTAGATGTTAACTAGTTCATTTAGATAAAAATATCTTTTATCTTTTCAAACTTGGAATTTATCATCCAAAATTTTTCCAAATCATTAATTATGATTTTACATAATTTTTCCATTTTTTTTAATGATTTTATTAAGACCCTTACAGTCAGCTTCCAATATCGGCCACCGAACTGCATCCATAGCGACCTTTTCGGAAATTGATTGGAACATAATTTAAAATCTAACCACTCAAATTTAAATCTCTTACTTTCGTTGGAAATATCTTTTCAATACGAACCTAACGGTTCCAGTTTCAGGAGAATGCGATGGTTGGATCTCCCGTTACGTCAATTTGAAGTCAATGGTTGAACTCGTGAACGGTCGTTGCGCGGCGCGTTCTATTCAAGCCATATAATATATATATATATATATAATATATCATTGATTTCTATTTAAAAAGTATTTTATAAAACGTTTTAAATTCTTTGAAAATGATTTCAAGTTTCATTTCAATTTTAAATTAATATGGAACATCCCATTTTATTATAATCTCAAAATTATAATATATTGAAAATGTCAGATTTTGAAACTCAGTCTTCTCGATATTCATTATAAAAATGAATAAAATCGATATAAAATTCCGTTCAAGTTAAAATAGCGTTCATATACTTAACCCGGCTTCATATTTTAATATATTTTCGTGTCCATCCAAAATCGGACATCAAAATCGACTTCTAATCTTCATTGAATATTATATTATAAAAATATTCATATTTATTCCGGAATGGAATAATATTCAACCATTATCCATAGAAATAAATTTGTATGGATTTCATACATCATATACAGCCAACAATACTCGTAGACAACTATCAACATCCAAAATAATATCTAGTGTGCATTTCATTTTTATATAAGCTTCAATCAAATAATTAACGCTTATATAAATTTGTCAATCAACTGATTAACAACAATTTCACACAAGGGAGATGTGTGAGTCAAATATCATCCTAAGACCCGTGTGGGGTTTTCAAACAACAAAAATCGATTCAAATTAATCACTGGTTAATAAATTTAACTAATTCTAATTCAATTGGAATTATTTTTCTAATTAACCAGTTTTCACTATTCAAATTATAAATGGATATTTATATCCAATTTCAATTACCACAATAATATTAACATTATTTTTAATATGTTAAATATTTCAACATCACAAACAAAACATAATGCAGTCAATCAGATCATCCGCCATGGATTTTCAAATAATAGTGAGGTGAGCTAACAAGCACCGTATAAAAAATTTGTGGTAATTAAACAAATAAAAATCACATTGGAAATCTATATATTCAGTTATAAAATAAATAATTATACAAATAATTTAAGTGGGAAAGTTCTCACTTTGATTTCCATTCCGTCAGCCTTTAATAGATGATTTTACTTTTAAACTAAATTAAATAGACGTTTAATTTAGCTCAAAATTCAACTTCCTCCGTTTTTGTTCTAGTCAGTTCAATGTTGTAGTGTTCGTTGTCATGAGTGCAACGCAACTAAAATCACTGAATTCAGACGTCGTATGAGAAAGATATGATATTTAATACATCAATTACATTACTAAATAATTAAATAATAATTAACTTACTTAATTTCCCATTTTCTCTCTAGTCACGTCATCCCCCAAGAACCCATCGTCGACTTCAAATCTTCATCGCCGCGCACCACACGAGACGATCAGAGCTCGTTCGTTTCTCACCAGGAGGAAGGCCGTAGCGCCGCATCCCTGCGCCTCCGGTGGCTTGCCGTCCGATGGCCCTTGCGCCTTGGAAAACGGGTTCGAAACTGTTGTCTTTGAGAAACGATTTCGAACAACCCATTCAACGAATTCAGATCTCCACCGTTAATCATCTTGTCCTTGTTGAGCTCTACAATTTTCCTTTTTGAAGCTTTGAATTTCATCGAACGGAATTAGAGAAAATGGGGTGCGAATTTGGGACGATTTCTGCCCTTGAAAACGAACCGATAGCAGCTCCAAATAATGGCTAGGGTTTTGGAAAATAACGAATATATATATATATATATATATACATACACACATTAAACATTATTTAATTTGTAAATTACTTGTTTAACACCATGAACCCAAATCTAACCCAACGACTGACGTCCATAACCAAATACCCCCATTCCGGACACAATGGTATAGGTTTCGTAAGCCAATTCGATTGTTTCGGTCCTTTTTATCAAAATTAAAATATTAATTAATGTACCGTTCAATATTGAATTCCAATGTACATTTAAATTTACGAGGCCACATACTGACTCCAAAAATTATGAAATTTGAAATCTAGCTATGTTTTGACGATATGATCCTAACAAAATTAATTTCGTCTAATTTGTAGATCATTTGAAAAATGCCCTTTTAACTGGTTTATTAAATTTAAACTGAAACTGAAAATGCGTTTGAATTTACTACGCTTACATACTAATTCCAAACGACTTGAAATTTTAAACCTAACAATAATTTTTCATTTTGGATCCAACAAAAGTGGTTTTGTCGAGAACGGAGGTTATTTGCAAAATAGCTATTTTTAAGGGCTATATATTATTAAAATGTATTTAAATTCTATAGCGACTATTTTAAATTTTAAACTGGACATAACTTACAATTTATAAAGTGAAATCTAAAATTTTTACATTCGTTATAAAGACATAGTTAAACAGATTCTAACGTTTCTTATTTCATCTAATTCTGATCTATAATGAATTATGTACATTCATTTGAAGTTTAAAATCGAATTTTCAAAATACCACGACATTTCAAGCTCGATTTATAATTAATATAAATTTAGATTTTCTAACTTCGCTCTAAATTAATTTTTTGTCGTTTATTCTCAAAGTTAATCGATTGAAATATTTAATTTTTGTTAAAATCTATTAAAAATAAATTTTAATTTGGTTTCAAAAATACGGGTTGTTACATTCTGCACTTTACTTTTGTTTATATTTGCATTTGTGATCATTTATGTTATAATATTCATTCTATGATTCATGTAGTAGTTCAAGTAATTGATAATTGGATAAGATTTGTATAAATCTTTTAAAACACTATTCACCCCCCTCTAGTGTTTGTTTTCCCGTAAGATCCTTGATCATTGTAACAACTCGGAAAATCAGAGCCAATTTTAAAATTTTATTTTAAGGAAATTTTGTTAGAAAATGCATCGAAATTTAAAAATTCCATTATTCAATTAAATTATTGAATTAAAAAAGAAGAGAAAAAGAAAAAGGAAAAAAAAAAAATTTCTTTCTCAAATTCAAATTTGTTGCTTCGGATTAGTCATTATCCATGTTTATTGCTTGTCTTCATCATATCTATAAAAGGTGAGTCTCTCACTCATGATTAACATTTGATTTCAAGTTTATCAATATCACATAAAATGTTGATAATATTTTAGTTAGTATTGTGATTGTTCAGTTCATAATAGCATGAAATCTTAATTGAAAATTATTTGGTTGTTGTGGATGATTGCTGGGATAATTGATTGAATTGTTTATGAATAGTTGCATGAACGAATACTCAAAATAGTTAATTTTGATTTGACTGTGCAAAACAATTTATGATATTCAATTTGAAATTGTAAGTTTGATTTAGGATTTGAACGTAGAGATTTATACTTGAATTTCTAGTTTGTCTAATTTAATTTGTTCTTGAAAGATTGAATTAAATTTTACAAATTAAATGATTAAATTTATATTTTAATTTAATATTTAAGTTTGATTGTAAGATTACATTTATTGATAGAAAACTTAAATCCTAGGATTTAAATGTTGATTGACATAATTCATGTAGGCGCTTGTTTAATGCACAATCTAAATATACAAAGAGGAAAAAACAACTTTAAAATATTTCCTCAAATAAATGTTAATAGCAAGGATGTTATCCTTGTATTAAAAATCTTTGACTACATGCTAAGGGAAAAAATATGCCTTAGGAACTTTAATAAAATCTACTAATTTATATTAAGATATTGATTGAAAATAATGTGTAGGTTCTAAATAAAATAAATTCTGACAATATATATATATATATATATATATATGTATGTGTGTGTCTCTCTCTCTCTCTCTCTCTCTATATATATATATATATATATATATCTTTGGCTATCCTCTTAAATACTTTCCCCTATCTATTCTAATTGTATATTCATTAATTAATAAATTTCCAAATGTGAATTGTTCCCTTGAATTTTGAAAAGAAATAAATAATTATATAATCAACGCACCATATATGCGCATTAAATAAAGAATGACACACTACAATAAATTTCATGCATTGTGCACATTTAAAACTTGCCACAATATGTTATATCTTCGTATGTATGCAATTTAATTCTATGCACACTAATTTTTTTCCTTCTTTTCGTTAAATTGTCATGTTGGAGACATGCATGCGTTTCTTAAAACGTGTGGTCATACTCTCTATATTCCTTCATTATTTTCAACGTATGTATATGCTCCTTTATTTTGAATTCCTCGTATAATAAAAATAAAAAGAACCACGCAATGTTTGCCCCTTTATTATCCATAGCATTCATATATATAAAAAAGAAAAGACAAGGAAACGTTAAATCTTGCACTTACATTTCTTTCCTTTGTAATTATTCATATTTATTTCTTTTTGTTCGCCAATTCTCACTATTATAAAATAACATAACTCTCCCTTCTTCTTCCCTTACATCCTCTCTTCTTCAATCCAATTTTGTGACGGCCTGCCCCGCACCAGCCGACATATCCCTGAAATGCGGTGTACCGATGTCTAACCGGCACGGAACGGTCGCCAAAAGAAAGGAAAAGAAAGGGATTTAAAACGATGAATCATCAAAGAATCTATAGTATATCTCACAACGCATGGAATAAAATATAATAGTAACATAGCTTGATATAAAACAGGCGAGACAGTACATAAGCTGAAAACTAAATCATGTCTAACATGGCAGCGGAAATCCAAAATAAAGCTTATCATCCAAAACATTATTACAACCTTTAAACTGTCGCTAAAGCAAAGTAAGAAAGTACACTACTAATGCCCAGAGTAGTGACCACCAGCGACACAGGGAGAATATGTGAAATAATACGTATAAGCCTCATGCTCATCTCCGGACTGCTACTCGTGCATACCACCTAACCTATCTTTAGTTTGCCCGTTTAAGAGCACCCAGAGTAATAAGAAGAGACCTAAAACTCTGGGTCAGACAAAAGTATGGTATGAGCGATAAGCAACAAAATAGAACAATAACAGATATAATCCAATCATACCTGAACCTGGACCTGCAACCAAAGAGTTTGCACTACATCCCGCTGAATACTCTAAGGTGCCACTAACATATGGTGTAAAGAATACGGGGAAAGGGGTGCGCATGTCATAGTGATAACAAACAATCAAGCATAGCAACCATCCTCACATCTCTCACTCAGTGCGTAAAGCATACGATATCTAGTACTTTGGTCAGCTAATCTTTGGGCCATGATGGAGTCCAACCCCATACAACTATCACTACAAGCCCACCATCTGTCTCTCAGTAGTGAACCAAAGTTACAGATACCGATAACCCCTTTGCACACGTCCCGCAGCAAAGTCCAATCGTGAAGTTAACTCATTGGTTCCCAACTGGATCCTGAGTTCTAACTTCTTATTTGGACTACCTTTGCATCTCGGGTTTGGTCTTCTCCGGATTGGTTTGGATATGCTCCTCTTTACTATGCTTCGGATCGTGCTCCTCGAAGTAGTCCTATCCGCGATCATCCACATCGGGTCAGGTCCGATTTCTCCATCCAAATCGGTTCGGTACGGATCGCGATCGGTTTGTGATGGGGCTTCGGATCGGTCGTGGTCACCTTCCTTCCGTTCGTGAGCTCCAAGTCGACTCGTGGTCATCACATCGGATCGTTTCGTGCTTCCTCTGTTAGATCAGGTCGTGGCACATGGACCAGTTCGTGGCTCCTCCTCTCAAGCGGATCGGCTCGGCGTACTCTACTCGGATTGGATTGGTGCCATCATCCATGAGTTGTTCGGATCGGGTAGTGCTCCACGATCGGGTCGGGTTGGAGCTTTATGGTGCTCCACAATTCTGTTCATGTTCACCTCCTTCGATCCGATCCGGTTCGGCTAATTTCCTGCACTTTTTTCCAACGACTGTTTTACGCCATTCGACGGCGTTTTCGACCAATCTATCTTTTCTAATCAATCACAAAACATACCATACAGTCATAGCAACAAATAGGATCGACCATTAACATCAAAACGACAATTTGATAGGTTAAAATGGATCAAATATAGCAAAATTTCCATATTTTCCCTTAAGCATGTTTAAGAAAAACTAATGATAGGATTAGTAAAACTTAACCAAATTACCCAAATTTCCTATCAGAGGCCTAAAACAATATTTCGAAATTTATCAATATTTTCCAGATTTTTCTGAGGTCTAATTTCGCTAATCTTCGCTAATTACCCTAATTAGCCGTAATTAGTGAAAAACAATGCAAATCACTCACCTTTGCCACAAATTAAACAATAGATCTGAAATATCCTCTGTTTTGGGTCGAATCCCAATGCTTAGCAGCAGCCCCAACTCTGATTTGACACTAATCATCCTTGATTTGGTGTAGATCTTCTTAATTAGTGATTAGAAGGTGATTTGGGGTGTTTTTAGAAAGTGGAGGCCATGGATAGGGTTAAAGATATTTTTGTGGCGGCTAGAAAATGACTAAAAACCGAAAATCTTAACCCTAGCAGCTTTTAAATACATCTAGTCCTGAAATTCCCCAATGGACCTAGCTGTTAATTACCCGGTTAAGCCCGCTAATGCCCTTTTTCACCTTCTGAACCTTAATTCAGCCATATCTCCCAAAAGGTGAGTCCGTTTGGCTAATGTGACCACTCTACAGAATTGTAAACCATCATCCAAATCCAATGAAAGTGGTTTCAAGTCAAACCTTTCCAGTCAAAAGTTATGGACGAAACAAGACCAGCTAGGGGCAAAATGGTCATTTGAAAAATGGCAAAAATCATGAACATGGGAAATGACCCTAATAGTCGTCCCCCAAAGTTACATGACCATACGTGAAACACCCCACCTCCATTAAGGTCACTCACAAAGGGAATGCCTTAACTTTGGTGGAGGTTTTTAAGTAAAAGTCACAGATAAACACAAGACAGATATATATAAACACATATATATAAGCAGCGGAAAACAAACAGACTTTTTATTTCATAAATACGTGTTCATACAAAACATTTCCATAACTGTCACATAATAACTTCCAAAACGTTACATCATCATTTCTGTCTTGGTTATTAAGTAAAGAAGCATAAAACATAATTAAAACTGCATAAATCCCCATAGAATGTGTCCAACAACCATAGCCAAGGAAAGAAAGTCCAAACCGTACATCTACTATCTTGAAGCTTGCAAAGAGTCTGACTAAGCTGGGTTGTTTCCTCCCTGTGGACCTGGGGGTGGGGGGGGGGAACGGAAGAAAAGAAGACGAAAGAAAATAGGGTCAGACATAAAGCCTGGTAAGTCTAGTGACTCTTCAGTATGAGAATAAGAAAAAGGGCATGATAGGTATAAACTGAAAATAGGAAAGTATCATAAACTAAGATAAAGCAGTTTGAATCGAATATACTATCGCACCCCACATTATATCTCTGCACCTACTTGCATTGTCTTAACTGGCACCCCATGATCAGGATGAAGTGATCCCCTTTCTAAAGATCGACTCCTACTCACATAATCATCTGTGTCTTACGGTCCCCAATGAGTGTAGATACCTATGATGGTCCCACCATGGGGTGTATCAAGTCCCCTGGTGGCGGCCCGACACAATTCTAGAATGCATAGATTATACTACTGGTGCCCCCAGTGCCTTGTTTGTCTGCTCCGAAGTGTGTGCACGCCCGCACTCCGTTAGAACCCACACTGTTGCACCCACCACCGTCGCTTTTGACCGCTTACAATCGGCCCAGTAATCGCGCCCCACCCTGCCTAGTTTCAGGGTACCATGATACCTAATTGGGTTACTACTGAAATGGGTCCTCGTTACTAGGGTTTTCTAGTCAAACATGTTAAGTGGTTAAGTGTCTGTATTTACCTAACCCCGCCCATCAGTTTAATTTAACATGTTGAATTGGTTAAGTGTTTTAGTTAACTTAACCCTACCATCCTGACTTGTCTGTCCTTAGCTTTTTAAAGCATCGACCACTCACATTAGACAGGTATTGTTACGGTTACTGGATGTGCCAGTCAGTTCCGGGCAGGTTTACACCGTAACTCGGTCTAACCTCGGGTCCTTATTGGGCTCAATGCTTAACCTCTCACATTGGATAGGTATTGTTGTGACTACTGGACAGCCGGGCGTGTCCGGTACATCTCAACTCAATCCAACCTTGTGTTAAGCATACTCGTATTTTCTAAATTTACATATTTGTCTCTATTACTTATTATACGTAAATTTGCTAACAATTAAATGTTATGGCCCACTTTCCAAGTTTAACATTTTTGGTATAAGAATTTATACCATTCAAGTGCCACCAATTTTGGCATGTGACAAACATGCCAATTTCATATATTTTCACCATTTATGTCAAGCTTTCCTATAATTACCAATTTTCCCAACGTTACACCGTCTAAATATTAGGCTAACAATCTTAGCCTAATTTTCGTTCGCATGGTTATTAACATATAATATTAGGCTAAAAACTTAGCCTAATTTAGCGTACACAAAATTGGCATTCATTAACATAAACATGACATAGGTGTAAACTTGGCATTATTGGCATAGTCAATATGAACATCATAGGTGTGAGCTTGCAAAATAGTCAACATGAATATCATAGGTGTGAACTTGCAACGTAGACTAAATCAATATACATATATGTGAATTTGCAACATAGGCTAAATCAACTTGCATACATGTGAACTTGCATTGAAATAGGAGTCTAACCAAATAGGTGTCACATGAATTAACATATGATTTAGACAACATAGGCCTAAACATGTTTAGATCTAGGCATAACATCGAGCATCACTAGCATATGACAAGAATATGACATGTTCATAAAGTATGTATATTTTTTTTCACATATGTGAACTAGATCCAATCATATGTCCAACTACAACATGAAACATGTATTAAAGTGGATCTTGGCATGGATCCAATTAGGAACTTGCAACTTTTGTATAAACATGGGAGCATGTATATGAACATAATTATTTAGGCATAGAGGTTCCATTGTACATCATATAACTTGTCATAATCACCTAAGCATAGAGGTGTAGATATGAACCAAATAACTTGTATGTGAATTTGAATAGATCCAACATCAACTAGATTAATCCACAAACATTCTAATGGATCCAACATCAAGTCAATTATACCACAAACATCACAATACCATAATCACTACAACACATAGATATGAATTAACATCGTTGTTATACAATAACACAATTCCATTTCCATTTTACATCGAATCAAATCCTAACTTTTATTCACATCGGAAAAATCACTATACTTACAACAAACGACGGTCTTGTTTTCTGATTTTCGAGTTCTGAATTTGAATTGCTTTCCTTTGGGTAGACAAACGTTGTTTTGATTCTTGTTTTAACTTTAATTTGGCTCGTCTCTAAGCTTTCTCTAACTGACGGCTACTCTTAGTTTCCTCCCAGCAGCATGACGGCTCTAGTTCTATATTATTTGTGTGAATTTAGGTTGAGTGTTGAATTGTATTTATAGAATTTCAGATTGATTTGAGCCACCGGATGATCATAGAGTGAATCCAAACCATACACACCAAGAGAAGCCAACCAGAAAGTGACAACTCAGCCCTAGTGACACAGCCAAGCTCAGAAATTCGACCAGAAACCGACCAGGCCAGCCAGGGCCAAACCGGATCGACTGGGCAGGTCGACCCCCAGGTCGACCCTATGGTCGACCTGGTCACCCAGGTCGACCCCCTGGTCGAACTGGTGCCTGAATGGGAATTTTCCCGCCCAGCCCAGTTTGGGTCTGTTTTTCGAATTTCGAACTGAATTTGAACCGTTTGAATTTTAAATTGAATTCTGAAACTTCAGGAGGTCATAACTCCTTCATACGGAGTCCAATTCACGCAAACTCGGACTCTATTTTGGGTAGAATTCCAAGACGAGCGCAATGACGTAACCCATTTCCCTTAATTCTTTCATTTAGAATTAATTATACTTTAATTTGTTAATTTACAGTTAACAGAAAATTTGGGGTGTTACATTCTCCCCTCCTTAAAGGATTTCGTCCCTGAAATCCTAACATCCAATCGTCCATCTACTCAACCATCAAACACAGGCGTCCATTGTCCTTAAAAGACTTCTAATGCATTATGATTATATGCATAGTGTGTGTACATGCCCTTATCTAATGCAAAAATCAGGCGGTCTACTGATTCAGTTGAACTCCTTAATGCAAATCATGATAGTGCCATGAAACCATTATGTATGCAAATTTTTCCTACTCATAATTCTACATGAGTGCGCAACCATTCATACAAATGCGACATCCATATGACGACATATCAAGTTTCAAACACATAAAAATATGAATACATATATGCATATGCAGTATGAAGTGACTGAGCCGATCTAAAACCTAGGTTGTGTGTGTATATGCATCCATGAGCAACCACTTGCAACCACTTGCAGCCATCAACCATAACATGTTTCAAATACATGTTTACATCCAAAGGGGTTTCTACCTAAGGATAATATCGAGGAGATATACCTAAAAAGATAGATACAAGCACAACTTAAGGAAAAAGAGAAATCAAAGATGTACCCTCAAAAAGAAAAGGGTAGTCCGCGCGTATTGTGTCCTCAGTTTCCCAAGTTGCGTCTTCCTCGGCGTCGCTCCACTGAACTTTGACAAGTTTGACTTCGCGGTTGCGTAGCTTCTTGATTTCAGTTCCTACGATTCGAGTTGGAACTCTCCTCACAGTTGCTTCGCGTTCCACTTTGGCTTCTTCTAGAATGCTTGGCTCCACCACTTCCGCAGATTCATGTAGACATTTCCGAAGATGAGAGACATGAAAGACATTGTGAATTCCAGCCAACCTTTCGGGCAGCTCTACTCTATAAGCCATCTTCCCAATCTTCTCATGATAGGGAACGGTCCTACAAATTTTGGTGCTGGCTTTCCTGCGGATCCAAAGCGAACGACGTTCCTTAAAGGGGATACGTTCAGGAAAACCCTGTCCCCAACCTCAAACTCAAGGTTGGTCCTTCTTTTGTCTATGTAGGATTTCTGTCTATCTTGGGCAGTCTTCATTCTCCTTCGTATAAGTCTACTTTTTATGAAGTCTCTCTAATCATGTCTGGCCCAAGTATCAGCTTGTCTGTAGACTCCCACCAACAAGTTGGTGATCGGCACGGTCTTCCATATAGAGCTTCGAAGGGCGCCATGCCGATGGTGGCTTGGTTGCTGTTGTTGTAGGCGAATTCCACTAAAGGAATATGATCCTTCCATGTCCCTCCGAAGTCAAGAACGCACAGTCTCAGAAGATCTTCTAATACTCTGTTCACCCTTTCCGTCTGACCATCAGTTTGGGGGTGATAGGTCGTGCTCAAGCATAACTGTCTGCCTACAGCTTCTTGCAGACTCCGCCAAAACTCGCTCGTAAAGATGGGATCTCGGTCACTCACTATGCTGGAGGGTATTTCCATGGAGTCGAACTATTTCCTTGAGATAAAGAGAAGCTAGAGACGAAGAAGTCCTTCTACTCTTGATAGGTATAAAGTGGGCGCTTTTAGTAAGCCTGTCTACTATTACCCAAATGCTAATATTGCCTTTTCTTGACCTAGGCAACCCATCAATGAATTCCATTGAAATGCTATCCCACTTCCATTGCGGGACTTCTAGAGGATGAAGCAGTCCTCCAGGCTTCTTTTGTTCAGCCTTGACCTGTTGGCATGTCGCGCACTTAGAAACGAAATCTGCCACGTCCTTCTTCATGCCACTCCAATAGAAAACTCTCTTTACGTCCTTGTACATCTTGTCCCCACCTGGGTGTATTGTCATCTTGGAATGATGTGCTTCCTCGAGAACCATCTTTACTAAATCCCTTACTTGTGGGACGCATAGTCTTCCATCTCGCCTCAGCCAACCCTTATCATCGATGGAGTACCTATTGAGGTGACTAGAAGTTTCACCCCTAATTAGTTTATCAATCACATCAACAAGTTGAGGGTCTTCGCGTTGTGCGGCCCCTATTGAGTCTAAAAGAGTGGGTCGTACTTCTAGGGATGCCAATAAACCAGGTATAAAATCAGAGGAGGGCCTAAAGTCAAAACTGGCTATATACTCCAAGCCTTGCCTTTCTACAAAGAGAGGGCTTAGGGTCAGCTTCTTTCTGCTCAACGCGTCTGCTACTACGTTGCCTTTGCCAGGAGTATAGGAAATCTCAAAATCATATGAGGCAAGGAACTCCATCCACCTTTGCTGCCTCAAGTTAAGAACTTTATGCGAGAAAAGATACTTCAACGATTTATAGTCAGTATATAATTCGAACTTCTCACCTAGGAGATAATGGCGCCAAGACTTAAGCGCAAAGATGATGGCGGCCAACTCAAGATCGTGGGTTGGGTAGTTCTTTTCATGAACTTTCAATTGTCTTCCACCATAAGCTACAACCCTCCCTTCTTGCATCAGAACAGCGCCCAGCCCCGTACCACAAGCATCCGTATATACTGTGAACATCTTGCTTCCATCCGGTAAACTCAGAACTGGGGCTGTTGTAAGAGCCCTTTATAGGCGTTGGAAAGCAAACTCGCAATCCAAATCCCAAGCGAACGCCAGATTCTTCTTTGTTAGCCTTGTGAGTGGAGCTGAGATTTTCGCGAAATCCCTAATGAACTTTCGGTAAAAACCGGCTAGCCCAAGAAAGCTTCGGACTTCGGTTGCATTTCTTGGTGTCTTCCAATCCTGCACTGCCACTACTTTCGCGGGGTCTACATCTAACCCCTCTTTGGACACTATATGTCCAAGAAATCTTACTTCTTCCCTCCAAAAGTGGCACTTGGAGAATTTGGCTTTTAGCTGATGAACTCGAAGAGTTTCCATGATCTCCTTCAGTTGCTGATCATGTTCTTCCTTATTCTTTAAGAAGATCAAAATATCGTCTATGAAGACAACCACAAACTTGTTGAGGAATTCTCTGAACACCCTAATCATTAGGTCTACGAAATAAGCGGGTGCGTTTGTCAAGCCGAAAGGCATGACAAGCCACTCGAAGAAACCTTCTGGGGTTCTGAACGTCGTTTTATCAATACTGTCTACAGCTACCCTTAGCTGACAGAACCCAGTAGCCAGATCAAGTTGGGAGAAGACCGATGCACCTACAAGCTGATCAAACAAATCGTCTATTCTGGGAAGTGGGTGTCTATTCTTTTTAGTCAGCTTGTTTAGCTCCCTATAGTCCACACAAAGACGTAGTGAACCATCTGCTTTGGTGACGAACACCATTGGAGCACCCCATTCCGAGATACTCCGCCTTATAAACCCCTTCTCGAGAAGCTCCTTAACTGCTTACTGAGCTCCTTTCTCTCCTTTGGAGCAATGTGTCTAACAGGCAGAGCTATGGGCTTTACATTATCAACAAGATATATGCGGAAGTCTATTTCCCGCTTCGGAGGTAAGCCTTTCACCTCTTCAAAGACATCCGGACATTCCCGGACCACTCTAACCGACAGAAAATTCTCAACAGAAGCATCAAGCGACTCTAGATAACTAAGCATAACAGCATTCAAGGGATTACAAGAAATTTCTAGAGTGTTACCGAGCCGAGTCAAGAGTCTAACCACTCTTTTCTCACAGTCAAGAATGGCACCATTACTGGATAACTAGTCCATGCCTAAGATCAGTCCATGTCCTGAGAAGCACAAAACAAAGGCACTACATCTAAATTCAACACTTAGAATAGAGATTTTCAAATCCAAGCAAACCATCGACAAATAAGCCGAGCCCCCAATTGGATTTGAAACAACCAAGGGATCTTCTACCATACTAGTGTCTAGGTGCAGAGATTCTACTAAAGCAGGTGAAATAAAGGAGTGTGATGCACCAGAATCAAAGAGAGTGCGAACTGGATGATCATAGAGATAAACTAAGCTTTCTACAGAAATATTTCTACCTCATTCCTGTGGAGGTGCCACCAGCGCGTGAACCTGTCCCCCTGAGGTGGATCCAGTCCTCAGTCCCTGCCCCCGCTTCTTTGGGCAGTCCTTAGCTAAGTGTCTAGTCTCTCCACAATGGAAACAACCACCATTCATCTTTGCCTTCTTCTTCCTGCAGTCTTTTGCTATATGTCCAACAATACCACAGAAATTGCACCTTCTCTTTTCACGGGTTTTGTTGTTTTTCCCGCCTTTCTTGAAGTCTGTTTTCTTAGCCTGTAAACCCTCTTTCTTTTCTTGAGGCACTTCCACCTTTGCCTCTTTCTTGCCTTTATCTTCCTCATGTAGCAGCGCCATGTCCACGAAGCTTTCATAAGTCGCTCCCATGGGTATATGGGTCATAGCAAGGCTGTGTAGAGGCTCATTCAGACCTTTGACGAAGCGAAGGGCCTTCTTGTGTTGGGTGTTTATTAAATCCGGCCCAAATCTGGCCAGCTGGTTAAACTGATTGACGTGCTCCTTGATTGTCATACTTCCTTGTTTAAGAGTTAGGAACTTCTCCATCTGCAGGCTTCTTTCAGCTTGGGAGAGGAATTTTATCTCAAACCTCGTCCTGAAATCTTCCCAAGTTTCCACTGGCCTCTCAGCATGGGTAACTTCCCACCAGTAGGAAGCTTCATCTTTAAGCAACCACACTGCTAGCTGTATCTTTTGCATATCGTCAACTTCGAAGATAACGAATAAATCTTCAGTCTCCTTCAGCCAGTTCCTTGCTACCATAAATGGTTCAGTTCCATAGAAGTCCTTTCCTCCCATAGCCTTGAGGTCTCTACATGTCTTAGCGAAAGTATTTCCACGAGGAGGAGGAGGAGGAACCGCTGCCACTGTAGGAGGAGGAATGTCTGCTGGGCCCGCACCATTGGCCCTAGCCTCTAGGTACCTTCGGAAAGCCAAGGATCGGTACTCCTTCTGGAAGGTTAAGATCTCCAGACATGCTAGAACAAAAAGGAAAGTATTCAAGACAAAGGATAGAGAGATAGTGCATATGGCTTTGGGGAATTATGCCTTTTAAAAACAACTCTTTTTCTTGAAAACAATGCTTCTTTAAACTTCTTTTTGAAAATAGTTTCAATTTTTTTTATCTAATCTGGTAAACCTGTGCTCTGATACCAAGTGAAACACCCCACCTCCATTAAGGTCACTCACAAAGGGAATGACTTAACTTTGGTGGAGGTTTTTAAGTAAAAGTCACAGATAAACACAAGACAGATATATATAAACACATATATATAAGCAACGGAAAACAAACAGACTTTTTATTTCATAAATACGTGTTTATACAAAACATTTCCATAACTGTCACATAATAACTTCCAAAACATTACATCATTCATATCTGTCATGGTTATTAAGTAAAGAAGCATAAAACATAATTAAAACTGCATGAATCCCCATAGAATGTGTCCAACAGCCATAGCCAAGGAAAGAGAGTCCAAACCGTACATCTACTATCTTGAAGCTTGCAAAGAGTCTGACTAAGCTGGGTTGTTTCCTCTTTGTGGATATGGGGGGGAAACGGAAGAAAAGAAGACGAAAGAATATAGGGTCAGACATAAAGCCTGGTAAGTCTAGTGACTCTTCAGTATGAGAATAAGAAAAAGGGCATGATAGGTATAAACTGGAAATAGGAAAGCATCATAAACTAAGATAAAGCAGTTTGAATCGAATATACTATCGCACCCCACACTATATCTCTGCATCTACTTGCATTGTCTTAACTGGCACCCCATGATCAGGGTGAAGTGACCCCCTTTCTAAAGATCGGCTCCTACTCGCATAATCATCTGTGTCTTATGGCCCCTAATGAGTGTGGATACCTATGCTGGTCCCACCATCGGGTGTATCAAGTCCCACGGTGGTGGCCCGACGCAATTCTAGAATGCATAGGTTATACTACTGGTGCCCCACAGTGCCCTGTTTGTCTACTCCGAAGTGTGTGCACGCCCGCACTCCGTTAGAACCCACACTATTGAACCCACCGCCGTCGCTTTTAATCGCTTACAATCAGCCCAGTAATCGTGCCCCACCCTGCCTAGTTTCAGGGTACCATGATACCTAATTGGGTTACTACTGAATGCATAGGTTATACTACTGGTTCTTCCTTGAATTCTTGGATGGCTAGTAATAGGGCTCCTCCTCATATTTATACTACTCAACCTCCATAGTGAATGGTGGAGATTACTTGCATCCGTCGGTAGAGATTGATTCTCTAGAATGATCCACACTCTCTAGGAATCTCTACACTCTTCCATTCCCTTCAATATTCTTCCATACTCTTCCGTAAGATTCCAGAAGGTTCCACACATCTCCAGAATATTCCAGAGGGTTACACACTCTTCCACAAGCTTATAGAAGGTTCTACACTTCTCTAGAGTTCTCTGGAACATTCTAGAAAATTCTAGATTTCTCTAGAAGCGTCTAGAATTTTCTAGAAACTCTCCAATTAAGGAGGGATCCCAACAAATCTCCCCCTCCCGACTTAATTGGGGGGTAGTAGTATGCCGACACCTTGACAGCAATCTTCAAACTTCCTTGTTGGTACTACCTTGGTCATCATGTCAGACCAGTTCTCATCTGTGTGAACCTTGTCAAGGTGTATTTGCTTTTCTTCGAGGACTCCTCGGATCTAGTGATATCTTGTATCAATGTGCTTTGTGCGGGAATGAAATGTTGAATTCTTTGCCAAGTAAATTGCACTTTGATTGTCACACTTTAGGACATACATTTTTTGATCCACTCCCAATTCATGCAACAAGTTCTTCACCCACAACATCTCCTTGCAAGCTTCAGTAGCTGCGATATACTCTGCCTCTGTAGTGGATAATGCAATACACTTTTGTAGCTTTGATTGCCATGAAATAGCTCCCCCTGCAAAAGTGGTTAAGTATCCCGATGTTGATTTCCGTGAATCAATGTCACCAGCCAAGTCTGCATCTGTATATCCTTCCAACACAGGTTTTCCTTTTCCAAAGCATAAACATCTTTTGGAAGTTCCACGTAAATATCGGAGGATCCATTTGACTGCAACCCAATGCTCATTCCCTGGGTTAGCCAAGAAGCGACTGACAACACCAACTGCATAACCGATATCTGGTCTTGTGCATATCATTGCGTACATGAGACTGCCTACTACAGATCAGTATGGTTTCTTCTTCATCTCCTCCTTGTCTTTTTCACTTGTCGGACTCTGCTTCGAATTTAGCTTGAAGTGCCCAGCTAGTGGAGTGTTAACCGGCTTGGATTTGTGCATGTTGAACCTTTCCAACACTTTCTCGATATCTCTCTCTTGGGATAGCCGCAACAGTCTTTTTGATCTATCACGAGTTATTCTTATTCCAAGGATTTGTTTAGCCGGTCCCAAATCTTTCATGGCAAAGCTCTTGCCTAGATCTTTCTTTAAAGCAGCTATCTTTATGCGATCTTGTCCAATGATTAGCATATCATCAACATAAAGCAGAAATATGAGAAAGTCACCACTTACATACCTCTTTATGAAGACACAATGATCGCTTTCCGTCTTTTTGAAGTCATGTTCTTCCATGAATGCG
This sequence comes from Allium sativum, assembly GCA_030737875.1. Lineage (NCBI taxonomy): Eukaryota > Viridiplantae > Streptophyta > Magnoliopsida > Asparagales > Amaryllidaceae > Allium > Allium sativum. Next base: position 116,700,963 of record CM060911.1, on the reverse strand, counting down.
TCGAACTTCTTGTACCATTGCTTGGTGCTTGTTTAAGCCATATAGATTCTTTATGAGGCGGCACACTAGATCTTCTTTGCCTGGAACTTTGAATCCCTCAAGATGTTCCATGTAGATCTCTTCCTCTAGGTCACCATGTAGAAATGCCGTCTTAACATCGAGTTGTTCAATCTCCAAATCTTGCACGACTGCTAGGCCAAGGACAACTCGGATTGATGACATCTTTACCACAGAAGAGAATATCTCTTCAAAGTCAGTACCTTTTTCTTGTTCAAATCCTTTGATGACTAACCGAGCTTTGTAGCGAGGCTTTGAACAGTCCTCTTCGGTCTTGATTCTATACACCCACTTATTCTTCAAAGCTCTTCTCCCTTTTGGTAGCTCCACTAGTTCATATGTATTATTCTCATGTAAAGCTTGCATTTCTTCTTGCATGGCTATTCTCCACTCTTCTTTATGACAATCACTCATTGCTTCTTTATAGCTTTGAGGCTCCCCCTCATCAGTGAGCGTAACGTACTCCTCTGTGTTGTATCGGCTGGATGGTCTTCTGTCCCTTGAGGATCGTCTTGGCTCCGGTGCGATTGGAGTGCTAGATTGAGGTTCTTCCTGGACCGGTTAATCATAAGTTTCATGATCTTCAGCATCACTAGTTTCTTGGGAGTTATTATCTTCATGTCAAACTAGAGTAGGTTCAGTATTCTTATAGCTTTTCAACCTTGGCCTCTCTGAATTCTTGATATTTTCAATTGTTTAGTCTTCGAAAAATACAACATCTCTACTGCGAATAACCTTCTTGTTAATTGGATCCCACAACTAGTACCCAAATTCATGGTTAGGTGAACGAAGATAGATACACTGCTTTGTCTTTGCATCAAGCTTAGCTCTCTCATCTTTTGGGATGTGAACAAATGCCCTGCACCCGAACACCTTGATATGATTATATGAAGCCCTCTTGCCTGTCCAAACTTCTTTAGGAATGGCCCCATCCAAAGGAACTGATGGTGTGAGGTTGACAATGTCGATCACAGCCATTATAGCTTCTCCCCAAAATGATTTGGGTAACTTAGCATGAGAGAGCACACAACGAACTCTTTCTTCAATGGTTCGATTCATTCTCTCAGCTAGCCCATTCAATTGTGGTGTCTTGGGTGGAGTATTCTCTAGCCTAATGCCATATTTATTGCAATAGACTTCAAAAGGGCCTCTATACTCACCTCTGTTATCTGATCGTACACACTTGATCTTCCATCCAGTCTCACGCTCCACTAGAGCATGGAATTCTTTGAAGGCATCAAGCACTTGATCCTTTGATTTTAACAGGTGCAACCATACTTTTCTTGAATGATCATCAATGAAGGTGACAAAATGTAGAGCACCACCAATGGATCTCTCAGACATCGAGCATACGTCAGTGTGCACGAGGTCTAGAATGTTCTTTCTCCTTGTGGGCGGAGAAGATCTTTGGAAAGAAACCCTATGTCGTTTTCCAGCTAAACAATGAGCACAATGATGAAGTGGTTTACCTTTCACGTTAGGGAGGAGCTGTTTCTAAATGAGTATGTGACGACCTTTCTCACTAATGTACCCAAGTCGTTGATGCCATATGTCCATATCATCAGTAGAGACGTTTACTTCTTCTTTGCATAGCTTAGCTTGTATTACATACAATGATCCTACCTTCTTTCCTCGAGCCATTTTCAAACTTCCTTTGGTGAGCTTCCACTTCCCTTCGCCAAAGTAATTCATCAGACCATCATCATCTAGCTTTCCAGTGGAGATAAGACTGAGGCGCATGGTTAGGACATGCCTCGCATCTTTCAAAACAAGCTTGCACCCAGTGCTTGTCGTCAGAGTGATGTCTCCTATTCCAACAATCTTGCTTCTATCTTGATTCCCCATTTGCACCGTGCCAAAGTCACCTCTTTGGTAGGATGAGAAGGAGTTTTCATGTGGAGTAACATGGAAGGAAGCACCAGAATCAATAATCCAAGAACTCTCATCACAAGCATTGTTTAGAATGTTACTTTCACCAACAAGATATAGCAGATCTTCCTTCAATACTATGGCAGTAGTACTCTTTTCTTCTTGCTTCTTCGTTAGGCTTATTTGGTCAGGCTTAACATTACCGGCCTTTTGGTCTCTTTTGAAGCTTCGACATTCAATTTTCTTGTGATCCATCTTTCCACAGTAATAGCATGCAATCTTCGAGCGTGACTTGGATCTTCCTCGAGATTGATGTGGATTTTGGCGCTTACTACGTCCACGAGTTTCATTCCTACCCTGATTCTCAACAACATTAGCTTCAGGATGAATAGACTCATCTCGTTCCATTCTCCTTGCTTCTTCACCAAAAAGGCTGTCACTGACGGTATCCATAGTTAACTTTCCTTCCGGAGCTGAGTTACTAAGTGTAACAACAAGTGTGTCCCAACTTTCCGGTAAGGAACTGAGGAGTAGAAGAGCTTGTAACTCATCATCAATCTTCATATCAATTTTTGTTAGTTGATTTACGAGCCCCTTGAAGTTATTCAAGTGCTCAATCATACTATGACCATCCTTATACTCCAATTTCACCAACCGTCGAACTAAATTGGCCTTGTTGCGAGGCGTTTTCTTCTGGATCATGGACTCAAGCTTTGTCCATAATTCATAGGCATTTGTATAAGTAGAAACATGCTCGAAGAGAGTTTTGTCAATGTACTTACGGATCATAGCAACAGCCTTCCGGTTCAACAGTTCCCACTGAGCATCACTCTTCCCTACCACCTTATCTTTGTAGATGATGGGCTCATGCAAATCCTTACAATACAAGTGGTCCTCCATCATTGGCTTCCAATAGGAGTAGTTGTTGGCTATGAGCTTGAACATGTCTCCATCATGAGCGACATTATCCTCCATCTTGGACTTACACGAGCTTGATTACGGCTACAGATGAACCTGGCTCAGATACCACTGTTGGGGAAATCTCGGTCTTTCCCACTTCGTGAAGTTAAGATAGGCAATTAAGATTAAAAGTAGCAACAGGATCACAAGCGTTTATAATTCTCCAATACGGAGATTCTTCCACTATACAAAAGAATAGTAGGATTAGAAAAATATGATTACAAAAGTAACTCACACTCAACTCAAGCTTAAGGATATATACTTCTCAAGCTATCTCTCTTTTCACTCAAAGAGGCTTCCTAACTCTCAAGTATTTTTCTCACTCTAAGAAGTGGCTTTCTTCCTTGAATTCTTGGATGGCTAGTAATAGGGCTCCTCCTCCTATTTATACTACTCAACCTCCATAATGAATGGTGGAGATTACCTGCATCCGACGGTAGAGATTGATTCTCTAGAATGCTCCACATTTTCTAGGAATCTCTACACTCTTCCATTCCCTTCTTTATTCTTCCATACTCTTCCGTAAGATTCCAGAAGGTTCCACACATCTCCAGAATATTCCATAGGGTTCCACACTCTTCCACAAGCTTCTAGAGGTTCTACACTTTTCTAGAGTTCTCCGGAACATTCTAGAAAATTCTAGATTTCTCTAGAAACGTCTAGAATTTTCTAGAAACTCTCCAATTAAGGAGGGATCCCAACACTCCGATATATGCTTTAGGTTTCAAAAAATCGTGCATCTGTTAATGACTTTGGGGAAAACTTATTCTGAAGAGGACCAAGTCAGAAAAATCTTTAGTTATTTAACTCAAGATTGGGATAAGAAAATACTAGCAATTGAAGAGGCCAATGATATTACTGAATTGAAGATTAAGGAGTTAATCGGGAATTCGATGTCATTCGAAGTATAGTTACAAAAAAAGAAAGGAGAATAAGTCATCAGAAAAGATATCTATAACGTTCAAAGCAACAACTGACTGTTCTGATTCAGGCAGTGAGGATGATGAAGAAATTGCCTTAATGACAAGGAATTTCAGAAATTTTTTGAGATATAGAAGGAGAAATAATTTTCAAAAAAATAATTAAGGATGTTCGGGACAAAATACTAAGAACGCTAGATGATAAAATTGTAACGAACCAGGCCATATAAAAGGTTGTGTCCATATCCTGATAGATCGAATCAACAAACAAACAACAATTCGTAAAAAAAATGGAAAAGAGCATATGCAACAACTTTAGATGATTTAGGTTCATCATCAAGTGACAAAGAGCTAGAAACTGGAAATTAAAATATGTGCTTCACAATAATTTAGGAATCAGAAAATATCGAAGGAATGGATCTAAAAACCAGGTAGGCCTTAATCAATAATTTTTTGTTGAAATGGTTGAATGGATGCTTGTTCGCTTGCCTTATTTGAAAATTTAAATTCTAAAATTCAAATTTGAATTTTGAATTCTAAAATTCAAATTTGAAATTTGTATTTTGAAATTAAAAATAATAATAATAAAATAGCAAAAAAATTAATTTTAAAAAGTTTTCAAATTTATTACCATCTCAGGAAATAATCAAACAAAGAATATAAAATATTAAAATAATATAAACAAAGTCAAAAAGTAACTTGAATTTTGAATTGACACATATATGTTGACATACATACATATATATATATATATATATACATGTCGACATATGCACCAGAATTTGAAATTCAAAATTTGAATTCCAAATGTATAAACTTTCAACCAACTTTTCACCAATTTCAAGGTCTAAAAAGGTGTCCTTCTATTCGTAAAAGATGTGTCCCTTTGATCTCTATTTAATCATATATTCAATGCTACACTTTCTGCATCTCATTCAAAATTCAAAACTATCCTCTTAATCCTATTCTCTTCGAAACTATTCTCCAATGGCTTCCTCAAGTACTCCAAAGACCATGAGACTAACCAAGACTCTCAAAGGTCATCTCTATAACAATCCGAAGCATATCCAAGTGTTCATCGGCTATATTATGAATGGAAAAGTCAATACGGGAACATTTGCTCTTTTTGAAGATTTTGAATCTTATGATCTCCGTAATCTGTTCAATCAAAATGAGGCTTTAAGTTTGGTTGATAATTGGGATAATGATGAAGTATGTTATCCAAATCTTATCAAAACGTTTAATGCAAATTTAAATCGTGGTTTTTACGAAGGGAATGAAAACCAAGTTTGGAGTAACGTCAAAGGCACTCAAATTATTTTGGATTGGATGTTTTGGGAACTATTTTGAATTACAAGAAAATGGGTGCAGATTTTTCGGATTTTGGAATTGATGAATATGATTTTGGAAACTTTTCAACATATTTTTGAAAGCGATGAACATATGGAATTCAAAAACCATTTTTCCGGCCAAAAGCTAGAATTGTAAACCTTCTTCTTCAACATACTCTTACTCCTCATTCCGGAAATAGTAATAACCCTACTATCAAGGTCCAAAAAGCTCGTTTTGCCATCTTTGGCACTTATGATATTAATTGGGCCGAAGTGAGTTTAAGAGAATTAAAACCCAAGGAGATGTCAACAAAAAAACACACTCTCTACCATATATTTTACCTTACCTGAAGCTTTAAGTATTTTGGAGTGGATTTCAAAGGAGAGGAATTTGTTTCTAGAAAGGTTTTTAATTCGGGAAATATATCCCTTATGCAAATTCCAATCACTTTTTAACCGTATGAGTCATATGCGGAAAAACAAGCTTGAATATAACAAGAAGGAAATCAAATGGATATCGACGAAAATGAGTCCTCCATGGAAAGCATAGAATTTTCCACTTCAACTAGAGCCATATCCAAAGAAGCATTTTTTCAAAACCAAGTCAAATTAGTCAAAAACCAAAAGAAAATCAAGAAGACTCTCAACTGAATGTCATCCAAAATGAACAACTTTTTCGGAAAAGTTGGAAGAAAATTTGGATTATCATCTTCCTTATCTTTATTCGCTAAGATCTAAGTGTATTAGCTTATGTTATCTTATCATATTAGCTTGTATTTCCTTTTCGTATTTCGTACCTAGTATTTCATGTATCATTTGAATGTAATCGCATAATAATAGTAATGAATGATCTTGTTTTCTATCGAATGCACCTTTAAACATATGAAAGAACACATTATAATTAAACAAATTAATATAATATAATAATAAATAATTCAAAATAGTGTAAAAATCAAAATACCCAATTAAAACAAGGGTATGTCGGCATACCAATTTATGTATGTCGACATATAACTGCCAAAAAAATTTGAATTTGTTTAAATTCAAATTTTTGATAACTACCTTTTGTCTATTCAGCTTTAAACGAATTCTATACTCTATATATATATATATATATATATATATATCATTTTCTTCTAGAAAATTCATTTTTACTTCTCTATTTCTTCTCTAACCACTCCTCTATATATAATTAAATTAATGGTTACTTCTATCCATAATCTAAGTGAAAATCTTGAAGACACTCTCAACTCTTTCAAGAATATCCTATCTATCATTCTTCGCAATCAACGTCATTTAGAATTAAGTCAGATAAAAATGGTTAACAACACGAAAAACATTTTGATGATATCCATTGGATGATCTCTTCTCTTTCCGGAAATGAAAATAACAACATCATTGGGGCACCTCTCACCAAAGACAACTAAGACTGGGAAGTCATAAAAGCGGATCCATATCTTCGGTGGAGATGGATGGGTGGAAGTTTCAAGAAATGTATAAATAAATAAACTTGTTTGATTTGATTGGTATGCTTTGAATTTGAAATTGAAAACTTGTAAATAATTGATTTTCCTTGTAAATATTGGTTGGATTGATTGTTTGGTTTGAAATATACATTGGTTGTACTGACTATACTCTTGTAGAGTTTTCTTAGTATAATTACAATAGTATAACCATAGATTTAGGGGGAGTCACTAGGATCATTCTGGATATAAATTTAAGGGGAGTTATAAGAAAAGAATAAATTCAGGGGGACTTATATATAAAATAAGTCACTAGGATTATTCATAAATTTAGGGGGAGTATAGATAGATATACTTTTTGTTGACGACAAAGGGGGGATTATAAAATAGGTATAGTTTAAGGGGGAGTTAGAAGGAATTCATGGTGAAAGGTGGAGTAATTGAAGAATCAGATTAATGGGTAATATCAGGTCTGAATATTTTATAAACTAAGGATTTCATCATCAAAAAGGGGGAGATTGTTGGAGAATGGAATGTTGGTGATGTTTTGATGACAACAACCTTGTTTCAATCATTATCATTGTTGATTATAAAACATATACTAACACTTTTAACCAGAATATATATATTTATATATACGTAAATGCAGGATTTATATGCAGGTTAAAAATATTGAAGACTATACAGTTAAGAGATTCAAGATTTCAAAGGAGAATCAAGACTTATGAGTTTCAAGATATCAAGAGCCCAAGATTATCAGACTAATAGAGTCTAATTAGTATGTAAAATTCTGAATAGCACTCAAACTTTGTTTTCAAATTATCTCTTTTTGAATTGATTTTAAACTATTGTCAAATTGATTTCAAACTCTTCTCAAAAATGTTTTTTAGTCATTTAAGGATTTTAAACCTATGATTTTAAATATATATACCTCCTAAGCTTCTTATATTTATATATATATATATTATAAAGTTTAATTATATTGTACGTGTTTATGATTATATTATATAGTTTTATATCACTTATATATAGTTTTCAAATCATATGTTTAAATAATATTTTATTATGTTTTCGTACATGAAAATTTGTATTTTAAACAACTAGTTTTATTTCAAAAATTTCCCGAATATACAATGATTTAAATACTTGAAAAAATGATTTAAATTTAAAATTTAAATATATGTCGACATATGTGTATATGTCGACATATGTGTATATGTCGACATATGTGTATATGTCGACATATAACTGAAATATTATTAAATTTTAAATAGTTATGTCTTTTCATTTTAAAACGTTTCAGAAACAGTTGTGTCCTTTGGAACCCTATATAAAGGCCTTAATTTCGAATTGTTTAATAATTAATCTTCTCCTTCTTCCTCCCCTAACATACCACCATTATTCTTCTCAAATTTCTAAGATTATATACTTATACTTTGCGGATTTCAATATAAATTATATCATTCTTCTTCTATTCTTATTCTCTATCAAATACTCTCTGTTTGGAAGTGCTACTCAAGAGTTCTATGGAAATTGTAATCAGAAATAGGTTGGGTGTGTTCCTTGTAGCCCTGAAATCAAGGAAAGGGAAGGGTGTGTTCCTTGTATCCCATAAATCAAGGAAAAGGAGCAGTGTTAACCTTGTAGCCGTGAAATCAAGGGTGTTGTAATTGGATATTGATATTAATAAAACTCAGCACAATCCAACGTTGTGTGGGACTGGACGTAGGAGCAATCCAAACCAGTATAAAATCCGGTGTGTAATTTCTTTTTTAGCATTTTACTCTTGTTTATAGTTGCATCTATGATCATTTCTTTTATAATATTCATTATGTGATTCATATAGTATAAAATGACCCACCATTTAAACAACGGAAATTTGTTCAAAATGATAAATAATTATTGGGATAATAATAGAATCAAACGCATATCACCGACATAGAAATAAAACACAACTCAGAATCTCGCAGTGGATATAAATAATACATAAGTAGTTCAAGAATTTACAAAATTCTTTTACTTAAATAAATACAACTAGAATTACTATGAGTTAGCACTGCATAACTAAACCAAAGCGATAAAATAACTATAAATAAATGGGATCTTCAACTATGTCTCCATGTCAAGAAAGCAATCCATAACTGTAATACTCAAGGGGCTGACCCGAGCATTATGTCAAAAAGAAACACAAAATTCTTAGATCAAAACTAACATCCTCGTGTAAATGTGCGTAGTAACTCAAGAGAAGTTACAGGTTTTTCCATCTCTTAAAGATCCGTTAAACTATTTACATATAATAGTATACGCTATAGTAGATAATCTCTATCAGTAAAATAAATATCAAAATAGCGTTAAGGCTTTACACTGGTCCACCTTAACACATTCAATTTGTAAACGAAACTCGTAGTGGGCTCGTATAAGGATAAATATGAAAAGGTACATGAGGCAATGCCCAAGGTAGGATTCTACTAGTTCACCCTTTCTAGCTGGTCGTAACCCATCCGTGATCGACCGCGAATATCAATCCGACGAACAAAAGTGCACTCATTGAATACAAAATCATGATAGCAATACGAGTGACCAACATTGCTAGAGGTAGCAAATCTCAGTGGCCGGACATAGGCTCCTGTTTTAGTCATTTTAATTATGACAGGAATGTCAAGGCTATCCGTCATCGTTCTCCTAGTTCATTCTAGTAAACGTTCACCAAATCAACCACTTCATTCTGAAAATCCTCCACGCACATAGTTGTTAAAGTGGTTCAAGTATTGACAGAGAGTATGTCTATATCTAGCCCTGGTCTCTTTAACAACCAATCGTCATTTTACACACCATAGTCATTTATGTTTAAATAAACATTGTATTTCAAATCATAAATCGATTTACTTCAATTTCGATTTCCATTGTCGAATCCCAAAACCATTCGATATTTGATTTCAAATTCCAATTTCATATTTCAAATCAATTCATTATCAAAATTCAAATTCTGATTTAGATTCTATATCATGGTTTATTGTTAATCGAATGAAATTTATATTCAAACACATTGGTCTCAACAACTTGGATCAGAAATAAATTTCTGTTCAAAATAGTCCGTATAGATCTAAAATAGTTAAGATTGAAATATAATAGTTTAACAAAGATAGGTGTATAAAATGTGAAATTACAGGGAAAATAGTTTAATATAAAATACTACTAATTTTAAGAATAATATAACTAATATATTTTGGAATATACTGTTTATTTCCTTCCAAAGCAGTTGAACCTATGAGTTCCAAAGTCCACTTAAACTTTTTCCGAACTCAAATTTTAATTCAAAACAAAATTTCAGTCATTTCAATTTACTATTTCAAGTCAAATCAAAAAAAATTAATTGACTCAAAATTCAACATCAATTTAATGAATTAACTTTTTATTACCAATTTAAACATCTTCCATTAAACAGGTTTCGATTCATTCCAAATTTCATTCCATTTTCATAACCAAATCCAGCACTTAAATCCCAAATTTAGCCAACTTCATTATATTCATTTAAATCTCAACTCTTAGATTTTACATTTCAAATAATCCAATTTTGATAAAACCCAATTTAGTTTTACATTCACTCAAGAATTTCAAATATCGCAAATTAAGTCAAACTTACTTGTCGAATTCATTTAACAACTTAAATTACACACTAATATGATTTCATACTTCAATTCAAATTGAAATTTTAAACTTTCAAATTTCCATGTACAATTTTACATCTCAACGATTTACTTGAAAACATAATTCGACTCAACATTTGGACCATTCCAAAAAATCCATCAAATTCAATTGTCATGTACATTCCAAAATAATGGATTTAACTTGGAATGAGATCTTACGTTCAAAATTAATTTAGAATTACTTTTTTTTAAGTTTCATTCTAAATTACAATATATTACGTATCAAAATCACGTTAAGTTTACATCGATTAATTTCGAATCAAATTCTAATTTTCAATCAAACTTTCCGAGTTATCACACAATTAGAAATCCATTTCATGGAATCAAATTCAAAATTATTTATCTCATTAACACCTTTGGCTAATGTCATTATATTCGGTTGTTTCATTTCTCAGCATCGATTGATTATATATTGTGATGGCCGCCACACATCATCAGACATTTCCCTTGAAATGCACTGCGCCAATGCCCGACTGGCACGGGACGTTCGTCAAAAGAAAGGGTTTGAAACTATAAATCACCAAGAACCTGTAGTATATCTCACAGCGCATGGAATAAAATATAATAATAACATACCTTGCTATAAGACAAGCGAGACGGTACATAAGCTGAAAACTAAACCATATCCATCAGAATAGCGAAATCCAAAATACAGCTTCATATCCACACTTCAAAATATTGTCTATAAAAGGAAATAGAAGAGGTACACTACTAATGCCCAAAGAAGTGACCAGCAACAACACAGGGAGAATATATATAGCACGTGGAAGCCTCCTGCTCGTCTTAGGACACCTACTCGTGCATAACCACCTAACCTGTCTCTAACCTACTTGTTTAGGAGCACCCAGAGTAAGAAGAAGAGACATAAAACTCTGGGTCAGACAAAAGTCTATTATGAGTGATAGCAAAAAAATAAAGCAATAAAGGTATAAATAATCACACCTGACCTAGCACTACACCAAAACAGGTGATTCCCAACGAGTATACCTGTCGCAAACAATTTCAGCAACGCTTATTAGTGTTGCTATGGGGGGGTTGCAATTTATTTTCAACGCTTATAAGTGTTGGTAGATTTTCTCTACCAACACTTATAAGCGTTGGTATATTTTCAGTGGCAACGCTTATAAGCGTTGGTAGATTTTCCTTCGCAACGCTTATAAGCGTTGGCAGATTTTATTCCGCAACATTTAAAAGTGTTGGTACATTTTCTTTGCCAAACCTTGCAAGTGTTGCAAGATTTTTGTTTGCAACGCTTATACATGTTACTAAAATTAAATTCACAACAAATATTAATTCCAGCGATAACAGAAATATGTATTAGCAAGTCACATATTCTAACATTAATAATCAAATAAACTCAATGCATACCAAAAGACAACATTTATAATCACGTAATGACACAGAATATCAGTTAACAATAGACAAGTACAAGACATAATTAAGTTCTCTAATTCAATACATACTTAAGTTGTTAAATTCAATACATAAGTAGGTTTCTAAATTCAATACATAAGTAGGTTTTTAAATTCAATACATAAATGTAATCCTACAGATACCGAATACGAAACTCCTGCCATATAACAAAGCCTCCATCTGAAACTCTATCCAGTTTATACCATTAGAATTACCATCCAATTTTCTCTTTTCTTCCGCTACCTCTAGAAGTGCCTGCATTCATTGAATATCACATTAAAAATTTTAGTTCCATGTTAAAAATATGAGTTTGCATCTCGCACAAAATAATATCAACTTGTAGACTCGGAGTGAGTCAATAATACTGAGCCGTTGAGCCGTTATTTTCAGTATTTTACTGAGTCGAACGGCTCAGTTTTACTGGGTCGAATGGCTCAGTATACTGAACCCTTTGGCTCAGTTTTACTGAGCCTTTGGCTCAGTTTTACTGAGCCAAAGGCTCAGTAATAGCGAGCCAAAGGCTCAGTATAACTGAGAGCCTTAGGCTCAGATTTACTGAGCCTTTGGCTCGGTTATACTGAGCCAAAAGGCTCAGTTTAACTGAGCCTTAGGCTCACTTTTACCGAGCCTAACGACTCTCAGTAAATCTGAGCCTTAGGCTCAGTTATACTAAGCCTTTGCTGAGCCAAAGGCTCAGTAAAACTGAGCCAATGGCATTGTCTAGTAATGTAACGAGAGACGACGGTGACAAGGTACACCAAACAATTACTATGCTTCACTCTGATATATGTAAAGCAATTTATACGTGTGTATGTCTTGTGACATGAAACCTGTTTTTTATTGTAGCTTATTCAATTTGTTCATGTCTAATACCTAGACAGAGGTCTAAAGATCATGATCAAAATAAGGGAGAATGGTAGGTTGCTAGATGATGGTTATATTCATGTTAATTAAATGCAGTAATTATATGATATGTTAGTCTTCATAGTTCTTTTGAAAGTTTAAAATAACTTCTTATTTGAATCATCTATATATTTATCAGCTTGTACTTGAGTCTATATTTCGATCATGTAAATCATGGATGCCAACAGGCACTGCCATCATTTTTGCATTGATTTATATGATTTTTAATACCATATTAAAGGCCAATACAGTTGTGTAGCTTCTAGTTGCAATGTCCTTTCTTATGAACTTCTGTTGTATTCAGGTTTTAGTTCTTGGCCAGGCTGGCGAGGAGGTTAGCTTGGAGCTAATATTAAGAATAGTTGCTGACATTGGCCTCGTGGTAAGTTTTCTTTGTACGTGAGCAATTAATAAAAAGAGTAGACGTCGCGGATATTAGATTTACAAACTGACATTTAGCAAGTTGAAGGAAGAAACAAGTGTAGTTTTGTCAGTTTTTTAAGCGGATAGAGGGACATGAAAATACATAATAAATAATCAAACAAGCAGACTTTTATTTCTTCCATATTAACTTAAATGTCTTCGGTTATGCAGAGCGAGCAGTAAAATTTTCAACTGCGTGTCAGTCTTACTGTTTATTGTATTATAGTGTGATTGAACTATGGGATTATGGTAAGCATTATTTTATGAGTACAATTATTAAAGGTTTTTAATTAATCTGTTCTGATCCTCCGCTACTACGTGACTTAAGATAACTCATTAAAATTAGTAAAGGTTTCTAATCTGTTCTGATCATCTTTGAGCTTTGGACTTTGAATAAAATGATCATAATTAACATTCTTTTTGTTTTACAGTTCAAGTATCGCCATCTTTTACCACCCACTCTCGATAAGTGCTGAAGCGATGTCTTGTAAAGTAATCCACGTTCAATGTTACCACTCATTGTATATTTGTATGGAACAATACACATGTCGAGAATATGCCATGTACTAAACCTATAATAGTGGCCACATTCAATTTTCTCTGCATGTCTGCCCACATTTTAGTCATGCGCCTTTCTTATTCTTTTAACATAACTTATATACAGTTTGATTTAAAATGGCTCAATCAAAGTTAAAGAGACTGAAATGATACATTGGACTAAACAGTAAGTGTCCAGTCCCTGACGATTGTATCACGACTTGATACATTAATTCATCAATATAAATTTAGGCAAAAAATTATATTACACAATAGAAATAACTTAAAATAATGGCATGAAACATTGCATCCTCGGCAGTAGTGAAAACATAATAATGAATCATCATCATTTATGTAATATATCTAACATGATGTGTAATAAACGCGTCATTAGATGAAGTTTCCATGTCAAAAAAATATAAAATCACAAAAAGAAGATCTGAGGGCAAGACTTAGTTCATCATCCTCATCGAAAGCAATATACTTTTGATGAGTTGCCGATATCCATCTGTAGGACTTCGTCACTTTGTATAGATTTTTATATAAAAAATTCTTCACTTTAACAAACACCGCAAAAAATAAAAAATAAAATTAAAAAAATCAGAAAGAAGTTTGAGACTTAAAGAGAAAGTAGATCAACATGATTGTCACATTGAAGCTACAGGGGACTTTGTTCCCAACAAAAGCAATTTCCTTTTACTGAGTTGCAGATATTCAAACATTAACTTTTATACAAAATATACAGCCACAAAACAAAGAAACCTAGTCTCATATTTAAATCTTCAAGCATGATCTTCAAATATATCCATAGAGCGTTGGTTTATGTTTGCCGAACCGATTATTATGTATTCATCATCAACTATATACAACAACAAAAAATAACGTATTCTATTAAGTGACAACCATGAATCTTCCAACTTGAAAGTATTAATTATGTCAGTAAGTCATAAGTAGAAAATAGTTGCTGCATATTTCATTTTGATTGGATTGAACCAATATTTCAACTTAAATATCCAAAAAATTCAAATACTTTTGCCATTTACTATTCATGCAAAACTACATAAGAGTTAAAAGTTCAAACTTATATTATAATTGAGAGTCTAAAAGATTTCCAACAAATCAATGCAAATGTAATGAAATTATAACATTAACATACCGATCATCATCTTAGCATGAACATAAATCATGAATCGCCTTGACTGCTGAGCTCTACTATAGTCAGTATCAGGCTCTGGTCGCTCCGGAGGAATATACTCACCACTGTTCTTTATCTCTCTATTTCCTAAACAAAAGAAAGTAAGATAGTCAAGGCTTATACAAATCAAATATTAGAGACCTTGCATTTACAATATAATTTGAGAACCCATGCTTACCATCTTGACATTCTTCTGTGTTTAACAGCAAAGGCTCTACATTATCATTAGATTCATCCTGGCCCATCCCAGCAACTGTTTCTAAATGATAATAAAACAGTATAAGCTTCACTTATTTAACGAAGATAGTTGAACTATTTGAATTTCGTATTCATACACATATGCTACGAAAAATGTAATGCAAATAATTGATGGAATGTTTCAGATGCAACCATAGTGTGATTCATACCTGCAATTTATTGTACGAGAATCATCTGAGTCCAATTCAGATGAACTATCAGAGTCCGAATCTGAAAATTGATTCAAATGTAAGTCCGATTCAGTTGGTGGTCATCTTCCACCAGTAATATTATAGACAACACCAGTGGTTGATTCAATGGATGATCCAATAAGTGGAGCAAGAGTTGCTTGCTCGCACAATTCTTTCCTGAAGAAACACCAACACCTAACATTGCAGTTCCCGAATTTCTCATCACAACCTTCACATCAGCAAAATCTACATTTACAAGACCTGGAATCTGCAAATTTAAGAAGAAACAAAACATTGCAGTAATTATTTAAATTGGTTCTAAAATTAGGATAGGACTAGTAGCTACATGAACTTACAGTTATAGTGTCAGATATCCCTTGAACACCTTGGCGTAAAACATCATCTGCCAACAGAAATGCATCGTGAAGAGGGGTTTGCTCATCTACTATATCTAATAATCGGTCATTAGGAATAACAATTAGAGCGTCAACATTCTTCTGTAGTTTCTCCATAGCTTCTAGTGCCTGCGTTATGGAGAAAGGAATTGGAATATCGATTACAATTAAAAGGAAAGGGAAAACTGATAAGGTATTATAACCTCTACATCAATAGAAATTATGTGGATGGGTTAACAAAAGAAATAAACAGTGCAACTGAAGACACTCCCAGTCAATGTGCTTTACAACCAACTCGAAACTAATATTATAAAGAACAAAAGACATTTCAATCTGGGCATTTGAATAAAAGTCAACGACTCATGTCCTTGTGTAGGGTTAGACATCAGTTTGTTAAATTTAAAAGACAATTACACTATTTTCTATTTTATTTAAAAAATAAAGAACAAATGAACAAGTAAAAGTGGGAGAATTTTAAGCCAATCCGGCGAATGGGCTTGAATGTTGATTGGGTTAGATTCAGTTAAAGGGTCAAAGAAAGGACGGAGGAACTAAAGAGATGAACTTACTTGAAGAAACATATCTCACTGTAATGGATTTGCACATAAGAATTCAAAACCTAATGCTTTTTACTTATCATTAGTCGCTGATCCATTTTATGCTCAACTGATGTAGAAATAAACTTATTTATCTGGTCAATGACGTTGAATATAGCAATATGAAATTTGATGGCATTCAAACAACACAAAACATGTGCGTTATCCTTGATATCTCATTCAAATGTCATCCAGCAAATATGCATGTGTTATAATGGCTATTCATACTTTATGTGAATTACTCAACCGTTTGTTGGTGCGAACATAACTAGATTTAGTAGCTGCTTTTTACCATCAATCCTTCATGTCGGTACAGTGCACACGCACCTCTCCATCTCACACACATACATTCATATACACATACTTGCACTCACACACACAAATATTTGCTTTTACACAAACACGAGAAACATTAGAAATTCAAGGCCAATATTACAAATTTGTAATCCCCCGGAAACGTGTTGAAGTAACATCTTGTTTAAAAAAACACACAGGCTCAACTGATGCATAAATGCAAGTTCCTCTAAATGTTATTTAAATGCACGTCCAACAGGCTCCCAACTTACAACTGTACATTCACCGGTGAGGGGAAATCTCGATCGCGGAAGTAACATATAAATTTGTAATTGTAATTACAGTAAAAAAAAAAAACAAGATTCATTTTATAAAAAAATATGGTTTGTTAGAAAAACTTAAAGCATTAGGAGCTGGATAGATATAGTAAGGATATGCGTTTTATACAGTAAAAAAAACACCTATCCTTTATTCATTTCGTATTTTTCGATCCTTGTTTACGCTATTTTCATAACTGTCAAAGGAGTCAGCGATGAAAGTCCCACGAGGTATTCTGAATAAAATTTATACCTGAATTCAAAGAATACATCAACAAACTCAACCGAACAAAAACGATGTTATTCTGAATAAAACTTATACCTGAAATCAATAGCTATATTAATATCAACTAATGATCTGAGGAAACAACTGTGTATATGCCTACAATACTCCATTCAATACTCTATATTAATATCAACTAATGATCTAATAAAAAACTAGCATATGCAATGAAGTTTTTTGTCAGAAATAACATGTTCTGTCAAACGATGTGTAGTATTCTAGGGCCACTATTTTTCTGCATTCCAATCCTTGTTTGCACAGAAAGAAAATTAACATGTTCTGTCAAATGATGCACAAATAGTTACATGTTTAAGGAAAAGAACAAACTAAATATAGTTACATGAAAAAGAAAAGGATCAAACAAAAGTACATGCAGGTTACATATTACTTAGACAACTAAAAGAATGTCAGTGATGACTTGACACTAATTTGTATGTTGTTGAGGGCTTCAGCGGGATGGATAATAAATAAAGCTTCAATGTTACAAACTGAGTTTTCACAAGGGTTTGTCATCGCATAAATCACTACAATAATGTGGAAGGTGACTGCAGCCATAATAACAGGTACATCGGTAATGTGTTCAAAAAATGATTGCTTACTAAAATATGAAAGTAGCCTTGGTTGCTTTGTAGTTCCAAAGTAGAGCACATAAATAGTCATTCTCAGTCCCGAGCTTCTAATAAAAATCAAGTACCAGTAAATTTGGTATCGCTGATGTATACTTTAACTCCTGTTCTAAATATTTTTTCAAAATTGAAAAATCAAATTTCTTTATTCCTAAATGGTAAAAAATTATTCTTAAAGAACATTCAACTGAGATTACAGATTGCAGCTAAAAAGAGAGTTTTACTGAAATTAGAAATTAAAAGAAACTGAAACCCAAAGTCTGTAAAACATTAAACCAGAAGTCAAAACTGAATTGTATAAAGCTAAAACTAAAGTGAGATGAGATCTAACACTCCACCGCAATCTCAGCAACCAAAAAAAAAATCCCGATTTCCATCGCTTTCTTCATCATCCGCTACCTCCTTCTAATACACTGCTAGCTCTTGACAAGCCAACTCCACTGCAAATTTATACGTGAAATCAATAAAGACTAGATAAATGAAATTTATACGTGAAATCGACAAGGCAAAAAATCAAACAAAATTTATACCTGAAGGAGTGAACGCGAGATGAATGCGAGAAAAAGTTGAACAGAGATCCCCAAATTTCGATTAGAGAGGAACGAATTTGAAGTTTTTAATCCTCAACATGCTGCGTTTTTTTTTCATTTTCTTTTGTAATCGGATTTGGATTATTGATTTTGGCGGCCGTTGTTTGCAAAAGCGTTGCCCAAACGAATGAGAAAGGGAAAATAGGGTTAAGGATGTCACTTTACGTTTTTACCCGTAGAAATTGACCCTTCCAACACAAATAAGCGTTGACAATAAAAAAATTATAATTATGTATTTTTAACAACACTTTTTTAGCATAGCAACACTTATTATTGTTGCTACCCGGCAACACAAATAAGTGTTGACAACTAAGAAAAAAAAGGGTTACCAAATGGCCATTATGGTGTAGTGGTGACTTGTCATTCTTGTTGTTGCTGTTCTTTCCTCCTTTCTCGGAGTCTACCTTCTTGTCTTGAGACTCATTCGCCTTGACCTTCTTACTGTCATTCTCATCTTCTTCATGAAGTAGGGCCATATTCACCAAGCTTTCAAAGGTCGCCCCCATGGGTACATGAGTCATGGCCATAGTGTGGAGTGGCTCGCTCAATCCTCGAGCAAAGCATAGAGCCTTCTTCTCAGCCGTGTTGACTAAGTCCAAACCAAACCGAGCAAGCTGATTAAACTTATTCACGTATTCCCTAATTGACATGTCCCCTTGCTTGAGTGCCAGGAACCTCTCCATCTGAAGACTCGCTTCTGCGGATGATAAAAACTTAAGCCCAAACCTCTCTCTAAAGTCTGCCCAAGTCTCAATTGGCCTGGTAGCGTTGGTGACTTCCCACCAAAATGCAGCTTCCTCTTTCAACAACCATGCTTCCAACTGAACTTTCCTATGATCCTCCATATCGAAAATAACAAACAAGTCTTCAGTCTCTTTTAGCCAGTTTCGCGCCTCAACGAAGGTTTTAGTTCCAACGAAGTTCTTGCCGCCCATTCCTATAAAGTCCTTGCATATTTTGGCGAAGGCGGTACCCGGAGGAGGAGGAGGAGGAACCGTGGCCACCGGGGGAGGAGGAGGAGGGATATCTGTCGGGCCCGCGCCATTGGCCCTAGCTTCCAAGTATCTTCGGAACCAGCCAGGTATGGGTACTCCCTCAAGAAGGTTAAGATCAGACATGCTGAAAAGCGAAAAGGAAAAAGATTCAAATGAGGAAACAAAGGAAAGTGCTAATGGCTTTTAAGGAATAGCCTTTTCTTAAAAATAAAACTTTTCTTGAAAAATGCTTCTTTATAAACGGTTTTGAAAATAGTTTCAGAAGGTTTTTAAAACTTTTTCCCAGTCTGGTAACCTTCTGCTCTGATACCAAATGTAACACCCCATCTCCGCTAGGGTACTCACAAAGGGAATGCCCTAGTTTTGGAGGGGTATTATCTAGTAAACAGGCACAGAGATAACACAAGACAGAACATAGATAAAATAGAGTATATAAATCAGCGGATATAAACTTTAAAACCAAATCTCATTACTGAAAAATAGAGTCCAAACCTCTTACATCAAAATGCTAAGTCATTATTTCATTACATCAAGTTCTAAAGAAGCAAAGTACTTAAAACAACATAAGTAAAATATTATTCCCCAAAAAGTGCATGAGTGCAGCCATAGCATAGCTCAAGACCAAACCGTACATGAGCTGTCAGAAAGCAAGCAAATCCAAGCTAAGAGCTAGAGTTTCCTCCCTGATAACCTGGGGGGACGAAAGACAAAGAGGCGAAAGAAAACGGGCCAGTCAAAAAGACTGGTAAGCCCTAGTGACTATCAGCATAGAAACTAGTAAAGTTAACAAGACATGAATAAACTGGAATTAAACATAGGAATGATGATAAGTCTAACATGATAACTAAGCTAACAAGATAACTCAAGTCTAACATTGCGTATACAAGGTTCGCCATACCAACTATACCGGTATACTAATTCCGTGTCAACTATAAATCAAGAAATAATCCCTTGGCCCAGTATCGTGAAGTGACCCAATTCGGGGTCCAACGGCATGATCTAATTGATCGGCTCCCTACAAGTCTAGCTCGTTGTGTGTCTGTGTCATACGACACTATCACGAATGTAGTCACCTGTGCTAGGTCCACCATAGGGTGTATCAAGCCCTAGGGTGCCAACCACCGACACGAATCAAGAATGCACAGATAATACTACTGATGCCCAATGCCTGCTTTTTCAACTCCGGACTAAGTGCACGGCCCTAGTCCGCCTGAACCTACAATGGCGCTCCAACTCAGCCGTCGTTCTGGTCGCTTACAATCAGCCCAGCAATCGTGCCCCACCCTGCCTAGTCTCAGGGTACCGTGATACATCTAGTGGGTTACTGCTGAAAAGGACCGCGTAACTAGGGTTTCGTTCAGCAGGTTAAGTTGTCATTTAAAATCGAGACTTAACCCCATCTACGTGTCATGTCAAATTGACTAAGTATGTCATTCTAGTTCAAGACTTAGTCCAACGAATCATGTGTCAGGTTGGTTAAGTGTGTTCAAGCGGTTCATGACTTAACCCTATCAAATCAACGTGTCAAATTGGTTAAGTATATTCAAGTGGTCCATGACTTAACCCTATCAAGTGGCATTAATTTACTTAATGCACCCCTAACCTCTCACACTAGACTTGGTTATGGTTACTGGATGTGCCGGGCGGGTCCGGGCAGTTTTACACCATAACCTAGTCTAACCTCGGGTTTCGAGTGCGGTATGACCAACTACTCACATTGGGTCTTATTGTTTGCAGTTACTGGATTCGCCGGGCGGTTCCGGGCAGATTTATACTGCAAACTCAACCCAACCTCGAGTTGGCCACTTTCAAGTTATCTTAGTGTCATGTCCCAAATTCATATTTTCAAGTATAATTTCATGTCAAGTTCATGTTCCTATCCAAGCTCAAGTTATAACGATATTCATGTTTTCAAGTTCATACTAAATTCAGGTTTTCCTAAACTACCCAAATCGCATTCCCAACGCTCGTGAATTCTAATCAAGGCAATAGATGTAACTAGGGAATAACATAACAAGGATGGGTATAAAGTGGCAAAGGTGATTTCAAGACAAGCATGGTGTAACTTGAGATATGATCATAACATCACTGGCATATGAAATAGGGTGATAAACATAGCTATAAATGACAAATGATGATAATCCTAAACTTGTGACTAGCAATAGTTTCAACATCACAACATCACAGGCATGTTAAAATAATGATAGGGTTTAGGTTATGACATGAACAGGCCCCTAAGTCATGTTCTTATCAGTATTCCACAAATCAAGGTTCAATATGAACGGTACTAAGTTCAAGGTGAATAGATCTAGGGTGAACAAGAGTAGATCTAAAATAATAGATCAAAAAGGAATAGTCATAGATCAAAGATATACAAGAGTAGGTCTCAAGTAGTTATCATGTTTATGTTCAACTTCAATTTACACATGTCCATATTAAGTTTAGAGTTTAGATCTAAGAGTAACTGGGGCTTACAGATCGTGGTTTTTGAGAACTAAGAACAGAAATTGTCGTAGGATCGTTGCAGAAGCTTTAATCTCTAGTTTGAATTGAGTTGCTTAGGTTGATGTTGATTAGCTTCTAGTTTTGATTTGAGTAGAGTAGCGACGCCATTTTTATTTTTTATTTAGAACAGAGGCAGAGTAGAAGCAGAATAGAATTGTGTGTAGAGAAGGCTAGGTTTGGGGCTTTTTAAATAGGTTTAGGCAGATGAATCTGGACAGAAATCGGACTAGAAACATCAGAACGAACACTGGCCCAAAAATGGGCTCGGGGACCAGGTCGACACCCAGGTCGACTGCCCAGTCGACCTGGTCTGGGGGGGTCGACTGCCCAGTCGACCTGGGTCTGGGTGGGAAATTTCCCGCCCAGTCTGTTCTGCGTTTGAAATTCGAATTTTGAATTCGAATTCGAGCTGTTTTCGATTCTGAAAATTCCTGAAACTTCGGAGGGTCATATCTCCCTCGTACGGACTCCGATTCTTGCAAACTCGGACCCGTTTCCAAGCAGAATTCCGAGATGAACGCAATGGCGCAACCCGTTTCCCTTGATTCTTATTTAAAATTTAATTCTGCCTAGATTTATGGTTATAACACGTTATCAAAATATGAGTTGTTACACTCTGCCCATCATCCGCTCTAATGGTCAATGAAGACCCCTCACAGTATACCACCACCCCATACCTTTGGAGCCAATCGACTCCCAAAATAATGCCAAACCCAGTAAAGCCCAATACAAAGCAATCACAAGCAAACACACATTCATGACTCGATAAGACTAAATTACGACAAATCATACAAAGGCTAGTCGAACCACCGGTCGGGTTTATCACAACTAAAGGTCTATTGACAATCTCGGGTTCCAATTCCAAATTATCTACCAGGTCACTAGATACGAAGGAATGGGAAGCCCCGGTATCAAACAATACTCGAACAGGAACATCATAAATAGAAAGCATACATTGAATAATGACACTCTTTCCTTTCTTCGCCGCAGTTGGGGCATTGGACGAGGAAGGAACAGTGTTGATGGCATATGCTTTCATGATCTGCTTCTCTTTAGGGGGTTGGGGACATATCCTTGAGATTTCCCACTTGGTCACAGTTGAAGCACTTCATGTCTGCTGGCTTTGCTCGAAAATCTCTGGCATAATGGCCCTTCTTGCCACATCTAAAACACTTTATATCTTTCTTATCCTTCATTTTCTGACACTCCTTGGTTTGGTTCTGTTTCCCCTTATTTTGGGAATTCTTCTTGCCTTCACCGCTTGCCTGTGGTTTTGGCTCCACTGGAAATGTAATAGCAACCTCAGTCTTCGGCTTAGGGTAAAGGCTTCCTAATCTCAATGCTTTCCCCACAACAGATTCGAAAGTCTCATCTATTTGATTTATCAGCCTTTCCCCCAAGTACTTATCTAGGCCAATTATGAACTTCTCATTCTTCTTCTCGGCAATATCGATAAGGGATAATCCATATTTCGATAAGGTATCGAATTCAGCAACATATTCTGAGACACCCCACGTCCGTTAATGTCACTCACTAAGGGAATGCATTAAGTTTCGTGAAGCGCTATAGGTAAACAAACACAAAATAATTAAAAGACAGATATAAATAAGGCAGCAGCAGAAAACTCAAATTTTTATTTCAACCATAAAACATAATACCGTGGTCCACAATTTCCTAAGTCACAGAAGCCATTACAATAAAATAACTTCTGTCTTGCTTCATCAGAGTACATAAGTAAATAAAAAGTATCATTCCCCAATTAAAAGAGTTAAGCCATAGTAGAGACAAGAACTTGAGTCATACTTCAGAAGTAGCTCCTAGCAAGATGATATCTAATTCCTGATTAAGTCCGAGTGTTTCCTCCCTAAGAACCAGGGGGAAACGGAAGAAAGAAGGAGAAACAACAGGGTCGGATATAAAGTATGGTGAGTCTAGTTATTTTTGGCCAGTAGATAAATAAAAGCAACATGATAGGCATATATAGTGGATAAGAGAGATCACTACATAAATGGCAGGTGTGACAATGTAAGCAAGATAAGGTGTGTGTGCCTCACTAATAATTACTTTGCACCATTACTATTATAACTAAAATGAGATGATCCCTTCCGCTATAAGTTGGTAGACTTAGGGCATACGTCCGAGTGTACCCTAACCACTACCCTAATCGATCGACTCCCTACCCCGAAGATATCCTGTGCTGGCCCCACAGTAGGAGATATCACTTCCTAAAATGGCAACCCAAGGTGTGCACAACCATATCTACTGGTGCCACGGTCGTCTTAGGCCCCTCTGCCCGGCCCATGCACGTATATGTCCCCAGTCGGTTTGCACCGCCCACACCAGTCGTCTCATTTGGATCTTTTACAATCAATCAGTAAGTGTGTCCCTTTCTCCACCTAGTACGGAGTTCTTTATTTGATACCTACTCTGGGTTACTGACTGAAATGGGTTCCACACAATATGATACAAGCTCTCCCCTTTGTCTTGTATCCTCCACTAGGTTTTCCACTGACTATGTATACCCTTAGGTGTCTTTAATTACATAGCCCTATGTCAGTTATGCTTACCCAAAAGGGTGTCTTTAATTACATAACTTTACTATATTTTCCACCAAATAAGTATACCATTAGGTATCTTTAATTACATAACCCTATTGGGTTAAGTTCGTGGGTCTTTATGTAAATATTACCCACTCCCTCTAATTTACTTAACCCACCAACCACCCATCCAATTTTACTTAACCTTAAGTTTTGTTCATAGTTATACAATCTTTATGGATTAAATTAGGTTAAGTAGTCCAATTCTTTACCATGTCCATTTATGGTTTTATAATGGGCTAGACCTCCAACATTAGGCCTACAACATGTGGATGCTGGATATGTCGATCGGGTCCAGGCAGTCTTATTCCACAGTTGGGCCTAACCTCGTGTCTTAGCCCGATTCGTATTTGCGTACTTAGACTTCCCACATTAGATTCAACATTAGTGGCTGCTGGATATGCCAGTCGGGTCCGGGCAGACTACCACCACTAACGTAACCTAACCTCGTGTCATAAGTACAATTTACAATTCCCAATTGTAAATTACTAAACATTCCAAATTAATCCAAATCTACCTATGTCATTATAGGTAACTATTTCGATGTTCTCCCTATTTGAATTACATGTTCAATTCATATAAATATTACATAAATTATGCCAATTATAATCCCTTTTTCCCTGTTTCCTCTCTAACGTATTCGTACGTATTTTGTTAGCATCTAGGCTATAAACTAGCCTAGCTACAACAATGAAAAGGGAATATGACGAAGGTGATAGTTCCAACATATCTTGGCATAAACATAAACTGGTATGATAACAAGGTAAATGGTCATGTAATCATCATGCAAATGTAGGCATAAAAGTGATGAACTTGTAGCAACTATGATGTCAAAGCAAGCATAATGAGATCTAAATTAACCATTAGGTGTCTAAGTATTTAGATCTATCATAATTAGGGTGACATAGTAACATGTTGATCTAAGGATGAATTCACATGTCAAGTTTACAACATATCTCAATGGATCACAATATGACAGGTGAAAGGTGATTAACATAAAGAACTAGATCTAACCAATGTTACAACTGTCCAAATTAAATTGATGTACATCCACCATAATATGGTTACAAGTCAAGATCCACATTGGCAACATAATCGAATAACCACAATTTTATTAGATCTAGGGAAATAGATCTGTCATGACATAGTAAAGGATTTCACATTAACACAGAATCATACTTTACAACATATCCAATTCATAGTCTTTCAAAATATACTTTTATTTATCTAAACCTAAAAACAACTAGAACTCACAGCGTTCGGTTTAGAGAATTGAGAAGGAACGGATCTAGAATTTCTGAATTTGATTTGCAAAGTATGTTGTTGTAGAAAATGGTTCAGTTCACACTACAACATTATATGGCCTCCATGACTTCCAATGAAGAAAACATAAGAAATAGGACATGTATATATAGCTGCCAGACCCCCTAAAACCGAGTGCCATGTCAGCCCTAGAGGTGTCGACACCCCTGTGGGTGGGCCGACCCCTAGGTCGACACCCCTCTGGGGGGTCGAGCCCTAGAGCGGGAATTTTTCCGCTCAGAGGAATTTTTCAAATTTGAATCCTGTGGATAGAATTCTGACTCATCTCTGACTCAACTCTGACTCATTTGTATATATAAAACTATTTTTGTGCGTATACAAACTTAAAACCCTCGTAACTTCTTCATACGGTGTATGTTATATGCAAACCAAATGTTTATCTTGACCTGAATTTCGAGACGGACGCAATGGTGCAGTCCGTTTCCTCTAATTCTGAATATTAAATTAATTATTATTTAGTTTATTCTCTTTAATGTCGTTAAAAAATTCGGGTTGTTGCATTCTCTCCTACTCAAAGGATTTCGTCCCGAAATCTCTAAGTCGAGAAGAATGCATATCCTACCATCCATCATCCATCTACCCATCCACCAATCACTTGCATCCATTGTCCTTAAAGATTTCTAATGCTATATGAAAAAGTGTTTGTATATGTCCCAACACTAATGCGAAGATCGGGCGGTCTACTGATTCAGTTGACCTCCTTAATGCAATGTATGTTAGTGCCATGAATCCAATATGTATGCAAATAAACCTATTGTATCATATAAGTTCTATATGTGTGCACAACCATTCGTCCAGATGCAACATCCATATGCCAGTTCATCCATTTCCATCCATAAAAGAAAAGAAAATGCACACAAATCTGTATGCAATATGAAATTGATTGAGCCAATCTAGTGCCTAATGTGTGTGTATATGCGTCCACAGGCGACCACTAGCAAATATTTGCATCCACTTACATCCATCAAACATAACATGTTTCAAGCACATGTTTACACCCATAGGATTCCTATCTAAAGGTCAAAAATACTATGGATAAGATATACTCTATTGACAGAAACAAGCACTGATAAAACTTAGGGAAAAGGAGTTAAGAACATACCCTCGAAAAGAAAAGGGTACGAAGCACGAATCTTGTCTTTGGTCTCCCTAGTCGCATCTTCTGGGTTATCTCCCCATTGAACCTTTAGCAACTTGATTTCCTTATTGCGCAACTTCTTGACTTCTGACCCAAGAATACGGGTAGGGAATCGTCTGACTATCGCTTCCCGTTCCACTTCGACTTCTTCCAACATGCTCGGCTCAACAACTTCTGCGGTGTCATGCAGGCATTTCCGCAGATGAGAGACATGGAAAACGTCATGAACACTAGATAGATTTTCTGGGAGCTTTACTCTGAAGGCCATTTTGCCGATCCTCTCAGTTATGGGAAATGGTCCCACAAATCTAGGTGCCAGCTTCCCTACCGATCCGAAGTGAACCACATTCCTCAGAGGTGGTACTTTGATAAAAACTAAGTCTCCCACTTCGAACTCGATGTCAGTCCTTCTCTTCTTTATAGGACTTTTTCCTATCTTGAGCTGTCTTCATCCGCAGTCGAATAAGGTCAATCTTCTGGGATGTTTCCCTAAACATATCTGGTCCAGGTAATAATCTTTTTGTAGATTCCCACCAAAAAGTTGTTGATCTACAGGGTCGTCCGTACAATGCTTCGAAGGGTGCCATGCCAATTCTAGCTTGAAAACTGTTGTTATAGGCAAACTCTACTAAAGGAAGATGTTCTTCCCAAGTCCCTCTGAAGTCTAGGATACACAACCTTAAAAGATTTTGTAGAATCCTATTCACCCTCTCCGTCTGCCCATTGGTCTGAGGATGATAAGTGGTGCTTAAACACAACTGTGTACCTAATGCTTCTTGCAAGCTCTTCGAAAATTCGCTAGTGAAGACGGGGTCACGATCGCTCACGATGCTGGAAGGACTTCCATGAAGACGAACTATCTCTCGGACATAAATTGCTGCCAACCATGATGTCGTCCTCTTATTCTTAACTGAATAAAGTGAGCGCTCTTAGTGAGTCTATCCACTATCACCCAAATACTGGTATTACCTTTCTTCGATCTAGGCAAACCATCTATGAAATCCATAGAGACGCTCTTCCATTTCCACTGCGGAACCTCCAACATATGAAGTAATCCACCGAGCTTCTTTTTCTCAGTTTTGACTTGCTGGCAAAATAAACGTTGAGAAACAAATTCGGCCACATCCTTCTTCATCCCAGCCCAAAAGAAAACCCGCTTCATTTATCACCGCCTGGATGAATGGTCATCTTAAATGGTGGGCTTCTTCTAGGACTACCTTTATCAAGCTTCCAGTTTGAGGAATACAAAGCCTTCCATCTTGTCACAACCACCCCTTTTTATCTATGGCATACTTACTGTGGTGACTAGAAGTCCCCCCTCTTTTTAGCTTATCCATAATGTCTAGAATCTGTAGGTCACGTTGTTGCAATGTTCCTATCTGATCCACAAGAGTCGGCCGTATCTCTAAGGATGCAAATAAATCAGGCAAAACCTCGATGGAGAGTCTAAAATCAAAAGCTGATATGAACTCCAAGTTCTTTCTTTCCACAAACAAAGGACTCAGGGCCACCCTCTGCCTACTTAGTGTGTCTGCCACCACATTACCCTTGCCAAGGGTATAAGCAATTTCAAAATCATATGAAACTAAGAACTCCATCCACCATTGTTGCTTTAAGTTGAGATCCTTCTATGATAATAGATACTTGAGAGATTTATGATTGGTGTATAACTCGAACTTTTCTCCAAGTAAATAATGACACCACGTCTTTAACGCGAATACTATGGCGGCTAGCTCTAGATCATGGGTGGGGTAGTTCTTCTCATGAACTCTCAACTGTCTACCCCCATAACATAATACTTTCACTTCTTGTATCAGAACCACACCAAGCCCTGTACCGCGCACATCATTGTAAATAGTAAACACTTTACTTCCATTGGGCAAGGTCAAGACTAGGGCTGTTGTCAGAGCCCTTTCAGACATTGGAAAGCAACGTCACAGTCTATGTCCCATGAAAATGTCAAATTCTTCTTTGTTAGCCTGGTGAGAGGGGCTGATATCTTCGCGAAGTCCTTAGTGAACTTCCTATAATAACCTGCCAACCCAAGAAAGCTTCCCTCAGTTGCATTTTTAGGAACTTTCCAATCTTGCACTGCAACCACCTTCGCGGGATCTACAGCTATCCCTTCTTTGGAGACTACATGCCCCAAGAATCTCACCTCCTTTCTCCAAAAATGGCATTTGGAAAACTTTGCTTTTAGCTTATGGTCATGGAGAGTTTTCAAAACTTCTCCCAAATGTTGGGCATGTTCTTCTTCAATCTTGGAGAAGATCAAAATGTCATCAACGAAGACTACGACAAATTTGTTTAGGAATTCCCGAAACACCCTACTCATTAAATCAACATAATAGTCGGGTGCATTTGTCAACCCAAAAGGAATAACTAGCCATTCAAAGAAATCGTCCCGAGTCCTGAAAGCAGTCTTATCTATGCTGTCTTCAGCCACCCTCAACTGATGGAACCCCGTAGCCAAGTCCAACTGAGAAAATACCGAGGCACCAACAAGTTGATCAAATAAATCATCAATCCTCGGAAGCGGGTGCCTATTCTTTTTTGTGAGCTTATTTAACTCTCTATAGTCAACACACAAACGAAGCGAACCATCTGCTTTAGTTGTGAATACTACTGGGGCACCCCACTCAGATATGCTTCGTCTGATAAACCCTTTTCAAGTAGCTCCCCTACTTGCTTACTCAGGTCCCTCCTTTCTCTTGGAGCCATGTGGTGCACTGCTAATGCAACTGGCTTTGCATTATCCACCAAATATAATCAAAAGTCGATCTCACGCCTTGGAGGTAAACCCCGTACCTCATCAAAAACATCGGAATAATCTCAAACTAGCGGAACAGATTTTGAATCGTCTATGGATGCATCTAAAGACTCTAGGAAGCTAAGCATAACAGACCCTTGAGGGTCACAAAAAACTTCAAGGGTCTTCCCATGACAAGTCAGGAGTCTATTAACCCTCCTCTCACAATCCAGAATGGCCACATACGTGGTAAGCTAATCCATTCCTAGAATCAACCTATAGCCCATAAACCCGAGCACATACGCGTCGCATTCAAACTCGACGCTTAACACAGATATTTTCAAACCCCGACAAATCATCGATAAATGAGCCAAACCAACAATGGGGTTTGAAACACCTATGGGATCTACTACCATACTAGTAATTAAGTGCAGAGATTCAACCACAGAACTAGATATAAACGAGTGTGAAGCACCAAAATCAAAAAGTGTTCTAACTGGATAGTTTGAAAGAGAAACTAAACTTTCTACAGAAATTTTTCTACCTCTTTCAGGAGCACTGATCGCGAGAGCATGCACCTGCCCTCCAGAATTTCCTGCTTTTTGCCCTTGTCCCTGCGATCCCTGTTTCTTCGAGCACTCTTTAGAGAAGTGTCTGACATCTCCGCAATTAAAGCAATTGGCCTTCCTTATCTTACAATCTTTGATCAAGTGACCCTCCTTTCCACAATTGTGACACTTTCTCTTATCCCTGCCTTTGTCATCTTTCTCTCCTTTCTTCTGTTGTTGTTGCTGCTGCTACCCCTTCTTGGGCCACACCTACTTATTCTGCGACGGCCCCTTAGTCTTTGCTTCCTTCTTCTCTCCCTTGTCCTCCTCTTGCATTAGGGCTATATCTACAAGCTTTTCAAAAGTGGACCCCATTGGAATATGGGACATGGCTAAACCATGCAGAGGCTCATTTAGCCCTTTAGCAAACTGTAGATCCCTTTTGTCCGGTGTATCCACCAACTCTAACCCGAACCTTGCCAGCCTTTTTTGAGTGTTAAGAACCTCTACATCTGTATGCTTCTCTCCTCTTGGGAAAGAAATTTCATTTTGAACCTCTGTCTAAAGTCTCCCCAAGTTTCCATCGGACGTCCATCTTGGGTGACTTCCCATCAAAATGAGGCTTCGTCTTTTAACAGCCAAGCAATTAATTGAATTTTACTTCGGTCCTCCACTTCAAAGATTACGAATAAGTCCTCTATCTCCTTAAGCCAATTCTGAGCTTCTGCGAATATCTCTTTCCCATGGAATGGCTTCCCTCCCATAGCACGGAAGTCTTTGCAGATCTTGGCAAAGTTATCAGCTCTTGGAGGGGGAGGAGAGGAGGAATGACTGGTGCAATTGGGGGAGGAACATTTTCTTGGCCTTCGGCAGGCATCGTGGCATCCAAATATCAACAGAACCATCCGGGTATTGTGAAGCCATCTGGGATATTAAGGATGTTTTGTTCCCCAGACATGGTAAAAAAGGGAAAAGGAAGAAATTTAGATAACGGACGGAAGGATACTACATATGGCTTTTTGGGGAATGTTTTTAAAAATAGACTTTTCTTTTGAAAATGCTTTCTTTTAAACCTTTCTGAAAATAGTTTCCAAAAACTTTTATCTAATCTGGTAACCTTCAGCTCTGATACCAAGTGAGACACCCCACGCCCGTTAATGTCACTAAGGGATTGCATTAAGTTTCTTGAAGCGCTATAGGTAAACAAACACAGAATAATTACAAGATAGATATAAATAAGGCAGTAATGGAAAATTTGAAATTTTATTTCAACCATAAAACATAATACCGTGGTCCACAATTTCATAAATCACGAAAACCATTACAATAAAATAACTTCTGTCTTGCTTCATCTGAGTACATAAGTAAATAAAAAGCATCATTCCCCAATTAAAAGAGTTAATCCATAGTAGTGACAAGAACTTGAGCCATAAAGTAGCCTAGCTATAAAGCATCATTCGTACGTATTTTGACGGCATCTAGGCTATAAATTAGCCTAGCTACAACAATTAAAAGGGAATATGATGAAGGTGGTAGTTTCAATATATCTTGGCATAAACATAGACACAAACATAAACAGGTATGATAACAGTCATGTAATCATCATGGCAAGGTAGGCATAAAAGTGATGAATTTGTAGCAACTACGATGTCAAAGCAAGCAGAATGAGATCTAAATTAACCATTCGATGTCCAAGTATTTAGATCTAGCATAATTAGGTGACATAGTAACATGTTTAGATCTAAGGATGGATTCACATGTCAAGTTTACAACATATTTCAATGGATCACAATATGACAGGTGAAAGGTGATTAACATAAAGAACTAGAACTAACCAATGTTACAACTGTCCAAATTAATAGATGTACATCCACCATAATATGGTTACAAGTCAAGATCCACATAGGCAACATAATCGAATAACCACAATTTTATTAGATCTAGTGAAATAGATATGTCATGACATAGTATAAGATTTCACATTAACACAGAATCATACTTTACAACATATCCAATTCATAGTCTTTCAAATATACGTTTATTTATCTAAACCTAAAAACAACTAGAACTCACAGCGTTCGGTTTAGAGAACTAAGAAAGAACGGATCTAAAATTTCTGAATTTGATTTGCAAAGTATGTTATTATTGAAAACGGTACAGTTTGCACTCCAGCAGCATATGGCCTCCATGACTTCCAATGAAGAAAATATGATAAATAGGACACGTATATATACTGCCAGACCACCTGAAACCGAGTGCCATGTTAGCCCTAGGGGTGTTGACACCCCTGTGGGTGGGTCGACCCCTAGGTCAACAACCCTCTAAGGGGGTCGACACCCTAGAGCGGGAAATTTGCCGCTAGGAAATCTTCGAATTTGATTCCTTTGGATAAAATTCTGACTCATCTCTGACTCACCTCTGACTCATGTGTATATAAAATATTTCTGTGAGCATACAAACTCAAAACCCTCGTAACTTCTTCATATGTTGTCCGTTTTATGCAAAACAAATATCTATCTTGACCAAAATTTCGAGACGGACGCAATGGTGCAGTCCTTTTCCTCTAATTCTGAATATTAAATTAATTATTATTTAGTTTATGCTCTTTAATGTCATTAAAAAATTCGTGGTGTTACATATTCCGAGAGTTCCCTACCATTATTCTTAAGCTCCAAAAATTTCCTGACCAATTCTGATTTCTGAGCAGCTGGAATAAACTTATCACTGAAGCGAGTCTTAAACTGTTTCCAAGTAATTTAATCTTCGGGAGTAGCTGCTTTAATGGTATTCCACCAATTTATTGCCCGTCCTTGGAGCTGACATGATGCTAGCTTTCTCTTCATTGCATCATCGATCTCAAAATCCTCGAAGATGCGCTCATAAATATCAAACCAATCCTGAACCTCCGTAGCCGATTATGTTTCGTGGAATGCCTTCCCACCAAGACTAGTATAATCCTTGTTAAGCTTGGCGAAATCGGCCCTAGGCACCTGCACTACTGAACCACCACCGTTAGCAGCATTAGGAACTGCTCCCTGAGAATCCCTAAGCATCTCTCTCATGAAGGCAGTAAACATCGTCCTTATATCAGGGAAATTCCCACTGTTGGCCCCTGAACCTGCTCCCTTTTCAACTCTCGATGCGGGGTTCCTCATCGTGCCCCTCGTATTTCGGCTCATCGTTCAATCTATAAAGAGAAAACGATTAACTATCTCCTTAGTGGTGCCCGTGCAGTGCGACTTTATCCTTAGATATACTAATAGTATATGTATTGTTTTTGAAAACCAAAATATCACAAATACATGCTCCCTCATATATGTATACAATCTCTCCCTGATGCCTTCCCCTAGGTTAAACTATGCAAACTAGGCTCTGATACCAAGTGTGATGGCCTCCCCGCACCATCAGACATTTCCCTTGAAATGTGCTGCGCCAATGCCCGACTGGCATAGGACGATCGTCAAAAGAAAGGGTTTGAGACTATGAATCACCAAGAACCTATAGTATATTTCACAGTGCATGGAATAAAATATAATAATAACATAACTTGCTATATGATATGCGAGACAGTACATAAGCTGAAAACTAAACCATATTCATTAGAATAGCGGAATCCAAAATACAGCTTCATAGCCAATTATTACACTTTAAAATACTGTCTCTAAAAGAAAATATAAGAGGTACACTACTAATGCCCAAAGAAGTGACCAGCAACAACACAGGGAGAACATATATATAGTACGTGGAAGCCTCCTACCCATCTCCGGACAGCTACTCGCCACCTAACTTATCTCTAGTCTGCTTGTTTAGGAGCACCCAGAGTAATAAGAAGAGATATAAAACTCTGGGTCAGACAAAAGTCTGTTATGAGCGATAGCAGCAAAATAAAACAATAAAAGGTATAAATAATCATACCTGACCTTGTAACAACCCGTATTTTCAATAACCTGTTATAACGTTAATCGAGGCAGAATTTAATTTATAAATCTGAATCCAGGGAAACGGGCTATGCCATTGCGTTCATCTCGGAAAAATACGCGAAATAGAGTCTGAGTTTTCGAAAATCGGAGTCCGTATGACCCGATTAAGGCCCAACGAAGTTTTCAGAAAAATTCAAAGTAAAAACAGATTTCAAATTCAAGTTTGAATTTGGAAATTAGGTCAGATTGGGCCAGGCGGGAAAATTCCCGCCAGAGCACCCAAGTCGACAGCCCTATCGACTTGGGAGTCGACTTGGTTGGACCCAAGTCGACAGCCCTGTCGACTTGGCTCAGCCGGGCAGTTTTGCCTGGTGCACCATTTTGGAGTTGTGTTGAGTTTGGGGTCCAGATTCGGTTTTGAGGGTTGAGATTGGAACTAGGGTTTAATCCTAAGGCTAGAACTAATCCTAATCTCTATAAATAAGACCCTAACCTAAGCCTAAATCAACATTATTCACTCATACAACTAAACTATGGCAAAATCATTCCTCTCATGGCCTCCACTCTCTTCATAAAATTCCTAAGTTATTTCTATGAGAGATTTTCCATGCATACAAGTGTTTTCAAGCTTGTATGAGCATCATTAGCTTGCATTCAAGTCAAATTTCTATATTTGCATCATAAAGCAAGGGTTTTGATCATTTTGGCTCAAGGGTTTTTCTATTAGAGCTTGCATTTTGGGTCTAATTGATTGCATAAGGGCTTTGTCATATTTTTGTGTCTTCATAAGCATTGTAAGCCCTTTTCTACTTTCATATTTAAACTCTAAAGTTAAATGAATGATGCAAGTTGTGTTTGATCATTATGATATGCAAGTTTGCCATGATATGCAAGTTTACTATGTCATGTTATGCAAGATTGATATGTTATGATATGCAAGTTTATCATGTTATGTTATGCAAGTTTGCCATGTTATGATATGCAAGTTAATCATGTTATGTTATGCAAGTTTGCCATGTTATGATATGCAAGTTTACCATGTTATGATATGCAAGTTAATCATGTTATGTTATGCAAGTTTGCCATGTTATGATATGCAAGTTTATCATGTTATGATATGCAAGTTTATATGCAAGTTTGCCATGTTATGTTATGCAAGTTTGCTATGTTATGATATGCAAGTTTGCCATGTATGTTATGCAAGTTTGGGGTGATCATTTTATTCATGTTATCATGTTATGCAAGCTTACTTTGAGTATATGAACATAAAGCTTCAAGCTTTATGCTAAAGGTTGCATTTTGGCAACATGTAAGTTATCATATCTCTTATGATAACTTGCAAGTGAGGCTAAATGCGAACTTATGGCCATTTCTACATGTCATTTATCACCATGTATCACCAATATGCTAAGTTTGGTTTTATGCATGCTTTTGAGGCCTAAAAATGTAATATGCAAGTATATGAACATATGTACATTTCATATGCCACCATGTTAAACTTGTGGCTTCAACACCTTTATGTCATGATTATGCCAAGTTCCCTCTTTCTATCCTTTATGCGCTATTGCAATATGTAAGCGATGGGATTGCGTTTGGGGTTGGGTAAACTTAAAAGACATAAAAACATAAGATTGGGAATTTACCTATTAAGTTAGGTCTACCCATTGGGAATTTACCTATTAAGTTAGGTCTACCCAAATGCTTGAAAATTTGTAATATGTTTTGGAAACATGATGGACATGACACTTAGAAAAGATAAGTGTGACCAACTCGAGGTTGGGTTGAGTTTGTAGCGTAAACCTACCCGGAACCGACCGACCTAACTAGTTGCTACAAACAATAGGACCCAATGTGAGAAGTTGGCCATGTGGTACCTTGAACCCGAGGTTAGACCAAGTTGTGGTGTAAAGCTACCCGGACCCGCCCGGCTTAACTAGTAACCACAACAAGGTCTAATGTGAGAGGTTAAGGCACGTGAAATTAATTAATGCCTCATGATTAGGGTTAAGTCATGGTCCACTTAATACTTAACCAATTTGGGCTTGGTAGATTAATCAGGGTTAAGTCGTGAACTCATCGTTACACTTAACCATGTTAATCCATGATTAGCAAGAGTGTTAAACCGTACTTAACCCACTAGAAAATCCTAGCAATGGGGGTCCACTCCAGCAGTAATCCCAAGTTTGTATCATTATGACCCTAGGGACTAGGCTAGGGTGGGGGCACGATTACTGGACTTGAGGTAAGTGACCAAAAACGACGGCAGAGTGGTACGACTGTGTAGTTCCGGGCGGACTATGGTCGTGCACATAGTCCGAAGCCGGGGAAAGCATGCACGGGTACCAGTAGATCGAGACTGTGCACTTATGTTTATGGTGTCCAGGGGTTGACACCCTAGGGCTTGATACACCCGACGGGAGACCCTGCACAGTCTGACTACAATTATGTTTGGGCCGCATTGACACCAACACGTGACGAGTTAGGCTTATAGGGAGCCGATCGACTAGACCGTTTGGTTGGACCGCGTATTAGGGTCACTTCATGTTATTGGGCCAAAGCTTGGGCCAAGGGATCAATACTTGTTTATTCAAGTCATGTTAGTTTGCTAGTACACCTGTGGTGCAAAAACCTTAAACCTGATTATGCGATGACACCTTTATCTACCTTGTTAGTTAATCATCATGCTAGTATGTTGTTATCCTTATGTTCATCCCTGCTTCTCATGCCAGTTAACTTTATCAGTTTACATTGATTGTAGTAGGGCTTACTCAGTCTTTTTGACTGACCTGTTTTCCTTTCGCCTCTTTTCTTCCGTTTCCCCCCCCCCCAGGTTCTCAGGGTGGGAATATTGGAGCTTAGCTTGGATTTCTGATCGCTTGCTTGTGGGATTTTAGCTCATGTACGGTCTTGACATGAAGCTAGCTATGGTTATCACTTATTTTGGGGATAGTACTTATGTATTTCAGTTTTTCAGTGATGTTGTTTTTATCTAGACTTGTGTATTTGGAAAGTTGATATTATGTTGTACCAGACTTGTTTTGAAATAGTTTGAAATCTTCCGCTGTTTTACTTATCTTATTTACTCTGTTTACATATATACATATGTTCTTGTTCTGCCTTGATATATCATTATGCATGTTTACCTGATTCAAATGCCCCTCCAAAGTCAGAGTGCTTGCAAGAGTCACCCTGGCGGAGGTGGGGTGTTACATTTGGTATCAGAGCATATGGTTTACGAGAAGGAACAAAAAGGTTTTTTTTAAAACTTTTGGAAAACTATTTTCAAAACCAAGTATAAAGTATTTTCCAAAGAAAAGTCTAGTTTATTTTAAAGGCTATTCCCCAAAAAGCCATTAGCAAAAATTCCTTCGTTTTTCTCCATTCTGAATCTATCTTTCTCTTCGTTTTCAGTATGGCCAATAACTTTGCCATTCCGGAGGGAGTACACGTACCTGTTTGGTATAGGAGACTTTTGGAGGCTAGGGCGACCGAAGCCGGCCCCGTAGATGTTCCTCCTCCTCCTCCTCCGGTAGTTAATGTTCCTCCTCCTCCTGTCGCTGAGGTTCCTCTTCCTCCTCCCCCTCAGCATCCTCAAGTTGACTTCGCAAAGATTTGCAAAGACTTTAAGGCGATGGGTTGCAAGAATTTCATGGGAACCGAGACTTTTGTAGAGGCAAGGAATTGGTTGAAAGAAACCGAAGATCTTTTTGCCTTCTTTGATATAGATGACCGTAGGAAGGTTTTATTGGCAGTGTGGTTGCTAAAGGAAGAAGCTGCGCGTTGGTGGGTGGTCACCACCGCTACTAGGCCAATTGAGACTTGGGATGACTTTCGGGGAAAGTTTGGACTAAGGTTCCTATCACTGAAGCAAGGGGACATGACTATTAGGGAATACATAGATAAGTTTAATCAACTGGCTCGGGTCGGTTTAGACTTGGTTAACACAGCTCAGAAGAAGGCCCTATACTTTGCTCTAGGATTAAACGAGCCATTACATGGTTTAGCCATGTCTCATATACCTTTGGGGGCAACTTTCGAGAGTTTGGTGAATATGGCCCTACTCAATGAAGAGAATAGGAGTGACAAGAAGGAGGAGAAGTCTAAAGATAAGAAGGAAAAAAGGTGCTTTACTTGTGGAAGCCCGACTCATCTAAACAAGGATTGCAGAAAAAGGAAGGGCACTTGCTTTAACTGTGGAGAAATGGGACACTTCACTAGGGATTGCCCGAAGAAGCAAGGGCAAGGCCAGGGTCAGACTCAGCGTGCTGGACCTTCGGGAGGGCAAGTTCATGCTCTCAATGCCGCTCCAGTTCCCGATCGAGGTAGTATTTCTGTTGAGAGCCTTGTATATATTTCTGATTTTCCAGTTCGTACCTTGTTTGATTTTGGTGCATCGCATAGCTTTATCTCATCTGATCTTGTTGATAGTTTGCACCTAAGTACTAGTCTAGTTTATGATCCCGTGTGTGTTTCAAATCCAGTTGGGGTTTACGCCCATTTGTCTATTATCTACGTGGATTTGAAAATCTCTATCTTGAGTGTAGAGTTCTCGCGTGATGCTTATATTCTCGGTTTCATGGGGTATGGGTTGATTTTGGGCATGGATTGGTTGTCCAGTTTTGGAGCCATTCTTGGTTTTTGAGCATAGGGTTGAGAGGCTCATGACTCGCCTCGGTAATACCCTAAAAATTTCTAGTAACCCTATGAGTCCCGTCATGTTGTGTTATCTTGAATCCCTCAACTCGTCTATCGATAGTTTGCAATCGGTGAGGGTGGTCCGAGAATATCCTGATATCTTGGGTAAAGTGAAGGGGGTTACCCCTAAACGAGGGATAGATTTCCGCATTTATCTGGTTGATAATGCCAAGATAGTTTCGTGGCCGGTTAGGCACATGGCCCCGCAAGATGAGAGTTAAGAAAGCAAGTCAAGGAGTTGCTTGAGAAGAACTTCATTAGACGAAGTATATCTGAGTGGGGAGCGCCTGTAGTATTTACTACCAAGGCAGATGGTTCTCTTCGACTTTGTGTTGATTATCGTGAGTTAAACAAAGAGAATAGACAACCATTGCCAAGGATCGATGATTTGTTTGATCAGCTTGTAGGAACATCTGTTCCATCAGCTCAGAATAGCTGAGGATAGTATAGGCGAAACTGCGTTCAGAACTCCAGATGGATTCTTAGAATGGCTGGTCATGCCATTCGGTTTGACTAATGCACCCGCCTACTTCGTGGACTTGGTGAGTAGGGTGTTCAGGGAGTTCTTGAACAAGTTTGTCGTGGTCTTCGTAGATGATATTCTGATCTTCTCTAAGGATGAGGAAGAGCATGCAAGGCATCTCGTGGAGGTGATGGATACGCTTAGAGCGCATCAATTGAAGGCCAGGTTCTCCAAGTGTCACTTTTGGAGAAGGGAAGTTAGATTCCTTGGGCATATAGTATCTAAGCAAGGCTTAGCGGTGGATCCCGCTAAGGTAGTTGCAGTTCAGGATTGGAAGACTCCAAGGAATGCAACTGAAGTAAGAAGTTCTCTCAGTTTAATTAGTTAGTTAGCGTCCCTTGAGCTTAGACCTACCCTTATGGACCAAGTAGGGACTTCGCAGGAAGAAGACCCGCAGTTAGTCGAGATCATGGACAAGTTGGTTAGAGGCAGGATGTTAAGTCACCTCGCCATAGATAACAAGGGATGGCTAAGACGCGATGAGAGAAAGAAGGTTCTTGAAGATGCACATCATCCGAGTAAGTGGCCGAGTTTGTCCCAAGGTGCATGTTGTGCCAACAGATTAAGGCCGAGTCATAAAAAGCCCGGTGGGCTATTACATCCATTGAAGGTCCCCGCAATGGAAATAGTAAAGCGTCACGAAGGATTTCGTGGATGGACTGCCTAGGTCAAGGAAAGAGAATACGAGCATGTGGGTCATAGTAGGTAGACTCACGAAGAGTGCTCATTTCACTCCGGTAAAGAGCGAAAGGACTGCATCATAGCTAGCGACAGTTTACTTTCAAGAAATAAAGCGGTTGCACGGGGTTCCCTAAAGGATAGTTAGTAACCATGACTCAATTTTCACTAGCCAGTTTTGGGAATAGTCTACGGGAAGTCATGGGCAAGCGACTGAATCTAAGTACGGCCTATCATTCACAGGCGAATGGTTCATTTCGTTCAAGCATGAGTTATAGAAAATCACGTTAGTAAGAGCAATTGGCAACATGGATTGGTATTTCCAAGAAAAGTTTTGCTGCGTGGAATACTTTATAGTAAGTAAACGAGATCCAGGATTCACTAGTGAATTTTGGAGAGCTTGCATGAAACCATGAGGCCATAGTTATGTTTAAGCCAAGAATGATAAAAGAGTAAGTGAAAAAGGAAGACGAGAGGCGACAATGAAATGGGTTCCAACTCATATTTGGAAATAAGAGTTAAGAAGCCAAGAAATCATGAAGTAAAAGACGGTCAAAGCACAGTGGAGTTAAGCTCAAGGAAACGTGACTTAGAAGACTGAAGGCTAGATACGTGCATCATATCTCTTTTTAAGAGCATATCCTTGATCCTTGTTTTCCTGTGGAACTTACTCGCATGTTATCTTTTTACATATATCCTCTCAGTCCCATTCTCGGTCCTATTTTTGTCGGGAGATATGACTTATTGGCTAGTAATACATGTCAGGGTTTGAAGGGGTCCGTTAGGTTGACTAAACCTTTTGGGCTTTTATAGGATTGGGGTTGGGTTAGGATGGGATTTCTTGTAATCCAAAAGGAGTATATCTTGCTTATCTTCCCGATCTCTTTGTAGCATATCATTTGCTATCCATGTTTGTCTTGTTTATCTTGTTATCATGTTAATCTTGTCATGAGAACCTTAGGTAGAAACCCTTTGGATGAAACATGTGTTTGAAACATGTTATGCTTGATGTTTGCAAGTGGTTGCAAGTGTTTGCAAGTGGTTACTCGTGGATGCATTATACACGTTAGGCACTAGATCGGCTCACACACTCCTCATATTGCATATGCATGAGTGTTTATGCTTATTCATGGATGAAAATTTTTGTGTTATCACATGGATGTTGCATATGGATGTATGTTATGTGCACACATATAGATGTTATACATTATGTTAGGAATTGCATACATATGGATTCATTCCACTAACATAATTTGCATTGATGATATTTGCATTAGATAAGTACATATACACACACCTTTGCATATGTTCATACAACATTTAGAATCTTGTAAGGACAATGATTGCTCGTGGATGATGTTTTGAGTAGATGGATGTTGGATGGTAGGATATGTTCTTCCTAACTTAGAGATTTCGGGGACGAAATCCTTTAAGGAGGGGAGAATGTAACAACCCGTATTTTCAATAACCTGTTATAACGTAAATCGAGGTAGAATTTAATTTATAAATCTGAATCAAGGGAAACGGGCTATGCCATTGCGTTCGTCTCGGAAAAATACGCGAAATAGAGTCCGAGTTTTCGAAAATCGGAGTCTGTATGACCCGATTAAGGCCCAACGAAGTTTTCAGAAAAATTCAAAGTAAAAACAGATTTCAAATTCAAGTTTGAATTTGGAAATTAGGTCAGATTGGGCCAGGCGGGAAAATTCCCGCCAGAGCACCCAAGTCGATAGCCCTGTCGACTTGGGAGTCGACTTGGTTGGACCCAAGTCGACAGCCCTGTCGACTTGGCTCAGCCGGGCAGTTTTGCCTGGTGCAACATTTTGGAGTTGTGTTGAGTTTGGGGGCCAGATTCGGTTTTCAGGGCTGAGATTGGAACTAGGGTTTAATCCTAAGGCTAGAACTAATCCTAATCTCTATAAATAAGACCCTAACCTAAGCCTAAATCAACATTATTCACTCATACAACTAAACTATGGCAAAATCATTCCTCTCATGGCCTCCACTCTCTTCATAAAATTCCTAAGTTATTTCTATGAGAGATTTTCCATGCATACAAGTGTTTTCAAGCTTGTATGAGCATCATTAGCTTGCATTCAAGTCAAGTTTCTATATTTGCATCATAAAGCAAGGGTTTTGATCATTTTGGCTCAAGGGTTTTTCTATTAGAGCTTGCATTTTGGGTCTAATTGATTGCATAAGGGCTTTGTCATATTTTTGTGTCTTCATAAGAATTGTAAGCCCTTTTCTACTTTCATATTTAAACTGTAAAGTTAAATGAATGATGCAAGTTGTGTTTGATCATTATGATATGCAAGTTTGCCATGATATGCAAGTTTACTATGTCATGTTATGCAAGATTGATATGTTATGATATGCAAGTTTATCATGTTATGTTATGCAAGTTTGCCATGTTATGATATGCAAGTTAATCATGTTATGTTATGCAAGTTTGCCATGTTATGATATGCAAGTTTACCATGTTATGATATGCAAGTTAATCATGTTATGTTATGCAAGTTTGCCATGTTATGATATGCAAGTTTATCATGTTATGATATGCAAGTTTATATGCAAGTTTGTCATGTTATATTATGCAAGTTTGCTATGTTATGATATGCAAGTTTGCCATGTATGTTATGCAAGTTTGGGGTGATCATTTTATTCATGTTATCATGTTATGCAAGCTTACTTTGAGTATATGAACATAAAGCTTCAAGCTTTATGCTAAAGGTTGCATTTTGGCAACATGTAAGTTATCATATCTCTTATGATAACTTGCATATGAGGCTAAATGCGAACTTATGGCCATTTCTACATGTCATTTATCACCATGTATCACCAATATGCTAAGTTTGGTTTTATGCATGCTTTTGAGACCTAAAAATGTAATATGCAAGTATATGAACATATGTACATTTCATATGCCACCATGTTAAACTTGTGGCTTCAACATCTTTATGTCATGATTATGCCAAGTTCCCTCTTTCTATCCTTTATGCGCTATTGCGATATGTAAGCGATGGGATTGCAGTTGGGGTTGGGTAAACTTAAAAGACATAAAAACATAAGATTGGGAATTTACCTATTAAGTTAGGTCTACCCATTGGCAATTTACCTATTAAGTTAGGTCTACCCAAATGCTTGAAAATTTGTAATATGTTTTGGAAACATGATGGACATGACACTTAGAAAAGATAAGTGTGACCAACTCGAGGTTGGGTTGAGTTTGTAGCGTAAACCTATCCGGAACCGATCGGCCTAACTAGTTGCTACAAACAATAGGACCCAATGTGAGAAGTTGGCCATGTGGTACCTTAAACCCGAGGTTAGACCAAGTTGTGGTGTAAAGCTACCCGGACCCGCCCGGCTTAACTAGTAACCACAACAAGGTCTAATGTGAGAGGTTAAGGCACGTGAAATTAATTAATGCCTCATGATTAGGGTTAAGTCATGGTCCACTTAATACTTAACCAATTTGGGCTTGGTAGATTAATCAGGGTTAAGTCGTGAACTCATCGTTACACTTAACCAAGTTAATCCATGATTAGCAAGAGGGTTAAACCGTACTTAACCCACTAGAAAATCGTAGCAATGGGGGTCCACTCCAGCAGTAATCCCAAGTTTGTATCATTATGACCCTAGGGACTAGGC
Source organism: Allium sativum (assembly GCA_030737875.1). Lineage (NCBI taxonomy): Eukaryota > Viridiplantae > Streptophyta > Magnoliopsida > Asparagales > Amaryllidaceae > Allium > Allium sativum. The sequence goes on along the minus strand of CM060911.1, from coordinate 116,657,331 downwards.
TAGGGTGGGGGCACGATTACTGGACTTGAGGTAAGTGACCAAAAACGACGGCAGAGTGGTACGCCGGTGTAGTTCCGGGCGGACTATGGTCGTGCACATAGTCCGAAGCCGGGGAAAGCATGCACGGGTACCAGTAGATCGAGACTGTGCACTTATGTTTATGGTGTCCAGGGGTTGACACCCTAGGGCTTGATACACCCGACGGGAGACCCTACACAGTCTGACTACAATTATGTTTGGGCCGCATTGACACCAACACGTGACGAGTTAGGCTTATAGGGAGCCGATCGACTAGACCGTTTGGTTGGACCGCGTATTAGGGTCACTTCATGTTATTGGGCCAAAGCTTGGGCCAAGGGATCAATACTTGTTTATTCAAGTCATGTTAGTTTGCTAGTACACCTGTGGTGCAAAAACCTTAAACCTGATTATGCGATGACACCTTTATCTACCTTGTTAGTTAATCATCATGCTAGTATGTTGTTATCCTTATGTTCATCCCTGCTTCTCATGCCAGTTAACTTTATCAGTTTACATTGATTGTAGTAGGGCTTACTCAGTCTTTTTGACTGACCTGTTTTCCTTTCGCCTCTTTTCTTCCGTTCCCCCCCCCCCAGGTTCTCAGGGTGGGAATATTGGAGCTTAGCTTGGATTTCTGATCGCTTGCTTGTGGGATTTTAGCTCATGTACGGTCTTGACATGAAGCTAGCTATGGTTATCACTTATTTTGGGGATAGTACTTATGTATTTCAGTTTTTCAGTGATGTTGTTTTTATCTAGACTTGTGTATTTGGAAAGTTGATATTATGTTGTACCAGACTTGTTTTGAAATAGTTTGAAATCTTCCGCTGTTTTACTTATCTTATTTACTCTGTTTACATATATACATATGTTCTTGTTCTGCCTTGATATATCATTATGCATGTTTACCTGATTCAAACGCCCCTCCAAAGTCAGAGTGCTTGCAAGAGTCACCCTGGCGGAGGTGGGGTGTTACAGACCTAGACCTGCAACTAAAGAGTTAGCACAACAAGATGTACAATACTTTACGTTAACACTAACATAGAATGTAAAATGGAAGTGTGAGTGTCATGGTGATAGCAAATATCAAACCTAGCAATCATCCTCACATCTCTCACTCGGTGCGTTTAGCATACGATATCCACCGCTTTGATCACCAGATCCGTTGGGGCCACGACGAGTCCCACTCTGTACAACTATTGCTACGACCACTTTCCCCTTGGAGCCATGACGGAGTCCCACTCCGTGCTACTATTACTCTGACAACACTATACTTGTCCATAGTCAATAACCCTAACGAGTTAAGTAGTCCACACAGCCCTGGCTCTGGTTCTTCTACATGCCCCCTCTCTCAATGGTGAACCACAAATATGGATATCGATATCCCCTTGGCAAACGTCCTGCAGCAAAGCCCAACTCATGAAGTTAACTCATTGGTTCCCATCTGGATCCCGAGGAATAACCTCTCACTTGGATTTCCTTTGCATCTCGAGTTTTTGTTCTTCCCTAGTTCGGTTCGGTCCTTCTCCTCATTCTTGGTTCGGTCTAGTTCTTCCTGTTTGGTTCGGATGTTTTGGTTCGGGCCGATGCTCAAGCTCCCATTCGATTCATGGCTTGCGGTTAGTGGATCTCTGCTCAGCTCGGGGGAACCCATTCGGTTCGGCCCCTTTCCTCGATTCATGGATGTAGGTGGCTTGTGGTGCTCGAGTGCGAGCTGTTTGGTTCAAGGTGGCGAGCTCAGATCGGTTCGGGGTGCGTGGAGCACGAGCGGGTCGGTTCGGGGTTCATGACCCAATCCGGTTTCCTGCACTTCTTTCCAGCAAGCTATTCACGCCTCACGACGGCGTTTTCAACCTGTAACTTTACTAACAAATCATAAAACATTCCAAACAGTAGTAACAACATATAGGTTCAATCAAAAAGATCAAAACATCAACCATATAGGTTATTTTAAATCAAGCATACCCAAATCCACAATTTTTCCCTTAATCCCATAAATTCTGGGATTAGCAAACTTAATCCAAATTCATACCAGTGACATAAAATAATATTTTAGAATTTTCACTTATTTCTCCTGAATTTTTAAATGTATAATTTTGCTAATTATCACTAATCATCCCTAATTAGCTATAATTAGTGAATAAGCATGCTAAACACTCACCTTAGCCACAAATAAATGATAGATCTGAAACTTTAACTGATTTGACTTGGATTCCTATGTAGTGCAACAGCTCTACCTTGAATTTTGTGCTAATCTGACTTGATTTGATGTAGATTTGCTTAATTAGTGATTAAAAAGGTGATTAAAGAGAGATTTAAAGATGGAGGCTGTTACTAGGGTTCAAGGAATGTTTGTGGCAGCTAGAAAAATGAAAGGGAATGTTTCCCCCAACCCTTTCATCCCTCCCATAACCCTAATCCCTAAATGGGTTATGGACCTAGATGCTAATCACCCTATTAAGCCCGATTAGGCTGTTTTCCATCCTCTAAACCTTATTTCAGCTATATCTCCCAAATGGTAAGTCTGTTTGATTATGTAACCACTCTACGAAATAGGAAACCATCATCTGAATCCAATGGAAGTGGTTTCAGGTTAAAACTCCTTACCAATCAAAAGTTATAGGCGAAACAAGATTCGCCAGGGGCAAATGGTCATTTAAAATTTGGCAAAAATTGTGAATGTGGGAAATTACCCCAATAGTCATTTCCCAAAGTTACACGACTATATGACTTCATATGAAAATAAAATGAATATTCTACAATCCTCCGATACGTAGAATGTGGGTCGTTATGTATATCCAAATTCAAAAAGCCGATTTCTAACAAATGGATCAATTCAAACCCATTTATTCATAAGTTATTGTACACTTCATAAGTTATCAATTTAGTAACCAATCAAGTCGAATAATAATTTAAATATATATATATATACATATATATATGACAATTTCTATTAAAATTCAAATACTTCTTCATTAAATTTTAAACTAATTTCAATTTATAAAACAATTTGTTTTGACCAACGGTGTTTATAATTTAATTTCTGCCTAGGCTAAGTGAAATATTTACAATTTAGATATGGATTTATATCATTTCAACTCGTTCTAGTGTCATATGTGAATATGTCAAATATGTCTTACATTAACAGGGAATTAACAACAATCATAATGGTCTTTATAACATTCCAACCAAATATCGAAAACATGAGTGTAATATCATATATAAAGATAAATTTTTTCCTATATGTGTGTTTATACATATGACGTGTCGTGTCAACATGTGCACAAACAACCCAACCAATTCATATGCAACCAAACCTTACATGCATCAATTAAATCCAAACAACAAGTAAATACACGACAAATTTAATTTATTAACCTGCATAAAAATGTTAGATAAGTGTGAGTGCGTAAACACTCACCTTATCACATATCTGAACACTACACGGATAACTCGGATACGTGAATACACCGGGACAGATATACGACTATGTATGGACCAAAACGGTGTCGGTGACCCACGCGGACATTGCGACCCAACATAGGAACATGTGCACTATCCTTCGCCAATTCATGTAACATGCCTCTTTTAGCATACATGCATATGCCAACTGTTTATATCCTGGTTGAAATATATATTAATAGAATAATATGTGTACATATTTTCATACACATAAAGTTACATCACCTAATTAGCATGTTTTGCAAATGAAACATTCTGTCTCTTCACTCACGCATGTCTCAAATTCCCTGTAGCCCTCTCATGCGTGCTTGCTAATGATGGCATGTCTCTTTTTCTTTTTCTTCTTTTTATAACTAGGATTAGGCCCATGCTTCGCACACAGGAAAATTTAGGTAGAAAATGCTAAACAATAGTGTTGAATGTGTGTACTGATTGCATTACTTAATTTTGAAAAAGTATGAATACAATTTTAAATGAAACAGAGCTAATTACAATGTTTAGTTAGTTTATAGTAGTGTATCATGTATAATATGTAATTCGGTAATTGTATTATAATTAGTGTAGTGCTAAGGGCACCTCGTTTTCTTCTTACTAATAACGTTGCCAAAAAAATATAAAATTTTATACTACGCTCTTCCTAACACCAAACATTTTAAGGGTCTGCCAAATACATTATTTTTATTTATTTTTGTATGGCGAACAACCATCAATCAACATCGTTTTCAGCGGCGGCGATCAATGGTAGTTCGAAAATTGATGACCATGGAAAATGGTGTTGGTCGATGGTAGTTTGCCATGCAAAACTTTAACACCCAACACTTTTCAACGGCCAAATTTCGACAAAAATCGAAATTCAAACACATCCAAGTATGGAGCGTATAAAACTGGTACTGCAATAAATGAGCATGAGCGTAATCAAAGTACGATAAGATAACTCATAGTAGAAACAAAATAGGATAAACTATTATTAACTCGAGTAACTACCTTTTTCAAAGTGAGTCAGTTTGCCAATACCGAGCATGAGAGAAAACAAGAACTGAAAGCCAAACTTAAGCACCTATGAAAACCCAACCTTCTCTAGAGAACCTGGGTGGTTGTAATGAGGAGAAAGGGTTAGAAGGACAAGATTTTAGTGAATAGGAAATGTACAACACATATTATAACACACACACATATATATATATATATCTCGTTTGGTTCAACCCAAACTCTATGTCTACTAAGATTAGTGATTCTAGCCCAACCTTTTAAATGTTTACGCACGACCCAACTACTCTACCCAAGCAGTATTCCCAAAAGTATCATACCGAGATAGAACGTTTACGCACATATTGGTGAAGCCTTTATACCACAACATGGCTGGTTATTTAATTGAGGTTAGACCCCTAGTTACATATTTTCTCTCTCTCTCTCTCTATATATATATATACTTTCATTCGCTCTTCCTTCGACATTTAATGCTCACTATCGATGATAGATAGGGTGGATTCTCTCTGATTGCTTAAGACCATAGGCGGAACTATTGGTCACTTATTATTCCTCGATAACTGATTCGACGTTAACATAAACTAGAGGACACCAGCTATGGGCCCTACAAGTTAAGACTTTCGTCATTCACGCATATATCCTTACCTGTTATAAGGTGAGAGATGGTATTTTATCGTTCCCTATACCTTCTAGCTGACCTTATTAGATTACCCCCTTAGCTCTTATTACTTCCTATAGGATAGGTAGCCATATCTGATGTTTTAACTTCTAGGTTTGGGTAGGCCCATGCACACCTGTCATTTAAGACCCCTAAATTAAAAGACCTATTCCTAGATGGACTCCTCAACCCTAGCCGCTTAAGACCCAGGAAGCGGACTACATACAAAGGTTATTGGTTCGTACCCCATTGGCCTTTAATACCGTTCCCTATTTGGGATAAAGTGGGCCACGTTATTAAGTCATTTCCGTTTCGTCCATTTACACGGAATAACTATATGTACATGATTCATTATCGTTACGGGTTCATATGGTTAACAATATTTTACATTATTAACCTACTAAGTCCAACTCTACAATTTAAATTATAAATTCTATATTCATTAATATAAATAAGGAAGGTTATATCCCCTTTCTCCCTAGGATATTTATTTGATTTCTTCCCTTATTTGGACTTAGTATTCAAACAATAATCAATATTCGTTAATCCCCTTATGGCACCCACTTTCTTTTATTCCTATATTTATTCCCCTTTATGACCGTAATGGTCATATTTTCCTAAGGCAACTATTTATTTATCCTAAGTTATTTATTTGTTGTACCCCAACAGACAATTACTATTCTTATTTATTTATTGACTGTTATATATATATATATATATATTTGTGTGTGTGTATGCCAGGCCTCTCACATTAAGTTGACTATTCGTGGATGCTGGATTTGCTGGTCGGTTCCGGGTGGACTTCTACCACAAGTTAAACTTAACATCGTGCCTTAGTACATTTATATTTACGCATTAGACCCCTCACATTAAGCTGACTACCTGTGGTTGTTGGATTTACCGGTCGATTCCCGGAAGACTTATACCACAAGTTGAGCTTAACTTCGTTTTCTAAATGCGGTTATAATTCAAATTTAATAATTTGGGGTGCACAACAATTATCCTAATTAATTTAGGAATTGTAACCATTTTCCTATTATATTTATTTTCCCCAATCAACATTGGTTACAATTGTGAATTATTTACTTATGACCTTACTTATAACAATCAGTTACACTAATTGCTACAACGGTCACCATGAATATATTTAGTAAGTATGGAATATAATTTACATGTATGATTCCATAAATGAATACCATTCAACATTTCAAACCTTCAAACATTTAATGCAATGTATAATTTACTGTTTTACGCTGAATTAGATGGATAATATGTATATATTTATGTTTTAGTGCGGCCAACCAAACATTATTTTTTGCACTTGTTTATTATTATTATTATTTATTCGTTTAAATTTAATGATTTTGTTTAACTGACAACCAAACATTCTTTTTTGCATTCAATCTTGTCAAACGGTTTCAAAACTTACAAAAAGATCATTAGCCATAATCACTATAAATTATGCCTAAATTGTGGAATTGACATATTTCCAAATCACAAGAAATAAATGTAAATATATATTTGGAATAAATGATGCAAATTATGCACAAATATGTATATTTATATGTACATTTGCACCACTTTTCCCTTTTTGATGTTTTTATCATACCTCTTGTGATTTGAAAATAACGCTTTTTTATTCAAAAGGAGGAAAACGACATGTTTATAATAATTAAGCCAAAACCCAACAATATTGAATACAAACGGGCATATTTCTTTTTATATTACAATCATATAATTTACCAGTCGATTTTTTTTACCTAAATTCATATAAATTAGTATTCAACACTAAATTAGAGATCTGGAATGTAACTACATCTAAATGGTGTTTAACGGGACTGATTTCCAGATCTAAAGTGCTATGCAATGTCCACATTACATTTTTACAACATAATTGTAGGAAATAAATATAAATAATTTAAGAATTTTACAATAATATTATGCATAACCACAACTTACAATTCACAAGTTTTGACAATTTTTATAAATAGATCTGACAGGTGCTAGTTCAATTACAATCATATTATAAGTAGATATGATGAAAATAGGCATAAAAATTGAGATCTATTACAAACAAGATATATACGTTATTATAAATGTATATATAAATTTCTCACTCAACTACAAGCATCCAATTTCAAAGTTTGAACCCTTTTAGGCCTACAATTACAAAATTCTTATAAATCTACAGTTTATCTGAAAAAGGGATAAAATCAGATCCGTAGAGATGTAAGAAAATAGGAAGAGATAGGAGAGATGCTGATTTGGAGCGTCAATTCGCATTATTTTCCATTGAAACATATAATCTTCTAAATTTCATAAAATTTGGATTTGATTTCCTATGTAAGAATATATTTTTATTTTAGAAATTAGGTTAGAAGAGGGAGGAAAACGGCAGAGCTTTGCTGTTGCCCACATATTTGTGTGGAAAATAATGAGGCCTTACCCTTTATTTATAGGGGTGGAACTAGCCTAGAACCGTTAGATTCGTTTAGATTAATATCCATCCATTCGTATTATAATTTTATATAGCTGTCACTTCCTGGCTAGATCGCCGGTTGACCACCCCGGTCGACCTGGCAGTGAGGTGCCTAGGTAATTATATATTACTATATATATATATATATATATATTATTCTGTCTGATTTGTTATCCGTCCGTTTTCGTATTTCTCCCGTAACTTTTTCATATGGACTCCGTTCGCAAAACTCCAAACATGAAAGTTGACCAGAATTCCATGACGAACGCATTGGTTAAAGTTTCTTAGTCAAATTCAATCATTTGCAAAAATTCTTATTTATGAAATTCTAATTAAATAACTATTTATGGTCAAAATTCCGAATTGTTACATTCTTCCCCTCTTAAAAGGAATTTTGTCCCGAAATCCTGACACCTAGTTATCATATCTTACACACTCAATTTGTGTACATCCACTTTGCAACCATGTGTATATGTGCATGGTGTACACAATGCATTTCAACCATAAAACATGTATGCAAGATAATTCTAAATCGGTCCCTCTTTATGTATGTATTGATATTTTTTAAAACACTTTTGAAAACATGATGCAAAATATCCTAAATATATAGGCAGTTTTATACGAATGCAAATTTCAAAAATTCTTTTTCATCCATAACCCTCACACAACTATGAATAGAAGTGTGAAGAAACCAATCTTGCATCCAAACCCTACCATCATAAACATTACGTAATCTAATAATTTCCTATTTAATTTCTCCTAAACCGGAAAAAGGAAATCAAAGCGAAGAACTTTAACATTTTTCCCGCTTATAAATATTCCATTTCCTGCCCTATAGTGGAATTTTCATCCTAGTTACCCAAAATACTTCGAAAATTTCCATTTGTAGATGTAAAAGAGGCTCAAAACAAGCTCTAAAACGTAAAACAAGTTAATTAATAACTCGCGTGCATCGTTGACAAGGTATGGAAACGACGTTTCCAAGGCTAAAATAGCCTTTTCCTTGTTGTCATTAACGTTTTTATCGTATCGTTGGCCCTACTGCACTGCTAAAATGCGCACATATATCATCCAAACATCTTCCTTACGCTGTTCATGTAACCGAAAACGAAATTTTTCATGAAAATAAATTTCCGCTTAATTTCCTTTTTGTGTTTATTTGAAAAATCCTTTTCAATACCGCTTTACTTTCCATATGAGATTCGTATAAAAAATCAAAATTTCGGTAACGTGCAATTTACGCCATTCAAATTGTCCATTTTAATGTAAAATAGAAATTTAAATATGCATAAATTGCCGTATCCAAATTTTGTGTTTTCGCACAAACCGAAATAAATGAAAGTATATCAGTTAAAATAATAAAAGTTACTTTCTTTCAAACAATGTTTTTCGAAAGTTTTAAAAATGTATTTTGTGGAAACTTAAACGATTCAAGTCACATGTCGGCAAAAAAGGAAGTCAGTCACGCAAAAAATGCGAAACTGAAATCACACACAAAAGACCAAAATAAATTTTAGCTTTACCAAGGAACAATGATTTATTTATTTATATACCCATGACGTAGAACCGGTCCTTCACTAAAATTTATCCAATGCAGAATTCTATTCTTTCCGTCCCTAGGACAACTATTTGTTTAGATTAGAAAATGAGATTGCATTCAAACAGGCATGCGTGAATGACATAAATATCTCCAAACATAATAATCTGATTAACCTAACTCGTGCGATTTGAACAACACTAACAGTTATAAGCACAAAGCAACACAAAGCCAAGAACCTAATGCTGGAAAGTGAAAACAACAAAGAAGACGCCAAAACAACAACACCGAAACTCTCAAAACAATGGCTATAAACAACGATATGTCTTGCTCCGCGGCTGGAGCTCAAACAATTTTATGATCTTTGATTAACCATATCATGGTAGCAAAATGCTCAATCTCGCGTTACAAACATTGCTGGTGTTGTTGGAGGTTCCCACATTACCATCTCTTCTAAGAGAGAATTTGCGATGAAAAAAAGAAACCAACCACAAAATTTCTTCTCGTGGAAATCCACCGGTTATTGCCTAAAGACAAAATGGATAGGTGAAATCATAGGAAGTAACTCCATGAGACAACATACAAGAACAACAAGCTGAATCAAATATGATGTGGTACTAAATGATGGTTACGCCACCGATCAAGCAAAGGATTGAATTCCCGCATCATGAGACAAACCTAGTCATAACTTCCCATTTATAGAACGATGTGTTAAATGGGTCACATGTCTACGTGAGAAGTTCGAACATAGATTCGCGAACTCAAAACCCAACATTAAGAAATGAGACTTATTGCAAAATCTCCAAAGCTGGTTAAACAAAAGACCATATAAGTCTGCGTAAAACACATATTCCTCTAAAATCTCTTTGAGATTCTCCTTAGAAAAAACATCCAAAGATAGCTTATTCTTCATCTCCGAAACGACGATCACCTTCGAAAGAACCTATTCAAACAAGGTATAACAAAGGCGAAAGAAGCACAAACAGAAACCTATTCTAAGATCTCGAAGAAACTGGCCGGTGCAAGTCCAACTATCTCGACAAATTCTCTTAGCCCTAAAGTAGTGAGACCTCTTTGCTCATTCCGACCTAACCAAATGATCTCTCACTAAGGAGGAGACTTAAATGGTGTGAGTAAGATCAGATAGCGCAATTAGGTATTATGGACTAGGAAATGGTCAGAGGGAAGAAACTAAATCTTGAAGTACTAGTGAGGCAAAATCTAATGCGCAAACAAGCACGGAAAAAGAGGAGACGAGGCGGCAACAAAGAAACAAAAGAATGATAAAGATATGGTTCGGCTAGATGAGGACTAGAGAAGGAAGTTAAGAGGATAATTTGGACGCAATTTTTATGCTTGAGCCCTAGGTCCAAGTTGTATTAAAACTCATTGACTAGTTGACCATCCTTGCATAATGCTAAATGTCCACTATTAAATGACTTTGGACAAAGATTGAACCTTGACCTTATTAGGCCGGATTAAAATATTAATCGTCCTGCGTCATCTTTTAAGATTTGACGCGATCCGAAAAATAATTATCCTCATCATTGCGGTAATTAAAGACCGTAGTTAAACTCTGAACCAACTCCAAGGATTCATAGCCCCAACAATGATGTTGCAACTACACAATGAACGAACTTAAAACAGGAAATCGGCTAGATATCCGAAATAAAATTAAAACGGATTCTCCTCTTAACTAACTGAAAGCAAACGGACGACTCACAAAATAAAATACCCCTAAAATTAAGATAAAGGATTCTCCTTAACCTTTTCAAAGAAAATTTAAAATTTCTCCAAAAATGGAATTTATTATAAACTAATGGTTTCGTATTTATAAATCCATTTTATTATTATTATTTATATTCCAGTCTATATTTCAAACTAGAAAAACTTTTTCGCGTATAAAAATGTTGGAGCTTTAGAATCTTAAAGATTATTTGTGATAATTTCAATAAATTATCCAATATATATTGGAAGAGGGATACTAAAAATCACAAGGAATAGATATTTGTTATTCTTAAGTTTAGCAGCCTATTCCTTGTCATTTCCATTTCCATCTTTCCTATCAATCAAACTATATCTATTGAAACTACTCAATAGCCCTAAAATTTTGAAACACGAATAGATTAAAAATTTCAAAACCACATTTTTATAAAACCATTTTCGAAACCGTCCTTAAAACCCATTTTAATTTCAAATAGTTTTTAAAATAAAATTTCCTCGAATACAAGGCCAAGAACTCAACATATTTCAACCCTTAGTCGCTTAAAGCCTATTTTTATTATTAAGCCCACGACTAATTCATTGTCAAAATAAATTAAAGTCGAGTAAGAAAGAAGAAGAAAAATAGAAAAAAAATCGAATTACGTTCTCTCACGAGTCCTAATTTAACTAATTCCTCTGATCGTTTAACCTAAGCGCTGATACCAAATGTAACACCCCACACTTTTCTGTGCCTAAATTTCGACAAAAATCGAAACTCAAACACATACCTGTAATAGATCAGCATGAGCATAATCAGAGTACGATAAGATAACTCACATCAGAAACAAAGTAGGATAAACTAGTATCAACTCAAGTAACTACCTTTTTCAAAGTGAGTCGGTTTGCCAATACCGAGCATGAGAGAGAACAAGAACCGAAAATCAAACTTAAACACCTATGAAAACCTGACCTTCTCTAGAGAACCTAGGTGGTTGTGATGAGGAGGGGGTCAGAACAACAAGATTTTGGTTAACAATAAATGTACAACATAGATTATATTACGCAGATTTATCCCGTTTTGTTCAACCCTAGCTGTATACCTACAAAGGTTGGTGATTCTAGCCCAACCTTGTAAATGTTTATGCACGATGCTACTACTCTTCCCAAGTAGTATTCCCAAAAGTATCATACCGAGATAGATCGTTTACGCACATATTGGTGAAGACTTTATACTAGAACATGGATGGTTATTTATTCGAGGTTAGAACCCTAGTTACAGAGTTTATATATATATACACTTTCATTCTCTCTTCCTTCATCATTTAATGCCTCGCTATTGATGACATATAGGGTGGATTCTCTCTGATCGCTTAAGACCCTGGGCGGACCTATTGGTCACTTATTATTCCTCGATAACTGATTCGACGTTAACGTAAACTAGAAGGCACTAGCTACGGGCCCTACAAGTTAAGGATTTCGTCATTCACGCATATAACATTACCTTGTATAAGGTAAGAGATGGTATTTTATCATTCACTATACCTTCTAGCTGACCTTATTAGATAACCCCCTTAGTCGCTTATTACTTCCTATAGGATAGGTAGCCATATCTGACGTTTTAATTTCCAGATTTGGGTTGGCCCACACACACCTGATATTTATACACCTGACTATATCTCGTTTGGTTCAACCCAAACTGTATGCCTACTAAGATTAATGATTCTAGCCCAACCTTTTAAATGTTTGCGCACGACCCAACTACTATACCCAAGTAGTATTCCCAAAAGTATCATACCGAGATAGAACGTTTACGCACATATTGGTGAAGCCTTTATACCACAACATGATTGGTTATTTAATTGAGGTTAGACCCCTAGTTACATATTTTCTCTATATATATACACTTTCATTCGCTCTTCCTTCGACATTTAATGCTCACTATCGATGATAGATAGGGTGGATTCTCTCTGATTGCTTAAGACCATAGGCGGACCTATTGGTCACTTATTATTCCTCGATAACTGATTCGACGTTAACATAAACTAGAGGACACCAGCTATGGGCCATACAAGTTGAGACTTTCGTCATTCACGCATATATCCTTACCTGTTATAAGGTGAGAGATGGTATTTTATCATTCTCTATACTTTCTAGCTGACCTTATTAGATTACCCCCTTAGCTCTTATTACTTCCTGTAGGATAGGTAGCCATATCTGATGTTTTAACTTCTAGGTTTGGGTAGGCCCACGCACACCTGTCATTTAAGACCCCTAAATTAAAAGACCTATTCCTAGATGGACTCCTCAACCTTAGCCGCTTAAGACCCAGGAAGCGGACTACATACAAAGGTTATTGGTTCATACCCCATTGGCCTTTAATACCGTTCCCTATTTGGGATAAAGTGGGCCACGTTATTAAGTCATTTCCATTTACTCTCTCTACACAGAATTTCTATATGTACATGATTCATTATCATCACATATTCATATGGTTAATAATATTTTACGTTATTAACTAACTAAGTCCAACTCTACAATTTAAATTATAAATTCTATACTCATTGATATAAATAAGGAAGGTTATATCCCCTTTTTCCCTAGGATATTTATTTGATTTCTTCCCTAATTTGGACTTAGTATTCAAACAACAATCAGTATCCTTTAATCCCCTTATGACACCCATTTTCTTTTATTCCTATTTTTATTGCCCTTTATGACCGTAACAGTCATATTTTCCTAAGGCAACTATTTATCTGTCCTAAGGTGTCTATTTGCTGTACCCCAACATACAATTACTATTCTTATTTATTTATTGGTTGAATGTTGTGTGTGTGTGTGTGTATATACCAGGCTCTCACATTAAGTAAACTACTTGTGGATGTTGGATTTGTCAGTCTGTTCCGGGCAGACTTCTACCACAAGTTAAACATACCCCATGCATTAGTACATTTGTATTTACGCATTAGACCCCTCAAATTAAGTTGACTGCCTATGGTTGTTGGATTTGCCAGTTTGTTCTGGACAGGCTTATACCACAACTTGAGCTTAACCTCGTGTCTAAATGCGGTTATAATTCAAATTTCCTAATTTGGGGTATACAATATTTTTCCTAATTAATTTAGGAATTGTAGACATTATCCTATTATATTTATTTTCCCCAATCAACATTGGTTACAATTGTTAATTAATTATTTATGGCCTTACTTATAGCAATCTATTACACTAATTGGTACAACGGTTACCATAAATATATTCATTAAGTATGGAATATAATTTACATGTATGATTTCATAAATAAATACCTTTCAACATTTCAAATCTTCAAACTTTTAATACAATGTATAATTTACCGTTTTCCGCTGATTTGGATGGATAATATGTATATATTTATATTTTATATTTTCGTGCGGTCAACGTAGTTATCTTTTATTATTATTATTATTAATTCTTTTAAATTTAATGATTTGGTTTAATTGACAACCAAACATTCCTTTTTTCAATCAATCTTGTCAAAAGTTTCAAATCTTACAAAAAGATCGTTAGCCATAATCATTGTAAATTATGCCTAAATTGTGGAATTGACATATTTCTAAATCACAAGAAATATATGTAAATGTATAATTTGGAATAGTTGATGCAAATTACGCACAAATAGGTATATTTTTATTTATACGTACATTTGCACCACTTTTCCCTTTTTGATCTTTTTATCATACCTCTTGTGATTTCAAAATAATGCCTTTTTATTCAAAAGGAGGAAAATGACATGTTTAAAATAATTAAGCCAAAACCCAACAATATTGAATACAAACGGGCATATTTCTTTCTATATTATAATTACATAATTTACCAATTGAATCTTTTTATCCAAATTCACATAAATTAATATTTAATACTAAAGTAAAGATCTGGAATGTAACTACATCTTAATGGTGATTAATGAGACTGATTCCTAGATCTACAGTGATATGCAGTGTCCACAATACATTTTACAACATAATTGTAAGAAATAGGTATAAACAATTTAAGAATCCTAAAACTAATATTATGCATAACCACAACTTACAATTCACAAGTTTTGACAATTTTTATAATCAGATCTGATAGGTGTTAATTCAATTATAGTCATACTATAAGCAGATCTTGTAACAACCCGAATTTTAAACAACGTGTTAAGACAAGAATCAAGGCAGAATTAAATTATAAAATCTGAATCAGGATAAACGGGTTGCGCCATTGCGTTCGTCTCGGAAAAATACACGAAATAGAGTCCAAAATTTCGTAAATCGGAGTCCGTATGACCCAGTTAAGGCCCAACGAAGTTTCACGAAAATTCAAATCCGAAAACAGATTTGAAATTCAGCCCAAAAAGAGAGGCGGGAAAAATTCCCGCCAGACACTCAGGGTCGACACCCATGTCGACATGGGTGTCGACCCCTCCCCAGGGGGTCGACAAAGGGGTCGACCCCTGGGTCGACCCCCCCTGTAGAACCCCGACCTGGTGCACCTGCTTGTCATGTTGGCTCGGTTTTGGAGTCTTGTGACGATTTTGGATGGCTTGGATTCGATCTAGGTTTAATCCTATGGCCTAAAATGCTCCTAAACTCTATAAAAAGACCCTAACCCCCTAACCTAAATCACTCAAACTCTCTCATGCCACGAAGTGCTGCCCAAATGCCAAGTGATCATGGCCTCCATCTCCAACTCCAAAAGACTATGCATGCAAATCGGATCCGAATCAAAAGGTGCAAGCTTCCTACACCAAATCAAGGCTCGATCAACGTTGCTACGACGATTCCATGACGGTTCTTCATCAAAGGAGCCACCTTTCTTCGTTAAGACGGTTCATGCTCATTCGCTAAGCCACCCTATGTAAGTTCTAGCTACTTTTAGATTCTAACGGTGGTTCTAATGTGACATGGGATAAAATGAGATGAAATATAAGTATGCTAGCCTATATGAACCTTGTCATGTCTCTTTTGCTTGAACCTATGACTTTGGGCTAAGTTGTAGCGACTTAATCATGCCATTCATGTTATGTTTAATCTAGTATATCTTGCAAGTTTGAATCTTTATCTATGGAATGTTAGCATGAACCTTTGGGAACCACTTGACTTGTGAAACATGGGCAAAGACTTGACTTTGGGGCTTATGCATGTAAATGAACCCAAACCCCTTATGTATCATGCATGTTTGTGGCCAAATTCACTTATGATACTATGCATGTTTGTGGCCAAATTCCCTTATGAAACTATGCATGCTTGTGGCCAAATTCCCTTATGATACTATGCATGTTTGTGGCCAAATTACCTTATGATACTATGCATGTTTGTGGCCAATATGTTGACATAATACCCTACTATGTGACTCGCTTCCACTTGGGTTGGAAATACGTTGGGTAGTTTAGGAAAAACGTGGGTATGACATGGAAAACTTGACATGGGGTTTACATGAGAACATGACATTCATGATACATTTAAATATGGTCATGACGCGTGGGAAAACATGGAACTTGAACTAGACATGGGTGGGTTGTAAGTGTAATAAGACACTAGACCAAACATGAAAGTGGCCAACTCGAGGTTGGGTTGAGTTTGTAGCATAAATCTACCCGGACCCGCCCGGCTTAACTAGTGGCTACAAACAATAGGATCCAATGTGAGAAGTTGGTCATGTCGCGCTTAAGACCCGAGGTTAGACTAGGTTGTGGTGTAAAACTACCCGGACCCGCCCGGCTTAACTAGTAACCACAACAAGGTCTAATGTGAGTGGTTGAGAGTGCATTAGTTAAATTAATGCCACATGATAAGGTTAAGTAAATTTGACTAATGACACTTAACCGATATGACACGAATGGGTAGGTTAAGTGGGACCGGGCTTGATTTCTTAATGACACTTAACCATACAAGACGATTAGGGGATGGGGTTAAGTAATTTACACTTAACTAATCTGACTTGGTAATTAGATGGGGTTAAGTAACCTACACTTAGCTAATTTAAACACGGTAATTAGATGAGGTTAGGTAACCTACACTTAACTAATCTAAACACGGTAATTCGATGGGGTTAAGTTAAACACTTAACCAATCTAAACTTGGTAATTCAATGTGGTTAAGTAACCAATACTTAACCAACTTAACATGATAATTTAATGGTGTTAAGTAACTTATACTTAATCAATTTTACATGATGATTGATGAGGTTAAGCAACTACTTAACCAATCTAAAGTGAGAACCTGATAGGGTTAAGTCATAAGACCTTTTAAATATACTTAACCACTATAATACGATTAGTGGATGGGGTTAAGTTAACCTATATTAACCAATCCGACTCGATAATCCGATGAGGTTAAGATAATCTGTGCTTAACCAATCTAACTTGATAACCTGATAGGGTTAAGATAAACAAATACTTAACCAAATTGACTTGATGATTGAATAGGGTTAAGTCATGGGCTTCTTGGTATACTTAAACAACTTGTAGGGCTAGGTCTTGGACTTGAATACTTAGCCAATCTTGACATGATTCATAGGCGGGCTAAGCCATGAACCTGAATAACAACACTTAACCCAATAAGCAAAACCCTAGTAGAGGAACTAGGTAGAAAATCGTAGTTAATCAAGGGTAACGGGGAAATGAAGCTAAGTGGTAAACCTTAGTTAAGTATAACTAAGTAATAATTCTTAGCCAAGGACATGGGACTAGTTCATGAATAGATGAGTAACCCGGTACGGTAGGTCATCGCTTAAAACACGAGGAGGAGCAAAATATCTGACTTAGATAAAGGCTCCAACGAACTAGGTGACGAAGCGGTAGCTTCGGGGGACGTGAGGATACTCTTGGTATCCCTCTGTGAGGTGGCAGATGTCCATGAAACCCGGTCTCACAGAGGTTAAGGTCTGCGGTAGAAGAGCCAAGAGTATGCCTTGGTTGCTATGCAAGCGACCTAAAGATGGGGATGGATTAGCGTGGAGTCGACGATACTTGATTTTTGCCCTGGATAGCACGTCGTCGACTACCTACCATCTTTAGTCAATCGTGTACGTACGGAAAGGCAGAGAACTCCCAACATACCATGGTCTTGCTATCGAGTCATGGGTGAGGTTGGCCCATAGGAAAGTGGGGCTATAGTGGGGCTGGGATGTGGTTCTCATACATGATTTTTCTTGGATTGCCTTTCAGTAGTTGAGGGAGGGGTCACGTGGGACCATAGCCACGGACACAAAAACAGACCTTGATATCTGCATCAGCAGACGACTTAAAGCTCCCGACCGAGTTCCGTATTTCTTGATTTGCCCTAGCACGGAACTCGGATGGCACATTGAGGAACATGTGCGTCTAGACATGGAAAACGATTCACGATACATTCGCGGGATAAAGGGCGCGGTTGACAGGTGGCATAATTCCTAGTGGCCCTAGGTGGCTTGAACCCAAACCGAGACACGGAAACGTTCATTAGGTAGCATAATCCCTAGTGGTCCTAGGTGGCATAAATCCTAAGTGAACACGCAATAGTTCATGGTAAGAAGACATAACCAGATCAAGGGTAGCAGTCCAAAACAACTTCAAGGATAAAATGGTACTACGTTGAGGTGGTATAGATTTACATGGGAAAGCCCGTACGGCCTACGGCAAAGGACTGAACTTATACATGGAAAGAAACATACGAGTGGGGATAACCTACATATGCTATATATATTAGGTTGACGTGGACCATTACATGACATTGGGCAAGGGACATTCATAGTTAACGCATGACGCAGGTTGGGATACTAGTACGAGGGGTGCAGAGCAAATATACATGATAAATACCGTGGGATGTTAGACATGATAAGTACCTTGGGGTAGCATACTGGATAGAAACTTGACGATGAAATACCTTGTTTTATCTTGACACCGTAGTTTATCATGATACCTTAGTCTATCTTACTACAGTAGTTCATCCAGTTATCTTGGCTTAGCTTATCTATCTTGTCGTCATCCTTATGTTTACTTTCAGTTTATGCATGTCATGTTACCTTTACCTGTTTTATGCTGGAAGTAGATAGGACTTACCAGTCTTTAGGACTGACCCCGTTTTCTTTCGCCTCTTGTCTTCCGTTTCCCCCTCCCCCCAGGTTTTCAGGGAGGAAATGATGTGGTTTAGTTCGGACCTCATATGCTTGAAGGTCATCATGTATAGCGTGGTCTTCTCTTGGCTATGGCTGCTACACCGCTTTATTTTGGGGAATAATTTATGAAAAGGTTTTATGCTTCTTTACTATTGCAAGACAGGTTTTTGATGTATTCTGATGTAAAAGGCTTTAGACCTTATTTTATAAGGTAATGAAATTTGTTTTACTTCCGCTGTTTTATATATGTTCTGTCTTGTAATATTTCCGTGCATGTTTACCTCGATAATGCTTCACCAAACCTAGTGCATTCCCTTTGCGAGTGACCCTAGCGGAGGTGTGGTGTTACAGATCTGATGAAAATAGGCATAAAAATTGAGATCTATTACAAAAAAGATATATACGTTATTATAAATGTATATACAAATTTCCCACTCACTTGCAAGCATCCAATTTCAAAGTTTGAACCCATTTAGGCATACAATTCTTGAATTCTTATAAATCTACTGTTTATCTGAAAAGGGGATAAATTCAAATCTGCAGAGATGTAAGAAAATAGGAACAGAGAATCTGATTTGGAGCATCAATTTGCATTTTTTTCATTGAATCTGGTAACCCTCTTAATTCCATATAATTTGGATTTGATTTATTGTGTATTTCAGAAATTTGGTTAGAAGAGGGAGGAAAATGGCAGAGCTTCACTGCTGCCCGCAGATTTGTGTAGAAAAGAATGAGGCCTTATCCCTTTATTTACAGGGATGGAATTGGCCTAGGACCGTTAGATTTGTTTAGATTAACATCCGTCCATTCATATTTTAATTTTATATACTCAAACCCTAGCCTTCATTGCCTGGCTCGACCAAGCGGTCGCAGCCAGCGGTCGACCACCCCGGTCGACCGCTTGGTCGGCCTCGCAGTGAGGTGGCTGTGTAATTATATATTACTATACATATTATCCTATTTGATTTATTATCCATCCGTTTTTGTATTTCGTCTGTAACTTTTTCATACGGACTCCGTTCGCGAAACTCCAAACATGAAAGTTGACCAGAATTCCAAGACTAACGCGTTGGTTCTAGTTTCATAGCCAAATTCCATCATTTGAAAAAATTCTTATTTTTGAAATTCTAATTAAATAACTATTTATAGTCAAAATTTTGGGCTGTTGCAAAAACAATTTTGCACGGTGGTTGATTGTCGTTTGAATCACATGTGGTATTAGGAAGTACATAAAATTTATTGTGCTTATTATTTTTATTCGTGGTATTAGAAAAAGGAAAATAGTGTATCCTTAGCATCACACTATAATTAAAGCAGTGTAATATATTTATAGGTTGTTATACAAGTAGAATCAGTTTGTCTTAAATCCCAACGCAAATGAAATCGAGCATGGTAATCTAAGCCTGCACCATCTTAGGCACAAGTCTTGTAATAACTTTGTAAATCAGTATAAAAAACGTATTGTATAATCTTTGCTTGCTAAATTAAGACCAACCTAAATTGAGAGAGTATAATGTATTGAATGAGTTAGTTTAAGTTATAAAATATAATATTCAAAGTAAAAGTGGAAAGCAGTAAGACAATCGATAATGTCATATATCAGCAGAAAAATGATAGGAAGATTCAAACATGCATCTAACATCCAATTCCATGAAAGGTTGCAATACATTCAACATTTTGTTAACATAAAAATTAATTACTAATAATAATTTCTCATAATAAATGTCACGTATTCAAAAATCAAGACTCTATCCAGCGTTATGGATTCCCCTCCAAAAATTTGTACTCAAGAGCATCCAACATTTAGTTGATGTGGTTTTTGCTTTGTAATTTGTTTTACTATTGAGATTCTTCGACGATGAATGCTATACGGCTAGCCCAATACCAATTACATAGTTTTCACCATCATGGAGTACGAAAAATGGCTTCTCGGCATCAGCATCCAGGATGATGACGGAGTGGATGATGTCATTATATTGGAGTTGAACATCTGGGTGTACATCTGATAATGGACACTAATGCTTTCCATATTGGTAGCAAAGAGTGTATAGCCCAGTTAAGATGAATGCATGCTCCGAATCAAAAATAAGGAACTCCCTTATATGGAATATTTCAGCAGAATGAGTAGTAGAAAATCCAGGTAGTTCCAAGTCATCTAATTATGTCTTAAATTTTAAAGATATCTACCACCACCACCTGATAAAATTTGTCTGGTCATTTCTAAAAGAATACCGCTTAAGAACTGTAAATGGACCAACAAACAGATCCTTCACTTTCAAGGTAGGGGCGGGTTGTAAGCAGCATATAATCACTGCCTTGGGGGTTGTAACATTGGCCTTATCAATTAATGTTTAATACATGATGACTTATTTGATTTCACCTACCCTTTGGAATTCAAACCCAAATAGCCTGACTAGGGTACACGATCATGTTGTTTCTCTACGTTTGCATTTGTTGCTTATTAGTGGGTTATTGCTGTTATAGTAAAATGCCATATTTGATATGATTAAGGAATTGCATAAAATATTATAGTTACCACTGGTAACTCGTTTACTTATACATCAATATCAAGATCTCAATCCAATTTAAAAAAAAAATAGAAGATTTTCTATTTAATGGCGTTCATGTACTCTTCTTTAGATTTTCTTAAATACAAGTTGGTTACAATTGTGTAAGCCAATGCACACACATTCATAAAGCCGAATTAATGGTCATATAGTTAATCAGATGCTTACTTGTTTGTCTTATGCTCAATGCTTACTTCGTTGAATTTAAATATGTGAGGGAATGATGCAAACATTTTTTGGGTATACTCGGACAATAGGATTATCTTTGTTGTGCATCTAAACTACCACTTACACTTGCTACTCAAAGGTGCTTAGTGTCGTTTATACCAACAGTAGCTTTGTGAAATACCTCCCCCTTTCATGTAACAAATCTTTGGCAAGTAAATTGACTTATATTACTTTATGCACAATGAATGCCAACTATGATTTAATTTGATCATCAAATGTTAAATTGACAACAGTCTCCATGGAGTTAATTAGAATCAATGAAATTAAGGAAAAAAAGGATGATGATTTGCGACGTAAACATAAATTTAAAATTACTATCCAAGTTGAGTATAACTTTAATCGTTTACGAAGGTAACATAAGGAAATTTTATTGTATGATTTTTTATTTTTTATATTGAAGTAGTAAAATATAAAATCATATTGTCTCACATTGAATTTAAAAGGGTACATAAAGGTTTTGTGGAAAAAGAACATGCACAACATACTAAAAAATTAAAAACTATCACAAGATGCTGCACAAAATAATTTCCACTCAATTTCCTGTAGATTATAATCCACCATTTACAAAGTTTAACACGAAAAAAGTTTCAAATAGGACCTCCTTTTCTTTGTTTACTAAATCAATAAATATATGTATAATAAGCCCCAAAAATGAAGACAACACAGTTAATAGTCGCACTTGTGGGGGGATGGGATAAATCGTCAAAATCATACAACGTCTGCTACAAGCAGAGCATGTGGAAAATGCAGGTATTTTATGTCTTTTCCCCTATTGTAGTAGCCTATATTTTGCTGGAGGTATTCAATAGGGCTGTAGGCACATAAAGATAAAAATAATGTTTAATGATAATTTAAACAAACTGAGTAATGATGCATACTTTAGAATAAAGTGCATGAATAGCTCCTGCACAAGTCATGGACCATAAAGTTGTACGTTTATAGTTCAAATTAACGCAAGAAATAGAATTAATGTTGTCTATACATTAATTTACTAAATGGTTGTCTTGACAGTTGAAAATATGTTTTTCCAATTGCTTATGTAAACCTTTTTTTAACAACCAATCTACACTTGAAATAAGCAGATGGAATCTTTATTATTGAAGTGATTACTAGATTGGTCTTTCTGAAAGTTGGTAGTGTTTGATTGAGAATCAATGTCTCTATCACAATATCATCAACTTGTTTAAGACAGTAAGTACCGAAGTTTCTAAGTATCAACCACGCTGACATGGAGTACTTGATAATCAAGTGCATTAAAATGCAATATACCTGGGAGAAAAGGGTAAATTTAAAAAAAAATAGTGAAGTAGGCTAACGAATGATAATACAATGATAACTAAAATACTTATAGAGAAGATAATTGTCATCTAGCACAAAAAAATTATCAAAGTTATAGTGCAAAGTACCATACCCAATATACATCACGAAGATTATAATTTATAAATAGAGGCGCGCGTAAGATAACATAAGCCGAAAGTATAGTAAAAGTGATGATAATTAACTCTTCAAAATTATGTCATGGGGAGTTGATAGGCAGCATACGTTAGTATACTGTAAAAAGTTTTGAACCATCAGGTATAATTAGGACTAGCGTGTTATTTAATACTTTCTTTAATTTCTTAAAGGCCATGTCACATTTATTACTCCAAGAAAACACCAAATTCTTCTTTGTTAATTGGGTTAAAGGAGTAGAAATCTTTGGAAACTCCTTAATGAATTTTCGATAATATCCAGCCAATCCAAGGAAGCTTCTTACTTCTGTAGCATTTCGAGGTATCCTCCATTATTTGATTGCCTCGATCTTTCTAGGGGCTACTTCCAAGCCTTATCTCAGCACAGTATGTCCTAAAATCTTACTTCTTCCCTCCAAAAATGGCACTTTGAGAACTTTGCTTTCAATTATAATGTCCCTAACACTTGTCTCAAGTGATTTTCATACTCTTTATGATCTTTTGGAAATATAAGGATATCATCTATGAAGACTACCACAATTTTATTTAGAATGCCCCTTAAACACTCTACTCATAAGGTCAATATAGAAAGCTGGTGCATTCATTAGCCCGAAGGGCATAACTTCTCATCGGAACAATCCATCTAGCATTCTAAACGCAGTTTTGTCCTTATCGTCCTCCGTAATTCTTAACTGGTGAAATCCAGTAGCAAGGTCTAATTGGGAAAATACTCGGGCTCCTCCCAAGTGGTAAAAAAGGTCATCGATTCTAGGTAAAGGGTAACTATTTTAAAGACCCGAAAATCTCCACCCTTTGAATCGACCATAAACCACACAGGTCTGATCCAAAAGTAGGAAATCCTCGAATACTTTAACTTTGGGCATACAACACATTAGAACAAATAACAACAGACTTTTATAAACATCATAATGATGTTACATCAGAGTACAGAATATCAGAGTACATCGATAAATAATAATACAGCGGAAGATTAAATGTACAACAAACTTAATACAATACAGCGGAAGACTATCAATGCTCTGGACACAGCTTTAAACTTCGATCCAGAATCCTGCTCAAGAAATGAATATCTGCAAAATGAGCTACTCGACTGCCCGTATGGAAAAGAGGGCACCCGAGTTTGCAAAGTTAAACAAACTATAGGTCAGTCATGGGACTGGTGTGAGAAATCTTACTTAACCTATTTAAATAATAAGGATAATCACAGGACCATGCCGCTAACGCGGAACGGGTTTACTCCATTGGATTGCCAGTGCAGAAATAAAGTAAGTCGTTAAAACAACGCAATGCTTTTTATAAAATGGAAACCATTATAAGACTCAAGTCCCATCACACAATGCAACGCAAACAGGTGGACAAAGTTTTACCTTATAATGGTTAAAAATGCTTGATACGATAAAACGGAGTTGATATTATTATAGTGTATATGTTTAAAAAAATTCAATCATAATATCAATCATAGACGGCATAGCTACCATCAGGAACCAAGGAAAAAGATAGTCCTTACCGAATTCGAAACTCTCTGGCCCGAGTCTCAGGATCAGAGCTCGAGTGACCCTTAGGAGCCACATGGCCGGTCCACCAAAGTGCAACGGTTGGATTAATAATGCCTGAACAATATGTTTCCCCGCCCTATGGGGCATAAATAGAGCCACAAGGGACTCAAATAACTAAGGCGCCTCATTCCATCATCCACATAAGTAAAAATGTCAGGCCTTGTAAAAACCATGACACCACTCCTAGCTAGAAAGAAACGTATGTCCTCCCTGTAGTCCTTACTCCAGTTTCTGGTTCATACCGGGGTATGAGGCTCGTGAAGTAACGCTACACAAAGCTATGCTATTTAAAGTTGTGGTTTGATCATCAACCACAAGACTCTGCTTTTCAACAAAAGCCTTGATCATTTGCATCTTGGCATGCCACATTGACAATCCATACCATACCATTGATTTCTGCCAATATATAACCTCTAAGCTCATACGTCTTAAAGAAGGGTAACAGATAAGAAACAGATATATATTTAGCAGAGATCAACGAATACAGTATAAAGAAATACAATGTCAGACATACAATCCATTTACAAGTCCGTCCTAGGTCAGAACGAAACCGGAGGCACCTTAAACCTCGCATATTCAAACAATCAACAACACGTCCAGACAACTACCACTAGAACCCTCTTAAGGCAGCAACTCCAATCAAAGGCATCTGTAGCCATCCATTCGATGTGAAGATCGCCGGTCTTCAACCACCGTCTTCATCATCGACTCTTGATCGTCATAGTAATTATTCAGAATGGGTTAAACCCAGTCTTTCCAAATAATTCGCATATCTTATAATTAAAAATTAAGTGCCATAAAAACACATCATACGCCTCATTCCAATTCCGAATATTCCATTAATAAAATATTCACATTATTAGGGAAAGGTTCCCATTAATTTTATCAAAGATAAATCCTTTTAAATTTATTCTTTAATCTTCTTTTTAAAGATTCATTAAAACTCCAATTTGGTTTTAATATCAAAAATCATTACCTAATGATTATTCAGATGAAGAAATAAATCTTGTCTTCAACTGGGTTAAAGAACCAATGTCATTTAAAACACAGTTCATGATAAACCCAAAATCATCTTCCATTAAATATGGAATTTTCATAGAAATCAGATCAATATATAATCGATATAAATTTATGTATCAGACTAATAATATAAATGGAATAACGGCAAAGCCCCTTAAATTCCATATATAGTAACGGTATTCTTTTACAGAATCTCATCTCGATTATTATTAAATCGAATTTCATTCAATTCCAAATTAATATATTAAATTGGAAAACTTTACTTTTGGAAAATTCCATTAAATCTTAATAAAAAGATTTATAAATTCCAAATGATATTTCCACTGTTAATTAGGTTAAAGAACGAATGTCATTTAAAACACAGTTCACGGCAAACCCAATTCACATTTCATTTTATTCCAATTACTAAATATAGTTAGAAACTCTAATATTCTTAATTAAAAGATTTATTCTTTCATACGGGATTCAAGAAAAAATGTCATTTAAAACATCGTTCACGACAAACCCACAAATCCAGTTTATCTTATTTAATTCCAATTAAATATCAATTAATTGGAAAACTTCATTAAATCTTAATTTAAGGCTTTATTCTAGTTAATAACTAGTTCAATTCGATAAAATTATGTTTTTATCATTTCAAGTATGAAATTTTTCATCCAAAATCTTTCCAAATCATTTATTATGATTTTACAAAAATTTTCCATATTTTTAGTAATTTTATTTAGGCCTGTACAGTCGGTTTCCAATAACGACCATCGAACTGCACTTACAGCGACCTTTTCTGAAATTGATTTGGACATAATTCCGAATCTAACTATTAGATTTCAAAACTCTTACATTCATTGGAAAGCTCATTTCGATACGAATGCGACGGTTCTGGTTTTAGGAGAATCCGACGGTCGGATCTCCTGTTACGCCAATTTGAAGTTAATGGTCGAAATTCGCGAACGGTCGCCGCGCGACGCATTCTATTCAGGTCATTAAATAAATAAATAATATATATAATATATATATTGTCGATTTCTATTTAAATCGTATTTACAAAATATTTGTAAATTCATTTTAAATGATTTTAACTCCATTTTCAATTTTAGATAAAAATTAAATATTCTATTTCTTTATTATATTAAAATAATAATATTTTAAAAATATTATATTTCAAAATCACTTCCCTTTTATATTCATTTTAAAATGAAATAAATCGATCGATAAACCCGTTCGGGTTAAAAATGGCGTTTGCTACTTAATTCAGCTTCACATTTCTCTTCTTCACTAAATATTATTTAAAATATTCATTATTCTAAAATATTCTTTATTTTAAAAGATTCCTTATTATGGATATTCTTTATATAAAGATATTCTTATTTTAAAATATTGTTTTAATAAAAATATTCTGAATCGGAATGCGATTCAATCATTTACCATATAAATTCGTCATACGGATTTCATACATTGCATATGTATATAACAGTAATGATAAATAATCATTAAACAATCCATTCATATCCAGAGTGAAATTTATAACTGTGTGAGCATTAAAAGAAATAAATAACGCTCATCACAGACTTTCAATCCATCGATTGACATACAGCTAAATATTGGGACTAATGTATGTCAAGTATCATCCCAATACCCGTGTGGGGTTTTCAAACAACAACAATTTATATAAATCAGTCATTGGTTAACCAATTTAATCAATCCTGATGTCGAACAAAAAGAATATTTTATTTGCATTACATTTTCTATGATTCTAATGGCGAACAAAAAGAATATTTTATTCGCATTACATTTTCTATTTTAAACATGGAAAATAAAATGAAATACTTTTATTTGTATGTCATGTTTCATATTTTTAGCGACGAAATAAAAGACAATCTTGTTTTGTTGACAATTCATATTTCAACATAAATGAAAGTGGCAATTCTAATTTCAATATAAATGAAAATGATACTTTTGTATGTCGACAATTTCCATTTAACGAAAGTGACAATTTTAGATGCCAATTCTAGATTTGACGAAAGTAACAAAT
The DNA here is from genome assembly GCA_030737875.1 of Allium sativum. Lineage (NCBI taxonomy): Eukaryota > Viridiplantae > Streptophyta > Magnoliopsida > Asparagales > Amaryllidaceae > Allium > Allium sativum. The sequence continues at coordinate 116,629,499 of CM060911.1, read as the reverse complement.
TTATATCTAAATAAACATTCCTAGCTACAATGTTATTTTTAATCTAAATAAACATCTCTAATGATAATGACCATTTTTATTCTCGTGCAACATTTTATAACATAAATGTTATTTTATACTAATGCAAAATTTATGACAAAAATATAATTTATTCTCATACAACTTTTCATAACAAAAAATGTATTTTATTTCCATACAACATTTCATACTAAAATGTTGTTTTTATCCAATGTAATATTTATACTCTAAATGACATGTTTAATCTAATGTAACGTTTTAATAATAAGAATGTTATTTTCCTTATGTAACAATCTATAACAAAATGTTTATTTACTATTTATTTACAAATCTAACATAATATGAAAATAAAATGTTTATTTTCATTTTGTATACAAAATCTACTGTAACTTTTCTTAACAAAAATGTTATTTTAATCTTCCTTAACAAAATGTTATTTTAATCTAATGACCAATTTTATAAAAAAATATGTTATTTTCTCCAATGTCACCTTATATAACAAAATTCTATTTTATATCTAATGCACATTTTATAACAAAATTGCTATTTTATTCCTAATCCATGTTTTATAACAAAAATGCTATTTTATTTCTAATGCATATTTTATACTATTCTTTCTTTTGCATCAAAATTGTAAGTGAAAAATATAACCTTTCTTCTATTCTTTTATTTATATCAAAAATGCGAATGAAAAGTGTAACTCCTTAAACTAGGCTTTTATCTGCATCTAAAATGCAAATAAAAAGGCAACCCTTTTAATTCATGTTTTATTTACATCAAAGAATGCAAATAAAAATTCAACTTTTAATTTTATGTTTTATTTGCATCAAAGAACGCAAATAAAAATTCAACTTTTAATTTTATGTTTTATTTGCATCAAAGAATGCAAATAAAAATGTAATCTTTTTCTACGATATTTATTTGCATCTAAATATGCAAACAAAAATGTAATCTTTTTCTTTGATGTTTATTTGCATCTAAATATGCAAATAAAAATGTAATCTTTTTCTTCGATGTCTATTTGCATCTAAATATGCAAATAAAAATGTAATCTTTATCTTCGATGTTAATTTGTATCTAAATATGCAAATAAATATGTAATCTTTTTCTTTGAATTGACAATTCCATTTCAATTCAACAATATAAACAAAATGATACTTTTAATTGAATTGGCAAACTAATTCAATTTAACAAATTTGACTAAAGTGATTTTTTTTTATTGAATTGACAAACTAATTCAATTCAACAAAAATGATAACATAATATTTTATATTGAATTGACAAACTAATTCAATTCAATAAAAATGGCCAAAATAATATTTTATATTTTACATTTCTAATACCACAAATTTGACACTTTTATATTTCATATTTCTAATACCACCAATTTGACATTTTTACTTTGTTGATTGTAAACAACAAAAAGGACAATTTTTATTTGCTGATTCTAATTCAACAAAGAGGGACAATTTTATTTGTTGATTCTAATTCAACAAAAAAGGAAAATTTCATTTGTTGATCTAGCAAATTATGAACATCTTTATAAAATAAAAATATGGTTTTTGTTTTATACACAGATTTTGACACACATGAATGTTATATATCCTATATATACAATAAAAATATGGTTTTTATTGTATATACAAAAATTCTGATAAACACAATTCAATACAGTGGTTCATCACAATCACAGAACAAATCAACATTGCAATAATTATATACACAACATGAATATGAAATAAATATAAATTTCACATTTTACAATAAATAATTAATTTAAATATTTAAATAGAAATCTCACATTGGTTTACTTCTTCTGGATTCTGTGCTATTTTGATTTTAATTAGCCTGAATTCAAATCTGCTCATTTCCATTCTAATCCGTTTCATGATGCAGATCTCATATCCACGATTTCAACGCTTTCAGAATTTCTGAATTCCGATCATCTATGGGAAAGTTATCGATTTTTAAACTTTTAAACAATTTATATATATATAATTAATTAAGCTAATTAATCATTCCCCTTAATCACCTTGGTCTGTTAATTCGTTGCAGGTGATAACGATAGAAACCGAACCCAACAGCTCCCCTAGGGCTTCACCGTTGATCGTTCCAGACGCCATCGGAGATCCAAATCAAACCACTCCACGCCGAAGAGCTACAGGCCGCCGACCTCCTCCAAGAATTCCGGCCAACTCGAGCTTGCCTAGGCCTCGAAGACTGTTGTGAACGCGACGGGTTTGAGCTCGTGAATCAATGCAAACACTCCACGATATTAGATCATAACCATATGAATTTAAAGGCCATGAAATTCTCTTTGATTTCGTTTTTGAAGTGTTTCGAATTATTTGAGGATTAGGAATAATTGAGGAATCAAAACGGGGGCTCCCCTGGCCTTTAAACCTGAAGATACGGCGGATACAGACTTTAGAATTAGGGTTTGGTATTTCCCCTGTATTTATACTGTTTATTTATTTTAATTCAAAAACAACTTGTTAAACCATCCGAACTCCAAACAAGACCCAACGAATGCTGCCCCTAGCTAAATACCCCCATTCCCGACACAATGGAATATGCCTCATAACCAAATTCGGCTGTTACGATATGTTTTTCTTAAATTTAAAATATAAAACATTTAATTATTTAATTTAAACGTACATTTTAATTTACTGGAGTCACATACGGACTCCAAAAATTCTAAAAAAATTATTTCTGGTTATGTTTTGACGATACGGTTCTAACAAGACTAATTTCTTTGAATTCGGAGACCGTTTGAAAAATGGTCATTTTCTGGTCGATCCGATTTGACTGAAACTGACAAAACATATTTTCTTTTACCACGCTCACATATTAATTCTAAAAATTATGAAAATTGAAACCTAGCAATAATTTGACATTCCGTTTCCAAAAAAGTGGTTTCGTCGAAAATGGAGGTCATTTGAAAAATGGCTATTTTTAATATTAAAAAATATATATAAATTCTACAATGACTATTCTGAAAATTAAACTGGGAATAACTTTTGATTTCCACTATGAAATTTTGATTTTTCGGATTCGTTGGAAAGATATTTTTAAATATATTTTAATATTTTTAGTTTTACAAAAATCCGATAAATTTTGAATCTGGTTCATTCATTCAAAGTTTAAGTTTGACTTTTTAAACTACCGTGCTATTTCCAACTCCTTTTATAATTAGAATAAAATTATCCATTCTAACTTCGATTTAAATAAATCGTTAGTCAATATTATTTAAAATAAACCATTTTAAATATTCAAAATCCATCCAGAATTTCCCGGGTTGTTACAATCTCCCCCACTTAAAATCTTTTCATCCTCGAAAAGGAACGAGGATAAAAGTTGTTTAATTAACCCCTAAATTTTTCATTCCTTTATTTGTTTCAATAATTGCACTAATTGAATTAATTATCACCCAACACAATCATCAATCAATTAGTTGATTAACTTTTCAAATATAACTTTTATATATTCAAAAATCATATTTTCTAAAATCGGATTATATATAAAATCAAAAATACGTTAATTATAAACTTGTTACTCTCAACTCATTCTAGGGCATTTCTAACCCTATCTCTAATGAGTTTTCTCATTCTAGGATACTACTGTCCTATCTCTAATGAGTATTCTTATTGGATATTACTAATCCAATCTCTGCTGAATCTTTTGTTCAGTTCTAACGAGTTGTACCCCAAAGATTTGAGCTAACCGGAGCTCTAATACCAACTGTAAAGACCCGAAAATCCCCACCCTTTGAATCGACCATAAACCACACAGGTCTGATCCAAAAGTTGGAAATCCTCGAATACTTTAACTTTGGGCATACAGCACATTAGAACAAATAACAACAGACTTTTATAAACATCATAATAATGTTACATCAGAGTACAGAATATCATAGTACATCGATAAATAATAATACAGCGGAAGATTAAATTTACAACATACTTAATACAATATAGCGGAAGGCAACCAATGCTCTGGACATAGCTTTAAACTTCGATCCAGAATCCTGCTCAAGAAATGAATATTTGCAAAAGAAGCTACTCGACTGCCCGTGTGGAAAAGAGGGCACTTGAGTTTGCAAAGTTAAACAAACTACAGGTCAGTCATGGGACTGGTGTGAGAAATCTACTTAACCTATTTAAATAATAAGGTTAATCACAGGACCATGCCGCGAACGCGGAACGGGTTAAATCCATTCGATTGCCAGTGCAGAAATAAAGTAAATCGTTGAAACAACGCAATGCTTTTTATAAAAATGAAACAATTATAAGACTCAAGTCCCGTCACATAATGCAACGCAAACCGGAGGATAGAGTTTTACCTTATAATGGTTAAAAATGATTGATACGATAAAATGGAGTTAATATTATTATAGTGTGTATACGTTTAAAAGATTTCAATCATAATATCAATCATAGACGGTATAGCTACCATATACTATGTCGCCATACTAGTAATACAATCAAAACCGCATGGGTTGTATTGGAAGTTGGATTTCCATCATGAACCAAGGCAAAAGATAGTCCTTATCGAATTTGAGACTCTCTAGCCCGACTCTCAGGATCAAAGCTCGAGTGACCCTTAGGTGCCACAGGGCCGGTCCACCAAAGTGCAATGGTTGGATTAATAATGCCTGAACAATACGTTTCCCCGTCCTATGGGGCGTAAATAGAGCCACAAGGGACTCAAATAACCGAGGCGCCTCATTCCATCATCTACGTAAGTAAAAATGTCAGGCCTTGTAAAAACCATGACACCACTCCTAGCTAGAAAGAAACGTATGTCCTCCCTGTAGTCCTTACTCCCGTTTCTGGTTCATACCTGGGTGTGAGGCTCGCGAAGTAACGCTACACAAAGCTATGCTATTTAAAGCTGTGCTTTGATCATCAACCACAAGACTCTGCTTTTCAACAAAAGCCTTGATCATTTGCATTTGGCAAGCCACATTGACAATCCATACCATACCATTGATTTTTGCCAATATATAACCTCTAAGCTCGTACGTCTTAGAGAAGGGTGATAGACACCAAACAGATATATATTTAGCAGAGATCAACGAATATAGTATAAAGGAATACAAAGTCAGACATAAAATCCATTTACAAGTCCATCCTCGGTCTGAACAAAACCAGAGGCACCTTATACCTCGCATATCCGAACAATCAACAATACGTTCGGACGACTACCATTGGAACCCTCTCAAGGCAGCAACTCCAATCAAAGGCATCAGTATCCATCCATTCGATGTGAAGATCGTCGGTCTTCAACCGACGTCTTCATCTTCGACTCTTGATCGTCATAGTAATTATTCAGAATGGGTTAAACCCGGTCTTTCTGAATAACTCGCGTATCTTATAATTAAAAATCAAGTGCCATAAAAACACATCATATGCCTCATTCCAATTCCGAATATTCCTTTAATAAAATATTCACATTATTAGGGAAAGGTTCCCATTAATTTTATCAAAGATAAATTCTTTTTAATTTATTCTTTAATCTTCTATTTAAAGATCCATTAAAACTCCAATTTGGTTTTAATATCAAAAATCACTACTTAATGATTATTCAGATAAAGAAATAAATCTTGTCTTCAACTGGGTTAAAGAACCAATGTCAATTAAAACACAGTTCACGATAAACCCAAAATCATCTTCCATTAAATATGGAATTTTCACAGAAATTAGATCAATATATAGTCGATATAAATTTCTGTATCAGACTAATAATATAAATGGAATAACGGCAAAGCACGTTAAATTCCATATATAGTAACGGTCTTCTTTTACAGAATCTCATCTCGATTATTATTAAATCGAATTTCATTCAATTCCAATTTAATATATTAAATTGGAAAACTTTACTTTTAGAAAATTCCATTAAATCTTAAAAAAATGATTTATAAAGTCCAAATGATATTTCCACTGTTAATTGGGTTAAAGAACAAATGTCATTTAAAACACAGTTCATGGTAAACCTAATTCACATTTCATTTTATTCCAATTACTAATATAATTAGAAACTCTAATAATTTTAATTAAAAGATTTATTCTTTCATAAGGGGTTCTAGAACAAATGCCATTTAAAACATCGTTCACGACAAACCCACAAATCTAGTTTATCTTATTTAATTCCAATTAAATATCAATTAATTGGAAAACTTCATTAAATCTTAATTTAAGGATTTATTCTAGTTAATAACTAGTTCAATTCGATAAAAATATGTTTTTAACTTTTTAAGTATGGAATTTTTAATCCAAACTCTTTCCAAATCATTTATTATGATTTTACAAAAAAAATCCATATTTTTAATAATTTTATTTAGGCCTGTACAGTCGATTTTCAATAACGGCCATCGAACTGCCCTTACAGCGACCTTTTCTGAAATTGCTTTGAACATAATTCCAAATCTAACTGTTAGGTTTCAAAACTCTTATATTCATTGGAAACCTCTTTTCTATACGTACCCAACGGTTCCGGTTTTAGGAGAATCCGACGGTCGGATCTCTTATTACGCCAATTTGAAGTTAATGGTCGAAATTCGTGAACGGTCGATGCGCATCGCGTTCTATTCAGGCCATTAAATAAATAAATAATATATATAATATATGTATCATCGATTTCTATTTAAATCGTATTTATAAAATATTTATAAATTCATTTTAAATGATTTTAACTTCATTTTCAATTTTAGATAAAAATTAAATATTCTATTTCTTTATTATATTAAAATAATAATATTTTAAAAATATTATATTTCGAAATCACTTCCCTTTTATATTCATTTTAAAATGAAATAAATCGATCGATAAACCCTTTCGGGTTAAAAATGGCGTTTGCTACTTAATTCGGCTTCACATTTCTCTTCTTCACCGAATATTATTTAAAATATTCATTGTTCTAAAATATTCTTTATTTTAAAAGATTCCTTATTTTGGATATTCTTTATATAAAGATATTCTTATTTTAAAATATTGTTTTATTAAAAATATTCTGAATCGGAATGCGACTCAATCATTTACCATATAAATTCGTCATATGGATTTCATACATTGCATATGTATGTAACAGTAATGATAAATAATTAAACAATCCATTCACATCCAGAGTGAAATTTATAACTGTGTGAGCATTAAAATAAATAAATAACGCTCATCACAAACTGTCGATCCATCGATTGACATACAGCTAAATATTGGGACTAATGTATGTCAAGTATCATCCCAATACCCATGTGTGGTTTTCAAACAACAACAATTTATATAAATCAATCATTGGTTAACAAATTTAACCAATTCTGATGTCGAACAAAAAGAATATTTTATTCGCATTACATTTTCTATGATTCTAATGGCGAACAAAAAGAATATTTTATTCGCATTACATTTTCTATTTTAGACATGGCAAATAAAAAGAAATCCTTTTGTTTGTATGTCATGTTTCATATTTTTAGCGATGAAATAAAAGACAATCTTGTTTTGTCGACAATTCCTATTTCAACATAAATGAAAGTGGCAATTCTAATTTCAATATAAATGAAAAAGATACTTTTGTATGTCGACAATTTCCATTTAACGAAAGTGACAATTTTAGATGCCAATTCAAGATTTGACGAAAGTGACAAATTTATATATAAATAAACATTCCTAACTACAATGTTATTTTTAATCTAAATAAACATCTCTAATGATAATAACCATTTTTATTCTCATGCAACATTTTATAACATAAATGTTATGTAACGACCCAGAAAATCTGAACCAATTTAATTTTTTTTTAATTGGCTAAAATAATGGATTTTAAATATTTTAAATAAATATTTTAAATAATGGCGATGAAAACTGAGTTTGAATCGACATTTGAAAACGAATATAATTAATTATAATTATATATAGAATTGAAAATGGCGCGGTAGTTCGATAATTCGATTTCAAACTTCAATTGAATATACCGGGTGCAAAACAATCCGGATTTTAGTGAAACCAAAAATATTTAAATCTGTTAGTGAATATCTTTCTAACGGATTCGACCAATCGAAATTTGATAGCGGGAATCAAAAGATATGTCCAGTTGAAAATTCTGAATAGTCGCTATGGAATTCAGGCCCTTAAAAATGGACATTTTGCAAATGACCTCGGATTTCGACGAAACCACTTTTGTTGGGTCCGCAGAGTCAAGATATTGCTAAGTTTCAAATTTCATAATTTTTCGAATCAATATGTGAGCGTGGCAAAGGAAAACGCGTTTGACCAGTTTCTGTTGAATTTAATCGACTGGAAATTGGCCATTTTGCAAACGGTCTCAGAATTCGACGAAACTAGTTTTGTTAGGACCGTATCGTCAATACGAAGCTAGAAAATATTTTTCTGGAATTTTTCTAGTTAGTATGTGACCCCGGTAATTTGAAATGTGCGTTTAAAATTCAATATAGTGATTTAAATGAAAATTCAAAAGGAAACTGATTGTAACGATCAAATCAGCTTGCGATACATATCCCATTGTGTTCGGAATGGGGGTGAAACGCTATGGGCGACAGGCGGTGGGCCTCGTTTCGAGGGCGTGGATGAAAGTCAACCTTTTTGCGAAGTTTAATAATTAAATAATTAAATAATTAAATAATTTTAATTCCCTCCCTCCCCTTTATCTCCTTCTTGGCCCCCTCCCCCCGATTCACAATCCAGAAAACAGAAAAAGGAAAAAAAAAAAAAGAAAACCCTAAGCATCGAAGCCGCTCCCCCCTCCGACGATCGAAGACGACGAAGCCCCCCCCCCCTCGCACGAACTCCGACGAAGCCTCCCCCCCCCCCATCGCACGAACTCCGGCGAAGCCCCCGTCTCGACGTCTGCGAAGACCCCCCCCAGAAGAAGCCGCCGACGCCTTTTCTTCCCCCCCTGTAAGTATTTTGTTTAGTTATTTTATTTTTGATGATTAATTTTTTTTTTTTTATTTAAAGTAAATACTGAGTTTTTTTTTTTGATTTTTAAACTGAATTGATTTTTTTTGTTTAAGTATTAAAAACTGTTCTTTTTTTTTAGGTAGAAACTGATTTTGTTTTTAAGAAAAATCAAAACTGATTTTTGTTTTTAATAAAAAGAAAACTGATTTTTGTTTTTAATAAAAAGAAAACTGAATTTTTAAAAAAGAATGTTAAACTGTTTTTAAAGAAAGATTTAAAAACTGAAACTGAATTTTAAAAAGTATTTTAAAACTGAATTTTTAAAGGTATTTTAAAATTGAATTTTAAAAGTATAAAACCTGATTTTTTATAAAGGTATAAAAACTGAAATTTTAAAGAATATAAAAACTGATTTTAAAATGATTTATAAACTAGAAAACGGATTTTGTTAAAAGTAAAAAATCATATTTTTATATGTTGAAAGCAAAAGTAAAAATCATATTTTTATATATTGAACCACATCGTAAAAATTTTATTTTTACATGTGTAGAGAATACGGGCGAAAGCGACAAAAGGCGAAGATTTCTATTAGGAAGAGTCGTGCAGTTGGATAGCTATTGGTGAGATTTCTGATTTAAAATTTATATATATACGTGTGAAATGAAAGTGAATAGCTATATATAAATTGCTATATATAAATATATATATATATACGCCCCCTCGTCCACAAACCATGGACGATATTTATTGGTTGAAATTGTTGTGAAAATTGAATGATTGTTTGGGATTGTTTGTGATGGATATTGGTTGATTGTGGTTGAAAAATACCCGTTTGTGGTTGTGAAATATTTGGTTGAAACCACTTAGGATTAGTTTGTGGAAATGAAAAAAATATATACATGCCGCCTGCGTGCGAACTAGATGCATGTTTCCCATTGTCAAAAACCGCGAGGTTTTAAGGTAGAGCGAGGAGCCGTACTAGGGACGGTGCCGGTGTAACTACCCTGCCGTTATGCTGCCGAAATTTTGAATAATATTTGTGTGTTTGAATTATTTTCATATGCAAAAACTATAGAAAACATTCATGTGTTGAATTGATATTCATTCGTTGTTTAGAAATTCATGTGTTGAATGGTATTCATATTTTGAAATAAATAGTTCGATAATAAAAATCACATTTTTATCGATATCTAAAAACTATAGAAAACATTCATGTGTTGAATTGATATTCATTCGTTGTTTAGAAATTCATGTGTTGAATGGTATTCATATTTTGAAATAAATAGTTCGATAATAAAAATCACATTTTTATCGATATCTAAAAACTATAGAAAACATTCATGTGTTGAATTGATATTCATTCGTTGTTTAGAAATTCATGTGTTGAATGGTATTCATATTTTGAAATAAATAGTTCGATAATAAAAATCACATTTTTATCTATATATAAAAACTATAGAAAACATTCATGTGTTGAATTGATATTCATTCGTTGTTTAGAAATTCATGTGTTGAATGGTATTCATAATTTGAAATAAATTGTTTGATAATAAAAATCACCTTTTATCGACTATATGAACTATATAGAAAAATAGTGTTTTGAAATGAATCGTTTTACAATAAAAATCACATTTTTATTGTATGCATAAATCGTTAAAATGCGAAGTGTTAAAAATAGCCACTTGTTCAAAATAAACATATATGAGTTGAAATATCCATTAATTAGCTAATGAAATGATTTGCACCTATTTATGTAACATTAGAATGAATGGTGTTTTAAACCAAATAGAAATCGAATATGAAGTTGAATAGAAAATGGAAAATGATATGGACTGTATATATATGTACATGCATATTCATTGAACAGGTTATAGCAAAGGGGCTAGAGAAGAGGAATAAAAATTTGTGCCCGACAAATAGGTACACATTTACTGATTTGTTTGGGTGATGATTTTGAGCCTGTTGGCTAGCCGCTTGGCTTTTTCTTTTTCTTTTTGAGATTAGAAGGACCGGGACGCTATTTGCGATTTCCCGACGCTCCCGGTGCAGGGGAGGTTATGGCGAAATTTTTCCAAAATTTAAGGTGTTAGAAAATTTTTTGAAGTGAAAACGATATAGAAATCCTTGAATGAACTATATTTATATAACTATATAAATATAAATAAAATTAAAACGAAACGAGGCCGTGCAGTTCGTATTTCGAAACCGTGATTTCAAACGACTAGTACGGGAAATCCGACCATTGGATTTTCCCGAAACCTCAACCGTCGGGTTCGCCTTGGAATAATCTTTCCAACGGCACCAACCTTGTAAAAATCCAACGGTTGGATTGTCTGGAATGTTTAATTCAAATCTGAAGAAAAACAGCGCCAGAAACGATTATATTTATTTATATATATAAATAAAATTATATTTAATCGAATAACGACGCTGCAGTTCGTATTTTGAAATCGAAAATTCAAACGATTGTACCGGGAGATCCGACCGTCGGATTTTCCCGAAACTGGAACCGTTGGGTTCGTTTTGAAAAGACCTTTCTAATGGTGTAAATTTTGTGAAGATCCAACGGTTAGATTTTCAGATATGTGTAAATCAAATCTGAAGAAAAACAGCGCCACGGCCGCCTTATGGCCCGAAGCGTCGTTTAGAATAAAATGGCTATTTTAAAATAAATAAAAATAGCGATAAATAGTTATAAAATATCATAAGCGATATGGAATGGAAATAAACTGAATTTGCTTGATTTATGTGATATTTGATGGTTGAATGTGTTTGGTGTGAAAATTACATTAAAGAACAAAAATGGGTGTTGTCGAATAATTTAACCATTGAAATAAATCGAATTGAAATTCTAAATATACGTGAATTATTTGAAAAGGCCGAGTTAATTCTCATTTCGAATAATTGACCGACGATTGAAATTCGAAGATGAAGACGGTGGTCGAAGACCGGAGATCTTCACCTCGTTTGGATGGTAACCGAGGTCCTGATTGGGAGGCATCCCGAAATATGGATAATGAGTGGTGATCGTTCAGACGTACGTGTTGATCGAAGGGTTTGCGAGGTATTTAGTGCCTCCGGTTTCGTTCAGACCCAGAACGGACTTGTAAATGGACTGTGTGTCCGACATTGGAATTTGTTTTGTGTGATTGATAGCCATCAGTTGCACGTTATGAATTGCCGGTGTGGCATGCTAAGATGCAGTGATCAGGGCTTCTGTTGAAAAGCAAAGTCTTGTGGTGATGATCAAAGCACCGCCTGTGTGGCGTAGCTTTGTGTATAACGTGAATTCGCGAGCCTCACACCCCGGTAGGAACCAGAAACGGGAGCAGGACCTCAGGGGGGACGTGCGTTTTCTTTCTAGCTAGGGTGGTGTCAGTGACCTACCAGCCCTGACATTTATATACTTTTCACCTATGTGGTTGTTGCTGTTGCGAGGCGCCTCGGTTTGATCGGACGATCCGGGTCCGATGGAGTCATTCGTTGGCTCATTTACACCCCAAAGGGTGGAGAAACGCATTGTTCAGGCATTATAATCCACTTCGTGTGGACCGGCCCTGACGATCCAGGGTATGGTCGCGGCTGTACCTGAGACACGGGCTAGAGCGTCTCGAATTCGGTAAGGACTATCTTTTGCCTTGGTTCATGACGGAAATCCAATTTCCAAATACGACATCGTGCGGTTTTGATTGTATACCTATATATGGCGACATAGTGGTATGGGGCATTAATGCCGTCTATGATTGATAGTTATGATTTGAAATTGTTTTCAAAACATATAAACACTAGCAATAATATCAAATGCCTTTGTTTTATTCGTATCAAGCATATTTTGGCCGTTATAAGGTAAAAACTCTATCCTCCGGTTTGCGTTGCATTGTGTGATGGGAACTGAGTCTTATAACGGCTTCATTTTTATAAAAAGCATAGCGATGTTTAAAAGAAAGATTTGTTTTAAAAACACTGGCAATCCAATGGAGTAAACCCGTTCCGCGAAAGTGGCGTGGTCCTGTGATTAGCCAATTATATATGTGTTGAGTGGATTTCTCATACCAGTCCCATGACTGACTCGTAGTTTGTTTCACTCTCAAACTCGGGTGCCCCTTTTTCCACACGGGCAGCCTTGTATTCAGGTTTAGCTGGTTCTTCTTTCTGGATAGCTGGAGCTGAAGATGGATTCTATCATTTATTTCCTTTTATGCTGTTCAGCTCCTATTGTACATATTTTGTTTATTTCCGCTGTAGACATTTATGTATAGCTGAACTGTATTTGTACTAAGTAAGATCCTGTATACTGTGTAACTCTGATGATTACTTTTATCCAGTATATTTTGTTGTTCATTCTGGTGTATTTATTTAATTCTGTTCTGCTATTATATGATTCTGTGTTATATTCCAAAGATAACCTTGTTTCCGTGAGAACGGGAAATCGGGTCGTCTCAACGTGGTATCAGAGCTTTGGTTAAGCTTAGTTCTGGAATATAACATTTGAACGAACTCGTCAGAAATAGAACCAGTAGTGTTCTAGGACGGGTAACTCTCTACAGATAGGATCAGCAATATCCTAGTATGAGTAAAGCAGGACATTGAAATTACTCCAGAATTAGCTGTGAGGCGAGAGCCGCTAAAGATTATCGGCAAAGAAACCAAAGAGCTGAGGAACAAGAAGGTTCACTTAGTCAAAGTGCAATGGAGTGGAGATCCGAGAGATTGTACTTGGGAAACCGAGGAGAGCATTCAGAAAGCTTATCCCAGATGCCGAGTAGATATCTCTGATTGACTCCGGTGCAAGGTATATTTACCATACTTTACCTCACAATTTAATTCTCTATTCTATTATAATTGTTGGAATGATTTTAGAAGAAAAATAGGAATTAATTTGTATGGCTTTGAAAGGTTAAAAACAATTGGATTGGTTGTTGTGTTGTGTGATCGTAGATTTATCAAACCACTTTCGACTTTATTCCTTTTCGGGGACGAAAAGTTTTAAGTGGGGGAGATTGTAACGACCCAGAAAATCTGAACCAATTTAATTTTTTTTTAATTGGCTAAAATAATGGATTTTAAATATTTAAAATAAATATTTTAAATAATGGCGATGAAAACTGAGTTTGAATCGACATTTGAAAACGAATATAATTAATTATAATTATATATAGAATTGAAAATGGCGCGGTAGTTCGATAATTCGATTTCAAACTTCAATTGAATATACCGGGTGCAAAACAATCCGGATTTTAGTGAAACCAAAAATATTTAAATCTGTTAGTGAATATCTTTCTAACGGATTCGACCAATCGAAATTTGATAGCGGGAATCAAAAGATATGTCCAGTTGAAAATTCTGAATAGTCGCTATGGAATTCAGGCCCTTAAAAATGGACATTTTGCAAATGACCTCGGATTTCGACGAAACCACTTTTGTTGGGTCCGCAGAGTCAAGATATTGCTAAGTTTCAAATTTCATAATTTTTCGAATCAATATGTGAGCGTGGCAAAGGAAAACGCGTTTGACCAGTTTCTGTTGAATTTAATCGACTGGAAATTGGCCATTTTGCAAACGGTCTCAGAATTCGACGAAACTAGTTTTGTTAGGACCGTATCGTCAATACGAAGCTAGAAAATATTTTTCTGGAATTTTTCTAGTTAGTATGTGACCCCGGTAATTTGAAATGTGCGTTTAAAATTCAATATAGTGATTTAAATGAAAATTCAAAAGGAAACTGATTGTAACGATCAAATCAGCTTGCGATACATATCCCACTGTGTTCGGAATGGGGGTGAAACGCTATGGGCGACAGGCGGTGGGCCTCGTTTCGAGGGCGTGGATGAAAGTCAACCTTTTTGCGAAGTTTAATAATTAAATAATTAAATAATTAAATAATTTTAATTCCCTCCCTCCCCTTTATCTCCTTCTTGGCCCCCTCCCCCCGATTCACAATCCAGAAAACAGAAAAAGGAAAAAAAAAAAGAAAACCCTAAGCATCGAAGCCGCTCCCCCCTCCGACGATCGAAGACGACGAAGCCCCCCCCCCCTCGCACGAACTCCGACGAAGCCTCCCCCCCCCCCATCGCACGAACTCCGGCGAAGCCCCCGTCTCGACGTCTGCGAAGACCCCCCCCCAGAAGAAGCCGCCGACGCCTTTTCTTCCCCCCCTGTAAGTATTTTGTTTAGTTATTTTATTTTTGATGATTTTTTTTATTATTATTTAAAGTAAATACTGAGTTTTTTTTTTTGATTTTTAAACTGAATTGATTTTTTTTGTTTAAGTATTAAAAACTGTTCTTTTTTTTTAGGTAGAAACTGATTTTGTTTTTAAGAAAAATCAAAACTGATTTTTGTTTTTAATAAAAAGAAAACTGATTTTTGTTTTTAATAAAAAGAAAACTGAATTTTTAAAAAAGAATGTTAAACTGTTTTTAAAGAAAGATTTAAAAACTGAAACTGAATTTTAAAAAGTATTTTAAAACTGAATTTTTAAAGGTATTTTAAAATTGAATTTTAAAAGTATAAAACCTGATTTTTTATAAAGGTATAAAAACTGAAATTTTAAAGAATATAAAAACTGATTTTAAAATGATTTATAAACTAGAAAACGGATTTTGTTAAAAGTAAAAAATCATATTTTTATATGTTGAAAGCAAAAGTAAAAATCATATTTTTATATATTGAACCACATCGTAAAAATTTTATTTTTACATGTGTAGAGAATACGGGCGAAAGCGACAAAAGGCGAAGATTTCTATTAGGAAGAGTCGTGCAGTTGGATAGCTATTGGTGAGATTTCTGATTTAAAATTTATATATATACGTGTGAAATGAAAGTGAATAGCTATATATAAATTGCTATATATAAATATATATATATATACGCCCCCTCGTCCACAAACCATGGACGATATTTATTGGTTGAAATTGTTGTGAAAATTGAATGATTGTTTGGGATTGTTTGTGATGGATATTGGTTGATTGTGGTTGAAAAATACCCGTTTGTGGTTGTGAAATATTTGGTTGAAACCACTTAGGATTAGTTTGTGGAAATGAAAAAAATATATACATGCCGCCTGCGTGCGAACTAGATGCATGTTTCCCATTGTCAAAAACCGCGAGGTTTTAAGGTAGAGCGAGGAGCCGTACTAGGGACGGTGCCGGTGTAACTACCCTGCCGTTATGCTGCCGAAATTTTGAATAATATTTGTGTGTTTGAATTATTTTCATATGCAAAAACTATAGAAAACATTCATGTGTTGAATTGATATTCATTCGTTGTTTAGAAATTCATGTGTTGAATGGTATTCATATTTTGAAATAAATAGTTCGATAATAAAAATCACATTTTTATCGATATCTAAAAACTATAGAAAACATTCATGTGTTGAATTGATATTCATTCGTTGTTTAGAAATTCATGTGTTGAATGGTATTCATATTTTGAAATAAATAGTTCGATAATAAAAATCACATTTTTATCGATATCTAAAAACTATAGAAAACATTCATGTGTTGAATTGATATTCATTCGTTGTTTAGAAATTCATGTGTTGAATGGTATTCATATTTTGAAATAAATAGTTCGATAATAAAAATCACATTTTTATCTATATATAAAAACTATAGAAAACATTCATGTGTTGAATTGATATTCATTCGTTGTTTAGAAATTCATGTGTTGAATGGTATTCATAATTTGAAATAAATTGTTTGATAATAAAAATCACCTTTTATCGACTATATGAACTATATAGAAAAATAGTGTTTTGAAATGAATCGTTTTACAATAAAAATCACATTTTTATTGTATGCATAAATCGTTAAAATGCGAAGTGTTAAAAATAGCCACTTGTTCAAAATAAACATATATGAGTTGAAATATCCATTAATTAGCTAATGAAATGATTTGCACCTATTTATGTAACATTAGAATGAATGGTGTTTTAAACCAAATAGAAATCGAATATGAAGTTGAATAGAAAATGGAAAATGATATGGACTGTATATATATGTACATGCATATTCATTGAACAGGTTATAGCAAAGGGGCTAGAGAAGAGGAATAAAATTTTGTGCCCGACAAATAGGTACACATTTACTGATTTGTTTGGGTGATGATTTTGAGCCTGTTGGCTAGCCGCTTGGCTTTTTCTTTTTCTTTTTGAGATTAGAAGGACCGGGACGCTATTTGCGATTTCCCGACGCTCCCGGTGCAGGGGAGGTTATGGCGAAATTTTTCCAAAATTTAAGGTGTTAGAAATTTTTTTGAAGTGAAAACGATATAGAAATCCTTGCATGAACTATATTTATATAACTATATAAATATAAATAAAATTAAAACGAAACGAGGCCGTGCAGTTCGTATTTCGAAACCGTGATTTCAAACGACTAGTACGGGAAATCCGACCATTGGATTTTCCCGAAACCTCAACCGTCGGGTTCGCCTTGGAATAATCTTTCCAACGGCACCAACCTTGTAAAAATCCAACGGTTGGATTGTCTGGAATGTTTAATTCAAATCTGAAGAAAAACAACGCCAGAAACGATTATATTTATTTATATATATAAATAAAATTATATTTAATCGAATAACGACGCTGCAGTTCGTATTTTGAAATCGAAAATTCAAACGATTGTACCGGGAGATCCGACCGTCGGATTTTCCCGAAACTGGAACCGTTGGGTTCGTTTTGAAAAGACCTTTCTAATGGTGTAAATTTTGTGAAGATCCAACGGTTAGATTTTCAGATATGTGTAAATCAAATCTGAAGAAAAACAGCGCCACGGCCGCCTTATGGCCCGAAGCGTCGTTTAGAATAAAATGGCTATTTTAAAATAAATAAAAATAGCGATAAATAGTTATAAAATATCATAAGCGATATGGAATGGAAATAAACTGAATTTACTTGATTTATGTGATATTTGATGGTTGAATGTGTTTGGTGTGAAAATTACATTAAAGAACAAAAATGGGTGTTGTCGAATAATTTAACCATTGAAATAAATCGAATTGAAATTCTAAATATACGTGAATTATTTGAAAAGGCCGAGTTAATTCTCATTTCGAATAATTGACCGACGATTGAAATTCGAAGATGAAGACGGTGGTCGAAGACCGGAGATCTTCACCTCGTTTGGATGGTAACCGAGGTCCTGATTGGGAGGCATCCCGAAATATGGATAATGAGTGGTGATCGTTCAGACGTACGTGTTGATCGAAGGGTTTGCGAGGTATTTAGTGCCTCCGGTTTCGTTCAGACCCAGAACGGACTTGTAAATGGACTGTGTGTCCGACATTGGAATTTGTTTTGTGTGATTGATAGCCATCAGTTGCACGTTATGAATTGCCGGTGTGGCATGCTAAGATGCAGTGATCAGGGCTTCTGTTGAAAAGCAAAGTCTTGTGGTGATGATCAAAGCACCGCCTGTGTGGCGTAGCTTTGTGTATAACGTGAATTCGCGAGCCTCACACCCCGGTAGGAACCAGAAACGGGAGCAGGACCTCAGGGGGGACGTGCGTTTTCTTTCTAGCTAGGGTGGTGTCAGTGACCTACCAGCCCTGACATTTATATACTTTTCACCTATGTGGTTGTTGCTGTTGCGAGGCGCCTCGGTTTGATCGGACGATCCGGGTCCGATGGAGTCATTCGTTGGCTCATTTACACCCCAAAGGGTGGAGAAACGCATTGTTCAGGCATTATAATCCACTTCGTGTGGACCGGCCCTGACGATCCAGGGTATGGTCGCGGCTGTACCTGAGACACGGGCTAGAGCGTCTCGAATTCGGTAAGGACTATCTTTTGCCTTGGTTCATGACGGAAATCCAATTTCCAAATACGACATCGTGCGGTTTTGATTGTATACCTATATATGGCGACATAGTGGTATGGGGCATTAATGCCGTCTATGATTGATAGTTATGATTTGAAATTGTTTTCAAAACATATAAACACTAGCAATAATATCAAATGCCTTTGTTTTATTCGTATCAAGCATATTTTGGCCGTTATAAGGTAAAAACTCTATCCTCCGGTTTGCGTTGCATTGTGTGATGGGAACTGAGTCTTATAACGGCTTCATTTTTATAAAAAGCATAGCGATGTTTAAAAGAAAGATTTGTTTTAAAAACACTGGCAATCCAATGGAGTAAACCCGTTCCGCGAAAGTGGCGTGGTCCTGTGATTAGCCAATTATATATGTGTTGAGTGGATTTCTCATACCAGTCCCATGACTGACTCGTAGTTTGTTTCACTCTCAAACTCGGGTGCCCCTTTTTCCACACGGGCAGCCTTGTATTCAGGTTTAGCTGGTTCTTCTTTCTGGATAGCTGGAGCTGAAGATGGATTCTATCATTTATTTCCTTTTATGCTGTTCAGCTCCTATTGTACATATTTTGTTTATTTCCGCTGTAGACATTTATGTATAGCCGAACTGTATTTGTACTAAGTAAGATCCTGTATACTGTGTAACTCTGATGATTACTTTTATCCAGTATATTTTGTTGTTCATTCTGGTGTATTTATTTAATTCTGTTCTGCTATTATATGATTCTGTGTTATATTCCAAAGATAACCTTGTTTCCGTGAGAACGGGAAATCGGGTCGTCTCATGTTATTTTATACTCATGCACATTTTATGACAAAAATGTAATTTATTCTCATACAACTTTTCATAACAAAAAATGTATTTTATTTTCATACAACATTTCATACTAAAATGTTATTTTTATCCAATGTAACATTTTATACTCTAAATGACATGTTTAATCTAATGTAACATTTTAATAAAAAGAATGTTATTTTTCTTATGTAACAATCTACAACAAAATGTTTATTTACCTTTTATTTACAAATCTAACATAATATGAAAATAAAATGTTTATTTTCATTTTGTATACAAAATCTACAATAACTTTTCTTAACAAAAATATTATTTTAATCTTCCTCAACAAAATGTTATTTTAATCTAATGACCTGTTTTATAAAAAAATATGTTATTTTCTCCAATGTCACCTTACATAACAAAATGTTATTTTATATCTAATGCACATTTTGTAACAAAATGCTATTTTATTCCTAATGCACATTTTATAACAAAAATGCTATTTTATTTCTAATGCATATTTTATACCATTCTTTCTTTTACATCGAAATTGTAAGTGAAAAATATAACCTTTCTTCTATTGATTTATTTATATCAAAAATGCGAGTGAAAAGTGTAACTCCTTAAACTAGGCTTTTATCTGCATCCAAAATGCTAACAAAAAGGCAACCCGTTTAATTCATGTTTTATTTGCATCAAAGAATGCAAATAAAAATTCAACTTTTAATTTTATTTTTTATTTTCATTAAAGAATACAAATAAAAATTCAACTTTTAATTTTATGTTTTATTTGCATCAAAAAATGCAAATAAAAATGCAATCTTTTTCTACGGTGTTTATTTGCATCTAAATATGCAAATAAAAATGTAATCTTTTCCTTCGATGTTTATTTGCATCTAAATATGCAAATAAAAATGTAATCTTTTTCTTCGATGTTTATTTGCATCTAAATATGCAAATAAATATGAAATCTTTTTCTTTGATGTTTATTTGTATTTAAATATGCAAATAAAAATGTAATCTTTGAATTGACTATTCCATTTTAATTCAACAATATAAACAAAATGATACTTTTAATTGAATTGGCCAACTAATTCAATTTAACAAATATGACTAAAATGATATTTTTAATTGAATTGACAGACTAATTCAATTCAACAAAAATGATAACATAATATTTTATATTGAATTGAAAAACTAATTCAATTCAATAAAAATGGCCAAAATAATATTTTATATTCTACATTTCTAATACCACAAATTTGACACATTTATATTTTATATTTCTAATACCACCCATTTGATATTTTTACTTTGTTGATTGTAATACAACAAAAAGGACAATTATTATTTGCTGATTCCAATTCAACAAAGAGGGACAATTTTATTTGTTGATTCTAATTCAACAAAAAAGGAAAATTTCATTTGTTGATCTAGCAAATTATGAACATCTTTATAAAACAAAAATATGGTTTTTATTTTATACACAAATTTTGACACACATGAATGTTATATATCCTATATATACAATAAAAATTTGGTTTTTATTGTATATACAAAAATTCTGACAAACACAATTCAATACAGTGGTTCATCACAATCACAGAACAAATCAACATCGCAATAATTATATACACAACATGAATATGAAACAAATATAAATTTCACATTTTGCATTAAATAATTAATTTAAATATTAAAATAGAAATCTCACATTGGTTTACTTCTTCTGGATTCTGTGCTGTTTTGATTTTAATTAGCGTAAAATTTAAATCTGCTCATTTTCCATTCTAATCATTTTCATGATGTAGATCTCGTATCCACGATTTCAACGCTTTCAGAATTTCTGAATTCCGATCATCTATAGGAAAGTTATCGATTTTTAAACTTTTAAATAATTTATATATAATTAATTAAGCTAATTAATCATTCCCCTTAATCACCTTTCTCCTACCTTGTCTGTTAATTCGTTCCAGATGATAACAATAGAAACCGAACCCAACAGCTCCCCTAGGGCTTCACCATTGATCGCTCCAGACGCCATCAGGTCCGAATCAAACCACTCCACGCCGAAAAGCTACACGCCGCCGACCTCCTCCAAGAATTCCGGCGAACTCGAGCTTGCCTAGGCCTCGAAGACTGTTGTGAACGCGACGGGTTTGAGCTCGTGAATCACAGCAAACACTCCACGATATTAGATCATAACCATATGAATTTAAAGGCCATGAAATTCTCTTTGATTTCGTTTTTGAAGTGGTTCGAATTATTTGAGGATTAGGAATAATTGAGGAATCAAAACGGGGGCTCCCCTGGCCTTTAAACCTGAAGATACGGCGGATACAGACTTTAGAATTAGGGTTTGGTATTTCCCCTAAATTTATACTGTTTATTTATTTTAATTCAAAAACAACTTGTTAAACCATCCGAACTCCAAACAAGACCCAACGAATGCTGCCCCTAGCTAAATACCCCCATTCCCGACACAATGGAATATGCCTCGTAACCAAATTCGGCTGTTACGATATGTTTTTCTTAAATTTAACATATAAAACATTTAATTATTTAATTTAAACGTACATTTTATACGGACTCTAAAAATTCTAGAAAAAATATTTTTGGTTATGTTTTGACGATACAGTTCTAACAAGACTAATTTCGTCGAGTTCGAAGACCGTTTGAAAAATGGCCATTTTCTGGTCGATTCGATTTGACTGAAACTGACAAAATACATTTTCTTTTGTCATGCTCACATATTAATTCTAAAAAATTATGAAAATTGAAATCTAGCAATAATTTGACATTCCGGTTCCAACAAAAATGGTTTCATCGAAAATTGAGGTCGTTTGAAAAATAGCTATTTTTAATATTAAAAAATATATATATAAATTCTACAACGACTATTCTGAAAATTAAACTGGGCGTAACTTTTGATTTTCGCTATGAAATTTCGATTTTTCGGATTCGTTGGAAAGATGTTTTTAAACAGATTTTAATATTTTTAATTTCACTAAAATCCGATAAATTTTGAATTCGGCACATTCGGTCAAAGTTCAAATTTGACTTTTCAAACTACTGTGCTATTTCCAACTCCTTTTATAATTAGAATAAAATTATCCATTATAACTTCGATAAATAAATCTTTAGTCGTTATTATTTAAAATAAACCATTTTAAATATTCAAAATCTATCGAAATTTCTAAAATAAATTTTTTAAATTGGTTTAGAATTTCCCGGGTTGTTACACTATTCTTCTTGGTCAATTTATTAAGTTCCCTATAGTCCACACAAAGTCTTAAAGATCCGTCTGCTTTGGTATCAAATACAACATGTACACTCCATTCTGAGGTACTTCGTCGAATGAAACCTTTTTGTAAAAATTATGAAATCTACTTATCTAACTCTATTCTTTCCTTAGGCTCCATATGCCTCAAGGGTAGTGCTACAGGTCTAGCGTCTTTTTCTAGGTCAATACGAAAAGAGATTTCTCTGTGGAGTGGAAGTCCCATGATCTCCTCAAAAACATCCAAGAATTCACAAATTATAGGGACCAAAGATGATCCTTCAGAACTAGGGGATATGGATTATAATAAGGCATTATCCTTGTTCCTGACATTACAAGGAATATTTAGGCTACGTCCTCCTCGGCTCCAAAGACGAACAATTCTCTTATCGCGATCTAGGACGGCTCTATAAAATGATAGCCAGTCCAAACCTAGGATAATGTCATACCTCATAAAATCCAATGCATACGCTTCGCAAAGGAACTCGACGTTGTCGACATCCAATACTAGGTCTTTGCAAAACAGATCAAGACACTTAGATCCTCCGATAAGGTTAGCCACCTCTATCGGACTATCAGAGATAAATAGGCTCAACAGATAAACTAGTCTCTTAAATATAAAGAACGAGTCTCTCCGGAATCGAACAAGGTGTATGCAGAATTTCCTAAAACAGAAGTTATTCCTTCAAGTACGGGTTTCCCTTGGTCTTTTGGGGGTCCGCTTTGGATTGGTGCTTCCTCTATTGCATTTTTCTATCCACTTTTGATAACTTTGGGCTTTGGGCAGTCCCTAGACATGTTTCCTTCTTCATGGCAGTTGTAACACTTTCCATTGAATTTCTTCTTCGCCAACGAGGTCCTACAATCTATGGTTTCATGGCCCTTGGGGTTGCACCTCGTACAAGTCTTTGCTTCATTTTTTAATTTGTTTCCTTTCTTCTTATTTTACCACCATTCCTTTTTCTTATTCTAGTTGGAACTTCCTTCTCCCTTCTCACCTTCTTTATCCTCTTTGGAACCTTCAGTCGTGCAGAGGATAGTCGTCTCTACTAGGGTTTCAAAATTTTCCCCAAACGTTACTTGGGCTAATAAAGTTTCCTTCAATGAAGAGTTCGACCCTTTAACAAATCTCAAGACTTTGTTCATAGGGTGTCTACCAAACCTCTCCCAAACTTCCATAATTCGGTAAATTTAGCTATATACACTTGTAAGCTCAAGCTTCCTTACTTGAGGTGAATGAATTTCTCTAACTGGGTAGTCATTTCTGCTCTTGGCAAAAACTTTGCTTCGAAACGGGTTTTGAATTCGGCACATGTAAATATCCGGCCCTCGTTCTCTACAGATACTAAATTCCACTATTTTAAGGGCCTCATCTTTCAAGTATCGGGTTGTTATTCTCCTTTTCACTTCATCGGGCCATCCAGTAGCTTCGAAAATTCTTTTACAGTCCATTATCCAAGATTGGGCATTAGTAAAATTTTCTTTTCCAGTGAATAATTTATCTGCAAGATTCGCATAGGTCTTATAGTAGCGAGAAAAGTCAAAGGCTACCTCAGTGGCATGAGCTACAGGTGCCACTGGGGAAGGATTAGCAACACGGACTTGTTCCATAGTACGGAGGTACTATTGGAACCATTCTAGCAAGTATCGGGGTCTTGCCTGGTTACCCTGCTCAGTAAGATTATCAGCCATTCTATTATCTGAAAAGAAAAGGAAGAATCCTTTCATGGATACTCCTAAGATAGTATTTAAGTTAAAAGGGAAGAAAACGATAAAGATGCCTTGCGTAAATGTGTATGCTTATTGGGGGTAAATATTATATATATCTAGTTTGAAAAATCTTTTTCAAATTACAATTATGCCTCTAATACGTATAATTCCCATATAATCGGGTAACCTATGCTACGATACCAAATGTAACAACCCGCCTAGAATGGGCCTAAATTTCGACCTAGAAAAGGCCCATCGAAACTTAGAACCATTCTAAATGGGCCGTTGGTTCCTGTAAGGATTACATTTGCACAGATAATATAAAATATACTTTGAATGGAATTCTCACACAGCGAAAAGAGAAAATATAATACTGAAATAAGATGTACCATTTATTTAAAAATCACAGAAATACAACAGTTAAAGTTATAACTGTTTAATGGGTACATCAAATAATTCATTCTCACAAGTTTCCAAAAGAAGTAAAGCAATAACTATTGATAATAACATAACAACTTCATCTTCTTCTTCATCTCCTATCATGGCTTCATCCATGGCTTTTACCCATCTACTGACCTGTTGGATATGTTAAGGAGAGAGGTCAGAATATATAGTTTTATGTGACTGAAATATGGTGTTACATAATGTCCATACCCTATATTTTTAGCAAGTTACATATGTCAAGGTATGTCTACATAGAACACAAGATTCATACAAACATATAGTATCTAACTAATATGGTGGATATCCAAGTCAATCGCTCATTAGTGTTTTTAGGGTAAAGCTCTAACGAGGTAGGCATTCTCAGTCACTTATGGCCCTATTAAAGGTGGATTCTTATGATCTATTATAACGCTGAGGGGGACCCTAGCCTCTTAAGACCCCATCCTAATATGTCAATGTTCTTAAAGTATATACTCTCAATTGTAATATGAGAAGTAGTATTGCAGACGTTACTACTTAACTGATATTATGGTAGGACATCTATGCCGCTTAAGACTTCCCTTAGACAGTTGGTGAGCATGCAATGGCCACATTTCTTTTATATACGAAGTATGTCCTTAGTTGAGCCCTTACAAGCTTCTAGAGGAAGTGGACATCCCCCGTGAACTACCAACTCCGTTTCTGCTTATGCCTAACCACTTTTAAAGAAGGAGGACCCAAAGACTTAGTTCAAATATAATAAGGGTGAGTTCCATGACTTTGGTTCCTCTCCAAAGAGTAAACCTTCGGAGGGATCCTAGTCATAACCATTTAAGACCCAAATTAGACAAAAAGAGAGTCGGCCATTTAAGACCTTCTGAAGGTGCAGTAAACCTACCTATTTTCACATGCAATAGACTTATATATACACACACACACAACCTCTCACATTAAACCATATACCTGTAGATGTTGGATATGCGGGTGGTTCCGGGCAGACTTCTACTACAAGTTGGTTTAACCTCGTGTCTAGTGTACTAAGTTTGAATGGTTCATGGCACCCTGACCTCTCACATTAGTTGGGCTTAGTTGTGGTTGCTGGATTTGCTGGTTGGTTCCGGGCAGACTTATACCACAAATGGCAACTAACCTCGTGTTTGTGTGTCATTATCTCACTACGCCATAAACGGTCTAACGCAACGCAAAAAAATTGTTGGTACATGCCCAAAAAATGTTAGCATAGGTCTTCGGCAATGTTTTTAGGGTGATGCAATTTTCACTGTTGCTGCATACTTCAAAGGCAACATTTTGGCTATCTATGGCAACACAACAAATATTGTTATAGTAGAACCCTATTTATGTCTTTTGCAACATCCTTAGGTGTCTGTAGCAACATTCAAAAATGTTGTTATAGATATTTCATCTCTAACATAATTAATTATTTATTTAATAGAATATTACTGCATAGAATTTGAATTCAAGCAGTGTTTTATTAAATAAAATATTTTATTTCAATAACTGGAATAGTATAATTTTCTAGCTCCAACTATTTACAATCAATGATTTACTACAACACTGATTATTCACATATACAGATATTCGTCACTACATCACTTAGTTCACTCATTACATATGCATTTTCAATTTATACAGACAATGACACACACACATATATATATATATATATATATATATATATATATATATATATATATATATATATACTGAGCCGAAGGCGAGCCAAGTAGCGGGTCCAGGCGCAGCACCGGCGGGGGTTCGGGGCCTCGCAATCTGATTTACATCCTCTTTGATTTACCCATCTAAACTCACTTTGATGTCTACTTCTTGTAAAGCAACCTTCTTCCACATGATTGTACCCATCAGATTTACCCACTATTTGCTTATGCCTCTGCCATTTATAAGCAAGCATATATACCTTGTAATGTAAGGCCAATAACTACATAAATACCTCAGAGAAAATCAGGTCATCAACTTCAAGCATGTGGATGACATTTCCCATTTTTAATCTTTTTTGTGTTTCTGGGTCTATACATTAACGAGCCATGAGCAATGCACGTTTTAATGCTTTTGGTGAAAGGCTTCTCTTTCATCTTTGGATCAACTGCTTGGTCCGATTTTCTTTCCCTGACCATTATTTTTAACCATTCAACCAAATTTACCTATACATTGTATTTTAAGTACAAAATGTTAACAAACATCAGTCATCGATCACAAAAATATATGATCAAAAAAGGTTTAAATCAAAGGGAGAAACCTCTCCAGGGGGTTTTGTGTAGTCCACAGGTGTTCGACCAAATATAATCTTCATGATTAGGACTCCAAACTTGTAGGCATTGCTTCTTTCGTTCAACATTCCTCTACTAGCATATTCAGGAACAACATACCTTGCTCTCTGAGCTTACTTCACCAACATCTCCATGTGTATGCACTCTGAGCAAACACATACCTTGCAATTTTGAGTAGCTTGGTATTTAATAACTTGAACTAAGTACCGTTGATATCTAAAATTGCTTCTTAACACCACAAATTTGGCACACTGAGTTTTGAGCACTTGCATTTCAAAACTACTGTATTTCTTCCCAAAACTACTGCTACTATTCAAATTTGAAGCATCTTCCTGCAAATTTGACATATTGGAATCAGGATCAATGCTCAAGACCGCATCTTTACCTTGCAAAATAATATGATTAGTGCCTCACCAAACTGAGCCACCAAATTCATCAATGGCTTGACCGACTGATTCAAGCGATTCCGTGGAAGCTTCAAGAGATCTAGGTAGTAACTACATTTGCTGCAACTTCCTTCAAAATATATGTTTCCTTTTTTAACCCGGTGCTGAACTCTTCCAGATTTTTACAGTACATTTGAATCACCGTCTCGGATTTGGATTAATTGTTTTGTTAAAACCGCTGATGTTCTTCCATGCAACTAGGGGTGATTTGGTCGCAGTAGACATTTGGGTCTCGATTTCGGTCTTGTATTCTTCGTCTTATTGATCGACGTCCGCTTGTTCATGATCTGAATTGAGCTCGGTAGAGAAGATGGATTTAAAGAAATCCATGACGTCAATTAACGTTGGATCTTAAAGAACTGATTTTGAAAAAAGTTGAAATGAGCGTTCTCTACCAGTGCGATGATAGAGCGGATGGAAATTAGGTATTGATAGCTGAATGAAAATTAGGGATTGAAAATTTTGGGATAAAATGAAATGAAAAGATTAGCGGGTAAAATGAAAATAAAAGAAGGAAATAAAAATGTTTGTAGAAGAAGCGATCAGGATTGATGAGGTGTCACGTTTTCCAACGTAGGATTTGATTCGCATGGATCATTGCTAAGATATGGAAAGGTCTGTTGTAGTAACATTATAAAATATTGCATCGTGTTACACTTGTTTAGTTAGGCCAACACATTTTTATTGCTAAGGTAACAAAAAAATAAAACGTTGCAGTAGGACCGAAATATTATAGCTTTCGTGACATTTTGGCTGGCAACACCTTGCAAATTCGTTGCATTAGGTCGTTTATGGCATAGTGTATGTATGTAAAACCATTCTATACGCACACACAAGCAATCAAATATTTTTATACATTAGGGACATTTCAAATTCGAATTCTATCCTAATCGCATTTATTACGCTAATATAACGTTAATTACATTGATTACGTTTGTATAAGTATAATAATCATAACGCCAAAATAACGTAAATATTTGTATGAATGAGAAAACGTTCTAATGAGATGGCAATTCTCAATTTGTCTAAATCAAGGTATACAAGTTAGTTTTTTTCCATATTTTTTCCACTACAACTAAGGCATGTTGACATAATAATAAAATAACAAATAGCAGCGAATGCAAAATACATATACATACAAATTTCAACTTGCATCCTAGGCTTGTTGGAATGATTTCAATATTGGATCAAAAATAAAGTATTACATACACATATAATATATATACATATATGCTTATAATTTCCACTTTATCTAATTTACCCCTTTTGGTGTTATGCACATAAAAATGTTTACATTTGACATATTTCAAGTATGAATACATTTGGATTCAAAATAGAATCCAAACCTAATCAAATCATGAAATACCCAAATTTAAACCCTTTTAGGTTACAATCAAATGCTCATAAGGGTGGATTACACAAAGTAGAAACAACAACAACACCCCTTTTATTCCTAATCCAATATTAAAATCAGAAGTCCACAAAACCCAAATAACATGACAATTCTTACACGAATATAAAACAAAGGATTTTGGGATTGTGGTATTGATGTTATCGATTTCCAAATCCTCTTAGGCATATCTATCAACATGTTAATCTAATAAAAGTATGAATATGCCTAAGAACACGACATTCCACTCACATATCTTGGGAAGAATAGATATGATTTCTGTAGAAGATCTAGATCGGTGCTTAATCTTTGGGCACATGTGCTCCAATAATCCTCCAAATATATAAGCAAGAAACATGTTTTAGATTCTTATATATATACCAAATTCCAGAGTTCATTCTAAAAGATATATGAAATAAAATAAAGAGGAGATAAGAATAAAAGTTAGAGGAATAGAAGAAATTCCTAATCTTTTTCTGGAATTTAGCAATGGGAGAGAGCCAGCATGGAGGCAAGGATAAAAGAATAGCTACGGTTCTATTGTGTGATATGAGGGGCTATATATAGTTGCCTGTGTGAGCATAGGGCATTAAATTACTCAGATTTAATCAAACCTTTTATTTATATATATCCCTTTAGAAACCCCAAACTAAACATAGATTCATTGGGTTGTTCAGCCGCTAGGAGGTCAACCAGCTGTCGACACCCTTGCTAAGGAGGCGGTCGACCTCCTGATCGGTGAAACGCCCGATGAATGCTGTGGCGTTGAGGTGTTTATTTAATTAATTCGTTACTTTATTTCCTTAATCTTATTCCTTATATAAAAGATCCTTTGTCCCCATAATCTTATCCTCACTTCAAATTTCAAATTCCCCCTCTTATATTTAAATATATTTTGGGTGTATATATATATTACACAAATAATTATATATATATATATATATTCTGTGTTTTACTGTCCAAATTCATTTGCTTGTAACTTCTTCATACATTAAATGTTTTCATCGTATTATATATGAAAATGATTCAAAATTTCGCCACGAATCTAAATAAAAGAATCTCTTATCCAAATTCTTAAAGCTTCAAAATCTCATTTTCCAGCCTTGTCATTAAATTTCTTACTTTTATTCTTATTTATTTATTATTAATGTTTATGTATTTCATGGGGTGTTACACTATTACCGCTTATGCCTAACCACTTTTAGAGAGGAGGACCCAAAGACCTACTTTAAATCTAATAAGGGTGGGTTCCATGACTTTGGTTCCTCTCGAAGGAGTAAACCTTCGAAGGGATCCTAGTCCTAACCACTTAAGATCCAAATTAGATAAAAAAAAAGAGAGTCAGTCACTTAAGACCTTTTCAAGGTGTAGTAAACCTACCTATTTTAACATACAATAGATTTATGTATATATATATAGTTATACATATACACACACTAGACCTCTCACGTTAAACCGTATACCTATAGATGCTGGATATGCCGGATGGTTTCGGGAAGACTTCTACTACAAGTTGGTTTAACCTCATGTCTAGTGTACTAAGTTTGAATG
This sequence comes from Allium sativum, assembly GCA_030737875.1. Taxonomy (NCBI): domain Eukaryota; kingdom Viridiplantae; phylum Streptophyta; class Magnoliopsida; order Asparagales; family Amaryllidaceae; genus Allium; species Allium sativum. The sequence goes on along the minus strand of CM060911.1, from coordinate 116,598,868 downwards.
GTTCATGGCTCCCAACCTTCTCACATTAGTTGGGCCTACTTGTGGTTGTTGGATTTGTCAGTCGGTTCCGGATAGACTTATACCACAAATGGAAACTAACCACGTGCCTGTATGTCATTATCTATATATGTAAAACCATTCTATACGCACACATAAGCAATCAAATATATTTATACATGTGGGGACGTTTCAAATTTGAATTCAATCCTGATCGCATTTATTACACTAATATAACGCTAATTACGTTGATTACGTTTATATAAGTGTAATAATTATAATGCCTAAATAACGTAAATATTTGTATGAACGAGAAAACGTTCAAACGAGATGGCAAGTGTCAATTTCTCTAAATCAAGGTATACAAGTTAGTTTTTCCATATTTTTACCGCTATAACTCAGGCATGATGGCATAATAACAAAATAAAAATAGTAATGACTGGAAAATATACATACATACAAATTTCAACTTGCATCCTAGGCTTGTTCGAATGATTTCAATATTGGATCAAAAATAGAGTATTACATACACATATAATATATACATATATGCTTATAATTTCCACTTTATCTAATTTACCCATTTTGGTGTTATGCATATAGAAACGTTTACATTTGACATATTTCAAGTATGAATACGTTTGGATTCAAAATAGAATCCAAACCTAATCAAATCAAGAAATACCGAAATTTAAACCCTTTTAGGTAATAATCAAATGTTCATAAGGGTGGATTACACAAAGTAGAAATAACAACACCACCCCTTTTCATTCTTAATCCAATATTAAAATCAAAAGTCCACAAAACCCAAATAACATGACAATACTTACGCGAATATAAAACAGAGGATTTTAGGGTTTTGGTATTGATGTTATCGATTTCCAAACCCACTTAGGCATATCTATCAACATGTTAATCTAATAAAAATATGAATATTCCTAAGAACATGACATTCCACTCACAAATCTAGGGAAGAATAGATATGATTTTTTGTAGAAGATCTAGATCTGTGCTTAATATTTGCAGCACACATGCTCCAATAATACTCCTTATATATATGCAAGAAACATGTTTTAGAATCTTATATATATATATTTATATATCAAATTCCAGAGTTCATTCTAAAAATCTATATGAAATAGAATAAAGAGGAGATAAGAATAAAGGTTAGAGGAATAGAATAAATTCCTAATCCTTTTTTGGAATTTAGCAATAGCAGAGAGGCATCATGGAGGCAGGGATAAAAGAATAGCTAGGGTTCTATTGTGTGATATGAGGGGCTACATATAGCTGCTTGTGTGAGAGTAGGCCATCAGATTACTTAGATTTAATCCAGGCCTTTTATTTATATAAATATATCCATTCAGAAAACCCTAACCAAACATAGATTCATTAGTTGTTCAGCCGCCAGGCGGTCGACCTGGGCGGTCGACACCTCACCTAGGGGGCGATCGACCTCCTGGTCGCTGAAACTCCCAATGAATGTTGTTGCGCTGAGGTGTTCATTTAATTAATACATTGGTTTATTTCTTAATATTATTCCTTATATAAAATATCATTTGTCCTCATAATCTTATTATCATTTCAAATTTCAAATTCTCCCTCTTATATTTAAATATATTTTGGGCATATATATATTACACAAATAATTATATATATATATATATATATATATATATTCTGCGTTTTGCTGTCCAAACTCATTTACTTGTAACTTCTTCATACATTAACCGTTTTCAGCATATTATATATGAAAACGATTCAGAATTTTGCCATGAATTAAAATAAAATAATTTCGTAGCCAAATTCTTAAAGCTGCAAAATTTCATTTTCCAGCCTTATCATTAAATTGTTTATTTTTATTCTTATTTATTTATTATTAATGTTTATGTATTGTACGGGGTGTTACAACATGAGTGAGTGATTTTTTCCCAAAACAAAACCAACATGGCCCCCTTTTTCTTTTTCTTACTACTACAGGTTTTTATGTTTAATAGGTCAGAGGTAACCGGGGTATGATGAACTAAGTAAAATGTATCCATGGACTCCAAACACACACAGTACATGCTCAAGTGACAAGTTGCAATAAAACCCAGTATTATCATATATATATATATATATCACATATATTTTGGGTTCAACATAACAGCAAAGTGTTATAACGCAGGCAACAAGTAACCCAACTTGATCAAGGAAAACCAAGGGAAGTATCTGTTTTAGGTAGTATTTAGATACCACATTTTAAAATCATGGATTAACAACCCAATATTTCAAAGTCAAAACACCTAAATGACACAAGACAATAATCATGGCAATAGGCAAAGTGTTGATTTATGGATATACGTATGTCGGTTAAATATGTATACTACATGTACAAAGTATATATATATAGACACATGTGTGAATTGACCACCACATATATTCAAAATTCGAGTCTCCAATCATCCAACAAGCCACGAACTGTGTTCAACAACAAAGTGCAGCAGCCGAAAGAATTAAAGCCTAACCTTACTATTTTAATTTAGTTTCTATTGAAATTGAAATACTTGAATTAAGCTAATCGTAAGAGGATTCTTACTTTAGTATAGCGACGAAAGAAGGAGTAGTTGAAGACTTGGGCTTTGATTTGAGTGTTAAGGGTGGCAGAGGCAGGCTTCAATATGGGTTGGAAGAAATTGCACGAATCTGGAGTGAGCGTCTCGCAATGAATCTTGATTGACAAAGGAGCGCCACTGATTTGAGAAGCGGACCCAATCTGGGGAGGAAACGAATTCCGGTAGGTGCCATTTATTTCGGTGGTGGAAGGAAACAATGATGATCGATTTTTACTGAAGGGAGTGCATCAATTCGGGAAGGAAGCCATTACAATGAAAAGGGGGGGAGGCGATGGAGGCCGTCCTTATTTTGATTTCTCAAATTGGGGACGATGTGTTTCTCGGCCGTTGGAAAAAAAAAATGAAGAGAGAAGGAAGGGGACACGGTTTTTTATACAAAGAAGGGAGGGATGCATGGTAGAAAAAACCAACGACAAGGCAACACATGGATTTTTCAAGTTGCGTAAAATTTCACCTAGTGTTATTCAAGTTGGTCAACAAGCAACAACACAATGCATATGTACAGGGCCGTGGATATCAAGTGTTCAATTTATTTAGAGAATTGTCTTCATTTGTACACCCTATGTTATTTTATTCTTAGTATACACATGTAAGTATACAACATACAATTGTCATCCATTTCAAATGTAACTTAGGATAAATTAAATCCAAATTCAAATTAAAATAAATTGATTAGATTTCAGATTAAATCTCAAATTTATAATTCAAATCAAATTCCAACTATTCCACGAATAATTTCCATTAGTTTGAATATTTGCAACATTAAGTTAAAAAGAAAATCAAAAATTCAAATTATGTCTATACTATTTACATACAACATACATTCTCAATTACAAGTCTTAAATTAATTTGAGGCCAAATTCAAATCTAAATAAAATAAATTATAATTTCTCAAGTTCAATCAAAATTTCTAAATATTCAAACAACTATATTCCAACTACAATATTCTCCAATAGTTTAAAATATTATAATGTTTATATTTAACTAAACTATTTAAATTCAAATATTGAAATTAAATTTATATTTACAAACTAATTCAAAACCAACTTAAAATAGGCCAAATTTAAAATTGTAAATAAATTCCAAGAGCAAATATCTATTTTAAATACTATATCTAAATTAAATTCATGTTTTAAAACATCTAAATATTTGGGTCATTACAAGTGTAGTTGAATTTGAGACTCAACGACTTGGAGCATATTCAACTTTTGTAGCAAATTCTACATGTTTTTGAATTTTTCCATGTGTTTCATCCTTGATGCACTTGTTTTGATTTTTGTTCGCATAATACTTATAGCAATTTAACAATTATCTAAAGAGTGGTGTGTCCTCATATACTACCCGTCATCTAAAATTTTGGCATGGCTTGGCTGCTCAGCGCTTTTGCATTCCTCTGAACTATTATTTGAAGGAAAGTAATATCTTTTGCATTCTAAATGTCATGTCTAACATTACCCTTATCCTACCAGTTGCCCTTTGTATGCACCAATTTCTTGCCCCGTCGTAAAATTTGTGTCAATTCAAAAGTGAGATGGAATTTCTGGAACGCATATTCTCACATCATGTATGTAGTTAGTTTTAATGAAGTTGATGTTATGTTGTTATTTTCTTCGTTACGTAAGTGGTTTAGGCAAGGTACTTATGAATCATGCAGATATTAAATCTAAAATTTCATGTTCGTTTTGTTGTTTGAAATTTGAATTTTCTTTGTAAGGAAAGGGTGTCTAATGTGTTATGTACTATTAAATATGTCACATGCAATACGGGACATATCATTCCATCACTCTTTGAAAATAAGACGTCCATATTGGTCCACTCTATCGATATTTATCTGATGGTAAATCTTTTCACTTTTGACAGCTTCACTAACCTGTTGGTATTTTAATACTACATTTATCGGTATTTTAATCCGGCCTATAGGTTGCCTCGTTCGCGGGTTGAGCTAAAGTCAAGTGTGTCTCAGTGGAAAACCAAAAAACACGATTTATTAAGTAGAACTCATCCTTAAATGAAGTTTTCTAATGTTTCATGTAGTATATAGTATACAGATGTTTCGTTATTGAATATGTTGTAATGGAGTGTAATTGTTATTATTAACTCACTTTTGCGCACTTATGTTCATGATATATGCTGAAACTAACTTATCGTTTCCCTTTTGCTTTAATTTGAATATTAAATGATAATCGTCGTTTTACATAATATTAGATGTCATTTTAATGTTTATTCAATAGAAGCGTTTCTGAAAGACGATACTTTTTAAAAAGTGGCATTGACAAAAGCCTCTGTCGTTTTAATATTTTTAAACGCTCATGTAATTATTTGGACCATAGGTTCGAAAATCGAATAGTGAGATGAACCGTGTTTGGTGTAAGGTTAAAGTTTCTAGTAGTCGGACCATGAGAACCGCGTTGATCGTATTTTTCTTTTTTTTAGTTTGAATGTAAAATTATATTAATTAATGTTAAAAATTAACTAATTATAATTAATACATTTTACTTTAAAACAATTAGTTTTGAAGAATTCATAATCAATATTAGTTGGATTGATTTTATAACAATTTGTTAGTCATTCAAAGTTGTAAACTTTCTTATCTATGAATATGAGAAACGTTTAGTTCCACCGTGATCCATAAAATGTACAATAATAATACAAATTGATTATTTGTTAAATTGATTATATGACAAATTGAAGAGTGAAACGAAAACTTTTCCTCAAATTTGAAGAAGCGTAAGGTTCAAAGAGGTCGGTTTCAAGAGTTTTTTTTTTTCAAAGGTTTCGAGGTTAGAACGCATATTCATGCACGCGCAAGTTTATTTCATTTTTCAAAGTCGTGACGATTTAAGATTGAAGATTAATCATGGTCGAACAAAGATTGTGTTAGGTCTTTAAAACACTGGTTTTGGCTGTACATTTTTTGATGTTTGGGTCCATGTGATGTAGAGGCAAATTGAGGAGCAAATTTGTTTCTATTTAGCAATACCCCTTATTTTGTTGGGCAAATACTCATTTGCTTCTCATTGTTTTAGGGGAAAATAAACATAAGAGGCATTCCTAGATGCCTCTGGTAATTTGATTTTTGGTAATATCCGTGATTTATTTTTATTAATTATGAAATGCCAATCTGCTTACTTATTTTAAATATTTGGATTTTAAATATCTGTGAATAGCCAAAATTTGTTTTCCTGCAATAAAAATTAAAAGAATTCCATGCTTGTGGCCAGTATCCACTAATATTAAATATACTGTAGGCATGACAACTCGTTCATTAAGGTCGCATGCCTTTGTTGACAAAACTTCAAAGAAGATAAGAACAAGAAGAAATGCATTCATCTAGCCACTTAGATATTGTAATAAAATAAAATAAAATTCCAGCCTGCATCAGTATTTATGACATTGCAACATCTAGATGCCAATTCTAAATTTGAACACATGTTTTACAAGTAACCTCAACAACCCTATAAAAGTGGTGGTACATTGCTTTCATACTCCACAAAAGGAACAAACACATAAATGAGGGCATACATTGTAGCCATAATAAGCCTAACAGTAATTTTAGGTTCAAGCGCAGAGCAATGTGGTAGACAAGCTGGTGGTGCTCTGTGCCCCGGTGGGCTGTGTTGCAGCAAATTCGGGTACTGCGGAACCACCATAGATTACTGTGGGGGTGATTGCCAAAGCCAGTGTGGTGGTGGGCCAATCCCCGGCCCGCCATCTGGAAGTGGAGTAGCCTCCATCATTTCGGCCAACCAGTTTAACCAGATGCTGCTTCATCGGAATGAAAATAGCTGCCCCGCTCATGGGTTTTATACCTACGACGCCTTCATAGCAGCTGCAAATTCTTTTAATGGCTTCGGTACCACTGGGGATACCGATACTCGAAAGAGGGAGATTGCTGCTTTCTTAGGCCAGACTTCTCATGAAACTACTGGTAACTGATTCTTGACAACGATAATACCTTCTGCTTTTGTTTTGCTTGAAAACAACCAAAAAGAATGAATATCTGATTAAATCTTTTCATCTATTCTTAATTTGATTAATTCTTTCATATATGCCTGCAATATTCACCATTTGTTATGTATAGATAATTAAACTGTTTGATATTTGATGTTTTTTTGGGAGTAAAGGTGGGTGGGCAACAGCACCCGATGGACCATATTCATGGGGATATTGCTTCAAAGAAGAGCAGGGAAATCCACCAGATTACTGTTCTCCAAGCGCACAATGGCCCTGTGCACCTGGTAAAAAATATTACGGGCGTGGACCAATTCAGATTTCCTAGTGAGTAATTAACAAAGCTGCGCGTGATATATTTATTACATCTAATATCTAATTATAAATTATATTATCTTTAGCTATCTTTCTATATTGGCTAGGTCTATCATAGATCGGTATTATTATTTGTAGTTGTTCAAATTTGATTGGAACACCTCCAGCATTATTCAATCACGAAAAAAACTGCTGAATTTTCTGACTACTATCTAACATGGGATGCTTTTTATTGAACCTTCCAATTTGAAGAGATTACCTTTGGAGCTGGAAAACCAAAAATGATTTACTTATTAAGTGATTATGTTATATATATGTATGTATGTATGTATATATATATGTGAAGGTATGCATGTACATGTACATGTACGTGTACGTGTATATGAAGTATTAACTGATAATTGATATCTACTTTTGCAGCAACTACAACTATGGACCAGCCGGACAAGCAGTAGGCCAAAACTTACTGGGCAACCCTGATTTGGTTGCATCGGACCCAACCGTTTCATTTAAAACTGCGGTATGGTTCTGGATGACGCCTCAGTCGCCTAAACCGTCAAGCCACGATGTGATCACAGGTCGATGGTCTCCTTCTGCAGCAGACAGAGCAGCTAATCGACTTCCGGGCTACGGCACCATTACTAACATAATAAATGGTGGATTGGAGTGTGGGCATGGTGACGATGCCAGGGTTAACGATAGAATCGGGTTCTACAGGCGTTACTGTCAGATTCTAGGAGTCGACCCTAGCGCAAACTTGGACTGCAACAATCAGAGGCCTTTCGGGTCGCAAGTTGCTGCAATATGAGTGGATCCGTTTTGGATTGTAATAGTGTACTTATATGTATTCGCATATGAGTTTTATGTACCGGAGTGATTGTGATGCTTACAATAATAATGTTATGATATAATAAAAACTGATGATTATTACACTTGTGCTGTTGTGGTTTGTTAATTATCTCACTTTTTTGGAGGGTATCCCAACCCAAATCACGATCCAGTGTCATTATGCAAGTATTTTATATACCGTTGATGGCACAAATACTCAACTATAAAGTACTCTTATAGATTATTATGTTGATGACGCTTTTAATATCAAAGGAGATCGATGGCAATGAAATTGTGAAGATTGTTTCTCATGATCGGTATATTATGCGTGCTATTCAAATGTTATGTCGTGAAGCCGCAATAGTTTCAGAAGGTGAATACGTTGGAGTTGATGAGAAAATCCTACGAATGTTCCAACAAAGAGCTTTTTAGCTATGTTATCATGATCGGACCGTGCGTTAGACCGTGATGACTTACGGTCGAAGGTTTTGATGGTTGAACCGTTGGAACCGCGCCGATTTTTCATCAATGCAAAATTGACTATTTGCAGTTTTATGTCCCACATTACAGGAAATTTGAAGCTTCCGTCCTCTTTACTTGTATAAATAAGTGTCCAGCCCTTACTCTACGAGTGTGCTAAAAAGCACGTGGGCTTTTGCATATGAAGTGAGGCCCAACTGGACAAAATTTTGTGGTTTTCACTAGAATTCCTGCTGCTAAATCATGTTGGGCTGTAGCTTTCGACGGTTCAAAAGCATTGGCGGTCCATTAGGACTCCGGGCCGGATTGCCTGGCGGTCCATTGTTTTTAGGGTTGGGCGTCGGTCCGGTCCGGTCTTGATAACACTGCTTTTTAGTTAGCAAAATTTGATTAGAATGGATATTTATAACAGCTGCTGACGCACCGTCAAAATATTTCCGATGGCCAATTTCGATATCTAATTGTTTTGGTGGCATTTGTGTAACTAGAATATACATGCTGCTGAAAGTGATCATCGAAATCGGGTGCAACTGTTTCCATCAACATCCGTACAAGCTTGCAAGCGGGGTCAATTCCTCTGTACCTAACTCGTGTGTTCCCGTGTGTCCGACAAATCACAACCACACATAAACCACACATATTATTAATAATTTAATGAACGGATCGTACGATCCACTCAAAACCATCAGATTTTGTGCAAATTAGTGACTAAGATTGATCCGGCACATGTGAACACCCAATTTGGATATAGAACAATTCATCCCCTTGCAAGCCATTGGAAAAAAAAAGAAAAAAAAAAGAAGGTGAAACTTGCAGCAACTCGAGACCAACTTCTTCATTCCTCTTTCAACCTTCAAAAAATCCAAAACTCACCCTCTTAACTCCTCCACGTCATCGACCATAATCTGTGCCTGCAAGATCATCTCTAACTTCAACAATCTCCACTTTGATCAACTCTATGTTCCTAATCAATCTATAGTCAAGTTTTATTTCTATAGCCTAACATGCTGAATTAGGATTACTTTGATAATCTAGTTGTGTAGCGATCCGATTTTTTAGCCGTTTAACTTTGAACATTTAAAAAGGGTTTTAAATGTTGAATTGAAAATATAAATAGATTTTTATATGAAGCTTATCAGTTTAATTTTGACGGTGCGTAATACGATTTTTAGTGTTTGACGGTGCGTCATAATGGACCGACGGAAATTTTTTGACGGTGCGTCATAATGGACCGTCAAAATTTTGACGCACCGTCATAATACGATTTTTAGTTAGCGGAATATGAATGAATTTCAAATATATCAAATTATCGTAATACGATAACAAGAAATGATTGGATTTTAAGTTAAAAATAAATCGAAATGATTCTAACAATTAATATAAGTTACATTTGAGTTAGAATGATAAAAATAATTTATCATCAAAGAATTTGAATGTTTTGAAATCGATTTATATTTTGTCAATTTGATTTAACAAATAAAAATAGCTAATTTTCAAACGACCTCAGATTTCAACGAACGTGTATCGATTGAAGTTGTTATGTGATCGTACGTGATACAAACGTGTATCGATTTACGTTTTGAAATTAAAAGAGACATTTTTCAAATAGTCTTGGAATTTGACGAAACCAGTTTCATCAATATTGGAATATTGAAATATAGAAGGTTGTCAAATTTCATAGCAGTCGGGTTTAATATGTGTTCGTGCTAGCTTAAAACGTTCAATGAGAATATAATCGAATAAAATATTAAGAATATATGCTTCCTATCGCCTATAAATATCCGATCATTCTCTGAAAACCTAAGGATTATTCTTCTCTCGTTCGTTTTTTGGCCGCCACTAACAAATTCTTGAAAAAAATTAATAATTTAAAAAAAGAATGAAGTCGAATGATTCCGGATTCATTGGAGTCGTGTAACTTAAAGCTTTATGCTAGTACACCCAGAAATTAGAGTGACGCAAATCAGAGGGGTCTATTTTTTTTTTAATATCATAACCTATGTTTCAATGCTGACGTTGACATAAGAGGAGCTGGGTCAAATCAAGGTGATAGGGGAGTTCAGGTTGGCGAGGCTTTTCAATTGATGGAGTTTGTGGGGTTTTGGTGCAAAAATATGTCGATGAACTTTATGGGGCAGCGCGTGGAGGAACGTGTCATGACCTGTTGGGTTGGGTCGACGACGAGGTGAAGGGTGCACGCAGGGCCGGTTTGAGGCGAGGAGTTCATAGTGATGCCGGGACAGGGAACGATGGCCGGTGGGAGGAGTTTTGGTGATGGAAGGAGCTCGATTTAGGTAGGTTACACGGAGGAGTTGTGTTTTAAAACTAGAGAGAAGAAGGATTAGCAGTTGATTTTGTTTATAAAGGGCTAATCTGTTTAAAATGGTAATTAGTGAATTTAATGAATATTTAACTCTCGTAATCTTATAAATTGCATATACTCCTTCATATTGTTCAAAATTGAATGAAAACGAGATTCGTTGGAATCGTATCAGCGAATACAACACGTACGAGCTGGATTGGTTGGAGCTAATTGAATTTTTATGCAATTTCAAACGATGGTTTGAAATTATATAAACCGACCTGAAATCGTCGATCGAAAACAAAATGTGAGTTAACTCTTGCACTTTATAAAGTAATATGATGTAATTAAACTCATAAAATAATATTTATAGTTGCTAGTATAGACTAGATGTTGGATGCTTTGGATGATTTTTGCTTGTTTTATGATTGTCGATATTTATATTTTGTCTTCTTAAATGAATTAGACTAGAATTTCTATTTCATATGTATTTATTAAATAATATTATGAGATGTTGTAACAACCCAAAATTTTAATAAAGGTTTTTTTAATAAAATAATTATTAATAAAAAAATATTGGCAAATGGGCAATGGCTACACCATTGGGATCTGTTACGAAATTCTAACTAAGATAGGCATTTTGTTTGCTGAAATCGGACGCAAAACGAAGAAGATATGAACGAAAGGAGTTTGAAATTCATATTTTAAGATAAAATAAACTTTGAAATAAATCAGAAATAAATACAGTGCTAGTTACGATCAAATGTGGCGACCCAGCCTTCAATTGGGTCGACCAGGAGGTAGATCCATGCCTCAAGAGGGTCGACCCGTCTGGGCTACGTGTGCAACATGGTGCACATGCCTTCGATCGAATCGGTTGAGTTTTTGGGTACGTTCTTCTAGAGAATTCTTTAATTTGATGGACCTAATTTTTAACCTGAAATCCTATAATCCTAAATCGTAGAGATCTATTGTAAATATGCTCCAAATACTAACTTATTTCTCCATACTCCATATTTTGCCTCCACCTAAAATAAACTTCTTCTCAAATATAATTCTAATGGAATACTGAGTCTTGGGTTTGCATATATTTTTGGAGAAATATTCAAAGATAGAGATTTTCTACTGGGATTTGATTGGATTTGCTTAAAAATTCCGAGTAATTTCAGTAATTGCAAGATTCAGTACAAATTGTGGTTTTTCTTGATAGTATAATAAGTTGTAGATTCCTTCTAATTTCTATTTTCTTTCTATCAATAATCTATGTAATCTAATTACTGTTGTATCCTTTCTCTATCTGATTCAGTAATTTATTCTGTTACTGTAGTTTTATTCAGTTCATCTATACACTTTTTCTTCACATGTAATTTTATTATAGTTCAGTTTCAGTCCTAATTTATTTTAGATTTTTTCTTATTTATTTGAGCCTAGGCCATGCGAAAGTCTAGGTCATTTTCCTTTTTATTTTTGACATTGAGTTTAGACCTTCAAAAGCCTAAACCATTTATCTCTTCTTATTTATGCGCAATTTGCGTTAAAATATGAAATTAACAGTAAAAGCGCAATATGGGGAAAACAAGAAATATGCATAAAAAGGACAAGTTGGGTTTAGTTAAATTGTACAATAAAGATAATTGAACTATAACTTTGATAAACTGAGTAAATGGAATTTAAATAAACCTTGAATGAGGGGATTAGGGTTGTACAATGAAAATAAACAAAAGTAATGTTTATAGACAATCTGTAAATTAAAGTTTACATACAACCTATGATATGACCGAAAATTTCATGAAGGAAAGTAGGCTTATTAATAAACTTAAGATTGACGTTAATGTTGGAGATGCGGATTAAGGATCGTATGGAAAGTTAAACATTAGAGGGAGGTGAATAGTGTTTAATCGAATTTATTAATTTTCTTGAAATATTTTGGAGCCAAACCAACAGTATACAGATCACAGATAATAACAATCACAGAATGCAGAAAGTAGAAGTAAAATCAATAAAAGGAAAATACACCCAGGGATTTTATACTAGTTCGGGACTCCCCTACATCCAGTCCCACATAACGTTGGGTTGATGCAGATTTTTATTCAATAATACCCAATTACAATCCTTGTTTTCAAGGCTACAAGGTCACACCACAATTGATTCCAAGTACAGTGAGACTTAGTTGATTTCCGGGCCACAACTTTACACCTAATCAATTTCCGAGACACGGTCATACCTAATCACTTTAAATAGGACATGACCACACCCTTCTCTTATTAGTTTTTATTGTATTGACTCCATAGGACTTGATCTTGAGATCTTTGATTACAAACAACCTATAACTCTTCAGTAACACTTGATTTTAGAGAGATTTTGATTCATAATTGAAAGAGAAGAAGAATGATATGATTTCTATTGAAATCAATAGAGTATAAGTGCAGAAAATCAAGAAATAAAGTATTATGATGGTATGATGTTAAGAGAGGAAGAAGAAGATGAAAAGATATTAAAAAATTGAATTCTGGATGGTATTTATAGGTTCCCAATAGTCACAACGATTCTAAAAGGATTTGAATTCAATAGACACCTCTTTTCAAAAATTAAAAAATCACTTAACGACTAGTATGTCGACATGCCAAAAAGCATATGTCGACATATGCCAGTGTAATTTAAAAAAAAGAATTTAAAAAAAGTAAATGATGTTTAAATAAATTGTGGGGAATCCAGAGTTAACACAAACTAAATTCCTTTACATTAAAACATTCTTTTCAAAGTAAAATACATTTTAAAAATTATATAAAGATATAATAAAAATATTTAAGAAACTAAATATAAAATGATATATAAATAGTATTAATATAAATATAAAACTATGAATATATTAGAACTTACTATAAACAAGGAGTATGGAAACACATAAATTAGTAAGTAAAACTTTAAGTTAGAAATCTATTAAACATAATTTTAAAAATAACTTTCAGGATTTAGAAAATAACTCTTAGGAGTTCAAATATTTATTAGAATTAATATTTATATATAAGGAAATAATTTTGAAATCAAAAAGAAGATTTAAAAACAAGTAAATAAAATTTGAAATCAAATGAAAAAGAATTTGAAATTAGGATCTTAAAAAACAGAATTTAAATTTGAAATTAGAATTAAGTGCTAACCGGAGTTCTAACAGAATTTTAGACACATTTACTCTATTATTCCTGAACTCTTGAACTCTTGATTTCTTGATACTCATGAGACTTGAAACTTGAACTCTTCTATTTGAAATATTGATTCTTATGAATGTATAATCTTCAATAATAAATACCTGTATAGATTTCATGTATACACACACACACACATATATTATAGAAAATAGTGTTAGTATATATTTTATAACAAATAATAATTTAAACAAAGTAGAAAAAAGGTTATTGTTTCATCAAAACCATCATCATCAATGTCTTAGTCCTTAACAATCTCACCTTTTTTTATAATGACATCCTTAGTTATAAAATATTTATTCTTGATATCTCAATTCTTCGATTACTCCTCTTACTTTGTTACCTACCCTTGATACTACTGGCTCTACCTTAATCTAAGCTCTATTTTATCATTCTCCCCTTTGTCATCAATAAAGACTATATAATTCTAAATATAATATAATTAACAAGACTATTCTCCCTAAAACTAAGGCATAATTCTAAACGTAAGGCTGATATGATTATAACTGTATGAAACTAAGATTAATACAATATCTAATCTAAGTCCAAATCTAATTTCTAATACTATTCCTAAGAAAAAAAACTAGAAAACTATATTTTAAGATTATAATAAATACAAACTTTAATTATTATAATTTTTTGCTTTACAAATAAACGAGAAAGTAGAAACAATCTACATACACGAATTTACAAATATACGAATACACGAATTTGTGAATATACGAAACTTAGTTGTTTCTGACAATTGGGGACCTGTGAATTGGAAAATTTGGGTAATAGAGGCAGAATTCTCCTTTTTGTTCAATCACATTGTCATCCTTTTCAAAACTTACTGTAACGACCTGCATTCTATGCATCGGAGGATCGTAAAATATTAATTTCATTCACATACAAAGTCATATGGTCATGTAACTTTGGAAAACGACTATTGGGATCATTTCCAATGTTCACGATTTTTATCGAATTTTAGATGGCCGTTTTGCCTCTGGCAAATCTTGTTCCTCCTATAACTTTTGATTGGTAAGGAGTTTTGACCTGAAACCACTTCTATTGGATTCAGATGATGGTTTACCTTTTCGTAGAGCGGTCACATTAATCAAACAGATTTGTCGTTTGGGAGATATGGCTGAAATAAGGTTTGGAAGAAGAAAAATAGCATAATTGTGCTTAACAAGGTAATTAGCAGCTAGGCCCACAACCCATTTCGGGATTAGGGTTATGGCAGGACTGAAAGGGTTTGGGAAAACATTTCATTTCAGTTTTCCAGCCGCCACTAACCTTCCTTGAACCCTAGCAATGACCTCCATCTTCCAAATCTCATTCTAATCGCTTCATAATCGCTAACTAACCAAACTACATCAAATCAAGAGAAATTAGCATCAAACAAGAGATAGAGCTGTTGCTATACATTGGAATTTGTGCCATATCAGTCATAGTTTCAGATCTTAGGTTCTTTTGTGGCTACGGTGAGTGATTTGCACTTTTATTCACTAATTACGTCTAATTAGGGGTGATTAGTGATAATTAGCGAAATTATGCATCATAAAAATCTGGAAAAATATGTAGAAATTCTAAAATATTATTTTATGTCACTAGTGAAAATTTAGTTTAATTTGGATTGAGTTTGCTAATCTTATAGTTAAAACATGCTTAAGGGGATTAAGGGGAAAATCATGCTTTTTGGGTATGTTTGAACTAAAATATTTCATATGATTGATATTTGGGTATTTTTGGTTGATTCTAGATGTTACTCTTGTTGTTTGGTATGTTATGTGACTTCATAGTAAGGTTAGAATGGTTGAAAACGTCGTCGTTTTGCGAAATTAGCTTGTTGGAAAAACTGCAGAAAACCGGTTCCTGAAGGGGGTATGCCTCACGAACCATCCAGGAGAACTTCGATTCCTGAAGAGGGTATGTCTCACGAACTACTCCAAGATGATGGCCACGAACCGCTCCCAGATGATGGCCACGAACCGCTCCAAGATGATGGTCACGAACCGCTCCAAGATGATGGTCACGAACCGAGGGGATGGTCACGAGCCGGGCGTGGTCACGAGCCGGGGGGGTGGTTACAAATCGGGGGGGGGGTCACGAGCCACAAACTGACCTTGACGAGGACCCCGACCATGACCCGAACCAAGATGATGACTCCAAACCGAACCAGATTCAAACTTCTGCCACACAAAGACAATTGTGTACTCTTCTGAAGATTAACTACAATTCAACCAAAACCATAGATGCATAAGAAGTCCAAATGAGAAGTTATTACTCAGGATCCAGATGGGAACCGACGAGCTAACTTATAGAGTTGGGCTTTGCTGCGGTACGTGCGCAAAGGGGTTATCGATATTTATAACTTTGGTTCACCATTGAAGAGAAGGGGAATGTAGACGAACCAGAGCCAGGGAAGTGTGGACTGGTTGGCCCTTAACCTGGAGCCAAAGATGTGTGGACTTGGTAGGGTTATTGACTATAGACCAGGGAAGTATGGTCATAGCAATAGTTGTACGGAGTTGCCGTCATGGCCCCAATAGACTTGGTGATCAAAGCGGTGGATATCATATACTTTACGCGTTGAGTAAGGGACGTGAGGAAGATTGCTATGTTTGATGTTTGCTATCACCATGACATGGACACTCCCATTTTTACACTATATGCTAGTGTTACCTTAGAGCACTGTACATCTTGTTGTGCTAACTCTTTGGTTGCAGGTCCAGGTTCAGGCATGATTATTTATACCTGATATTGTTTTATTTTGTTGCTATCACTCATACTAGACTTTTGTTTGACCTAAAGTATTTTGTCTCTTCTTATTACTCTGGGTTCTTCTAAACAAGCAAACTATAGAGAGGTTAGGTGGTTATGCAAGAGTAGCTGTCCGGAGACGAGCAGGAGGCTTCCACGTACTATTTACATATATTCTCCCTGTGTTGTTGCTGGTCACTACTTTGGGCATTAGTAGTGTACCTTTTCTCTTTCCTCTTTATAGACAGTATTTTGAAGTTATAATAATGGTTTGGATCATAAGCTGTATTTTAGATTCTGCTACTCTGGTGGACATGGTTTAGTTTTCAGCTTATGTACTGTCTCGCCTGTTTTATATCAAGTTATGTTATTATTATATTTTATTTCATGCGCTGTGAGGTATACAATAGGTTCTTGGTGATTCATAGTTTCAAAACTCTTTTCCTTTGATGACATTCCCGTGCTAGTCGGGCATTAGCACAACGCATTTTGGGGAAATGTCGACTGATCTGGGACGGACCGTCACACTTGGTATCAGAGCCTAGGTTGCGTAGTTTAACCTAGGGGAAGACATCAGGGAGAGATAATACACGTATATAAGAGCACATATTTGTGATATTTTGGTTTTCAAAAACTGTAAATATATATACTATTAGTATATCTAAGGAAGAAGTCGCACTGCACTGGCACCACTAAGGAGATGGTTAGTCCTTTTCTCTTTACCGATTGGACGATGAGACGAAATACGAGGAGTACGAGTTCAGGGGACAATGATAGGAATGTCTCTGATATGAGGATGATGTTTACTGCCTTCATGCGAGAGATACTTAGGATGTTCATGGAGCTGTTCCTAATGCTGCTAACAGTGGTGGTGCGGAAGCGCAGGCGCCTAGAGCCGATTTCGCCAAGCTCAGCAAGGATTATACTAGTCTTGGGGGGAAGCCGTTCCATGAAACGGAATCAACTACAGAGGTTCAAGATTAGATTGATAGTTGTGAGCGCATCTTCGAGGATCTATGGATCGAGGATGCAATGAAGAGAAAGCTAGCATCGCGTTAACTTCAAGGACGAGCAATGAATTGGTGGAATGTTATTAAAGCGGCTACTCACAAGGATCAAATTATTTGGAATCAGTTTAAGACTTGCTTCAATGACAAGTTTATTCCAGTTGCTCAGAAATCCAAATTGTTTAGGAAATTTTAGGAGCTTAAGCAAAATGCTAGGGCAGGAAACTTGTTTAGGAAATAAACAGTGACAAAGATTGTTGAGCAAAGTCAAGGGAAAGGAAGTGCTTCAACTGTGATCAAGTGGGACATTTCAAGAATAAATGTCCACAACCTCCTAAAGAGAAGCATATCATGAGAGCATATGCTATCAATGCTGTTCCGGCATCACTATGATTCTTTTGTGCCATATCAGTCAGGGGAAAGGAAGTGCTTCAACTGTGATCAAGTGGGACATTTCAAGAATAAATGTCCATAACCTCCTAAAGAGAAGCATATCGTGAGAGCATATGCTATCAACGTTGTTCCAGCATCACTATGATTCTTTTGTTCCGACATCACTATGTTTGAACTAAAATATTTCATATGATTGATATTTGGGTGTTTTTAGTTGATTCTAAATGTTACTACTATTGTTTGGTATGTTATGTGACTTCATAGTAAGGTTAGAATGGTTGAAAACGTTGTCGTTTTGCGAAATTAGCTTGTTGGAAAAACTGTAGAAAACCGGTTCCTGAAGGGGGTATGCCTCACGAACCATCCAGGAGAACTTCGATTCCGAAAGAGGGTATGTCTCACGAACTACTCCAAGATGATGGTCACGAACCGCTCCAAGATGATGGCCACGAACCGCTCCCAGATGATGGGCACGAACTACTCCAAGATGGTGGTCACGAACCGAGGGGATGGTCACGAGCCGGGGGTGGTCACGAACCGGGGGGTGGTCACAAACCAGGGGGGCTCACGAGCCACGAACCGACCTTGACGAGGATCCCGACCACGACCTGAACCAAGATGATGACTCCAAACCGAACCAGATTCATATTTCTGCCACACAACGACAATTGTGAACTCTTCTGAAGATTTTCTAAAGTTAACAAAAACCCCAGATGCAAAGGAAGTCCTAATGAGAAGTTATTACTCAGGATCCAGATGGGAACCGACGAGCTAACTTATAGAGTTGGGCTTTGCTGCGGTACGTGTGCAAAGGGGTTATCGATATTTATAACTTTGGCTCACCATTGAAGAGAGAGGGAATGTAGATGAACCATAGCCAGGGAAGTGTGGACTGGTTGGCCCTTAACCTAGAGCTAGAGACGTGTGGACTGGGTAGGGTTATTGACTATAGACCAGGGAAGTATGGTCATAACAATAGTTGTACGGAGTTGCCGTCATGGCCCCATTAGACTTGGTGATCAAAGCGGTGGATATCATATACTTTACACGCTGAGTGAGGGACGTGTGGAAGATTGCTATGTTTGATGTTTGCTATCACTATGAGATGCACACTCCCATTTTTACACTATATGCTAGTGTTACCTTACAGCACTGTACATCTTGTTGTGCAAACTCTTTGGTTGCAGGTCCAGGTTTAGGTATGATTATTTATACCTGATATTGTTTTATTTTGTTGCTATCTCTCATAACAGACTTTTGTTTGACCTAAAGTTTTTTGTCTCTTCTTATTACTCTGGGTGCTTCTAAACGAGCATACTACAGAGAGGTTAGGTGGTTATGCACGAGTAGCTGTCCGGAGACGAGCAGGAGGCTTCCACATACTATTTACATATATTCTCCCTGTGTTGTTGCTGGTCACTATTTTGGGCATTAGTAGTGTACCTTTTCTATTTCCTCTTTATAGACAGTATTTTGAAGTTGTAATAATGGTTTGGATCATAAGCTGTATTTTGGATTCCGCTACTCTGATGGACAGGTTTAGTTTTCAGCTTATGCACTGTCTCGCCTGTTTTATATCAAGTTATGTAATTATTATGTTTTATTCCATGCGCTGTGAGATATACAACAAGTTCTTGGTGATTCAAAGTTTCAAAACGCTTTTCCTTTGATGATCGTCCTGTGCTAGTCGGGCATTAGCACAACGCATTTTGGGGAAATATCGACTGATCCAGGGCGGACCATCACACTTGGTATCAGAGCCTAGGTTGTGTAGTTTAACCTAGGGGAAGACATCTGGGAGAGATAATACACGTATATGAGAGCACGTATTTGTGATATTTTGGCTTTCAAAAAATGTAAATATATGTACTACTATTATATCTAAGGAAGAAGTCGCACTGCACTGGCACCACTAAGGAGATGGTTAGTCGTTTTCTCTTTACTGATTGGACGATGAGCTGAAATACGAGGAGTACGGGTTCAGGGGACAATGATAGGAATGTCTCTGATATGAGGACGATGTTTACTGCCTTCATGCGAGAGATACTTAGGGATGTTCATGGAGCAGTTCCTAATGCTGCTAATAGTGGTGGTGCGGTAGCGCAGGCGCCTAGAGCCGATTTCGCCAATCTCTGCAAGGATTATTCTAGTCTTGGGGGGAGCCGTTCCATGAAATAGAATCATCTACGGAGGTTCAAGATTGGATTGATAGTTGTGAGTGCATCTTCGAGGATCTGGGGATCAAGGATGCAATGAAGAGAAAGCTAGCATCGCGTTAACTTCAAGAACGAGCAATGAATTGGTGGAATGCTATTAAAGCGGCTACTCCCGAGGATCAAATTACTTGGAATCAGTTTAAGACGTGCTTCAGTGACAAGTTTATTCCAGCTGCTCAGAAATCCAAATTGTTTAGAAATTTTTTGGAGCTTAAGCAGAATAGTAGGGCAGGAAACTTGTTTAGGGAATAAACAGTGACAATTTGAGCAAAGTAAGGGGAAAGGAAGTGCTTCAACTGTGATCAAGTGGGACATTTCAAGAATAAATTTCCACAACCTCCTAAAGATAAGCAGATCGTGAGAGCGATGCTATCAACACTGTTCCTTCTTCATCGAATGCCCCAACTGCGGCGTAGAAGGAAAAGTGTGTCGTTATTCAAGGTATGCTTTCTATTTTATGATGTTCCTGTTCGAGTATTGTTTGATACCGGGGCTTCCCATTCCTTCGTATCTAGTGACCTAGTAGATAGGTTGGAATTGGAACCCGAGATTGTCGATATACCTTTAGTTGTGATGAACTCGATCGGTAGTTCAACTAGTCTTAGTATGATTTGTCAAAATTTGTTCTTATCGAGTCATGGATGTATATTTGCTTGTTATTGCTTTGTTTTGGGTTTTACTGGGTTTGGCATTATTTTGGGAGTCGATTGGCTCCAAAGGTATGGGATGGTGGTAGATTGTGAGGGGTCTTCAGTGACCATTAGAGCGGATGATGGGCGGAGGGTGGTACTGGGTTGCCTACCTAGTGATGAGGTGATGGCTAGTTTTCTACATTCTCTCGACATCACGCAGGATGAGTTATCAGATGTGCCTATTGCTGGTGAGTATTCGGACATCTTCGAGGAAGTGACCGTACCTCCACCACACTAAGAGAACGAGTTTCGAATTGATTTAGTGAAAAATGCCACACCTATAGAGATGCCACTTATTCGTATGGCACTAAAGGAGCAACGAGAGCTCAAAGTGCACGTAAGCGATCTTTTGAAGAAGGGATTTATCGGAAGAAGTGTTTCCGAATGGGGAGCACCAATTGTATTTGTCACTAAGGCCAATGGTTCCCTTCGCTTATGTGTGGATTACCGCGAGTTGAATAAGGTGACCAGAAAGAATAAGTATCCTCTTCCATTGATAGATGATTTGTTTGATCAATTGAATGGAGCAACAGTGTTCTCCCAGTTGGATCTCACGACAGGTTCTCATCAACTCCGAGTAGTAGTTGAGAGTGTACCTAAAATGGCATTTCGAATGCCGTCGGGATTCTATGAGTGGTTGGTCATGCCATTCGGGTTGACCAATGCACCCGCATATTTCGTTGATTTTATGAATAGGGTTTTCAGGGATCAATTAAATAAGTTTGTTCTTGTGTTCATCAACGATATCTTGGTTTACTTGAGGAAGAACACAAGGAACACTTGAGGACAGTGATGGAGGTATTGAGGAAACACCAAGAAATTTTTTCTAAATGTCACTTCTGGAGGAGGGAAGTGAGATTCTTGGGACATGTTGTTTCAGAAAATGGTATTGCCGTGGATCCTGCGAAGGTGGCTACGGTGCAAGATTGGTCTACGCCCAAGAATGCAACGGATGTGAGAGTTTCAAGGGGTTAGCTGGATATTATCATAAGTTTTTCCAAGACTTCTTCAAGATAGTGGCACCGTTAACTCAGTTGACCAAGAAGAATCAAGCTTTCGTCTGGGACGAAAGGTGTAAGAATGCATTTAACAGTCTAAAGGAAAAGTTAACGTGCACACCAGTGTTAGATATTCCTAAAGGGAACGAAGAGATGACGGTATACACAGATACCTATGGTACCGGTGTAAGTGTTGTACTGATGCAAGGAGGTAGGGTTATAGCTTATGCTAGTCGGCAACTGAAACAGCATGAGAAAACGTATCCTACCCATGATTTGGAGTTGGCAGCGATAATGTTCGTGTTGAAAATGTGGAGACACTATCTCTTAGGAGAAAGATTCGAGTTGTTTACCGATCATAAGTCATTAAACTATCTTTTATCTCAAAAGGATTTAAATCTTTGTCAGTAAAGATGGTTAGAGTTCTTGGCTTCGTATGATTTCAATATCGCATACACACCCAGGAAGGGAAATGCGGTAGCTGATGCATTGAGTAGGAGACATGCCAGTTTTGGGGGCTATATTTCTGGAATGGAAGCAACTGGAGTATATCATAGGATATGATTTTAGGCCTAAGTGAGAATTGGATCCAGAGATGTCAGCAAGTTTGACGATCAGACCCACCTTGACTGAGCAGATCGGTTCCAGCCAGAGGGACGATCCTAACCTATTGGAAATCATCTCCAAGGTAGAGATGAGTATTGATGGTGAGAAGATGAACAAGTATGGACTCGATCGAGAAGGATGGCTTCGAAAGAATGGTAGAAAAATTGTACCTAATGTTAATGGATTGAGAGATGAAGTGCTTAGAGAATGTCATCACTCAAAACTGACTATACATCTCCGTGATAACAAAATGTATCGAGACATGAAGTAGACCTGCTACTGGGAAGGAATGAAGAGAGACGTTGGGAAGTTTGTATCCAAGTGCATGAATTGCCAGTTAGTTAAAGCCGAGCAAAAGAAGCCTAGTGGTTTGTTACAACCACTGGATATCCCCGAATGGAAATGGGAACAAGTCTCAATGGATTTCATTGATGGTTTACCAAGGACTAGATCGAGTCATGATAGTATTTGGGTGATTGTGGATCGATTGACCAAAAGTTCAAGGTTTATACCGGTCAAGTCGAATAGAACGACAGCTAAGTTAGCAGAGCTGTATACGAAGTGGGTAGTGAGCTCTCATGGAGTACCTAAACGTATTGTGAGTGACTGAGATCCGTTATTTACTAGTGGGTTTTGAAAGAGCTTACAAGAGGCTTTAGGATCAAAATTACATCTCAGTACCGCGTACCATCCTCAAAACGACGATCAAACAGAGAGAGTGAATCATGTAATAGAGGATCTCTTAAGGGCTTGTATATTGGAGTTTGGAGGATCGTGGGATGACCATTTACATCTGGTTGAATTCGCATATACTAATAGTTATCAATCTAGTATTGGTATGGCTCCATTTGAAGCTTTGTAATGAAGACCATGCAACTCACCATCATGTTGGTTGGAGATCGGTGAGAAATTTTGAGCTTGGGCCGGATGTAATAAGAGAAACTTCAGATAAGATCAAGGTTATTCGACAGCGAATGAGGGCTGTCCAAGATAGGCAGAAGAGTTATGCTGATAAAAGACGAAGAGAATTGAAATTCTCCCTTAGCGACTTGGTATTCGTCAAAACTTCTCCGTTAAAGAGTGTGATTCGATTTGGTAGGGGAGGTAAATTAGCACAAAGGTTTGTTGGTCCATTTCCAGTTCTCGAAAAAGTTAGGAATTTGGCGTATAAAGTTGGATTACCAGACAAGATGGCGGGAGTGCACAACGTATTTCATGTTTCCCAGTTAAGGAAGTTCGTGCATGATTTTGATATGACTATTTCACAGATCAGTTGGATGATATCGAGGGGGGATCTGAGGCAGTTGGTGGCCACAAAACGATTCGTATTGTCAAACATAATACGAAGAAACTTCAAAGGAAGATGATTAGACTGATTAAGGTTTAGTGGGGTGGTAATGAGAACGACTGTACTTGGGAAACCGAGGAGAGCATAAGGAAGTCATATCCAGAACTCTTTGCCTGGTAAGGTTTTAATTGCGATGTAGTTATTCCCTTGTTAGTAAACCGCATGTTAGGATAGGCTTGTTTTGTGTTGCTATTTATGTTTGATTTGTAGTAAATGGCTGATAGGCATGCGTGCCACCATTGTATGTTCTGGTTAAGGAATTTCGAGGGAAAATTTTCTTAAGGGGGGAGAGTGTAACGACCCGCATTCTACGCATCGAGGATCATAGAATATTTATTTCATTCACATACGAAGTCATATGGTCGTGTGACTTTGGGAAACGACTATTGGGGTCATTTCCCATGTTCATGATTTTTGTTGAATTTTAAATGACCGTTTTGCCCCTAGCGAATCTTGTTTCGCATATAACTTTTGATTGATAATGAGTTTTGACCTGAAACCACTTCCATTGGATTCAGATGATGGTTTAACTTTCCGTAGAGTGGTTACATTAATCAAACGGACTTACTATTTGGGAGATATGGCTGAAATAAGGTTTGGAAGAAGAATAATAGCATAATTTGGCTTAACAGGGTAATTAGCAGTAGGCCTACAACCCATTTCGGGATTAGGGTTATGGGAGGCTAAAAGGGTTTGGGAAAACATTTCATTTCAGTTTTTCAACTGCCGCTAACCTTCCTTGAACCCTAGTAATGACCTCCATCTTCCAAATCTCATTCTAATCATTTCCTAATCGCTAATTAACCAAAACTACATCAAACCAGAGCTGTTGCTATACATTGGAATTTGTGCTATATCAGTCATAGTTTCAGATCTAAGATTCATTTGTGGCAAAGGTGAGTGATTTGCACTTTTATTCACTAATTACGACTAACTAAGGGTGATTAGTGATAATTAGTGAAATTAAGCGTTATAAAAATCTGGAAAAATATGTAGAAATTCTAAAATACTATTTTATGTCACTGGTGAAAATTGGGTTAATCTGGATTAAGTTTGCTAATCTTGGGGTTGAAACATGCTTAAGGGGATTAAGGGGAAAATCATGCTTTTTGGGTATGTTTGATCTAAAATATTTCATGTGATTGATATTTTGGTGTTTTTGATTGATTCTACATGTTACTACTATTGTTTGGTATGTTTCGTGATTTCATAGTGAGGTTAGAATGGTTGAAAATGCCGTCGTTTGGAGAAATTAGCTTGCTGGAAAAAATGCAGAAAACCGGTTCCTGAAGGGGGTATGCCTCAGGAACTTCCCAGGAGAACTTCGATTCCTGAAGGGGGTATGTCTCACGAACCGCTACAAGATGATGGTCACGAACCGCTCCAAGATGATGGTCACGAACCGTCCAAGATGATGGTCATGAACCGGCGACTGATCACGAGCCGGGGGGTGGTCACGAACCGGAGGGGTGGTCACGAACCAGGGGGTGGTCACGAACAGGGGGGTCACGTGCCACGAATCGACACTGACGGGGACCCCGACTACGACCCGAACTGTAACAACCCGGAAAATCAGAACCAATTTAAAATTTTTATTTTGGCAATTTTAATGAATTTTGATTGTTTAAAATAATTTATTTTAAATAATAACGACGAGAAATTTATTTTGAATAAAATCCGAATGTATATATTTATTTGAATCGACGTTAGAATATAAATATTTATTTTAATACAAAAGAAATTGGGAAATGGCGCGGTAGTTTGAAAATTCGATTTCAAATTTCAAATGAATGCACAGGATTCAAAATAAACAAGTTTTAGCGAAACCAAAAATATTAGAATCTATTTGAAGATATCTTTCCAACGAACCCGAAAAATCAAAATTTCATAGCGAGAATAAAAAGTTATGCCCAGTTGAAAATTCAGAATAGTCGCTATAGAAATATAGCCCTTAAAAATAGCCATTTTGCAAACGACCTCTGTTTTCGACGAAACCACTTCTGTTGGATCCGGGATATCGAATTATTGCTAGATTCCAATTTTCATAATTTTTGAAATCAATATGTGAGTGTGGCGAAGTTAAATGTGTTTTAACGGTTTTAGTCAATTTGGATCGACCAGAAAATGGCCATTTTTCAAACGGCCTTCAAATTTGACTAAATTAGTTTTGTTAGAACCGTATCGTCAATACGAAGCTAGAAATATATTTTTTTGGAATTTTTGGGGTCGGTATGTGGGCTTGGTAAATTGGAATGTGCGTTCAAATTAAATATATATTGATTTATATTTTAATTTTGAGAAAAACTGATCGTAACTACTGAATTGGGCTATGAAACATATCCCATTGTATTTGGAATGGGGGTAATTAGCTGGGGACGACAGTCGTTGGGACTTGATTGGAGTTCGAATAAAAACCAACATTTTAGGGTTTTAAAATAATAAAATAAATAAATATATTTGATTACACATACCCCCTCACCCCCATTCCCTTTGCCAAATCAGAACATCGGGTTTCAAAAAAATAAATAAAAAATAAATGGAAGACTGCGCAGCCGTAGCCGCGCGATCCGCCACAGACGCCAGCACTGGCGCCACCGCCGCACCGGCCGACTACCCCTCCTCCTCCCTGGCACCACCGTCGCGCCTAGCCATTCTCCTCCTCTTTGAAAAACCCGCACCCCCCTTTCCTCCAATCCGAGAAAAAAACCCTAGCCCCCCGACCCTGAAACCACCTCGCGCTGCTTCCCCTCCGCCTGCACCACCATTCCGCCACTTCCACAACCCCTAACTCCGACGGTGGCCCCTTCTCCATCCAAGAATTGAATTACTACAAGCAATAGGTGCGTTTTTATTTCTATTTCTAATTTAGATAATTAGCTTTAAATTAAAAATCAGTTTGGTTTATATATAGAGATGTAAAGATTCAATTTTTATATATACCATGTCACGATAAAAATGCGATTTTTATGAATACGATTTCACAATAAAAATGTGATCTTTATCTACGCGATTTGAAATAAAAGTATGATTTTTACACATATGAATTCGAAATAAAAATAGCGTTTATAAAGAGTTGATCTTTATGTTGATAAAAATATGATTTTTATTAGAGTAAAGATATGAGTTTTAAAAGAGAAGAGATTAGATTTTTATGAGGTAAAAGAAAAGATTTTTATTATTTGAATAGCAATATAAAAATTTGATTTTTATAATGTAGTAATGAAATTTTTTATATTGAAAGTGAACAAATAAAAATATGATTTTTATTTTAAAGGTAGCGGTTTAAAAATATAATTTTTATTTATGTAGAGAGATAAAAATTTGATTTTTATATATATGAACAGCGTGAAAAGGAGTGCGATGGAACAGACTAAAACCAAAACAAAATCTGAACCACTCGGAAATAAAGAATGACAGAGCGGAACCCCAAGGTGAGAACTCCTCACTATATTTTTATATAATTATTTATTTTATAACTGTCTATATGAACTACTCCCCGTCCTCCACAAACCATGGACGACTTGTTTGATTGTTTGGTTTGGTTGATTGGATTATTTGGTTGAATTTAGTTTGGGAATTGATTAAGTTGTTATGTGTGTATGGCGCGAGCCAATATCAGGAGAGGGGTAATGCTAGACATTACCCGATTTCGATATCGCGCCGTTATAATGCCGAAATTTCCTAAAATAAAAAGTGCTAGTTAAAAATAACATTTTTATTGAGTGAATGACTATTAAAAATAGTAAAACGTTGAAATAAATATTTTAACGTTAAAAATATAATTTTTAATGTATAAAAGAACGAGATAGAATTCTCCTGAAATGAACTGAATTAAATATTCATTTACAAATCAGATGATTTGTTTATGTACACTAATATGACTGATATTGACTGGGACGATAAATTTTACATATTGCCCAACTGCACAAATAATATTCAGTGTTTGTTGGTTGAAACCCCATACGGGTATTCGACATACACTAATCCCAATATTTAGTTATATGTCAATCGAAGGGTTGACAAGCTGTTGTAAGCGTTAATTATTTATATTGAATGCTTATATAGTGTAGAATGCACTCTGTATGATGGTTGATTATTTATCATTGTTGTGATACGCATATGTTGTATGAAATCCATATAAATAACAATATATGGTAATTGACTATGTCTGATTCCAGTTCAGATAGAATGAATATTTTAAAATAACGAATATTTTAAAATAATGAATATTTTAAAATAATATTCAGTAAAAGATCAAAATATGATTTTGATGTCCGATTTGGGAAGGACACGAAAATATTTAAATATAAAAAGACGTGTTGATTAGATTAATGCCATTTTGACGTGAACGATATTTATATTGATTTTATTCATTTTTATAATGAATATCGAAAGGGAAATGATCTCGAAATATAATGTTTTGAAAATACTATCATTTATATATCGATGATACGGAATATTCAATTTTGATTTGAAATTGAATTTGAAGTTGAAATTGTTTTAAAAACAGATTTAAAACGATTTGTAAAATATGTTTTAAACGGAAATCGACGAAATATAATATATATATATATATATATATATATATATATATATATATATATATAATGGCCTGAATAGAAAGCGTTGCGCCGCGGCAGTTCACGAATTTCGACCATTGACTTCGAACGGACATTAAGGGAGATCCAACCGTCAGATTCTCCTAAAACCGGAACCGTTGGGTTCATATCGAAATGAGCTTTCTAAGAATATGAGAGATTTAAAATCTAACGGTAGGATTTGGAATTATGTCCAAATCGAATTTGGAAAAGGTCATTGTAAGTGCAGTTCGATGACCGTTTATGGAAATCGACTGTACGGGCCTTGATGAAATTATTAAAAATATCAATAATTTGTGTAAAATCATAATAAATGATTTGAAAAGAAATGGGATGAAAAATTCCATATTTGAAAAGATAAAAATATATTTTTATCGAAACGAACTAGTTATGAACTAGAATTATAATCCAATATTTTTAAATAAATGAATTGGATTTGAAATAATTTTATAAATAACCAGAATTTCCAATATATGAATTGGAATAGATTTGAATCAAAATTATCATCAGAATATTTCGATGTTGGATTCGGGTTTATACGGATATTGTTATGGAAATTTGGAAGATATAATTTATATCGTTATTTCCAAAACGATATTTGTTAGTTTCAGAATTTGATATTGAATATAAGCTGGTATAATTTCTATTCAGAGCCTTATATTTGATATTAAATTGGATTTTGGGTTTGTCATAAATGGTGTCTTAAATAACACTGTTCTTAAACCCCGTGTGAAAAGAATAAATCTTTTTATTAAGATTTAACTGGAATAAAATGGAGAGAATTGGGTTTATCGTGAGCTGTGTTTTTAACTACATTCGTTCTTTAACCCGATTTACAGTGAAATGGGATTTGGAATTTATGAATCTTTTTATTAAGATTTAATGGGAATTTTCCAAAGTAAAGCTTTCCAATTTAGTATATTAAATTTGAATTGAATGGAATTCGATTTGATAATAATCGAAATGAGCCTGTGTGGAGGAAGACTGTTAATATATATGGAATTTAAAAGACTTTGTCATTATTCCATTTATATTATTGGTCGAATACGGAAATTGATATCGATTATATCTCGATCTGTTTTCCGTGAAGATTACATAATTAATGGAATGTGATTTGGGTTTATTGTGAACTGTGTTTTAAATGACATTAGTTCTTTAACCAAGTAAAAGACAGGACTACATGTCTAACATTGTATTTCGAACTGTATGGTTGATCTCTGCTAAATATATATCTGTTTGGTGGCGGAGAATTTATTCTCTAGCTTAACACCCTTCTCTAAGACGTACGAGATTAGAGGTTATATATCGGCAAAAATCAATAGTACGGGTTAGATTGTCGATGCGACATGTTTGTGTTTCCAAAGTTAAATAATCATTAATATTGATTTTTGGGAAGATTAAAACTAAATGGAATTTTAATGAATCTTTAATTAGACTAAAATGGGAATTGATAATTTAAATTATCAATTTTGGGAGATAATCAAGAATGGAGTATCACCAATATTTAAATCTTTAATTAGATTTGAACGTGAAATGGTAATTAAATTTCCCGATAACACTGTGGTGTTAGTTATGTAGTAATACTAGTTTTTCTCTATGGGATGAATAGGTTGAAATTGGGAAATTAAATAAATGATTACTTCAGTAATTTGCGCTAATCCCGACTAGTTTGGAAAACCTTAACATGGTTTGAATGATATTCAAAGGAAGATTAAACAATAAATTTAAAGAATTTATCTTTGATAAAATTAATGGGAACCTCTCCTAAAGGATATGAATATTTAAATAAAAGAATATTCTGGATTGGAACGAGGCGTATGTTGTGTTTATATCACTTGTTTATAATATACGCGAGTTACTCGGAAAGGCCGGGTTTATACCCCTTCTGAATAACTGATTCTACGATAAGTCAACGATGAAGACGGTGGTCGAAGACCAGAGGTCTTCACAGCGTTTGGATGATTACTGATGTCTTGGTTGGGCTGTACACCCAAGACGAGGGAATAAGTGGTGAACGTCCAAACGTACTTGGAGACCGACGGATATGCGAGGGTCTCTCTCCCGTATTGGACATATGGGACGAGGAATAAGGTGCCTTCAGTTTCATTCAGACCCAGGCTGAACTTGTAAATGGATGTGTGTTTGACATTGGATTTTATTCTGTGTTGATTGATTTCTATTAAATATATACCTGTTTGGCGGCGGAGAATTTATTCTCTTGCTTAATGATCTTCTCTGAGACGTACGAGCTCAGAGGTTATGTATCGATAGATATCAGTTGCATGGCATGAATTGCCTGTGTGGCATGCGGAGATGTAGTGATCAAGGCTTTTGTTGAAAAGCAGAGTCTTGTGGTTGATGATCAAAGAAGAGCATTAATATAGTGCCGCTTTGTGTATAGCATTAATTCGCGAGCGTCACACCTCGGTATGAGTTAAAAACAGGATAAGGGACCCAAGGAGAACATGACGTTTCTTTCTAGCTATGGGTGGTGTCAGCATTTTACTAGCCCTGACATCATTGTTATATTTTTATCTATGTGGTTGTTGGATTGCCAGGCGCCTCGGATATATCGGCTACTGCAAGAGCCGATGGATATAGGTCCTATAGGACCGGGAAATGTGTGTTCAGGAATTGCCAATCCACTAACGTAAGTGTGGACCGGCCTTGGAGGATCCAAGGGTCTACTGCGGGAGATCGTGAGGCATTTGCTAGAGTGCCTCGAAGCCGGCGAGGAGTACATCCCTTGCCTCGACTCATGACGGAAATCCAATTTCCAATACGTGACATTTCGGATTTTAGTTGTAATCCTATATTTGGCGGCATAGTGGGATGAGGCGCTCATGTCGCCTATGATTGATACATTTATATTTGAAGTTGATTTCTTCACTTATAGTAATAATAAAAGATTAAATTTCATGTATCAAGCATTATTTGTCTATTATAAGGTAAAACCATATCCTCCGGCTTGCGTTGCATTGTGTGATGGGATTTGGGTCTTATAATAGCTTCATTGTTCTTTATTTAGCATTGGCTTTTTGTTTTATGCACTTGTATTCTTAGGAGGAAACCCGTTCCATGTTATATGGCGTGGTCCCTTGATTTACCTAACTTTAAAAATAAAGATTAATAACTGTTTTAGTTCTCACACCAGTCACATGACTGACCAGGAGTTTATTGTTTTAACCTAAACTCTGGGTGCCCCTATTTTCCACATGGGTAGCTAGTAGTTTTGGTTTTAAAGTTTATATTCACAGGATCTTGATTTACAGCTGGAACTATAGTCGGAAATATCTGTATCCGTGTATTTCTTTCAGTTGTTTTATGTATTATTTTTCAGCTGCATTGTAATTTTTAAATCTCTGATATTTTTCTAATGTATATTATTTGTTCGTGCTCCGTGTATTCTTGTACTCTGATGTAAACTGTTGTAATAAGATTGAAATATTCTTCTGTATGTGTTCCGATTCTTCTTATTCTCAAACAATCCGTTCTTTCTCTTCTCTTCGAAGACCAGGGAAGTTCGGTTCGTTATATTTGGTATCAGAGCTTTGGTTTACAAAGCTCGAGAACAAGACACATTAGAACCAAATGAAAGAATTCATCAGAGATTAGATTAGTAATATCCAATATGAATGACTCGTTAGAGATGGGATCAATATTGTCCTAGAATGAGTCGGAAGGGTGTTATTTTTGAAATAAAAATGAAAACAAATATTGTGTTGAAAGTTTAAACCATTTCATACATATTTGAGTATTTATTTGTATTGAATTTGGGCAATCCACTATATAGAGATTTGCATATATGCCTAGCAAGCGTATATACGAAGCCTCCAATATACTGGATAGATATAGAATCACACTCGAGTCACCAGGAGATGATCCTGGTTATTAATGCATTATCATCAGTATCTATGTTCGAGTGCCGATAGTGGGATATCTATATATTTCCAATTGACTAGTGTGAGAACCGAAACTAGATAGGGTATTTGTTGTGAAATGGCATTAAAAATATGATTTTTGACTATATATCAAAGTTATGAATTTGAAAAGCTAATCAACTAATTGATTGATGATTGTGTTGTATGATTATTTGTTAACCAATAAAACCTTTATCAGAATGAACGGTAAATATAACCAAATTGTATCGAATATTGAGCTGAATTGAAAATTGTTTGAAATTGCATACATGTGCATGCATATATATTGAACAGGTCATTGCAAGGAGGCTGGAGCAGAGGAATAAAATTGTATGCCTGACAAATAGGTACAAGTTTACTAAATTATTGGGTTTGGATGATTTTATGAGCCAATTGGCTAGCCGCTTGGCTTTTTCTTTTTCTTTTTGAGATGACAGGGCCTGTGTGGTGGTTTGGGGATTTTCTCGGTGCTCCCCGTACAAAGGAGGTTATGGCGAATTTTTTTGAAAATTTAGGGTGTTAGCCAAATTTTTGAAAAATTCGAAAATTCTTAGAAACTGAAAAGTTGAAGAATTAAAGCCAGAACGAAAGTTGAGTTGATTAGTAAAACAACTTTCAGCTCTGTTTCTTCTCGAGGACGATTTTTTTTTAAGTGGGGTAAGATTGTAAAAACCCAGAAAATCAGAACCAATTTAAAATTTTTATTTTGGCAATTTTAATGAATTTTGATTATTTTAAATGATTTATTTTAAATAATAACAACGACAAATTTATTTTGAATAGAATCAGAACGTATATATTTATTTGAATCGACGTTAAAATATAAATATTTATTTTAAACATAAAAGGAATTGGAAAATAGCGCGGTAGTTTAAAAATTCGATTTCAAATTTCAAATGAATGTATAGGATTCAAAATAAACCGGATTTTAGCCAAACCAAAAATATTAGAATATATTTGAAGATATCTTTCCAACGAACCCGAAAAATCAAAATTTCGTAGCGGGAATAAAAAGTTATGTCCAGTTGAAAATTCAGAATAGTCGTTATAGAAATATAGCCCTTAAAAATAGCCATTTTGCAAACGACCTCCATTTTCGATGAAACCACTTTTGTTGGATCCGGGATGTCGAATTATTGCCGGATTCCAATTTTCATTATTTTTGAAATTAATATGTGAGCGTGGCGAAGCTAAACGTGTTTTGACGGTTTCAGTCAATTTGGATCGACCAGAAAATGTCCATTTTTCAAACGGTCTTCAAATTCGAAGAAATTAGTTCTGTTAGGACCGTATCGTCAATACGAAGCTAGAAATACTTTTTTTGGAATTTTTGGGGTCCGTATGTGGGTCCAGTAAATTGAAATGTGCGTTCAAATTAAATATATATTGATTTATATTTTAATTTTGAGAAGAACTGATCGTAACAGCCAAATTGGGTTACAAAACATATCCCAGTTTGTTCGGAATGGGGGTAATTAACTAGGGACGATAGTCATTGCGACTTGATTGGAGTTCGAATAAAAACCTACATTTTAGGGTTTTAAAATAATAAAATAAATAAATAAATTTGATTACACATACCCCCGCTCCCCATTCCCTTTGCCAAATCAGAACATCGGGTTTCAAAATAGAAAAAAAATAGAAAAATAAAAGAACGGGAAGACCACGCAGCTGTAGCCACACGAAAGCCACCGTCGCGCCATCCGACTCCCCCCTCCTCCCTAGCACCACTGCCGCCCCTAGCCCTTCTCCTCCTTTCTGAAAAACCCGCACCCCCCTTTCCTCCAATCCGAGAAAAAAACCCTAGCCCCCCAAGCCTTGAAACCAACTCGCGCCGCTTCCCCTCCGCCTGCACCACCATTCCGCCACTTCCACAACCCCTAACTCCAACGGTGGCCCCTTCTCCATTCAAGAATTGAATTTTTCTACAAGCAATAGGTGCATTTTTATTTTTATTTTAAATTTAGATAATTAGTTTTAAATTAAAAATTGGTTTGGTTTATATATAGAGATGTAAAGATTCAATTTTTATATATATACCATGTCACGATAAAAATGTGATTTTTATGAATATGATTTCACAATAAAAATGTGATCTTTATCTATGTGATTTAAAATAAAAGTATGATTTTTACACATATGGATTCGAATAAAAATAGCGTTTATAAAGAGTTGATCTTTATGTTGATAAAAATATGATTTTTATTAGAGTAAAGATACGAGTTTTAAAAGAGAAGAGATTAGATTTTTATGAGGTAAAAGAAATGATTTTTATTATTTGAATAGCAATATAAAAATTTGATTTTTATAATGAAGTAACTAAATTTTTTATATTGAAAGTGAACAAATAAAAATGTGAATTTTATTTTAAAGGTTGCAGTTTAAAAATATAATTTTTATTTATGTAGAGATATAAAAATTTGATTTATATATATATGAACAACATGAAAAGGAGTGCGATGGAACAGACTAAAATCAAAACAAAATCTGAACCGTTCGGAAATAAAGAATGACAGAGTGGAACCCCAAGGTGAGAACTCCGCACTATATTTTTATACAGTTATTTATTTTATAACTGTCTATATGAACTGCTCCCCGTCGTCCACAAACCATGGACGTCTTGTTTGATTGTTTGGTTTGGTTGATTGGATTATTTGGTTGAATTTGGATTGGGAATTGATTGATTTGTTATGTGTGTATGGCACGAGCCAATATCAGGAGAGGGGTAATGCTAGACATTACCAGATTTCGATATCGCGCCGTTATAATGCCGAAATTTTCTGAAATAAAAAGTATTAGTTAAAAATAACATTTTTATTGAATGAATGAACTGTTAAAAATAGTAAAGTGTTGAAATAAATATTTTAACGCTAAAAATTTAATTTTAACGTATAAAAGAACGGGATAGAATTCTCCTGAAATGAACTGAATTAAATATTCATTTACAAATCCGACGATTTGTTTATGTACACTAATTTGACTGATATTGATTGGGACGATAAATTTTACACATCGCCTAATTGCACAAATAATATTCAGTATTGGGGTGATATTGGACATACACTAATCCCAATATTTAATTATATGTCAATCGATGGGTTGACAGGCTGTTATAAGCGTTAATTATTCATATTTAATACTTATACAGTGTAGAATGCACTCTAGATGATGGTTGATTATTTATCATTGTTGTGATACACATGTGTTGTATGAAATCCATATAAATAACATTATATGGTAATTGATTCCAGTTTAGACAAAATGAATATTTTAAAATTACGAATATTTTAAAATAATGAATATTTTAAAATAATATTCAGTAAAAGATCAAAATCTGACTTTTATGTCCGATTTAGGATGGACATGAAAATATTTAAATATATAAAGCCGTGTTGATTAGGTTAACGTCATTTTGACGTGAATGATATATCGATTTTATTCATTTTTATAATGAATATCGAAAAGGAAACGATTTTGAAATATAATGTTTTGAAAATACTAGCATTTATATATCGATGATATGGAATATTCAATTTTGATTTGAAATTGAATGTGAAGTTGAAATCGTTTTGAAAATGAATTTAAAACGATTTATAAAATACTTTTTAAATGGAAATCGACGAAATATATATAATATATTATATATATAATGGCCTGAATAGAACGCGCCGTGCCACAGTAGTTCACGAATTTCGACCATTGACTTTGAACGGACATTACGAGAGATTCGACCGTCGGATTCTCCTAAAACCGGAACCGTTGGGTTCGTATCGAAAAGAGCTTTCTAACGAATATGAGAGATTTGAAATCAACGTTTGGATTTGGAATTATGTCCAAATGAAATTTGGAAAAGATCGCTTTTAAGTGCAGTTCGATGACCGTTTATGGAAATCGACTGTACGGGCCTTGATAAAATTATTAAAAATATCAATAATTTGTGTAAAACCATAATAAATGATTTGGAAAGAAATGGGATGAAAAATTCCATATTTGTAAAGATAAAAATTTATTTTTATCGAAATGAACTAGTTATGAACTAGAATTATAATCCAATATTTTTTAAATGAATAAGTTGGATTTGAAATGGTTTTAAAAATAACCAGAATTTCCAATATATGAATTGGAATGGATTCGAATCGAAATTATCATAAGAATATTTCGGTGTTATACGGATATTGTTATGGAAATTTGGAAGATATATTTTATATCGTTATTTCCAAAACGATATTTGTTAGTTTCAGAATTTGATATTGAATATAAGCTGGTATAATTTCTATTCAGAGCCTTATATTTGATATCAAATTGGATTTTGGGTTTGTCATGAATGGTGTCTTAAATAACACTGTTTTTAAACCCCGTGTGAAAAGAATAAATCTTTTTATTAAGATCTAATTGGAATAAAATGGAGTGTGAATTGGGTTTATCGTGAGCTGTGTTTTTAACGACATTCGTTCTTTTACCCGATTTACAGTGAAATGGGATTTGGAATTTATGAATCTTTTTATTAAGATTTAATGGGAATTTTCCAAAGTAAAGTTATCTAATTTAATATATTAAATTGGAATTGAATGGAATTCGATTTGATAATAATCGAAATGAGCTTCAGTGGAGGAAGACTGTTAATATATATGGAATTTAAAAGGCTTTGTCGTTATTCCATTTATATTATTGGTCAGATACGGAAATTGATATCGATTATATATCGATCTGTTTTCCGTGAAGATTGCATAATTAATGGAATGTGATTTGGGTTTATTGTGAACTGTGTTTTAAATGACGTTAGTTCTTTAACCCAGTAAAAGACAGGATTACATGTCTAATAGTGTATTTCGAACTGTATGGTTGATCTCTGCTAAATATATATCTGTTTGGTGGCGGAGAATTTATTCTCTTGCTTAACACCCTTCTCTAAGACGTACGAGCTTAGAGGTTTTATATCGGCAGAAATCAATAGTACGGGTTTGATTGTCGATACGACATGTTTGTGTTTCCAAAGATAAAAAATCATTAATATTTATTTTTGGGAAGATTGAAACTAAGTGGAGTTTTAATGAATCTTTAATTAGAT
Source organism: Allium sativum (assembly GCA_030737875.1). Lineage (NCBI taxonomy): Eukaryota > Viridiplantae > Streptophyta > Magnoliopsida > Asparagales > Amaryllidaceae > Allium > Allium sativum. The sequence goes on along the minus strand of CM060911.1, from coordinate 116,561,586 downwards.
TGAAATGGGAATTGATAATTTAAATTATCAAACTAGGGAGATGATCGAGAACGAAGTATCACCCGTTTTGCTCCTACCGATAGTTAAATCTTTAATTAGATTTGAATGTGAAATGGTAATTAAATATACTAATAACACCGTGGTGTTAGTTATGGAGTAATACCAGGTTTGCTCCATGGGATGAATAGGTTGGGATTAGGAAATTAAATAAATGATTACTTCGGTCAGGGGCGCTAATCCCTACTAGTTTGGAAAACCTTAATATGGTTTGAATGATATCCAAAGGAAGATTAAAGAATAAATTTAAAGAATTTATCTTTGATAAAATTAATGGGAACCTCTCCCAAAGGATATGAATATTTAAATAAAAGAATATTCTGGATTGGAATGAGGCGTATGTTGTGTTTATATCACTTTTATATTATACGCGAGTTATTCGGAAAGGCCGGATTTATACCCATTTTGAATAACTGATTCGACGATAAGTCGACAGTGAAGATGGTGGTCGAAGATCGGATGTCTTCACATCGTTTGGATGATTACTGATGTCTTGTAACACCCCGTATTTCCTGTGGATATTAAAGTAACAATTTAAAGAATACTGAATTTTAAAAGTAGGAATCAAGGGAAACGCGTTACGCCATTGCGTTTGTCTCAGAATTCTTCTTGGGATAGAGTCCGAGTTTCATAAATCGGACACCGTATGAATAAGTTATAAGCCTTAGAAGTTTGTATACGCCCAAGGAAGTGTATATATATACATATAAAATAATTCCAGAAGTCAAAATAAGGTTCAAATCTCGAATTTGGGTCAAAGCAGGCTGAGCGGGAAATTTCCCGCTCAGGGGTGTCGACCCCCCCAAGGGGAGTCGATATAGGTGTCGGCCCCCCATAGGGGAGTCGACCCCTGTCGGCCTAGATCTGGCCGATGACGTGTTTCGCCACGTGTTGCTTTCTGATTCGTTGTGTGATGTAGTACTCTGCTCTGGACGATTCTGATGACTTCTGGACTGATCCAAAGGCACTAAATCTCCCTTTACACCTATAAAAAGACCCCTAAACCTATTGTTTTCTACACATGAATTCATAGGCGTCTATATGCTGCTAAAACCTGAAGTGACCTAGCCTCCACCTTAATCAATCAAATTAGAGTTTTCAAGTTAATAATCAAAGTCTACATCAAAGAAATAGCTAATCAAATTCAGAAATCAGATCCCAGAACTCAAGACCGTTCTATAATTTGTGAGTTCATTTTACTTCCAATAATAAAATTTAATTATGATTCTGACATTGTAATAAATCTGAATCTGAGATTATGCCTATTTCTATCTGTCTTTCTATATCCATTGGATCTATCCCATTGATATTATTATGTCCATTCTTTGTCTCTTCTTTCCTTCTTCCCTTTTTGTTTTTATAGCCAGGCTACTGCGAGCTTGAGCCAAATCTCATAAGAGATGAACGTACGTTGGGAAAAATTGGGCATAATATATGATTTGGACATGGCTAGCGCTAAAATTGGGAAAAGTATTAAATTATGTATAATTAGGCATAACTGATTTGTAACGGATTTGAGGACACAACACATGTTGTATTTAAAACATAAAGTGTATTGAACATATGACTTGAGATTTGATGCATAAAGTATATTGGACATATGACTTGGGGTTTGTGGCGTAAAATTGAACTGTAAACATGTAAGGCATAGTACATGTTGTGGTTTAAGACCTAAAATTGGGGCATATTATATATGATAGTTTATGACTTGGAAGAAGGAGATTATTGTGTATAGTGATATATGGCTTAGGCATGAAAACCTACAGTAAGATAGGGATAACTGTTAAATGTGAACACGCCTAAATTGGGATTTTGGGTAATTGGCATGCACTGTAATTAAAGGTTATAATTTGGCATAGTTTATACTGTGAATCATGATTGGTGGTTTTTGGAGAATATTTTGTATGGTGCAATATGACTAAACCTTAGGGCATGTGTTATATTGTGAATTATGACCATGATTTTGGGCATGTAAGTTTATAGGCTTAATTTATGCTTAGGCGAGATATGTTAATGGAACTTTAAGTGATGTTTAATTTGTTAAACTGACTAATATGCTGAAATCTGTTGAAAGTGAATACTGTAATTGAAAGCCTACGATGTAGATGAATGAATTGACATATCTAGCCCGAAGCTGGAATAATCTGTAAATGAACTAATTGGCTAAGATAAACTTGCCGAGACACGAGGTTAGACTCCATTTGCAGTAGAAACGTGCCCGGAACCAACCGGCCTAACCAGTAACCGCAAACGGTCAAATGTAAGAGGTCGTGGGCATAACTAAGAAATGCTTAAACACGAGGTTAGGTCTGGCTTGTGTCAGAAGTCTGCTAGGAATCGCCCGGCACATCCAACGGCCGCAAGCTATCGACCTAACGTAAGAGGTCTATTCATTAATAATTAATTAATGCTGATCAAAGATAAATATGATACCTAAAACGTGTTAGGTGGGTAGGGTTAAGTTAATGAGGAACACTTAACCAATATGACATGATGAATGAGTAGGGTTAAGTTAATGAGGAACACTTAACCAATATGGCATGATGAATGAGTAGGGTTAAGTTAATAAGAGACAGTTAACCAATATGACATGATGAATGGGTAGGGTTAAGTTAAAACAAGAGAGAAACACTTAACCAATATAACATGATGAAAGGGGAGGGTTAAGTTAACACAAGAAGGCAACACTTAACCAATGTAACACGACAAGTGGGTGGGTTAAGTTAACTTGAATTTATTGATGACAGTTAACCAATACAACATGATGAACGCGTGGGGTTAAGTTAATAAGAAACACTTAACCAATGTAACTTGATGAACGAATGGGGTTAAGTTAATGGGAAATACTTAACAAATATAACATGATGAACGAACGGGGTTAAGTTAATAGGAAACACTTAACCAATCCAACATGACGAGTGAGAAGGGCTAATAAGAAACACTTAACCAACATGACATGATGAGTGGGTGGGTTAAGTTAACATGAATGGACAACACTTAACCAATATGACATAATGTGTGGGAGGGTTAAGTACATATCGGGTTGGTGGGTAATATTAGTAAATATAGGCCCACAAACTTAACCATTGAGTAAACATGTTTGAATCAGTGGGAGGGTTAAGTACATATCGAGTTGGTGGGTAATATTAGTAAATATAGGCCCACAAACTTAACCAGTATGAAACCCAAGTAACGGGGACCCATTTCAGTAGTAACCCACATAGATGTATCAAGGTACCCTGAAACTAGGCAGGGTGGTGCACGATTACTGGGCTGATTATAAGCGGTCAAAATAGCGGTGGGGGTATGTCAGTGTAGGTTCCGACGGATTACGGGCGTGCACGTACTCCGGAGTAGGAAAAAACAGGCACTGGGTACCAGTAGTTATACATTGTGCATCTTGAATCATGTCGGGTTGCTATCATAAGGGTTGATACACCTTATGGTAGGACCAGCACAGGGTATCTACACGCAAGAGAGGGCCGATTGACGCAGACACATGGAACATTAATACAAGTAGGGAACCGATCGACAGGGTAGTAAGGGTACATCTAACATCTTCATGGCAATTATGCCGATTGAGGTAAGATCCTCATACTAGATGTACACCTGAAGGCTACCACAATTGCGAGTACTGGGATCACGTTATCATATTATCATTTTACACAGATTACTATTTGGGACACTAGTTAGGGGGTGCAGAGATATAGAAATCAGAATAACAAGGTAGTAGCGAAGCAGAGAAAGAGTAGAAGTGCATTCAGTTTATCTTGCCTTATCATATCTTATGCAAATATTAGGTTATCTTGTTATCCATGTTATCATGGTATTGTCTTATATTCAGTTTATTCATGTCATGATGCTTTTGTCTATTTACATGCTGAAAGTCACCGGACTTACCAGACTTATGTCTGACCTAGTTTGTTTCGCCTCTTTTCTTCCGTTTCCCCCCCAAGGTTCACAGGGAGGAAATATTACCTCTTAGCTCAGTTTTCTTTCCAAGGTCGAAGATAGTCGATGTATTGCTTTGGACTCTCTCTTCCACTGCTATGGTTGGTTCATACTTTATTGGGGAATATCATTGTTATTTTTATACTTCTTTTATACTTGGAAGTTTTGAATCAAGATAGAAGTTTTATGTATTACTTTTAAGTATGATTGAGACAATTGTTGTAAAAGCTTGACTGAGCCACATTGTTTATAAAATGACTTTATTTTCCACTGCATTATTTGTCTGTCTTGTAATTTACCTGCATCTTTTACCTAAAACGCTCCACCAAAGTTAAGGCATTACCTTTGTGAGTGACCTTAACGGAGGTGGGGTGTTACACGTCTTGATTGAGCTGTACACCCAAGACGAGGTAATAAGTGGTGATCGTCCAGACGTACTTGGCGATCGACGGATATGCGAGGGCCTCTCTCCTGTATTGGACATATGGGACGAAGAATAAGGTGCCTCCGGTTTTGTTCAGACCCAGAACGAACTTGTAAATGAATGTGTGTCTAACATTGGATTTTATTCTTTGTTGATTGATTTCTATTAAATATTTATCTATTTGGCGGCGGAGAATTTATTCTCTTGCTTAATGCCCTTCTCTGAGACATACGAGATCATAGGTTATGTATCAATAGATATCAGTCGCATGGCATGTGGAGATGCAGTGATCAAGGCTTTTGTTGAAAAGCAAAGTCTTGTGGTTGATGATCAAAGCACATGTAGCGCCTCTTTGTGTATAGCGTTAATTCGCGAGCCTCATACCTCGGTATGAGTTAAAAACGAGGTAAGGGACCCAAGGAGAACATGAAGTTTCTTTCTAGCTATGGGTGGTGTCAGCGTTTTACTAGCCCTGACATCGTTGTTATATTTTTACCTATGTGGTTGTTGGATTGCAAGGCCCCTCAGATATATCGGCTACTGCGGGAGCCGATGGATATAGGTCCTATAGGACCGGGAAACGTATGTTCAGGAATTGCCAATCCACTAACGTAAGTGTGGACCGGCCTTGGAGGATCCAAGGGTCTACTGCGGGAGATCCTGAGGCATTTTCTAGAGTGTCTCGAAGCCGGCGAGGAGTACATCCCTTGCCTCGACACATGATAGAATTCCAATTTCCAATACGTGACATTTCAGATTTTAGTTGTAATCCTATATATGCCGACATAATGGGATGGGGCGCTCATGCTGCATATGATTGATACATTTATATTTGAAGTTGATTTCTTCACTTATAGTAATAATAAAAGATTAAATTTCATGTATCAAGCATTATTTGGCTATTATAAGGTAAAACCCTATCCTCCGGCTTGCGTTGCATTGTGTGATGGGACTTGGGTCTTATAATAGCTTCATTTTTCTTTATTTAGCATTGCGTTGTTTGTTTTATGCACTGGTATTCTTCGGAGGAAACCCGTTCCGTATTATACTGCGTGGTCCCTTGATTTACCTAACTTTAAAAAATAAAGACTAATAACTGTTTTAGTTCCCACACCAGTCACATGACTGACCTGGAGATTATTGTTTTAACCTAAACTCTAGGTGCCCCTATTTTCCACAGGGGCAGCTAGTAGTTTTGGTTTTGAAGATTTATATTCACAGGATCCTGATTTACAATTGGAACTATACTCGGAAAGCTCTGTATCCGTGTATTTCTTTCAGTTGTGTTATGTATTATTTTTCCGCTGCATTGTAATTTGTAAATCTCTGATATTTGTCTAATGTATATTATTTGTTCATGCTCTGTGTATTCTTGCACTCTAATGTAAATTGTTGTAATAAACATGAAATGTTCTTCTGTATGTGTTCCGATTCGTCTTGTTCTCAGACAATCCATTCTTTCTCTTCTCTTCGGAGGCCGGGGAAGTTCGGGTCGTTATATGAACCAAGATGATGACTCCAAACCGAACTAGATTCAAACTTCTGGTACGCGACGACAATTGTTAACTCTTCTGAAGATTAACTACAATTAATCAAAACCCGAGATGTAAAGGAAGTCCAAATGAGAAGTTATTACTCAGGATCCAGATGGGAACTGACGAGCTAACTTCTAGAGTTGGGCTTTGCTGCCGGATGTGTGCAGAGGGGTTATCTATATCTGTAACTTTAATTCACTATTGAAGAGAGGGGGCTTGTAGACAAACCTGAGCTAGGGAAGTGTGGACTGGTTGGCCATTAACCTAGAGCCAGGGATGTGTGGACTGGGTAGGGTTATTGACTATAGACCAGGGAAGTATGGTCATAGCAATAGTTGTACGGAGTTGCCGTCTTGGCCCCAATAGATTTGGTGATCAAATCGGTGGATATTGTATACTTTACGCAGTGAGTGAGGGACGTGAGGATGATTGCTATGTTTGATGTTTGCTATCACCATGACACGCACACTCCCATTTTTACACTATATTCTAGTGTTACCTTAGAGTACTGTACATCTTGTTGTGCTAACTCTTTGTTTGCAGGTCCAGGTTCAGGTATGATTATTTATACCTATTATTGTTTTATTTTGCTACTATCGCTCATATCAGACTTTTGTTTGACCCAGAATATTATGTCACTTCTAATTACTCTGGGTGCTCCTAAATGAGCAGACTAGAGACAGGTTAGGTGGTCATGCACAAGTAACTGTCCGGAGACGAGTAGGAGGTTTCCACGCACTATTTACATATATTCTCCCTGTATTATTGCTAGTCACTACTTTGGGCACTAGTGGTGTACCTTTTCTATTTCCTTTTTGGACACAGTATTTTGAAGTTGTAATATTGGTTTGGATCATAAGCTGTATTTTTTGGATTTCGCTACTCTGATGGACATGGTTTCGTTTTCAGCTTATGCATTGTCTTGCCTGTTTTATATCAAGTTATGTTATTATTATTATGTTTTATTCCATGTGCTGTGAGATATACTACATGTTCTTGGTGATTCATAGTTTCAAAACCCTTTTCCTTTGATGACCGTCCTGTGCTAGTAGGGTATTAGCACAGCGCATTTCGAGGAAATGTCAGCTGGTCTGGGGCGGGCTGTCACACATACTTTGCCACCGCAGATTACTTGATTAACTTCGTCAATTTTCTTTCTTTTCTTCTTTTTCAACTTCTTCATCATCATCATCATCTTCCTCAATAGGATTGTGAATTTGAATGTTAGAGAAATCATCTTCAATATAATTGGATTACTTTGATTATCCATTATGTATTTTTGAAGATTCTGTACAATCTTCCATTGTTTCTCTTGCTTTTTTGGCATTTAGAGTTGTAGAAGTTGAATTTCAGCGAACTTTTGAAGGGTAGCTTTCATCAAATTTTCTATTTTTATTATCCTTGTGTGTGTAACTCGTTGAAATGGATCTTGAGAAAATACAAGAGATGCAAAGTTATTGTTGTAATAACCCGGGAATTCTGAGCCAATTTAAAACTTTTATTTTGGCGATTTTAATAAATTTTTAATATTTAAAATGAATCATTTTAAATAATAATGACGAAAAATTTATTTTGAATAGAATTAGAACGTATATATTTATTTGAATCATCATTAGAATATAAATAATTATTTATAATTATAAAAGGAATTGAAAATGGCGCGGTAGTTTGAAAATTCAATTTCAAAGTTTAAATGAATGTACAGGATTCAGAATAAACCGGATTTCAGCAAAACCAAAAATATTTGAATCTAAATGAGAATATCTTTCCAACAAATCCAGAAAATCAAAATTTCATAGAGGGATAAAAAGTTATGCCCAGTTGAAAATTAAGAATAGTCGCTATGGAATTTTGGCCCTTAAAAATGGAAATTTTGCAAACGACCTCGGTTTTCGACGAAACCACTTTTGTTGGATCCAGGATGTAGAATTATTTCTAGATTCCAAAATTCATAATTTTCTGAATCAATATGCGAGCGTGGAAAAGGAAAACGCGTTTGACCAGTTTCAGTTGATTTTAATCGACTGGGAAATCGCCATTTTTCAAACCATCTCAGAGTTTGACGAAATTAGTTTTGTTAGGACCATATCGTCAATACGAAGCTAGAAAATATTTTTTGGGAATTTTTTCTAGTTAGTATGTGGCCCCGGTAAATTGAAATGTGCGTTCAAATTCAATATATAGATATATATTTTGATTTTGATGAATACTGATTGAAACGATCGAATCAGCTTATGATACATATCTCATTGTGTTCCGAATGGAGGTAATTAGCTAGGGGACGACAGGCGGTGGGTCTCATTTGGAGATCGAAATAAAAAGTTACTTTTTGAATTAAAATAATATAAAAATATATTTGGTCAACTCTTCTCTATCTCCTCCTTAACCATTCAGGCCCCCCCACGTTCAAAAAATGATAGGAAAAAAAAGAAGACCGAGGAACCGCCGTCGCCCCCCTCCTCTCCGCCGCCATCGCCTGGGGGGCCCCGCCACCTACGCTGCTGCTCCCTCACCCCGATGCGCCACCCTACGGCCATTCCCCCTTCCCTCGAGCCTCCTCCTCCTCCTGAAAGAAACCACGCCTCCCCTTATCTTTTCCCCCTTCTTCCACCTCCAATCCGAGCTCAGTCTAGAAATCCCGCTGCTCCGCCTGCTACCGCTGTGCCCGACCTCTTGTCGGCAGTCCAAATTAGGTTTTAGGTGAGTTTTTTTATATATCTTTAGTTTATTTAAATTCTGAAATTAAATAAAATCTGTTTTGTTATATTAGTAACATTATAAAGTTAAGATTTTTAATAACGAGAAGATTAGATTTTTAATCGTATAAATATATGATTTTTAGTGTTTAAAGGTAATATAACAATATGATTTTTCCTTAATAAAAGTTTATATTTTTAGTAGTGAAAAGGTTGTATTTTCATTACGAAAAGATTAGATTTTTAGAATTATACAAATTCGATTTTTATATGTATGTAGAAAGGATAAAAATTCAATTTTTATGTACGTATGATAATAAAAATATGATTTTTATATTATAGAAAGAATAAAAATATGATTTTTATATTATAGAAAGAAAAAAAATAGGATTTTTATAATGAAGTAACAAATATAAAAATATAATCATTATTAGAAGAAGAGCAATATAAAAATATAATTTTTATTATGAAGTTAGCGTGATAAGAATATGATCTTTATTATATGAACACCGTTATAAAAATAGAATTTTTATCTATATAGTAGCGGTGTAACAATAGAATTTTTATCTATATGGTAGTGGTGTAAAAATAGAATTTTTATCTATATAGTAGCGGTGTAAAAATAGAATTTTTATCTATATAGTAGCGGTGTAAAAATAGAAATTTTATCTATATGGTAGCAGTATAAAAAAAATATGATTTTTATCCATTTAGCGTAGTTATAAAAATGTGTTTTTTTATACATAGCAACGATATAAAAATGTGATTTTTATATTTGTAGTGGATACGGACAACGAAAGTGATAAAAGGCGAACACGACAAGATTTCCTACATATGAAGAGTCGTGGCATTTGGTTTAGCTAGTCGGTGAGAACTCCTCACTTTTAATTTATTTTCTAGTTGAAATATATACTAGGATGCAGACGGTGCTTAGCAGCACCCGACACCCGTCGTCCACAGACCATGGACGGCTTGTTTGTTTGATTGATTATGTTGTGAAATTTGATTGTTCATGTGTTGATATAAAATATATATTCATGTGTTGGAAGAAAATATATATTCATGCGTTGAAGTAAAATAAATATTCATTTACAAATCGAACGATTTGTTTATGTACACCGATTTGACTGATATTGATTGGGACAATAAATTTTACACATCGCCCAACTGCACAAATAAAATGTGTTTGATTGTTTGAAACCCCACACGGGTGTTGGGATGATATTGACGTACACTAATCCCAATTGTTTAGTAGTATGTCGATCGTTGGGTTGACAGACTGTGTAAGCGTTAATTATTTATATTTAATGCTTATGCAGTTGTGTGGTGCACTCTGGATGATGGTTGATGATTTATCGTTGCTATTATATACATGTGTTGTATAGAATCCATATAAATAATATTATATGGTAATTGATTAGGCCTCATTCCAATTTGGAAAATAAGGAATATTATAAAAATAAATTCATGTTTTGAATAGAAGAAAATTCATGTGTTGAATAGAAATAAATTCATGTGTTGAATAGAAATAAATTCATGTGTTGAATAGAAATAAATTCATGTGTTGAATAGAATAAACATTCACATGTTGAATAAAAGCCGTGTTGATTAGATTGACGCCATTTTCACGTGAACGATATTTATATCGATTTTATTCATTTTTATAATGAATATAGAAAAGAAAGTGATTTCAAAATATAACGTTTCGAAAATATTATCATTTGTATATCAATGATGTGGAATATTCAATTTTGATTCGAAATTGAATATGAAGTTGAAATCGTTTTGAAAACGAATTTAAAACGATTTATAAAACACGTTTTAAAAGGAAATCGACGAAATATATATAATATATATGTTATATATATAATGGCCTGAATAGAACGCACCGCGCAGCGGTAGTTCGCGAATTTCGACCATTGACTTCGAATGGATATTACGGGAGATCCGTCCGTTAGATTCTCCTAAAACCGGAACCATTGGGTTCGTATCGAAAAGAGCTTTCTAATGAATATTAGAGATTTGAAATATAACATTTGGATTTGGAATCATTTCCAAATCAAATTTGGAAAAGGTCGTTGTAAGTGCAGTTCGATGGCCGTTGATGGAAATCGACTGTACGGGCCTTGATAAAATTATTAAAAATAGTAATAATTTGTGTAAAATCATAAGAAATGATTTGGAAAGAATTGGGATGAAAAATTCCATATTTGAAAAGATAAAAATAGTTTTTATCGAAATGAATTAGTTTTAAACTAGAATTATAATTCCATTTATTTTTAAATAAATAAATTGGATTTGAATTGATTTTTGGGTTTATCGTGAACATTGTTTTAAATAACACTTGTTCTTTAACCCGATAATTAATGAATGTGATTTTGGGTTTATCGTGAACCGTGTTTTAAATGACATTGGTTCTTTAACCCAGTTAAAGGCAGGATATTGATTTTTGGGAAGATTAAAACCAAGTGGAGTTTTAATGAATCTTTAATTAGATTGAAATGATCGAGAATAGAGTATCACCAGTTTTGCTCCAGGCGATAGTTAAATCTTTAATTAGATTTGAATGTGAAATGGTAATTGAATTTACCGTTAACACTGCGGTGTTAGATATGAAGTACGACCAGTTTTACTTCATGGGATGAATTGGTTGGGATTGGGAATCAAAATAAATGATTACTTCGGTGTGGTACGCTAATCCCGACTAGTTTGAATTGATATTCAAAAGAAGGTTAAAGAATAAATTTAAAGAATTTATCTTTGACAAAATTAATGGGAACCTTTCCCAAAGTACAAGAATATTTGAATAAAAGAATATTCTAAATTGGAATGAGTCGTATGTTGTGTTTGTGTAACACTTGTTTATTATATACGCGAGTTATTCAGAAAGACTGGGTTTATCCCATTCTGAATAGCTGATTTGACGTGGTGTCGAGGATGAAGACGGTGTTCGAAGACCGGAGGTCTTCACATCGTTTGGGTGATTACTGATGATCTTGATTGTGCTGTACACCCAAGAGGAGGGAATCAGTTGGTGATCGTCCAGACGTACTTGGAGATCGATGGATATGCGAGGTACCAGGTGCCTCTGGTTTCGTTCAAACCCAGAACGAACTTGTAAATGGACTGTGTGTCTGACATTGGATTTTATTCTGTATGATTGATTTTTATTAAATATATATCTGTTTGGTGGCAGAGAATTTATTCTCTTGCTTAGCGCCCTTCTCTAAGATGTACGAGCTCAGGGGTTATATAATCAATCGCATGGAGTGAATTGCCTATGTGGCATGCCTAAGTGGCAATTGATCAAGGCTTCTGTTGAAAAGCAAAGTCTTGTGGTTGATGATCAAAGCACCGCCTGTGTGGCATAGCTTTGTGTAACGTTGATTCGCGAGCCTCTCACCCCGGTTGTGAACCAGAAATGGGAGAGGACATCAGGGAGGGCATTCGTTTCCTTCTAGCTAGGGTGGTGTCAGTGACCTTCCATCCCTGACATTTATATTATTTTCACATGTGTGGTTGTTGCTGTTGCGAGGCGCCTCGGATATATTGGTGACTGTGTGGAGCCGATGGAGTCATTTGGCTCATTTACGCCCCAAAGGGCGGGGAAACACAATGTTCAGGCATTTTAATCCACATCGGTGGACCGGCCCTGACGATCCAAGGGTCACTCGAGCCCTGATCCTGAGACATGGGCTAGATTGTCTCGAATCGGTAGAGAACTATCTTTTGCCTCGGTTCACAGATGGAAACCCAACTTCCAATGCATGACTTTGCGGTTTTTGATTGTAGAGCCTAGTATGGCGACATAGTGGTATGGGGCGCTTATGCCGTCTATGATTGATACTTATGATTTGAAATTGTTTTGGCACTATACATTTATAGTAATAATAAAACATGAAATTTAACGTACCAAGCATTCTTGGCTATTATAAGGTAAAAACCCTACCTCCGGCTTGCGTTGCATTATGTGATGGGACCTGGATCTTATAATAGCTTCATTTTTCTTTATTTAGCATTGCGCTGTTGTTTTATACACTGGTGTTCTTGGGAGGAAACCCGTTCCGTGTTATACGGCGTGGTCCCTTGATTTACCTAACTTTAAAAATGAAGATTAATAACTATTTTAGTTCTCACAACAGTCCCATGACTGATCTGGAGTTTATTGTTTTAACCTAAAATTTGGGTGCCCTTATTTTGACACGGGCAGCCAGTAGTTTTGGTTTTGCAGATTTATATTCATAGGAACCTGGTTTACAGCTGGAATGATTTCCGGAAAGCTCTGTATCCGTATATCTCTTCTAGTTGTGTATTGTATTATTTTCCGCTGCTATGTAATGTATTGTAATCTCTGATATTTTTGTGTTGTATAATATCTATTCATACTCTGTATATTCTTGTATTTTGATGGAATTGTTTTAATAAACAATGAAATGTTCTTCTGTTTGTGTTCCGATGTGGCTTGTTCTCAAAGTATCCGGGCTTTCCTTACTGGGGAAGTTACGGGTCTTCACAGTTTGTATCAGAGCTTTGGTTTACAAAGCTCGAGAACAAGACACATTAGAACCAAACGAAAGAATTCATCAGAGATTGAATTAGTAATATCCAATGAGAATGACTCGTTAGGGATGGAATCAGTAGTATCCTAGAACGAGTGTGAAGAGTATATTTTTAAAATGAAAACAAATTTTGTTTTGAAATTTAAATCTTATTATTCGTATTTGAATATTTATTTGTATTGATTTGGACAATCCAGTATATACAGATTTTGCATATACGTCTGATCCACGGGTATTCGAAGTTTTAATATACTAGATAGATATAGAATCACACTGTAGTCGCCCGAAGAAGATACTGATGATTGAGATCTCATCATCTAGTGTTCGAGTTTCGATGATGTGATATTTATATATTTCCATTAGACTGGTGTGAGAACAAAATTAGGTAGGTCTTATTGTTGTGATTTGGCATTAAAAACATGACTTTCTGTATATGTACCAAAATTATGAATTTGAAACGTTAATCAACTAATTGATTGCTGGTTGTGTTGTTTGATTATTGTTTGATTAATTAAAATGTTGAACCTTTAGCCAAATTATATCAAATAGTGAATTGTATTGAAAATTAGTCGCATTCGCATGCATATGCATGTACTTACATTGAACAGGTCATTGCAAAGAGGCTAGAGAAGAAGAATAAAATTGTTTGCCCAACAAATAGGTACATGTTTACTAATTTCTTGGGTTTTGGATGATTTTATAAGCCGCTTGGCTGTTTCCTTTTCTTTTTGGATTGATGAGGGCCATGGGAGGCTATTTGAAATATCCCAAAGTCCCCGGTGCAGGGGAGGTTATGGCGAAATTTTTCGAAAATTTAGGGTGTTAGCCAAATTTTTGAAAAATTTGAAAAGTTCATAGAAACTGAAAAGTTGAAGAACTTAAGCCGTAAAGAAAATAATGAAAGTTGAGTTGATTAGTTAAACAACTTTCAGCTTCGTTCCTTTTCGGGGACGAAAAGTTTTAAGTAGGGGAGATTGTAATAACCCGGGAATTCTGAACCAATTTAAATTTTTTATTTTGGCGATTTTAATGAATTTTGAATATTTAAAATGAATCATTTTAAATAATAATGACAAAAAATTTATTTTGAATAGAATTAAAATTTATATATTTATTTGAATCGTCGTTAGAATATAAATAATTATTTATAATTATAAAAGGAATTGAAAATGGCGCGGTAGTTTGAAAATTCGATTTCAAAGTTCAAATGAATGTACAGGATTCAGAATAAACCGGATTTTTGCAAAACAAAAAATATTTGAATCTAAATGAGAATATCATTACAACGAATCCGGAAAATCAAAATTTCATCGTGGGGATAAAAAGTTATGCGCAGTTGAAAATTCAGAATAGTCGCTATGGAATTTTGGCTCTTAAAAATGGAAATTTTGCAAACGACCTCGGTTTTCGACGAAACCACTTTTGTTGAATCCGGGATGTAGAATTATTTCTAGATTCCAAAATTCATAATTTTCTAAATCAATATGCGAGCGTGGCAAAGGAAAACGCATTTGACCAATTTCAATTGATTTTAATCGACTGGAAAATGGCCATTTTTCAAATGGTCTCAGAATTTGACGAAATTAGTTCTGTTAGGACCGTATCGTCAATACGAAGTTAGAAAATATTTTTTGGGAATTTTTCTAGTTAGTATGTGGCCCCATTAAATTGAAATGTGCGTTCAAATTCAATATATAGATATATATTTTGATTTTGACGAATACTGATTGAAACGATCGAATCAGCTTACGATACATATCCCATTGTGTTCGGAATGGGGGTAATTAGCTAGGGACGACAGGCGGTGGTCTCGTTTGGAGATCGAAATAAAATGTTACTTTTTGAATTAAAATAATATAAAAATATATTTGGTCAACTCTTCTCTCTCTCTCCTCCTTAACCATTCAGGCCCCCCCTCACGTTCAAAACACGATAGGAAAAAAAGGAAAAAAAATTAAGACCGAGGAACCGCCGTCGCCCCCCTCCTTGCCGCTGCCGTCGCCTGGGGGGCCCCGCCACTTGCGCCGCTGCTCCCTCACCCCGATGCGCCACCCTCCGGCCATTCCCCCTTCCCTCGAGCCTCCTCCTCCTCCTGAAAGAGACCGCGCCTCCCCGTTATCTTTTCCCCCTTCTTCCACCTCCAATCCGAGCTCAGTCTAGAAACCCCACCACTCCGCCTGCTACCGCTGCGCCCCACCTCTTGTCGGCAGTCCAAATTAGGTTTTAGGTGATTTTTTTATATATCTTTAGTTTATTTAAATTCTGAAATTAAATAAAATCCGTTTTGTTATATTAGTAACATTATAAAGTTAAGATTTTTAATAACGAGAAGATTAGATTTTAAATCCTATAAATATACGATTTTTAGTGTTGAAAGGTAATATAAAAATATGATTTTTCCTTAAGAAAAGATTATATTTTTAATAGTGAAAAGGTTGTATTTTCATTAAGAAAAGATTAGATTTTTAGAATTATAAAGATTCGATTTTTATATGTATGTAGAAAGGATAAAAATTCAATTTTTATGTATTTATGATAATAAAAATATGATTTTTATATTATAGAAAGAATAAAAATAGGATTTTTATAATGAAGTAATAAATATAAAAATATAATCTTTATTAGAAGAAGAGCAATATAAAAATATAATTTTTATTATGAAGTTAGCGTGATAAGAATATGATCTTTATTATATGAACACCGTTGTAAAAATAGAATTTTTATCTATATAGTAGAAGTGTAACAATAGAATTTTTATCTATATAGTAGCGGTGTAAAAATAGAATTTTTATCTATATAGTAGCGGTGTAAAAATAGAATTTTTATCCATATGGTAGCAGTAAAAAAAATGTGATTTTTATCCATATAACGTAGTTATAAAAATGTGTTTTTTTATACATAGCAACAATATAAAAATGTGATTTTTATATATGTAGTGGATACGGACAACGAAAGTGAGAAAAGACGAACACGACAAGATTTCCTACATATGAAGAGTCGTGGCGTTTGGTTTAGCTAGTCGGTGAGAACTCCTCACTTTTAATTTATTTTCTAGTTGAAATATATACTAGGATGCAGACGGTGCTTAGCAGCACCCGACACCCGTCGTCCACAGACCATGGACGGCTTGTTTGTTTGATTGATTGTGTTGTGAAATTTGATTATTCATGTGTTGAAATAAAATATATATTCATGTGTTGGAAGAAAATATATATTCATGTGTTGAAGTAAAATAAATATTCATTTACAAATCGAATGATTTGTTTATGCACACCGATTTGACTGATATTGATTGGGACGATAAATTTTACACATCGCCCAACTGCGCAAATAAAATGTGTTTGATTGTTTGAAACCCCACACGGGTGTTGGGATGATATTGACGTACACTAATCCCAATTGTTTAGTAGAATGTCAACCGTTGGGTTGACAGACTGCGTAAGCGTAAATTATTTATATTTAATGCTTATGCAGTTGTGTGGTGCACTCTGGATGATGGTTGATGATTTATCGTTGCTATTATATACATGTGTTGTATAGAATCCATATAAATAATATTATATGGTAATTGATTGGGCCTCATTCAAATTTGGAAAATAAGGAATATTATAAAAATAAATTCATGTGTTGAATAGAGGAAAATTCATGTGTTAAATAGAAATAAATTCATGTGTTGAATAGAAATAAATTCATGTGTTGAATAGAAATAAATTCATGTGTTGAATAAAATAAACATTCATATGTTGAATAAAAGCCGTGTTGGTTAGATTGACGCCATTTTGACGTGAACGATATTTATATCGATTTTATTCATTTTTATAATGAATATAGAAAAAAAGCGATTTCAAAATATAACGTTTTGAAAATATTATCATTTGTATATCGATGATGTGGAATATTCAATTTTGATTCGAAATTGAATATGAAGTTAAAATCGTTTTGAAAACGAATTTAAAACGATTTATAAAATACGTTTTAAAAGTAAATCGACGAAATATATATAGTATATATTTTATATATACATACATATATATATATATATATATATATATATAATGGCCTGAATAGATCGCGCCGCGCCGCGGTAGTTCGCGAATTTCGATCATTGACTACGAATGGATATTACGGGAGATCCGACCGTCAGATTCTCCTAAAACCGGAACCATTGGGTTCGTATCAAGAAGAGTTTTCTAATGAATATTAGAGATTTGAAATCTAACGGTTGGATTTGGATTTATGTCCAAATCAAATTTGGAAAAGGTCGCTGTAAGTGCAGTTCGATGGGCGTTGATGGAAATCGACTGTACGAGCCTTGATAAAATTATTAAAAATAGTAATAATTTGTGTAAAATCATAAGAAATGATTTGGAAAGAACTGGGATGAAAAATTCCATATTTGAAAAGATAAAAATAGTTTTTATCGAAATGAACTAGTTTTGAACTAGAATTATAATTCCATTTATTTTTAAATAAATAAATTGGATTTGAATTGATTTTTGGGTTTATCGTGAACATTGTTTTAAATAACAATTGTTCTTTAACCCGATAATTAATGAACGTGATTTTGGGTTTATCGTGAACCGTGTTTTAAATGACATTGGTTCTTTAACCTAGTTAAAGGCAGGATATTGATTTTTGGGAAGATTAAAACCAAGTGGAGTTTTAATGAATCTTTAATTAGATTGAAATGATCGAGAATGGAGTATCACCTGTTTTGCTCCAGGCGATAGTTAAATCTTTAATTAGATTTGAACGTGAAATGGTAAATAAATTTACCGATAACACCGTGGTGTTAGATATGAAGTATGACCAGTTTTACTTCATGGGATGAATAGGTTGGGATTGGGAATCAAAATAAATGATTACTTCGGTATGGTTCGCTAATCCCGACTAGTTTGAATTGATATTCAAAAGAAGATTAAAGAATAAATTTAAAGAATTTATCTTTGATAAAACTAATGGGAACCTTTCCCAAAGTATAAGAATATTTGAATAAAAGAATATTCTGAATTGGAATGAGGCGTATGTTGTGTTCGTGTAACAGTTGTTTATTATATACGCGAGTTATTCAGAAAGACCGGGTTTATCCCATTCTGAATAGCTGATTCGACGTGGTGTCGAGGATGAAGACGGTGGTCGAAGACCAGAGGTCTTCACATCGTTTGGGTGATTACTGATGATCTTGGTTGGGCTGTACACCCAAAAGGAGGGAATCAGTTGGTGATCGTCCAGACGTACTTGGAGATCGGTGGATATGCGAGGTACCAGGTGCCTCCAGTTTCGTTCAGATCCAGAACGAACTTGTAAATGGACTGTGTGTCTGACATTAGATTTTATTCTGTGTGATTGATTTCTATTAAATATATATCTGTTTGGCGGTGGAGAATTTATTCTCTTGCTTAACGCCCTTCTCTGAGACGCACGAGCTCAGGGGTTATATATTGATGGATATCAATCGCACGGAGTGAATTGCCTATGTGGCATGCCTAAGTGGCAATTGATCAAGGCTTCTGTTGAAAAGCAAAGTCTTGTGGTTGATGATCAAAGCACCGCCTGTGTGGCATAGCTTTGTGTTACTTTGATTCGCGAGCCTCACACCCCGGTTGTGAACCAGAAATGGGAGAGGACATCAGGGAGGACATGCGTTTCCTTCTAGCTAGGGTGGTGTCAGTGACCTACCAGCCCTGACATTTATATTATTTTCACCTGTGTGGTTGTTGCTGTTGCGAGGCGCCTCGGATATATCGGTGACTGTGTTGAGCCGATGGAGTCATTTGGCTCATTTACGCTCCAAAGGGCGCGGAAACGCAGTGTTCAGGCATTTTAATCCACATCGTTGGATCGGCCCTGACGATCCAAGGGTCACTCGAGCTCTGATCCTGAGACATGGGCTAGATTGTCTCGAATTGGTAGAGGACTATCTTTTGCCTCGGTTCACAGATGGAAACCTAACTTCTAATACGTGACTTTGCAGTTTTTGATTATAGAGCCTAGTATGGTGACATAGTGGTATGGGGCGCTTATGCCGTCTATGATTGATACTTATGATTTGAAATTGTTTTGACACTATACACTTATAGTAATAATAAAACATGAAATTTCACGTACCAAGCATTCTTGGCTATTATAAGGTAAAAACCCTATCCTCCGGCTTGCGTTGCATTGTGTGATGGGACCCGGGTCTTATAATAGCTTCATTTTTCTTTATTTAGCATTGCGCTATTCTTTTATGCACTGGTGTTCTTGGGAGGAAACCCGTTCCGTGTTATACGGCGTGGTCCCTTGATTTACCTAACTTTAAAATGAAGATTAACAACTGTTTTAGTTCTTACACCAGTCCCATGACTGACCTAGAGTTTATTGTTTTAACTTAAGCTCTGGGTGCCCTTATTTTGACACGGGCAGCTAGTAGTTTTGGTTTTGCAGATTTATATTCACAGGAACCTGGTTTATAGCTGGAATGATATCCGGAAAGCTCTAAATCCGTATATCTCTTCTAGTTGTGTATTGTATTGTTTTCCGCTGCTATGTAATGTATTGTAATCTCTGATATTTTTGTGTTGTATAATATCTATTCATACTCTGTATATTCTTGTATTTTGATGGAATTGTTGTAATAAACAATGAAATGTTCTTCTGTTTGCGTTCTGATGTGACTTGTTCTCAAAGTATTCGGGCTTTCCTTACCGGGGAAGTTACGGGTCTTCAAAGTTGTTTTGGTCATTATGTGAAGTGGGAGCCATTATTTTATTGTTTCAGAATTTTTATTATAGAGAGAATGAGTGAGAAAACGTATTATATATATATATTTGAAAATTGGTTCTTTATATATATGCATATTCATGTATATGTATATGCATATATGAATATATATATATATATATATACATATATCATATATATATGGGGAGAGTTCCGGGGCACCCCTGTTTTGTAGCATCCCTTTAGCACCTCTATATATTCATGAGCTACGGTAATCAAAATCCAACAAAAATTTGTAGATGTTCAGTCCATATATATATTATCATATATTCAAAATTTGAGTTCTGTTAATGCAAAAAATGGCACTAACACCCCAAAATGCTTATCAACACTTCAAAATTGATCAAATACAAAGTTAAAAGCAAATAAATGCGGGGGAAACGTAAAGTGAAGGCGATTTAAAGTGGTTCGGTCTCAATTTCGACCTATGTCCACTATAAGAGGAGATTTCGTTAGTTTTCCAACAATTACGAGGTAAATAATTTTCATTGCTTTATATATTTTCTCTTTCACAATTAAAATATCTCTTTCTCCTGTTACTTATCTAAATTCTTCAGTATCCAATCTTTCAATTCTCTTGAATCCATCATTGAAATGATGTGATCGCTTTGTTATCGATGATTGTTGGAACATATCCTCAACAGTTGAGCACTCGGACGATTCTCGATGATTTCATGGTGGTTGAGATGTATGATCAAAGCTTGGAAGAATTTAATGGAGTTTGAGTTGATTTTTAGTTGTTGAGAAATGAATCGAGAAGCACTTCGTTGTCGAAAAATTCGGTCCCTTCAATGTAGGAAGACACGGGGTATCTATAGGAGTAGGTTAAATGGAGTGGAAAAGTTGTAATTACGTGTGTGCGTGTTCTCCACGATATTTACTAAATTTCCACTGTAACCATAACCGATCCATCTTTTAAAAGATATTGTCGAGCCATGGTTATATATATGATGATCCGACATTTGTTAAATGCACAAAGCTTTATAGCGACCCATCCTTGTTGAAGTGGCATACAACCCACCGTGATGATCCATATTCTGAAAATTGAACGATCTAACATTTGTACTTAAATATAATACGAACCGACTTATTTGACTCCCGCTTGTTCACGTGTTCCTTTGCATGTAATGACCCATCTAAGCAATGCCAATTGAACCTCCTACGATCCAACATTTGTACTCCATATATATAGTATGAGCCGCCTCTTTCAACCCATACATGTCCACGTGTACAGCTATTTGGATCGCAATCGATAGTGTACTTCAACCAATGGTGCGTCACGTGGCCATTTGATTTGAATGACCCATGCTTTCAGTCCTAGAACGATCCATACTGCTATACAGATAACCTGATCACTTACCACATCAAATCCTATATGCTAGGATCCATATATGATAACCCCATGCAATGCTTTGCATGATTCCACGTGTCCTTCTCTCTAGTTAGTGAACCATATATATAAACGGATCCCTGAAGCGGGCAATCCACGACTGGACCCAGAATGATCCATTCGTATGAAGGAAGCCACCGTATGCATGAACAACCTATGCAAACTATAGTATGAATGTTTTAATATGCACGATCCATCAACATTTTTTTACTTCATACGACCCATGATCATAAGGAGTTAACATTTGCCACTTGGAGTTCGTATTTTTCTAGAAAAAAGATGGACTTCGAAAATCAACGACTCTGATCATCTCTACCATAGGTCGCTTTAAATTTTTAATGGTTGGATCAATCTTTCCTTTACACAATGCGCACGCATGTATGCTCAGTGGTTTTCGATTTGACCCAATATTCTAGATCGGACAACCCTATACTCGAGCATTTCCTTATATTTCCATTTCCACTCTCACTTCCACACTTTACCATTTTTAGGCAAAAAAGGAAGTTAATGGCGGATCTGTTGGTTTGAAAAAAAAAACCTCGTAATCAAATTTTTTAGCCGATTCTTCGATCAAGTTCATCGTCATCACCAGTTTATTAGAGACTTCTCAATTACCAACTCGAGACTCGCTGATCGTTGGAAAGCTTCAGATCTGAGCCTATCTTTAATCGCTTTTACAAGCTAGTTCACTGTTAACGTTGTTGATCGCCAGAGCTTCTCTAGTCATCGGAGGGTTTCGTATCTCCACCAGACCTAACCAATTTCAACTAAAGAGAGATTCAATCGTCGTTGCAACCCTCAACGTGAGCCGATTCGAGTCCCTGACCTCCCAGATCCGTTCTATTTCTGAGTTGTTAGAATTTTACAACTGCTCAACTACCAGAAATCAACCAACTATCTTACAGTAAACTTTTATTATTTTCCAGATTTTGTATATTAATCTAGTTGATAGGGTTTGCGGTTGAACATGATTTCATTTCTGAATGATTTTGATGTGCAAACCATTGATATTGGGTTACAACAATTGATTAGAACCGAAATTCTATGTGCTTGGAATCAATTTTTGCATTGTGCTGGTCCTGGTAATTCGGATATGTGTGATGCATTGAGCAATCTAGCATTACAACTTTTTTTTTTGATGATTCCTTGGTTTGAATGTAAATGTTTGTAACCAATTTTGCATTTCTACTATTTGATACTTTCTATTTTTAATCAAAACAGGTGAGAATTTCTTGAGTTTTCAATTCTAATGCTTGCGTGATTGATCTGCAATCTTGAATATGAATTTGTATGATTTGCATAGAATTTTTGTACCATCTTTTTGCTAGTCCTATGCCAAAACTATTTTTAAACCTTC
The DNA here is from genome assembly GCA_030737875.1 of Allium sativum. Taxonomy (NCBI): domain Eukaryota; kingdom Viridiplantae; phylum Streptophyta; class Magnoliopsida; order Asparagales; family Amaryllidaceae; genus Allium; species Allium sativum. The sequence goes on along the minus strand of CM060911.1, from coordinate 116,538,855 downwards.
TTTTTTTAATCTGCCGAGATTTTTTTTGAACTGTCTTGGTGCGTCCATATTGAAATGTGAGTTCGAGATTGAGTGATTGTTCCATAATTTCGGTTCTAATTTGAAACTTTGCATTTGGACTTCTGTGGACCTTTTTCCGACTTTGAATGGTCTCAATGTATGTTTTCATACTGAACTGCATTTTGATGTCACATGATTGATCTGCAACTTTAATTTGAACTTGAAATCTAATATAATTCGGTTGAAACATCTTGCTTTTGATTGGATTTGAATGGATTTTTGCTTAGTCTCTCTGCTAGTCTCGTGTAGAAATTCTCAGCAATGCTTTCGTATGCAAATCGTGATGGTTGGTGACAATGTCGGACTACATTTCAATGTTGTGTGATTGATTCGCAACTTTGATTTGAACCAGACCATTCAGAGTGTGCAAATAGCTTGTTGATTGTGAGATTGTTATGCAATTTGGTGAAGAAAATGGAGTGCTCCTCTAATGCAAAAGTTCTGTTGAAGTTTTGAAGGTTTGAGGACCTAACTGCTGATGCTTTATGCTCAATGTTCATTTCAAGTTCATGATGCCTTGGAGAACGACTTTGTTTTTAATCACTTTACTCGTAATCAAGTAATGGATGGCCAAGAATGGACTTTCGACCCAGGACAACCCTTTAGTGAATCACGGGCGATCCGTGAATCATATATGATCCATGTATGGATCATTATCAGTCCATGAATCCTGAGCGACCCATCTATGGACCGTCAATGATCCATGGATCGCATATGATCCTTTTATGGATCGTTATCCATATATGCTATATGACTGGTAAATGGTCCATAGCAGAATCAAGACTGCTCCATACAGTGAATATTAAAGCTTTATCATTCCAAAGCATATAAATCCTTAGTGATCGCCATCGAATAAGCTTCGAGAAACTCATCCTTGACAATTTTAGAGCTTCGACTCAAAATCTTGGATGCACTTCTTTCTTCATCAAACACCTGTGACATACTGACACCTGCGCAAAACTTGGGCTCAATGTTTTGCCATCATCTGCCCGCATCGTCAACAGTTTAGCTGTAGACTTCAAGCTCACTTTTCTAATGATATGCATAATCATACACTGCACTTTGATCATAGGAAACACACATTTGTGATGTGTTTGTAAACCAGATTGCTTATGTAGAATGGAGATACCACGAAAATCAAGTCGTTGTAAAGATAAAGAGAAAACAACCACTAGTTAAACCTGAGCTTCCCCACAAGCTTCTGAGGCTACCACAGCAATACAACCTGAGCCAGTGGAAAACCAGCCTTTTCCCGATCCTCGACCTTTGAGCCAGCCGCCTCCGGAAAGATGCTCTACAACTATGAATCTAATGTTTATAAACAGACGTGTAAGCAGTTTGGCATCTTCGAAGCTGACACTGTTTTGCTAGGAAAGGATGATAACATTGACCGAACACATCCTGGGTTCATAACTATTAATAATCAGATGTTATTGAGTGGAGATGTCCCTTCTTTTAATGATTTTCTATGGATGGTTCTCGGTCGCTTAGCCATTAATCCTTTTCAGCTACACCCCAATGGGTATGTTACTTTATTGGGGCTATATATATTGTTTATAAGGGAAAGACACTATGTGCCTACTTTTGAAGATATTTTCTATCTGACTGTTTTCAAGACAAGAAAGGAAAATCCTTCTATCTTCATTGCCAAAACTGCTCGAAACCGCAAATTGGTATTTGGCATGTCGGAGAGTATTTCTGGGTTTATAAGCCAATTCTTCTACGTTCGGTGTCCTGAGGGATTTTACAGTGCTTGGATAGAAGAAGGTGAGAACATTTACTTTGAATTGTATACCCGGTTTGCCCTGAGTTTCGTCTATTAAACCTTCCTTTTTCTCTTTATAGAAGTCCTGCTGCTTGTTAAAGATTTAAGGCTCGCAATTCTATGCTTGATACTTTAAAGGCTGTAGATTATAGGAAGATAACTAAGAAGTTTCTTATCACAAAAGAGTTCCTTCGCAAATTTGCTTTTCTTGTACCTTCCAGATCTTATACTTCTGGCCTATCTTCTGCTTCGTCTTCAACAATTGAAACATCTGATGCACCAAGTGCTAAAGATGATACAACAGACAAAACTTTTGCAGAGGAAACTAATATAAAGAAGTGCTCAAATACTGGTACTAAAGCTAATGTATCTAGACAGCTCGAAACGAATATTACTAGGACATCCAATCGGCCTGAATTGCCTCTGCTCGAGGAAGAGGAAGCTGAGCATCGTGAGGATAAAGGTCCAGTTGACACTAGTGGGAAACCTGACAAAGGGGAGATTGTAACTGGAGGTAGCGTTAATGTTGAAATAGCTGAAGTTGATTCCATACATTCTGCTGCTGCAGAGGATACTATCTTTGACGCATTTGCAAATTTAGGTGATCTCAATGTGACTTTGGGTGAAGAGTTTACAAGGGATGTACACACCACACAACTTTTGTTGGCCTCCTAAAATTTCTTCCCTGGTGATCACGCAAGCATCTTCTCATCGATCCGAACTTCACAGACTCCACCTATTAAGCTTGTTACAGAAACTAGATCGTCTCTATCTCCAATATCACCGAGTTGTTTGTTACGCTAGATTACACGCCACACACACTTAGGAATTTTGTATTGTGCATGTGTTTACTGGTCTGTCCCAGAACTTGCTATTTCTAGAAAACAGAACTTCTTGTTTTGCATTTTTCCAGGTCCAACCATGCACCGCTCTTACATAGGCGATCTCAACCGTTATTCGGGCTCCTTTGACTCATGGCGTAATCTTGGTCGTTATCGCCAAGAGACTGAAGCTTCGAAGAGGGAAAGGAGAGAACAAGAAGCTAGAGATTATGATTACCCGGACCGGGAAGATCGGAACAAGCAACCTTGAGAGGATTCGTATCGGCGGGATAAGTGTGACTATGAAAAGAATGATCGCAAGAAGCATTACGATTATGATAGGCATGACCGTGAGAACCATAACCGCGAGAAGCAATACGATCATTATAAGCATGACCATGAGAAGCACCATGACTATGATAAGCATGATCATGAGAAGCATTATACAAATGATCGCACAGGGAAAAGGCCTGGTGATGACAAGGATAGAGATCATAGGCGACAAAGAAAGCACCCCAAAGGTGATGAAGGCACCATGGCTAAAGACCTGCATTCTAAAACTGACATGGGTGCTATTACCGAAGATAAGCGCTCCACAATTGGCAAAGATCTGCTTTGCTACTGCATCTTCTGCACATTGCCTATATCTCGAACCCCCAGATGTTACACCATCCCCTGTCGACATTCTGAAAATTATTAAGAGGACCCCTTATCATGCCGGATGTGGGACAAAGTAGATTTCCGAGAGATTTGGTGATAAGTGGTGCTTCAAAGGGGTTTGTTTCAATTTAGATGTCCATCCTTTGGACAAAGACAATATACTTAAGGAGATAGACGCAGTGAAGGACGACATTAATAAGTGGATGGATGCAACAGAAAAAAAGCTGAGAAGATGGTCGAATGGTACAACTTGTGTGATGAGCTTAAGCTATCTAACCAATGCCATCTTGCTGCCATGCTTACGATGGAAAATGATAAGGCTGAATGGGAAAGAACAGTTAAGTCTCATGATGCCAACATTGCATCCCTTTCTCAGCAGAATGCCGAACTTGCGGTAGACAACCAGTGTCTTAAGGATAAACTCACCGCTGCTAGAACCAGAGAGACCCCGCTTCATTCCCAAATGAAAGATACACACTCAGCTCAGAAATAGGTTGAACTTAGGTTGGCTACAGAACTGTAATCTATAGTATCCTATAGAGAATCTAATGCCAGTTTACAAAGGGAGAAAGGTACTCAAAACTTGAAGATTTCTCAACTGGAAGTTCAGTTTGCTATACTTGAAAAGGAAAGAGATAATGCTCTATTGGCTAAGACCACTGTTGAGGTCGCACGCGTTCAGGATGAAGCCCGCTTTAATGCCTCTCTTGAGTGTTGCGAATAGAGGTAGCTTGAGCTTTTTACAGGATGCGTTCCTGATCACACTTGCTGAAGTCTGAAAAAATGTGCTTAAAAAATATGATGGTTCAGTTTGGAAGGAAGAGGATCTTAAGGATATGCTTTTAGATGATGACTCCGGTGAGGCGCTTGCCAAGGGTCCGGAACAACTCCAAAAAAACCGTGCTTCATATTTTGAGGCCGGACCCTCGGGGGTTTCTGCTCCAGAAATAGAGACTACTGCCGCCATTGACATGTCTCTTACCGATGTTATTGCTTCTTGACCCAAAGGTTACTAGAGTGTCTGCCATTGACCATTCCATTACCTATAAGAAGAAGAAAAATACTGCTGCTTTTGAATGATGATGATAGGGAGGATGACACAGACCGATATATGCTACGTAGCAGAAGCCCTCCAACTACCCCAGGTAAAACAGGGACCGAATCTCCTACTCTTCCAGTCACCCCAGGTAAAACCAGGACCGAATCACTAACCTTGGATTTTGGTCCTTTATTCCCTCCTCATGGATTCAATGATTTCCTTTCTTATTATTTGTATGCATTAGGCCCTTTTACATTGAAGCCTTCTCCTGCTACAACCGGGATTGAAGCTATCACTATTGCATCCACTTTGGTGACACTGACTTTGAATTCTTTGGTTGCTACTCCTCCATCGGCCGACTCTCCACTTATTCTTATATCCACTTTAGTCTCTGCCTCACAGCCAATGTCTCGGTTGGAAATTGTTTAGGCTATCCGAGACCTGGATGACGCAATCACTTTGTCTGGAGACATGGATGAAGGCGATGAGACTTTGGATGGTAGCCCAACTAAAAGGGGAAAGGTTTCTTCTAGTAAATTGATCAATCCTCTATCCTCAAAGAACAGAGGAAAGCAACTAGCTCATAAAAGGTCACTCGTTCCTTCCACCGCAACAAAGACGAACAAAGATGCCAGCTTTCAGACACCCATCTTTCTTCTATCAAGCCTAGGAAGCTTTCAATCCGATCCAATAGCTTCATTAAGAGTGGAAAAAAGGACTGACTGATGCCTCTTTAATTGTTTGCTTTTCTTCATGCCTTCTATTTGGATCGAATTTTTAAGCGAGTGCTGGCCGTCGCCCATGACTTGATGGAAACTTGTGTTTTTGTGATTTGTGGAAACTTGTATCTGTGACTTGTGTTTGGATGATGTGAAGCTGTTTTTTCCTTATGTACTTCAGCTTTTTATTTCATCCCTGTCGTACTTCTTTAGTGCATTTGCTTCTTTTCATATTACAAGTATTTAATTGATGCAGTGCCAAGTGTCGTGATGAGCGTATGGTATGTTTTGTGAATACTGGTCCTTCCAGTGTAGCTGTGTTGCCCCCATATCATAGATCCATCACAAGCTGCTTGGAGTCTACACCACCAACTTTGATGAACGTCTTAGATTTTAGCTGAGGCACTCAAGACTTATATTCTGTCGGCAACAACCTTTTGTGCATACCACTGTGTCGAAGCCTTTGAGCTTGCCTTAGTGCCTTTTAAGAGATCCAGCTTTGTTGATCAGCGTTGTACTTTTAACTGCAGAAGCTTTTTGTTCTTATGCCCCTGCTTGGGGCGGTCTTTGGATTTCGTACCCCGCTTGGGGCGGTCTTATATTTATAGTGCATTTAATCATTCGACCCACGAACCTGGCAGTGCTGGCCCTTTGGGGATCAAATTGAACACATCCCCCTAGAGAGATCTTGAGTTTGAGTTGAATCCAATGTTTGCCTTGTACGGCCTGATGAATCAGGCCTCAGAGAGACTACATTGGATACCCATTTTAGGGATAGGATTTCTGTTTGTGCTGGTCCTTCCAGCCTGGATTTACTGGTCCTTCCAGTAATTTAATACGCTTTTAGTTTCTTCTCCCATTGGATAAACCAACATTGTTGAAACTAAACCGGACACCCCCGTTCAGTGAGCTCAAACTAAACTCTCCTCCTACCTGCTAAGCTAGGTCTCGAAGGAATTGTCCCAGGGACCACCTACCGACTAGGATTTCAGTGTGTGCTGGTCTTTCCAGCTTGATTCCAAGGTGATCTTTCCTCTGACCTATTAAGTCAGGCCTTGGTGGAACTTCCCTAAACACCCCCATCCGACTAGGAATCCGCTATTTGCTGCACTTCCCGCCAAAATGGATTTGGAATTAGTGAAGCTAAAATGGATGCCTCCTTTGGGTGAGGTTTTCTGTTGTGTTGTATCATGTCATGGGAAGGCATCGATTCTTCTGCCTGATGTGTTGACTTGGCAAGCTATCATGGCTAGAGAACCGATGTCCTGGAACTTGCACTTGGGAAGGTACCCCTATGATGGAACTTAAAATATTTTGGTTATTAGCTTGGTTGGGCCACTTCCTTTTTTGCATCTTTCGTGGGGCCAATAACAGTCTTTCTACTGGGAGCTTATCTTGGCAAGCAATCACAATTGGAGATTTTCCCTTCTGATGAAACATGCAGCTGTTCGACTTTCTGCCCATTTGTTGCGCTTTCCACCACTTGACCCTGGATAGCTCTTTCCTTTCTGATTGGCAAGGCGGTGTGATGCCTCATCTCATTTATTTCATATGATGCTTTCGGCACTCGACGCTTGAGCTGTCCCTATCAGTATATGCTTAGAAAGCTTCCAAATCTCATTGGATTGTAAATGAGCTAGCGTTCTTTATATAGCCTGTAATCAGGAGTTGATTTTTAGCAACTTTTGGATTATTTAACAAGAGTGCAAATATACGATTCGGGCAAGAAATTAGACTTTTCATTCATATGTACAGAGTTCAACTATAATGCCTGGAAATTATTTATAACTTCCAACAACAAATTTGAAGAAAGTATCATGTAAAGTAGTAGCGGAGATGCTCGCTATTCCAAGCTGTAGGAATCTAAATACCATATGTTGTTGATAACTTGAAAGTGCCATCTCGAAGCTTCTAGCTTATAACATAGGGTCCTTCCCAATTTGACCCTAAGACTCCGGTTCCAATCTTTACTTTCTTCAGCACAAGGTCTCTGATCTCGAAGGTCCTTTGTCTGAATTTTGAGTTGAAATATCTGGCTACCCTTCTTTAGTGAGCATCAACCCTAAGCTCTATTTCGTCTCACTACTACAAAGCTGGGCTGTTGCTTCTGTTGTTTACCCCCTGTTGCTTCTGTTCTACAACCGAAGCAACTGCAGACGATGCAATAAGTCAAAATGTGTTGCTCGGCTGAAAAATCGAAGCAAAAACTCTTTTTTGCTTCGGTTTCTTACACCCTGTTGCTTCGGTTCAACACCTGAAGCAAATGAAGAAGATGTAAATAAATCCAAATTTGTTGCTTTTGGTACACAACCGAAGCAACAAAGTTTAATTGCTTCAGTTGTTGAAATGAAGCAAAAGAGGTAAAATAACCGAAGCAAATGACCAGCACTAAAGCAAAAAAATAATGATACTGTTTCAGGTTTTAAAAACTGAAACAATATCATTTAATAATATTCCATCAAATTATCATAGCTTAAAATTATTGTTAAAACCTAAAACTGTATCATATAATAATATTCCATCACATTATCATTACTTCAAATTATAGTCTATTAACAAGTTAGCGAATGATGATGATGACTATCCACCACTAGTATGCTTGAACAAGCTTTTAATTCTATATAAATGCCTTCAAATAAATTTCGAATCAAATCATTGAACACATGTTTAACAACATATAGCAAAAAAATATGATACCAAATGTAGCAAAAGCACGTATAACAAAAGGAAAAATATAAGAAAATTTACAGTATGGAAAATATATATATAAACAAGAATTAGCAGAATACACTATTTACTCTATCCACTTTATCCAAATGTTACCCTTCAGTAGGAACATTCTGAAAATCATATAAAGATGATTTAGTATCAACATACCTGCACAGTTTGCTTCTCATTTTTTTCCATTTGATTTTCAACATTTGCATACTCTAATTTTGGTATTCTCTGTTATGTTCACATCAATGTATCATCCGTATTTTATTTACAAAATAAGCAAATGGTGCCTACTGATTATATAAAAAGACATGTAAAAGAAAACTAGTAATTGAACTTTACTTCAAAATTAGCAATTGATGCAACATACATGATAATTGGTATTGCCCCTAACCGATTTTGAGCAGCTCATGGAAAGCTTCCTGTGGTATATCAACATTCCTAACAAGCTTACAAGCTTCATGCGCTTCTTTTTGATTGTCAAGAAGTTTCCTCTTTCTAGAAACATCACCTCCATAACATTTTGCTAAAGCATTTTTTTCTTAAGGCTGATATGCTGAAAAAAGATACAAATTCAAAGAATAAAAAAGGAAAATGTCATGATGATCATAAAAGTGCAGAGAAATTTAATTAGATATTTATGATATACTGTGGATATGAATAAAATATAAATATGAGAGCCCCACTGAGTTATTGCATTATTCAGCTCAAGTGATCCTGGCTCTTTAATTAAGCCAACTATGTATTTGTATGTTGTAGGCATCTCTTAATAAAATAAAAGATTATTGGTATGCTGTATTGCCATATGATGTGAGGATATGTCATAATGCACCTAAAGGTCACTAATATGTAGGTGCAAGCATATATGAATAAGATAACAGAAAAAGGTAGAAAACATGCACTGCTATTCTAGTCACTGCCTCTTAAGACAAACATGCAAGCAAGAAAGATAACAGGTAAAAAAAAAAAGTATTATAAGTGGCTTACCTATACTATTTTTGAGATTGCATCATCCTGTACACGTTTTGGTTCTGTCGTTCGCTAATCATCACATGCTCCATATGACTTTTTTTCCTTAGGTTAGTACAGAAATTGTAACTTAACAATCTGTAAGATGCCACTAGATTTTGGTCGACCAATGAGTTTTTAGTATTCCATAATAATGCAAGTTTGGAAGTGGAACCCCCTACCCTACTTCCAGAAGTTAGCCTATGCTGTTTGTTCAGTTGGTAGGACAAAATATTGGTTTAACTGCAGAAACTGATTGAGACATAGAACTAAACTGTTAGATTTACTCTCAAATGCCCAGGGGTGGATGGACATTGAGGCTAGCAAGGGCCAATGCCGTAGCTGGAAAAATTTGTTGCTGGCAAAATCAGACCTTCTTTTGAGGTTTGCCCTCCTTGGAGGGTGAAGAACCGCCCTATCTGAGTTTCAAGCAGCAAACCGTCCACCTAACGAATGCTATTTCTAGTTAGTTTGCAACAATGACACAAACGTGGGTATATATACAACAAGATTCTATTTTATTTGATGGTATGGGACTAAATTTCTCCTTACCTGAAATGATATCCTAGATCCGCCCCTGCAAATGCCCACTTAATCTCTCCTTCCTCAAGCTATTGGTGTCTATATTGCATGTATGCTCACATAGTCACATAAGAAAACAATGATACAGCCAATGAGCAGTCTTAATCAGTCACACACACACACACAGATATATATATATATATATATACATCTGTGTGTGTGTGTAAAGAATAACAATGAGTATATAACTCAGATTTAGAAGATAAAATAAGGTTGGTGCACATTTATGTATATAAACTTTTGATCAAGTACACATCCACCCACCCCATAAGTACTGATGATCTTATTCTCTATTAGTTGTCAAAAGTTTATAGACTAAATTAAACTGTTGTTAAATGTTAAAAAAGTCCACACGGTGGTTTGAAAGATCTACATTTCTAAAGATGCTTTACGTATTTTAATCTCTCTCTTTATATAAGCTCAAGTGCTCAACTCAATATACAATTGGCTTAAACAAAACAAAAGAGCACGAGTATCATTAGTATTCAAATGAGAAGAAGATCAAGAATGGGTGCCATCTGCTCCGATCACAGCCCTAAAACCCACGGCTTTGTTATAGAGCATGTCTCAAACATATAATTTCAGCACAAAGTGAAACATGAGTAGCTATAGAAATAATAAAACTGAAGAAGAAACCAGAATGATAACATCATCCCTCTGAAGCAGACAAGATAAGGATATAATGCTGATTCCTTTATTTTCATAATCTGTTCCATGATCACTCAATGCTTCAATTTCATATCAAATAAAATGATACATGTGTACATAAATATATACTGCTACTTTTGTTGTCCGCAGCTTTTATCGCCTTTACAAGTCTATACCTGGTGTTTTGATTGCAAACTACGAAAACTGTGAAATTTAGCTTGTTACAAGCACCGAATTGGCCGTACAATACTAATCAGTTTATTCCCAAAATATCAAAATCCTAACCAAGCCCTAACCCAATTTACAGAAGAGAAAATTTACATTGCTTCACGTAACTCACCGAGAGCATCAAATAGGAAACGAGATTGTTTTCGTCTTCGTTGAACTTCCTCTGCTTCTCGATGAAGGCCTCAATGACATCCGTAAATTCCTTCTCATCCCTCTCCTTCTCGATCTTCAAACTGGTTTGCGCCCTACTCAGCTCGGTCGCCATCCGCATCCAGACAACCGCCGTCATGGTCAAATACTCGTCCTTCTCAACGTGCTATGGCCTTGCACTTGCTTCTTCATCCTCTTCTCCTTCTCTGGCCCCACCGTCGAGACAGCTGCCTCCTCCTCCTCCGGCTCTGCCATTAAAACGGGTTCCTTGTTCGTCTTCTCTTCATGGATCTGAGTGTGAGGCTTGGGTAGGACGAGGGCGAGGGAAGGGACGGGAGAGGAAGAGGAGCGAGAGGATGATGAGGTTGGAGAGAAGGAAAAGGAAACGGAGGTCCATGGCGATGGGGATGATGATGTGGACGACGAAGCTGGCGGAGGATCTGGAAATTATCCAAAGAAGTCGAAATTAAAATCATCCAAAGCATGAAACGGAAATGAAATCGAAAACAATAGAAAAAGGAGATTCTTGCTTGACAGAGGCGGAGCGAGAAAACCGAACGAAAACAATTGGTGGAAAGGAAGCGGTAATCGATTTGCAGGAAGTTTTTTTTAAATATATAAAGGAACTGGGAAATATCGGTAAGCGGCAGTCGGTGAAAAAAGAAGCGGCAACTGATGAAAAAAAAGCGGGGTGAATTAACGCATGTGCATCCGCTTATATCAAAATAGTTCCCTATCTTTTTTGTTTTTTTATATATTTGTTTTCTATTATTTCTAAAAATTGCTTGCTAGTCATTAATTATCAAAAAACTAGTAAATATTAAATTAAATGCCAATCTTAGTTATCAATTAAAAATTTTCAATTATTACTTCTTAATTATTTAACAATAGATGTCACTTATTAATTATTAGATAATCAATATTATTTATTATTTATTAATGCTAATTATTTATATTCAGTAACTTATCAATCATTTGAAGTAAACCTTATATATTAAATATTAATTTTTAATTATTAATTTTAGTCGTTAGTTACCAGCGATTAAATTTGTTAATAGTAATTATTAAACTATTACCTAATAAATGCATTAATTATTAAATAGTAATTAGCATGTATATATTATCAATTACCGATTATTAATTATTTAATTGTAAATTTAATATTAATTATGAATTATGAATCATATTTATTAACTATTAAATATCATTGATAAATATTGTCTATAATGTATTAATGATTAATAATGAATAATAATTAATAAATTATTATATATAAATAAAACTTATTGGTCATAAATAATTAATTATTAATAAATTAATATATATATATATAAATTAGTGGCCATAATAATTATTAATTATTTATTAATAATCATTCATTATAAAATTTATGGACAATGACCATATAAACTATCACGGATAATTATAAAATATAAATTACCATGTATAAATTATTAAATAAATATTAGTTATTTTTTATTAACAACAAGTTATCAATTATTACACTATAACCCATTATAAATACAACTATATGCTTCAGAGCATTTGCTTCGACTGTATGAACAACTGAAGCAAATACCATAATTTGCTTAGGTTGTATAAACAACTGACAGAAATAACACTATTGCTTCTGTGCACTAGCTTCGGTTGTATGGACAACCAAAGCAAATAACACTATTTGCATCTGTTGGGGTGACAACAGAAGAATATAGCATTATTTTCTTCGGTGCTCTTGCTTCAGTTGCAAGAACAACAGAACCAAATAACAGTATTTGCTTCGATTGAAAGCACAACAGAAGCAAATGAGGTGAAGCAACAGACACATTTTGTACTAGTGTCTCTCTTCTCTTCGAGCTGATCGAGGGATTCAAGTGGTAACTTCTCATTTTCCTCTTGATTGAAATGAATCCTTCTATGGGAGGGAGCCTCTAGCTCTACATGAATCAATGCTTCAGAACCAAAAGCCAGAGAGAAGGTAGTGTGCCCAGTCGCAGTTTTATGAGTCGTGCAGTATGCCCATAGTGCAAGCGGAAGCTCGTCTACCCAACCACCTTTGACCTTTTCTAGACGCTTCGTGATGGTTGACTTTATGATTTTGTTCACCGCTTCTACCTGCCCGTTTTCCTGCGGATGAGCCACTGATACCAAGCTCTTCTGGATCTTATAATTAGCACAGAAGCTCTTGAATTCTTCACTCTCAAACTGGGTTTCGTTGTACATGATTATCTTCTGCGGCACACCAAAGCTGCTACTGACGTTATTTAAGAAAAAGTTGATGACTTTCTTTTAGGTGATGGTGCCAATGCTTTAGCCCATTTAGTGAAGTAATCAACGGCTATAATGGCGTATTTGAAGCTGGATTTTGCCGTAGGCAGTACCCCGATCAGATTTATGCCCGAAACAGCAAATGGCCATAGACTAACCATCTGAGTTATTACTGTGGATGGAGCTCTTGGAATCTTCGCAAATCTCTGACAACTATCACACTTTTTGGTGTGTGCTGCGGAGTCTCCATTCACATTTGGCCAGAAGTACCCATATCGCAGAATTTTCTTGGCCAATGTTGGACAACCAGTATGACCTCCACATTCACCTTCGTGCAATTCCATCAGGATTGCTTTTGACTACTCCTTCGTGACACACTAGAGCAGAGGCAAAGATAATCCTTGCCTATACAGCTGACCATCCTGAATGAGATACATGGGGGCCTTCCATAATATATTTCCTTGATTCTTAGAATCCATCGGGAGCACAATAGTGAGGAGGTATTCTCTGGTTTGAGTCATCCATGAGTCTGGCACTTCGACCGCTTCCATGATCCAATATATGTCAATCTGCTTTGTACTAGGGTTGGAAAGGACTTCAACTAGAACTAACCCCAACAATTGTGCATCTCACATATTAGCGTACTTTGCCAGCAAATCCGCCTTTATGTTTTCCTCTCTAGGAATGTGTGATATGATATAGAAGCCAAGATTGTCGATCTGTTCCCAAGCATTGGATAGATAAGCTGGCTGGTTTCCTCCTTTATCCAGAAACTCTCTTCAAACTTACATACCACTCTGCAAAGAATTCAACTACAGCTCTTTTGCCAACCTTAATCCGACGATGAGGGCTTCATATTCAGATTCATTGTTTGTTGATAGGAATTCCAACCTTAGCGCATAGCAAATTGATCTTCCTTCAGGGGTTTCCAAAATCACTCCTGCTTTAGAACAACAATCGTTTGATGACCCATCAACAAACAACTTCTATTGAATTAATGCTTCGACAGGTTCTTCCTTCTCCTCTCCTCGGTCCATGAACTCTACAATAAAATATGCAAGTGCCTGTCCATTGATCGCACTCCTAGGATGATATGAGATGTCATACTGGTTGAGCTCAATATTCCATTTCAACAATCTCCCCGAGGTCTCTAAACGGAACAAAACTTGCTTTAACGGCTGATCAATAAGGTCTTTAACTGAATATGCTTGAAAGTATGCCTGAGCTTCTTCGAGGCTATGAGTAGACAATAAGCGAGCTTTTCCAACTTCGAGTAGTTCAACTCTTCCCAGTCAATCTCTTACTGATATAGTACACCAGCCTTTGAACCTTCGATTCCACCCTTACCAAAGAAACATTTAGCGCATGAGCAGACATTGCCAGATACAAGAACAAGTATTCCCCATCATTTTGCTTGGATAACATCGGTGGTGATGCTATGTGCTGAATTAGATCCTCAAATGCCTTCTGACATTCAGGAGTCGATTGAAAATCTTTCTTTCCTTTTCTCAGAGTGTTGAAGAAAGGAATACAACTGTCAGTTACCCTTGATATGAAATGGTTCAGGGCATCAATCTTTTCATTCAAGCATTGGAGTTCTCTCTTGGTTTTAGGAGCACACATCTCTTTCAAAGCTGAAATTTGAGCTGGGTTGGCTTCTATGCCCTTGGAATTGACCATGATACCTAAAAATTTCCCTAATGCGACCCCAAATGAAAACTTCAATGGATTCAACTTCATACCAAACTTGCGCAGTATATCGAACATCTCAGCCAAATTCTCTAAGTGATCAGTAGCCCTTTTCGACTTAACCAGCATGTCGTCGACATACACTTCCATCGTCTTGCCAATTTGAGCTTTGAGCGTAGCATTAACAAGTCGCTGGTAAGTCGCCCCCGCATTCTTTAAGCTGAATGGCATTACCTTATTGTAATAAAAGCTTATATCCTTGATGTAGCTTGTATTTTCCTGATCAGGAGCATACATCATAATTTGATTATAACTTGAATAAGCATCAATAAATGAAAGAAACTCATGCCCGACTATGGAATCCACAAGCTGGTCTATCCTGGGAAGAGGAAAGCTTTCTTTAGGACATGCTTTGTTGAGATATGAGTAGTCTATACAAACTCGCCATTCAATTTCTTCACAAGCATGGGGTTGGAGACCCAATCCAGATAAGTAAATTCTCTGATGATGCCATTCTCCATTAGTCTGTTAACTTCTCCCTTCAGAGCTCTTAATTTTTCTAGAACTTGGATTCTCCTTTTTTGCTTCATGGATGGAACACATGGATCAATATTGAGCTTATGGGCTGCAACTTCAGGAGATATTATGCACATGGCCGAGTGGCTCCATGCGAACACATCCAAATTTGCTTTTAAGAAAACAATCAATTCACTCTACACTTTATGACTCAGTTAAGATCCTATATTTAGCACTCGACTATGATCTTTAAGATGAACCACAACCGAAATTGTAAACTCAGTTGGAGTCGATCTTCCTTCCCCTGTACTGGCTTTTCATAGATCCATCTCCTTTTGTGCTCCACTATGCTCACCAGTACAGGGGCCCCGCCCTAACTGCTATAAGGCGACATCATGAATGCGGAGGGGAACCTCCAAATTATTGCCTATGTCTTTCTTTCAAGCATCATGCAACCCTGTCACGTAGCACTCCTTAGCTGTCTCTTGGTCACCTTTGATTACACCTACTCCATTCTCTATTGGGAACTTCATGGTCAGGCACCATGGAGCCAATGCAAACTTAAAACCAGCCAAAGCTGGCTTTCCCGAGAATGCGTTATAACCCGAGAGCTCATCCACCAAGGCGAAGATTTGCATCATTTCCACTTTCTACTCTCCATCCCCAAGCTCCACAAGCAAGTCTATCACGCCAATTGGCTGCTTCGGTTCACTAGTGAACCCATGTATTTTGTTTTGGCATGCCTGCACATCTAACATGGAGAGCTTCATTCTATTGAACGTACTTCTGATGAGCACATTGACAGAAGCACCACCGTCAACCAACACCCTCTTCACTATTGCCGAACCGATGCCAATTGTGGCAACCATAGGATTGACTGTTGGCGTAACCACTCCATCTGAATCATTGTCTTTAAAAGCCACATCTTCATACGAAGTCTTTGGCATCTTCACCAGAAGTGTGTCACTTAGAACAAAGCATTTCTCTTATCTCGAAGCATTCTTCATCTTGCCAGCATATCTCTCAATGCCTCCCTAGCTTTTCCCGGTCGGGTGAGGTCCTCCTGAGATGGTATTGATAACTGGTCTCGAGTTGACGGGGGCTGAGATTTCTCTTTTGACCTAGATTGATTTGTGGATGCATTATGCCCCTGGGAAGCTTGAGCATATTGCTGATTTCTCACATACTACTGAAGCTGGTTTTTCCTAATCAATTCTTCAATCAGACTTTTAAGTGCTTGCACTCATTGGTATTATAACTTGGTTGATTATGGAAGCAACATTTAACAACCCGGAAATCAGAACTAATTTAAAATTTTATTTTAAAGAAAATTTTGCAAGAAAATGCGTCAGAATTTGTAAATTCTATTATTAATTTAAATTATTGAAAAAAATATAAAAAGAATTTTTTAAATAAAATTAGGATGTATTTAATGAGATTTATAAATATATGCTGATAGGTTGATTAAAAATAATATGTAGATTCTAAATGAAATAAATTATGACAACATACACATATATATCTTTAGCCATTCGCTTTAATGCATTCCTTGTCTATCCAAAGTGTAATGTTCATTAATTAATTTATTTTAAATTATGAATAGTACATTTGTTTTAAATGTTCTCCTTTCTTCATTAATATGCATTCGTTTCTTTCTATTTAATTTTTTTCCCTCTATGATTTACTTTTGAATATTGAATAAGAAATAAGTTTTGCTACCTCAGCCCTAGTCATCCACATCTATTTTATTTCTAATTTGTATAATACAAAGAGGCATCTCAGGAAAATATCTCATGTATATATTCTCTCCTCTTTCTACTCTTTTATCAATCATTCAAATTCATTTGGAAACAAAGCTATTCCCTTAATTTCTCCTTTTCTTCATCCCTTCTCTTTATACCTACAATCTTCAAATCTCAAAATAAAATACAATAAAATAAAATAAGAGCCTGCAAAACTATATGCATATTTCTATGATTTATTCTTATTAGTCCAATTGAATATGTCCCCTAAATTATGTTATTTAATATTATGTGTTTGGAAATTTAAAAAGTCACATAACTTTCGTATAGTCATCATTAAACAATAAATTATGCATTCGCTACCTTCCGTTATTCTCTTTCTTTATGTAATTTCCTTTTGAATTTTGAATAAGAAATAAATGTTAATAAATGTTGATTAGATTAACATGTCATGTCTATTCAACCAATTTATTCATTTGTAACCTACTACATATGAAGAGACCCAAGTGAGGAATGAAATAAAGTATATAACCAATTATATATAGACATTATACAAAATTATGTATAGGCGTTGTATGAAAATATACATATACGATATATGAACATACTTATATGCGATATATAAAATGGTCATGAAATAAAGTATTCATTTGTTAGTTAAAAATATATTTTGTTAAACAAAAGAATCGCCATTATCATATTAGTGAAATATAAAATCATAATAAAGAAAAAGAAGAAGGTAAAATCGCCTCCTTCATAAAATAAACAAATAAAATTTGAAATCTTTATCCAATGAAAATTAGAGGTGTGTCATTCATGGCAAGAGAAAAAAATATAATGACAATAATTGTCGCATGCTTTTCATTCATATCCTTCAATTCTTATATGTTCTCTCTCTTCCTTTCATATACATATACGCCATGTTTTATACCTTTTATAAATAAAAGATAAAAAATTAAGACAGACAAATTATTAAATTAAATACTATTTAATATATTATTATTATATATAGATCTCTATCTCAAATAGATTAACACCTCATCCTTATCAAATAATTTAATTATTTTGTAACATATGGATTAACGGGCCTTTTCTGAATTAAAGATTTAAATTAAATATAATTATATATACCCAATCCAATTAGCCCTAACCCTAATTCTCAAAAAAAAAAAAAAGACAGCCGCCACCCTTCGAATTTAATGGCTGAGACGCTCCCTCCTTCCTTTCCCCATAACTTCCCATCCACACTATAAAATCAAAGGCTTCCAAAGGCAAAAATGAAGAGAAAAGGCAGATGAACAACTTTAACGGTGGCGGCTTTCTGATGGTGCACTCTGATCGGTGACGCGGTGGTTGTAAGAGGTGCGGCGGTGGAAGATTGAAATCGACGATGGATATGATGTAAAGAGGAAGAAGGCGACCAGTATTACAAAAGGAACGAGGATTAATATACTAATTTAGGTTAAAGGAATTTTAATTAATTAATTAATTAATTATCCAATGTTTAAATGATCGTAATTCTTTCATATAATATCAGAATCGAGTAATTCAAATTGCATTGGAATCGTGAAAGTAAACGCTACAACGTGGAGCAAATCAAAACTGTAACAGGGGCCATATGGATTTTTGATAAAATTAAACATATGTTTAATTTTATTAAAAATAATTATTTATTCGATCTTTGAAATCGATCAAGGTGAGGTTTCTTATTTAAAAATTAAAGTTAAAATAAATTGTTATGCATTGGAAATCTTTATTTATTCGCTGTTAAGATTCATGTTGTTTGTGGTACATGATTTGAATTGGCTGATGTTGTTTGTGGTGATCCGATGGATATAATGGAATTGTTGAAAATTTGTATACAAATAAAAATCCCTTATTTTTTTTTGTCATGTTAGATATTGAAATTTGTATACAAATAAAAATTCATTTTTATTTGTAATGTTAGATATTAAATTTGTATACAAATAAAAATTCACTTTTTATTTGTCATGTTAGATATTAAAATTTGTATACAAATAAAAATTCATTTTTTATTTGTCATGTTAGATATTGAAATTTGTATACATTAAAAATTCATTTTTTATTTGTCATGTTAGATATTGAAATTTGTATACAAATAAAAATATTTTTTTTATTTTTCATGTTTAATATAGGAATTGTATACAAATAAAATTCTTCTTTTTATTTGTCATTAGCAACATACAAAATGTTATGCAAATAAAATCTTCTTTTTATTTGTCATTAGCAACATAGAAAATGTTATGAAAATAAAAATCTTCTTTTTATTTGTCATTAGCAACATAGAAAATGTTATGGAAATGAAATCTTCTTTTTATTTGTCATTAGCAACATAGAAAATGTTATGAAAATAAAAATCTTCTTTTTATTTGTCAGAAGCAACGAAAATGTTATGAAAATAAAAATCTTCTTTTTATTTGTCATTAGCAACATAGAAAATGTAATGGAAATAAAAATCATCTTTTTATTTGTTGTTAGCAACATAGAAAATGTTATGAAAATAAAATTTTTCTTTTTATTAGTCAATAGTAACATAGAAAATGTTATGAAAGTAAGAATCTTCTTTTTATTTGTCATTAGCAACATAGAAAATGTTATGCGAATAAAAATTATGCGAATATAAATCTTCTATTTATTTTTCATTAGCAACATAGAAAATGTTATGCAAATAAAAATCTTCTTTTTATTTGTCATTAGCAACATAGAAAATGTTATGCGAATAAAAATCTTTTTTTTATTTGTCATTAGCAACATAGAAAATGTTATGCCAATAAAAATCTTCTTTTTGATTTGTCATTAGCAACATAGAAAATGTTATGAGAAATAAAATCTTCTTCTTACTTGTCATTAGCAACATAGAAAATGTTCTAAAAATAAAAAATTTCCTTTTATTTGTCATATAAAATATAGAATTGTTGTATAAATAAAATTCTTCATTTTATTTATACATATGAAATATAGGAATGTGTAGACAATAAAATTCTTCTTTTTCAATTGTCACATGTTAACATAGAATATGTATAGGAAATAAAATTCTTCTTTTTATTTATACATACGAAATGTAGGAATTGTGTAGACAATGAAACTTTCTTTTATTGTGTATATGTGAACGTAGGAATGGTCAAAATTGTAAAACATTAAAAGAAACATTTTTAATGTCTAAAATGACTCATTAATAAAAATAACATGTACATTGGGAAAGAGATTAAAAGGGACATTTTAATGTTTATTTAGCTTCATTAAAAATGTCACAATTTACATGTACATTTAGATAAAAAGGGATTATAGGTTAAAATAGGATTTGTAATTAAAATGTTACATTTACATGATAGTAAAATAGGAAAATGTTTAAGTACTAATATATGCTTTGTTTGTTGAAAACATCATTTTTAATAATCACTGAACGATTTATATTTATTTATATATTTGTATATATAAATTAAAATTAAAATTAAAATTAAATGAATCACGCGCGTTAGTTTGCGTTTCGATAATCGTAAGTTTAAACGATTATACCGAAAGATCCGACCGATGGATTTTCCCTAAACTGAAATTGTTAGGTCCGCTTTGGGAAGTTATTTCCAAAGATGTTAAGTTTGTTAAAATCCAACGGTTAGATTTCGAGAAATGTGTAATTCAAATTTGGATAAAAACAACGCTAGAGCCTCCTATTGACCTGAAGCGTCGTTAAATTAAATTGGGCTATTTTTATAAATAAAAATAGCGATAAATCGTTATAAAATAATATTAATGATATGAGATGATTGAAGTTATATATATTCGAGAATTATTTGAAAAGACCTGGTTCAATCTCACTTCAGATAATTATACGACGATTTAAATCGAATACATTGAAGACAGTGATTGAAGGCCGACGATCTTCACATCGAATGGACAACTACTGATGCCCGACATTGGGTATCTCCTAATAAAGGGTTACAGTGGTAGTTGTCCAGACGTACTTGTTGATTTTCCGGATATGCGAGCATCTATCTCCCGTATTGGATATACGGGACGAGGAATAAGGTGTCTCAGGTTTCGTTCAAACCCAGAAGGACTCGTAAATGGATGTGTGTCTGACATTGAATTTCGTTCTGTATTAATTGATTTCTACTTAATATATATCTGTGTGGTCGCGGAGAATTTATTCTCCTACTTAACACTCTTCTCTGAGACGCACGAGCTTAGAGGTAATATATTGATAGATATCAGTCGCATGGCGTGAATTGTCAGTGTGGCATACCAAGATGCAAATGATCAAGGCTTTTATTGAAAAGCAAAGACTTGTGGTTGATGATCAAATCACCGCTTTATTTAGCATACCTTTGTGTATAAGCGTTACTTCGCGAGCCTCACACCCCGACATGATTCAAAAACGGGATCATGACTGTAGGGAGTGCACGCGTTTCTTTCTAGCTAGAAGTGGTGTCATGGTATGGAGCACATATATTTTAACCTATGTGGATGATGGACTACGAGGTACCTCGATATATTGGTCGCTACTGGCCAAGTGATAGGTCCAATAGGACCAGAAAACGTGTGTTCAAGCATAACTAATCCACTAAAGTATTTGTGGACCGGCCCTGAAGATCCAAGGGTTTCCCATAGGTGTGATCCTGATACATTTGCTAGAGTGTCTCAAATCAGGAGGAGCCATCCCTAGCCTTGACTCATGATGGAAAACCAATTTCCAATACCTCATTACAGATTGGATTGTAAACCTATATATGGCGACATAGTATATGTGTAACATCCCGTGAATTCTATAACATTAAGCTTCACAAATTAAAGTGTAATTAATTCTAAATGAAAGAATTGAGGGAAATGGGTTACTCCATTGCGTTCGTCTCGGAATTCTGCTTGAGATAGAGTCCGAGTTTGCGTAAATCGGACTCCGTATGAAGGAGTTATGACCTTCGGAAGTTTCAGAATAAAATTTAAAATTCAAACAGCTTGGTTTCAAGTTCAAAATTCGAAAAATAAGCTCAAACTGGCCTGGGAGGGAAAATTCCCGCCCAGGGACCAGGTCGACCATGGTTTCGACCTAGTTACCCCAGGTCGACCATAGTGTCGACCTGGGTGTCGACCTGCCAATCGACCTACCTGGTCGACCTGGCTGGCTGGGTCTGGCTCTGGCTCGAATTTCTGTGGCTCGGTGTGTCATTAGGGCTGACATATCACCTCTTTATTGGCTCTTTGGACTTTCTATGGTCTAGATTCCTCCTGTCTTCACCTGACGGCTCAAAACAATCTAAAAATCTATATATACACCCTAAGTCTCAACTAAAATTCACATAAAAATAAGATTGGAGTCGTCATGCTACCAGGAAGGAATTGAGCGTAGCCGTCAACAGAGAGGAGCTTAGAGACGAATCAAATTAAGAAGAGAACTAAAGCTTAATCAAATTATTCAACGCAGCGTTAATCTACCCAAAGGAACGCATCTCAATTTCAGAACTCAGAATCCAGAATTCAAGATTCTGCATTCGTTGTAAGTATAGTGATCTTTTAGAATATGAATAAAACTGTGACGTGATTCGATGTAAATGAAAATAGAATTGTGTTATTGTATAATAATGATATGAATTCTGCGTATTGTAATAATTCTGTCATGACTTGTGTATTGATATTTGTGGCATAAATTGATTGATGCAAGCCTATTGGACATTTGTATATGAAAATAATAGCACTGGCAAGTTGTGGGAAAAACTAGTAATTGATCCCTTTATGTTTATGTCGATGGCATGGACTGTATACATTCCCTAAGTCTAAGTTAAAGCTTATGTAAACATGTTCTAGATTTGAAACCTTTTATGCCTACATGACTCAAAACCTATGAACACATTCTTATGTTTATTCGCATGTATAATTGGATCTATGTTAAGTACCGTTTGGGTTACATAAACTATGCAAGTTTCATGTTGTAATAGGCTATATGATTAGATGTTAAAATTGGATATTTTGGTGAATATACAACATGTTAGTTTTGTGGTTGACATTATGCCAAGTTAAACATGGTTAAACCCAAGTTTGTATAAGCCTAAACTATGCCATTTCATATGACACCTACTTAGTTATACTCTGATTTGAATGCAAGTTCACATGACCCATAATTTATGTTAGTTGAATCGCTAAATTGCAAGTTCATGCGCCACACACCTTTATGTATTGTAAAATATTACATGTTCTTGATTTTCCCTTTTCTCACGTTTATAAAGTTGGGCTGAATTGTGTCGAGCCCAACATTTGTTATAATGTTGCGAACGTACAAACGGGGGTAATAACATTGGGTGTAAAACATGAAAAATATATGTTGGCATGTTTGGCACATGCCAACGACAATGACATTTAAGCGGTATGAATTGTTATACCCAAGAATAAAGGACATGACATTTACATATAAAATTGAGAAGTGATAAAATATGTAATTTAGAAAACACGGTATGCTTAACCCGAGGTTGGATTGAGTTGTGACGTAAACCTGCCCGGACCCGCCCGGCTGTCCAGTAGTCACAACAATACCTATCCAATGTGGGTGGTTAAGCATTGAGCCCAATAAGGACCCGAGGTTAGACTGAGCTACAATGTAAACCTGCCCGGAACCGACAGGCACATCCAGTAACCGTAGCAATATCTGTCTAATGTGAGTGGTCGGTGCTTTAAGTGGCTAAGGACAGATGGTAGGGTTAAGTCAACTAAAAACACTTAACCAAATTCAACATGTTAACAAGAATTGATGGGTGAGGTTAGGTAAATACAGACACTTAACCACATAACATGTTTGACTAGAAAACCCTAGTAACGAGGGACCCGTTTCAGCAGTAACCCAAGTTAGGTATCATGGTACCCTGAAACTAGGCAAGGTGGGGCAGGATTACTGTGCTGATTGTAAGCGGTCAAAAACGACGGCGGTGGGTGCACAGTGTAGGTTCTAACGGGGTGCGGGCGTGCACACACTCTGGAGCAGACAAACAGGGCACTGGGGCACCAGTAGTATAACCTATGTATTCTAGAATTGTGTCGGGGCCGCCACCATGGGTCTTGATACACCCCATGGTGGGACCAGCATAGGTATCTACAATTCTTGGGGGCCGTATGACACATGTTTATACGAGTAGGAGCCGATCTTTTGAAAATGGGGATCACTTCACCCTCAGCATGGGGTGCCAGTTAGAATAAGCTCAAGTAGGTGCAGAGATATAGTGTGGGTGCGATAGTACATTCGATTCTAAACGACACTTCCTTAGCTTGTGATACTTTCCTGTTTTCAGTTTATATCTATCATGCCCCTTTTTCTTATTCATGAGTCACTAGATTTACTCAGGCTTTATGTCTGACTCTATTTTCTTTTCGTCTTCTTTTCTTTCGTTCCCCCTCCCCCCCAGGTCCACAGGGAGGAAACAACCCAGCTTAGTCAGACTCTTTGCAAGCTTCAAGGCCGTAGATGTATGGTTTGGATCTCTTTTGCTCGGATTATGGCTTTGGATATCACTATGGGGATTTTTGTTACTTTATTTATGTTTTATGCTTCTTTAATAATCAAGCTAGTAACGAGGTTGTAATGTTGGAAGTATTTTGAGACAATTATGGAAATGTTTTGTATGAACACGTATTGATGAAATAAAAGCCTGTTTGTTTTCCGCTGTTTAAAATATGTGTATTTATATCTGTCTTGTGTTTATCTATGACTTTTACTTATAAACCTCCACTGAAGTTAAGGCATTCCCTTTGTGAGTGACCTTAACGGAGGTGGGGTGTTTCACTTGGTATCAGAGCATAGGTTTACCAGATAAGATAAAAAAAATTGAAATTGTTTTCAAAAGGAAGTTTAAAGAAGCATTTTTCAAGAAAAAGTGTCATATTTTTAAAAAGGCATAATCCCCCAAAGCCATGTGCACTATCTCTCTCTATCCTTCGTTTTGAATCTTTCCTTTCTGTTTCAGCATGTCTGGAGAACTTAACCTTCCAGAAGGAGTACCGATACCCGGCTGGTTTAGGAGGTACTTAGAAGCAAGGGCCAATGGCGCGGGCCCAGCAGACATCCCTCCTCCAGTGGCCACGGTTCCTCCTCCTCCTCGTGGAAATGCCTTCGCAAAAACTTGTAGAGACTTCAAGGCTATGGGTGGAAAATACTTTTATGGGACAGAATCCTTTGTAGGAGCAAGAAACTGGCTAAAAGAGACCGAGGATCTGTTTGTCACCTTCGAAGTTGATGGCAGGCAAAAGATACAGCTAGCAGTGTGGTTGCTTAAAGATGAAGCTTCCTATTGGTGGGAGATTACCAATGCTCAGAGGGCAGTGGAAACATGGGAAGATTTCATGACAAGATTTGAGATGAAATTCCTCTCCCAAGCTGAAAGAAGCCTGCAAATGGAGAAGTTCCTAACTCTTAAACAGGGGAGCATGACGATCAAGGAGTACGTCAATCAGTTTAATCAGCTAGCCAGATTTGGGCTGGACTTAGTAAACACCCAACACAAGAAGGCGCTTCGCTTCGTCAAAGGTCTGAATGAGCCTCTACACAGCCTTGCTATGACCCATGTATCCACGGGAGCGACTTATGAAAGCTTGGTGGACATGGCGTTGCTACACGAGGAAGACAACAGCAAGAAAGAGACTAAGGTGGATGAAAAGAAAGAGGTTCTACAAGCTAAGAAAACAGACTTCAAGAAAGGAGGGAAGAACAATAAGCTCCATGAGAGGAGAAAGTGCAAATTCTGTGGCATTGTTGGACATATATCGAAAGACTGTTGAAAGAGGAAAGCGAAGATGGGTGGGTGCTTCCATTGCGTAGAGACTGGGCACTTGTCTAAGGACTGCCCAAAGAAGCGAGGGCAGGGACAGAAGGCTGGATCCACTTCAGGGGGTCAAGTTCATTCACTGGTGGCACCTCCACAGGAACGAGGTAGTAATATTTCTGTAGAAAGTGTAGTCTATCTTTATGAACATCCAGTTCGCACACTTTTTGACTCTGGCGCATCACACTCCTTTATTTCATCTGCCTTAGTAGAATCTCTGCATCTAGACACTAGTATGGTAGAGGATCCCTTAGTAGCTTCAAATCCAATTGGGGGCTCCGCTTACTTGTCAATGGTTTGTTTGGGTTTGAAAGTCTCTATTCTCAGCGTTGAGTTTAGTTGTAATGCCTTTGTTTTGGGCTTCTCGGGATATGGTTTGATCTTAGGCATGGACTGGTTATCCAGTAATGGTGCCATTCTTGATTGTGAGAAAAGAGTAGTTAGACTCTTGACTTGGCTTGGTAACACTCTAGAAATTTCTTGTAATCCCTTAAATGCTGTTATGCTTAGTTATCTAGAGTCGCTTGATGCTTCTGATGAGAATTTGCAGTCAGTTAGAGTAGTCCGAGAATATCCGGATGTCTTTGAGGAGGTGAAGGGCTTACCTCCGAGGCGGGAAATAGACTTCCGCATATATCTTGTGGATAATGCAAAGCCTGTAGCTTTACCTGTCAGACACATGGCTCCAAAGGAGAGAAAGGAGCTCAGTACGCAGGTTAAAGAACTTCTCGAAAAGGGGTTCATTAGACGGAGCATTTCGGAATGGGTGCTCAGTGGTGTTCGCAACCAAAGCGGACGGTTCGCTTCGCCTTTGCATCGACTATAGGGAGTTAAACAAATTGACCAAGAAAAATAGGCACCCTCTTCCCCAAATCGACGATTTGTTTGATCAACTTGTAGGTGCCGCGGTCTTCTCCCAACTTGATCTAGCAACTGGGTTCCATCAGCTAAGAGTAGCTGAAGACAGCATTGATATAACGGCGTTCAGAACCCCAGACGGTTTCTTCGAGTGGCTTGTCATGCCTTTCGGCTTGACAAACGCACCCGCTTATTTCGTAACCTGATGAGCAGGGTGTTCAGAGAATTCCTCAATAAGTTCGTGGTGGTCTTCGTAGACGATATTTTGATCTTCTCAAAGAATGAGGAAGAACATGCTCAACATCTGAAAGAGATCATGGATACTCTCCGTGCACATCAGCTAAAAGCCAAATTCTCCAAGTGCCACTTTTGGAGAAAGGAGGTAAGATTTCTGGGGCATATAGTGTCCAAAGAGGGGTTGGCTGTGGACCCCGCGAAAGTGGTGGCAGTGCAAGATTGGAAGACACCAAGAAATGCAACCGAAATTTGAAGCTTTCTTGGGCTAGCCGGTTTTTACCGAAAGTTCATTAGGGATTTTGCGAAAATCTCAGCTCCACTCACAAGGCTAACAAAGAAGAATCTGGCGTTCACTTAGGATTTGGACTGCGAGTTTGCTTTCCAACGATTAAAAAGGGCTCTCACAACAACCCCAGTTCTGACTTTGCCAGATGGAAGCAAAATGTTCACAGTATATACGGATGCTTGCGGTACGGGGCTAGGCGCTGTTCTGATGCAAGAGGGGAGGGTAGTAGTTTATGGTGGAGGACAATTGAAAGTGCATGAAAAGAACTACCCAACCCACGATCTTGAGTTGGCTGCCATCGTCTTTGCGCTTAAGTCTTGGCGCCATTATCTCCTAGGTGAGAAGTTTGAATTATACACTGACCATAAATCGTTGAAGTATCTTTTCTCGCAGAAAGATCTTAACTTGAGGCAGCAAAGGTGGATGGAGTTCCTTGCCTCGTATGATTTTGAAATTTCCTATACTCCCGGCAAAGGCAACGTAGTAGCAGACGCGTTGAGCCGAAAGAAACTGACTCTAAGCCCTCTCTTTGTGGAAAGGCAAAGCTTGGAGTATATAGCCAGTTTTAACTTTAGGCCCTCCTCGGGTTTTGTACCGGGTTTGTTAGCATCTCTCGAAGTACGTCCTACTCTCTTGGACTCAATAGGGGCTGCACAACGTGAAGACCCTCAGCTTGTGGATGTGATTGATAAACTAGTTAGGGGTGAAACTTCCAGTCACCTCAATAGATATTCCATCGATGATAAGGGTTGGCTGAGGCGAGATGGAAGACTATGCGTCCCACAAGCTAGGTATTTTGTGAAGAAGGTTCTCGAGGAGGCACATCATTCCAAGATGACTATACACCCTGGCGGTGATAAGATGTACAAGGATATAAAAAGAACTTTCTTTTGGAGTGGCATGAAGAAGGACGTGGCAGATTTCGTTTCTAAGTGCATGACCTGCCAACAGGTCAAGGCGGAACAGAAGAAACCTAGAGGACTACAACATCCTCTAGAAATCCCGCAATGGAAGTGGGGTAGCATTTCAATGGACTTCATTGACGGGTTGCCTAGGTCAAGAAGAGGCAATACTAGCATTTGGGTAATAGTGGACAGGCTTACTAAAAGCGCCCACTTTATACCTATCAGGAGTAGAAGGACTGCTTCATCTCTAGCTTCTCTTTATCTCAAGGAAATAGTTCGACTCCGTGGAATACCCTCCATCATAGTGAGTGACAGAGACCCCATCTTCACGAGCGAATTTTGGCGGAGTCTACAAGAAGCTGTCGGCACACAGTCATGTTTGAGCACGGCCTATCACCCCCAAACTGATGGTCAGACAGAAAGGGTGAATAGAGTACTAGAAGATCTTCTAAGACTGTGCGTTCTTGACTTCGGAGGAACCTGGGAGGATCACCTTCCTTTAGTGGAATTCGCCTATAACAACAGTTACCAAGCCACCATCGGTATGGCGCCCTTCGAAGCTTTGTATGGAAGACCTTGCCGATCACCATCTTGTTGGTGGGAGTCCACTGACAAGATTATGCATGGGTCAGACATGATCAGAGAGACTTCAGAAAAAAGTGGACTTGATACGAAGGAGAATGAAGACTGCCCAAGACAGACAGAAATCCTACGCCGAAAAAAGAAGGACCGACCTTGAGTTTGAGGTTGGGGACATGGTTTTCCTTAAGGTATCCCCTTTAAGGAACGTCGTTCGCTTTGGATCCACAGGAAAGCTAGCACCAAGATTTGTAGGACCATTCCCTATCATCAAGAAGATTGGGAAAATGGCTTATAGAGTAGATCTGCCTGAAAGATTGGCTGGAATTCACAACGTCTTTCACGTTTCTCATCTCCGGAAATTTCTACATGAATCAGCGGAAGTGGTGGAGCCAAGCATTCTAGAAGAAGCCGAAGTGGAACGTGAAGCAACTGTGAGGAGAGTTCCAGCCCACATCTTAGGAACTGAAGTGAAAAAGCTACACAACCGCGAAGTCAAACTCGTTAAAGTTCAGTGGAGCAACACCGAGGAAGACACGACTTGGGAAACTGAGGACATAATACGCGCTGCCTACCCTTTTCTTTTTGAGGGTACATCTTTTGAAACACCCCACCTCCGTTAGGGTCACTTTCAAAGGGAATGCCCTAATTTTGGTGGAGGTTTATAAGTACAAGTCACAGATATACAAGACAGATATAAGAACACATATTTGTAAACAGCGGAAGAACAACAAACTTTTATTTCATAAAATCAAATACGTGTTACAACAACATCCTTTCCAAAAACATAACATAACACTTTCATAATCTGTCTTGAGTACATTATTTAAAGAAGCATAAATAAAACATAGATAAACTGCAGAAGCCCCATAGTGGTTATCCAAAGCCATAGTTCAAAAACGGAAAGTTCCAAGCAATACATTTCTCTTCTTCAAGCTGGATGTTGAGGTAGGTCAAGCTGCTGTGTTCCCTCCCTGAGGACCTGGGGGGGGGGGAAACGGAAGAAAAGAAGACGAAAGAAAAGTAGAGTCAGACATAAAGCCTGAGTAAGTCTAGTACTATTTTGTCTATGAATAAAGAACTGGGTATGATAAGTATAAACAGGAAGTGGGCAAGCACAATAAACTTGGTTAAATTGTCTAGGGTCGAATATACTATCGTACCCCATGTTGATCTCTGAACCCATATAAACTAGTTTCCAACTAGCACCCCAAAATCAGGGTGATGTGATCAATTCTATGATGATCGGCTCCTACTCGCATAGTTACATGTGTCTTACGGCCCCCGATGTCTGTAGTTACCTATGCTAGTCCCACCATGGGGTGTATCAAGTCCCATAGTGGCAACCCGACACAACCTTAGAGTGCACAGGTATGCTACTGGTGTCCAGTGCCTTATTTTTCTACGCCGGAGTGTGTGCACGCCCGCACTCCGTTAGAACCTACACTGCTACACCACCGCCGTCGCTTTGACCTCTTACAATCAGCCCAGTAATCGTGCCCCACCCTGCCTAGCTTCAGGGTATCCTGATACACCTTTTAGGGTTACTGCTGAAAAGGGTCCCCCGTTACTAGGTTTTCTATCTCTAGCCAACATGCTAAGTTGGTTAAGTGTTTCCTAACCTAACCCCACCAGTCCGTTTAGTTTAGCATGTTCCATTTTGATTAAGTCTTTAGTTCACTTAATCCTAACAATCCTGACTCAGCCTTAATTGTCTTATTAAGGCCCTGACCTCTCACATTAGACAGGTATTGTTGTGGCTGCCTGTTGCCGGTTGGTTCCGGGCAGTCTTACGCCATAACTCAGTCTAACCTCGGGTCCTTATTGGGCTCCATGTTTAACCTCCCACATTGGATAGGTATTGTTGTGACTACTGGACAGCCGGGCGGTTCCGGGCAGGTTTACATCACAACTCAATCCAACCTCGGGTTAAACACATCGTATGTTCTACATTTACATATCTTGTCATTCCTCTTTATTTCTTATATGTAAATATTTGCGGCCCATTATTAAGTTAATGGTGTAAAGGTTACACCAATCAAGGGCCCAACCCATACTTGAATTCGGGCCCTTCTATTTCATATTTCCATTCATTAATTAATTTTAACCCAACGTTATTTTCCCCCGTTTAACACGTCCGTTTATATATATTTTGGGCTTAGCCTTTTAAAGCCCAATTTAGCCATGCGAAAAGGGGAGGCTTAAGGCGTGATTACATACACAAAGAGGGGAAGGTGAGCGCATGAACTTGCATATGACGTTGGAAATACATAATAGAAACTGGTGTACTTGCATAGTGGTAACATAGGTGACATGAATCAGAGCATGTGAACTTGCATAGGTTTAACTGCAACATGAACCTATATTCTTATTTATGCATAATGTCAAACATAAGCATGGCATAAATATTTCTAGCATAAGCATGGCATAATGTCAAACATAAGCATGGCATAAATATTTCTAGCATAAGCATGGCATAATGTCAAACATAAGCATGGCATAAATATTTCTAGCATAAGCATGGCATAATGTCGAACATAAGCAGGGCATAATATCAAACATAAGCATGGCATTAGTATAGTTAAATTTGTTCACATAACCATGGTATAAACATACTTATGCATAAATATTCCTAAACATGGTGTTTGCTTTAAACTTGCAAACAGTCATTTTTGAGTCTAACCTAGCCATGTCTCACATATGTCATCATATAATTCTTTTAAACAAGATAGACTTAATCATAGGTTTTCAATTATGCCAAATATCATTCATAGCCTAGCCATATTCATAAGTTTGCAAAAGCATGACTTAATACATGGATTATGGTGTCAAAATTCCAACATAGTTTCATATGAACTATAATAACCAAACTTGTTTCAATTACTTGCAAAATGAATTATGCACAAAAATATACATCATGATGGCATAATAACAAAGCCCCAAACTTGCATGAATTTCAATCAACTACATACATGTAGCTTCAACATAGATTACATAATTTGCGCAATATTCCAAACGTATACTTGCATAGAACTACCGCATGTAGTTCTTTATAATTGAATAACATAATTCAGAATATCCAAACGTATATAAATTGATAAGACCGCACAAATATGAATTTTATTGCCACAATTCAAGCATACATATCTACACAATTGTTTATTCATACCAAAGTAATACTCTACTTACAATGGTTGCGGCGAATTCTCTAATTAAGAGATATGATTCCTTTGTTGAATTGATTGGCTTTAGGTTGCTTGAATTGCTTTAGGCTTTAGAACTTTCTTCCTAATTCTCTCTTTAGTTGGCGGCTACTCTTAGTCGTTCCTCAGCAACATGGCGGCTATGTTCTTAATTTGAATGAATAGATTAGGGTTTAGTCTAGGGTTGTTTATATAGAGGTTAGGAATTGATTAGGACCATTGATGTTGCTAGGTTAGATCGTAGCCATTCATTCGATAGAGAGACCAATTAGAACCCGCCACCTAGCCCTAATGACAAAGCAGACCACAGAAATTCGACCAAACACAGACCTGGCCAGCCAGGTTGACTGGGCTCGACCAGGTCGACACCCCTGTCGACAGGGCTGTCGACAGCCCTGTCGACATGGGTAGCCCAGGTCGACAGCCCAGTCGACCTGGGTGGCCCAGGCGGGTGTTCTTCCACCCTGGCCCATTGGGCCCCACTTCGGAATATTTAATTATTTAATTCTGTTTGAATTTTAAATTTAATTCAAAACTTCCGAAGGCCATATCTTCTTCATACGGACTCCGTTTTTCGAAAACTCGGACTCTATTTCGCGTATTTTTCCGAGACGAACGTAATGGCGTATCCCGTTTCCCTTAGTTCTTTGATTTGAATTTGATTATACTTTAATTTATGAATTTCACAGTTATAGAATTTTCGGGGTGTTACATTCTCCCCCACTTAAAAGGATTTCGTCCCCGAAATCTTCAAGTTAGGAGGAATGTATATCCTAACATCCAAACATCCATCTACTCATCCATCAAACACGAGCATCCATTGTCCTTAAAAGACTTCTAATGCTTCATGATCATATGCGAAGTGTGTGTGTACATGTACTTATCTAATGCAAAATCAGGCGGTCTACTGATTCAGTTGATCTCCTTAATGCGAATCATGTAAGTGCCATGAATCCATTATGTATGCAAATTTTCCTATTCATGATTTTACATGAGTGCACAATCATTCAATACAAATGCAGCATCCACATGTCAACACATTAAAGTTCAACCACATACGAATGCAAACATATATGCATATGCAATATGAAGTGACTGAGCCGATCTAAACCCTAGATTGTGTGTGTATATGCAACCACGAGCAACCACTAGCAATCACTTGCAACCACTTGCAACCATCATCCATAACATGTTTCAACTACATGTTTCCATCCAAAAAGATTCTATCTAAAAGATACGGTCAAGGAAATATACCTAAAAAGATAGATAAATGCGCAACTTAAGGAAAAGGAAAGATCAAGGATGTACCCTCGAACAGAAAAGGGTAGGCTGTACGGATTCTAGTTTCAGTTTCCCAAGTCGCGTCTCCCTCGGCGTCGCTCCACTGAACTTTGACGAGCTTGACTTCGCGGTTGCGTAGCTTCTTCACTTCCGTTCCTAAGATGCGGGTTGGAACTCTCCTTATGGTTCCTTTGCGTTCCACTTCGGCCTCTTCGAGTATATTTGGTTCTACCACTTCAGCAGACTCATGTAGACATTTTCGAAGGTGTGAAACGTGAAAAACGTTGTGAACTCCAGCCAACTTCTCCGGTAGCTCTAATCTATAGGCCATTTTCCCAATTTTCTCGATGATTGGGAATGGCCCTACGAACCTTGGTGCTAGCTTTCCTGTGGTTCCAAAACGAACAACGTTTCTTAGTGGTGATACCTTGAGAAAAACTCTGTCTCCAACCTCGAATTCAAGGTCGGACCTCCTCTTGTCGGCATAGGACTTTTGTCTGTCTTGGGCCGTCTTCATCCTTCTTCGTATTAAGTCTACTTTCTCTGAAGTCTCTCGGATCATATCTGGTCCAAGTATGAGGTTATCCGTGGACTCCCACCAACAAGTGGGCGATCGGCACGGTCTTCCATATAAAGCTTCGAAGGGCGCCATTCCGATGGTTGCTTGATAGCTGTTGTTGTAGGCAAATTCCACCAAAGGAAGGTGATCTTCCCATGTCCCTCCGAAGTCAAGGACGCATAGTCTTAAAAGGTCTTCCAAAACTCTGTTCACTCTCTCTGTTTGGCCGTCGGTTTGGGGATGATAGGCTGTGCTGAAGCATAACTGCGTTCCTACTGCTTCTTGCAGACTCCGCCAAAACTCGCTGGTGAAAATGGGGTCTCGGTCACTAACAATGCTAGATGGTATTCCATGGAGTCGAACGACTTCCTTAAGGTAAAGTGATGCTAGGGATGAGGCAGTTCTTTTACTTTTGACAGGTAAAAAGTGGGCGCTTTTAGTAAGCCTATCCACTATTACCCAAATGCTAGTGTTGCCCCTCCTAGACCTAGGCAGCCCATCGATGAAGTCCATTGAGATGCTATCCCACTTCCACTGCGGGACCTCCAAAGGATGTAGCAGTCCGCCAGGCTTTTTCTGTTCCGCCTTAACCTGTTGGCACACCATACACTTAGAAACGAATTCTGCCACGTCCTTTTTCATGCCATTCCAGAAGAAAGTCCTTTTTATGTCTTTGTACATTTTATCTCCGCCTGGATGTATCGTCATCTTGGAGTGATGTGCTTCCTCGAGAACCTTCTTTATTAAATCTTTTGTCTGTGGGACGCATAGTCTTCCGTCTCGCCTTAGCAAACCCCTATCGTCGATGGAGTATTTGTTGAGGTGACTTGAAGTCTCGCCCCTAATTAGCCTATCAATTATTTCTACAAGCTGAGGGTCTTCGCGTTGTGCTGTCCCTACTGAATCCACTAAAGTTGGGCGCACTTCGAGAGATGCTAGCAAGCCTGGTACGAAATCGGAGGAAGGCCTAAAGTCGAAGCTGGCTATAAACTCTAGGCTTTGTCTTTCAACAAATAACGGGC
The DNA here is from genome assembly GCA_030737875.1 of Allium sativum. Lineage (NCBI taxonomy): Eukaryota > Viridiplantae > Streptophyta > Magnoliopsida > Asparagales > Amaryllidaceae > Allium > Allium sativum. Next base: position 116,504,499 of record CM060911.1, on the reverse strand, counting down.
TTAGGGTCAATTTCTTTCGGCTCAACGCGTCTGCCACTACGTTGCCTTTGCCCGGAGTATAGGAGATTTCGAAATCGTACGAGGCAAGAAACTCCATCCATCTTTGTTGCCTCAAGTTAAGATCTTTCTGCGAGAAAAGATATTTCAACGATTTATGGTCAGTGTAAAGTTCGAACTTCTCACCTAGGAGATAGTGTCGCCAAGACTTGAGTGCAAAGACGATGGCGGCTAACTCAAGATTGTGGGTTGGGTAGTTCTTTTCGTGCACTTTCAACTGCCTCCCGCCATAAGCTACTACCCTTCCTTCTTGCATTAAGATGGCACCCAACCCTATCCCACATGCATCCGTATAAACAGTGAACATCTTGCTCCCATCTGGCAGCGTCAAAACTGGGGCTGTTGTAAGAGCCCTTTTCAGTCGTTGGAAAGCAAACTCGCAATCCAAATCCCAATTGAACACTAGATTCTTCTTAGTCAATTTCGTGAGCGGAGCTGAGATTTTCGCAAAATCCCTTATAAATTTTCGATAGAAACCTGCTAGTCCTAGGAAGCTTCGAACCTCAGTTGCATTCCTTGGCGTCTTCCAATCCTGTACCGCCACTACCTTAGCAGGGTCCACTGCTAACCCTTGTTTGGATACTATGTGCCCAAGGAACCTCACCTCTTCTCTCCAAAAGTGGCATTTGGAGAATTTGGCTTTTAGTTGATGGACTCGCAAAGTTTCCATGATTGCCCTTAAGTGCCGAGCGTGTTCCTCTTCATTCTTTGAGAAGATAAGGATATCATCTACGAAGACCACTACGAATTTGTTGAGGAAATCTCTAAATACCCTACTCATTAGGTCCACGAAGTAAGCAGGTGCATTTGTCAAGCCGAAAGGCATGACAAGCCATTCAAAGAAGCCGTCTGGGGTTCTGAACGCCGTTTTATCGATGCTATCTTCAGCCACCCTTAGCTGATGAAAACCGGTTGCTAAATCGAGTTGGGAGAAAACAGACGCTCCTACAAGCTGGTCAAACAAATCGTCAATTCTAGGGAGAGGGTGCCTATTCTTTTTCGTTAGCTTGTTGAGCTCCCTATAGTCAACACATAGACGGAGTGAACCATCCGCCTTTGTAGCGAACACCACCGGAGCGCCCCATTCTGAAATGCTCCTCCTAATGAACCCCTTCTCTAGAAGCTCTTTAATCTGTTTACTGAGCTCTTTCCTTTCTCGTGGAGCCATATGTCTAACGGGCAACGCAACGGGCTTTGCATTATCTACAAGATATATGCGGAAGTCTATTTCCCGCTTCGGAGGCAAGCCCTTCACCTCTTCGAAGACATCCGGATATTCCCGGACCACTCTAACTGATTGCAAATTTTCAACAGAGGCATCTAGCGATTCAAGATAACTAAGCATAACCGCATGCGAGGGATTACAAGAAATTTCCAAAGTATTACCGAGCTGGGTTAGGAGCCTAACAACCCTTTTCTCACAATCAAGGATGGCCCCATTACTGGATAGCCAATCCATACCCAAAATCAAACCATAACCCGAAAAGCCCAAAACAAAGGCACTACATTGAAATTCTACACTTAGAATGGAAATTTTCAATCCCAAACAGATCATAGACAAATGAGCTGGGCCCCCAATTGGGTTTGAAACAATTAAGGGGTCCTCTACCATACTAGTTTTTAGGTGCAGAGATTCTACTAAAGCAGACGAGATAAAGGAGTGTGATGCGCCAGAATCAAATAAAGTGCGAACGGGGTGATCATAAAGATAAACTACACTTTCTACAGAAGTATTTATACCTCGCTGTTGCAGAGGTGGCGCTTCTAGCACATGGACCTGTGCCCCTGGGGTGGATCCAGCCCTCTGCCCCTGTCCTCGTTTCTTTGGGCAGTCCTTAGCCCTGTGGCCCGTCTCACCACAAGAAAAGCACCCACCATTCTCCTTGGCCTTCTTTTTCCGGCAGTCCTTTACTAAGTGCCCCACTTTGCCATAGAAATTGCACTTCCTCTTCTCCTTGTTGCCTTTCCCGCCTTTCTTAAAGTCTGTCTTTTTAGGCTGCAAACCCTCTTTCTTCCCTTGAGAGCTTTCTGCCTTTGTCTCCTTCTTGCCCTTATCCTCTTCATTCAGCAATGCCATTTGCACCAATCTTTCATATGTGGCTCCCATGGGTATATGGGTCATGGCCAAACTGTGTAATGGCTCATTTAACCCTTTGACGAAACGGAGAGCCTTCTTGTGCGGGGTGTTGACTAGGTCAAGCCCAAACCTAGCCAGCTCATCGAACTGATTCACATACTCTCTGACTGTCTTGTCCCCTTGCTTAAGAAATAAGAATTTTTCCAACTGCAAACTCCTTTCTGCATCTGAGAGAAATTTGGTCTCAAACCTTGCCCTAAAGTCCTCCCATGTCTCCACTGGTCTTTCAGCATTAGTGACTTCCCACCAGTAGGAAGCCTCGCCCTTCAATAGCCATACCGCCAGTTGTACTTTTTGTCTATCTTCTACCTCAAAGATGATGAATAGGTCCTCCGTTTCTTTCAGCCAATTTCTAGCTGCCACGAAGGACTCAGTTCCATGGAAATCCCTTCCTCCCATAGCTTTAAAATCTTTACATATCTTAGAAAACGTGTTCCCCCGAGGAGGAGGTGGAGGAAAAGGTGCCGCTGCGGCTGGATGATTTCCTTCAGCTGGGGGAGGTGGAACGGTAGGACCTGGCTGAGTGGCCCTTGCTTCTAAGAACCGTCTAAACCAACCAGGTATTGGTACCCCTTCCGGCAAGTTGAGTTCTTGGGACATGCTGAAACAAAAAGGATAGATTCAAAACGAAGGATAGAGATAGTACCTATGGCTTTGGGGAGTGGACTTTGCTTTTTTTTTAAAATAAAATAATATTCCTTTCTTTTAAAAATGCTTCTTTAAATTTCCTTTTTTTTTTTAAATAAATTTTCAAAACTTTTTATCCTATCTGGTAAACCTATGCTCTGATACCAAGTGAAACACCCCACCTCCGTTAGGGTCACTCTCAAAGGGAATGCCCTAATTTTGGTGGAGGTTTATAAGTACAAGTCACAGATATACAAGACAGATATAAGAACACATATTTGTAAACAGCGGAAGAACAACAAACTTTTATTTCATAAAATCAAATACGTGTTACAACAACATCCTTTCCAAAAACATAACATAACACTTTCATAATCTGTCTTGAGTACATTATTTAAAGAAGCATAAATAAAACATAGATAAACTACAGAAGCCCCATAGTGGTTATCCAAAGCCATAGTTCAAAAACGGAAAGTTCCAAGCAATACATTTCTCTTCTTCAAGCTGGATGTTGAGGTAGGTCAAGCTGCTGTGTTCCCTCCCTGAGGACCTGGGGGGGGGGGGAAACGGAAGAAAAGAAGACGAAAGAAAAGTAGAGTCAGACATAAAGCCTGAGTAAGTCTAGTACTATTTTGTCTATGAATAAAGAACTGGGTATGATAAGTATAAACAGGAAGTGGGCAAGCACAATAAACTTGGTTAAATTGTCTAGGGTCGAATATACTATCGTACCCCATGTTGATCTCTGAACCCATATAAACTAGTTTCCAACTGGCACCCCAAAATCAGGGTGATGTGATCAATTCTATGATGATCGGCTCCTACTCGCATAGTTACATGTGTCTTACGGCCCCCGATGTCTGTAGTTACCTATGCTAGTCCCACCATGGGGTGTATCAAGTCCCATAGTGGCAACCCGACACAACCTTAGAGTGCACAGGTATGCTACTGGTGTCCAGTGCCTTATTTTTCTGCGCCGGAGTGTGTGCACGCCCGCACTCCGTTAGAACCTACACTGCTACACCACCGCCGTCGCTTTGACCTCTTACAATCAGCCCAGTAATCGTGCCCCACCCTGCCTAGCTTCAGGCTATCCTGATACACCTTTTAGGGTTACTGCTGAAAAGGGTCCCCCGTTACTAGGTTTTCTATCTCTAGCCAACATGCTAAGTTGGTTAAGTGTTTCCTAACCCCACCAGTCCGTTTAGTTTAGCATGTTCCATTTTGATTAAGTCTTTAGTTCACTTAATCCTAACAATCCTGACTCAGCCTTAATTGTCTTATTAAGGCCCTGACCTCTCACATTAGACAGGTATTGTTGTGGCTGCCTGTTGCCGGTTGGTTCCGGGCAGTCTTACGCCACAACTCAGTCTAACCTCGGGTCCTTATTGGGCTCCATGTTTAACCTCCCACATTGGATAGGTATTGTTGTGACTACTGGACAGCCGGGCGGTTCCGGGCAGGTTTACATCACAACTCAATCCAACCTCGGGTTAAACACATCGTATGTTCTACATTTACATATCTTGTCATTCCTCTTTATTTCTTATATGTAAATATTTGCGGCCCATTATTAAGTTAATGGTGTAAAGGTTACACCAATCACGGGCCCAACCCATACTTGAATTCGGGCCCTTCTATTTCATATTTCCATTCATTAATTAATTTTAACCCAACGTTATTTTCCCCCGTTTAACACGTCCGTTTATATATATTTTGGGCTTAGCCTTTTAAAGCCCAATTTAGCCATGCGAAAAGGGGAGGCTTAAGGCGTGATTACATACACAAAGAGGGGAAGGTGAGCGCATGAACTTGCATATGACGTTGGAAATACATAATAGAAACTGGTGTACTTGCATAGTGGTAACATGAATCAGAGCATGTGAACTTGCATAGGTTTAACTGCAACATGAACCTATATTCTTATTTATGCATAATGTCAAACATAAGCATGGCATAAATATTTCTAGCATAAGCATGGCATAATGTCAAACATAAGCATGGCATAAATATTTCTAGCATAAGCATGGCATAATGTCGAACATAAGCAGGGCATAATATCAAACATAAGCATGGCATTAGTATAGTTAAATTTGTTCACATAACCATGGTATAAACATACTTATGCATAAATATTCCTAAACATGGTGTTTGCTTTAAACTTGCAAACAGTGATTTTTGAGTCTAACCTAGCCATGTCTCACATATGTCATCATATAATTCTTTTAAACAAGATAGACTTAATCATAGGTTTTCAATTATGCCAAATATCATTCATAGCCTAGCCATATTCATAAGTTTGCAAAAGCATGACTTAATACATGGATTATGGTGTCAAAATTCCAACATAGTTTCATATGAACTATAATAACCAAACTTGTTTCAATTACTTGCAAAATGAATTATGCACAAAAATATACATCATGATGGCATAATAATAAAGCCCCAAACTTGCATGAATTTCAATCAACTACATACATGTAGCTTCAACATAGATTACATAATTTGCGCAATATTCCAAACGTATACTTGCATAGAACTACCGCATGTAGTTCTTTATAATTGAATGACATAATTCAGAATATCCAAACGTATATAAATTGATAAGACCGCACAAATATGAATTTTATTGCCACAATTCAAGCATACATATCTACACAATTGTTTATTCATACCAAAGTAATACTCTACTTACAATGGTTGCGGCGAATTCTCTAATTAAGAGATATGATTCCTTTGTTGAATTGATTGGCTTTAGGTTGCTTGAATTGCTTTAGGCTTTAGAACTTTCTTCCTAATTCTCTCTTTAGTTGGCGGCTACTCTTAGTCGTTCCTCATCAACATGGCGGCTATGTTCTTAATTTGAATGAATAGATTAGGGTTTAGTCTAGGGTTGTTTATATAGAGGTTAGGAATTGATTAGGACCATTGATGTTGCTAGGTTAGATCGTAGCCATTCATTCGATAGAGAGACCAATTAGAACCCGCCACCTAGCCCTAATGACAAAGCAGACCACAGAAATTCGACCAAACACAGACCTGGCCAGCCAGGTTGACTGGGCTCGACCAGGTCGACACCCCTGTCGACAGGGCTGTCGACAGCCCTGTCGACATGGGTAGCCCAGGTCGACAGCCCAGTCGACCTGGGTGGCCCAGGCGGGTGTTCTTCCACCCTGGCCCATTGGTCCCCACTTCGGAATATTTAATTATTTAATTCTGTTTGAATTTTAAATTTGATTCAAAACTTCCGAAGGCCATATCTTCTTCATACGGACTCCGTTTTTCGAAAACTCGGACTCTATTTCGCGTATTTTTCCGAGACGAACGTAATGGCGTATCCCGTTTCCCTTAGTTCTTTGATTTGAATTTGATTATACTTTAATTTATGAATTTCACAGTTATAGAATTTTCGGGGTGTTACATCTTTGATCTCTCTTTTTCCTTAAGTTATGCTTTATCTATCTTTTTAGGTATACCTCCTTGGTCCTTTTCCTAACTCCTTAGGTAGAAAACAAATGGATGCAAACATGTATTTGAAAACATGTTATGGATGATGGCTGCAAATGGCTGCTAGTGATTGCTAGTGGTTGCTCGTGGATGCATATACACACACACCCTAGGGTTTAGATCAGCTCAGTTACTTCATATTGCATATGCATATATGTATTCTCATTTGTATATGGTTGAAATTTGATATGCTATCATACGGTTGTCACATTTGTATGAATAAGTCGTGCACTCATGTAGAATTATGAGTAGGAAAAATTTGCATACATAATGGATTCATGACATTTACATGATTCACATTAAGAAGGTCAACTGAATCAGTAGACCGCCTGATTTCTGCATTAGATAAGGACATGTACACACACTATGCATATGATCATGAAGCATTAGAAGACTTTTAAGGACAGTGGACGCCTGTGTTTGTTGGTTGAGTACATGGACGACTGGATGGTAGGATATACATTCTTCCTAACTTGAAGATTTCGGGACAAAATCCTTTTAAGAGGGGGAGAATGTAACACCCCGTGAATTCTATAACATTAAGCTTCAAAAATTAAAGTGTAATTAATTCTAATTGAAAGAATTAAGGGAAACAGTTTACGCCATTGCGTTCGTCTCGGAATTCTGCTTGAGATAGAGTCCGAGTTTGCATAAATCGGACTCCGTACGAAGGAGTTATGACCTTCGGAAGTTTCAGAATAAAATTTAAAATTCAAACAGCTCAGTTTCAAGTTCAAAATTCAAAAAATAAGCTCAAATTGGGCTGGGCGGGAAAATTCCCGCGTAGGGACCAGTTCGACCATAGGGTCGACCATGGTGTCGACCTGGTCACCCCAGGTCGGCCATAGTGTCGTACCAGGGTGTCGACCTGCCATTCGACCCACCTGGTCGACCTGCTGGCTGGCTCTGGCTCGAATTTCTGTGGCTCGGTGTGTCATTAGGGCTGACATGTCACCTCTTGATTGGCTCTTTGGACTTTGTATGGTCTAGATTCCTCCTGTCTTCATCTGACGGCTCAAAACAATCTAAAAATCTATATATACACCCTAAGTCTCAACTAAAATTCACACAAAAATATAAGATTGGAGTCGTCATGCTGCCAGGAAGGAATTGAGCATAGCCGTCAAGAGAGAGGAGCTTAGAGACGAATCAAATTAAGAAGAGAACTAAAGCTTAATCAAATTATTCAACGCAATGTTAATCTACCCAAAGGAACGCATCTCAATTTCAGAACTCAGAATCCAGAATTCAAGATTCTGCATTCGTTGTAAGTATAGTGATCTTTCAGAATATGAATAAAACTGTGACGTGATTCGATGCAAATGAAAATAGAATTGTGTTATTGTATAATAATGATATGAATTCTGTGTATTGTAATAATTCTGTCATGACTTGTGTATTGATATTTGTGGCATAAATTGATTGATGCAAGCCTATTGGACATTTGTATATGAAAATAATAGCACTTGCAAGTTGTGGCAAAAACTAGTAATTGATCCCTTTATGTTTATGTCGATGGCATGGACTGTATACATTCCCTAAGTCTAAGTTAAAGCATATGTAAACATGTTCTAGATTTGAGACCTTTTATGCCTACATGACTCAAAACCTATGAACACATTCTTATGTTTATTTGCAAGTATAATTGGATCTATGTTAAGTACCGTTTGGGTTACATAAACTATGCAAGTTTCATGTTGTAATAAGCTATATGATTAGATGTTAAAATTGGATATTTTGGTGAATATACAACATGTTAGTTTTGTGGTTGACATTATGCCAAGTTAAACATGGTTAAACCCAAGTTTGTATAAGCCTAAACTATGCCATTTCATATGACACCTACTTAGTTATACTCTGATTTGAATGCAAGTTCACATGACCCATAATTTATGTTAGTTGAATCGCTAAATTGCAAGTTCATGCGCCACACACCTTTATGTATTGTAAAATATTACATGTTCTTGATTTCCCCTTTTCTCACGTTTATAAAGTTGGGCTGAATTGTGTCGAGCCCAACATTTGTTATAATGTTGCGAACGTACAAACGGGGGTAATAACGTTGGGTGTAAAACATGAAAAATATATGTTGGCATGTTTGGCACATGCCAACGACAATGACATTTAAGCGGTATGAATTGTTATACCCAAGAATAAAGGACATGACATTTACACATAAAATTGAGAAGTGATAAAATATGTAATTTAGAAAACACGGTGTGCTTAACCCGAGGTTGGATTGAGTTGTGACGTAAACCTGCCCGGACCCGCTCGGCTGTCTAGTAGTCACAATAATACCTATCCAATGTGGGTAGTTAAGCTTTGAGCCCAATAAGGACCCGAGGTTAGACTGATCAACGGTGTAAACATTCCTGGAACCGACCGGCACATCCAGTAACCGTATCAATGTCTGTCTAATGTGAGTGGTCGATGCTTTAAGAGGCTAAGGACAGATGGTAGGGTTAAGTCAACTAAAAACACTTTACCAAATTCAACATGTTAACAAGAATTGATGGGTGAGGTTAGGTAAATACAGACACTTAACCACTTAACATGTTTGACTAGAAAACCCTAGTAACGAGGGACCCGTTTCAGCAGTAACCCAAGTTAGGTATCATGGTACCCTGAAACTAGGCAGGGTGGGGCACGATTATTGGGTTGATTGTAAGCGGTAAAAAACGACGGCGGTGGGTGCACAGTGTAGGTTCTAACGGGGTGCGGGCGTGCACACACTCCGGAGCAGACAAACAGGGCACTGGGGCACCAGTAGTATAACCTATGTATTCTAGAATTGTGTCGGGGCCGCCACCATGGGTCTTGATACACCCCATGGTGGGACCAGCATAGGTATCTACAATTCTTGGGGGCCGTATGACACATGTTTATGCGAGTAGGAGCCGATCTTTAGAAAATGGGGTTCACTTCACCCTCAACATGGGGTGCCAGTTAGAATAAGCTCAAGTAGGTGCAGAGATATAGTGTGGGTGCGATAGTACATTCGATTCTAAACGACACTTCCTTAGCTTGTGATACTTTCCTGTTTTCAGTTTATATCTATCATGCCCCTTTTTCTTATTCATGAGTCACTAGATTTACTCAGGCTTTATGTATGACTCTATTTTCTTTTCGTCTTCTTTTCTTTCGTTCCCCCCCCCCCCCCCCAGGTCCATAGGGAGGAAACAACCCAGCTTAGTCAGACTCTTTGCAAGCTTCAAGGCCGTAGATGTATGGTTTGGATCTCTTTTGCTCGGATTATGGCTTTGGATATCACTATGGGGATTTTTGTTACTTTATTTATGTTTTATGCTTCTTTAATAATCAAGACAGTAATGAGGTTGTAATGTTGGAAGTATTTTGAGACAATTATGGAAATGTTTTGTATGAACACGTATTGATGAGATAAAAGCATGTTTGTTTTCCGCTGTTTAAAATATGTGTATTTATATCTGTCTTGTGTTTATCTGTGACTTTTACTTATAAACCTCCACCGAAGTTAAGGCATTCCCTTTGTGAGTGACCTTAACGGAGGTGGGGTGTTTCACTATGGTAGCTATGCCGTCTAGGATTGATACATTTACTTTGAAAGTGTTTTAAACTAACTAGACACTAATAATAATATCAAGTTTTGTATGTATTAAGCATGTTTGATCATTATAAGGTAAAACTCTATCCTTCGGTTTGCGTTGCATTGTGTGATGGGACTTGAGTCTTATAATGATTTCATTTTCTAAAAAGCATTGCGTTGTTTAAAAGATTTATTTAGTTTATGCACTGGTGATCCAATGGAGTAAACACGTTCCGCGTTAGCGGTGTGGTCCTGTGACTAGCCTTGTTGTTAGATAAGTTAAGAAAGATTTTTCATACCAGTCCCATGACTGACTCGTAGTTTGTTTTCACTTGCGAACTCGAGTGCCTTTATTTTCAACACGGGCAGTCGAGTGGCTTGTTTTGCAGATATTTATTTATTGAGCAGGATTCTAGATTGAAGCTTAAAGCTGTGTCCAGAGCGTTGATAGTCTTCCGCTGTGTTATTTGTTTCCGCTGCATTGTATTACCTTTATTGTAAATTAATCTTCCGCTATATTATATTTCAATGTACTCTGATATATTCTGTACTCTGATGTAACATTATTATGATGTTTATAAAGTCTTATGTTATTTGTTTTGATGTGTTGTATGCCCAAAGTTAGTGAACCAACGATTTTCGACTTTCGGATCGGCCCTTGTGGTCGATTCGGAGGACGGGGATTTTCTGGTCATTATCAGAGCTTTGGTTAACTCAAATCTTTAGGGTACAACTCGTTAGAACTGAACAAAAGACTCATCAGAGGTAGGATTAGAAATATCGTATAAAAGAATACTCATTAGAGATAGGATCAGTAGTATCCTAGAATGAGAAAACTCGTTAAAGACGGGGTTAGAAATGCACTTGAATGAGTCGAGAGTGACAAGTTTATAATTTACGTATTTGTGATTATATATATAATCCGATCTTAGAAAATGTGATTTTTGAATATATAAATGTTATATATATTTGAAAAGCTAATCAACTAATTGATTGATGATTGTGTTGTGTGGTTATTAGTTCAACTAATAAAATTATTGAAACCAATGAAAGTTGAGTTGATTAGTTAAATAACTTTCAGCTCCGTTCCTTTTTTAGGATGAAAAGATTTTAAGTGAGAGAGATTGTAACAACCTGGAAAATCAGAACCAAGGATAATTTTGCTAGAAAATTCGTCATAATTTAAAATTTCCATTATTAATTTAAATTATTGAAATATATATATATATATATATATATAAAGAAGTTTTTAAATAAAATTAGGATGTATTTAATGAGATTTATAAATATATGTTGATAGGTTGATTTAAAATAATATGTAGATTCTAAACGAAATAAATTATGACAACATACATGTGTATATCTTTAGCCATTCGCTTTAATTCATTCCTTGTCTATCCAAAGTGTAACGTTCGTTAATTAATTTATTTCAAATTGTGAATAGCTACATTTGTATTTAATGTCCTCCTTTCTTCATTAATATGCATTCGTTTCTTTCTATTTAATTTCTTTCCCTCTATGATTTACTGTTGAATTTTGAATAGAAATAAGTTTTGCCACCTCAGCCTTAATCATCCACATTTATTTTATTTTTAATTTGGATAATACAAAGAGGCATCTCAGGAAAATATCTCATGATTTATTCTCTCCTCTTTCTACTCTTTTATCTATCATTCAAATTCATTTAGAAACAAAGCTATTCCCTTTATTTCTTCATGTCTTCATCCCATCTCTTTATACCTATAATCTTCAAATATCAAAATAAAATAAAATAAGAGCCTGAAAAACTATACGCATATTTCTATGATTTATTCTTATTAGTCCAATTGAATATGTCCCCCAAATTATGTTATTTAATATTATGTGTTTTGAAATTTAAAAAGTCACACAACTTTCTTATAATCATCATTAAACAATAAATTATGCATTCGTTACCTTCCGTTATTCTCTTTCTTTATGTAGTGTTCTTTTGGATTTTGAATAAGAAATAAATGTTAATAAATGTTGATTAGATTAACATGTCATGTCTAGTCAGCTAATTTATTCATTTGTAACCTACTACATATGAAGAGACTCAAGTGAGGAATGAAATAAAGTATATAACCAAATATATATAGACATTATATGAAAATATGTATAGGCGTTGTATGAAAATATAAATATATGATACATGAACATACATATATGCCATATATAAAATGATCACGAAATAAAGTATTCATTTGTTAGTTTAAAATATATTTTGTTAGACAAAAGCATAGCCATTATCATATTAGAGAAATATAAACTCATAATATAGAAAAAAAGGGAAAGTTGCCTCCTTCATAAAATAAATAAATAAAATTTGAAATTATATCCAATGGAAATTAGAGGTGTTCACTTATGGAAAGAGAAAAAAAAAATAAGACATAATGACAATAATTGCCGCATGCGTTTCATTCATATCCTTCAATTCTTTTATGTTCTCTCTCTTCCTTTCATACACATATATGCCATGTTTTATACCTTTTATAAATACAAGATAAAAAAATAAGATAGAAAAATTATTAAATTAAATACTATTTAATATATTATTATTATTGTAATGACCCGGGGTTTTTGCGATCCTGGATATCGGCATACAATACTATGTCGACTATACAAGCATCGGAAACACCGGATAGTCCATGAAAGAAATTAGAGAGTGAGAATAGATAAGATAGAAACTTAGAATAGAAGAAGAAGAAGAACATACAACATCAGAGTAACACGAATCTCACAGTAGAACGAACAACATATAATAGATAAATAACTCTGAAATAAAATCAGTATATGTATACAGTACATTTTTAGAGTATAAAACATACAACACAGCGGAAATAACTATAGCTATAATCCTAAGCCTCCTACTCCAGCTCTTCAAGTATCTGTAGATCCCGACTACTTGACTGCCCGTACAAAATTGGGCACCCAAGAGTTTAGGGAAAACAAAACAAAATAAACTCCGGGTTAGTCATGTGATTGGTGTGAGTAAACTCAAATCATCTGGTTTAACTTTCAAAATTCTTTTGAAACGAAAAGGATAATCATAAGATCGATCCATACATAAACACGGATGGCTTTTACCTTTTGATAACCCAAAATATTTCTAAAACGATACTTGTCTGATATTATAATAACGTCTAGATCAAGTAAATAGAAATCTAGCAGAAACGCTTGCATCTAACGTTCTACATATATAATATACAATCAAAACCGCGGACTCTTATCTGGGGAATGGATTCCAACTATGACAAGGTATTGATCCACCTTCCGCTCAGTGTATTCTAGAAGCGATACACTGGAGTTCAACAAGAACATCTTGCAACTCGGCCGCACATGACCGACCACTCATTTAGCTTGAGTGTATCGAATATATTGTCACCTTACAGTTGGTAAACCAACATAACCATTCCCAGGAGATACAGAATTAAAAGAAGTAACAAATATGAATATTCTCTAGATGGTGACAATATACCCTACTTGGGTGCGGCCCACTTAGCCATGCTGCCTGCCCGATTTCTGTCATTCCCCGGTTGATGAGGCTGGAGGTTATAACGTATCTTTCAACAGATTACTCATTCATTCACTTTGAATGCCACATCGTCATACCCATCAAATCACAAATTGATTTCCACAAAAATACCACGTGTATAAGCTAAGAGAAACGAATTTCTATGCCACCAAGGTAAATACGTTTGAAACGATCAACTTACGCGATCTACCAGATATACTCTGTCAGACATTCGTCCATTCAAGTTGTCCTGCGACTGGACAAACCGAAGGTACTATTCTGTAAACAGTGTAACGACCCGCATTCTACGCATCGAAGGATCGTAGAATATTTATTTCTTTTACATACGAAGTCGTATGGTCATGTAACTTTGGAAGACGACTATTGGGGTCATTTCCCATGTTCATGATTTTTGTCGATTTTTAAATGACCGTTTTGCCCCTAGTTGGTACTGTTTTGGCCATAACTTTTGACTGGAAAGGAGTTTTGACCTGAAACCACTTCCATTGGATTCGAATGATGGTTTCTCTTTCCGTAGAGTGGTCATAATAGCCAAACGGACTTACCGTTTGGGAGATATGGCTGAATTAAGGTTTAAAGGGTTAATTTCAGCTAATTGGGCTTAACCGGGTGATTAGCAGCTAGGCCCATTGGGTAATTTCGGGTTTGGGAGTATTTAAGGGCTGCTAGGGTTTGGATTTCGGTTTTAGACTCATTTTTCCAGCCGCCACTTAGTTTCTTCATCCCTAGTCATGGCCTCCATCCTCTAAAATCATCCCAAACACCTCCAAATCACCTACAACTTGAAGATTGAGATTAGCAACATCAAATCAAGGCAAATCAACGTCAAATTTGGGATAGAGCTGCTGGAACACATAGGGATTGGATCCAAATCAGAGGACATTTCAGATCTGTAGTTTAATTTGTGGCAAAGGTGAGTGATTTGCATAGTTCCTCACTAATTATGGCTAATTATGGTAATTAGCGAAGATTAGCGAAATTATGGCTCAGAAAAATCTAGAAAAATTCCCAAAATTCTAAAACATCATTTTATGCCTCTGATATGAATTTGGGTTAATTTCGACTAATTTTGTTAATCCCGGAATTTAGGGGATTAAGGGGTGATTAGTGATAATTAGCGAAATTATGCATGTTAAAAATCTGGAAAAATATGCAGAAATTCATAAATATTATTTTAAGCCTCTGTTAGAAAAATTGGCTAATTTGGTTAAGTTTTGCTAATCCTACTGCTAGATTTGCTTAAACATGCTTAAGGGGAAAATATGGGTTTTTAGGTATGTTTGATCCGTTTTGACATATCATATTGTTGTTTTGCTGTTTGTGGATGTTTCTACATGTTTCTATGACTGTATGGTTTGCTTTGCAATTGATTAGAATAGTTAGATTGGTCAAAAACGCCGTCGAATGGCGTAAACAGTCGCTGGAAGAAGTTGCAGGAAAATGTACAGGACCGGATCGGATCGCATGAAGGAAGTCGCGACCCGACCCGATCGCATATCACACTCCACGATCCGCTCTAGCTCAAGCGCCACGATCCAACCTGGTGAAGGCGGCGCGATCCGAACCGTGGAGCTTGAACGAACTGATGCCTTGAGTTACGCCTCCAACCACGAGCCGACCTATGTGTCACGATCCGAACCAGGCGATCTGAAGGGGAAGGAGCATCATGATCCCAGGGAAGCGTCACGAGCTATGGACCACGACCCGATCCTCTCACGAATGGTTCCCACGATCCAGAGGCCACGAACCGATCCGAGCAAGCGACCACGATCCGACCCGCACAGGTGAGCACGATCCGAAGGGAGCTGGTGACCACGATACGACCTGGAGCGGAGCGAACCAAATGAAGACCGATCCGGTGATGACCAATAACCCGAGATGCAAAGGTAGTCCAAATGGAAGTTAGAGCTCAGGATCCCGGAACCAGTTGGGAACCAATGAGGTCACTTCATGGTTGGGCTTTGCTGCGGGACGCGTGCAAAGGGGTTGTCGGTATTCATAACTTTGGTCCACCACTGAGAGATGGATAGTGGGCTTGTGGTGATAGTTACACGGGATTGGATTCCGTCATGGCCCAAAGGATTAGAGGACCAAGGTAGTGGGTATCGTATGCTTTACGCACTGAGTGAGAGATGTGAGGATGCTTGCTATGTTGATTGTTTGACATCACTATGACATGCACACCCCCACCCCCGTTATCTTTACACCATTTGAAAGGGCACCTTAGAGTGTTGTACAGTATGTAGTGCTAACTCTTTGGTTGCAGGTCCATGTTCAGGTATGATTGGATTATACCTGTTATTGTTATGTTTTGATGCTTATCGCTCATACCAGGCTTTATGTCTGACCCAGAGTTTTACGTCAAGTATGTTATTATTATATTTTGTTCTATGCGCTGTGAGACATATTACAGGTTCCTTGATTAGTCCATTCTCTTCTTTCTTTTTGTTCTGGCGACCGTCCCGTGCTAACTGGATATGTGTACAGCGCACTTTTGGAGTAAATGTCGGTTGGTGCGAGGCTGGCCGTCACAAACAGGATAGCCCTTGCATAACTCCGTTTTCAATTTGTCTTCGATCTATTTGATTCGAAACGCTAACGCCCATACGGAGTGGTTCTCGGATAATAACCCAACCGGTCTCTCCGTACTAACGACGGAAAAATGGTCAAAACTTTGATAGTCTGTGATCTAACTATCAAAGAAAAACTCGTGTGCAAACAACGATATTATTTCCAAATGGAAATTTTATCGATCAATCAACATTCAACATTTATCCCTTTAAATTAATTTATCATTAATTTATTCATTTCCTTATTTCCCGTTTTCATATATTCGTAAATCCTTATTTTCTAAACTTAGAAAAAATACGTTATTAATCACCGGAAAACGTTTCCATATTTATTCCCATTTCTTATTTTCTATTATCAAAAAACATTTCTGATTCTTATTTGGAAAACATTTCCAAAACTCCTTCATTTTATTTAAACTGATGTTTAAATAAACATCGCTATGCCAACACAAACCATTACGCTCATTAACTAAATTCACTTAACCTACCTTTACTATCAAACTTTAACCATTCCTTAGTTAAGAAGGAAGTCAATCAAGTTGGGGTATAATTACCTCTCAGACCTTAACTAAACAACATTTTAACTTCAGAATAGACAAAGTTTATCTTTTTAAACCTTTATCAACTTCCTTATGAACCTCACGGATTCTATTTACGAATCCACTTCTTTTATAAAAGCATTGGTTATAACGATAACATTATAATCAATACTTTCGAAATATCTAACTTCAAATATAACTTTTATTCTTTAATTTGAATAAATAAATAAACACCTAATTTATAAATAAATAAATCTTGATTTAAAATTGTAACAACCCGAAAATCTGGGCCAGTTTAAATTTTTTATTTTGGCGATTTTAGCGAATTTTGATTATTTAAAATGTATTATTTTAAATAATATCGACGAGAAATTTATTTTGAATAGAATTCGAACGTATATATTTATACGCGTCGTCGTTAGAATATAAATAATTATTTATAATTATAAAAGGAATTGAAAATGGCGCGGTAGTTCGATAATTCGATTTCAAACTTCAATTGAATGTACCGGGTGCAAAACAATCCGGATTTTAGTGAAACCAAAAACAATAGGATCTAATTGAGAATATCTTTCCAACGAATCCGAATAATCAAAATTTCATATCGGGAATCAAAAGATATGTCCGGTTGAAAATTCTGAATAGTCGCTATGGAATTCAGGCCCTTAAAAATGGAAATTTTGCAAGAGACCTCGGATTTCGACGAAACCAGTTTTGTTGAGTCCGTGTTGTCAAATTATTGATAGATTCCAAATTTCATAATTTTTCGAATCAATATGTGAGCGTGGCAAAGGAAAACGCGTTTGACCAGTTTCAGTTGATTTTAATCAACTGGAAAATGGCCATTCTTCAAACGGTCTCAGAATTCGACGAAACTAGTTTTGTTAGGACCGTATCGTCAATACGAAGCTAGAAAATATTTTTCTAGAATTTTTCTAGTTAGTATGTGACCCCGGTAAATTGAAATGTGCGTTCAAATTCAATATATAGAGTTATATGTTGATTTTGACGGAAACTGATTGTAACTATCGAATCAGCCTACGATACATATCCCATTGTGTTCAGAATGGGGGTAAAATGCTAGGGGCGACAGTCGTTGGGCCTCGTATAGAGGTCGTATGTAAAAGTCAACATTTAGGAATTAAAATAAATAATAATAAAAAAAATCATTCTCTCTCCTCTCCCCTTTATCTCCTCTGGCCCCCCCTCGTTCATTTCGATTTCAAACAAAAAGAAAAAAAAACGAAGCAACCCTCGACGGAGCCGCCTCCAACCACCTCCGCGCCATCGCCGGAGGACCCCCACCACGCTGCCGACGCCCTGCTTCTCTCCCGCCATCTCGCGTCTCGTCCTCCCTCTTCTTCCCCAAACCGATTTCCCCTAAATCCCCTAGCCCACCTCGGACGCCCTGGCATCACCGCCTCCCCCTCCTGGAACCCTCTCCGACGCCCTCCGCTTCCCCCATCTCCAGCCTCGTTCGAGCAACCTGCTCCCCCCTTCATCGCCAATGAAGACCACCGACCTCACCGCATCCCACTCCTCCTCCTCTTCCCTCTGTAAAACCGGAAAAACAGTGAGTGTTTAAATTTTTATTTATTTATTTATTTATTTATTATCTACAATAAAATCTGATTTTATTATATAGGGATTTAGGTTATTTAAAATCAGTAAATGAATTGGATTTTTATTCATATAAATGGCCGATAAAAATTGGATCTTTATTGTTTGAATGGTAACGAAAAGATTAGATTTTTGAATCAAGAAAGATTTAATTTTTAGTATAGAAAGACGAAATTTTTATCGGTAGAAAGGCGGGATCTTTATCTAATCAAGTTAGAATTTTTACATTAGAAAAGATGGAATTTTTACATCAGAAAAGATAGAACTTTTATATTAGAAAAGGCGAGATTTTTATATATTGAACATCGAAGTAAAAATATGATTTTTATATATTGAACATCGAAGTAAAAATTTGATTTTTATATATTGAACATCGAAGTAAAAATTTGATTTTTATATATTGAACATCGAAGTAAAAATATGATTTTTATATATTGAACATCGAAGTAAAAATATGATTTTTATATATTGAACATCAAAGTAAAAATATGATTTTTATATATTGAACATCGAAGTAAAAATATGATTTTTATATACTGAACATCGAAGTAAAAATATGATTTTTATATATTGAACATCGAAGTAAAAATATGATTTTTATATATTGAATAGCGAAGTAAAAATTCGATTTTTATACATGTAGTGGCTACGGGCGAAGAAAGTGATAAGAGACGAGAACAGTGAAGATTTCCTGCATTAGAAGTGCTGTGGAGTTAGGATAGCTATCGGTGAGAACTCCTCACTCTTCAATTTCTTTTTCTAGTTATATATATATATACTAGGATGCAGACGGTGCTTAGTAGCACCCGACACAATCGTCCACAGACCATGGACTTGTTTGTTTGATTGCAAAAATTAGTTAGATTATTTGGTTTGAATTGAATTGTTTGGTGAAATGAAATTGATTTGATTGATGGGTGAATGGCGTGGGCCTTCACTAGACCGGGGATAAGGCTAGGCCTTGTCCCATTTCTAGTATCGTGCCGTTATGCCGCCGAAATTTTCTAAAAATAAGTTAGAAAAATAAAGATAACATTTTATTTAATAAATGAACCGAATAGAATATTCATAGGTTGAATAAAATAGTTTGATCGTTAAAAATATAATTTTTAACGTAGATGTGAATAAAATAAAATATTCATTTACAAACCGGACGGTTTGTTTATGTGCACCTATTTGAAGGACATTGATTGGGACGATAAATTTTACACATCACCCAACTGCACAACTAAAATCTGTGTTTGATTGTTTGAAACCCCACACGGGTGTTGGGATGAAATTTGAAGTTCACTCATCCTGATTGATTAAATATGTCGATCGATTGATTGACAGGCTGTTAAAAGCGTTGAATATCTATATTTGATGCTTATGCAGTGTAGTGCACTTTGGTTGATGGTTGATTATTTTCAATACTATTATATGCGTGTGTGATGTATGAAAATCCATGTAATTAACATTATATGGTGATTGATTGGGCCTCATTCCAATTTAGAAAATAAAGAATATTATAAAATAAAGGTTCATGTGTTGACTGTACTCATCCGTTGAGATTAGTCATGTGTTGAACGAAATATTTTAATAATAAATTTTATATCTTTATCACTATAAAATAAAGGTTCATGTGTTGACTGTACTCATCCGTTGAGATTAGTCATGTGTTGAACGAAATAATTTAACAAAAATAGTCACACGTGGACAGTACTCATTCGTTGAGATTAGTCGTGTGTTGACAAAAATAAATATTCATTTGTTGAATAGAATAAAGGAATATATGAAGCCGTGTTGATTAGATTGACGCCATTTTGACGTGAACGATATTTATATCGATTTTATTCATTTCGAAATAAATATTGAAAAGTGATTTCGAAATGAATATTGAAAGGTGATTTCGAAATGAATTGAATATAAAGCGATTTCGAAATGAATTGAATATGAAATGATTTTGAAATGAATTGAATAGAAAACGATTTCGAATTGAATTGAATAGAAAAAAAAATTGATTTCAATTGAATATACAACGAATTTGATTCAAATAGATAACAAAATGAATTTGATCCAATTAGAAAACGAATTGAATTTGATTCAAATAGAAAACGAATTGAATTTGATTTAAATAGAAAACGATTGGAATTTGATTTAAATAGAAAACGATTTAAAATTGAATTGAATAGAAAACCAATTCGAATTGAATTTGATTTGAATAGAAAACCAATTTGAATTGAATCGAATAGAAAACGACTTTGAAATTGAATTGAAATGAATTCAAATTGAATTGAGAGTTGAATTGAATAGAAATAAATTTTAAAACGAATTTATAAGGAAAAATTCAATTTTGATTTGAATTTGAAATGGAAGTTGAAAATGTTTTTGAAACGAATTTAAAACGATTTATAAAATTCGTTTTAATTAGGAATCGACGAAATATATATTATATATATATAATATAATGGCCTGAATAGAACGCGCCGCGCCGCGGCAGTTCGTGAATTTCGACCATTTATTTCAAACGGGGATTACGGGAGATCCAACCGTCGGATTCTCCTAAAACCGGAACCGTTGGGTTCGTATCGAAAAGAGCTTTCTAACGAATATTAGAAATTCAAAATCTAACGGTTGGATTTGGAGATACGTCCAAATCAAATTTGGAAAAGGTCGCTGTAAGTGCAGTTCGATGGCCGTTGATGGAAATCGACTGTACGGGCCTTGATAAAATTATTAAAAATAGTAATAATTTGTGTAAAATCATAAGAAATGATTTGTGAAGATTTGGGATGAAAAACTCCATATTTGAAAAGATAAAAATAGATTTTTTATCGAAATGAACTAGTTTTGAACTAGAATTATAATTCTATTTATTTTTAAATAAATAAATTGAATTTGAAAAGGGTTTTAAAAATAACCAGAATTTCCAATGATTGCATTGGAATGGATTTGAATCGAAATTGTCTTTGGATTATTTCGATGTTGGAATTCGTGATTATACAGATGTTGTTATGGAAATTTGAAAGATATATATATTTATATCGTTATTTCCAATACGACATTTGTTAATCGTAGAATTCGATATTGAATATAAACCGATATATTTTCTATTCAGAGCCTCGTATTGAATATCAAATGTGATTCGGGGTTTGTCGTGAATGGTGTCTTCATTGACACTGTTCTTGAACCCAGTTGAGAAAAGATTAAATCTTTTTATTTAGATTTAATGAAGTGTACCAATTAAATAATATTTAATTGAAATTGAATTGATATTGATTCTTGGGTTTATCGTGAATGGTGTTTTAAATAACGCTCGTTCTTTAACCCGATAATTAATGGAATGTGATTTTGGGTTTATCGTGAACCGTGTTTTAAATGACACTGATTCTTTAACCCAGTTAACGATTAAAACTAAGTGGAGTTTTAATGAATCTTTAATTAGATTGAAAAGATCGAGAATGGAGTATCCCCAGTTTTGCTCCAGGCGATAGTTAAATCTTTAATTAGATTTGAACGTGAAATGGTAATTGAATTTACCAATAACACCGTGGTGTTAGATATGAAGTATAACCAGTTTTACTTCATGGGATGAATAGGTTGGGATTGGGAAATCAAAACAAATGATTACTTCGGTAAGGTTCGTTAATCCCGACTAGTTGAATCGAAATTCAAAAGAAGATTAAAGAATAAATTCAAGGAATTTATCTTGGATAAAATTAATGGGAACCTTTCACTATAAATGTGAAATTTAGAAACTAACTGTCAGTTAGCCAAGCAGAATGGTTTTCTGGATATTGATCTGATGTTGGTTTCGGCCTTCGGGGTTAATATTTGGGGAATTATTCTCTTGATTAATTTACGGTTAGTGACTGATGAATTGGAATGGGGCGTATGTTGTGTTTGTGTAACACTTATTTAAAATATACGCGAGTTATTCGGAAAGTCCGGGTTTATCCCATTCTGAATAACTGATACGACGATAAGTCGAAGATGAAGACGATGGTCGAAGACCGGAGGTCTTCACGTCGTTTGGGTGATTACTGATGATCTTGATTGGGCTGTACACCCAAGAAGATGGAAACAGTTGGTGATCGTCCAGACGTACTTGGAGATCGATGGATATGCGGGGTACTAGGTGCCTCCGGTTTCGTTCAGCCCCAGAACGGACTTGTAAATGGACTGTGTGTCTGACATTGGATTTTAGTCCGTGTGATTGATCTCTATTAAATATATATCTGTTTGGCGGCGGAGAATTTATTCTCTTGCTTAACGCCCTTCTCTGAGACGTACGAGCTCAGGGGTTATATATTGATGGATATCAATCGCATGGAGTGAATTGCCTGTGTGGCATGCCTAAGTGGCAAATGATCAAGGCTTCTGTTGAAAAGCAAAGTCTTGTGGTTGATGATCGAAGCACGGCCTTTGTGGCGTAGCTTTGTGTAACGTTTACTTCGCGAGTTTCACACCCGGTATGAACCAAAAACGGGAGACGGACCTCAGGGAGGGCATGCGTTTCTTTCTAGTTAGGAGTGGCGTCAGTGCTTGAACTGGCTGACGAGTTTGACTCATGTGGATGTTGCTTATTATTACTTGCTGAAAAGCGAGGCGCCTCGTGATATCGGTTTTGGCCGATGCTTCTGGTCGGCTGAAGGGCCAGGCTTACGCCCCAAAGGGCGGGGAAACGCAGTGTTCAGGCATTTTAATCCACATCGGTGGACCGGCCCTGACGATCCAAAGGCTTGACATAGTACTTGCCTGTGGCTCGGGCTAGAGAGTCACAAATCGGTAGAGGATCTTGCCCCTAGCCTCGGTTCATACCATAAATGATAACCCAACTTCCAATACGACGTCTTGCGGTTTTGATTGTAAACTTATTTATGGCGACATAGTGGTATGGGTCATTCATGCCGTCTATGATTGATACTTATGATTTGAAGTTGTTTTATACACTATGCACTTATAATAGTATCAAATAATCTGTTTTAAACGTATCAAGCATTCTTTGGCTGTTATAAGGGAAAACCCTATCCCCCGGCTTGCGTTGCATTGTGTGATAGGACCTGGGTCTTATAACAGCTTCATTTTTCTTTATTTAGCATTGCGTTGTTGTTTCATGCACCGGTGTTCTTGGGAGGAAACCCGTTCCGTGTTATACGGCGTGGTCCCTTGATTTACCTAACTTTAAAATAAAGAATTAATAACTGTTTTAGTTCTCACACTAGTCACATGACTGACCTGGGGTTTATTGTTTTTAACCTAAACTCTGGGTGCCCTTATTTTGACACGGGCAGCTAGTAGTTTTGGTTTTGCAGATTTATATTCACAGGATCCTGGATTACAGCTGGAACGATATCCGGAAAGCTTTGTATCCGTATATCTCTTCTAGTTGTGTATTGTATTATTTTCCGCTGCTATGTATTTAAATGTAATTTAAATCTCTGATATTTCTGTGTAATATTCATTTTTACTCTGTATATTCTTGTAATCTGATGCATTGTTGTAATAAACAATGAAATGTTCTTCTGTATGTGTTCTGATTTGTCTTGTCCTCACACGATAGGGCGTTTCGAACGGTCTGAGTCGGTTTAGCGACTGATTCGGACCGAGCGAAATTCCTTTTCGTCACAGTTGGTATCAGAGCTTTGGTTTACAGAGCTCAAGAACAAGGCACATTAGAACCATACGAAAGAATTCATCAGATATTGGATTAGCAATATCCAATTAGAATGACTCGTTAGAGATAGGATCAGTAGTATCCTAGAACGAGTGTGAAGAGTATATTTTTCAAATGTAAACAATTTTGTTTTGAAAATTTAAATCGTTTTAAACGTATTTGATTATTTATTTATTTTGAATTTGGACAATTTAGTATATAAAGGTTTTGCATATACGCGTCATGAACGTATATTCGAAATTTTAATATATTAGATAGATATAGAGTCACACTCTAGTCGCCCGGACATGGTCCTGATGATGAAGTATACCATCACCAGTATTTATTTTCGTGTTTCGAAGGTGTGATATCTATATATTTCCATTAGACTGGTGTGAGAACCAAAACTTATTTAGATAGATTTAATGTTGAGATTTGGCATGAAAAACATGATTTTCTGTATATGTATCAAAATTATGAATTTGAAACGTTAAATTCACTAATTGATTGATGTTTGTGTTGTTTGTTTATTTGTTTGATAATTTTGAACCATTTAGCCTAATTGAATCAAATATTGGACTGTATTGAAAATTGGTCGCATTTGCTTGCATATACAAGTACTTACATTGAACAGGTCATAGCAAGGAGGCTAGAGCAGAGAATAAAATTTGTTTGCCCGACAAATAGGTACATGTTTACCATAATTTCCTGTTTTGTTTGGGTGATGATGATTTTATGAGCCTATTGGCTAGCCGCTTGGCTTTTTCTTTTTCTTTTTGAGATCAGAAGGCCTATATGGCAATTTCGGGATTTTCCCATGGCTCCCGATGCAGGGGAGGTTATGGCCAAATTTTTCGAAAATTTAGGGTGTTAGCCAAATTTTTGAAAATTTGAAAATTATCAGAAATTGAAAAGTTGGAGAATGGAAGCCAGATCGAACGCAGAGTTGATTAATCAAACCACTTTCGACTTTGTTCCTTTTCGGGGACGAAAAGTTTTAAGTGGGGGAGATTGTAACAACCCGAAAATCTGGGCCAGTTTAAAATTTTTATTTTAGCGAATTTTGATTATTTAAAATGTATTATTTTAAATAATATCGACGAGAAATTTATTTTGAATAGAATTCGAACGTATATATTTATACGCGTCGTCGTTAGAATATAAATAATTATTTATAATTATAAAAGGAATTGAAAATGGCGCGGTAGTTCGATAATTCGATTTCAAACTTCAATTGAATGTACCGGGTGCAAAACAATCCGGATTTTAGTGAAACCAAAAACAATAGGATCTAATTGAGAATATCTTTCCAACGAATCCGAATAATCAAAATTTCATAGCGGGAATCAAAAGATATGTCCGGTTGAAAATTCTGAATAGTCGCTATGGAATTCAGGCCCTTAAAAATGGAAATTTTGCAAGAGACCTCGGATTTCGACGAAACCAGTTTTGTTGAGTCCGTGTTGTCAAATTATTGATAGATTCCAAATTTCATAATTTTTCGAATCAATATGTGAGCGTGGCAAAGGAAAACGCGTTTGACCAGTTTCAGTTGATTTTAATCGACTGGAAAATGGCCATTCTTCAAACGGTCTCAGAATTCGACGAAACTAGTTTTGTTAGGACCGTATCGTCAATACGAAGCTAGAAAATATTTTTCTAGAATTTTTCTAGTTAGTATGTGACCCCGGTAAATTGAAATATGCGTTCAAATTCAATATATAGAGTTATATGTTGATTTTGACGGAAACTGATTGTAACTATCGAATCAGCCTACGATACATATCCCATTGTGTTCAGAATGGGGGTATAACGCTAGGGGCGACAGTCGTTGGGCCTCGTATAGAGGTCGTATGTAAAAGTCAAAATTTAGGAATTAAAATAAATAATAATAAAAAAAAATCATTCTCTCTCCTCTCCCCTTTATCTCCTCTGCCCCCCCCCCCCCCCGTTCATTTCGATTTCAAAAAAAAAAAAAAAACGAAGCAACCCTCGACGGAGCCGCCTCCAACCACCTCCGCGCCATCGCCGGAGGACCCCCACCACGCTGCCGACGCCCTACTTCTCTCCCTCCATCTCGCGTCTCGTCCTCCCTCTTCTTCCCCAAACCGATTTCCCCTAAATCCCCTAGCCCACCTCGGACGCCCTAGAACCACCGCCTCCCCCTCCTGGAACCCTCTCCGACGCCCTCCGCTTCCCCCATCTCCAGCCTCGTTCGAGCAACCTGCTCCCCCTTCATCGCCAACGAAGACCACCGACCTCACCGCAGCCCTCTCCTCCTCCTCTTCCCTCTGTAAAACCGAAAAAACAGTGAGTGTTTAAATTTTTATTTATTTATTTATTTATTTATTATCTACAATAAAATCTGATTTTATTATATAGGGATTTAGGTTATTTAAAATCAGTAAATGAATTAGATTTTTATTCATATAAATGGCCGATAAAAATTGGATCTTTATTGTTTGAATGGTAACGAAAAGATTAGATTTTTGAATCAAGAAAGATTTAATTTTTAGTATAGAAAGACGAAATTTTTATCGGTAGAAAGGCGGGATCTTTATCTAATCAAGTTAGAATTTTTACATTAGAAAAGATGGAATTTTTACATCAGAAAAGATAGAACTTTTATATTAGAAAAGGCGAGATTTTTATATATTGAACATCGAAGTAAAAATATGATTTTTATATATTGAACATCGAAGTAAAAATTTGATTTTTATATATTGAACATCGAAGTAAAAATTTGATTTTTATATATTGAACATCAAAATAAAAATATGATTTTTATATATTGAACATCGAAGTAAAAATATGATTTTTATATATTGAACATCGAAGTAAAAATATGATTTTTATATATTGAACATCGAAGTAAAAATATGATTTTTATATATTGAACATCGAAGTAAAAATATGATTTTTATATATTGAACATCGAAGTAAAAATATGATTTTTATATATTGAACATCGAAGTAAAAATATGATTTTTATATATTGAATAGCGAAGTAAAAATTCGATTTTTATACATGTAGTGGCTACGGGCGAAGAAAGTGATAAGAGACGAGAACAGTGAAGATTTCCTGCATTAGAAGTGCCGTGGAGTTAGGATAGCTATCGGTGAGAACTCCTCACTCTTCAGTTTCTTTTTCTAGTTATATATATATATATACTAGGATGCAGACGGTGCTTAGTAGCACCCGACACAATCGTCCACAGACCATGGACTTGTTTGTTTGATTGCAAAAATTAGTTAGATTATTTGGTTTGAATTGTTTGGTGAAATGAAATTGATTTGATTGATGGGTGAATGGCGTGGGCCTTCACTAGACCGGGGATAAGGCTAGGCCTTGTCCCATTTCTAGTATCGTGCCGTTATGCCGCCGAAATTTTCTAAAAATAAGTTAGAAAAATAAAGATGACATTTTATTTAATAAATGAACCGAATAGAATATTCATAGGTTGAATAAAATAATTTGATCGTTAAAAATATAATTTTTAACGTAGATGTGAATAAAATAAAATATTCATTTACAAACCGGACGGTTTGTTTATGTGCACCTATTTGAAGGACATTGATTGGGACGATAAATTTTACACATCGCCCAACTGCACAACTAAAATCTGTGTTTGATTGTTTGAAACCCCACACGGGTGTTGGGATGAAATTTGAAGTTCACTCATCCTGATTGATTAAATATGTCGATCGATTGATTGACAGGCTGTTATAAGCGTTGAATATCTATATTTGATGCTTATGCAGTGTAGTGCACTTTGGTTGATGGTTGATTATTTTCGATACTATTATATGCGTGTGTGATGTATGAAAATCCATGTAATTAACATTATATGGTGATTGATTGGGCCTCATTCCAATTTAGAAAATAAAGAATATTATAAAATAAAGGTTCATGTGTTGACTGTACTCATCCGTTGAGATTAGTCATGTGTTGAACGAAATATTTTAATAATAAATTTTATATCTTTATCACTATAAAATAAAGGTTCATGTGTTGACTGTACTCATCCGTTGAGATTAGTCATGTGTTGAACGAAATAATTTAACAAAAATAGTCACACGTGGACAGTACTCATTCGTTGAGATTAGTCGTGTGTTGACAAAAATAAATATTCATTTGTTGAATAGAATAAAGGAATATATGAAGCCGTGTTGATTAGATTGACGCCATTTTGACGTGAACGATATTTATATCGATTTTATTCATTTCGAAATAAATATTGAAAAGTGATTTCGAAATGAATATTGAAAGGTGATTTCGAAATGAATTGAATATAAAGCGATTTCGAAATGAATTGAATATAAAGCGATTTCGAAATGAATTGAATATGAAACGATTTTGAAATGAATTGAATAGAAATCGATTTCGAATTGAATTGAATAGAAAACAAATTTGATTTCAATTGAATATACAACGAATTTGATTCAAATAGATAACAAAATGAATTTGATCCAATTAGAAAACGAATTGAATTTGATTCAAATAGAAAACGAATTGAATTTGATTTAAATAGAAAACGATTGGAATTTGATTTAAATAGAAAACGATTTAAAATTGAATTGAATTGAAAACCAATTTGATTTGAATAGAAAACCAATTTGAATTGAATCGAATAGAAAACGACTTTGAAATTGAATTGAAATGAATTCAAATTGAATTGAGAGTTGAATTGAATAGAAATAAATTTTAAAACGAATTTATAAGGAAAAATTCAATTTTGATTTGAACTTGAAATGGAAGTTGGAAATGTTTTTGAAACGAATTTAAAACGATTTATAAAATTCGTTTTAAATAGGAATCGACGAAATATATATTATATATATATATATATAATATAATGGCCTGAATAGAACGCGCCGTGGCAGTTCGTGAATTTCGACCATTTATTTCAAACGGGCATTACGGGAGATCCAACCGTCGGATTCTCCTAAAACCGGAACCGTTGGGTTCGTATCGAAAAGAGCTTTCTAACGAATATTAGAAATTCAAAATCTAACAGTTGGATTTGGAGAAACGTCCAAATCAAATTTGGAAAAGGTCGCTGTAAGTGCAGTTCGATGGCCGTTGATGGAAATCGACTGTACGGGCCTTGATAAAATTATTAAAAATAGTAATAATTTGTGTAAAATCATAAGAAATGATTTGTGAAGATTTGGGATGAAAAACTCCATATTTGAAAAGATAAAAATAGATTTTATCGAAATGAACTAGTTTTGAACTAGAATTATAATTCTATTTATTTTTAAATAAATAAATTGAATTTGAAAAGGGTTTTAAAAATAACCAGAATTTCCAATGATTGCATTGGAATGGATTTGAATCGAAATTGTCTTTGGATTATTTCGATGTTGGAATTCGTGATTATACAGATGTTGTTATGGAAATTTGAAAGATATATATATTTATATCATTATTTCCAATACGAAATTTGTTAATCGTAGAATTTGATATTGAATATAAACCGATATATTTTCTATTCAGAGCCTCGTATTGAATATCAAATGTGATTCGGGGTTTGTCGTGAATGGTGTCTTCATTGACACTGTTCTTGAACCCAGTTGAGAAAAGATTAAATCTTTTTATTTAGATTTAATGAAGTGTACCAATTAAATAATATTTAATTGAAATTGAATTGATATTGATTCTTGGGTTTATCGTGAATGGTGTTTTAAATAACGCTCGTTCTTTAACCCGATAATTAATGGAATGTGATTTTGGGTTTATCGTGAACCGTGTTTTAAATGACACTGATTCTTCAACCCAGTTAACGATTAAAACTAAGTGGAGTTTTAATGAATCTTTAATTAGATTGAAAAGATCGAGAATGGAGTATCCCCAGTTTTGCTCCAGGCGATAGTTAAATCTTTAATTAGATTTGAACGTGAAATGGTAATTGAATTTACCGATAACACCGTGGTGTTAGATATGAAGTATAACCAGTTTTACTTCATGGGATGAATAGGTTGGGATTGGGAAATCAAAACAAATGATTACTTCGGTAAGGTTCGTTAATCCCGACTAGTTGAATCGGAATTCAAAAGAAGATTAAAGAATAAATTCAAGGAATTTATCTTGGATAAAATTAATGGGAACCTTTCCCTATAAATGTGAAATTTAGAAACTAACTGTCGGTTAGCCAAGCAGAATGGTTTTCTGGATATTGATCTGATGTTGGTTTCGGCCTTCGGGGTTAATATTTGGGGAATTATTCTCTTGATTAATTTATGGTTAGTGACTGATGAATTGGAATGGGGCGTATGTTGTGTTTGTGTAACACTTATTTAAAATATACGCGAGTTATTCGGAAAGTCCGGGTTTATCCCATTCTGAATAACTGATACGACGATAAGTCGAAGATGAAGACGATGGTCGAAGACCGGAGGTCTTCACGTCGTTTGGGTGATTACTGATGATCTTGATTGGGTTGTACACCCAAGAAGATGGAAATAGTTGGTGATCGTCCAGATGTACTTGGAGATCGATGGATATGCGGGGTACTAGGTGCCTCCGGTTTCGTTCAGCCCCAGAACGGACTTGTAAATGGACTGTGTGTCTGACATTGGATTTTAGTCCGTGTGATTGATCTCTATTAAATATATATCTGTTTGGCGGCGGAGAATTTATTCTCTTGCTTAACGCCCTTCGCTGAGACGTACGAGCTCAGGGGTTATATATTGATGGATATCAATCGCATGGAGTGAATTGCCTGTGTGGCATGCCTAAGTGGCAAATGATCAAGGCTTCTGTTGAAAAGCAAAGTCTTGTGGTTGATGATCGAACCACGGCCTTTGTGGCGTAGCTTTGTGTAACGTTTACTTCGCGAGTTTCACACCCGGTATGAACCAAAAACGGGAGACGGACCTCAGGGAGGGCATGCGTTTCTTTCTAGTTAGGAGTGGCGTCAGTGCTTGAACTGGCTGACGAGTTTGACTCATGTGGATGTTGCTTATTATTACTTGCTGAAAAGCGAGGCGCCTCGTGATATCGGT
Source organism: Allium sativum (assembly GCA_030737875.1). Lineage (NCBI taxonomy): Eukaryota > Viridiplantae > Streptophyta > Magnoliopsida > Asparagales > Amaryllidaceae > Allium > Allium sativum. The sequence goes on along the minus strand of CM060911.1, from coordinate 116,473,681 downwards.
TTCGGCCGATGCTTCTGGTCGGCTGACGGGCCAGGCTTACGCCCTAAAGGGCAGTGAAACGCAGTGTTCAGGCATTTTAATCCACATCGGTGGACCGGCCCTGACGATCCAAAGGCTTGACAGAGTACTTGCCTGTGGCTCGGGCTAGAGAGTCACAAATCGGTAGAGGATCTTGCCCCTAGCCTCGGTTCATACCATAAATGATAACCCAACTTCCAATACGACGTCTTGCGGTTTTGATTGTAAACTTATTTATGGCGACATAGTGGTATGGGTCATTCATGCCGTCTATGATTGATACTTATGATTTGAAGTTGTTTTATACACTATGCACTTATAATAGTATCAAATATTCTGTTTTAAACGTATCAAGCATTCTTTGGCTGTTATAAGGGAAAACCCTATCCCCCGGCTTGCGTTGCATTGTGTGATAGGACCTGGGTCTTATAACAGCTTCATTTTTCTTTATTTAGCATTGCGCTGTTGTTTCATGCACTGGTGTTCTTGGGAGGAAACCCGTTCCGTGTTATACGGCGTGGTCCCTTGATTTACCTAACTTTAAAATAAAGAATTAATAACTGTTTTAGTTCTCACACCAGTCACATGACTGACCTGGGGTTTATTGTTTTTAACCTAAACTCTGGGTGCCCTTATTTTGACACGGGCAGCTAGTAGTTTTGGTTTTGCAGATTTATATTCACAGGATCCTGGATTACAGCTGGAACGATATCCGGAAAGCTTTGTATCCGTATATGTCTTCTAGTTGTGTATTGTATTATTTTCCGCTGCTATGTATTTAAATGTAATTTAAATCTCTGATATTTCTGTGTAATATTCATTTTTACTTTGTATATTCTTGTAATCTGATGCATTGTTGTAATAAACAATGAAATGTTCTTCTGTATGTGTTCTGATTTGTCTTGTCCTCACACGATAGGGCGTTTCGAACGGTCTGAGTCGGTTTAGCGACTGATTCGGACCGAGCGAAATTCCTTTTCGTCACAAAAAACCGGAAAGTATAAATACTTCCCCGAATTTGATATAATCGAATTCGGCGATTAACTCTCTTCGAATAACTAATATTCGATTAACTCTTTCTTTCGAATAAACTATATTCGATTACTCCTTCTTTCGAATAAACTATATTTGATTAACTCACTTCGAATAACTTATATTCGATTTCTCCCTTCGAATAAACTAATATTCGATTATTGCACTTCGAATAACTTTTATTCGATTATCTCTTTTTCGAATAAACTAATATTCGACTAACTCCTTTAGATTAACTCATTTGGATTAACTCATTTGGATTAACTCGGTTTGATTAACTCATCTTGACTAACTTAACTTAATTAACTCGACTTATTTAACTCAACTTGACTAACTCTACTTATTTAACTTAACTTGATTAACTCCTATCGAATAACTAATATTCGATTTAACTCCATTCGCTTGAATCTAGATCGCAACGATCACAATGGTTACGCCTGTTTCCCTCAGGAAACATCCGACTGCCATACGCTATCTGCAGCCCTGCGAGTTACGCTAACAGTCATACGAAATGGCAACTCAGCCTGAATAACTATGTTTGACTAACTCTATCTCAAATAACTATATTCGATCAACTCTAACTGAATAACTAATATTCAAGAAATCCTAATTCGATTAACTATGTTCAATTAACTATAATTCGATTAATCCTAACTCCAATCGATTAACTCTAATTCGATTAACTCTAACTGGTTAACTCTAACTGGTTAATTCTAACTGATTAACTCTACGTTTATATTCAGTTTCAAATATCGATGTTGAAATCGATTCTTACTTCTCTACATAAGTCTGACTTATATTTTCTATTTATCCAATGATAAACATTTTATTTTATTTATAAAATATTATTTGTAAATTTATCTTTTCAATTTATCAGTTAAAATAGATTTTTATTTAAAATCTACTTTAAATTCATATTCTGTTATACCCGTGTGCGAAGCACGGGTCTAAACCTTCCTGTAAAATTCTTTTTTTATACACTACTATTCATTTTCTAAATAAATATTTCTTTTACAAATATTTCCCTTTTTATTCTTTTGCAAATATTTTCCTTTATATTTGTTTTACAAATATTTTCCTTTATATTTGTTTTACAAATATTTTCCTTTATATATTTTTTTACAAATATTTTCCTTTATATTTGTTTTACAAATATTTTCCTTTACAAATATTTTCCTTTATAACTCTTTGATTTTATAATTATTTCCTTTTATAAAAATTCTTTTCCTTTTATATATAAAATCCATTGATTTTATATAAATAATTATTTTCAAAATATACTTTTAAAATCCTCTTTTTTCATCCCAGTATTTCTTACGGTATTTAAAATACCAACTAACAGTGATCGATATCATTCAAACACACATAATCCACAACAGATTATATATCACATCATATATTACAATATATGAACAAAATAGTGTTATAAATATTGAGGAATCCAGATGGATCCCTCCAACCTGTTTCCCTGCATCCAAAGATGTTACACAATATTATCAACATCGATTTCAGTTCAATATGAATTATTTTGATAAACAGAATCAACATATATATTTAACAGTTTTTATATATATATATATATATAATTTCAACTAACTGACTAGCAGTTCAATTAACCAAATCAACACACAACAATCAACTAATATTTCAGTTCTAAAAATACGTTATAAAAATATAAACTGATCAGAGTTAGTGAAATTTACTCACATTGGACAAGCATCGTTAATAACGATAACCATCGTTTGATTCAGACGGACAATTTATTTTGCTATAAATTGTAACGAGCTCGAATTTACCCCCAGTCAGTTCCATTGTGGAGCTCTCGTCCATACGATCCTAACGAATCCAATTTCGTCAAATTCTGACATCGTATGCAATAGTTATTGATACTACAAATTTCAATACTAATTAAATTTAAATTAAACTCAAATTATAATTAAACGGGCCTCACCCTTTTTTAACTTCGGCCCAATATACTCAAGCCCAACTCGCTCCTTCTACTACGTCTTCCACAAAATGATCGCTCCAGGAAAACACTCCGCCCATTTTTGATTTCCCTCCGATCCAATCTCCTCCTCTACACCACTAAACACCAAATCGAAGCCACCATTATTCTCAGCAACAAACCCTCTACTCAACCATCCCCTCATCTCCAAACTCGACGCCACCAACCCATTTCCGTCATCGACTGTATTTGGTTATCCCAGTGACCATCGCGTCACTTAACATCGTTGAACCCACCCAAAAATCGCTGCAAGGTGCGAGACTCGATGCTAAACCCGAATCCAAGGTCAGAAAACCAATTCGATGCCCCAAAATCGAGTATACCCGAACCCTAGGTTGACTGTACAAAAGTCGAACCACCGAAACTGAAATCGCACTCTTCAAAACTTGTATGAAAGTAAAGAGAAACTCACCAGGGATCCATACATATATGAATTTGGTTTTATATAATTTCATATGATTATAGTATGAGTTTAGAAGATGGGGATTTACTGTTGGAATTCTTTCTGAGTAGCGGCGCCTTGTTTGACCATGGAATACTAAATTAGGTTAAGAGGGTTAGGAGGATTATTTATAGGAAAAATTTAGATATTTTTCTTTGGATTATTTTAATCCTTTTTAATGAATCGTTGTATGTATATGTCCTTTAAAAATTTCTATAATTACATACAATATCCAAAAATCACGAAATTGGACATGCAGCTACAGTTCGACATTACGGACCTAACAAAACTAGTTTCATCGAATTCCGACTTCGTTTGCTCACACAGCGTATTTTTAACCGTTAAAATACTGACCGTTTTTCACATTAAAAATCCGTACGGCCACACACTGACTTCAATAATCATGGAAATTGAAATCTAGCAATAATTTAATATTGTGGATCCAACAAAATTAGTTTCATCGAAATCGGAGGTCGTTTGCAAAACTAGCTATTTTTAAAGCTCTAAATAACCCTTTTAAATATATAAATATATTTAAAAATAATTAAATTAAATATCTAAAAATATATATTATCGTATATATTCACAATAGAATATCATACAGCTCCACTGGGATTTAGAACTCGATATTCAAATCTCGGTTGAATCGATATTCAAATTTACATTGAGATTCCTTATGTATATTGTTATAAATTATAAAGGAATTGCATTGTGACTTTTATAAAATTTGATTTGGACATAAATCAAAATCTACACAATGAAATCCCGATTTTTCTCTTCCATTAGAAAAATATACTTCACCAGCTCCAAATGTTTCTTGTTTCACAGAAATCCGATTTAAAACGGACCCTATATATTCAGTTGAAGTTCAAATCGCCAAATAGCGAACTGCCGCGCCATTTCGAGCTCGATTATAATTATAATATAAATTATACGTTCAACTGCCATTCAAATAATATATTCCTCTTTCTAATTCAAAATTTAAACTGGATCATACATTTTGAATTTCCTAATTCACACAATATTGCCACTTCAGCGAATTCTGATTATTTCAGAATTAAATATATTATTCTATTATTACATTAATTAAATATTCAATATTATTTAACTAAACGGCCATTTAATTCTCTAAGCCGTTATATAAATAATTAAATAAATTAATTATTATACTGCAAGTATACGAGACATTACAATTATATATAGATCTCTATCTCAAATAGATTAACACCTCATCCCTATCAATTAATTCAATTCTTTTATAACATATAACATATGGATTAACGGGCCTTTGCTAAATTAAAGAATTAAATTAAATATAATTATTTATACTCCATCCAATTAGCCTTAACCCTAATTCTCAAAATAAACAGCCGCCACCGTTCGAATTTAATGGCTGAGACGCTCCCTACTTCCTTCCCCCATAACTTTCCATCCACACTATAAAATCAAACGCTTCCAAAGGAAAAAATGAAGAGAGAAGGGAGATGAACAACTTTAACGGTGGCGGCTTTCTGATGATGCACGCTGACCGGTGACGCAGTGGTTGTAGGAGGTGCGGCGGTGGAAGATTGAAGTTGACGATGGGTATGATGTAAAGAGGAAGAAGGCGGCTAGTATTACAGAAGGAAGGAGGATTAATATTCTAATTTAGGTTAAAGAAATTTTAATTAATTAATTGTCGTATTAATTATCCAATGTTTAAATGATCATAATTCTTTCATATAATATCAGAATCACGTAATTCAAATTGCATTGGAATCGTGAAAGTAAATGCTACAACGTGGAGTAGATCAGAACTGAAACAGAGGCCATATGGATTTTTTTATAAAATTAAACATATATTTAATTTTATAAAAAATAATCATTTTATCGATTTTTTAAACCGATCAAGATGAGATTTCTTATTTAAAAATTATAATAAAAATAAATTGTTATGCGTTGGAAACTTTATTTATTTGCTGTTAAGATTCATATTGTTTGTGGTACGTGATTTGAATTGGCCGATGTTGTTTGTGGTGATCCGATGGATATAATGGAATTGCTGAAAATTTGTATACAAATAAAAATCCCTTATTTTTTTTATTTGTCATGTTAGATATTGAAATTTGTATACAAATAAAAATTCATTTTTATTTGTTATGTTAGATATTGAAATTTGTATACAAATAAAATTCATTTTAATTTATCATGTTAGATATTGAAATTTGCATACAAATAAAAATTCATTTTTTATTTGTCATGTTAGATATTGAAATTTGTATACAAATAAAAGTTCATTTTTTATTTGTCATGTTAGATATTGAAATTTGTATAGAATTTTTTTTATTTGTCATGTTTAATATAGGAATTGCATACAAATAAAAATATTCTTTTTACTTGCCATTAGCAACATAGAAAATATTATGCAAATGAAATCTTCTTTTTATTTATCATTAGCAACATATTAAATGTTATGAAAATAAAAATCTTCTTTTTATTTGTCATTAGCGAAATAGAAAATGTTATGCAAATGAAATCTTCTTTTTATTTGTCATTAGCAACATAGAAAATGTTATGAATTAGCAACATAGAAAATGTTATGAAAATAAAAATCTTCTTTTTATTTGTCGTTAGAAACATAGAAAATGTTATGCAAATGAAATCTTCTTTTTATTTGTCATTAGCAACATAGAAAATGTTATGAAAACAAAAGTCTTCTTTTTATTTGTCATTAGCAACATAGAAAATGTTATAAAAATAAAAATCTTCTTTTTATTTGTCATTAGCAACATAGAAAATGTTATGAAAATAAAAATCTTCTGTCTATTTGTCATTAGCAACGTAGAAAATGTTATGAAAATAAAAGTCTTCTTTTTATTTGTCATTAGCAACATAGATAATGTTATGAAAATAAAAAAATTCTTTTTATTTGTCATTAGCAATATTGAAAAGATTATTAAAATAAAAATCTTTTTTTTATTTGTCATTTGCAACATAGAAAATGTTATGCGAATAAAAATCTTCTTTTTATTTGTCATTAGCAACATAGAAAATGTTATGCGAATAAAAACCTTCTTCTTATTTGTCATTAGAAACATAGAAAATGTTATGCCAATAAAAATCTTCTTTTTATTTGTCATTAGCAACATAGAAAATGTTATGCAAAGGAATTCTTCTTTTTATTTGGCAAAAAAATGTTATGAAAATAAAAATCTTCTTTTTATTTGTCATTAGCAACATAGAAAATGTTATGAGAAATGAAATCTTCTTTTTATTTGTCATTAGCAACATAGTAAATGCTATGAAAATAATAAAAATCTTCTTTTTATTTGTCATAAAATGTAGAATTGTTGTATAAATAAAATTCTTCTTTTTATTTATACATATGAAATATAGGAATGTGTAGACAATAAAATTCTTCTTTTTCAATTGTCACATGTTAACATAGAATATGTGTAGGAAATAAAATTCTCCTTTTTATTTATACATATGAACAGTAGCAATTGTGTAGACAATGAAACTTTCTTTTATTGTATATATGTGAACATAGGAATGGTCAAAATTGTAAAACATTCAAAGAAACATTTTTAATGTATAACATGACTCATTAATAAAAATAACATGTACATTGGAAAAGAGATTAAGAGGGATATTTTTATGTTTATTTAGCTTCATTAAAAATGTCACAATTTACATGTTCATTTAGATAAAAAGGGATTATAGGTTAAAATAGGATTTGTAATTAAAATGTTACATTTTACATGATAATAAAATAGGAAAATGTTTAAGTACTAATATATGTTTTGTTTGTTGAAAACATCATTTTTTAATGTGTTAGTGAAATCGTTGAATGATTTATATTTATATATGTATATGAATATAAACTAAAATTAAACGTCTCGCACGCGGTAGTTCGCGTTTCGGCAATCGTAACTTTAAACGATTATACCGAAAGATCCGACCGTCGGATTTTCGCAAAACTGGAACCGTTAGGTCCGCTTTGGGAAATTCTTTCCAATGATATTAAGCTTGTTAAAATCCAACGATTAGATTTCGAGAAATGTGTAATTCAAATTTGGATAAAAACAGCACCAGGGCCGCCTATTGATCTGAAGCTTCGTTAAATTAAATTGGGCTATTTTTATATAAATAAAAAAAATACGATAAATCACTATAAAATAATATTAACGATATGAAATGATTGAAATTATACATATTCGAGAATTATTTGAAAAGACCAAGTTCAATCTTATTTCAAGTAATTATACGACGATTTAAATCGAAGACATTGAAGACGGTGATTGAAGACCGATGATCTACACATCGAATGGACAATTACTAATGCCCGGCATTGGGTAGCTCCCAATAAAGGGTTACAGTTGTAGTTGTCCAGAAGTACTTGTTGATTGTCCGGATATGCGAGCACCTCTCTCCCGTATTGGATATACGGGACGAGGAATAAGGTGTCTCTGGTTTCATTCAAACCCAGAACGGACTCGTAAATGAATGTGTGTCTGACATTGAATTTCCTTCTGTGTGAATTGATTTCTACTTAATATATATTTGTTTGGTGGCGGAGAATTTATTCTCTTCCTTAGCACCCTTCTTAGAGACGCACGAGCTTAGAGGTTATATATTGATAGATATTAGTCGCATGGTGTGAATTGTCAGTGTGGCATGCCAAAATGCAAATGATCAAGGCTTTTGTTGAAAAGCAGAGCCTCGACTATGTTATTTGTTTCCGCTGCATTGTATTACATTTATTGTAAATTAATCTTCCGCTATATTATATTTCGATGTACTTTGATATATTTTGTACTCTGATGTAACATTATTATGATGTTAATAAAGTCTTCTTTTATTTGTTCTGATGTGTTGTATGCCCAAAGTTAGTGAACCGACGATTTTTGACTTTCGGATCGGCCCTTGCGGTTGATTCAGAGAACGGGGATTTTCGGGTCATTACACGACAGAACATCCTAGATTTCGCATTTTTCTCTGTGATTCTCTATGGCTTTACTTTGGGAAAAATACCTAAGTCCTTCGTAGCAAAATAGATCTTTTCTGGATTTTCATTCAGAGGGGTCAACTATGAAGGCTTAGAGAACCGCATCTTCTTGTAAGATTTATAGTCTTTCCCTTCGTTACCTCTCTCTTTCCCAGAAAGCTTGAACCTCACTACTTTTCCCTGCCTCAGCAGTGCTGCTTTCCGCAACATTTCGCATAAGAGGAGGGTCATCCCCCACACTAATGAATTCCTCTGATTTTTTTATAGAATATCCCCAGAGTCTTTGGTTTCTTCATTTTGACCCACCTCTTGAACTCTGTCTTTTTGTTTATCGCACGATTCAAGGACATCAATACAAATTGAGGTTCCAGATCTGCAACTTCTGCTCCTACAGCATGAAATCGTGTGAGGAAATCTTTGACTGACTCTCCAAGATCCTGCTCCATGTCATTGAGTGACATCACATACTTCACTCTCGTAAAGTACAGTCGGAATAGTTCTTTAAATTTCTTTGCCATATCAGCAAATTGGTCCATACATTTTGGCGGTAGTATAGTAAACCATAATGAAGCTACACCCTCCAAGCATACTGGGAAGTATAAGCAATTTACTCCATCGGTAGCTCTAGCTCCGTTTATATGCTGATCGTACTTGAACAAAAATGTTCAGGTCCTCGGTCCCTCCATAAGCTTCTATCGTTGTAATTGTATATTTCTTAGGGAATTTCACCTTATGTATTCTCTCTGTGAACATATTCTTACTTGGCGAAAATTCCCATTCCTTCTTGTCCTCTTCACGAGCCATACTCTCTTTCATTATTTGCTTGACCATGTCTGAGATATACTGCTCATTACTGGTTCGTTCCATGGAGGAGGCGCCAGTCCTCTTTCCGGATCGATCACAGTTTAAGTCCAGGTGCCCTGGACCTCTCTTGGGAGGTGCCCCTTTCGTGGGACTAGCAGTGCTCCGAGTAGTGTGCTTCTCAACATGCTGTCTCGCTTTAACTTTGGAGCCTTCAACCTCAGCTTCCTCTTTGTCATTGCCTTCACCGTTGTCTTTAAATTTAAAATGAGAATGATTGGAATCCAAGGTAGAAGAACCCTCTTTCTCTTCAACATTAACTACAACCTTTGGAAGTGGGGCGGGGGGGGGGGGGTTAGCTTGAGCATTGAGCAGATCATCAAGCTTCTCCATCAGCATCTTAGTTGTAGCATATGTTCTCATATTCAATCCAGCTACGACCACATTCAATTCTTCTCAAGATATGGTAGGCCTCAAGGATGGACCACCGTCCTCATTCAAAGTATGTGGTATAGCCGCATCATTATTAGCACTTACAAAGGCTCTAGCAGACTTTATATTCTTTTCTGAAGTAAACTTTATTTCCCGACAACTTCTTAAATTTTGAGGCAAACTTTTCAATGGGCCCAATCTTTAGACTTCAAGAGCCTATCATAGAAGGCAGGCTTTCGCAAAACACTTTAGCAAACCCTACCTAGGCTCTTGACCTTGTGGTTGTGGGTTCAAGCCCCACGGTGGGCGCCAAAAATGTTAATGCAAAAAGTGGCACTAACACCCCAAAATGCTTATCAACACTTAAAAATTGATCAAACACAAAGTTAAAAGCAAATAAAGTGAGGAAAAAGTAAAGTGAAGGCGATTTAGAGTGGTTCGGTCTCAATTTCGACCTATATCTACTATGAGAGGAGATTTCATTAGTTTTCCAACAATTACAACGTACACAATTGTCATTGCTTTATACATTATCTCTTTTGCAATTAAAAAGCCCGCTAACTTCTCTAAATTCTTCAATCTCCAATCGTTCAGTTCTCTCGAATCCACTATTGAAATGATGAGATCTCTTCGTTTGCGATGATTGCCGGAGTATATCCTCAATAATTGAGCACTTGGATGATTCTTGATGATTTCATGGTGGTTGCGATGAATGATCAAATCTTGGAAGAACTTTAATGGAGTTGGAGGTGATCTTGAGTTGTTAAGATATGAACTGAGCAACACATCGTTGTCAGAAAATTCGATCCCTTCAATGTAGGATGACACGGGGTATTTATAGGAGCAGTTTGAATAGAGTGACAAAGTTGCAATTACGTATGTGCGTGTTCTCCGCGATATTTACTCAATTGCCACTAAGTTGTAACCATGGTTATGTATATGACGGTCTGACATTTGTTAAATGCACAGAGCTTTATAGCAACCCATCCTTGTTGGAGTGGTATACAACCCTTCATGACGATCCATATTCTGAAAACTGAACGATCCGACATTTGTACTTAAATATAATACGGACCGACTTGTTTAATTCCTGCTTGTTCATGTGTTCCTTTACATGTAACGACACATCTAAGCAATGCCAGTTGAACCTCTCGCGATCCAACGTTTATACTCCATATATATAGTATGAGCCGCCTAGTTCAACCCATACATGTCCATGTGTACAACTACTTGGATCGCAACCTATAGTGTGCTTTCATCCAATATTGTGCCACATGGCCACTTGATATGAACGACCCATGCTTTTAGTCCTAGAACGATTCATACTGTTGTATAGACAACCTGATCCCTTGCCACATCAACTCCTGTATGCTAGGTTCCATATATGATAACCCCATGCAATGCTTTACATGATTACATGTGTCATTCTCTCTAGTTGATGAACAATATATAAATAGAGCGCTAAAGTTGGCGATCCACCGCTGGACCCAGAATGATCCATTACCGGAACTGAGGCGGTCCGTGCTTGCTGTGATTCAACAAATAGTGAACGGTCCATAATATTTAGATGCTCACCATGAATAGCACGGTCCATATATTAAAAATACAACGATCCATTCGTATGAAGGAAGCCACTGATCCATGCTATTTACCATACTGCCACATTTTGTATGAACGACCCATGCAAACTATAGTATGCATGTTTTAATATACATGATCCATCAACAGTTTTTACATCATATGGATCATGGTATTAAGGAGTTAACACGTTCGTTCCGATATTCATAGTAATATATTTGATGTTTAAATTTAACGGTTCGAATAAATGTCTGAATGGTGAATAATTTAGTTAAGATTTTTAAAATGTTACGAATGTCGAAATGAGCTCAAATTTTGGGTAGATGATAAGATATATATGGAATGAAAATCTATAAATTGTTATTGGAATTGGATAACCATAGCTCACGAACCGATAGGGGTGCTAAATGGTGCAACAAAACATGAGTTCCCCGGAATACACACACACACACTCACACACACACACACACACACACACACACACACATATATATATATATATATGAGCACTCTGGGCACCCATGTTTTGTAGCACCCGTACCGTATCGTTAGCTACACCAATCAAAATCCAACAAAAATCTGTAGATGTTTAGTTCACATATATATTACCATCTATCCAAAATTTGAGCTCGTTTTGACATTCGTAGAATAATATATTTGATGATTAAATGTAACGGTTCGAATAAATGTCTGAACGATGAATAATTGAGCTAAGATTTTGAATACATTCGTAGAATAATATATTTGATGTTTAAATTTAATGGTCCGAATAAATATTTGAATGGTGAATATTTGAGCTAAGATTTTGAAAATTTTATAAATGCCAAAACAAGCACAAACTTTAGATAGATGATAATTGTAACAACCCGGAAAATTCGAACCAATTTATAATATTTATTTTGGCTATTTCAGTAAATTTTGAATAGCTAAAATAATTTATTTTAAATAATAACGATTAATTTTTTTAATCGAAGTTAGAGCGAATATATTTATTTTGATCTCAAAAAGAATTGGAAATAGCATGATAGTTTGAAAAGTCAAACCCGAACTTTGACTGAATATACCAGATTCAAAATTTAACGGATTTTAGTGAAACCAAAAATATCTAAATCTGTTTGAAAATATCTCTCCAACGGATCCGAAGATTCGAAATTTCATAGCGGGAATCAAAAGTTATAGCCAGTTGAATATTTAGAATGGTCGCTATAGTATAATTTATGGCCCGTATAAAAGGCCATTTTTCAAAAGACCTCCGTTTTTTACGAATCCACTTTTGTTGGATCTAGAATGTCAAATTATTGCTAGGTTTAATTTTCCAGAATTTTTGGAATTAATATGTGAGCGTGGATAAAGAAAATGTGTTTTGTTGATTTCGGTCAAATTTAATCGACTTGAAAAGGGCCATTTTCAAACGTTCTCAGCATTCGACGAAATTAATTTTATTAGGATTGTATCGTCAAAACAAAGCCAGAAATAATTTTTCGGGAATTTTTAGAGTCCGTATGTGGCCCCGGTGAATTTAAATATACGATCAAATTAATTTAATAAAGGATTTAAGTTTTAAATTAAAGAATTCAGGCTATAGACAGTCGTTTAGACTGACGAGACCTAGCCTATTGGATCCGAAACGGGGGCTATTGGGTAGGATCAACTCCTGTTGGACTGAAATTGGAATTGTTTAGAACTTATGGTCTTTTTTGTAAAATTAACAATAAAATATTATAAAAATACATTCATCTTCTTCTAACCCTAATACTATCATACTGTAGCCGCCGCCACTACATGAAATCCATGGCCAGAAATGATCTCCACTTCCTCCACTAATTCCCTTCAATCCCTACATTAAATCTTTCTGCTCCTTCAGACTTTTTTGTAGAGATTTTCTTAAGCTTTGAATCCATACGGAGTTTGGATTTTCTAGTGGAGTATTCGTAGAGAACCGTGCCCCCAAACCCACGGCCTTGAGAATGCCGACCACCCCCAAGGCTCAATCGAGCTCTACCGTAGTGGCTCCCCCCTGCGCGCCTCCCTTGGCTCGTCGATGGGGCATAGTCTGATCGGCCTACCCCTTCGCGGATTAGAAGAAATTCTAAGCCCTAGAGTTGAACCATATTGAAATCAACGCGGCCTTTATCTGTTATAGGGAAGAAGGTGGTAAAATTTTAAATTATATTATTTAATTAATTAATATAAATTGTTAGCAATCTAAAACAATTCGTAACACATTCATACTGATTCAGAATAACTCGATTTTCGAAGCGTTGCGATCGTAGAGACGAGATCAACGTTTCTAGACTGAAAAGAAGCAAATCTGAGCTAGTTGAATTTTAGGTTAAATTTTTAGATCTGAACAATTCAGATTCAACAGAACTGTGAGAAATCCTATTTTATTTTTATTTTTATTTTAAAATAAGTAGAATAAATCGTAATTGTATCCTCATTGATTCGCTGTATATGCTATGTAGGTGATTTGATTTGCATGTGGTGTGTTAATATAGATCGGTTAATTTAGATATTTTGTTAATATAGATCTATATGTGATGTGTTAATTAGAGTAAATCATTTTTGTTGATATTTTATTGAATCATATATATTCAGTAAAAAAAAGTACACCTTTGTATATTTTATTGAATTGAATTAGAATTTTCAATTCAATGAGAAGATAACACCTTCGTATATTTATTGAACTGAATTAGAATTTTCAATTCGATAAAAATCTCACCTTTATATATTTTTTGAATTGAATTAGAATTTTCAATTCAATAAAAATCTCAACTTTGCATATTTGTTGAATTGAATTAGAATTTTTAATTCAATAAAAATTTCACCTTTGTTTATGTTATTGAATTGAATTAGAAATTTCAATTCAATAAAAATTTCACATTTGTTTATGTTATTGAATTGAATTAGAATTTTCAATTCAATAAAAATTTCACCTTTATTTATGTTATTGAACTAAATTAGAACTTTCAATTCAAATAAAAAATATCACTTTGTTTACGTTATTGAATTGAATTAGAATTTTCAATTCAATAAAAATTTCACCTTTGTTTAGGTTATTGAATTGAATTAGAATTTTCAATTCAATAAAAATTTCACCTTTGTTTATGTTATTGAATTGAATTAGAACTTTCAATTCCATATAAAAATATCACTTTGTTTATGTTATTGAATTGAATTAGAACTTCCAATTCAACATAAAATAGATCACTTTGTTTGTTTGTTGATTGAATTAGAATTTTCAATCAAATAAAAATATTAACTTGGTTATTGTTTGATTGATCTGGATATTGTTTTTGTTGTTACAATTAAACTTGCAATTGGGTAAATAGAAAAATTAGTTAAACAAAAATCCTTATTTTTGTTTATTGAACTTGTGACACCAAAAAATGAAATTTGTGTAAATAGAGAAAATGTTCATGTTTTTAATCGAAACATGTATTCATTAAAATATACATTTTAGATGTAAATAAAAGCATAGATTAAAAAGTTACATTTTTATTTACATTTTAGATGTAAATAAAAGAATAAATTAAAAAGTTACATTTTTATTTACATTTTAGATGTAGATAAAAGCATAGATTAAAAAGTTACATTTTTACAGTTTAGATGTAAATAAAAGAATAAATTAAAAAGTTGCATCTTTATTGTCAAATTAGATGTAAATAAATGATAGAATCAAAAGTTACATTTTTGTTGACACTTTAGATGTAAATAAAAGATAAAATTTAAAAGTTACATTTTTATTTACATTTGAATTGTAATAAAAATGATAGAATCAAAAGGTATATTTTTGTTGACATTTTAGTTGTAAATAAAAGATTAAAATTAAAATTTACATTTTTATTTACATTTGAATTGTAATAAAAATGATAGAATCAAAAGTTACATTTTTGTTTACGTATTAGATGTAAATAAAAGATAAAATTTAAAAGTTACATTATTATTTACATTTGAATTGTAATAAAAAGGAATAAAATCAAAAGTTACATTTTTGTTGACATTTTAGATGTAATAAAAATGATAGAATCAAAAGTTACATTTTTGTTGATATTTTAGATGTAAATAAAAGATAAAATTTAAAAGTTACATTTTTATTTACATTTGACTTGTAATAAAAATGATAGAATCAAAAGTTACATTTTTGTTGATATTTTAGATGTAAATAAAAAGATAGAATTTAAATGTTACAATTTTTATCTACATTTTAGCTATAATAAAAATGATAGAAGTAAAGGTTGCATTTTTATTGTCAAATTAGAGACAATAAAAAGAATAAAATCAAAAGTTACATTTTTGTTGAGATTTTAGTTGTAATAAAAGAATAGATTTAAATGTTATATTTTTATTGTCAAATTAGAGACAATAAAAAGCATAGAATTAAAAGTTACATTTTCATTTCCATGTTATATGTAATAAAAAGAATGGTTTTAATTGTTACATTTTTATTGTCTTTTTAGAGACAATAAAAAGAACAGTTTTTATTGTCATCTTAGGGACAATAAAAAGAATAATTTTAAATGTTACATATGTAATGTCATTTTAGAGACAATAAAAAGAATAGATTTAAATGCCACATTTTTATTGTCATTTTAGATGAAATATAAATAGTAGAATTAAAAATCATGTTTTTATTGTCGTTTGGTTTCAATAAAAAGAGCTAACATAAAAAAATAAAAATACAATTTCAATGCAATTTAGTTCCATTGAAAGAATTAGACATTAAAATATGATTCGCAAATAAAAACATTATTTTATTGGGTATGTTAAATACATTAGCGAAAACTCGAAGAGTTTATATATATATAATTATATATATATATTAATTAAAATTAAACGAATCGCGTGCGGTAGTTCGCATTTTGAAATCGTAACTTTAAACGATCCAACCGTTGGATTTTCCCAAAACTGAAACCGCTAGGACCGCTTTGGGAAGATCTTTCCAACGATATAAATTTTGTTTAAATCCAACAGTTAGATTTTGAGATAAGTTTAAATCAAATTTCGATAAAAACAGCGCCAGGGCCGCCCATCGACCCGAAGCGTCGTTAAATAAATGTAGCTATTTTTAAATAAATAAAAACAGCGATTAATCGTTATTAAATAATATTAACGATATGAAAAGATTTTAAACTATATATATGCGAGGATCATTTGAAAAGACCGAGTTAAATCTC
The DNA here is from genome assembly GCA_030737875.1 of Allium sativum. Taxonomy (NCBI): domain Eukaryota; kingdom Viridiplantae; phylum Streptophyta; class Magnoliopsida; order Asparagales; family Amaryllidaceae; genus Allium; species Allium sativum. Next base: position 116,457,209 of record CM060911.1, on the reverse strand, counting down.
ATTTCAAATGGTTATACGACGATCTAAATTGAAGATCTTAAAGGCGGCGATTGAAGACCGGCGATCTTCACATCGAAAGGGTAACTACTAATGCCTGGCATTGGCTAGCTACCAATAAAGGGTTAAAGTGGTAGTTGTCCAGACGTACTTGTTGATTTTCCGGATATGCGAGTACCTCTCTCCCGTATTGGACATACGGGACGAGGAATAAGGTGACTCCGGTTTCGTTCAGACCTAGAACAGACTTGTAAATGGATGCGTGTCCGACATTGAATTTCATTCCGTGTAATTAAATTTGTATCTATTAATATGTATATGTGGTGGCGGAGAATTTATTCTTTTGCTTAACACCCTTCTTTGAGACGCATGAGCTCAAAGGTTATATATTGGTAGTTATCGATCGCATGGCGTGAATGGTCAATGTTGCAAGCCAAGATGCAATTGATCGAGGCCTTTGTTGAAAAGAAGAGTCTTGTGGATGATGATCAAAGCGTATCCTATTTCGGCACAGCTTTGTGTATTACGTTACCTCACGAGCCTCAGACCCTGGTAGAGTCAAAAACGGGACAAGGGAATGCAGGGAGTGCACACGTTTCTTTCTAGCTAGAAGTGGTGTTTGGGTTTTTACAAGGCCCGACATTTTTACTTATATGGTTGATGGAATGAGGCGCCTCGGATTTATTGGTCGCCAATGGCCAAATTATAGGTCCAATAGGATCGGGGAGCGTGTGTTCAGGAATTGCCAATCCACTAACGTTATTTGTGGATCGGCCCTACAGTATCCAAGGGTTGCCCTTAGGTGTGATCCTGAGACATTGCTAGAGTGTCTGGAATCGGTTAGGAGACCGTCCCTAGCCTCGATTCAAGATGGAAAACCAATCCCCAATACGACATCACGGTTTTGATTGTAAACCTATATATGGCGACATAGTAGGATGGGGTACTATGCCGTCTAGGATTGATACATTTACTTTGAAGTATTTTTGAAACATATTAGACACTAATAATAATATTAAAAATATTATTTTCTACATATCAAGCATTTTTTATCATTATAAGGTAAAACTCTATCCTCTAGTTCGCGTTGCATTGTGTTATGGGACGTGAGTCTTATAATGATTTCATTTTCTAAAAAGCATCGCATTGTTTTTGACTTAAAATTTATAAAACTTATGCACTGGCAATCCGATGGAGTAAACCCATTCCGCGTTAGCGGCGTGGTCCAGTGATTTGCCATATTGTTAGTTAAGTAAGATTTCTCATACCAGTCCCATGACTGACTCGTAGTTTGTTTCACTTTGCAAACTCGGGTGCCCTCTTTCCACACGGGCAGCCAAATGACAGGTTTTATGTATGGACACCTTCTGGACTGGGGCTTTCTTATGGAGGAGATGAAGAACCCTTTTCTTTTATCTTTTTATTTTACTTCTTAAGACATTTAGACAGTATTGAGTATTGATGTATTTTGGTGGAGATTGATACTTTGTTTCTTTCCTTGTTTAGACATCTATTTTGCTAACTGTATACTGTACTGTGTACTCTAATATCTGTGATGACATTTCCATTTCCGCTGCAATGATTTATATGTTCTACTATTATCTGAGATCTGTTATTCTTTTAATTATGTTATGCTCCAACGATTATCCTTACTTTCGTACCATGGAAGTTTGGGGTCGTCACAATAATATACATCTAGATTGAACATCTACAAATTTTTGTTGGATTGGTGTAGCTCACAATAAGGCATGGGTGCTACAATAAAGGGATGCTCTGAAACTCTCCTCACACATACATATGTCCCCTACAACAAAATTTACTATTTACAACACTGATTTTGCAACAGTTCACCGAAGTGTTATAGAAAATGTAACTCTTTCACAACATTTGCTAAGAAAAACGTTGTAATAGATTAGTCCAACAAATGTTCTATGTACAAAAGTTGTAAATCAAAGAATTCTACAATGTTTGTTTAAAATGTTGCAGGAAACAATTTTTAACAATGACTTCTATACGTTGTATTATATATTTTTTTCATAACATATTTTGTCTTGTTATTCAAATTGTAAATGAACAATATTTTTTAAACATTGTAAATTTATAGTTTTCAACAATATTTATCAAACGTTTCAAACCGAAAGCTAGACAACAACAAATTACTATTGTAGATTCGATTTTTTGTTTTTATTTTACAACATCTTCTTAGTGCTAACTCAATTCGTATTTAGGACAACATTAATTTTATGTTGTTAACAACATCATATTTAATAACTTTTCACTCTACAATGTTTTTTAAAATGTTGTAGAAAGTAATTTTTAACAACAAGTTTTATATGTTGTATTATATTTTTTTTCATAATATATTTGTCATGTAATTTAAATAGTAGTGAAAATTTTTTTTTACACATTGTAAATTTATAGTTTTCAACAATATTAATCTAATGTTGCAAACCGAAAGTTAGACAACAACAAATTACTATTGTAGATTCGATTTATTTTTTTATTTTACTACATCATCTTAATGTTAACTCAATTCATATTTAGGACAACATTCATTTTATATTGTTAACAACATTATATTTAATAACTTTTGGTTGATATTGTTAGTGCTCATATTTCAACAATATATTATTAACATTGTCTTGAGTACGTTTTATAAATGTGATGGTGTATTGTTAAAGATTTTTACAAAGACTTCAAACTAAAAATATTATTAAAACAATATTGTTGACAACGTTTTCTCGATGTTATAATTTTTGTAACACGATTTTTTTGTTGATATTACAAAATATTTTGTATTAATAAAAAAATTGGTATTATGAAGTTCATCACTTAATAAATTTAGTGGTTATTGCAAATTATATCGCTAAGGATATTTCGTCATGTCTTTATTATCTGACCTGTTGATCATACTGAAAGGTTGGACGAGTTTAAGCTCGAATGTTATCAAGGCAGACAACCCCAATGAATAGCTTTGAGTTAAGATCGAAGGTTATCAAGGCATACGACCCCAATAAATAGATTGGGAATTAAGCTCAAAGGTTATCAAGGAAGGCAACCCCAGTAAAGTTCTGGATACAAAAATAAATGAAAATAAGTCTAGAACTAGGTAGAAAAATATTTCCAAAATACAAGAAGATAAGACATAAATGCAATCTAACTTGTATTCTATTCATCATAGTTAAAATTAAGCAAGGAGAATGGACAACCAGCAAAATGCAAGACATGGCAATCGTGAAGATACCGTGAAGCTTTCTCCATTTTTTTTGGACTTGGAAAAAAGGTCTATTAATTAATCAAGCGAAAAGTTTTTCAGAGAAACATAAGTTTTTACAGTTCATATTTGTTAGACCAAATTATGGCTCTAACACCCAAATTGTCTTAAATTGCAGAGAATAATAACTAGAAATGAAAGAAAATGCAACAAACACACCAAATTTATAGTGGTTCGGCGTTAACAAGGCTACGTCCACTTTATATGACTTTGATTATACGTTTGAATGCAAGTACAATCAATATTCTCTCTCAATCTCACTTTTATAATGATAATTCACTTAGTAAATTCGAGATCACTTTGAAAAATAATGGAGATATGATAATGGTGGAATTAGAGCCCCGAATTGCCAAAAGATCCTGAAAAATGCCAAGTATGGAGCTATTTATAAGTGATTTCTACAGGCGGTTCGTGAAGACACGTGGCATAAATCCCGAGGATCCGTTCATAAATGGGGTAGAGAAATGGTCTATATGGCGGTTATGGACAGGTGTCGCAAGATCCTTCAATTTCGGCTCGTGGATAACCAAGTCCTGGTCACCATTCTCTGGACACAGGGTCAATTCATGACCCTATATTACAAAGGGTCGTGATTAGCCGGTCGCGGAGCATCCTTCACGAGTGGAGAAGAGGGGACAGATCACGAACAGGTAGTAACAGGTGGTCACGAATGGATGAGAAAGGTGGGATCAGGAGCGAGGTCCACTTTGGTGTGTCACGAACCAGTGTGCATCCTCTTGAGTGTACACATATAGGTGTCCTTGTCCATCCAAATTCTTATGTTTATATTCTTGTGGCTTGGTCAAAAAGCTAGCCAACATTTTGCCCCCTCGAAGTATGTTTTACCAGAGATGGAACGTGGTTCAAAATTAACCAATACGTCTATTTCTGAATAGACGAGTGCTAACAGTTGTGTCTGTTTGTATCGTCACCCTGTTCTAAAGGATCGCGCTCTAAGATGGGTATAAGTACATAATCGATTTTCATATTGTTTTTCTGTTTATTGGTTGGCTTTGATCTTTTGAATTCCGAAGCGCATTGCAATCAACTCTTCAGGTAAGCTCCAAATTCCACAAATATTTTAAAGAGGCTCATTACTTCTTTTGGTATGTGTCATGAATTGGAAGTGGAGCAGGCCCTTACAAAAGCAATAGCGGCTCATCTGAGTACGCATGACCCATTGGACCAATTGGTTCTAATAAAACAAAAAAGAGTAGAAAAAAGCCTTTGTATGGGCTACATAAACCGGTCCCCTTTTACCTTTTACCCTTCCATCTTACTTTTTTCTTTTACTGTCGCCCCTCCTCATACTTTCCAATTCCGAAACCCTAACTGCAAATCTCCTTAGTTCGATCGAATTCCTATTTTAGGATTCATAGCTAATGGAAATTATACTCAAATAGATTCTCTTTGTTTTTATGGATGATCGCGCTTTAGATCCGTTGTCTCTTTTTCTCCGTCGATCATCGCTCCCTTCATCTCGCCATGGGTGCTGTGTGAGGAGGCTATGGAGTTAAGGTTTGAGGGAGATGATATGTTGAAATGAACGCTCCAGTGGTGCGGATCATGTGGCGTGGCAATGAGCCTACTCGTGAAAGGGGAGCGAGGCATCGGGTCGTGATGGTGATTGGAGAGGGGAACTGGAGCGATCTATGGAGGAGGGAAAAGTGTCGGTTCATGGTTGAGGTCAAGGTATTGGTTCGTGAATGGAGATAGCAGCTGGGTCGAGTCGTAGATGAGAACAAACCATCGTCTCGTGAGGTGCGGCGGTTCGTGGTAGCGATTCACGAACTATTGGGGTACACAGATGAATAATGGGCCCTGTGTCATCACGAGTCGGACTTCTATTCACGAGCCGACCCTCTATCACGAGCCATTGTCTAGGCAAGGCGCTACACGTTTGTTGGTTATGCCATCATCACAAGCCGACACTCCGTCGCGAGCTGGTCCCCTATCACGAGATGAACCCCTAGAACTCCACGAACTAGCCTATCTCTAGGCCAATCCTTATTTGATGACTATACCCGATTAAGTTGCACCAAATTACACCAACATGCATTTCAACTGACACTTCATTGTAACTCGAGTAATTCAATGAACAGTTAGGTTTAGAGCCCTCAAGATGAAATTTCTGAACTGAATGATTACTTAAAGATATATGATGACTGACTATTCATTCCCCTGCTTTACTTCATGCTTTTCCTTTCAGTAATGTACACACTTGCACACACTAGCACTTGCATGCACAGGGTTTACGGGTACTTATGTTCTAATCTCTCATGTTTATTCGCCAACAAAGCCATGTCTGATAGACGCACAACAAGAATATCAAACAAAAATGCAGATCCAGAGTCATCAAGTTATTATAATCCCGACATACTCCCGTTGGACCCGGAATGGGATAACTCTGGGTCTGAGTATGAGACAGATCTTGATACAGAATCAACATCCTTTCGAGAGCATATCACTTGAGGATGAAGAGGATGATCGGGCTTCCGATGAGATTACAGGTGTTAAAGAAGTAAATAAGTTGAGTGACTCTGCAGCCTCCAAACTGGATGACATAAAACTAAAGAGATTATGTTTCGGCATGGGATCCCCTGGATTGACGTGAAAACTCCAGAGGAAGGGATAGATGTTCGCTACAACGGAATTTCTATTAAATTAGAAAACCGTCGCATGAATATTGAAATAACCGCAAGTGCACGGCGTACTATTGTAATACGTAGTGAGTGCGAGTCGATCCACAGGGAAAGAAGTGATTTCAATTTTATTCAATCGAATTAAACAAAACTTTGAATTGTTCTAATAAAAACTATGAAACCAAAAACTAAGTTGAGAGCTAAATATGAAATTAGAGAGTAATTTAGAGGTAAATCCGCTCTCATATTTATGTAAGTTGTCAAACATACAATGTACGATCTCAATAAGTGATATAAATGCAACATTTAAACCACTTATGATTCTCATGAAAATGAAACTAAAGCAAAACTATTCTAAGTATGGTCTATGAACTATTGGATAGAACTATAGACCATCAAATTTTGTTCATACTTTCATTTCAAAATCAATAATCACTTAGCAAATATTGATGTAACTTGTGTTTATATTGAATAAGCATAGATCATTTGCAAATGCAACATGACCTATCAAACCCATATGTATAAACTCACATCAATATTCACTAACATGAAGCACATATTAAAGATCACAAATCATACACATGTTGAACTTACACAAAGTTAGAGAGCATCATTACCCCTAAATCAAGGGATTAGCAACTCATATGTGTTGTAATATCAACACATGCAAGTTTCAACATTAGAAAATTAAGCAAAATGAAAGAAAAACTAGGTAAAACAAGAAGAGAACTAAACTAAGAACATAAAGTAAATCTAAGTTATGAGCATGAAAGTAAATCTAAGCTATGAACATGAATGTAAAAAGCATAGAAACTAAATTACATTAAAGCAAAGAAGTTACATAAAGAAAATGGCTAAGTAGCCATTAAAATAAATGAGAGCTATGAACTAAACTAAACTACTAAATGATAAAAGAGAGGATCCAAGAAAAAAAGATCGATAAATGAACATGAAGGGGGTATATATACAAGATCACAAACCCTAAAACCCTAATCACTCATAATGGGAAATCCCCAAAATGGCCCTTCATGAAGCTTCTAATCCTCTCTTAGCCACTAATGAGTCATGTAGGATGCATGAGGCCTTTTGTCTCATCCAATTAGTCTTTAATAAGAAGCTTTAAGAGAAAGAGGTTAATTTGAGAGGTGGGGTCCTCCATGATCATGTATGAGAATTATTTCCTCTTCATTCCTTTGTATGCATGCATTTGTGCTCCAAATCTTCATGTGTATGCATTATTGGTGCTCCAAAATTCCTATTAGAGACAATAACAAAGAACAAGTAAATGCAATCACAAAATAAAACATGCCTAAGTGATCAATTTTTCCCAAAATGAGTGATGATTTTGAAAATATTTAAAATATGGTTTGATCGTATAAAACACCCAAAAATGTTCAATTATTTAATTAACAAGAATAAATATGTGAATATAAATGTGCATTTTTACGTGCACATCAAATACCCCCACACTAATCTTTTTATTCGTCCTCAAATAAAGTAAAGAAACAAAGATAAATCCACTTTCGTAGGGAGCACGATTGCATTGAGCATATGCAACAAGCCGTTAAACCTCTGGGTGTCCCCAGTAGGACGAGTGTTGTCTCGTGAGGGTTTTCAGCGGATACTACCCACAAAATCCAAAAGTTAAATGCAAAAAATATTTACAAAAATGCTAGATTCGAAAATATGTATAAGGTGAATACAAGATTATTTACAAATGGGTAATTTACTTTTAAAATTTACACGAAGGAGTTAACACAAGTTTGGGTCGTCACTATGAAATTTAAGTCCGTTACTAATCAAAACTTCAAACAAAAGTCAGTTATCGCTACAAACTCCTCCAGCTTGGCCAGTTGTTTTGGTAGAGACATAGTGCAAATATGAAATGAATTCTGTAATCGATATCAACAATCGTACATTGGTATCTTTATTTACTTTTGGTTAGCAAGTTAGGTCAAATAAGTGAAGAGTGTGCTTGGATTTCAAGTGCTAACTCTCTCTTTATTATAAAATATTTACATTATTATTATTTACAAATACCTAGGTATACTACCCCTACACTGCACTACGACTTACGTGAGGGTCAGTAATCCTAAGGTGTCCAACTCATAAAATGAGACCAAGATATACCGACGCTAACTTTGTCAACAAGGTGCCGGATAGAGCTTGGCGGGTTTGCACACCAACGCCAGATGTACCAGCAATGTTGGATACCCTTGGATTATTATATATATATATATTCTCTTCTTTTTTTTTCTTTTTTTTTTCTTTAAAGAGAGAGAGTTTAGCGAGAATATATTAGCACAACTTCACTTAGACGATCTAAAATGTTAACGTAAGTAATCTAAATCAACCGTTCATTCAATCGGATTACAATTTAGAAAACACTTCATACTCATCACCCATGAATTTCCCTATATACCAGTTACACTAAATTTGCTCATAATTCAAACTTTTCTTTCGTTATCCGTTAAGAGAAGTAAAATTCCAAATATTTTAATCGTACCACCAAAACCGTATATCCACTTCATCGTGCCCATTTAAAAGTAAAAAAAAAAATTGAAATTTTGCTTTGGGATGAAAAAGGAAAAGAAAGTTGAAATCTATGCAAAAACAAATAAATATAAAACTCCCCCCACACTTGATTTTGACTGTGTCCCCACAGTCAACCCAAGTGGCAAGAGAAAAGAAAAAGAAAATTTTGAAAATATGCCCTATATTTACAAAAAAGGAAAAAAATGATAATTAAAGTATATCAGAAAATATATTGACAAGAAGTAAATAAAACGGTCTTCTAAAGACCGATTCATTTGTCTCTTCAATTGTGAGAGAGACAGCTTAAGGTCGAAAAACCAAATCGTAAAAGCTTTTGAAGTTAGGCGTAGATTCGGAAAAACAAATGTTGTTTTATTAAAAATCGAATGAGTTGGTTTATTTTCGATGATTCTTGGGGTAGATTTAATAAATGGTTGAAATTCATTTTTAATTTCACCAATTTGAACTTCAAATTTATCATTGAAAATTTGTTCAAAAATAACGATTTCAAAATCCAATTGGTGGTTCAAATCTACTTGTTCAGAATTCAACTCTTCTTCGAAAAGTCCAAAAAATTCGTTTTCGTTAAATTCATCTTCCTTTGAATCATTAACAACTTCATTACTTATATCATTTTCAAAGTCTAAAGTTGTTATTTTCAAATTTTCAGAAAAAGGAAGATCGAATTTTAAATTTTGTTCCACCTTCTCATCAGAATTGAAATCCAACTCAATTACCGTGTTATTAACAACTTCGTTAAGATCATCATTTTCTATTTCGAAAGTTGTTATTTCAAAATCATCAATTGTGGGCAAAGGTGGATTATCGTTCAAATCGCCACACGTTGAAACTTGATTTTGTTGGTCACGTCGTTTCAAGTATGTTTCAAATACCAAATCCATGCGATTATCAAAAATTTCGTTCATTTGCTCAACAAAATCAAAGTTATAATTATTAACTTGAGTAGTTTGAATTTGTTGAGAACAAAAATCGTTAATCGCACCATCATTGAAATTATTCCCATTTCCAAAATCATTTGTAAAGTGATTCACATTTCCATTTTGAAATTGAAATTCATTTTGAAGTTCGAAATTGTATTGGCAAGGGTTATGATGAAAATCATTTGAATTTGAATTTGGAATTGAATTTTGAATATTTTGAAAACTTTGACTTGAATTGTTGCACAAATATGAATTACACCATTCATTTATTCTTTGATTTTGTTGTGTGCTCATTTCAAGTAAAGATTCAATTTTTGTTTCAAGAGTTGAAGGCTGATCATTAGTCTGAAAATTATATGGTGGAAAATCAGAGTTATTTTGAATATTTTGAAAAGTTGATGGTGTAAAATCCAAAGTGTTTGGACAATAGTTGTTATTAAAATATCCATATGAATTTGGTGCAAAATTATATGGATTATATTGATTTTCACAACTATTGTAAAATCCGTGGAAATAAGGAAATTGAGACATTTTGAAAAGAATTTTTTTTTTGTTAATGCAAATGCAAGCAAACAACAATGCAATTAAATAAAAACAAGGGAGAAGAGAACAATACCAGAGCGTCTGAATTTATTAACAATTTATTTTTAGCGGCAATTTTTTTTTAAAGCAGGCAAGCGGCGCTAATTTTTGAGCAAAGCAAAGCAGTTCCTATCTCTTATATTCTGCAACCTGAAAACGATGTAATATATATACAAATGAAAGAAAGGATTTTTTTAATTCTTTTTTTTAAGTGAAAATCAAAATGAAACTAAAAAATAAAATGTGTGAAACATGAGGCAAAGGAAATGATTTTTTTTTAAAATCAAAACTAAAATTACACAAAAGAAACAAACACAAAAAATGAAAAACTTAAAAGACTAGCTCAAAATAAATAAAACTAAAGCTCGGCCCACTTAGAGGATCACAGGCTCAAGCCCCGCAATTTCCCTTAAATCAAAACCGACTTGTTCACAAAGCCGCACTTCTCAGTTTCTTTTTTTTTTCTTCAGAAGTTAAAAAACTCGGAAATCATTATCAAAGCAATTAAAAATGGAATTTGTAACCTTGGAATAAATTCTCGAAATCTAAAATGAAGACAATTTCAGAAGTGGGTGTTTCGTGACTTCAATTGCTGGATTCTGATGTGGGGTTCGGTGATTTTGGTTTTGGGTTTTTTTTTCGATTGGGGAATTTGTCAATTGTTCGGATTTGGGCGATTTTCTGGTCTGAAGGGCTTTCGGTGGTTTCGAGTTGGTTGGGACGGAAGGCGCTGCAGGTGGTTGCGCTTTGAGGATGAAGTGTGAACTGGGTTTGGGCTGGGGGTGTATGTTGATGGTTGAAGAGTGGGAGCAGCAGTGTAACAGGGTATTGAGTAGCGTCAGTGCGGTATTGTTTGTGTATATGGATTTGTAGGAGTTGTCGCAGAGTTTCAATTGTGTTTGTGGTGGAGGCTTGGGATTGGTGCCGGTTGCACTGTGTAGGTGGTTGATATGGTACTACTGCTTTGAAGAGGGATAGTGATGTCGAGGAAGTGCGCAAGTTGAGTAGCAGAAGTGTACTTTGTGAAAATGGTGGTGTGTGGGTTTGTTTGTATGGAAATTTGCGGTATGGCAGAGGTGATCAGTGGTTCAGCTTGGTGAGAATGAACTGATGCGAATGTGAATGGGCTGAGGTGTATTGATGGTGCAGTGTGGTCGATGTGAAGGGGTGACAGTAAACGGGAAATTGGCAAGGGGGAGAAACAGAAGTAGAGAAACAGAAATAGCAAATTGTAAATAGAAGAATATAAAAGAATTGTGACCGAGTTTTGAAAGTGTACCTGAGTTTCAGTTATGGTAGCCGATATGGGTGCAAATATAAGTGGAGTGCTGAAATGCGTTTGAAATGCAGTTGCAGTGGAGGGTGGATGGACTGTGGTATATGTTTGTTGAATGTTTGTGGACTGTTAAATGAGGTAAGAGGTTTGTATGTGGTGGTTTCGGGTTTCGATTTGGGTTATAATTGGGAGAAATGGTTTGAAAGGAGGAGATGTGTGTATGGTAATGAAGTGTATAGGGGTGGGTCTAAAGGTTGTCGCTTGATGCAACAGGGAACTGAGGCGAGGTGATTAACTGTGATGTTCTAGTTGTGGGAGGAATTACTGGAACTGTTGGATGTTGAAGGAGTAAATGGAGTCTGGCAGTTAGGGCTTGAGGGGTTTGATGAATTGCGTTGTAAGGAATTTTAGCACTGTGAGATTGCTGACTGCGTATGGTTTGGTGATGAACTGAAATGAAGTGTATGGGTTTGGTCGCGGTAGAAGTGGAGCAGGTAGATGGAGTTGTTTGTACTGGATGAGGAAGGTGATGCTTGCGAGTAGAAGAGTGGCTGTTGTGACTGTCTGAGGATGTTGCAGGTATGCACGGTGATGTGCCGAAGTGGTCGGGTTTGGTTGGTAACTATGAACGGTCTGTCGATGTGGTGTATGGATGTATGGTGGCTAAGGCGGATGCGGCAGTTTGGTTATGCAGTGGTTATCCGTCTGGAGTGATGAATTGTGTAGAGAAAAGCATAAAAGATGTAAAGTGAAGACAGAAATGTAAAACAGAGATTTATGAATGCAAATGGAATGAAATTTGTGCAATGAAATGGATTTTTTTTTTCAAAGAAACGGACCAAAATGTAATCCAATCAAATAAGTGTGAAATCAATGGACAAACAATGCAATGGTTTAGCTGTAAACCAAAGTTGACAGACAGAAACAAAATGCACACTAATAATTACCTGTTTGATCACAGAATGACAGAAACTAAATGCACAGACAGAAAGAAGCAAGCACAGCTACCTGTTTGATCACAAAAATGCAATGCATTTTTTTTAAGAAAATGAGATGTAGTAGATGCTAAATGCAAACTGGAAAATGCAAAATGCAAAAATGAGAAAGAATGGCAATGCACAGTTTAAAAACAGAGTAGAAACAGCATGAAAAACAGAAGTGAACACAGCAGAATGTTTGTTCTCTTATTTTTTTTTAAAGACTAATGCAAAACAAACAAGACACAACTAAACTAAAACACAACTAAACAAGACAAGAAACAAACATTTTTTATTTTTATTTTTTTTAAGAAGAAAAAAACAATAGAAACTTGAAAATGGACAAACACACAAAAACCAAATGAGCAGGTATGCACAATGCAACTTCCCACTTTTTTTTTTTTTTTTTTTGAATGAACAACTGACAAAAATAGTAAAAAGAAAGCACAAAAAAAAAAAAAAACAGTAGCAAGAATGATCAAGAGAGGCTAACAAAGCTCAAATCACAGATGCTATATTTTTTTTAAGGAGAAGAAGAAAATAAAATAAGAAACTAAACAAAATATTAACAATCACACAAAACAAAAGATCAACACAAAAGCAAACACAAAATCTATGGACTTTTTTTTTTTAAGAACTTAAAACAAAAACAAAAATGCACACAACACACAGAAATGCAATTGACACAAGATCAAACAAACACAAAATGCAACACACACAAAATTAATCCAAAGAATAGAACTAAAATCAAATTTCTCTCCCCGGCAACGGCGCCAAAAACTTGTTCGCTACAACGGAATTTCTATTAAATTAGAAAACCGTCGCACGAATATTGAAATAACCGCAAGTGCACGGCGTACTATTGTAATACGTAGTGAGTGCGAGTCGATCCACAGGGAAAGAAGTGATTTCAATTTTATTCAATCGAATTAAACCAAACTTTGAATTGTTCTAATAAAAACTATGAAACCAAAAACTAAGTTGAGAGCTAAATATGAAATTAGAGAGTAATTTAGAGGTAAATCCGCTCTCATATTTATGTAAGTTGTCAAACATACAATGTACGATCTCAATAAGTGATATAAATGCAACATTTAAACCACTTATGATTCTCATGAAAATGAAACTAAAGCGAAACTATTCTAAGTATGGTCTATGAACTATTGGCTAGAACTATAGACCATCAAATTTTGTTCATACTTTCATTTCAAAATCAATAATCACTTAGCAAATATTGATGTAACTTGTGTTTATATTGAATAAGCATAGATCATTTGCAAATGCAACATGACCTATCAATACCATGTGTATAAACTCACATCAATATTCACTAACATGAAGCACATATTAAAGATCACAAATCATACACATGTTGAACTTACACAAAGTTAGAGAGCATCATTACCCCTAAATCAAGGGATTAGCCACTCATATGTGTTGTAATATCAACACATGCAAGTTTCAACATTAGAAAATTAAGCAAAATGAAAGAAAAACTAAGTAAAACAAGAAGAGAACTAAACTAAGAACATAAAGTAAATCTAAGCTATGAGCATGAAAGTAAATCTAAGCTATGAACATGAATGTAAAAAGCATAGAAATTAAATTACATTAAAGCAAAGAAGTTACATAAAGAAAATGGCTAAGTAGCCATTAAAATAAATGAGAGCTATGAACTAAACTAAACTACTAAATTATAAAAGAGAGGATCCAAGAAAAAAAGATCGATAAATGAACATGAAGGGGGTATATATACAAGATCACAAACCCTAAAACCCTAATCACTCATAATGGGAAATCCCCAAAATGGCCCTCCATGAAGCTTCTAATCCTCTCTTAGCCACTAATGAGTCATGTAGGATGCATGAGGCCTTTTGTCTCATCCAATTAGTCTTTAATAAGAAGCTTTAAGAGAAAGAGGTTAATTTGAGAGGTGGGGTCCTCCATGATCATGTATGAGAATTATTTCCTCTTCATTCCTTTGTATGCATGCATTTGTACTCTAAATCTTCATGTGTATGCATTATTGGTGCTCCAAAATTCCTATTAGAGACAATAACAAAGAACAAGTAAATGCAATCACAAAATAAAACATGCCTAAGTGATCAATTTTTCCCAAAATGAGTGATGATTTTGAAATTATTTAAAATATGGTTTGATCGTATAAAACACCCAAAAATGTTCAATTATTTAATTAACAAGAATAAATATGTGAATATAAATGTGCATTTTTACGTGCACATCAATAGACCCCATTCTGCTCCGGAAGTGTACATGGCTATCAGTAGAGTTATGTGCTTCGTCGGTGTTATTCCTCTATTTCCTCCAATTGTCATTGATCTCCTGAGGCAACTACATATTGCTCCCATGCAACTCCATCCCGATGCTTACACAGCTTTGTACATCTTGTATGTCGCATATGCAGAGATTTTAAAGACCGAGCTTACCTTCAAATATTTGAACTTATATTATTATTTCAAACATCGTTCCACATGGACTCTGAACTTCATTTCCTTCAAGTCGATCCCCTCCAAAAAGGTTCGGAATCCTTCGGTGTATGTTCCAACTACATGATTGAAGTGCTAATTTTTTCTTTTTCTGTACAACTCATAATTTCCAAAAAACAGAGGGTTCAGTGTACGAAGATAGATTGTCCCGCCTTTTAAAAATAAGTCTGACTTATGCAGAATCAAGAAGTGTATAACTGATGAGAACCTTCACAAACACAATCTTCTGTATGTAAGATTTGGGCTCGCTCCAGGTGGCAAGCCCCACAAGTACATGCCCCTACTAAGACAATTGGGGAATCTAGTGGCGTGCCCCCAGTCGAAGGGCATGTGACCACGGAAACTACAAAGATGACTGAGTTTCGTAAAAGTCCTTCACTTCAGTCTCCAAGGAGCAGTCTCCTCTAAAGACTCCACCGCCAGTGGAGCCCACAGCTCACGACTCGCTAACAAAGGAACAAATATTTGGGGAATTGGACAAGATCCCCTTGCCTGATAACATTTATACATCCGAAGACTTTGGAGCGGAACAGTTCTTCCCTATCTCGGAGGAAGAAATTACTCCCATCTAAAAGAAGGATACTGTATCGATGAGCCTAGCTCCGGGCCCTGGTCTGTTAGGGGGGATCACACGAGATACACAAACCACATGCACCACTTATCACAGCACATATATACTATTTGTATTTACGATCCTTATACTTGCTTGTTGTTCTTTGCAGGTAAAATGCCTCATCGCTGCTCATATTCTCATCGTGAACTTCGTGATTGCACACCCAGACTCAATCCCATAACTGAGCATGAGCGCAATTATAGTTTGGGAGGAGATTGTCAAAGACACCATGATTCCTATTAGTCTCATTCTACGCGCTCTCGCTCTCCTTCGAGGAAAGATCCCGGGAAATACCATAGACATCAATGCCACATGTGGGAGGTAAACAACTTCCTAAAGCTCCAACTCCCCTGAAAGGTATACCTCCTCAGGGCAAACCTTCCAAGAAACATCTTGAACCCAAGGACAAGCACAAAGATCCCAACAACAATTTAGAAAAAGAGAAAACCGCTCTTGCCGCTTATGATCAACACTACTTGGATACTTCCACCACCCAGGATGTAGCCCTGACTTCTGATAATAATGCAAAGCTGGAGCGTTTGCGAAAATAGTTCCCCGACATCTATTTTGAAAGGATGCATTTCGTTCCAGACCTCGTGCCGGTTCCTAATGAATGGGATACAGAAGATGCAGGTCAAGTCAGTCATATGGCTAAACAATACAGGCCAATGAAAAAGCACGCTAAGAATCTTTTAGATGCTATCCGCCGTTTAGAAATGGATCCAGTCAGACCTAGCGTGAAGACTGAGCACGACATCAAGGCCAGAAGCACGACCGAAAAAGAACTTGAAGGTAATCAAGCTCTCCTTGCCTTAGCTCAGAGAGATGCCGAAAATTATAAGATAGAGTTAGAGAGTGCAAAGAAACACTTTCACCTTGAACTTGATTCAAATAGCCAGAGCAGTTGGCTCTAAAAAAGGAAATATAGGATATCAAGTCAGTTAATACTGAGTTGAAAACATCATAGGATCGCTTCGCCGTGGAAAAGACTGCTTAGGAGGTGCTGGATTAAAAGGTAAACTTGCTCATGCTGAGAAAAGAGCAGCTCTCACTGAAAGTAACGCTAATGAAGCCCTAGAGTCTGCCTCCACTTCTACCGCTAAGCTTGTCGCGGCTGAATAGGAGATAGAAGGGTTCGATGAACTGCTGGCGGACTTTTTTGCTTAAGTCATCTGAACACGAGATATTTCTTGGATCAGCAGCTATCCCACTACCTTAGTTGATGTATGGGAACAAATTGTCGAGAATGAAAGGCAACGCTTAAAGGTTGAGGATGTCGATGAGAACCAGCTTATGCAAACCTTCCTCAGGAGTGGAGAGCCTAAGGATTTAGCATAAGGCAAGCGTCAAATTTAGGAATCCATGGAGGCGGAGAAGCTAAAGCTCAAAGGCAAGAACAAGATTGACGAAGGTTCTAGCTCAGAAACGGAGCGCAAAGCTTCTGAGGTTGAGGGGTATAATCCGGATGATCCTTTGATCTCCAAAGTTCCAATTCCTCCCGCTATTGGGGTTTCTGCTATAGCTCTGGGCGAGGAGTCAGCAGAAGTTATCCCCATTTTCTCTCTACAATTTGTCAAAGCAATTGTAAATTGCCATCACATTGTGGAGAAAACAATCGAGAGGACCACGTTTCCTTTCATATTAATAACAGTTGCTTCTCATGATATAGGTGCCAAGCCGGCTGAAGGGATTATAGAAAAGCAGGTAGAGATCAAGAAGGTCGACGTACCATCAGGTACTGAGGTCCCAAAGCAAACATAGTTCGAAGCAACCGAGAAGGCCATTGTGGTATCAAGTACTGATGTACCTAAGGATGCTGAAATCATCGGAGCCTTAAAGGATACCGACGGTGACAAAATAGGATGAAGAACAGGAGGTTGCTATCACGAGGGAAACAAAGGATGATGACAACATGACCTTAGCCAACATGAAGGCCAAACAGGATGAATAGCTACAATTGAAAACAGAGGAAGGGCCCCTGAATGTGTCACCTATCTCTGCAGCTGATCCCAAATCTGGATTGATTATAAAACTCTCTACCAAGTTGATAACTACACAGCTTGCATCCCAGTCCTCTGACATTCCACAAGATCCTCCTTCAGATAAGAGGAAGAAGCATGACAAATCTGATGCCGATAAATAGGAGCCGGAGAAGCAGAAGAAAGAAAGAAGCCAAGATCATCCCCAAAGCCCAAATAGAGCTCGTCTATTTATGTTTTTAGATCTTCCACTGGCCTTGTGAAGTAGTAGTGAGAATGGCCCTTACTTTATGTCCAGCTTTGTTTTGTAATGCTTTATTAGTAATTGAAGTTATGTTTCTTTTGCATTGTCGTGTACCTGCAAGTTTACCATACTTAGCCATACACAAATATTTGAATCATAATTAAGTCAGACACATGTGCAAAAATTTAAAATTCCTACACTACGTGTATTTGTGTATGAGTATGCCCCCAATCAATCATTAACATAATGCCTGGCCAGGGCTTGTTGAGGATTGATTAGAGTCGTGCATAGGTTACCCCCCACGTCCGAAAATGAGGGGTTCAGGCTCAGTTTTCATGAGGGGTTATGTGATGGGATAGGAGCCCTTTTGTGGCATTTAATCAAAACGCTTTTATTGTCCCCTATCGTTTGCCCAGGATGGAGTACGAACTCAGCTTTTAGTTTGCCCCCCAATCCTTCAGTGGGGTAGGAGTTCATTTGCAGCGCTCAATCCCTGGTGCCTTTATACTCTCCCGTCAGATGCCAAGGGTAGAGTTTAGCCGATACAATCTTTTAAATCATGGTGCACCTTCACGTCTCGTGAACAATTCATTTCCCTATCCTTTATACTCTTTCTTCGGTCATGAGAACTAGAGTGTCAATAGTTGTGCCATTTACTTCATTGCACCCTCGATGCTCTGCATACTATTGGCCTCCTGATCTAATAGAAGGCACCTTGAATTACGTGCTTTGAGATTGCCGCGAGATTCATATCAAATTTCATAATTATAACGGCTGATATAAGTAAAGAATGAAATAATAAAATAAAAAATGGAGCGATAAAAGTAAATGGCACACAGTATTTTATATTGGTTCAGTCGAATCATGACCTACGTCCACTTTATAATCTTTTGCTTATATAACCAGACTGTTCTAGGCAAGTCATGCCTTTTTACATGGTCCTAAAAAAAGAGTAAAGATGACAATTTCATGTCAAGTAACGCCTCAAATGCAGGGCATTTTACACTCTGGGGATCTCATCTTCGTCCATGGTCGCTAGCTTGAAGGATCCATTACCAAGCCTCCATAGGATGGTGTATGGTCCTTCCCATTTTACACCCAAATGGACTGGGGGTGGAAAGACACGCTTTAGAACCAAGTCTCCAGGTTCAAAGGTTCGAGCTCGAACTTTTTTATTGTAATACCGAGTATTCTGCTTCTTGTGCCTCAAGGCACGTAGATCTGCTTCGTCCCTTTTTTCTTCAACCATATCGAGGGACTCGAGGAGCAACTTATTGTTAGTCATCGAGTCGTAATAAGTGGCTCTGTGAGATGGTACTTCTAATTTGACCTGGATGGTCGCCTCAGATCCAAAAGTGAAGGAGAAAGGCCTGTGCCCAGTTGCTGATTTGTAAGTCGTTCTTTAGGCCCATAATGCCAGAGGTAGCTCGTCGACCCACATGGCTCTGGCCCGCTTCAATCGCTTATTCAAAATGGACTTGATTACCTTATTTGATGCTTCTACCTGTCCATTTGATTGCGGATGCGCTATAGCCATGTACCTTTTCTCGATATGATATCTCTGGCAAAAAACCCGAAACTCTGTGCTATCGAATTAGGTCCCGTTATCTGTTATGATGACCTTTGGGATTCCAAACCGACATATAATGTTTCTGACGATGAAACTAATCACTCACTTAGTGATGATCGTGGTCAATGGCTCCGCTTCAACCTACTTTGTGAAGTAATCCACAATCATAATAGTGAACTTTGCTCCACCCTTTGCAATGTGAGGGCTTCCGATAATGTCAATTCCCTAGATAGCAAAGGGCCACGGGCTCATCATCGTCTTCAACTGGCTGGGACGTGCCCTAGGTATCTTAGAAAATTTCTAGCACATGTCGCAGCGCCGCACATATTTGGCTGCATCTTTATTTACGGTTGGCCAGAAACAGCCATATCGTAGTATCTTCTTTGCCAGTGTTTGACCTCCAGTGTGGTCGCCACATTCACCTTCACGTACTTCTTTCAATACTCGTTCAATGTCGTCATGGGCTATACACCGGAGGAGTGGCATTGAGAACCCTTGTCGATATAGGACTTCGCCTTGCATGACATATCTGGAGGATTTATGAATGACAGCACATCTTTCGCTCTTTTTGGTGGAAAGCGTCCCATTTATCATGAAGTTCTTTAAGGGCATCATCCACGACTCTCTTCCCAGCTTAATTTCTAGTACAAGATCAATTTCCATCTAATCGATACTTGGAGAATGCAATATCTCAATTGGGACCATCTCTGTGTCCTCAGGATTGTCAGAACTAGCGAGTTTGGTCAACTTATATGCCTTTTGATTCTCTGATCGAGGAATATGAGTTATGCTGTAGTGTTCAAATTCACCCAACAATTTTCTCACTTTCTTCAAATATGATACAAGCCTTGGCCCTTTGGCCTGAAAATCTTCATTGACCTGGTTCACAACTATCTTGGAATCGCAAAAGATATCCAGCTTTGATATCCCTAACTTCTTTGCAAGCCTAAGCCCGATAATCAAGGCCTCGTACTCCGAGTCATTATTCGTGGCATGAAACTCTAATCTCAAAGCATAGTATATCGACCGTTCTTCGGGAGTTACAAGTACCACTCCAGCGCCAGATCATTTTTCATTCTTATCTCCATCAGTATATGATTTCCGGGTGTTGGGATCAACTAGTTGTTTTGAGGTATCAAATTCTTCACTCGCTGCATCATCCTCTGGGATAGTAAATTATCCTATGAAGTCTGCTAATACTTGCCCTCTTATCGATCTTCAGGGCTGGAAATTCAAATTGAATTGACTCAACTCTATATTCCATTTGAGTAGCCTTTATGACGCCTCTGGTCTCTGTAAATCTTGTCGGAGCGGATGGTCAGTGTACACAGTCATGGGATGAGCTTGAAAAAAGTGGCGAAGCTTTCTAGATGCGGTCAGCAGACTGTACGCAAGCTTTCCTATCTTTGGGTAGTTCCGTTCTGCTGCCGCTAGTTACTTACTCACATAGTACACGAGCCTTTGGACTTTATCTTCTTCTCTTACCAAGGCTGAACTTATAGCGTGGGATGACACTGCCAAGTACCCAAACAAGTCCTCGTGATCTACTGGCTTGGATAGTATCGGGGGTTTTTCTAGATGATTTAGCTAGTTCTGAAAAGCTTCAACACAATCTGGAGTCCATTTGAAATTCCCTTTTCCTCGCTTTATCAAGTCGAGGAATGGAATGCACTTATCAGTGACTTAAGAAATGAATCTACTTAATGTGTCTTCTTTTTCAGCGAGGCTCTGCACATCTTTAATTTGCCTTCGTATTTGGATATTCCTGATTGCTGCAATTTGATATGGATTGATTTCAATTCCTCGTGAGCTAACTATGAAACCCAAAAAATATCCGGAGGTAACTCAAAATGAACACTTCAGAGGGTTGAGTTTCATCCCATACCATCGAAGAATATCAAATATTTCTGCTATATCTCCGGTATGGTCAGACGATTGTCTGGACTTTACTAACATGTCATCAACATATCTTACATTATCTTTCCGATCTGATTGTAGAACATCCGGTTCACTAAACATTGATATGTAGCTTCGGCATTTTTTAGACCGAAAGGCATGACTACATAGCAGTACAGTCCTAAATCTGTGATGAAGCTGGTATGCTCCTGGTCCGGGACATGCATGGGAATCTGGTTATATCCGGAATATGCATCCATAAAGGATAAGAGTTTGTGACCTGATGTTGAATCTGCTAGTTGATCAATCCTAGGAAGAGGAAAACTGTCCTTCAGGCAAGCTTTATTCAAGTCTGAAAAATCAATGCATGTACGCCACTTTCCATTGGCCTTCTTTACTAGAACGGGATTTGAGATCCATCCTAGGTAAACTGAATCTCTAATGAACTTGTTGTTCCTCAGGTTCTCAACTTCTTCCCTCAGAGCAGCTGATCACTCTGGGCCGAGCATTCGCCTCTTATGCTTAATGGGCGGATGTTTATGATTGATACTCAATGAGTGGTTCATAATTGAGGGTGGTATTCCACCCATGTCCGCATGGGTCTAGGAAAATACATCCAACTTGGCCTTTAATAAATCAGTCAATTCCTTAAATCGAAGATGGTCTAACTGGGATCTGATTTTTAAGATCCTTCGCTGGGTCTTTATGTCAATTGGGATATCCACAGTTGTTTCATTGAGAGTCGCCATTCTACCAACAGGCTCTTTGTCCTCTCTGGATCTATATCCTCTGGCAGTTCCCTGGGCGACACCCTTGGGTTCTTCTCCCTTAGTTTCTATGCTGACCCCTCCTTCACGGGAGGGGAAGTACCTTTGGTTTTTATATTTAGTCCTTTCATTAACATCTTCAATTCCGCCATGTAACAGGCTCGTCCAGTGGCCTGGTCACCTCTAATCACTCCTACTCTTGCATCTATTGGGAATTTCAGCAATAAGCACTAGAGCGCAATGTAGGCCTTGAATTCTGCCAGGGCTGGTCGGCCCAAAATGACATTATAGGGCGAATCAATGTCCATAACTACAAATAGGAGAATTCTCACTCTCCGGCGATCTCCTCCTCCTAAGATCACTGACAATTCTACATATCCCATCGGAGCCGTCGAGGTCCCATTGAAGCCGCGTATCCATCCATCACAGGGCTTCAAATCCTCGTCTTCGTGCTTCATCTGATCAAACGCTTTCTTAAACAGAATATTGACTGAGCTTTCGTTGTCCACTAAGACTTTATGGACTAGAGCAGGGTCAATTGTAGCGGTGATGACTAAGGGGTCTTCGTTAGGGGAGTGAACTCCACTACTATCTCTATCGCGAAATATGACATCGTTAAACATTATTTTTGTTGCTTGATCGGGGCGGTAACTTCGGGATTACTGCACTCTCCTACTCCAATGTGCTTGGCTGCATTTACATATTGATCCACTGCTATGAATCTATGTCCAGCCGGTGAGGTCCTCCAACTATAGTGTTGATAACAATATTCTTTCCCTTCTGCTGAGCAGTGGGTCTAAAAGCAGGTTAGTTTTGATTCGGGGCCTGTCTGGCTTGCCCTCTGTTTCTCAGGGTAGCCTTGTATTCGTCCAACTTACCTTCTCTAAGGAGTTTTTCAACGACATCTCTCAAGCGACGACACTCGTTAGTGGAGTGACCATGAGTTTGATGGAAAAGGCAGAATTTTCCTATCTCACGTTCTTTCTCTGTTGAATCTCTTGGTAGAGGCCTCTTATACTAGAGAACATTATAAGTAACCCGGAAAATATTCTGCTCGTGAGGATCTCTAACCTCTGTGACTACTAAATTAAAGTGGTCTAAGTACAATCTCAGAGTTTCATCAGGATGCTGCTTGATGAGTGATAGCTCAACGGCGTTTTTGGACCTTTGATTATGAAGTTGAAATTGATTTATGAATCTTTCGCTCAATTCCTTGAAGCTGGAAATCGATCGAGCATGCAAGCGGGTAAACCACATTAATGCTACATCCTATAAAAAGACCGGGAATGCTTTGCACTTTACTATGTCGGGAGCGACTGCAGCATTCATATACCAAGAATATCTCATTAAATGCTGGACCGGATCTGTCCTGCCCCAATGGTTCAATGTTGGCATAGTAAATCGTGTTGGGAACCAAACATCTAATATATCATTAGTAAATGGCATATGACTGCGGTCTATACCCCAATCTTCATATCTTTGTCCACGGTTGTCTGCCATGATCTGCCTTACCATTGCTTCAACATCGGAACAAGGTGGATACAGGATCAACAATCCTTGCCCTATGAGGTCTTCCAAAGTTTGAGATTTGAGCAGAACTTCCTTGCCTCCTATGGCCATGGTCAATCACGCGGCGAGGGGGTTGCAATGGTTGATTTAATAGGGTTATCGATAACCTGAGCCCTAGGCAGTGCTGTGGGACTTCTGCAGGTAACGAGGCAGAATTATTCCTATTACGATTGTCCTGTGCTAGGTTGAATGTCGTATCTGCTCTAGAGGGGAGTGATCCAAACTAGAGTTGCTCCACATTTTCTGCTCTTTCTAGCGGAGGTCGTCATTCGTGTCTCCGAGGTTCTTCCAATGAGGAGGAAGAGTCGAAGGTGAAGCGATGAGTCGGTGAATGTGTTCTCTGCCTTCGTAGTTCGTCGATTTGTCTGCCTATTTCAGTAATATTCTGTCGTAGCAAAGAACTTTCTTGCCTTTGACTACCAACTCATCATTTGTCCTTTCCAAAGTATCGAGTACACGAGAGAGATCTCCTTCTATCACTGGAGTATAAGCATGTAGTTGATCATCAGTATTCGTCGTTGGACGTAGAGCACTTGAACCAGGTCGAGCTGAAGCACCAGCGTGAGCAGAACGAGCCATAATATCCTTTCCAGGTCGGGTTGTGGTCCATTGGTGAGGGCAGTTCATGACCCCCTCTGACTGGTGGCTCGTGGTTCCCTCCTGCATCCGGTTCGTGGCCCTTTCTCCCTGATGGCTCGTGAGGGCATCTGTGGGGTGGCTCATGGTAACCATCTGCGAGCGGGTCGTGACCCCCTCCTGAGGTCAATTTGCCCCCTGCGATCCACGAGCTGGGGAGCTTCCATCGACCTGCTCCTGAGTGCTTTCTTCGTTAGCTTTGTTTGCTTGTGAAGTTTGGGAATCCTTGGATTTCTTTCTAGCAATAATATCTTGACTTTGCTGAAATCTTCAAAAACGAAAACAATGGAGGTACGAACTATTTTCTTCGGACTTGAAAATCCAAATAGTAGAGAAATAATTTGACAGGCTGAGAATTTGATTCTCTGTGAAAGCACCAAAATGTTAGACCAAATTATGGCTCTATTACCCAAATTGTCTTAAATTGCAGAGAATAATAACTAGAAATGAAAGAAAATGCAACAAACACACCAAATTTATAGTGGTTCGACATTAACGAGCCTATGTCCACTTTATATGACCTTGATTATATGTTTGAATGCAAGTACAATCAATATTCTCTCTCAATCTCACTTTTAAAATGATAATGCACTCAGTAAATTCGAGATCACTTTGAAAAATAATGGGGATATGATAATGGTGGAACCAGAGCCCTGAATTTCCAAAAGATCCTGAAAAATGCCAAGTATGGAGCTATTTATAGGTGATTTCTACGGGCGGTTCCTGAAGACACATAGCACAAATCCTAATGATCTCGGAGCCGTTTGTGAGTGGATGGAGAAATGGTCAATATCGTGGTTATGGACAGGTGTCGCAAGATCCTTCAATTTCGGCTCGTTGATGACCAAGTCGTGGTCACCATTCTCTGGACACAGGGTCGACACTATATTACGAGCGGATCGTGATCAGTGGATCGCGGAGCATCCTTCACGAGTGGCGAAGAGGGGCCGGATCATGAACGGGTAGTAACTGGATTGTAATGAATGGATGAGAAAGGTGGGGTCATGAGCGGGGTCCACTTTGGTGTGTCACGAACCAGTGTGCATCCTCTTGAGTGTACACATATAGTTGTTCTTATCCATCTAAAAGCTTACGTTTATATTATTGGTGGCTTGGTTAAAAATCTAGCTAACAATATTAATGTATAAAGGTAATCAATGATAATTATTATTACATATAACAATATTGTGAATTCACTACCAAAATTGTTAATTTGAGAGGCAACTGCAATGCCTCAATGTGACGACCCCAAACCCCGATAAGACGGTGCAAGGGTAATCTTTGGAATATAACACATAAACAGATAACAACAGAACAAATATAAATAAATACACCAGATAATGTACAATAGAATACATTGGATAAATATAATCATCAGAGTTACACAGTATATAGGATCATATTTAGTACAAATACAGTTCAGCTATACATAACTGTCTACAACGGAAAATAAACATATATGTACAATAGGAGCTGAACAACATAAAAAGAGATAAACGATAGAAACCATCTTCAGCTCCAGCTATCCAGAAAGAGCTGGCTAGAACCTGAATACAAGGCTGCCCGTTTAGAAAAAGGGGCACCCGAGTTTGCAAGTGAAACAAACTACGAGTCAGTCATGGGATTGGTATGAGAAATCTACTTAACACATTTTCAAATATGGCTAATCACAGGACCACGCCACTTTCGCGGAATGAGTTTACTCCATTGGATTGCCAGTGCTTTAAAACAAGTAAATCCTTTAAACATCCCAATGCTTTTTATAAAAATGAAGCCATTATAAGACTCAGTTCCCATCACATAATGCAACACAAACCGGAGGATAGAGTTTTACCTTATAATGGCCAAAATATGCTTGATACGAATAAAACAAAAGTATTTGATATTATTACTAGTGTTTATATGTTTCAAAATCAATTTTAATCATAAGTATCAATCATAGACGGCATTAATGCCCCATACCACTATGTTGCCGTATATAGGTATACAATCAAAACCGAACGGCGTCGTATTTGGAAATTGGATTTCCGTCATGAACCGAGGCAAAAGATAGTCCTCACCGAATTCGAGACAATCTAGCCCATGTCTCAGGATCAGAACGCATCGACCCTTTGGAGCCACAGGGCCGGTCCACCGATGTGGATTAAAATGCCTGAACACTGCGTTTCCACGCCCTTTGGGGGCGTAAATGAGCCCAATGACTCCATCGGTCCCGGATCAACCGATATATCCGAGGCACCTCGCAACAGCAACAACCACACAGGTGAAAATAATATAAATGTCAGGGCTGGAAGGTCACTGACACTACCCTAGCTAGAAGGAAACGCATGTCCTCCCTGGATCCTTCTCCCGTTTCTGGTCCATACCGGGGTGTGAGGCTGTGCTTTGATCATCAACCACAAGACTTTGTTTTTCAATAGAAGCCTTTATCATCTGCCACTTAGGCATGCCACACAGGCAATTCACTCTAGGCGACTGATTTCTATCGATATATAACCTCTGGGCTCGTACGTCTCAGAGAAGGGCGTTAAGCAAGAGAATAAATTATCCACCGCCAAACAGATATATATTTAATAGAGATCAATCATAACAGAACAAAATCAATGTCAGACACACAGTCTATTTACACGTTCATTCTGGGTCTGAACGAAACCGGAGGCACTCAATACCTCGCATATCCGTACAATCAACAAGTACTCCGGGTGGCTGCTACTTCAGCCCCTTCAAGGTAGCTACTCCTATCATGAGCATCAGTAGCACCCCTCCATTCGACGTGAAGATCATCGGTCTTGAACCGTCTTCATATCTTCGACTTTCACTCGTCGAACAATTATTTGAAATGAGAATCAACTCGTCCTTTTAGAATAATTCACGTATATTTAGAATTTCAAATCAATTCATTTCAATGGTTAAATTATCCGATATCACTAGTTCTGTTCTTTAATGTAATTTTCACACCAAACACGTTCAACCATCAAATATCACATAGACCGAGGAAATTCAGTTTATTTCCATTCCATATCGTTTATAATATTTTATCACGATTTATCGCTATTTTTATTTATTTAAAAATAGCCAATTCCTTCAAATGACGCTTCAGGCCATAACGCGGCCGTGGCGCTTTTTTTCTTTAGATTTGATTTACACATATCTGAAAATCTTACCATTGGATCTTCACAAATTTTATATCATTAGAAAGATCTTTTCAAAACGAATTTAAAGGTTCAAGTTTTGGGAAAATCCAACGGTCGGATCTCCCGCACTAATCGTTTGAAGTTACGATTTCAAAACACGAACTACAGCGTCGTTATTCGATTTAATTTAATTATATATATATATATATAATCGATTCTGGTGTTGTTTTTCTTCAGATTTGAATTAAACATTCCAGACAATCCAACCGTTGGATCTTTACAAAGTTGGTGCCGTTGGAAAGATATTTCCAAGCCGAACCCAACGGTTGTGGTTTCAGGAAAATCCGATGGTCGGATCTCCCGCACTAATCGTTTGAAATCACGGTTTCAAAACACGAACTACAGCTTCGTTATTTGATTTATTTTAATTATATATATATATTCTTTCTTCGATTTCAAAACTGTATCCACTTTATATATTTGATAAAAATGATATTTTTATCCAACAGAAATTTATTTCAACACTTCATCATTTTTCACACTTCATATTCACAATAAAAATGTAGATTTTATTGTTCAATCTATATATTCAACACATGAACGTTTTCGACTTCACACATACGATAAAATATGATTTTTATTGTTCTAGTCCTTTATTCAACACATGAATATTTTCTATAGTTGATATATATAATAGAAATGTGATTTTTATTGTAAAACAATTTATTTCAAAACACGATTATTTTATATAGTCTATACATAAGGTAAAAATGTTATTTTTGGTGTTAAAACAATTTATTTAAAATACTAATATGTTACATAGGCTATATATATAATAAAAATGTGATTTTTTTAACTTTCAAATAATTTATTCAACACATGAATTTCTATCCAACGCATGTATTTCTATTCAACACACGAATATAATTTCAACACATGAAAATAATTCTAACACATGAATATTATTGAAAATTTTGGCCGCATAACGGCAGGGTAGTTAAAACTGGGACCGTCCCTGGTACGGCTCCTCGTTCTACCTTAAAACCTCACGGTTTTTGACAATGGGGATTTCATGCATCTAATTCGCACGCAGGCAAGCATGTTTTCTTTCATTTTCACAATCTATTCTAATTTTGTTTTCAACCACAAATGGGTATTTTTTTCAATCGCAGTCAATCATTCTCAACCACAAACAATTCTATCAACCATTCGCATTATTCACCAAATTTCACATCAACCAAATAATCCAAACAATATCACAACCAATATACATCGTCCATGGTCTGTGGACGAGGGAAGTATATATATATATTCGTATATAAATATATTTCGATTTCACTTCACTTCAATTCCATTTATTTCGACGCATATATTATTTTTACAACGCATATATAACTTATACATCGAACATACAACTTATACAATGCTTATACATGAAGTGTACAACGCTTATATAACTCATACATCGACTATATAATTCATACATCATTGTTTTCCATATCGTTTATAAATTAGAAATCTCACATTGGGTTCCACTCCACTAAAAATTGCAGAAGGCTCAGAAGATTATGCGGTCTCTTCTAGAATGTAGAAGACGTCCACACGAGTCCACTGTCTCTTATTTCACTGAATATCGTCAAGAATCAAAAAAGATATGTTTTTATTGAAAAATCATAAACCGTAGCGCTTTAAAGTGCTATAGAATAGTTAAAAATAAATATGCCGTTACCTTCAGAAATCTGCTCAAAACTAGGTTTGAACTTTTCGATCAAACGGTGAAGCGGATCGACGATCGGGTTGTGCCATGGCCTAGAGCCTAGAAAACCGCGCCCAACGATGGTCAGGGGCCCCACTTCGATCGCAGCACCTGGGCGTGGCGGAGCTCGCAAGGCGACGACTTCGTGGACCTCGATCTGGCAAAATACAGAACGAGAGAAGGTGAAATCGATATGTATTTGAAGATCTAAGGAAGATCTATAAAATTCTCCAAAGTGGCACTGGGTTTCGTTGATCGGTTGGGGAGAAAAAGAGGAGAGAAGGATTGAAGAATAGCCGCCGTTCGTCGATGCTGATACGGGGAGAGAGAAATTTATGAGGGCCAATAGGGTTTTATTTATTTATATATATATTTTTAAATTTCTAAAATACCCCTTATCTCCTACGAACTCCAATCCAAACCCAACGACTGTCGTCCCTAGCTAATTACCCCCATTCCGAACACAATGGGATATGTTTCGAAGGCCCATTCAACTATTTCAGTCAGTTTTCCTTCAAATTAAAATATAAAACATTCAATATTCGATTTGAACGTACATTTCAATTTGCCGGGGCCACAAACTAATTCGAAAAATTCCAGAAAAATAAATCTAGCTATGTTTTGATGATACGGTCCAAACGAAACTAGTTTCGTTGAATTCTGAGACCGTTTGAAAATTGGCCATTTTCTGGTCGATCCAATTTAACTGTAATTGACCAAAACACCTATTCCTTTGCCACGCTCACATATTAACTTCAAAAATTATGAAATTTGAAACCTAGCAATAACTTCACATCCCGGATCCAACAAAAGTGGTTTCGTCGAATTCCGAGGTCGTTTGCAAAATGAATATTTTCAAGGGTGATATATTCTTTATAGCGACCTTTCTGAAAATTCATTTGGCCATAACTTTTGACTCCCGCTACGAAACTTTGATTTTTTAGACTCGTTAGAAAGATATTCACTAACAGATTTAAATATTTTTGGTTTCACTAAAATCCGTTTTATTTTGCACCCGGTACAGTCAGTCAAAGTTTGAATTGAAAATTTGAAACTGCCGCGCCATTTCAGGCCTTGTTTATAATTCAAAGTAATTATATTCATTTTCAAACATCGATTCAAACTACTTTTTGTCGTTACTATTTAAAATATTTATTTTAAATATTTAAAATTCACTAAAATAGCCAATTTAAGTTTTTTAAATTGGTTCAGATTTTACGGGTTGTTACACTCAGCTGTTATTAATTGGGGAAAATAATTGGCTTAAATTTCCCTAAAAAGAATGAGAGGAAGAAAAAGATATGCCTCTCCAAGTGTAGTCCCTAAAAGTTATTAGGGGCGTATTTGTCTCTTAGAATTCCCATAAAAACACAAGTGCCACAAAAGATTATTTGGTTAGAGTTGAAGCAATTAAGGCACTATGAAACATCTCTGTTAATATATGTGTGCCAAATAATTTAGTATAGCTAGCTTTTACTTTTATTAAATTTAATCCAATGAAATTTTTTACAAAATTTATTACATATTCTACATTATATTTTAACATATAACATATCAAAATGAAACTGAAACATAGCCTTAAATTATGCAGAAATGAAACATATAGCCAACCCTAAACAAAAGAAGTAGTTTATTATTATAAACATATAATAGATAACTATATTGCCAACTCTAAGCTACATACAACAATATTGTCGATACTAAAATACATACCAAGTACAGATAATAGTCAACAACATTGCATATTCTAACATGCATCCATACAACATCCTCATAATGCCTAGCCAGAACAACGTATAAAATTGATTGAATATTTAGCCGCTGAGGAAGTGAAGCAATACCACCAGCATGCTGCTGCTGCATAGTCCTCAGCACTTCCATGGCTTCAATTACTTTCTCCTTGAAAGCATTAAGAGATTCTAGAAGATGCAAAACATTAGTTTGGTCCATTTCCTGAAGTATCCCTATCACTTTTGTTGTTGGTTCATACTCTAGTTGGTCCACAAGGTGGTACAAACTTCCACCAAGCATCTATTTTTACAATATGCTTGAATTATCAACTCACAAAAGATGTATTATATTAAAATATAACTACAAATGAAAAATAATCTCATAAACTAGTTGGACATTGAGATGGAAGTTTCCATAGATCTGAATGCATGAATTGGCTAAAATTTCAAGTGCACACTACCTAACTTCAACTTTTCACAGTTTAAATTAGCTTGAAAAACTCTAATATTGTCCAAAGATCAAATGTAATGGTCGTGTAACTACACTACCTACCCTCATCTTTTTGAATTCTTGTGGAATAAATATGAATATTTTCCAAAAATTGGCAATTAGCGTTTCATAATTGCGATTAGTTGTGTGTTTTTAGTGGCCGTTAACAAATACCCTGTCCACATATGTCAACATAACTTTTATATCAATATAACTCAGTAGCCTAAAATAGGTTTTTGCTTTAGATTTTCTTGTAGCAAATTAAAAAAATGGCATCAAATTAACAGATATACACTATGACACATCAAAAAGGATAGACTAATAATTTGGACTTTTGATAGTTTGATCAAAAAAATTATTTCCAATAATTGATACTTGAAATGGGATAGAATATCAAGGAAATATTTTGTCATTTATGTTGAATGCTAGGGTAAAAAATTGTCATTGGATGAAAATAATTTATATTCATACTATCGTTACATCAAAACTTAAGCAGGATGAGACAATAAGGGTTGGTTCAACTTGCAAAATTCACCCAATTTTACCATAAATAATCAAAAACATGTACTAGAATATGTAATATCCAAGTCTTACAAACCGACATATGGTAGTAAACTGTGAAAACAAGCCAAAAGACAAGAAATAACGATGTTGAGACATCCATATGAACGACCACTTAACAACAATATCAGTCTAACTAGTGATGGTATAAAATTGTAAGTTCTGAAGATAGCTCTACCTAAAGCCCTACAATGACATATAAGAGTTCGGACAAGTAATGAATTAACATAAACAAAAACAAAAGAAAGAGATCATATAGTACTTTGCTTCTCAAGGGTAGCATTGGCAAGAGATGAAGTCAAGGCATTAACAGGAATGGGCCGAGGAATGCCAACAGCATCTCTAATAGGTACGCCGCCATCTTGGTAAGGAACATGAACCATTCCACCGGGATCAGCCATTCCCCTAGCTATGGAAACATTCCCCTTGTTTCGTCTGGGAAGATAGCGGTAACCACTTCCACCCCCACGTATTTGTTGATGCATAGGTATAGGGTGTTGGTGCT
The DNA here is from genome assembly GCA_030737875.1 of Allium sativum. Classification (NCBI taxonomy): domain Eukaryota; kingdom Viridiplantae; phylum Streptophyta; class Magnoliopsida; order Asparagales; family Amaryllidaceae; genus Allium; species Allium sativum. Next base: position 116,425,028 of record CM060911.1, on the reverse strand, counting down.
GTTGAAAATGGCCATTTAAAGCGTGTCTTCCAGCGGGGCGCTGAGGCTGCTGACCTTGTTGGACCATTAGGACATAATAATTCGGCATTGGGGCACCACCAATCCTCACTCCCAAAACCAGCTGCTACTGATAATGAAATCCAGGTTGAGGAGGAATGAGCGCAGGAGGTGGTGGTTGACTATAGAATACTTATTGATTGATGCCATGGGGGACCAGCAGGTTACAATGGCATACGTGGAGCAGCATTAGGTGACATTGATACTGAACGTAACTCGAAAAATTTCATGTAACACCCTAAAATATAATACAATATAACCATAATAAATATTTAGAATTAATTGAAATCGGCATTAGCGATGCGTTCGCCTCGGAATTCTGGTTTAGATAGACCCCACGTTTGCGTAAAACGGTTAACCTATAAAGAATTTATAGGCTCTAGATGCTTGTATACAGATAAGAGGCTTATGTATAAATATAAATTAAATAAGATTGTAGAATTTCAAATGAAGTAGGAGGGAAGACGAAGCAAAAAAATGTCCCGCTAGGGGACGATCCACTCCAGCCCAGGTCAACCCAAGGTCGCTGGGTCGACCCATAGGTCGACCCGGGGGGTAGGTGGGTCGACCCAACCCTAATCCGAGCAGATTCTTCTCGATGAACCTGGACTGCTTTGTGAGTCTATTCATGCTGATTTAACATGACTTGTATGTTTTAGATTTAAAACCAAAAATCTAAAGGTTGATGTTGGCTCTATAACTCTATAAATAGATGACTTCCCTCACTTACGATTCACACAAATACTACATATCTTCTTTTGCCTCCATGAAATTATTCTAAAAATTATAAGCATAGGATGGGGGAATGCTGTTAGAGATTGGATCAAATAAAGACAACATCAAGACTTGCATACATACAACCTTGCTTATCAGTAAACCTAAACTGTTAAGTTAAGTATAAATATTAATAAGCTAAGAGGTCCCTTGTCTGCTGTTGTATTGGGTTTTGGGGACTCTTAAATCCTAGTTATTTGGGGGCACAAGCTTAGGGGGTTTGGCTCGTGTCAATCTACTATTTGGAACCCATATCAGTCAGCATCCCTATATGTATCTTGTTAATGGGGTTCCCGCACTAGCTAGGCGTATGGGCACACTTTACTGAACTGGATAGTAAGAGGCTCACATGTGGAGTGGTTACGGGCGCGTTCCGGTGGAGTCTTGAGCGTGCATTGGTCCGACTAGGGAAGATAAGATGTTATAACACCAGTAAATAGGTTTGTGTTATATAGTTGTTAGGTTAGGGAATGATACACTGTACTGCTGGGGATGACACATACTATTTACATAGTAAGGAGCTGATTGCTTGGGTAATAATTAGGATACACCTGATCCTGCTGTATAAACCTATTATTTATTCCTGCTGTTATGTGATCATGATGAACTTGTTATACTAGTATTGGTGCAGATATATATGTTAAGACATTACCTGTTTAGGGTATAAATGTCAAGCATTGCTCGATCATAGTTTATTCCTGTTATTCCAATCCATCTTACTATTCTATTTAGTTTATCTGTTTTGACATTGTACCTTTCTCACCCAGTCTTATTTACCTGTCTTGGCATTCCTGTTTTATGCATATTTGTAAGTCACTGGAATTCACCAAACTTTATGTCTAACCCTTTTTCTTTTGCTTCTTTCTTCCTTCCCCCTCATAGGTCCTCAGAGTGACAGCAATCAACAGTGACTAGGATTTCTCTTACAGCTTGGACTTGACTTGGACTTCTTGAGATGTATCGTTTTGACTTGCTTTCTACCTTAGTATGGCTTATGGCATGGGATGTGATTTTATGTACTATGATATTTTATTTCATGAGATGTTTTGTAAGACAGATTTGAGACAGTTTGCTAGTTGTGACCGGTTTTGATGTATTTCTGAAACTATGCTTTATTCCTTTTATTATAATGATTAAGGTTTTCTGCTGCTTATTTAACTTGTCTTGGAAATGTTCTGTAATGATTACATATTGCGTTTCATGTAACTTAATGCATTCTCTTATGAGTGACATTAACGGACGTGTGGTGTCACATTTGTTATCAGAGATGAAGGTTACAAGATCAGAGAAAAAGTTTCTAAAACCATTTTCAAAAAGCAAAGTATTTTCAAGTAAAAATCCATTTTTGAAAAATATATCCCCTCAAGCCATAGTCAATATTCTCTTGATCTCTTGTTGAATCCTTTTTTTCTTTTCAGCATGTCTAGGGAACCCAATCTTCCCGAGGGCATTCCGTTACCAATATGGTTCCATAAATTTCTTAAATCTCGAGGTCAAGGTGGTACTCCTTCCCTAGCTGCAGTCGTTGTTCCTCCACCTATTACATCTCTATGTTATGAAGTGACTTCTATACTATGGGAGGAAAATGATTCCATGGTACCGAAAACTTTGTTGAAGCAAGGAATAGACTATGTGAGATGGAAAACTTGTTTGGACTTTATGAGGTTGACGACCGAAGGAAGATACGATTGGCTGCATGGTAACTTAATGATAAAGCTTCCTACTGGTGGGAAGTAACGCAAGCTGGACAACCAGTGGTGACTTGGAATGACTTTAGCAAAGGTTCGAGATGAAATTCTTATCTCAGGCAGAAGAGGGACTGCAAAGGGAAATGTTCTTGGCTTCAAAACAAGGGGACATGCCGAATGAGGAATATGTGAATAAGTTTAATCAACTAGCGAGGTTCAGACTAGAGTTGGTGAATATGACCCACGAGAAGTAGATTAGATTTGCGAGAGGGTTGAATGAACCACTCCAAGGACTTGCTTTGTCCCACATACTGATGGGGGAAACTTTTGAAAGGCTAGTTGATATGGCGCTTATGTTGGAGAATGGAGTTTTAATGAAAACAACCTTATTTCAATTATCATTGATTATAAAATATATACTAACATCTCTGTCCAGAATACATATACATACATACATACATACATATATATGTGTGTGTGCGAGATTTGTATACAAGACTTAAATACTGAAAATTGTACAGTTTTAGAGATTCCAGATATTCATAATTATATGTAGGACTCTGAATAGCACTCCAGGTTCAAATTCAAATTCTTTTTTCGAAATTCTGATTTTCAAATTTCAAGTTCTGTTTTCAAATTATTCTATCTCACTTATGATTTTTAATAAATTTAAAGTTTTAATATGAATATAAGTTTATATAGTTATACAGTTATATATTTATATAGTTTTTAAACCTTATAATTTAATAAATATGTTTATATAATATATATATATATATATGTTTTCATATGATTTTATACTTTAGAATACTCATTTATATAACTAAGTTTTAATTCAAGAATTTCCAGAATAATATATACAATTAAACACTTGAAAAATAGTTTTAAAAATATTTTATACATGCTTATGTCGACATACATATATGTCTATGTCGACATATAACTGTTAGAAATTCAATTTGCAAAGGAAGCGTCTTTCACTATTTGTAACCATCAAGAAGCATTGCAACCTTTCAAATCTTATAAATAGGGGTTGATTTCGAATTTTTTGATCATACTTCTTCTCCATCTTCACCCCTCTTCATGTCACCATTAATATTCCATATTTTATTGATTTCTAAACTTCTACTTTGTCGACTTCTACTCTAATTATATAAAACTTCTTCTTTTCTCACTTTCTACTCATTACTCTGTGAATTGAAGTTCTATTGAAGAGTTATAGGGCTTTTGTAATCAGTTGGGAAGTGTTTGGGAAAAGGTGTATTCCTTGTAGCCTTGAAATCAAGGAAAGAGAGCAGTGATAATCTTGTAGCTATGAAATCAAGAGTGGTTGGAGCGGTGTTTACCTTATAGCCGTGAAATCAAGGGGATTGAACTTGGATAGTGATATTAATAAAATTCTGTGCAATCCAGCATTGCGTGGGACTAGATGTACAAGAAATCTGAACCAGTATAAAATCTGGTGTGTTCTTTCATTTTATTCATTTTATATTTATCAATTTCTGTGTTCGTGTTCGATTCTGTGTCTGTGATCATCTCTTTTGTGTGTGATTCATTTAGTAGATTGTTTAAGTTTAATATTTTTGTAAATTCCTTAGAAACACTATTCACTTTCCTCTAGTGTCAGTCTTGCCTTAAGATCTGCATTCCGCGTTCCCTAACAATTGGTATCGGTGCTTAGGATTTCAAAAAGCTCAAAATCTGATTTTTGAAAATATTAAATGGCAACCAACACTGGTAATAATAGTTTTTTGTAAAGGGTCGGTACGTAGTTAGACCACCACTGTTTAATGGTTGTAATTATTCATATTGGGCATGTACAGTGAAAATATATTTAAAATTAGTAGGATTAGACACATGGAATAGTACACGGACTAAGTATGTTGAACCCACTACTAATTTTGCACAATGGGCTAATGAATAAAAGGCTGCTACACAAAGAAATTCTAAAGCTATGAATATGTTATTCTTTTCATTAGATAGAAATGAATTTAATTGATTGTCAGTTTGTGAATCTGATTATGAAATATGGAGGAATTTAATCAGTTTGAGTTATTTAAATGGCTGAGAATGAATCTCTCTATGATATATGTTGCAGATTCTAAGAGATAGTGCATTCATTAATAGCATTGGGAAAAACTTATTCAGAAGAAGACAAATCAAAAAAATATTGAGTTCATTGACTCTAGAATGGGATCAGAAAACATTGACAATTGAAGAAGCCAAAAATGTCAATGAAATGAGTATTGAGAAGTTAATCAGGAATTTGATATCTTTTGAAGTCCAATTATAGAAAAGAAAGGAAAATAAGCCAATTGAAATGAAATCCATAGCATTTAAAGCAACAACAAATGTTTTGATTCAATTGTGAAGACGACGAAGAAACAACCCTAATGACCAGAAATTTCAGAAAAACTATGAGATACAAAAGGAGAAATATTTTTCAAAGAAGTAATCAAAGGAGTTCAGGAAGAAATGACAATTGATGTTATAACTGCAATAAAACAGGCCATATTAAGAGAATGCGTCCATATCTAGATAAATCAAATCAACAGACGGACAAGAGTAATTCGTCGAAGAAAAGAAAGGGGGCTTACGCAACAACTTTAGACGATTCAGGTTCATCATCAAGTGATGAAGAGCCAGAAACTGAAAATTCAAATATGTCTTTCACACCGATTCAGAATTCTGAAAATATCGAAGAAATGGATCTAAAAACCAGGTACGCCTTAATTATTTTTTATTTTTTTGGGTTGAATGGATGTTTTGTTTGCTTTGTTTTGAATTTGAAATTTAAACTTTAAAATTCAAACTTGAAATTTAAATTAAATTTGAAATTTGAAATTCAAAATAATAATAATAAAATAATAATGAGTAAAATGATAAAATAAATTTTGGATGTTTGTTAGGATTAATATTAATTTAGGAAATAATAAAACCTGAAATATAAATCGATAATATAATAAAACCAAAGAGCCAAAACAACATGTCATTTGAAATTTTGCATGTATGTCGACATACATAGAAGGGCATGTCGACGTAAAGGTCTATAAAGTGAAACTCAAAATTTGAATTTCAAGGATTTAAACTTTCAAACTTCCCTCCAACTTTTCACCAACTCCCAAGGTCTGAGAAGGTGTCATTCATTTTAGAAAAGTTATGCCCATTCAATATTTTTTTATATATCTATTTAATATTATTCTCTCTACCTCTCATTCACAATTCAAAAAACACTCTTCATATCTATTCTCTTCAAAAATAATATCTAATGGCTTCCTCTAGCTTTCCTCAAACAATGAGATTGTCCAAAACCATCAAAGGATATCTTAATAATGATAGAGAAGCAGCCAAAACCTATGATGACTACTTAGCAAATGCAAAAGTCAATACGGGATCTTTCGCCATCTCTGGAGATTATCCACCTTATGATCTTCCTTTCTTTTCAATCATAATGAAGTCTTAAGCTTGTTGACACTCGGGATAATGATGAAGTATGTTACCTGAAACTCATCAAATGGTTCTATGCAAATCTTAATCATGACTTTTACGAAGTAGATGAAAATCATATATGGGATAGAGTAAAAGGCACACAAATCATTCTAGATTGTGAAATTTTGGGCAATATTTTAAATTGCAAAAGTACAGGTACATATTTATCTGAATTCGAAATCGATGAAACGGATTTGGGAACCTTACATCACATATTAGAAAGCGATGCTCACTTGGAATCCAAAAATCGCATTTTCTGCACAAAAACAAGATTCGTAAACCTCCTCCTTCAACATACCATCATTCCTTATTCCAGAAAATTCAACAATCCAAGTCTAAAAGTCCAAAAAGCACTCTTTTCTATTATTGGTGGCTATGACATCAATTGGGCTGATATGATCTTTAAAGAACTTAAGCCCAAAGAAATGTCAACTAGAGAAAACACTCTTTATTATGGAGTTTACCTTACTCGAATCTTCAAATATTTTGGAGTTGATTTCAAGGGAAAGAATTTGTACCAAGAAGGGCGTTTGACTCGACATATATACACCTTATGCAAATTCCAGTCACTTTATGTAATGAACTGGAATTTATGACCTAGAAAATCAACATAAAACCCATGTCAATTATTCAAGCATCAAACATTCCCGATCATTAATAGAAAGAAATTAGAGGGTGAGAAATAGATAAGATAGAAAATTAGAATAGAAAAGGAAGAAGAACATAACAACAAAATCAGAGTAATATGAATCTCACAGCGGAAAGAATAAAATATATTATATAACGTAACTTTGGAATAAAGACCTGCATCTGTGTACAATACTATTATCATAGTACAACACTTACAACACAGCGGAAATAACAATAGCTATATAATCCTAAAGCCTCCTGCTCCAGCTCTCTAAGTATATCTGTAAAATCCTAACTACTTGACTTCCCATACAAAATTGGGCACCAGAGAGTTTAGGGAAAACAAAACAAAATAAACTCTGGGTCAATCATGTGACTGGTGTAAGTAAAGTTCAACCAATTGTTTAACTTTTAAAAACTTTTTAAAAGAAAGAATAATCGTAAAAACGATCCACACATAAACACAGATGGTTTTTACCTTACGATAAACCAAAGCATTCTTTTACATCCATATTTTATGATATTACATGTAACACCCCACCTCCGCCAGGGTGACTCTTGCAAGCACTCTGACTTTGGAGGGGCGTTTGAATCAGGTAAACATGCATAATGATATATCAAGGCAGAACAAGAACATATGTATATATGTAAACAGAGTAAATAACATAGATAAAACAACGGAAGATTTTCAAACCATTTCAAAACAAGTCTGGTACAACATAGTGTTAACTTTCCAAATACACAAGTCTAGGTAAAAACAACATTACTGAAAAACTGAAATACATAAGTACTATCCCCAAAATAAGTGATAACCATAGCTAGCTTCATGTCAAGACCGTACATGAGCTAAAATCCCACAAGCAAGCGATCAGAAATCCAGCTAAGCTCCAATATTCCCTCCCTGAGAACCTGGGGGGGGGGAAGGAAGAAAAGAGGCGAAAGAAAACAGGTCAGTCAAAAAGACTGAGTAAGCCCTACTACAATCAATGTAAACTGATAAAGTTAACTGTCATGAGCAGCAGGGATGAACATAAGGATAACAATATACTAGCATGATGATTAACTAACAAGGTAGATAAAGGTGTCATCGCATAATCAGGTTTAAGGGTTTGCACCACAGGTGTACTAGCAAACTAACATGACTGGAGTAAACAAGTACTGATCCCTTGGCCCAAGCTTTGGCCCAATAACATGAAATGACCCTAATACAAGGTCCAACCAAACGGTCTAGTCGATCGGCTCCCTAAGCCTAACTCGTCACGTGTTGGTGTCAATACGGCCCAAACATAATTGTAGTCGAACTGTGCCGGGTCCACCCTTCCGATGTATCAAGCCCTAGGGTGTCAACCCCTAGACACCATAAACATGAGTGCACAGTCTCGATCTACTGGTACCCATGGGTGACTTCTCCAAATACGGACTACGTGCACGACCATAGTCCGTCCGGAACTACATCGGCGTACCACCCGGCCGTCGTTTATTGGGTCGCTTACCTCCAGCCCAGTAATCGTGCCCCCTCCCTAGCCTAGTCCCTAGGGCCTTAATGATACCAATTTTTGGGATTACTGCGGAGTGGGCCCCCCCATTGCTAGGATTTTCTAGCGGGTTAAGTACGGTTTAACCCTCTTGCTAATCATGGATTAACTTGGTTAAGTGTAACGATGAGTTCACGACTTAACCCTGATTAATCTACCGAGCCCAAATTGGTTAAGTATTAAGTGGACCATGACTTAACCCTAATCACGAGGCATTAATTAATTTAATGCGCCTTAACCTCTCACATTAGACCTTGTTGTGGTTACTAGTTAAGCCGGGCGGGTCCGGGTAGCTTTACACCACAACTTGGTCTAACCTCGGGTTCAAGGTACAACATGGCCAACTTCTCACATTGGGTCCTATTGTTTGTAGCAACTAGTTAAGCCGGTCGGTTCCGGGTAGGTTTATGCTACAAACTCAACCCAACCTCGAGTTGGTCACACTTATCTTTTCTAAGTGTCATGTCCATCATGTTTCCAAAACATGTTACAAATTTTCAAGCAATTGGGTAGACCTAACTTAATAGGTAAATTCCCAATGGGTAGACCTAACTTAATAGGTAAATTCCCAAGCTTATGTTTTTATGTCTTTTACTTTTACCCAACCCCAAACGCAATCCCATCGCTTACATATCGCAATAGCGCATAAAGGATAGAAAGAGGGAACTTGGCATAATCATGACATAAAAGGTGTTGAAGCCACAAGTTCAACATGGTGGCATATGAAATGTACATATGTTCATATACTTGCATATTGCATTTTTAGGCCTCAAAAGCATGCATAAAACCAAACTTGGCATATTGGTGATACATGGTGCTAAATGACATGTAGACATGGCCATAAGTTCGCATTTAGCCTCACATGCAAGTTATCATAAGAGATATGATAACTTACATGTTGCCAAAATGCAACCTTTAGCATAAGGCTTGAAGCTTTATGCTCATAAACCCAAGATAAGCTTGCATAACATGATAACATGAACAAAAGGATCAACCCAAACTTGCATAACATAACTTGCATATCATATGACAAACTTGCATATCAAACTTGCATAACATGACATGATGAACTTGCATATCATAGCATGGCATACTTGCATATAAACTTGCATATTACAACATGATAAACTTGCATATTACAACATGATAAACTTGCATATCATAGCATATGAACTTGCATATCATACATTTAACTTTAGAGTTTAAGTATGAAAGTAGAATAGGGCTTACAATGCCAAAGCCCTTATGAAATCAAATAAACCCAAAATGCAAGCAAAACCCTTGAGCCAAAATGATCAAAACTCTTTCTTTATGATGCAAATATAGAAACTTGACTTGAATGCAAGCTAATGATGCTCATACAAGCTTGAAAACACTTGTATGCATGGAAAATCTCTTAAAAATTTATTTAGGAATTTATGAAGAGAGTGGAGGCCATGAGAGGATTGATTTTGCCATAGTTTAGTTGTAGGATTGATTAATGATGGTTTAGGGCTAGCTTAGGGTCTTATTTATAGATTAGGCAAGTGTTTTAGGCCATAGGATTAACCCTAGTTTAGATCTAAACCATCAAAAATCGTCATAGGCCAGCAGAACAGACCAGAGAACCAAAACAGGTGCACCAAGCCAGCCAGGGTCAAGCCAGAAAGCTGTGCAGGTTTCTGGCTCGACACGGGCGCACTTCCCAAGTGCGCCAGTGTATTTTTGTGCTGGCGCACTTCACAAGTGCACCAGTGCAAACTGGCTTGTTTTCGGTTTTTCTGCCTAACTTCGTTCGTCCATATCTTCTTCATACGGACTCCGATTTTCGAAAACTCGGACTCTATTTCGCGTATTTTTCCGAGACGAACGCAATGGCATAGCCCGTTTCCCTTGATTCAGATTTTAGAATTTAATTCTGCCTCGATTTACATTATAACAGGATATTGAAAATACGGGTTGTTACATTCTCCCCTCCTTAAAGGATTTCGTCCCCGAAATCTTCAAGTTAGGAAGAACGTATCCTACCATCCAACATCCATCTACTCAAAACATCATCCACGAGCAATCATTGTCCTTACAAGATTCTAAATGTTGCATGAACATATGCAAAGGTGTGTGTATATGTACTTATCTAATGCAAATATCATCAATGCAAATTATGTTAGTGAAATGAATCCATATGTATGCAATTCCTAACATAATGTATAACATCTATATGTGTGCACATAACATACATCCATATGCAACATCCATGTGATAACACAAAAATTTCCATCCATGAATAAGCGTAAACACTCATGCATATGCAATATGAGGAGTGTGTGAGCCGATCTAGTGCCTAATGTGTATAATGCATCCACGAGTAACCACTTGCAAACACTTGCAATCACTTGCAACCATCAAGCATAACATGTTTCAAACACATGTTTCATCCAAAGGGTTTCTACCTAAGGTTCTCATGACAAGATTAACACGATAAACTAGATAACCATGGATAGCAAAGAGAAAGATATGCTAATAAAGAAAAGAGATTGAGAGTGTACCCTCAAAAAGGAATGGATAAAGCCCACGCATCTTCTCCTCGGTTTCCCAAGTTGCGTCCTCTTCGGCTTCACCCCATTGAACCTTCACCAACTTGACCTCTCGATTCCTTAGCTTCTTGGTCTCCGTCCCCAAGATACGAATCGGAGCTCTCCTCAAGGTAGCTTCTTTCTCCACTTCCACATCTTTCAGGACACTTGGCTCAACAACCTCTGCTGATTCATGCAAACACTTCCGGAGATGCGAGACATGAAAAACATCGTGTACTCCGGCAAGCTTCTCGGGCAACTCCACTCTATAAGCCATCTGCCCGATCCTCTCTATAATAGGGAATGGTCCAACAAACCTCGGTGCTAACTTCCCAACGGCTCCAAATCGGACCACATTCCGCAAAGGAGAAACCTTCACGAAAACCATATCCCCAACATCAAACTCCAAATCAGTTCTTCGCTTATCAGCATAGGATTTCTGTCGGTCTTGGGCCGCTTTCATCCGTCTCTGAATCAACTCGACCTTCTCGGATGTATCTCTGATCATATCAGGCCCAAGTATAAGCTCATCTGTAGTCTCCCACCAACATGTAGGCGACTTGCACGGTCTCCCATATAAAGCTTCAAATGGTGCCATCCCTATGCTTGCCTGATAACTGTTATTATATGCAAACTCAACAAGAGGAAGATGGTCTTCCCAAGTACCACCAAAATCCAGAATACAAAGCCTCAACAGATCCTCGAGTACCCTATTCACCCTTTCGGTTTGACCGTCCGTCTGTGGGTGATAAGCCGTACTTAGATTCAACCTCGTACCCATAGCTTCTTGCAAGCTATTCCAGAATTGACTTGTAAAGATTGGGTCACGGTCACTGACAATACTAGAAGGGACTCCATGAAGTCTCACAATCTCACGAAGATATACAGACGCTAGCCAAGATGCGGTCCTCTTGCTCTTCACCGGAATGAAATGAGCACTCTTCGTAAGTCTATCCACAATAACCCAAATGCTCGTATTCCCTTTCCTTGACCTTGGTAGCCCATCGATAAAATCCATGGAAATACTCTCCCACTTCCAAAGTGGAACGTCTAGAGGATGTAATAGCCCACCGGGCTTCTTTGACTCGGCCTTAACTTGCTGGCAAATGATACATCTAGAGACAAACTCTGCCACATCCTTCTTCATCCCAGGCCAAAAGAAAATGCACTTCATATCTTTATACATCTTATCTCCGCCTGGATGTATAGTCAACTTAGAGCGATGCGCTTCCTCAAGAACTTTTCTTACTAAATCTTCTACCATTGGAACACATAACCTTCCGTCTCTCCTCAGCCAACCCTTGTCATCAATAGAATATCGAGCGAGATGACTAGACGTCTCTCCTCGAATCAGCTTATCCATAATCTCAACTATCTGAGGGTCTTCTCTCTGCGAAGCCCCAACTTGATCAAGAAGGGTAGGTCTGAGTTCCAGAGATGCTAAAGAACCGGTCATCGACTCAACCGCCAAAGAGAAATCAAAGGTTGCCACATACTCTAAATTCTTCATCTCAACGAATAGAGGACTCAGAGTCAACCTTTTTCTACTCAATGCATCTGCTACCACATTCCCCTTGCCAGGGGTATAGGCTATCTCAAAATCGTAGGATGCCAAGAATTCCATCCATCTTTGTTGCCTCAGATTGAGATCCTTCTGAGAAAAGAGGTACTTCAATGACTTGTGATCGGTATAAAGCTCAAATCTTTCTCCCATAAGATAATGGCGCCAAGCCTTGAGTGCATATACTATTGCTGCCAACTCTAAGTCATGAGTGGGATAATTCTTCTCAAGCACTTTGAGTTGTCTACCGCCAAAGCATATCACTCTTCCTTCTTGCATCAGAACAGCTCCTAACCCCGTGCCACATGCATCGGTGTATACTGTAAATAACTTCCCTCCATCGGGAAAAGCTAGAACAGGTGCTGATGTGAGGGCTCTCTTGAGCTTCTGAAAAGCAAGCTCGCATTCTATGCTCCAAGCAAAAACTAAATTCTTCTTCGTCAATTTAGTGAGAGGAGCAGAAATCTTCGCGAAGTCCTTGATGAACTTCCGGTAAAAACCCGCAAGACCTAGAAAACTTCTCACTTCGGTTGCATTCCTTGGAGTCTTCCAATCCTGAACTGCAACTAACTTAGCGGGATCCACCGCTAAGCCTTGCTTAGACACTATATGCCCAAGGAATCTAACTTCCCTTCTCCAAAAGTGACACTTGGAGAACTTGGCCTTCAACTGATGCGCTCTAAGCGTATCCATCACCTCCACGAGATGCCTTGCGTGCTCTTCCTCATTCTTAGAGAAGATCAGAATATCATCTACGAAGACCACGACAAACTTGTTCAAGAACTCCCTGAACACCCTACTCATCAAGTCCATGAAATATGCGGGTGCATTAGTCAAGCCGAACGGCATGACAAGCCATTCGAAGAATCCATCTGGAGTTCTGAACGCAGTCTTGTCTATACTATCTTCAGCTACCCTGAGCTGATGAAATCCCGTAGCAAGATCAAGCTGAGAGAAAACAGAAGCACCGACAAGCTGGTCGAAGAGATCATCAATCCTCGGTAACGGGTGTCTGTTCTTCTTAGTCAGCTTATTCAACTCTCGATAGTCAACACAAAGTCGGAGAGAACCATCTGCCTTGGTAGCAAATACCACAGGCGCTCCCCATTCAGATATACTTCGTCTAATGAAGTTCTTTTCAAGCAACTCCTTCACTTGCTTACTTAGCTCCCGCCTTTCACGCGGAGCCATGTGCCGAACGGGCAAAGAAACCGGCTTTGCATTATCCACCAGATAAATGCGGAAATCAATCTCTCGCTTAGGGGGCAACCCCCTAACTTCATCAAAAACATCCGGATACTCACGAACCAGTCTCACAGACTGAAGAGTTTCCATTGACGAGTCGAGTGATTCAAGATAGCACAACATAACGGGACCTCTCGGATTACAAGAAATTTCTAGGGTGTTTCCGAGGCGAGTCACGAGCCTCACAACCCTATGCTCACAATCAAGAATGGCTCCATATCTGGACAGCCAATCCATGCCCAATATCAATCTGTATCCCCTAAAACCAAGAACATAAGCACTGCACAAGAACTCTACACTCAGTATAGAGATCCTCAAATCCCCACATATCATAGACAAATGGGCGGAACCCCCAATAGGATTTGAGACACAGACGGGATCATCTACCAAGCTAGTACTAAGGTGCAAACTATCAACAAGATCAGATGAGATAAAGCTATGCGATGCACCAGATCAAACAAGGTACAAACTGGAAAATCAGAAATATATACAAGGCTCTCAACAGAAATACTACCTCGATCGGGAACTAGAGCGGTATTGAGAGCATGAACTTGCCCTCCTGAAGGTCCAGCACGCTGAGTCTGACCCTGGCCTTGCCCTTGCTTCTTCGGGCAATCCCTACTGAAATGTCCAGTCTTACCGCAGAAAAAGCATTCACCATTCTTCCTTTTCCTCTTCTTACAATCCTTAATAAGATGCCCAACTGAACCGCAATAATGGCACTTCTCCTTGTTGTTCTTGCCCTTGTTGTTGTTCCCCTTGTTGCCTTGACCCTTGTTCTTGTTCTGATTGCCTTGACTGCTTTGACCACTTGGATTACCCTGATTTCCTTTTCCCTGGGAATCAGTCTTCTTGGCTTGAGTATCATTCATCTTGGTCTCTTTCTTGACATCTCCCTGAAGTAACGCCATATCAACCAAACTCTCAAACGTGGCCCCATGGGGAATATGTGACATAGCCAATCCCTGCAACGGCTCATTCAATCCTCTAGCAAAACGAAGAGCCTTCTTCTGAGGAGTATTCACCATATCCAAGCCAAAACGAGCTAACTGATTGAACTTGTTCACATATTCTTTGACAGACATATCTCCTTGTTTCAACATTATGAACCTCTCCATTTGCAGATTCTCCTCAGCAGAAGATAGAAACTTAAGCACGAACCTTGCCCTTAAATCGGCCCAAGTCTCAACAGGCCTAGTACCATTGGTGACTTCCCACCAATAAGCGGCTTCATCCTTCATAAGCCAAACCGCCAACAAGATCTTCCTCTGATCGTCTAACCCAAAGATGGCAAATAAATCCTCGGTCTCTTTCAACCAATTTCTGGCCTCTACAAAAGTCTCAGTGCCTTGAAAGTTCTTGCCACCCATTGCTTTGAAATCTTTGCAAGTCTTTGCGAAGTCGGCTTGAGGATGCTGAGGGGGAGGAGGAAGAGGAACCTCAGCGACAGGAGGAGGAGGAACATTAACTACCGGAGGAGGAACATCTGCGGGGCCGGCTTCGGTCGCCCTAGCCTCCAAAAGTCTCCTATACCAAACAGGTATGTGCACTCCCTACGGAATAGCAAAGTTATCGGCCATACTGAAAACGAAGAAAAAGATAGATTCAGAATGGAGAAAAACGAAGGAATTTTGCTAATGGCTTTTTGGGGAATAGCCTTTAAAATAAACTAGACTTTTCTTTGGAAAATACTTTATACTTGATTTTTAAAATAGTTTTCCAAAAGTTTTCTAAAAACCTTTTTGTTCCTTCTCGTAAACCATATGCTCTGATACCAAATGTAACACCCCACCTCCACCAGGGTGACTCTTGCAAGCACTCTGACTTTGGAGGGGCGTTTGAATCAGGTAAACATGCATAATGATATATCAAGGCAGAACAAGAACATATGTATATATGTAAACAGAGTAAATAACATAGATAAAACAACGGAAGATTTTCAAACCATTTCAAAACAAGTCTGGTACAACATAGTGTTAACTTTCCAAATACACAAGTCTAGGTAAAAACAACATTACTGAAAAACTGAAATACATAAGTACTATCCCCAAAATAAGTGATAACCATAGCTAGCTTCATGTCAAGACCGTACATGAGCTAAAATCCCACAAGCAAGCGATCAGAAATCCAGCTAAACTCCAATATTCCCTCCCTGAGAACCTGGGGGGGGGGGGAACGGAAGAAAAGAGGCGAAAGAAAACAGGTCAGTCAAAAAGACTGAGTAAGCCCTACTACAATCAATGTAAACTGATAAAGTTAACTGTCATGAGCAGCAGGGATGAACATAAGGATAACAATATACTAGCATGATGATTAACTAACAAGGTAGATAAAGGTGTCATCGCATAATCAGGTTTAAGGGTTTGCACCACAGGTGTACTAGCAAACTAACATGACTGGAGTAAACAAGTACTGATCCCTTGGCCCAAGCTTTGGCCCAATAACATGAAATGACCCTAATACAAGGTCCAACCAAACGGTCTAGTCGATCGGCTCCCTAAGCCTAACTCGTCACGTGTTGGTGTCAATACGACCCAAACATAATTGTAGTCGAACTGTGCCGGGTCCACCCTTCGGGTGTATCAAGCCCTAGGGTGCCAACCCCTGGACACTAGGGTTTCAAACTAATTAGAGCCGTCGATGAAGCTAGAGTTAATCAAGGACATCCATCTCAAGAGAAGCCAATCAGAAAGTGACAAGTTAGCCCTAGTGACACAGCAGAGCTCAGAAATTCGACCAGAACCCGACCAGGCCAGCCAGGGTCAAACCAGAAAGCTGTGTAGGCCTGTGCTCGGCCTGGGCGCACCTGCCAAGTGCGCCAATGCAAAATTGCATGGGCGCACTTCCCAAGTGCGCCAGTGCAAT
This sequence comes from Allium sativum, assembly GCA_030737875.1. NCBI lineage: Eukaryota > Viridiplantae > Streptophyta > Magnoliopsida > Asparagales > Amaryllidaceae > Allium > Allium sativum. Next base: position 116,408,632 of record CM060911.1, on the reverse strand, counting down.
TTTGTTCTGGCGCACTTCCCAAGTGCGCTAGTGCATTCTGGCCGGTTTCTGGTTTTTCTTCCTAAATTCGTTCGTCCATATCTTCTTCGTACGTTATCCGTTTTACGCAAACTCGGACTCTATTTCAAGCAGAATTCCGAGACGAATGCAATGGCATAACCCGTTTCCCTTGATTCATATTTTAAAAATTGATTTTGCCTTGATTTATGGTTTTAACATGCTATAAAAATACGGGTTGTTACATTCTCCCTCCTTAAAGGATTTCGTCTCCGAAATCTTCAAGTTAGGAAGAATGCATCCTATCATCCAATCAACCATCTACTCAACCATCATCCACAAGAAACCATTGTCCTTAAAAGATTTCTAATGCTATATGAACATATGCAAAAAGTGTGTGTATATGTTCCTTATCTAATGCAAATGATCGGGCCTGATTGATCTTCCTAATGCAAAATATGTTTAGTGTCATGAATCCAACATGTATGCAAATAGTCCTAGTCACGTAAACGCTATATGTGTGCACAAACATTCATCCATATGCAACATTCATATGATAACACATTCAATTTCATCCATAAACAAGTATAAACACTCATGCATATGCAATATGAAAATGTGTCTGAGCCGATCTAGTGCCTAATGTGTGTTATGCAGCCACGAGCAACCACTTGCAACCATTTGCAAACATCAACCATAACATGTTTTCAAGCACAATTTTACATCCAAAAGGGTTCTACCTAAGGTTCTCAAGATAGGATTGAGAAGATAAGCAAGATAAAACAAAGCATCTTGGAGAAGAAATTAAAGATGTACCCTCAGAAGGTCCTGCCTGTGGGGCTTGCCCTTGCTTCTTAGGGATATTCTTGCTGATGTGTCCAGTTTCACCACACTGGGAACATGCTCCCATCTTCATCTTCTTCTTTCTACAATCCTGAGCTATATGGCCCTCAATACCACAGAAGTGGCATTTTCTTTTCTCGCGTGTCTTGTTATCATTCTTGCTGTTGTTCTTGCCTCCTTTCTCGGAGTGTACCTTCTTGTTTTGAGATTCATTCTCCTTGACCTCCTTCTTGCCATTCTTGTCTTCTTCACTTAAGAGCGCTATGTCTACTAGCTTTTCATAAGTAGCCCCTATAGGTATGTGAGTCATGGCCAAGTTGTGAAGTGGCTCATTCAATCCTTTGACAAAACGAAGAGTCTTCTTATGAGGGGTATTTACTAAGTCCAGTCCAAACCGAGCCAGCTGATTGAATTGATTGACGTACTCCTTGACCGTCATACTTCCTTGCTTAAGAGATAAGAATTTTTCCAGCTGTAGACTTCGTTCAGCTTGCGAGAGGAATTTCGTCTCAAACCTTATTATGAAATCCATCCATGTTTCAACCGGCCTCTCAGCGTTAGTGACTTCCCACCAATAGGAAGCTTCGTCTTTGAGCAACCATACCACCAACTGTACTTTCTGCCTATCGTCCACCTCGAAGATAACGAACAAATCCTCAATTTCTTTGAGCCAATTCCTCGCTTCTACGAATGATTCAGTTCCCTTGAAATCCTTTCCACCCATGGCCTTAAAATCTTTACAGATCTTTGAGAAAACAGTTGCACGATGAGGGGGCGGAGGAGGAGGAATCGCTGCAGCTAGAGGAGGAATATCCGCTGGGCCTGCATCGTTAGCCCTAGCCTCTAAGTACCTCCTGAACCAGCCAGGTATTGGCACGCCCTCTGGAAAGTTAAGATTCCCAGACATGCTAAAATGAAAAAGAAGAGATTCAAACGAGGAAACAAAGGATAGTGCTAATGGCTTTTGGGGAATAGCCATTAAATAAAACAAGATTTTTCTTGAAAATTCTTCTTTGTAAACGGTTTAGAAAATAATTTTAGAAGGTTTTAAAAACTTTTTCCCAGTTTGGTAACCTTCTGCTCTGATACCAAATGTAACACCCCACCTCCACAAGGGTAACACACAAAGGGAATGCACTAGTTTTGGAGGAGCGTTATCGAGGTAAACAAACACAGAAATATTACAAGACAGAACATAGATAAAACAACGGAAGAATCAAAAGATAAATTTCATTACTTTCAAAAAGAGTCAAAACCTTTTACATCAAATAGCCAAGGTCATTATTTTCCATTACAATAAATTCTGTCTTGCATAAATAAAGAAGCATAAACTTGAAACAACAAAAGTAACTTAATTCCCCAAAGGTAGTAGAAATGCAGCCATAGCATAGCTCAAGATCAAACCATACATGAGTTGAACCGAAAGCAAGCGAAATCCAAGCTAAGTGCTAGAGTTTCCTCCCTGGGAACCTGGGGGGGACGGAAGAAAAAGAGGCGAAAGAAAACGGGTCAGTCATAAAGACTGGTAAGTCCAAGTGACTTTCAGCATAAAAACAGATAAAGGTAATATGACATGTATAAACTGAAAGTAATCATAAGGATGCTATCAAGATGGGCAAGATAGACTAAGATAACATGATAAATCAAGTATAAATCAAGTATAGCAACACATATTTAAGGTTTGTTGCATCAACTGTACTAGAATCCCAAACCCATGTCTTATATTAATCAAGAAATGTTTCCTTGGCCCAATATCATGAAATGACCCATTTCTAGGTCCAACGAAATGATCCACTAGTCGATCGGCTCCCTACAAGTTCTAGCTCGTCGTGTGTCTATGTCATACAGCCCTATCACGAATGTAGTCACCTGTGCTAGGTCCACCATAGGGTGTATCAATCCCTATGGTGCCAACCACCAACATGAATCAAGCTTGCATAGATAATCCTATTGATGCCCAATGCCTGCTTTTTCAAGTCCGGACCACGTGCACGACCATAACCCGCCTGAACCTACACTGACGCACCAACACAGCCGTCGTTCTGGTCGCTTACAATTAGCCCAGTAATCGTGCCCCACCCTGCCTAGTTCCAGGGTACCATGATACATCTAGTGGGTTACTACTAAAATGGACCGCGTAACTAGGGTTTTCGTCCATGAGGTTAAGTGTTGTCATTTAAATTCGAGAATTAACCCTTATCAGTCTAGCATATCAAATTGGCTAAGTGTTGTCATTTAAGTTTGTGACTTAGCCCTACAATTCACGTGTCAAGTTTGTTAGGTGTTGTCGTTCAAGTTCATGACCTATCCCTACCAATCATGTCTCAAGTTGGTTAAGTGTTGTCTTTCCCTAACCTTATCGTGTGACATTAATTCATTAATTCACCCTAACCTCTCACATTAGACCTGTTGTTGTGGTCACTGGATATGCCGGGCGGTTCCGGGCAGATTTACACTACAACTCAGTCTAACCTCGGGTTTCAAGCACGATATGACCAACTACTCACATTGGATCCTATTGTCTGCAGTCACTGGATTTGCCGGGCGGTTCCGGGCAGATTTACACTGCAAACTCAACCCAACCTCGAGTTGGCCATTTTCAAGTTCATTCTAGTGTCATATCCATGTTCAAGTTTTCATGTCAAGTTCGTGTCTAGTTTTCAAGGCAAGTTTCATGCCAAGTCTCCTATAATTTCCAAATTTTCCCAATGTTACCCCGTCTAAATATTAGGCTAACAATCTTAGCCTAATTTTCCGTCCGCATGGTTTTTGGCATATAATATTAGGCTAAAAACTTAGCCTAATTTGACGTACACAAAATTGGCATAAAGCAATTTATTAACATAGGCGTAAACTTGGCATCATCGGCATAGTCAATATGAACATCATAGGTGTGAACTTGCAAAATAATCAACATGAATATCATAGGTGTGATCTTGCAGCGTTTACTGAACCAACATACATATATGTGAATTTGTAACATAGACTAAATCAACTTACATATATGTGAACTTGCAAATCAATCACGAACATATGAATAAGTGTGAACTTGAAATATGACATAGGTTTAACATATACACATAAACATGTAGATCTAACATTTGGTCACATATGTGATATGATTTTACAACCTAAAACTTGCATAACATGATCAACTACACAACTTGTCATAACGGGTTATACTTCAAGTTCATATACACATGAATAGACTTATTCATTAACTCCCAATTCAACATGATAATAAAAATAGAACCACAGGCATAGATCAATATCATTCAATTCCACAGATAACATAATCAACATTATTCTATTATCAATCTAATTTTAAGGCATGACATAACTGAATAAATTGATTAAAGCATCGCAGGCATATAGATCTGATAACATTATGAATATGAAAAGGTTTGAATAATAATCTAGGTTCAAGAACATGGGTAGATCTAACTTAAATAGAAAAATCCCCAAAATCAAGAAAAATAAAGAAAATAGGTCTGAATAGAAAATCAAGCTTAGATCCAATTTCATAGTCATAATTCTAGGCAATAACCTTGGGGTCATGAATCATAGTGATTAGTTATAATTGTCCTTGTCATAGTTATAGGCAATAGTCTTATATTCACAGTCATAGGCATAGGCATAGTCTTATGTTCACCGTCATAGTCATAGGCATAGTCTTATGTTCACCGTCATAGTCATAGGCATATGCATAGTCTCATGTTCACAGTCATAGGCATAGTCATGGTCTTATGTTCACAGTCATAGGCGTAGTCATAGCCTTATGCCATTAACAATAGTTTCAACGTCGTAGACAATATTCCCAATAGTCAAGATCCAAGAAGAAACCAAGAATAGATATGAATCATACATAAATCAATTCGAATTTAACATGCCCATATTAGATTTATAGTTTTTATCTAAAAGTAACTGGAACTTACAAATCGTGGTCTAAGGAATTTAGATGCAGAAGTCAAGTCTAGAAATAAGTCGTTGAATTGTTGAATCGCTTAATCTTGCTTTGATTGTAGAAGCAAATCCCCAATTCCTAGACATAGTCTTCAAGAAATAATCTTCGCGTTTTAATTTAATTGATTTAATTTAGAGGAGGAAGAAGAAGCCATGATCATCAAGAGTCTGAGCAGCATAAGGTTAGAGAAGAACGGTGTAAAGAGAATGCGGCTAGGAGGCTGTTTATATAGGGTTACAAACTAATTAGAGACGTCGATGAAGCTAGAGTTAATCAAGGCCATCCATCTCAAGAGAAGCCAATCAGAAAGTGACAAGTTAGCCCTAGTGACACAGCAGAGCTCAGAAATTCGACCAGAACCTGACCAGGCCAGCCCGGGTCAAACCAGAAAGCTGTGCAGGCCTGCTGCTCGGCCTGGGAGCACCTGCCAAGTGCGCCAATGCAAAATTGCATGGGCGCACTTCCCAAGTGCGCCAGTGCAATTTTGTTCTGGCGCACTTCCCAAGTGCGCCAGTGCATTCTGGTCGGTTTTTGGTTTTTCTTCCTAACTTCGTTCGTCCATATCTTCTTCGTACGGTATCCGTTTTACGCAAACTCGGACTCTATTTCAAGCAGAATTCCGAGACGAACACAATGGCTTAAACCGTTTCCCTTGATTCTTATTTTAAAAATTAATTCTGCCTTGATTTATGGTTTTAACATGTTATAAAAATACGAGTTGTTACAGTCCCTATATAAGGAGGGCCTAAACTCCGTTTTTCATTCACACTTCTTCATTTCAGTTACGCAACTTCTTCATGACTCTTTCTTCTTTATATTTCTCTGAAGTTCATTTCTAGTAAATGGAATTCATATATTCCATTCAATCAAAAAAATCCTTATCTTCTAATCCATTCATTATTATTTCAAATGATTAACACGAATATTCTCTGGATCATCGTTTATGATTTTTAGAAAATTGACGAATCCAGATTTCATCCAATATCGAGAGAGATATCGTAGATTTATAGTAAGATGAAAATTTGTGAGGAGAACTTCCAAAAATCATATCTCTCAACCCAGGAAGAATCGATCAATGTCGTCGTCGCCGTTGAGATCAGCAGGAGATGTAGGATTTTTCATGTGGAAATGGCACGATTCCATATCGATGATCAGAAAAGTTGAAAATTAGGGTTGGGGATCGTCAGAGAATCAAGCGATGATAGAAGAGGTGGAGCATGGCGTGATTATGAGGAAAGAGAGGGCTTCGATATGGTGTAATTTGGTAGATAACGGTGTACAAGTGGGGGTGCGACATTATGGTTGCACACGTTTTTCTTGTTCCTGTTTTTGTCGAAATGTCGGATATTGATGGAAGGGACCGAGGTTGCGGTGAGGTGCAGTTAAATGAGGAGCTAGAGACTAGTTTTCAGTGGTCTCGGATCGAAGAATGGTGAAGCGATGGGTGTGTGTGTGTGCACACCATGCATTGTGAAATTTCGTTACAGGAAATGCATGAGAATGGGGTGCAAGAGGAAGAAGAAAAAGATAGGGGTGGGTTGGTTTGTAAATGATGGCAATTGGGTCAGGCCTTCTTTGTTTTGGTATGTTTTTATTTTGTTTTTATTTAGTTTAAACTTTATAAATGATTATCTCATTCGATTTTAATCCGTTTAACAAGCCGTTAGAGGCATTGGAATCGTATCGAGAAATAGAACATATTAGAATATAATATTGATAATTTTTGTTAAGTATAAATTATAATAAAAAATAAAATAAAATGTCCTTATATATATAAATATATAACGAACAATGTTATTACTTTAATTTTAGTATAAAAATTAGCAGAAAAATTACCGGCTGCTAATAGAAGTGGATTGAAAGCAGTATGAGTAGCGGTAGCAGTATTCGTTGGCTTGTTCGTCCTGGTAATGAAGATAGTGGAGCTAAAATGGTAAGAACTCCTAATTTAATTACTTATTTAAATTAGTGATGATTGAATAATTATAATTGGTTGTGTTAAATTAACAATAATTGTTTGGATATGGATGTTATTGTTTGAATGGATGTGCATGTAATTAGATAAAACACTAAATACTGGTAAGCATTATTGACCATAACGCTTGTGAACAAATGAAATGTTTGTTTATCGGTTTGGATTATAATTCATTTTCACATGATTTATATGGTTAATTGATTTGGTTAACTTTGATTTCATGAAAACACACACACACACCCCGTTGTTGTGGAATTATACAAGTAAGCGATTAAATCTTCCTTCCACATAAATGAAGATTAAATAATTATTGGGAATGTAGTTTTGAATTATATTCACATAAGATGAAATGGTTTTGAAATTAGGAATGATCTGAATTTTGTACTCAACACGGGATTTTGGTAAAAATATTATTTTTATTTTAGTTTAATTCGAAATGAGATTTTGAAATTGGAAGATGGTTATATATATATTAACGATGTTTCATTTCAAAGTATATATATACACCGGAATGTTCTAGGATGACAGAGAGTATAGTGTTTAGGCTTGGGTTTGGAAATATAGTTTCCTACTCTCCCTGGCTATCCCTAACTGATCCGACAAATGGGTTGGTTAATTCGAAATCTAATTTGAAATACAATATTGAAACTGTTATTCCAAATGAATTGGAAATATAAATTCAATTTGAAAAGGATTTGAACGATTTATATATAAATCGTTATATGGCTTGAATAGAACGCGCTGCAATGTGGCAATTCATAAATATCGATTTAAATTTTCGAATGGTTATAACTTAATTGTTTGTAATCGGTTTGACTTGATATAAGAAACGATGGATTTCAGATGAAAATAATTTTTTAATAGAAAGGAAATTTTCCTATTCCAACGTATGGTTTTCAAGTTATATTTAAAACAAATTTGGAAAAGGTCGCTTTACATGCAGTTCAGCAACCGTAATAAAAATCAAATAAAAGAGGTTTATAAAATTATTTTAAAAATGGAGAAAATTAATTATAAATCTTACTTTATTAATTTAAAGTGATTAGAAATGAAATATTTTAATTTTTAATGATTTGGAATCTATTTGATTTAAATGACTATTTTACATCAGCACTTTTAGTAACATTTCCAAACGTTATTATAACAGTTACAAATATAAATTTGTTTTGAGGTTATAAATCGTAAACCATTATTTAAAATGGTTAAAAGGAATTGTAAATAGTTTGGAAGGGTTTTAAGTGATTAAATATTTGTATATGGAATTATTCATTGATTTTGAAAGTTGGAATTTAAAAGGAAATGAGTTTGGTAGTGTTTATTGTCAGATATTCGATATGCAATTTCAGGGTAGGACAGATACTATCAAAAACAATAGAAAATGATTACATCAAGATTCTGATATCGTTCGTGGAATTTGTGAATTGATATAAAATATAAGTCGATTAAACGCTATTTAAACTTATGTTTGAATATTAGTTGTTTGGATTATCATAATTTCTATCCAAATAAAGATTGGTAAATTTGAATACTTAAGATAGGAAACGAAGAAGTATGTTTTGAAATATAAGGGAACAAAGAAGTTTGTTTTAAGTATAAAGATCGAAGAATTTTGTTTTGAAATATAAAGTTGGTAAGATGAATAATTGATCTCCAAGAAGGGTTTAGATGGTAATGAAATTTATGAAATATAGAGTGAATCCAACTTTGAATTGTAAATGAGTTAATAAATATTTGGAAGGAGATTTGGATTGAAAAGCATGTGTAAACCATAACTGTTGTTTTAAAAGTACGCTTATTACTTGGAAAGACCAGGATCGAATATATGTTTGAAAACCATTCCAAGTAATGATACGACGTTATGGAGTAATTCAAGATTTGGAAAACGATGAATGAAGACCGGGATTCTTTGAATTATTTGGATTGATTGCTGATGTCTCGGTTAGGCTGATCCCCCGATACAAGGTTATAAGTGGCATGAGGTTTGAATATATTTGGAAATTTTTGGATTGGTGTTTCGTTCAGAACCAGAACGAATTTGTATGGATTGTGTGTCTGACATTGTAATTGACTGCGTACCACTGATCTCTGTTAAACATATATCTGCTTGGTGGCGGAGAATTTATTCTCTTGCTTAACACCCTTCACTAAGACGTATGAGCTTAGAGGTTATATATTGATAGAAATTAGTGATGCTTTTTTGAATGGACAGTGTAGCATACTTAACTTATGTGGTGAGCTATGGATGATCAAAGCATGGCTTATTTAAGTGTAGCTTTTTGTATATTGTGACCTCGGCAAGCCTCACTCCCCGGTAAATGACCAAAACAGGAAAAAATGCAGCAGGGATATGGGTGTTGTCTCCTTCTAGATAAAAGGTGTACTATGGTATGGAACACAGGTACTAACCTATGTGGTAAAAAAAACATCTGCTCTTATGGTTATTGTTGGCGTGCGCTCGGAAAGGTCGGTAATGACCAGGAGATGACATACTCAAGCGTACTCTAAGTTACCTAGTTACAAAGGTAACCCGGCCTGGTGTTGGCATGAAGAGCATCACTGTTGATCCTTGGACATCCTTCTAGATTTGTTCAAAACTCGGTTCGGAAGGAAGTTCCTTTGGATGGTCATTCTTGGAAACCCAATCTCCGCTACGAGCCCGTACGATTTTGATTGTATACTATATGTCAGTATAGTATATGGTACCTATGCTGGCTAAGATTAATACATTTACTTTCGAAATTGGTTTCACATTATATTATAGTATTGAAAGAGGATTTTCACATATCAAGCATTTTTTACTATCATAAGGAGAAACCTCGCCCATGTGTGTGTTTGCATTGTGTGTGTGCAACGAGATCTTATGGTTGTTTCATTTTTCAAAAGTCGTTGTGAATTTCCATGCACGGGTATTAACATGGAGTAAACCCATTCCGCGTTAGCGGCGTGGTCTGATGAATTACCCAACTTTGAAATGAATCTAAAATAACAACTGTTTTGAGCTTTCACACCAGTCCCACGACTGACCTAGAGTTTATTGTTCCCACACCTAAACTCTGGGTGCCCATAATTTTGCACGGGCAGCCAGTAACTTAGTTTGCAGGTTTAGCTTTCAGAGTTGGATTCAGTGTTGGAGCTAGAGCTATATTTTGGATTTTCTTAGTCAATTGAAGAGTTTATTTCCACTGAGCTTATGTTTTACTCTGATATTCCTGGTAACTCTGATGTAATATTTTGTAATGAAATGAAAAGTTCTGAGATTTTTGTGCAAATATGTTAGTACTCACAACAATCTGTCTTTATGAACGGCCATTTAAGTTAGTAATTACCGGCGAAAACTGGGCAAAAAGGCGGGTTGTTACAGTTTGGTTGCTAGGAATTTGGAAAATAAGGGGTTTTAAGCAAAGATGGAAAAATAAGATTTACGTTCAAAAAAAATAAAAAAAAGAACATGACTTTTGTAAAGAGATGAATTGGATTTCAAAAATAGTAATTGAAGAGGAGATTGTAAATAAAGTTTTAGGATTTATGTATTTGTACACTACTACAAATAGTTCTTATTCCGTCTGGGTGGGGTTGCGATTCCCGACAGCTTTCGACGGGCCCTAAACGGCCATTGGAAGCCGCCGGAAACCATCGAATTATACAGTACAGCCGAGAACTTTTTCTTCCCCAAACAATTCATTTTTTCATTTTCCCAACATGGTTTGCAAACCCTCACAATCCTAAATCCAAAAATTGAGCCTCCAAATTCCCATTTCTTTGTCTAAGAATCTCACAGGCTTCAATTTGAACGTATAGAGTGTGTAACGTCCTGAAAAATTTCCGACTTAGAAAATCGACACACAACACCATGTCGATTATTCAAATCGGAAATACCGGAACGTTAATAGAAAGAAATTAGAAGGTGAGAATAGATAAGATAGAAATTTAGAATAAAAGAAAGAGAGGAAGAACAACAGAATCGGAGTAACACGAATCTCACAGCAGAACGAATAAAATAGTATACAACATAACTTTGAAATACAAATCTGTCATTTCTCTATACATATCATCATTAGAGTATAACATTTACATCACAACGGAAATAAACAATAGCTATAAAATGCTGCTGAAGCCTCCTGCTCCAAACTCCATCAAGTGTCTCTGTAAATCCCGACTAATTGACTACCCCGTATAAAATTGGGCACCCAAGAATTTAGGGAAAACAAAACAGAATAAACTCTGGGTCAGTCATGTGACTGGTGTGAGTAAACTCCAACCATTTGTTTAACTTTTAAAATCCGTTTAAAAGAAAGGATAATCATAAGACCAATCCACACATAAACATGGATGGTTCTTACCTTACGATAACCCAAACCATTCCTTTAAAAATCCATACTCTTCTGATATGATAATAATGTCCAAATCAAATAAATAGCAATCTAGTGGAACGCTTTCATCTCACGTTTCACATATATAATATATAATCAAAAACCGTGGGCACTTATTGGGAAATGGATTCCAACTATGACAAGGTATGGAACCACCTTCCGATCAGTGTACTCTAGAAGCGATACATTGGAGTTCAACAAGAACATCTTGTAACTCGGCCACACATGACCGACCATTCATTTCGCTTGAATGTTCCGAATATATTGTCACCTTACGGTTGGTATACCAACATAGCAGTTCCCGAGAGATACAGAATTGAAAGAAGTAACAAATATGAATATTCTCTAGATGGTGACAATATACCCTACTTGGGTGCGACTCACTTAGCCATGTTGCCTGCCCGATTTCTATCATTTCTCGGTTGATGAGGCTTGAGGTCATAATATATCATTATACAGATCACATCTTTATTTCCTTTGAATGGCACGTCATCATACCCGCCAAATCACAAATTGATTTCTCCAAAAATACCATAGGTATACAACTAAGAGAAACGAATTCTTCCGCCACCAACGAAAATACGTTTGAAATGATCAACTTACGCGATCTACCAGATATACTCTGTCAAATATCCATCCATTCAAGTTGTCCTGGGATTAGACAACACAAAGGCACTATTCTGTAAATCCATCTTAGGCAATTTCTACCTAGGATTTACTGAACAGCCCTTACATAACTCTATCTTCAATTATCTTCATCATATTTGATTCACAACGCTGATGCCATATGGAGTGGATTTCAGATAATATATCTGATCCCGTTCTCTCCATATTGACAACGGAAATGGTCAAAATCATTGATAGTCGGTGATTTGACAATCAAAGGAAAACATGTGTACAAACAACGGTCGTATTCCCAAATGGAAATCCTACTGATCAATCATCATTTCATTTCCCAATTTCCCATTTATCGTTTCCATATATTCATAAATTCCTTATTTTCTAAAATTAGAAAATATACGTTATTAACTTTGGAAAACGTTTCCATTTCTGATTCATGTATCAATATCTTTCCACCTCTATCAGTCTCTAACTGTAAACTAGTAAGAGAACAACTTCCCAAGTATAAACCCCGAAGGCCGAAACCAACATCAGATCGATACCCAGAAAGCCATTCAACTCAACTAATTTCTAGTCTGTTTCTAATTTCAGTAATTCCATTTAAATTCCTAATTCAAACCCCAAATTCATTTATAATATTTTATTTGCAAAATTTGTACTTTAATCTAATTTTTCACATAGAATGTGAAAAATATTTCCTTATATAATCGAAACAATTTGATTTCGTATTTAAAAACAATATCTCAAACCCAAATTCCATTTACATTTTTATTTGCAGAATTATTCATACAAATCTTATTTCATTTCCAACATTTATAATCTCGTTGCAAATTTCCTTTATAACTACTACGTTCGCATTCCATTTCAATTATCGATGATAAAACCGATTTTTCTTCTCTATATAAATTCAGATTTATATATTCAATTTATCAAATTATAAATACTTCCTTAATTTATAAACATCATTTATAAATTATTCTCCTCTATTTATCTGTTAAAACAGATGTCTATTAAATATTTACTTTAAATCCATATCATGTAACACTCGTGTGCGAAGCACGGGTCTAAACCTTCCTAATGTAAAATTCTCTTTTTATAATTATTTCCTTTCATAAAATCCTTTGATTTTATACTTATTTCCTTTTAACCCTTTTCATTTTATAATTATTTCCTTTTATAAAATTATATTCATTTTATAAATATTTCCTTTTATATATAATTCTATTTATTTTATAAATATTTCCTTTTATAAAATTCTATTCATTTTATAAATATTTCCTCTTATATATAATTCTATTTATTTTATAAATATTTCCTTTTATATATAATTCTATTTATTTTCCAAACAAATATTTCTTTTATAATTCTATTTATTTTCTAGATAAATATTCCTTTTATAAAATTCTTTGATTTTATAAATATATTATTTTCAATATACACTTTGAAAATTACCTTTTTAATTCCAGTATTATATATGATATTTAAAATACCAATTAACAAGGATCAATATTATCCGAACACACAGAATCATTAATCGATTATATATCACATCATATATCACAATATATGAAAAACAGTAACATAAATGTTGAGAAATCTAGTTGGATCCCTCCAACCTGTTTCCCTGCATCCATAGATGTTAAACAATAAAATTAACATCAATTTCATTTCAACATGAAATATTCTGATCAACAGAATCAATATTCAATTAACGCTATATATATACACATATATATATATATATTTATTTATTTATTTAACCAAATAAATAAACAGTTCATCCAAACAAACAAAACACAGCAATCAACCATCATTTATCAATTCTAAAAATACGTTATAAAAATATAACTGAGTAAAGTTAGTGAGATTTACTCACATTGGACATTTATCGTTAAATAACAATAAACCGTCTTTGATTTAGATCAGACAATTTATTTCGCTATAAATTGTAACGAGCTCCAATTCACTCCTAACTAGTTCCATTGTGTAGACGTCGTCCATACGATCCCAACGGATCCTATTTCGTCAAATTCGGATAATATGTGCAATAGTTATGATTTATACAAGTTTCCTATATTATTGAATTTAAATTAAACTTTAATTATTTATAAACCGGGCTTCACCTTATACAACTCCGGCCCACTACCACTCCTCCCAGGCCCGCTACCACAGAATCATCTTCCACGATCGGACTGAGCAATCCTCCAAGCTTCCGCAAAGCCATTTTTGAATTTATACCTCCATCTATCTCCAACTCAACTTCTTTTAAATTTAAACAAAAATCACCACAAAAATCCTTGTCAAAAACTACACTACTCGATCCCCTCACCCTCAAACTCGAACCTCAAAAACTCCATCACGATGAACTGCAAAAACTCAGGTATACAGTAAATTATTGCGTTGCTTTATATTGCCGATTCCCCTAAAAAAATACATGCAAACTCCAAATCGTACTCCGAGTCCAGCTTTAATCCTCAAATCGGATATCTACATCAAATTCTATTATTTAAGACCCTAGCTTCCACTGTCTAATTTTGAGCACCTCTTAATTCACGTCAAACACACCAAAATGGGTATGGATGTGTAGTGCACTCTCCGAGGGTTCCAGAAATATGTATTTCAAGATTTATACCAATTCATATGAATTTGTATGGAATTTAGAAACTCACTTGTTTTTCCTGTAGGAAAATAATAACGGCGGAAATTGGGATTGACCAGAGAAGTTTGTGTTTCGGGTTAAGGTGAAAGTGATTATTTATAGGATATTTTTACTATTTTTTTATTTGATTATTATATCTAGTTTAACCAACCATTACTTGTATTTGTCATCTAAAAAATCCTATGATCATACATGATATCCAAAAATCACAGAAATGGACATGCAGCTACAGTTCGACATTACGGACCTAACGAAACATGTTTTGTCGAATTCCGAATCCGTTAGCTCACACAGCGTATTTTTAAAGGTCAAATTATCAACTATTTTTCGCATTAAAATCCCGTACGGCCACATACTGACTCCAAAAATGACGAAAATTGAAATCTAGCAATAATTTAATATTCCGGATCCAACAAAATTAGTTTTGTCGAAAACGGAGGTCGTTTGCAAAAATAACTATTTTAAAGCTCTAAATAAACCCATTAAATACTAATATATTTAAAAGTAATTAGATTTAATATTAATAAATTAATATTATCGTATATATCACATAGAATATTATAAAACTATAAGATAAACAAACTTGGATTTATAACTCGATATTAAAACATCCAAGTTAAGTCGATATACCTTTTATATTTAAAATCCATTTATAATATAAATAAATCGTCATAAATTATAAACGAATTCCATAATGACTATTTGAAAATTTGATTTAGACATACCTCATAATCTACATGACGAAATCTCATTTTTTTCTCTTTCATTAGAAAAATATAGTTTGCCAGATCCGAACATTTCTCGTTTCACAGAAATCCGACTTAAAACGGATTCTGTACGTTCGTTTAAAGTTCGAATCGCCAAATTACGAACTGTCGCGCCATTTCGAGCTCGATTATAATTATAATATAATTATATGTTCGATTGTCATTTATATAATATATTCGTCAATATAATTCAACTCTATACTGAATTATATATTATAAATGATCCAATTCACACAATATTGTGAATACCATTATTTCCGACTATTTCGGAAATTAAATATATCATTCTATTATTTATATTAATTAAATATTCAATATTATTTAATTCTGGTCATTTTAAATTACCAAACTGTTATTTAAATAATTAAATAAATTATTTAACATCGTTAAAAATACGGGTCGTTACATTCTTTCCCCCTTAAAATAATTTTGTTATCGAAATTGCTAAGGTAGAAAACAAAAGAAAACAAACCTTATCAACTGGGTTAAAAATTATTTGTTTCTTTTAACTTCAATTTCAATTAAGTTACTAATTTATTCCTACTGATGAAAATTTTCAAAATTTTCGAAACACTTTAAATTTCCAAAAAAATTCGCCAGCATCTCCTTTGTACAAGTAATTCAGTACAACTATAACTCGCCTCTCTAGGCCTTCTCCAACCCAAAAGAAAATTAAACAGCCAAGTGGCTTGCCAAACAGGCTCATAAATCACCAAACTCATATAAAATAAATTTGTACCTTTTTTGTCGGGCATATCAATATATCTTTTACATCTTCTATCAATTTAGCATATACTAATATCATCCCAATCAAACTCAAAACACTTTTATCTCCAACACAACCATTTGCTTATCTAAGCCAATTACCATTCTCAATCTCAAGTACCATTCTCGACTTTCAATTTCTTAACTCACAAATCAATATACTCAACCAAGTTAAGTTCCATCCCATATTTTATTAACTGGTTAATTTCTATAATCAGAAATCTTTATCTCAAAACTCAAATCGGATTTTTAATTCAAAAATCAATCCATTTCAATTACTATTACCACTTAACTGGCTTTACTTTTAATTCCAATTTTCTTTCACAAGTTTTACTTTAATTTGAATTCAAAACAATCTTCCTAGGATTTTAAACAGTTTAGCTTTTCTAAAACCAGATATCCCTTTTTAGGATTCAAAACAACTTATTTCCTCAAAACAATTCAAAAACAAAATATTTGGTAGTAACGTCACTTACAACTTGAAAATAAACACCGATGATGTGGCGTAGTCATCACTGTAATTATTTTCGAGCGACCGAAGTGAGTTCAATACTATATCACTTTCAAAACCATTTCTTAATCATCTCCATTTTGAAATCAATTCAAAATATCCTTCACGATGATCATAAAACCATTTAAAATCTCCTAGGATTTTAAAATTACGATATATTTAATCCAAATCCATTCATAAGCATTAGTCCAACTTTTAGGAATTTTAATTCCAATTCTGATTTTAATTTCAGATTTAATTCATCCGATTTCATATACATACTTGTATTAATTCTGATCGGTTATACCTAACCTTTACACCTTTTATAATCTCATTCAATTATAATAACAACCAATATATCCAATATTGTAATAATTTCCAATATATATATATATGTATGTATATATATTCTTTATATCAAAATATAATCTAGGGTAAAATTATTTCATTTACCCTTTCCAAAACATACTGTGTCGGTTCATCGTACTCGAGTGTTTAATAACCCCTACCGATACAGTGGATCAAGCTGATCGACCCAATTCCATAAATAACTCAACTAATAAATATCCACAATATAAAACCATTTTTATAAAATCTACAAATACGTTCACTCGTATATATATACTCAAACTCAATCTAGGGTATTGCTAACCCCATCTCTACTGAGTTACGCCATAGAGCCAAGGTAATTACTTTAACCTTCAGCTCTGATACCACTGTAACGGGCCGAAAAAATTTCGACTTAGAAAATCGACACACAACACCATTTCGATTATTCAAATCGGGAATACCGGAACATTAATAGAAAGAAATTAGAGGGTGGGAATAGATAAGATAGAAATTTAGAATAGAAGAAAGAGAGGAAGAACAATAGAATCAGAGTAACACGAATCTCACAGCGGAACGAATAAAATACTATACAGCATAACTTTGAAATACAAATCTGTCATTTGTATATACATATCATCATTAGTGTATAACACTTACATCACAGTGGAAATAAGCAATAGCTATAAAATGCTGCTGAAGCCTCCTGCTCCAAACTCCATCAAGTGTATCTGTAAATCCCGACTACTTGACTGCCCATACAAAATTGGGAACCCAAGAGTTTAGGGAAAACAAAACAAAATAAACTCTGGGTCAGTCATGTGAATGGTGTGAGTAAACTCCAACCATTTGTTTAACTTTTAAAATCCATTTAAAAGAAAGGATAATCGTAAGACTAATCCACACATAAACACGGATGGATTTTACCTTACGATAACCCAAACCATTCTTTTAATAATCTGTACTCTTCTAACATTATAATATTGTCTAAATCAAATAAATAGCAATCTAGTGGAACGCTTTTATCTCACATTCCACATATATAATATATAATCAAAAACCGCAGGTACTTATTGGGAAATGGATTCCAACTATGACAAGGTATGGAACCACCTTTCGATCAGTGTACTCTAGAAGCGATACATTGGAGTTCAACAAGAACATCTTGTAACTCAGCCACACATGACCGGCCATTCATTTCGCTTGAATGTTCCGACTATATTGTCACCCTACGGTTAGTATACCAACATAATCGTTCCCGGAGATACATAATTGAAAGAAGATACAAATATGAATATTCTCTAGACGGTGACAATATACCCTACTTGGGTGCGACCCACTTAGCTATGCTGCCTGCCTGATTTTTGTCATTTCTCGGTTGATGAGGCTTGAGGTCATAATGAATCATCATACAGATCACATCTTTATTTCCTTTGAATGTCACATCGTCATACCCGCCAAATCACAAATAATTTCTCCAAATATCACGGGTATACAGTTAAGAGAAATGAATTCCACCACCACCAACGTAAATACGTTTGAAACGACCAACTTACGCGATCTACCAGGCATACTCTGTCAGACATTCGTCCATTCAAGTTGCCCTGGGACTAGACAACCCGAAGGCACTATTCTGTAAATCCATCTTAGGCAATTTCTACCTAGGATTTACTGAACAACCCTTGCATAACCCTATCTTCAATTATCTTCATCATATTTGATTCGCAACGCTGATGCCATACGGAGTGGTTTTCAGATAATATATCTGATCTCGGTCTCTCCGTATTAACAACGGAAATGGTCAAAATCTTTGATAGTCGGTGATTTAACTATCAAAGGAAAACATGTGTACAAACAACAGTCGTATTCCCAAATGGAAATCTTACCGATCAATCATCATTTCATTTCCCAATTTCCCATTTATCGTTTCCATGTATTCATAAATTCCTTATTTTCTAAATGTAGAAAATATACGTTATTAACTTTGGAAAATGTTTCCATTTCTGATTCACGCATCAATATCTCTCCACCTCTATCAGTCTCTAACTGTAAACTAGTTAGCGAACAACTTCCCAAGTATAAACCCCGAAGGCCCAAACCAACATCAGATCGATACCTAGAAAGCCATTCAACTCAACCAATTTCCAATCTGTTTTTAATTTCAGTAATTCCATTTAAATTCCTAATTCAAACCCAAAATTCCTTTATAATATTTTATTTGCAAAATATTTACTTTAGTCTAATTTTTCACATAGAATGTTAAAAATATTTCTTTATATAATCAAAACAATTTGATTTCGTATTTAAAAACAATATCTCAAACCCAAATTCTATTTATATTTTTATTTGCATAATTATTCATACAAATCTTATTTCATTTCCAACATTTATAATCTCAATGCAAATATCCTTTATAACTACTACGTTCACATTCCATTTCAATTATCGGTGTTAAAACCGATTTTACTTCTCTATATAAATTCTGATTTATATATTCAATTTATCAAATGATAAATATTTCCTTAATTTATAAACATCGTTTATAAATTATTCTCCTCAATTTATCTGTTAAAACAGATTTCTATTAAATATTTACTTTAAATTCATATCATGTTACACCCGTGTGCGAAGCATGGGTCTAAACCTTCCTAATGTAAAATTCTCTTTCTATAATTATTTCCTTTTATAAAATCCTTTGATTTTATAGTTATTTCCGTTTATAAAACCCTTTTCATTTTATAATTGTTTCATTTTATAAAATTCTATTCATTTTATAAATATTTCCTTTTATATATAATTTTATTTATTTTATAAATATTTCCTTTTATAAAATTCTATTCATTTTATTAATATTTCCTTTTATATATAATTCTATTTATTTTATAAATATTTCCCTTTAAATATAATTCTATTTATTTTCCAAATAAATATTTCTTTTATAATTCTATTTATTTTCTAAATATATATTCCTTTTATAAAAAATTTTAATTTTATAAATATACTATTTTCAATATACACCTTGAAAATTCCCTTTTTAATTCTAGTATTATATATGGTATTTAAAATACCAATTAACAAGGATCAATATTATCCAAACACACATTATCATTAACATATTATATACCACATCATATACCACAATATATGAAAAACAGTAACATAAATGTTCAGGAATCCGGTTGGATCCCTCCAACATGTTTCCCTGCATCCACAGATGTTAAATAATATAATTAACATTAATTTCATTTCAACGTGAAATATCCTGATCAAAAGAATCAATATTCAATTAACACTATATATATATATATATTCAACCAAATAAATTAACAGTTCATCCGAACAAACAACACACAACAATCAACCATCATTTATGAATTCTAAAAATACGTTATAAAAATATAACTGGTTAGAGTTAGTAAGATTTACTCATATTGGACATTTATCATTAAATAACGATAAACAGTATTTGCTTCAGATCAGATAATTTATTTCGCTATAAATTGTAACGAGCTCCAATTTACTCCAACCAGTTCCATTGTGTGGTTGTCATCCATACGATCCCAATGGATCCTGTATCATCAAATTCGGATAATATGTGCAACAGTTATGATTTATACAAGTTTCCTATAATATTGAATTTAAATTAAAATTTAATTATTTATAAACCAGGCTTCACCTTATACAAATCCGGCCCACTACCACTCCTCTCAAGCCCACAACCGCTGAATCATCTTCCACGATCGAACTGAGCAATCCTCCAAGCTTCAGCAAAGCCATTTACAAATTTATACCTCCATCTATCTCCAACACCACTTCTTTTAAATTTATACAAAAATCACCACAAAAATGCTTGTCAAAAACTACACTACTCAATCCCCTCACCCTCAGACTTGAACCTCAAAAACTCCATTGCAATGAACTGCAAAAACTCAGGTATAAAGTAATTTCTTACATCGCTTTTTGTTGTCGATTCCCCTAAAAAATTCATGCAAACTCTAAATCATACTCCGAGTCCAGCTTCAAACCTCAAATCGGATATCAAGGAACCAAAATTCCATTATCTAAAACCCTAGCTTCCACTGTCTAATTTCGGGCACCTCTTAATTCACGTTGAACACACCAAAATGGGTATGGATGTTTAGTGCACTCTCCGAGGGTTCCAGAAACATGGATTACACAATTTATACAAATTTATACGAATTTTTATGGAATTTAGAAACTCACTTGTTTTTCCTACAAGAAAATAATAACGATGGAAATTGGGATTGACCAGAGAAGTTTGTGTTTAGGGTTAAGGTGAAAGTGATTGTTTATAGGATATTTTTTTATTTGATTATTATATCCAGTTTTAACCGATCGTTACTTGTATTTGTCATCTAAAAATAACTATGATCACACATGATATCCAAAAATCATGAAAATGGACATGCAGCTATAGTTCGACATTACGGACCTAACGGAACTTGTTTCGTTGAATTCCGAATCCGTTAACTCACACAACGTATTTTTAAAGGTCAAATTATCGACTTTTTTCACATTAAAATCCCATACGGCCACATACTGGCTCCAAAATCACGAAAATTGAAATCTAGTAATAATTTAATATTTCGGATCCAACAAAATTAGTTTCGATGGAAATGGAGGCCATTTGCAAAAATGACTATTTTTAAAGCTCTAAATAAATCCGTTAACTATTAATATATTTAAAAATAATTAGGTTCAGTATTAATAAATTAATATTATTGTATATATTCACAAAGAATATTATACAACTGTAAAATAAACACACTTGGATTTATAACTCGATATTTAGACATCCAACTTAAATCGATATTCCATTTATATTAAAAATCCATGTATAATATAAATAAATCATTATAAATTATAAACGAATTCCATAGCGGCTATTTGAAAATTTGATTTAGACATACCTCACAATCTACACGACGAAATCTCGTTTTTTTCTCTTTCATTAGAAAAATATAGTTCACCAGATCCGAACGGTTCTTGTTTCACAGAAATCCAACTTAAAACGAATTCTGTATATTCGTTTAAAGTTCGAATTGCCAAATTACGAACTGCCACGCCATTCTGAGCTCGATTATAATTATAATATAATTATACGTTCAATTGTCGTTTATATAATATATTTGTTAATATAATTCAACTCTATACTGAATTATATATTATAAATGATCTAATTCAAACAATATTGTGAATTCCACTATTTCCGGCTATTTCGGAAATTAAATATATTGTTCTATTATTCATATTGATTAAATATTCAATATTATTTAATTCTGGTCATTTTAAATTACCAAACCATTATTTGAATAATTAAATAAATTATTTATTATCCATTAAAAATACGGGTCAATACAGAGTGGGTAATTTCAGGAATAATTTCTTGTTTTTCCATAAAAATCTAGTTTTTACCTAAGTCTTCTATGCTTAAACTGGAAAATTAAGTTCAGTTATTTATTGCAATTTGTTTCAATAGCATTGTAGTGGATCATAGCATCCTCTTATGTGCATATTTCATATGATATAGTGAAATTAGAAATTTTATGTGCGGTGTTTGGTTATTTGTGTATATGTCCACCTTAGTTTGTTTTCGGCCATTATATTATTGTGTTTATTTGTGTGTATGTGCACCATTGTATGTGTGTGATCGTTGTATTATATTAATTGAAATAGGATAAAATGAATGCACGAGCTAGGAATAGTATATTATGCATGTTTAGACTTATGCACAAAAAAAACATGGGTCTAAAATCTAATTGAACCTATTGAAATGACAGTAATGGTAAATCAGCTTTAAATTGATTTGATACGCCGAACAAATGTGATAAATTAAAATATTTTTGTGTTGTAGTAAAACTTCATTTTTCTTGTAAAATGCGCATATCTACTTGGCTAATGTCTCGTAGTGTTTTCGGACCCGTCGGACGAGTGTTGTACATGATCGTTATATAAATAGTCGTTTTAGTCAAAAGACAACCACTTATATTCATTTGGTATAATGTTTGTTGAATTTTTCCCTGTATAGGACAATTTATAAACACCGTAAGCATTTACATTTTGTATACTACTTTGTTTCAAATGGTTCACAAAATTTTGTTTGACTTTTCTTTTTGTTTCCTACCTACATACATTTGTATACAGTGTAGGGAACAAAAGGGAAATGCTAACTACACCATTAAAGTAATTTAGCTACGGCTAAAATTCGTTTCTAATGAAGTTTAGTACAGTTCTTATCCGTAGTTAAGAATGACGTTTTTAATGGTTAGATACGACTTTAAACTATGCCTAATTTCCTCAATAGATACGACATATAGCTGTATCTAACCGAACCGTTATATACGGTTCAAAGCCGTAACTAATTGCTCTGCTACCCATACTTATTAGATACAACTTATGTCATTTTAGATATAGCCTAAAACCGTAATTAATTAAATAACAAGGCTTTTAGTCGTACCTAATGCATCAATGAACCTAGACCTAATTAAATGTAATCTAATTATCATACAAACAACAATTCCAGTACCACATATATAATCATTATGAGACATATCAAATGATAATACTATAATACATTATGAAGGGCAGTAGAACTTCTTGTTTAACACATCATCAAGAATAATAAAACATCTAATTTAACAAATGATCAAGAACAATAATACATCTTATTTAAGCACATATTATAAGAAGGCAAATGGTTTTC
Source organism: Allium sativum (assembly GCA_030737875.1). Classification (NCBI taxonomy): domain Eukaryota; kingdom Viridiplantae; phylum Streptophyta; class Magnoliopsida; order Asparagales; family Amaryllidaceae; genus Allium; species Allium sativum. The sequence goes on along the minus strand of CM060911.1, from coordinate 116,385,130 downwards.
CCATACAACTAGATAGCTTCATAAATCCACAATAATACATGTATTTAAATTAACCCACGACATCCACCAACAAGAAGATCAGCTTGTGTTTGTTCTGTCGCCTCACAAATAACCTCCTTTAGATCGCCATTTGTTATCTAAGTGTATGCTTGTGTATTTCAGTATCAACCAAAACATCAATATACCATCAATTTCCCAGACTACTCATGATATTTAGGTTGCAAAGGGGTTCGTATACACAAGCCACAGGTCCAAAAATGCAGTTGTACAAGTCAATGAACAAAACTGAAAAAATGAAGTGCACACAAACATGAAAGGTTCATCCAGTATGCAAATTCATGGCATGACAAAGTAGACGGTCCAAGTCCAAGTACAAAACAAAATGGACAGCAAGATAAAACAAACGTCACATGAAAAAATGTATGCACAGCATCATGTAAATTAACTTTGTTTCAAATTGTCAAGTCTGGGTTCATGATTATTATTCAACACAACATGTGACATGCCAAATAAGTGTATCAATATATGTTCAAGTCTGGGTTCATGATCATCATAGTTATCAAGTGCATAATAGTTATTGTAGTATGGTTCAAGATAAGTGTAACGACCCACATTCTACGCATCGGAGGATCGTAGAATATTTATTTCTTTTTCATGTGAGGTACTATGGTCGTGTAACTTTAGGGAATGACTACTGGGGTCATTTACCATATTCACGATTTTTGCCGATTTTTAAATGACCGTTTTACCCCTATCGAATCTTGTTTCGCCTATAACTTTTAATGGGTAAGGAATTTTGACCTGAAACCACTTCCGTTAGATTTGGATGATGGTTTAAATTTCTGTAGAGTGGTCACACTAATCAAACGGACTTACTGTTTGGGAGATATGGCTGAATTAAGGTTTAGAAGGTGAAAAACAGCTTAACCGGGCTTAATTGGGTAATTAGCAGCCGGGCCCATTGGGGGATTTTGGGATTAGGGGTATTTAAGGACGGAAAGGGACTAGAGAAACCAATCTTTGTCATTTTTGCTGCCGCCACTCTCATTCCTTCAACCCTGTTAATGGCTTCTACCTTCTAAAAACACCTTTAATCACTTTCTAATCAAGGATTAAGCCAATCAACATCAAATCAAGTTAGAATAGCATCAAATCAGAGTTGGAGCTGCTGTGTTGCATAGAGATTCGACCCAAATCAGAGATAGTTTCAGATCTGAGTTTAATTTGTGGCTAAGGTGAGTGATTTGTATGTTTTTTTACTAATTACGGCTAATTAGGGGTGATTAAGTGTTAATTAGCGAAATTATGCATTTTAAAATTCAGGAAAAATATGTAAAAATTCTTAAATATTATTTTAGGGTTCTGATAGTAATTTGGGCTAATTTGGATAATTTTGCTAATTGTATGATTAAACATGATTAAGGGGGATTAAGGGGAAAACATAGGTTTTTGGGTATGTTTGATCCATATTGACATATTAAATTGTTATTTTGGTGTTTATTGTTGATTCCCTATGTTACTATGACTGTATGGTATGCTTTGTGATTGCTTAGCAAAGTTAGAATGGTCGAAAAAGCCGTCGTATGGCGTAAAACAGTCGCTGGAAAAGTTGTAGGAAATGTGCAGGGTTTCGGATCGGATCAGATATAGGGCTCGGATCGGATAGGAGAACCGTGCAAGGGACTCTGATTCGGATCATAATTTGGCACTAGAGGAGGCTTGGCAAGAAGGAAGGCCACTTGTATAGAGTTGGAGTAGGGACTGGATCGGACCAGAGCCTAGCATGGGGGGATCGGATCGGGGAGCAGGTGCAACGGATGGGATCGGCTCATCGTAACTGAACCGAACCGGGTGGAGGTGACCAAACCGAAATGAATGAGAGACTCGAACTGAACCGACGACGACTGGAGAAATATATGTATTCAAACCGAACCGAGGCGTGGGCTATGAGCACCAAACCGAATGGGGTATGGAGACCGAACCGAATTTGGAACTACTTCTACGCAACTCCTCTTCTGACGACCAACCCCAATTCGACCAAAACCCGAGATGCAAAGGAAATCCAGATGGAAGGTTATTACTCAGGATCCAAATGGGATCAACAGGTTAACTTAATGAGTTGGGATTTGCAGCGGGACATGTGCAAAGGGGTTATCGATGTCTATAGATTTGACTCACCATTGAGAGACGGATTAGTGGCTATGGATCAGTGCAGTGGGGTTGTTATGACTCCATGGGGCAGAGTGATCGTAGCAGGGCTATGAGCCAGTGCAATGGAGTTGTTATGACTCCATGGGGCAGAGCGGACATAGCAAAGCATTAGTAGTTACGGATCAGTGCAGTGGAGCCGTCATGACTCCATGGGGCAGAGTGATCGTAACAAAGAATTGGGTAATCAATGTGGTGGATATCGCATGCTTTATGCACTGAGTGAGGGATGTGAGGATGATTGCTATGTTTGATGTTTGCTATCACCATGTCATGCACACCCCCTCCCCATTATTTTCACACCATGTGTTAGTGTCACCTTAAAGTATTGTACATCCTGTTGTATTAACTCTTTGGTTGCCGGTCCAGGTTCAAGTATGGTTATGTATACATGTTATTGTTCTGTTTTGCTGCTTATCGCTCATACCAGACTTCTGTCTGACCCAGAGTTTTATGTCTCTTCTTATTACTCTGGGTGCTCTTAAACAGGCAGACTAGAGACAGGTCAGGTGATTATGCACGAGTAGCTGTACCGGAGATGAACAGGAGGCTTCCACTTATGATATATATATATATATATATATTCTCCCTGTGTTGTTGTTGGTCACTACTTTGGGCATACCTCTTTCTTTTGCTTTAGAGACAATATTTCAAAGTTGTAATAATGTTGGCTTGGATGATAAGATGTATTTTGTATTTCCGCTGCTATGATGGTTTAGTTTTCAGCTTATGCACTGTCTCGCCTATTTTATGTCAAAGTTATGTTATTATTTACTTTATCCCATGATCTGTGAGACATTCTACAGGTTCCTTGTTTGTTCAAATTCCTTTCTTTTCCTTTCTTTGGCGATCGTCCCGTGCTAGTCGGGCATTGGCACAACGCACTCTCATTGGAAATGTCGGCAGGTGCGAGCCGTTACACTTGGTATCAGAGCTCTAGGTTGCGTAGTTAACCTAGGGAAAGACACCAAGAAGAGATAGTATATATGAGAGCGCGTATTTGTGATATTTTGGTTTTCAGAAGCTATATATATACTATTAGAATATCCAATGATGGAGTCGCACTGCACTGACACCACTGAAGAGATGGTTAATCGTTTTCTCCTTACAGATTGAACGATGAGTCGATATATGAGGAATACTGGTTCAGGAGCCAATAATAGGAATGCTCCTAATATGAGGACGATGCTCACTGACTTCATGAGAGAGATGCTTAGGGATGTTCAGAGGGTAGCTCCTAATGTTGCAAATGGTGGTGGTGCAGCGGTGCAGGCGCCTAAGGCCGATTTCGCCAAGCTCTGTAAGGACTACACTAGTCTTGGTGGTAAGCCTTTCCACGGAACGGAATCAGCTACAGAAGTTCAGGATTGACTTGATAGTTGTGAGCGCATCCTCGAGGACTTAGGGATCGATGACGCGATGAAGAGAAAGCTAGCATCGCGCCAACTGCAAGGACGGGCTATGAATTGGTGGGATGCTATTAAGGCAGCTACCCCTGAGGATCAAATTAGTTGGGATCAGTTTAAGGCCTGATTCAGTGATAAGTTTATCCTAGCTGCTCAGAAATCAGAATTGTTTAGGAAGTTCTTGGAGCTTAAGCAGAATGGTAGGGAAGTCTCAGAGTATATTGTTGAGTATGATACTTTATCGAAGTATGGATTATCCCTTATTAACACTCTCGAGAAGAAGAATGAGAAGTTTATAACAGGATTAGACCAGTACTAGGGGGAAAGGCTTATAAACCATTTTGATGATATTTTTGAATCAATTGTTGGGAAAGCATTGAGATCAAAGAGCCTTTATCCTAAACCCAAGACTGAAGTCACCATTGCATCAGCAGAGGGGCCAAAGCCGCAATCTAGCTGTGGAGGCAAGAATAGTTCTCAAAATAAAAGGAAGCGGAATAAGACTAAGGATGGTCAGAAAAAAAGTAAGAAAGATATTGAGTGCTTTAGCTGTAGCAAGAAGGGCCACTATGCCAAAGAATGTCGAGCAAAGACAGCGGACAGGAAGTGCTTTAACTGCAGCCAAGTGGGACATCATAAGGATAAATGTCCACAACCCCATAAGAGAAGCAGATTGTGGAAGCATATGATATTAATGTTGTTCCTTCTTCGTCGAATGCCCCAACTGCGACGGGGAAAGGAAAGAATGTCGTCATTTAAGGTATGCTTTCTGTTTATGATGTTCCTGTTCGAGTACTGTTTGATACTGGGGCTTCCCGTTCCTTCATATCTAGTGACCTGGTAGATAGGTTGGGATTGGAACCTGAGATAGTCGATAGACCTTTAGTTGTGACGAACCCGATTGGTGGTTCGACTAGCCTTAGTATGATTTGTCGAAATTTGGTCTTATCGAGTCATGGATGTATGTTTGCGTGTGATTGCTTTGTTTTGGGCTTTACTGGGTTTGGCATTATTTTGGGACTCGATTGACTCCAAAGATATGGGGGGTGGTAAACTATGAGGGATTTTCGGTGACTATTAGGGAGGATGATGGGCGGAGGGTAGTGTTTGGTGGCCTACCTAGTGATGAGGTGATGGCTAGTTTTCTAAATTCCCTCGACATCCCGCAGGATGAGTTATTAGGGGTTCCCATTGCTGGCCAGTATCCGGATACCTTCCAGGAAGTGAACGGACTTCTACCACACCAAGAGGTTGAGTTCCGTATTGATTTAGTGAAAGATGTCAGACCTATAGTGATGCCACTTCATCGTATGGCACCAAGGGAGCATAGATAGCTCGGGGTGCAAATAAGCGATCTTTTGAAGAAGGGATTTATCAGAAGAAGTGTCTCCTAGTGGGGAGCACCGGTTGTATTTGCTACCAAGGCAGATGGTTCCCTTCGTTTATGTTTGGACTATCGCGAGTTGAATAAAGTGACTAGGAAGAATAAGTATCCTCTTCCGCGGATAGATGATTCGTTTAATCATCTGGAGGGAGCAAGAGTGTTCTCCCAATTGGACCTCGCGACAGGATTTCATCAGCTCCGAGTAGCAGCTGAGAGTATTCCTAAAACAGCCTTTTGGACACCGTATGTATTCTATGAGTGGTTGGTCATACCATTCGGTTTGACCAATGCACCAGCATATTTTGATATCTTATGATTAGGGTATTCAGGGATCAATTGAAAAAGTTTGTTCTTGTGTTCATGGACGATATACTTGTTTATTCGAGGACAGAAGAAGAACACAAGGAACATTTGAGAGTAGTGATGGAGGTGTTGAGAAAACGCCAATTGAAAGCAAAGTTTTCTAAGTGTCACTTCTGGAGGAGGGAAGTGAGATTCATGGGCCATGTTGTTTTAGAGAATGGTATTGTCATGGATCCTGCGAAGGTGGCTACGGTACAAGATTGGTCTACACCCAAGAATGCAACAAACGCAAGAAGTTTCTTGGGATTAGCTGAATGTTATCGTAAGTTTATCTAAAACTTCTCCAAGATAGCGGCACCATTAACTCAGTTGACCAAGAAGAATCAAGCTTTCGCTTGGGATGGAAGGTGTGAAAATGCATTTAAGAGTCTGAAGGAAAAGTTGACGCGTGCACTAGTGTTAGTCATTCCTAAAGGGAATGGAGAAATGACAGTATACACAGATGCATGTGGTACCGAACTAGGTGTTGTATTAATGCAAAGAGGTAGGGTTGTAGCCTATGCTAGTTGGCAACTGAAACCGCATGAGAAAAGATATCCTACCCATGATTTGGAATTGGCAGCGATCGTATTCGCGTTGAAGATGTGGAGACACTATCTCTTGGAGAATGATTCGAGTTGTTTACTGATCATAAATCGTTAAAGTATCTTTTCTCTCAGAAGGATATAAATCTCCGACAACAAAGATAGTTAGAATTCTTGGCTTCCTATGATTTCGATATCGCATATACACCAGGAAAAGGTAATGTGGTAGCCGATGCATTGAGTAGAAGACATGCCATTTTAGGGGCTATGTTTCTTGAGTGGAAGCAACTAGAGTATATCGCAGGATACGATTTCATACCAAAGTGCGAATTGGATCCAGAGATGTTAGTAAGTTTGACGGTTAGACCCACTTTGATTGAGCGAATTGGTTCCAGTCAGAGGGACGATCCTAATCAACTAGAAATCATCTCCATGTTAAAAATGAGTATCGACGGTGAGGAGATGAACAAGTACGGGATTGATCGAGAAGAATGGCTTCGAAAGAATGGTAGACTGGTTGTACCCAATGTCAATGGATTGAGAGATGAAGTGCTTATAGAATGTTATCACTCAAAACTGATTATACATCCTGGTGGTAATAAAATGTATCGAGACATGAAGCAGACCTACTACTGGGAAGGGATGAAAAGAGACGTTGGGAAGTTTATATCCAAATGCATGAACTGCTAACTGGTTAAAGCTGAGAAAAAGAAACCTAGTGATTTGTTACAACCATTAGAAATTCCTGAATGGAAATGGGAACAAGTCTCAATGGATTTCATTGATGGGTTACCAAGGACAAGATCGAGCCATGATAGCATTTAGGTGATTGTGGACCGATTGACCAAGAGTGCAAGGTTTATACCCGTTAAGTCAAATAAAACAGCAGTTAAGTTAGCAGAACAGTATATGAAGTGGGTAGTGAGATTTCATGGAATACCCAAAGGCATTGTGAGTGACCGAGATCCGTTGTTTACTAGTGGATTTTGGAAGAGTTTACAAGAGGCTTTAGGATTAGAATTACGTCTCGGTACCGCGAACCATCCTCAAACCAACGATCAGACAGTGAGGGTGAATCGTATATTGGAGGATCTCTTGAGAGCTTGTATATTGGATTTTGGAGGGTCTTGGGATGACCATTTGCATTTAGTGGAGTTCGCATATAATAATAGTTATCAGTCCAGTATTGGTATGGCTCCATTTGAATATTTGTATGGAAGACCGTGCAACTCACCATCATGTTGGCTAGAAACCGGTGAGAAATTTGTGCTTGGGCTAGATGTTATAAGGGAAATGTCAGATAAGATCAATTTATCCAATAGCGAATGAAGGCTTCCCAAGATAGGCAGAAGAGTTATGCTGATAAGAGGCGAAGAGATTTAAAATTCTCCGTTGGTGACTTGGTGTTTGTCAAGATTTCTCCATTAAAGAGTGTGATTCGATTTGGCAGGAGAGGCAAGTTAGCACCAAGATTTGTTGCACCATTCCCAGTTCTCAAACAAGTTGGGAATTTAGCATATAAAGTCGAGTTGCCAAACAAGATGGCGGGAGTTCATAACTTGTTTCATGTTTCCCAGTTAAGGAAGTTCGTGCACGACCCCGATATAATTATTTCACAGGATCGGTTGGATGACATCGATGTAGAATCCGAGACGGTTGGGAACCGCAAGCCGATTCGCATTGTCAAGAGTGATACGAAGCAACTTCGAAGGAAGGCAGTGAAACTGGTCAAGGTTTTGTGGGGTGAGAATGAGAATGACTGTACTTGGAAACAAAGGAGAGCATAAGGAAGACGCATCCAGAACTCTTTGCCTGGTAAGATTTTAATAGTGATAGTTTCTTCCCTTGTTAGTAAGCCACATGCCAGGGTAGGCTTGTTGTGTATGTTTGATTGTTTGTGAATGATTGATAGGCATGCAGAGGACCTTTTTATGTTTTTGGTTAAGGAATTTCGGGGGCGAAATTTCTTAAAGGGAAGGGGGTAGAGTGTAACGACTCGCATTCTACGCATCGGGGGATCGTAGAATATTTATTTCTTTTTCATGTGAGGTCGTATGGTCGTGTAACTTTGGGGAACGACTACTGGGGTCATTTACCATGTTCACGATTTTTGCCGATTTTTAAATGACCGTTTTACCCTTGGCGAATCTTGTTTCGCCTCTAACTTTTTATTGGTAAGGAGTTTTGACCTGAAATCAATTCCATTAGATCCGGATTATGGTTTATATTTCCATAGAGTGGTCACATTATTCAAACGGACTTACCATTTGGGAGATATGGCGGAATTAAGGTTTAGAAGGTGAAAAACAGCTTAAGCGGGCTTAATTGGGTAATTAGCAGCCGGGCCCATTGGGGAATTTTGGGATTAGGGATATTTAAGGACGGAAAGGGACTAGAGAAACCCATCTTTGTCATTTTTGCAGCCACTGCTTTCATTCCTTCAAACCAGTAATGGCTTCTACCTTCTAAAAACATCTCTAATCACTTTCTAATCAAGGATTTAGCCAATCAACATCAAATCAAGTTAGAATAGCATCAAGATTCGACCCAAATCAGAGATAGTTTCAGATCTGAGTTAAATTTGTGGCTAAGTTGAGTGATTTGCATTGTTTTTCAATAATTACAGCTAATTAGGCGTAATTAGTGTTAATTAGCAAAATTATGCATGTTAAAACTTTGGAAAAATATGTAAAAATTCCTAAATATTATTTTAGGGTTCTGATAGAAATTTGGGCTAATTTGGATAAGTTTTGCTAATTGTATGATTAAACATGATTAAGGGGGATTAAGGAGAAAACATAGGTTTTTGGGCATGTTCGATCCATATTGACATATTAAATTGTTGTTTTGGTGTTTATTGTTGATTTCCTATGTTGATATGGCTGTATGGTATGCTTTATGATTGCTTAGCAAAGTTAGAATGGTCGAAAATGTTGTCGTATGGTGTAAAACAATCGCTGGAAAAGTTGCAGGAAATGTGCAGGGTTTCGGATCGGATCGGATTGGAGAACCGTGCAAGGGAATCCGATTCAGATCAGAATTTGGCACTAGAGGAGGCTTGGAAAGATGGAAGGCCACTTGTATAGAGTTGGAGTTGGAGTAGGGACTGGATCGGACCAGAGCCTAGCATTGGGGGAATCGGATCGGAGAAAAGGAGTTGGAGCAACGGATGGGATCGGTTTGTCGTAACCGAACTGGGTAGAGATGACCAAATCGAACTGAATGAGAGACCCGAACTGTCTTTGACTGGGGAAATATATGTATTCAAACTGAACTGAGGCGTGGGCTATGAGCACCGAACCAAACGGGGTATGGCGACCGAACCGAACCGAATTTGGAACTACTTCTACGCGATGACTATTTTGTGACCAACTCCAATTCGACCAAAACCCGAGATGCAAAGAAAGTCTAGATGGGAGGTTATTACCCAGGATCCAAATGGAATCAACATGTTAACTTCATGAATTGGGATTTGTTGCGGGACGTGTGCAAAGGGGTTTTCGATGTCTATAGCTTTGACTCACCACAGAGAGATGTATTAGTGCTATGGATCAGTGCAATGGGGTTGTTATGACTCCATGGGGCAAAGTGATCGTACCAGGGCTATGAGCCAATGCAGTGGAGTTGTTATAACACCATGGGGCAGAGTGGACATAGCAAAATATTAGTGGTTACAGAGCAGTGCAGTGGAGAAATCATGACTCTATGGGGCAGAGTGATCGTAACAAAGAATTGGGTGATCAAAGTGGTAGATATCATATGCTTTACGCACTGAGTGAGAGATGTGAGGATGATTGCTATGTTTGATGTTTTCTATCACCATGTCATGCACATCCCCTCCCCATATTTTTCACACCAGTCACCTTAGAGTATTGTACAACCTGTTGTGCTAACTCTTTGGTTGCAGGTCCAGGTTCAGGTATGGTTATGTATACCTGTTATTGTTCTATTTTATTGCTTATTGCTCATACAAGAATTTTGTTTGACCCAAAGTTTTATGTCTCTTCTTATTACTCTGGGTGCTCTTAAACGGGTAGACTATAGACATGTTAGGTGATTATGCACGAGTAGTTGTACCGGAGACGAGCAGGAGGCCTTCACGTATGATATATATATATATATATATATATATATATATATATATATATATATATATATATATATATTCTCCCTGTGTTGTTGCCGGTCACTACTTTGGGAATTAGTAATGTACCTCTTTCTTTTTCTTTAGAGACAATATTTCAAAGTTGTAATAATGTTGGTTTGGATGATAAGCTGTATTTTGGATTTTTGCTACTACGATGGTTTAGCTTTCAGCTTATGCACTGTCTCGCCTGTTTTATGTTAAAATTATGTTATTATTATACTTTATCCTATGCGCTGTGAGACATTCTACAGGTTCCTTGTTAGTTCAAATTCCTTTATTTTCCTTTCTTTGGCGACCGTCCTGTGCTAGTCGGGCATTAGCACAACGCACTCTCATTTGAAATGTCGACTGGTGCAGGGCGGGCCGTCACAATAAGTATAGTGTATAAGCATAGTGTACCAAGTACCAAGTGATACCAAGTGTATCATAGTATGGGTTCATGATTATCATAGTTTGGGTTAAAAGTGTAAACAAGGTGACCAACAACTGTTAAACATAACACAAAGCAGAAATTTATGTATAAATTGTCTAACATACCTGCAGTAGCTGTTCTCCCTTTCAAGCTAGAGGTAAGGCTTAAACTTGTGGTTGCTATAAAGCTATCCGACAAAAATAAAACTTCATCCAAAGTTGGTAGAATTAAAGTAATTGAAAGCGCCCCTTTTTGACTAGCCATATCCCACAAACTCGAACGATGATCCTATTGTTGCGAATGCTCACCGAAACCACAAGCTCATGTAATAATTTCAAAAGATCAAAATTTCCAAAGGTGTTGTTGGTTGCACAAGTAATAATTTGTATGCTATCTTATAGGCCTTAAAGTCCTTCAAGCAACAAGCATTCTAAGGTAGAATACAAATTATTGCTTACGCAAATAACCGCATATTTGGAAATTTTGATCTTTTGGAAATTATTACTTATGTCTCATCCCTGAATGAGAGCACATGTAGAAATCATAGTTTCTTACATGGAAGACTTTGTTATCTACCACCGTACAAATTTTAAGACACAAATTATACAATTTAATCAAACATTATTAGGAGATAAATTCAAGTTATACTTGTGTGGTACATAACAACTCTACATTCATCACCTAATTGAATGAGACTCGCATAGTCCATCCTGATATGGGCTCGGTTAAGGGTTCGTTATAAGCTTGATGCTGCAAGTTTGAATATTATGAGCCCAATGCAGACAGATTTCATTGATCAAACAATATTGAAACCTAACAATTATTGTATTCATAATGGACATATATGAAAACTGCCAAACAAATTAGATGTTTTATACCATATTTATACATACATGTATTTATACATGTAGTAGAGCCAAGTCAGTTTGATATCACAAGCAAGACAACAAAAGTGTATAATCTATATTGCACCCAAATCAAATTTAATAATAGTCATTGATTAAACCCAAATTGGTATAGTTCAATGAAATTTTGATCAATTGATTGTAATATTTCAAAATCTCACCTTGGTGCTCTGGTGACAACGACATGGCGGCGACGACGTATTGGAGGTTGGCAACGACGTGCTGAAGGTTTCCGACGAGGTGCTGAAGTTTTCCGACGAGGTGCTGGAAGTTGTGCATGTTGGTGTTGCTGTTGATGTCGGGGTTGGTGCTGGAGGTTGCCGAAAGTTGCGGTTGAGGGTCGATGATGGAGGCTGCCGTCATTTTCTATTTTTTGGCATCGGTTTGTTTTCCCTAAAAAATGATTTGGGAAATAAGGATAAACGTGGGAAAAGGATATGACGGTTTATGTGCACCAAAATTAGGCACCAGATTGGATATAGTTATTAGCCGTGTCAAATCTGATACAACTATGATGCGCACCTAAATGAGAGAGAAAGTGGATTATTCAGCAGGAAAACTGTGTGTAGCCAAATCAACACACATAAATAAGGGTTATATAGTTGTATTATGTTTGATATGGCTAATAGCTGTATCAGATGAACAATAGCTAAAACTTTTTTTTGGTGTAGTGGCTACTGAAATTTTGTTGAATCGTTTAAGACGAAGTAATATACAAAATGTAAATGCTTACTGTGTTTATAATTGGAAGTAGGATGCCTAACCATAGAAAAATATTATATTAAGAAAATGTGCTATATTTGAAAATATTTTAAATTTATGAAATTGTTATTTCCAACTATTATACATGTATTGTACGACCATAAAAATAATCTTTTTTGAATTTGTATTCTTGAAAATTAATATTAATTTTTGAGCTTGTGACTAAATTTCTCAAATAGGAAAAATGATTGATTATTTTGTTGATCATAGAAGATGGATGTACCAAAGAAGAGGACTGAGGGGTTTAATAAAAGTAGATTTTTATAATGGTATGTCATTGTAGAATTCGCTTTTAGTAATAACAAAAATAATCAGAAATTCATTGTCCGTGTAGCAAGTGTAGACAATTGAAGTATTTATTACCCGGTATTATGAAAGTCCATTTATATAAAAACAGATTCGTACCCAAATATTATTTTTGGGATCGTCATGGAGAAGTTATAGCAAATACTTTTGTAGAGTCTGAGGTAGAAAGTGTTGTTAATAAAATTGTCAGTACAACCCGTATTGAAAATATGGTCGAGGATGCAGCACGATCAATGTTTCCTATGGTTGAAGTTGACAACAATGATGGAAATGCTGAAGAACCGAATATTGAAGCCGAAATAGTTTATGATTTACTGGATGCTGCTAAGAAACCCATTTGGGATGTTTGTAAAAGAGGCACTCAACTATCGGTAATCGCAGAATACATTGCGACGAAGTGAAATACAACATCACTGAAGCTGGGCTTACGGCTATTGTACAAGCTTCAAAAAGACACATGCCACCCGATAATTTAATGTGTGAAAATCACCACGAAGTTAAAAAAACTTATGTCGGCTTTTGGTTTACCTTATCAGAAAATATATACATGTTTAAATGGATGCATGTTGTTTTGGAAAGAAGGCGTAAACCATAGAAATTGTAATATATGATATGCATATGCATTACTTACCTGTTACTCCAAGGCTTCAAAGATCATATGCATCTTCTATAACTGCATCTTATGTGAGATGGTGTGAGATAGGAGGAAGAGGGTACGTTGACACATCCGGCCAATGGAGAAGTATAGAAGCATTTCAATAAAACTTATCCCAGTTTTGCAACAGAGAGTCGTAATGTCAGAATAGGTCTATGTACGAATGGTTTTTCACCATTTTCTCAATTTGGTGATAAATACTCATCATGACCCAATATCAACACACCTTATAATCCATGAATGTGCATGAAAACTCAATATATGTTTCTTACAATGTTTGTTCCTTCCCCCGACGATCCGACATAAAAAATTGATGTTTATTTACAATCGTTGATTGAAGAATTAAAAACATTATGGAACAATGGAGTAGAAACATACAATGTTTCAAAGAACAAAAAATTTCGTATGTTTGCTTCTTTGTTGTGGACTATAAGTGATTTTCTTACCTATGCAATGCTTTCAGGATGGAGTACTGTTGATCGTCTAGCATGTCCATATTGTATGGAAGAAACACGAGCGTTTTCTTTCGGCATGGTAAGAAAATTTCACGCTTTGACTTTCATCGATGTTTTCTCCATGTAAATCATCCTTTCAGAGGAGACTAGAAAAACTTTTTAGCTAATAGAGTAGAAACTAGAAAACCACCAACGATATGGTCAAGCGAATACACATACGAACTGGTTAAAGATTATCCAAAGAAATATGAAACTGGTGTTCAGACAGAAATTGAAGGCAAACTAACTGTTCATAGTTGGTGCAAACAGTCTATTTTTTTTGGAGTTGGTCATATTGGAAACATCTTCTGCTTCATCATAATATTGATGTAATGCACAATGAGAAAAATGAATTTGATAATATCTTTAACACAATTTTGAATTCAAAAGGAAGATTAAAGATGATTTGAAATCAAAACGCGATATATAAGAATTATTCAAATCTTGAGCTTCATATTAAACCAATGATAGTAAAAAAAAAAAAAACATGTTATAAATTAGATAATAATCAAGTTGAAGTTGTGTTAAAATCGGTTAAAGGTTTAAGCTTTCCTGATGGGATTTCATCAAAACTTCGTAGATGTGTTGAATTTAAAAATGATAAATTGAGTGGAATGAAAACCCATGACTATCACATAATGATGGAAAATTTATTTCTTGTTATGTTCAAGAACTACCACTGTTAAAAGTTTGAAAGGTAGTAACATAGCTTAGTATGTTTTACAAAGACCTTTATTCGATTACAGAAAATATTTCTGCCAGTTTTTTTTATTGTAATGGAGCATTTATCTGTTCACGTCCCATCTGAAGCACGACTTTGAGGTCCCGTCCAATATGGATGAATGAATCCATTTGAGAGATATATATAACATGTTACATTTTAATTTAATTTCATTTCAAATATGAAGTAATGTAAATTAGTTTTGCATAGACATTGAATCATCTAAGAAAAAAAGTGAGGCAAAAGACACGAGTTGAAGGTTCGATATATAAATCTTACATCGAAGAAGAAGCTTCGTTCTTTTTCTCTCATTATTTCAGTGATCACGTGAATATACCATTTGAAAGTGTTCCTCGTAATGACGAAGGCGACTAACAAGAATCATCTCGGAGAATATTATCTACTTTTAGACAACATGGTCTACCTTCTGAGAAATGCTTAGATATATGGGTAAGCGATAAGGATCTTCATGTAGCACATACTTATATTCTACTAAATTGTGCTGAGGTTGCACCCTTTGTTAGGTAACCTGAAATATTAGTTAGTGTTTTATTCATTTCTATAGTGCTTGCGTATGTATAATCTAATGTAATATTTTATTTATATATATACAGTGTTTATGAACATGAACATCTGAACGGAGATCTCAGTTAAAAAATTCCGGTTGGTATTCAATTTACGCTTAAAAACCCATAAATTGTGTTGTTGTTGAAGGGTTGAAACATCTTGCAATGTAACCAAAAAGACTGGTCAAGACATATCCAATATATTTTGTTAATAGATATAAATTTAACACCAAAGAATACGATGTTGAGAAATTGACGAATAATACAGGTGTATTTGTTGAGACAAGTCCCACATTGGGGAATTTATAAAATAATCCCTGTATAAACATTAAGAGTCCACCCTTCACATTGCCAATTGGTTTTGTGATAATTCAGGGTTCTCTAACATGGTATCAGAGCGGGTTTAATTCGTGCGCACAATGCCACACTTATCCACGTCACCCAATATAAAGGTCCACGTGTTAGGCTTATGATATGCCACACGTGCGGGGGCGTGTTGAGACAAGTCCCACGTTGGGGAATTTATAAAATAATCCCTGTATAAACATTAAGAGTCCACCCTTCACATTGCCAATTGGTTTTGTGATAATTCAGGGTTCTCTAACAGTATTCGTTAAAGGCTGTGATGATCTAAAAGATCACATAAATGATTTTTATGGCGTTTTAACATAAATTTTGCAACTGACATATTTCTCACAACCCGCGGAGGAGGTGTTCTATTTAAATGCAATTGGTTTAGCAATGTTCTAGCTTCTGAGATTAGTGTGCACAAGGATAATAATGTGATTAAAATAAAGCATACATCGTACTATCACAATTATGATCCTTTTGTTCTATCCAAACAAGCATTTCAAGTTTATTATGCTCTTTATCTATCTCTAAAAAGAGACAAAATAGATTAGTCGGCAGTTTTTAAAACAAAGGCCAGATTTATGTTTGATGGGAATATTATTCTAGATGAAGAAGCTTATTAGGCAGATCTTGAGTGGAACAATGAAATATAATCAAAGACGATTATATAGATTTTGGACCTCTGATCGATGAATCAAACATTTTGGTAGAAGCGTTCGAGAGTATGGAGGAAAATATCGTAGAATATGAGACCAATTATGAATCATAAGATGATGATGACTAATGTAGATGATGAGTTTTATCTTCTTAGTTATAATGTAATTATGCAGTATATGACGAATATTTTGCAATTCATGTAACTCTGTTGAATTCTTGAATATTATCAACTTATCATTATTTATATATTTTATATCATATGCAGTGTTTCCTATTTATTTATGTTAAAAATGCAATGTAATATGTTTCTCTTTGGAATATGAGACTCAATCTAATACAGGTATATACAATTTCATTTCCTTTTATGTCATTTATTTAGCAACTTATATCGTTTGTGTTAGTTAACTGTAAAATATATTTCAATATCATGTTATTGTTCTCTTTTAAAATGATCAGTATGTAATTGGTTATACACATGTCATCGAGAGGGAGGAGTTCTTATCATTCTTTAGACAATGGTTGTGGTCCACTGTAGCAATCACAACGTCCTATCGTTTAGTGAGTGTCTAGAGCCGAGGGGTAAAAAATAAACTTTATTCAACATGTTTTTTTTTTTTACCAACTACACACTTATGTATATCATATTTAACACAAGAGTTTCGACCTACAACATTCAAAGGTTGTTGTAGACGTTTCGAAAGCAGCGTACAGGGCTAGAATATCGGCCTGTTGGCCGAATTGGGATAACATCCCACCTCACATCATAGAGTGCATTTGGCAGGACGTCTTTGTAAGTACATTATTCTATATAATTTTTCCATTTTAATTTTTTTATCGTTGATATGCTATATATATTTTACCGTTTAATGTTTGTTTACTGTGAAATACAGGCCGAACTAAATATATATACTCACGACTTACAGCTGAATCGGCTCTATTGAATGCTAAAGACGAGAAAGAATTATAAGGATATCTTATCATCGATAAAGAAAAAAAATGGAAAAGCCTAGCTGGAAGGAGGTGGCTGTGTGGGAAGGATTTACCGAATATTGGGATACTATTGAGGCAAAGGTAATCGTACTATTTTTCTTTTCAAATATCAAACGTATTTGATTAATAGATAATATATCAAATTTTGAGTGTACAAGTAGAGTTGAAAATAAACTCTGCAAATAAGAATATAAATCCAGTCACTCATCGAGGAGGATCTAAACCATTTTAGTCGTACCGACAAGAGTTGGTAAATTTATAAATGTGAATTATAAAAAGTTATTATGCTATCTAATTTTGAACGTATAATAATTTTATGTAATAATCTAATTCAGGAGGCTGAGGGGTAGGGTCCAGTCTCATATATGGACATGTTAACTCATAGGCATGTCATCGAGCATGTTAATTCGGATGGGACCGTCACATATACGTGATACAATGAGAAATTTAGGAAGAGTCATGTAAGAATATTTCATTTTATGTAGTAGTATTTGTAATAATTGTTAAATTATAATGAAATAAGACATTAAGATATTAATTTTATCTACATTTTTATCTGGTCATGCAAGCAAAGTTTATAGAGTACCGCTAGCAGCTTCTATCTGATATAGGGTGGAAGCAACTCACGATAGATGAGGAGATCGTTATATTCCAGTCAGTGATGGATCCAACGATGCGGAACAGGCGTTATGACTTTGGAAATCAAGTGGTAATCGATTTTTTCCTTGGTTTAAATTTAAATTTAGAAATAAAATAACATTTATGTGTTATAAGTAATTAATATAATCGCACATAATTAAAAGATTATTAAATAGTTGTTACAGGCTAGCGCTTAGAGACGGAGCAGGCACACCGGAGCTGATATTGACTTAGCAGAGATCGAGGAATATTTGAAGTCAAGAATGGCACAACTTGAGGACTAGAATAATCGTCGAACCATTGAGATAACACAGCTTCTGGAGTAGTGTATGACCGAGTTCATGCAGCAGCGTGATCGCTTTCCATCTTCAGCTAGCTCTGCAAGTTCCGGAGATGATCAGCGACTCTGTGAGGTATGTTTTTTGTGCAGTGTATGATGTTGTGGTTTGACTTGACAGTGAGTTGGTGTTTTGTACATATCATCTTATGGTAGACTTCGATGTATTTATTGTTATTTTGATGGTAGACTATGTGTTATGTATAAATTTATGTATTGTATAATTAGTGGTTTGAGTTCGTAGTGAAATTTAGGTTGATTTTGTATTTGTGTTTGTTTATTGAGTTAGAATTGGTTTTATTTTGGTACTTGGTTGACATATGGGTATGTTGGGGTTATATATTATTGATAAAGATTGTTTTGTATGAGAAATATGATTGGAAGGCTAAATAACAGTTGTAATATAAAAAAATATGCAGGTTTTTTGACGGTTTCCGATGGCTAGCGATGACTTATTGGTAGATGTATCTATAATGGTTCTGACGGCTAGCGTCATCTGTCGCTAGCCGTCGGAAACCGACTCTAGCCGTCGTAAAGCCGTCAAAAACTCTGTTCTCCGACACCCTGGAATGTGATGGCTATTTCAACGGCTTCCGATGGCCGACGACCGTTTTGAACCATCAGAAATAGTGTTTATTCTTGTAGTGGTAGTAAAGATTTACAGAGAAGAAGAAAGATTGAAGAAAAGAGATGGTGATAAATTTTAGAAATTAAGAAATAAAGAGTTAGAATAAGAATTAGAAATTTTGTTTTGATTTGAGAATTTAGAAGGAGGGTGAAACAATGAAGATTTTCAAGAAGAAGTTTCCAGGGAAGAGGATTGGGGAAGAAGAAAAAAAGAGATTATCTCGGTGAAAAAAAAATAAGAAGTACTAAGAAAGAAAACACGCATTACAACATAAGCTTATACAAATTCAAACACAAATGTTAACAAGGACCAAGATGGCAAAGCTTTCCCATGGAGTCAGAGGAAGTATACAATAATTTTTTTAAAAAAAAGAGTAATAGTAAAAGTCACACAAACATCGTTTATTTTGTGCACTTTTTACTGAAAAGCTTACATCTAAAACAAACGAAAGCGAATTTTAATGAAATAAAGAATGGTAGATAATTCAGAATTCGAAGTAAAGTAAATTTTTGAATTTCAACTCAAATTCAAATTATGACAATTTTGTCCAAAATTGACATTTCAGGAAATGTTTTATTTTAATAGATTTAGAAACTACATTACTGAATATTACAAGTTTATTATTTCAATTTAAATTTTAAGAACAAACTTACATTTAAATAACAATGTAAATCCAGGTGACTGAACAATTAAGGTCTATATTAAACATGATTTATTTCTCATTGTCAAATTCTCCCTACTTATGTTTGTTCATAAGAATCTAAATCATTTATTTCATATAATTAAATAATAAATTAAATCATATATATTGAAAACATAAATTTCAATTAATTCATCATTTAAACAAATTCAAAATTTTATGTGTTACAATGCCTTTGTGATTTCTCCATTATTGATGTCAGTGCTGGACATAAATTTCTTACAAGAAAATAGTGTGAATGACAAAATGAACCAAAAATTTAGCCAAAAGGAAAAAAAGATAAAAATTTTGCTATAAAGACAAAGTTAAGCGTAAAGAATGAAATTATAATGTGCCCCTGAATTACTCCATTTATACTAAAAATTGTGCTTGAGGCTAAAATTTTAGGCTTTTGTCCTTATGGCTAAATTTTTTGATTGACTTTGTCCTTGTGCCTAAAAATCCCAATTTCATATGGGGATTGTTAAATGGACTCCATGTTTGATTAAGGGGGGATAATTTTAAGGGGACTCCAGCTTAATTTATTTTTGTTAAGGGAAGGTCTGGTTTATTTTTTAAAAAGAGGAAAAGAGACATAACTATCCCTGACTCGTCGCTTATGTCAAATCCTAACTAACTAAATTCAGCGCAAGTAACAAACGTGCGAATTACTAAACATCTCTATTTCACAAATTCGATATAGCATATTAGATCAAAAAAAAAATTCTACATTTATTTTAAATTAATCATACCAATTCAAAATTGTAAAATTACAATTAATTACCTAATCTGATGCATTCTGATCACTCATGAAACTTTCTTGTGTCTCGTTACATTAACTATATCGATATTTTATTTTTATATGCAGCATTAAAATGTTAGCATTAATTAAGGTTTAAATTTTATATTAATGATAATTATAGGGGTTAATATCGGAATTTTAATTTATATGTTTAAGAGGAGGCTAATTTATTTTGTCTCCCCATAACAATTATACAATAAATTAAAAATTTTCATTTTCTTAGTCAAAAGTGAAGTCCCTTTAACAATCTTCTTTCATATCCATAGATGAATTTGCAATTTCTTGATCGATGTTTTCTTGATTTGGTTAGTTTCTTGAATTTTTTCAGAAACATTTTCAAAAATGATCTCGGCTGGACCAGCATAAAAGACTTTGGTCTAATATGTGAATTTTATATGTCCAGTGATATAATCCACTTTGTTAGCACTGTTGGCATTTTCTTTACGTTGCTCAAGCTTGAGAACATTCGATGGTTTTCCTTTTCAAATTTTCTTGATAGTGCATGATTCTGAGTTTTGTCCTAAGCATTTGCAGAAAGAGCATCTTCATGGGATCCAATAGTATTGTATTTCATGATCTATTATCACCATTGTGCATCGTAATGTGCGCTTCATCGGACAGTTCAGCATCGACCTTAATTTCCACTAATATTTGAGCAAAGCTTAGCCTTGTTTCATTGGTAGCGATGCATTATAAGAAAAGTCAAAAATAGTGATGCAACCATTTATGGTGAAGCCTCATTTTTTCAAAAAAATTAAATGGTTCTAGAAAATAAAATGAAATTTTTCATATTAAATACAAAGTTAATTCATTGATTGTTTATGACATTTTTGAGAAGGTAAATTTTATTTTGATATACCATTCTAGTAAGTTAATCCACCCTATTAAATATGATCTAAGACTTTTAATAAAATTAAAATTTAATTAGTTTATCCACCTAAAAATGTCAAATATCTTTCTTTTTTCTTTGTTCTGCTTCATATAATTCTTTTTTCTAAAATCCATAATTTTCAAACCTACATGGATTAATATTCACCGTACTTGTCTTATATCGCAAGAGAATACGTATTATCCCCCTAAGGAAACATCTAGAGTTGCTCATTTATTTTTATTAAAAGAAAACATTGGAATCCTAAGCATAATTTTATATGGTATGGAACATTTGCATCCATTTTGTAATATAAAGTCCAAACTTGAACTGTGTATTGCAGAATGAAACATATTGTCCAAACACAAGGAAAGTGGCATATTTATGTCTTTTTACAAATATCCATTCCTTCAATTTGATAGATATCAAGTTTAGACCTTAACCATAGAGAGAAAAATTGAGAAAAACATACTACATGTGCACATATCCAGCAAAATAATAAGCAAGTACAACAATATAAAGTATAATATGAGCTGCATGTAAACCAGAACAAAAGAAAGTGAGAACATGCAAAAGAATCAAACCTCAAATAGAAGCAGGCACTTGAAATAGATAGTAATATAAATCGATTGGCTCCGCGGTTGCTGATTGACACTTCTTCCCACTGTTTGAGATTGGCCAGTTCGGTTTGAACTTTGAACCTAAGCAACTGCAGATCGAAGTTTGATGAAGCTGTTATGGAAAGTCATCGCAAATCGATAAGGCTATTGAATGAACGAGCTTGTCGCAAGTTAAGATTAGGCAAAGCCTGAAAGTTGTGATTGGAGGCAATGATATACACTACATGTAGCTAAACTTCACTTTCTGATTCATATACCAAATTTAGAATTCATTTCTCTAGCTGATATACAAGAAGTTTCTATCTAAATCCTAACTTAACCCACTTTTGGTGCAATATATAATATTGCACAATTCATATAGCAAGACCTAGTATTGCACAGCTTTGACAAAACTGAGCTCTGTTCGATTTTGATTTCACAAAACTGAGTATATGCTCAATCTTCAATCAAAACCGAGCATGTGTCAAAACTGAGCAGTAAGTTTCAATAAGTATCAAAACTGAGTTCAACTCAGTTGTCTATGCTGAGCTCAATTCAGTTGTCAAACTGAGTCGGCTCAGTTTGTCAAAAATGAGCATATGTTCAGTTTTGATAAAATCAAGTCAAGCACAATTTTCAAATCCATGATGCCAGGTGCAGTTTTGAATCAACATCCTCTTCTCTCCTTGAACAAAACTACAATCATCAGAAAACCACAATTTGAAGATGTCAAGTATGCAGTACTCTCGATTTTTTTCCATAAAATAGAACATGTAAACAGAGCAACCATTAAATCTCACCTTGTATAAGGCATTTTATGATGAATTTCATGTATGCCAAAGCAATGATCAATGCCTGAAACTCAAGAATTCAAACAACATGGCAAGTAGATCTGTGGATTAATATGAAATCATTAAGTTAATCCACCAGTGGATCAACATACAAAAAAGTTGTGGATCAACTTATTAAAGTAAAATGATGGATTAACTAACAAAAGACGTGAATGAAAATAAAATTATCTTTTGAGAAATATGATTAAATCATGTTCAAGGAACAACTTTAAGCATATATTATTATATATTATTGACTGGTGTTGTTCATAGCGCTAATATAATTAGAGATGCATGTTAATCGATAATTTATATTTGGCAACACATATAAAACCGTGGTAGTTTTTAGAAGAAGATAACTAGTTATGGACAAAACAACAATAATACGGTGGATAAAGAGAATAAATTTAACTTAGTACAAACAACAAATTAAACGATGCTCAAAATAGCATGAATGAATCGAATGATAGAGTCGATGTAAACAAAAATCACCTTTTATTTATGGCCAATTTTCACAAAACCAGTCCAATCCACTGTTTTCATGACCGGACCGGGCCTTCGGTCCGACCATGAAAGCCTCGAACCAGCAGGATAAACGGCCCGGAAAGCCCAATAACCGAAATTTCCAATGAGCCCTGGAAACCGCGGCCCAACCACAAAAAACCGGGTTTTCTATCAAAATAAAACCAAATTGTACAATGTTTAATTTTTAAAACAGGCCAACGTCGAACAAAAAGCCCACAAAAGCACTTTCCTGTTGCCAGCCTTCTCAATTGCGTTCAGGCGGTACTTCTTTTATAGCCAAATGGATTGAAAACTTAACCTACTACATACAATGTGGGACTGAAATCAAAAGTGTTTCACTATTTTCAAACAAAGCTTTAGTTTCAGCACACATGTTTTGTTCTCAGTTCAGTTCTTACGTTCTGAAAAGCATTTTAATAGGTTTTTATAATGGTCACGGTTTTAACGGTTCAACCATTGAACCTTCCGACCGTAAGCAATCACGGTTTAATGGACGGCACGGTTATGAAAACTATGGTCCAATCATGTTCCAACCAATAACACTTACCATATGTTTATTATTATAAATCACATGTAATTATTGCAAGCATCGTAACCGCTCAAGTACGTAATCATATAACATCACAGTGCAAAATGCATGCACTCAAACGGAAATAGCAGGTAATAGTTTTGGCTGAAAAGGCAACTGATGGTTGCAGTCTAAATGCTGACCGGGATCGACTCTTAGAATATCGCAGTAACGTTTGTAGAAGCCGATCCTATCATTAACCCTGTCATCTTCACCGCGCCCGCACTCGGAGCCACCATTTATAATGTTGGTAATGGTGCCATAGCCTGAATATCGCCCAGCGACTATGTCTGTTGGAAGAGGAAACCAATGTCCGGTGATCACATCATGGCAAGATGGTTTCTGCAGGAACTGAGGCGTCATCCAGTACCATATTGCAGTTTTAAATGACACGATTGGGTCCCATGCGACTAAATCAGGATCGGCTAATAAGTCTTCACCTATAGCTCTTCCTGCTGGCCCATAGTTGTAGTTGCTGTAAATGTAGGATTAGTCGGTATAGTTAATAAATTACCTGTATGCATCAATAGCTATACAGCCCTATATATACACGTAAACTTGCCAAAAGAGTGTCCATCTAAAACTCACAATGCCAGATGATCAATACATGTATATGAAGTTGAAGATTGATACTAAGGAATTAACTAGGATCAAAAGGTAAGAGGAAATGAGTGAAAACGCACCGTAATTACTTTGTAAATACATTGATTTTTTTTTATGTGGCAACTAGCTAGTGAAATAAGATTACAGAAACTTTGATTTGGAACAGATAGAAATTGCTCACTAGGAAAGCTGCATGGGGCCGCGCCCGTAGTATTTTTTGCCAGGCTTGCATGGCCAGCGTAAGCTAAAAGAACAATAATCAGATGGATTTTCCTGCTCTTCTTTGAGGCAATAACCCCATGAATATGGTCCACCTGGTGCTGCTGGCCCCCCACCTTTGCTCCAATAAT
Source organism: Allium sativum (assembly GCA_030737875.1). NCBI lineage: Eukaryota > Viridiplantae > Streptophyta > Magnoliopsida > Asparagales > Amaryllidaceae > Allium > Allium sativum. Next base: position 116,360,851 of record CM060911.1, on the reverse strand, counting down.
ATAATCAAATATCAAACAGTTTATCTATGCATAAGAAATGCTTGATATGGTGGGCATGTATATGCCATAAATTAACAAACGAATATATAACAAGAATCGGTTACCGGTAGTTTCATGGGATGTCTGGCCTAAGAAAGCAGCAATCTCTCTCTTTCGAGTGTCAATACTCCCGGTGGTACCAAAGCCATCAAATGAATTCGCAGCTGTTACGAAAGCATCATAAGTGTAAAATCCACGAGCAGGGCAACTATAATCGTCACGATGGCGAAGCATCTGGTTAAACTGGTAAGCAGAAATGATGGAGGCTACTCCAGATGGTGGGCCTGGGCGTCGCCCACCACCGCACTGGCTTTGGCAATCTTGCTCACAGTATTCATCTGTGGCGCCGCACCACCCGAATCTGCTGCAGCACAGCCCATCAGGGCATAACGCACCATCAGCTTGCCATCCGCATTGCTGTGCGGTTGAACCTAAAACTACACTTAGGCTTATTATGGCTGCAATCCATGCCTTCATTTTTGTGTTTTTGTTTCTGTTGTGACTATGAAAACACTGTGCGTACCTCTCCTTTTATAGAGTTGTTGAGGTCACTTTTGATTATTGTATTCCAATTCAGAGCTGGTGGCATCTTGGTGTTGCAATGTAATAGTACTGATGCAAGCCAGATGAGCTTAGAGATTATGTTTCCTTCATATCTCGTACAATGATGGCTTTGTCAACATGGGTATTGGATGCGCGGCCATGCCTACAGAGATCAATTCTTCTGTACTCAACTCCGATGTTACCGTGTGCCCAACAGATCACCATCACACATCAACCACACATATTATTAATAATCTAATGAACGGTTTTTACAATCCACTCAAAACCATTAGATTTTGTGCAAATCAATGGATAAGATTGATCCGGCACATAGAAACACCGAAGTTGGGTACAGAAGAATTCATCCCATGCCTACATTAGGGGTGAGCGTTTGGTTGACTTGGCTTATCCGGTGATAAATTTGTCAAACCAAACTAAAACTAATAAAAATGAAAACCGAACCAAACCAACCAAATTAATTTTGGTTTGTTTGGTTGGTTATCCGATTAAACCAAACTAAAAATATTCTACACTTTATGTTTGGAATGTTCACTATAATTTGAAATAAATTATAAATATATGATTAGAGTATTATTATTTATGATTTTTATGCTTTCTAATATCAATTTTGACACATAGGGGATGATTAAAATTTACTTAAATAACTGAACTAACGTAAATATTTATTATAATATCGATAATTTCGGAAATACAGTAAAAGTTCGGTTAATTTGGTTAAATCGATAACCGAACTTAATAATTTTCCGAGCCGATTACAAACCAATTTAATTTCAAAACCAAACCAAACCGACCAAAATAAATTGGTTTGGTTAGTTTATTTGATTTAACCGAATAATGCTCACACCTAGCCTACATTATGTTTTCAAGGGATGTCTATGTTGGGTTAATTTTCTTTTGTTTGGGCACATACGTTAAATATACATTGCTATTATAATTAGGTATATACTAAATGATATTTACAATTTATTGAGGGGCTAAATTGTAAATATAAAATAACTGATTTTTATCAGTCAATAAGAAGCCGTTGGGTCCCCGAAAATACGTACACTTCTCATTTTTCTTGGGTGCTACTATTCGCACCCCGGTTTACTCTTCCGGTCACCTTTATAAATTTAATACAATTGATTATTTTTTATACTCTTCTAGCCACCATATCTTATTCCTTCACCCAGTTAAAAGAATTGCGGTTGGATTACTGTTGAATGACATTGAAAACGAATGTGAAAATGCAATAAAAATGAAGCAAGTGTTTCTTCTACAAGTAAAAGAAAAAGAAAAATAATTTCATTGTTCGCTCATCAACGACCGCCACAATCAACACAATCTTGATGATAAACAACCGAAATAAAAATAATTTGATTTTCCTCCCAAAATTTGTTCCCACTTACAGAACTCGACCATTACAAACCCAAAATAATTAATATCACGGCCATTAACAACCACAAAATGCACGAAATTATGGTTGAACAGAAAAATAGTTTAGAGTTTACTAACAGATAATTTACATTTGACAAAAGTACGAAATTAGAGTTTTATGCTTACCCGAATTGGACCCCTGAGAACTGCCGTCGATGATCTTCTTGGACCCGCCGCTTGGTTGGCCGGAGCTCGGCTTCTTCGATGTAGGCGACGAACTTAGTGACGAAAGAAGAGTTCATTTTTTGGAGGGTGTGGTGGCCTGTGCATAGTTTCGTTATTATTTTAGATGGTGGCCAGAAGTGAGAAATGAAAATTTTCGGGGTGCTTTAAGGGTAGGTGGCCAGAAGAGTAAAACGGGGTGGGAATAGTAGCACCCTTTTTCTTTCCTCCCCGTCAGAAAGAAAAACCGGAAAATAGAAGAAACGATATTCTTGGAAGATCAAACTTCATTCAAATTGGAATAATGGATTCCGGTACGCTTCCGCAATCTCCGTTTATATGTGATTTTGATTTCTCTTGAATTGATTAGGGTTATGGTTGAATTGGAAATTTTTCCAATAATTGGTATTAGAGCAAACCCTAAATTAATTCTTGAGTTATTGTATTGGTGTTATGATCTCCGGTGAAATTCAAAATTTCTGTTTGTGTCGGTATTTTATTGATTACCGTAAACATTTTCTTCCCGCTTGGGTCGCCATTTAATGAATATCGACACTATAGGAATATCATAATATTAGTATCTTTCTGGTTGTATTTCAAATTCAATATTACATGCGCATAGGACAAAATTGACCTTAATTAAGTACTGTAATGTGGCTGCAACAATTGATATGCGCCCTGCAAGTTGATAATTGATTTCCTGTTTTGGAATTTCCTGTTTTTGGATTTTTCTGTTTTGCGCCTTGCTCTTTTTTTTTATGTCCATTTGGGTATAAACCTTTCAACTTGACTGTTTCAGTGAAGTATACATTTAGATGCATTGTTACTAATGAGAAGGACTAGTTTTAGTATAGTTTAAGAATTGATCATTCTGTCACCAGTTCTAAGTAGAGGATAAGTATGTCATACAAAAGGGTGACAGATGTTTTGAGTTCAGAAATGATTCATGGGTCTAATAGCCCATGTGCATGTACCTTTAATTTAGAAATCACTGTATACTTAGATGTATGCCTAGTCTATCTACATAGCGATAGCAGAATATTATTATTTTGGTTCAAGTAGTATATGAATCATGTATAGAAAAGCCAAACTTCATTATGCAATTAAGGAATCCCTTTTGGCACATATGCTTGAAAGATGATATGAATTATGCTCTTGTATACGTGGATTGATTTTAGCAGTTTTATATGATTTATTCAAACAAACTTCTACATAGAGTTGTAGTATTACGGCATTTGAAATGAACAAATGTAAAGATTGGTTATCAACATAGTTCAAATAAGGCTAAATAAATCCAGACTTGGTTTTCGCGCGAATTTGATATTTTAATGGATTAATTGAAACAAAATATCACCAAGGTGATCACTCTTGTGTAGATTAATTTAATTGAATATCAAAATAGTTGTGTGTATGTAGTTCATGCGTTTATTAATAAGTCCAAAGGTGAATTAATATTTGGCTGAACTTCATGCATGCTTGTGGCGATAAATATGTGATAATTATAAAGTATTTTATGTGAGCAATATGTTTATCCAAAGATTACATATTGTTTGACAAAACTTATTATCAATATTTGATCGCCACAACAAGAGTACCGTTTACAGTTAATATTACTGTCCAAAGACTTGACATTAATGATGTGGTATCTTGAGATGGGGTTAACCAATATTTGAATTTATTGTTTCATATGGATTCTTAAATATATGAGCATGTTATTTATATAATTGTCATGTTCTCTTTTCGGCTGTTACTACTGTATCTGCTAGTCTAAATTCAGTACCGGTCCTTAATGGTAATAACTTTAAGGACTGGAAGGAGAACATATAATTGTTCTGGGCTGCATGGATCTAGACCTTGCATTAATGATGGATCGGCCTGCTTCTCTTACGAATACTAGCTCCTTAGAAGATAGGAGAATTTTTGAGAAGTGGGACCGTTTAAATCACATGAGTCTTATGATTATCAAACGCGGCATACCTAAGACGTTTAGGGGTGCAGTATCCGAAGAGATCACCGATGCCACGGCTTTTCTTGCTGAAATTGAGAAACGCTTTGCGAAAAGCGATAAGGCAGAAACAAGTATTCTTTTAAAGAAACTTATTTCTATGAATTTTAAAGGCAAGGAAAACATAAGGGAGTACATTATGGAAATGTCTCACCTTGCTTCAAAATTGAAGGCACTAAAACTTGAGCTTTCGGATGACTTGCTTGTGCATTTAGTGCTTATCTCTCTTCCACCACAGTTCAGTCAATTCAAGGTTAGTTATAACTGTCAAAAGGAGAAGTGGACTCTTAATGAGCTCATTTCATATTGTGTTCAAGAGGAAGAGAGATTGAAGCAAGATAAGACTAAAAGTGCTCCTTTGGCAACCACCTCTAAAGGTAAGGGCAAGAAAACAAAAGCTAAGAATGAAGCTGCTAGTGATCCAGATCAAAAGAAACAACAAAAGGAAACGGAAGGTTGGTTCTTTTACCATAAACCTGGACATACGAAGAAAGAATGCACCAAATATCATGCATGGCGTTCAAAGAAAGGTACATTTCTTACTTTGGCATGTTCTGAGGTAAATTAATCTTCAGTACCTAAAAACACTTGGTGGATAGATTCTGGAGCTACTACTCATATAAGTGTTTCTATGCGGGGTTGCCTGAGCTACCGAAAGCCAACTGATGGTGAAAGACACATCTTTGTGGGTGACGGACAATCGGTAGAAGTAGAAGCAATTGGACATTTTAGATTGTTATTAGAAACTGGTTTTTATTTAAATTTAAATGACACATTTGTTGTACCTTCGTTTAGACGGAATTTAGTTTCTGTTTCTGTGTTAGACAAATTTGGATATTGTTGTTCATTTGGAAACAATCAGTTTACTTTGTCTTTGAATTCAAAAGTTGTTGGAACCGGTTATTCAAATGCTTATGACAATCTTTATTTGTTAGAAAAAGTTACATCCTATAACGAAACCTTACATGTAGAATCACATGGTACTAAGCGTAAATTAATTAAAGAAAATTCAGCATTTTTGTGGCATAAGCGCTTAGGTCATATCTCAAAAGGTAGAGTTGAGCGCTTAGTGTCTAATGGCATTTTAGAATCCCTTGACTTCACAAATTTTGATGTTTTTGTAGATTGCATCAAGAGAAAATAGACCAAAACTAAAAGATTGGGTGCCAATAGATCTTCGGACGTCTTAGAATTAATTCATACAGATATTTGTGGGTCTTTCCCTATGGCATCTTGGAATGGCAAACAATATTTCGTAACATTCGTAGACGATTACTCACGTTATGGGTACCTATATCTCATTCATGAAAAGTCACAATCACTGAATGTCTTCAAAGCTTATAAAGCTGAATTTGAGAATCAACTCAACAAAAGGAATAAATGTGTCATATCTGACCATGGTGGTGAGTACTATGGTCGATATGATGGTTCAGGTGAACAACATCTAGGACCGTTTGCTAGATTCCTAGAGGAATGCGGTATTGTCCCACAATACACCATGCCAGGATCACCTAACATGAATGGTGTTGCTGAAAGACGAAACCGAACTCTTAAGGATATGGTAAGGAGTATGATTGCTCATTCCACCTTACCCGAGTCTCTCTAGGGAGAAGCATTAAAGACGGCAGCTTATATTCTCAATAGAGTACCAACTAAAGCAGCTACAAATACACCTTATGAGCTTTGGACAGGTCGAAAGCCTATTCTAAAGTACTTTCACATTTGGGGATATCCAGCTGAGGCAAGGAAACTGGATTCCAAAACAGTGAGTAGCTACTTTGTTGGTAATTCTGAGCGTTCTGGGGGCTATAAGTTTTATATATAATCCCATAGCTAGGAATATTTTTGAGACGGGAACTGCAATATTCTTTGAGGATATTGAGTTTGGGGGGAGAAATAAAGTTAAAGACATTACTTTTGAGGAGGACTTGGATTCAAATCTTGTTCCTATTATCACTTTTGACAATGTTCAGTTTCCTACACCTGCCATTGATCAAGAAGTGTATCCAGAACCTCAACAAGATAATGTTATACAACCCCTTATTCAAAATGAAACCATTGTTCCTGAAGAACCAACTCAACAACCTCAAGAACCAGTGTCATTAAGAAGGTCCATGAGAGAAAGGAAAAGTACTATTTCAGATGATTATGTTGTATTTCTCCAAGAGCAAGAGAATGACAATGGGATGATGGAAGATGACCCAATCAACTTTCATCATTCCATGGAAAGTTCTAATTCTCAAAAATGGATAGATGCCATGAATGAGGATTATAAATCAATGCAAGACAATAAAGTTTGGGAACTTGTCCCATTACCAAAAGGTGCAAAACCAATTGGTTGTAAACGGATATTTAAAACCAAGAGGGATGCAAAAGGTAATGTGGAGAGGTATGAGGCACGTCTTGTTGCAAAAGGCTTTACTCAGAAAGAAGGCATCTATTTTCTAGAGACTTTCTCTCCAGTTTCATGGAGAGACTCTTTTAGGATAATTATGGCACTTGTTGCTCATTTTGATCTTGAGTTACATCAGATGGATGTTAAGACGGCGTTTCTCGATGGAGACACTGATGAGACAATTTATATGGTACAACCAGAAAATTTGTGTCAGGAGATTCAAAGAATATGGTTTGTAAATTAACAAAATCCATCTATGGACTTAAGCAAGCTTCTCGTCCATGGTACCACAAATTTCATCAAGTGATCATCTCATTTGGTTTTGAGACGAATATTGTTGATGACTGTGTGTATCACAAGTTCAGTGGGAGTAAACATATATTTCTGGTTCTATATGTCGATGACATTTTGCTTGCCACTAATGATATAGGCTTATTGCACGAAACCAAGAAATTTCTATCAAAACATTTTGAAATGAAAGATCTTGGGGATGCCTCTTTTGTATTAGGTATTCGGATACTTCGAGATCGTTCTCGGGGTATTCTTGGATTGTCACAAAAGAGCTATATTGATAAAGTACTCAAAAGGTTTGGCATGCAAGATTGTAGACCAGGAGATACCCCTGTCGCTAAAGGAGATAAATTCAGTCTTATCCAGTGCCCTAAAAGCAATCTTGAAATTCAAGAAATGCAAAAGATTCCCTGTGCTTCAGCTGTTGGGAGTCTAATGTATGCTCAAGTATGTACACGTCCAGATATTGCATACATTGTTGGGATGTTAGGCAGATACTTAAGCAATCCTGGTATAGACCATTGGAAGGCAGCCAAGAGAGTTACGAGGTATCTTCAGAGAACAAAAGATTACATGCTCACTTATATAAGATCAGATCATTTGGAGGTCATAGGATATTCTGATTCTGATTTTGCGGGATGCCAAGATAGCAGAAAGTCTACATCAGGCTATATTTATCTGTTGGCTGGAGGAGCTATATCCTGGAAAAGTGTTAAACAGACACTTGTAACTTCTTCTACCATGGAAGCAGAATTAATAGCGTGTTATGAGGCATCAAACCATGGAATATGGCTACGTAACTTTGTCACTGGGCTGCGCATTTTGGAAAATGTATAAAGACCATTGAAGCTGTATTGTGATAATAAGTCAGTAATGCTATATTCTAATAATAATAGAAGCTCAACTAAGTCAAAATATACTGATATAAAATTCTTAGTTGTGAAAGAGAGAGTGTAGAGTGGACATATTTCTATAGAGCATATTGGAACAAACTTCATGATAGCGGATCCACTCACAAAAGGTTTACCACCCAAGGTCTTTCATGAGCACACTGCTCGTATGGGTGTTGTACTGTTAGAGGATATCATGATTTAGTGGGAGTTTGTATTTTATATGCTTTATGTTTACCTTGAGACATTTATGTATTCGGTTTTCTAATCATAAGTAAAGTATTCAGTTCATTCACTATGTTTGCTATTTTGATTCTGACCTCACTTAAGTTTAAGGAGGACCAACTGAAAAATACACGTTTTGATTCCCATTACATGTGATTTTCATGCTACGTATTCAGGATTGATCTATGTCATTTAACTATATATATGTATGTGACCATTGATGGGTTTAGTCTTGATTAATATGGCAAAAACCACTATATTCCTATATAAATATGGTTGATGGACGAGATTGTTAAAGATTACCTTTATTTAATAGCAAATTTTGAGCTCATAAGGTTGTATGTTTATAAGTAAACATATGTTGCCCAAGTGGGAGATTGTTGGGTTAATTTTCTTTTGTTTGGGCACATATGTTAAATATACATTGCTATTATAATTAGGTATAAACTAAATGATATTTACAATTTATTGAGGGGCTAAATTTTAAATATAAAATAACTGATTTTTATTAGTCAATAAGAATCCGTTGGTTCCTCGAGATACGTACACTTCTCAGTTTTCTTTCCTCCCCGTCAGAAAGAAAAACCGAAAAATAGAAGAAATGATATTCTTGGAAGATCAAACTTCATTCAAATTGGAACAATGGATTCCAGTACGCTTCCGCGATCTCTGTTTATATGTGATTTTGATTTCTCTTAGGGTTATGGTTGAATTGGAAATTTTTCCAATGGTCTAAGCACATGATATGCCTTTACTTTCTTTGTGATCTGTTCAGCGAAGAGCAGAACTGTGTATTTATTAGATGCTCCATATTGTAAATGTTTACACGATCCTTATATATGGTGAAATTCAGGAAGATTACCATTATATCATTAATTGTGCCAATATTTTGTGATCAAATAAACATATCTATGACATTTATGTTGACGTTATCATTTGCATAGTTACATAAACTATGGATTTTTCACAACATTTTTCTTTGTGTTATAGAGATCTTTGTAGATTGTATTCAACAACATTATTTAATTGTAGTATAATTTCTTATATTAATCAGAAAACGTTTTCACACTGGTAAAAAAATATATAGTAAAATAATCTGTTACAAGAGAATTATGAACATCGATGAAACTTTTTCTACATCATCTAAATGAAATCGTCAATTCTTTTTACGATGTATTTTATACATTGTTAATATAGGCTTAGAACGGTGGAAAAATATTATGAATGGTATGGCATGCAACGTTCAAAAAGTGTTATGTTTAGATTTTAAACTACAATTTTAAAACATTCTAAACAAACTTTTAAATCCACATTTCAACATTCTGTTTGCTAATTTTATAGTGGCATCCCCAACCACTACAAAAATAAAAACTTTGATTAAAGACTGAAATTACCTGTCTCTACTTGAACGATTCAGTCTTTAAAAAACATTTATAAACTGAATAAAGACTCAAAGTTTCAGTTACTAATTATCGAGTCTTAAAAAAATTTAAAACTGAATTTCAGCCTTTAAACAGAAAGACTGAAAAGACAGTCTTAAATACTTATAAAGACCGAATTTTAGTCACTGAAATACGGTAACTAGTGTGTCTCAAATTAAAAATTAATTATTTATACAATGCTGTATTATATTATGCTGCATTTTACTATAATATATATTTTTATTAATTTATAACATAGTTCATGCTTTCCTTGAATTGTTTTGAAAAGACGGAACAGAGATTAAATTTATTTAGCAAAACAGAAGAAACTTGATAAATATATATCACAGAAATATCAAAATCTTTAACGCCATCACATCAGAGCTCTTAGCATGTCTTCGTTAATATACAAAAATTGAAAATTTGGACATAGTATACAACTCTCTTTACATAATCACATATCGAACTAGACTCAACTCTCTTGCCCTTTCAAGTGGTGTACAAGACTCAGAATGTACATAGTCATATACAATAGGAACAATGTTGGTTGACTCGCAATCTAGAGTCTAAAGTTGCACTAATTTAGCCCACTTCTGATACTTCTTAAACTTCCATCATAGTTTATAGAAAATGATTGTAGAAATTCTCCTTCAAGACTTTAGATTCGTATTGGACAAACATGTTTGTCGATTGAGATGAATTAAATAAACATTTCTATGCGGCTAATACCTACACAAAAAGATAAAATCATCAAAATGACATATAAATTGACATCCAGATGTAACAAGCAAAAGAAGACAACGAAATTATGTAAAATAAAAAGGCCTAGATGTAGAAGTATAAGATCAAAATTAACTAAAAGCCAACTCACATCAATTTACAGAGCTCATCAACACCAGTGAACAATCTAACAACACTCAACTTTGTTTCTGTATCTTCAAAATGATGAGAATAGATGCGAAAAATAAAAATGTCAAATTTTCTTTAATTTACATATGTGGACCATGATGTAGATAAGAGACAATATATTATAGGAGGGAATTGCTTTTTATTTCTTGCTTTTTTCCTTACTTCCTTACAACAAAATGACCACATATATATAGTGGTTTACATACTATTTCAATGGACATAACCATTAAATGAACATGACTCTTAGACTTAAAGGACACAACAATTCACCAATAGATATGACACTTCATCTAATGGACATGACTTTTTATTTTAATAGACATTACTAGAATTAATTAATTTTGGTTTATGCCAACAATGCCTCCCCTAAACCAAAATTCCTTTGAATGCCTAATGCAGCAACATTTTTTGAGAAAGCAGTCCCTCCAAGTGGCTTTGTAAAGATATCAGCAATTTGTTATTCACTTTGACAATACTCAACACTTCTCCTTCGCGAACGAGTTCTCGTAGGAAACGGAAACGCAGACGAATATGCTTTGTTCTTCCATGGAAAATGGGACCCTTAGAGACAGAGATAGTAGAATTATTGTCGTAATAAATGATCGTAGGATCTTCTTGCTTGAATCTCAGATTTTCAAGAATTCCTCTTAGCCACAAAGTTTGACATCCTGCTAGAGATGTTGCGATGTATTCAGCTTCAGTGGTAGAAAGAGCCACAACTGGTTGTTTGTTCGAACACCAAGAAATAATTCCACTTCCAAGGTTAAATGCATAACCCGAAGTACTACTTGAATCATCGATACTTCCACCTAGATCGCTATCTGTATATCCAACAAGCTTCACGGGAACACAAGCTTCATAGAAAATGCCATAGTCGATAGTTCCTTTAACATATCGCAAAATTCTTTTCGCAGCTTCCCAATGGTTTGGGTAAGGCTTTTCCATAAATCTGCTAATCAAATTTACTGCATACATGATATCGGGTCTTGTAGCAGTGAGATACATCAAATTTCCAACTAGGCTTCGAAACAAAGTTGGATCTACGCACTTTCCTTCACCATTTTTGCACAATTTTAGGTCTGTAACACAAGGAGTTGAAATAGGATTTGCATTCATCATGTTGAACTTCTCCAACACTTGAGTAGCATTTTTTTTCTTGTGAGATAAAAATCCCACAATTTGATTGTTGAACACCTATTCCCAGAAAATGATGCATTTCTCCCAAAAGCGTCATCTTGAACTCTTTCATCATTGAATTTTTGAATTCTGATAACATCTCCAGTAAATATTAGATCGTCCACATATAGACTCACGATCATGGAACCTCCTTTTGAATTCTTCTTCATGTAAAGAGTATGTTCAAAAGGACACCTTTCAAAGCCATTTCTAAAGAAAAAATTATTGATCTGATCATACCATGCACGAGGGGATTGCTTCAGCCCATACAATGCTTTATGCAGCTTATACACCTTTTCCTCAATGCCCTTCTTCACAAAACCCGATGGTTGTTGAATGTAAATATCATCTTCAAGAAATCCATTTAAGAAAGCAGATTTCACATCCATTTGCAACAGCTTCCAACCATTTTGAGCTGCAAGAGAAATTAATAATCGAACAGTATCAAGTCGAGAGACAGGAGTGAATACCTCATTGAAATCTTCGCCTTCCTTTTGCTTGTAGCCTTTTGCAACCAATCGTGCTTTGTGCTTGTTGATGGAACCATCAAGGTTTGTTTTGTTTTTGAACACCCATTTCACATCAATGGCTGATTTGAGTGAAGGCAACGTAGTAAGCTCCCACATATCATTTTTCTTAATAGACTTGATTTCATCCTCCATTGCATCCACCCATTTTTTTTCTTTTGATGCTTCTTCGTAAGTGACTTGATCTTCCCCTGTAAAGAATGCAAAATATACATGATCAGTAGTGTCAACTTCTTCGGTTGCATCATAGATTTCTCTCAAGGATCGCGTCCTTCTTTCCGCCGTTGGTGGTGAATTTTTCTCCTGCTCAGCTTCATGCTGTGGTTCTTCAATATCAACATCAACACCTTGTTCCAAAGAAGTTTCATTTTCAAGATTTAGAGTTTTCCATCCTGGTAATTTTGCAACATCTGAAAAATCATAGCAGCCATTTTCATCAAAGCGAACATCTCTGCTGATTACCATCTTCTTCGTCCTTGGATTGTAAAGCTTGTAAGCTTTTTTGGCTATAACCGATGAAAATGCATTTTTCAGATTTGTCATCGAGCTTCGATCTCAAAGCATCAAGAATATGAGAGTATGCAAGACAACCAAAAGTTTTTAAATGAATAATATTTGGTTTCTTGCCATACCATACTTCATTTGGAGTATAATCGTTTAAGCTCTTCATTGGCGATCGGTTGATTAAGTAAACGGCACAAGAGACCGCTTCAGCCCAAAAACACGCAGGCAAGTTCTTCTTCTTCAACATGCATCTGACCATATTCATGATAGTCCGGTTCTTGCGTTCTGCAAATCTGTTTTGTTGAGGCATGTACTTTGCTGTAAATTCATGGCGAATGCCATTGTTTCGACAGAATTCTTCAAATAAAGAAGACATATATTCTCCACCACGGTCACTCCTCAATTTTTTTATTTGAAGACCAGAACTTTTCTCAACTTGTGTTTTAAAATCTTTAAAACAGGAGAAAACTTCTGATTTCTCTTTCACACAATAAACCCATATTTTTCTTGTGTAATCATCAACAAACAACAAGAAATACCTGCTACCTCCAAGCGATGACACTTGCATTGGTCCACAAAGGTCGGTGTGAAGAAGCTCCAAAGGTAATTTAGAAATCCACTTTGATTTGGATGGGAAAGATTCACGATGTTGTTTTCCAAATTGGCATTCCTCGCATACTTCATTTATCGCCATAATTTTGGGGAGTCCTTGGACTATTTCTTGGGTAGACATCTCTTTCAAGCTCTGAAAGTTTAGATGCCCGAACCTCTCATGCCATAACTTGGAAACTTTACTAGAATCAGCAAGTATGCACTTATCGCTCACGATGTCTAGTTTGATCGGAAATAATTTGTTGGATCCCATCACAATATCTGCCATTTGTTGGTCGTTCTTCTTCATGCTGCATTGATCTCCAACGAATTGGAAATCAAATCCCTTTGACTGACGCTAAGAAGATTGCTGCATATGCCTGGAACGTAAAGAACCTCCGACATTTTTTCAACTTTTCCAGCCTTGGTTTTGAAAGAGATTTCACCAACACCTTCAATTTTGTATGATTTAGCATCTCCGATAGTAGTCTGACCATCGTTAGCTTCTACAAGACTCGAGAACAAATTTTTTATTTCCAGTCATATGCCTACTTGCACCACTATATATCCAAGTACCATATATTTTCAATATTTCCATCCAAAGCAATCAATAAAGATTCAGAATTTCCTGCTTCATTATGCTTAAAGCTAGAAACTGGCTTCTTTTCAGGATGTTTCTCCCAATAATCATTTTCTTTATGACCAGGCTTGTGGCAAAAATTGCATTCAAAATAAGGTTTTTTTACCTTTGTATTTGCCTCGCGCTTTGTTATTTTTAGACGATGGTTTCTCCGCCTTTGATTCTTCACGTTTTCCACCATTCCCGCTATAATTTTTGCCATGAGATATGGACCTTGACCTTTTGTGGTTGTGAATTGAGATTTTAAGGCTTGATCTTGAGAAAAATTAGTTTGTTTACTTCTCTTCAAGATCCTAGCCTCATGAGCTTCCAGCCTCCCTTGCAAGCTTTCAAGAGAAAGTGAAGCAGTGTCACTTGATTCCTCAATTGCAACCACAATATGATCAAATTTCATTGGTAGGCTCCGTAGAATTTTTTCGACGGCTATTTGGGTCTCCACGACTTCTCCGTTTGAAGCCATCTGATTGATGATGGAAGTGAGACGAATAAAATATTCTGAGATTTTCTCATCATCCTTCATTTCGAGCTTTTTGAATTCAGCGCAGTGACTGCAGGCGACCTTTTTTACCTGATCTTGGCCAGAATACGTTGTATTCAATATTCTCCAAGCCTCCTGAGCATTTGAAACTTTTCTAATTCTATCATAAACTTGAGTTTCAAGTGTCTGATAGATTTGGTAGAGAGCCTTCCGATCTTTTTGCTTTTTGCTTTTCAGAAGTTCCCTTTGTGCGGGTGTGAGTTGCGTCTCATCTTCCGGCGCTCCTACACCTTCTTCGACCACACTCCACAGATCTTGAGATTCAAGACACAACTTCATTAGATCGCACCAATAGTCAAATCTCTCACCATTGAAACGAGGAACTCGGGTAGCGGGATTATTTGTTATGTTGAGGAGATTATTTGACATATTGATATTTTAGCTCTGATACCAGATTGATGTAGATAGGAGATAATATATTATAGGAGGAAATTGCTTTTTATTTCTTTCTTTTTTCCTTACTTCCTTACAATAAAATGACCACATATATATAGTGGTTTACATACTATTTCAATGGACATAACCATTAAATGAACATGACTCTTAGACTTAAAGGACACAATAATTCACCAATAGACATGACACTTCATCTAATGAACATGTCTTTTTATTTTAATAGACATTACTAGAGTTAATTAATTTTGGTTTATGCCAACAGACCAATATATTGGTTACAGTAACTTGCATAATTTTACCTATGCCATATGAACTTAACCTTACAAGAGCCTCATTCATAAACTCTTATTCAGTTCCTCCATGACTTGTACTGTTCCAGCCTGCTCCATGTAGCAGTTCACGACTCCTAAAATACTAATCTTACTGGAGTAATCAGTGAATTGGAATATATATTCGGTGGTTTGTAGTGAACTGTGAATAAGGGAATAAAAGTTGTAAGAAGAACTTGATTTTTAATAGAGAAAGAACGACTGTAGTTTAGTGGAGAAAGTGGGACGTGAATTCTTCTTTACCCAAATTGGGTGTTCCCATGTGCCGGATCAATCTTAGCCACTGATTTGCATAAAATCTAATGGTTTTGAGTGGATTGTAGGACCCATTCATTAGATTATTAGTAATGTGTGTAGTTGATGTGTGGTTGTGATTTGTCAGGCACACGGGAACACCCGAGTTGGATACAGAAGAATTGACCTCGGGAGGTGGCATGAGATGAACCCCAAAATTTCGGAAAAGACATAAAACTGCAATATTTATGTTTAATATAAATCTGAGAACTATCACATGGATCATGAATTTCAACCATCAGGTTCAGACTACAAAAAGAGCCTCAATCCTTCATTTTATTGTTTTCCAAATCTAAGTTAGCGGTTCAGAGAGGGACTGAAATATAGTTGGTATACAGTTTCAACTTTTACAAACCCATCAAAGACTAGTTTTCTATCTTTATTGTTCAAACCTTAAGACTTGTTTTTCACATTTTGTAATCAGTCTCTCAGTAGAAACCCAAAAATTTCAGTTTTAAAATATCAGTTTGAAAATGAATATTTTTTTGTAGCGAACAGACCAAAAATATTGTAAAATAAATTCTCAATAACATATAATCAATATTGACGAAACCACTTTTACGTCAGTCGTAAGAAATTATTAGTTAATAACTTTTGCAATGATTTGGTACATTGTAAACTGAATTCTAAAACAATGGTAAATAATTGTAAACAATAAAATACAACGTTTACAAAGAGTTTTGTTTAGGTTATAAACTATACTTTCAAAACATAATAACAATACTTATTACAACAACATTTCAACAACACAACCGTAATATATGCATCATGTAGGACATTTCACAAACACGATAATATCATCTTCAACAATAATCTTTTCATATTTCATTTTCCGCAACTATACACAAATATTATTGTATGATATAACTGAAAATATTTCTTTCTATTACAAAATAACATACAAACGTTTTGAAAACCACATACTCCGAATATCCACTAGTGCTTCTAAAAGGATGTCAACATTTTATTTCATAGACGATAAATGTTATTACATACAAAACAGAAATAAAAAGCTAGGACTTAGTATTAGACATAAGATTGCAGTGCGAAGACTTATGGAAGAAAGTTGTTTAGAACAGATTTGTAAAATTTCATGGTGGTTATCAAAGTGAAGGAATTAGTTCTTCTGCTTCAGAAACTGACCCTCGAAAAACCCATCTTTAAAGGCAAGCGACCGCACATGCATTGCCTAGAAATCAACCAGAGGTGGCAAATTGCATTTTGTTATGAGTCTGCACATAATATTATCAAAAAATTTCCTTTGGTCCACAATGAAGTTGGATTTTGAAGTTTCTAAAGCTTCGCTCCGCCACAGTCAAGAATGCGCCTATCTGTAAATTCTGCAAATTAAAATTTGACATCGTCTAAAAAGTCAAAATTTGAAAATTTCAATTCTCTAAATATATACACTAAAGATAATTATATAAAGAAGTAAAACCAATTTCTACAGGCTTCTTAATTTTTCTCTTCATCTCAGAATATCTTCATATTGACTTATCAAAAGAAGAAGAAAGTTGCTTATATATTCAAGTATGAAAAACTTATGTTTGAAAGATATTGTGTACTGCAGATCTACGTAAGGGTCTATATATTTGTGGGGAATATGCGTATATACATTTGACGGTTCCTATATCTGTGAGGCAAGCAAATATCTTCCTTCTTCTTGTTGCTATTACAACAAAAAAAATTCATGTAGCATATTAGTTATTCTCTTACTTCCTCACATTGCCAAATAAATATTTATTTACACTAAAATGATGTGTTTTATCTTTGTTTCAGATAGAGAAAAAGTATACAGGGTCGATTATATTTCGAACAATTTCTCATAACTCATGGCATCCTCGTCTCTTAGATTGGATCTAAAACCCGCAACACAAAATTTCCCTACGTTTATTCCGTCAACCCCCCAATCTCAACCAGCATTTGAGATATGAAAATGTACGAAAACTGCTCATTTCGAGATCTATCATAAACTAGTGGTGAAATATGAATTAGAAGACGAGTGCATTTATGTTATTAAGATTGGCTTATACACTTTTTATTAACTCTAAAATTATTATATTGAAATTATAGAACTCTGGACATAAATTTCATGATATAAGTTTGAATCTCTGAAACAAAAAGGCTACTAATCATATAGGAAACACAATTGGTAAGAACTTTCTCATGGATAGTATCCCTGCTAATTAACTAAGACAACATTTTGCAAGAATTCTTACTGAGATGATGATGATAGGATCGCATTTATACATTAAGTTCATACATCACCGTTACCAAAGACCAAAAGGGAATATGAAGACGCACCTTACCAGGGCCGGTCCTAGGAGTTCTAATACCTAAAGAAAAAATCGCAAACAAGGCTCTTGTATAAGAACTAATGTATTACATCAAAGCAATTTATATTGTTTAGAAGAAAACAAATAACTTTATTTGTAACAAACGTATAAAACTCAAATCAATCTTATGCTAAAGGCAGCACGATTTATGCTTCAGGGTACCACCGGTACCGCTGAATGAATTTATTTTTTCGTGTTCGACAGTCTACCGCTGACCAAACATTGTTCGGACATCGGTACCGTGGTACCCCTTAGCACAAATCGCGGTTTCCTTAGCACCGCACTAAATAAACAGGTGAATGATATGGTTAGGGAGCATTCTCTTGTGCAGAAGGATGTTCCAACTGAAAAGTTGTGAGTACTATTGAGGAGGATAAAGAAAATCTGAAAAAAGTTAAATTTGATTTCGTTGAGGGGGGTAATAAAGAGACTACTAAAGATAGTGCGGATAGTAATAGGAATCCTTTCCAAGTGCTTGCATGTAATAATGAGTATATGCAGGAAGACAGACAGGGAACTTATAGACTACATAATGAAGTTGGAAATGCAGAAATGGTCAAGGAAATTGATAGCTTGAATCAAGTTTTAGAAGGGTTGAAGAGTAATGAAGTAGAACATATGGAAGATATTGAAGAGTATTCTAGACAGCAAGTTAATAACCTTGAGAGTATTAATGACTTTTTTTATAGATGAATCTAGTAGATCTTCAAGTAGTTTTAAGAGCAGATCTAAATCTAAAAGGACAAAGTTTAAGACAAGGAAAGTTAGCAGTATTATGAAAGATGAACCTTTGGTGAAGACTAACCCTAAGTGAGTTAAGCTTGTCTCTCAATTTCAAACTAGAACGAAATCAAAGAAAACAAATGAAGAAGGTATCTTGCCTGATGGTGTTATAAATGGAGGAATATCTAAGAAAGGATGAACTTTGAGCTGTTTTTTTCTTGATCTCTTTGTTTTTAGCAAGTTTGGAGCTTTGACTTTGGGTATTTTCATATTTTTGGTGCTTCTCTGATGGTCTTCTTTTGGCATACAATGTTATGTGCAGCTACTATTTCCTTTAGTTTAGTTGTGCTTATACGTTCAGTGATCAATTCTTCTTCTTCGAAGCTCGGCATCTGTTGCCCTGTTGGTCTTTGATTTTGTGTGCTTCTTGCGGTTTAGATTTAGAGCTATTGTCAATTGCCTTGGTTATTGGTTATGCATGTGTTTGCTGCTCTTCTCTGCTTCATTTCTGGGTTCTTGGAGTTCAATATGGAACTTTCATTTGTGTTTGTTCTTTTTGTTTTGTCGTGTGTTGTTAGTGCTTTTGCCGACATCTGGTGCTAGAAGAAGATTTGTGATTATTTGGCTTTTGTTGAAGGTCTACGACATGTTATTTTGTTTTAGTTGTGTACGATGGTGTTTCTGCAAGGGTTTGGTGTTGTTTATGTAGTCTTTCTTGCTATGTCTCTGTAGATTAAGCTAATTTTATCATTTTTATTCAGTATTTGTTCAGGTTTGAGTTATAACATTTGTAACCAGCTTAATCATCTTTTTGTAACTTGTTTATTGCAGTACAAGTACACTTCTTGTTTCAAAAAAAACTAGTAATCAAAAATTAGGACATAAGATTAAATTTTACATTTTATTCTACTGTTTGCAAAACAGAATAAATTTTAAATTGTAAACTACTAATTCACAAAAGATAGATGGCGACATGTTGCATTTCATTGTATAAACTGCCAAATAGTAAATTCCCATAATTAAATGTTTAAAGCATACAACATTAAAGCTAGTACCTTCAGCTTAAATAGTGAAATTAAATTGGCGCGCTTATTATTTCTTAGATGCCCTTGTTGTAGTTGACTGCCAAGAGGTCCAAAGACCCGAGAGCTGCAAGTTGAAGATGGAAATTCACCAATCTTCGTCACCGTTAGATGAAGAGCCGCCATCGTCAAGTACGTTCATGCATGATATGTAAATCGCAATTTTCTCCTTTCTACTTTGTGAATCGCATGAGAATGCCTGCACTTAACAAGTTCCCTTACCTTTCCTCGTCCGATGATGATGATTATCCCCTGACTAATTTATTCCCTGCTACTAAGCCTTCAAGCCCTGCTAAAACGAGGTCCTCTTTACCTGAACAAATCAGAAAAACATCTGAAGTACAATCATAAAAAAAACCTAAATGTGTTATTGTAACAGCTTTTAGATATCCTTTTTTATATATTTTAAGTTATCTCTGAATTTGTTCAGAAGTACATTGGTGAGGGTCCTAGGATAGTTAGAGATGTTTTTCGTTTGGCTAAGGGAAATGTACCTGCAACTTTATTTATCAATGAGGTTGACGCTATTTCTACAGCATGTTTTGATGCTCAAACTGGAGCTAGTAAGGAAGTTCACCGCTTCCTTATGGAATTAATGAATCAGATGGACGGGTTCAACCAAACTGTGAATGTAAAGGTTATCATGACAACTAATAGAACAGATACGTGCAAATGTAAATGAACTTTACCTTTACCCCATCCATAGTGTCACGCTTTTCCTTCTTAGCAAGCTCTTAGTCTTCAGAAAGAGTAGCCTCATCATCCAATGTTCATTCCACGAGAAATATTATTATTTGAAATGAAGAACAAAAAACTTTATGCCATCAAAGAGAGTTTATTATGAAATTAAAGGTTGCTAAAAATACCATCCTCCTGTTCCTCCAAAAAGATTAAAGCTACTATAAATAAAAGTATAGAGGTCCAAATTTTGTGTAGTGACATACTTCAAACCCCAAAAGTAATGGTTTTGATAGTTGCTTTAATTCAAAAAAATTAGATACATATTCAAAAGATTGAGGTGTCCATCAAGTGGATGATATTAGGAAGCCGAATTGAAATTTAACCAAACTATTCATTTATCCGATGTCAAACGATGGTAGATTAGACATAAGACACCGTTCAACAATAAGATAACATTGGCATCGATGGCTTTATCTAATTCAGAAATTGCATGGCATGTTTACATTTCAAGCAGGAAACTAAAACCAACCGGTGCGTCATATATATATATATATATATATATATATATATATATATATATATATATATATATATATATATATATATAGAGAGAGAGAGAGAGAGAGAGATAGAGAGAGAGAGAGAGACATACATGTGTGTGCGCGCTCGTGCGTGTACACAGAGCGCTTGGTATTGATGTTTCTTGTTTTAAACTCGTGACCGCTAGGATATATGAATAGAGCATCATACCACCAGCTAGTTGAGCTAGCGATCCTTGGCATATGCATACACATTATATATTTATTTATAACACACATTTAACTATTTGTATGTATGCATGCATGAACACAATTAAAAAGCAATGAAATTATAAAATGGATGAATGATGTATCATGATGGTTTGTTGCATTAAACAGGGGTAGTTTAATAAAGGACTGACCCTCTACAAAAGAACTATTATTACCATTGTTGGTTGCCATTTAATATTTTCAAAAATCAGAATATGAACTTTTTGAAAAACCTTGCTTCGATACCAATTGTTAGGGAATGTAGAATGTGGATCTTAAGGCAAAACAAACACTAGAGGGGGTTGAATAGTGTTTTCAAGGAATTTAAGAAAAACTAAAACTTATATGATCTACTATATGAATTACACACCACAAAGATGATCACAGACACAGAATTGAACACAGACACAGAGATAAACAAAAAAAAATCAAAAAAAGGAAAGAATACACCGGATTTTATACCGGTTCGGATTACTCCTACGTCCAATCCCACGCAACACTGGATTGTGTAGAATTTTATTACTATATCAATACCCAAGTACAATCCCCTTGATTTCCCGGCTACATGGTTAACACCGCTACAAACACACTTGATCAAGTACAATCCCCTTGATTTCATGGCTACAAGGTTAACACCGCTCCTTTTCCTTGATTTCAGAGCTAGAAGAAGTACACCCTTTCCTAAACACTTCCCAAATGATTACAACAGCCCTATAACTCTTCATAGCACTTTAATTCAGATTGGAGTATGAGGAGTAGTGGTGTTTGTATTTTTTTGATGTTTTGTTACATCACTTATTTTTGCATACAGATTGTTATATGTATGGGAATAGATATACTTCTTATCGGGTGGTGGCCTTGCCGGAATTCGATAATGAAGTATGATGGGTGGTGGCATTGCCGGAACTCATCTATCTATTATCCCTTATATTTCTATCTGTGACTCCCATGTTTGGTTTGTATTTGGATATTTGTATCAACTTTTTTATTATTATATATATGTGTGCTCTCTTTCTTTTGGAAGATCACACATCTTTTGCTCAAAAAAAATTCAGAGAGTAATGAGTAAAGAGTGAGAAAAGAAAAAGTTTTATATAATAAGAGCAGAAATTGACAAAGTGGAAGAGTAAAAATCAATAAAATAAGAAATATTAATGAAAGGCTGAAAAGTGGTGAAGATAGAGAAGAAAAATGGTTAAAAAAATCGAATTCAATCCCTGTTTATAAGATTTGAAAGGTTGCAACGCTTTGGGAATGTTACAAATAGTGAAAAGACACTTCCTTTGAAATTTGAAATTGTGACAATTATATCTCGACATAACCTATCTGTAAAATATTTTAAAACTATTTTTTAAGTGTTTAATTATATATATATATATATTATTCTGGAAATTCTTGAATAAAAACTTAGTGATATAAATGAGTATTCTAAAGTATAAAATCATATGAAAACATAAATATGCATTATATAAATATATTTATAATTTTATAAAGTATAAAACTATACAAGTATAAAATTATAAAAGTATATAGATATAAGACTATATAAACTTATATAAATTCAAATTTAAACTTATATTTGAAATTTATAAGTAAAATAGAAAACAATTTGAAACTAGAACTTGAATTTTGAAAACCAAAATTTGAAGTTTCATTTTCAATTTCTAGGGTATATAAGACTTCCAAACGATATAACTTCTTGTATTTGTTTACATGCGAATGGTGATTCCGATTGCCATTAGCGGATCAAACAAAGAAATATTAATAGATACTACCTTAGACTACGTACCTTCTGAGGAGGGTTATCGTTCCTATCGCCGTTGGTAGCCGCGCCTAGGATTCCCAATCGATTTTACCGCGCACTTGAGTTAGTAGATGAGTTAGAGCAAGAAATTCCGAAGAAAAGCAAAGGGAAGTGCTTATCGATTAAATAAATTCTACGTTCTTGCTTGTCTAAGAACAAAATGGATAGGCCACGACCTTCTACACCACCTCCGCCGTCAACTGCTCAATTGGATGTTCTTCAACTGCCTTGAGATCCCCAACCGCAGAAGAAGTACGTAAGTCGTAGGAAAGCCAAAAAGGAAGCATCCGATGAGCCGTCTTCGCAGCATTCTGTACCGGTGGGACCTTCACAACCACCTCTAGAAACAAGTAGAGGAATGGATCCAAGAAGAGGAAGAGGAAGAAGAGTTGTTAATACCAAAGGAGGGAAAATTTCAGCCACAACCAAAGAGAAAAACGCCTCGGGTTGTGAGAGAATTGAGGTGATTAGGAGGTGGTTTTACACTTTTACTGAACAATTTGCTACAGTTTTATCTATGTAATGATTATGTATGATGTATTGATTTCGTTGGATATATATTATTGCTTTGTTGCTGGATATGCAGTTCTAATTTTTTATTCTTATCTTATGGTCGTTATGTAATTTGGATATGTTACTGTTATGTTCATTATGTAATTTGGATATGTTATTGTTTTGTTCGTTATATATTTTGGATATGATTATGTTTTGTTAGTGGATATGTAGTTGTCATATTGGTCAAATAGTGTATGTTGATAGCTTAGTCGTTTGGTAATTTGCTTTGTTATCGTATTGTGTTGCGACAACGTAAATTTGCTCACTGCCACTTTTGGAGGCAGTGAGCAATCATCAAAGCGTTATCCGAGATACCACTAATTCAAATGCTCACTGACTTTTTTGGAGGCAGTGAGCAGTCGACATGGCATTATTTAGAATAACGCCAACATAATATGAAAACCAGCGTTACCCCAGATAACGTCTTTGTAAAAAAATAAAAAAAATTGAAGCTTTTGTAAAAAAAAAAGGTCTATTTTTGTAATTAATTTGGAAACTGACTTATTTCTGTTATAATTTTTTAAACCTGACCCAAGTCAAAAAAAATTCCTAAAAAATATAAAAAGGCCAAGGCCTAATACAATACATGAATACAATATCTGTTATTTCTACAGTGCTTTTATTTTTGTTTTTATCGCTAGGATAAGTTCTTGGCTGGTAAAAACTGGATGTTGCAGCCAATTTATGAATCAGTGGGGCAGGAGCAAATCCTACTGTTAGAATTTGATTCAATGGGGGCAGTTTTGAGAGTAGTAGACGCAGTTTAAGTTGCTGGCTCCAGGACCTGTTAGGTTTCTTTCTACTATTAACTATTTGAATGCCATCATCTTCAACAGTATTTTAATTAGATTGTCATGGAGAAGGATATGAGTTAGAGCATTCCCAGCAGTGGTAATTCTATTTGAAATGGGGAAGAAATTCATATTACCGCTGTCCAGCAGAAGCGCGATGGGTGTGGGCGAGATAATGAAATAGCGATGCTCGCCATTTTCAATTTGGAGTGGCGTCGTATAAACAGGTTTGAGAAACCGTTTATATGATAAACGGTTTTCTGAAAACCGTTTATATGATAAGGTCCAATCTATTTAAATGCACACCCTTGATCACTTTAAACCTTTCTGAATTTGTTAAACATTTTAAGTTTCTAAATTTGTTTCCTATTTAATTATTTAAAGTTTGTAGTTTAATCTTTTTTTAAAATTTGTTTCAATGGTTTTAAGTTTTTAAATTTGTTTCTTATTTTTAAATTCAATGATTTTTGAAGTTTGAAAATATATTTTTAAATTTGTTAATTCTGTTTAAGTTCGAAAATTTGCTTTTTATCTTAGCATTAGGTTAACTTTTTTAAACTTATAGTTTTAACTTATTTTTTTATTTTTAAGTTTTAAATTTGCTTTTACATCACAGAATTACCTGAACTCAATTTTTATTTTTCCCGTGTATTTAAAATTATATACGCATAATTAACTGTTTTAAATCTTTTGTTAGTTATTAACAATGGTATCAACGACACTAATTCCACAAAACACGTGTGATACAACAGATGTTCATTATAACATCACTAGCCAAACGTAGAATACAAGAGAAATAAGTAAATACTAGCCATTAAAATACAGGATACAAGAGATGTTAAACTAGGAAATTCAGTACACAGGCACATTAATTGTTACGCTCAATCTGAAGGGATTCTAAAGAGGTTTGAAGACGCCTAATCTCTTTTTCTAACTCGTTGGCATAAGAAATACCCCTTGTACATAAACAGTCGTCTATCCACTCAAAATAATTACATCTGTTAGGCCATAGCGAGAATAACTGGATCCTATGACCATTATTCTCTCAGTCCGCCCAGACTACTACCTCCACCGCGTAATCACAGTGGCAACAAACGGGATATGAGTTAACCTCCTGCCCGTTAGGAGACTGGTTAACTAAAACTCGTCGTACCTCTTGTTCATATGGAGGCCGAACTATCGAGAATTGATCTACCACTTGAACAGGTGAAGGATGAGGGACTGTAGCCGCATATGGTAAGTGTTCTTCATTTACAGTTTGGACTACTTGATGACCTACATCTAGAACATGAGCAACTGGTGGATGAATCATCAGGCATGCCAGCTCCAGGTAGTCACGACGCAAGTCCTCGTAGTGCTGCTCTTGGTATTTGATATTCCAATCAATATCTGTTTTTGGACTTAATGCCGAACGCTCAGCAAAGTTTTGATCATAGTTCGAATCCATTGACGAGGGCCATGACCATGAAGGCATTTTTTATCTTCATGAAAATTTTGGTTCCAGATAACTAAAAAGTATCAACCGTAGATATTTATAGGGGCAATATGTGGAGTATACACTTACCATTTTTTCTTCATTTACAGTTTGGACTACTTGATGTACATGTGACGACCCCTTAAATTATGGAATTATTCATCTTTCCTGATAAGACTAGTCAATGTAGGGTTAAAATAATGTACATGTGATGACCCATTAAACTAAGGTGATATGACAAGTTAGTGGGCTCAGTTCAGAAAATGTCTCCTATAGTGATTCTTAACACCTTAACATATGTAGCAATAGAGCACTATAGCGATAAGATCCAACTCTGACGTGATATGACTACTCAGGAGCACTAAAGCAACAGGGCACCATCTACTAAAGTGATATGTAGCAATAGAGCACTATAGGAAGACTGTACCCACTTTAGCACTGGAGCACTAAAGTGATAGGCAGACTGTACCCACTTTAGCACTTTAGCAATAGAACATTGGAGCACTATAGCACGACCCAGTTTTATGTTTTTTAACTCACCAATTATTCGTACGTCCAAGTTTTATGTTTTTTTAACTCCTTTATATTTTTTAACTCCTTTATGTTTTTTAACTTCTTTGTGTAGTGATAGGACGACCCAGTTTTATCCTATATATAGCGGCTTCTCTGAAGCCCCCATACCCATCCTCTTTCATCATGTCGAAATACGAAAATGAAAGTGTAGGCTCAACCATGGACAAATGGGAAAATGACGATGAAGCGGTAGCTAATCAACGACCTGCAAAATAAAGAGTAGTTGAAGGATGCGTTGTCCAGCCACTATGTCCCGGTGGATCCAACCCTATTTGCCGTTGTGGAGCAAAATCGGTGGCGGTTGTTTCGAAAACTGAAAAAATGCTGGTTGTCGATTTTTTGGTTGTGAAGTCTATGAGGTCCACAAGATTTATCCTGACGAAATTGATTGTTGTTTCTTTAAGCAGTGGATTGACCCTTCGATGTGTGAACGTGGAGTTCAGTATGCACTGGAAGCGCAAGTCGAAATAAGACGCTTGAACAAGAATGTTGCTGATGCAGCTAGAGCTGGATTTTTCCCACGTCCGTGGTAGGTGTACGTGGAAACTATTGTAATGTTTTTTAGTTTACTTTGAATTTGATGTTTGTGTGTTTAGGTGGTGTAGTTCGTATAACTGTAGTTTTCATTTCGTACTGTTGTAATCGTCATTGTTGTAAGCTTCTCATTAATGTAATGAAAAATATTAAACAACATAACAATACACAAACAATAACAGTATATACCAAACAAAATTAAAGTACCATTAGCACCTGACAACACGCATAACAACAACAAAATATTATATTACCATTAAACTAACAAACCATTACACTAATAATCCATCACAATACACACAACAATACATCTAACAGCAGACATAACAATATTACAGTACCATTAAACTAACAAACCATTACATGTCCTCAATGACTGGAATGTAAATCGTACTTCCTTTCTTCTTTCCATTTCCCTTAAATAGAGACTTAACCTTACTGACTAAACCACTGCTCTTCTACTTACCTTTGTTCAAACTCTTGCCTGCACATACATAAACACTTTGTTATATGTGAACGTTAATAAACTTAGAACTAAATAAATATTTATCTGTCCACAAGTTACAAGTGCGTATGGAGTTAATTTACAAGTACACGACGTCGACGGTGATGAGGTTGGATATCTAAGCTTAACACCATATTGATTAGTACGCACATCACTAGATTGGCCACCTTCATCGCTATCATCATCATCCTCATCCTCCTCCTCATCACCTTCCTAATCATCCTCCTCGTCTTCCTCCTCATCACCCTCCTCATCTTCCTCATCACCCCGCCCATCACCCTCGTCATCTTCTTCCTCCTCCTCTTCCATCTGTACCCGAGTTTTTCTTTTTTTCCTGCTTTTTGTTCGACGTGACCGTTTAGACCCCAAACCCAACACTGGTTCCCTAAAAACCTGCACGTTCTGCGCAATATTTAAAAGCAAATACAATATCATTATAAAAATAATACTAGGGATTCTATGTTCTAAGCAATATTGAAAAACAAACATGTTTCAAAATAATTAAATCGATAACTTACAAAATCGTCTGCAACTATGTTAATCCTATTCAATCCCTCTTCATAATACTTCGACTGTTCAAGAGCTAATTGCCGCATACCCATATTCATTTCCTATAGACTATTAACGGTGTAATTGGACGGAACTAGCGGTATATCCATTAAATGAGGAACGGGTAACGGATCATGTCATGTCCATTGCAAGTTCCATCCAGAATCCTTGGCCCACTCACTTTGTTGTGGTTGTTGGTAAAACTAAGATGCGTAATTAACTTTTGAAGACATGACGATTGGAGCTTCAATTCCTGCCTTCAAAGCAGAAGGTCCGAAAAATTCCATATTACCGATACGGACCGAAGCATCTAGTAACAAACCAACATCTCTACCCACTGAGCGCCAATACGTGTTGTAGTCCATGTCTGGCTCTTTATATATATACTGTTGACAATCATCTTTGTATAAGGCTTGTTGCAACTCCGCATATGTAGAATATGTCATCTTGCAGGTCATGTGTGCAGGAGGATCAATGGGAATAGTCGCCCAGCCTGTAAGCTACCGCATACACCTCTCTCCTAAATACATCTTATATGAGCTACTGGGTGGAACAATCAGGCAACAGTTTCATCGATAGGTTGCGTGCATGGACAACCTTTGCATTAGCGAATGCGACTGAATTTTGCCATGGATTCCAATTTATATGCGTTGCGTGGCAGTGATCAATATGATACCGTGTGCCAGGGAACAAATGAGCCGAAGTATCATGCGTGATGAGCCTATTTTCTTTCTCTCAGGCTCTCAATCTCAGATATGAAGCTTGTTTCACCTCTTCTTTGACAATATATCCGCACACCGTCATGTACTCAAAAAACCAGTACTGCAATAACGAAAGATGCAATATTAAATACTAGAATAAACCACTGAGACATAAAAAACTTTTTGTTTACTATAGGTAACCATACCTGCAGTAGCTCAATGAAACCAGTTCTATGTCCTTCCTTAGTTACAGCAACATCCAAACTCTGGTAGAGGTAACCCATAATTGCCTAACCCCAATCGAATTGCTCCGCTAAGCATAAATCAAATACGGCCTCCAAATATCCCAGACTAATAGTGTCATTTGTTGCCGTAAAAAATAGAGTACCCATCATATAAAAAACAAAAATGTGGGCAATATGACTTTTGTTATCAGCGGCCTCAAGATAACCATCATGAAAGTACTTCACAAGATGCGATAAAGCAACATTTCCTACCCGAATATCTTTCGGCTCAAGAAGTGGCAATAGTTGCTTTGCATTATCGAATTGTCCCCAACTCTCATCATACGGTATCGTAAGATTATGCATTCCCATGGGAATGGATGTCAACATGGTAAAATCTAACGGTGTAAACCCGATCTCCGTACCAGGAAATAAAAAGGTATGCGTAGTCGGCCACCAACGCTCAACAATAGCATGTATGCATCTGTTATCCGAGTTTTTCAATTCAATTTCCATAAATTTTCCAAATATACTCACTATCGGATCTCGGATTTGCGGAAACTCTTTAACTTTCTTCCACCATTTCAACATTGTCGTAAATGCCCCATGACATCTCATCTTGTCGCGATTTTGCTTATAAAACTAAATTAGTTACATAATCTTTTCGTATCGAATAATTCTATTTAACGAACATTAAAACAAACAAAAAATATACCGTAAACTCTTTTCCACTGTTGTAGATATGTGTAACTCCTTCTTGTAGAACGTGATAGACATGAATTGAAACGTCAGATCAATTGTTGTCTCCTTCCTTGCTCCGTAGCCACCTTCTTCGCTTTTAATCTTTTTTCGACTTTTTCGTGAAACTTTTCTTCTATGTAACCCACTCGCATCGCTAGTGCCTTCAGTGTTTTCCTCTTCCATCATCAACCAATTCAACTAATTTGCTAAATCAACAAAAATGTCAAAAATGATGGGTTTAAGGTGGAGAATGATGGAATTAATGGTGCTAAAGAGATGAGAAAGAGTAGATATTGATTTGTTTGAAATTGTAGCGAAAATCATTTGTTTTTCAATTAATTTTTGAACTAGGGTTTTGATTTTTTTTTTTGGGTTTTGAAGAAAATCGCAAGCTTCTGTTTACAGAGAATAATGGCTCTGTAAACAGCAGCTTGCTATATATATATATATATATATATATGTATGTATATATATATATATATATATATATATATATATATTATTTTTTCCCTCATACTAAACGGCTTTCTGAAAACCATTTAGTGTCCAATTTTTTTTTTTTTAAATATAATCCAGCGTCCCCCCACTGACTGCTGAAATAGTGGGGGGAATCAACGCTTAACATATGAAATTCACGTTCAAAAACTGAAATACTGCTGGGAATGCTCTTAGTAGAGAAGGAGAAAAATATGAAAATGTTGAAGAAGAACCCCAT
Source organism: Allium sativum (assembly GCA_030737875.1). Taxonomy (NCBI): domain Eukaryota; kingdom Viridiplantae; phylum Streptophyta; class Magnoliopsida; order Asparagales; family Amaryllidaceae; genus Allium; species Allium sativum. Next base: position 116,330,763 of record CM060911.1, on the reverse strand, counting down.
GTAATAAAAAACTTATTTATAACCAATTTTCACAAAATCAGTCCAATTATGTTCCAACCAACAACACTTACCATATGGGTAAGTTGTATTTTAATCCACACATTCTGTTAGTTAATCCATCATCTTACTTTAATAAGTTGATCCATAACTATTTTGTAAGTTAATCCAAAAGTGGATTAACTTAAAGATTTCATGTTAATCCACAAATCAGCAAAACCATGAGCTCATGATTTCCCTGTACTGTTAGTTCAGGCTAAATAAACTTGCGTTGGTATTCTGGTGCAAGGCAAGATGCATTTCCACTTGATCAAACAATATATCAAAAACAAGAGACTTTTTTTAAAAGGGTTTGTAAATATATACATTTCTTTCAAACAAACGACTGCATATATTATTTGAATTTCATTAAAAGAAACATAACATGCAATACAACTTGGTGAACTACATACCATCTCAGTTTACCGTATCAGATCACTAATCATTAAAGATTAGTATGCCTAGCTCTCACTACATTCGATGTTTAGGGATGGAGTTATTCTTGGAGCATATCTGGAAAGATTGGCCGCTAAATTTACGTTTCCACCTTTATGCAATTGGATGAAAATCAAGGATTGTTAATGCGCTTACACTATTGAAAACCCATCTTTTAAGCTACCAAGGGAATATTAGTGCTGCACTGGTTTTGGGTGGGGTTGATGTTGCAGGTTCACACATACATGCCGTCTGTCTACATGTTTCTACTGATACTCTTCCATCTGCTACAATGGGTTCAGGTTCCCTTGCTGTCATGGTGGTCTTTGAATCCAAATATAGAGAAGGGATGGGTACAGAAAATGAATAAATTTTGTTGTTGAAGCCATCTGGTCTTGTATTTTCAAAGATTTGGAATGTGAAAGTAGTGTTGATGTTTGTGTGATAACGAAGGCAAAGACATGATACTTGGGAAATCATCAACTGCCACGGGCATGCTTTAGTTCCACGAATTTGGAGGTTTTTTTTTTTTTTTTTTGAAGTACGGTGGATAATTTGATTAAATTTTAGATGTTATTTAAAGTCAAAGATCCTATTTTATAGTTTCAATTAACTAATTAAAAATGTGTATAGAAATAAAATTTACCTTATCATATGTTTATTATTATAAATCACATGTAATTATTGCAAGCATCGTAACCGCTCAAGTACGTAATCATATAACATCACAGTGCAAAATGCATGCACTCAAACGGAAATAGCAGGTAATAGTTTTGGCTGAAAAGGCAACTGATGGTTGCAGTCTAAATGCTGACCGGGATCGACTCTTAGAATATCGCAGTAACGTTTGTAGAAGCCGATCCTATCATTAACCCTGTCATCTTCACCGCGCCCGCACTCGGAGCCACCATTTATAATGTTGGTAATGGTGCCATAGCCTGAATATCGGCCAGCGACTATGTCTGTTGGAAGAGGAAACCAATGTCCGGTGATCACATCATGGCAAGATGGTTTCTGCAGGAACTGAGGCGTCATCCAGTACCATATTGCAGTTTTAAATGACACGATTGGGTCCCATGCGACTAAATCAGGATCGGCTAATAAGTCTTCACCTATAGCTCTTCCTGCTGGCCCATAGTTGTAGTTGCTGTAAATGTAGGATTAGTCGGTATAGTTAATAAATTACCTGTATGCATCAATAGCTATACAGCCCTATATATACACGTAAACTTGCCAAAAGAGTGTCCATCTAAAACTCACAATGCCAGATGATCAATACATGTATATGAAGTTGAAGATTGATAGTTTGATACTAACTAATTAACTGGGATCAAAAGGTAATAGGAAATGAGTGAAAACGCATCATAATTACTTTGTAAACTTGCCAAAAGACTGTCCGTCTAAAACTCACAATGCCAGATCAATACATGTATATGAAGTTGAAGATTGATACTAACTAATTAACTAGGATCAAAAGGTAATAGGAAATGAGTGAAAACGCATCATAATTACTTTGTAAATACATTGATTTTTTTTATATGGCAGCTAGTGAAATAAGACTACAGAAACTTTGATTTGGAACAGATAGAAATTGCTCACTAGGAAAGCTGCATGGGGCCGCGCCCGTAGTATTTTTTGCCAGGCTTGCATGGCCAACGTAAGCTAAAAGAACAATAATCAGATGGATGTCCCTGCTCTTCTTTGAGGCAATAACCCCATGAATATGGTCCACCTGGTGCTGCTGGCCCCCCACCTTTGCTCCAATAATATAATCAAATATCAAACAGTTTATCTATGCATAAGAAATGCTTGATATTGTAGGCATGTATATGCCATAAATTAACAAACATATACATAACAAGAATCGGTTACCAGTAGTTTCATGGGATGTCTGGCCTAAGAAAGCAGCAATCTCTCTCTTTCGAGTGTCAATACTCCCGGTGGTACCAAAGCCATCAAATGAATTCGCAGCTGTTATGAAAGCATCATAAGTGTAAAATCCACGAGCAGGGCAACTATAATCGTCACGATGGCGAAGCATCTGGTTAAACTGGTAAGCAGAAATGATGGAGGCTACTCCAGATGGTGGGCCTGGGCGTCGCCCACCACCACACTGGCTTTGGCAATCTTGCTCACAGTATTCATCTGTGGCGCCGCACCACCCGAATCTGCTGCAGCACAGCCCATCAGGGCATAACGCACCATCCGCTTGCCATCCGCATTGCTGTGCGGCTGAACCTAAAATTACACTTAGGCTTATTATGGCTGCAATGCATGCCTTCATTTTTGTGTTTTTGTTTCTGTTGTGACTATGAAAACACCGTGCGTACCTCTCCTTTTATAGAGTTGTTGAGGTCACTTTTGATTATTGTATTCCAATTTAGAGCTGGTGGCATCTTGGTGTTGCAATGTAATAGTACTGATGCAAGCCAGATGTGCTTAGATTATAATAAGCGGGGATAGATGAATATATACATTTCGTTTTCTTCATATCTCGTACACTGGTGCCTTTGTCAACAAGGGTATTGGATGCCCGGCCATGCCTACATTATGTTTCCAAGGGATTTCGAAACTTTTTCTAGTACATCACCTAAGAGAAACCATCAATTCCTTTTACAATGTATTTTATACATTGTAAATATAAGCATAGAATAATGGAAAAATATTATGAATACTAAGGCATGCAACGATCAAAAAGAGCTATGTTTAAATTTTAGACTACAATTTTAAAACATTCTAAACAAACTTATTACATCCACATTTCAACATTGTGTTTTCTAATTTTATATATAGTGGTATCCCAACAAACCAAAAATATTGTAAAATAAATTTTCAATAACGTATAAGCAATATTGACGAAACCGCTTCCACATTGGTAGTTAATAACTTTTACAATGATTTGTTACATTGTAATTGAATTGAATTCTAAAACAATGGTAAATAATTGTAAACAATAAAATACAACGTTTACAAAGGATTTTGTTTAGGTTATAGACTATAATTTTAAAACATCGTAACAATACTTATTACAACAACACAACCGTAATATATACATAATGTAGGACATTTAACAAACATGATAAATCTCATCTTCAACAATAATCCTTTCATATTCCATTTTCTGCAACTATACACAAATATTATTGTACGATATAATTGACAATATTTCTTTCTATTACAGAATAACATACAAACATTTTGAAGACTACATACTCCAAATATCCACTAGTGCTTTTAAAAGGACGTCAACATTTTATTCCATAGACGATAAATGTTATTACATACAAAACATAAATAAAAAGCTAGAACACAGTATTAGACGTAAGATTGCAGTGCAAAGACTTATGGAAGGATGTTGTTCTGAACATATTTGTAAAATTTCATGGTGGTTATCAAAGTGAAAGAAGTAGTTCTTCTGCTTCAGAAGCTACCCCTCGAAAAGCCCATCCTCAAAGGCAAGTGACTGCACATGCATTGCCTAGAAATCAGCCACAAGTGGCAAATGGCATTTGGTTATGAGTCTGCACATAATATGATCAAAATATTGCCTTTGGTCCACAATGAAGTTCGAGTTCGAAGTTTCTAAAGCTTCACTCTGCCACAGTCAAGAACGCGACTATCTGTAAATTCTGCACATTAAAATTTGTTACCGTATGAAAAGTCAAAATTTGAAAATTTCAATTCTCTAAACATATACACTAAAGATAATTATGTAAAACCAGGTTTTACAGGTTCCTTAATTTTTCTCTTCATCTCATTATATTTTATACCGACTTATCAAAAGAAGAAGAAAGTTGCTCATATAATTAAATATGAAAAACTAACTTTTGAAAGATATTGTGTACTGCAGATCTACGTACATGTGAGGGTCCCTATATTTGTGAGAAACGTGTGTATATACATTTGAGGGTTCCTATATCTGTGAGGCAAGCAAATAACTTCCTTCTTCTTGTTGCTGTTACAACAGTTTTTTTTTTCTAGTAGCATATTAGTTATTTTCTTACTTCCTCATACTGCCAAATAAATAAATATTTACACAAAAATGTGATGTGTTTTATCTTTGTTTTAGATAGAGGAAAAGTATACAAGGTCGATTATATTCCGAAAATTTTCTCGCAACTCATGGTATCCTCGTCTCTTAGCTTGGATCTAAAACCAGCAACACAAAATTTACGTACATTTATTCGGTCAACCCCCCAATCTCAACCACCACTTGAGATATGAAGATGTACGAGAACCGCTCATTTCGAGATGTATCATAAACTAGGTGGTGAGATATGAATTAGAAGACGAGTGCATTCATGTTATTAAGATTGTCCGTACACTTTTTATTAACTCTCAGATTATTATATTGAAATTATAGAACTCTGGATTTAAATTTCATGATATAAGTTTGAATTTCTGAAACAAAAAGGCTATTAATCATATAGGACACAATTGGCAAACACGTTCTCATGGATAGTATCACTGCTAATTAACTAAGACAACTTTTGCAAGAATTATTACTGAGATGATGATGATAGGACCGCATTTATACAGTCAGCTCATACATCATTGTTACCAAAGACCAAAGGGAATATGAAGACGCACCTAACCAGGGCCGGTCATAGGAGTTCTAGTATCTAAAGCAAAAATCGAAAACCAGGCCCTTATATAAGAACTAATGTATTACATCAAAGCAATTTATATTGTTTAGAAGAAAATAAATAACTTTATTCGTAACAAACATATAAAACTCAAATCAATCTTATGCTAAGGGCACCACAATTTAGATGATAATATATATATGAACTAAACATCTGCAAATTTTTCTTGGATTTTGATTGGTGTAGTTCACGATACAGTAGGGGTGCTACAAAACAATAGTGCCCAGAATGCTCTTATGGAGGATGATGATGATCAAGAAGAATAAGTTGAAGAAGAAGAAGACAACGAAGAAAATCAAGGAATGGACGAAGATGATCAAGTAATTTACTGTGGCGAAGTATGTTTTGATAAGGATGGCAGTGTGATTGAACAAAATGAAGAATTCTGCCTCTATTATCCAAATTGTCCAATTCACATGTCTCCAATTGTCAAAAACAACGAAGTTTCGTATATTCGCATATTCGTGTATTTGTATATTCATGTATTCGTATATTTGTATATTCATGTATGTAGATTGTTTGTACTTTCTCATATATATGTAAAACAACAAATTATAATTAACAAAGTTTGTATTTATAATAATCTTATAATATAGTTTTCTAGTTTGTTCTCCTAGGAATAGTATTAGAAATTAGATTTGGTCTTAGATTAGAAATTGTATTAATCTTAGTTTCATACAGTTATAATCATATTAGCCAAAATGTTAGCACGAAAAATGACGCTTACACCCAAAGAGGTGTAGATACACTTTTCAACTATAGAAAACAAAATTAAAAGCAGAAAAATGCAGAGTAAAGCAGAGAAGTGGTTCAGCCTCTATTTTGGCCTACATCCAATTTAAATGAGCATTTCATTGATTTCTCCATTACAAGGTGCAATATTGATCTCGATTTACACTTTTCTCTATGATTTGCAGCAATGCTCTCAAAATTCTCTAATAATTCTCTGATAATTCTCCATGTCCAAAGTAGAAACACTCGAATCCGACTAGTAGCGATGATTATCGGACTTGATCTTCGATAATCGAGCTCAGTGAAGAAGTTTGACGTTTTCAACAATAATCCTTTCATATTCCATTTTCCGCAACTATACACAAATATTATTGTATCATATAATTGACAATATTTCTTTCTATTATAGAATAACGTATAAATGTTTTGAAGACCACATGCTCCAAATATCCACTACTGCTTTTAAAATGACGTCGACATTTTATTCCATAGACGATAAATGTTATTACATACAAAACAGAAATAAAAACCTAGGACTCAGTATTAGACATAAGATTGCAGTGTGAAGACTTTTAAAAGGAAGCTGTTCTGAATAGATTTGTAAAATTTCATGGTGGTTATCAAAGTGAAGGAAGTAGTTCTTCTGCTTTAGAAACTACCCCTCGAAAAGCCCATCCGCAAAGGCAAGTGACCGCACATGAATTATCGAGAAATCAACCACAGGTGGCAAATTGCATTTTGTTATGAGTCCGCACATAATATGATCAAAATTTTGCCTTTGGTCCACAATGAAATTCGACTTTGAAGTTTCTAAAGCTTCACTCTGCCACAGTCAAGAACGTGCCTATCTGTAAATTCTGCACATTAAAATTTGATACCATCTGAAAAGTCAAAATTTGAAAAGTTCAGTTCTCTAAATATATACACTAAAGATAATTATATAAAGAAGTAAAACCAGTTTTTACAGGCTTTTTCATTTTTCTCTTCATCTCAGAATATCTTTATACTGACTTATCAAAAGAAGAAGAAAGTTGCTAAAATATTCAAATATGAAAAACCTACATTTGAAAGATATTGTGTACTGCAGATCTACGTACATGTGAGGGTCCCTATATTTGTGAGAAACATGTGTATATACATTTTAGCGTTCCTTGTGAGGCAAGCAAATAACTTCCTTCTTCTTGTTGTTGTTGCAACCATTTTTTTTCCTATAGCATATTAGTTATCCTCTTACTTCCTCACACTGCCAAATAAATATTTCAGTACGCAATAAGCGACCTAATGCAACAAATTTGCAAGGTATTGCTAGGCAAAATGTTCCGATAGCTATACTATTTTGGTCCTACTGCAACGTTTTATATTTAATATTACCTTAGCCATAAAAATGTGTTGCTCTAGATAAACAAGTGTAACACGATGCAACATTTTGTACAGTGTTGCTATAGCAGACATTTCCATGTCCTACGTGGCGATCTGCACCGTTAGTTAAAAAAATATCTCAGCCGTCCATCCACGCCATCAATCCACATCTCACAATTTCCATTTTATGGTTATATTTCATTTGCTCACTTTCGTTCTAACCCCCAAAGTTTCAAAATCTTCAATCCCTGATTTTCATTTCGTTTTAGCCCCAAAAATTTCGAAATCTTCAATCCCCAATCTTCGATCTGGAGGGGGGGGGGGTCACACATCTCCAATCGGTCCTTAGCAAAATCAGACATGGATTTTTAGTGATTCAATCGTTGTTTCGAAAATAAAATCGGGGTCAATGGATTAGAAAATTTTAGTTATTCAGCGTATTCAACTTTCAAATTCCTGCTGGATTTGTTATTACCATAGCTTTTGATCATTCTGCATTTTGTAAGAATTGGTATCAGTTTGATGTTGTTGTAAAGATTTGGGGCTTTAATTTTGTTTGTGGGGTTGCTGGTACTAACAATACCATTAAACTAAAACGTTGTTGTAAGAATTGGTATCAGTTCGATGTTGTTGTAAGGATTTGGGGTTTTAATTTCGTTTGTGGGTTTTAACTCGAACTGTACTCAGTATGAACCGAATCATGTTCGTGGATATATGCTGTTAGTTTGTGGATATTATGATGATGGTGGTGAATATATTCAGATATATGATGTTTTTCCATTGCCATGTTTCTTGTTCGAGTGCTTGTGTAATTGATCTCTCCACCTTCTTGAACATGTATAGTTGTTAAAAAATTAACTCATACACACAAATATATATACATGCATATATTCATATTCACACTTATGCGTATATATATTTAGTTGATCTATCCATCTTCGAGTTCAGTGACCATTCAATCAATTTCTACTTCAACTCCAACAACAGCGACGGAAAGTAAGCATTGCCACCACAAAATCCCAGCGAAGATAAGGACTGTGAAGGTACGGTCGAATGCAGGGAAGAAGTTTTTTGGTTACTCCACATAGCCAGTAAGTATAAATTAATTTTTTTTTTGCTTTGTCGATTAATGTATTTTTAAGTGATGATTTAGTCGAGAATTTAACATATGTGCAGAATGACGATTGTGAGTATTTTACATGGCATGACGAAGTGTATGAAATCAATAGCAATGCTGAAATGGAAGATACTACTCTTAAATGGATGGAAAAAGAAAATATTATATCGCAATTGCTCATGGAAAGGAATACATTTGAAGACAAGCTGCTAAAGAAAAAGCAAAAGAGGGAAAAAAAACCAATGAATTTGTGGTTGATATGATAGTAGAGTTGGCCTTAATGTGCGTTAGATGTGGAAACCACGAGAAATGAGAAAAATTCTTTGTAAGAGCTTTAGCTATGTCCTGGATAATGATTGAGATTGTTTTGTGTATACTTATGGCAATGTAGTGTAGTGAAGTTTCATCCAAGTGAAATAATATGCATGGACAATTTTTCTTTATAATTTTTTTCATGTTTCGTCCTTTTGGAGTTGTTGATGATGAATTGTGATGTGTAATGCTGTATGTTTTGAAATGAATATATGAATGGTGTTTTATGCAAGTGGTATATGTGATATTATGCAAGTAACTTTAGTACTATTTTATGTGGTATTATGCAAGTAGTTGTCATACTATTGTATGTGGTATTATGCAAGTAACTCACCCAAACAAATTCAAAAATTTAATATCTATAACAACATTTTTGGATATTGCTACAGACACCTAACAATATTGCTATAGACCTAAATATGGTTTTATTGTAGCGATATTTGTTGTACAACCGTAGATAGCCAAAATATTGCCTTTGAAGTCTGCAGCTACGGTGAAAATTGCATCACTCTTAAAACATTATCAAATACCCATGCTAACATTTTTTGGGTTTGTGCTAACAATTTTTTTCCGTTGCGTTAGGCCGTTTATAGCGTAGTGTTATTTACACTAAAATGTGATGTTTTTTACCTTTGTTTCGGATAGAGCAAAAGTATACAAGGTTGATTATATTCCGAACAATTTCTCATAACTCATGGCATCTTTGTCGCTTAGCTTGGATCTAAAACCTACAACACAAAATTTACCTACATTTGTTTCGTCAACCCCCTAGTCTCAACCAGCAATTGAGATATGAAAATGTACGAGAACCGCTCATTTCGAGATCTATCATAAATTAGGTGGTGAGATATGAATTAGAAGACGAGTGCATTCTTGCTATTATGATTGGCCCGTACACTTTTTATTAACTCCCGGATTATTATATTGAAATTATAGAACTCAGGACATAAATTTCATGATATAAGTTTGAATTTCAAGGCTACTACCCATATAGGAAACACAATTGGTAAACACGTTCTCATGGATAGTATCACTGCTAATTAACTAAGACAACATTTTGCAAGAATTATTACTGAGATGAGGATGATAGGACCACATTTATATAGTCAGCTCATACATCACCATTACCAAAGACCGAAAGGGAATATGAAGACGCACCTAACCAGGGCCGGTCCTAGGAGTTCTAGTACCTAAAGCAAAAATCGAAAACAAAGCTCTTGTATAAGAACTAATGTATTACATCAAAGCAATTTATATTGTTTAGAAGAAAGTAAATAACTTTATTCGTAATAAACGTATAAAACACAAATCAATCTTATGCTAAAGGCACCACAATTTATGCTTTAGGGTACCACCGGTACTGCGAACGATTTTTTGTTTTTGCCGTGTTCTGTGGTCTACCGCTGAACAAACACTGTTCGGACGGCGGTAACTTTGTACCCCTTAGCACAAATCGCGGTTCCCTTAGCACCGCACTAAATAAATAGGTGAATGATATGGTTAAGGAGCATTCTCTTGTGCAGAAGGATGTTCTAGCTGGAAAAGTTTTGAGTACTATTGAAGAGAATAAAGGAAATCATAAAAAAGTAAAATCTGATTTCGCTGAGAGGGGTAATAAAGAGACTGCTAAAGATTCAAATGTAGTTAAGCATGCGAAAACAACTCAGCTACAAGCTAAAGATAGTGTAGATAGTAATATGAATCCTTTCCAAGTGCTTGCAAGTAATAATGAGTATATGCAGGAATACACACAAGGAATTTATAGACTACATAATGAAGATCGAAATGCAAAAATGGTCAAGGAAATTGATAGCTCAGCCATGAATCAAGTTTCAAAAGGGTTGAAGGATAAGAAAGTGGAAGATATGCAAGATATTGAAGAGTATTCTAGACAACAAGTTAATAACCTTGAGAGTATTAATGACTTTTTTTGTAGATGAATATGATAGCTCTTCAAGTAGTTTTAGGAGCAGATCTAAATCTAAAAGAACAAAGTTTAAGACAAGGAAAATTAGCAGTATTATGAAAGATGAATCTTTGGTGGAGACTAACCCTGAATGAGTTAAGCTTGTCTCTCAATTTCAGACTAGACCAAAATCAAAGAAAACTAAAGAAGAAGGTATCTTTCCTGGTAGTGTTATGAATGGAGGAATATCTAAGAAAGGATGAACTTTGTGCATTTTTTTATGCTGTTCTTTATCTCTTTGTTTTTGGCAAGTTTGGAGCTTTGTGTTAGGATTCAATATATATTAACAGCAGATAGTCATGAAACCCTAGATCCAAATATGTAATCCATATTGATTTAATTGAGAACAAAACAGAAATAGATTAGCGGAAGCGTACCTGAATCCATAGTTAATCATGGCAATACCTAAATCCATATTTTGTTGCTAAGAAGAAGATATAATTTGGTTTGGTCTTCCAAATTGACACAAACCTAAGATCTGAGATCAGCTCTCCGTAGAAGAGGTTAGAGAGTTGCTAAGACTTGTGTAATTCGGGGACCATAACCCTTTATTTATAGAGTTGACATTTTGTAATTCGGCCCTTCAACAAATTATAAAATGCCCCGGTATCTACACATTAGGCCCATGATAACTTAAACTTTAAGCCTATTAATTCTAATCTAAAATTAGATCACTTTTTTTAGGCTTTACACCAAAATAGCACAACACATTTTATTTTACATATGTGACCCAATTGCCGAAATATTCCAACAATCTCCCCCTGGGTCACATATGAAATAACCTTAAAATGTGTTTAACTTTATGAGCTCCAAAATTTGCTATTTATAACATATGGTGTATCTGAAACAATCTCGTCCATTAATTGGGTTGACAAAGGATCAAAGCGGCATTCGTTACATTTATCGTAACTAAACCCATCAATGGTCACATAATTCAATACAATCAAATCAATCATGGATGCGTAGCATGGAAATTACATGAAATGTGATCTATACATGTCTATTTCCAACTGGTCCTTCTTTAGTGAGATCAAATGTTTAATATTTAAACAACCTGAGTGCGAAGAAAAATCCATTACTTTATTTCTGATCAGAAAAAGAACTTGATATGCATATATCTGTAACTGAAGTATATAACAATGAGTCGTATGACAATACCGAATACAAACTCCCCCTGAACCAAAATATCCTTACATAAAAGTTACACCAATTGAGCTACATGCTCATGAAAAGACCTTAGGTGATAACCTTTTAGTAAGCAGATCTGCCATAATGGAGTTTGTCTAAGTGCGCTCTATGAATTACAATATATTTTGCACTCTTCCCTTATTGGAAAATAATATATTCTTTACTGTCACAATATTACTTGGTCTTTCAATTCTTTATCTATAAGTGGAGTCTTGTGACAAAATTTCATTATTATTTTCCATATTTGGATGTCTTATAATTAACCAAAGACGATATTTTCAAAATGGCGAAAAACTATAAGTGCCTAAATGACACTTTTCCCTTATATAGTTTCACCCATAAAATATATTATCATTGCTAGAAGTGGATCTTTTACAATAATGACATCCAAAATATCCGGATCGTAATTCTTTATGATCTCCACCCAATCCGATCTTTTAGCTGTGAGCGTATAATCTTTTATTTTGTCTTTTAAAGATATATCATATATATCATAACCATTTTGGCTACTAAATCATTGATCTACTTTTAATATCAGTAAAGTATCTGCCAAATAATACACGCATATCCATATATGTATATACATTAGTATGCATTAGAATTCACACTGCAAATGCATGAGAAATCTTTCGCTTTTCTTTAATTTCAAGAATGGTAGCATTTATCTGTTTGGTAAAAGAAAAACAACTGAATCGCAGTTTACGTACCAAATCTTTTAAGCATTTATCTTCCTAATTCTTTTGTAATAATCCAAATATCACCCCGTGAATAATAATGGTGTATTTGAATCCCAAATACAAAAGACTAATCCATAAATGAGTTTCTTAAGTAGTTTCACCAATGTCTTCATTGAGAAACATAACTTTAATCTCCATTAGATAATGCTTAAAAGTACAAAATGTAGTAAGCTCCAAAGCGATCGATTCTAAAGAATCGTTTACTAAGTCCAAAATGAAACATTCTTTAAAGAAAATAAATTTTCCTTTTAATAATAGTGATTTCAATAAAAGTGCCTTATAAAATTCAATATTACTCATTTCATCCCTTTTGGCTTTGAATAGTTATTCATGACCAATGATCTTATTACTTAAGTTAGAGGGAGATTTCAAACTTTATTATCCATATAGATTTATGCTATATGTTCATTTCTTAAATCCACATTTTAAATTAGTACCTTACATGGATTGATGTAAGTCCATAACATCATCTTTATCAATCTATTATTTATCTTTATGAAGAAATACTACACAATAATCTGAAATAGCATTTCTTCCCATTTAGGTGGATTTCCATAGTGATCTTGCATTTTGAGGTTGTTGAGTCTGTTTTCTTGAAACAATAATCTTAGCTTAGAGAAAAAATTATCCTCAACATCGTCTTATTATGGTTCTTAATTTACTTCTTTCTAATAAAAGAAAACAAATCTTAAACTTTAAGCAAAAAGGCAACCGTAGTTGAATCAAAGATAATGATTCTCTTTAAAGACAATGATATTACTTTATTTCTCCCCCCAAACTCAACATTCTCAAAATAACTATTGCAATTCCCGCTTTGAAACTTTTCCTTAGTGTGGGTTCATAAAAAAAATATAAACTTTAAATCCCTTAGAATATTAATAAAACATTTTCTATCTTTATGATATCTCAATCTATAATTCCTCAGTAAACTGAAACAAAAAATTATATTAGTCACTAAAACAAAATTTGAGATATCATTACATAAGTTATTTAGCATAAGTAGCCATAATGTATATGAGCTTCAATTACATAAGATTTTGAATTTATTCATAAATTAACATTACTATTTCTTGATGAACAATAATAACCAAATATTTTCACGTTAGAAATATAAAACCGAAATCTGTCTAAATGACAGCATAAAAAATATATCAAATAAAACCAATTTTTTTTTTGGCTTAAATCTCAATAATAACTATAAAATATCAAGTATATTTTACTTTATATGTCTGTATATCTCATTAAAGAAACAACTATAAAAATATATCCGTATGTTATTTCTTTTCTTTGAGATCCTTAACGACTTCTTAATCCTTATTCATACATTTATTTACAATGTATATCAAATGAGTACTTTTCAATCATAAAAATTTCAATCTCTATTTTAATTACCAAAGCGCTAAATTAGCCCAATAAGATAACATATTATTCTTAAAATAATTTTAATCTTTAAATGCATATATTGAAGATAACACCAAAAATAACAATAACTTGAGCGTCTTTAGCTTTTGAAGCAATATCTTTTTCCATATAGTACTCATTTATATTTCTTTTACTTTGACTTTATGTAATCAAGCACCACAAAGAGTGCTTGGTTTCCCTTAATGTTTTCACAAAAACCGTTTCCATTCTCAGTAGATAACTTATACAAAATTAGTTATCGTTACCTATAGCACATCCTTGAAAACTTCTGAAGTATTTAATTAATGATTATTCAACTCTTGCCTTTGAATTATATCACTTTTCAATATTCTTCATAACATTATAAGAATATTTAACCATAGTAGGGTTGGCTGTAACCCTCTTAGTTACAAGAGTTAAATCTATAAAGTCAAGAACAAATAGCATGCTCTCATACAAATCCTTATATTTATCCCAAAACAAGATGGAAATATTCTTTAAATTGACAGCTAATTCGGTTAAATTAGCTGAAAATGAACAAAAATAAAATGAAGATTGACCATATATGCTCATAGCCAAATATCAACCATAGTAAATTCAAATAATTGGTAAGTCTCTTCTCAAGATACCTAGTACACGTTAATATCAAGTCTTTGGACAGTAATATTAACTGTAAGTGGTACTCTTGTTGTAATGATCAAACATTGTCAATAAATTCAAGTCAAATAACAACCTTCCTTTGGGCCGATTAATTATTCACTCAAAAACCTTATAATTGTCACGTATTTATCATCACACATGTGTAAGCGATTCGACCAAATATTAGTCTTCCTTTGGGTCGGCTAATACTCGCATGAACACTACACACAAATATCAAACATTTTCATGAACCACCAAAATATAGAGGTCACTTTGGTGACATATTATTTCAGTTGATTCACTATGTATGTAGAATATTTACGGTTATAAAGAGACACCAAAATTATATTTGAATTTATCCTTAATATATATATAATATATTTTGAGTGTTCTGAAACACTTTGCTTTAGGTCCATATGACAACTAAAGTATCAAAAAATTATAACCATAGCACGATAGATTTTTAATTATAGTTGTCATAATATTTTTCTTTAGGTATGTGATTATATTTATGATATTCCCGAAATAAATACGATGATATAAAACATCATTAATAAATATCACATGTGAACGTCACAATTAAGTGACATATAAATATCAATGTAAATGTCATACAAGATAACATGAGTCAACGAAGTAGCTACTATATGCATGTCTGAACCATAATGCAACTACATAAAATGCTACCATGTCACTTTACTTTATATTTGATTTACATATGCATTGTCAGTGTGTTCGAAGATCATAATATTACTTTATTGTCGTGTAACATGAAGTACCAAATAGACTTATGTAAACCGAAATGTTCAAGTCAATCATTAAAATATTCTGAAAGTAATGATGACAGTATGCACACTAAACTTTACTTGAAACGCAGGTTACTCGGATCTGAATTCATTTTGCCACTTTCAAGTACATTGTTATAACTATAATTTATCCTAAACTGATGGACTTATTACAGAACCCGCACACGTTATTCAATGCTAGCTGAAACCAAAAAATATATATGCGATGGGACACATTCAAATGCAACGTGTTAGCATTGATTCAAGTGCAGATTTGTGAGGAGTTAATATAGCCAAAAGTTTCTTACTGTGACAATGCTCACCATAAAAAACATGATAAACAATAGTTGCCATCAGCTTTAAATAACGTATGCCTTATAGTAAACCATAATATGTTTGTAGTTTGTACTATGTGATTGTACTATGTGTTATATGTATATGATCGCGTCAGCCTCAATACTAAATCCATTCAGCAAAATTTTCCATATATATTAGCCCTAAACTAAACTTTCTCATCTTTGAAAATCTGCTGCTGTGTAGCAAAGTGCAAATACATTTCCAGAGAGTCCAAATAGCATGGAAATATTAATACGCTTTTGAATTATTCAGTACAGGTCAAATGGCATTTTCAAAAGCACATTTTCAAAAGCAAGACACCTAAGTTGTTTATTTTATTTATTTTACAAAACTAAAACAGCGCACATACTAACTTGTGTGTAAAGGATTTGGCATTGTTAAACTAATTCAAATAGACTAAGCATATATATACACCTCATGAATAACAGTGCGGCTGCTTTGACTGACAAGTACAGATACAGTTTTCTGTATGGTAAAGATATGTAAATAAATTCAAGGTTCGAACTGCGTAATGGAATTATTCACAATTTTATCTCGCAAGGCCATGATTGCAAAGCATATTGATTATCATCCATACTGCAAACGAACTAATATCTCCTGTCTACTTTTTGTTGACGACCTTTTACTCTTTACCAAGCCGAACAACAAATCTATTAATGGTATTAAGGTCGTACTTGAGTCATTCAGAATGACTACGGGTTTATCAATTAACACTCTCAAATCCAAGATTAGATGTGGTGGTGTGTCTGATGAAACTAAAAATGCTATGTATGATCTCTTTGGTTTAAGCTCTATGCAGGATGAAGAGCATTACCTTGGCGCACCTCTCTGTACTTCTAGACTGAAAGCATCCCAATGCTTACCCTTGCTTGAAAGTATCATCGCCAAAATATCTACATGGCCTTCTTCTAAATTTTCGATGGCAGATAGATTGGTAATTGTAAAATCCTTGGCAATTTCTATGTGCATTTATTATGCTCGTCTGTTCATTCTTCCAACAAAATTGATTGACATGGTTAATTCTGCCCTCTCTCACTTCTTATGGCATGGCAACCCCTATTCAAAAAAACTAATTCCTATATCTTTCAAGAAGATATGTTGTTCTTATGCTAAAGGGGGTTTAGGTTTCATGGATTTGAAAGCATGGAATTATGCTGCTCTGTCATCTAGAATCGATAAAATATTCTGTTTTGATTCCAATCTGTGGGCTACATGGTGTCGAAGTAACTTGATGAACGGTCGACATTTCTTGACCATGGACATTCCTCAGGATTGTAGTTGGTCATGGCGGAATATTTTGAGGCAGAGAGATAGATTCCTTCCTATGTTCCAATGTGGTTTGGGACACATGCAGATGGTTTCTTTTTGGTTTGACCCGTGGTATGACAAAGGTATCATTCTTGGAAATATAGTTGAACACAATATTCGAATTTTATCTCGCATTAATGCTAGGGCAACGATGGCGTCCGTTATTCTTGGTGGCTCGCTTTGTCTACCGCATTCCAGCTCTGCTCTTCTTAGATCTATTTGGATGAACATGTATAACTCTTTCTTGCCTTCTGTCAATACCCATGCAATATGGAATGGAAAAGTTCACACTGTAAGAACTGCGTACCATGGCTTGATGATAGGTAACTCTTTTTTTCCTTGGTCCTCGCGTATTTGGATGCAGAACTCTGTGCCTAAAGAAAACATGTTTTTATGGAGGATTTTACATAATGCTGTGCAAACTAGAAAGAGATTGCTGGACTTAGGCATAATTGCGGATGACACTTGTATTTTTTGTGGTTCCTTTCCAGAAACTATTGCGCATGTTTTTTTCGAATGTGATTACTCTTACTATGTATGGCATCATGTACTCATGCATTTTGGTCTGCATGCCCCGGCCCATGGATCAACAGAAGAATGGTTTCTCATATTCAAGTTTACAAGATGGAAGAGTTTAAGTGGGTGTCTTCTCCTTAAATTGTTTAAGAAGTCTGTATATCTTCTGTGGATGGAGCGGAACATTAGGGTGTTTAGTGGTGTATCTACCTCTAAACAGGTAATGATCCGTTCTATTATTGGAAGTATATGATTTTGTGGTTGTATTGTAACTCATCTCTGTACTCTTTTGTTTGTCTATTAATAAAGATGGTAGGGGTCATTCAATCCCGCTTGCTATGCAAAAAAAAAAAATTCAAGGTTCGAACGAAATTAAAGTATCATAAAGCTTCATCCAAGTTAAAGTATTTCGACCAATTCATAAATGATTGAACCTTTCAAAAGCATTGATATTATATCTAAATCCGGATCAGACATATGAATCATCAACAAAAAAACAGGCTCATAAAAAAAAATCAAAGATGGTTAGCGGAAGCTAAATCAAAGAAGAAAAAATAAATAGATCTCATGAATATTTCTATAGATCCGAGTTAAACAGAGGCAACAGAAAATAAATACGAATTGAAAACCTCAACTCAGTTTGATTAATTCAAATTTTCAAACAATAATTTTGTCAATAAAATAAAATATGGAGGCTCTGATACCACTTGTTAGGATTCAATATATATTAATAGCAGACAGTCATGAAACCCTAGATCCAAATATGTAATCCATATTGATTTAATTGAGAACAAAACAGAAATAGATTAGCGGAAGCATACCTAAATCCGTAGTTAATCATGGCAATACCTGAATCCATATTTTGTTGCTAAGAAGAAGATATAATTTGGTTTGGTCTTCCAAATTGACACTAACCCAAGATCTGAGATCAGCTCTCCGTAGAAGAGGTTAGAGAGTTGCTAAGGCTTGTGTAATTCGGAGACCATAACCCTTTGTTTATAGAGTTGGCATTTTGTAATTCGACCCTTCAACAAATTATAAAATGCCCCGGTATCTACACATTAGGCCCATGATAACTTAAACTTTAAGCCTATTAATTCTAATCCAAAATTAGGTCACTTTTTTTAGGCTTTACACCAAAATAGCACAACACATTTTATTTTACATATGTGGCCCAATTGCCGAAATATTCCAACACTTTGACTTTGGGTATTTTCATGTTTTTGGTGCTTCTCTGATGGTCTTCTTTTGACGTACAATGTTATGTGTAGCTTCTATTTCCTTTAGTTTAGTTGTGCTTATGCGTTCTGCAAACAGTTCTTCTTCTTTGAAGCTTCGCATCTGCTTCCCTGTGGTCTTTGGTTTTTGTGTGCTTCTTGCAGTTTAGCTTTATAGTTGTTGTCAACTGCCTTGGTTATTGGTTCTGCATGTGTTTATTGCTTGTCTCTGCTTCCTTTCTTGGTTCTTGGAGTTCAATCCGGAGCTTGTCATTTGTTTTTGTTCTTTTTGTTTTGTCATGTGTTGTTCGTGCTTTTGCTGGCATCTGGTGCTAGAAGAAGATTTGTGATTATTTGGCTTTTGTTGAAGGTCTGCGGCATGTTATTTTGTTTTAGTTGTGTAGGATGGTGTTTCTGCAAGAGTTTGGTGTTGTTTATGTAGTCTTTCTTGCTGTGTCTGTGTAGATTAAGCTGGTTTTATCTTTTTTGTTCGGTATTTGTTCAGGTTTGAGTTGTTACACTTGTAACCAGCTTAATCATCTCTTTGTAACATGTTTATTGTAATATAAGTACCCTTCTTGTTTCCAAAAAAGAAAAAAAAAAAGAAAAAAAAGCCTACTAATAAAAATTCAGGACATAAGATTAAATTTTACATTTTAGTCTGTTGTTCACAAAACAGATCAAATTTTACATTGTAAGCTACTAATTCACAAAAGATAGATAGCGACATGCTGCATTTCATGTATAAACTACTAAACAGTAAATTCCCATAATTAAATGTTTAAAGCATACAACATTAAAGTTAGTACCTTCAGCTTAAATAGTGAAATTGAATTGCCTGTTTCTTATATGCCCTTGCTGTTGTTGACTGCCAAGAGTCCAAAGACCCGAGAGCTGCAAGTTAAAGATGTAAATTGGCCAATCTTCGTCCCCGTTAGATGAAGAGCCGCCGTCGTCAAGTACGTTCATGCATGATATGTAAATCGCGATTTTTTTTCCTTTTTGCTCTGTGAATCGCATGAGAATTGGTGCCCTAAGTTATTTGGGGCCCTACGCGGTGGCTTCTTCCGCTTTGGGGAAGGGCCAGGCCTGCACCTAACAACTTCCTTTACCTTCCCTCGCCCGATGATGATGATATCCCCTGACTAAGTTAAGCCCTACTACTAAGCCTTCAAGCCCTGTTAAAACTAGGTCCTCTTTACCTGAACAAATAAGAAAAACATCTGAACTACAATCACAAAAAAAACCTCAATGTGTTATTGTAACAGCTTCTAGGTATCATTTTTATATTTTTTATGTTAGCTCTGAATTTGTTCAGAAGTACTTGGGTAAGGGTCCTAGGATAGTTAGAGATGTTTTTCTTTTGGCTAAGGAAAATGCACCTGCAATTATATTTATCAATGAGGTTGAAATTCAGCAAATCTTAAGCTTGATATTCAAACAAACAATCGTGATACATCATTCATCCATATTATAATTTCATTGCTTTTAATTGTGTGCATGCATGCATGCATACAAATAGTTAAATGTGTGTTATAAATAAATATAATGTGTATGCATATGTCAAGGATCACTAGCTCAAGTAGTTGGTGGTATGATGCTCTATTCATATATCCTAGCGGTCATGAGTTTAAAACCCGAGACATCAATACCAAAGTACTCTGTGCTACTGTGTACACGTACATGTATTTCTCTCTCTCTCTCTCTGTTGAGATATTCAGAATGAGTTAATTAGGAATGATATTAATAATTGAGTTAATGTTGGAAATAAAGACAAATTAATACTTTACCTTATATTCGGTATTGTATTAAGTGTGATTTATATTGGGTATTATTCAATTAGGCCAAATATTCCCTAGAATATGCTGTACTAGATTATTCCTCTCTTATATATAAGTAGAAGGATCTCTCTTGTAATAGATATACAAATTAATAAAATGTAGTCTGCAATTGTTCATTGCTCTTCTCTCTCTTCTCTCTGATCTCAATTCTTTCATGGTATCAGAGCAGGTCAAAGGAAGGAGAGGTATATATATATATTTAAAAAAAAAAGGGGGGGGGAGTCGGCAGTCCCTAAAGCCAGTGCAGCACCGTCGTGTGAAATCTTCAAAGCAAGCTGTCCCTCCGTTGAAGCCAATCACTGCTCCAATCTGAAGCCAATCACTACGCCAACCTAAAACCATCAAAACCAAACCAAAACCAAACCAAAACCAAAACCAAAAACCATTGAGTGTGGTCCACTTTAAAAACCATTGAGTGTGGTCCACTTTAAAAACCATCAAAACCAAACCAAAACCAAACCAAAACCAAAACCAAAACCAAAAATCAAAACCCAAAACCAAAAACCATTGAGTGTGGTCCACTTTAAAAACCATGAATATTGAGTGTGGTCCACTTTAAAAACCATTATTGAGTGTGGTCCACTTTAAAAACCATTGAGTGGTTGGACCACTTTAAAAACCAATGAGTGGTTGGTCCACTTTAAAAACCATTTGTTAAAAGTGAAGAGTTGCTGATGGCGTATGGAAATTTGAAGCTGACTGTCATTTTGTTCGTGATGCAATCCAAGGTGCAATCCAAGATGGGCATTTGTGATCCGCATGCTCCATCTTGAGGGGGGGTGTTGAGATATTCAGAATGAGTTAATTAGGAATGATATTAATAATTGAGTTAATGTAGGAAATAAAGACAAATAAATACTTTACCTTATATTCGGTATTGTATTAAGTGTGATTTATATTGGGTATTATTCAATTAGGCCAAATATTCCCTAGAATATGCTGTACTAGATTATTCCTCTCTTATATATAAGTAGAAGGATCTCTCTTGTAATAGATATACAAATTAATAAAATGTAGTCTGCAATTGTTCATTGCTCTTCTCTCTCTTCTCTCTGATCTCAATTCTTTCACTCTCTCTCTCTCTCTCTCTATATATATATATATATATATATATATATATATATATATATATATATATATATATATATATATATATATATATATATATGGTGCACTATTTGGTTTTATTTTCCAGCTTGAAATGTAAACATGCCATGCAATTTGTGAATTAGATAAAGCCATCGATGCCATTGTTATCTAATTGTTGAACGGTCCTTATGTATAATCTATCATCGTTTGACGTCGGATAAATGAACAGTCTGGTTAAATTTCAATTCGTCTTCCTAATATCATCCACTTGATGGACACCTCAATCTTTTGACTATGTATCTAATTTTTTGAATTGAAGCAACTGTCAAAACAATTACTTTTGGGGTTTGAAGTATGTCACTACACAAAATTTGGACCTTTATACTTTTACTTATAGTAGCTTTAATCTTTTAGGAGGAATCAGAGGATGGAATTTTTAGCAACCTTTAATTTCATCATAAACTCTCTTTGATGGCATAAAGTTTTTTGTTCTTTATTTCAAATAATTATAATTCTCATGGAATGAAAATAGGATGATGAGGCTACTCTTTCTGAAGAGGAAGA
This sequence comes from Allium sativum, assembly GCA_030737875.1. Classification (NCBI taxonomy): domain Eukaryota; kingdom Viridiplantae; phylum Streptophyta; class Magnoliopsida; order Asparagales; family Amaryllidaceae; genus Allium; species Allium sativum. The sequence goes on along the minus strand of CM060911.1, from coordinate 116,308,518 downwards.
GCTTGCTAAGAAGGAAAAGCGTGACACTACAGGTGAGGTAAAGGTAAATTTCATTTAATTTTCACGTATCTGTTCTATTAGTTGCCATGATAACCTTTACATTCACATTTGGTTGAACCCATCCATCTAATTCAATAATTCCACAAGGATGTGGTGAACTTCACTATCAGCTCCAGTTTGAGCATCAAAACGTGCTGTAGTATTTTTATTGTATCATGATGGCTTCATTGGTTTGTTTTTCTCTACAGAACGTCAATACCAAATTTTGCCAGTGATTGCAGAATATGGATTGACGAACACTGTCGAACCAATAGTTCAAATGAAAATAATTGAATCAATGGGCTTACTGGATATTTATAAAATCAAGTAGCTAATGACAATGTGCAAGAAGCATTCAAATGATAACAATTGGTATATGACAAACCTTCTCTTCCTTAGAGACAATAATATAATCTTTATCATCCTCGGAAAAGTAAATATTTTAGTAACTTACAAGAACACAGCAGAAACGATATAACAAATAATGCCCAAATTTCAATCTATCATAGAATTTATTTAACCATTAAAACTTCAAAAATGAATCATTTCCCAGCACAATTGGGAATATCAGAAATACTAGTATTACCGTACAACGGTGAGAAAACCGACCGTTAAGGTATTCAGTATGAAATCTAAAAATATTTTTTAAAACATATAATAATATTTAAAATAAAAGATCAAAACATAAATTTTGAAATATGACTGATTTTGATGCCGACACCTTTGTAATATGACTGATATCTTCTTGAAATGGTAACTCATCTTCACTAGATAATGGCAACACATTCAAATCTATTTGATGTGCATTTTGAGTTATATTTCCTAGTTTAGAAAAATAAAAACATAATGAATCAAAAATATAAAGTTAGGGGACAAGGTGAAGGAGGTAACACAATGAGCTTGAATGAAATCATAGATAAATATAAGACATTTTTCTTTGGTGGGCATGAGACAACTTCACAACTATTAACTTGGGCTATATTTGTATTAAGCACGAACAGTATGGTATAGTCAACCAAGAAGAAAATCAGTAGGTACTAAAATTATCATATATAATGAAAATGATAATCAGAAACCGTTGTTATTTATGAGTTGCAAGAATGGAGCAATAAGCTATACTTGGAATCTGGAAATGTTCATAAAAGTGAAGTTGACAAGTTTTAGTTACAATTATTGCATTAAACTTATATTAAGAATCTGAAAATCAACTCAAAATTAAACTATGGATAATAATATTATAGCATAACTGTGATATGATTACAGGATAATGTGTCTACAACATAATAGTGACATCAAAACAGCACAGGCAACAAATAAAAAAATGGATAAAACTTACATTGTAGGACAGAAAAAATATAATAAAAATAACAAATTACCCTATCAATCGTTTTGAGTATTTCTTTAAGGCCTGCAATTCCTTCTCCTGATAAGCCTTCGGTAGTTACCTGTTACATACTTGGTTTTAGTTCAGAATTTAACGCGAACATAATCATGACAACCATTTCTTTTTCATGCAATATTTTAAAATTCCCAAAACACTTAGATTGTATGCGCCATTTCTAGTTTCTACTAAAATATATTTGAATTTCAAAACCTTACCCATAGAGCAATCTTCTTAAGTCTGTTCATTGATAAAACTGCTTCGGTCGTTACAGCAGAATCAAGTGGTTTATCAGATGTCATACCACCATTGCTATCAATACCATCCAGTTGATTATTGGGAATGTTAGGAGGCCATTGGACCATAAGCTGTTCAAAAAAAAAACAAAGAGTGTAGTGCAATTATCAACCAAGTACCCATTCAAATGTGAAGGGTATTCAGATTATTAGGAATGGTGTGGATATTAGGAATTCTCCTTTTCCACTACGTGGAAAAAGTATCAGTCAAGTCTAAAATAATTATGATTATTGGTCGGTTGTTTGGAATGACATCGGTATCAATAAAATGTTCATTGTGCATGCAGAATTCTACTGGGACGGGTTATACAAGAGACTAGCTACAACAATGGCAACTGCAGGCTGATGCCATTTGTTTGTTATATTATAAGCAAGCTGGAGCTAATCAACTTTTCTTTTTCAACAGCATGCATAACAGGTTTATATGGACTTTTATAAAATTCAAATTAAATCTAATAAATAACATTGATACTCCCCTTGGTATTTGAAGAAGAAACAACTACCAAACAACGCTCCTCTTACAAGGATCAGCTCGCCTATTTAACCTCTTTTTTCGTTGTAATAACTATCTACCAAAGTGGGACAAGAGAAATAAGTAGATATTTTAAGAACCGAAAATCAAACAATATACGTGTGGTGAACATTGAATCAAGATGACTCTCCAAAGGAAAAGAACCATCTTCAAACTTTATAAGTAAACTCATTAATTGTTGAAAATAAACCTGGTTTTTAATAGGAAACATTAATTAGTGACATATTTAAGAAAGGTCAAAGATAAATGGTAATTTGCTATTTAGGTTTTATGAGAGGTTTTAATGTTGCTATTAATTAGGAAAAGATATTCCTAAAATATTACAAATCTAGAAGGTTCTATTGTATGTTATAAATAAGAGTTTGTTTCATCTGTGTGCATGTATGAAGGAAGAATTAAGAAAAGAAAAGAGTAATAAAGCAATTTAAAAGTTTTCCTCTTTTCCAAATATTCCTTTTTCTCATTAATCTATTCCTCTTCCTCCCTAAAAATTCTAACAAAGTGGTATCAGAGCAAGGTTAATTAGTGAAGGTGTGATAAAATGGAAAACAATGGAATGATTTTCCTCCAATATCCTCGTCTCACAAAAGAAAATTATGAGAAATGGTGTCTTCGAATGAAAGCTTTACTTGGCGGACAAAAAGTGTAGGACATCGTAGACAAAGGCTACGACAAGCCAGAAAATGAAACTGCATTATCTCAAGTGGAGAAGGAAGCATTAACAAAGATGAAGGAAAAAGATCAATATGCACTTAGCCTCATTCATCAATGTTTGGATGATTCAATGTTAGAAAAAGTAGCGGATGCAGCCACTTCAAACGAAGCCTGGGAAATTTTGGAAAAATCTTTCCAAGGAGTTGAGAAAGTAAAGAAAGTTAAGCTTCAATCGCTAAGGAGTGATCTCGAAGCAATGAAGATGAGTGAATCCGAATCAACTTCGGATTACTTTACAAGGGTGAAGGCGAATGTGAATCAGTCAAAAGGCTATGGAGAAAAATTGCTGATGTTCGAGTGGTGGAGAAGAAGTTAAAAGCTGATGAGAGAGAAAGCTGCTAAAGAAGAAATCGAGGAGGAAGTCGTGGAAGAATATGAAGTAGAAAAAGAAGATGACGTAAAAGAAGAGAAAGAAGAAGTCGGTGACCAGAATAAAGCGAATGAAAAACTTATTGATGTGGAGGAGGAAAATGGTGATAAAGTTGCTGATGTAAACTTCAAAGAGGATTTAAAAATTGAGAATTGTGAAAAGAATAAAGACATGATAGATGAATGGATAATCGAAGCGGAAGATGACGTAAAGGATGACATGGGGATAAAGGACGTTGAAGAAAGTTACAGTGAAATAAAAGAGGTTGCAGAAACAAAAGACAAAGGAGATAATAAAAATAAGGATATCGAGATGAGTGACCCTGACGATGCTAAGGTCGATGATGATTCAATAAAAAAGGATGCTTGGGAAAATGCGAAGAAGGCAGAATAATGTAAAAGAGGTCCTGATGGTGTTCTTTATGTGATCTATGGTTTTGACTCCACAACTAGTGCAGCCTTTGCTAGTCACATGGATGTTAACGAGCTTGCTCATTTTGCATTGTTCTTTAACCAGGGACAATGTTATTGTGCTGGTTCTCGTACTTTTATGCATGAAAAAATATATGATGAGTTCATGGAAAAGTCAAAAGCTCTTGGTTTGAGTCATGTAGTCGGTGATCCTTTTAAGAAAAGTGATAACAAAAGAAATGGAAATAAAGAAGTCAAAGAAATTCAATACACTGTTAGAGATTTCAAGTACAAGAAAAATTTGGAAGTTATGAAAAAATGGAAAGATGACTTATATGACTCATTCAAAGTTAATGACACAAGAATTAAATGGAAGCTAGAGCACACACTTTTTGGAACGTCTTGTGCGAATGGAGGAGGACAAAAAGAATGGAGCACTGTTGAAGAAATTGCATCGAAGATCTTCATATTGGGAAAGAGGAAGAAACGAAAGAAGAAAATTTGGATAATTTCTTTAGTTCTGCCAAAACACGTGAGATACAAAGAAATCTGTTTGGAATAATAAAACCAAGTTTAAGGGGAGATATTGAAAATAAACTTGGTTTTTAATAGGAAACATTAATTAGTGACATATTTAAGAAAGGTCAAGATAAATGGTAATTTGCTATTTAGGTTTTATGAGAGGTTTTAATGTTGCTATTAATTAGAAAAAGATATTCCTAGAATATTACAAATCTAGAAGGTTCCATTGTATGTTATAAATAAGAGTTTGTCTCATCTGTATGCATGTACGAAGGAAGAATTAAGAAAAGAAAAGAGTAATAAAGCATTTAAAAGTTTTCCTCTTTTCCAAATATTCTTTTTTCTCATTAATCTATTCCTCTTCTTCCCCAAAAAATTCTAACATTAATAACATATATTTCAATCTTAATGAACATTTTCTTTGTTAATAGTCCCTCTTTGTTCCTTTACGCCATTGCATGCTTTCTCCTTTACCTTGCTTCAATGTATGTTCCTTATTATTTTTTAAACAACTATAGGGATATTAAATGTTGCAGGAACCCTAAAAATGTGTATTCAGGTTAAATAATAAATCTCATAATCATTGACTCACCATTATCAGCGATGTTGTCCTCATCATTGTTAGTATCGCAATCGTACATAAGTAATCTCCATCTCGAAAATTTGGAAGGCAACATAACAATGCAAGAGAATTTTTTGTTTCTAAAATCCAGCTGCATAGAACAATTTACTGAAACAAAAAAAAGCCCATAACCAAGCACTACAAAAATGTGAAAACTCATGATTTGAAATATATATATATATATATATATATATATATATATATATATATATATATATATATAGAGGCAGGTTCAAGAGCACCCCAAATAATGCAACACCCCAAATGCCCCTCAATCTCCACCAAGTATTTCCCCTTCTCTCCCCTTCCACTCAATCTCTCACTTCCCACTCACAATCTTTAATATAAACGGTTCGTGGAAATCAGGGGCCATTTGGGATGCTCCATTTTTGGGGTGCAACCGAACGCTTGTTATATATATATATATACACACATATATATATATATATACATATATATATATACATATATATATATATATAGAGAGAGAGAGAGGAGAGAGGAGAGAAAGGAGGGTTATATGGCAACCCATGCTGCACTATTTGGTGTGCTCTTGAATGCTCCTCATATATATATATATATATATATATATATATATATATATATATATGGCAAGCGTTCCGTGGCACCCAAAAATGGAGCATCCCAAAAGCCCCTTGATTTTCACCTCTCATTTATATTAAAAAAAGTGAGTGGAAAGTGAGAGAGTTAGTGGAAGGAGAGAGAAGGGGAGTTAGTGGGAAATGAGTGGTGGAAAAGTGGCAGGCTAAAGGGGTGCTCATTATATATATATATATATATATATATATATATATATATATATATATATATAAGGCAGGTCCGAGAGCACCCCAAACAGTGCAGCACCCCAATGCCTCTCAATCTCCACCAAGTATTTCCCCTTCTCTCTCCTTCCACTCACTCTTTCACTTCCCACTCACATTCTTTAATATAAACTGGTGGTGGAAATCAGGGGGCATTCGAGGTGCTCCATTTTTGGGGTGCAACCGAACGTTTGCCTACCAAAAATTGTAAAATAAGAAAAAATAGAACGTATAGTGTAAGTTTCTAAAGCGAATCTCACTGTAAAGTTTTTTTTAATAAATTTGATCGAAATGAACATACATAACGATGAACTTCCCTTAGTTGTGGTGAATCATGACTTTCATCTGTAGTTTTCAAAACCCTATGGCCCTATCAAAGCCTACATCATAATTGGACCGAACAAAACAACACTGGTATCATATAAATTCTTAGTATAAACTTGGGTTCTAGATCTACCACTAGCAATGATAATATATGTCAAATGAACACACCAAAATTGGACCCTAAAAAGCAACAATGGTAACACACAAATTCCTAGTATAAACATGGGTTCCAAATCTACCACTAGTAGTGATATTACATACCAAATGAACACGCTCAATCGTCGTATTAATCACAGTCCTAAAACTTGTATACGCCGACGGCTATAGGCCGTCGCTAAATACCTTGTTTCTTGTAGTGTACATTTCCGAATGTCAATGGAAGGGTCGAATAATTTAGGCAAATTATCTGTGTCCTTTAGCTGGAAATCAATCATATTTGTCATGCCTACACTGCAGGCAATATCAGTTACTAAAACTTCTTTATGTTCAAATATTTTTTGCACAACAGAGCCACCTTCAACATGGAAGGCAAGGACCCGACCAACCAATTTTTGTTTCAGAAATATCCATACACTAATGAAAACATGAATTGCTCTTAAATCCAAAGTATTGGTAAAAGAAACATCACTGACTAAGCAAAGAAATGTGTCTGTATAAGTTCGCCTCCAAAGTTTTCAAGGTTTACCTGAATAATTTTTCCAAAAAACGGAGTTGATATTCCAACATATACACCATCAGCGCCAACATTGGATAGGATAGTGCTGCTAACATTTTTTCCCAGAAGCCATTGCCACATTCCACCTTCATTATCATGGAAGATTATTATTTTTTTTGAATTTTTTCAGGAGGGAAACCGACCAGAGTCGTAAAATCCTCCCTAGTGCACCTAGCCTGGTCCGCGAGCACCATATAAGTGGCTGAACTTAGCGTATGCACATGATAAGCTCTTAGCACACCTTTCTCGGTTTCGAACTCACGCCACTGTTACCATGGCGTAAAGTCTTTTACCGCTGTTCTCATGGAAGATTATACTGTTCGTCTGAATGGACTCCGACATATATCACACAGCACCAGGCTTTGAAGTGATTTTCTCTTAGGACTTCAACATTATTTGAACAACCTGACCTTCTCCACCTATGATTTGGAAAGTCATTACCTTTCCTTAGTGGATATGATAAACATAAGGGTAGAAAGGAATATAAAAGAATGGAGCCGCCATGGTTAAGCTAATTTCAAATAGGGTCATAATTCAAATGATAAATTGTTATCGAATCCATGGTTGTGAATTGCAAAATATAAAAAATAAAACTTGTGATCTTAATATTTATTTCAAACTAGTGCGAACCCGTGCTACGCACACGGGTATAGGTATAAATGTTGTTAAAATATGATGGTAAAGAGTAAGCTTCGCCTATATTTAGTTATCATGATGTAAAGCTTTCATGAATAGATCATATTGAAGTAGTGGTTTTACCTAATTAAAAAATCAAACATTTAGCTAACCCCTTTATGTAGAAAATTATAAATCAAATACAAATATTTTGTCTATGGTAGGATAAGGAATGAACTTATAAGTTTAAACCTTCGGATGAAAGAGATAGAATAAGATAAATATGAATCAGACTCTTTTGGTTTAAGACTTGTTAGTTAAAAACAGTTTTATAAGTATGATGAAATTCAGATAGTAATAGCATATGGCAAACCAATAACGAGTAACAATAAAAGATTTGAAATTAAGATAGGGCGTTAGTAGAAGTGGATGAAGGGAGCATGAGAATCACACATCAGTCATTACATTCTTCCATGCGACTGCAGATAGAAGCATCAAACAAGTTGAAAGCTTGAATACGTGGTGAACATTGAATCAAGATGACACTCCAAAGGAAAGGAACCATCTTCAAACTTTATAAGTAAACTCATTAATAATATATATTTCAATCTTAATAAGCATTTTCTTTGTTAATAGTCCCTCTTTGTTCCTTTACGCGCCATTGCATGCCTTCTCCTTTACCTTGCTTCAATGTATGTTCCTTATTATTTTTTGAATAACTATAGGGATATTAAATGTTGCAGGAACGCTAAAAATGTGTATTCAGGTTAAATAATAAATCCCATAATCATTGACTCACCATTATCAGCGATGTTGTCCTCATCATTGTTAGTATTGCAATCGTACATAAGTAATCTCTATCTCGAAAATTTGGAAGGCAACATAACAATGCAAGATAATTTTTTGTTTCTAAAATCTAGCTGCATAGAACATAACCGAGAACGAGAATTTATTGAACCAAAAAAAGCCCATAACCAAGCACTACAAAAATGTGAAAACTCGTGATTTGATATATATATATATATATATATATATATATATATATATACATATACATATACATGCCCATAACATCTACCAAAAATTGTAAAATAAGAAAAAATAGAACGTATAGTGTAAGTTTCTAAAGTGAATCTCACTGTAAAGTTTTTTTAATAAATTTGATCGGAATGAACATACATAATGATGAACTTCCTTTAGTTGTGGTGAATCATAACTTTCATCTGTAGTTTTCAAAACCGTATGGCACTATCAAAGCCTACATCATAATTGGACCGAACAAAACAACACTAGTATCATACAAATTCTTAGTATAAACGTGGTTTCTAGATCTACCACTAGCAATGATAATATATGTCAAATGAACACACCAAAATTGAACCTAAAAATGCAACAATGGTAACACACAAATTCCTAGTATAAACATGGGTTCCAAATCTACCACTAGTTGTGATAATACATACCAAATGAACACGCCCAATCATCGTACTAATCACAGTCCCAAAACTTGTATACGTCTCTACATTTCCAAATGTCAATGGAAGGGTTGAATAATTTAGGCAAATTATTCATGTCCTTTAGCTGAAAATCAATCATATTTGTCACGCCTACAATGCAGGCAATATCGGTTACTAAAACCTCTTTATGTTCAAATATTTTTTGGACAACAGAGCCACCTTCAACATAGAAGGCAAGGACCTAACCAACCAATTTTTGTTTCAGAAATACCCATACACTAATGAAAACATGAATTGCTCTTAAATCCAAAGTATTGGTAATAGAAACATCACTGACTAAGCAAAGAAATGTGTTTGTATAAATTCGCCTCCAAAGTTTGCAAGGTTTACCTGAATAATTTTTCCAAAAAATGGAGTTGATATTCCAACATATACACCATCAGCGCCAACATTGGATAGGATAGTGCTGCTAACATTTTTGCCAAGAAGCCATTACCACATTCCACCTTCGTTATCATGGAAGATTTTTTTTTTTTTTTTTGAATTTTTCAGGAGGAAAACCGACCGGAGTCGTAAAACCCTCCCTAATGCATCTAGTCTGGTCTGCGAGTACCATATAAGTGGCTGAACTTAGCGTATGCACATGATAAACTCTTAGCATGCCTTTCTCGGTTTCGAACTCACACCACTGTTACCATGGCGTAAAGTCTTTTACCCCTGTTCTCATGGAAGATTGTACTGTCCATCTAAATGGACTCCGACATATATCACACAGCACCAGGCTTTGCAGTGATTTTCTCTTAGGACTTCAACATTATTTGAACAACCTGACCTTCTCCACCTATGATTTGGAAAGTCGTTACCTTTCCTTAGTGGATATGATAAACATAAGGGTGGAAAGGCATATAAAAGAATGGAGCAGCCATGGTTAAGCTAATTTCAAATAGGGTCACAATTCAAATGATAAATTATTATCGAATCCATGGTTGTGAATTGCAAAATATAAAAAATAAAATTTGTGATCTAAATATTTATTTCAAATTGCAGTCATATCATGTTTTACTTTTAGTTATTTTAGATCTAAAGGTAAGTTAAACTCATAGTGTTCAGATCTAAAAGAAAGATGGAGAAAAGCGGAGGTTGAATCACATATCTACACTTGAATCTCTAAAATTTGATTGTACAGAAAGAAAAAGATATGATTCAGTCCAGGCACCGACAGCATTTAGGCCTCCATTGATTTCAGTGTGAGAAAACTAGAAAAATGAGGCCGTATATATAGCTGCCAGCCCCCAGAACCGACCTACCATATCAGCCCTAGGGGGGGGGGTGCTCGACCCCTCCTTATGGGGTCGACACCCCCCTTAAGGGGTCGAATCCCCTGGGCAGGAATTTTCCCGCTCACCCAAATTTTCGTGATTTGAACTATTTTGAAATTTCTGAACCCGATTTTGAATTCTGGACCTTATATACATACATACATACATATATATATAATCCTTGCGCGTATACAAACTTCAAACCCTACGCAAACCAAATGTCTATCTTGACCAGAATTTCGAGATAGACGCAATGGCGTAGTCCGTTTCCCTTAGTTTTAAATATTAAATTAATTATTCTTTAATTTTTCCTCTTTAGTGTTGTTAAAATTATGGGGTGTTACATTCTCCCCTACTCAAAGGATTTCGTCCCTGAAATCTCTAAGTTAAGAAGAATGTATATCCTATCATCCATCAGCCATCTACTCATCCATCAATCACAGGCATCAATCGTTCTTAAAGACTTCTAATGCTTATATGGACATATGCAAAGGTGTGTGTATATACGCCAATACTAATGCAAAAATCAGGCGGTTTACTGACTCAGTCGACCTCCTTAATGCAATATATGTTAGTGCCATGAATCCAACATGTGCGCAATAATCCTATTATAACATGTAAGTTCTATATGTGTGCACAATCATCAGTCCAAATGCAACATCCATATGACGATACATCCATTTCCATCCATTAATAGAAGAAAAATGCAGACACATCCATATGAAGTATGAGAGTGATTGAGATGATCTAGTGCCTAATGTGTGTGTATATGCATCCATGAGCAACCACTTGCATCCATCAAACATAACATGTCTCAAACACATGTTTACATACATGGGATTCCTACCTAAAGGTCGAAGATTCGATCGATATGACATACTTAAATCATAGTTTCAAGAATAAATAAAAGCTTTGGAAAAGAAGTTAAGAACATACCCTCGAAGAAAAAAAAGTACGAAGCACGAAACTTGACTTCGGTCTCCCAAGTTGCATCTTCTGGGTTATCTCCCCACTGAACTTTCACCAACTTGACTTCTATATTGCGTAAATTCTTAGCTTTTGATCCAAGAATACAGGAAGGAACTTGTCTGTCTGTCGCCTCATGTTCCACCTCTACTTCTTCCAAATACACTTGGCTCAACTACTTCCGCGGTATCGTGCAAGCACTTCCGCAAATGAGAAGCGTGGAAAATACCATGAACGCCAGATAGTCTCTCTGGCAGCTTTACTCTATAGGCATATGGCCAATCCTTTCTGTTATGGGAAATGTCCCTACAAATCTTGGTGCTAATTTCCCTACAGATCCAAATCGAACCACATTTCTCAAAGGTGACACTTTAATGAAAACCATGTCTCCTACTTCAAATTCAATGTCAATCCTTCTCTTGTCTGTGTAGGATTTCCGCCTATCTTGAGTGGTCTTCATTCGTCGTCTAATAAGATCAATCTTCTCGGATGTTTCTCTAACCATATCTGGTCCAAGTAATAGCCTTTCTGTAGATTCCCACCAATAAGTTGGTGACCTGCAGGGTCGTCTATATAATGCTTCGAAGGGTGCTATGCCAATGCTAGCTTGATAACTGTTATTGTAGGCAACATCTACTAAAGGAAGATGCTTTTCTCAAGTCCCTCCAAAGTCTAGGATAAACAGCCTCAAAAGATCCTTAAGAATTCTGTTCACCCTCTCTGTCTGTCCATCAGTCTGAGGATGATAAGCGGTGCTTAAACTTAACTGTGTACCTAATGCTTCTTGCAAACTCCTCCAAAATTCACTAGTGAAGATGGGGTCACGATCGCTTACGATGCTGGAAGGTACTCCATGAAGACGGACAATCTAGCGAACATAATTTGCTACCAACCATACTGCCATCCTCTTACTCTTAACTGGAATGAAATGAGCGCTCTTAGTAAGTCTATCTACTACCACCCAAATACTGGTGTTGTCGTTCTTTGATCTGGGTAAACCATCTATGAAAACCATAGAGACGCTCTCCTACTTCCACTGTGGAACCTCCAAAGGATGAAGTAAACCACCGGGCTTCTTTTGCTCAGCTTTGACTTGTTGACATACTAAATATTGAGAAACAAACTCTACCACATCTTTCTTCATCCGTACCCAAAAGTAAACCCTCTTCATGTCCCTATACATCTTATCACCGCCTGGATGAATAGTCATCTTAGAATGATGGGCTTCCTCCAAGACTGTCTTTAACAAACTTCTAATTTGGGGAACGCAAAGCCTTCCATCTCATCCCAACCACCCTTTATCGTTAATGGAATATCTATTAAGGTGACTAGAAGTCCCCCTTTTACTTAGCATATCCAAGATATCTAAAATCTGTGGATCATCTTGATGCGAAGCTCCTATTTGATCCATAAGAGTGGGTCGTATCTCTAGCGATGCAAACAAACCAGGCAATAACTTGGTGGAGGGTCTAAAATCAGAATTCGATATGAACTCCAAGCTTTTCCTTTACACAAACAAAGGACTTAAGGCCATCCTCTACCTGCTTAGTGCATCTGCCACCACATTACCCTTGCCAAGGGTATAAGCGATCACAAAATCATAAGAAGCTAGGAACTCCATCCACCTTTGTTGCCTTAAATTAGGATCCTTCTATGAGAACAGATTTTTGAGAGATTTATGATCGATGTACAACTCGAACCTCTCTCCAAGCAAACAATGACGCCACATCTTAAGTGTGAATACTATGGCAGCTAGTTCTAAATCATGGGTAGGGTATTTCTTCTCATGAGCTCTTACTTGTCTACCCCTATAACACACTACCTTCCCTTCTTGCATCAGAACCGCACCAAGCCCTGTACTAGATGCATAAGTGTAAACTGTAAACACTTTATTCCCATCAGGCAAGGTCAAGATTGGGGCTGTTGTCAGAGCCCTCTTCAATCATTGGAAAGCATCACAATCTATATCCCATGAAAACGCCAAATTCTTCTTAGTCAGCCTGGTGGGTGGGGCTGATATCTTCACGAAGTCCTCAATGTACTTCCTATAATAACCTGTCAATCCAAGAAAGCTTCTCACCTCCATTGCATTTTTCAGAATTTTCCAATCTTGAACCGTAATTACCTTTGTGGGATCTACTGCTATCCCATCTTTGGAAACCACATGCCCTAGAAATCTCACCTCTTTTCTCCAAAAATGGCATTTGGAGAACTTTGCCTTAAGCTGATGCGCACGGAGCGTTTTCAAAACTTCTCTCAAATGTTGGGCATGCTCTTCTTCGCTCTTTGAGAATATCAAGATATCATCAACAAAGATCATGACAAATTTATTTAGAAACTCCCAAAACACCCTACTTATCAGATCAAAATAATAGGCGGGTGCATTCGTTAATCCAAAAGGAATAACTAGCCATTCAATGAAACCATCTGGAGTCCTAAAAGTGGTCTTATCTAAACTGCTCTCGGCCACGCTCAACTGATGAAACCCCGTTGCCAAGTATAACTGAGAAAATATCGAGGCACCAACAAGCTGGTCAAACAAGTCATCAATCCTCAGAAGTGGGTGCATGTTCTTCTTAGTGAGTTTGTTCAACTCTATAGTCCACACACAAGTGAAGCGAAACATCCACCTTAGTCGCGAATACTAGTGGAGCACCCCATTAAGAAATACTTCGCCTAATAAACCCTTTATCAAGTAGCTCCCCTACTTGCTTGCTAAGCTCCCTCCTTTACCTTAGAGCCATATGGCGCACTGGTAATGTAACTGGCTTTACGTTGTCCACCGAATATATACGAAAATTGATTTCGTGCCTCGGGGGTAATCCCCGTACCTTATCAAAAACATCAGAATAATCTCAGACTACCGTAATAGATTGCAGATCATCGATAGATGCATCTAGAGATTCAAGGAAACTAAGCATAGCAGACCCTTGTGGGTCACAAGAAATCTCGAGGGTCCTCCCATGGAAAGTCAAAAGTGTAATGACCCTCCTCTCACAATCTAGAATGGCACCATAAATGGTTAGCCAATCCATCCCTAGAATCAAACCGTAGCCCATAAAGCCGAGCACATACACATTGCACTCAAACTCGATGCTTAAGATAGATATTCTCAAACCCTGACAAATCATAGACAAATGAGCCGAACCACCAATGGGGTTTGAGACAACTACGAAATCCACTACCATATTAGTATTTAAGTGCAAAGATTCAACCACAGAACTAGATATAAATGAATGTGAAGCACCAGAATAAAAAAGAGTTCTAATGAGGTGACCGGAAAGAAAAATCAAACCTTCCACAGAAATTTTCCTACCTCTATCCGGAGCACTAGTCACGGGAGCATGCACCTACCCTTCAGAAGCTTTTTCCCTTTGACCTTGTCCCTATGGTCTCTGTTTCATTGGGCACTCCCTAGTAAAGTGTCTGACCTCTCTGCAATTGAAGCTAGTATTCTTCCTTCTTTTGCAGTCCTTGACCAACTGACCCTCTCGTCCACAACTGTTACATTTCCTCTTATCCTTACCCTTGTCATTCTTTCCTCCCTTCTTCTTCTTCTGTTGTTGTACTTTTTGGGCCATACTTTCTTGTTTTGCGTTGTTTTCTCAGCCTTAGCTTCCTTCTTCTCTCCTTCGTCTTCCCCATGCATCAAGGCCATATCAACAAGCCTTTCAAAAGTAGCTCCCATTGGAATATGGAACATAGCTAACCCATGAAGGGGTTTATTCAACCCTTTAGCAAACCGAAAAGCTTTCTTATGTGGAGTATCAACCAATTCCAATCCAAACCTTGCCAGCTGGTTGAACTTGTTCATATATTCTTTAACAGTCATGTTTCCTTGTTTGAGCGCCAAGAACCTCTCCATTTGCATGCTTTTCTCAGCTTGAGAAAGAAACCTAATTTCAAACCTCGTTCTAAAATCATCCCGTGTACCGGACGCCCCGCTTGGGTTACTTCCCACCAGAACGAAGCTTCATCTTTCAGTAGCCAGGCAGCTAACTGAATCTTCCTTCGATCTGCCACTTCAAAGATTACAAACAAGTCCTCGGTCTCCTTGAGCCAATTCTATGCCTCTATGAATGTTTCAGTTCCACGGAATGGCTTCCCTCCTATGGCACATAAATCTTTGCAGATCTTAGAAAAATTATCTGCTCTTGTAAGAGGAGGAGGAGGAATGAAGGGTGCAGCTGGGGGAGGAACGTCAGCTTGACCTCCGACAGGCGCTGTGGTCTCCAGATACCTACGAAACCAGCCTGGTATCATAACACCCTTAGGGATATTAGTTTCCCCAGACATGCTGAAACAAAAAGGAAAGAGATTTAGACAAAGGATTGAAGGGTATTACATATGGCGTTGGGGAATATGTTTTTCAAAACAGACTTTTCTTCTTGAAAAATGCTTTCTATTAAAACCTTTTTGGAAATAGTTTTCAAAAACTTTTATCTAATTTGGTAACCTACAGCTTTGATACCTAGTGTGACACCCCACATCCGTTAATTTCACTCATTAAGAGAATGCATTAAGTTTCATGAAGAGTTATAGGTAAACAGACACAGAACATTACAAGTCAGATACAAAAGATAGCAGCGGAATTTAAAATTTTATTTACAACACAATTCATAACATTGTGGTCCAAAATATCACAAGCCTGGAACTACATAAAAAACATTACAATAATATAAAGCTTCTGTCTTGTACCATCAGAGTACAGAAATACATAAAAGAAAAAGTATAATTCCCCAAAAGAGACAAACCCATAGTTGTAAAGACAAGAACTTGAGCAATGCTTCAAAAGTAGCTCCTAGCAAGATGATAACCGAGTCCTGATTAAGCATGAGTATTCCCACCCTGCGAACTAGGGGGGAACGGAAGAGAGAAGACGAAACAAAAAGGGTCAGACATAAAGTCTGGCGAGTCTAGTTGCTTTTAGCAAGTGAATAAGTAAAAGTATCATGACAGGCATATAAGGTGGACAAGAAAGACAACATCATAAAAGGTAAGTATGAAGAGGTAAGCATGATAGATACTAATACAAGTATATCCAGAAATGAGATGATCCCAACAACTATAAGATGGTAGACTTTGGCGTACTTCTGGTGAGAGGTTTTAACCCCGTACGATCCACAGGCAACCCAATCCTAACAGGCTCATAAACTTTACCAGAGCCTAGGTGTACCGTAACCACTACCCTAATCGATCGGCCCCCTACTCCATAGATACCCTCTGCCGGCCCCATAGTAGTAGGTATCACTTTCCTAAAGTGGCAACATTTCGTGATGTGCACAATCATATCTATTGGTGTCACGGTCGTCTCATCCCCCTCTGCTCGAACCATGCACACACATGTCCCCTGTTGGATTGCATTGCCCGCACTGTCCTCCACGTTGGATCTCTTACAATCAGCCCAGTAAGCGTGTCCCTACTCTGTCCTAGGGCAGAGTACTTGTTCGATACCGTTGTATGGGTTACTAACTGAAACGGATTCCACACACAAGATGATAGAAGCTCTCCCCTTGTCTTGTATCCCCACTAGGATTTCCACTGTTTATTTATACCTATTGGTGTCTTTAATTACATAACCCCCTTAGGTTAAGTTTGTGGGCCTATATATGAATATTACCCTCCCCCTCAAATTTACTTAACACACCCACTATTCAACCAAATTTACTTAACCCCTATTCAAGTTCATGCTCATACAATCCCTATGGATTCAACTAGGTTAAATATTCCAATTCAATACCAAGTCCATTTATGGATATAATGTTCTAGACCTCCCACATTAAGCCTACAATTTGCATATGCTGGATATGCCGGCCGGGTCCGGGCAGGCTTATTCCACAAATCGGGCTTAACCTCGTGTCATGGCACATCTCTTGTTTGTGCACCTAGACCCCTCACATTAGATTCATCACTTGTGGTCGCTGGATATGCCGGGCGGTTCCGGGAAGACTTCCACCACAAGTGTAATCTAACCTCGTGTCTAAGCGCAATTAGAGTTCTAATCACCGTAATCCTAGGCATTTCAGTATTAGCCAATTTTCACCTATGTCGTTATAGGTTCTCATGCCCATTTCCCCCCAATTATGTTCACAATGAATTATATTCCTAAGTTCATATACATAAACATTATTCAAGTTATGCCAAATTCTTTATTTACCAATTATGCCCAAATCCACAATTTACAGGTTATCCCCAATTTCAATGTTTTTCCCCTCGTTCCCCGTTTAACGCATTCACATATTTCAGTGGCAAGCCTAGGCTCGAAAGCAGCCTGGCTACGTGAAATAAAAAGGGAAAGGGTGAAGGGAAGATGACAGAAATGATTATTCTAACCAAATTGACATAAACATATAATGGCATAATGATAAGATGGACACATAAGAACAGATCTGGTGAACTTGTGACAATAAAATTGGTTCTAACATAGCAGGGATGTCATAATAGGCATGATTAGGTCTAAACAAGGATTTAGATGTACAACTAATGACAAATCCAAATTAGCCACAACATGATAGGTATAAGATGATCTAAATATTGAATTAGATTTATAATCAAAAGTAGATCTGACATGATAAAGGTTAAGAACCAAGTCATAGTTAATTTAGAATATCATGGATTCACAAATTACAATAGATCTAATATGATTCAGTCACAGGGATAGATCCAAATTACAGTCATATCATGTTTTACTTTTGGTAATTTTAAATCTAAAGGTAACTTAAACTCACAATGTTCGGATCTATAAAAATAGAAGGAGAAAAGCGGAGGTTGAATCACAGATCTACATTTGAATCTCTAAATTTTGATTGTAGAGGAAGAAAAGATTTGATTCGGTATAGGCACCGACAGAATTTAGGCCTCCATTGATTTCAGTGTGAGAAAACAAAAAAATGAGGTCGCATATATAACGACCTAAACTTCCCGGTCTCCGAAGAGAAGAGAAAGAACGGATTGTCTGAGAACATGACAAATCTGAGCACAAACAGAAGAACATTTCATTGCTTATTACAACAATTTCCATTAGAGTACAAGAATATACAGGGTATGAACAAATAATATACACTTGATAAATGTCAGAGATTCAAATTACAAAGCAGCGGAAAAATAATACAAACAAAGCTTAAAGAAATACACGTATACAGAGTATTACGAATACAGCTCCAGCTATAAACCAGGATCCTATGAATATAATATCTGCAAAACCAAAACTACTAGCTGTCTGTGTGGAAAACAGGGGCACTCAGAGTTTAGGTTAAAACAATAAACTTCAGGTCTGTCATGTGACTGGTGTGAGAACTAAAACAGTTATTTAAAACTTTACTTTAAAATTTGGTAAATCAAGGGACCATACTGTATAACATGGAACGGGTTTCCTCCCAAGAATATCGGTGCATAAAACAAACAGCGCAATGTTTTTTGAAAAAATGAAGCTATTATAAGACCCAGGTCCCATCACACAATGCAACACAAGTCGGAGGATAGAGTTTTCCCTTATAATAGCCAAACATGCTTGGTACGTTTAAAACAAATCATTTTGATACTATTATTGTGTAAAGTGTATGAAAATAACTTCAAATATAAATGTATCAATCATAGACGGCATAGTATCCTATGCTACTATGTCACCAATATACAATCAAAACCGAAATGTCAGTATTGGAAATTGGATTTCCGTCATGGGTCAAGGCAAGGGATGTACTCCTCACCGGCTTCGAGACACTGTAGAAAATGCCTCAGGATCTCCCGCAGAAGACCCTTGGATCCTCCAAGGCTAGTCTCCCCTTACGTTTGAGGATTAGTTATTTCTGAACACACATTTCCCGGTCCTATAGGACCTAAATGAGCCAGATGACTCAATATCCATTGGCTCCGTAATAACCGATATATCCGAGGAGCCTCGCAATCCAACAACCACATAGGTAAAAATAATAAATGTCTAGGCTCCATACCATGACACCACACATAGCTAGAAAGAAACGTCATGTCCTCCTTGGGTCCCTTACCCCATTTTTGACTTATACCGAGATGTGAGGCTCGCGAATTAACGCTATACACAAAGCTATGCTATATAAAATTCGTGCTTCGATCATCAACCACAAGACTCTGCTTTTCAACAGGAGCCCTAATCATTTGCATATCAGCATGCCACACTGACAATTCACGCCATGCAGCTGATGTCTGTCGATATATAATATCTGAGCTCATATGTCTCCGAGAAGGGTGTTAAGCAAGAGAGTAAATTCTCCGCCACCAAACAGATATATATTTAATAGAGATCAATCAATACAGAATAAAATCCAATGTCAGACACACATCCATTTAATAGTTCGTTCTGGGTCTGAACGAAACTGAAGGCACCTTATTCCTCGTCCGTTGTCCAACATAGGAGAGAGGTCCTCACATATCTGGTCGATCTCCAAGTAAGTCTGGACGATCAACACTTATTACCTTGTCTCGGGTGTACAGCCCAATCAAGACATCAGTAATCATCCAAACAATGTGAAGACCTTTGGTCTTCAACCACCGTCTTCATCTTCGACTTATCGTCGAATCAGTTATTCAGAATGGGTATAAACCAGGCCTTTCCGAATAGCTAGCCTATATATTAAACAAGTGCTATAAAAACACAACATACGCCTCATTCCAATCCTGAATATTCTTTTATTTAAATATTCATATCCTTTGGGAAATGTTCCCATTAATTTTATCAAAGATAAATTCTTTAAATTTATTCTTTAATCTTCCTTTGGATATCAATTCAAACCATATTAAGGTTTTCCAAACTAGTCGGGATTAGCGCACCTTACCGAAGTAATCATTTGTTTAATTTCCCAATCCCAACCTATTCATCCCATGGAGGAAAACTGGTCATACTCCATATCTAACACCACGATGTTATCGGTAAATTTAATTACCATTTCTCGTTCAAATCTAATTAAAGATTCAACTATCGCTAGGAGAAAAACTGGTGATACTCCATGCTCGATCATTTCCCAAATTTGATAATTTAAATTATCAATTCCCCTTTCAATCTAATTAAAGATTCATAAAAACTCCACTTAGTATTAATCTTCCCAAAAATCAATGTTAATGATTATTTAACTTTGGAAACTCAAACATGTCGCATCGAAAATCTACACCGTACTATTGATTTCTGCTGATATATAACCTTTAAGCTCGTACGTCTTAGAGAAGGGTGTTAAGCAAGAGAATAAATTCTCCACCACCAAACAGATATATATTTAGTAGAAATCAACCATACAGTTTGAAATACAATGATAGACACATAATCCTGTCTTTAACTAGGTTAAAGAACTAATTTCATTTAAAACACAGTTCACGATAAACCCAAATCCTCTTACATAAGAATGGAATCTTCATGGAAAATAAATCAATATATAATTGATATCAATTTCCGTATCCGACTAATAATATAAATGGAATAATGACTAAGCCTTTTAAATTCTATATATATTAACAGTCTTCCTCCACAGAAGCTCACTTTGATTATTACCAAATCGAATTCCATCCGATTCCAATTTAATATATTAAATTGGAAAACTTTACTTTGGAAAATTTCCATTAAATCTAAATAAAAAGATTTATAAATTCCAAATCACATTTCACTGTAAATCGGGTTAAAGAACGAATGTCGTTTAAAACACAGTTCACAATAAACCCAATTCACATTCCATTTTATTCAAATTAAATGTTAATTAACTGGAAACACTAATAATCTTAATTAAAAGATTTATTCTTTTCACATGAGGTTTAAGAACAGTGTTAATAAAGACACCATTCACGACAAACCCAAAATCCAATTCTTTTATTCAATTCTGATTAAATATTAATTAAATGGAAAACTTCACTAAATCTTGATTAAAAGATTTATTTTTTTCTCAACGGGGTTTAAGAACAGTGTTAATAAAGACACCATTCATGACGAACCCATAATCCAATTCAATATTAAATACAAGGCTCTGAATAGAAATTATGTCGGCTTATATTCAATATCAAATTTTGAAATCAACAAATATCGTATTGGGAATAACGATATATATATATCTTCCAAATTCCTCCACAATATCTGTATAATCACGGAATCCAATATCGAAATATTCCGAAGATAATTTTGATTTAATTCCATTCCAATTCATATATTGGAAATTTTGGTTATTTTTAAAACCATTTCAAATCCAATTTATTTATTTAAAAATATTGGATTTTAATTCTAGTTCATAGCTAGTCCATTTTGATAAAAATATATTTTTATCTTTACAAAAGTGGAATTTTTCATCCAAATTCCATCCAAATCATTTATTATGATTTAACACAAATTATTAATATTTTTTTAATAATTTTATCAAAGCCCGTACAGTCGATTTCCAAAAAGGGCCATCGAACTGCACTTATAGCGACCTTCTCCAATTTTGATTTGGACATAATTCCAAATCCAACCGTTAGATTTCAAATCTCTTATTTCCATTGGAAAGATCTTTTCGATACGAACCCAACGGTTCCGATTTAGGAGAATTCGACGGTCGAATCTCCCGTAATGTCAATTCGAAGTCAATGGTCCAAATTCGCGAACTATCGCGGTGCGTTCTATTCAGGCCACTAAATATAATATATATATATATATATATATATTATATTTCGTCGGTTTCCAATTAAAACGTATTTTATAAATCGTTTTAAATTCGTTTCCAGAACGATTTCAACTTCATATTCAATTTCAAATCAAAATTGAATTTTCCATATCATTAATATATAAATGATAATATTCCAAAACATTAGATTTCGAAATCACTTCCATTTCGATATTCATTAAAAAAATGAATAAATCTATATAAATATTGTTCACGTCCAAATGGCGTTAATCTAATCAACATGGCTTCATATATTTCAATATTTTCGTGTTCATCCCAAATCGGACATCAAAATAATATTTTGATCCATTACTGAATATTATTTTAAAGTATTAGTTATTTTAAAATATTCATTAATCGCCATTTCAAAATATTCGTTATTTTAAAATATTCATTCCTTCCGAATTGGAATCAGACACAGTCAATTACCATATAATTTGATTTATATGGTTTTCATATACACATGTACACAACAATAATCAAACACAGTCAACCATCATCCAGAGTGCATTACATAACTGCATAAGCATTAAATATAAATAATTAATGCTTACAACAGTCTATCAACCCACCGATTGTCATACAACTAAATATTGGGATTAATGTATGTTCAATATCATCCCAATACCCGTGTGGGTTTTCAAACAACAAACATGGATTATTATTTGTGCAGTTGGGCGATGTGTAAAATATAACGTCCCAATCAATATCAGTCAAATCATGTACATAAACAAATCGTTCGATTTGTAAACGAATATTTATTTTATTCATATACTCGTTAAAAATTACATGTTTAACTATAAATATTTTTTTTGTTCTAACATTTTAGAAAATTTTGCAGCATAATGGCGCGATACTAGAACCGGAATAAGGTCGAGCCTTATCCCTCCCCTAATAATGGCTCGCGCCATGTAAAACCAAATTCTAATCAATTCATTTTACCCAAACAACCAAATACAACCAAATAATCCGATCAACCAAACAACAAAACAAACATGGTTTCAAACAAAGGTATAGGGTGCTACTAAGCACTGTCTGCATCCTAGCTAGTATATATATTTAACTAGAAAATAAATTAGAGTGAGAAGTTCTCACCTTTGGGATCCACTCCTCCAGTTTTATTTTTGAATTTCTGAACCGTTTGAATTTTCCCGAAATTCCAAAGCAATCCTTTTCACGCTGTTCATAGTAAAAATCACATTTTTAATATGATGTTTATATATTTAAAAATCGCATTTTTATATCGCTATATATATATAAAAATCATATTTTTATCTTACCATTGAAACAATAAAAAACATATTTTTTTATGTGCCATTCAAATAAATAAAAATCCAATTTTTATATGCTATTTCTTACCATTTCATTTTTAAAAATCATATCTTTCTATTTTTAAAAATCATACTTTTCTATTTTAAAAAAATCATAACTTTCTATTTTTAAAAATCACTATTCTTTCTATTTTTACAAATCAAATCTTCTTCTAAACAAAAATCAAATCTTTTTGCTTGTAAAAATCAACTCTTTTTTGCATATAAAAATCAAATCTTCTTCTAAACAAAAATCAAATCTTTTTGCTTGTAAAAATCAACTCTTTTTGCATATAAAAATCAAATCTTCTTCTAAACAAAAATCAAATCTTTTTGCTATGAAAAATAAACTCTTTTTGAATATAAAAATCAAATCTTTTAGCATATAAAAATCAAATCTTTTAGCATATAAAAATCAAATCTTCTTCTAAACAAAAATCAAATCATTTTTACTATATATATAAAACTGAATTTTTTGTTTATGCTATATATAAAAAAATGATTTTTAAATTAATAAAACAAATTACATACAAAATAAAATAAAAAGAAAAACTCACTTTTTCTTCAAAGGGGATGGGGCTGAGGGCCCGCAGGAGTCAGTGGTGGCGGAGGAGGTTGGTGCAGGCGGCGGTGGGCCCGGGTGGTGCCGACCACGGGTTCTAGGGATTGGAGGGGTATAGGGGCGCGATTTCAATGAAGGAAGGGGGAAGGCGGATCAGAGAAGGAGGGGGAGAGGGCAGCGCGGCCAGGCGGAGGGGTGGTGCGCCAATGGTGGCGCGCGATGGCGTGGCAGCGGCGGTCCCCCCCCCAGTCGCTCTTTTTTTATCGTGTTTGACCGAGTGAGGAGTCAGAAGAGGGAAAAGGGCTTATATAAAAATATATATTTTATTTTGATTTTTTTCTCCAAAAGTTAATTATTTCTTCAATCTCCAATTCGAACCCAACGACTGTTGTCCCCAGCTAATTACCCCCATTCCGAACACATTGGGATATATTTCGTAAGCCAATTCGACCGTTTCAGTCAGTTTTCATTTCAATTAAAATGTAAATCAATATATATTGCATTTGAACGTACATTTTAATTTTCGGGGCCACATACTGACTCCAAAAATTTCAGAAAAATAAATCTAATTATGTTTTGACGATACGGTCCTAACAAAACTAATTTCGTCGAATTTGAAGATCGTTTGAAAAACGGTCATTTTTCAGTCAATTAAATTCAAGCTGAAATTACCAAACACGTTTAAATTCATCAAGCTCGCATATTGATTCCAAAAATTATGAAAATTGGAATCAAGCAATAATTTGACATTCCGGATCGGACAAAAGTGGTCTCGTAGAAAACAGAGGTCGTTTGCAAAATCGCTATTTTTAAGGGCTATATATTATATAAATTCCATTGCGACTATTCTGAATTTTCAACTGGACATAACTTTTTATTCCCGTAATGAAATTTGGACTTTTCACATTCGCTGTAAATATATTTTCAAACAGATTCAAATAATTCTAATTTTTCCAAAAACCCGGTTTATTTTGAATCTTGTACATTCATTTGAAAATTGAAATCGAATTTTCAAACAACCACGCCATTTCCAATTCCTTTTATAATTAAAATAAATTTTTATATTCTAACTTCGATTTAAATAAATATATACGTTCTGATTCTATTTAAAATAAATTTCTAGTTGTTATTATTCAAAATAAATTATTTTAAATATTCAAAATTCATTAAAATTTCCAAAATAAAAATTTTAAATTGGTTCTGATTTTCTGGTTTGTTACAATTTCCCCCACTTAAAATCTTTTTTGTCCTCGAAAAGGAATGGAGCTAAAAGTTGTTTAACTTACCAACTCAACTATCCTTATGGCGTTCATTCTTCAACTTTTTAGTTTCTAAGAATTTTCAAATTTTTCAAAAATTTGAAAAACACCCTAAATTTTCGAAAAATTTCGCCCTAACCTCCATTGTATGGGGAGACATTTAAAACCGCAACTAGCCACGCATGGCCCTCATCATCCAAAAAGAAAAAGAAAATGCCAAGCGGCTAGCCAATCGACTCATAAAATCATCCATTGTCGGGCATACAATTTTATTCCTCTTCTTTAACCTCCTTGCTATGACATGTTCGATGTATATACATGTATGGGCATGCAACTGCAATCAATTTTCAAGTCAGTTCAATATTTGATTCAATTTGGCTTCATGGTTCAAAATTTTAATTAATCAAACCAATAATCAAACAACACAATCAGCAATCAATTAGTTGATTAGCTTTACAAATTCATAATTATATATATATATGCAAAAATCCAATTTTGTGTGTCAAATCACAAATAATAAATTCTAGCTAGTTTTGGTTCTCACACCAGTCAACTGGAAATATATAGATATCCCACTTTCGAAACCCGAACATAAATTGTTGATGCTGACATGTCAATCACCAGTATCATCAGAGTCATCTCCGGGCGACTAGAGTGTGATTCTATATCCATCCAGTATATTTAAGGCTTTGTATACACGTTTGCAAGGCGTATATGCAAAATCTTTATATACTTGATCGTCCAAATCAACTTAAAATAAAAATTCAAATACGTTGAATGAGGTTTAAATTTTCAAAACAAAATTTGTTTTCATTTTTATTTTAAAAATAACACTCCGCACACTTGTTCTAGGATACTACTGATCCCATCTCTAACGAGTGATTCTTATTGGATAATACTAATCCAATCCCTGATGAATTCTTTCGTATGGTTCTAATGTGTTGTTCTCGAGCTCTGTAAACTAATGCTCTGATACCAAACTATAACGACCCGAACTTCCCAGTCTCCGAAGACAACAGAAAGAATGGATTGTCTGAGAACAAGACAAATCAGATCAAAAACAGAAGAACATTTCATTGCTTACTACAACAATTTCCATTTGAGTACAAGAATATACGGAGAATGAACAAATAATATACACTTGATAAATGTTAGAGAATCAAATTACAAAGCAGCGGAAAAATAATACAAACACAGCTTAAAGAAATACACGGATACAGAGCATTCCGAATATAGCTCCAGCTGTAAACCATGATCCTGTGAATATAATATCTGCAAAACCGAAACTACTAGCTGCCCGTGTGGAAAATAGGGGCACCCAGAATTTAGGTTGAAAATATAAACTCCAGGTCAGTCATGTGACTGGTGTGAGAACTAAAACAGTTATTTAAAACTTTACTTTAAAATTTGGTACATCAAGGGACCATGCCGTATAACAGGAATGGGTTTTCTCCCAAGAATACTAGTTCATAAAACAAATAGCGCAATGCTTTTTGGAAAAATTAAGCTATTATATGACCCAGGTCCCGTCACACAATGTAACGCAAGCTGGAGGATAGGGTTTTCCCTTATAATAGCCAAACATGCTTGGTACATTTAAAGCAAATCATTTTGATACTATTATAGTGTAAAGTGTATGAAAACAACTTCAAATATAAATGTACCAATCATAGACGGCATAGTACCCCATGCTACTATGTCGCCAATTCTAGGCTCTACAATCGAAACTGAAATGTCACGTATTGGAAATTGGATTTCCATCATGAGTCGATGCAAGGGATGTACTCCTCGCCGGCTTTGAGACACTCTAGTAAATGCCTCAGGATCTCCCGCAGAAGACCCTTGGATCCTCCAAGACCGGTCCTCCCCTACGTTTGAGGATTAGTTATTCCTGAACACATGTTTCCCTGTCCTATAGGACCTAAATGAGCCAGATGACTCAATATCCATCGGCTCCGTAGTAACCGATATATCCGAGGAGCCTCGCAATCCAACAACCACCTAGGTAAAAATAATAAATGGCTGGGCTCCATACCATGACACCACTAATAGCTAGAAAGAAATGTCATGTCCCCCTTGGGTCCCTTATCCCGTTTTTGACTCATACCGAGGCGTGAGGCTTGCGAATTAACGCTATACACAAAGCTATGATATATTAAAGTCGTGCTTTGATCATCAACCACAAGACTCTGCTTTTCAACAGGAGCCCTGATCATTTGCATCTCAGCATGCCACACTAACAATTCACGCCATGCAACTGATGTCTATCAATATATAACCTATGAGCTCGTACGTCTCAAGGATAAAATCCAATGTTAGACACATATCCATTTAATAGTTCGTTCTGGGTCTGAACGAAACTGGAGGCACCTTATTCCTCGCCCCGTGTCCAATACAGGAGAGAGGTCCTCGCATATCCAATCGATCTCCAAATACGTCTGGACGATCACCACTTATTACCTTGTCTTGGGTATACAACCCAATCAAATCATCAGTAAACATCCAAATGATGTGAAGACCTCCGGTCTTCAACCACCGTCTTCATCTTCGACTTATCGTCGAATCAATTACTCAGAATGTGTATAACCCTGACTTTTTGAATAACTCGCGTATATAATAAACATGTGCTATAAAAACACAACATATGCCTCATTCCAATCCTGAATATTCTTTTATTTAAATATTCATATCCTTTGGGAAATGTTCCCATTAATTTTATCAAAGATAAATTCTTTAAATTTATTCTTTAATCTTCCTTTGGATATTAATTCAAACCATATTAAGGTTTTCCAAACTAGTCAGGATTAGCGCACCTTACCTAAGTAATCATTTATTTAATTTCCCAATCCCAACCTGTTCATCCCATGGAGCAAAACTGGTCATACTTCATATCTAACACCACAGTGTTATCAGTAAATTTAATTACCATTTCACATTCAAATCTAATTAAAGATTTAACTATTGCTAGGAGAAAAACGGGTGATACTCCATTCTCGATCATTTCCCTAATTTTATAATTTAAACTATCAATTCCCCTTTCAATCTAATTAATGATTCATCAAAACTCCACTTAGTTTTAATCTTCCCAAAAATCAATATTAATGATTATTTAACTTTGGAAACACAAACATGTCGCATCGACAATCTACACCATACTATTGATTTCTACTGATATATAACCTCTAAGCTCGTACGTCTTAGAGAAGGGTGTTAAGCAAGAGAATAAATTCTCCGCCACCAAACAGATATATATTTAGCAGAGATCAACCATATAGTTCGAAATACAATGATAGACATGTAATCCTGTCTTTAACTAGGTTAAAGAACTAATGTCATTTAAAACAAAGTTCACGATAAACCCAAATCCTCTTCCATTTAATGGAATCTTCACGGAATAAAATCAATATATAATTGATATCAATTTCCGTATCTGACTAATAATATAAACGGAATAATGACTAAGCCTTTTAAATTCCATATATATTAACAGTCTTCCTCCATAGAAGCTCACTTCGATTATTACCAAATCGAATTCCATTCAATTCCAATTTAATATATTAAATTGGAAAACTTTACTTTGGAAAATTTCCGTTAAATCTAAATAAAAAGATTTATAAATTCCAAATCACATTTCATTGTAAATTGGGTTAAAGAACGAGTGTCGTTTAAAACACAGTTTACAATAAACCGAATTCACATTCCATTTTATTCCAATTAAATGTTAATTAATTGGAAACACTAATAATCTTAATTAAAAGATTTATTCTTTTCACACGGGGTTTAAGAACAGTGTTAATGAAGACACCATTCACGACAAACCCAAAATCCGATTCTTTTATTCAATTCCGATTAAATATTAATTAAATGGAAAACTTCACTGAATCTTGATTTAAAGATTTAGTCTTTTCTCAATGGGGTTTAAGAACAGTTTTAATGAGGAACCATTCTCGACAAACCCAAAATCCAGTTCAATATTAAATACAAGGCTCTGAATAGAAATTATATCGGCTTATATTCAATATCAAATTCTGAAATCAACAAATATCGTATTGGGAATAATGATATATATATATATATATATCTTCCAAATTCTTCCACAATATCTGTATAATCACAGAATCCAGTATCAAAATATTCCGAAGAAAATTTCAATTTAATTCCATTCCAATTCATATATCAGAAATTCTGGTTATTTTTAAAACCATTTCAAGCCCAATTTATTTATTTAAAAATATTGGATTTTAATTCTAGTTCATAACTTGTTCATTTTGATAAAAACATATTTTTATCTTTACAAACATGGAATTTTTCATCCAAATTCTTTTCAAATCATTATTTTGATTTTTCACAAATTAATAATATTTTTAATAATTTCACCATGGCCCGCATAGTCGATTTCCAAAAACGGTCATTGAACTGCACTTACAGCGACCTTTTCCAATTTTGATTTGGAAATAATTCCAAATCCAACCGTTAGATTTCAAATATCTTATATCCGTTGGAAAGCTCTTTTCAATATGAACAAAACGGTTCCAGTTTTAGGAGAATTCGACGGTCGGATCGCCCGTAATGTCAATTCGAAGTCAATGGTCAAAATTCGCGAACTACTGCGGCGCGGAACATTCTATTCTTGCCATTAATATTTTATATATTTCATCGATTTCCATTTAAAACGTATTTTATAAATCTTTTTAAATTCATTTCCAATACGATCTCAACTTCATATTCAATTTCACATCAAAATTGAAATTTCCATATCATTAATATATAAATGATAATATTTTCAAAACATTAAATTTTGAAGTCACTTCCATTTCGATATTCATTATAAAAATGAATAAAATCGATATAAATATCGTTCACGTCTAAATGGCGTTAATCTAATCAACAATGCTTCATATATTTCAATATTTTCGTGTCCATTCCAAATCAGACATCAAAATCATATTTATATCCATTACTGAATATTATTTTAAAATATTATTTATTTTAAAATATTCATTATTCGCCATTTTAAAATATTCGTTATTTTAAAATATTCACTACTTCCGATTTGGAATCCGACACAGTCAATTAACATATAATTTGATTTATATGGTTTTCATGTACACATGTACACAACAATAATCAAACACAGTCAACCATTATCCAAAGTGCATTACACAACTGCATAAGCGTTAAATATAAACAATTAACGCTTACAACAGTCTGTCCACCCATCAATTGACATACAAATAAATATTGGGATTAGTGTATGTCCAATATCATCCCAGTACCCGTGTGGGTTTTCAAACAACAAACACGGATGATTATTTGTGTAGTTGGGCGATGTGTAAAATATATCATCCCAATCAATATTAGTCAAATGCGTGTAGATAAACAAATCATCCGATTTGTAAATAAATATTTATTTTATTCATATACTCGTTAAAAATTACATTTTTAACTATAAAATATTTATTTATACAGTAAAAATGATATTTTTATTGTTGTAACATTTTATAAAATTTCGGTAACATAACGGCGCGATACTAGAACCGAAATAAGGTCGAGCCTTATCCTTTGCCTAATAATGGCTCGCGCTATGTACAAACCAAATTCCAATCAATTCATTTCACCCAAACAACCAAATTTAACCAAATAATCCAATCAACCAAACAAACATGGCTTCAAACGAAGGTGTCGGGTGCTACTAAGCACCGTCTGCATCTTAGTATATATATATTTAACTAGAAAATAAATTAGAGTGATAAGTTCTCACCTTTGGGATCCACTCCTCTAGTTTTATTTCTGAATTTCTGAACCGATTGGAGCTTGCCCGAAATTCCAAAGCAATCCTTTTCACGTTGTTCATAGTAAAAATCACATTTTTAATATGATGATTATATATTTAAAAATCGCATTTTTATATCGCTATATAAATATATATAATAAAAATCATATTTTTATCTTACCATTGAAACAATAAAAAAACATATTTCTTTATGCCATTCAAATAAATAAAAATCCAATTTCTATATGTTATTCTTACCATTTCATTTTATAAAATCATATCTTTCTACTTTTAAAAAATCATACTTTTGTATTTTTAAAAAATCATAACTTTCTATTTTTAAAAATCACTATTCTTTCTATTTTTACAAATCAAATCTTCTTCTAAACAAAAATCAAATCTTTTTGCTTGTAAAAATCAACTCTTTTTTGCATATAAAAATCAAATCTTTTTGCTTGTAAAGATCAACTCTTTTTGCATATAAAAATCAAATCTTTTTGCATATAAAAAATCAAATCTTCTTTTAAACAAAAATCAAATCGTTTTCAATTTAAAAATCAAATCTTTTTCACTACATATATAAAACTGAATTTTTTGTTTGTGTTATATATAAAAAAATGATTTTTAGATTAATAAAACGAATTACATATAAAATAAATAAAATAAAAAGAAAAACTCACTTTTTCTTCAAAGGGGGTGAGGCTGAGGGCGCATAGGAGTCAATGGTGGCGGGGGAGGTTGGTGCAGGCGGCGTTGGGCCAGTGTGGCGCCGGTAACGGGTTCTAGGGTTTGGCGGGGTTTGGGGGCGCGGTTTCAACGGAGGAAGGGGGAAAGCGGCTCGGAGAAGGAGGGGGGAGGGGAGCACGACCAGGCGGAGGGGCGGTGCACCAGTGGTGGCGCGCGATGGCATGGCAGCAGCGGTTCCCCCCCGCCGCTCTTTCTATTTTTATCGTGTTTGACCGAGTGAGGAGAGAGAGAGAGAGAGGAGGGAAAAGGGCTTATATAAATATATATTTTTTATTTTAATTTTTTCTCCAAAAGATAATTTTTCCTTCAATCTCCAATCCGAACCCAACGACTTTCGTCGTTAGCTAATTACCCGTATTCCGAACACAATGGGATATGTTTCGTAAGCCAATTCGACCGTTTCGATTAGTTTTCATTTTGATTAAAATATAAATCAATATATATTGCATGTGAACGTACATTTTAATTTACTGGCGCCACATATTGACTCCAAAAATTCCAGAATAAAAAATCTAGCTATGTTTTGACGATACGGTCCTAACAAAACTAATTTCACATTCATTGGAAAGATATTTTCAAATAGATTCAAATAATTCTGGTTTTACTAAAATCCAGTTTATTTTGAATCATGTACATTCATTTGAATATTGAAATCGAATTTTCAAACTACCGCGCCATTTCCAATTCCTTTTATAATTAAAATAAATATTTATATTCTAACTTCGATTTAAATAAATATATACGTTCTGATTCTATTTAAAATAAATTTCTAGTCGTTATTATTTAAAATAAATCATTTTAAATATTCAAAATTCATTAAAATTGCCAAAATAAAAATTTTAAATTGGTTCTGATTTTCTGGGTTGTTACAGTGTCTATAGCTGTCATCCCCCAGAACCGACCTGCCATGTCATCCCTAGGGGCTCGACCTAGGGGTCGACACCCTCCTTAAGGGGCCGACTCCCCTGGGTGGGAATTTTCCTGCTCCCCTAGATTTTTGTGATTTGAACAATTTTGAAATTTATTAAACTAATTTTGAATTCTGGACCTTATACACACACACACACACACACACATATATATATATATATGTGTGTGTGTGTGTGTGTGTGTGTGTGTATGTATATATAATTCTTGCGTGTATGCCAACTTAAAAACCGCACAATTTCTTCATACGGTGTCTGTTTTACGCAAATCAAATGTCTATCTTGACCAGAATTTCGAGACGGGCGCAATGGTGCATTCCGTTTCCCTTAATTCTGAATATTAAATTAATGATTATTTAATGTGTCCTCTTTAGTGTTGTTAAAATTACGGGGTGTTACAGGAAGAATTTCCCTAGTTAGTATGTCTCTAACTACACAGTATTTAGGAAAAAAAAAATCAAAGTATACATTATTTTCTCTAGCAAATTGAGACATACAAATTAGGTTCTTCTTAATAGTGTGGACTCTTAATAAGTTATGTAAAAATAATCTCCTATTTCCAGTCATACTACTAGTGCCAGTATGAGAAATTTTAAAACACTTATCAATACCCATACTTATTGTTTGGTTACCTTTGTATACTTTGTTCCTAAGATTCAGATTGCCAAGATTATTGGTAATGTGATGGCCAGCTCCTTAATCTGGTTACCATGATTCATCTTGAATGTTGTCAACTCTGGCTTGCTCATTTTGATTTCTTGAGTTGTTAGTTTGACTAGTTGAACCAACTTGTGCCCATGAAACATTAGCAGTGAAGTTGAGATTTCTTTGACCATTTTTTTTGGCTTGATTTGATGAGTAGTTTGAGTTATATAAAAATAACACTTGATGGTAGTGCGACCGACTCTTTCAGAGATTTGGCACTTTGGTCGATTGTTGTTGTTGCTCCAGCGTCCTCTTCCTCTGGTGGTGGGATTGCCTCTTTGGAAGGTTTGTTCTCCTCTGTAAGTATTGTTGGCTTGATTTCTGTTGATATCATTTCTTTTGTTAACAACATAATTAATGGTACAGTCACTTTCTTGAGATTTCTTGCTTTCAAGTCTAGCTTCATGTGCTAGTAAAATTGAGTGAACTTCATCCAGGGAGGAAAACTCATTATGAGAAGAAATTATGGCTTCACAACCACATATTCTTCACTTAAACCATTGGGTATTGTTAGAATTTGTTCAAAGTCTTGAACCTTATGTCTAGCTGCTTCAAGCAAGTCACATACAGATTTGATTTTTCTTAAGTATTTTCTCATGGTTACATTATCTTTTCTGATCTTTTGCAGTTGCCTCTTATATAGAACATGACTTTAGCTGTAGATTGGTTGTTGAAATCCTTTTCTATGGTTGTCCATATTTCATTGACACTTTGCAGCCAATTACCTATGGCAGTAAGCTTTGATTGATAGATGATAAAAGTCATGAGCTAATTAGACGATCCTGTCTTTGATATTTCAAGTATTCTGCATTGTTGACGACTCTGTTCTCTTGATCAGTGATGAATTTTGAGGGAATAAATAAAGTACTCATAATGAACTCTTTAAGGAAATAGCCTTGACTTGTAGTTTCGATTTGAAATTTCCACTGTAAGTAATTATTTTCGTCCAATTGTACTTTAATTAGCTGTGATTGTAGAATAGTTACTGTTTTGGTGAGCTTGTCTACAACAATTAGTCTTTCGATGGTTCCAATTGCATTGTCAGAAGCTGATGAAACAGTTTAATTGGTCATGATGACCAATTAATGAGTTGAAGAAGTTGGATCAGTGGCTGTTAAGCCAAGTAAAGAGCTCTGATACCATGGAAACATAGAAGATCTGACGATGCAGAAGAGAAAAATAAACTTTGTTTTATTTCATCATTTTAATTGGAATTGATAAAAAGTGTACAGAGTAAACCTCTATTTATAATAAAGTAGGCATGTAGCCGTTGAACCCATATATGTGGAAAGTAATACAAAAGGAAATTAATTCAGCTGTATGATAATAGGCATATAGCCATTGCAGCTATATATGCGGAAAGTAATAAAAGGAAAATTATCTTTCCGCATGATAATTGGCATGTAGCCGTTGTACCCATATATGCGGAAAGTAATACAAGAAAAATTATCTTTCCGCATGATAATAGGCATGTAGCTGTTGTACCAATATATGCAGAAAGTAATAAAAGGAGAATAATATTTCCATTTACCCTTTCTTTCCTTTCTTATGACAAAAACCCTCCATGCAACAAGCCCTAATGGTATGAAGTAAATCAAATCAATGGGATTTGTAGAAAATATTTCACCTTCTACGACCACTTCTCCCTCCTTATACTAACTTAGCATCTTGCATTTAGCTCCAACCACTGAAGTAGGTAACTCCACGGTACCGATATGGTTTGACTACCGTACAGAATGAAAATATGAATGATTATACAAAAAGGCAATGATTTATTTGACAAAAATAAGTTTACTAAGATTTTTTTTCCTGTTTACCTACCTATCATCAGATTTACTCACCAGTCCATCAACACCATTTCCAGTGCTGTTTTGACATGACTATAGTAGTTAAAAATTAATAGGTATAATGACGTTCAATAGAGATAAGCAGAATTGGAACTTCTCAAATTAATGTTATTATTACCTCGGTAAGTATATCAACTTTGGCCTCTAGTGCACTTATTTTTTCTTCAAGTGAACGCATCATTGTGCTACACTGTGTTTGGGCTTTTAGCTTTGAAGATGTAGCTCCAAACCCAAGTCCTCTTAGTTTACTGGGTCGATTATCCCCCAGAACATGTAAAAGAGCATCATCTATCAATGATTGATTCGCTGTCTTCGACTGTGACTATTGGAATTTTTGAATTTTTTTCTGAAAGAATAAATATACAATGCAATGTTAGTTAACATATCATCAATAACATGGACGTAAACTGTATAATAAGTAGAAATATTTTAAAATCGAGTCTTCAACAACTTTATTTTTCGGGTTTCCATTTTTATTCATATGTCTTCTTGTCCATAGCGTTGCTCTAGTAACTTCTTCTCCAGGGTTTTCTTGCTTCTATAATTATATGTCAACATCATATATGACTGAAAGTTAGATAACTGCACCAAACAAAAATAACATAACGGTATTGAAAATAGAAAATTATTTAAGCAATTTTTGCTCCAATCTTGCATATCCTAATCGACTCATCGTGTGTGAATGAGTATGCTTTTTCCTCACTTGCTTTATTAGAACACTTTTCGCCTATGTCAAAAAGTCAACTATAAAATATTTTTATGGCATAAAGGAATATGGATATATTAAAAATATAAATTTCAAAGTAAATATGTCTTAAACAATCAGGTGTGTGACATTAAACTATGGTAAAGCACTATATTTAGTGCTATTTCATGCAAAAATTATTTTGTTGCAATTATAATTAATTTGACTTAGCATTACATATCTATTGAAGCACTTAACGAACAAAAGATATAATCACAATTTACTTGAAATTTTACGGAAGTAACATGTTTAATGAATTCACTCCATTGGTTATCAGTCAAATTCCCAGGCTTTAACATAACAAGTTTAGCTGCTTTTTCAGCTTCATCCAACTTTAGAGCTTTTTCTACAGCTGTGCCTACTTGACTCTATACCCTCTTATAGAAGCAGCCATCTTTTGAAAAACATAATCTTTATGGATCTCACCGATTTTTTATTTTAACTGAAAAACATTGAATTTAGAGAATAATAATAAATATAAGCTTTCATACCCAAATATGAAATATATCGTAGTAATCTTACTGAAACAAGTGTCCACAAATCTTTTCTCTGAGTGTTAGAAACTTTTTTCCAGTCATCAACTATGATAGGACTTTATTACGTGCTAAAGCTCCTATGAAAGACACAAATGGTATAGAAGAATCACCTATAAGCTGCCCTTTCTCATTGAAATAGACTTCTATCTTTGCATTCGAATTATCTTACATTCCAAGCCCTTTCAATTGTGTCATGCCTCGTTTCTTTCTTTTAGGTTTTGGTTGAATCTCATTGTTGTTAACGGTATTACCTTCCTCAACCCGAGCATTGGTACGGGAAGGAGATTGCAGAGAAAGTTGTTGAAGTTGAGCTCTACTTGGAGGTGAAGGTATAGTTAGTGATGAGTATTGTAATAACCCGGAAATCCGAGCCAATTTAAAAGTTTTATTTTGGCAATTTTAGCGAATTTTGATTATTTAAAATGAATTATTTTAAATATCGAAGAGAAATTTATTTTGAATAGAATTAGAACTATATATTTATATAGATCGTCGTTAGAATATAAATATTTTATTTTAATTATAAAAGGAATTGAAAATGGCGCGGTAGTTTGAAAATTCGATTTCAAATTTCAATTCGATGTACAGGAGTTAAAATAAACCGGATTTTAGTGAAACCAAAAATATTTGAAAGTACTTGAGAATATCTTTCCAAAGAGTCTGAAAATTTGAAATTTCATAGTGGGAATAAAAAGTTATGCCCAGTTGAAAATTCAGAATAGTCGCTATGGAATTTTGGCCATTAGAAATGGAAATTTTGCAAACGATCTCTGTTTTCGACGAAACCACTTTTGTTGGATCCGGGATGTAAAATTATTGCTAGATTCCAAAATTCATAATTTTCTGAATTAATATGTGAGCATGGCACACGAAAACGTGTTTTGTCAATTTCAGCCAATTTCGATCGACCAGAAATTGGCCATTTTTCAAACGGTCTCAAAATTTGACGAAATTAGTTTTGTTAGGACCGTATCGTCAATACGAAGCTAGAAATAATTTTTCTAGAATTTTTAGAAACTGTATGTGACCCCGGTAAATTGAAATGTGCGTTCAAATTGAATATATTGATTTATATTTTAAATTTGGCGAAAACTGCTCGTAACAGCCGAATTGGCTAACGAAACATATCCCATTGTGTTCGGAATGGGGTAATTGGCTAGGGGCAATGTTCGTTGGGTTTGATTTGGAGCTGGGTAATTAAACGAATTATTTACAAATTAAAATAATAAAATATTAATAGAATATAAAATATAAAAGGGCTCAACCCTAATCTCTTTTGCCAAACATCAGACCGCCCCATTCAGAAGCCATCGACGGCGGAAAACACTTGTAATTTCAAACCCAATTTTCTTTCAATCAACGCAAGTGATTCAGGAATTAAAACATGGGAATCAAAGAGGGAATCAAGGTCTTCAAATCCATGTATGGGTGGTAATTTATCGTGCTCGATAATGGGAGGAATCGGGGCTACAAACCGCCGACTTCGGACAGGATTTGGTGACGGCTGGGAGGTGCGAACGGCGAAGGGTTTCTGGCAATGGTGGACGACGCGAGGTTCGACGACATCATGGGTTCTGATGATGGTTTCCGCCCCTCTGGCGATAGCGGCAAGGGGAAAACTGTTTTAAGCAAATGCGGTTCACAGTAGGAGGAAGACGATGGTTAGAATGGGCGGCGCGAGTTTAACAGAGGAAAGGTTACATTTTTAACTGTTGTTAATTGTAATTAGTTTATCTTAATTTAGTAATTAAACCAAAAAAATGTAAATATTTTAATGTATAAATACCATCGTTTTAAAATGTAAGTGTTTTAAATTATATAACACTCTATAAAAATATGAGTTTTGTTTCTATATTAATATAATTTATAATAAATATGATAGCATAACAAAGATGAGATTTTATTGTGTAAGTAGAATTGATTTTATATTTATAAATGGCATGTTTTAAAAACCTGAATTTTTATATAAATAGATTTGATTTTTATTTTGATATGAACTTTATATGTATGCGAACGATAAAAAGGATAAAGAAGTGATCTTTGATTTGAATAGGTTGGAATTTTTAACATGAAAAGGAATAACTTTTCTAAAATAAAAAGAATAGTTTCCTTCAAAAAAAAAAGAATAGAATTTTATATGCAAAAAGATTTGATTTTTATTTTATTATGAAGTTAGCGAAATAAAAATATGATTTTTATATTATATAAGTAATTAAAATATGATTTTTAGCTTATAGTAAAGATTATATTTTTATCATAGTAAAGATTATTTTTATATCGTAGTAAATTCGATATTTTTATAATAGAAAGACGAGATTTTTATAGCGTCGAAATAAAAATTCGATCTTTATATATGAAGCAGAAATATAAAAATATATTTTTTATATAGAAAGAAGCGTTGTAAATGCACATGGAGTAGAAATAAAAATATGATTTTTATTTATTGAAATGAAGTGATAAAAATATAATTTTTTAATATGAAGTTAGCATGATAAAAATATGATCTTTACTATAGTAGCGGTATAAAAATGTGATTTTTATATATGTAGTGGCTACGGACAATATAATTAACAAGAGGCAAGCACGACGAAGATTTCTACATATGAAGAGTCGTGGCGTTTGGTTTAGCTAATCGGTGTGAACTCCTCACCTTTTATTTATTTTTCTAGTGGAAATATATACTAGGAAGCAGACGGTGCTTAGCAGCACCTGACACCCGTCGTCCACAGACCATGGATGACTTGTTTGTTTAATTGGTGTGTTGTGAAATTTGATTGTGTGATGTGGAATGGAATAAAATATTTTATAGTGGAAAATATTTTATAGTTAAAAATATATTTTTTAACGTGTATATAAAACAAATATTTATAAACAAATCGGAGATTTGCTTATATACATTGATTTGACTGATATTGATTGGGACGATAAATTTTACACATCGCCCAACTGCACAAATAAAATGTGTGTTTGTTGATTTGAAACCCCACACGGGTATTGTGATGATATTTGACGTACACTAATCCCGATTGTCTAGTTGTATGTCAAACGATGGATTGACAGACTGTGTAAGCGTTAATTATTTATATTTAATGCTTATGCAGTTGTGTGGTGCACTCTGGATGATGGTTGATGATTTATCATTGCTGTTATATACATGTGTTGTAGAAAATCCATATAAATAACGTTATATGGTAATTGATTGGGCCTCATTCCAATTTAGAAAATAAATTCATGTGTTGAATTGAAAATAAATTCATGTGTTGGATAGAAAATATTCTGTTGTTGAATAGAATAACGAAGTTATTGAAATATATAAAGCCGTGTTGATTGGATATTCGCCATTTTGACGTGAACGATATTTATATCGATTTTATTCATGTTTATAATGAATATAGGAAAGAAAGTGATTTCAAAATATAATGTTTTGAAAATATTATCATTTGTATATCGATGATGTGGAATATTCAGTTTTGATTAGAAGTTGAATATGAAGTTGAAATCATTTTGAAAACGAATTTAAAACGATTTATATAATACGTTTTTAAAAGGAAATCGACGAAATATATAATATATATATATATATATATTATATATATAATGGCCTGAATAGAACGCGCTGCAGCAGTTCGCGAATTTCGACCATTGGCTTCGAATGGATATTACGGGAGATCCGACCGTCGGATTCTCCTAAAACGGGACCGTCGGGTTCGTATCGAAAAGAGCTTTCTAACGAATATTAGAGATTTGAAATCTAATGGTTGGATTTGGAATTATGTCCAAATCAAATTTGGAAAAGGTCGCTGTAAGTGCAGTTCGATGGCCGTTGATGGAAATCGACTATAAGGGCCTTGATAAAATTATTAAAAATAGTAATAATTTGTGTAAAATCATAATGAATGATTTGGGAAGAATTGGGATGAAAAACTCCATATTTGAAAAGATAAAAATAAATTTTTATCGAAATGAACTAATTTTGAACTAGAATTATAATTCTATTAATTTTAAAAATAAATAAAGTAGATTTGAAATGGTTTTGAAAATAATCAGAATTTCCAATAATTGAATTGGATTGGATTTGAATCGAAATTGTCTTTGGAATATTTCGATGTTGGATTTCGTGATGATACAGATATTGTTATGTGAATTTGAAAGATATATTTATATCGTTATTTCCAATACGACATTTGTTGGTCGTAGAATTTGATATTTAATATAAGCCGATATATTTTCTGTTCAGAGCCTTGTATTTAATATCGAATGTGATTTGGGTTTGTCGTGAATGGTGTCTTCACTAACACTGTTCTTAAACCCAGTTGAGGAAAAGATTAAATCTTTTTATTTAGATTTAATGAAGTGTACCAATTAAATGGTATTTAATTGGAATTGAATTGGAATTGATTTTCGGGTTTATCGTGAATGGTGTTTTAAAGAACACTTGTTCTTTAACCCGATAATTAATAGAATGTGATTTTGGGTTTATCGTGGACCGTGTTTTAAAAGGCATTGGTTCTTTAACCCAGTTAAAGATAGGATTTTGATTTCTGTGAAGATTAAAACTAAGTGGGGTTTTAATGAATCTTTAATTAGATTGAAATGGTCGAGAATGGAGTATCACCAGTTTTTCTCCAGACAATAGTTAAATCTTTAATTAGATTTGAACGTGAAATGGTAATTGAATTTACTGATAACACCGTGGTGTTAGATATGAAGTATTTCCAGTTTTACTTCATAGGATGAATAGGCTAGGATTGGGAAATAGAATAAATGATTACTTCGGTGTGGTTCGCTAATCCCGACTAGTTTGAATTGAAATTCAAAAGAAGATTAAATAGTAAATTTAGAAGAATTTGTCTTTGATAAAATTAATGGGAACCTTTCCCTAAGAATGTGAAATTTAGAAACTAACTGTAGGTTAGCTAAGAAGGATGGTTTCCTGGATATTGATCTGATGTTGGTTTCGGCCTTCGAGGTTAATATTTGGGGAATTGTTCTCTTGCTAATTTACGGTCAATGACTGATGAATTGGAATGAGGTGTATGTTGTGTTTGTGTAACACTTGTTTATTATATGCGCGAGTTATTCAGAAAGACCGGGTTTATCCCATTCTGAATAACTGATTCGACGTGGTGTCGAGGATGAAGACGGTGGTCGAAGACCGGAAGTATACACGTCGTTTTGGTGATTACTGATGATCTTGATTGGGCCGTACACCCAAGAGGAGGGAATCAATTAGTGATCGTCCAGACGTACTTGGAGATCGATGGATATGCGGGGTACTAGGTGCCTCCGGTTTGGTTTAGACCCAGAACGAACTTGTAAATGGAATGTGTGTCTGACATTGGATTTTATTCTGTGTGACCGATTTCTATTAAATATATATCTGTTTGGCGGTGAAGAATTTATTCTCTTGCTTAACGCCCTTCTTTGAGACGTATGAGCTCAGAGGTTATATATTGATGGATATCAAACGCATGGAGTGAATTGCCTGTGTGGCATGCCTAAGTGGCAATATGATCAAGGCTTCTGTTGAAAAGCATATTCTTGTGGTTGATGATCAAAGCACGGCCTGTGTGGCATAGCTTTGTGTAGCGTTGATTTGCGAGCCTCACACCCCGGTGGTGAACCAGAAACGGGAGAAGGACCTCAGGGAGGACATGCGTTTCTTTCTAGTTAGAAGTGGCGTCAGTGGTTTTACACGCCCTGACGAGTTTGACTTATGTGGTTGTTGCTGTTGCGAGGCGCATCGGATATATCGGTGACTATGTGAAGCCGATGGAGTCATTCGTTGGCTCATTTACGCCCCAAAGGGCGGGGAAACGCAGTGTTCAGGCATTTTAATCCACATCGGTGGACCGGCCCTGACGATCCAAGGGTCGATTCGCTCTGACCCTGAGGCTCGGGCTAGAGAGTCTCGAAGCCGGTGAGGACGATCCCTGGCCTCGGTTCACAGATGGAAATCCAATTTCCAAATACGTGACTTTGCGGTTTTAATTGTAGAACTAGTATGGCGACATGATATCTGGTACCCATGCCATCTATGATTGATACTTATGATTTGAAGTTGTTTTATACACTATACACTTATAGTAATAATAAAAGATGAAATTTAGCGTATCAAGCATTCTTTGGCAATTATAAGGTAAAACCCTATCCTCCAACTTGCGTTGCATTGTGTGATGGGACCTGGATCTTATAATAGCTTCATTTTTCTTTATTTAGCATTGCGCTGTTGTTTTATTCACTGGTATTCTTGGGAGGAAACCCGTTCCGTGTTATACGGCGTGGTCCCTCGATTTACCTAACTTTAAAATAAAGATTAATAACTGTTTTAGTTCTCACACCAGTCACACAACTGACCCGGAGTTTATTGTTTTAACCTAAACTCTGGGTGCCCTTATTTTGACACGGGCAGCTAGTAGTTTTGGTTTTGCAGATTTATATTCACAGGATCCTGATGTACAGCTGGAACGATACTCGGAAAGCTCTGTATCCGTGTATTACTTTCAGTTGTGCATTGTATTATTTTTCCGCTAC
The DNA here is from genome assembly GCA_030737875.1 of Allium sativum. NCBI lineage: Eukaryota > Viridiplantae > Streptophyta > Magnoliopsida > Asparagales > Amaryllidaceae > Allium > Allium sativum. The sequence goes on along the minus strand of CM060911.1, from coordinate 116,265,819 downwards.
TATGTAATTTATTGTAATCTCTGATATTTTCTGTTGTATAATATTTGTTTATACTCTGTATATTCTTGTATTCTGATGAAATTGTTGTAATTAACAATGAAATGTTCTTCTGTCTGCGTTCGGATTTGTCGTGTTCACGAAACAATCTGGGGTTTCGAACGGTCTTGGTCGTTTTAGCGACTGATTCGGATCGAACGAAATTCCTTTTCGTTACAGTGTTATCAGAGCTTTGGTTTACAGAGCTCGGAGAACAAGACACATTAGAACCAAACGAAAGAATTCATAAGAAATTGGATTAGTAATATCCAATGAGAATGACTCGTTAGAGATGGGATCAGTAGTATCCTAGAACGAGTGTGAAGAGTATATTTTTAAAATGAAAATGAATTTTGTTTTGAAAATTTAAACTTTATTCAACATATTAGAATATTTATTTTAAATTAATTTGGACAATCCAATATATAAAGATTTTGCGTATACGTCTGATCCGCGTATATTTGAAGTTTTAATATACTGGATAGATATAGAATCACACTCTAGTCGCCCGGAGACGATTCTGATGGTAGTCTAGATATCATCAGAGTTGGTATTCGAGTTTCAAACGTACGATATCTATATATTTCCATGAGACTGGTGTGAGAACCAAAACTACATAGGGCTTATTGTTGTGATTTGGCATCAAAAATCTGATTTTTGGACTATGTATCAAAATTATGAATTTGAAACGTTAACCAACTAATTGATTGATGGTTGTGCTGTTTGATTAATTAAATGTTGAATCATATAACCAAATTGATCAAATATTGAATTGTATTGAAAATTAGTCGCATTTGCATGCATATACATGTGCTTACATTGAACAGGTCATAGCAAGGAGGCTAGAGCAGAAGAATAAAATTGTTTGCCCAACAAATAGGTACGTGTTTATGAATTTATTGGGTTTTTGATGATTTTATGAGTCGATTGGCTAGCCGTTTGGCTGTTTCTTTTTCTTTTTGGATTGATGAGGGCCATGGGAGGCTATTTGAAATATCCCGAAGTCCCCGGTGCAGGGGAGGTTATGGCCAAATTTTTGGAAAATTTAGGGTGTTAGCCAAATTTTTGAAAAATTTGAAAAGTTCTTAGAAACTGAAAAGTTGAAGAACTTAAGTCGTAAAGAAAATAATGAAAGTTGAGTTGGTTTGTGAAACAACTTTCGGCTTCGTTCCTTTTCAGGGACGAAAAGTTTTAAGTTGGGGAGATTGTAATAACCCGGAAATCCGAGCCAATTTAAAAATTTTATTTTGGCAATTTTAGAGAATTTTGATTATTTAAAATGAATTATTTTAAATAATATCGACAAGAAATTTATTTTGAATAGAATTAGAAATATATATTTATATAGATCGTCGTTAGAATACAATTATTTTATTTTAATTATAAAAGGAATTGAAAATGGCGCGGTAGTTTGAAAATTTGATTTCAACTTTCAATTCGATGTACAGGATTCAAAATAAACCGGATTTTAGTGAAATCAAAATTATTTGAATCTACTTGAGAATATCTTTCCAACGAATCCGAAAAATTGAAATTTCATAGCGGGAATAAAAAGTTATGCCCAGTTGAAAATTCAGAATAGTCGCTATGGAATTCTGGCTGTTAGAAATGGAAATTTTGCAAACGATCTCTGTTTTCGACGAAACCACTTTTGTTGGATCCGGGATGTCAAATTATTGCTAGATTCCAAAATTCATAATTTTCTGAATTAATTTGTGAGCGTGGCACAAGAAAACATGTTTTTTCAATTTCAGTCAATTTCGATCGACCAGAAATTGGCCATTTTTCAAACGGTCTCAGAATTTGACGAAACTAGTTTTGTTAGGACCGTATCGTCAATACGAAATAGAAATAATTTTTCTAGAATTTTTAGAAACTGTATGTGACCCCGGTAAATTGAAATGTGCGTTCAAATTGAATATATTGATTTATATTTTAAATTTGGTGAAAATTGCTCGTAACAACCGAATTGGCTAACGAAACATATCCCATTGTGTCTGGAATGGAGGTAATTGGCTAGGGGCAATGTTCGTTGGGTTTGATTTGGAGCTGGGTAATTAAACGAATTATTTACAAATTAAAATAATAAAATATTAATAAAATATAAAAGGGCTCAACCCTAATCTCCTTTGCCAAACATCAGACTGCCCCATTCAGAAGCCATCGACGGCGGAAAACACTTGTAATTTCAAACCCAATTTTCTTTCAGTCAACGCAAGTGTTTCAGGAATTAAAACATGGGAATCAAAGAGGGAATCAAGGTCTTCAAATCCATGTATGGGTGGTAATTTGTCGTGCTCGATAATGGGAGGAATCTGGGCTACAAACCGCCGACTTCGGACGGGATTTGGTGACGGCTGGGGGGTGCGAACGGCGAAGGGTTTCTGGCAATGGTGGACGACGCGAGGCTCAACGACGTCATAGGTTCTGATGAGGGTTTTCTCCCCTCTAGCGATAGTGGCAAGGGGAAAACAGTTTTGAGCAAATGCGGTTCACAGTAGGAGGAAGACGATGGTTAGAATGGGGGGGCGCGAGTTTAACAGAGGAAAGGTTGCATTTTTAACTGTTGCTAACTGTAATTAGTTTATCTTAATTTAGTAATTAAACCAAAAAAAATGTAAATATTTTAATGTATAAATACCATCGTTTTAAAATGTAAATGTTTCAAATTATATAACACTCTATAAAAATATGAGTTTTGTTTCTATATTAATATAATTTATAATAAATATGATAGCATAACAAAGATGAGATTTTATTGTGTAAGTAGAATTGATTTTAAATTTATAAATGGCATGTTTTAAAAACCTGATTTTTTATATAAATAGATTTGATTTTTATTTAGGTATGAACTTTATATTTATGCGAACGATAAAAGGATAAAGAAGTGATCTTTGATTTGAATAGGTTGGGATTTTTAACACGAAAAGGAATAAATTTTCTAAAATAAAAAGAATAGAATTTTATATGCAAAAAGATTTGATTTTTATTTTATTATGAAGTTAGCGAAATAAAATTTTGATTTTTATATTATAGAAGTAATTAAAATATGATTTTTAGCTTATAGTAAAGATTATATTTTTATCATAGTAAAGATTATTTTTATATCGTAGTAAAGTCGATATTTTTATAATAGAAAGACGAGATTTTTATAGCATCGAAATAATATATGAAGTAGAAATATAAAAATATAATTTTTATATAGAAAGAAGCGTTGTAAATGCACATGGAGTAGAAATAAAAATATAATTTTTATTTATTGAAATGAAGTGATAAAAGTATAATTTTTTGTATGAAGTTAGCGTGATAAAAATATGATTTTTATTATAGTAGCGGTATAAAAATGTGATTTTTATATATGTAGTGGCTATGGACAATATAATTGAAAAGAGGCGAGCATGAGGAAGATTTCTACATATGAAGAGTCATGGCGTTTGGTTTAGCTAATCAGTGAGAACTCCTCACCTTTTTTTTATTTTTCTAGTTGAAATATATACTAGGATGCAGACGGTGGTTAGCAGCACCCGACACCCGTCGTCCACAGACCATGGATGACTTGTTTGTTTAATTGGTGTGTTGTGAAATTTGATTGTGTGATGTGGAATGGAACAAAATATTTTATAGTTGAAAATATTTTATAGTTAAAAATATATTTTTTAACGTGTATATAAAATAAATATTTATAAACAAATCGGAGATTTGTTAATATACACTGATTTGACTGATATTGATTGGGACGATAAATTTTACACATCGCCCAACTGCACAAATAAAATGTGTGTTTGTTTATTTGAAACCCCACACGGGTATTGGGATGATATCTGACGTACACTAATCCCGATTGTCTAGTTTTATGTCAATCGATGGATTGACAGACTATGTAAGCGTTAATTATTTATATTTATTACTTATGCAGTTGTGTGGTGCACTCTGGATGACGGTTGATGATTTATCGTTGGTGTTATATACATGTGTTGTAGAAAATCCATATAATTAACATTATATGGTAATTGATTAGGCCTCATTCCAATTTATAAAATAAATTCATGTGTTGAATTGAAAATAAATTCATGTGTTGGACAGAAAATATTCATAACGAAGTTATTGAAATTTATAAAGCCGTGTTGATTGGATATGCGCCATTTTGATGTGAACGACATTTATATCGATTTTATTCATTTTTATAAAGAATATAGGAAAGAAAGTGATTTCAAAATATAACATTTTGAAAATATTATCATTTGTATATCGATGATGTGGAATATTTAATTTTGATTAGAAGTTGAATATGAAGTTGAAATTGTTTTGAAAACGAATTTAAAACGATTTATATAATACGTTTTTAAAAGGAAATCGACGAAATATATATATATATATATATATATATATATATATATATATATATATATATAATGGCCTGAATAGAACGCGCCGCGCCGCGGTAGTTCGCGAATTTCGACCATTGGCTTCGAATGGATATTACGGGAGATCCAACCGTCGGATTCTCCTAAAACTGGAACCGTTGGGTTCGTATGGAAAAGAGATTTCTAATGAATATTAGATATTTGAAATCTAACGGTTGGATTTGGAATTATGTCCAAATCAAATTTGGAAAAGGTCGTTGTAAGTGCAGTTCGATGACCGTTGATGGAAATCGACTGTACCGGCCTTGATAAAATTATTAAAAATAGTAATAATTTGTGTAAAATCATAAGAAATGATTTGGGAAGAATTAGGATGAAAAACTCCATATTTTAAAAGATAAAAATATTTTTTTATCGAAATGAACTAGTTTTGAACTAGAATTATAATTCTATTTATTTTCGAAATAAATAAAGTGGATTTGAAATGGTTTTAAAAATAACCAGAATTTCCAATAATTGAATTGGATTGGATTTGAATCGAAATTGTCTTTGGAATATTTCGATGTTGGATTTCGTTATGATACAGATATTGTTATGGGAATTTGAAAGATATATTTATATCGTTATTTCAAATACGATATTTGTTGGTCGTAGAATTTGATATTGAATATAAGCCGATATATTTTCTATTCAGAGCCTTGTATTTAATATCAAATGTGATTTGGGTTTGTCATGAATGGTGTCTTCATTAACACTGTTCTTAAACCCAGTTGAGGAAAAGACTAAATCTTTTTATTTAGATTTAATGAAGTGTACCAATTAAATGGTATTTAATTGGAATTGAATTGGAATTGATTTTCGGGTTTATCGTGAATGGTGTTTTAAATAACACTTGTTCTTTAACTCGATAATTAATAGAATGTGATTTTGGGTTTATCGTGGACTGTGTTTTAAAAGACATTAGTTCTTTAACCCAGTTAAAGGCAGGATATTGATTTCCATGAAGATTAAAACTAAGTGGGGTTTTAATGAATCTTTAATTAGACTGAAATGGTCGAGAATGGAGTATCACCAGTTTTGCTCCAGACGATAGTTAATCTTTAATTAGATTTGAACGTGAAATGGTAATTGAATTTACCGATAACACCGTGGTGTTAGATATGAAGTATTACCAGTTTTACTTCATAGGATGAATAGGCTGGGATTGGGAAATAAAATAAATGATTACTTCGGTGTGGTTCGCTAATCCCGACTAGTTTGAATTGAAATTCAGAAGAAGATTAAAGAGTAAATTTAGAAGAATTTATCTTTGATAAAATTAATGGGAACCTTTCCCTAAGAATGTGAAATTTAGAAACTAACTGTAGGTTAGCTAAGAAGGATGGTTTCCTGGATATTGATCCGATGTTGGTTTGGGCCTTCGGGGTTAATATTTGGGGAATTGTTATCTTGCTAATTTACGGTCAATGACTGATGAATTGGAATGAGGTGTATGTTGTGTTTGTGTAACACTATTTATTATATACGCGAGTTATTCAGAAAGACCGGGTTTATCCCATTCTGAATAACTAATTCGACTTGGTGTCGAGGATGAAGACGGTGGTCGAAGACCGGAAGTATACACGTCGTTTGGGTGATTACTGATGATCTTGATTGGGCCGTACACCCAAGAGGAGGGAATCAATTAGTGATCGTCCAGACGTACTTGGAGATCGATGGATATGCGGGGTACTAGGTGCCTCCGGTTTGGTTTAGACCCAGAACGAACTTGTAAATGGATTGTGTGTCTGACATTGGATTTTATTCTGTGTGACCGATTTCTATTAAATATATATCTGTTTGGCGGTGGAGAATTTATACTCTTGCTTAACGCCCTTCTCTGAGACGTACGAGCTCAAAGGTTATATATTGATGGATATCAAACACATGGAGTGAATTGCCTGTGTGGCATGCCTAAGTGGCAATATGATCAAGGCTTCTGTTGAAAAGCAGAGTCTTGTGGTTGATGATCAAAGCACGGCCTGTGTGGCATAGCTTTGTGTAGCGTTGGTTCGCGAGCCTCACACCCCGGTGGTGAACCAGAAACGGGAGAAGGACCTCAGGGAGGACATGCATTTCTTTCTAGTTAGAAGTGGCGTCAGCGGTTTTACATGCCCTGACGTGTGGTTGTTGCTGTTGTGAGGCGCTCGGATATATCGGTGACTATGTGAAGCCGATGGAGTCATTCGTTGGCTCATTTACGCCCCAAAAGGCGGGGAAACGCAGTGTTCAGGCATTTTAATCCACATAGATGGACCGGCCCTGATGATCCAAGGGTTGATGCGCTCTGACCCTGAGGCTCGGGCTAGAGAGTCTCGAAGCCGGTGAGGACGATCCCTGGCCTTGGTTCACAGATGGAAATCCAATTTCCAAATACGTGACTTTGCGGTTTTAATTGTAGAACTAGTATGGCGACATGATATATGGTACCCATGTCTTCTATGATTGATACTTATGATTTGAAGTTGTTTTACACACTATACACTTACAGTAATAATAAAAGACGAAATTTAGCGTATCAAGCATTCTTTGGCTATTATAAGGTAAAACCCTATCCTCCGGCTTGCGTTGCATTGTGTTATGGGACCTGGGTCTTATAATAGCTTCATTTTTCTTTATTTAGCATTGCGCTGTTGTTTTATTCACTGGTATTCTTGGGAGGAAACACGTTCCGTATTATACGGCGTGGTCCCTCGATTCACCTAACTTTAAAATAAAGATTAATAACTGTTTTAGTTCTCACACCAGTCACATGACTGACCTGGAGTTTATTGTTTTAACCTAAACTCTGGGTGCCTTTATTTTGACACGGGCAGCTAGTAGCTTTGGTTTTGCAGATTTATATTCACAGGATCCTGATGTACAGCTGGAACGATACTCGGAAAGCTCTGTATCCATGTATTACTTTCAGTTGTGCATTTTATTATTTTTCCGCTGCTATGTAATTTATTGTAATCTTTTATATTTTCTGTTGTATAATATTTGTTTATACTCTGTATATTCTTGTATTCTGATGAAATTGTTGTAATTAACAATGAAATGTTCTTCCGTCTGCGTTGGGATTTGTCGTGTTCTCAAAACAATCAGGGGTTTCAAATGGTCTTGGTCGGTTTAGCGACTGATCCGGATCGAACAAACTTCCTTTTCCTTACAGTTGAGGTGGAAATAGGGCAGAATGTGTTGGGGAAGAAAGCAGTTGTGATATTCTTGTGTGTTGTCCTTTACTCTTATATTGTCTGTAATTCAAAAAATTATAAATTAATGTGCAAAGAAATACTAATCCACTTGACATAAAAAACTGACCGTAGGCAATAAAAGAGAGAAAATTGAGCCAAGTGTCTGGGTATTTGCCTGTTTTCTCCCCAGATTTAGTTTTAGAGGAAGACTGCAATTTTTTTTGCTTGCTTGTTTTCAGCCATTTTTTTCTTTTGAAATACATAATAAAATGTATGTATTTGATTACACTAAATAAACAAATGAAATTAAACTTACATCAGAACAATAAAGACATATACCTCTAATAACAATGACAAAACCTATGAAATCAAACAAAACAAACTATAAATTATTATCTGTAGAATTATCTTTAGAGAAATGGAAACGGTTTGATCATATAATACATATCCATCGTATGCATTTTGAAACAAGCTCAGTAATTTATTAGCCCTTCTGGAAATTTATATTCATGCTAATTGAGTATAATCAAACAAAGTTCAAACAATACAACCACAAGGAAAGAATGGATAGTCCCAAAAATTCACATTTTGTTGTTGTATGTATGTTAACAGTTTTTGCTATATGATTGATGCATGTTTATTTTACAAACAAGTAGAAATAGATGGTCTGCAGTAACCATATAACAGATATCTGCATCACAAATTCTATACAAAATGTCAGACTACAAAAATTAATAACCAGAAAAGATCGAAGTCTGCGTAGTAAATAAAAAGCCCTTGGACATACAACTATCGTGGCGGGTATTGATTTTACAAAAAAAATTATACGTTTACAACGAAAATTGCAACCCAAAATTACAATCATATAGTGAAACTCCAAGAATAATAAAAAAATTACCTCGATTTATTAATCGAAGCTAAGATCCAGAACCGACGTGCCAAATTTGCAGACTGAGGTATGCTCTTGTAGAATTTAATGGTGCCAGTTCTGAAAAGAGAAGGGAGAGATGTGGTCGATATTTTCTGGAGAGGGAACTTCTTCCACCCATGAATAATAAATGGAGACGTGGTGAAGAAAGGTAAGGGGGAAGGGTTTCTCCCTTATCATTGAATAAAACGAGGATTTCTCCATTATAACCGAATAAAACGAGAAGATAAACGTAAATTGTGTTTTTTCAATTTGAAAGGAGGGACAAAATGAATCTTTTTTTTTAATTCCTGCGGATATGTAACACGGAATATTTTTGTACGAAGCTCTTTGTTTTAATTCATAACATATGTAGCTTGAACAATATTTTATACAAAACTAATTTTTTTTATTCATCCTAGTCCACTGAAAAGGAAAAAAAACTAAAATATGTTAGTTGATGGGTTTAAAATTTGATATTTACTAGAAACTTGTATCAATTTACAAGTGTTAGAATGACAATGAAAATTCATCATTTATTAATAATTTATTTTTTCATTATGAATATCAATTGTATTTTTTTTAGGTTGTTAAAATATGAACAACTTATCAAAATTTCTCTTTAACTTTTATACAATGTTATGTTTATATATATAAATATATATTAAAATCTGTTTGAAAAAAAATGAGCTACCTAATATTTTAACCATTTCAGAAATAGATGTAGTTTTTAAATGTATTGTATATTACAATTATTTTATCCACAAGGTAGACACCTTTGTTGAAACAAAATTTATACAATGTAAATGTAAATTATAGTACATACTGATGATCCTTCTATAATATTGATCCATTTTTATAAATATGAGTGTAGTGGCTATGATTTGCGCGTGATTCCGCGCTTCGCATATGAATTATGTACTACATAGTGTATATTATTGATTAATAATTTATTTCTTAGATTTTCTTTTTAAGTAATTATGCGATTTGATAGTTTGTTAGTATTTGAAGATGAATTTTTTTTAATCCTTGACAAAATTATGTTTGCCAAATCTTGTCTTCAAATGATATTACGATTTGGAAGTATGTGCATACGGAAAGTTTGAATTTATAGGTAAATATTTTTATGCATTAATTGTCTTTTTATAAAAAAAATTGTTAGATTTATTTTTAAGTGGCGTTACATTTGTTAAGATTTTTAGTAGAAAGTTCTGAAATTTGAAAAAAAAATGCCAAATCTTATATTTAATTGACTTAAAAGTTTGGTGATATTTAAAAAGATTTATTTGTTAGAGTCTTTGTTCAAGAAATTTTAAGGCTGGTCATATTTTATGAGGAGAATTTGAATGTGTAAAAGAAATGCGACTTAATTTTTGTGAATAGGAAAATGACCGCTCGTTTAGGAAACAGAAACTGACCACTAGACCGATCTCTCAGAAATAGTCTAACTGGCTCGCTAGATCACCCCTTGTTCATTTAGTCAATCACATGAAGAATTGGATCGATCTCCTCAAAATAGCATGATCGGCATAATCCGATCAACTAAAAATAAAGGATTCCATATGTCCTACACTTGCCCGGTCACTTTGGCGAGTTTCAATCGATGTTTTGTAATCCCAAATACCAACAATTTAAACTTCTTATGATCATTTACAAAGTACTTGCTTCTCAATTATTTTCATATATTTTACATTTAAGACCATATGTCATTATTAAGTATATACTATAAAAATTATGTAAATAATTTTAGCAAATAGCTATTTATTGATTCTTTAATAGTTATGTCAATACAATCACATACTTATTAATAGAAATGAGAATAAAAATATTTTGGATATATTAACACGTAAATAATTGTTAATTCATATAGTTAATACTAGAAACAACATTTTAAAATGCATTCCACATACATACATCAACAAATTTAATATAAATTTAATAGATGCTAAGTCAAGCAATAAAATTAGTTTTTCATTCATATATAAAGTTAAATAAGTCACACAACATAAATAATATACATAAACAATAATAACAAATCTATTTGGTTTCTTTTCCAACAACGACAACTGGAAAATCCTTCATCCCTTCTTTAATTCTTTTTCATTTCTGACTTCTCTTCCTCACCATTTATCATCTAATTCTTCTATTCCTTCTCGAAACCACCGCCTACTCTTTTATTATTCCAGCTTTTGTCATTTGTGGGAATCGTCTGTTCCAATTCTCTTATTCATTTTTGCTTCTTCTAACACTTCAGATTTGTTGTCTTGTATTACTTATGCTTTATTTTTAAGCCTTTATCCTATTTTTCTCTACATTCTCCCTTCTCCCTATTGTGCTTTCTCGCCTTCTTCACTGCTTCTCTCCTGTCTCGTGCTCCATTTGTTTCATGACTTTTCACATCTATTTCCATCCTGATTTCACTCTTTTCTTCCATCTTTTTGTACCAATCGAAAGGCATCCATCTAGCTGTGGATTGATCTTTATCGACATGCTGGTTGGATAATTTACTTTTTTGAGATTTTCATGGGTTTGAGTTGTATTACAATCTAACTTTTGTTGTTCATTTGCTAGTCCTGGCTATGTTGTGGGATTAGAATTTTGGTTGAATGATTCGATTTGAGTTTACTATGTCTAGTGGAGTGATCGTATACGTGCTTTGTAATTGTTTTTGTTTTGTGAGTTAGCAGTTTCTGTTTTGTGTTTTTATGTTGCTAGATCTAGATTTTTGGTTTGGTTATCTTTAAGTTATTGGTGTGCTTACGATTGACGTGGGGATTTCATATCCCATGAAGGTATACGAAAACTCATATTCCTAGGGGAATATGAATTTTCGTATTTGCGGTGGTGATATGCAATTTGGTATCCCTGAGAGGGTACACAATTTCGTATCACTGGCGAAGATACAAAATATTGATGTTGAACATGCGCTAATTTCCTTGGTGATCCAGCCAGGGTGCTCACATGCTTTTGGTTGATTCATGTGTGTTGATCAAATTGTGTTGACGTGTCAGATCCTGATGTTGGATCCTAAATTCAACAGTGATCTACTTGATGTACTCAGGCGTTTTGAGGTTATCGACATGCGTTTGACACAAGCCCATAGTTGATCCGATTCAAAAAATTTCGAGGTGAACGATACGTGTTGAACACACCTTTTTGCTTGATCTGACCGACCAGCTCACATGTTTTTGAGATGAGTTCGAACACTTCGCAACTTCGACCATATCTCTATATGCTTATCCGAAAGAACATCCTCGAGTCTTGAGTACTTAGAAAATCGGGAATCCGCCGTGCGACTGCTTTGCCAAAAAGCGGGTCAACACATACCATTATATCTCCTCCCATTGTTAATTCAACTACGAGGTAAAGCTTAGCTCTCATATGTATTGGATTTTGTGAGAGGCTTCCATGCACACCAACTACTCGGCCTATGTAATCCATTCATTATTTGTTCCAAGGCCATAGCTTCACAGCTATGGCTTCTAACGTTTGTCATTGTTCTAGGTATGTCATTCTAAATTGCCAATTTGTTTCTTCCTCGATGTAGTAGAAATGCCAATCTTGTTTTATCTTCTGTCTCGAGTAGTCTAATCACTTAGATTAGCTCCTATGCTATAAGCTAGGCTAATAGTAGTGGACGGTCCACCATAAAAACCGTTTGTAGTGAACGATCCATCTTAGAAACCGGTTGCAGTAGCTAGACAATCTGCCTGCTCCTGTAATAATGTATTTATTATTTTCTATAGTAAAAAGTGTTACGGGCAACTATAAAAATCGATCGACCCTGCCAAAAAAAAAACAAAGTAATCGTCACATGTCAAGATTTTGGTTAGCAACACGCTCAAGCATCGAGAACGTCTTTAGAAAACACAAATCACACTTGTCGAAGTCGCGTCACGCTCGAAAAGGTTGGAATTAGCATGGATTTTGTAATGACCTAGGATTTCGGTCAACTAATTTTAAATATTTAATCTGGATTTAAATATTTAGTTGATAATATAAATGAATTATTTATATTAAGTTATCAATTCTTAATAATCAATTTCAATTTAATATCGAATAGATTAAATTATCGTAATACGAAGTAAATTGAATTAAATTTAAAACTGAAATAAAGTCAGTTCAAATAATCAATACGACATTTTGTTTGAATCAGAATAATAATATTAAATTATTATCGAAGAATTTATTGTCGAAGAATTTATTGGTTTGAACTTTAATTAAATCGATTTAAATTAATATCATCTCCAGATCATTGAATGGAGCTTTGAATCCTGTCCCAGTGGATTCAGAATGGTGGTTTGACCCTAGGAATGCCAGTTATTGGGTTTAGGAAGAGGTTCAGTATCACGGAATAATTTAAAATAAAAGATACCGGTTCAATTCAAAGCAAAATATAAACAAATAAAACGTTGTGCTGAGTGGCCCTTTTCTCACCACAAAAACATAGCAACGCGTGGCCTTATTATTGCCCATCTGTTCACTCTAAAAATAAGAGAAACTTCAGCATAAATCAAAGGAAGAAAATAAATCAGTTCCTTTCGTAAATCTATGCCATAAAATTCGATCAAGTCCTCAGCAGGAAATGAAATTCGATTCTCGAGCATATGGAGACCTCAAGGAAAACCGCGATCTCGCGGATTTTGAAGACGATGGAGGACCGCGACTTCCCGACCTCGAGTTGATGCTCTCGCAGAGGGGATTTACGCTCGAGCCTAGAGAAAATCTGGAGTTCAAGCCAAGGCGCACGATTTTGGGGGTGTTTTCGATCTGACGAATCATCGAAGGAAGATTGGGGTGATGTCGACTGTGGGATCGATCAATGCTAGGGCCCGCGACACTTTTTGCTGGCACTTGCATGGATTTGGGAAGGGGTCAGTCAAAGTTATTGTTGCTACCATAAAGGAGTCGAAGTCGCCTGTCCAGAGAAGGCAGCAAGCTTATGCAGATGGTGATGTGGAGATGGCCAAAGGTCAGTTGCAGGGGTGTTGAGCTGCAGACCTTGGTCGATATTTTTAGGAGGAAAGGGAAACAGCAACAGCACTGTTGGGAAGCTGGAATGGTGGATGCGGAAAAGACGAGCTGCTGTCAATACATTCTTCTTTGAAGTAGTTGGGTTTTTAATAAAAGGAGAAGGTAAAATTTATGTACTTATTAGTTAATTGTTAGTCTAAGATTTGGAAACTAAAAAGGGAATTCTAGCTTTATTATTATATAAATTTAAATTTGATTTGTGAAATATTTAAATTTAAAAGCATAAGCTGTGCAAAACCAGGAAGTAAGGAAAAAAGAAGGAGAAAAATATAGGAAGGTTATTTACTTTAATAAATTAATGTTTAATCCGTAAGTAAATAAAATTTGTGAACTAATCATTTAAGGAAAGTTAAGGTTTAATTTGGGATTAATTTACACGTAGTAATTAATTAAATTAAATCGTATAAATTCGATAACTGAAATATTATTAATATTGTTTTTACATTGAAAAGCAGATGGTTGGAAGGATCACTATAAAATCTACATAATAAGCTTCATTTGGATATTCAGCAAATTAAAATCTGGTGAGTAAATCTCACTCACCTTTTAATTAGAATTATTTTTATCCGTTAAAAATAATTGTTGTTGCTTATTTGAATGTTGTTTGGTTGATTTAAATATATTAGTTATTTAGGCTTGACTATTATATATATATATATATATTGGGTCGATGATTGGATTGTTCCCGCAGTCTCATTAGCTGATGCCCGCAGTATCATTAGCGGATGACCCTATACGCCCCACGCTATGATAGTGGATGACCTTCTATACCGCGATATCCTACCTCGAAGCAGGATGGGTATTACTATGTTGAATAACGTCTGTGGATGCAGGAAAACAGGTTGGAGGAATCCGAGTGGATTCCTCAAAAATATATTATCTGTTTATTTATTTGTTTGCATATATACTGTCATATATGATGCGTTAGAAAACCTAAAATAAATAATTGGTTGTTTGGTGTTTAAATATCACTGGGCCTAAGTGATAATTTATAAAAATATCCTGTAAAGGGATATTTGAGATTTAAAAGGGGAAATTCTATTTTTCTAAAATGGAATTTGAATTTTTATATAGATTTGAAATATTAACTTGTTTTAATAAAATAAAAACAAGTAATTCATTTATAAACGAAGTTTATAAATGAAGTGAAAAGAATTATCATTGGGTAATTCAGAAATAAAAACACAAGTGTGAAGTTGAAAAGGGAAAGTTATTTTTCCAAAGTAGAAATTTTTGATTTCAACTGAATTGGAAATCAAGACTTGTTTAATATAGAAATATAAAGAAAATTCAAATATAGAATTTGAATAGAAGAAATGGAAATGGAATTGGAATAAAGGAAATTCAAATATAGAATTTGAATATAGAAATTTAAATGGAGTTTGAATATAGAAATTCAAACGGGATTTGAATATAGAATTTGAATATTGAAATCCAAAGAGAATTCAAATATAGAATTTGAATATAGAAATTCAAATAGATGTTGAATATAGAAAATTTAAAGGAAATTCAAATATAGAGTGTGAATATAGGAATGTAAATTGAATTTGAATATAGGATTCAAATAGAGTTAAAATTGAATTTGAATATAGAAATTCAAATGGAGTTTGAAAATAGATTTGAATATAGAAGTTCAAATGGAGTTTGAAAATAGATTTGAATATAGAAATTCAAATGGAGATTGAAAATGGAATTTAAATATAGGAAATTCAATTGGTATTGAATGGAATTTGAATATAGAAGATCGAAGCATAAATAAATTTATTTCCAAGTTAGGGAAAAGCGACAAATTTTAGAAGATCGGAAATATTATGTTGAATTGGAAAAATGGATTTGATATATATTAAAAATATATTAGAATGGAGTTGAATTTATTTTAAATGAGGTTTAAAAGTTTATATTTATAAATATAATTAAAACGAACTCACTATAGCGCGGCAGTTTGTAAATTGGCGATTCGAATTTCAGTTGAGTACATAAAAGTCAAATTAAGTCGGAATTCTTTGAAACAAGAACCATCAGGACCAGTTAGATAATAGTTTTCTAATAGAAGAGAAAAATCTGGATTTCGTCGAATAGATTTTGAGATATGTCAAAATCAAATTTCTAAAAGTGCAGCGCCAGAACCCTTATAAAACCATACGGGTTTATTTAAATAAATATAAGGATTTTAAACAAATAAAAATCCGAGTTTCCATTTGAAAAATCCCGATTTGAGTTGGGAAATAAATACAAGCTCAAGCTGTGTAAATGAAATGATTTTTGGGACAAAAATCATATTTTGAATTTTTGAATAGAATTAACTAATTGAAGAATAATCAGTTAATGGGATTTTCAGTCGAACTTGACTTGGGATAAGAGAATTGGGTTAGTAAATTTATATTCAAAATTGAATATGAAATTTAGGTCGAGAATGGAATTTGATTAGTGTATAAACAAGTTAACATATATTTGGACAAGTTATATTCAAATAAAAAGGGTGAAATAGGCAAAACGGTTAATTAACAACTAGTTAATGGAAATTTTGAATTGAAGTTGAACCTTGAAAGGTGAATTGGATGTGTGGATTTCATATTCAAAATCGAATATGAAACTTAAATTAAAAATCAAATCCAATGAATTTATAAGCGAGTTAGAATTTTATTTGAACATGTTATGTTCACATATAAAAGTAAAACAAGAAAAGGAGTTGTTAGCCTACTTTGTAAACTAGGCTATACAAAGTCAAGAAGTCAGAAGATCAAGTAAACAGAAGACACTCTGTTACACATCCGGTTCGGATCGGAGTTACAGAGGTAAGAACGGAAGCATCACAAAGCTGAAAGATCAAATCGGATCGGATCGGGGGTAATCAAAGAAAAGCAAAGCAAGACAAAGTGAGGAAGGCAAGATTCAAGCCGGATCGGATCGGATGGGATGATCCGATCCGAACCCCATGTTGTTAGCCTATCCGATCCGAAGCCTATTCTGTTACCCTATCCGATCCAAACCCAGTTCACCCTGCTACTCCGCACCATGATCTCCTGAATATTCGGGGCAGTTACACCCAATTTCTACCCACGATGGCCACTCGCCTGATGTGCTGGCAACACCAGAACTCATCCGATCCCGAAAATCATGGAACGGAGGACACGTGCACCCGATCCGAACCGAATTCTGGAGAAGTTTCCATCTATGAATAGACCCCCAAGGGTCATTTGAAAGGATCTTTTGGCACTCTTAGAGTTCAAACATCTTTGAGAACCGAATTTCAACACTCCAAACAATTCAAAATCATCATTCAAAGGGTATGTTGAGATAGTTGAGTGAATGTATATGAAAAGTGAGTGAAATTGAGTGAATATCCCATTGTATTTTCATTTACATCATCAAGCAAAGTGATTATAAAGTGGACGTAGGCTTTTCAACGCCGAACCACTATAAATCCTGTGTCTCTTTTTTATTTTAATTTTAGTTAATTTGGGTGTTAGAACCACTTTTTGGTCTAACATTTTGGTGCTTTCACTGAGAAGAATTTGAATTCTCTGTTTTTCTGGATTATCGCTCTACTTTTTGGACCGTTGAGTTCAAAGAAGTTAATCCCCAATTTTCGACGCTTTTGAATACTTGTTGGTTGATTATTGAAGAACTATGGCCAAAGGAAAAGGCAAGGAAGTTCAAACCAGTTGAGGGAACGAAGTTGGTGAAGATCAGCAAAACCCGGTCGTGACAAGGTCTCGTGGGCAGAGTACAGAAGCGGATCGGACAGGTTCAGGAAATCCGAGCCGACCACATGGAGAGAGCTCCGATCTGAACCGAGTAGGAGACATTCAAGAAGTGCACTCCCTAACCCGAACCAATCCGACCAGGTTACTCTACTCCGATCCGATCCGACACTAGGTGATGCTGGAACCTCTACTCGAGCCCTCCGAATGCTCAGACTCCAGCCACCAGGACCAATGACTAGATCAATCCATCTGCGCCTGTCACCCAAAAAGATTTTTCGCGCCTTCTTGACATGCTTGAGAGCACTAGGGAGGATATGAAAATCCACGAGCGCACCAATCTTATGATGCAAGAGAACATGAGAATCATGAGTAGGGAAATTGGCGAACTCCGCAGACAAAGAACTCCATCCCCGGTTCATCATACTACAATGGATCAGTCTTCTTCTTCTGAGGAAGAACGGCCCCGTGAAAGAAGGCCGCTCGAACGACCTCAGAATTTAGAGCAAATGACTTTCGGATCTTTGGGATCCCGCGAGGATGCTGCTCGTGTACTAGTACCCAATGATCTGAGCTTGAGAGAGCCTATGCTATTACCAATGTGGGGATCCCATGTTTTGCCTAGAGACCCTAACCTCACTAATCCCACTCAGGGACAAATGCTTCAGCCCCTTTCTCCCGAGATCGACCGGGAACGTAGGGAGCAAAGCAGAGCAGAAGCCGCTAGAAGAAGGAGGGCGTCTCCTGATCAGGAGCTCAGAGGAAACCCGAACATCAGAGCCAGGGAGCATGAACAGCCCTTGACCAATGCTGACGTATGGGCTATGGTACGTCAGATCATGTCTGAGAGTCGAAACTACACTAATGAAGATTATGGCATTGAGCGAAGCCATACTCCCTTTACTGATGATATTCTTAACTTTCAGTTCCCCCGACGTTTTAATCTGCCGCAGATGGACAGATATAACGGGAGAACTAACCCGGGACAACATTTAATGCGATACGCATGGCTTTGAATGCTGCCGCTGCCGCTGACGCCGTGAAGTGTAAGGCTTTCCCGATTTACTTAGAAGACGTAGCATTACTATGGTTTACCCGACTTCCTCCTCGATCGATATCGAATTTCAAAGAATTGAGTGAACGTTTTATGAATCAATTCCGACTTCACGCCCGAAAGTCTAAGAATGTTATTGAACTATCGAGAATTAAGCAAGCGCCGGGTGAGTCCTTGAAGTCGTATCTTGACCGTTTCAATTTAGCTGTAACAGAAGTCAGCGACCCGCATGAGCCTACCATTTTGATGGCCTTAATGGAAGGAGTTGATCCTGATTCAGAGTTTGGAGATTACCTTTCTGGAAAGCCGCCTCCCACAAGAGAGTTGTTTTATGAGAAGGCTAACATTCAGTTAAGACGGGAGGAAGCAAGGGCAAACAGAAAGAGGAAGTCTGGAGTGGCCTCAAAAGAAGCTGTCCAGAGTAATGTTGTCGTAAAGCAGTCTGGAGAAAGTTCTGGAAAAGTCGAAGTGAATGTGAGAAACAAAAATGGAAATAATAATAATGGAAATGGGGGCAACAACAACCGTAATGCGAATGGTTACAGGAGAAATAGGAACCGAGGAAGTAATTCTGACAAAAGACCCCGGTTCCAGACCTTTGAGAATTATTCACCACTGAATGACACTTTGGAGAACATTTATTTGGATACGTACAATGTTTTGAAATACAAAAGACCGCCGCCATGAGATTCAACAGAGAAAGAAATCACAACCGGAAAATTTTGTTTATTTCATGGAACTCATGGGCATTCAACGAACGAATGTCGACACTTGAGAGATGTAGTTGAGAAGCTGTTGCATGAAGGAAAATTGGATGAGTATAAGACTGCCCCAAGAGACAGGGGGCAAGGAGAACAGGCCCCAAACCAGAATCAGTCTGCTCCTAAGCCAAAGCGCAACAGAAAGGCAAAGGAATTGTCATTAACACCAAAGTAGGTGGGCTCCATCCAGCTATCCACAGTTTCAGAGCAATGGACCAATACGTTAATGCAGTTAAGCACATAGATGTGGATGAGTGCGATGATCTGGAAGATATCACCCCTGTGAAACAGCAGAAGACAATGCTTGATGACGTGGTGTTCCGTAGCAGAGACGATACCGGAATCCAGTCACCTACCGAAGATCCGTTGGTCATTACCACTACCACTGGACCGGCACAGGTTCATAAGGTACTAGTGGACAGTGGAAGCTCTGTCAACATTTTTTTTAAGAAGTCGTTTGATCAGATGAAACTTGAGTCTGGAGATTTGAAGCCCTGTGAAGGTTGGATTCGAGGCTTCAATGGGCATCGACAGCTCCAATGGGGTATATAGAATTTCCCGTGACATTGGGGCAAGGGGATCGTTGAAGAGTACGAATTCTTTAGTTTGTAGTGCTGGACGTAGATTCGCCCTACAACGCATTTTTAGGAAGGCCTGCCCTTGCAAAGTTCAGGGCTTGTATCGTGCCATGGTGTTTATCACTAAAGTTCCCAACTGAAGCCGGAACAGGAGTAATGAGAGGAGATCAAGTCTCCGGACGAGCTTGCTATATTGCTGAATTAAAGATGCTGATGAAGGGACTCAACATCGAGACTAAAGGTGCCTCACCCCCTCCAAAGGAGGGTTCGGCGTAGCAATTAGAGGGATCAGCCCCGAAGGAGTTGCCCAAGGGAATGCCCGAAGTCCTGGATCCCAGAGAAGATGAGGAATCTGAGGATAGGAAGGAAACTCCTAATGAAACGACAGTGGATATACCCATTGACGAAGCTGATCCAACAAAAGTTTTGAAGATTGGATCCCAGTTGGATTCGCACCGAGCCAAAGAATTGACTGACTTTCTGAAGGCAAACCTGGACGTGTTTGCCTGGACCCACGCCGACATGTGTGGGATATCACCATCCATCATGAGTCATTCGCTGAGTATAAACCCAAAACACCCGCCTGTAAAGCAAAAGAGACGTGTGCTGGGCCAGAGAGGTCGGCAGCTCTAAAGGAAGAAGTGGAGAAGCTGAAAGAGAACGGATTTATTAGAGATTCGACATATCCCGACTGGATATCGAATCCTGTGTTGGTAAAGAAGTCAAACGGAAAGTGGTGGACATGCATTGATTTTTCAGACTTGAACAAAGCCTGCCCGAAAGATAGCTTCCCACTCTCCAGAATAGACCAGCTTGTGGATTCGACGGCGGGACACGAACTTCTTTCTTTCATGGACGCATATTCCGGGTACAACCAGATTCCCATGCATGTGCCCGATCAATAGCACACGAGCTTCATTACGAATTTGGGGTTGTATTGCTATGTGGTCATGCCGTTCAGATTGAAAAATACTGGAGCTACCTACCAACGCTTGGTGAACAGGATGTTTTATAACCAAATAGGGAAGACTATGGAGGTTTATGCGGACGATATGCTTGTCAAATCGAAACAGTCCTCCAGCCATACACAAGACTTGGCAGAGATGTTTGGTATTCTGCGAAAGTATTGGATGAAGTTAAATCCCTTGAAGTGCTCGTTTGGGGTGGCATCTGGAAAGTTTCTAGGTTTCATCGTGAGCTCCCAAGGGATTGAGATCAATCCCAGTCAAATAGCAGCGATAAGGAACATTGAGGAACCAAGGAGAATCAAAGATGTCCAAAGTCTTGCAGGAAAACTAGCTGCGTTGAGTAGATTTATCTCCAAAGCAACAGACAAATGCGTCCCGTTTTTTGACTTGATAAAAAGGGGAAAGAAAATTTTTGAATGGACTCCGGACTGTGTTGAGGCCTTTCGAAATCTATTAGACCTACTAGAGAGACCACCGGTTTTATTGAAGCTAGTGGATCATGGAGAGCTATTTGTTTATCTAGCAGTATCGGCTCATGCTATTAGCACCGCCTTGGTCCGGGAAGAAGACAAAGTGCAAAGGCCGGTATATTACGTAAGTAAGAAATTGGCAGCTGCAGAACGCAACTACCCAAGGATTGAGAAGCTTGCTTACAGCCTTCTGATCGCCTCCCGAAAACTTCACCATTATTTTCAAGCTCACCCAATAACCATATACACTGATCAGCATCTGAGGCAGGTGTTGCAAAGACCCGAAGCGTCGGGATGGCTGATCAAATGGAATATTGAGTTAAGTCAGTTTGACTTAAATTTTCAGCCGCAGAGATCGATCAGGGGGCAAGCCCTCGCTGACTTTATAGTAGAGTTCACAATTCCGGAGGAGGAGATGATCAACGACAAGGTGGTCAAGTCAGAGGAGGAATTAAAATTAGATCCATGGAAGTTGTACACAGACGGAGCCAAGAACGACCGAAGGTCCGGAGCTGGAGTCGTCTTAGTTACTCCTGAAGGACGATCGTTATATTATGCTTTGCGACTAGAATTTTCAGCGACTAATAATGACTCTGAATATGAAGCCCTGATTGCCGGGCTGAAACTTGCTAAGGAATTCGGAATAAAAGCATTGGATATATTCTGCGACTCCAAAATAGTCGTCTCCTAAGTGCGAAAGGAGTTTGTGGCTCGGGGACCTCAACTTATTGCCTATCTCGGGAAAGTGGGGGAGCTGTTGAGCAACTTGGAACGGTATAACATAACGCATATCCCAAGAGCTGAAAACCAGAAGGCAGACCGGCTAGCAAAGCTGGCTAGTTCCGACAATCTGGAGGAAACCGAAATGATTCCAATTGAAACGTTAGAATCGCCAAGCTTTGAGTCGATGGAAATTGAATTAGATTTCGAAGCAGAACCGGAGAGGGAGTCGTGGATGACCCCAATCAAGAATTTCCTTAGAAATGGGATACTCCCGTCAAAGAAGAGTGAGAGGCGGGCAATAGTTCGCAAAGCCACCAGATACATCCTTCAAGATGATACTCTTTATAGGCAAGGATTTTCTATGCCCCTGTTACGATGTATAGCACACGACAACATCAAGCGTGTACCAAGAGAAGTACACGAAGGTGAGTGTGGAGATCATACGGGAGGTCAGACCTTAGCAAAAAAGGTATTGCGATATGGATATTACTGGCCCACAATTAATAAAGATGCAGCTGATTATTCACGACGCTGCGACAAATGCCAGAGGTTCGCCAAGGTCCCCAAAGCACCACCGACCCAGCTTACGTCGATGGTGAGTCCGTGGCCGTTTGCCATGTGGGGAATTGACATCATCGGAGTTCTATCGATTGCAAAAGGGGGAGTGTAGTATGCAATAGTCGCCGTGGACTATTTTACGAAGTGGGTGGAAGCTGAGCCCTTAACCAAAATCACAGCGAGAAAGGTGATAAGTTTCGTGGTTAGAAATATTATATGCCGATTTGGGATTCCAAGGACCATTATAACTGATAATGGAACCCAGTTCGATGGTGCCGAATTCAGAAATTTCTGCCAGAAATACAAGATCGACAAGCGGTATACTGCAGTCGCCCATCCATAGTCGAATGGGCAGGTAGAAGCAATAAACAAAGTCATAAAGTCCATCCTCAAGAAACGATTGGAATGTGCAAAAGCAAAATGGGTGGATGAATTGCCCTTAGCTTTGTGGGCATATCGGACAACGTTTAAGACAGCAACCGGTCATACTCCTTTCTCTCTCTCATTTGGCTCAGAAGCAGTAATCTCGGTAGAGCTTGAAGTTCCCTCTCACAGGGTGAAGTACTATGACCTGATGACGAATCGGGCACTCCTCCTCGAGTCCCTTGATGAAATCGAAGAGAAAAGGGACGAGGCTGACTTGCATGCGTCGAGACATCGACGTCAGATGGCACGCTACTATGACAAGAAAGTTCGTTTTAGAACCTTTGAACCAGGAGATCTGGTGCTAAAGCGAGTTTTTCCATCCCTTCCTCACCTCGGTCCAAAGTGGGAAAGGCCATTCGTCATCCAACGGAAACTTGAAACAGGAGCCTTCAAGTTAACGGCCGTAGATGGCGAAGAAGTGCCTAGGGCTTGGAATGCCCAACACTTGATGCGATATTTGAATTAGGGATGTTGTATTTTCTGTTGTTTTCCTTATGAACTCTGTAAAAAGGCACAACTTGCCTTAGAAAAGTCTGTTGATACGAACAAAGAACTATAAAGTGGATGTAGGCTACGACTTAGCCGAACCACTATAAAAATATCGTGTGCCATTTAATTTCCTGCATTATTTATACCTTCAACTACTATTCTATTGTGATTGTGGAATATGAGATGTTAATTTAAAATTTGAAAAGTTGAAGATGGCTTGTATGCAGGAACAAACACAACGACTGTTTGTGCAATAAGACATAAAAGACATAAAAGAATGGGAAGACGACATTCTTAACTCTAACTCTCAAGAATTGAGAGAGAGTATAAAGGATGGGAAGACGACGTCCTATGAGGCGTGAAGGTGCACCCAGATGAGAGACCGCCTCAACAAGAACTCTAACCTGAATATAAGACAGGAGAGTATAAAAGATGTCAGAAAAGAACAGGTGTCAATGACAAAAGGACTGTGACCCCCGTCAAAGAATCGGGGACATTCGGACTTTTTGACTTAATCTTGAATAGTTTTTCAAGGCTGACCGGGGGCATATATGTACACACATATTTCCCCCCACTATGACTCCATTACACAACTGTAGTAGGACATGCATTTGAATTTTTACATAAGTACTGAACTGACGACTAACAGACATTGCAGGAAATGAATTATTTGTATTTATTTTCAAATGCATGAATATGTACAGGAAATCAGGCTAAAAGAAGATGCGAGGGCCACACTCGCTGCAACAATTATGGACCAGTTAAATGCTAAAATAAAGCAAAGCACTTCATCACTTAGATTTTGAAGTGGACTTGGACTTCTTAGCGGCCCTCTGAGCATCCTTCGCCTCTTTTTCGGCATCAGTTAAGATGCGCCTTGGTTTTTTCTTCCCTGAGGTTGAAGAGCTGGAATCGGTCGACTTTTTCTCGGAAGGCAGAACGCTGGATTCAAGAGAAGACTTTTTAGCAAGTTATTCTGTAATAGATCTAGTTGAAAACTTAACAACTAACCTTGATCCAGCATCCACTACTGCGAGAGGCTTAAGGCTTTCGGGGTCTAGGTCTTCAACTTTAAGCTGCATGCGTTTGTCTTGTTCGGCTTTCAGTGCAGCTAAAGTAATGTCATCGGCGCTTTTTGATTCCCCAACTATAGCCACCTCAGGGTCCTCCTCATGTCCCTCATCACCACCATCATCCTTTAAGGCGTCTATCATCTCGCCCTCGTGAGGAGCGTCAGCCTTACTCTTGTCTCCTTCATCCTTCTCCGCTGACTTTGTTTCGGCAGTGGTTCCTCGGGGCACGTCTGCCTTCTCGGCTGGTTCAGCACCTGCGGAATGAGAAGTAACAGTTATCAACTCGGGAGAAAATAAAGGGCCCTTCATTGATTGTCCGACTATGCGATGGAAAGTGGAGACAGCTTTGACGAATTGGGGTGAAAAGGTAGAAATACCTTCCGATGATTTCTCAGCCGGAGTAGCTACCGCCTCTGAAGCCGATTCAGGAATAGGAGATAAAAGAGATGTCTGAGGGATCGCCGGATTTTCGGGGTCGTATTCCTCTACTTCAAGAGTTTTAGCGGCAGTAGAAGAAGAGCCAACCTCCAAGACGTCCTTTTGTTTAGCCTTCCGCTTTTCCTCATTCATGGCGGCAGCAATTAGGCGACGCCCCTCGGCTAGACTCGCCGGCTCGTCATCTCTTAAATACTTTTCCATAAGTTTGTCCTCGTCGATGGAATCTACCTTGAATTCTTTTTTCTCCCATTCAACAATTTGGCTCCATACATGAACCAAGGTAGTCGGGTAATCATCGATCCAAGAGATGTTCTTGTAGCGGATTATATGTGCAAAAAATTCAATCAGTAATTCACTAAAGCCCTACACCTCATCCTGGGCCTCCGCTAGCTGTTTGCGAGATTCTTTGGCCGACTTGATGACGCTTTCAACATTACCCTCTGCCAGGGCAGCCCTGTTCTCGGCCTCCATCAACTTGGAAGCCAAGTCAGCGTTTTTCTTCTCCAATTCGGCGTTCTTCTTCGCTAACTAGGCCTTTTCTCGCTCAAGGTCAGCATAAGCAAGTTGCATTTTGGCCGCATCTGACTTGGCATCTTCTGCTTGCTTTTTCAGCTCAGAACGCTCTTGATTATGGGACTCAAGCAAGTCATGATAGCATTTTTGTAAATCTTCAAATTGTTGCTTGAAGTTAGCAGCGTCCCGTTGAGCGATAACAAGTTGAGCCTGTGTATCCTCGAGGTCTTTTCCCAAATTTTTTTAAGGCCCTTCCATCATCTTCTGCGGCCTTCTGCATCGAGTTAGTATTCGTAATCAGAGTTTGGATGATTCTGGAGAGGTTGCGCGAATACTTGAACATCTCTGAATATTGTTTCTCGACCGCATCTATCTTTGCTTTGGCCTCATCTGCCCACCTCGAGGAAATAGGCTCAAGAGCAGGTAAAAAAGTCAAGTTTTCAAAGTAGTGATCAGGAAATTGCTCCTCCAGATACGCCCACTTAACTACAGTTTTAGCATCCAACGGTGGAGGTGTAGGGAATGTCAGCTCGGTATCCTTATGTGTGGAGGGCTCAATGGCCTCCTCATCCCTTCTAGGTCGTTTAGTGGGAACCTTGCGCTTGCTTCGTGATTCGGTATCTCATGGCAGGCTCCTCTCCCTACTGCGCTTTTCTTGAGAAGAAGTTGAGTCTTTTGATTGCGTCCTGTCATCTTCTCGACGACCTTGGTAGCCCTTATACCGCTCTGGATCTGACCGGACGGGAGACCGAGAGCGCGAGGACCGCGAATGATAAGAATCATAGGGCCTTCTGTCCTCCCTACCGCGATCTTCGCGACGATCATACTCAACATCGTGAGGGGGTCTGGTCATGCTGCCACATAGCTTTTTAATGTCATAGTAAGCACGAGACATTGTACTTGCACAATAACGCAAGTGGAATTCCAAATCAGTATTCTCATAAGACGTAAGTGCTGTGAAGTGGGGTGCAATTGTGTTAAGTGCATCCTAAGCGGTGTCCCCCCTCCGACAAACCAGAGTCTGAAGCTGAGCCAGTGCGAGAGGGCTCTTTGGCCTTAACAGGAGTGGCTTCCTCCGAAGAAGTAAAAACTAAAGGATTTGTGCCAAAATCCTCGGAAGTGTAAATAGTATCACGAAGAGGGAGATCTCCCAAGCCCTGAAATGTAGGATCATCAACAGTAGGGGCATCTCTTTGGGAAGTGTATGTTGGCTGATCTTCAGGAGATGGTGATTTCTCAGGAGAAACCACATCCCCAGGAGTGATGTACCCCTCTCGGTGCTTCTCAGGTAAATTAGCCAACTCGTCATCTTGAGTCGAACTTGGAGAAGGTGAAGTTCGAAGTGGCACGGTGGGACCTTTCGAGCTCTCACCCATTTCTGGAATTACATTCACCGGAGGGATATACACATATGGACCTGGCCCGTGACCTATACTACGGGTAATGGATAGCAGCCTGTGGTGATGGAGATATTCTTCCTTGAGGACTTCATCGATAGTTAAAAACTTTTGATCACCATTAAGGAGTCGGTGCATACGATCAAAGAACACTTGGCCCAATATCTGTTTGGATTGTCAACTGCAAACAAAAAGAAAACGGATTTGTATGGCGGTGTGGACATTCAGAGTCGAGGTTTAGAAAATCAGTACCTTACTCGATTTTGTCCATCTCCAAGCACACCCCGGCTGTTGCCTTATATAAAACCATTCCAGCTTGGAGTCGCCGGCCTTGCTACTGAAGGGCGCTGAAATTATCTTTCTTTTTGGGACAGACTCGAAGTAAGAGAAAGAAGGAGTTTCTCGAGTCTGGTGCTTGAAGTTATAGAAGAAATGAACGTTATCAAAAGTGAGCTCTATGCCTAGCATCTCACGGTATGCTACATATAAGGTATGCAGGTAAGCATAAGAGTTGGGATGCGGCTGCATGGGGGCAATTCGCACCTGTCTTAAAAAGTCGACGACAAAGGGAGAAAACAGTGGAATAGCTCCGACCATGCACATCAATCGAGTGATTGCCATAAATCCCTCCGGAGGATTATGAGGACGGTCGGTTTTAGATGGACCAGAGTATCTTTTTTATGTATCCCGTACTTCAAACATATTCGAAGGAGCCTATCATAGTCAATTGTCGATTCAACCGAATCTTGAGGTGATTCCAATATGACGGCAGATTCAAATTCGTCAGGAGCTCGGGTATCTCCAACCCCTTCTTCCTCTTCGTAACCTGGAGAAACTTCACTGTCAGAAGATGTTCCGCTGCTATGCGCCCCCACTTCATAATCCGATCCCCCGTCACCCCATTCAGGGTCTGAGGAAGAAGATATGTCATCAAGAGTAACTTTGTCGGATGTCTCTGGGGCCTCTTTCTTTTCTGCCAGTCTAGAAGAATGTCTTTTGGCCATGATCACTAAACTATCAAAGAAGTAATAACAGAAGTTAGAGTAAATTAGCCCGTGTCCCCCAGTGAACATGTGTGAACTAAAGTGTGTATGGTGTGTGCAGAAGATGTAAAATTAACACTTGAAAGTGTAATACAAATTCTGGACAAAGTAATGATGTTAAGAACAGTTCTTGATATTCGTTTATGTTCGCGAGGCACTATCCTAACTGTCCATTAACTTGAAGATTATGCTAAAAGTTGATTGGGCCAGTTAAACAAGTTCTTATGCATTAAGTTGGACGGCTCATCGGTTCGGTTCGGATGCATTCATTGGGATCGGATCGGGGGCACAGCCTTGCCTTGGAATCAAACAAATATTGAAGCCCAGGGATCAAAGTCGGATCGGTTCGGAAGTAGGCCCCTCGAATGGCCCAGATCGAATTAAGTGACCATGCCCCTCTCCTCCCTTATTTCACTTTCCGATCCGATCCAATTGCGAGAGTACCATCCTCCGATCCGATTGCGAGAGTACTATCCGACCCGATCCAGTTAGTTAAGCTCTGTCTCCCACTTCGACTTTTGCCCCGACCCGATTTGGCTTTCTGAGCCTTTCTTCCTTTTCTTCTCCTCCGTCTTCCATATCTCCTCGCCCGAACCGATTCCCTGTGCCCTCCGTCCTCCTCTTCCTCCTCAGTCACAACCAAATCCAATCCTGTTTTCAAAGCTCCAGTTAAGAAGGGACGTATATCCTCCCCAGCATCCCAATGCATAGATGTGGTGGCGAAGCCACCAACGACGACGACAAGGGGGGGGGGAGGTCATGGTGTCAAGGTCAATTAAATACCGTGCTCAAGTCGCTCAAATTATCCACAAATTCGAATTGAGATCAACTAAAAAGGAATTGACAAAAATTCTTTAACCCACCTATGTAATCGATTCAAAAATTGAAAGAAGAATTTTGAAGATTTTAGGGTTAGGGTTTTTTCTTGTCTTTTGAGAAAATCCTAAAAAGTGACGGAGGTAAAAAGAGAGGAAGGGGGAAGTAGAGAAATAATGAATGTATACATGAACTTGGGGCGGCTCTTTGTGTTCTCGCCGACGTGTCATCTTACTCCGTTCGAACCGGAGGCCGAACCCTTTGACATATGCTTGGCCCATTATTTCGGCAATGGTGGATTTAAACGAGAACTTGTCCGAGCTGGAACATAAGCCCATGAAAACATTTGCAGCCCGTGAGTTTGAGAAATCATGAGTCGAAGGGCAGAGGCCGTTCAAATCGGAATCCGAACCGGAGGGAGTTTCATGTATCAACTCGACGTTCGAATGGGATCGAACTAAAAAGAAAATAAAGAGAAGGCATACCTGGAAGAATCACTGAAGATCAAGGGGAGTTCCTAGGATTGTTTAAAAATGAAGAAAATAAATCGTGTATTTTACGACGTATATATAGGCGATAAAAGACACAA
This sequence comes from Allium sativum, assembly GCA_030737875.1. Lineage (NCBI taxonomy): Eukaryota > Viridiplantae > Streptophyta > Magnoliopsida > Asparagales > Amaryllidaceae > Allium > Allium sativum. The sequence goes on along the minus strand of CM060911.1, from coordinate 116,236,663 downwards.
CTTTATGAAATAATGCATCTTTTGCAAACAAATGGGAGCGACTTCACAATGATTCGAAATGGAAGATTGATGTACAGATAACATCAAAGTATGCTTCGTCTTCAACAGAAGCATCCTTTGAGGGGGAAAAATGTTAGCCTACTTTGTAAACTAGGCTATACAAAGTCAAGAAGCCAAAAGATCAAATAAACAGAAGACACTCTGTTACACATCCGGTTCGGATCGGAGTTACAGAGGTAAGAACGGAAGCATCACAAATCTGAAAGATCAAACCGGATCGGGGATAATCAAAGAAAAGCAAAGCAAGACAAAGTGAGGAAGGCAAGATTCAAGCCGGATCGGATGGGATGATCTGATCTGAACCCCATGTTGTTAGCCTATCCGATCCGAAGCCTATTATGTTACCCTATCCGATCTGAACCCATTTCACCCTGTTACTCCGCACCATGATCTCCTGAATATTCGGGGCAGTTACACCCACGATGGCCACTCACCTGATGTGCTGGCAACACCAGAACTCATCCGATCCCGAAAGTCATGGAATGGAGGACACGTGCACCCGATCCGAACCGAATTCTGGAGAAGTTTCCATCTATAAATAGACCCCCAAGGGTCATTTGAAAGGATCTTTTGGCACTCTTAGAGTTCAAACATCTTTGAGAACTGAATTCCAGCACTCCAAACAATTCAAAATAATCATTCAAAGGGTATGTTGAGATAGTTGAGTGAATGTATATGAAAAGTGAGTGAAATTGAGTGAATATCCCATTGTATTTTCATCTACATCATCAAGCAAAGTGATTATAAAGTGGACGTAGGCTTTTCAACGCCGAACCACTATAAATCCTGTGTCTCTTTTTTATTTTCGATCTCATTTTATTTTAATTCTAATTAATTTGGGTGTTAGAACCACTTTTTTGTCTAACAAGAGTAAACTAGCAAGTTAACTAACGAATTGAGTAAAACGATTGGATTAAGTTGGAAATAAATTGGACAGGTATAGATATACATGAGACAGGTATGGATAAGGTATGAAGGTATATAAATAGAATGCTCGACAAAAAGGTACGTATTTAATTCATATATGAGATTTTATGCACCGTATCGGCAAGCCGCTTGGCTTTTTCTTTTTCTTTTGGATTGGTGAGGGCCATGGGAGGCTATTTGAAATATCATGATGGTCCCGGTACAAAGGAGGTTATGGCGAATTTTTCCGGAAATTTAAGGAGTTAGAATATTTTAAGAAGCTTGATAACTAGAATCTATATATCAATATATATATATATATAGAAGTCGATAAGAAAACAAACTTAAAAATAGAATAGTATAATCAAATAGGAAGACTAGGAATAAAATCTCGTAAGAATAGAAAGAGAAAGTGTATACGTGTTTAAAAGTGAATAAGCAGTTGTATGGTATTGATTATTCGAGTAAGTAGTCATATCTGTTTTGACGTTATAAATGCTATTCAGTCAAGGTCTGAGAGGTAGTTATACCCCAATTTGATTGGTTTCATTATTAACAAATAAATAGTAAGATTTCAGGCTCGAAGATCAATGTTGGATAAGAGTTAGTTGAATATAGTATTTGGGTTGTCGTAACGATGTTTTACACAACATCCGTTTTAACCCAAATAAGTGTAAACATGGAAATAGAATAATAAATATTTCCTAAGTATAGAAATAAACGAGATCGGAAAAGAGATAAGTAATTGGAATATTTTCCAATTATAACTAGCATATATTTTCTAAGTTTAAGAAAATAAAGGAAGGCGATATTCGGGAATGTTTTCCAAATAGCGAAAAAGGCCAATATGGTTATTGAAAATATTTGGTTAACAAATATTGATAAGGAAATGGAGAAGAGATTTAATTAATGAAATATTAATTAAAGAGCCCAGTGATTTGTTTGATACGTTGAATGAACACTTGTTTTCATTGATAGTTAAATCATCGACTATCGAAACACTTGTTTTTATTCGATAGTTAAATCACAGACTATCGAAGATTTTGACCATCGTTGTCAATATGGAGAGACCGGTTGGATTCTTATCCAAAGAACCACTCCGTATTGGCATAAGCATTGCGAACCAAGTAGCTGAATATATTAAAGACGGAGTAAAGTGCAAGGGCTGTTGTATAAGTCCTAGGTAGAAATTGCCTAGGATGGATGTACTGAATAGTGCCTTCGGTTTCGTTCAGTGCCGGAACAAACGTATATGGACGAGTGTTTGACAGAGTATTTCCAATGATCGAATGGGTTGGTCTATATAAATATATATGGTTGCAACGGATTTATTACCTTAGAATAATATCCAGAATATTTGTGCAAATCAAGTAGTGATTAACGGATCTAATAATGTGGCATTCAAAGTGATCGTGTTATCAATGAATGGAAAGTAATCGTAGCCTCTGGCCTCAACAACCGGGAAATGACAAAAATCGGGCAGGCAGCATGGCTATGTGGGTAGCTTCCATTAGGGTGTATCATCACCTATATAGAGATTCATTTAATTCCTTATTCTATTCGATGTTGTCCCATTCGGGAAACGGTTGCTGATCCCAACCGTTGGTGATATACATTCGATACACTCAAGCGAAATGAGTGGTCGGTCATGTGTGGCTGAGTTGCAAGATGTTCTTGTTGAACTCGTTGTATTCTCCTCTAGAGATATACCAGCGGCAGGTAGTTCCATACCTTGTCATAATCGGAATCCAATATCCAATAAGTGCCCGCGGTTTATGATTGTATATTATATATGTGGAACGTGAGATGCAAACGTTCCACTAGATTGTTATTTACTTGATTTAGACATTATTATAATATCAAAAGAGTTTTGATATAAAGATTATCGTTTCTTTCAAAGAGGATTTGAAAGTTAAATCAAGTGTTTGGATTTTCATAAGGGAAAAACCCGTTCCGTGTTATACGGCGTGGTCTTATGAGATATCATTTAGTTCTTGAAACTGTTCTAAACTGTTTACTCATACCAGTCCCATGACTGACCCGGAGTTTATTTTGTTTTGTTCTACCTAAACTCTTGGGTGCCTAAATTTGTATGGGCAGTCAAGTAGTTCAGGATTTTACAGATCTATCTAAAGGAGCTTAGAGCAAGAGGCTTCAGCGTTAGTAGATATAGAGTTTTGTTCCGTTGTGTTGTACTCTGATAAGTGAATGCTATTCAGTTGAAATTTAGTATTTCAAAAGTTATGATATATATATTTTATTCTGCTGCGATGTGAGATTCTGTGTTGTTATTTCTGTTCTTCTTCTACCTTTTTCTTCTAAAAAAATGATTCGTATTTTCGTGATATTTGGGTTGACGTATGATGTATATAGTCAACTCTGATATTAATGATTAGCAGGCCATTACAGATTTGTAAAATCATCGATGATGGACTTAGAAATCCGTCATGGTAAAAATACGTGATTGACTCGGTCCTCCATTTTCGACGAAACCACTTTTGTTAGATCCGGAATGTCAAATTATTGCTAGATTCCAATTTTCATAATTTTTGGAATTGATATATGAGTGTGGTGAATTTAAACATGTTTGGTAATTTCATTTTGAATTTAATCGACTGGAAAATGGTCATTTTTCAAACGGCCTCTAGATTCGACGAAATTAGCTTTGTTATGACCGTATCATCAAAACATAGCTAGATTTATTTTTCTGTAGTTTTTGGAGTCAGTATGGGGCCCCAGTAAATTAAAATGTACATTTAAATTCAATATATATTGGTTTATATTTTAATTTAAATGAAAACTAGTCGAAATAGTCGAATTGGTTCATGAAACATATCTCATTGTGTTCGGACGGTGGTAATTAGCTGGAGACGACAGTTGGTGGGTTCGATTTGGAGTTTGAATGGAAAAGTTGCTTTTTATGGAAAAATAAAAGTAGAATATTATATATACCCACCCTTATTCTCTAACCCTATATAGTTCAAAAAAATACCGTTGTTACCCCATTTCCCCCAAATCGCATCAGCCGCCACCGCTTTTAGGTCACGCCGCCCACCCCTCGCGTTGGCCACCGGCCCTTCGGCCTCCCCCAGCGCCATAGTCCGACCAGCAGGCCCCCCTCTCTCTTTCTTCTTTAAACCATAGCCCCTTTTCTAGCGACCGCCGCCACCATGGGACCCACTCCGACCACTGCGGCCCCCCTGCCACGTTCCATCAGCCCAGCGCCGTCCCCAACACACCCACCTCTGGCCGTGGACCCCTCATTCGCCAAAAACCCGATATTTTAAATTTTCAGTGTTCGCAAATAACACCCTGAGCTTCCACAGCCAATATCTCCCAAACCAAGACCCTATGGCCGAATCTCTACAGTGCCAAAGTCGAAGAGCACGATTTTCTTTTTGATTTAAGTATATGGAAGTCATATTTTGGAATGCGGAGCTGCTCGGAAAACGCGTCCAAAGTCTGCTGTCCAAATACAATCTTTTCGCAAATTCTGGCGAATCAGAGCATTTTCGGAAGAAAGGTCACTAGGCGAAAGTTGTCCAGAATCGTGCGCTTAAGCTGAAAAAAGACAACGTGAAGATTGGAGCGGGTTTTCAAATTCTGCGATCAGAACAACGAATCAGAGCGTCAAAAAAACAATGGCGGAGTGAATCCCAGTGTGAAAACTCCTTTTCACTTAATTATTTTTAGAGTTAAATACATATTAGGTTGTAGACGGGGCTTAGTAGCCCCTGACACTGTTTATTGTACAAACAATAGATGTTTGTGTGGATTGTGTTGTGGAAATTTGGATTATGGTTGTAAAATTGGTTGTGAATTGATTGTGGGATTGTTTGAATTAGTTGTGATTATTGTGTATGGCGCGAGCCAGTATCAGGAGAGGGGTAATGGCAGACATTACTCCGGTTCTAATATCGCGCTGCTATAATGCCGAAATTTTCTGAAATAAACATTTATTCATTAAAAATATAATTTTTAATTTGTTTGTGAATTATATAAAATAGTCAAGTGCTAAATAAATATTTTATCATTAAAAATATAATTTTTAATGTATGTATGAACAACATGAAATTCTCCTGAAATGAAAATAAATATTCATTTACAAATTGAATGCTTTTTTAATGTATACTCATTTAACTGACATTGATTGGGACGATAAATTTTTACATAATGCCCAACTGCACAAATAATATTCAGTATTTGTTGGTTGAAACCCCACACGGGTATTAGAGTGATATTTGGCGTACACTAATCCCAATTGTTTAGTTATATGTAAATCGATTGGTTAACAGAGTGTTGTAAGCGTTGATTATTTATATTTAATTCTTAGGCAGTTGTGTAATGCACTCTTGATGATGGTTGATTGTTTATCATTATTATTGTATACATGTGATGTATGAAATCCATATACATAAAATATACGGTAATTGATTGGGTATGATTTCAATTCAGAAAGAACGAATATTTTAAAATAACAAATATTTTAAAATAATATTCAGTAAAGGATTAAAATGTGAATTTGATGTCCGATTTTGGATGGACAAGAAAATATTGAAATAGGTGAAGCCGTGTTGACTAGATTTGCGCCATTTTAATGCGGAGGACATTTATATCGATTTTATTCATTTTTATAATGAATATCGAAAAGGAAATGATTTCAAAATCAGATATTTTGAAAATATTATAATTTAAATATTATAATAATAAGGAGTATTCAATTTTGATTTAAAATTGAAGTAAAAGAGGGAATCGTTTTTAAAACGAATTTATAAAATACGTTTTGAATGGAAATATATTATATATATGTGTATATATATAATGGTTTGAATAAAACGTTTCGCGCTACGACCGTTCGCGAATTTTGACAATTGACTTCGAATTGACATTACGGGAGATCCGACCGTCGGATTCTCCTAAAACTAGAACGTTGGGTTCGTATCAAAAAGGCTTTCCAATGAATATAAGAGATTTGAAATCTAACAATTGGATTTTGAATTATATCCAAATCAAATTTGGAAAAGGTCGCCATGGATGCAGTTCGGTGGCTGTTATTGGAAACTGACTGTACGGGCCTTGATAAAATTATTAAAAATATTAATAATTTGTGTAAAATCATAATAAATGAACAATTCCACGTTTGTAAAGATAAAAATACATTTTTGTCAAAATGAACTAGTTATTAACTAGAAAGATAATCCAATAATTTTTAAATAAATAAATTGGATTTATAAAGGGGTTTAATATAACCGGAAATTTCTAATCTACAAATTGGAATGGATTCGAATAGAATTCATCTTTGGGATATCTCGATATTGGATTCCGTGATTATACGGATATTGTGGAGGAATTTGGAAGATAAATATATTTCGTTATTCCCCATACGTTATGTGTTGGTTTCAGGATTTGATATTGATTATAAGCCAATATAATTTATGTTTAGAGCCTTATATTTAATATCGAATTGGATTTTGGGTTTGTCTTGAATGGTGTCTTAAATAACACTGTTCTTAAACCCTGTGTGAAAAGAATAAATCTTTTAATTGAGATTATTAGAGTTTCCAGTTATATTTAGTAACTGAAATAAAATGGAATGTGAATTAGATTTATTGTGAACTGTGTTTTTAATGACATTCGTTCTTTAACCCGATTAACAGTGGAATGTGATTTGGAATAGATAAATCTTTTATTAAGATTTAATGGAAATTTTCCAAAGCAAAGTTTTCCAATTTAATATATATGAGGAAGACTATTAATATATATAGAATTTATAAGGCATTGTCGTTATTCCATTTATATTATTAATCGGATACGGAAATTGATATCGATTATATATTGATTTGTTTCTCGTGAAGACTCCATAATTAATGCAATGTGATTTTGGGTTTATCGTGAACTGTGTTTTAAATGACATTGGTTCTTTAACTGTAATGATACGGATTTCGCCCGAACCTAAGTCGATCGCTAGATCGACCAAGACCGTTCAAAACCCGAATACGTTAACTTTGGGAATACTACATATCAGAACAAATAACAACAGATTTTTATTACATCATTATAATATTACATCAGAGTATAGAATATCAGAGTACATTGAATATAATAATACAGCGGAAGATTAAATTACAATAAAAGTAATACACTACAGCGGAACAATTAAATTAACACAGCGGAAGACTATCAATGCTCTGGACACAGCTCTAAGCTTCGATCCAGAATCCTGCTCAATATATCTGCAAAATAAGCTACTCGACTGCCCGTGAGGAAAAGAGGGCACCCGAGTTTGCAAAGTGAAACAAACTACGGGTCAGTCATGAGACTAGTATGAGAAATCTTTACTTAACTTATCTAATAAGAAGGCTAATCACAGGACCATGCCGCTAACGCGGAACGAGTTTACTCCATTGGATTTCTAGTGCATAAAATTAAAATAAATTGTTAAACAAAGCAATGCTTTTTAGAAAAATGAGCCCATTATAGGACTCAGGTCCCATCACACAATGCAACGCAAGTCGGACGATAGAGTTTTACCTTATAATGGTCAAAAATGCTTGATACGATAAAACGGTTTTGATATTATTACTAGTGTATATATGTTTTTAAAAACAATTTCAATCATAATGTATCAATCATAGACGACATAGCACCCCATCCTACTATGTCGCCATACTAGTTCTACAATCAAAACCGCATGATGTTGTAACAACCCTGATTTTTGGGGCTAATTTAAAATTTATTTTAAGTTATTTAAAATAATTTATTTAAATAATAACGGGGAAAAAATCAAAAATGTCGTTTTGTGATTATACATTGGATGAAAACAAATAAATGTTCTTTATTTTGATATTAGGATATATAGAAAAATGTGAACATGTTAATTATACTTTTATATGATAATTAGACTGCATAGAAAATGAAAACAAATAGAAATATCCTTTCATATGTCATTAGTATTCATAGAAGAATGTGAATATATAAAATTTATTTTTATATGTCATTCATGTTAGCACAATTTTTTTTTCCAATTATGTTAGGAGTTTAAATCTGTCATTTATGTAATTGTGAACATACATTAGAAAAGAGAAGAAAAAGATTACATTAGAAAAGATTATATTTTTCATGTAATTAAGGTAAGAGAGAAAATATTGCTTTTCTTTTACAATGTAATAAAAGATAAAGGTTACCTTTTGCAATGTAATTAAAGGCGAAATGAAAGATTTCATTTTGCAAAAGAAAATGAAAGATTTCAAAAGAAAGGAAAGGATTACATTTTTCATAAATGTAATATAAGAAAAGAAAGGATTACATTTCTTTGTAATATAATATAAGGATGGAAAAATTTATATTTTTATTGTAATATGAAATATTAGAAAAGTGAAGACAATAAATATTATATTTTTGTTGTAATATAAAACATTAGAAAGTAGGAAGACAATGGAAATTTCATTTGTACGTAAAATGTGACACTAGATAAGAAATTACATTTTTTTTTCTTTAATGTAATCAACAGAAGTTAATAGGATTTTAAATCTTAGCAAGTCAAAACATAAGAATTATTTTTCTAGTAAGTAGTTTGGACTAGATTGTAAATAAATTGAAATTAACAAATTTTGTAAAGGAGTAAATATAGAAATTTAGAAATAAGCATACACGTAATAAGTACGTTAAAAATATATATATTGATACTATATCTATCCAAAAACCCAAGTAATCAATGCTAGTTATTATTAATATTAGATAAACGTTAAATGTAGTTTTGAATTTGAAACGTTCTCCGATAATTATGCATATTAATTAACGTTACTTATAATAAAAGGAAAATTTACAATTGTAATCGTTGGTGTTAATCGGAAATAAATGTGGAAATAAATGGTAATGAAGCCAGAAAGGTTGCAATTATTACAAATGAGAATTAAATATTGTAACTCTAAATTAGGGGAAACTAATATAACAAATATATACATATATATACACAAAGATAATAAAGAACTAAAACAAATGACAGTGTAATAAGTGGAAATTACAATAAATTGGAGCAATGAAATCATATTCCTTTATTATATAATTAATATTTGTTAATCGTAACCACGTTTGGGATGATTTGATCTGTTAGTGGTATGTTTGTTAAATTGTTGAAACTAACAATTATGTTAATTAGAGGACTGTTAAATTAAATATATATCATGTTTGTTATGAAATAGATGTAAACATATATTTCTGTTTGAAATAAAGTTAGCATCTTTATTCTGCTAGGTGAGATTAGGAATTTGTGAATACATAAAATTATCTTTTTATGTTAACATAAACATGTCATATAAATTGTCAAAACTTGGTTAGTGAATAGAAGAAACATTATTTTAGGAATGTTAAATATGTTAAAACAAAGATCACATTTTTGTTAAGAGAATATATGTTAAAACAAAAATCACATTTTTGTTAAGATTTGTGTTAAAACAAATTATCACTTTTGTCAAATAAGATTTATGTTAAATTTAAAAAAATCATTTTTTTATGCATAGAAATTGTTAACATGTAGAATAATAAAAACATAGAATATTCTTTTATGTGTTATTAGAACGTTTTTAGCGTTATTTTGTTTTCAACTAAGAAGAATATATTTTACCGTCAAATTGTTTACGCTAAGAAGAACCTATTGTAATGTGAATTTGTTTCAATGAAAAGATTAAATTTTTGATTTTGTTAGATTACATGAAAAGGCTATAATGGAAAGTTGAATTCTGTTTGTATTTATAATACGATAAAAAGATTAAAAGTTACATTTTAAATGTTAATTGGAGTTATTTAGGAAACTCGGGTTTTTGTGTAAAAATCGACATTAAAAAAAAAGAATTATAAATATAGTGGCCATCTAAACCTAATCTATCTCTCCTCATTTTTGATAACCGCCACTTCAAAAAAAAAATCAATGGCCCCATCGCTTCAATCTTCTTCTTCTTCTTTCTCCCAATTCATTCAATAATTCCAAGCAATTTCAACGGCAAAAATGTAGCCAACAACGAGATGGACAAACTCAACAATTATAATGGAGAATCGTGTTATGTGGATGAAGAATTTGTGGCGCAAAGAAGCTTATGGGTTCAACGGGTTTTCACATTTCAAAAGAGAAGACGATGGAATTCAGAAAGACAATGGCCTTAGTTCTAATTGGGAAATGTAATTAAAGTCTTAATTTTTTTTTATATTATAATTAAGTGTGTGAACAACTATAACTTGTTCATACAATTTTAGAATCAAGAAATTTCAGTTGCGTTGGAATGAGAAAAACGAGATCTACGCGGTGGAATTGACTAGAGATGAAATCGAGCAAGGTGAGAATTCTATTTAAAAATAAAATTATTTATTTATTTCACTGCAAATTGTATATTCACCTTGTATATAATTTATGTTAATGTTATATATATTTATTCGGTGCTGGTTGTTGTATGAATGCGATGGATGTTTGAATTAATTTGTATGTCTCTTGTTTGTTAGAACAAGATAGTTGTAAAGAATTGCACCATGCTTGTTAAATTTAGATTAACGATAAAATTTCACTTTTATCGTTAACATGAAATTATTTGTCAAATTTAGGTTAATGATAAAATTTCACGTTTAAGGTTATCACAAATCCATGTGTTGTCAAATGAAAAAGAAAGATAAAAATATACATTTTATCGAATGTAAAAGAAGGACAAAAACATTAATTTTGTCAAATATAAAAGAATGACAAAAAAAATTGGCATTAGAGATAAAAGGACATTTTTATTAGAAAATGTAAATTAAAATAAAAGGACATTTTGTTAAGAAATGTAAATTAGAATAACAACGAACATATTAGTAGCGTCATGTCATTTAGTAAAAATGAACGCATTTTTAGCGTTATGTAAATTTAGTAAAAATGAACGCATTTTTAGCGTTATGTAAATTTAGTAAAAATGAACGCGTTTTTAGCATTACGTAAATTTAGTAAAAATGAACGCATTTTCAGCGTCATGTCAATTTGAAGAGAACAGACATCACTCTGGTTAGTGAATAAAAAGATTTCATTTAGTTGATAATGAAAAATGACAATTTACACCGTCATTTAGTTGAATTAGAAGGAGAACATTTATTTCAGTTCCATGAAGAAAAGAAAAAAAAACATTCCATATCATTTTCGTTTGTTAAATAGAAAGACATCATTTTGTTTTTTAAAAAGAAGAATGACATTTATTTCACCTTATTTAGTTAGAATATAAAAATGAAATTTTACATCGTCATTTAGTTGGATAATGAAAAATAGACATTGGTTACTGTAACAACCCGTATTTTCAATAACCTGTTATAACATAAATGGAGGCAGAATTAAACTGTAAAATCTGAATCAAGGGAAACGGGCTATGCCATTGTGTTCGTCTCGGAAAAATACGCGAAATAGAGTCCGAGTTTTCGAAAATCGGAGTCCGTATGACCAAGATATGGCCTCACGAAGTTTCACGAAAAATTCCCAAATTAAAGTATACTTAATTAAGTGAAATGGGTTGCGCAGAGAAATATATATATATATTGATATATATATATATATATATAATTGAAAAATAAATAAATAAATATGCAAAAATGTTCAAAACAGCGAATTGGGAGAGGGGAATAACCGAACCGGCCGATTTTTGAGGTCGACCCGAGCCCGTTGGGTCGACTAGGGGTTAATCCAGGGTGTTTGGCTGTCAACCCGTGGGCCGATTCGCTCAAATGCAGATTTTGCATTTGGATGGTTCTCATGGTTCATCTTTAATCTAAAGGCCCTAGATGGTTCCTACACTTGACTTCTTCCCCAAGACATGCTTTGATGGCTTGGATTGAATCTAGGTTTAATCCTATGGCCTAAAACACTTGCCTAATCTATAAATAAGACCCTAACCTATCCTAAATCCTCATTATTCATTCATGCAACTAAACTATGGCAAAATTTTACCTCTCATGGCCTCCACTCTCTTCATAAAATTTCTAAATGGTTTCTATGAGAGATTTTCCATGCATACAAGTGTTTTCAAGCTTGTATGAGTGTCATTAGCTTGCATTCAAGTCAAGTTTCTATCTTTGCATTACAAAGCAAGGGTTTTGATCATTTTAGCTCAAGGGTTTTTATGTTAGAGCTTGCATTTTGGGTCTATTTGATTGCATAAGGGCTTTGTCATATCTTTTGTGCCTTCATAGCAATGTAAGCCCTTTCCCTACTCTTAGATATTAACTATGAAGTTAAATGTTCATGTTGCAAGTTTGGGTTTGATCATTGAGTATGATACATGCTATCATGTCATGCAAGTTTATGAAGTCATTATCTTGATCTTGTGAGCTAAAAGCTACAACCTTTCTGTTGAAATGTTGCATTAGGCAACATGAGAACCCTCATAACCTTTATGTCAACTTGCATATGAAGTCATAACCCTTATATGATGATATATGCGAGTTACTAGTCATCATTCCATATCTTTTGTCACCATGATTCGCTTATGTGCCAAGTTTGGGTTTATGCATGTTTTGAGGCTTAAGAATGTAACATGCAAGTTAATGAACACATTTGTGCCTCATTTGCCACCATGATTAACTTGTGGCTTAATATCCATTTTTGTCATGCCTTTGCCAAGTCTCTTCTTTTAATCCATTACGTTGTCGCGAACGTATATGCGAGTTTAAAAGCGTTGGGTTATGTTATGGGTAATTTCTAATGACATGAAAATACAACTTGAAAACATGACTTGAAATATAACATGGAAGTTGACATGTAAGTATGCATAAAAACATAAGCTTGGGAATTTACCTATTAAGTTAGGTCTACCCTTTGGGAATTTACCTATTAAGTTAGGTCTACCCAAATTCTTGAAAACTTGTAACATGTTTTGGGAAACATGATGGACATGACACTTAGATAATATAAGTGTGGCCAACTCGAGGTTGGGTTGAGTTTGCAACGTAAAACTACCCGGAACCGACCGGCCTAACTAGTAGTTGCAAACAATAGGACCCAATGTGAGAAGTTGGTCATGTTGTGCTTGAACCCGAGGTTAGACCAAGTTGTGGTGTAAAGCTACCCGGAACCGACCGGCTTAACTAGTAACCACAACAAAGTCTATTGTGAGAGGTGAAGGTGCATTAAGTAATTAATGCCACATGATAGGGTTAAGTTAATTTGATTAATGACTCTTAACCAAATATGACATGGACAAATGGGTTAAGTAATTTGATTAGGCTAATGATACTTAACAAAACATGACAAGGTTGGGTAGGTTAAGTAACTTGATTTGCCTAATGACACTTAACCATTTTTATATGACTAGTGGATGGGGTTAAGTTAACCAACACTTAATCAATCCAACGCGATAACTTGGTAAGGTTAAGTAAGTTTTCTTAATGACGCTTAACCGAAAAATACGGTTAACGAATGGGGTTAAGATTAGACTCAACTAGTCTAAACATGGAAATCGGATGGGGTTAAGTTAACCAACACTTAATCAATCCAACGCGATAACTTGGTAAGGTTAAGTAAGTTTTCTTAATGACGCTTAACCGAAAAATACGGTTAACGAATGGGGTTAAGATTAGACTCAACTAGTCTAAACAGGGAAATCGGATGGGGTTAAGTTAACCAACACTTAATCAATCCAACGCGATAACTTGGTAAGGTTAAGTAAGTTTTCTTAATGACGCTTAACCGAAAAATACGGTTAACGAATGGGGTTAAGATTAGACTCAACTAGTCTAAACATGGAAATCGGATGGGGTTAAGTTAGCCTAGACTTAATTAATCCCACTTGGTAGTTTAATGGGGTTAAGTTAAACACTTAACTAATCTAAACATGATGAATTGATGTGGTTAAGTGACCTATACTTATCCAATCTAACTCGTTAATTTATTGTGGTTAAGTTAACCAATACTTAACCAATATAACGTGAAAACATGATAAGGCTAAGTCACGAATCGCTTGAATACACTTGACCGATTTGACTAAGTAAATTGATAGGGTCAAGTTAATATATACTTAACCAATCTAGAATGATAATTGGACGAGGTTAAGTCGTGAATTGCTTAATATACTTAACCAACTTGAGCATGGTTTGTAGGGTTAAGCCTTGAACTTGGATACTTAGCTAATTTTGATAGGATTTGTAGACGGGTTAAGTCATGAACTTAAGTGACACTTAATCCATTATGTAAACCCTAGTTCTGAGGATTAGGTGGATAACCGTAGTTAACAAGGATAACGGGAACAATGCTAAGTGGTAAACCTTAGTTGAAGAATAACTAAGTAATGATTCTTAGTCAAGGAAATTTAGACCAGTTCATAGATAGATGAGTAACCTGATACGGTAGGTCATCGTTTAAGTATACGAGTAGGAGCAAGTATCTGATTTAGATAAAGGCTCCAGCGAACTGGGTAACGAAGCAGCGGCTTCGGGGAACGTGAGGATATTCTTGGTATCCCTCTATGAGCTGCCAGGTGATTATACTAGGCTCATGAGAGGTTAAGGTCTGCGTTAGAAGAACCAAGAGTATGCCTTGGTTGCTATACGAGCGACCTAAAGACGGGGATGGATAGGGGATAGTCGACGATACACGGTCGAACCCTAGATAGCATTTCGTCAGGCTACCTACCATCTTTGGTCTAGCGTGTACGTACGGAAAGGTAGAGAACACCCAAAAGACCATAATTGCTATCTAATTATGGTTGCGGTAAGGCTTGGATGTGGGTTGGCCAGTGTTGTGTTCTCATACAGGATTTATCCTGTCTTGTCTTTCACTAGTTGAGGGAGTGGTCTCGTGGGACCATAGCCACGTATAAGAAAAACAGACCTTAGCATCTGCATCGGCAGATAAATCGAAAGCTCCCGACCGAGTCCTGTATTTCTTGATTTGCCCTGTGACAGGACTCGGATGGCACGATGTGATACATGTGCATACAGTCATGGAAAAGCGATTCACGATGAATGCGTGGGAAAAAGGGCGCGGTTGGCGGTTAGCGTAATCCCTAGTGGCCCTAGGTGGTTGAACCCAAACCGAGATACGAAAACGTGCAATAGGTAAGCATAATCCCTAGCAGCCCTAGGTAGCATAAGTCCTAGTTGTACAAACAATAATTCATGTTGGAAGACCCTAGCTAGGTTTAGGGTAACAGTCCAAACCGATCTTAAGGATCATGGAACTATGTTAAAGTAATATAGAATCTCATGGGAAAGCCCGTATGGTCTACGGCAAGGGACTGAACATTTACATGGAATAAAACATACAAGTTGAGTAACCTATATATGCGATATATTAGGTTGACATGGACCATTACACGACTTTTGAGTGAGGGTCATTCTTGGTTAACACATGACACGGTGGGGATACTAGTACGGTAGGTGCAGAGCTAAAATACAGGATAGATATCACGGGGCGTTATACGTGACAGATATCTTGGGGATATTATACTTGATAGAAACCTGACGATGTGATACCTTGTTTTATCTTGACATCGTAATTTATCATGACACCTTAGTTTATCCGAGTTCAGTAGTTCATCCTGTTATTTTGATTTAGCTTATCTATCTTGTTATCATGCTTATGTTCATCTCAGTTTCTCATGTCAGTTAACTTTACTAGTTTTTATGCTAATAGTAGATAGGGCTTACTCAGTCTTTTTGACTGACCCGTTTTGTTTCGCCTCTTTACTTCCGTTTCACCCCAGGTTACAGGGAGGAAATACTGTTGTTTAGTTCGGACTTCTTCTGCTTGAAGGTCATCATGGATGGCTTGGACTTTTCTTGGCTAATGGCTACTTTACTGTTTTTACTTGGGGAATAATTTATGAAAATGTCTTTATGCTTCTTTACTATTGCAAGACAGGTTTTGATGTACTCTGATGTAAAAGGCTTTAGACCTTATTTATTCATGTTATGAAAGTTTGATTTTACTTCCGCTATTTTATATGTTCTGTCTTGTGATATTTCTGTGCATGTTTACCAATAATGCCCCTCTAAAGCTAGTGCATTCCTTTGCGAGTGACCCTAGCGGAGGCGGGGTGTTACACGTGGTATCAGAGCAAAATGTTACCAGACTGGGCAAAAGTTTTTAAAGACCTTCTGAAAACTATTTGAAAAAAAAAAACCGTTTACAAAGAAGCATTTTTCAAGAAAATTTTCTTTTAAAAGAAAAAGGCTATTCCCCAAAGGCCATTAGCACTATCCTTGTTTCCTTAATTGAGTCTCTTTTCCTTTCTTTCCTCCATCTGTAGTCACAGTAGTTTTAACTGCGACTAGTCTTTTCTACCTACGAAAGTGCTTTCCATACGATGGAGGTGGTTCTCGAGAGACCAGTGGCCGCGTTATAAGAAAGGATCGTGAGAAAGAAGGATAAAGGATACGAGCTTAAGGATGAGCAACTTGTTGGTATGGCTTAGTCCTCAAAGGAGGGAGAAAGATGAACAATGAAACCCATGACGAGAGAGTACCTTTGGCATGGTAAAACGGGGCGGATAGTTAAGTATTATGGGACAAGGACAAGATCATCGGGAGGGCAGTAGTATGCTCTCATTTCTAGAGTACCTCGGAAGGAGGGTAACGATCTTGTTAAAGGTTTAGATTTTCTTCTCTATCATCCCGTTAGGACTTCGTTGTTCGTATCATTTAAGTCTGCTTCGATAGTTGAGTCTCTGCACCTTAAGTACTAGCGTAATAGAGAATCCCATTTTTGTCTCAAAGTCCTATTGGAGAATCAGTCCATTTATACATGACTTGTTTGGATTTGGGAATATCTATGCCAAGTGTTGAGTTTGGAAATAATGCTTATGTTTATAAGCTATGGATGGATTCTAGGGATGAAGTGGTTATCCAGTAGGGGGTGCCACTCTCGGTTTTGATAGGAGGGTAGTTAGACCTTTTGACTAGCCTTGGTAATGCCCTCGAAGTATCGGGTAACCTTTTTGAGGTTCTGTCATGACTAGTTACTTAGAATCCCTTGATGCCTTTATTGGAAATTTGAAGCCCGATCGAGTGGTGTTCGCCAATAAGACGGATGGTTTACTTCATTTATGCATGGGTTATAGAGATCACCCTAGTAAGTGCGCATGATAACCTGATTGACATCTGTTTACTTTCAAGAGAAAGTTCTTCTACATGGAATGCCTTATAGTATATAAACGAGATCCAAGATTCACTAGTGAATTTTGGAAAGCTTGCATGAGATCATGAGTACGCAGTCATGTTTGCGTCAAGTATTCTAGGAAAAGGATAAGTGCAAGTGGAACGAGAGGCGACGAAGAAATGAGTTCCAGCTCATGTTATGGAAACAGGAATAAGAAGCTACAAAATCGCGAAGTTAAAAGACGACTTTGATGGTCAAAGACTAGATACGCGCATGATATCTCTTTTTGGGAGTATATCCTTGATCCCTGTTTTCTGTAGAGCTTACTTGTAGGCTATCTTTTGTGGACATCCTCTCGGTCCTATTCTCCGTTACAAACCCTGTAAGGAGTTTGTCCTGTTTATCTTCTCGACCCTGTTTCAGGGAATTCTAGGTATAACCCTATGGATGTAAACATGTATTTGAAACATGTTATGATTGATATGGTTGCAAGTGGTTGCAAGTGGTTGCTCGTGGATGCGCGAATACACATTAGATACTAGCTCGACTCGGTCACATTTCATATTGCATATGCACGAGTATTTATACTTGTTTATGGATGAAATCGAATGTATTATCATGCGGTTGTTGCATATGAATGAATGATTGTGCACGCATATAGTATCTATATGACTAGGACTATTTGCATATATGTTGGATTCATGGCACTATACATATTTTGCATTAGAAAGATTATTCAGGCCTGATCATTAGCATTAGCTAAGGAACATGTACACACACGTTTTGCATATATTCATACAGCATTAGAAATCATCTAAGGACAATGGTTGCTTGTGGATGATGTTTTGAGTAGATGGATGATGGATGGTAGGATATGTTCTTCCTAACTTGGAGATTTCGGGGACGAAATCCTAAAAGGTGGGGAGAATGTAACAACCCGTATTTTCAATAACCTGTTATAACATAAATGGAGGAAGAATTAAACTGTAAAATCTGAATCAAGGGAAACGGGCTATGCCATTGCGTTCGTCTCGGAAAAATACGCGAAATAGAGTCCGAGTTTTCGAAAATCGGAGTCCGTATGACCAAGATATGGCCTCGCGAAGTTTCACGAAAAATTCCCAAATTAAAGTATACTTAATTAAGTGAAATGGGTTGCGCAGAGAAATATATATATATTGATATATATATATATATATATAATTGAAAATTAAATAAATAAATATGCAAAAATGTTCAAAACAGCGAATTGGGAGAGGGGAATAACCGAACCGGCCGATTTTTGAGGTCGACCCGAGCCCGCTGGGTCGACTAGGGGTTAATCCAGGGTGTTTGGCTGTCAACCCGTGGGCCGATTCGCTCAAATGCAGATTTTGCATTTGGATGGTTCTCATGGTTCATCTTTAATCTAAAGGCCCTAGATGGTTCCTACACTTGACTTCTTCCCCAAGACATGCTTTGATGGCTTGGATTGAATCTAGGTTTAATCATATGGCCTAAAACACTTGCCTAATCTATAAATAAGACCCTAACCTATCCTAAATCCTCATTATTCATTCATGCAACTAAACTATGGCAAAATTTTACCTCTCATGGCCTCCACTCTCTTCATAAAATTTCTAAATGGTTTCTATGAGAGATTTTCCATGCATACAAGTGTTTTCAAGCTTGTATGAGTGTCATTAGCTTGCATTCAAGTCAAGTTTCTATCTTTACATTATAAAGCAAGGGTTTTGATCATTTTGGCTCAAGGGTTTTTATGTTAGAGCTTGCATTTTGGGTCTATTTGATTGCATAAGGGCTTTGTCATATCTTTTGTGCCTTCATAGCAATGTAAGCCCTTTCCCTACTCTTAGATATTAACTATGAAGTTAAATGTTCATGTTGCAAGTTTGGGTTTGATCATTGAGTATGATACATGCTATCATGTCATGCAAGTTTATGAAGTCATTATCTTGATCTTGTGAGCTAAAAGCTACAACCTTTATGTTGAAATGTTGCATTAGGCAACATGAGAACCCTCATAACCTTTATGTCAACTTGCATATGAAGTCATAACCCTTATATGATGATATATGCGAGTTACTAGTCATCATTCCATATCTTTTGTCACCATGATTCGCTTATGTGCCAAGTTTGGGTTTATGCATGTTTTGAGGCTTAAGAATGTAACATGCAAGTTAATGAACACATTTGTGCCTCATTTGCCACCATGATTAACTTGTGGCTTAATATCCATTTTTGTCATGCCTTTGCCAAGTCTCTTCTTTTAATCCATTACGTTGTCGCGAACGTATATGCGAGTTTAAAAGCGTTGGGTTATGTTATGGGTAATTTCTAATGACATGAAAATACAACTTGAAAACATGACTTGAAATATAACATGGAAGTTGACATGTAAGTATGCATAAAAACATAAGCTTGGGAATTTACCTATTAAGTTAGGTCTACCCTTTGGGAATTTACCTATTAAGTTAGGTCTACCCAAATGCTTGAAAACTTGTAACATGTTTTGGGAAACATGATGGACATGACACTTAGATAATATAAGTGTGGCCAACTCGAGGTTGGGTTGAGTTTGCAACGTAAAACTACCCGGAACCGACCGGCCTAACAAGTAGTTGCAAACAATAGGACCCAATGTGAGAAGTTGGTCATGTTGTGCTTGAACCCGAGGTTAGACCAAGTTGTGGTGTAAAGCTACCCGGAACCGACCGGCTTAACTAGTAACCACAACAAAGTCTAATGTGAGAGGTGAAGGTGCATTAAGTAATTAATGCCACATGATAGGGTTAAGTTAATTTGATTAATGACTCTTAACCAAATATGACATGGACAAATGGGTTAAGTAATTTGATTAGGCTAATGATACTTAACAAAACATGACAAGGTTGGGTAGGTTAAGTAACTTGATTTGCCTAATGACACTTAACCATTTTTATATGACTAGTGGATGGGGTTAAGTTAACCAACACTTAATCAATCCAACGCGATAACTTGGTAAGGTTAAGTAAGTTTTCTTAATGACGCTTAACTGAAAAATACGGTTAACGAATGGGGTTAAGATTAGACTCAACTAGTCTAAACATGGAAATCGGATGGGGTTAAGTTAACCAACACTTAATCAATCCAACGCGATAACTTGGTAAGGTTAATTAAGTTTTCTTAATGACGCTTAACCGAAAAATACGGTTAACGAATGGGGTTAAGATTAGACTCAACTAGTCTAAACATGGAAATCGGATGGGGTTAAGTTAACCAACACTTAATCAATCCAACGCGATAACTTGGTAAGGTTAAGTAAGTTTTCTTAATGACGCTTAACCGAAAAATACGGTTAACGAATGGGGTTAAGATTAGACTCAACTAGTCTAAACATGGAAATCGGATGGGGTTAAGTTAGCCTAGACTTAATTAATCCCACTTGGTAGTTTAATGGGGTTAAGTTAAACACTTAACTAATCTAAACATGATGAATTGATGTGGTTAAGTGACCTATACTTATCCAATCTAACTCGTTAATTTATTGTGGTTAAGTTAACCAATACTTAACCAATATAACGTGAAAACATGATAAGGCTAAGTCACGAATCGCTTGAATACACTTGACCGATTTGACTAAGTAAATTGATAGGGTCAAGTTAATATATACTTAACCAATCTAGAATGATAATTGGACGAGGTTAAGTCGTGAATTGCTTAATATACTTAACCAACTTGAGCATGGTTTGTAGGGTTAAGCCTTGAACTTGGATACTTAGCCAATTTTGACAGGATTTGTAGACGGGTTAAGTCATGAACTTAAGTGACACTTAATCCATTATGTAAACCCTAGTTCTGAGGATTAGGTGGATAACCGTAGTTAACAAGGATAACGGGAACAATGCTAAGTGGTAAACCTTAGTTGAAGAATAACTAAGTAATGATTCTTAGTCAAGGAAATTTAGACCAGTTCATAGATAGATGAGTAACCTGATACGGTAGGTCATCGTTTAAGTATACGAGTAGGAGCAAGTATCTGATTTAGATAAAGGCTCCAGCGAACTGGGTAACGAAGCAGCGGCTTCGGGGAACGTGAGGATATTCTTGGTATCCCTCTATGAGCTTCCAGGTGATTATACTAGGCTCATGAGAGGTTAAGGTCTGCGTTAGAAGAACCAAGAGTATGCCTTGGTTGCTATACGAGCGACCTAAAGACGGGGATGGATAGGGGATAGTCGACGATACACGGTCGTACCCTAGATAGCATTTCGTCAGACTACCTACCATCTTTGGTCAAGCGTGTACGTACGGAAAGGCAGAGAACACCCAAAAGACCATAATTGCTATCTAATTATGGTTGCGGTAAGGCTTGGATGTGGGTTGGCCAGTGTTGTGTTCTCATACAGGATTTATCCTGTCTTGTCTTTCACTAGTTGAGGGAGTGGTCTCGTGGGACCATAGCCACGTATAAGAAAAACAGACCTTAGCATCTGCATCGGCAGATAAATCGAAAGCTCCCGACCGAGTCCTGTATTTCTTGATTTGCCCTGTGACAGGACTCGGATGACACGATGTGATACATGTGCATACAGTCATGGAAAAGCGATTCACGATGAATGCGTGGGAAAAAGGGCGCGGTTGGCGGTTAGCGTAATCCCTAGTGGCCCTAGGTGGTTGAACCCAAACCGAGATACGAAAACGTGCAATAGGTAAGCATAATCCCTAGCAGCCCTAGGTAGCATAAGTCCTAGTTGTACAAACAATAATTCATGTTGGAAGACCCTAGCTAGGTTTAGGGTAACAGTCCAAACCGATCTTAAGGATCATGGAACTATGTTAAAGTAATATAGAATCTCATGGGAAAGCCCGTATGGTCTATGGCAAGGGACTGAACATTTACATGGAATAAAACATACAAGTTGAGTAACCTATATATGCGATATATTAGGTTGACATGGACCATTACACGACTTTTGAGTGAGGGTCATTCTTGGTTAACACATGACACGGTGGGGATACTAGTACGGTAGGTGCAGAGCTAAAATACAGGATAGATATCACGGGGCGTTATACATGACAGATATCTTGGGGATATTATACTTGATAGAAACCTGACGATGTGATACCTTGTTTTATCTTGACATCGTAATTTATCATGACACCTTAGTTTATCTGAGTTCAGTAGTTCATCCTGTTATTTTGATTTAGCTTATCTATCTTGTTATCATGCTTATGTTCATCTCAGTTTCTCATGTCAGTTAACTTTACTAGTTTTTATGCTAATAGTAGATAGGGCTTACTCAGTCTTTTTGACTGACCCGTTTTGTTTCGCCTCTTTTCTTCCGTTTCCCCCCCAGGTTACAGGGAGGAAATACTGTTGTTTAGTTCGGACTTCTTTTGCTTGAAGGTCATCATGGATGGCTTGGACTTTTCTTGGCTAATGGCTACTTTACTGTTTTTACTTGGGGAATAATTTATGAAAATGTCTTTATGCTTCTTTACTATTGCAAGACAGGTTTTGATGTACTCTGATGTAAAAGGCTTTAGACCTTATTTATTCATGTTATGAAAGTTTGATTTTACTTCCGCTATTTTATATGTTATGTCTTGTGATATTTCTGTGCATGTTTACCAATAATGCCCCTCTAAAGCTAGTGCATTCCTTTGCGAGTGACCCTAGCGGAGGCGGGGTGTTACAGTTACGTTGTCAATTAGTTAGGAATGAAAAGTAGACATTGTTTACATTGTCAATTTGCTAGAAATAAAATGGACATTATTACATTTTTTCTAGAAAAAAAATGACACAAAGTTATTCACTTTTGTGTAAATAGAACGACACACAAAATTATCCTTTTTTGCTTGCATTGAAAATGAACACACCCAAATTATTCATTTTTGTGTAGTTGACTGAACACACACCAATTATACATTTTTGTGCGATTAAATGAACACACTAATTATACACTTTTGTGTAATAAACTGAACACACCAACTTATACATTTCTTGTGTAAATAAAATGAACAATTTAGCGATAAAACTTTATTTACATTTTCTATGTAAATAGGATGAACACATTGATAGTGAGAACTTTTATTTATATTTTCTAGGTAAATAATACGAATGAATTTATAGCGACGACCTTTATTTACACTTTCTTATGTAAATAAGAAGAATAGCTTAGCAAGGACATTTATGTACATTTTCTTTTGTAGGGGAGAAATAAAGAGTCACATTTATTTACATGTAGTGTAAATAAATAGGAAATATAAAAAGGTTACATCTTTCTTAGTGTAAATAAGAATTAAGAAAAGTTATTTTTTTTGTAAATTAGATTAGATAAAAGAAAGAAATGTTATATTTTTAATGTAAGAAGAAAAGTTTACATTTTAATGTAAATAAGAATTAAATAAAAATTACATTTTATGGGATTAAGTCGTTTTCCATGTAAATAAGAGATTTTGAAATGTGAAACATTTTAAAATAATATTTTTAGTAGAACAATTATAATGATTAATTATAATTGTACTTGGACACGAGGTTAGGTCACATTTGTGGTGGAAGTTTGCCCGAACCCGACCGGCATATCCCACAGCCACAAATGTTGGGCCTAATGTGAGAGGTCCAAGTGCGCAAATACGAATTGGGCCAAGACACGAGGTTAAGCCCAACTTGTGGGAGAAGTCTGCCCAGAACCGACCGGCCTATCCAGCATCCACAAGTTGTAGGCCTAATGTGGGAGGTCTGACCAATATTAAAATATAAATGGATAAATTAGAAATTGGCGTTATTTTCACACCGTCATGTGTTAATAATGAAATAAATATTTTCACCTCCAAGTTTGCTATAAAAGAAAGTTACATTTTTAATGTAATAAGATAAGGATTATAAAAGTTTTACATTTTCTTAATGTAAATAAGAATTAGAAAAGTTACATTTTTCATAATGTAAATAAAAGGAAAATAGGAAGTTACATTTTTATATGTAATTGGTGTAATATAGAAACCGACATTTTTCAATGTAAATAAGGATGAAATAGATTTTTTTTTTTGTATGCAAATAAAAAGGATTGACATTTTCCAATGTAATCAAAGGAAACAAAAAAATGATTAGGAATTTATATTTTCCCAATGTAAGTAGAATATGAAATAAAGGTTACATTTTCTGTATAATAATATATTGAAGTATAAGTTTACATTTCTTAATGCAAATAAAATAGGAATAGAAATTTACATTTTTCAATGTAAATAATAAAATTATAAATTTACATTTCTAAGGAATGGATTTTCATTAGAAAAATAATGAAACCAAATATACATTTGGTGTAAATTGAAAAATGGAAGAGTAAAATATACATTGTTATGCTTAGGATGTGTTTGTAAAGTAAAAATAGCGATAGATCGTTATAAATTATTAACGACGATATGAAATGGTTTTCAAATTTATATATGCGAGAGTTATTTGGAAAGTCCGAGTTTACTCTCATTCCAAATAATGATACGACGTTTGAAGAATTGAAGACGACGATGGAAGACTGACGATCTTCTCATCGAATGGGTAACTAGTGTTGAGGCCCTTGATTGATTTGCTCCCAAGACGGGGCTAAAATGGTAGTTATCCGGACGTAGTGCTGATTTGTACGGATTTGGCTTTCGCTCAGACCCAAAGCATAAGCTTATAAATGGAATGTGTGTCTGACATCGTACTCCTTTATATATTGTACTTATTGATTTTCTGCTGAATGTATGAATGCTTAGTGGCGGAGAATTTATTCTCTTGCTTAACACCCTTTCATTTATTTCGGCAAAGGATTGGTAGTGTGATATGGAGTGACGATGTGGCATGCTAAGATGCATATGATCAAGGCTTTGTTGAAAAGCAGGCCTTGTGGGATGATCAAAGCATAGCCTGTTTAGGCATAACTTTGTGTATATCGTGACTTCGCGAGCCTCACACCCCGGTATGAGTCAAAAACGGGATTAGGACTGCAGGGAGTGCACACGTTTCTTTCTAGCTAGGAGTGATGTCGGTGCTTAAACTGGCTGACATTTTACTTATGTGGATGATGGATTTTGAGGCGCCTCGGCTTTTTATAGGCCGTTAGTGGTCATACTATAGGTCCAAAGGGACCAGGAAGCGTGTGTTCAGGCATAACCAATCCACTGCCGATAGGCGGGGACCGGCCCTGAAGATCCAAGGGTTCACTGCGGGGGATCCTGAGGCATTTGCTAGAGTGTCTCGAATCGGAGAGGAGCTTGCCCCTAGCCTCGACTCATGATGGAAATCCAATTTCCAATACGACCTTGCGGTTTTGATTGTAGAACTAGTATGACGACATAGTAAGATGGGGTACTATGCCATCTAGGATTGATACATTTATATTTGAAATGTTTTTAGTAAAACATATACACACTAATACTAAATCCGTTTTATCGTATCAAGCATTTTTGACCATTATAAGGTAAAACCCTATCCTCCGGTTTGCGTTGCATTGTGTGATGGGACTTGGGTCTTATGATGGTTTCATTTTTCTAAAAAGCATTGCGTTGTTTTAATGATTTACTTTAGTTTATGCTCCGGCAATCCATTGGAGTAAACCCGTTCCGCGTTAGCGGCGTGGTCCTTGGATTTGCCTTATTACTATTAGTTAAATTAGTTAAGAATTCTCACACCTGTCCCATGACTGACCCGTTGTTTGTTTCCACCTTTACAAACTCGGGTGCCCTCTTTCCACACGGGCAGTCGAGTAGTTTGTCTACAGGTTCTTACCTCGAGCAGGATTCTGGATTGAAGCATAAAGCTGTGTCCAGAGCATAGTTGTCTTCCGCTGCCTTAGTTATTTTATTTCCGCTACAATGTATTAAAATAATGTAAAATTATCTTCCGCTGTAATTATTAGTCAATGTACTCTGATATTCTGTACTCTGATGTAACATTTATTATTGATGTTATAAAAGTCTGCTGTTGTTGTTCTGATGTGTTGTAGCCCAAAGTAAGCGTATCCGACGATTTCCCGCAAGGGCGATTTTCGGGTCGTTTCAGATGTCATATTGGAAATTGGGTTTCCATCAAGAGTCAAGGCTAGGAACAATCTCCTTACCGATTTGAGACACTCTAGCAATGTCAGGATCACACCTACGAGCAACCATTGGATCCTACAGGGCCTATCCACAAATATCATTAGTGGATTAGTTATGCCTGAACACACACTCCTCGGTCCTATTGAACCTATAATTGGCCATTGGAAACCAATAAATCCAAGGCCTCAAAAATTCCATCATCCACATAAGCAAAAATGTCAGGACTGGTAAGTCGCTGACACCACTTCTAGCTAGAAAGAAACGTGTGCACTCCCTGCATTCCCTTGCTCTGTTTTTGGCTCTTATCGGGGTGTAAGGCTTGCGAGGTAACGCTATACACAAAGCTATGCCAAAATAGGCTATGCTTTTGATCATCCCACAAGGCTCTGCTTTTCAATAAAAGCCTTGATCATTTGTATCTTGGCATGCCACATTGACAATTCATGCCATGCGATCGATAACTACTAATATATAACCTCTGAGCTCGTACGTCTCAGAGAAGGGTGTTAAGCAAGAGAATAAATTCTCCGCCACCACAGATATACATTAAATAGAAATCGATTTAATTTACATGGAATGAAATTCAATGTCAGACACACATCCATTTACAAGTCTGTTCTGGGTCTGAACGAAACCGGAGACACCTTATTCCTCGTCCCGTATGTCCAATACGAAAGTGAGATGCTCGCATATCCGGACAATCTACAAGTACGTCCAGACAAACTACCACTTTTAACCCTTTACTGGTAGCTAGTCAATGCCGGGCATCAATAGTCATCCATTCGATGTGAAGATCGCCGGTCTTCAACCACTGTCTTCATCTTCGATTCTTAATCATCGTAGTAATTATTCAGAATGGGTTAAAGCCGGTCTTTCCGAATAACTCGCGTATTCTATAATTAAAAATCAAGTGCTATAAAGACACCTCGTACGCCTCATTCCAATTCAGAATATTCTTTTAATAAAATATTTATATCGACAGGGAAATGATCCCATCAATTTATCGAAGATAAATTCTTTTGAATTCTTATCCTTTAATTTTCTTTTTTAAAGATTCATCAAACTCCAATTTGATTTTTAAAATCAAAATCATTACTTTATGATTAATTAGTTTTAAAAATTAATCTTGTTTTTAATTGGGTTAAAGAACTAATGTCATTTAAAAACATTGTTCACGATAAACCCAAAATCATCTTCCAAAATATGGAATTTTCATAGAAAACAAATCAATATATAATCGATATAAATTTCCGTATCAGACTAATAATATAAATGGAATAACGGCAAAGCCTTTTAAATTCCATATATAATTACAATATTCTTTTACAGAAGGCTATCTTGATTATTATCAATCGAATTTCCATTCAATTCCAATTTAATATATTAAATTGGAAAAACTTGACTTTGGAAATTTTCTTTTTAATCTCAATAAAAAGATTTATAAATTCTAAATTATATTTTCACTTTTAATTAAGCTAAAGAACAAATGTCGTTTAAAACACAGTTCACGATAAACCCAGTTCACATATCATTTTATTTCAATTACTAAATATAATTGGAAATTCTAATGATCTTAATTAAAAGATGTATTATTTAATACAGGGTTTAAGAACAGTGTTATTTAAGACACCATCCATGACAACCCAAAATCCAATTCTTTTATTTAATTCCAATTAAATATTAATTAATTAGAAGATATTGTTAAATCTTAATTTAAAAGATTTATTCTAGTAAATGACTAGCTCATTTCTATAAAAATATATTTGTATCTTTTGTCCATCCAAAAATGGACACAGAAATCATCATTTTATTCTACGTTGAATATTATTTAAAATGCTCAATATTTAAAACATTCTTTATATAAAATATTCTCTATATAAAATATTCTTTATTTTACAATGTTTTTTATTTTAAAATATTCTCTATTTAAAAGGTATTCTAAATCGGAATGTGACTCAGTCAGTTACCATATAATTTCAGTTATATGGTTTTCATACATCGCATGAATACGATAACAAATGATAAATAATCATCGAACCATCCATTCAACATCCAAAGTGAAATTTACAACTGTGCGAGCATTAAAATGAAATACTAACGCTCATCGCAGCCTGTCAATCTATCGATTGACATTCAACTAAATATTGAGACTAGTGTAGGTCAAATATCATCCCAATACCCGTGTGGAGTTTTTCAGCCAACAACGGTTCATATAAATAAATAATTGGTTAATGAATTTAACCAATTTCTAATTCTGCTAACAATTTGATGATAATGAACAAAACATGTTATTTATTCCTGATGCCGAATAAAAATGTATTTTCTTGTATCATTCTCCCTATAATTTCTAATGTCTAATAAAATGTAATTTATTTATATGACATTATTGCTGATGAGAAATAAAAAGATAATTTTCATTTTCTTTATTTGTATGCAAATTTCTATTTTAAACTTTAACAAATAAAAAATATGTTTTATTTGTATGTATAGCTTCAAATCATAGCATATGAAATGCCTCTTCATTCCATACACAAGTTCTAATGTTAAATTTGACAATACAATTGTCACTTGGATTTGCATACAAATTCTATTATATAATTTAACAATAAAATATCACTTTAATTTACATACAATTTTAATGTATGTTTTGACCAATAATTTGGTTCTTATATTTACATATAAATCCTAATGTATATTATGCAAATAAAAATGATCCTTATATTTGCATATAAGTTATATTTCAACACAAATGTATAAAAAGTGATACATCCATTTTGTTGTAAGACAAACCTAGTTAACAAAAATGCTATTTGTGTTTGACAATTTCATTTTACAAAAATGTGATTTTTATTTCATTTCAAATCTTATTAACAAAAATGTAATTTTTGTTTTCAACCCTCATATTTAACAAAATGTAATTTTGGTTTCAACTATTATATTTTGACAAAAATAACTATTTTGGTTCAACTAATCTATTTGGTCAAAAGTGTTCATTTTGAAAAAAATGTGTACTTCGATTCAACTAATCTATCTTGGCAAAAGTGTATATTTTGACAAAAATATATGGTTTGATTCAACTGATCTATTTTGAACAAAATGAATATTTTGACAAAATGTATATTTTGGTTTAACTAGTCTATTACAACAAAAAAATAAAGATAATGACTTTGTTTTGTTGACAAATCTATTTCAACAAAACAATAAAAGTGATGACTTTGTTCTGTTGACAAGTTTTGTTGACAAATCTATTTTGACAAAACAATAAAAGTGATGTACTTGTTTTGTCAAATCTAATGCGACAAAAAGATAATGTTTGTTTTGACAAATCTAATGCGACAAAAAGGATCATGTTTGTTCTAACTATTACAATTTGGTAAAAGTGACCAATTTGTTTTAACTATGATAATTTGACAAAAGTGACAAATTGGATTTCAACTATTATAAATTGATAAAAGTGGCAAATTGGGCTTTAACTATTTTAATTTGATAAAAGTGTCCAATTTGGTTTCAACTAATCTTTTTGACAAAAATGGGTATTTTTGTTTCAATAAATCCTTTTGACACAAATGATAATTTTGTTTCACTAACAAGTTTTGACGAAAAAAAGTTATTATTATTTCAACAATCATGTTTTGACAAAAACTATATTTTTATTCCAATAATCATGTTTTAACAAAATCTGTATTTTTATTTCAATAATCATGTTTTATTTACATAACATGATTTTAACATACATGACAATTTCATTTACGTAATATGATTTTAACTAAATGTCATGTTTAACAAAAATGAGTATTTTTATTTTAACTAACATGTTTGACAAAAATGACTATTTTTATCTCTTATAAAATGACAACAGAATGATACTTTCAACTCTCTTTTTTATTGCATATAAAATGTAAGTTAAAATGCAACTTTAAAAATCTGTTCTTTTCATTACAACTAAAATGACAATAAAAATGTTTCTTTTGTACCAATTCTTTTTATTGTAACCAACTTGACAGTAAAAATGTTATTTTTGAATCTATCCTTTTATTCGTAACTAAATTGACAAATAAAATGTTACTTTAAATCCATTCATTATATTGCGTATAAAATGAAAAATAAAAATGTTACTTTTTAGTCTACACTTTTTATTGTATATAAAATGACAATAAAATTGTTACTTTTAAATCTCGACTCTATTTCATTGTAACCAATTGAAAAAAAATGAAATCTTTTATTCCAATTCTAATCTTTGTAAATAGTTGAAAATAAAAATATGATCTTTTATTTCAATTCTTTTTATTGCAAACAATATTACATAAAAATGTAGTCTTTTAATTCTATTCTTTTTAATGAAACAAATATTACATATAAATGTAGTATTTTAATGTTTAATCTTTTTATTGAAACAAATTATCAATAAAAATGTAATCTTTAATGATCCATCTTTTTATTGCCTAACAAAAATGTATATTTTTGTCTAATCCTTTTAAATGAACAAACATGAATATTTTTACTTAATTCTTTTAAATAACAAAGGTGAACATTTTTGTCTCATTCTATTTAGAAGACACAAAAATGAATGTTTGGTTACATTCTTTTAAATTTGATAAAATGAACATGTTTGTCTACTCCTATTTAAATGACAAAAATGAATGTTTTAGTTCATTCTTTTAAAATGACAAAAATACTACAATATAATAAACAAAGAATAATTTTGTTTGAATCTAATTTTATAATTAACACAAATTTTGATTACAACAAACTGATAACAATGACATTTCTGTTTGAATCTATTTTATAACAAACATGATCACACAATTTCATTCAGTGATTCATCGCAATACAACAAAATCATCATTTCAATAAATATATACATGACACCACATGAATTTTATATAGAATGAATATAAATTTTACAATAAAATAAATGATTAATTTTAATTTTAAAAGAGAAATCTCACATCGATTTGTCTGAATTTCCAAAGTACTCCGTTTCAGATCTAGTCAGCTTCATGTTGTAGATCTCTTTTCTGCGAACCCAACGCTTTGAAAATCGTCCAATTTCGATCTCGTCTTAAGGATTTATGATCAGTCAAACATTTGATATACTAATTACTTAATTAAATAATTAACTTATAATTATAATTCCCTAATTACCCTTCTTTTTCACGTTCACTGCTTCAGGCTCCAAACCGAGAAACCCATCGTCGCACGTTTGGAACCAAAATCGCACCTCTCCAGAAGAAGGCGGAACTCGATCCAAAGGTACCACCTTGAATCCCTCGATGTCCTCCACCTATGCCATGAATAGCCCCCAACTCGCACCCCCTGTCCCTTGTAAATCGTGCCTAAACGCGCCGCCTTCACCACCAAATTACGGGCCAAAATACAAAGCAAGAGCCGATCTTAACCGTTGAGAATACCGATCTTGTCAAGTTCTTCAATCTTTGCTTTATAAATCTCTAAAATTATTGAGCATTTAGAGTTTTTGTCAAATTTAATTCGGTGTTTTCTGGCCATTGCTTTCATAGAAGCGGCAGCTGCTCTATATGTATTAGGGTTTAGTATGTCTCGTATATTAATACTATTTATTTTTTTAATTCAAGAAAATATTTGTTCGTTGATACTATCTTCGAATCGAACCCAACGAATGTTGCCCCTAGCCAAATACCCCCTCTTCGGACACAATGGAATATGTTTCGTAACCCAATTCGTCCGTTCCGATATATTTTTCTTTAAATTAAAGTATAAATCATTTAATTATTTAATTAGTCGTACATTTAAATTTACCGGAGCCACCTACGGACTCTAAAAATTACAGAAAAATTATTTCTATCTATGTTTTGATGATACGGTCCTAACAAAACTAATTTCGTTGAATTTTGAGACCATTTGAAAAATGGCCATTTTCTGGTCGATCCAATTTGACTGAAATTGACAAAACACATTTTCTTTTGCCACACTCACATATTGATTCTAAAAATTATGAAAGTTGAAACCTAGCAATAATTTGACATTCCGGTTCCAACAAAAGCGGTTTCGTAAAAAATGGAAGTCGTTTGAAAATGGGCTATTTTTAATATTAAAAAATATATATAAATTCTATAGCGACTATTCTGAAATTTAAATTGGGCATAACTTTTGATTCCCACTATGAAATTTTGATTTTTTGGATTTGTTGGAAAGATATCTTTAAATAGATTCTAATATTTTTGGTTTCACTAAAATCTAATTTATTTTGCATCATGTACAGTCAGTCAAAGTTCAAATTCGAATTTTCAAACTACCGCGCTATTTCTAACTCCTTTTATGATTAAATTAAAAATATTCATTTTAACTTCGATTAAAATAAATTTTAGGTCATTATTATCTAAAATAAATCATTTTAAATATTTAAAATTCATTAAAATTTCTAAAATAAATTTTTTAAATTGGTTTAGAATTTCCGAGTTGTTACATTAACCAAGTTAAAGACAAGATCACGTGTCTAACATTGTATTTCAAACTGTATTGTTGATCTCTACTAAATATATATATATATATATATATATATATATATATATTTGGTGGCAGAGAATTTATTCTTTTGCTTAACACCCTTCTCCGATACGTATGAGCTTAGAGGTTATATATTGGCAGAAATTAGTGATACGGTGTAGATTGTCAATTTGGCATGTTTCTGTTTCCAAAGATAAATAATCATTAGTAATGATTTTTGGGAAGATTAAAACTAGGTGGAGTTTTAATGAATCTTTAATTAGATTGAAATGTGAATGTGATAATTTAAATTATCAAATTTGGGAAATGATCAAGAAGGGAGTACCATCAGTTTTACTATAGCCGATAGTTAAATCTTTAATTAGATTTGAATGGGAAACGATAATTAATTTTACCGATAACACCGTGGTTTTAGATACAGAGTATTACCAGTTTTGCTCCATGGGATGAATAGGTTGGGATTGGGAAATAAAACAAATGATTACTTCGGTAAGGTTTGCTAATCCCGACTAGTTTGGAAAACCTTAATTTGGTTTAAATTATGAAAAGAATATTTGAATAAAAGAATATTCTTGATTTGAATGAGGTGTATGTTGTGTTTTTATAGCACTTGATTATAAGATATGCGAGTTATTCGGAAAGACCGGGTTTATGCCCATTCTAAATAATTGATTCGACGATAAGTCGACGATGAAGACAGTGATTGAAGACTGGAGATCTTCACATCGTTTGGATGATTACTGATGTCATGATTGGGCTGTACACCCAGGACAAGATAATAAGTGGTGATTGTAAGGACGTACTTGGAGATCGACGTGATATGCGAGGACCTCTTTCCTATATTGGACATATGAGACGAGGAATAAGGTGCCTCCGGTTTCGTTCAGACCCAGAACGAACTTGTAAATGGAAGTGTGTCTGACATTGGATTTTGTTATGTATTGATTGATTTCTATTAAATATATATCTATTTGGCGGTGGAGAATTTATTCTCTTGCTTAACGCCCTTCTCTGAGAGCTTAGAGGTTATATATTGATGGATATTAGTCGCATGGCATGCAGAGAGGCAGTGATCAAGGCTTCTGTTGAAAAGCAGAGTCTTGTGGTTGATTATCAAAGCTCGGCTTTAAATAGCATAGATTTGTGTATAGCGTTAATTCGCGAGCTCACATCGCGGTATGAGTCAAAAACAGGATCGTGACTACATGGAGTGCACGACATTTCTTTATAGCTATGGATGGTGTCATGGTATGGAGCCCAGACATTTATATTTATACCTATGTGGATGATGGATAGCGAGGCGCCTCGGATATATTAGTCACTACGGGGTCGATGGATAGGACCGTGAAGCATAAGTTTAGGAATAACTAATCCTCAAATGTAAGGGTGGACTGGCCCTAAAGATCCAAGGTTGCCCAGAATGTGTAATCCTGAGACATTTGCTAGAGTGTCTCGAATTGGTGAGGAGCCATCCCTGGCCTCGACTCATTGATGGAATCCAATTTCCAATGCATGATATTTCGGTTTTAATTGTAGAGCGTAGTATGACGACATGACATATGATACAAATGTCGTCTATGATTGATACATTTATATTTGAAGTGATTTTGACACAATACACTTATAGTAATATCAAAATGATTTGTTCTAAACGTACCAAGCATGTTTGGCTATTATAAGGTAAAACTCTATCCTCCGGCTTGCGTTGCATTGTGTGATGGGACCTGAGTCTTATAATAGCTTCATCTTTCCAAAAAGCATTACACTGTTTGTTTTATGCACTAGTATTCTTGAGAGAAAACCCGTTCCGTGTTATACGGCATGGTCCCTTGATATACTATATTTTAAAGTAATGTTTTAAATAACTGTTTGAGTTCTCACACCAGTCCCATGACTGACCTTGAGTTTATTGTATTAACCTAAACTCTAGGTGCCCATATTTTCCACACAGGCAGCTAGTAGTTTTGGTTTCGCTGATATTATATTCATAGGATCCTAGATTTATAGCTGGAGCTATATTCGGAAAGCTTTGTATCCGTATATTTCTTTCATTTGTGTTATGTCTTATTTTTCCATTGCTAGTGTAATTTAAATCACTCATGTTTTTTTGATGTATATTATTTACTTGTACTCTGTTATATTCTTGTACACTAATGTAATTGTTGTAGTAGCAATGAAATGTTCTTCTGTTTGCGTTCTGATTTGTCCCGTTCTCAACTCAATCTGTGCTTTCCCGATAGGGGAAGTTTGGGTCGTTTCATTTGTGGTAACAGAGCTTTCATTTACAAGGCTCGAGAACAAGACCTATTAGAACCGAACGAAAGAATTCATCAGAGATAGGATTAGCAACATCCTATAAGAATAACTTGTTATAGATAGGATCAGTAGCATCCTAGAATGAGTTAGAAGAGTATAATTTAGAAAAACAAATTTAGTTTTTAAAATTTTATCTTATTATACGTATTTGGGTTTTTTATTTTATTTTATTTTGGACAATCGAGTATATGAAGATTTTGCACATACGTGTCATGAACGTATATTCGAAGTCTCAAATATACAAGATAGATATAGAATCACACTTTAGTCGCCCGGGCATGATTCTGATGATGGGGCGCCATCATTAGAATTTATGTTCGAGCTTCGAAAGTGGGATATCTATATATTTCCAATTGACTGGTGTGAGAACCAAAACCAAGTTAGATTTTATTATTTGTGATTTGACACTGAAATATGATTTTTGAGTACATATTAAAGACATATGTTTGAAAAGCTAATCAACTAATTGATTGTTGGTTGCGTTGTCTGATTATTAGTTTAACTAATAAAAATATTGAAAACAATATGTAAATGAAAAGCAAATTTAGCCAAATCTAGCAAATATTGAACTGAATTGAAAATTGATTAGAATTGCATATGTGTACATGTAAATATATTGAACAGGTCATAGCATGGAAGCTAAGAAGAGGAATAAAATTGTATCCCTGACAAATAGGTACATGTTTGCTGTATTTCTTGGGTTTTGATGATTTAAGGAGCCGATTGGCTAGCCGCTTGGATTTTTCTTTTTCTTTTGGATTGATGAGGGCCCTGTGAGGTAAGTTTCGGTTTTAAAGGTCTCTCCGTACAAAGGAGATTATGGTGAAATATTTCGAAAATTTAGGGTGTTAGCCAAATTTTTGAGAAATTAGAAAATTCTTAGAAACTGAAAAGTTGAAGAATAAAAGCCAGAATGAAATTTGAGTTGGTTCGTTAAACAACTTTCAGCTCCGTTCCTTTTCGATGACGAAAAGATTTTAAGTGGGGGAGATTGTAACAACACGGTATTTCTGAACCAATTTAAAAATTTTATTTTAGCAATTTTAGGGCATTTTGAATATTTAAATGATATATTTTAAATAATAACAACTAAAAATTTATTAAAATCGAAGTTAGAATGTATAATTATATACTAATTATAATACGAGCCTGAGATGGCGCGGTAGTTTGAAAATTTGATTTTAAATTTCAAGTGAATGTACAAAATTCAAAATACATCGGATTTCAGTAAAACCAGAAACGTTGGAATCTATTTAATTATATCTTTTTAACAAATGTGAAAAATCCAGATTTCATAATATAAAATATAAGTTACATCCATTTTAAAATAGTCGCTGTGGAATTTATATATATTTTAATATAGTATATAGCCCTTAAAATAGCCATTTTGCAAATGACCACCATTTTCAACAAAACCTCCTTTGTTAGATCCGGAATGTCAAATTATTGCAAGATTCCAACTTTCATAATTTTTGGAATTGATGTGTGAGCGTGGTGAATTTAAATGTGTTTGGTAATTTCATTTTGAATTTAATCGACTGGAAAATGGCCATTTTTCAAACGGCCTCCAAATTCCATGGAATTAGTTTTGCTAGGACCGTATCGTCAAAACATGGCTAGATTTATTTTTCTGTAATTTTCGGAGTCAGTATGAGGCCCCGGTAAATTAAAATGTACATTTAAATTCAATATGTATTGGTTTATATTTTAATTTTGATGGAAACCGATTGAAACAGTCAAATTAGTTCACGAAACATATCCCATTGTGTTCGAAATGGGGGTAATTAGCTAAGAACGATAGTTGGTGGGTTCGATATGGAGTTTGAATGGAAAAGTTACTTTTTATGGAAAAATAAAAACAAAAATAGAATATTATATATACCCCCTATTCTCTAATCCAATATCATTAAAAAAACCGCCGCTACCTTGTTTCCCCTAAACCGCGTCAACTGCCACCGCTTCCGGGCCGCGTCGGCCACCGCCCCTCCAGCCTCCCCCAGTGCCGCCGTCCGTCCAGCAATCCACTCTCTCTCTCCTCCTTCTTTAAACCCTAGCCCCCTTTTTAGCGACTGCCGCCACAATGGGACCCACCTGCGACCACCGCGACCCCTTGCCACCTCCCCTCAGCCCAGCGCCGCCCCCAGCACCCCCACCTCTGGCCGTGGACCCGCCTTTCGCAAAAACCCATTTTTAAATTTTCAGTGTTCGCAAATATCACCCTGAGCTTCCACAGCCAATATCCCTTAAACCGACCCCCTATAGCCAAAACTCCACAGTGCCAAAGTCAAAGAGCATGATTTTCTCTTCTATTTGAGTATATGGAAGTCATATTTTGGAATGCGGAGCCGCCCAGAAAACGCGTCCCAAGTCTATTGTCCAAATATTGCCTTTTCGCAAATTCTGGCGAATTGGAGCATTTTCGGAAGAAATACCACTAGGCGAAAGTTGTCCAAAATAGCACGCTTAAGCTAGAGAAAAAACGGCATGAAGTTGGAGCTCGTTTGCAAATTGTGGGATCAGAACGGCGAATCAGAGCGTCAGAAAACAATGGCGGAGTGGATTCCAATGTGAGAACACCTTCTCACTCAATTTATTTTACAGTTAAATATATACTAGGTTGCAGACGGGGCTTAGTAGCCTCTAACACTATTTATTGTACAAAACCATAGTTGTTTGTTTGGATTGTATTGTAGAAATTTGGATTGTGGTTGTAAAATTGATTTTAGGATTGTTGGAATTGGTTGTGATTATTGTTTATGGCATGAGCCAGTATCAGGAGAGGGGTAATGCTAGGAATTATTCCGATTCTAATATCGTGCAGTTATAATGCCGAAATTTTCTGAAATAAATATTTGTTCATTAAAATATAATTTTTAATGTGAATGTGAACTATATAAAATAGTTAAGTGCTGAAATAAATACATTATCGTTAAAAATATATTTTTTAACCTATATATGAACGACATAAAATTCTCCAGAATTGAAAATAGATATTCATTTACAAATCGAACAATTTGTTTATGTACACCCATTTAACCAACGTTGACTGGGATGATAAATTTTACACATCGCTCAACTGCAAAAATAATATTCAGTATTTGTTGGTTGAAACCCCACACGGGTATTGGAATGATATTTGACGTACACTAATCTCAAATGTTTAGCTGTATGTCAACCGATTGGTTGACGGACTGTTGTAAGCGTTAATATAGTTGTGTAATGCACTTTGGATGATGGTTGATTGTTTATCATTATTGTTGTATACATGTGATGTATGAAATCCATATAAACAAAATATATGGTAATTTATTGGGTTTGATTTCAATTTAGAAAGAACGAACATTTTAAAATAATGAATATTTTAAAATAATATTCAATAAAGGATTAAAATGTGAATTTGATGTCCGATTTTGGATGGACATGAAAATATTGAAATAGGTTAAGCCGTGTTGATTGGATTTGATCCATTTTAACGCGAACGATATTTTTATCGATTTCATCCATTTTTATAATGAATATCGAAAAGGAAATGATTTCAAAATCTGATATTTTGAAAATATTATCATTTAAATATTATAATGATAAGGAGTATTCAATTTTGATTTAAAATTAAAGTGAAAGTGGGAATCGTTTGTAAAACGAATTTATCAAATACATTTTGATCGGAAATATTATATATATATATATATACATATATATAATGGTTTGAATAGAACGTTTCACGCCACGACCTTTCACGAATTTCGACCATTGACTTCGAATTGACATTACAGGAGATCCGACCATCGAATATTCCTAAAACAGAAACCATTTGGTTCGTATCGAAAAGGGCTTTCAATGAATATAAGAGATTTGAAATCTAATAGTTGGATTTGGAATTATGTCCAAATAAAATTTGGAAAAGGTCGCTATGGATGCAGTTCGGTGGCCGTTATTGAAAACCGACTGTACGGGCCCTGATAAAATTATTAAAAATATTAATAATTTGTGTAAAATCATAATAAATGATATGGAAATAATTGGGATGAAAAATTCCACGTTTGTAAAGATAAAAATACATTTTCATAAAAAAGAACTAGTTATTAACTAGAAAGATAATCCAATAATTTTTAAATAAATAAGTTGGATTTATAAAGGGTTTAATATAACCAGAAATTTCCAATCTATAAATTGGAATGGATTCGAAAAGAAATCATCTTCGGGATATTTCGATATTGGATTCCGTGACTATATGAATATTGTGGAGGAATTTTGAAGATTGATATATACCGTTATTCCCCATACAATATGTGTTCGTTTCAGGATTTGATATTGAATATAAGTCAATATAATTTCTGTTTAGAGCCATATATTTAATGTCGAGTTGGATTTTGGGTTTGTGATGAATGGTGCATTAAATTACATTTTTCTTAAACCCCATGTGAAAAGAATAAATCATTTAATCTAGATTATTAGAGTTTCCAGTTATATTTAGTAATTGGAATAAAATGGAATGTGAATTGGGTTTATTGTGAACTGTGTTTTTAACGACATTCGTTCTTTAACCCGATTAACAGGAAATGTGATTTGGAATATATAAATCTTTTATTAAGATTTAATGGAAATTTTCCAAAGCAAAGTTTTCCAATTTAATATATTAAATTGGAATTAAATGGGATTCGATTTGGTAATAATAGAAGTGAGCTTCTGTGGAGGAAGACTATTAATATATATGGAATTTAAATGGCTTTGTCGTTATTCCATTTATATTATTAGTCGGATACTGAAACTGATATTGATTATATATTGATCTGTTTCCCATGAAGGTTCCATAAATATGGAATGTGATTTTGGGTTTATTGTAAACTGTGTTTTAAATGACATTGTTTCATTAACCCAGTTAAAGACAGGATCACATGTCTAACATTGTATTTCGAACTGTATTGTTGATCTCTACTACATATATATATCTATTTGGTGGAGGAAAATTTATTCTCTTGCTTAACACCCTTCTCTGAGACGTATGAGCTTAGAGGTTATATATTGGCATAAATCAGTGGTACGATGTAGATTGTCGATGTGGCATGTTTGTGTTTCCAAAGATAAATAACCATTAATAATGATTTTTGGGAAGATTAAAACAAAATGGAGTTTTAAAGGATCTTTAATTAGATTGAAATGTGAATGTGATAATTTAAATTATCTAATTTTGAAGATGATCAAGAAGGGAGTGCTACCAATTTTACTCTAGGCGATAGTTTAATATTTAATTAGATTTGAATGGGAAATGGTAATTAATTTTACCGATAACACCGTTGTAACAACCCGGAAAATCAGAACAAATTTAAATTTTTTATTTTGGCAATTTTAATGAATTTTGAATATTTAAAATGAATTATTTTAAATAATTATGACTATAAATTTATTTTGAATAGAATTAGAAAGTATAAATTTATTTAAATCGAAGCTAGAATATAAATATTTATTTTAATTATTAAAGGAATTGGAAATGGCGCGGTAGTTTGAAAATTCGATTTCAAATTTCAAATGAATGTACAAGATTCAAAATAAACTGGATTTTAGTAAAATTAGAAAAATTTGAATCTATTTAAAAATATCTTTCCAACGAATGTGAAAAATCTAGACTTCATAATGGGAATAAAAAGTTATGTCCAGTTGAAAATTCAGAATAGTTGCTATGAAATTTTATATAATATATAGCCCTTAAAAATAGCGATTTTGCAAATGACCTCCGTTTTCTACAAAACAACTTTAGTTGGATCTGGAATGTCAAGTTATTGCTAGATTCCAATTTTCATAATTTTTGGAATCAATATGTGAGCGTGGTAAATTTAAACGTGTTTGGTCAATTCAGTTTGAATTTAATCGACTAAAAAATGACAGTTTTTCAAATGGTCTTCAAATTTGACGAAATTAGTTTTGTTAGGACCGCATCGTCAAAACATAGCCAGATTTATTTTTCTGGAATTTTTGGAGTCATTATGTGGCCCGGTAAACTAAAATGTGCATTTGAATTTAAAATATAATGATTTATATTTTAAATTTAGTGGAAACAGATCGTAACAGCCGAATTGGTTTATGAAACATATCCCATTGTGTTTGGAATGAGGGTAATTAGTTCGGTACGGTGGTCGGTGGGTTCAATTTAGAGTTCGAATTTTAAAGAAACTTTTTGGATTTAAATTAAAATAATTAATTATATAAAATATATTTTAACTCCCCCCCCGTTCTTCTTTCCGAAATCAGTTTAATAAAAAAAATTGCGATCTCCCCCCGGCATCCCATCGCCCTCGCCGCCGCCTCAGGCGGAGCCACCGGCGGCCTCTCCCTGCTCCCCGTACCTCCTTGTAACGACCCGAACTTCCCCGGTCTCCGAAGGGAAGAGAAAGAACGGATTGTATGAGAACAAGACGAATCAGAACACAAACAGAAGAACATTTCATTGCTTATTACAACAATTTACATTAGAGTACAAGAATATACAGAGTATGAATAAATATTATACATCAGAAAGTATCAGAGATTACAATACAATACATAGCAGCAGAAAAATAATACAATACACAACTGTTAAAGATAAACGGATACAGAGCTTTCTGGATATCGTTCCGGCTATAAACCAGGATCCTGTGAATATAAATCTACAAAATCAAAACTACTAGCTGTCCGTGTGGAAAATAGGGGCACCCAGAGTTTAGGTTAAAACAATAAACTCCAGGTCAGTTATGTGATTGGTGTGAGAACTAAAACAGTTATTTAAAACATTACTTTGAATGAGAGTAATTCAAGGGACCACGCCGTATAACACGTAACGGGTTTCCTCCCAAGAATACTAGTGCATAAGACAAACAACGCAATGCTTTGAAAAAATGAAGCTATTATAAGACCCATGTCCCATCACACAATGCGAGGCAAGCCGGAGGATAGGGTTTTACCTTATAATAGCCAAATAATGCTAGATACGTTTAAAACAAATCATTTTGATAATATTATAGTATAAAGTGTATAAAACAACTTCAAATATAAATGTATCAATCATATGCGGCATGGGTACCATCTATCATGTCGCCAATACTAGGCTCTACAATCAAAATCGAAATGTCACGTATTGGAAATTGGATTTCCGTCATGAATCTAGGAAAGGAAGTACTCCTTTATGATTCGAGACACTCTAGCAAATGTCTCGGGACTACACACTCTGGGTGACCCCTGGATCCTGCAGTGCCGGTCCTCCCTTAGTTTGAGGATTGGCAATTCTTGAATACACGTTTCCCGGTCTTATAGGACCTATCCATCGGCTCCATAGAGACCGATATAACCGAGGTGCCTCGCATTCCAACAACCACAAAGGTAAAAATATATAAATGTCGGGGCTTGCAAAATGCTGACACCACTATGGCTAGAAAGAAACGTCATGCACTCACTGCATCCCCTTATCCCGTTTTTGACTCATACCGAGGCGTAAGGCTCGCGAATTAACGCTATACACAAAGCTATGCTTTATTAAAGTCGTGCTTTG
Source organism: Allium sativum (assembly GCA_030737875.1). Classification (NCBI taxonomy): domain Eukaryota; kingdom Viridiplantae; phylum Streptophyta; class Magnoliopsida; order Asparagales; family Amaryllidaceae; genus Allium; species Allium sativum. The sequence continues at coordinate 116,194,217 of CM060911.1, read as the reverse complement.
ATCATCCGCCACAAGAATCTGCTTTCCAACAGAAGCCTTGATCATTTGCATTTCTGCATGCCACGCAGGCAAACCATGCCTTGCGACTGATATCTATCGATATATAACCTCTGAGCTCGTACGTCTCAGAGAAGGGCGTTAAGCAAGAGAATAAATTCTCTGCCGCCAAAAAGATATACATTTAATAGAAATCAATCAACACAGAATAAAATCCAATGTCAGACACACATCCATTTACAAGTTCGTTCTGGGTCTGAACGAAACAGGAGGCACCTTATTCCTCGTCCTATATGTCTAATACAAGAGAGAGGGCCTCGCATATCCGTCGATCTCCAAGTGCGTCTGGACGATCACCACTTATTACCTCGTCTTGGGTGTACAACCCAATCAAGACATTAGTAATCATCCAAACGATGTGAAGACCTCTGGTCTTCAACCACCGTCTTCATCGTTGACATATCGTCGAATCAGTTATTCAGAATGGGTACGAACCCGACCTTTCTGAATAACTCGCGTATATAATAAACACGTGCTATAAAAACACAACATACGCCTCATTCCAATTCTGAATATTCTTTTATTTAAATATTCACAACTTTAGGGTTTTGTTCCCATTAATTTTATCAAAGATAAATTCTTTAAATTTTATTCTTTAATCTTCCTTTGGATATCATTCAAACCACATTAAGGTTTTCCAAACTAGTCGGGATTAACGCACCTTACCGAAGTAACCATTTATTTAATTTCCCAATCCCACCCTATTCACCCCATGAAGCAAAACTGATCATACTCCGTATCTAACACCACGGTGTTATCGGTAAATTTAATTAGCATTTCTCGTTCAAACTAATTAAAGATTTAACTAACGCTAGGAGCAAAACCGGCGATACTCCATTCTCGATTATTTCTCAAATTTGATAATTTAAATTGTCAATTCCCATTTCAATCTAATTAAAGATTCATTAAAACTCCACTTAGTTTTAATCTTTCCAAAAATCAATATTAATGATTTTTTTACTTTGGAAACACAAACATATCGCATTGACAATCTACACCGTACTATTAATTGGTAATAACCCGGAAATCCGAGCCAATTTAAAAAAATTTATTTTGGCAATTTTAGCGAATTTTGATTATTAAAATTGAATTATTTTAAATAATAACGACGAGAAATTTATTTTGAATAGAATTCGAATGTATATATTTATATAGCTCGACGTTGGAATATAAATATTTATTTATAATTATAAAAGGAATTGAAAATGGCGCGGTAGTTCGATAATTCGATTTCAAAATTCAAATGAATGTACCGGGTGCAAAATAAACCGGATTTTGGTGAAACCAAAAATATTTGAATCTAATTGAGAATATCTTTCTAACGAATCCGAAAAATTGAAATTTCATAGCGAGGATCAAAAGATATATCCAGTTGAAAATTCTGAATAGTCGCTATGGAATTCAGGCCCTTAAAAATGGAAATTATGCAAACGACCTCGGATTTCGACAAAACCACTTTTGTTGGATCCGCAATGTCAAATTATTGCTAGGTTTCAAATTTCATAATTTTTCGAATCAATATGTGAGCGTGGCAAAGGAAAACGCGTTTGACTAGTTTTAGTTGATTTTAATCGACTGGAAAATGGCCATTTTTCCAACGGTCTCAGAATTTGACGAAACTAGTTTTGTTAGGACCGTATCATCAATACGAAGCTAGAAAATATTTTTTGGAATTTTTCTAGTTAGTATGTGGCCCCGGTAAATTGAAATGTGCGTTCAAATTCAATATATAGAGTTATATGTTGATTTTGATGAAAACTGATCGAAATGATCGAATCAGCATGCGATACATATCCTATTGTGTTCGGAATGGGGGTAATTAGCTAGGGACGACAGGCGGTGGGCTCAAAAAGGAGTTCGAATTTTTGAAGTAACTTTTAGAGAATAAAATAAATTAAAAATAAAATCCCTTAAAACCCTCCTCTCTTTCCCATTTACGGTCAACGCCCCCCTTTCAAAAGAAACCCGATCCCTGAACGCCCGTCGCCCCCTCCAGTTTTGCGCCGCCACCCCCCCTGTTGCTCCTCGTCGTCGTTCAACCTCCAAAGGCGCACCCTCCTCTCCCCCTTCTCCTCCACGTGCGAGCATCGAGCCCTTTCCCCCAATTCGAGCACCACCAAACCTCCTCAGCCCAAAACAATAGCTGCCACCACCTAGGACGCCGCGCCAGCCACCTCTGGGTCCGTAGAGACGTTCTCCGACTTGCTGCGTGCCCACAGCCTCTCCCCCAACCCTCCTTCATCCGACAACAGTGAGTTTGCTCATATTTTAGTTTTCTTCTGATTTATTTTCAGTTTTCTTTTTTTTATATATATAAAATTAGCATGATAAAAGCATAATTTTTATATATATAGTTTTGTAATAAAAATATACGATTTTTATTTAATAAAAATATGATTATTCGTTAATAAAAATATGATTTTATAGCTAACGAAAAATGGGGTTTTTAGCAATACGAAAAGAGTTGATTTATAAATAAAAAGAATTCGATTTTTAAAGAAGGAAAAATCCGATTTTTAAAGAAGGAAAAATATAATCTTTTACATATATGAAGAAGCGATAAAAATTCGATTTTTAAATATTCATTAGCGAAGTAAAAATTCGATTTTTATGCATTCATATAGCGAAGGAAAATAGAATTTTTATAATATATGCAACGAAATAAAAATATGATTTTTATTTATTGAATGAAGCAATAAAAATATAATTTTTATTATGAACAACGTGAAAAGAACTACATTGGAATTTCAAACCAATCCAGACTGTTCAGCAGTTTAAAAGCAAAGCACGGCGGAGTGGAACCCTCTGTGAGAACTTCTCACTTTTTAATTTTATTTCTAGTTGAAATATATACTAGGATGCAGACGGTGTTTAGTAGCACCCGACACCCGTCGTCCACAGGCTATGGACGGCTTGTATGCTTGTTTGTTTGATTTAGATGTGTAGTTGATTGTGTGATGTGATGTGAAATGTAATAAAATATTTATATAGTTAAAATATTTTATAGTTGAAAATAGAATTTTTAACGTGTATTTGAAATGAAATAAATATAAACAAATCAGACGATTTGTTTATATACACACATTTGACTGATATTGATTGGGACGATAAATTTTACACATCGCCCAACTGCACAAATAAAATCCGTGTTTGATTGTTTGAAAACCCCACACGGGTATTGGGGTGATATATGACATACACTAATCCCAATAATTAGTTGTATGTCGATCGATTGATTGACAGACTGTTATAAGCGTTAAATATTTATATTTGATGCTTATACAGTGTAGGACGCACTTTGGATGATGGTTGATGATTTATCGTTGTTGTTATATACGTGTGGTAGAAAATCCATATAATTAACATTATATGGTAATTGATTGGGACTCATTCCAGTTTTGAAATAGAATATTTGAATAAGAAATATTTGAAATAGAATATTTGAAAATAGAAATATATGAAGCCGTGTTGATTAGATTGACGCAATTTTGACGTGAACGATATTTATATCGATTTTATTCGTTTTACAATGAATATCGAAAGTGATTTCAAAATCTGATATTTTGAAAGTTATTGAAATTGAAATTCGAATTAAATTGAATTGAAATGAAATTCGAATTAAATTGAATTGAAATGAAATTCGAATTAAACTGAATAGAATTGAAATTCGAATTAGATTGAAATAGAATTGAAATCGTTTTGAATTGAATTTAAAACGTATTAAAATTGAACTGAAATTGATTTGAATTAAAAATCTATTTGAATTGAACTCAATTTGAAATGAATTTAAAACAAATTTATAAGGAAAAATTCAATTTTGATTTGAATTTGAAAAGAAGTTGAAACCGTTTTGAAAACGAATTTAATAGATTTATAAAATATGTTTTAAAAGGAAATCGACGAAGTATATATTATATATATTATATATATAATATAATGGCCTGAATAGAACGCGCCGCGCCGCGGCAGTTCGCGAATTTCGACCATTGACTTCGAATGGATATTATGGGAGATCCGACCGTCGGATTCTCCTAAAACCGGAACCGTTGGGTTCGTATCGAAAAGAGCTTTCTAACGAATATTAGATTTGAAATCTAACGGTTGGATTTGGAATTATGTCCAAATCAAATTTGGAAAAGGTCGCTGGAAGTGCAGTTCGATGGTCGTTGATGGAAATCGACTGTACGGGCCTTGATAAAATTATTAAAAATAGTAATAATTTGTGTAAAATCATAAGAAATTATTTGTGAAGAATTGGGATGAAAAACTCCCTATTTGAAAATATAAAAATAGATTTTTATCGAAATGAACTAGTTTTAAACTAGAATTACAATTCTATTTTTTTTAATAAATAAATTGAATTTGAAAAGGGTTTTAAAAGTAACCAGAATTTCCAATAATTGAATTGGAATAGATATGAATCGAAATTGTGTTCGGAATATTTCGATGTTGGATTTCGTGATGATACAGATATTGTTATAGGAGTTTGAAAGATATATGTGCATATCGTTATTTCCAATACGATATTTGTTGGTCGTAGAATTTGATATTGAATACAAGCCGGTATATTTTCTATTCAGATCCTTGTATTTAATATCAAATGTGACTTGGGTTTGTCGTGAATGGTGTCTTCATTAACACTGTTCTTAAGCCCAGTTGGGAAAAATATTAAATCTTTTTATTTAGATTTAATGAAGTGTACCAATTAAATAATATTTAATTGGAATTGAATTGCTATTGATTTTTGGGTTTATCGTGAACAGTGTTTTAAATAACACTTGTTCTTTAAACTGACAATTAATGGAATGTGATTTTGGGTTGTCGTGAACGGTATCTTCAATAATACTGTTCTTAGACCCAAAGGAGTTAAGAAAATCAGAAACTAACTGGAGATTAGTTAAGCTGAATGGTTTCTGGGGTATTGATCTGATGTTGGTTTCGGCCTTCGGGGTTAATACTTAGGGAATTGCTCACTTGCTGATTTACGGTTAGGGACTGATTGAAATGTGATATGATTTTGGGGTTTATCGTGAACCGTGTTTTAAATGACACTGATTCTTTAACCCAGTCAAAGAATAAAACTAAGTGGAGTTTTAATGAATCTTTAATTAGATTGAAAAGATCGAGGATGGAGTATCACCAGTTTTGCTCCAGGCGATAGTTAGATCTTTAATTAGATTTGAACGTGAAATGGTAATTGAATTTACCAATAACACCGTGGTGTTAGATATGAAGTATTACCAGTTTTACTTCATGGGATGAATAGGTTGGGGTTGGGAAATTTAACAATTGATTACTTCGGTAAGGTTCGTTAATCCCGACTAGTTTGGTTAAACCAAAATTTGGTTTGAATTTATTTTCAAAGGATGATTAAAGAATAAATTTAGAAGTATTTATCTTTGATAAAATTTATGGGAACCTTTCCCTAAAATAGTGAAATTTAGAAACTAACTGTAGGTTAGCTAAGTAGAACGGTTTCCTGGGTATTGATCTGATGTTGGTTTCGGCCTTCGGGGTTAATATTTGGGGGATTATTCTCTTGTTAATTTACGGTTAGTGACTGATGAATTGGAATGAGGCGTATGTTGTGTTTGTGTAACACTTGTTTAATATATACGCGAGTTATTCAGAAAGACCGAGTTTATCCCATTCTGAATAACTGGTACGACGATAGGTCGAAGATGAAGACGGTGGTTGAAGACCGGAGGTCTTCACGTCGTTTGGGTGATTACTAATGATCTTGATTGGGCCGTACACCCAAGAGGAGGGAATCAGTTAGTGGTCGTCCATACGTACTTGGAGATCGATGGATATGCGAGGTACAAGGTGCCTCTGGTTTCGTTCAGACCCAGAACAGACTTGTAAATGGATGTGTGTCTGACATCGGATTTCATTCTGTGTGATTGATATCGGTTGCATAGCGTGAATTGCCTGTGTGGCATGCTAAGATGCAAATGATCAAGGCTTCTGTTGAAAAGCAGAGTCTTGTGATTGATGATCAAAGCACGGCCTATGTGGCGTAGCTTTGTGTAACGTTGATTCACGAGCCTCACACCCCGGTTGTGAACCAGAAACGGGAGAGGACATCAGGGAGGGCATGCGTTTCTTTCTAGCTAGAAGTGGCATCAGTGGTTTTACACGCCCTGACGAGTTTGACTTATGTGGTTGTTGCTGTTGCGAGGCGCCTCGGATATATCGGTCGATCCGGGACCGATGGAGTCATTCGTTGGCTCATTTACGCCCCCAAAGGGCGGGGAAACGTAGTGTTCAGGCATAATAATCCACATCGGTGGACCGGCCCTGACGATCCAAAGGGTTGATGCGTTCTGATCCTGAGGCTCGGGCTAGACAGTCTCGAATCGGTAGAGGACTATCTTTTGCCTCGGTTCACAGATGGAAATCCAACTTCCAAATACTTGACATTTGCGGTTTTGATTGTGGAGCCTAGTATGGCGACATGATATATGGTACCCATGCCGTCTATGATTGATATTTATGATTTGAAGTTGTTTTATACACTATACACTTATAGTAATAAACAATGATTTGTTTTAAACGTACTAAGCATGTTTGGATATTATAAGGGAAAACCCTATCCCCCGGCTTGCATTGCATTGTGTGATAGGACCTGGGTCTTATAATAGCTTCATTTTTCCAAAAAGCATTGCGCTGTTTTGTTATATGCACTGGTATTCTTGGGAGGAAACCCGTTTCGTGTTATACGACGTGGTCCCTTGATATATCTGATTTAAAGTAAAGTTTTAAATAACTGTTTTAGTTCTCACACCAGTCCTATGACTGACCTGGAGATTATTGTTTTAACCTAAACTCTGGGTGCCCTTATTTTGACACGGGCAGCTAGTAGTTTTGGTTTTGCAGATTTATATTCACAGGATCCTGGTTTACAGCTGGAATGATATCCGGAAAGCTTTGTATCCGTATATCTCCTTCAGTTGTGTATTGTATTATTTTCCGCTGCTATGTAATTTATTGTAATCTCTGATATTTGGTAAATGTGTAATATTGATTTATACTCTGTATATTCTAGTATTCTGATGGAATTGTTGTAATATACAATGAAATGTTCTTCCGTCTGCGTTCTGATTCGTCTTGTTCTCAACTCAATCCGTGATTTCCCATAAGGGGGATTTCGGGTCGTTTCAGCGTGGTATCAGAGCTTTGGTTTACAAAACTCAGAGAACAAGACACGTTTGAACCAAACGAAAGAATTCATCAGAAATTGGATTAGTAATATCCAATGGGGATGACTCGTTAGAGATGGGATCAGTAGTATCCTAGAACGAGTGCGAAGAGTATATTTTTAAAATTGAAAACAAGTTTTGTTTTGAAAATTTAAATCAATTATTCGTATTTGATTATTTATTTTATATTGAATTGGGACAATCCAATATATAAATTTTTTGCATATATGTCTTGCAAACGTGTATTCAAAGTTTTAATGTACTGGATAGTTATAGAATCACACTCTAGTTGCCCGGGGATAATTCTGGTGGCGGGGTACCATCGCCAGTATTTATTTTCGAGTTTCGAAAGTGAGATTTCTATATATTTCCAATTGACTGGTGTGAGAACCGAAACTAGATAGGGCTTATTGTTATGATTTGGCATCAAAAATCTGATTTTTGACTATGCATCAAAGTTATGAATTTCAAAAGCTAATCAACTAATTGATTGATGGTTGTGTTGTTGATTATTGGTTGATTAATTAAAATTTGTACCATATAGCCAAATTGAATCAAATAGCGAATTGTATTGAAAATTAGTCACATTTGCATGCATATACATGTACATACATTGAACAGGTCATAGCAAGGAGGCTAGAGCAGAGAAATAAAATTGTTTGCCCGACAAATAGATACATGTTTACCATAATTTACTGTTTTGTTTGGGTGATGATGATTTTATGAGTCGATTGGCTAGCCGCTTGGCTTTTTCTTTTTGAGATCAGAGGGCCTGTATGGCAATTTCGAGATTTTCCCGGTGCTCCCGGTGCAGGGGAGGTTATGGCGAAATTTTTCGAAAATTTAGGGTGTTAGCCAAATTTTTGAAAAATTTGAAAAGTTTTTAGAAACTGAAAAGTTGAAGAACTTAAGCCATAGCGAAAATATTGAAAGTTGAGTTGATTAGTTAAACAACTTTTGGCTTCGTTCCTTTTCGGGGACGAAAAGTTTTAAGTGGGGGAGATTGTAATAACCCGAAAATCCGAGCCAATTTAAATTTTTTTATTTTGGCAATTTTAGCGAATTTTGATTATTTAAAATGAATTATTTTAAATAATAACGACGAGAAATTTATTTTGAATAGAATTCGAACGTATATATTTATATAGCTCGACGTTGGAATATAAATATTTATTTATAATTATAAAAGGAATTGAAAATGGCGCGGTAGTTCAATAATTCTATTTCAAAATTCAAATGAATGTACCAAGTGCAAAATAAAACGGATTTTGGTGAAACCAAAAATATTTGAATCTAATTGAGAATATCTTTCTAATGAATTCGAAAAATTGAAATTTCATAGCGGGGATCAAAAGATATGTCCAGTTGAAAATTCTGAATAGTCGCTATGGAATTCAGGCCCTTAAAAATGGAAATTTTGCAAACGACATGGATTTCGACGAAACCATTTTTGTTGGATCTGCGATGTCAAATTATTTCTAAGTTTCAAATTTCATAATTTTTCGAATAAATATGTGAACGTGGCAAAGGAAAACGCGTTTGACCAGTTTCAGTTGATTTTAATCGACTGGGAAATGGCCATTTTTCCAACGGTCTCAGAATTTGACGAAACTAATTTTGCTAGGACTGTATCGTCAATACGAACCTAGAAAATATTTTTCTGGAATTTTTCTAGTTAGTATGTGGCCCCGGTAAATTGAAATGTGCGTTCAAATTCAATATATAGAGTTATATGTTGATTTTGACGAAAACTGATCGAAATGATCGAATCAGCATGCGATACATATCCCATTGTGTTCGGAATGGGGGTAATTAGCTATGGATGACAGGCGGTGGGCTCAAAAAGGAGTTCGAATTTTCAAAGTAAATTTTAGAGAATAAAATAAATTAAAAATAAAATCCCTTAAAACCCTCCTCTTTTTCCCATTAACGGTCAACGCCCCCCTTTCAAAAGAAACCCGATCCCTGAACGCCCGTCGCCCCCTCCAGTTTTGCGCCGCCACCCCCCCTGTTGCTCCCCGTCGTCGTTCAACCTCCGCAGGCGCACCCTCCTCTCCCCCTTCTCCTCCACGTGCGAGCATCGAGCCCTTTCCCCCGATTCGAGCACCACCAAACCTCCTCAGCCCAAAACAATAACCGCCACCCCCTCGGACGCCGCGCCAGCCACCTCCAGGTCCGCAGAGACGCTCTCCGACCTGTTGTGCGCCCACAGCCTCCCCCCAACCCTCCTTCATCCGACAACAGTGAGTTTGCTCATATTTTAGTTTTCTTCTGATTTATTTTCAGTTTTCTTTTTTTGTATATATAACATTAGCATGATAAAAACAGAATTTTTATATATATAGTTTTGTAACCAAAATATACGATTTTTATTTAATAAAAAAATGATTTTCGTTAATAAAAATATGATTTTATAGCTAACGAAAAATGGGGTTTTTAGTAATACGAAAAGAGTTGATTTATAAATAAAAAGAATTCGATTTTTAAAGAAGGAAAATCCCGATTTTTAAAGAAGGAAAAATATAATCTTTTACATATATGAAGAAGCGATAAAAATTCGATTTTTAAATATTCATTAGCGAAGTAAAAATTCGATTTTTATGCATTCGTATAGCGAAGGAAAATAGAATTTTTATAATATATGCAATGAAATAAAAATATGATTTTTATTTATTGAATGAAGCAATAAAAATATAATTTTTATTATGAACAGCGTGAAAAGAACTACATTGGAATTTCAAACCAATCCAGACGGTTCAGCAGTTTAAAAGCAAAGCACGGCGGAGTGGAACCCTCTGTGAGAACTTCTCACTTTTTAATTTTATTTCTAGTTGAAATATATACTAGGATGCAGACGGTGTTTAGTAGCACCCGACACCCGTCGTCCACAGACCATGGACGGCTTGTATGCTTGTTTGTTTGATTTTGATGTGTAGTTGATTGTGTGATGTGATGTGAAATGAAATAAAATGTTTATATAGTTAAAATATTTTACAGTTGAAAATAGAATTTTTAACGTGTATTTGAAATGAAATAAATATAAACTAATCAGACGATTTGTTTATATACACACATTTGACTGATATTGATTGGGAAGATAAATTTTACACATCGCCCAACTGCACAAATAAAATCTGTGTTTGATTGTTTGAAAACCCCACACGGGTATTGGGGTGATATATGACATACACTAATCCCAATAATTAGTTGTATGTCGATCGATTGATTGACAGACTGTTATAAGCATTAAATATTTATATTTGATGCTTATACAGTGTAGGACGCACTTTGGATGATGGTTGATGATTTATCGTTGTTGTTATATACGTGTGGTAGAAAATCCATATAATTAACATTATATGGTAATTGATTGGGACTCATTCCAGTTTTGAAATAGAATATTTGAATAAGAAATATTTGAAAAAGAAATATTTGAAAATAGAATATTTGAAAATAGAAATATATGAAGCCGTGTTGATTAGATTGACGCCATTTTGACGTGAACGATATTTATATCGATTTTATTCATTTTACAATGAATATCGAAAGTGATTTCAAAATCTGATACTTTGAAAGGAATTGAAATTCGAATTAAATTGAATTGAAATGAAATTCGAATTAAATTGAATTGAAATGAAATTCGAATTAAACTGAATAGAATTGAAATTCGAATTAGATTGAAATAGAATTGAAATCGTTTTGAATTGAATTTAAAACGTATTGAAATTGAACTGAAATTGATTTGAATTAAAAATCGATTTGAATTGAACTCAATTTGAAATGAATTTAAAACAAATTTATAAGGAAAAATTCAATTTTGATTTGAATTTGAAAAGAAGTCGAAACTGTTTTGAAAACGAATTTAAAACGATTTATAAAACACGTTTTAAAAGGAAATCGATGAAGTATATATTATATATATTATATATATAATATAATGGCCTGAATAGAACGCGTCGCGCCGCGGTAGTTCGCGAATTTCGACCATTGAATTCGAATGGAATTACGGGAGATCCGATCGTCGGATTCTCCTAAAACCGGAACCATTGGGTTCGTATCGAAAAGAGTTTTCTAACGAATATTAGAGATTTGAAATCTAACGGTTGGATTTGGAATTATGTCCAAATCAAATTTGGAAAAGGTCGTTGGAAGTGCAGTTCGATGGCCGTTGATGGAAATCGACTGTCCGGGCCTTGATAAAATTATTAAAAATAGTAATAATTTGTGTAAAATCATAAGAAATGATTTGTGAAGAATTGGGATGAAAAACTCCATATTTGAAAAGATAAAAATAGATTTTTATCAAAATGAACTAGTTTTAAACTAGAATTACAATTCTATTTTTTTTAATAAATAAATTGAATTTGAAAAGGGTTTTAAAAGTAACCAGAATTTCCAATAATTGAATTGGAATAGATTTGAATCGAAATTGTCTTCGGAATATTTCGATGTTGGATTTCGTGATGATACATATATTGTTATGGGAGTTTGAAAGATATTTGTGTATATCGTTATTTCCAATACGATATTTGTTGGTCGTAGAATTTGATATTGAGTATAAGCCGGTATGTTTTCTATTCAGAGCCTTGTATTTAATATCAAATGTGATTTGGGTTTGTCGTGAATGGTGTCTTCATTAGCACTGTTCTTAAGCCCAGTTGAAAAAAAGATTAAAACTTTTTATTTAGATTTAATGAAGTGTACCAATTAAATAATATTTAATTGGAATTGAATTGGTATTGATTTTTGGGTTTATCGTGAACAGTGTTTTAAATAACACTTGTTCTTTAACCTGATAATTAATGGAATGTGATTTTGGGTTGTCGTGAACGGTATCTTCAATAATACTGTTCTTAGACCCAAAGGAGTTAAGAAAATCAGAAACTAACCGGAGATTAGTTAAGCTGAATGGTTTCTGGGGTATTGATCTGATGTTGGTTTCGGCCTTCGGGGTTAATACTTAGGGAATTGCTCACTTGCTAATTTACGGTTAGGGACTGATTGAAATGTGATATGATTTTGGGGTTTATCGTGAACCGTGTTTTAAATGACACTGATTCTTTAACTCAGTTAAAGATTAAAACTAAGTGGAGTTTTAATGAATCTTTAATTAGATTGAAAAGATCGAGGATGGAGTATCACCAGTTTTGCTCCAGGCGATAGTTAGATCTTTAATTAGATTTGAACGTGAAATGGTAATTGAATTTACCGATAACACCGTGGTGTTAGATATGAAGTATTACCAGTTTTACTTCATGGGATGAATAGGTTGGGGTTGGGAAATTTAACAATTGATTACTTCGGTAAGGTTCGTTAATCCCGACTAGTTTGGATAAACCAAAATTTGGTTTGAATTGATTTTCAAAGGATGATTAAAGAATAAATTAAGAAGAATTTATCTTTGATAAAATTTATGGGAACCTTCCCTAAAAATATGGAATTTAGAAACTAACTGTAGGTTAGCTAAGTAGAACGGTTTCCTGGGTATTGATCTGATGTTGGTTTCGGCCTTCGGGGTTAATATTTGGAGGATTATTCTCTTGTTAATTTACGGTTAGTGACTGATGAATTGGAATGAGGCGTATGTTGTGTTTATGTAACACTTGTTTAATATATACGCGAGTTATTCGGAAAGACCGAGTTTATCCCATTCTGAATAACTGATACGACGATAGGTCGAAGATGAAGACGGTGGTTGAAGACCGGAGGTCTTCACGTCGTTTGGGTGATTACTGATGATCTTGATTGGGCCGTACACCCAAGAGGAGGGAATCAGTTAGTGGCCATCCATACGTACTTGGAGATCGATGGATATGAGAAGTACAAGGTGCCTCCGGTTTCGTTCAGACCCAGAACGGACTTGTAAATGGATGTGTGTCTAACATCGGATTTCATTATGTGTGATTGATATCGGTTGCATAGCGTGAATGTAACACCCCACTCCCGCTATGATCACTCACTAAGGGAATGCCATAGCATCGGTGGAGTATTTTAGTGAATATAGAACAGAAAAATTACAACAAGACAGATATAAATAGTACTTGAAATTTTTAAAACATCATCTCATAATAGCGGAAGTAAAACATGTCTGGTTACATCATAAACCCACAATAAAAGTCAAGTACAATATCCATCAAAATAAAGAAGTACATAATCCCACTCTCATACAATAGCCAAAACAAAGGAAAAGATAACTGGATAACTGGAGCTTTACATCTATCCAAGCTCCTAAAGACTGGAGCAGCAATCCGATCAAGCTCCACTACTGCTAGGATCCACCGTAGGACCTGAGGGTTGGGAAAAAGATAAAAACAACGGGGTCAGACATAAGTCTGAGCGAGTCCTATAACTTTAACAATACAATCGTTAAAGTAACCAGAGAAGACATAAATTGATATAAGGTAACATATAGGGATGAACGGCTATACTAAGCAGTCAACTAAACTAAGATACAAGATAAAGACGCATCTACCCTTCCTAAGGTAAATTACTAAACGGCACCACACCAGTCGTTCCTATCCTAAAGGTTGATCCCACCCATGGACTTATAAAATTAACTTAATAGTACTTGCGTACCCCTAGGTGACCAAGTAGGCGCCACGGGGCCCTACAATCCACTAGGTGTACACACTACTCCCCATTCGATCGGCTCCCTAACGTAGATACCCGTGCTGGCCCCACCATGGGGTGTACCATTCCCCAACGTGGCAACCCGATATAATTAACGGTGCACGGCTTATATCTACACGATGCAACAACGGCTTACCTACCAGCCCGGGCCCACTCACGCATATGAAGCCCGTTGGACTTGCGTTGCCACCGCTAACCCGTTTGCCTCTTACAGTCAAGCCCAGTATGCGTGTCCCGTCCTCGACATGGGTTAAGCCCACAAAGATACGTATGGGTTACTGGTTGAAATGGGCCTCCCACAAGCTACCCACCTAAGCTTGTCCCTTTTTCTAGTATATCCCACTTAACCCTTTAATCATGTTTAATTACATGTTTCCACTTTGGTTAAGTATTCTAATCGTATTTTCCTATTGCCACCCAAGGCAACCACTAGATTTCCTCATGCCACCCAAGGCACCCACTTAACCCCTCATGCCCCTCTACATGCTAATGTGGTTAAGTGTTTCTTAATTAATTAATTAAGATCGTAACCTTTGTAAAGACCTCTCACATTAGACTGTCTTTTATGACCGCTGGTTAAGCCGGTTGGGTCCGGGCAGCCTTATGTCATAACCGAGTCTAACCTCGTGTCTTTACATTAATCACGTATTTAGTTTGTGCCTAAGACCTCTCACATTGGGCTAACATTTGTAGCAACTGGTTAAGCCGGTTGGGTCCGGGCAGTTTTACGCTACAACTAAGTCCAACCTCGTGTCTTAGTCAATTAATTACACCTAATTAATCACCCTCATAATTTAAATTAATTATCCCTAATTAATATTAAGCTTTTCATAACATGGGTAGACCTAACTCAATAGGTAAATTCCCATGGGGTAGACCTAACTTAATAGGTAAATTCCCAACACATAGTATGGGTACACCTAACTTAATAGGCAAATTCCCATACTATGTTCCTTTATTTTATGTTATGCATAATTATATTAATTTCACACAATCTTATTAACTTATGCATTTGATTACCCCATCGTTCCCACGTAATTTCGTTCTCATGACATAACACATATAAAAGGTGTCAACTTGCATATGAATGAACATGTTTCAAAGGTGCCATTTTGCATATTAACAAACACATAACTTGCATATGAGCTTGCATAATATGTCACATAACTTGCATATAATCTTGTATAACATGTCACATAACTTGCATATAATATGTCACATAACTTGCATATAATATGTCACATAACTTACATATTCACTTGCATAATATACTTGCATATTAACCCATAGACTTGCATAATGTGTCATCATGAACTTGCATATTAACAAACATGTAACTTGCATATTAACAAACATGTAACTTGCATATTAACAAACATGTAACTTGCATAGCATATCTTGCATATTAACATACATGTAACTTGCATATTAACAACATGTAACTTGCATATTAACAAACATGTAACTTGCATAGCATATCTTGCATATTAACATACATGTAACTTGCATATTAACAAACATGTAACTTGCATAGCATATCTTGCATATTAACATACATGTAACTTGCATAGCATATCACCATGAACTTGCATAACATGCATATGATCACATAGCCCACAACTTGCATATTTAGCATCATGCAAATATAACATACATCATATTAAACTTGCATAAACTTACATACTCAACATGCATAAACATGCATAAACATACATACTCAACATGCATAAACATAAGATTAATGCTAACATCATATCATATGATTCAAGACTCATTAATCCACATACAAAACCATAAATCCCATCACATCTCATCTACTTAGTTTAACAAAAGATCATCAAAGTGATAGAAACTCACCACTAGCAATTTTTGCACTCCAAATGAAGAAGATTAAGATGCTTAGAAGGAATTAGAGGTTGATTAGAGAGTGATTAGCTTGCAACCCTCTTCATAAATTAGTGGAGGCCATGAGAGCTAGCATTTTGCCATAGTTTAGTTGTATGATAGATTAATGATGATTTAGGGCTAGGTTAGGGTCTTATTTATAGATTAGGTGAGTGTTTTAGGCCCTTAGATTAACCCTAGATTAGATTAGGACCCTTAGATTTCGGAACCCTCTAGAACATAGCCCAAGACTCAACCAAGACCAGACCTGGTGCACCCAGATCAACAGGGCCGACACCCTGTGTCGACACCCCTGTCGACAGGGCTGTCGACACCCCTGTCGACATGCCTGTCGACACGGGGCTAGGCGGGAATTTCCCCCCCCCCCTTTTCTCTTTTGGCTCCAAACTTGTTTTAGAGCTGAATTTTAAATCTGTTTTTAAATTTAAATTTTCTAAAAACTTCTTTGGGCCATAACCGGGCCATACGGACTCCGATTCTCGAAAACTCGGACTCTATTTCGCGTATTTTTCCGAGACGAACGCAATGACGCAGCCCGTTTCCCCTGGTTCTCACATTTGAGATTAATTATACTTTAATTTCTAACCATTAGTATTAATTGAAATTCGGGGTGTTACAGTGAATTGCCTATGTGGCATGCTAAGATGCAAATGATCAAGGCTTCTGTTGAAAAGCAGAGTCTTGTGGTTGATGATCAAAGCACGGCCTGTGTGGCGTAGCTTTGTGTAACGTTGATTCACGAGCCTCACTCCCCGGTTGTGAACCAAAAACGGGAGAGGACATCAGGGAGTGCACGTGTTTCTTTCTAGCTAGAAGTGTCGTCAGTGGTTTTACATGCCCTGACGAGTTTGACTTATGTGGTTGTTGCTGTTGCGAGGCGCCTCGGATATATCGGTCGATCCGGGACCGATAGAGTCATTCGTTGGCTCATTTACGCCCCAAAGGGCGGGGAAACGTAGTGTTCAGGCATAATAATCCACATCGGTGGACCGGCCCTGACGATCCAAAGGGTTGATGCGTTCTGATCCTGAGGCTCGGGCTAGATAGTCTTGAATCGGTAGAGGACTATCTTTCGCCTCGGTTCACAGATGGAAATCCAACTTTTGCGGTTTTGATTGTAGAGCCTAGTATGGCAACATGATATATGGTACCCATGCCGTCTATGATTGATATTTATGATTTGAAGTTGTTTTATACACAATACACTTATAGTAATAAGCAATGGTTTGTTTTAAACGTACTAAGCATGTTTGGCTATTATAAGGGAAAACCTTATCCTCCGGCTTGCGTTGCATTGTGTGATAGGACCTGGGTCTTATAATAGCTTCATTTTTCCAAAAAGCATTGCGCTGTTTTGTTATATGCACTGGTATTCTTGGGAGGAAACCCGTTACGTGTTATACGGCGTGGTCCCTTGATATATCTGATTTAAAGTAAAGTTTTAAATAACTGTTTTAGTTCTCACACCAGTCCCATGACTGACCTGGAGTTTATTGTTTTAACCTAAACTCTAGGTGCCCTTATTTTGACATGGGCAGCTAGTAGTTTTGGTTTGCAGATTTATATTCACAGGATCTTGGTTTACAGCTGGAATGATATCCGGAAAGCTTTGTATCCGTATATCTCCTTCAGTTGTGTATTGTATTATTTTCCGCTGCTATGTAATTATTGTAATCTCTGATATTTGGTAAATGTGTAATATTGATTTATACTTTGTATATTCTTGTATTCTGATGGAATTGTTGTAATATACAGTGAAATGTTCTTCCGTCTGCATTCTGATTTGTCTTGTTCTCAACTCAATCCGTGATTTCCCGTAAGGGGGATTTCGGGTCATTTCATGATTTCTGTAGATATATAACCTATGGGCTCGTACGTCCTAGAGAAGGGCGTTAAGGAAGAGAATAAATTCTCCGCCACCAAACAGATATATATTTAGCAGAGATCAACCATACAGTTCGAACTACAATGACAAACGTGTACTCCTATCTTTAACTGGGTTAAAGAACTAATGTCATTTAAAACACAGTTCACGATAAACTCAAATCACATTCCACTAATTATGGAATCTTCACGGAAAAACAAATCAATATATAATAAATATCGATTTCCGTATCCGACTAGTAATATAAATGGAATAACGTTAAGGCCTTTTAAATTCCATATGTATTAACAGTCTTCCTCCACAGAAGTTCACTTCGATTATTATCAATCGAATTCCATTCAATTCCAATTTAATATATTAAATTGGAAAACGTTACTTTGGAAAATTCCCATTAAATCTAAATAAAAAGATTTATAAATTCCAAATCACATTTCACTGTAAATTGGGTGAAAGAACGAATGTCGTTAAAAACACAGTTCACAATAAACCCAATTCACATTCCATTTTCAGTTCCAATTAAATGTTAATTAATTGGTAATTCTTCTTTAAATCTTAATTAAAAGATTTATTCTTTTCACAATGGGTTTAAGAACAGTGTCATTTAAAAATAGTTTACGACAAACCCAAAATCCCATCAGTCTCTAACCGTAAATTAGTAAGATAACAATTCCTTAAGTATTAATCCTGAAGGTCGAAACCAACATCAGATCAATACCTAGGAAACCATTCAACTTAGCTAATCTCCAGTCAATTTCTAATTTTCTTAACTCCATTGGGTTTAAGAACAACATTATTAAAGATACCATTCACGAAAAACCCAAAATCCAATTTGATATTAAATACAAGGCTCTGAATGGAAAATATATTGGCTTATATTCAATATCAAATTTTGAAACCAACAAATATCGTATTGGAATAACGATATATATATATCTTCCAAATTCCTCCATAATATCCGTATAATCACGGATTCCAATATCGAAATATTCCGAAGATAATTTCGATTCAAATCCATTCCAATTCATATATTGGAAATTCCGGTTATTTTTAAAACCATTTCAAATCAATTTATTTATTTAAAAGTATTGGATTGTAATTCTAGTTAATAACTAGTTCATTTCGATAAAAATATATTTTTGTCTTTTCAAATGTGGAATTTTTCATCCTAATCTTTTCCAAATCATTTATTTTCACAAATTATTGATATTTTTAATAATTTTCCAAGGCTCGTATAGTCGATTTCCATAAACGGTCATCGAACTGCACTTACAATGACCTTTTCCAAATTTGATTTGAACATGATTCCAAATCCAACCATTAGATTTCAAATCTCTAATATTCGTTGGAAAGCTCTTTTTGATAACAAACCCAACGGTTCCGATTTTAGAAGAATCTGACGGTCAATCTCCCATAATGTCTGTTATAGGCAATGGTTGAAATTCACGAACTGCCGCGACATGACGCGTTCTATTCGAGCCATTATACATATATATATGTATTGTCGATTTACATTTAAAACGTATTTTATAAATTGTTTTAAATTCGTTTTCAAAACAATTTCAACTTCATATTCAATTTCAAATCAAAATTGAATATTCCATATCATCGATATATGAATGATAGTATTTTCAAAACATTATATTTTGAAATCAATTCCTTTTTGATATTCATTATAAAAATGAATAAAATTGATATAAATATCGTTCACGTCAAAATGGCGTTAATCTAATCAACACAGCTTCATATATTTATATATATTCGTGTCCTTCCCAAATCAGACATCAAAATCAGATTTTGATCATTTACTGAATATTATTTCAAAATATTCGTTATTTTGAAATATTCATTCTTTCTGAACTGGAATCAGACACAGTAAATTGCCATATAATTTGATTTATATGGATTTCATACACACATGTACACAACAATAATCAAACACAGTCAACCATCATCCAGAGTGCATTACACAACTGTATAAGCGTTAAATATAAATAATCAACGCTTATAACAGCCTGTCAACCAGTCGATTGACATATAACTAAATATTGGGATTAGTGTATGTCCAATATCATCCTAATGTCCGTGTGGGGTTTTCAAACAACAAACACAGATTTATTTGCGCAGCTGGGCGATGTGTAAAATTTATCGTCCCAATCAATATCCGTCAAATGTAGGTACATAAACAAATCGTTCGATTTGTAAATGAAAATTTATTTTATTCATATACACGTTAAAAATTATATTTTTAACTATAAAATATTTATTCCATTCAACATCGCAAAATCAATTTTCATAACACAATCAAACAAACAAGCAAGTCGTCCATGGTTTGTGGACGACGAGGGTCGGCTGCTACTAAGCACTGTAATGACATGGATTTTTCGAACAGTTTATTTTAAATATTTAATATGGTTTTAATTATTGAATTAATAATATAAATGAATTTTATATTTAGCTATCGATTTAATAATCAATTTTGATTTAATATCGAAAATATTAAATTATCGTAATACGAAAAATAATTCAATTCATGATTTAAAAACTGAATCAAAACAATTCAGATGATCAGTATTAATTATATTTGAATATAGACGATAATAAATATATTTTACTTTTGGAGAATTTATTTGTTTCTGAATTTAAATTATACTATATAGATTTAATATGGTTATGTTATATATACACGTTTGAAATAAATTTCAGAATGTATCCCGTGGTGTCCAAAGTAGCATTATAACACTGAAATGTCGGTTGGTGCATTAAAATAGCGGTTACGATCTCAAGTTGTGAACCCCGAGGTAATTGTAATGGATAAGATTGAAATCAAATCGAAAATCAAATCGATATCTATTTAAAAAGGATAAAAATCCCTTTAAATCAAATCGGTATTAAATTTGCTTGTACTTCACTAGACAACCATTTAATATCGTGTACGTTCTGTTCCTTTCTCCTTCTCTATATCACGCCCCTTTATAATTTCCTTCTCATTTTCATTATACAAAAATAAATCCAATCACAAGCCCATGGAAACCAAATTAGCTTGTCTCTCAAACATTCAAACAAATGAAATCGAAAATCCAATACTGCAAAGAGAATCGATCGATTTTGGGTTTAACGAGATTGATTCCTCGAGGGCTTTTCACGAGTATATATTGTTTTGGGTTCTGTATTGGAAGTGCGATTTTCTTTGAGGCTGACCTTCAAAGGAGAGTGCGGAGTTCAATTCGAGGCTCGCGGTTGCAAGGGTTCTTTGAGCATTCGACAGTGGTGGTGTGCGTTCGATTTTGAAGAGGAGGGGGTCGCGACAGGTAGTAGAGGAAAGGGTGAAGGTGCGATGCTTACTCGAGTTGTTCAAAACCAGGCAAAACAATTGGAGCTTTTGAATTTGGAGTCGCGGTGATCTGGAATGGCCAACGATGATTTAGGCTTCGCGATTTTTACAGTATATGCGGTCCTTTGAAGTTGCGATGGGGTGCGATGGTCCTATTCTCTTTCGGTGTTCGAACCAATGAAGGCGATGGGTTTTTAAAGGCTGCGAGTTAGGTCGTAGTGGGTAGCCAGTTACACTGTTGGAGACCGAGTTACCTTTGATGTGGTTGGTGCGAGTTCCATATGAAGTGGGGGCATGAATGTTGTAACTGGAGTGGAATGAGAACGGAGTAATTGCGTTGGGTTTTGAAAGGTTACGAGCTTGGGGAAAAGGGAATGGCTCACTGTAGTTTGTGAAAAGAAGGAAGATGGAAAGAGCACGTGAGTGAAGGGAATTTGCCACAAGGAAGTTCAAACTCTTTTTGGAAGCAGAAGGCTTACACCGTGATTAAGGTATAATTTATTTTAAAATAGATAATTAACTTAAGTATTTTAATTAGTGTGAAAAAAATTTAACATTTATGCTAGGAAATTAGTTTATATAATTGAAGACTGATTAAAGTAAATTTAGGTTATATAATTTATTTATATAAAGGAAATTTGTTAGTAATGGAATAAAATTCATAGACTAATCGGGTGAGTAAGATTTATGTTTAAATTGGAATTAACTTACACATGGTAATTAATTAAATTAAATTAGCCTAATTCAATAACTGAAATTTTATTTATATTGTTTTACATTGAAAAACAGACAGTTGGAGAAATCACTGCGAAATCTATATAATAAGCTTCATTAGATATTCAACCAATAAAATCAGGTGAGTAAACACACTATTTGGATTTTATTTAAATAATTTTTATATGCTGTTGGTTGCTTGTTTGGATATGTTTAAATATTATTGTGGCTATTTAAAATATATATTAGTTATTTAGGATTGGTGTTTGCGGTTATTATATATATATATTTGTGATTGGTTGGATTCCCACAGTACCATTAGCGGATGCCCGCAGTGTCATTAGCGGATGACACTATATGCCATACGCTATGATAGTGGATGACCTTCTATACCGCGATATCCTGCCTCGAAGCTTGATGGATATTATTTATGTTGGCTAACGTCTGTTGATGCAGGAAAACAGGTTGGAGGGATCCAACTGGATTCCTCAAAAATACTATTATTTGTTTGTTTTCACATATATTATCATATATGATGTGTTGATTGACAGATGAGTGGTTTGATTGTTTAAATATCACTGGGGAAAAAATGTTGATATATATAAATATCAGGGAAAAGGGTATTTGAAGTTTAAAGGGAAAATTCTATTTATCTAAAATAGAATTTGAATTTATATTGGACTATAAATATATTAACTTGTTTGAATACATGAAACAAGTAGTGAATTTATAAATGTGTTTATAAATTAATAATGCAGAGAATTTGTAATAACCCGGAAATCTGAGCCAATTAAAAAAATTTATTTTGGCAATTTTAGCGAATTTTGATTATTTTAAATAATAACGACGAGAAATTTATTTTGAATCGAATTCGAACGTATATATTTATATAGATCGTCGTTAGAATATAAATAATTATTTATAATTATAAAAGGAATTGAAAATGGCGCGGTAGTTCGAGAATTCAATTTCAAAGTTCAAATGAATGTATAGGATTCAAAATAAACCGGATTTTAGCAAAACCAAAAATATCAGAATCTATTTGAAAATATCTTTTCAACGAATCCGAAAAATCAAAATTTCATAGCGGGAATCAAAAGATATGCCAAGTTGAAAATTCAGAATAGTCGCTATGAAATTCTGGCCCTTAAAAATGGAAATTTTGCAAATGACCTCTGTTTTCAACGAAACCACTTTTGTTGGATCCGGGAAGTCAAGTTATTGCTAGGTTCCAAAATTCGTAATTTTTCGAATCAACATGTAAGCGTGGCAAAGGAAAACGTATTTTGACAGTTTTATTGATTTTAATCGACTGGAAAATGGCCGTTTTTCAAACGGTCTCAGAATTTGACGAAATTAGTTTTGTTAGGAACGTATCGTCTATACGAAGCTAGAAAATATTTTTTGGGAATTTTTAAAGTCCGTATGTGGCCCCGATAAATTGAAATGTGCGTTCAAAATCAATATATAGATTTATATTTTGATTTTGGCGAAAACTGATCGAAACAGTCGAATCAGCCTGCGATACCTATCCCATTATGTTCGGAATGGGGGTAATTAGCTATGAACGACAGTCGATGGGTTCGATTTCGAGTTCAAAATTAAAAGTTTCTTTTTAGAATTAATTAAATAATTAAATATATATTATTATATAATACGTTAACCCCCCTCACATTCATTATCTTCCCCGATTGAATCCCGCTTCCCCCAAATCGCAGTCGCGATCTGCCTCCCTCCTCCGCCCATCACCGTCCGCCTGCCACCCTCCCATCTCCGTCGCACCCCCCTCCTTCAACGCCACCTCTCTCTCCTCCTTCCTTCCTCGATGCGCGAGGATCCAAACCCCCCCCCCCCCAAACCCACCAAGACAGACGTCGTCGCCGCCTGAAGGGCTCCTCCACCCGATGCCGCACCACCCCCACTGCTCCGGTGAACTCCCCCCTCCAACCACCCCTCAGCCACGTGAACCCCACCTCTCTCCAACAGTAAAAAGTAAGTTTTTAATTATTTATTTTAATTTATTTTAAATACTCAGATTTATTATACAGGAAATAGCATATAAATGGTAATGAAAAGGTTTGGTTTATTTATTTATTTATGAAAGTAATGATTTATATGTTGATAAAAGTAATGATTTATATGTTGAGAAAGTAAGGATTTTTATATGAAAAAGTAAGGTTTTTTATATGAAGAAAGTAAGGATTTTTATTCGATGAAAAGATAGAATTTTTATCGTAGCAAAGAGATGATTTTACTGTAGGAAAAGCTTTGATTTTTAATCATGTAAAGGTAGGATTTTGGCATAGGAAGTTGTGATTTTTAAAAATAGAAAGTTGGGATTTTCTTTATATAGAAAGAATAAAAATATGATTTTTTATATTATAATAAAAATATGATTTTTATATTATAGAAAGATTAAAAATATGATTTTTTATATTATAATAAAAAATGATTTTTATATAGTATAGATAATAATAAAAAAATGATTTTTATATAGTATAGATAATAAAAATATGATTTTTATATAGTATAGAGAATAAAAATATGATTTTTATATTATAGAAAGAATAAAATATGATTTTTATAAGATAGAGAATATAAAAATACGATTTTTATATTATATAGATTGTAAAAATTTAATCTTTATACGTGTAGCGATAAGATAAAAATTCAATTTTTATATATATGAAGTAGCAATAAAATATGATTTTTATCAATATAGCGTGGTTATAAAAATATGATTTTTATATACATGAAAACAATATAAAAATGCAATTTTTATATATTTAGTGGATACGGTGGACGAAAGTGACAAAAGGCGAACACGACAAAGATTTTCTATATATGAAGAATCACGGCGTTTGGTTTAGCTTATCAGTGAGAACTCCTCACTTTTATTTTGATTTCTAGTTGAAATATATACTAGGATGCAGACGGTGCTTAGCAGCACCCGACACCCATCGTTCACAGACCATGGATGACTTGTTTGTTTGATTGATTGTGTTGTGAAATTTGACTGTTGATTGTGATGTGTGAAATATATATTCATGTGTTGAAATAAAATATATATTCATGTGTTGAAATAAAATATATATTCATGTGTTGAAATAAAATATATATTCATGTGTTGAAATAAAATAAATATTCATTTACAAATCGAACGATTTGTTTATGTACACTGATTTGACTGATATTGATTGGGACAATAAATTTTACACATCGCCCAACTGCACAAATAAAAATCTGTGTTTGTTGATGTGAAACCCCACACGGGTATTGGGATGATATTTGACATACACTAATCCCGATTGTTTAGTTTTATGTCAATCGATGGGTTAACAGACTGTGTAAGCGCTAATTATTTATATTTAATGCTTATGCAGTTGTGTGGTGCACTCTGGATGACGGTTGATGATTTATCGTTGCTATTATATACATGTGTTGTACAAAATCCATATAATTAACCTTATATGGTAATTGATTGGGTCTCATTCTGATTTGGAAAATAAGGAATATTATAAAAATAAATTCATGTGTTGAATAGAATAAATATTCATGTGTTGAATAGAAAATAAATTCATGTGTTGAATAGAAAATAAATGCATGTGTTGAATAGAAAATAAATTCATGTGTTGAATAGAATAAATATTTATGTGTTGAATAGAATAAAAATTCATGTGTTGAATAGAATAAATTCGTGTGTTGAATAGAATAAATTCGTGTGTTGAATAATAAATATTCATGTGTTGAATAGAATAAATATTCATGTATTGAATAGAATAAACATTCATGTGTTGAATAAAAGCAGTGTTGATTAGATTGACGCCATTTTGACGTGAACGATATTTATATCGATTTTATTCATTTTTCTAATGAATATAAGAAAGAAAGTGATTTCAAAATATAACGTTTTGAAAATATTATCATTTGTATATCGATGATGTGTTTGATTCGAAATTGAATATGAAGTTGAAATCGTTTCGAAAACGAATTTAAAACGATTTATAAAATACATTTTAAAAGGAAATCGATGAAATATATATAATATATATATAATTACCTGAATAGAACGCGCCGCGCTGCGGCAGTTCGCGAATTTCGACCATTGACTTCGAATGAAAATTACGGGAGATCCGACCGTCGGATTCTCCTAAAACCGGAACCGTTGGTTTTGTATCGAAAAGACCTTTCTAACGAATATTAGAGATTAGAAATATAATGGTTGGATTTGGAATTATGCCCAAATCAAATTTGGAAATGGTCGTTGTAAGTGCAGTTCGATTGCCGTTGATGGAAATCGACTGTACGGGCCTTGATAAAATTATTAAAAATAGTAATAATTTGTGTAAAATCATAAGAAATGATTTGTGAAGAATTGGGATGAAAATTTCCATATTTGAAAAGATAAAAATAGATTTTTATCAAAATGAGCTAGTTTTGAACTAGAATAATAATTAAATAAATTGGATTTGAAAGGGTTTTAAAAGTAACCGGAAGTTTCAATAATTGAATTGGAATGGAATGTGATTTTGGGTTTATAGTGAACCGTGTTTTAAAAGACATTGGTTCTTTAACCCAGTTAAAGACAGGGGTGATTTCCTAAGTTAAATAATCATTGATATTGATTTTTGGGAAGATTAAAACCAAGTGGAGTTTTAATGAATCTTTAACTAGATTGAAGTGATCGAGAATGGAGTATCACCTGTTTTGCTCCAGGCAATAGTTAAATCTTTAATTAGATTTGAACGTGAAATGGTAATTAAATTTACCGATATCACCGTGGTGTTAGATATGAAGTATTACCAGTTTTACTTCATGGGATGAATAGGTTGGGATTGGAAAATAAAATAAATGATTACTTCGGTGTGGTTCGCTAATCCCGACTAGTTTGAATTGATATTCAAAAGAAGATTAAAGAATAAATTTAAAGAATTTATCTTTGATAAAATTAATGGGAACCTTTCCCAAAGTGTAAGAATATTTGAATAAAAGAATATTCTGAATTGGAATGAGGCGTATGTTGTGTTTGTGTATCACTTGTCTATTATATACGCGAGTTATTCAGAAAGACCGGGTTTATCCCATTCTGAATAACTGATTCGACGTGGTGTCGAGGATGAAGACGGTGGTTGAAGACCGGAGATCTTCACATCGTTTGGGTGATTATTGATGATCTTGATTGGGCTGTACACCCAAGAGGAGGGAATCAGTTGGTGATTGTCCAGACGTTCTTGGAGATCGATGGATAAGCGAGGTACAAGGTGCCTCCGGTTTCGTTCAGACCCAGAACGAACTTGTAAATGGATTGTGTGTCTGACATTGGATTTTATTCTGTGTGATTGATTTCTATTAAATATATATCTGTTTGGCGGCAGAGAATTTATTCTCTTGCTTAACGCCCTTCTCTGAGACGTACGAGCTCAGGGGTTATATATTGATGGATATCAATCGCATGGAGTGAACCATCCGTGTGGAATGCCTAAGTGGCAATTGATCAAGGCTTCTGTTTAAAAGAAAAGTCTTATGGTTGATGATCAAAGCACCGCCTGTGTGGCATAGCTTTGTGTAGCGTTGATTCGCGAGCCTCACACCCCGGTTGTGTAACAGAAACGGGAGAGGACTTCAAGGAGGGCATGCGTTTCCTTCTGGATAGAAGTGGCGTCAGTGGTTTCACACGCCCTGACAAGTTTGACTTATGTGGTTGTTGCTGTTGCGAGGCGCCTCGGATATATCGGTGACTGTGTGGAGCCGATGGAGTCATTAGGCTCATTTACGCCCCAAAGGGCGGGGAAGCGTAATGTCCAGGGTTTAAGTTTAATCCACATCGGCGGACCGGCCCTGACGATCTAAGGCTTGTCTGCGCGCTTGCCTGAGACATGGGCTAGATTGTCTCGAATCGGTAGAGGACTATCTTTTGCCTCGGTTCGCAGATGGAAATCCAACTTCCAATACGTGACATTTGCGGTTTTGATCGTAGAGCCTAGTATTGGCGACATGATATATGGTACCTATGCCGTCTACGATTAATACTTATGATTGAAATTGTTTTGATACTATACACTTGCAGTAATAATAAAAGATGAAATTTAGCGTATCAAGCATTCTTTGGCTATTATAAGGTAAAACCCTATCCTCCGGCTTGTGTTGCATTGTGTGATGGGACCTGGGTCTTATAATAGCTTCATTGTTCTTTATTTAGCATTGCGTTGTTGCTTTATGCACTGGTGTTCTTGGGAGGAAACCCGCTCCGTGTTATACGGTGTGGTCCCTTGATTTACCGAACTTTAAAATAAAGATTAATAACTGTTTTAGTTCTCACACCAGTCCCATGATTGACCTGGAGTTTATTGTTTTAACCTAAACTCTGGGTGCCATTATTTTGACCTGGGCAGCTAGTAGTTTTGGTTTTGCAGATTTATATTCACAGGATCCTGATTTACAGCTGGAACGATACTCGGAAAGCTCT
Source organism: Allium sativum (assembly GCA_030737875.1). Lineage (NCBI taxonomy): Eukaryota > Viridiplantae > Streptophyta > Magnoliopsida > Asparagales > Amaryllidaceae > Allium > Allium sativum. The sequence continues at coordinate 116,166,027 of CM060911.1, read as the reverse complement.
ATATCCGTGTATTACTTCTAGTTGTGTTTTGTATTATTTTCCACTGATATGTAATGTATTGTAATCTCTGATATTTTATGTTGTGTAATATTGATTCATACTCTGTATATTCTTGTATTCTGATGAATTGTTGTAATTAACAATGAAATGTTCTTATGTCTGCATTCTTTTGTGTGTTTTTCTCGAAGTATCCGGACTTTCCTTACCGGGGAAGTTACGGGCCATTTCAGTGGTATCAAAGCTTTGGTTTACAAAGCTCGAGAACAAGACATGTTAGAACCAAACGAAAGAATTCATCGGAGATTGGATTAGTAATATCTGGGAATGACTCGTTAGAGATGGGATCAGTAGTATCCTAGAACGAGTGTGAAGAGTATATTTTTAAAATGAAAACAAATTTTGTTTTGAAATTTAAATAGTTTTATATGTATTTGAATATTTATTTTAAATTAATTTGGACAATCCAATATATAAAGATTTTGCATATACGCCTTGCAAACGTGTATTCGAAGTTTTAATATACTGGATAGATATAGAATCACACTGTAGTCGCCCGGAGATGATTCTGATGATTGATCGATCATCATCAGAATTTATGTTCGAGTGACGAAAGTGGGATTTCTATATATTTCCTATTGACTAGTGTGAGAACCAAAATTAGATAGGGCCTATTGTTGTGATTTGGCACCAAAAATGTGATTTTTTTGACTATATATCAAAGTTATGTGATTGAAAAGATAGTCAACTAATTGATTGCTGATTGTGTTGTTTGATTAGTGGTTGATTAATTAAAATTAGAACCTTTAGCCAAAATGAATAAAAGTGTGAATTGTATTGAAAATTTATCGCATTTGCATGCATATACATGTACTTGCATTGAACAGGTCATAGCAAGGAGGCTAGAGCAGAAGAATAAAATTGTTTGCCCGACAAATAGGTACATGTTTACTAATTTATTGGGTTTTGGATGATTTTATGAGCCGATTGGCTAGCAGCTTGGTTGTTTCTTTTCCTTTTTGGACTGGTGATGGCCATGGGAGGCTATTTGAAATATCCCGAAGTCCCCGCTGCAGGGGAGGTTATGGCGAATTTTTTCGAAAATTTAGGGTGTTAGCCAAATTTTTGAAAAATTTGAAAACTTCGTAGGAACTGAAAAGTTGAAGAACTTAAGCCGTAATGGAAACAATGGAAGTTGAGTTGATTAGTTAAACAACTTTCGGCTTCGTTCCTTTTCGGGGACGAAAAGTTTTAAGTGGGGGAGATTGTAATAACCCGGAAATCTGAGCCAATTTAAATTTTTTATTTTAGCAATTCTAGCGAATTTTGATTATTTAAATGAATTATTTTAAATAATAATGACGAGAAATTTATTTTGAATAGAATTCGAACGTATATATTTATATAGATCGTTGTTAGAATATAAATAATTATTTATAATTATAAAAGGAATTGAAAATGGCGCGGTAGTTCGAGAATTTGATTTCAAAGTTCAAATGAATGTACAGGATTCAAAATATACCGGATTTTGGCGAAACCAAAAATATCAGAATCTATTTGAAAATATCTTTCCAACGAATCCGAAAAATCAAAATTTCATAGCGGGAATCAAAAGATATGTCCAGTTGAAAATTCAGAATAGTTGCTATGGAATTCTGGCCCTTAAAAAAGGAAATTTTGCAAACGACTTCTGTTTTCGACGAAACCACCTTTGTTGGATCCGGGATGTCAAATTATTGCTAGGTTCCAAAATTCGTATTTTTTCGAGTCAATATGTGAGCGTGGCAAAGGAAAACGTGTTTTGACAGTTTTAGTTGATTTTAATCGACTGGAAAATGTCCATTTTTCAAACGATCTTAGACTTTGACGAAATTAATTTTATTAGGACCATATCGTCTATAAGAAGCTAGAAAATAGTTTTCAGGAATTTTTAAAGTCCGTATGTGGCCCCGGTAAATTGAAATGTGCATTCAAAATCAATATATAGATTTATATTTTGATTTTGGCGAAAACTAATCGAAACAGTCGAATTAGCCTGCGATACCTATCCCATTGTGTTCGGAATGGGGCTAATTAACTATGGACGACGGTCAGTGGTTTCGATTTCGAGTTCGAAATTAAAAGTTGCTTTTTAGAATTAATTAAATAATTAAATATATATTATTATATAATACGTTAAACCCCCCCCCCCCCTCACATTCATTATCTTCCCCGATTGAATCCTGCTTCCCCCAAATCGCAGTCACGATCTGCCTCCCTCCTCCGCCCATCACCGTCCGCCTGCCACCCTCCCATCTCCGCCGCACCCCCCTCCTTCAACGCCACCTCTCTCTCCTCCTTCCTTCCTCGACGCGCGAGGAACCAAACCCCCCCAAACCCACCAAGACAGACGCCGTCGTTGCCTGAAGGGCTCCTCCACCCGATGCCGCACCACCCCCACTGCTCCGGTGAACTCCCTCCTCCAACCACCCCTCAGCCACGTGAACGCACCTCTCTCCAACAGTAAAAAGTAAGTTTTTAATTATTTATTTTAATTTATTTTAAATACTCAGATTTATTATATAGGAAATAGCATATAAATGGTAATGAAAAGGTTTGGTTTTTTTAATTTATTTATAAAAGTAATGATTTATATGTTGATAAAAGTAATGATTTATATGTTGATAAAAGTAATGATTTATATGTTGAGAAAGTAAGGATTTTTATACGAAAAAGTAAGGATTTTTATTTGAAGAAAGTAAGGATTTTTATTCGATGAAAAGATAGAATTTTTATCGTAGCAAAAAGATGATTTTACTGTAGGAAAAGCTTTGATTTTTAACCATGTAAAGGTAGGATTTTGGCATATGAAGTTGTGATTTTTAAAAATAGTAAGTTGGGATTTTCTTTATATAGAAAGAATAAAAATATGATTTTTAACATTATAATAAAAATATGATTTTTATATTGTAGAAAGAATAAAAATATGATTTTTATATTATAGAAAGAATAAAAAAATGATTTTTTATATTATAATAAAAAAATGATTTTTATATAGTATAGATAATAAAAAATGATTTCTAAATAGTATAGATAATAAAAATATGATTTTTATATAGTATAGAGAATAAAAATATGATTTTTATATTATAGAAAGAATAAAATATGATTTTTATAAGATAGAGAATATAAAAATACGATTTTTATATTATATAGATAGTAAAAATTTAATCTTTATATGTGTAGCGATAAGATAAAAATTCGATTTTTAGATATATGAAGTAGCAATAAAATGTGATTTTTATCAATATAGCGTGGTTATAAAAATATGATTTTTATATACATGACAACAATATAAAAATGCAATTTTTATATATGTAGTGGATACAGTGGACGAAAGTGACAAAAGGCAAACACGGCAAAGATTTTCTACATATGAAGAATCGCGGCGTTTGGTTTAGCTTATCGGTGAGAACTCCTCACTTTTATTTTGATTTCTAGTTGAAATATATACTAGGATGCAGACGGTGCTTAGCAGCACCCGACACCCGTCGTCCACAGACCATGGATGACTTATTTGTTTGATTGATTATGTTGTGAAATTTGACTGTTGATTGTGATGTGTGAAATATACATTAATATGTTGAAATAAAATATATATTCATGTGTTGAAATAAAATATATATTCATGTGTTGAAATAAAATATATATTCATGTGTTGAAATAAAATATATATTCATGTGTTGAAATAAAAATATATATTCAGGTGTTGAAATAAAATATATATTCATGTGTTGAAATAAAATAAATATTCATTTACAAATCGAACGATTTGTTTATGTACACTGATTTGACTGATATTGATTGGGACGATAAATTTTACACATCGCCCAACTGCACAAATAAAAATCTGTGTTTGTTGATGTGGAACCCCACACGGGTATTGGGATGATATTTGATGTACACTAATCCCGATTGTTTAGTTGTATGTTAATTGATGGGTTGACAGACTGTGTAAGTGTTAATTATTTATATTTAATGCTTATGCAGTTGTGTGGTGCACTCTGGATGATGGTTGATGATTTATCGTTGTTATTATATACATATGTTGTAGAAAATCCATATAATTAACCTTATATGGTAATTTATTGGGCCTCATTCCGATTTGGAAAGTAAGGATTATTATAAAAATAAATTCATGTGTTGAATAGAATAAATATTCATGTGTTGAATAGAAAATAAATTCATGTGTTGAATAGAAAATAAATTCATGTGTTGGATAGAAAATAAATTCATGTGTTGAATAGAATAAATATTCATGTGTTGGATAGAATAAAAATTCATGTGTTGAATAGAATAAATTCTTGTGTTGAATAATAAATATTCATGTGTTGAATAGAATAAATATTCATGTGTTGAATAGAATAAACATTCATGTGTTGAATAAAAGCCGTGTTGATTAGATTGACGCCATTTTGACGTAAACGATATTTATATTGATTTAATTCATTTTTATAATGAATATAAGAAAGAAAGTGATTTCAAAATATAACGTTTTGAAAATATTATCATTTGTATATTGATGATGTGGAATATTCAATTTTGATTCGAAATTGAATATGAAGTTGAAATCGTTTTGAAAACAAATTTAAAACGATTTATAAAATACGTTTTAAAAGGAAATCAACGAAATATATAATATATATATATTATATATATATAATGGCTTGAATAGAACGCGTCGCGCCGCGGTAGTTCGCGAATTTCGACCATTGACTTCGAATGGGTATTACGGGAGATCCGACCATCGGATTCCCCTAAAACCGGAACCGTTGGGTTCGTATCGAAAAGAGCTTTCTACCGAATATTAGAGATTAGAAATCTAACATATGGATTTGGAATTATGTCCAAATCAAATTTGGAAAAAGTCGCTGTAAGTGCAGTTCGATGGCCGTTGATGGAAATCGACTGTACGGGCCTTGATAAAATTATTAAAAATAGTAATAATTTGTGTAAAATCATAAGAAATGATTTTGTGAAGAATTGGGATGAAAATTTCCATATTTGAAAAGATAAAAATAGATTTTTATCGAAATGAGCTAGTTTTGAACTAGAATAATAATTTATTTATTTTTAAATAAATAAATTGGATTTGAAAGGGTTCTAAAAGCAACTAGAAGTTTCAATAATTGAATTGGAATGGAATGTGATTTTGGGTTTATAGTGAACCGTGTTTCAAAAGACATTGGTTCTTTAACCCAGTTATAGAAAGGAGGTGATTTCCCAAGTTAAATAATCATTGATATTGATTTTAGGGAAGATAAAAACCAAGTGGAGTTTTAATGAATCTTTAATCAGATTGAAGTGATCGAGAATGAAGTATCACCAGTTTTGCTCCAGGCGATAGTTAAATCTTTAATTAGATTTGAACGTGAAATGGTAATTAAATTTACCGATAACACCGTGGTGTTAGATATGAAGTATTACCAGTTTTACTTCATGGGATGAATAGGTTGGGATTGGGAAATAAAATAAAAGACTACTTCGGTGTGGTTCGCTAATCCCGACTAGCTTGAATTGATATTCAAAAGAAGATTAAAGAATAAATTTAAAGAATTTATCTTTGATAAAATTAATGGGAACCTTTCCCAAAGTGTAAGAATATTTGAATAAAAGAATATTCTGAATTGGAATGAGGCGTATATTGTGTTTGTGTAACACTTGTTTATTATATACGCGAGTTATTCAGAAAGACCGGGTTTATCCAATTCTGAATAACTGATTCGACGTGGTGTCGAGGATGAAGACGGTGGTTGAAGACCGGAGGTCTTCACATCGTTTGGGTGATTACTGATGATCTTGATTGGGATGTACACCCAAGAGGAGGGAATCAATTGGAGATCGTCCAGACGTACTTGGAGATCGATGGATATGCGAGGTACAAGGTGCCTCCGGTTTCGTTCAGACCCAGAACGAACTTGTAAATGGACTGTGCGTCTGAGATTGGATTTTATTCTGTGTGATTGATTTCGATTAAATATATATCTGTTTGGCGGCGGAGAATTTATTCTCTTTCTTAACGCCCTTCTCTGAGACGTACGAGCTCAGGAGTTATATATTGATGGATATCAATCGCATGGAGTGAACCGCCTGTGTGGCATGCCCAAGTGGCAATTGATCAAGGCTTTTGTTGAAAAGCAAAGTCTTATGGTTGATGATCAAAGCACCGCATGTGTGGCATAGCTTTGTGTAGCTTTGATTCGCAAGCCTCACACCCCAGTTTTGAACCAGAAACGGGAGAGGACTTCAGGGAGGGCATGTGTTTCCTTCTAGATAGAAGTGGTGTCAGTGGTTTTACATGCCCTGACGAGTTTGACTTATGTGGTTGTTGCTGTTGCGAGGCGCCTCGGATATATCGGTGACTGTGTGGAGCCGAAGGATTCATTGGGCTCATTTATGCCGCAAAGGGCGGGGAAGCGCAGTGTCCAGGGTTTAAGTTTAATCCACATCGGTGGACCGGCCCTGACGATCCAAGGCTTGTCTGCGCGCTTGCCTGAGACATGGGCTAGATTGTCTCGAATCGGTAGAGAACTATCTTTTGCCTCGGTTCACAGATGGAAATCCAACTTCCAATACGTGACATTTGCGGTTTTGATTGTAGAGCCTAGTATTGGCGAAATGATATATGGTACCCATGTCGTCTATGTAAACTGAATTGAGAAAATCCAAAGGAGTTATAATTGGAATTCGATTATACCGAATTTTATAATTTATTTATAAAAGGAAATGGGATTTAAAATAACAAATCGAGTATAAATAAATGTATAACCGAGTAAGGAAAAATCAGCAATTATAGATAATCAGAATTATTGAGTTGAATTGGGAAAATTGGTTTGATATATATAAAATATATTAAAATGGAGTTGAATTTATTTTAAGCGAAGTTTAAAAGTTTATATATATAAATATAATTAAAACAAACTCGCCGCAGCGCGGTAGTTCGTAAATTGGCGTTTCGAACTTCAATTGAGTATATGGAACTCAATTAAAGTCGGAATTCTTTGAAACAAAAAACGCCAGGACCAATTTGATAATAGTTTTCTAATGGAAGAGAAAAATCTGGATTTCATCTTATAGATTTTTAGTTATGTCAAAATCAAATTTTCAGAAAAACAGCGCCATATTCGTTATTAAACCATAACGGTTTATTTAAATAAATAAAAAGGATTTTTAGCAAATAAGACTTAGATCTTCATTATAAAAATCCAGACTCAAGTTGTAAAATAAATATGAACTTAAGACAAGTAAGTGAAATGATTTTCGAAACAAAAATCATATTTTTGAGTATTCAATAGGATTAACTAATTTAAATAATAATTCGTTAATCGAGTTTGGAATCGAAATTGGCGTTGGATAAGTAATTTGGTTTTGTGAATTCATATTCGAAACCGAATATGAAACTCAAGTTGGAAACGAAATTCTACTTTACTATAAGCGAATTAAAATATATTTGAACATGATATGTTCAAAATAAAGCGATTTTGGCAAAATAGCTAATTAAAGAGTAAATTAGCAAACTGAGTTAGGAATGACCGAATTGAGTTGGGATAAATCAGAAAACAGGTGAACATAGATTAGACAGGTCTGGAGTGAAGTGTATGAAGATTATAATTCGTGTGCTCGACAATAAGGTACACGTTTAAATTCCATATGAGATTTTATGCGTCGAATCGGCAAGCCACTTGGCTTTTTGGTTTTCTTTTTGAATGGAAAGGGCCTACAGAGACGAGTTGAGGTTTGAACTATCGACCGGTACAAAGGAGGTTATGGCAAAATTTTCCGGGAATTTAAGGAGTTATAATATTTTTAAGATAATTTGATAAATTAGAAATCTATATATCAATATATATATATAATCCGGTAAGGAAACGAACTTAAAAATAGAATATTATAAACAAAAGGAAATCGAAAATCTAGTAATAGAAAGAGAAATATATAAATACGTTTTAAAAATGAATAAGTAGTTTTTATGGTGTTGATGATTTGAGATAAGTGGTCTTGTCCGTTTAGAAGTTAAGCATGTTTTAAGTCAAGATCTGAGAGGTAGTTATACCCCAACTTGATTGATTTCATTTTTAACCGATAAATAGCAAGATCTAGTCTCGAAGAGAAATGTTTGAATAAGAGTTATTTGAATGCAGTGTTTTGGGTTGTTGTAACTATGTTTTACACAACATTCGTTTTAACCCAAGTAAGTGGAAATTTAGAAATATAATAAATAAATATTTCCTGAGTGTAGAAATGAATGGGCGTGAATGAGATAAGTAATTGGAATGTTTTCCAGTTATAAATAGAAGATATTTTCTACGTGTAGAAAATAAAAGGAAGCGATATATGGAAATGTTTTCCAAATAGCAAAAAGGGCCAAGATGATTGTTGAAAATATTTGGCTAACAAATATTGATAAGGAAATGGAGTAGTGATTTAACTAACGAATGAAATATCAATTAAATGGCCCAGTGATTTGTTTGATGCTTAGAATGAATGTTTGTTTTCTTCGATAGTTAAATAACCAACTATCGAAGTGTTTGCCAATATCGTTGTCAATATGGAGAGACTGGTTTGATTATTATCCGTAAACCACTCCATATTGGCAGTAACGTTGCGAATCAGATTATACGAAGATAATCAAAGACGTAGTAAATTGCAAGGACTTTTTCTATTAATACAAATTGTGCCTTCGGTTTCGTTCAGTCCCAGAACGAAGAGTATGGATGACGTATGACAGAATATTTCCAATGATCGCATATGTTGGTATGTATAGATATATATGGTGGCGGAGAATTTATTCTCTTAGCATAATATCCAGAATATATTTGTGCAAATCAATTAATGATTTACGGATCTGACAATGTGGCATTCAAAGTGATTGTGCTATCAATGAATGATAAGAAATCGTAGCCTCAGGCCTCAACAACCGGGGAATGACAAAAATCGGGCAAGCAACATGGCTATGTGGGTCGCTCCCATTAGGGTGTATAATCGCCTATCTAGAGAAATTCCATTTGCTTCTTTAGTCTATCGATGCTGTCCCTTTTTGGAAAACAGTTGCTGATCCCAACCGTTGGTGATATACATTCGATACACTCAAGCGAAATGAGTGGTCAGTCATGTGTGGGCCGGGTTGCAAGATGTTCTTGTTGAACCCCAGTGTATCCCCTCTAGAGTACATTGATCGGAAGGTGGTTTCATAGCTTGTCATGTTGGAAATCCAATCTCCAATAAGCGCCATGCGGTTTTTGATTTATATTAAATATGGAGCGTGAGATGCAAGCATTCTGCTAGATTCTATTTACTTGAGGTAGACATTATTATAATAACACTGGATTTGATATCAAAGATACTTTGGGTTATCATAAGGTAAAAACCATCTATGTTTATGTGTGGATCGGTCTTACGATTATCATTTCTTTCGAAAGGATTTTTAAAGTTAAACAAATGAAAGGAGTTTACTCACACAGTCCCATGACTGACCCAGGGTTTTTTTTGTTTTTTTTTTGTTTTCCCTAAACTCTTGGGTGACCAAATTTGTACGGGCAGTCAAGTAGTCGGGATTTTTCAGATTCACTTGGAAGAGCTGGAAGCAGGAGACTTCACCAGTTAGATATAGACTATCATATTTCCGCTGTGTACTATGCTGTATCTAGAAACAGGTGTTTATAACTATTCCAGGAATAACTGTTGTGCTCTGATAATGGTATGTATATACAGTTACTGATTTTATTTCAAAAATTATGTTATTTAATATATTTTATTCGTTCCGATGTTAGATTTGTGTTCTTCGTTTTTCTTCTACTTTAACTTTTCTTTTTTTTCTATTCCTCATCCTCTAACTTCTTTCTATTAATGATTCGTATTTCTGTGTCATTTGGGTTGGACGTGTGGTGTTATTAGTCAACTCAAAGGGTAAGGAAATTCGGGCCATTACAAGCACCGTCTACATCCTAGTATATATTGTAACTAGCAAATAAAGTTAAAGCGAGAAGTTCTCACCGTTGAGTTCCACTCCTTTATTTTTTTATTTCTGAACGATTTGGATTCCGTTTTGATTTCAGTGCATTCCATTGCCATATGTTTCACGCAGTTGATATTAAAAGTCACATTTTTTACAATTAAGGTTTCTATATAAAAATCATATTTTTACATTGCTACTTCATTATAAAAATTATATTTTTATAACGTTACTCTGTACATAAAAAATCATATTCTTACTTACTCTTTCTAGATAATAAAAATCGTATCTTCGCAACTTAAAAATCATATTTTTATTATCTTTATAATATAAAAATCATATTTTTATTATCTTTGTAATATAAAAATCAAATCTTTTTATTAAAATCATTAATATAAAAATCTGTTCTTTTTCATTATCAAAATATAATCTTTTCATTTTCAAAAATCAAGTCTCTTCCGTTTTCAAAAATCAAATCTTTTCATTTTTGAAAACACCATATTTTTAAACGCTTAAAGATCATATTTTTCTTTATAAAAACCATGCCATTCAAAACAAATTAAAATAATAAATAAATAAATAAAAAAGATAACTTACAGCTCAAATTGGAAGAAGGGGTTCATTGGAGGTGGGGCGGAGGGAACGGCGGCTGAGGGGGGCACAGGTGGTCGGGGTTGGCGCTAGGTTGAGGTGGCGGTTGGCAGCTATCGGGATTGGGTATAGCATGGGGTTTCGTGGCGCTTTAGAAGGGGGAAGGAGGAGGAGAGAGGGTGTAATGTCCCGTATTTTACGGTATAATAATTAATATATTTAATTATCTAAATAGTAATATAGAGATTTAAATAGCTATTTAGTTAAATAATAGTGAATATTTAATTAAATTAAATAATAGAATAATATATTAATTCAGAAATAATAAAAAATAGTGGAATTCACAATACAGTGTGAATTGGATTATATATAAGGTATAATTCAGTTTAGAGTTGATTTATATTCACGAATATATTTGAATAACGACCATCGAACATATAATTATATTTTAATTATAATCGAGCCCGTAACGTCGCGACAGTTCGCTATTTGGTGATTTGAACTTCAACTGAATATACAGAATCCGTTTTAAGCCGGATTTCTATGAAACAAGAAATGTTCGGAGCTGGTGAAATATATTTTTCTAATGGAAGAGAAAAATCGGGATTTCATTGTATAGATTTTGTTTTATGTCCAAATCAAATTTTAGAAAAGTCGCTATGGAATTCCTTTGGAATTTATAAATATATATTTAAATTATAAAAGGATTTTATATATAAATCGAATATCGATATAACTGGGAATTTTGAAATACTGAGTTATAAATCCAATTTGGAGCTGTATGATATTCTGTTATGAATATATACGATAATATTTGTTTTTAAATATTTAATTTGATAATTTTTAAATATATGTACATATTTAAATGGGTTATTTAGAGCTTTAAAAATAGCCAGTTTTGCAAATGGCCTCCGTTTTCGACGAAACTAATTTTGTTGGATCCGCAATGTCAAATTATTGTTAGATTTCAAGTTTCGTGATCTTTAGGGTCACTATGTGGCCGTACGGATTTTTAATGTGAAAAACAATCAGTATTTTGATGGTTAAAAATAAGCTGTGTGAGCATACGGAGTCAGAATACGACGAAACCAGTTTCGTTGGGTCTGTAATGTCGAACTGTAGCTGCATGTCTAGTTTCGTGATTTTTGGATGACATGTGTGATTACAGGAATTTTAGAGGAAAAATAAAAATAGTGTTTGCTTAAAATTCAATATAATATTCAATTAAAAAAATATTATACTTATCCTATATAACATCCTAACATTCTCAATTCCTCTTATCTCATTTCTATGGTAATTTCTTCAGCTGCCAGGAAAAGTTAAACACAACAAACAAATTCCTACCTTTGAAAATCGATATCAATTCAATTAAAATCCTATAAATCATTATATATATATATATATGTGTTCCAACTCCTATTGAAAAGCTCTTCCATACTGTATAGTTTTTTTTGAGATCGAATGAGGTAGGGTTCGATGTACTTAAGAGCATCGTGCGAGGTGATTTGCTCTCGAGGAGTTGAAGCAGTATTTGGCGGATTTTGGGTTGAATTTGGGAAGAGTTGAGGTCATTGTTGACCAGTATAGCGCGGAATTCGATGTTGGTGGAAGTCTGAAAAGCGTTCGGCCTTTGGATTCGAATTAAACGAGGAGGATAAGACGAGGAAGAGTAGAGGATGAGGAGGAAAATGGTGCTCGTCTCAGGGACTATCATGGAGAGAGATGGGAGAACAGCTTGATCGAAGTTTAGCCAGGGTAGGAGGAGGCGCAGCGTGTAATTTGGATGAGGAAGAAGGATTTAGTTGCTTAAAGAAAAAAAAAGGATTAAGAAATGGGTACTGTTGAATGGCACATGGGTATTGGGCTTCCATGATAGTAGTAAGGCCCAACTTTAAAATAAAGTTTAGTTAATTTAAATTAAATAGCGTATTAACTTGTATAATGCATACCTTATTCATACGTGAACGGATTTAGTGAAACAAGATCTGTTGGGATCGTATGGACGACGGCTACACACTGGAACTGACTCGGAGTGAATCAGAGCTTGTTACAATTTATTGTAAAATAAATTGTCTGTCTGAATCAAGCGATGGTTATCGTTATTAACGATGATCGTCCAGTGTGACTAAAACTCACCAACTCTGAACAGTTATATTTTTATAACGTATTCTTAGAACTGATAATTATTTGTTGATTGCTGTGTGTTGACTATTTGGATGAACTGCTAGTCAGTTGGTTGGAATTATATATAATCCATATTTATATAAATTGTTATATATATATATATATATTGATTCTGTTATCTGAATATTTCATATTGAACTGAAATTGATGATAATTATATTGTGTAACATCTGTGGATGCAGGGAAACAAGTTGGAGGGATCCAACTGGATTCCTCAATATTTATAATACTATTCTTTTCATATATTGTAATATATGATATGATATATAATCTGTGTTGATTATGTGTGCTGAATGATATCGATCATTGTTATTTTGTATGGTAAATACCGTAAGAAATACTGGGATGTAGAAAAAGGGATTTTCAAAGTGTATTTTGAAAATAAATTATTTATATAAAATCAATGGATTTTATATGTGAATTGAAAAGGGGATATTTGTAAACTATTTACAAATAGAATTGAAAAGGGGATATTTGTAAACCATTTACAATTAGAATTGAAAAGGGAATATTTGTAAACCATTTACAAGTAGAATTTAAAAGGGGTTATTTGTAAACCAGTTACAATTAGAATTGAAAAGAGGATATTTGTAAACCATTTACAATTTGAATTGAAAAGGAAATATTTGTAAACCATTTACAAATAGAACTGAAAAGGAATTATTTGTAAACCATTTACAAATAGAATTGAAAAGGAATATTTGTTGAAAAGGAAATATTTGTAAAAACATTTATAAATAGACTAAAAGGAAATATTTATTTATGAAATAAATAGAGTTATAAAAGGAAATTTAAAATGAGGTTTAAGTGTAGAAATAGAAAGGAGATTTCGTATGAATAATTCTATAAATAGAAGTATATATATAGAATTTGGAAATGAAATATTATTTTAAAATACGAAATCAAATTAATGGATTATATATTAGAGTTAATCAATTTGAGTTAATCAATTAGAGTTAATCGATCTGAGTTAGAATTAATTAATTTAAGTTAGAGTTAATCGAATATAGTTTATTCAAATCGTGTTAAAGGATTTAATCAATAAGAGTTAATCGATTAGAGTTAATTGATAGAGTTAATTGAACAGAGTTAATCGAATATTAGTTATTCGAATAGAGTAATCAATTAGAGATAATCGAATTGGAGTAATTGAATTAGAGTTAGTCGAATAGAGTTAATCGAATTAGAGTTAATCGAATATTAGTTATTCGAGTAGAGTTAATTGAAAGGAGTTATCGAATATAGTTTATTCAAAAGGAATTAATCGAATACAGTTTATTCGAAAGGAGATATCGAATATAGTTATTCGAATAGAGATTATCGAATATTAGTTATTCGAAGAGGGAGTTATCGAATATTAGTTTATTCGAGAGAATTTAATCGAATATTAGTTTGTTCGGAAGGAGTAAATCGAATATTGTTTATTCGTAAGGAGTTAATCAAATATAGTTGATTCGAAAGGAGTTATCGAATAGAGGATATTCTAAAGAGAGTTATACGTAGAAATTCGATTATATCGAATTCGGGAAAGTACTATTCACTTTCCGTTTTTAATCAATATTTATTTATTTACTAATAAATTGTTGTTTGTTTATTTATCTAAAGTAATAAATAAAAGTTGTATTTTGAAGTTAGATATTTCAGAAGTAGGGATTATAACGCTATAGTTATAATCAATGTTTTCTGTAAAAGAAGTGGATTCATAAATAGAATCTGAGAGTTATATAAGGAGGTTGTTGAAGATTAGAAGATTGACTTTGTCTATTTCGAAGTTAGAAATGTTGTTCAGTTAAGGTCTGAGAGGTAGTTGTACCCCAACTTGATTGGCTTCGTTTTTAACTAAGGAATGGTTAAGGTTCGACAGTGAAGTTTGGTTAAGTGTATTTAGTTAACCAGGGTAATGGTTTGAGTGGCATAGTGATGTTTTATTTAAACATATGTTTAAATCCAATGAATGAGTTTTGGAAACATTTTCCAAATATAATCAGAGATATTTTCTAATCATAGAAAATGAAATGTTGGATGATAAAGAATACTGGAATGACAGTGATACGTGAAATAAGGAATGGAAATGTTTTCCAATAGTTAATACATATATTTTCTAAATTTAGAAAATAAGAATTTATGGAGATATGGAAATGGGTAACTGAATAAATTAATGATAAATTCATTTAAAAAGAGAAAAAATTGATTGATGATTGATCGGTAAGATTTCCATTTGGAAATACAACCGTTGTTTGCACACGTGTTTTTCTTTGATAGTTAAATCACTGACTATCGGAGTTTTTGACCATTTTTCCGTTGTCAATACGGAGAGACCGGGATCAGATTCATTATCTAAAACCAACTCTGTATGGGCGTTAGCGTTGCGATCAAATAAGATGGGGATAATTGAAGGCGGAGTTATGCAAGGGCTGTCCTGTTTACAGAATAGTACCTTCGGGTTGTCCAGTCCTAGGACGACCCGTATGGAAGAATGTCTGGCAGAGTATATTTAATGGATCACGTAAGTTGATCTCTTCAAACTTATATACGTTTGGTGGCGGAGGAATTCGTTTCTCTTAGATGTATATACGTTGTATTTTTTGGGAAATCAATTTGTGATTTGGCGGGTATGACAATGTGACATTCAAAATGAATAATTATGTGATCTGTCAGAGATAAGCGTGGCCTCTAACCTCACAACTGGGAAATGACAAAAATTGGGCAGGCAGCATGGCTAAGTGTAACAACCCGAAAATCTGGGCCAGTTTAAAATTTTTATTTTGGCAATTTTAGCGAATTTTGATTATTTAAAATGAATTATTTTAAATAATATCGACGAGAAATTTATTTTGAATTGAATTCGACGTATATATTTATATACGTCGTTGTTAGAATATAAATAATTATAAATAGAATTGAAAATGGCGCGGTAGTTCGATAATTCGATTTCAAACTTCAATTGAATGTATCGGGTGCAAAATAAACCGAATTTTAGTGAAACCAAAAATAATAGGATCTAATTGTGAATATCTTTCCAACGAATCCGAGAAATCAAGATTTCATAGCGGGAATCAAAAGATATGTCCAGTTGAAAATTCTGAATAGTCGTTGTGAAATTCAGGCCCTTAAAAATAGTCATTTTGCAAACGACCTCGGATTTCGTCGAAACCACTTTTGTTGGGTCCGTGATGTTAAATTATTGCTAGGTTTCAAATTTCATAATTTTTCGAATCAATATGTGAGCGTGGCAAAGGAAAACGCGGTTGACCAGTTTCAGTTGATTTTAATCGACTGGAAATTGGCCATTTTTCAAACGGTCTCAGAATTCGACGAAACTAGTTTTGTTAGGACCGTATCGTCAATACGAAGCTAGAAAATATTTTTCTGGAATTTTTCTAGTTAGTACGTGACCCCGGTAAATTGAAATGCGCGTTCAAATTCAATATATAGAAGTATATGTTGATTTTGACGAAAACTGATTGTAACAGCCGAATCAGCTTACGATACATATCCCATTGTGTTCGGAATGGGGGTAATACGCTATGGGCGACAGGCGGTGGGCCTCGTTTAGAGGTCGAAAATAAAAGTTGCTTTTAGTGATAAATTAAATAATTAAAAAAATTGAACCCAGTTGAGAAAAGATTAAATCTTTTTATTTAGATTTAATGAAGTGTACCAATTAAATGATATTTAATTGGAATCGCATTAGTATTGATTTTTGGGTTTATCGTGAACAGTGTTTTAAATAACACTTGTTCTTTAACCCGATAATTAATGGAAGGTGATTTTGGGTTTACCGTGAACCGTGTTTTAAATGACACTGATTCTTTAACCCAGTCAAAGATTAAAACTAAGTGGAGTTTTAATGAATCTTTAATTAGATTGAAATAATCGAAATGGAGTATCACCAGTTTTGCTCCCGGCGTTAGTTAAATCTTTAATTAGATTTGAACGTGAAATGGTAATTGAATTTACCGATAACACCGTGGTGTTAGATATGAAGTATAACCAGTTTTACTTCATGGGATGAATAGGTTGGGATTGGGAAATTAAAACCAATGATTACTTCGGTAAGGTTCGTTAATCTCGACTAGTTGAATCGAAATTCAAAAGAAGATTAGAGAATAAATTTTAATGATTTATCTTTGATAAAATTAATGGGAACCTTTCCCTATGAATGTAAAATTTAGAAACTAACGTTTGGTTAGCCAAGCAGAATGGTTTTCTGGATATTGATCTGATGTTGGTTTCGGCCTTCGAGGTTAATATTTAGGGAATTGTTCCCTTGATTAATTTACGGTTAGTGACTAATGAATTGGAATGAGGCGTATGTTGTGTTTGTGTAACACTTATTTAAAATATACGCGAGTTATTCGGGAAGACCGGGTTTATCCCATTCTGAATAACTGATACGACGATAAGTCGAAGATGAAGACGATGGTCGAAGACAAGAGGTCTTCACGTCGTTCGGGTGATTACTGATGATCTTGATTGGGCTGTACACCCAAGAAGATGGAAATAGTTGGTGATCGTCCAGACGTACATGGAGATCGATGGATATGCGGGGTACTAGGTGCCTCCGGTTTCGTTCAGACCCAGAGCGAACTTGTAAATGGACCGTGTGTCTGACATTGGATTTTAGTCCGTGTGATTGATTTTTATTAAATATATATCTGTTTGGCGGCGGAGAATTTATTCTCTTGCTTAACGCCCTTCTCTGAGACGTATGAGCTCAGGGGCTATATATTGATGGACATCAATCGCATGGAGTGAATTGCCTGTGTGGCATGCCTAAGTGGCAATTGATCAAGGCTTCTGTTGAAAAGCAAAGTCTTGTGGATGATGATCAAAGCAAGGCCTATGTGGCATTGCTTTGTGTAGCGTTGATTCGCGAGCCTCGCACCCCAGTTGTGAACCAAAAACGGGAGAAGGACCTCAGGGAGGGCATGCGTTTCTTTCTAGCTAGGGTGGTGTCAGTGACCTACCAGCCCTGACATTTATATACTTTTCACCTGTGTGGTTGTTGCTGTTGCGAGGCGCCTCGGTTATATCGGTTTCGGCCGATGCATTCTGGTCGGCAGACGGACCAGACTTACGCCCCAAAGGGCGGGGAAACGCAGTGTTCAGGATTTAAGTTTAATCCACATCGGTGGACCGGCCCTGTCTCTCCAAGGTCACTCGAGCTCTGACCTGTGGCTCGGGCTAGAGAGTCTCGAATCGGTAGAGGACGATCCCTGGCCTCGGTTCATAGATGGAAACCCAATTTCCAAATACGTGACTTTGCGATTTCGATTGTATAACCTATATATGGCGACATAGTGGTATGGGGCATTCATGCCGCCTATGATTGATACTTATGATTTGAAGTTGTTTTATACACTATACACTTATAATAGTATCAAATGATTTGTTTTAAACGTATCAAGCATTCTTGGCTATTATAAGGTAAAAACCCTATCCTCCGGCTTGCGTTGCATTGTGTGATAGGACCTGGGTCTTATAATAGCTTCATTTTTCTCTATTTAGCATTGCGCTGTTGTTTTATGCACTGGTATTCTTGGGAGGAAATCCGTTCCGTGTTATATGGCGTGGTCCCTTGATTTACCGAACTTTAAAAATAAAGATTAATAACTGTTTTAGTTCTCACACCAGTCACATGACTGACCTGGAGTTTATTGTTTTGACCTAAACTCTGGGTGCGCTTATTTTGACACGGGCAGCTAGTAGTTTTGGTTTTGCAGATTTATATTCACAGGATCCTGGTTTACAGCTGGAATGATATCCGGAAAGCTTTGTATCCGTATATCTCTTCTAGTTGTGTATTGTATTATTTTCCGCTGCAATTTATTTAAATGTAATTTAAATCTCTGATATTTCTGTGTAATATTTATTTGTTTATACTCTGTATATTCTTGTAATCTGATGCATTGTTGTGATATACAGTGAAATGTTCTTTTGTATGCGTTCTATTTTGTCATGTTCTCAAACGATAGGGCGTTTTGAACGGTCTGGGTCGGTTTAGCGACTGGTTCGGACCGAGCGAAATTCCTTTCCGTCACAGTTGGTATCAGAGCTTTGGTTTACAAAGCTCAGAGAACAAGACACATTAGAACCATACGAAAGAATTCATCACAAATTGGATTAGTAATATCCAACGGGAACGACTCGTTAGAGATGGGATCAGTAGCATCCTAGAACGAGTATGAAGAGTATATTTTTGAAAGTGAAAACAAATTTTTGTTTTGAAAATTTAAATCAATTATTCGTATTTGATTATCTATTTAAATTGAGTTGGACAGTCCAGTATATAAAGATTTTGCGTATACGTCTGATCCACGTGTATTTGAAATTTTAATATACTGGATAGATATAGAATTACACTCTAATCGCCCGGAGATGATTTTGATGATGGAGCTCCATCATTAGAATTAATGTTTGAGTGACGAAAGTGAGCTTTCTATATATTTCCTATTGACTGGTGTGAGAACCAAAATTAAATAGGGCTTATTGTTGTGATTTGGCATCAAAAATGTGATTTTGACTATATATCAAAGTTATGAATTTGAAAAGCTAATCAACTAATTGATTGATGGTTGTGTTGTTTGATTTCTGTTTTGATTAGTTGAAATTTTAGCCATTTAGCCTAATTGAATCACATATTGAATTATATTGAAAATTTGTCGCATTTGCTTGCATATACATGTGCTTACATTGAACAGGTCATAGCAAGGAGGCTAGAGCCGAAGAATAAAATTTGTTTGCCCGACAAATAGGTACATGTTTATTACATAATTTACTGTTTTGTTTGGGTGATGATGATTTTATGAGCCTATTGGCTTTTTCTTTTTCTTTTTGAGATCAGAAGGCCTGTATGGCAATTTCGGGATTTTCCCGTGGCTCCCGGTGCAGGGGAGGTTATGGCGAAATTTTTCAAAAATTTAGGGTGTTAGCCAAAATTTTGAAGAATTTGAAAATTCTCAGAAACTGAAAAGTTGGAGAATGGAAGCCAGATCGAACGTAGAGTTGAATTAATCAAACCACTTTCGACTTTGTTCCTTTTCGGGGATGAAAAGTTTTAAGTGGGGGAGATTGTAACAACCCGAAAATCTGGGCCAGTTTAAAATTTTTATTTTGGCAATTTTAGTGAATTTTGATTATTTAAAATGAATTATTTTAAATAATATCGACGAGAAATTTATTTTGAATTGAATTCGACGTATATATTTATATACGTCGTTGTTAGAATATAAATAATTATAAATAGAATTGAAAATGGCGCGGTAGTTCGATAATTCGATTTCAAA
This sequence comes from Allium sativum, assembly GCA_030737875.1. NCBI lineage: Eukaryota > Viridiplantae > Streptophyta > Magnoliopsida > Asparagales > Amaryllidaceae > Allium > Allium sativum. Next base: position 116,145,975 of record CM060911.1, on the reverse strand, counting down.
CTTCAATTGAATGTATCGGGTGCAAAATAAACCGGATTTTAGTGAAACAAAAAATAATAGGATCTAATTGTGAATATCTTTCCAACGAATCCGAGAAATCAAGATTTCATAGCGGGAATCAAAAGATATGTCCAGTTGAAAATTCTGAATAGTCGTTGTGAAATTCAGGCCCTTAAAAATAGTCATTTTGCAAACGACCTCGGATTTCGACGAAACCACTTTTGTTGGGTCCGTGATGTTAAATTATTGCTAGGTTTCAAATTTCATAATTTTTCGAATCAATATGTGAGCGTGGCAAAGGAAAACGCGGTTGACCAGTTTCAGTTGATTTTAATCGACTGGAAATTGGCCATTTTTCAAACGGTCTCAGAATTCGACGAAACTAGTTTTGTTAGGACCGTATCGTCAATACGAAGCTAGAAAATATTTTTCTGGAATTTTTCTAGTTAGTACGTGACCCCGGTAAATTGAAATGCGCGTTCAAATTCAATATATAGAAGTATATGTTGATTTTGACGAAAACTAATTGTAACAGCCGAATCAGCTTACGATACATATCCCATTGTGTTCGGAATGGGGGTAATACGCTATGGGCGACAGGCGGTGGGCCTCATTTAGAGGTCGAAAATAAAAGTTGCTTTTAGTGATAAATTAAATAATTAAAAAAATTGAACCCAGTTGAGAAAAGATTAAATCTTTTTATTTAGATTTAATGAAGTGTACCAATTAAATGATATTTAATTGGAATCACATTAGTATTGATTTTTGGGTTTATCGTGAATAGTGTTTTAAATAACACTTGTTCTTTAACCCGATAATTAATGGAAGGTGATTTTGGGTTTACCGTGAACCGTGTTTTAAATGACACAGATTCTTTAACCCAGTCAAAGATTAAAACTAAGTGGAGTTTTAATGAATCTTTAATTAGATTGAAATAATCGAAATGGAGTATCACCAGTTTTGCTCCCGGCGTTAGTTAAATCTTTAATTAGATTTGAACGTGAAATGGTAATTGAATTTACCGATAACACCGTGGTGTTAGATATGAAGTATAACCAGTTTTACTTCATGGGATGAATAGGTTGGGATTGGGAAATAAAAACCAATGATTACTTCGGTAAGGTTCGTTAATCTCGACTAGTTGAATCGAAATTCAAAAGAAGATTAGAGAATAAATTTTAATGATTTATCTTTGATAAAATTAATGGGAACCTTTCCCTATGAATGTAAAATTTAGAAACTAACGTTTGGTTAGCCAAGCAGAATGGTTTTCTGGATATTGATCTGATGTTGGTTTCGGCCTTCGGGGTTAATATTTGGGGAATTGTTCTCTTGATTAATTTACGGTTAGTGACTAATGAATTGGAATGAGGCGTATGTTGTGTTTGTGTAACACTTATTTAAAATATACGCGAGTTATTCGGGAAGACCGGGTTTATCCCATTCTGAATAACTGATACGACGATAAGTCGAAGATGAAGACGATGGTCGAAGACCGGAGGTCTTCACGTCGTTCGGGTGATTACTGATGATCTTGATTGGGCTGTACACCCAAGAAGATGGAAACAGTTGGTGATCGTCCAGACGTACATGGAGATCGATGGATATGCGGGGTACTAGGTGCCTCCGGTTTCGTTCAGACCCAGAGCGAACTTGTAAATGGACCGTGTGTCTGACATTGGATTTTAGTCCGTGTGATTGATTTCTATTAAATATATATCTGTTTGGCGGCGGAGAATTTATTCTCTTGCTTAACGCCCTTCTCTGAGACGTACGAGCTCAGGGGTTATATATTGATGGACATCAATCGCATGGAGTGAATTGCCTGTGTGGCATGCCTAAGTGGCAATTGATCAAGGCTTCTGTTGAAAAGCAAAGTCTTGTGGATGATGATCAAAGCAAGGCCTATGTGGCATTGCTTTGTGTAGCGTTGATTCGCGAGCCTCGCACCCCGGTTGTGAACCAAAAACGGGAGAAGGACCTCAGGGAGGGCATGCGTTTCTTTCTAGCTAGGGTGGTGTTAGTGACCTACCAACCCTGACATTTATATACTTTTCACCTGTGTGGTTGTTGTTGTTGCGAGGCGCCTCGGTTATATCGGTTTCGGCCGATGCATTCTGGTCGGCAGACGGACCAGACTTACGCCCCAAAGGGCGGGGAAACGCAGTGTTCAGGATTTAAGTTTAATCCACATCGGTGGACCGGCCCTGTCGCTCCAAGGTCACTCGAGCTCTGACCTGTGGCTTGGGCTAGAGAGTCTCGAATCGGTAGAGGACGATCCCTGTCCTCGGTTCATAGATGGAAACCCAATTTCCAAATACGTGACTTTGCGATTTCGATTGTATAACCTATATATGGCGACATAGTGGTATGGGGCATTCATGCCGCCTATGATTGATACTTATGATTTGAAGTTGTTTTATACACTATACACTTATAATAGTATCAAATGATTTGTTTTAAACGTATCAAGCATTCTTGGCTATTATAAGGTAAAAACCCTATCCTCCGGCTTGCGTTGCATTGTGTGATAGGACCTGGGTCTTATAATAGCTTCATTTTTCTCTATTTAGCATTGCGCTGTTGTTTTATGCACTGGTATTCTTGGGAGGAAACCCGTTCCGTGTTATACGGCGTGGTCCCTTGATTTACCGAACTTTAAAAATAAAGATTAATAACTGTTTTAGTTCTCACACCAGTCATATGACTGACCTGGAGTTTATTGTTTTGACCTAAACTCTGGGTGCCCTTATTTTGACACGAGCAGCTAGTAGTTTTGGTTTTGCAGATTTATATTCACAGGATCCTGGTTTACAGCTGGAATGATATCCGGAAAGCTTTGTATCCGTATATCTCTTCTAGTTGTGTATTGTATTATTTTCCGCTGCAATTTATTTAAATGTAATTTAAATCTCTGATATTTCTGTGTAATATTTATTTGCTTATACTCTGTATATTCTTGTAATCTGATGCATTGTTGTGATATACAGTGAAATGTTCTTTTGTATGCGTTCTATTTTGTCATGTTCTCAAACGATAGGGCGTTTCGAACGGTCTGGGTCGGTTTAGCGACTGGTTCGGACCGAGCGAAATTCCTTTCCGTCACACTAAGTGGCTGGCTGCCAAGTAGGGTGTATTATCACCTATCTAGAGATATTCATTCATTCTATAATCTATTCGATGTTGTCCCATTCGGGAATCGGCTGCTGATCCCAACCGTTGGTGATATACATTCGATACACTCAAGAGAAATGAGTGGTCGGTCATGTGCGGCTGGGTTGCAAGATGTTCTTGTTGAACCCAGTGTATTCCTCTCTAGTGGTACACTATCGGAAGGTGGTTCCATACCTTGTCATAGTTGGAAATCCATTACCCAATAAGTATTCGCAGTTTTGATTGTATACTATATATGTAGAACGTGAGATGAAAGCGTTTCTGCTAGATGATTATTATATTATGGTTGATAGATTCTATTATAATATCAATGAGTTTTGATATAAAGTTTATCGTTTCTTTCAAAAAGGATTTTGAAAGTTAAATCAAATGTTTTGGATTCTCATAAGGGAAAAACCCGTTCCGTTATACGGCGTGGTCTTATGAGATATCGTTTAATCACTCAAACTGTTTTAAATTGTTTTACTCACACCAGTCCCATGACTGACCCAGAGTTTATTTTGTTTTGTTTTCCCTTAACTCTTGGGTGCCCAATTTTGTACGGGCAGTCAAGTAGTCAGGATTTTACGGATATACTTGGAGAGCTTGGAGCAGGAGGCTTCAGGATTATATAGCTATAGTTATTTCTGTTGTGTTGAAAGTGTTGTACTCTGATAATGTTACTGTATACATATATTGATTTTATTTCAAGGATATGTTATCTATTATATGTTGTTTGTTCCGCTTGTGAGATTCGTGTTACTCTAATGTTGTATGTTCTTCTTCTTCTTATTCTTCTATTCTAAGTTTCTATCTTATCTATCCTCACCCTCTAATTTCTTTCATGGACTATCCGGTGTTCCCTTGCTTGAATAAATCGACATAGTGTTGTATGCTGATATCTAGGATCGTGAAATCTTAGGGTCGTTACAGTGGTATCAGAGCTTAAGGTTAAGTAATTACCTTGGCTCTGTGGCGTGACTTAGTAGAGATGGGGTTAGTAATACCCTAGATTGAGTTTGAGTGTATATATACGAGTGAACGCATTTGTTATTTGATATAAAATGGTTTTATATTGTGGAGATTTATTGGTTGTGTTGTTTATGTGTTTTGATCGATCGGTCTGATCCACTGTATCAGTAGGAGTTTATAAACACTCGGATACGATGGGTCGACACGATATTTTTTGAAAAGAGGGTAAATGAAAATAATTTTACCCAAGGTTTATTTTGATATAGAGGAAATATATATTGGAATTATAATATATTGGATATATTGGTTGTTATTATAATCGAGTTAGATTATAAATTGAATGGTTATATAAATAACCAATCAGAATTCATATATGTAACACCCCACCTCCGTTAAGGTCACACTCGCAATGGGAATGCCTTAACTTTGGTGGGGCGTTTTTAGTAGACAGAACAGAAATTTACAAGACAAATAAAGTAGTACTTGAAAAATATATAACTTTATTACAACAGAAACAGAAATGAGTTTAGTTACATCTTTCAAAATCACAATATCAGAATTCAAGTACTAAATATCGGTCTTGTACAAAAGCCTTCAGAATGCATAGTTTTTAAAGCCATAATCCCCAATATAAACTGCCATGGAAAGACAGAGCCAAAGCCAAGCAATACTTCAAACAATTCAAGCAGAGAGAATCAGAATCAAGCTCCTATGTTTCCACCCTGAGAACCTAGGGGGAACAGAAGAAAAGAGGCGAAACAAACTAGGTCAGACATAAGTCTGGTGAGTCCAGTGACTTTCAACATATAAACAGATAATAGTATCATGACATGTAAATAAAACTGGATGAGAGATAACTGTAATAGGAATAGCAGGTTAATAGAAGAAACGGAATGATATAGGCTAAGCTAAGCTTCTTACTTAGTTTTCACTTCTCTACACTAATACTAGTGTAACAGGATTAGGTGTTACCCTAATGTCTAAACTGAAATAGAAACGGAAACAGAATAATCTTTACAGAAACAGAATGCTAGTAATAGGCCTTTACCACTCGAACAAAGGCAGACGGTACAGAAACAAAATGCTAATAATGGGCTTTTACCACCCCAACAGACAGAAGGTACGGAAACAGAATACTAATAATGGGCCTTTACCACCCAAACAGACAGAAGGTATGGAAACAGAATCAGAAACGGAATCCGAGACGGAAATAGAATAATCCCTATGGAAACAGAATGTTAGAATTAAGTGAACACTAGTAATGGGCCTTTACCACCCAAACAGATGGTACCACGCAGAAACAGACAGGTGTTACCACCCAACAGAAACGGACAGTACCCACAGAACAGACAGAACTAGGTGTACCCTAATGTCTAAACTGAAACAGAAACGGAAACAAAATAATCTTTACAGAAATAGAATGCTAGAATTAGGTGTACACTAGTAATGGGCCTTTACCACCCAAACTGATGGTACCATGCAGAAACAGACAGGTGTTACCACCCAGCAAAAACAGACGGTACCCACAGAAACAGACAGAACTAAGTGTACCCTAAGTCCTATCCCCAAGCGATCGGCTCCCTAACACGTAAATACCCTGTGTCGGCCCCACAGTAGGGTGTATCACTCCCTAAAGTGGCAACCTATTGGCACATACCTATTTATAGATGTCATGGTATCTTACATCCTTATAGCAGACCGGATCCATGCACGCACATGACCCGGTTGGAACGCGTCATCAACCCCCCTTGCCATTATCAGAATGAACTGCTTATAATTAGTTCAGTAAGCGTGCTCGGACCCCTACATAGCATGGGGTCAAAATTTTGATACCAGAAAGCATTACTGACTAATATGGGTTCCACACAATAGATGACACAAGTAATTCTCCTCCTAACCTTGTGTCCCCAGACTAAAAGATTTCAGATTAACTTGTTTACATATTTCAGACAGAGTTCAGATTACTAGTTCACAGATCAGACAATCAAGTTAACAAGTTTTCAGATTTACAGATCAGATGTACGGACTTAACAGACTTACAGATTGTCTAACTTTGTATTGGGCCTACAGATTCACGAAACGGGTTTATTAGATTCATCAGTCCAGCTGGTTTAACCCTATCCACCCAATACGTTTTTAGAGACCACATTTCTCTTAAATTTGCATTAATTAAATATTAATGCAAAGACCTCTCACATTAGGTCGGTAGCTTGTGGCCGCTGGATGTGCCGGGCGGTTCCGGGCAGACTTCTGCCACAAGCCAAACCTAACCTCGTGTCTAAGCATATATTAGTTATGCCTACGACCTCTCACATTAGACTCACAGTTTGCGGTTGCTGATTAAGCCGGTTGGTTCCGAGCAGGCTTCTACTGCCAACAGAGTCTAACCTCGTGTCATAGCCAATTTATTCCAATACAGATTATACGGATATCAGACTAATTATGTCCATTTAACAGATTAAACTTCTTTACATGTTACAACAGATTAATCAAATTTCCATGTTTTACTCAATCTTAGATCGAGCCTATGGATTTTCATACCCAAATTACAATTATTTAGCTTTCAGCAGATTAGGCAATTCAACAGATAAAAGATCTAGCAGATTAAGCGATTCAACAGATTAGCAGATTTGGCAGTTCAACAGATAATAGATCTAGCAGATTAGGCAATTCAACATATTAGCAGATTAGGCAGTTCAACAGATAACAGATCTAGCAGATTAGGCGATTCAACAGGTTAGCCGATTAGGCAATTCAACAGATTTAGCAGATAACAGATTTAGCAGATTATATATTTCTAAAATTCTATTTACATATATTGCCTAATCATAAATTAAGCCTAAACTTACATGCCTAAATCATGGACATAATTCATAATACAACATATGCCCAAATTTTTAGTTAAACTTTGCACAGTACAGAATATTCTCTAAAAGCCCCTAAATCATGATATACCATATGAATTATGCCAAATTATAACCTTTAATGCCAAATATCCAAAAATCCACATTTAGGCGTATCCACATTGATAGTTATCCTATTATAATATAGGTCTCTATGCCTAAGTCACATATTCCTTTTTCAAGTCATGAATCCAAAAATCTAGATCTTTAAATTATATCCTCTCAAAATCAGATCTTAACTTTTATATGCATTATGTCCCCAAGTTTCAAGTCATATGTTATCATACAATGATTCCTCTTTTTCCAAATTACAGAGCATACACAGATCTAGATCTAATTTACAACATATGTCCATTTCTCAAATCAGTCATAGATCAGTCATGTCCAATTATGCATTATCCATTATTTGTCCCAAAATTTAGCGTTCGTGTGTTAATCTCTTATGAGATTTGGCGCAGGCTCGTGGTAGCCTGGCTATAAACAAAAAAGAAGAAAAGAGGGAACAGATACAGAAAAGTCACAATCAAGATAGATCCACAGAAAAGTATGCATAACCTCAGATCCAGATTCACAAAAATGTCAAGATATTTATTAAACTTTATATCTGAAAATAACTGTACTCACTATTGAAAAGGTAAATCTTGATTTCTGGGATCTATATTCTGACACCGAATAGCGCTCCGACTATCGATTAGATAAAAAAATAGTTGTTCTCTTTTAACTCTATTCAGATCGGAAGAAGATGCATTAACCCTAGTTTTGATTCCAGCAGAGTAGCGACGCCATTTTTATTTTTAATTAGAATAGAGGCAAAGTATAGGCAGAACGAAATTATGGGGAGAGAAAGCTAGGTTTGGGGGTGTTTAAATAGGTTAGAGCTCACGGATCTGGTCATAAAGGCGTCTAGGTGCAGAAAAATGGATCTGTCTCCAGATCTGGAAAAGGGAGGGGGGAGGTCGACCCTAGTGTCGACCTGTTTACCCAGGTCGACCCCCAGGTCGACCCTAGTGTCGACCTGGGTCCTGGGTGGGAATTTTCCCGCCCAGCCCGGGCGTCAGTTTTGAATTTCGAAATCTGAATTTTGAATTTCGGGCTGGTTTTTATTGAAACTTCTGAAGGCCATATCTTCTTCATACGGAGTCCGATTTACGCAAATTTGAACTCTATTACAAGCAGAATTTCGAGATGAACATAATGGCGTAACCCGTTTCCCTTAATTATTCTGTTACAATTTAATTATTCTCTGATTTATTACTCTTAAGTTCACAGAAAATACAGGGTGTTACATTCTCCCCTCCTTAAAGGATTTCGTCCCCGAAATCTTCAAGTTAAGAAGAATGTGTCCTACCATCCAATCACCCATCTACTCAACCATCATCCACAAGCATCCATTGTCCTTAGAAACCCCTAACGTTGTATGAACATATGCAAAAGTGTGTGTATGTGTTCCTCATCTAATGCAAAGATCGGGCGGTCCACTGATTCAGTTGACCTCTTTAATGCGAATTATGTCAGTGCCATGAGTCCAACATGTATGCAATTTTCCTATTTGATACATATCATTTCTATATGAGTGCACAACCGTTCATTCATATGAAACATCCATGTGCTGAGTCAACCATTTTGCATCCATAAAAATTTTAAAAATGCACACACATCCATATGCAGTATGAGAGTGTTTTTGAGCCGATCTAGTGCCTAGTGTGTGTATATGCATCCATGAGCAACCACTAGAAACCACTTGCAACCAACAAACATAACATGTCTCAAACACATGTTTACACCCATTAGTTTCTACCTAAAGGACGAAGATTCGATCGATAAGATGCAACTGAGTGATAGAAGCAAGTACGATTAAAACAAGATCTTTGTTCCTATTAGACATCTGTTTAAGAGAACAACCCCCTAAGTATCAACCCTGAAGACTGAAATCAACATCAGATTGACACTTAGAGAATTACTCCCATTAAACAAATGTCCAACCGGAAATCTACTTCACGCTTCGAGTAAAAACCCTTAACCTTATCAGAAATATTCAGATACTTACAGACTACCGGTACATATCAGATTACCAAATGATTCTTAGGAAACTAAGCATGATAAAAACCCAGAATGTTTGCGTCATAGTCAACTTAACGCCCAACACAGATATCTTCATACCCTATCTTATCACAAAAAGATGAGTCGTAACCCTCATGGGGTTTGAGACTATAGCGGAATCAAAAACAAGACTAGTATTAAAGTGTGAGTTTCAATTACATAATCAAAATGCCAGAATCAAAAAGAGTTTTAACTCCACAATCAGATAAGGAAATTAAACCTTCTACAGAAAGTTTTCCCATTTCTATCCTATCCACCAGCCTCGAGGGTATTCGCCTGCCCTCCAAAAGTAGGACCTATCCTTTGCCCTTGACCTCATTTCTTTGGGCAGTCCCTAGTGAAGTGTCCCATCTCACCACAGTTAAAGCATGTGCCCTTCCTCTTTCTGTAGTCCTTGTTCTGATAGGTCGAGCTTCCATAAGTAAAGCACTTCTTCTCTTTCTTGTCTTCAGACTTCTCATCCTTCTTTTGTGTTTCCTTTTTGGGCCCCTCATTCTTGTTCTATGGTCCTTCAAGCTTTTCTTCTTTCTTCTCACTTTTGGTTTCTTCTTCATGCATCAATGCCATGTCAACTAATTTCTCGAAGGTAGCCCCCATAGGAATGTGGAACATTGCCAATCCGTGTAGCAGTTCGTTCAAACCTTTAGCAAACCTTAGTGCCTTCTTATGCGGTGTATTTACCAAATCTAAGTCGAATCTCCCCAACTGATTAATTTTTTGACGTACTCTCTCACTGATAAATTCCCCTGCTTCAACGCCAAGAACCTCTCTACGTATAGACTCTCTTATGCTCGTGAGAGAAATTTCATCTTGAACCTATGCCTGAAATTTATCCATGTCTCTACCGGACGCCCTCCATTTGTGACCTCCCACCAAAAAGAAGCTTCGTCCTTAAGCAACCATATCGCCAACTGTATCTTCTGCCTATCGTCCTCCTCGGAGATAACGAACAAATCCTCAGTTTCTTTGAGCCAGTTCCTTGCCTCCACGAAGGATGCAGTTCCATTAAAGTTCTTCCCACCCATGGCTCGAAAGTCTCTACATAGCTTCGGGAAAGTATTCACGCACGGAGGAGGAGGAGGAACCGCTGATCAATTGGGGGAGGAGGGACGTCTGCTGGGACCACATCATTAGCCCTAGGTTCTAGGTACCTCCTGAACCAGCCAGGTATCGGTATGCCCTTCGGAAGGTTAAGATCCCCAGACATGCTGAAACGAAAGAAAAGAAATGATTCAAAACAAAGGATAGAAAGATAGGCTATGGCTTTAGGGATTATGTTTTTCAAAATAAACTCTACTTTTGAAAATACTTCCTTTTTAAACCTTTTTGAAAATAGTTTTCAAAAACTTTTTATCAAATCTGGTAACGTTGCGGCAGTTCGCTATTTGGCGATTTGAACATCAACTGAATATACAGAATCCGTTTTAAACCGGATTTCTGTGAAACAAGAAACGTTCAGAGCTGGTGAAGTATATTTTTCTAATAGAAGAGAAAAATCGAGATTTCATTGTGTAGATTTTGTTTTATGTCCAAATCAAAATTTAGAAAAGTCACTATGGAATTCCTTTGAAATTTATAAATATATATTTATATTATAAAAGGATTTTATATATAAATCGAATATCGATATAACTGGGAATTTTGAAATACCGAGTTATAAATCCAATTTGGAGCTATATGATATTCTTTTATGAATATACGATAATATTTATTTTTAAATATTTAATTTGATTATTTTAAATATATTTATATATTTAAATGGGTTATTTAGAGCTTTAAAAATAGCCAGTTTTGCAAACGACCTCCGTTTTTGACAAAACTAATTTTCTTGGATCCGCAATGTCAAATTATTTTTAGATTTCAAGGATCGTGATTTTTGGGGTCACTATGTGGCCGTACGGATTTTTAATGTGAAAAACAATCGGTATTTTGACGGCTAAAAATACGCTATGTGAGCAAACGGAGTCGGGATTCGACGAAACCCATTTTGTTAGGTCCATAATGTCGAACTGTAACTACATGTCCAGTTTTGTGATTTTTGGATGTCATGTGTGAGTACAAGAATTTTAGAGGACAAACAAAAATAGCGTTTGCTTAAAATTCAATATAATATTCAATTAAAAAAATATTATACTTATCCTATATAACATCCTAACATTCTCAAATCCTCTTATCTTATTTCCATGGTAAATCCTTCAGCCGCCAGGTAAAATTAAGCACAACAGACAAATTCCTACCTTTGAAAATCGATATCAATTCAATTAAAATCTTATAGATCATTAGATATATATATATATATATATATTCCAACTCCTTTTGAAAAGCTCTTCCATACTGTATAGTTTTTTTTTTGAGATCGATTCAGGTAGGGTTCGTAGTACTTAAGAGCGGCGTGCGAGGTGATTTGCTCGCGAGGAGTTGAAGCAGTATTTGGCGGATTTTGCGTTGAATTTGGGAAGAGTTGAGGTCGTTGTTGACCAGTATAGCGCGGACTTCGATGTTGGTGGAAGTCTAAAACGCGTTCAGGCTTTGGATTTGAATTAAACGAGGAGGATATGACGAGGAAGAGTAGAGGATGAGAAGGAAAATGGTGCTCGTCTTGGGGATTATCATGGAGAGGGACGGGAGAACGACTTGATTGATGTTTGGCCAGAATAGGAGGAGGCGCAGCGTGTAATTTGGATGAGGAGGAAGGGGTTAGTCGCTTAAAGAAAAAAAGGATTAAGAAATGGGTACTGTGAATGGCGCACGGGTATTGGGCTTCCATGACAGTAGTAAGGCCCAACTTTAAAATAAAGTTTAGTTAATTTAAACTAAATAGCGTATTAACTTGTATAATGCATAACTTATTCATACGTGAACGAAATTCGGTGAAACAAGATCCGCTGGGATCGTATGGAAGGCGTCTACACACTGGAACTGACTGGGAGTGAATTAGAGCTCGTTACAGTTTATTGTAAAATAAATTGTCCGCCTGAATAGAGCGATGGTTATCGTTATTAACAATGATCGTCCAATGTGAGTAAAACTCACCAACTCTGAACAGTTATATTTTTATAACGTATTCTTAGAACTGATAAGTATCTGTTGATTGCTGTGTGTTGATTGTTTGGATGAATTGCTAGTCAGTTGGTTGAAATTATATATAATCAATATATATATATAAATTGTTAAATATATATTGATTTTGTTTTCAGAATATTTCATATTGAACTGAAATTGATGATAATTATATTGTGTAACATCTGTGGATGCAGGGAAACAGGTTGGAGGGATCCAACTGGATTCCTCAATATTTATAATACTGTTCTTTTCATATATTGTAATATATGACATGATATATAATCTGTGTTGATTACGTGTGTTGAATAATTTCGATCATTGTTATTTGGTATGGTAATACCGTAAGAAATACTGGGATGTAGAAAAGGGGATTTTCAAAGTGTATTTTGAAAATAAATTATTTATATAAAATCAATGGATTTAATATATAAATTGAGAAGGGGATATTTGTAAACCCTTTATAAATAGAATTGAAAAGGGGATATTTGTAAACCATTTACAGTTAGAATTGAAAAGGGGAAATTTGTAAACCATTTTCAAATAGTATTGAAAAGGGGATATTTGTAAACCATTTACTATTAGAATTGAAAAGGGGATAATTGTAAACCATTTACAATTAGAATCGAAAAGGAAATATTTGTAAACCATTTACAAATAGAATTGAAAAGGAAATATTTGTAAACCATTTACAAATAGAATTGAAAAGGAATATTTGTTAAAAAGGAAATATTTGTAAAAATATTTACAAATAGATTAAAAGGAAATATTTATTTAGAAAATTAATAGAGTTATAAAAGGAAATATTTATTTATGAAATAAATAGAGTTATAAAAGGAAATTTTAAATGAGGTTTAAGTGTAAAAATAGAAAGGAGATTTCGTATGAATAATTCTATAAATAGAAGTGTATATATAGAATTTGGAAATGGAATATTATTTTAAAATACGAAATCAAACTTAATGTATTATATATTAGAGTTAATCAATTAGAGTTAATCGATTTGAGTTAGAGTTAATTGATTCAAGTTAGAGTTAATCGAATATTGTTTATTCGAATCAAGTTAAAGGAGTTAATCAATAAGAGTTAATCGATTAGAGTTAATCAATAGAGTTAATTGAATAGAGTTAATCGAATATTAGTTATTCGAATAGAGTAATCAATTAGAGTTAATCGAATTAGAGTAATTGAATTAGAGTTAGTCGAATAGAGTTAATCGAATTAGAGTTAATCGACTATTAGTTATTCGAGTAGAGCTAATTGAAAGGAGTTATCGAATATAGTTTATTCGAAAGGAATTAATCGAATACAGTTTTTTCGAAAGGAGTTACCGAATATAGTTTATTCGAAAGAGAGATTATCGAATATTAGTTTATTCGAAGATAGTTAATCAAAAGGAATAAATCGATTAGAGTTAATCAAATAGAGTTAATCGATTGGAGTTAATCGAATAGAGTTAATCGATTAGAGTTAATCCAATAGAGTTAATCGATTAGAGTTAATCGAATATAGTTAATCGATTAGAGTTAATCGAATAGAGTTAATCGATTAGAGTTAATCGAATAGAGTTAATGGATTAGAGTTAATCGAAATAGAGTTAATCGATTAGAGTTAATCAAATATAGTTAATTGATTAGAGTTAATTAAACAGAGTTAATCGAATAGAGATTATCGAATAGAGATTATCGAATTTTAGTTACTCGAGGAGGGAGTTAACGAATATTATTTTATTCGAGAGAAGTTAATCGATTATTAGTTTATTCGATAGGAGTAAATCGAATATAGTTTATTCGAAAGGAGTTAATCGAATATAGTTGATTTGGAAAGGAGTTATCGAATAGAGGATATTCGAAAGAGAGTTATACGTAGAAATTCGATTATATCGATTTTGGGAAAGTACTACTCACTTTCCGTCTTTAATCAAGATTTATTTATTTACTAATAAATTGTTGTTTGTTTATTTATCCAAAGTAATAAATAAAAGCTATATTTTGAAGTTAGATATTTTAGAAGTAGGGATTATAAAGCTGTAGTTATAATCAATGTTTTCTGTAAAAGAAGTGGGTTCGTAAATAGAATCCGAGAGTTACATAAAGAGGTTGTTGAAGATTAGAAGATGGACTTTGTCTATTTCGAAGTTAGAAATGTTGTTCAGTTAAGGTCTGAGAGGTAGTTATACCCTAACTTGATTTGCTTTGTTTTTGACTAAGGAATGGTTAAGGTTCGACAGTGAAGTTTGGTTAAGTGTATTTAGTTAATCTGGGTAAAGGTTTGAGTGGCATACCGATGTTTTATTTAAAAATCTGTTTAAATCCAATGAATGAGTTTTGGAAACACTTTCCAGATATAATTAGAGATATTTTCTAATCATAGAAAATGAAATGTTGGATGATAAAGCATACTGGAATGACAGTGATACGTGAAAAAAGGAATGGAATTGTTTTCCAATAGTTAATACGTATATTTTCTAAATTTAGAAAATAAGAATTTATGGAGATATGGAAATGGGTAACTGAATTAATTTAGTGATAAATTAATTTAAAAAGAGGAAAAGTTGATTGATGATTGATCGGTAAGATTTCCATTTGGAAATACGACCATTGTTTGCACACGTGTTTTTCTTTGATAGTTAAATCACCGACTATCGAAGTTTTTGACCTTTTTTCTGTCGTCAATACGGAGAGACCGAGATCAGATTCATCATCTGAAAACCACTCTATATGGACGTTAGCGTTGCGATCAAATATAATGGAGATAATTGAAGACGGAGTTATGCTAGGGCTGTCCTGTTTACAGAATAGTACCTTCGGGTTGTCCAGTCTTAGGACGACCCGCATGGAAGAATGTATGACAGAGTCTATTTAATGGATCACGTAAGTTGATCTCTTTAAACGTATTTACGTTTGGTGGCGGAGGAATACGTTTCTCTTAGCTGTATACCCATTGTATTTTTGGGGAAATTAATTTGTGATTTGGCGGGTATGACGATGTGACATTCAAAGTGAATAATTGTGTGATCTGTCAGAGAAAAGCGTGGCCTCTAGCCTCACAACCGGGAAATGACAAAAATCAAGTAGGCAGCATGGCTAAGTGGTTGGCTGCCAAGTAGGTTGTATTATCACCTATCTAGAGATATTCATTTCATTCTATAATCTATTCAATGTTGTCCTATTCGAGAAACGGTTGTTGATCCCAACTGTTGGTGATATACATTCGATACACATAAGCAAAATGAATGGTCGGTCATGTGTGGCCGAGTTGCAAGATGTTCTTGTTGAACCCAATGTATTCCTCTCTAGGGGTACACTATCGGAAGGTGTTTCCATACCATTCACAATTGGAAATCCATTACCCAATATTGCTCGCAGTTTTGATTGTATACTATATATAAAACGTGAAATGAAAGCGTTTCTGCTAGATGATTATTATATTGTGGTTGATAGACACTATTATAATATCAATGAGTTTTGATATAAAGTTTATCATTTCTTTCAAAAAGGATTTTGAAAGTTAAATCAAATGTTTTGGATTCTCATAAGGGAAAAACCCATTCCATTATAAGGCGTGGTCTTATGAGATATCGTTTAATCACTCATACTGTTTTAAATTGTTTTACTCACACCAGTCCCATGACTGACCCAGAGTTTATTTATTTATTGTTTTCCCTAAACTCTTGGGTGTCCAATTTTGTACGGGCAGTCTAGTAGTTAGGATTTTACAGATATACCTGGAGAGCTTAGAGTAGGAGGCTTTAGGATTATATAGCTATAGTTATTTCCGCTATGTTGTAAGTGTTGTACTCTGATAATGTTACTGTATACATATATTGATTTTATTTCAAGGATATGTTATCTATTATATGTTGTTCGTTCCGCTGTGAGTTTGTTGTTACTCTGATGTTGTATGTTCTTCTTCTTCTGTTCTAAGTTTCTATCTTATCTGTCCTCACCCTCTAATTTCCTTCATGGACTATCCGGTATTTCCGATGCTTGAATAAATCGACATAGTGTTGTATGCCGATATCCAGGATCATGAAATCCCTGGGTCGGTACAGAGGGCGTCGGAGGGTGGCGCTGGTGCTGGGGAGGCTGGCGGCGGGTGGCGCACGAGAGGGGGGCGCGACCGGATCTAGCGAGGGCTCGAGCATGATTTTCAATTTTTGATTTTTGGGGGAAAAGAAAATGACCGGGGGTGGGGGTAATGAAAAGGGGAGGGGCTTTTTATATAATTATTTAATTAATTTATTAATTTTCAAAAAATTGACTTTTATTTCGACCTCCAAACAAAACCCACCGACTGTCGTTCTTAACTAATTACCCCCATTCCGAACAAAATGGGATATGTCCCGTAAGCCAATTCGACTGTTACGATCAGTTTTTCTTCAAAATATAAATCTATATATTGATTTTGAATTCACATTTCAATTTACTGGGTGGAACCCAAAATTTCCAAAAAAAATATTTCTAGCTTCTTATTGACGATACGGTCCTAACAAAACTAATTTCGTCAAATTTGGAGACCGTCTGAAAAATGGTCATTTTGTGGTCGATCCAAATTGACTGAAACTATCAAAACACGTTTTCCTTCGCCACGCTTACATATTAATCCCAAAAATTATGAAAATTGGAACCTAGAAATAATTTGACATCCCGGATCCAACAAAAGCAATTTCGTCGAAAACGAAGGTCGTTTGCAAAACGGCTATTTTTAAGGGCCATATTTCTATAGCGACTATTCTGAATTTTCAGTTGGGTATAACTTTTTATTCCCGCTATGAAATTTTGATTTTTCAGATTCATTGGAAAGATGTTTTCAAATAGATACAAATATTTTTGGTTTCGCTAAAATCCGGTTTATTTTGAATCCTGTACATTCATTTGAAATTTGAAGTCGAATTTTCAAACTACCGCGCCATTTTCAATTCCTTTTATAATTAAAAAATATATTATATTCTAACTTCAATTTATATAAATATATACGTTCTAGTTCTATTCAAAGTAAATTTCTCTTCATTATTATTTAAAATAAATCATTTTATATATTCAAAATTCACTAAAATTGCTTAAAAAAATTAAATTGTTCTCATTTTCCGGGTTGTTACAATCTCCCCCACTTAACATCTTTTCGTCCTCGAAAAGGAACGGAGCTGAAAGTTGTTCTACAAACCAACTCAACTCTCATTTTGGCTTTCATTCTTCAACTTTTCAGTTTCTAAGAATTTTCCAATTTTTCAAAAATTTGGCTAACACCCTAAATTTTCGAAAAATTTCTCCATAACCTCCTTTGTACGGGGAGCACCGGGAAAATCCCCAAACCGCCACATAGGCCCTTTCATCTCAAAAAGAAAAAGAAAAAGCCAAGCAGCTAGCCAATCGGCTCATAAAATCAATTTATATGTGTGTATATGCATGCAACTTCAAACAATTTTCAATACAGTTCAATATTTGGTTCAATTTGGCCTAAATTTACCTTTCTTTCACATGTTGATTTAAATAAATAATCACACAACACAATCATCAATCAATTAGTTGATTATCGTTTCAAATTCATAATTGTATATATATACATATATAAATCCATTTTTGATGCCAAGTCACAACAATAAGCCCTATCTAGTTTTAGTTCTCACACCTATCAATTGGAAAAATATAGGTATCCCACTTACGTCACTCGAACTTAAATTCTGATGATGAGTACTCAATCATCAGAATCATCTTCGAGCGACTAGAGTGTGATTCTATATCTATCCAGTATATTACAACTTTGAATACACATTTGCAAGGCGTATACGCAAAACCTTTATGTATTGGATTGTCCAAATTTAATACAAATAAAATATTCAAATATGTATAAGGTTTAAATTTTCAAAACAATATTTATGTTCATTTTTATTTTAAAAACACTACTCTTCACACTCGTTCTAGGATACTACCGATCCTATCTTTAATGAGTCATCCTCATTGGATATTACTAATCCAATCTTTGATGAATTCTTTCGTTTGGTTCTAATATGCCTTGTTCTCGAGCTCTGTAAACCAAAGCTCTGATACCAAATGTAACAACACAAACTTCCCCAGTCTCCGAAGAGAAGAGAAAGAACGGATTGTCTGAGAACAAGACAAATCAAAACACAAACAGAAGAACATTTCATTGCTTATTACAACAATTTACATCAAAGTGCAAGAATATACAAAGTATGAATAAATATTATACATCAGAAAATATCATAGATTACAATACAATACATAGCAACAGAAAAATAATACAATACACAACTGAAAGAGATAAATGGATACAGAGCTTTCCGGATATCGTTCCAGCTGTAAACCAGGATCCTATGAATATAAATCTGCAAAACCAAAACTACTAGCTGCCCGTGTGGAAAATAGGGGCACCCAGAGTTTAGGTTAAAACAATAAACTCCAGGTCAGTCATGTGACTGGTGTAAGAACTAAAACAGTTATTTAAAACTATAATTTGAAAGAGAGTAATTCAAGGGACCATGACGTATAACACGAAATGGGTTTCCTCCCTAGAATACTAGTGCATAGGATAAACAACGCAATGCTTTTTGGAAAAATGAAGCTATTATAAGACCCATGTCCCATCACATAATGCAACGCAAGCTGGAGGATAGGGTTTTACCTTATAATAGCCAAATAATGCTTGATACGTTTAAAACAAATCATTTTGATAATATTATAGTGTAAAGTGTATAAAAGAACTTCAACTATAAATGTATCAATCATAGGCAATATGGGTACCATCTACCATGTCGCCAATACTAGGCTCTACAATTAAAATCGAAATGTCATGTATTGGAAATTGGATTTCCGTCATGAATCTAGGCAAGGGATGTACTCCTTTCCGCTTCGAGACAATCTAGCAAATGTCTCTGGACTACACACTCTGGGTAACCCCTGGATCCTGCAGTGCCAGTCCTCCCTTACGTTCGAGTATTGGCAATTCCTAAACACACGTTTCCCGGTCCTACAGGACCTATCCATCGGCTCTATAGAGACCGATATAGCCGAGGCGCCTAGCGTTCCAACAACCACAAAGGTAAAAATATATAAATTTCAGGGCTTGCAAAACGTTGACACCACCCGTAGCTAGAAAGAAACGTCATGCACTCACTACGTTCCCTTATCCCGTTTTTGACTCATACCGAGGTGTGAGGCTCGCAAATTAAAGCTATACACAAAGCTATGCTATATTAAAGTCGTGCTTTGATCATCCATAGCAAGACTTTGCTTTTCAACAGAAGGCTTGATCATTTGCATCTCAGCATGCCACACAGGCAATCTATGCCATGCGACAGATATCTATCGATGTATAACCTCTGAGCTCGTACGTCTCAGAGAAGGGCGTTAAGACAGAGAATAAATTCTCCGCCGTCAAACAGATATATATTTAATAGAAATCAATCAACACAGAATAAAATCCAATGTCAGACACACATCCATTTACAAGTTTGCTCTGGGTCTGAACGAAACCAGAGGCACCTTATTCCTCGTCCCGTATGTCCAATATAGGAGAGAGGCCCTCGCATATCCGTCGATCTCCAAGTACGTCTGGACGATCACCACTTATTACCTTGTCTTGGGTGTATAGCCCAATCAAGACATCAGTAATCATCCAAACGATGTGAAGACCTCCGATCTTCAACCACCGTCTTCATCGTCGACATATCGTTGAATCAGTTATTCGGAATAGGTATGAACCCGGCCTTTCTGAATAACTCGTGTATATAATAAACAAGTGCTATAAAAACACAACATACGCCTCACTCCAATTCTGAATATTCTTTTATTTAAATATTCACATCTTTAGGGATTTGTTCCCATTAATTTTATCAAAGATAAATTCTTTAAAATTTATTCTTTAATCTTCCTTTGGATATCATTCAAACCATATTAAGGTTTTCCAAACTAGTTAGGATTAACGCACCTTACCGATGTAACCATTTATTTAATTTCCCAATCCCACCCTATTCACCCCATAGAGCAAAACTGATCATACTCCGTATCTAACACCACGGTGTTATCGTTAAATTTAATTAGCATTTCTCATTCAAATCTAATTAAAGATTTAACTATCGCTAGGAGCAAAGCTGGCGATACTCCATTCTAGATCATTTCTCAAATTTGATAATTTGAATTATCAATTCCCATTTCAATCTAATTAAAGATTCATTAAAACTCCACTTAGTTTTAATCTTTCCAAAAATCAATATTAATGATTTTTTTACATTGGAAACACAAACATGTCGCATCGACAATCTACACCGTACTATTGATTTATGCTGATATATAACCTCTGGGCTCGTACGTCTCAGAGAAGGGCATTAAGCAAGAGAATAAATTCTCCGCCGCCAAACAGATATATATTTAGCAGAGATCAACCATACAGTTCGAAATACAATGACAGACATGTACTCCTGTCTTTAACTGGGTTAAAGAACTAATGTTGTTTAAAACATAGTTCATGGTAAATCCAAATCACATTCCATTAATTATGGAATCTTCATGGAAAAACAAATCAATATATAATAGATATCGATTTCCGATCTAACTAGTAATATAAATGGAATAATGGCAAAGCCTTTTAAATTCCATATGTATTAACAGTCTTCCTCCACAGAAGTGCACTTCGATTATTATCAATCGAATTCCGTTCAATTCCAATTTAATATAATAAATTGGAAAATGTTACTTTGGAAAATTCATGTTAAATCTAAATAAAAAGATTTATAAATTCCAAATCACATTTCACTGTAAATCGGGTTAAAGAACGAATGTCATTAAAAACACAATTCACAATAAATCCAATTCACATTCCATTTTCAGTTCTAGTTAAATGTTAATTAATTGGTAATTCTTCTTTAAATCTTAATTAAAAGATTTATTCTTTTCACATTGGGTTTAAGAATAGTGTCATTTAAAACATAGTTCACGACAAACCCAAAATCCCATCAGTCTCTAACCGTAAATTAGTAAGAGAACAATTCCCTAAGTATTATTCCCGAAGGTCGAAACCAACATCAGATCAATACCCAGGAAACCATTCAACTTAGCTAATATCCAGTCAGTTTCTAATTTTCTTAACTCAATTGGGTTTAAGAACAGTATTATTAAAGATACCATTCACGACAAACCCAAAATCCAATTTGAAATTAAATATAAGGCTCTGAATAGAAATATATCGGCTTATATTCAATATCAAATTCTGAAACCAACAAATATCGTATTGGAATAACGGTATATATATCTTCCAAATTCCTCCACAATATCCGCATAATCACAAAATCCAATATCAAAATATTCCGAAGATAATTTCAATTCAAATCCATTCCAATTCATATATTGGAAATTTCAGTTATTTTTAAAACCATTTCAGATCCAATTTATTTATTTAAAATATTGGATTGTAATTCTTGTTAATAATTAGTTCATTTCGATAAAAATATATATTTTTATCTTTTCAAACGTGGAATTTTTCATCCCAATCTTTTCCAAATCATTTATTATGATTTTACACAAATTATTGATATTTTTAATAATTTTATCAAGGCCTATATAGTCGATTTCCATAAACGGTCATTGAACTGCACTTACATCGATCTTTTCCAAATTTGATTTGGACATGATTCCAAATCCAACCGTTAGATTTCAAATCTCTTATATTCTTGGAAAGCTCTTTTGGATACGAACCCAACGGTTCCGATTTTAGGAGAATCTGATGGTCGGATCCCCCGTAATGTCCGTTCGAAGTCAATTGTCAAAATTTGTGAATTGTCGCGGCTGGTCGCGTTCTATTCATGCCATTATATACATATATATATATTATATATTTCATCGATTTCCATTTAAAACGTATTTTATAAACCGTTTTAAATTCGTTTTCAAAACGATTTCAACCTCATATTCAATTTCAAATCAAAATTGAATATTCCATATCATCGATATATGAATGATAGTATTTTCAAAACATTATATTTGAAATCAATTCCTTTTCGATATTCATTATAAAAATGAATAAAATCGATATAAATATCGTTCACGTCAAAATGGCGTTAATCTAATCAACACAGGTTCATATATTTATATATATTCGTGTCCATCCCAATTTGGACATCAAAATCAGATTTTGATCTTTTACCGACTATTATTTTAATATATTCATTATTTTAAAATATTCATTATTTTAAAATATTCATTCTTTCTGAACTGGAATCAGACACAGTCAATTACCAAATAATTTGATTTATATGGATTTCATACACATATGTACACAACAATAATCAAACACACTCATCCATCATCCAGAGTGTATTACACAACTGTATAAGTGTTAAATATAAAGAATCAACGCTTATAACAGCCTGTCAACAAATCGATTGACATACAACTAAATATTGGGATTAGTGTATGTCCAATATCATCCCAATGCCCGTGTGGGGTTTTCAAACAACAAATACAAGTTTATTTGTGCAGCTGAGCGATGTGTAAAATTTATCGTCCCAATCAATATCCGTCAAGTGTGTGTACATAAACAAATCGTTCGATTTGTAAATGAATATTTATTTTATTCACATACACGTTAAAAATTATATTATTAACTATAAAATATTTATTCCATCCCAGATCACACAATAAATTTTCACAACACAATCAAACAAATGAACAAGTCGTCCATGGTCTGTGGACGACGGGTGTCGGGTGCTACTTAGCACCGTCTGCATCCTAGTATATATTTTAACTAGCTAATAAAATTAAAGTGGGAAGTTCTCACATTTGGGTTCCACTCCTCCATTTTTTAATTTCTGAACGGTTTGGATTCCGTTTTGATTTCAGTCCATTCCATCGCCATCTGTTTCACGCAGTTGATATTAAAAATCACATTTTTTACAATTCAGATTTCTATATAAAAATCATATTTTTACATCGCTACTTCATTATAAAAATTATATTTTTATAACTCTACTCTATACATAAAAATCATATTCTTACTTCTCTTTCTAGATAATAAAAAGTGAAAATTAGGCACACATCCCTAAAACCAAACTTAATTAAGCTCACATCCTCCTCTTTTGAAACCTATAAATTTCATCCCTATTTTTAAATGGCCGCAATTTTTTTCCGTAATTACCCTTTTTCAAATTCACGACTTACTTAATGTGATCGATAATATACATTAGGGTTTTAATTTTTTTTATAAACATACAATTCTGTGTTAATGGCGGCGCGATCTTCCTTCTTAATTTTTTCACCTTCGGATTCCGTTGATCTTAAATCCACAGTAAGTGACAATTTTTTTAATGGCGGTGCGGTCTTCCTTCTTAATTATTTCAACTTTAGATTATGTCGATCTTGAATTAACAGTAATCGGCAATTTTTTCAGAGATTTTTTTGGATCGATCCTTCGTTTATAGAAAGGATGTTTCTTCTTTGAGGTAATTTATGCTTTTTAATAATTTTTTATTTTTTGTATACGGATTTCCTTTTTTAATCGATATTTGCTAATTTATTAATCTGAATTTGTTCAATTGTCTTTTTTTATTGATGGGTAATGTAATTATTGTGTAATGTTTTATGGTTATTATTGATTGTACAGCAGTATAATTTAATTTTTCAACATATTTTTCTGTCTGTTATGAATATATGTGTAACAATATGCATTTATTATGAATATGAGCATACAAATATGCAACTATTGTTTAACACGTGGGTTTGCATGTATTTAGAATAGTTGCGTATACGTATGCATATATTCTGCATATATGCATACATATATATAACTCGTTTGAATATCTGTTTGTTTGCATGTCGGATGATTAGTTGCGTACAAACATGCATATATTCTTAATATATTCATATTAAATGTGTTCTGCATCTATTTTGTTTAAAAATATGTGCAAATATTCTAATATTTTACAAATAAGTGCAGCTATTACTGTTATATGCATACGTGTACGAATCTATTTATAATTATTTGAACATGTTTATGTAATTTTATTTGATTAATGTAGATTAGGCTTATTAATGTTGATTTTTATCTTTATATAACCGTGTTCCTGCAGATATTGGTGTATTGGTGTATAGGCAGAAGAATGCCTTGCCGTCAATAATCTTCTAAAAGGTCGAAATCTGTACGTGAATTTACGAAGACTGTTAAATGTGGTTTGTGCCAGAAGTTGGGTCATAATAAAAGGACGTGTTCTTCAAAAGACTATTAGTTGTTTGTTGTAATTTTTTTTAACAAAGTTATGTTGTATGATGTTGTGAACATTTATGTTCTGCTTTAAATTTAATGTTAAATTCTGTGATTTGTACAAATTTTTTAGACTTATATATATGCAATTATTCAGTATAGTTGCATAGATATATGCAATTATACTGAATATTTGTATCATTTTTCCTTGTATTTTGCATTGCTGCATAAATGTATGAAACAGTTAGTACTAGCTACATACAAGTACAAAAGTTTCTTTATAACTGCATAATGTATACGAGTACTCTCAATTGTTGCATACAAATATGCAATTATTCTTATTATGTGCATGCAATTATTCAAGTATTCAGTGTGTATGCATATTCTCTTTTAACATAGAAGATTAGTTCCCTTTTTTATCGTCAAATTATCCTGAATATTTTGTCAATTCAAATATGCATAACATTTAACAATTTTTGCATTTAGGCATGCAAGTATTATGAATAACTGTATAAAAGAAAGCAACAATTCATAATATCGTTTAAGACTAGACAAACTAAATTCAGTACATAAAATTCCACAGTAATTCGGTATAGAAAATACATAATCGTGTCATCGTAGTTCGAATACGTAAAATCAATCAACATATTTGTACAGAAATATAAACACCATTTTTAATAATTTTAATCAGAAGTTTTGTTTTCGTCTGATAGCAGGAACATCTGTGTTAGGTCACCATCTACAATCCAACTACGAAGTTTGTAACTTAGAATTTGAGCAGCAAGCACAGCTCTTTGTCGAGTTGTTTGTCCTCACTTCTTTGTTTTATTATATTAATTACAAACGTTCCATAATCGATGCTGTAAAATTGTAAAAAAAATATCAATTTGATAGAATTATTTTATTTAGTATAAAAACATGCATAGAAATTTGCAAACATTATCAATATATGCATTAATATGATAACACTTACGAAGTCAACATAATAGTATGCAAGTCTTCATATTTTATGCATACAAGTTTGCAAATATTTTGAACTTATGCGTACAAGTATGCACTTATTATGTGTGTACATGCATATTAACTATTCTAAATTTGTGCATAGAAGAACGCAACTTTTTTTATTATTTGCATCCAAACATGCAAATTTTATCAATATTTGCATACAAGTATGCTCATGTTCTGAATACTGGCATAGTTGTATGCAAATATTCTGATTATTTATATATGTGTATACAAGTATTTTGAATTTATTTACTTACGTATGGCCTTGTTGTGGCCAATTAGCCAATTCAAGTTGCTCATGTTTTTGATAATTCGTCTTTTCCAGCCTTTTCACCACTCCACTGATGTAAATTCTCTATATAAAAACGTATATAGATAAATGCATAGAATTATGCAACAATTATGTAATAAAATCACAATTGCATGCCACAGTTTAGGATAAATGCATACAATTATTCAACAATCAGGTAATATTTGCACAATTACATGAAACAATTGTGACTAAATGCATATATTTATACATGAATCTGCTGATAGTTGCAGATTTGCATTCAACAGCTCTAAATAAACGCAAATAATAATGTAAAAAACAGGTGATAAATTCACACTAGCATTTAACAGTTCAATTTAATTGCATGGAATTATGTAACAATAAGGTGATGAATTCATACATTAAATTAACAATTTTGATAAAATGCCAATGAAAATGCAAAAATTCTTATTACATTCATTACTGTATGCAACTATTCTGTATAAATTCATGGATACATGCAACTTTTTCTAATATATGTATCCCAGTACGCAAATGATTTGAATATATGCCTACATATGTACAAACATACATAATATATGCATACAATTATGAAATTATTCTTAATACATGATAATTGCATGCAACTTTTCTTTTTACATTCATTTATTCGGATGCTCAACGAATTAATCCCATTGAAAAATGCAAAAAATTATTCTAAATATACGGCTACAAAAAATAGTTGTTAATTTCATATAATCAGTCAACAATTCTACTTAAACTTTTAGAATCATGCAACAATTCTGAATAAAATTAAAAGATCACGCACCAAATCATAAAATCATAAAATATTCCCTATTCATCCACGGTTAATTATATAATATACATAGATTATCAGTTGTAGAAATTAAAATTAGAAAATAAAAATTTTACCTTTGTTCTTGCCATTTTTTGCGGATCTTCTCTTGAAATTGCCATGGGTTTTGATTATTTTTCTTCGATCGACATTAAAACGATAAAAGTCGGCTTTGAAATTTAAATTTTCATCAACAATCGGTTGCGATAAATGAGGGATGCGGTTAATGAAATGACACAGATATGTGGATTGTGTATTTTAGGGTTTAAAGGACAAAATCGGAATTTGATATGCCGCGTTTTGAAAATAGGGATGTAATTTCTATAATTTGTACCGCTGAACTTTTTTATATTTTAATAGTTAATAGGGACCTGTAAAAAACGCACCCTAATAAAAATCATATCTTCGCAACATAAAAATCATATTTTTATTATCTCTATTGTATAAAAATCATATTTTTATTATCTCTATAATATAAAAATCATATTTTTATTATCTCTATAATATAAAAACCATATTTTTATTATCTCTATAATATAAAAATCAAATCTTTTTATTAAAATCATCAATATAAAAATCTATTCTTTATCATTATCAAAATATAATCTTTTTCATTTTCAAAAATCAAGTCTCTTCCGTTTTCAAAAATCAATTCTTTTCATTTTTGAAGACACAATATTTTTAAACCCTTAAAGATCACATTTTTCTTTATAAAAAACATGCCATTCAAAACAAATTAAAATAATAAATAAATAAAAAGATAACTTACAGCTCAAATTGGAAAAAGGGGGGTTCATCAGAGGTGAGGCGCAGGGCGGAGGGAATGGCGGCTGAGGGGCGCGTAGGTGGTCGGGGTTGGCGCTAAGTTAAGTTGAGGTGGCGGTTGGCGGCTGTTGGGTTTGGGTATGGAATGGGGTTTAGAAGAGGGAAGGAGGAGAGAGGGCGTTGGAGGGTGGCGCTGGTGCTGGGGAGGCTGGCGGCGGGTAGCGCACGAGAGGGGGGCGCGACCGGATCTGGCGAGGGCTCGAGCGCGATTTTCAATTTTTGGGGGAAAATAAAATGATCGCGGGGGGGGGGGGGGGGGGGGGATTAATGAAAAGGGGAGGGGATTTTATATAGTGAAAATTAGGGACACATCCTTAAAATGAAACTTAATTCACGCCACATCCGGTCATAGTTTCACTTACGTTTCTGGTCCCTAGAAATGAGATGCCGCCCAACTTTTGTACCAGGTTCCGCCTTTTTACTTGTCCCCTTCGTGTTTTTTTTTTGTTTTGAACAAAAAAAAATGCGCTCTGACTTTAAAAAAAAAATCCTAAATTCTGGAAACTTCTCCAGAAGTTCACTAGAAGAAAAAAAAAGTTGCATACATGTATGCAACTTTTGCCAATAGTTGCATACATGTATGCAACTATCTGCATACACATGCAAAAAATACGTTCGTGCATACTGAATAATTGCATACAAGTATGCAGATACTCAGAATAACTGCATACTTGTATGCAAGAATACGTTGAAGGCCGTAGGCAACGCAATATGTGCATACTTGTATGTATTTTTTCTGCATAACTGTATACTTGTATGTACATATACAGGTATGCATGTCTTCTATGCAACTATGCTGCTGTTTGACGCAGAATTGGAATAAATGCATATATATATATATATATATATATATATATATATATATATATATGCAACTAATTGAATTATATGCATCTTTTGATGCATTTTACTGCATTTCGTTGTTTTTGTGTAATTTTTGATTTTGACGTTGTTTTTTATGTTTTTTTCACCTGAATTTTTTCACGATTAATTGTTTTAATTAATTACAAATTTACATGATTTTTTTAATGTATTTTTGAAAAATAGGGACTAAATTTATAATAAGTTTATGACCGGATGTGAGCCTAATTTAAAACCTTAACAGGGACCTGTAAAAAACGCACCCTTTTATATAATTATTTAATTAATTTATTAATTTTCAAAAAGTTGACTTTTATTTCGACCTCCAAATGAAACCCACCGACTGTCGTCCATAACTAATTACCCTCATTCTAAACACAATGGGAAATGTCCCGTAAGCCAATTCGACTGTTACGATCGGTTTTTCTTCAAAATCAAAATATAAATCAATATATTGAATTTGAACGCACATTTCAATTTACTGGGGTCACATTCGGACCCCAAAAATTCCAGAAAATTTATTTCTAGCTTCGTATTAACGATACGGTCCTAACAAAACTAATTTCATCAAATTTGGAGACCGTTTGCAAAATGACCATTTTCTAGTCGATCCAAATTGATTGAAGGGTGCGTTTTTTAGAGGTCCCTATTAAGTTTCAAAATATAAAAAAAAAACCGGTCATAAACTTATTGTAAATTAGGTCCCTGTTTTCAAAACTTATAAAATAATAATTAAAAAAAATTCGTAAATTAGTAATAAAATATATTACGCATTATAAAAAAAATTCAGTTCAAAAAACAACAAAAATAATGTCAGAAAGAAGAAAACAGCAAAAAACAGAAAAAATTGCAGTTAAATGCATAATGTTATGCACCTTTTTGATTTTATTGCATGCATATATGCAATTATTGCAGTTCTTCCAGCGGATAGATTTAACATAATTTTTCAGTTCATTTTTATTTGCATCCAAATGTGCAAATTTCTCAAAAAAATGCACACATGTGTGCAACATTTTTATAGGATAAAAAGTAGGGACCTAATTTATAAAAAAAACAAAGTTCTGAAAATTTTTAAACCCGCCCCCTATTTTATTTTTTCCGCCTTTTTGTATTTTTTTTAAAAAAATGTGCGTACGTTCATAAAATAAAATAAAAATTTCTAAAATATGGAAATAATGTCAGGAATCTACGGAAATCGAAAAAAAATAGTTGCACACATTTATGCAAATATTACTGATAATTGCATATATGTATGCAACTTTTCCGTAAGCTGTTTTCAGATTAAAATCTGAAAATAAACCTGCACAAATGTATGCAAGTATTTGAAATTTTTGCGCACATGTATGCATTTATTTGCATGAATAAAAATCAACGAAGATGTATGTAGTGAAAAATATGCACGGATGTATGCAGAAAGTGATATATGTGCATACTATTATGCATTTAACTGGAAATTTCGTTTTTTTTTTTGGTTTTTTTGATTTTTGACGCCTTCGTTGATGGTTTTTTGTTCTGAATTTTTTAGTGTTTACATGTTTTATTAAAATACGAATTTACGTGATTTTTTTTTATTTTTTTTATATTTTTTTATTACTTTTCAAAAAATAGGGACCTAATTTACAATAAGTTTATGACCGGATGTGAGCCTAATTAAGTTTCAAAATAGGGATGTGAGCCTAATATTCACTTGATTGAAACTGTCAAAACATGTTTTCCTTCACCACGCTCACATATTAATCCCAAAAATTATGAAAATTGGAACCTAGCAATAATTTTACATTTCAGATGCAACAAAAGTGGTTTCGCCGAAAACGGAGGTCGTTTGCAAAACGGCTATTTTTAAGAGCCGTATTTCAATAGCGACTATCCTGGATTTTCAATTAGGCATAACCTTTTAATACCGCTATGAAATTTTTATTTTTCGCATTTGTTGGAAAGATATTTTCAAATAGATTCAAATATTTTTGGTTTCGCTAAAATCTGGTTTATTTTGAATCCTGTACATTCATTTGAAATTTGAAATTTGAAATCGAATTTTCAAACTACTGCACCATTTTCAATTCCTTTTATAATTAAAATATATATTTATATTCTAACTTCGATTTATATAAATATATACATTCTAATTCTATTCGAAATAAATTTCTCGTCATTATTATTTAAAATAAATCATTTTAAATATTCAAAATTCACTAAAATTTCTAAAAAAAATAATTTGGATCTGATTTTCCGGGTTTTACACTTCTTCTCCATCCTCTCTTCCAATCGATCGAGCCCCCCTCCTAACCCAACTCCAACCCGCGAACCACACCCTCCAATGCCCAAACAAACCGCCGTTGCCGCCCCACCACCATTACTACCCCACCACCTCAGCGCCGCCATCTCCGCCCAGCACAACCTCCCCTCCGACGTCGAACCCCCCCTCCGCTGAAGAAATCAAAATCGGTGAGTTTTTTATTTATTATTTAATTCACCTTTAAAAATATGATTTTTTTATTTGTTCAAAAATATATTTTTTATTTAATTAAAAATCTAATTTTTATTTGTTTAAAAATATGATTTTTATTTATTTAAAAGTTTAGATTTTTATAATACGAAAGTTTAGATTTTTATAATAATATAAGATTTTAAAAATAGAAAAGAAAAGGTTTTTAAAAATATAAAAGATTTGATTTTTATATTAGAAAAGATTTGATTTTCATAATAGAAAAATAAGATTTTTAAACATAGAAAAGATTAGATTTTTTATAATTTGAATAACGATATAAAAATATACTTTTTATATACGAAGTAGCGGTTTAAAAATATGATTTTTATAAATGAATAGCGATATAAAAATATTATTTTTAGTTTGATAAAAATATAAGTTTTATCGTATGTATGAAAAAAAAAATTGAGTAGGATAAAAATTGAATTTATATATATATATATATATATATATATATATAGCGATATAAAAATGTGATTTTTATATATAAATTTCGTTGATTAAAAATATGATTTTTAATGTATAAATATCATATCAAAAATGTGATTTTTACTATGAACAGCGTGAAAAAGGATTGCGTTGACATTACGGGAAAATCCAAACTGTTCATAAATTCAGAAATAAAACTATAGGAGTGGATCCCAAAGGTGAGAACTTCTCACTTTAATTTATTTTCTAGTTAAATATATATACTAGGAAGCACTACCCGACACCTTTGTTTGAAACCATGTTTGTTTGGTTGTTTGGTTGATTGGATTATTTGGTCGAATTTGGTTTGGGAAATGAAATGAATTGATTAGAATTTGGTTTCTATATAGCGTAAGCCATTATTAGGCGAGGGATAAGGCTAGACCTTATTTCAACTCTAGCATCGCGCTACTAGGCTGCTAAAATTTTCAAAAAATATTAGAATAATAAAAATATCATTTTTATTTAATAAATGAACTGTATAGAATATTCATAAGATGAAACAAATATTTTATAGTTAAAAATATAATTTTTAATGTGTATATGAAGAAAATAAATATTCATTTACAAATCGAACGATTTGTTTATGTACACACATTTGACTGATATTGATTGGGATGATATATTTTACACATCGCCTATAACGGCAAGGAATTTCGCTCGATCCGAATCGATCGTTAAACTGACTAAGACCGTTCGAAAACCCCTGATCGTTTGAGAACAGGACAAATCAGAACGCAAACAGAAGAACATTTCATTGTTATTTCAAAAATTCCATCAGATACAAGAATATGTAGAGTATAAATGAATAAATTACATTCAACAAATACCAGAGATTTAAATTACATTTAAATACATCGCAGCGGAAAATAATACAAAAGCACAACTAGAAATAATGCACGGATACAGAGCTTTCCGAGCATCGTTCCAGCTGTAAATCAGGATCCTGTGACTATAAATCTGCAAAACCAAAACTACTAGCTGCTCGTGTCGAAAATAAGGGCACCCAGAGTTTAGGTTAAAACAATAAACTCCAGGTCAGTCATGTGACTGGTGTGAGAACTAAAACAGTTATTTAAAACTTTACTTTAAAAAATAGTAATTCAAGGGACCACGCTGTATGACACGGAACGGGTTTCCTCCCAAGAATACTAGTGCATATAACAAAACAGCACAATGCTCTTTGAAAAAATGAAGCTATTATAAGACCCAGGTCCCATCACACAATGCAACGCAAGCCGGAGGATAGGGTTTTCCCTTATAATAACCAAATAATGCTTGATACGTTTAAAAACAAATCATTTGATACTATTATAAGTGTATAGTGTCAAAACAATTCAAATCATAAATATCAATCATAGGCGGCATAGCTACCATCTACTATGTCGCCATACTAGGCTCTACAAATAAAACCGCACTATCACGTATTGGAAATTGGATTTCCGTCATGAGTCGAGGCAAGGGGCAAGCTCCTCTCCGCGTTCGAGACACTCTAGCAATGCCTCAGGACCCCACTCTGATCCTTTGGAACCTCCAAGGCCGGTCCTCTCTTACTTTTGAGGATTAATTATTCCTGAACACACGTTTCCCGGTCATTACAGACCTATATCCGAGGCGCCTCGTATCCAACAACCACATAGGTGAAAAGTATATAAATGTCAGGGCTGGTAGGTCACTGACACCACCCTAGCTAGAAAGAAACGTCGTGCACTCCTTGGGTCCGTATCCCATTTTTAACTCATACCGAGGTGTGAGGCTCGCGAATTCACGTTATACACAAAGCTACGCCACACAGGCCGTGCTTTGATCATCAACCACAAGACTTTGCTTTTCAACAGAAGCCTTGATCAATTGCCACTTACGCGTGCCACACTGGCAATTCACTTCATGCGACTGATGTCCATCGATATACAACCTCTGAGCTCGTACGTCTCAGAGAAGGGCGTTAAGCAAGAGAATAAATTCTCCACCGCCAAACAGATGTATATTTAATAGAGATCAATCAACACAGAATAAAATCCAATGTCAGACACACAATCCATTTACAAGTTCGTTCTGGGTCTGAACGAAACCGAAGGCACTGTGACGGCAAGGAATTTCGCTCGGTCCGAACCTGTCGCTAAACCGATCCAGGCCGTTCGAAACGCCCTATCGTTTGAGAACACGACAAAATAGAACGCATACAGAAGAACGTTTCATTGCTTATTACAACAATACATCAGATTACAAGAATATACAGAGTATAAATGAATATTACACAGAAATATCAGAGATTTAAATTACATTTAAATACATAGCAGCGGAAAATATTACAATACACAACTAGAGGAGATATACGGATACAAAGCTTTCCGGATATCATTCCAGCTGTAAACCAGGATCCTGTGAATATAAATCTGCAAAACCAAAACTACTAGCTGCCCGTGTCAAAATAAGGGCACCCAGAGTTTAGGTTAAAACAATAAACTCCAGGTCAGTCATGTGACTGGTGTGAGAACTAAAACAGTTATTAATCTTTATTTTAAAAGTTAGGTAAATCAAGGGACCACGCCGTATAACACGGAACGGGTTTCCTCCCAAGAATACCAGTGCATAAAACAAACAGCGCAATGCTAAATAAAGAAAAATGAAGCTATTATAAGACCCAGGTCCTATCACACAATGCAACGCAAGCCGGGGGATAGGGTTTTTACCTTATAATAGCCAAGAATGCTTGATACGTTTAAAAGAAATCATTTTGATACTATAATAAGTGTATGGTGTATAAAACAACTTCAAATCATAAGTATCAATCATAGGCGGCATGAATGCCCCATACCACTATGTCGCCATATATAGGTTATACAATCAAAATCGCAAAGTCACGTATTTGGAAATTGGGTTTCCATCTATGAACCGAGGCAAAAGATAGTCCTCAACCGATTCGTGACTCTCTAGCCCGAGCCACAGGTCAGAGCTCGAGTGACCTTGGAGCGACAGGGCCGGTCCACCGATGTGGATTAAACTTAAACCCTGAACATGCGTTCCCCCGCCCTATGGGGCGTAAATGAGCCAACGAATGACTCCATCGGACCCGGATCGTCCGATCAAACCGAGGCGCCTCGCAACAGCAACAACCACATAAGTCAAACTCGTCAGGGCGTGTAAAACCACTGACGCCACTTCTAACTAGAAAGAAACGCATGCCCTCCCTGAGGTCCGTCTCCCGTTTTTGGTTCATACCGGGTGTGAAACTCGCGAAGTAAACGTTACACAAAGCTACGCCACAAAGGCCGTGCTTTGATCATCACCACAAGACTTTGCTTTTCAACAGAAGCCTCGATCAATTGCCACTTAGGCATGCCACACAGGCAATTCACTCCATGCGTTTGGTATCCATCAATATATAACCCCTGAGCTCATACGTCTCAGAGAAGGGCGTTAAGCAAGAGAATAAATTCTCCGCCGCCAAACAGATATATATTTAATAGAGATCAATCACACAGACTAAAATCCAATGTCAGGCACACAGTCCATTTACAAGTCCGTTCTGGGTCTGAACGAAACCGGAGGCACCTAGTACCCCGCATATCCATCGATCTCCAAGTACGTCTGGACGATCACTAACTGTTTCCATCTTCTTGGGTGTACAGCCCAATCAAGATCATCAGTAAGCACCCAAACGACGTGAAGACTTCCGGTCTTCGACCATCGTCTTCATCTTCGACTTATCGTCGTATCAGTTATTCAGAATGGGATAAACCCGGTCTTTCCGAATGACTCGCGTATATTTTAAATAAGTGTTACACAAACACAACATACGCCTCATTCCAATTCATCAGTCACTAACCGCAAATTAATCAAGAGAATAATTCCCCAAATATTAACCCCGAAGGCCGAAACCAACATCAGATCAATACCCAGAAAACCATTCTGCTTAGCTAACCGACAGTTAGTTTCTGATTTCACATTCATAGGGAAAGGTTCACATTAATTTTATCCAAGATAAATTCCTGAATTTATTCTCTAATCTTCCTTTGAATTTCGATTCAAATTAGTCGGGATTAACGAAACTTACCGAAGTAATCATTTGTTTTAATTTCCCAATCCCAACCTATTCATCCCATGAAGTAAAACTGGTTATACTTCATATCTAACACCACGGTGTTATCGGTAAATTCAATTACCATTTCACGTTCAAATCTAATTAAAGATTTAACTAACGCCTGGAGCAAAACTGGTGATACTCCATTCTCGATCTTTTCAATCTAATTAAAGATTCATTAAAACTCCACTTAGTTTTAATCTTCGACTGGGTTAAAGAATCAGTGTCATTTAAAACACGGTTCACGATAAACCCAAAATCACATTTCCATTAATTATCGGGTTAAAGAACAAGTGTTATTTAAAACACTGTTCACGATAAATCCAAAAATCAATACCAATTCAATTCCAATTAAATATCATTTAATTGGTATACTTCATTAAATCTAAATAAAAAGATTTAATCTTTTCTCAACTGGGTTCAAGAACAGTGTTAGTGAAGACACCACTCACGACAAACCCAAATCACATTTGATATTAAACACAAGGCTCTGAATAGAAAATATACCGGCTTATATTCAATATCAAATTCTACGACTAACAAATATCGTATTGGAAATAACGATATATATATCTATATCTTTCAAATTTCCATAACAACATTTGTATAATCACGAAATCCAACATCGAAATATTCCGAAGACAATTTCGATTCAAATCCATTCCAATGCAATCATTGGAAATTTTGGTTATTTTTAAAACCCTTTTCGAATTCAATTTATTTATTTTAAAAATAAATAGAATTATAGTTCTAGTTCAAAACTAGTTCATTTCGATAAAAATCTATTTTTATCTTTTCAAATATAGAGTTTTTCATCCCAAATTTTCACAAATCATTTCTTATGATTTTACACAAATTATTACTATTTTTAATAATTTTATCAAGGCCCGTACAGTCGATTTCCATCAATGGCCATCGAACTGCACTTACAGCGACCTTTTTCGAATTTGATTTGGACATAATTCCAAATCCAACCGTTAGATTTCTAATTTCTAATATTCGTTAGAAAGCTCTTTTCGATACGAACCCAACGGTTCCGGTTTTAGGAGAATCCGACGGTCAGATCTCCCGTAATGCCCGTTTGGAATAAATGGTCGAAATTCACGAACTGCCGCGGCGCGGCACGTTCTATTCAGGCCATTATATTATATATATAATATATATAATATATATTTCGTCGATTTCTATTTAAAACGAATTATATAAATAGTTTTAAAATTCGTTTCAAAAGCAATTTCAACTTCCATTTCAATTCAAATCAAAATTGAATTCTTCTTTATAAATTCGTTTTAAAATTCATTTCTATTCAATTCAAATTTCAATTCAATTTGAATTCATTTCAATTCGCTTTCAATTCAATTTGAATTCGTTTTCAATTCAATTCACTTCGAAATCGTTTT
This sequence comes from Allium sativum, assembly GCA_030737875.1. Taxonomy (NCBI): domain Eukaryota; kingdom Viridiplantae; phylum Streptophyta; class Magnoliopsida; order Asparagales; family Amaryllidaceae; genus Allium; species Allium sativum. The sequence continues at coordinate 116,109,337 of CM060911.1, read as the reverse complement.
CAATTCAATTCATTTCGAAATCGTTTTCAATTCAATTCATTTCGAAATCGTTTTCAATTCAATTCATTTCGAAATCGTTTTCAATCGATATAAATATCGTTCACGTCAAAATGGCGTCAATCTAATCAACACGGCTTCATAAATTTCCATTTTCAAATATTCTATTTCAAATATTTCGTTTTCAAAATAGTTGTTATTATCAAAATATTTCGTTCAACACATGACCAATCTCAATGGATGAGTACTGTCAACACATGAACCTTTATTTTATATTGATAAAGATGTAAATTTTATTACTAAAATATTTCGTTCAACACATGACCAATCTCAATGGATGAGTACTGTCAACACATGAACCTTTATTTTATATTATATTAATAAAGATGTAAATTTTATTACTAAAATATTTCGTTCAACACATGACCAATCTCAATGGATGAGTACTGTCAACACATGAACCTTTATTTTATATTATTCTTTGTTTTTCAAATTGGAATGAGGCCCAATCAATTACCATATAAAATTAATTATATGGATTTTCATACAACATATGTATATAATAGCATTGAAAATAATCAACCATCAACCAAAGTGCACTACACTGTATAAGCATCAAATATAGATATCTAACGCTTATAACAGCCTGTCAATCAATCGATCGACATATTTAATCAATCAGGATGAGTGAACTTCAAATTTCATCCTAACACCCGTGTGGGGTTTCAAACAATCAAACGCATATTTTATTTGTGCAGTTGGGTGATGTGTAAAATTTATCGACCCAATCAATGTCCTTCAAATAGGTGTACATAAACAAACCGTCCGGTTTGTAAATGAATATTTATTTATTCACATTCACGTTAAAAAAATTATATTTTTAACGACAAAACATTTTATTCCAACATATGAATTTCTATTCAGTTCATTCTTTAAATAAAATGATATTTTTATTTTTCTAACTTATTTTAGAAAATTTCGGCGGCATAACGGCACGATACTAGAAACGGGACGAGGCCTAGCCTTATCCCCGGTCTAGTGAAGGCCCACGCCATTCACACATCAATCAAATTCACCAAACAACCAAATTCAAATCAAATCATATAACTAAGCTATGCAACCAAACAAACAAGTCCATGGTCTGTGGACGATTGTGTCGGGTGCTACTAAGCACCGTCTGCATCCTAGTATATATATATAAATAGAAATGAAATTGAAAGGTGAGAAATTCTCACAGATAGCTATCCAAACATCTTGACTCTTCTTTGATATAAATCTTCTTCGTTCTCGCCTTTTTGTTACCTTCGTTGCCCACTTTCACTACCTATGTAAAAATCGAATTTTTACTTCGCTATTCAATATATAAAAATCCTATTTTTATCTCGAAGTTCAATATATAAAAATCCCATTTTTAACTCGAAGTTCAATATATAAAAATCCCATTTTTAACTCGAAGTTCAATATATAAAAATCCCATTTTTAACTCGAAGTTCAATATATAAAAATCCCATTTTTAACTCGAAGTTCAATATATAAAAATCCCATTTTTAACTCGAAGTTCAATATATAAAAATCCCATTTTTAACTCGAAGTTCAATATATAAAAATCCCATTTTTAACTCGAAGTTCAATATATAAAAATCCCATTTTTTTATACTCCTAATATATATATAAATCATATCCTTAATACGGTGGTTATATATTTAAAACCCAAGTGCTATTTTTATTTTTCAAAAATCCATCCTACTTTATATTCAAAACCATTCTATTTTTATTTACAGAAATCATATTTTGAACTTTCAAAAATCATGCTATTTTATATTTTAAAAAAACAAAGCATGTTATATATTTTCAGAATTTTAAACAAATGTTATATATATCTATAAAGTCTTACTAATAACAAAAATAAAATAAAATTTCTAAAGAAAAGAAGAGGAGCTCACTGCAAAACATTCTAACTATCGAACCCTGCTCCCCCAATCTTCATCGTTGTCGCACGCCACAGGCACTGTCGGAGGTGGATCAGACTTCGCCACTAGACGCGCCGTAGCTCGACTCCCCTCCCCCCTGAATGACGCCATGTCCGACGGCATATCCACGCCAGAAATCGACATGAAACTCGATGCCTTTGAGCCCCTAATTAAGACGCGATGCTCTACGAGGTTTGATGAAACTAGTATGAAATTAAAGAGGCGAGAGAGTTCTTGAATTTTTGCTTTGGGACGGAGTGAAATCGAGACGCGGGTTCGGCGCGATTTGGGGATGAAGTTTCGGCTTGAGATCGCCGTTCGTTTTAGTGAAGACGGCGGGCCTGGAGTTGTGAATTAGGGTTAGAGCAATAATTGGTTTATATTTATTTAATAATATTTTATTCAATTTAAATTCAAAAGGTTGACTTTTCTAATGAACACCGATTCGAGCCCAACGACTGTCGTCCCTAGCTAATTACCCCCATTCCGAACACAATGGGATATGCCACGCAAGCTGATTCGGTCGTCTCGATAAGTTTCCGTTGAATTTACATTTAAATCAATATATTGAATTTTAAACGTACATTTCAAATTACCGGGGTCACATACTAACTAGAAAAATTCTAAAAAAATATTTTCTAGCTTCGTATTGATGATACGGTCCTAACAAAACTGATTTCGTCAAATTCTGAGACCGTTGGAAAAATGGCCAATTTCCAGTCGATTAAAATCAACTGAAACTGGTCAAACGCGTTTTCATTTGCCACGCTCACATATTGATTCGAAAAATTACGAAATTTGGAATCTAGCAATAACTCGACACTGCGGATCCAACAAAACTGGTTTCGTCGAAATCCGAGGTCATTTGCAAAATGTCCATTTTTAAGGGCCTGAATTCCATAGCGACTATTTAGAATTTTCAACTGGACATATCCTTCGATCCCCGCTATGAAATTTCGATTAGTCGGATTCGTTGGAAAGATACTATCAATTAGTTCCAAATGTTTTTGGTTTCACTAAAATCCAGTTTGATTTGCACCCGGTACATTCAATTGAAGTTTGAAATCGAATTATCGAACTACCGCGCCATTTTCAATTCCTTTTATAATTATTTATATTCTAACGACGACGTATATAATATATACGTCGAATTCTATTCAAAATAAATTTCTCGTCGATATTATTTAAAATAATTCATTTTAAATAATCAAAATTCGCCAAAATTGCCAAAATAAAAATTTTAAACTGGCCCAGATTTTCCGGGTTGTTACAATCTCCCCCACTTAAAACTTTTCGTCCCCGAAAAGGAACAAAGTCGAAAGTGGTTTGATTAATCAACTCTACGTTCGATCTGGCTTCCATTCTCCAACTCTTTAGTTTCTGAGAATTTTCAAAATTTCAAAAATTTGGCTAACACCCTAAATTTTCGAAAAATTTCGCCATAACCTCCCCTGCACCGGGAGCATCGGGGAATTTCAAATAGCTTCCCCGGTCCTTCAGATCTCAAAAAGAAAAAGAAAAAGCCAAGCGGCTAGCCAATAGGCTCATAAAATCATCATCACCCAAACAAAACAGTAAATTATGTAGTAAACATGTACCTATTTGTCGGGCAAACAAATTTTATTCTCTGGCTCTAGCCTCCTTGCTATGACCTGTTCAATGCAAGTATATATATATATATGCAAGCAAATGCGACCAATTTTCAATACAATTCAATATTTGGTTCAGTTAGGCATAATGGTTCAAAATTATCAAACAATTAAACAAACAACACAAACATCAATCAATTAGTGAATTATCATTTGAAATTCATAACTTTGATATATAGTCAAAAATCAGATTTTTGATGCCAAATCACAACAATAAGCCCTATCTAATTTTTGGTTCTCACACCAGTCAATAGGAAATATATAAATATTACACGTTCGGAGCACGAACATAAATATTGATGATGCCATGGTCATTATCAACATCATCTCCGGGCGACTAGAGTGTGATTCTATATCTATCCAGTATATTAAAACTTCAAATACACGTTTGCAAGGCGTATATGCGAAATCTTTATATACTGGACTGTCCTAATCAATATAGATAAATAATCAAATACGAATAATTGATTTAACTTTTCAAAACAAAAAAATTTGTTTTCATTTTAAAAATATACTCTTCACACTCGTTCTAGGATACTACTGATCCTATCTCTAACGAGTCATTCTAATTGGATATTACTAACCCAATATCTGATGAATTCTTTCGTATGGTTCTAATGTGCCTTGTTCTCTAAGCTTTGTAAACCAAAGCTCTGATACCAACTGTGACGGCAAGGAATTTCGCTCGGTCCGAACCAGTCGCTAAACCGATCCAGGCCGTTCGAAACGCCCTATCGTTTGAGAACACGACAAAATAGAACGCATACAGAAGAACGTTTCATTGCTTATTACAACAATACATCAGATTACAAGAATATACAGAGTATAAATGAATATTACACAGAAATATCAGAGATTTAAATTACATTTAAATACATAGCAGCGGAAAATATTACAATACACAACTAGAGGAGATATACGGATACAAAGCTTTCCGGATATCATTCCAGCTGTAAACCAGGATCCTGTGAATATAAATCTGCAAAACCAAAACTACTAGCTGCCCGTGTCAAAATAAGGGCACCCAGAGTTTAGGTTAAAACAATAAACTCCAGGTCAGTCATGTGACTGGTGTGAGAACTAAAACAGTTATTAATCTTTATTTTAAAAGTTAGGTAAATCAAGGGACCACGCCGTATAACACGGAACGGGTTTCCTCCCAAGAATACCAGTGCATAAAACAAACAGCGCAATGCTAAATAAAGAAAAATGAAGCTATTATAAGACCCAGGTCCTATCACACAATGCAACGCAAGCCGGGGGATAGGGTTTTTACCTTATAATAGCCAAGAATGCTTGATATGTTTAAAAGAAATCATTTTGATACTATAATAAGTGTATGGTGTATAAAACAACTTCAAATCATAAGTATCAATCATAGGCGGCATGAATGCCCCATACCACTATGTCGCCATATATAGGTTATACAATCAAAATCGCAAAGTCACGTATTTGGAAATTGGGTTTCCATCTATGAACCGAGGCAAAAGATAGTCCTCAACCGATTCGTGACTCTCTAGCCCGAGCCACAGCTCAGAGCTCGAGTGACCTTGGAGCGACAGGGCCGGTCCACCGATGTGGATTAAACTTAAACCCTGAACATGCGTTCCCCCGCCCTATGGGGCGTAAATGAGCCAACGAATGACTCCATCGGACCCGGATCGTCCGATCAAACCGAGGCGCCTCGCAACAGCAACAACCACATAAGTCAAACTCGTCAGGGCGTGTAAAACCACTGACGCCACTTCTAACTAGAAAGAAACGCATGCCCTCCCTGAGGTCCGTCTCCCGTTTTTGGTTCATACCGGGTGTGAAACTCGCGAAGTAAACGTTACACAAAGCTACGCCACAAAGGCCGTGTTTTGATCATCACCACAAGACTTTGCTTTTCAACAGAAGCCTCGATCAATTGCCACTTAGGCATGCCACACAGGCAATTCACTCCATGCGTTTGGTATCCATCAATATATAACCCCTGAGCTCATACGTCTCAGAGAAGGGCGTTAAGCAAGAGAATAAATTCTCCGCCGCCAAACAGATATATATTTAATAGAGATCAATCACACGGACTAAAATCCAATGTCAGGCACACAGTCCATTTACAAGTCCGTTCTGGGTCTGAACGAAACCGGAGGCACCTAGTACCCCGCATATCCATCGATCTCCAAGTACGTCTGGACGATCACTAACTGTTTCCATCTTCTTGGGTGTACAGCCCAATCAAGATCATCAGTAAGCACCCAAACGACGTGAATACTTCCGGTCTTCGACCATCGTCTTCATCTTCGACTTATCGTCGTATCAGTTATTCAGAATGGGATAAACCCGGTCTTTCCGAATGACTCGCGTATATTTTAAATAAGTGTTACACAAACACAACATACGCCTCATTCCAATTCATCAGTCACTAACCGCAAATTAATCAAGAGAATAATTCCCCAAATATTAACCCCGAAGGCCGAAACCAACATCAGATCAATACCCAGAAAACCATTCTGCTTAGCTAACCGACAGTTAGTTTCTGATTTCACATTCATAGGGAAAGGTTCCCATTAATTTTATCCAAGATAAATTCCTGAATTTATTCTCTAATCTTCCTTTGAATTTCGATTCAAATTAGTCGGGATTAACGAAACTTACCGAAGTAATCATTTGTTTTAATTTCCCAATCCCAACCTATTCATCCCATGAAGTAAAACTGGTTATACTTCATATCTAACACCACGGTGTTATCGGTAAATTCAATTACCATTTCACGTTCAAATCTAATTAAAGATTTAACTAACGCCTGGAGCAAAACTGGTGATACTCCATTCTCGATCTTTTCAATCTAATTAAAGATTCATTAAAACTCCACTTAGTTTTAATCTTCGACTGGGTTAAAGAATCAGTGTCATTTAAAACACGGTTCACGATAAACCCAAAATCACATTTCCATTAATTATCGGGTTAAAGAACAAGTGTTATTTAAAACACTGTTCACGATAAACCCAAAAATCAATACCAATTCAATTCCAATTAAATATCATTTAATTGGTATACTTCATTAAATCTAAATAAAAAGATTTAATCTTTTCTCAACTGGGTTCAAGAACAGTGTTAGTGAAGACACCACTCACGACAAACCCAAATCACATTTGATATTAAACACAAGGCTCTGAATAGAAAATATACCGGCTTATATTCAATATCAAATTCTACGACTAACAAACATCGTATTGGAAATAACGATATATATATCTATATCTTTCAAATTTCCATAACAACATTTGTATAATCACGAAATCCAACATCGAAATATTCCGAAGACAATTTCGATTCAAATCCATTCCAATGCAATCATTGGAAATTTTGGTTATTTTTAAAACCCTTTTCGAATTCAATTTATTTATTTTAAAAATAAATAGAATTATAGTTCTAGTTCAAAACTAGTTCATTTCGATAAAAATCTATTTTTATCTTTTCAAATATGGAGTTTTTCATCCCAAATTTTCACAAATCATTTCTTATGATTTTACACAAATTATTACTATTTTTAATAATTTTATCAAGGCCCGTACAGTCGATTTCCATCAATGGCCATCGAACTGCACTTACAGCGACCTTTTTCGAATTTGATTTGGACATAATTCCAAATCCAACCGTTAGATTTCTAATTTCTAATATTCGTTAGAAAGCTCTTTTCGATATGAACCCAACGGTTCCGGTTTTAGGAGAATCCGACGGTCGGATCTCCCGTAATGCCCGTTTGAAATAAATGGTCGAAATTCACGAACTGCCGCGGCGCGGCACGTTCTATTCAGGCCATTATATTATATATATAATATATATAATATATATTTCGTCGATTTCTATTTAAAACGAATTATATAAATAGTTTTAAAATTCGTTTCAAAAGCAATTTCAACTTCCATTTCAATTCAAATCAAAATTGAATTCTTCTTTATAAATTCGTTTTAAAATTCATTTCTATTCAATTCAAATTTCAATTCAATTTGAATTCATTTCAATTCGCTTTCAATTCAATTTGAAATCGTTTTCAATTCAATTCACTTCGAAATCGTTTTCAATTCGCTTTCAATTCAATTTGAAATCGTTTTCAATTCAATTCACTTCGAAATCGTTTTCAATTCAATTCATTTCGAAATCGTTTTCAATTCAATTCATTTCGAAATCGTTTTCAATTCAATTCATTTCGAAATCGTTTTCAATCGATATAAATATCGTTCACGTCAAAATGGCGTCAATCTAATCAACACGGCTTCATAAATTTCCATTTTCAAATATTCTATTTCAAATATTTCTTTTTCAAAATAGTTGTTATTATCAAAATATTTCGTTCAACACATGACCAATCTCAATGGATGAGTACTGTCAACACATGAACCTTTATTTTATATTGATAAAGATGTAAATTTTATTACTAAAATATTTCGTTCAACACATGACCAATCTCAATGGATGAGTACTGTCAACACATGAACCTTTATTTTATATTATATTAATAAAGATGTAAATTTTATTACTAAAATATTTCGTTCAACACATGACCAATCTCAATGGATGAGTACTGTCAACACATGAACCTTTATTTTATATTATTCTTTGTTTTTCAAATTGGAATGAGGCCCAATCAATTACCATATAAAATTAATTATATGGATTTTCATACAACATATGTATATAATAGCATTGAAAATAATCAACCATCAACCAAAGTGCACTACACTGTATAAGCATCAAATATAGATATCTAACGCTTATAACAGCCTGTCAATCAATCGATCGACATATTTAATCAATCAGGATGAGTGAACTTCAAATTTCATCCTAACACCCGTGTGGGGTTTCAAACAATCAAACGCATATTTTATTTGTGCAGTTGGGCGATGTGTAAAATTTATCGACCCAATCAATGTCCTTCAAATAGGTGTACATAAACAAACCGTCCGGTTTGTAAATGAATATTTATTTATTCACATTCACGTTAAAAAAATTATATTTTTAACGACAAAACATTTTATTCCAACATATGAATTTCTATTCAGTTCATTCTTTAAATAAAATGATATTTTTATTTTTCTAACTTATTTTAGAAAATTTCGGCGGCATAACGGCACGATACTAGAAACGGGACGAGGCCTAGCCTTATCCCCGGTCTAGTGAAGGCCCACGCCATTCACACATCAATCAAATTCACCAAACAACCAAATTCAAATCAAATCATATAACTAAGCTATGCAACCAAACAAACAAGTCCATGGTCTGTGGACGATTGTGTCGGGTGCAACTAAGCACCGTCTGCATCCTAGTATATATATATAAATAGAAATGAAATTGAAAGGTGAGAAATTCTCACAGATAGCTATCCAAACATCTTGACTCTTCTTTGATATAAATCTTCTTCGTTCTCGCCTTTTTGTTACCTTCGTTGCCCGCTTACACTACCTATGTAAAAATCGAATTTTTACTTCGCTATTCAATATATAAAAATCCTATTTTTATCTCGAAGTTCAATATATAAAAATCCCATTTTTAACTCGAAGTTCAATATATAAAAATCCCATTTTTAACTCGAAGTTCAATATATAAAAATCCCATTTTTAACTCGAAGTTCAATATATAAAAATCCCATTTTTAACTCGAAGTTCAATATATAAAAATCCCATTTTTAACTCGAAGTTCAATATATAAAAATCCCATTTTTAACTCGAAGTTCAATACATAAAAATCCCATTTTTAACTCGAAGTTCAATATATAAAAATCCCATTTTTAACTCGAAGTTCAATATATAAAAATCCCATTTTTAACTCGAAGTTCAATATATAAAAATCCCATTTTTAACTCGAAGTTCAATATATAAAAATCCCATTTTTAACTCGAAGTTCAATATATAAAAATCCCATTTTTTTATACTCCTAATATATATATAAATCATATCCTTAATACGGTGGTTATATTTTTAAAACCCAAGTGCTATTTTTATTTTTCAAAAATCCATCCTACTTTATATTCAAAACCATTCTATTTTTATTTACAGAAATCATATTTTGAACTTTCAAAAATCATGCTATTTTATATTTTAAAAAAACAAAGCATGTTATATATTTTCAGAATTTTAAACAAATGTTATATATATCTATAAAGTCTTACTAATAACAAAAATAAAATAAAATTTCTAAAGAAAAGAAGAGGAGCTCACTGCAAAACATTCTAACTATCGAACCCTGCTCCCCCAATCTTCATCGTTGTCGCACGCCACAGGCACTGTCGGAGGTGGATCAGACTTCGCCACTAGACGCGCCGTAGCTCGACTCCCCTCCCCCCTGAATGACGCCATGTCCGACGGCATATCCACGCCAGAAATCGACATGAAACTCGACGCCTTTGAGCCCCTAATTAAGACGCGATGCTCTACGAGGTTTGATGAAACTAGTATGAAATTAAAGAGGCGAGAGAGTTCTTGAATTTTTTCTTTGGGACGGAGTGAAATCGAGACGCGGGTTCGGCGCGATTTGGGGATGAAGTTTCGGCTTGAGATCGCCGTTCGTTTTAGTGAAGACGGCGGGCCTGGAGTTGTGAATTAGGGTTAGAGCAATAATTGGTTTATATTTATTTAATAATATTTTATTCAATTTAAATTCAAAAGGTTGACTTTTCTAATGAACACCGATTCGAGCCCAACGACTGTCGTCCCTAGCTAATTACCCCCATTCCGAACACAATGGGATATGCCATGCAAGCTGATTCGATCGTCTCGATAAGTTTCCGTTGAATTTACATTTAAATCAATATATTGAATTTTAAACATACATTTCAAATTACCGGGGTCACATACTAACTAGAAAAATTCTAGAAAAATATTTTCTAGCTTCGTATTGATGATACGGTCCTAACAAAACTGATTTCGTCAAATTCTGAGACCGTTGGAAAAATAGCCAATTTCCAGTCGATTAAAATCAACTGAAACTGGTCAAACGCGTTTTCCTTTGCCACGCTCACCTATTGATTCGAAAAATTACGAAATTTGGAATCTAGCAATAACTCGACACTGCGGATCCAACAAAACTGGTTTCGTCGAAATCCGAGGTCATTTGCAAAATGTCCATTTTTAAGGGCCTGAATTCCATAGCGACTATTCAGAATTTTCAACTGGACATATCCTTCGATCCCCGCTATGAAATTTCGATTAGTCGGATTCGTTGGAAAGATACTATCAATTAGTTCCAAATGTTTTTGGTTTCACTAAAATCCAGTTTGATTTGCACCCGATACATTCAATTGAAGTTTGAAATCGAATTATCGAACTACCGCGCCATTTTCAATTCCTTTTATAATTATTTATATTCTAACGACGACGTATATAATACATACGTCGAATTCTATTCAAAATAAATTTCTCGTCGATATTATTTAAAATAATTCATTTTAAATAATCAAAATTCGCCAAAATTGCCAAAATAAAAATTTTAAACTGGCCCAGATTTTCCGGGTTGTTACAGGCACTTTCCTCGCATATCCATCCATCTCCAAGTACGTCTGGACGATCACCAACTGTTTCCCTCATCCTGGGTGTACAGCCCAATCAAGATCATCAGTAATCACCCAAACGATGTGAAAACTTCCGGTCTTCGACCACCGTCTTCATCTTCGACATCTCGTCGAATCGGTTATTCAGAATGGGTATAAACCCGGCCTTTCTGAATAACCCACGTATATGATAAACAAATGTTACACAAACACAACAAACGCCTCATTCCAATTCATAACATTCTTTTATTCACAAAATCACATTCTTAGGGAAAGGTTCCCATTAATTTTATCCAAGATAAATTCTTCTAAATTTATTCTTTAATCTTCCTTTGGATATCATTTCAAACTAGTCGGGATTAGCGAACCACACCGAAGTAATTATTTATTTCCCAATCCCAACCTATTCACCCCATGGAGCAAAACTGGTAATACTCCATATCTAACACCACGGTGTTATCGGTAAAATTAATTACCATTCAAAGTTCAAATCTAATTGAAGATTTAACTATCGCTTTGGAGCAAAACTGGTGGTACTCCACTCTCGATCACCTTTCAGATTTGATAATTTAAATTATCAATTCACCTTTTAATCTAATTAAAGATTCATTAAAACTCTACTTAGTTTTAATCTTTTCAAAAATCAACATCATGTCTTTAACTGGGTTAAAGAACCAATGTCATCTATAACACGATTCACGACAAACCCAGATCACATTTGATATTAAATACAAGGCTCTGAATAGAAAATATACCGGCTTATATTCAATATCAAATTCTGAAACCAACAAATATCGTATTGGAAATAACGATATAAAATATATCTTTCAAATTCCCGCAACAATATCTGCATAGCCACGAAATCCAACATCGAAATATTCCGAAGATAATTTCGATTCAACTCCAGTCCAATCCACGTATTGGGAATATTGATTATTTTTAAAATCACTTTCAAATTCAATTTATTTATTTCAAAAATAAATTGATTTTAATTCTAGTTCAAAACTAGTTCATTTCGATAAAAATCTATTTTTATCTTTCCAAATACGGAATTTTTCAGCCCAATTTTTCCCAAATCATTTCTTATGATTTTACACAAATTATAAATATTTTTAATAATTTTATCAAGGCCCGTACAGTCGATTTCCATCAACGGCCATCGAACTGCACTTACAACGACCTTTTCTAAATTTGATTTGGACATAATTCCAAATTCAACCGTTAGATTTCAAATTTCTAATATTCATTGGAAAGCTCTTTTCGATACGAACCCAACGGTTCCGGTTTTAGGAGAATCCGACGGTCGGATCTCCCGCAACGTCAATTCGAAGTCAATGGTCGAAATTCACGAACTGCCGCGGCGCGGCGCGTTCTATTCGGCCCATTATATATAATATATATATATATATATATATATTATATATTTCGTCGATTTCCTTTTTAAAACGTATTTTATAAATCGTTTTAAATTCGTTTTCAAAACCATTTCAACTCTATATTCAATTTCTAATCAAAATTGAATATTTCCTATCATTACTATATAAATGATAATATTTTCAAAACGTTATATTTTGAAATCACTTCCTTTTCAATATTCATTATAAAAACGAATATAATCGATATAAATATCGTTCACGTCAAAATAGCGCAACTCTAATCAACACGGCTTTATATATTTCAATAAATTCGTTATTCTATTCAACAAATGAATATATATTCTATTCAACACATGAATCTATATTTCTTTCAACACACGACCAATCTCAACACATGAGTACTGTCAACACACGACTATTTTTGTTATGTAAAATATTTTATAAAATTATGGTATCTATCGTTTGATTTTCAATCAGAATCCACCGTGAAGTAGTTCTAATTTTAAATATGATAAAGATGTAGATTTTATTATTAAAATATTTTACTCAACACATGAATAGTTTCAACACATGAACATCGTCAACACATGACTATTTTTATATTCAACACATGAATTTTCTTTTATAATATTCATTATTTTCCCGATTGGAATGAGGCCCAATCAATTACCATATAACGTTAATTATATGGATTCCATACAACACATGTATATAATAGCAGCGATAAACAATCAACCATCATCCAAGGTGCACCACACAACTGCATAAGCATCAAATATAAATAATCAACGCTTACACAGTCTGTCGACCAATCGATCGACATACAATTAAATAATTGGGATTAGTGTACCCAAATATCATCCCAACACCCGTGTGGGGTTTCAAATCAACAAACACAGATTTTTATTTGTGCAGTTAGGTGATGTGTAAAATTTATCATCCCAATCAATATCAGTCAAATCAGTGTATATAAACAAATCGGCCGATTTATTTATAAATATTTATTTATTCACATTCACGTTAAAAATTATATTTTTAATGATAATTAATTTATTTCAACACATGAATATATTTTATTATCTATTTCACATCAACTTCACAAACAAATTTTCACAACATATCAATCAAACAAACAAGCCATCCATGGTCTGTGGATGACGGGTGTCGGGTGTTGCTAAGCACCGTCTGCATCCTAGTGTATTTATATAACTAGAAAAAGAAATTTAAAGTGAGAAGTTCTCACCAATAGCTATTCCAACTCCACGACATTTCATTTATAGAAATCTTCGTCGTTCTCGCCTTTTTGTCACCTTCGTTGCCCGTATTCTCTACATATGTAGAAATCGAATTTTTACTTTACTATTCAATACATAAAAATCGAATTTTTACTTCGCTATTCAATATATAAAAATCGAATTTTTACTTTGCTATTCAATATATAAAAATCGAATTTTTACTTTGCTATTCAATATATAAAAATCGAATTTTTACTTTGCTACTATATAGATAAAAATTCTATTTTTACATCGCTACTATATAGATAAAAATTCTATTTTTACCACACTATTCTCTATATAAAGAATTCGCCTTTTCAAATATAAAGATTTCTCCTTTTCAAATATAAAGATTTCGCCTTTTCAAATATAAAGATTTCGCCTTTTCAAGTATAAAGATTTCGCCTTTTCAAATATAAAGATTTCGCCTTTTCAAATATAAAGATTTCGCCTTTTACTACTTTAAAAATGTCGTCTTTCACTACATAAAATTATCGTCTTTTTATATCCTACCATAAAAAGATCACATTTTTATTATCTATATAATATGAAAATTATATTTTCAACTTTTACATGCGATAAAAATTATATTTTTAACTTCTACATATAATAAAAATTATATTTTGAACTCTCTATAATATAAAGATCAAATCTTTATATTCGCCACTATATAAAAATCATTTCTTTATTTTATTTCTCATATAAAATAAATAATAAAATGCAAAAGCAAACTCACATTTGCTAACGGAGATGGAGGAGTGCTGTCGGAGATCGCCGGAGGAGTTGGAGCTCACTGGTGGCTTCAGCCAATCGGCATCGGGGAAGGGTTTGGGTTCAGGCGCGGGCTCGAGGCAGGGGGGGCTGCGATGTCGCGAAGGAGGAGAAGGAGGAAGAAGGAGGGGCGTGGGGTCGGGCGCTGTCGCAGTCGGAAGGGGATTGGGGGAAGAAGGAGGAGGGGGAGTGGAGAGGGGCGGTGGCGCCCGCCACCTGGAGGAAGCCGCAATGGGGCGGCGGCGGGAGGAGCGGCGGCTCCTCCCCCTTCCTTCTCCGTCGCCCTTTCCTTTTTTTTTTCTCGCAGAAATGAATCGGGGGGGGGGGGGGCAGAGTGAATAAAGGAAGAGGAGAGGTTTTAATAATTTTTTTTTATTATTTTAATTTCAAAAAGTTGACTTTTACATACGACCTCTAAACGAGGCCTACCGCCTGTCGTCCATAGCTAATTATCCCCATTTCGAACACAATGGGATATGTATCATAGGCTGATTCGATCGTTACAATTAGTTTTCGTTGAATTTACATTTAGATCTATATATTCTATTTTAAACATACATTTCAATTTAACAGGGTCACATACGAACTCTAAAAATTCCAGAAAAATATTTCCTAGCTTCGTATTGACGATACAGTCCTAACAAAACTAGTTTCGTCTAATTCTGAGACCGTTGGAAAAATGGCCATTTTCCAGTCGATTAAAATCAACTGAAACTGGTCAAACACGTTTTCCTTTGCCACGCTTACATATTGAATCGAAAAATTATGGAAATTGGAATCTAGCAATAACTTGACATCACGGACCCAACAAAAGTGGTTTCGTCGAAATCCGAGGTCGTTTGCAAAATGTCTATTTTTAAGGGCCTGAATTCCATAGCGACTATTCAGAATTTTCAACTGAACATATCTTTTGATTCCCCCTATGAAATTTCAATTTTCCGGGTTTGTTGGAAAGATATTCCCAATTAGATCCTATTATTTTTGGTTTCACTAAAATCCGGTTTGTTTTGCACCCGGTACATTCAATTGAAGTTTGAAATCGAATTATCGAACTACCGCACCATTTTCAATTCTATTTATAATTATATATAATTATTTATATTCTAATGACGACGTATATAAATATATACGTTCTAAATATATTCAAAATAAATTTTTGTCGATATTATTTAAAATAATTCATTTTAAATGTTCGAAATTCACTAAAATTGCCAAAATAAAAATTTTAAACTGGCCCAGATTTTCGGGTTATTACAATCTCCCCCACTTAAAACTTTTCGTCCCCGAAAAGGAACAAAGTCGAAAGTTGTTTAACAAATCAACTCAACTTCCATTATTTTGACTACGGCTTAAGTTCTTCAACTTTTCAGTTTCTAAGAACTTTTCAAATTCTTCAAAAATTTGGCTAACACCCTAAATTTTCAAAAAATTTCGCCATAACCTCCCCTGCACCGGGAGCCACGGGAAAATCCCGAAATTGCCATACAGGCCTTCTGATCCCAAAAAGAAAAAGAAAAAGCCAAGCGGCTAGCCAATAGGCTCATAAAATCATCATCACCCAAACAAAACAGTAAATTATAGTAAACATGTACCTATTTGTCAGGCAAACAAATTTTATTTCTCTGCTCTAGCCTCCTTGCTATGACCTGTTCAATGTAAGTACATGTATATGCAAGCAAATGCAACTAATTTTCAATACAATTCAATATTTGGTTCAATTAGGCGTAATGGTTCAAAATTATCAAACAAATAAACAAACAACACAACCATCAATCAATTAGTGAATTAGAGTTTCAAATTCATAACTTTGATGTATATACTGAAAATCATGTTTTTGATGCCAATTCACAACAATAAATCTAGCTATATTAGTTTTGGTTCTCACACCAGTCTAATGGAAATATATAGATATCACACCTTCGAAACACGAACATAAATATTGATAATGCGGCCGCATTACCAGAATTATCTCCGAGCGACTAGAGTGTGATTCTATATCTATCCAGTATATTAAAACTTCGAATATACGTTCATGACGCGTATATGCAAAACCTATATATACTCGATTGTCCAAATTCAAAATAAATAAATATTCAAATACATATAAAGCGATTTAGATTTTAAAACAAAATTGTTTTCATTTGAAAAATATACTCTTCACACTCGTTCTAGGATATTACTGATCCCATCTCTAACGAGTCATTCTAATTGGATATTACTAATCCAATATCTGATGAATTCTTTCCTATGGCTCTAATGTGTCTTGTTCTCGAGCTCTGTAAACCAAAGCTCTGATACTAACTGTAACGGCAAGGAATTCCGCTCGATCCGAATCGATCGTTAAACCGACTAAGACCGTTCGAAAACCCCTGATCATTTGAGAACAGGACAAATCAGAACGCAAACAGAAGAACATTTCATTGTTATTACAACAATTCCATCAGATACAAGAATTTACAGAGTATAAATGAATAAATTACATTCAACAAATATCAGAGATTTAAATTACATTTAAATACATCGCAGCGGAAAATAATACAAAAGCACAACTAGAAATAATGCACGGATACAGAGCTTTCCGAGCATCGTTCCAGCTGTAAATCAGGATCCTGTGACTATTAATCTGCAAAACCAAAACTACTAGCTGCCCGTGTCGAAAATAAGGGCACCCAGAGTTTAGGTTAAAACAATAAACTCCAGGTTAGTCATGTGACTGGTGTGAGAACTAAAACAGTTATTTAAAACTTTACTTTAAAAGATAGTAATTCAAGGGACCACGCCGTATGACACGGATCGGGTTTCCTCCCAAGAATACTAGTGCATATAACAAAACAACGCAATGCTCTTTGGAAAAATGAAGCTATTATAAGACCCAGGTCCCATCACACAATGCAACGCAAGCCGGAGGATAGGGTTTTCCCTTATAATAGCCAAATAATGCTTGATACGTTTAAAAACAAATCATTTGATACTATTATAAGTGTATAGTGTCAAAACAATTCAAATCATAAATATCAATCATAGGCGGCATAGCTACCATCTACTATGTCGCCATACTAAGCTCTACAAATAAAACCGCACTATCACGTATTGGAAATTGGATTTCCGTCATGAGTCGAGGCCAGGGGCAAGCTCCTCTCCGCATTCGAGACACTCTAGCAATGCCTCAGGACCCCACTCTGATCCTTTGGAACCTCCAAGGCCGGTCCTCTCTTACTTTTGAGGATTAATTATTCCTGAACACACGTTTCCCGGTCCTTACAGACCTATATCCGAGGCGCCTCGTATCCAACAACCACACAGGTGAAAAGTATATAAATGTCAGGGCTGGTAGGTAACTGACACCACCCTAGCTAGAAAGAAACGTCGTGCACTCCTTGGGTCCGTATCCCGTTTTTAACTCATACCGAGGTGTGAGGCTCGCGAATTCACGTTATACACAAAGCTACGCCACACAGGCCGTGCTTTGATCATCAACCACAAGACTTTGCTTTTCAACAGAAGCCTTGATCAATTGCCACTTACGCGTGCCACACTGGCAATTCACTTCATGCGACTGATGTCCATCGATATACAACCTCTGAGCTCGTACGTCTCAGAGAAGGGCGTTAAGCAAGAGAATAAATTCTCCGCCGCCAAACAGATGTATATTTAATAGAGATCAATCAACACAGAATAAAATCCAATGTCAGACACACAATCCATTTACAAGTTCGTTCTGGGTCTGAACGAAATCGGAGGCACTTTCCTCGCATATCCATCCATCTCCAAGTACGTCTGGACGATCACCAACCGTTTCCCTCATCCTGGGTGTACAGCCCAATCAAGATCATCAGTAATCACTCAAACGATGTGAAGACTTCCGGTCTTCGACCACTGTCTTCATCTTCGACATCTCGTCGAATCGGTTATTCAGATTGGGTATAAACCCGGCCTTTCTGAATAACCCACGTATATGATAAACAAATGTTACACAAACACAACAAACGCCTCATTCCAATTCAGAACATTCTTTTATTCACAAAATCACATTCTTAGGGAAAGGTTCCCATTAATTTTATCCAAGATAAATTCTTCTAAATTTATTCTTTAATCTTCCTTTGGATATCATTTCAAACTAGTCGGGATTAGCGAACCACACCGAAGTAATTATTTATTTCCCAATCCCAACCTATTCATCCCATGGAGCAAAACAGGTAATACTCCATATCTAACACCACGGTGTTATCGGTAAAATTAATTACCATTCCACGTTCAAATCTAATTAAAGATTTAACTATCGCTTTGGAGCAAAACTGGTGGTACTCCACTCTCGATCACCTTTCAGATTTGATAATTTAAATTATCAATTCACCTTTTAATCTAATTAAAGATTCATTAAAACTCTACTTAGTTTTAATCTTTTCAAAAATCAACATCTTGTCTTTAACTGGGTTAAAGAACCAATGTCATCTATAACACGATTCACGACAAACCCAAATCACATTTGATATTAAATACATGGCTCTGAATAGAAAATATACCGGCTTATATTCAATATCAAATTCTGAAACCAACAAATATCGTATTGGAAATAACGATATAAAATATATCTTTCAAATTCCCATAACAATATCTGCATAGCCACGAAATCCAACATCGAAATATTCCGAAGATAATTTCGATTCAACTCCAGTCCAATCCACGTATTGGGAATATTGATTATTTTTAAAATCACTTTCAAATTCAATTTATTTATTTCAAAAATAAATTGATTTTAATTCTAGTTCAAAACTAGTTCATTTCGATAAAAATCTATTTTTATCTTTCCAAATATGGAATTTTTCAGCCCAATTTTTCCCAAATCATTTCTTATGATTCTACACAAATTATAGATATTTTTAATAATTTTATCAAGGCCCGTACAGTCGATTTCCATCAACGGCCATCGAACTGCACTTACAACGACCTTATCTAAATTTTATTTGGACATAATTCCAAATCCAACCGTTAGATTTCAAATTTCTAATATTCATTGGAAAGCTCTTTTCGATCCGAACCCAACGGTTCCGGTTTTAGGAGAATCCGACGGTCGGATCTCCCGCAACGTCAATTCGAAGTCAATGGTCGAAATTCACGAACTGCCGCGGCGCGGCGCGTTCTATTCGGGCCATTATATATAATATATATATATATATATATTATATATTTCGTCGATTTCCTTTTTAAAACGTATTTTATAAATCGTTTTAAATTCGTTTTCAAAACCATTTCAACTCTATATTCAATTTCTAATCAAAATTGAATATTTCCTATCATTACTATATAAATGATAATATTTTCAAAACGTTATATTTTGAAATCACTTCCTTTTCAATATTCATTATAAAAACGAATATAATCGATATAAATATCGTTCACGTCAAAATAGCGCAACTCTAATCAACACGGCTTTATATATTTCAATAAATTCGTTATTCTATTCAACAAATGAATATATATTCTATTCAACATATGAATCTATATTTCTTTCAACACACGACCAATCTCAACACATGAGTACTGTCAACACACGACTATCTTTGTTATGTAAAATATTTTATAAAATTATGGTATCTATCGTTTGATTTTCAATCAGAATCCACCGTGAAGTAGTTCTAATTTTAAATATGATAAAGATGTAGATTTTATTATTAAAATATTTTACTCAACACATGAACATCGTCAACACATGACTATTTTTATATTCAACACATGAATTTTCTTTTATAATATTCATTATTTTCCCGATTGGAATGAGGCCCAATCAATTACCATATAACGTTAATTATATGGATTCCATACAACACATGTATATAATAGCAACGATAAACAATCAACCATCATCCAAGGTGCACCACACAACTGCATAAGCATCAAATATAAATAATCAATGCTTACACAGTCTGTCGACCAATCGATCGACATACAATTAAATAATTGGGATTAGTGTACCCAAATATCATCCCAACACCCGTGTGGGTTTTCAAATCAATAAACATAGATTTTTATTTGTGCAGTTGGTTGATGTGTAAAATTTATCATCCCAATCAATATCAGTCAAATCAGTGTATATAAACAAATCGGCCGATTTGTTTATAAATATTTATTTATTCACATTCACGTTAAAAATTATATTTTTAACGATAATTAATTTATTTCAACACATGAATATATTTCATTATCTATTTCACATCAACTTCACAAACAAATTTTCACAACATATCAATCAAACAAATAAGCCATCCATGGTCTGTGGATGACGGGTGTCGGGTGCTGCTAAGCACCGTCTGCATCCTAGTGTATATATATAACTAGAAAAAGAAATTTAAAGTGAGAAGTTCTCACCAATAGCTATTCCAACTCCACGACATTTCATTTATAGAAATCTTCGTCGTTCTCACCTTTTTGTCACCTTCGTTGCCCGTATTCTCTACATATGTAAAAATCGAATTTTTACTTTACTATTCAATACATAAAAATCGAATTTTTACTTCGCTATTCAATATATAAAAATCGAATTTTTACTTTGCTATTCAATATATAAAAATCGAATTTTTACTTTGCTATTCAATATATAAAAATCGAATTTTTACTTTGCTACTATATAGATAAAAATTCTATTTTTACATCGCTACTATATAGATAAAAATTCTATTTTTACCACACTATTCTCTATATAAAGATTTCGCCTTTTCAAATATAAAGATTTCGCCTTTTCAAATATAAAGATTTCGCCTTTTCAAATATAAAGATTTTGCCTTTTCAAATATAAAGATTTCGCCTTTTACTACTTTAAAAATGTCGTCTTTCACTGCATAAAAATATCGTCTTTTTATATCCTACCATATAAAGATCACATTTTTATTATCTATATAATATGAAAATTATATTTTCAACCTTTACATGCCATAAAAATTATATTTTTAACTTCTACACATAATAAAAATTATATTCTGAAGTCTCTATAATATAAAGATCAAATCTTTATATTCGCCACTATATAAAAATCATTTCTTTATTTTATTTCTCATAGAAAATAAATAATAAAATGCAAAAGCAAACTCACGTTTGCTAACGGAGATGGAGGAGTGCTGTCGGAGATCGCCGGAGGTGTTGGAGCTCACTGGTGGCTTCAGCCAATCGGCATCGGGGAAGGGTTTGGGTTCAGGCGCGAGCTCGAGGTAGGGGGGCTGCAATGTTGCAAAGGAGGAGAAGGAGGAAGAAGGAGGGGCGTGGGGTCGGGCGCTGTCGCATTTGGAAGGGGATTGGGGGAAGGAGGAGGGGGAGTGGAGAGGGGCGGTGGCGCCCGCCACCTGGAGGAAGCCGCAATGGGGCGGCGGCGGGAGGAGCGGCGGCTCCTCCCCCTTCCTTCTCCGTCGCCCTTTCCTTTTTTTTCTCGCAGAAATGAATCGGGGAGTGGGGGCAGAGTGAATAAAGGAAGAGGAGAGGTTTTAATAAAATTTTTTATTATTTTAATTTCAAAAAGTTGACTTTTACATACGACCTCTAAACGAGGCCTACCTCCTGTCGTCCATAGCTAATTACCCCCATTCCGAACACAATGGGATATGTATCGTAGGCTGATTCGATCGTTACAATTAGTTTCCGTTGAATTTACATTTAAATCTATATATTCTATTTTAAACATACATTTCAATTTACCAGGGTCACATACGAACTCTAAAAATTCCAGAAAAATATTTCCTAGGTTCATATTGACGATACGGTCCTAACAAAACTAGTTTCGTCGAATTCTGAGACCGTCGGAAATATGGCCATTTTCCAGTCGATTAAAATCAACTGAAACTGGTCAAACACGTTTTCCTTTGCCACGCTTACATATTGAATCGAAAAATTATGGAAATTGGAATATAGCAATAACTTGACATCACGGACCCAACAAAAGTGGTTTCGTCGAAATCCGAGGTCGTTTGCAAAATGTCTATTTTTAAGGGCCTGAATTCCATAGCGACTATTCGGAATTTTCAACTGGACATATCTTTTGATTCCCCCTATGAAATTTCAATTTTCCGGGTTCGTTGGAAAGATATTCCCAATTAGATCCTATTATTTTTGGTTTCACTAAAATCCGGTTTGTTTTGCACCCGGTACATTCAATTGAAGTTTGAAATCGAATTATCGAACTACCGCGCCATTTTCAATTCTATTTATAATTATATATAATTATTTATATTCTAATGACGACGTATATAAATATATACATTCGAAATATATTCAAAATAAATTTTTGTCGATATTATTTAAAATAATTCATTTTAAATGTTCGAAATTCGCTAAAATTGCCAAAATAAAAATTTTAAACTAGCCCAGATTTTCGGGTTATTACATCGCCCAACTACACAAATAAGAATCAGTGTTTGTTGTTCGAAAACCCCATGTAACGAACCGGTAATTTCGAAGTGTTAAAAATATAAATTTAATTTAAGATTTATGATTTCCGTGAATATTTACAATTTTAAGTTAAGTGTGAAACATGGAATCTTAATTTGCGATGCAAACGTGGGTTTGAGTTTCAAATATATTGTTGAAACTTGTCTGTTGCTTTGAAATGGTAGTGTAAGCGAAAGGTTATATTTAATATTTGTATATCGAACAAAAGAAAAATATGTAAGTTATAAATAACGTTAAGTCATGAAAAAATTTGAACAAGAAAATAATCTGAACGTTGCTATCCAAAATAATAATTTCTAGTTGATAACACATAAAAACAGTCGGCGTGAATTGTATCTCCATCCGTTTTGGAATTTGTTGTTTACTAACGCACACAAGAATTGTTCCATCTTCGGAATAATGAAAACATATATATAAAAAAATTATTTTATCAGTTACCAACACCTTTAAAAATCCGTCGGCATGCAAACGAAACATGTTGGTTAACTTCTATACGATTTCCACGTAGTGAATGATGTAGAAGTAGAACAACACGTGTTGGAATCACAGAAGGGTAACCACACGTGTTCACCGCATTCTGATCCCTTCCATTTCCTTTTATTCTTTTCCTCGTCACCCCTTCCATTTCTATCGAATAACAGTAATAAAAGAAAATACTTCCCAAAAACCTCCCTCAAATTAAATCGACTTCCCCACCTCGTCGTTCATCGCTTCCTCCTTCCACCTCACTGCGAAGCCGCGCCTTGCGTCGCTGGGCTCTTCGCCACCTCAAGGCCAGGCACCTGCCTGTCATATTTGAACCTCATCCTCGAAGAAACCCAAATCCCGTGACCAAAGGAAGGAAATCCGACATCAGAACCCGCCGATAAGATCACCGCGAGGCTTAGTGGCTCCACCTCTCCCTTGACCATCCTTGCCTTCTTTACCTTCTCTAAGCCTGGAAACCGAAGCTAAAAACCCAGATCCAAAGTTTGTTTCCCTGTTAAATCGAAACCTTCGCCCTGTCTCTTCATTCCCTAGCACTTCAACTCGTCGCTTGCCATTTTCTGTGCCATATACGAGACAGCTACAGTGGCTTCGAGTTAGCCGAGTATTATCAGATCAAACCACCACCTAAAACCCCTCGTCGAACTTTGTGCGGCCCGAACCGAGAGCTACGTCGGCTTAAACCGCGCCTAAGCATGTGCCTCCCACTCTAGCAAAGCCTACTTGCCTCCAGTATATCAACTCCCTGAAGGTACAACTTATCTCTGTAAGCACTCCAGATGATCGGGAAAATGCCTGAGTGGCCGCTGGAGTTGACTTGGCTCACTTTTAGGGCAGCAACTGTGGATCACTCCAGGACTTCGTACATGATCTGATTCACTGGCCTATTCGATTCAGGCTTGTGAGTTTTCACTTTGATTTTTCGTATATATTCGTTTGCATGTTATTTTTGAAAGCGTCGAATTATTTATTTATTTCCGCTTTGGTTAATTAGTTGAGAGAGATGGGGATCACTTGTCATATTCGTCGGGAATTGATTTGGAATGGGGTTCGTGCACCTTCGATATCACATTTTGCGTACATATATACCTATGTATATATGTATACAAATTTATTGGTTGCATACTCATCGCTGGCTATCAAACTCCGATCTCAAAAATTCAGTGTCAATTTTATATCCTTCTCCTTACCTCGAAGGTGAGTTTCTACTCACTCACAGACTAATATTTTCATTAAGCGAATTAATGATTTGAAATGTTGAATGAAATGTTAGTTGCTTTAGAATTGTTTGCTTCGTGATTGTGCACGTGCGACACACACCCTTATTTCATATGACACAATATGGATGTCTATTTGCTATGCTATGTTATTTTATCATCATACAAGTTCCCCCTTAGATTAGAAAAAAAAACATTACGGGTTGAAATGATACACACCCGAACCCCTTGTGTATTCGAATCGAGTTGGGATGCGGGTTGAAATGATACATATCCGGGATTCGAATATTTTAAAGAACGGATTGAAATGATAAATATCTGTACCACTTGACCGTAGGATAGAAAATTTTATATGGACACCGTGGTCAATAAAGTTATTTCAAGATATTATAGCGATTTTTGTAAATGGTTTTTTTTTATGAAATTTTCATATAGCGTAAGAAATGTTAAATGAAATTGTTTAAAAAATTTACTTGAATTTTTATAGGAATCCAATTTGTATGAAAATAAGTTTAAGAGTGATTATATGAATTAACACTTAAGGTTAAATTTTGTTTAATAATTTTTTTTTTCTTTTCTTTTCATAAACTTGGTGTTCTATGCGACTAAAAAATTTGGAATTATGGAAATTTAAAGCTAGTATCATTCAGTATAAAGGATTTGCAAAAAAAAAGAAAAAAGAAAAAAAAATTTGTTTAAATGTTTGGAGCATATTCTAATATATGACTTGTCGAATGTCCAATTTGCACGTAAAAATAAGTGTTTGAGAGTGATTATATGAGTTAACACTTAAGGATAAAATTGTTAAGTGAGTTTTGCATAAACTTGATGTTTTCTACGACTAAATTTAATTTAAATTTAGTATGATTTCAATATAAGGATTTGCAAAGATTTTTAAATGTTTGGAAACTTATTTTGATATATGATCTGTCAAATGATGTTCGCCATTTTTGTTGTAACAAGGATTTTTGGTCAAAAAGGAAATTTGTTAAGTTTCAAGTACAAAAGAAATATGCTTACGTAAGTCATGATGAAACGAGTTTTAACAAGCTAGGATTTGACAAGCCATCATTTTGATTAACAACTAACGATGAAGCTGTTGGAATTTATCATGTAGAAAGGATATGTGGAATGCAAGTTAAAATGGTTTGTGAATCGTTAACCTTGAGAATATATTGAGATTGAATCAAATAAAGAAATTTGATTGAATATGGAAAGGAATAACGAGACATGAATTGAGATTGGGTTTGGACTAATATTATTGAATAAAAACTATAATTTAACAAAACTATTTTTCGCATTGCTTGATTTTCTAAATCTTTCCTTATAAATATTTTGATTTCTTTAACTATATGGATTTATAATAGTTTCCAACTATTTACACATATATGTATATACATCATTTTTCAACATAATATATATATATAAATATATACTATTTTCAAACTGAACTATTTTAAACATATAATTTATGATTTCGAACATAATCTATGTCCAATCCAGTCTAGTGAATTCGAATGGTTGAAATTAAGGTTTTGAAGTATTAATGACATTCTTGAAGTGGGAACCTAAAAACCAAACGATTGTTAAAGGAAAATTGTGAATATGAGTTTTGAAATCTCAATCGAACCAATGATAATTGATTTGAGTAAGCGATTTTGGGGCAATGCTACAAATAAATTTTTATTTGCGATACTTGAAGTATGATTTCAAATCTTATGGCTACGGGGTGAAAAAGGTAAGTGTTGGTTGTTAAAGAGACCGGAGTCGGTAAGTGGCATACTCTCTGTCAGTGCCGATGCCACTTTAACAACTGTGTACGTGATGACATATCCATGATGAAGCACGATGACTTGAAGATGATTACTGGATTGAAGAAGGCGAAAGATAACGAAATGGCCATGACCTTAGGGTCATAATTGAAATGACTAAAACAGGAGCTATACCGTGACTAATTGAGGTAGCACCTTTGATCGGACGCACTTCTTAGATACCAATTCTATGACTAT